>CM038042.1:147269436-150189436 GCA_021397845.1 Areca catechu | reverse complement strand
GACGGTCTTGGCGGCAACATATTGGCGAGCTAGGTAGGGGGTGAACCCCCCATCTCTTTACAGACGAGCTAGGCGGAAGGATGGTGATGACAAGGGCGAGGGAAGCCTCCACCAGTCGTGCGGGGGACTCCCCCTCTCGGGGGAACCCGCACCGCCAGGAAGCGGAGCCACCCGCTCCGGTCCAGTCACCTCCATCAGAAGCCCAGCTGACTGTACTTGCCTAGCAGATGCAAGTCCTTGCCACGGCAGTGTGCCAGCTTCAGCACCAGCACCGGTCTGTGGCTACCCACCAACAGCCAGGGACCCCAGCGGCCCATGCCGCGGCCCCCCGCGATAGCCTGCGCTCCTTCCAAGAAAGGCCATCGCAGCCGCAGGACACCACTGACAACCGGGAGAGCCATCAAGCTCCGGCGAAAAGACAATGAGTCGGCTCTGCTGACAGAGAGAGCAGCTCGCCAAACCTCGGGCGGGAGGTGCCCAAACCCCACCGAGGCAAGAAAAGCAAGATCCCCCGCTACGGGTGCCATGCACCCATGTCACCTTCTCCGTCTCCTTCGGCGGAGGGGTCCACTGATGAAGCCATCAGGTGCACGACGGAAAGGCGCCTGTAGGAACATGAGCGCAAGCTGGCGGAGTTTGCCCGCTGGTTTGCCAATATGCCGGGCTCCGCTAATGAGCTAGAGGGCTACGACGCCCATCCCCCATTCTCCCAAGAAATCCAAGCGGAGCCGATCCCGCACCGGTTCCGGATGCCATAGGTGGATCCTTATGACGGGACCACCGACCCCGTGGACCACCTAGAAAGCTACCGGACTCTCATGAGGGTCCATGGGGCTACCGACGCCCTTCTCTGTATCGCTTTTCCTGCTACTCTCTAGAAGGCAGCCCGGGTGTGGTTTACCCATTTGGAGCCGGAGAGCATCAGCTCTTTCGCCCAGCTAGGGCTGAAGTTCGTGGCTCACTTCAATGCTTGCAGAAAGTTGCCACGAGAGGCGGACAACCTCTTCTCCATCCAGCAGCAGGACCGCGAGCCCCTGCAGGACTACGTGGCCCGTTTCAAGGCCGCCGCATTGGAGATCTACAATCAGGAAGAGCCAGTCACCGTGCTAGCACTGAAGCGAGGGCTCAGGACCTCTCGCCCGACCTACTCGCTGGATAAGAAGCCCCCCAAGACCTACTCCGAGCTCCTTCTCTGAGCCCAAAAGTACATCCACGCCGAGGAGGCGGACCATACGAGGCGGAAGCTCGACGGAGGATCCCTAAAGAAGTCGGCTCCTGCTGAAGTGTCCGGGACCCGGAAGCCAGCACCCCAGGCTCAGAGCTCCCGGAGGGACCGGCCGAGATTGAGAGGGGCCCTTGCCCCTGAGGAGAGTTACACCCCTCTCCTCGCCCCGAGGACAAAGATCCTTATGGAGATTGAGGGCGAGGACTACTTGAGAGGCCCACCTCCATTAAGGACCACTGTCGATCGTGACAAGACGAAGTATTACCACTCCCACCGCGATCACGGCCACGACACCGAGGAATGCCGCAACCTCAGGTGGGAGATTAAGGAACTCATCAAGAGAGGCTATCTCAAGAGGTTCGTGGGGGGCAGATCTCAAGTGGAGTCCCAGGTGCTCGTCGCTCTCCCGCCAGCTCCAGCCATTGACAACCGCTCCTCTGAGAAGCCGGTGGGCATGATCCCCTAGGGAGCGGCGCGTGCATCCAAGAAGGCCCGGGGGGCAGGGGACTCCGAGAATGTACTCCCCTTTATGAGGGAAGGGGAGGACGGGGGGAAAAATATAAATAATGATGCCGTGGTCGTCGAAATGATGATCGCGAAGCACCCTGTAAAGTGCATCATGGTTGATAGTGGAAACTCCACAGACGTGCTTTTTCATGATGCCTTCTCCAGAATGAATCTCTCCCCCAATCAACTTAGGCCTGTGTACACACCCCTTGTCGGTTTCACGGACGATTCCATGAGAGTAGAAGGAGAAATCACTCTCCCGGTCATTGCCGGAACCCCACCTTGGCAGAGCACCGTCATAATGACTTTCACGGTTGTAAGGCTTCCCTCCGCCTACAACGTGAATTGGGTCGACCCGGGCTCAACTTGCTTGACACTGTTGTCTCCACCAAGAGGCTACTCGTACAATTCCCAACTCCCTACGGTGTTGGAGAGATGAGAGGGGTGCCCCAGCCGGTGCAACATTGTTTCCAAACTCTTCCTGGGGCCAAACTCCCTCAGGACGACCCCAGCACGGACGACCTCGACCAAAGGGCCCAAGATCCTAGAGGAGGCCCGGTCGAGCGTCTACTTTCTTATCCGCTTGGAGACGATCCTGCGAAGACGGTGCAGATCGGAGCCCAGCAACCCGAGGAGGAGAGGGCCCAATTGCTGGGATTCCTGCGGGCGAATGCGGATGTGTTCGCCTGGATGGCGGCGAACATGCCAGGTATCCCCCCTGACATCATTACTCATAAATTGAGTGTCGACCCAAAGCATAAGCCAGTTCGGCAGAAGAAGAGAAGTTTTGCCCCGGAACGGTAGGCAGCCATCAAAGAAGAGGTAGATAAACTCCTGGCTGCCGGTTTTGTTCGAGAGGCCCAGTACCCAAGCTGGTTGGCGAATGTAGTGATGGTCAAGAAGAATAATGGCAAATGGAGGATCTGTGTGGACTACACCGACCTCAATAAAGCTTGCCCGAAGGATAGCTTCCCTCTTCCGAAGATCGACCAGCTGGTGGATGCCACCTCGGGCCACCGGCTGCTCTCCTTCATGGATGTGTTCTCCGGGTACAATTAAATTTGCATGCATCCGGAGGACGAGGAGCACACTGCCTTCATCACCGACCAGGGGATATACTGTTACAGGATGATGCCTTTTGGCCAGAAGAATACAGGGGCCACCTATCAGTGCCTAGTCAGCAAGGTCTTCAAGGACCAAATTGGCTACAACATGCAAGTGTATGTGGATGACATGCTCGTTATGAGCAGGCTGGGCTCGAGCCATATGGCTAACCTCGTTGAGTCCTTCCACAACCTGCAGCGGCATCAGATAAAGCTGAACCTGACGAAGTGCGCCTTCGCGGTGGCGGCAGGAAAATTTCTCGGCTTCATGGTACCCAAAGGGGCATTGAAGCAAACCCGGAGAAGGTGCAGGCCATCATCGACATGGAACACCCGACCTCCAAGAAGCAGGTCCAGCGCCTGACGGGACGTGTCGCCGCCCTCAGTAGATTCATCTCGAGGTCGGCTGACCATTGCCTGCCATTTTTTATGGTGCTGCGTAAGATGCACGACTTCACCTAGACCGAGGAGTGCAGGACAGCCTTCGAGGAGCTGAAGAACTTCCTCGCCTCCCCTCCGTTGATCTCCAGGCCGGAGGAGGGAGAGGAGCTTTTACTATACCTAGCGGTGACACCGGGAGCGGTCAGCTCAGTTCTCGTCCGCGCAGACGAGGACAAGTCTCAGAAGCCGTTGTACTAAACCAGCAAAATCCTCCGCGATGCGGAGACTAGGTACACCCACTCCGAAAAACTCATTTTTGCACTAATAATGTCTGCTAAGCATCTCAGGCCCTATTTCCAAGCACACCCAATAGTGGTCATGACGGACCAGCCACTAAGGACTATCCTCACCTGACCCAAGACATCCGGGAGGTTGGCTAAGTGGTCCCTGCTGCTCAGCGAATTTGACATAGCGTACTGACCGAGGTCATCACAAAAGGCCTAGGTCCTGGCCGACTTCGTGGTCGAGTGTGCCGGGTTTGCCGAGGAACCAGAGCAGACAGCAATGGAGCCCGGGCCAGAAGAAGAGCCCTGGATCCTCCACGTAGATGGAGCATCTAATTTTGGCGGGAGCGGAGCAGGCCTTATCCTGACCAATTATGATGGGGTTGTGGCGGAATGCTCCCTCCACTTCAAATTCGCCGCAACCAATAACCAGGCAGAGTACGAGGCACTCCACGCGGACCTAAGAGTCTCCCGCGAGCTGGGTGTGTAGGACTTGAAAGTCTTCACCGACTCCCAACTGGTCGCCGGACAAGTTTCCGGGGAATATGAAGCGAAGGACACCCAGATGATGAAGTACCTAGAGCAAGTCCGTGCAAGCACGGCAGGCCTTCGATATTTCAGTATCTTTCACATCCCTCGAGGAGAGAATGCACGTACGGATGCACTGTCCATACTCGCAACTCTGCCGGACTCGTCGTTGGGACGCGCCCACATCGAGCACCTTGAAAGTCCGAGCTACGAGAACCCGATGGAGGTACATCAAGTCACACCCGAGCCGAGCTGGATGGACAAGTATATCCAGTACGTCACCGTCGGCACCCTGCCAGAAGACCGCACAGAAGCCACCCTCGTCAGGAAGAAAGCCTCTCGGTTCGTCCTGATGGAGGGCCAACTCTACCGTCGATCTTACTCCTACCCACTCCTGAGATGCCTCAGGCTCGCCGAGGCGGCCTTTATGCTCCAAGAGATACATGAAGGCCTCTGCGGAAACCACGTGGGAGGGAGAACACTGGCCTACAAAGCCCTCCGCCAGGGGTACTTCTGGGAGACCATGAGAGAGGATGCCGCTGACTTCGTCAAGAGGTGCGACAAATGCCAGCGCCACGCCAACATCCAGCGTCAGCCGGCAGTGCCGATCTCCCAGCTCTCAGCCCCTTGGCCCTTTGCCCAGTGGGGAATGGACATCTTAGAACCGTTCCCCCCAACATCCGGGCAGCGAAAGTTCCTGCTAATAGTGATCGACTACTTCACCAAGTGGGTCGAGGCTGAGCCACTGGCTCGGATCACGGAAGCCAATGTCCACCAGCTCTTTTGGAAGTCAATCTTCTGCCGCTTCGGGCTCTCCCATTGCATTATCACCGACAACGGGCGACAGTTCGACAATCGCGAGTTCGAAGGATTCTGCGCAGCCCACGGCATCCAACACCGGTTCACCTCGATAGCTCACCCCCAAACAAACGGGGAAGCCAAGGTGACCAACCGGACCATCCTCCAAGGACTCCGGACCAGACTGGACCAAGCTAAGGGCATGTGGGCAGAAGAACTCCCGAGCATCCTATGGACCTACCACACCATGCCCAGGACAGCAACCAATGAAACATCCTTCAGCCTCGTCTTCGGTGCCGAAGCGGTCGTCCCCGTCGAGCTCGGCGTGCCCACGTTGCGGGTGCAGCAGTATGATGAAGCACGGAACTCGGTGCACCTCCTGCTTAACTTGGACCTCCTTGAAGAAGCAAGGGATAAAACCCGCCTATGAATGGCAGCCTACCGATAAAGAGTGGCCCGGTACTACAACGTCCGCGTTCGGACAAAAGCTTTCAAGCCCGGAGACCTAGTGCTGCGGTGAGCGGAAGCATCCCAGCCTAGGGAGTGCAGCATGCTCTCCCCGAACTGGGAGGGCCCCTACAAAGTAGCTGAAGCCCTCTCACATGGGGCCTATTACCTCGAGGATCTCGACGGTGTCAGGTTCCCCAGAACATGGAATGCATGCAACTTGCAGAAATACTATCAATAATATAAGGTTTCCTAACGACGATAATAATAATTGTTTTTTCCTTGCAAGAGTGTCTATCTGTCTTGCAGGAAAATACCAATGGCGTCCCCGAGCCCAGCTTCAGGATGCCAAAAGACTATCAAGCCACGTAGCTCCCAACTCCAAGCTTTCCCGAGCCCAGCTCCAGGAGCGCCACCCCACTGAGGTCGAGCTCGGGGTAGAAGGACCCCACCTTCTCCCGGCACACTTGGAAACCCTTCAGGAAGGAGTCCACAGCGGCCTCCCGGACCTCCGAGACGTACTCGTCGGAGGCCCGGAACCTCGGGATGGCTTCCTGCGCCTCCCGCTTCGCGGCCTCCAGGAGCCCATTGACGTAGGCGCTCCGCTCCTTGGCCGTGCTCACCTCCCGCCGGGCCTCCTCCAGCTGACGCTCCAACCACTGAGAATGGGCTTGGAGACGAGCCCTCTCAGCCGCATCCTCCTCCGCGCGACGCTGGTGGGAGATCCTCTCCTCGGACAGAGAGGACTCCAGGTCCTTGACGCGCTCCTCGGCGCGTGCCAGGTCTGCCTGAAGGGCCTGGTTGCTCCCTCGTAGCTCGACCCCCTTCTCCATGAGGTCTTTCACATCGGCCACGAGCTTGCCAAGCTTCTCCTCTTTCTCGGCTTCTTTCTTCGTGTACCCTACAAGGAAGTTCCTCAGCAGGAGCACGTCGGTCCCTATCTGCACAGCAAGGAGGACAGGTTAGTAGAAAAGCCAACCAAAGTAACAAAGAAAAGGGCTCTGAGTTCGGACTCACCGTGAAAAGCTGCGGGAGGATCCCGAGCAAGGCGTCGGCATAATCCCTGCCACCTCTAGATCGGCGGTCCCGGGAGTTGGAGGCGAACTCCATCACCTTCTCCGCGAGCCCCTTGTCGCGGATCACAGAGCACCGGTTGGTGATCACCGGCAATGGAGCCGTCAGGTCGGCCGCAGGAGTGACCAACCCCCCGGGAGGAACCGCCACCGCTGGAACGGCTGGAGTCGCGGGCGGCGCCGTCAGCTCTGCGGTGATAACGGGGCCAGCACGGGGTGGAGCTACTGCCAGTGGACCTCCCTCGTCGGCAGCACCGCCGGGTCGGACGGCTGGAGCATCAGTAGCCCAGGCCCGAGGCGGCCTAGGCGGGGAGCGGCGACTACCGGACTAGGCACGGGCGCCGGCACGACCTCCTGGCTTGCCTCGGTGCGAGCCCTCTTCGCCGCAGGCTCGTCCACCTCGGCGGCGTCCCTATGGGCCGCGCCCTCCATAAGATTCTCCAGTAAAAATTTCATGCCTGCAACAAAAAAAGAGTCAGTCAACTCGGCTAAAAGAAGAAGAATGGAAAGGTAGGAGGAAAGCTGAGCCTCACCCGGCTCGCGGATGGGACTGATCCCCGTCTCGAACAAGTTCTGCTCCGAGAGCAGAACCTCGAGCGCCGGGACCACGTCGCTCAAAAGCTGGGAGTGGGCCTCCTGGTCCGCCGGCTCAACTTGGAGTTCCGGTTCAGGGACCGATCCGGCTCACTCCAGGCCCAGTCGACATCCTCGACCGAGGCGAAAAAGAATCGGTTCTTCCAACCCTTGATGGAAGAAGGGAGGTCGAACCGGAGACACCTGGGCCGGGGTGAGATGTACCACCAGCCGTCATCGGTGGAGTACCACTTCAGGATAAACAGGGCCCTGAAGAGGGAGAAACGGGCAACAAACCCATGGAAGTGATAGAAGACAATGAAAGAGAAGATGACCCAGATGGCATTGGGAGCCAACTGGGCCGGGACTAAACGGAAGTGGCTGAGGAAGAAAAGGAAGAAGGGGTGCAGAGGAAACCGAAGACCCCCGAGAAGGAAGTCCTCGTAGAAAGCTATGCGGCCGGGGCCACTCATGGTGATGCGATCCCGGGTCGCGGAACAAAGAGACGGATTGACCCCGGGATGCCATAGACCTCCCGGAGCAAAGAAAGGTCACCTTCGGTCATCATGGAAATATGACCGGAGGGACCGGCAGAAGGAAGGGTCGGAGGAGGAAGAGAAGAAATGGGAAGTGCGGACATGACGAGAGGAGACCTGACACCCCTGGGGATGCCTATGGTGATACCCCCAGGCTGCAGTCGCCTACGGGTCTCCTCCGGATCACTTCCTCCTCCTCCGAGGAGGATGATGGAGTCCTCAGCCGGGACGGACCAGCCTCGTCCGGGTTAGAAGAAACATGGCGACGGCGCGCCATGGCAGAGAAGAGGGTGAGAAAAGCTCACTAGAGGAAAGGAGAAGAGCGAAGAAGAGAATGGGGGCACTCACCGAAATGCACTGTGCAACGCGGGGCAGAGGGAGATAGCCTGCAGCAAACCGCCGACGGAGCAAGGGAAAATGCCTCATTCCGGAAAGTCCCCTCCTTTTCAAACTCAATCGACAGCAGCCGTACCTGTCATTCCGCTCCGGGCCATCAGATGATCGCCGCGTGGACGCACGCTCGACACCGACGCCTCGTTAGCAGGGAAACGGCCTCTGCTTCGAAGCGACGCATTAATTGCGGGCGAATAGGCGACGCGTGGAGGCCTCCTATAGGGCTTCGGGTGCACCGAGGAACGGCGACGAGGATCGTGGCAAGTATGATGCAAGATCTTCGCCTCCCCACGTCACCTCCGCATTTAATCCCCACGTCCCGTTCCGCGACGCCCTAACGGAACTGTGGGTTGGGGGGCAACTGTTACGGCCGTAACGGTGACGTGGCATGTCTCAGATTTCTTTGGATGTGATTCGAGCCGCGTGGAGTTTTTTCGGCCAAGTCAGTCGCGGCTCCGCCGCGTCCGAAGTCGAGCTCGGCCCGGGCCCTCCTGCCGCTCCGCCAGGTGTCCACCCAGGAGGGTCCACCTCGGCTGAGGTCGGCGGCTCCCCTGCTCCCTCGCCAGGTGGCACCCTGAGACGGTCCCACCTCGGCCAAGGTCGAGCCGGGCGCCTTCGCTCCTTCGCCAGGTGGCGCCCGGAGATGGGACCACTTCGACCGAAGCCGGGCGTCCTTCTGCCGCCCCGTCAGGTGTCCACCCAGGAGGGGTCCACCTCGGCCGAGGTCGGCGGCTCCCGTGCTCCCTCGCCAGGTGGCACCTTGAGACGGTCCCATCTCAGCCAAGGTCGAGTCGGGCCCCTTCGCTCCTTCTCCAGGTGGCACCCAGAGACGGGACCACCTCGGCCGAAGCCGGGCATCCTTCTGCCGCCCCGCCAAGTGTCCACCCAAGAGGGTCCACCTCGGTCGAGGTCGGCGGCTCCCCTGCTCCCTCGCCAGGTGGCACCCTGAGATGCCCTGAGACGGTCCCACCTTGGCCAAGGTCGAGCCGGGCCCCTTCGCTCCTTCGCCAGGTGGCACCCGGAGACGGGACCACCTTGGCCGAAGCCGGGCGTCCTTCTGCCGCCCCGCCAGGTGTCCACCCAGGAGGGGTCCACCTCGGCCGAGGTCGGCGGCTCCCCTGCTCCCTCGCCAGGTGGCACCCTAGACGGTCCTACCTCGTCGAGGTCGAGCCGGGCCCCTTCGCTCCTTCTCCAGGTGGCGCCCGGAGACGGACCACCTCGGCCGAAGCCGGGCGTCCTTTTGCCGCCCGCCAGGTGTCCACCCAGGAGGGGTCCACCTCAGCCGAGGTAGGCCAGCTCGTACAGAGAAGGTCCCGAAGAACGGAGGCGCGGGCTCCGAGGTTGCCCCTCGAGCCGTGCGCGCCGCACCCCGAGAAAGGCACCCCGTACGGACGGCGGCGGCACGCGAAACATCACTTACGTCGGCCCGACATGTTCCGCAGTCGAGAGACGAGGCCCTGACAAAACAGGACCCGATAACAGATAGCGCTGGCGCCTGGGAAGGAGAGCGCTCACGCTCGGCCCGAGGTCTGGTCGGCAGTCTGACCAGCGCCCCCTCCCTTACTCTTTCCCCGCTGGGCTCGACAAACGAGGCCGGAAAGCCGCCCGGCCTCTGAACCAGAAGGGGAAAGAACCAGAAGGGGAAAGAGAAAGGGGTGGAGGGAAGGAGATGAAAGCAATAAGGGAGCCTCCCAGGAGCGGAGAACGAGGGGGCAACAGGAGGAGATAAAATGAAGGAGAGAATAGACGACAAGGTAAGTGAAGCGAGCAAGAAACAAAGGCTGGAAACTCCGCTTCAAGAGCAAGATCCAAGGTCCCAAGAGGGGGTCGCTTGGCATGAGCTCGGCAAAGGAACCCAGCCGAGTTTCTGGTCTCTCTGGCACCTTTCTTGCTAGCACGTTCTCTGAGTCTGGGACTCCTTCGAGGGCCCGTCCCAGAGAATCTGTTCCCTCTCGCCATCTACTAACTTGACCGTCGGAGCTCCCTCGCCGGAATCCCCGGCCAGGGTTTTCTGACCTTGCCTTGCAGGTTCGGCCCAGCTAGGAGGCCCCAGGAGCGAGACGGTTTAGTCGAGATCGGCGGTTCCGAAGTCACAGGCACGGCGGCGGGATCGACAACACAAGGCATTCGAAAATTTGTCCCCTTAGGGTAGACAAAATTGAATAGCAATATTATTATGAACATAGATGACTGTATAATCAAAGATGACAGGAACGTAAAATACTAGTTAATGGGAATATACCATAAATGATATACAAGAGTCCAAATGTAATATCACATATTTTTTTTTGGGCAGAACATGTCATATACATAAGTACTTTTTATATGAAGCCACAAGCAAATAAAATATCCTAACAATCACGAACATATCCCCTTTAGGCAGACAACCCATGAAAGGTAGAACACCATTACAACACAATGTTCCATACAATATTTTCAGATTAAAATATACAATAACCTCCTTTAGGCAGGCAGTTGTATGCAATAACCAGAAACCCTCTCATAATAAAAAAAATCAATGGACTGACATAAACAAACCACTTTGGTGATAAATATTTATGCCAACCCATAAATTATTCATACAGAGAAGATAAATACCCAATAAACACAAAATGACATACTTTAATGACATGTTTACCGTAAAAGATCAATCCAAATGGGATACTTTAACAACATGCACCCCACTAATCATAAATATTACATAATACTGCATTTCAACTGCCACATCTATCAATACACTTACTACACAACTATAAAACACATTTGGACAAGAATTATAGTACATAATAAGTGTCACAATCAATTACAGTCAATTTTGGGTCAGCAATTATAGAGACATTAATATATAGTTTTCAAAAATAAAAGATAAGTCATTAGTCCTCATTAACTCAGCTATTCAAAACTCATAGAATGCTCCAAACTCTTTGAGGCTACGAAAAAGCATATTCGAACTATATAATAGTGAGTAGAATTATACATAAATAATTTGAAATTATTTAAATATTTATCAAACATGAAAAATTTTATCAAAATGTTCTTCAAATTATTATGAGTCCAACGGTCCAAAAATTGCTCAAATTGAATATAAAATGAGCAAGTTACAGCAATTTTTATCAAATAATAATAATAATAAAGGACCAACCATAAATTTTAGAAATTTATTTGAACTCATATCTAATTTATGGGGGCTTAAGTACAAAGAATCCCTTTAATCCCAAAGTTAAAATAGGTCCAATGTAATTGGATCTAACCAGTTCTTCAATTCCAGCTAAATTTATAATTAATGAACTCTATTTAAAACGGGTTGTAACCCAATAACCCATAACCCAAAATCCTTTAAACATTCCCTTCTTCTCCCCTTTTATTATCCTAATTAAGACTTTCCAAAACTCCATTGATGGCTTCTCCGAGCTTGGAATCTTCCTCCATAGAAAGCCACCGGCCAAACCGACCACTAGCAACTCTTCCCTGGCCACCGGCGATCCAAAGTTTACGAAGAGACAAGAATAGAGCAACACAGGAAAGCCATCAGCCACTGGTTTAATTGTCCAAGAAGTCTGCCATGGCATTCACCATAAGCCGGACGAGGTCCAGCAATCCGTCACAGCCTCTGCTATCTCCTTCCGGAAGACAGCGAGATCCCTATGATGAGACACCACGAACTGCTAAAATCTAACAAGATCCATCCAACGATAGTAGAGCGGAAGACCCCTTGGAGGTCCTCAGAAAAATAGAGCCAGAGCAGCATCTCAAGGGCCCAGCATCGCTCGGCACCAGCACCAGTGGGCGAGCCTTAGTCGCCACGGTCTAAATGATCGCCGGTCAATCACTATCGGATGCATCTAGCAAGGTATAGGAGGAGAAGAAGGGCACGGTGGTTCCCACCACCATCACCCTAACCCTTTTTTTTGAACCAATATGTAAATTTAAGTTTTACAGGGTCTAAATTGTAAAAGGATTTATTTATAAAAACATAAAGTCCAGGAGCCTAGAAGCAAAATAGCCTCTTTTTTTGGCTTATTGGTTAATGGTTATTGGATTTTGGGTTTGAACCCAGAACCCAAAACCCAAAACCCGTTAGCCTACCCCTTCTTCCACACGCGACCCAAAAACAAGGGGTCTCTTTGATCCGCCGCCCTTTGGTTCCAAAACTGCCACCGTCGTTGCCAGACCAGCTGAACGGCCACGACGATCAATCGGGAAGTACTAGTTGCCGCCTTCGACGGTGTCACCGGCATCCGATTGGGCCCAAAAGGAGAGATCGGCTACAGTGTTTTTTTTTTTTTTTTTTTTTTGAGTTCGGTCAAACCCATCGACGGTGATCTATGTCTTAGATCCAGCCACCGATGGGGAGGGGGGTCCTGTCATGAAGAACGGCCAGCAATGTGGCCGGTGGTCATGGCCCAGGAACGGCCAACCGTGGCCTTCCATGGTCGTCGACCCATCAGCTTTCAAACTTTTTTTTTTATTTGTTTATTGGTGATCACCTCCGCCAGTTGGGATGCCGCCACCGACCACCGCCACCTCTCCCTGTCACTGCCGGCACCCTCAGCACCGACGAGCACGGGCACAAGGAGATCGGTGATCATCCATGGGAAGGAGGAGAAAAGAGGGGTTTTTTTTTTGAAAGCCAACCAACCAACGGTCGGGATCACCGCCGGTTCGGTACAACGCCACCTACGCATTCCGCCAAGATTCTTTGACCTCATCCGGCACCAGGATCGGGTCCCTCTATGAGAGGCACCAGCGCCTCTTCGATGGGTCTCAGACTACCGGATCTCGTCATCGCCAGATCTGCCACAACCTATTGTGGATGCAGGTCGGTCCTTCCACCGTCACGACAGTACCACCATTGAGGAATGAAAAGGGTAGATCGAGGAGATCATCAAGAAATGCAGAAAATTAAATTAGGAAACAAATTAAAAATAAAAGGGTTCTAAATCATACATAGAGAGCTTTGATACCAAATATAAGAAAAATTTTAAAAAATCCTAAGATCCTATGCATAAATTTTAGAACACCTAAAAATATTAGTTTCCCATTGATCAAAGCAATCAAAGCAAACAACAAATCTGTAATTTATTTTATATAATCAAATCCATAAAAGATTTAGGTTTAGGAAACTTAGCCACGATCCCAAACCTGGAATGATGTTCACATGAATACCGTAGGCAGAGTCTTTCTCTCCTGTCTTTCCCAGAAAGGCGGCTCTCGATGGAGAAAATCACCATATCATAAATTACCGAATACATGATATATATAACTAGAGGAAGCGAGAGGGGACCTAGCCAATAAAATGAAAGTATCCTAACTGACTCTCCCATCACGAGTCAAGTCGGGCTAAGGCCTACACTGTGCCATCTCAACCATACCAAATCACATGAGGTGCTCCTAGCCCAATCAATGATCACATAATAATGGGCTCAACTTACGTCTATCAACATGGACCATAAAATCAACCCGGATTTTAATAAAAAAAAATATCAATTAATGTTAGTCTAAATTAAATTTTTTTTTATATTTATATGCTTGACATGAACAAATCAAACATTTTCTCACAAAATGGCAATAAGAGAGAGAGCCAAAGTTGACTCGGAGATGTTGTAGAAAATACCGGATATTCTCGTGTGCAAAATTAGCTGTTCTGGATTTTAAGGGCAGAGAGACAATGCACTACTGGCCCATCCCAACCACTGTTTACTACCACAGTTATGCCTTTAGCCCACAACAAGCCCTAGCACCAACGTTGCCAACTTCTAACCCTGCTATCAATGTGTTTTGGTTGGGTTTCTAGTATTTTTTCTCGCTAGCAAGGTTCACAGTAGAGGATACATTGCATTGGTCTAAGTAGGAGTTTTTATCCACTTGATAGTATATCTATGTAACGGTTACATTTAGTAAACATTCAATTCAAGAGCTTAAAAGATCAAGAGGACCGACCAAGGTGAGTAAACCCATGTCTCCTTTTGATCCTCTCCTAGGCTGCCATGGAGGATCTGGAGTTGCTTCAGGCGTGTTTCACTAAGGTCCTAGAGTTGCCAGAGATGGAGCTCGAGGAGGCAAGGAAAGAGTGGTCTGGTCTGGTGGTTGTTGTTCGGAGTTTGGGTCGGCGGGTGTCTGCGGAGGCGATGGCTAGGGAGATCCGCTCGAAGGCTGGCCTGTCCTACAATCTGGAGGTAATCCCTTTGGCTGAAGACCACCTGGTGGTCCATCTCAATTTGTAAGAGACTGCTCTTCTGTCCGTTCTGGCAGGCCATGGTTCGCCGGCGGCCAGCTACTGGCCATGGAGGATTGGGAGCCTGATTTCATGCCGGAACAGGGAAGGATTCAGAAGGTGGTTGTATGGCTCAGACTACTGGGCTGCCTTTGGAGTTCTGGAAGCCTACATCCATGATGGCAGTGGCGAAGGAAGCCGGAAAACCCATCTCCATCGATGGGTTTACAGACCACCTGAAAAAGGCTGGCTACGCTCGGGTGAGAGTCGAGTTGGATGCAGCTCAGCCGGTCAAGCCGGGAGTTCTCATTAGAGATAAATCAAAAAAATTTTGGCAATGCTTTTTTTATGAGAACTTGTCTGCTCTCTGCTTCAACTGTGGGATCATTGGCCATGAGGAATAGGACTGAAGCAATACAGTGCCGGAGGATTTGAAGGGAAGAAAGGAGTGGGAGTTTGGGGATGGAGGGTCGGAGGGGTTGCAGGGGGAGGCTTCTGCCATGAATTTGGGGGTTCAGGGCAGAGGTCAGTCGAAATTTGGGCCATGGCTGCTTACTACCCGGAGTAGGCTGCCTCAAATTGTTCACTCCCCTGTCAAGGATCGGAAGGAAGCTGAGGGGGGAAGGGTTGCTGGCAGATCCTCCTCAGATCTTCCCTCCTCTTCTCCCTCCAGGACTTCTCCCACGGTGGGCACGTCGTCGTCGAGTTCACCACCGGATTCTGATGGATGGCAGAAATCGTGCAAGGTGGCACGTCGCCGTTCCCCGGAGCTGCACCTGGATGATGCTCTATGTGGTTATGCTCCACGGGCCCCTGGATTCGGGCCTTTGGCTGGGCTGGGGGATCTTATGGAAGTGGACCTCACTAATCCTGGCCCAACGGACTTGGTGATGGTGGACCTGAGTTCGGGAGCACTGAAAAGGGGTCGAAGCCCACCGGCTGCTCCGCTTTCAAGCCCAATAGGCCCTGTGACAGTGACCACCAAATCGATCTTGGTGGAGGCTACTCTCTCTCCTCCGATGGCCTGAAGGTGTGGCTGGCGGTGTCGGCGTCGCCCCCGGTTGTAAAGGTTGGTACCTCTGATCTTTGTATGGAAGGGCTCAAGGGGGTAAAGCTCCTATATCTGTATCCTTACCTGGGAAGGCTATTTCTTCTGGTGTTAGGGGGAGGGGGGATCTGGGAGACTGGTGGCGGGCGCTCTGCGGGTGTGGCCAAAGAAAAAAAAGTTATTCTGGGCTGGGCTGAGGTGGGGAAGAAGGGCTTTGGGAGTCAGGGAGTTGACTTGGGCTCTGCGGGGTTCTCTGCAATAGGATCTAGGGGGGTGGGAGGGGAGGTGAGGGAGTGAAGGGGAAAGGGTTGACGGTGAGTGGCGCAGGGGAGGGGGATAAGGGAGGTGGAGTGCTCAAGGAAAAGCTGTCTCTGTGGGTGTTAAAGGGGAGGAGGACAAGGGTAGTGACTTAGCTGTTGGAGAGGGAAGAAGGGTGGTGGTGTTGCTAGGGGTTCTCAAGGGAGGCCTCTGGAGCTGGATGCCCAGCTTGGGCCGGAGTCTAGGCTGGCCGATAGGAAGGTGAAGCTGGTGGGTTATCTTCTTTGTGTTGGGAATTGTGTCCCAAAGCCAATCGCCTAGACTGTAGGCGGTTGTGCTCAGTATTGTAATTTGTATATGAATTAATAAAACTTTATTTTGGCAGCTCATCACATTATTCATTTCTCTGTAATGAACTCTATTTATGTGATGAAGTCCTTAGAACTGCACTGACTTCAATATAGAGAGGATATATCGAGTGGTCCTTTAAAAAGGTTCACAACCAAAGGATACATTGTACAGGACGGCAATGTATCAAGTGTAGATTGTTGTGATTCATATCGTTTGGTTATCCTCTTGACCAAAGGAGTGTAATGACATTGATGTGATCTGCAAGTGGGATGTGTGACATCTAATTGAACGTGACTCTGTGGAGCTCCTTTCTGCCAAAGGACTGCTTGTGATTGGATATTGGTATATGTATCCCTCCGACCTGAGATCACCATGGTAGCTTGCAAGCAACTCCCTGTGCTTTGATGCTGGACTACCTGGATTTCTAATCTGGTGATGGAAGGTTTCTGGGTACAGGCAAGTACTTGTGGAGCAATGGTGGACCAAGATGGAATTGACCTGTCCAAATTGTTTGGATTGAATGTCTCGCAGTGTCTCAATTTAGTAAATCCTCGGCCGGGATAGTCCTCGTGAGGAGTCACTGGACTTGCGAGGTTGAGACATATTGTGGATTGACTCGGTAAGGGCTGGCAGTCTAACCCTAGGTCATCTTGAGCATTGGAGGTCAAAGGGATGAATTATACGGTAACCATATACCAGAGGTTCGATAGATTGCTCTCGCATCTTCGGCCTATCCGGACACCGGGACCCATTGCTAGATGGTATCTTGTGCTGGTACTAGAAGTGTTCCAATGCTACCATTTAGGTTCGAACCTATGAGGTCACACACCATAGATGATTTCTTCCTAATCCGGGAGCCGATCAACGATTGGAAATCATTTCGGTTTTAAAGTCAAATGGTCTGATTGAGCACACATTGGTTTTTTTCTGGTCCACCTGGTCTGATTTGGATCAACCAGGACTAGGTTGGGTCAACCAGGAATTGTTCCTGGTAGACCAGGACTGGATCCATTTTTCTTATTGATCAGTTTGGTCGGACCGAGGTTTTTGTTGAACCGGTTTTTATCTTGGCCGGTTTACTCAGTGTTTTTGGTTCATCGCACGGTGTTTTTCCCACATCCCCTGCTTTTGGTCCCCCTGTGTTTTTACCATGTGAATGGATTAGATCAGCTTGGAGATCGGATGCAGATTGGGATTTCACGTATTGATCCTTTGCACCGCGATCTGGATTGGGTCTCTCCATGGTTTCCTCCCACACGTCTCTCCTTCCTCTCGATCACTGTTTTTCTCCGTGTTTCTCTTCCAGCGAGTTCCCATCATTTGAAACCGATCAAGAGCCTTTCCTTTGGTGTTTAGGTTTTTTCCTAACTCTTCTCATGGTGTCTTCCCTTGCCTTCACGGGTTTTCTCCGCCAGAGATTTATGTTGGTTGTAGGCAGTAAGATGAGAGAGGGAAATGAGATGGGAAAAGAAAACAGAGCGAGGAACAAGACTTGCGGTGAGTGAGAAGAGAGGAACAGGGCTTGCGATGATGAGGGAAAAAACAGGGCATAAGAGAGAGGGGCCGTGAGAGACTGACCAAGAAGACCTCCTTCTCTCTCTTCCCGTTTTGCTTTTCCTCTTTGATTCACGGGAGGAAACCGAACAAAGTCCTTGCTCCTAGATTCGTTGACGGTCCTTGATTGCTAGGGTTTCACCTCTCAGAGAAGCAGTGTGTGCTCAAGGTGGAGTATATACGGTCTTGGAGAAGACCGTCCGTGAAATTTCTATTTTGGTTTTCCCTGCTCCACATTGCCGTGACTTGTTTTTGATTCCTGGTGGACTAGCATCCATCCTGGAGTTGGATCAGCGAGAGCCTATACGTGGATACCCTAGAGGGTGGCATTTGGACACCTCGAGAGATTGGATCGATCTCTTCTAGATCTGATTTGCTGTTGACGGAGTTCAACGGCTGCCTTGATTTGCTGTTAAAGGAAGCTCTACAAGGTATATTATTTCTTTTTTTGTTATCATGCATGCTTAGATCTAGATTATCATATTGTTATAATTATTGCACTTGCCTATATATGCTTGTGTATTACTTACATGCATCATGTTTATGTTAGATCCTGTGCATGAGTAGGTTTTTTCATATGCATGTTAAAAATTTTAATTATGTAATACCTACTCCCTAATGTAGCATGCCAAGGGTAGGCGTCGATGCACTACTTTTCCTTTCAATGTTTTCAGAGCCACAAGTTCCTTGTAGCATATCATGATTGCATATATTTGGATATGTATCTAGATTAGGGATTATTTTTAGGAACCTAATTGAGACCTTCACTATGGCCATGTGTCCGTAGAGATTAATTAGGATTTAAAACCCTAAGTTTCTATGGCACGAGGCGGTTTGTCTGTGTTGGCCTTTTCAGAAGGATCCTTAAAGGAAACCTATGGTATTAAAAATGTTTTGATCCTATACATGATTATACATTGGCATGTCTATAATTGTTAAGGCTTGTAATATTATAAATGATATGATAGAACTAGATATGATGCATGAAAGATGTAAAAGGATTTTACATGAATTTAATTTAAAATATTTTAATTAAAAGTTGGCTTATAATCTAACAATTATGAATTGAAAGATTAATTAAATGACAAGCCAGTTTAGGGTTTATGAAACCTAATGTCATTTGAATAAGCCATATGGGTTAATTAGGTTAGCTGTCTAATTGGATCCGTTTATTGGGTTAGACCTAAGGTTAGTTGAACTAGACTTAAGAGAACTAATCAAATGTTGATTAAGGACCTTTTCTTTAGGATCTTTCTAATAGTTAAATGGGTTTCTTCTAAAATGAATCTTATTAGTGGCTCTGTGATATGCCCGAGTTCTTAGGCTGGTCTAATTAAGTCTGGTAAATCGATTGATGTCTAGGCAGGTTCGGTATTTTGATCATGGCTGCATGAGGCTACCTCTTTCCTGGCCAACTTGGTTGGTGTCTAGGAAAGATGGTTAATGGCGGATACTCATCCATGATCTTACCTACTAGCCAATCCGATCAACCAAAAATGATTAGAAAAGCTTATGATTCGAGTTAACCCATGTCATCCAAGTTAATCAGCCTGACTGATCTTTAGGTGCCCATGGACCAACTTGTTGAATTTAATTCAACCCTCCTGAAAATTAATTTGATCAGTGGGAGGTTGATCCATGTTCTTCTCTCTATTCTTCTGTCACAATTTAATTAAAATCCTCTAAAATTATTAGGTCCTGTAAAAATATGAAGTTAATGAGTTGATGGTATCTTAGCCTCCCATTAAGTGGGTTAGTAATGAGTCCTTTAGCTTGGTGTACATCGGCAGTTCCAAAGAACGGGTGTGCATCGGTTACAAGGTTTACTCTTCCATAGATGATGGTTCATTGCAACCTTCTTAATGGTGATCAGGTGGGCCGACCAAAGTCGGGCTTGGTCATTTGTTAGCTGGAAGCATCGGATTTGTCATATTAATGGTTGGACCTAACCAGAGACCCGCAATAGGAGGCCCTAAGGCTGACTGGGGGTTCTGTGGGGCAAAATTATTACTGAAAGTTGCTTAGGGAAGCAATTGGTTAAAGAACATACCTTTAGGCGCGTATGGGTTAGCCGGCCAAAGTCGGGCTCATACGCGGTCTATTGGATTTCAGTACCCACTATGAAATGATGATTTCATGGATTGGAGTTAGAGGCTCCCAATCTGAAAAATTAGTAGGAGGAACCTTTAGACTAAAGTCCAAGTCTTTTGGTTTAATTGATTAATTCATATACTTATTTGGTCTTAATTTTCCTTTCAGATATCTTCAAACCTTTCGCTCTGGTCACTTCTCGATAGCGAGAAGTTAAAGGATCTCAATTTCGATAGCTGGTATCAAAATTGAGGATAGTCCTGGAGCACGAGCAGATCCTTTATGTGATAACAGATACAGCACCCGAAATCCCTCCTACCAATGCTCGGAGTTCGATCAGGGACACTTATTTGAAGTGGGTTTTTGATCGGACTACTATCCGATGCATAATGTTGGCAGCGATGAACGACAAGTTCAGTCGCAAATTCGAGGAGGCCCGGCCAGACGAGATTCTTCAAAAGTTGAAGGAATCTTTAAGCATGCCAGACGATGTGGAGCGGTACAAAGTATCTTGTGCCATCTACAATGCCAAAATGTGGAATGGTGGTTTGGTCACTGATCATGTATTGTACATGATCGAGATGATCGAATGATTGGACAAGCTCAGATGTCCCTTGCACGAGTAACTCGGCAAGGATGAAATCCTGAATTCTCTACCCTCCTCCTATCTAACTTTCTCGATCATTATAGAATGAATAAGCCTGCAGTCAATTATCATGGTTTGATGGGGTTACTGCAGACTTACGAGAAGGACCACCAACTGAATAAAGGGTGGTGAATTTAGTAGGAGGTTTTAGAGGTCGTCATCCCTTTAAGAAAGGGAAGAAGAAAGGTAAGGGAAGAAGGTGCAGAGTACGCCTGGCCTAAGTCAGACCAAGAAAGTGAAAGCTGATCAAGCTGGTGTAGAGTGCTTTTACTATAAGAAGCAGGGACACTGGAAGAGGAACTGTCCTCTTTATCAGGCATCCTTAGACCCGAACAGGCCAAGGAAGGGAAAGCAGCAGGGTGCTGGACAAGATATTTATATGATAAAACCTTGTAATTTCTCTATTTGTGACACTACTAACTGGGTATTAGATACTGGTAGTCCTATTCATGTTTGCAATTCATTATAGGGACTGCAAGTTAGCAAGAGATTAGAGGATGGGGAGCAGATCCTGAGCGTCGGAAATGGAAATCGTGTTCCAGTGCTGGCGGTCGGAGTTCTGAGTCTTGTTTTTGAGTCTAATACTGTCGAATTAGTCGACTGTCATTATTGTCCTAGTTTCATTATGAGCATTATCTCTGTAGGCCTATTGGCCAATTGTGGTTATGAACTTTCAATAAAAGGAGATTTTTGCCAAGTTATTGTGAATAACTCTGTGATAATGAAAGCTAAGTTAAATAATGGCATTTATATTGTGTCACGCTGTTAATGTAATGTACACATCTAGCAAACACCCAAGGATAGAAAATGTCAGTGACCTGTATCTATGGCACTGTAGGCTAGGTCATGTTAACCAGAATAGGATAAACAAGTTGCGAGGAGATGGCCTCCTCGAGGTCAGTGATTGTGACTCACTGCCCACTTGTGAATTCTGTTTGCTTGGTAAAATGACCAAGTCACCTTTTACTGGAAAAGGTGAACGAGCTACAGAACTTCTGAGTCTCGTACATATTGATATATGCAGACCCATGACAGTTAGTGCCAGTGGTGGATACAGATATTTCATTATATTTACAGACGATCTTTCCAGGTATGGTTATGTCTTCTTGATGAGACATAAATCTAAGTCGTTTGAAATGTTCAAACGATATCGTAATGAAGTGGAGAAACAAACTGGAAAGAGTATTAAAACCCTTCGATCTGATCGAGGCGGTGAATACCTATCCAGTGAGTTTATGACATATCTTGGGGAGAATGTGATTCTCTCTCAGTGGTCTCCTCCAGGAACACCCCAGTTGAATGGTATGTCCGAAAGGAGGAATCGAACCCTGTTGGACATGGTTCGATCCAAGATGGGCTTTGCAACTCTATCGCTGTCCTTATGGGGATATGCACTTGAGACAGCTTGTTGCTTGCTGAATGATGTTCTGAGTAAGTCTGTTGTATCCACTCCATATGAGTTATGGACTGGACGTAAGCCCTCAATTTCACACCTTCGGGTCTGGGGTTGTCCGGCTTATGTAAAGCATTTAGACTCAGATAAACTTGGTCCTAGGTCTGATCGGTTCCTGTTTATTGGATATCCTAAGAAAACAAAAGGGTATTTCTTCTACTTGGAGGACGAACAGAAAGTGTTCGTTGCTCTTAGGATTATCTTTTTGGAAAAGGAGTTCCTTGGAGAAGGAATTGTAGCCTCTAAGATTGAACTTAGTGAAGTTCAACCAGTGGAAGAACCTGCACACTCTAAGGACATCATAGAACCGGTTGTGATTGGATCACACCCGAAACCCATTAATAGGAGATCTAGTAGAGTACCGCGTCAGTCGGACAGATACTATGGTTTCTTAGTCAAGGACAGTGATTTCATTGAGCTCGATGAGAATAATAAGGATCTGATCACCTATATGGATGCACTTCAAAGATCTGACTTTGAGGCGGGGCTTGGAGCCTTGCGATCCGAGATGGAGTCCATGGAGATCAACAATGTATGGACATTCGTTGATCCACCTAAAGGGATAAAACCCATTGGGTGCAAGTGGATTTTCAAGAAAAAAATGGGCGCAGATGGGAAGGTGGAGACCTATAAAGCCCGTTTGGTTGCCAAGGGATATCGTCGCGATATGGTATCGATTATGACGAGACGTTCTCCCTTGTGGCAATGCTCAAGTTTATTCTGATCATGCTTGCTTTGGCAGCACATTTTGACTATGAGATCTAGCAGATGGATGTCCGAACCGCTTTCCTGAATGGAGAGCTAGATGATGAGGTGTATATAATATAGCCCGAAGGATTCACATCTACAAACGAGTCAAAAGTGTACAAATTGCAGAGGTCCATTTAAGGACTCAAGCAAGCATCTCGAAGTTGGAACATGCGATTTGATAGGTGTATCAAATCGTATGGCTTCGTTAGAAATGGAGAGGAACCCTGCATTCCATAAATGGGTTAATGGTTCTGTGATTGTATTCCTGGTACCGTATGTTGATGACATTCTCTTAATTGGGAATGACATCACAGCATTGTAAGGAATAAATGTCAGGTTGTCATCTTTGTTCTCCATGAAGGACTTGGGTGAAGCTTCTTACATACTGGGTATGAAGATCTATAGAGATAGATCTAAAAGACTTCTGGGATTGTCCTAGTCTACGTACATTGATACCGTGCTGAAATGGTTCAGCATGGAGAATTCCAAGAAAGGCTATCTCCTGATAGGTTCTGGAATTACTCTTTCCAAGAAGGATTGTGCAACAACTCCTGAGGAAGAGAGCGCATGAGTAGAGTTCCTTATGCTTCTGTAGTGTGCTCTATCATGTATGCTATGACATGTACTAGACCAGACGTGGCATACTCACTAGGAGTGGTGAGTAGATACCAGTCTGACCCAGGTGAGGCGCATTGGAAGGTGGTTAAGACCATCCTGAAGTATTTGAAAAATACTAAGGACCAATGGCTGATTTATGGAGAACATGACTTGAAACTTATGGGGTATAATGACTCCAGTTTCTAGTCAGACAAAGATGATAGCAAGAGTGTGTCAAGGTTTGTGTTTACCCTGAATGGAGGAGCGATATGCCAGAAGAGTTCCAAGCAGGCAACAGTTGCAGACTCGATGTACGAAGTAGAGTACATTGCAGCATCAGATGCAGCAAAGAAAGCCGTGTGGTTGCGGAAGTTTTTTGGAGAGCTAGGGGTGGCACCTTTCCTAGATGGTCCTGTTCTAGTGTATTATGATAGCACAGAAGCCATTGCTCAAGTTAAGGAGCCAAAGTCCCATCACTGCACCAAGCACATTCTGTGGTGCTATCACCTCGTGCGAGAGATCGTGGATTGAGACGACATCAATCTTATGAAGATCGATGAAAAGGAGAATCTGGCCGACCCCTTCACTAAAGTCCTCAAAATCAAAGAGTTCGACTATTGTAAAAGGGAAATGGGTATTAGATATTGTTCTGATTGGCTTTAGTATAAGTGGGAGTTATTGGAATTGTATCCCAAAGCCAATCGCCTAGGCTGTAGGTGGTTGTGCTTAGTATTGTAATTTGTATATGAATTAATAAAACTTTATTTTGGCAGCTCATCACATTATTTATTTACTATAATGAACTCTATTTATGTGAAGTCCTTAGGACTGCACTGACTTCGATATATAGAGGATATATCGAGTGGTCCTTTAAAAAGGTTCACAATCAAAGGATACATTGTACAGGATGGCAATGTATCAAGTATAGGTTGTTGTGGTTCACATCGTTTGGTTGTCCTCTTGACCAAAGGAGTGTGGTGACACTGATGTGATCTGCAAGTGGTATGTGTGACATCTCATTGAACATGACTCCGTGGAGCTCCTTTCTGCCAAAGGATTGCTCGCAATTGGATATGGGTATATGTGTCCCTCCGACCTGAGGTCACCATGGTTGCTTGCAAGCAACTCCCTGTGCTTTAGTGTCGGACTACTCGGATTTCTAATCCGGTGATGGAAGGTTTCTGGGTACAGGCAAGTACTTGTGGAGCAGTGGTGGACCAAGATAGAATTGACCTGTCCAAATTGTTTGGATTGAATGTCTCGTAGTGTCTCAATTTAGAAAATCCTCGACCAGGGTAATCCTAGTGAGGAGTCACTGGACTTGCGAGGTTGAGACATGTTGTGGATTGACTCAGTAAGGGTTGGCAGTCTAATCCTAGGTTTTTTTGAGCATTGGAGGTCAAAGAGATGAATTATACGGTAACCATATGCCAGAGGTTCAATAGATTGCTCTCGCATCTTTGGCCTATCTGGATGCCGGGACCCTTTGCTAGATGGTATCTTGTGTTGGTACTGGAAGTATTCCAGTGCTACCGTTTAGGTTCGAACCTATGAGGTCACATGCCATAGAGGATTTTTTCCTGATCCGGGAGCCGATCAATGATTGGGAATCGTTTCAGTTTTAAGGTCAAACGGTCTGATTAAGCACACATTGGTTTTTTGCTGGTCCACCTGGTCTAATTTGGATCAACCAGGATTGGTTTGGGTCAACCAGGAATTGTTCCTGGTAGACCAGGACTGGACCCATTTTTCTTATTGATCGGGTTTGGTCAGACCAGGGTTTTTGTTGAACCGATTTTTATCTTGGCCAGTTTACTCAGTGTTTTTGGTTCATCGCACGATGTTTTTCCCACTTCCCCTGCTTTTGGTTCCCCTGTGTTTTTATTGTGTGAATGGATTATATCAGCTTAGAGATCGGATGCAGATTGGGATTTCATGTATTGATCCTTTGCACCACGATCTGGATTGGGTCTCTCCGTGGTTTCCTCTCGCACGTCTCTCCTTCCTCTCGGTTGCTGTTTTTCTCGGTGTTTCTCTTCCAGTGAGTTCCCAGCATTTGAAATCGATCAAGAGCCTTTCCTTTGGTGTTTGGGTTTTATCCGAACTCTTCTCATGGTGTCTTCCCTTTGCCTTCACGGGTTTTCTCCACCAGAGATTTATGTTGGTTGTAGGCAGTGAGATGAGAGAGGGAAATGAGATAGGAAAAGGAAACAGAGCGAGGAACAAGACTTGCGGTGAGTGAGAAGAGAGGAACAGGGCTTGCGGTGATGAGGGAAGAAACAGGGCATAAGAGAGAGGGCTGTGAGAGACTGACTGAGAAGACTTCCTTCCCTCTCTTCCCATTTTGTTTTTCCTCTTTGATTCATGGGAGGAAACCGAACAAAGTCCCTGCTCCTGGATTCGTTGACGGTCCCCGATTGCTAGGGTTTCACCTTGCCAGAGAAGCAGTGTGTGCTCAAGGTGGAGTATATACGGTCTTGGAGAAGACCGTCCATGAATTTCTGTTTTGGTTTTCCCTGCTCCACATTGCCGTGACTTGTTTTTGATTCCCGGTGGACTAGCATCCATCCTGGAGTTGGATCAGAGAGAGCCCGCGCGTGGATACTCTAGAGGGTGCACATTTGGACACCTCGAGAGATTGGATCTATCTCTTCCAGATCTGATTTGCTGTTGAAGGAGTTCAACCGATTGCCTTGATTTGCTATTAAAGGAAGCTCTACAAGGTATGTTATTTCTTTTTTTTATTATCATGCATGCTTAGATCTAGATTTATCATATTGTTTGTAATTATTGCACTTGCCTATATATGCCTGTGTATTACTTACATGCATCGTGCTTATGTTAGATCCTGTGCATGAGTAGGTTTTTCCGTATGCATATTAAAAATTTTAATTATACAATACCTACTCTCGAGTGTAGCATGCCTAGGGTAGGCGTCCGGTGCACTAGTTTTTCTTTCACTTTGATTGGCTCCAAAAGGCCTGTGGTGGAGATCGGGTTGCCTGCAAGGGGGACTGTTTTGGTCTGCATTGGTGTGGACTGTAGAACTCCTGAACATGATGATATTGTGAGGCAGCTAAAGGTGGCCTTGTTCCAGGAGGCTGTGGTCTCCTAGTCTGGAAAAGAAGGCCCTGTGCCTATTGAGGAAGTTGAAACTGTTGGGAAGTCCCTAGGGGAGGGGTCTTCCATGGGTTAGGGTTTTCTTGTATTAAAATATTATCCTGGAATGCAAGAGGGGCAGGGAAACCTTCCTTTGCCTCTACTTTTCGCAGAATTAATCTTCATCATCATCCTGATATTTGTATTATTTTGGAAACCCGTTTGTCTGAATCATCCTTACAAAGGATTCGGCAATGCCTTCCCAGGGATTGGGACCACTATGCTATTGACTCCAGGGCCTTATCTAGAAGAATTGTGGTGGCTTGGGATAGAAGTGTCTCCCGGATTGATGTGTTTCATAGGTTTGAGCAGAATGCCTTTATGGTCATCACTAAAAATAATGGACTGTCTTGGATCCTTTATGCTGTCTATGCCAGCACCTATTACAAGGAGAGAAGGCATCTCTGGAATGAGGTGTCTCAGGTGATCAATCAGGGATTCCCGACTGTAGTTGTCGGGGATTTCAATTGCATTACTAATGTAGAGGAGAAGCGAGGAGGGGTCCCCTTTTCTCAAAATGTGGTAACCAGGGAGTTCGGTCATTTCTTGGATACCAACGGTTTGATCGATTTGGGATTTGTGGGTAATAGATACACCTGGTGCAATAACAGATCTGGTAGGGCTCGGGTCTGGGAAAGGCTAGACAGAGCGGTCGCTACCATGGGTTGGCTTTAGATGAATCCCAAATTCTCGGTACGGCACTTGACAGGGTCACTTCTGATCATTGTCCTCTTCTTTTGACCACCATGCATCTTCCTCCTATTCATGCTCCATTTAGGTTTGAAAAAAATTGGCTTTCATACCCTAATTCTTGGAAAGTTGTCAGGGAGGTTTGGAGAATGCCAATTAGAGGAAATGTTCGGTATCGCATCACCCGGAGATTAGAACTTCTCAAGCACAAGCTGAGGAAATGGAACAAAGTGGAAGTGGAAAATATCTTTGTTAGACTGGCTGAGATGGAAAAAGTCATTCATGATCTCTAGAGTAAGGAGGACAGTCAGGGTGAGATGGAAAATATCTTCCTACAACTCTCTTTTGGCCTAGCAGGAAATAATATGGAGACATAAATCCAGGATGCAGTGGTTGGCTCAGGAAGATTGGAACTCTCATTTCTTCCACCAAGCCACTATAGTCAGGAGACACCGTAATCGGATTCGTGCTCTCAAGACTGACGATGGGGGCTGGATTGACAGCGATGAGGACATCTTATAGGAGGTGGTTTATTTCTTCAGGTCTAGATGGAGGTCGAATGAGGGTGATCCTCCTTATTACCAGGATCTGCTCCTGACAGCGTGGTTTCACAGGATAAGAATGTTGGTCTTCTTGCTCCTGTTTTTGAGGATGAAGTGAGAGAGGTGCTCTGCTCTTTGGCTGAGGATAAGGCTCCTGGCCCTGATGGGTTTCTTCTCTCTTCTTTAGAAGATATTGGGGAATTATTAGAGGTGAAGTGGTTTCAGCTATGCAACTCTTCTTCTTGACAGGTCTGATGCCGAACAAGTGGAAGCAAACCTTTATCACCCTTGTCCCTAAGCATCCTCAGCCAACTCATCCATCTCACTTCAGACCCATTAGTTTATATGGTACTTTATACAAGATTTGTGTCAAGCTGATGGCTATGAGGATGAAGCCTATTCTCCCGGGTATCATCTCCCCTGAGCAGAAGGCCTTTATTGGGGGTCAGGGAATTTCTGATAATGTCTTGCTGGCCCAGAAATTTATGCATGATTTGCGTAGGGCTCTGCCTAGAGCCCCTCTGATGGCAATCAAGCTAGACATGGAAAGAGCTTATGATCGGGTATGGTGTGCCTTTCTAGAGCGGTCTCTGGATGACTTTGGTTTCCATCCTGTGTGGATTTCCAGGATCATGGCTTGTATCACATGCCCGTCCTTTGCTATTCTTCTTAATGGCTCCCCTTCGGATTTCTTTCATTCCACAGTTGGTCTCCGACAAGGTTGTCCACTGTCCCGCTACCTTTTCATTATTGCTGCTGATGCGCTCTCGCGAGCTCTGCAGGAAGCGGTTAGAGGATCATCTATCCATCCCTTCTTTGCAGCCCCGATAGTAGTTCCTATCTCTCATCTTCTTTTTGTCGATGACTGTTTACTCATCGGCAGGGCTTCTGAGGCTACGACTCGGGGGTTCAAGAGGGTTATTATGAAATACTGCTTGGCTTCTGGTCAGTCGGTTAACCTAAAAAAGTCGAAGGTACATTTCTCTCCAAAGATAGCCATCCGCACCCGCTCTATGATTCTTTCGATTCTTGGGATTCGAGACAGGGACTAGCCTATCCGCTATCTCGGTGTTTCCATTTCTGGCGGCCATCTCCGTAGAGATGAGTCTCAGATTTTAATGCAGGCTGTTCAAGAGCGGGTGAAGGGATGGCAGGGTCGAGCTTTATCGACGATGGGCAGACTGACCTTGATAGATCGGTATTGACTTCTCTACCTATCTACCTCTTAGCTAATGCTGTTATTCCAAAGGCTACGGTGGAAAAGGTGGAGCAAATTCTTCAGACTTTTTTATGAAGGTCGAATGCGGCGCCCGAGGTATCAACCTGGTGGGTTAGCAGTCGGTGTGCCAGCCAGTACGGGAGGGCGGCCTTGGCATTTACTCGCTTCTCAGCAGGAGGGAGGCTTTGCTAGCTCATCATGCTACCACTTTATTCCTTAATCCGGATAGTTTGTGGGCCTCCTTTATGAGAGCCAGATATGACACCCGATCCCTGGAGGGGGGTGACTTCGTGCCCTCCTCTCGAGGGTCGCCCATTTGGAAGGAGATCAGGAGGAGGACTCCGGAGGTCTTTCACTATTTCATATGGATGGTTGGTGATGGGAAATCTATCAGAGTATGGGTTGATGTCTGGATCTCTGAAATCTCTCTTCATAAATGGCCAACATTCGTATCCTCGGATTTGCCGAATTCCTGGATGGTCAGTGATCTCATTATCTCAGGGATGCAGACCTGGAATTCTATGCTGATCTCTCGGTATTTTGGGGAGCCTCTGAAAAATCGTATCCTCTCTATTGCTTTACCGGTCTCACATAGCCAGGATACTAGAGTTTGGGAGCCCACTTCTTCCACCTCTGCTTCGTTGTCCGACCTCTACTCTATTTACCATCATTCTCAGTAGGGGACTGTCCAAGTCGGTTGGATCTGGGCTCTCCCGGTGCACTCGCGGGTATGTCTCTTTCTCTGGAAGGTAATGAGGCACCGCCTGCCCATGAGATTCTTTCTCAGATTTAGGGGAGTTCATATTTTCCCCTCCTATCCTTTTTGTGCTGATCTAGAGGAGTCCTTGGACCATGCATTATTTCTTTGCTTACGGGCAAGGCATGTGTGGACCATGGCCAGCTATAGATCCCTTATGTACTCGAGAGAGATGCGGTGGATACATTCATTCGCACCCTGCATTCTCCCCCGGGTACTATTTCCTGGAGCTTTATAGCTTATCTGGCTTATCAATTGTGGATCACCTGGAATGCCATGATCTGTTGGTCAGAGACCAGCTCACCTACCTTTATTATCGAAAGAGCCAGGGCTAAGGACATGGAGTATCATAGATCGATGGTAGCATCGTCTAAGATTTAAGGCTCCGGTTCTGCTCCTCGAGCGCCTCATCGGATACTGGTTTCTAGGGAGCCCCCTCATCATGATTTTGTTACTATCAGCTTTGATAAGAGTGTCAGAGGGCCGATGGCTGGAGCTGCTTTTGTCATTCGATCCTCGAATGCTGGTTTTATAGCGACGGGGGGCTCTCATCTAGCGGAACAGACTGTTCTCCTAGCGGAGCTCTATGGAGCTTGGGTGGGTATTAAGTATGCCACGAGGATCCTTAACTTAGATCGTCTCGTTATTGAAGGCAATTCCTTCACGGTTATCTCCTGAAACCAGAGTGCTATCAGGAAGACTCCCACCCTTCCTCTACTACGAAATATAGCGTTGATGCTCCATCACTGTTCTGGGCTTATCATCCGCAACATCTACAGGGAAGCTAACTCCGCTGCTGACTGGGTGGCTTCTTTTGTTGCTCACCACTCGAGAGGGTTCATTTGCACCTCTCTCGAGGAAATGCCTGTACAGCTTAAACATATTATGTTTGCAGATGATTTGGATTGTACTTTTTTAGGACTATTTTATAAAATATCCGGTTTACCAAAAAAAAAAAAACCCATGTCTCCTTTATTCGACCTCTTGATGTCTCCTTACTTGAGATAGAGAGGTAAGAGCTTGGATCCTCCTTGATCCGGGGCTCAAAATCTTAAGCTGCCATGGTCCAGATTAATAAATTCATGTGGTATCTTTTTCTTTTTATTAATTAATAAAGACTTGTTTGGTCTATAACAAAAATTTTTCTTTCTGTACAAGTAACTTCTTGGAAATTTTTTTAAAAAAAATTCTATTTTTCTTAAAAATAGAATTTTGACTTGGTTGACCATAAAAGAATAATTTATTTTATAATGGCCTATATTTGGCTGAGCAATCATTTTTTTGAAAAAAAAAATATATAAAATATCTATTATACTCTTAATAAATCTTATCATTTTACTCACAAACTTTATATAAATATTAAGATAATATCACTATTCAGTATCTTTAAGGATAATTTTAATATTTCTAAGAGAAGATTTGTTTATAAGAAAAATGGAGTGAGAGGAGGTGACCAGCATAGCTATCCCCTCTGGACGTGATCATAAGAGCCTCGACTTTGCTTGGAAATATTTAATACAGGACGATAACAAAAATGGCTCAGTCCTAGGGATGGCAATTGGGTTAGGTCAGGTATAAATGGGTCGGATCAGATTCAAGTCGGATCAAAACAGACTTAACATGAACCCTATTTATTAAACCTAACTGTTTGTTAAACAAGTTATCTATCCCGACCTGTTTATGACCTATTTACAATTTAATTTTTAAAAAAGTCAAAATTTAGACCCGTTTAAAACTCACGTAAAAAAAGGTAGAGAGGTTTACCGCAATATCGTTGGCCTTCTTTCTCATCCTCATCGATGAGAATCGAGCTCTGAGCCTCCAATGCATAGCCTCTGCTAGCAGAGTTGGCTGCCATCCTCCTCCCTCCTCGTCGAGAACCGAGTTCCAAGCCTGCTCCTTCCTCATCGAGAACTGGGCCTAGAGCCTCCTCCTCCCTCCTCGTCGAGAACTAGCCACCGTCCTACTCCTACTTCCTTCATTACCATAAAGGCGGTCGAGAATCGGGCTCTGAGCCTTCGACATGCAGCCTCTGTTGGCAGAAAGTATCCCTCAGCGGTGAAGGAGATAGTAGGGTTTCTAGGAGGGAGAAATCATTGGACCACAAAGCGGCGACAATCTAGGCTATACTGATGTTGCTACAATTGCGGTAGGCTTTGGGGCCGAGCTATCAAATGAAGTTTGGGGGAAGTGGAAGAAAAGAGTGGAGGAGAGGCCAGAGGCCCAGCAACAAGGAGAGAGGAAGCGGGAGGAGGCAATGGCAGAGGGGATCTCTAGGTAGGGAAGGGCACTAGAGTCACCACGAAAGTCAGAGGCGGCAGGGAAAAACTTCGGGAGGCAACAATCGAAGGAGATGGAGGTTTTTGGCGATGGCGGTGGGGGAGTGGAGTGCATGGAAACTAGAGAGAAGAGAAAGGGGATGCATGGTGGAGAGGAGGGAGGACTTTGCTAGAAACGAAAAAAATTTCATCTATCGCTGCCCGTGCTCTGCACAATATATGGTGATGTGATATGATGGCAAAATTTTAAATTTCAAATAGATGAAATATTTTTTAAAATTTTACATAAATTAATTATATGTTAATTTAATTTTTAAAAATATAAATGGATTAAACAGGTTATATAGGTTAAAACTTTTAAATCTAAACCCGATCTATTTAATAAATAGGTTAAACAGGTTGACTCATTTATGACCCGAACCCGTTTAAGCTTAATCTAATCATGTTTAAGACGGGTCGAATATGGATCATGTTGATAGGTTGGGTTATATTTTGCCACCTCTACTCAACCCCTCCCACCTATATTGGAGTGATCCTAAGGTCCTACACTACATGGATGAGTATGTCATCCCAGCCCCACCAAAGTAGCAGGTGGATCTCAATCAAAGGGCCCGACAAATCTATGCCTTACATCACTTGATGAGATCTTTTTTTTCATTCACTCCTTTTAAAACTCTAATCAAGTAAGGAAGCTCCTCTTTATTTTTTAGGAAGTACTTTTTTTTTCCTCTTCATTTCTCATAAACTAAACTAAATCCTTGGCAACCATGACAACTAGCATCCCCAGCTACCATATCCCCCTCTTCAAATGCTGCATACAAGAGATAAGCAGCACTAATTTACATGGCTAAGTCAAGCAATGAAAAAGCCCAGGCATGATCTGACCTGATCCTCTCATCATACCCATCAATTTAGTTAAGAATGGAAAAATATGACCCAATGTGCAAATCGAATACGCATTCGTTCTGCTATAAACATATTTAGATTTAGAATAAATAGGTTCGATCATCAACCAGTTGACTCGTTAAATCCATTTAATATATAAATCAAGTTTATATTTTTTTATGTCTACCTGTTTAATCCATTTAGTTTTTAGATCGAATTGAATTATATTAGATTAGATAATCTATTTAACCTAATTTATTTATTTATTAAATTAAATTAAATTAAATTAGATAAATATATTATTTTATTTATTAAATAAATTAAATAGATTGAATATATTTTTTTTTGATAAAACAGAGCATTCAATCTACAGTCCTGAAATGAATATAGCCAAGAGAATCAAAAAGAAGAATATCCCCCAAAGACCTCGGTGCCTCCCTCAAATGAGACTAGGACACTTTACCGGAGTGATTCACAATAAAAGAAGCCACCTAGTTAGCCGCTGAATTGGACTCCCGATAAACATGTCCGACAATAATCCCCAAACACCCCTATAAAAGTCGGACAATGTCCTGGATGAGAGGATGAATGGGTGTGGACCAGAAAGCCTACCAAATTCACGAGATGATAGTGATAGAATCATCCTCAATAATAAGACGGTCGAGGTGAAGGGTCCTCCTGGCATATCGGATACTGATCCAAGTTTCCTGAAGCTCCACCATCGAGATGGTGGGATCAATGAGGTGAGACCCCCCGTAGCCAGAAAACCAGATCCGGATGCCCAGATAACAAAGGCAGCACCCCCACGCCTGCCCCTGACGCTCCCATCAAAGATGACTATAGTAAATGTCGGAGAAGGGGGCTTCCAAGAGATAAGAACCCAGTGAGGTACTCGAAGAGCAGAATTGGAACCCCAGATCTCTTCATTCACCATTGTCAAATTCCGATACTCCTTCGCATTAGTCCAAGCTCTTTCAACTATCAACTTTGTCAAATAAGAAGAAGAGCAAAACACTATGGCATTCTAGGTGAGCCAAATATGATAAGCCAGATAGGCCAAAAAGATAGGAGTAGGCTGGGTAGCACCAGAGCGAAGCTAGGGATGGAAGTGGGCGGGCTGGACCAAGCCACACCCCTACCCAAGCCCTGCCCGAAAAAAAATTTGGGCTTCAGGCCAGCCTTAGGCTCGAAATTTTTTTAAAACCTCAGGCTCGAGCTCAACCTGAGCCCAGCTTGCACTAGGCCCGAGCTCGATCGAGCCGGCCCGAATGCAAGCCCTATTGATAAAAAAAAGTTTCACCGACCTGATCGGGCCGACCTGAATGCAAGCCCTATTGACAAAAAAAATCACCGATCGGTGACTGCCCAATTGGCCAGAGGAGGCAGATCGAAGCCGAGGAGGGAGAGTCTCGAGGTTGCACCGGGGGCGGTGGGCGTCGAGTGGGGCGCCGGGGCCGAGGGAGGTAGATCGGAGTCAGAGATGTCGAGACGGGCCACGGGGTCATTTCATGTGGGTGCCAGGGCCAAAGAAGACAGATTGGAGCCAGGGACGGGGGGCTGCGAGGTCGCACCAGGGCAATGGGTGTCAGGTGGGTCACCAGCACTCGGGGAGGTAGATTGAAGCCGAGACGGGCCACGGGGTCGCATGGGGGTGGAGTCATCGGATGCGGACACCGAGGCCAGAGGAGGCAGCTCGGAGCCGGAGAGGAGCCATTGGCCATCGGGTGCAAGGGGGCGTCCGTCGTCGAGGGCTGACCGAGGGAGGGAGATGGAAATGAGAGAGAGCTGAGAGAGAGATTGAGAGAGAGAATAGAGAGAGAGGGAGACCGGATAAAGATATAGCGAGCCCTGGATCGGGCTTATTTTCAGGCCGGGTTCGGGTCGATCCAGGCCGAGCCAAAGGGGTGCCCGAGCCCAGCCTGAAAATTGAATGGGATCTAGTTTAAGGCCAGAAGCCCGATCCGATTTGTTTAAAATATGGCCCAAAACTCGACCAATTTCGGACCGGTCCAAAGCCCATCGGGTCAGCCCGGCCCAGTTCCAGCCCTAAGCGAAGCAAGTAAAGAAAAGTATATGCTGCATCCTCACCCTTAGAAAATAGACCATGGCAACCCGCCATACACCAGACCTCCCATGCTTGCGGGCATTAGAACAGAACATGCACGAGGGACTCCTCCTTCACCCGACATACCGGATATGAGAGAGCAAATGAAGACCTCTGGAACAAAGGAAAGATCTCGTGGGAAGCTGATGCTATGCAACTTTCCATATAAATAATCTCACCTTGGGATGCACGTCAAGAGCCCAGATCCAAGCAACCTAAATACCTCTCTGAGGCTCAGGGCAATGGATAGAATGAAGGTCAGCTAGAGGGGTTTTAGGGGATGTAAAAGACCTCCACACTCTGACATCGACACAGGGATGCTCCAGAAGCCCAATGGATAAAACCCTTTGACCCAACACCTGACCAAAGGATCGGGTGACCATCACAGGGTTCCACTTGGATACTCCCTGAAGAAAAAGATCCATAATAGATATGCTATCTGGAATATCCATAAAAATAAAGGTAGGTCACCTGTCTAGAGCCAAATCCAAAATCCAAGGGTCAAACGTAAAATTAACCAATCTACCATCCCCACAATCCACCTCATATGATGCAAAACATCAAGAGCCCTTGCCACCATCTCCCTCTAGCAAGCTGTGGTGAGCAAGCAGAGAGGAAGACCATATAGCAATATTCGGAGTAAGAAAGAGCCGTGTGACATGTTGCGCTAAGAAGGCATCCCTCCTAACAAGTGAGTAAATACCAAGGCCCCCCTCACAAACTGGCTGACAGACAACTTATCACCCCAAAAGATGAACTCCCCATGAAGCAACAGTAGATCTTCATAAGAAAGCTCAAATAATCTGCTCCACCTTAAGAACAATAGATTTGGGGACGACGGCATTGAAAAGCATGTACATCGGAAGAAAAGAGAGAACTGACCTGATCAATGTAATCCTCCCCATGGAAGACAGTGCTCAACCCTGCAAACCCTCGATCCTATCATGGACAGCCTTCACAATCATAGTATAGTCCTCCTTACAGAGTCTACCACTAATGATAGGGATCCCCAAATAGGACAAAACTCCCTCCTTCTCATGAATCCCAAGAATACTCGTGATCAGGTTCCAGCAATGGATAGGGGTCTTTGGGCTGAAGTGGACCTTAGACTTCTAAAGATTGATCCTCTATCCCAAAGACAAGCAATAAGATTGTAGCACTCTCCTGAAACCTTGCGCTGTAACCACAAAGGCCCTACTCAAAAGTAAACAGTCATCTGCAAACAATAGATACGAGATTAGGGATGTAGTAGGAGTAGTAATATACGGTTAAATTGCCAACTCCCACACCAAATCCCGTAAGGCTTGTGAAAGAGAGTCAGCACAAATGATAAATAAATACAGGAAAATGGGACAACCTTGCCGAAGACCAGTGTTTGAATAGAAGAACTCCGATGGAGAACCATTAATAAGAATAGAAAAGGAAGGCTGATAATGCAAGATATAATCCTGGAAATCTAAAGGGGGTGAAAACCAAAATCCCCCAACACTTTCTCCAAAAAACTCCACTGCATACGATCGTAGGCCCTTTCCATATCAAGCTTGCTATCTATCAAGCCCTGCCTAACTCAGACTCTACAAAGATTAAATATAAATTCCTGTGCTAACAAAATATTATCAAAAATACACCGACCTCCAATAAAGGCATCTTGCTTAGGATAATAAGATGCAAGAGAATATACTTCATCCTGTTAGCCAACAACTTAGCACATAACTTGTAGAGAGTGTTACATAAATTGGTAGGTCTAAAATGGATCGGCGCACAAGCATCAGGGCATTTCGGGATAAGAGTGACAAAAGTTCACTTCCAGCTTTCAGGCATCTAACTAGAGGTAAAGAAATCCTGCATAGCTAAAACAATATCATGTCTAATAATACTCCAATATCTTCAAAAGAATAAAGGAAAAAAACCATCCAAACCAGGTACTTTGTCCTCTTGTAGAGACCAAAGAACATCGGTAACAACTGTCTCAGTGACTGGAGTGAGAAGACTAAGATTTTCTCGATAGGAAACCGGAACCTCAGGGGGAGTAGCATAGAAAGAGAAAGTAAAGTAGCCCCAGTGGAGTCAGACCACTTAGATCTGAAGAATGAAGTAACCTCCAGCCTAATATCCTCATCCTCCTCAGTCCAATGCCCATCAGTAGACTTCAAACCGCTGATTCGATTTTTGTGCCTATGAACAAAAGTGGCATGGTAGAAAAAGCGAGTATTTATATCTCCCTCTGCCACCCACTACACCCTAGACTTCTGCCTCCAAAGGGCCTCTTGCTAACTGAGGAGAGCATGGTGTATAGAGAGGTAACTTCATAAAGAAAGCAAATCAAATCTTGCAAACCCCCTTCCCTCTCCTCTTTTCTTGAAGAATATGAATATCCCTTTCTACCACCTCCAATTTTGAGAATATATTCCCTACCTCTCCCCTGTTCCATCTATAAAGCTGATGTTTGAGAAGCTCCAATCTACGAGAAACCCATTATTGAGCATCCCTGTGCACCAGCATTCTCTAAACCTCCCTCATCATTTTCCAAGATATGGAATAAAACAACCAGAACCTCTCAAATCTGAAGGGAGCATAACAAGGGCCTGCGAGAAGGTAGTGAGGAGTAAAGGACAGTGGTTAGAGACAATTCTATCCAAATGGCACACTAGATACTCAGGATAGAGATTGAGCTATCCACGTGAGACAAAGACTCTGTCAATTCTTTCCCACACCCTTGCTCCTCCAGACCTATTGTTACACTAAGTAAAATGAGGGCCAAAAAATCCCAAATCCAAAAGACCATTGGAATCTAAGTAGCTAAATTACCTAGAGTCCGTGTCATGAGCAAAAGGTCTGCCACTTCTCTTATCTTCAACTCTAGTAACACAATTTAAGTCCCCAGCTACCACAGTGGGAATACCTTGATCAATTAGGATAGACACCTCATGCTAAAGAATCTTCCTTTCGCTGTAATTGGTACTGGCATAGACTCCCGATAAAAGCCACATCGATCTTATAGGTTCGACACCACAAGAGCACATGCTGAGGGCATCTATGGAAAACATCAATTCTAGCTACTCCGTGATCCTAAGCCACCACAATTCCAGCCGACATCCCTTGGGAATCCATAGCATAGAAGCCCTAATCCCTCGGAAAGTGACGACGAATTCGTGCAAACTAATCCCACAAAGTCTAGTCTTTAGTAGGATACATATATCAGGGTGGTGTAACTGACCAATTCTATGAAAAGATGAATAAAATGAGGGTTTCCCTGCCCTCCTAACATTTCATATTAGAATCCTCATAATAATAAGATTAACAGTCTTTGGAGAGGCCCTTCCCTGGCCCTTCATCAATAACAATATGATCAACATCCTCTACATTTGTGGCCTCCCCAATAGAAAACAAATCCAATTTCAACTTCCCCACCACCTCCTCATGCCCCAAGGATCTCCTATCACTTGTCACAGCCCCCTGAGAAGGAAGAGTGGATGTTACTGATCTTCCCGAATGATCCTTCCCAGTATAATCAATTCCACTGGAAGAAGAAGCACCTCCTCCCTTGGATAGGCAGCGACACCTCTGCATCACAAAACTAGTAAAAGCCCCACCAGAACCCATTTGAACAAACTTCAAAGCCCCATATAGATTAGCCCGATCCAAACCGTCCCTACTATCTCCCTGTCCTGTTCCTCCTCCCAAGTCGTCAACTGGCAAGTTTTCTTTTGCTTAAGTCACTACCTTCCCACAGAGTCCCCCTTCAACCCCAGCAATAGCCAATGGGACAGGGACACCTGGCGAAGCCAAGACACTCAAGCAGGACAATCCGCCTCCTTGACCGATAGAGTAGTAGTCGAAGAAGACTTCCCCTTACCCCCCAGGTCCCCAGCCATACATGGATCAGGAGAACATACCTTCACCGACGACGAGACCACCGTGGAAGGGCTTGCCGGGGATGATATCACTATCGATGGAGGCATGCCTCTCGGGTTGGGTGTGGGTGAGATCGGAGGACTATGGCCTTGTTTCAGCAAGACAACACCATACTCCACCATCTGCAGATCTTTTGGGCCGGCCTCCTCAACAGGGCCCAAATCCATGCATTCTCCTAAGGGGCCCAGAACCCCAAAACCAGTGGCCGGAGCAGCTCTATCTCTGGACAGATCCCCAGAGCTGGCTCCCGGCAATCGATGACGCACCACCTTCGTCGGCTTCTGCCAGCCGTCGGAGTCTGGTGGCGAGCTCGGTGAAGAAGTGACAGCCATCGGGGAAGACCATGGGGGAGAAGAAGAAGTGAGATCAGAAGATTTGTTGGCGGGTACCTTCTCCTTCTCGAACTCCCTCCTCCCCTTCACAGGTGCTCTGGACGGTCGTGGCGAATGCAAGTGGTTACCAACCACGGGCCAAGTCTTGGCCAGACCATCCCTTCTTCCTCCTTGCCGTCAAACATCATAGCCATCAGGGGTTCCAAAGTACCTTCTCCCTCAGCAGGGACATCGGATTCTGAGAACACTGGGAGGTCATCACCGTCAATCAAAGCCATCCCCTCCAAGAACCTACAAGCATCATTACTATGTCCCATTCTCCCATACCGAAAGCAAACTCCTGGAAGGTTTTCATAGATAAATTATTGCCAAAAATCACCCTTCTTCCCATGGATCAGAACCCCTGATTTGAGAGGTTTACCAGCATTGATCTCGACCCTTACTCATGTATAGCCCGTCTTCTTCAGGTGATCCGTAAACTCATCCACTGACAAAGGTTTTCCAGCTTCTGCCGCTACCGCTAAGATGGCCGTCGGTATCCAATACTTGAGCGGGAGGCCCGGTAGCCTAAGCCAAACAACCACCTTCTGGATGATCCGACATCCTGGAACAAAATCCGACTCCCACTCCTTCATTGCCAGGAGCTGACCTCTCACAAATCATGGCCTGCCTGACTTGACTAAGGAACACTCATTCTTTGACCTAAGCTACATGATGAGATGATTCTCTGCTATTGAAAATATCTTTGGATCATAATTAAGCTTTGCTTTGATTCTCACATCCTTTTGGAGACCCATTCTGCTGGTACTAGTAGTTCCAAACTCTTGACCATGATGGCCAGACCTTTTCATTGCCGGTGTGAATCTTTCGGATCGGATTCCAGCAACTCCAAAACTTCCCAGCAGATCAATTTTTTTAGTCGTAATTATATGGGGTGTCCATGTTGAACCTCATGGAAGATCCTGTACCATTCTCGCCCACGTCCGTGGTCGGCGCCTGAGCTCTGCGAACCCTGACTAGCTCCCGACCGAAGGCCACCTTTTTATGCCATCAACCACCAAATGATTTGACGAAACTTCCACATGAACTCGGCCAAGGCACAGAAACCAAGACATGGCCCTGCACTAAGCGAAACTAAGCATGTTTCTTCACACGCGTCTCTTTATAGAATAGGGTTCACAGGTTATCCGTTTAATAAAAACAGTTCGCTGGACTTCTTTCTTCCGGTTCCGGGCCGTCGAATATTCCACGCACCCTTCTTTACCGCCTACTACTCCTCCTACCCGATAAAAATTTCCGGTGACCTCAATTCCATCAGTCCAAGCATTGCGGTATCATGATCTCCTCTCCCGAATAGGTAACGGGTGCAGAGGAAGACCACCTTCGTCTCCGAACGCAAACCAGAATCGAAGAACCCCATGGCCGGGATGCTACGCCTCTTCGCTCGGCCATGCCGCCGCCCGCCCCGCCCTCCACGGCTGCGTTTCTCCTCCCAAACTTCCGGGGAGCCCTCGCACCACCACCTCAAAGATTCCTCTTCCCCTACTTCTCTCCTCCAGAAACCGCTCCCTTCTTCACCTCTCATCCCCATGCCCTACTCCCCACGCCGTTCCCTCCCCTTCTACGCCCTCACCGGAACCCTAGTCTCCTCCCTTGCCCTTGCCGCCTACCTCTCCTACCCCTCCTCTGACGATCGCCGCCGGCCCCGATCGGAGCGAATCTACGCAGACCTCGAGGAAACCTTCGAACGATCCAAGGGCTCCGTGAAGAGGGTCCTGGACCAAATGAAGCAGACCTTCGCCGCCGCCGCCGTCCTCTGGAACTTGCTCGCCTCTGTGCTGTCGACGGCCAACCAGGAGGTCCGGTCCGGGTTCGAGCTACGGGTGGCGGCGCTGCTCGCTGACATCTCGGCCGCTAACGGGGTCCGCCGGTCGGCCATCGTGGGGGCCGGCGGCGGGGCGGTTGTCGACTGGTTGCTCGAGAGCGTGGCATCGTCCGGGAATGGAGGGGATCATAGCGGCACCCAGGCTGAGGCGGCGAGAACGCTCGCGCACCTAATCGCGGACCCTAACGTATGCCACTCCGTGCTCGGGCGGCCCCATGCAATCCCGAACCTCCTCAAGTTCATTTTCTCCTTCCAGCCCAAGGGGCCAAAGAAGGTAAGTCCTCTGTCTCGAGATGTGTGGAAAAAGGAGGGAATTTGATTCCGGTTTTTCTTTGCCGTGCTTAGAATGCATTGCCATTTGTAAAGGATGCTTGGTCCCAAATTTTCTCAGGTTTCTCTTTTATTTTTTTCCCCTCTTTCTTTTTCGATGTCCCTTGCATATGAAATGGATGAGTAACCGGGAAACATCACAGTACGTGCCAATTCACCATCCTATGACTTTTTTTAGCTATACGCAGGATCTTGAACCTTGGACTGTCCTCCAAATCATGCGATCAATTACACATGAATTAATTTGTTGCTTGATTGGCAACAAGCATGGGTCTGCCAGATATTCGGGCAGGAACTTCTAGACAGTTTCTAGCTGATCCATTCCCTTGGTAACTTTTCTTTTTAACACCTACTCTTAAGGAAAAAATCTTTCTATTTGTCATTTTATATATCTTTCTAATTATTTGCAGGAAGACATCAGAAAGAATTCTCTTTCTATAAGCTATGCCAATAAGGGCATGGTGAAGATAATTAATGTGAAAAAAATAAGTAGATTATAGGGAATTCTTTATTGGAATTCATTGTAGAATCTTTATGCAAAAGTTTTCAGCTCTTTGGCTTCCAAAATTAAGATGTATATGTAGTTTACATATGGAATGACTCCTAAATCATATGCAGTATATGTGGCAGTGAAAATGAAACAAGAACGAGATTGTAGATAGTGCGTTCATTGCATATATATGCGGTGCAATATATGCAGCCACATATAGATTGGACTGCTTTTCTGGCCCATATGCAATATGATTGCATATAGAACCCTATATAGATGATACAATTCTGTCAAGAGACCACATCTGCATGTGTGGTTGCATGCACCGCATTTTAAAACATTGCTTGCTGGTTTTTTTTCTTTCTATGCCAACTGCCTCACCTCTCTTGCTGCTTTCAAGCTGCGATTGCTTCATGGTGCACAAACAAGTTGCAGTCAATTTTAAGCTATTGACTAATCTAATGAGCAAAATCTAAACCCTTAGCCCAGTAAATAGAGGAATCAAGGCTTGAAGGATTATTAGCCTGGAAGCAGAAACAAAAGATCAAAGAATGTTCATATAACCTTTTTCTAGATCAGTTGTTTTTTCCCCTAATTATTATTTATCTACTTTAATTCATTTTATTGTTTCAATTCTTACAAATGCCCCCAAAAATTAGTTTTCTAAGTTTGCATATTATTCATATTCTAGACATTTAGTTTTCAAGATTCTTCTAAGATTTATTCCTTTATTGGATGTTCTGAACCTTTACTGTTACATTAACTTTCTTTCTTGTCAAAGCAGCAGTTTAAACACACTTCGTTGGATGGTCCAGATTTTTGTAAAGGAAGGAGCATGCTTGTTGCTGCCCTTATGGATGTAATCACTTCAAACTGTGATAAGATAGACCATTCATCATTTCAGCCGTTATTACCTGGAAATGCAGATATGAGAGATATTGCTGTAGCACTTGAAGTTGTTGAGCAAGGTGGAATGCACTTTCATGATCACCATGGGAATGAGGATAATGATGATGGTGATGGAGGAATGCATGGAATTGGAATTAAAGTTCTTGGTGGCACAACTGTTTTGGGATTTTCAGGAACAGATGGCAACTTGAACTTGGGAAAGCTTGGTTACAGTCCCCTAGAATCATTTGCACATGTCTGCAAGAATCTGGCATTCCAAGATAATATTGGCAGTTCACCAAAAATCGAGCAATTAACTGCTGTTGCTGTCCCAGGTCTCTGGGATGATTTGCAGAGAGAACATGTTGCTGTACCTTTTGCTGCATGGGCTCTAGCAAATTGGGCATTGGCATCAGAGCTTAACCGGTCTCATATTCAAGAACTTGATGGAGATGGGCATGCTATCATGACTGCTTTAACGGCTCCAGAGAGAACAGTAAAATGGCATGGGAGCTTGGTGGCTCGAGCTCTTTTAGATGACTGGAATTTGCCATTGACTGTTTCTGTTCCAAACTGGAGCTCCAGTCTTCTTTCTACAGCATTTCACGCTAGCGAAGCTGAAGATGTCGCATTGGCACGAGTAGCATTATCAGCTTTTCTTGTCTCTATTGACAGAAGTAATGATGCAAAGAAAGTGGTTATGGAAAAGGGCCTTCATCTTATGAGAGGAATAGCTAAACAGTCCGAAAAATATAAACACTTGCAAGAAGCGTTAGCTAGAATATTGGAATTACTTTATGCAGCAGACATGCATTTATCTCTTGAGGAAAGTCAAAAGTGGTCTGGTATTCTTCTTCGTTGGGTTTTTAGTCAAGCTTCCTTAGACACTACACGTCTTTCAGCTACAAAAATCCTTTCTTGCATCCTTGAAGACCATGGGCCAGCTTCAATACCAATTTCTCAAGGATGGTTAACTCTCTTGCTCACTGAGATTCTTGAAATCAGCAAGAAATCAAATTTGAAAGCAAGCACTCCACTCAAAACTGACAAAGTAAAGGTTAGAAATTATTCTTAGAAATACACACATATATAAACTGATTTGTAGATAGATAGATAGATATGAAAGTTTCAATGTTTTATATTAGACATATATGTTAGCCAGTACCTTTGTTCGTTAGCTTGTATTAGTAGGGTGTTCTTCATTTAAAGGCTTTTCATGTCATGAACTTGTCCAAGTCAGACTTCTCTTATTACAGGAGAAAGTATTGGTAAACTCATCAGGTGCTGACATAAGTAATAACTCTTACCATTGCTAGAGTCTTCTCTTTAAGGCTTTTTACTCTGATTATCATAATTCAAGCAGTATCTCAAAGAATCTTTCCTTTCATCCTTCTGGAAAGGGTTTGAAGAGGGGCTTGGTAGCTAGGAAAGTCAAGTCAGCGGGAAGGAACTGTACCATTGGCAAGTAGCGGCTTTAATATCGGCTTTCTTGTAGCTTTGGGGATTTTTTATTGATACTTTAGGATTAAAAAAGGCTTCAAGCTCAAGTGCAAGCTAAGTAAGCTAGTTCAGCTCTACTGCAAGTCTAAAGAAAGACAGGGGCATGGTTTTTTTTTTTTTTTCCAATTTATTTTACTAAATTAAATACAAGAAGGAAATGATTTTGGCTTCATGAAATGTTAAAAATAATTTTTGTTTCTCCACATCTGATTTGATGCAGAATGAAATTTGACTCCATTTAACTCATCTATTAGTAATTTTAGCACCTTCTATATGCTATACATGATTTTCATATTTGGAAGTAGAAAGAGAAACATGCATCCATAAGTCATTAACCACTCGGGGCAACACATAACTCATAGGGTCATCATCCTTTGTATGTTAGACTAACTGTGGTAATAACCAGTTGGGAAATGGGAGAACATCAATTAATGTAATATTTGGTGATAAAGCTCAGCATTGTCTCTCTGCCATGGCAGTGGTTTAAACTTGGGATATTGTAGAGGGCATAGGATGTGCATGTGCTTTCACAAGCACATCAATTAAAAAGACTCAACTCTTAGGCTGAAACATGAATTTGTCTTTGGTACTTAAATTCTGAGTTCCTGAAATCTACAGACATAGAATTGTCATTTCATCTGCCCACATGACCATCTACTTTTTATTAGAAAATCTCTCTTATTAAATTTATTCTCCAATTCTTCTGATTGAAGTGATTATTCTCTGCAGACTCAAATTGACCTGTCCAATGCTCAGTCAGCGGCACAAGTTGCCAGTCAGTTAGCCACTGCTGTTATAAAACTAGCTGGGGTTCAGTTGAAATCTGAGCCTGATTCTTTTAATGACTTTCCTCTTGCTGATTTTCTCTCTATTGAACCTTTTGCTGCATTATTTAAAAACATGAATAAGAATAATTTGCCCAAGTTTGATGCTGCTGATTCAGCATTTGCTACACTTAAGAGTATAAAAGCACTGACAGAGCTTTGTTCAGAAGATGCTAAATGCCAAAATACAATAGCTAATTTTGGAGTGCTTTGCTTGCTCAGACGCTTCCTTTTGGGTGATGATTATGAAAAGCTTGCTGCTAATGAGACATACGATGCATCAAGACTCCTAGAGTCTCAAGATCGGAGTTCAACTGTTTCTGGTGATTCATCTACTATAGACCCTGATGATCATTCTAGCATAAGAGTTCCTCCTACAGCACATATTCGGAGGCATGCGGCTCGGCTGCTTACAATTCTTTCTCTTCTACCAAACATTAAGAAAGCTATTTTAGCTGATGAATTATGGTGTAAATGGCTTGAGGATTGTGCCAGCGGGAAGATCCCTTGTTGCAGTGACCTTAAAATTCAAAGTTATGCCAGGGCAACTCTGTTAAATGTATTTTGTCCAGAAGAAAAAGATTTAGAGGCAGGAAGTCATAAGCATCCTGATATGGATGGAGGGAACCAAAATACAAAGTGCCCTCAATATGAAGATATGATATTCTTGCTAAATCCTGAATTGCCATACTGGAAATGTCCTGACAAGAGCCATATGGGAAATTCACAATATCCATCTGCTTCGCTTTCTAATGGTGGTAAATGTATTGAACATGAGGATGATAGTACTTCCTGCTCTTCAGATGGCTCGGACATGGTATCGAAGTCAGCAGTTCCTTTGCTGGATGTTGTCTTTGTCCATGGCCTACGTGGTGGGCCTTTCAAGTCATGGCGCATAGCAGATAACAAGTCCTCAACAACCAGTAAATCTGGCCTGGTAGAGAACATAGATCAGGAAGCTGGGAAACAGGGTACATGCTGGCCAAGAGAATGGCTTGCTGCTGATTTTCCTGATGCTCGCTTATTTACTGTTAGATACAAGGTTTGTGCTATGACAACATGTCATTATATGCTTCTGTTTTCTCAGAAACATGTTGCCTGAAATGTCTCAGACCTGTTATTGAAAGCAATGCACAAAAAAAGTCACAGTCCTTGCTCATTCTAATCACAGCTCTAAAAGTTTTTTTTCAAAGGCCCACTCCATTTTGGACTGCTGATGAACATCTACCTTATAATTGAATGTTTGGTGCAGACAAATCTTACTCAATGGTCAGGAGCTAGCTTGCCTCTTCAGGTTTGTGCTTTTTCAGTACTTTCTCTAAAGATTTTATGATTATGGATGTGCAATTTTGAAGCATAATTCCATATGCTGTGTAAGCAGAGTTTGACATTTTTAAAAAAATGTTATCATAGTCTGATGCTACTAGCTACTCTTGTTATTGTGTTAAATTGATCTTATATGTTGAAAGCTTCTGTTCAATGAATACATGTGCAACATTTTGTTATCGGCTAGAAACTGAAAATTCTCTCATTTTGGTGGCAAAGTATTGTCTGGTAAATATAGTAGAAAAGGAGTATTGCCTATTGTCTTACCCAAAATGGAAGAGAAATTCATGTGAAAAGAGATGATGGAGAGCAGTATGCTTGTTATAAAAAGAACTGCCTCTTTTTATCTCCTGAGAATTGATAATTAAAGGTGGGCATAGTTATTTAACACATGACTGGTGGCATGATTTGCTGATGTGGCTGTTAGTAACTGGAAGAGAGAAAAGAGGGGGGGGGTTGTAATCCAAGCAGTGGAGCAAGTGTGTTTCTTCAATGACCTAAAGTCTCATGAACAATATTTGTTTGCATCTATGTTAATTTCTTTAGCATGTGGCTAAAATTAGTTACAGTTCTTGCAAATACAGCCATCTGCCATCCAACAACTGAACATTGGGCATTTTGGTACACCACCCTTGGTTTTTGAATAATAAATTGAGATATTTTGGTACCTTTTGCATATTTTTGCACATGAATGTTAGATGCTTTGAGCCATTGAGTTTTTTTTTTTTTTTAATTGTAGTGCACTATATATGATTCATTGGATCATCCTCTCGAGTTGTTTATGGTTGTTTATGGTTGTTTCCTTCATCATCATATCATGCTTTGAGATCTTGATGTTAGAGAAAGCAGTTAGAGGAGAATTGGTTTCTGCAAAATTCCTAAGGTTCTATTTAGTTGCTGAGGAAGTGATATGGGATAATTTGTTAGTGGTGAATGGTGTACTCTATTGGATGAAAAAAAAACTCAAAGAGATCGAAGGAGAACTAAGGGCTAAAACTGTCTCCAAAATGGTGTTAAATTGGTGCTGATTCTGAGAAGAAAGAACAAAAGCCTAGCGGATCAAAATGAGTAACCTCTCTCTAATTTCTCTTGGCAATCTCTCAGTTGGCCTAGACAAGTGAAAGTTCTTAATTTTCTTTCTTTTCTTTTCTCTTGTTGATTTACTTTGCTTTCATTTCTTAGCTACCAAATGGAGCTCAAGAGCATCTGAAAGGATCTCTACAAGTGCCATTGATCAAATTTTTTTTAAAAAAAATGTGAAGGAAGTTTGACCCATTAATCTCATCGTTCAAATATCACCTGCCTAATGATAATCAAAAGCATAATTAAAGGTTTTAGCTTATCATGTTTTTTTTGAAGACTAATATATCTTTTGTAGAATGGTAAAATATCTTCTTTAAATTATTAGAAAATTTTATAACTGTTGATTTATACTTTCTGGTAATCAGTTAACTGATGCTGATAGTTGCTTGAACATTAACTATTATATTTTCTTGAAAAGAAGCATTGAAATGAAATCACAAATGTTCTAGGAATTTATCTAGGAAAGTCTACTTTTTTGTGACTTTTTGACTGTTGATTACAATTAAACCATCCTAAATATGTCCAAGCTATTTCAAGAAGAGAAAATATGTTTTGTTAATTTAATTCAAGATACTTTAATATCATTGGTGATAAAACATGCAATATAATGATTAATTTATTCTGACAATATGAGCTGTCACAATTGCATTTACATTACTTTCATGTGTGCTGCGATGTTGATTAACATCCGTATTCAGGATTGATTGGTTTTCTTGTTCATACCAACTGTTGATAGCTGCTTATTTTTTTACAAATTCTAGATATGTGCAACTTATTTCAAGAAGAGAAAATATGTTTTTGTTAATTTCATTTAAGATATTTAATATCATTAATAATGTTTTTTTGAAAAGTATACAAAATAGTCAGTCATTTATCTTGATAATATGAATCGCCAAAATTGTATTTACATCACTTGTGTGTTGCCATGCTGATCAGTGTATCATATTCTGGGTCTACCAACTTTCCTTTTTTTCCCCTCCTATTTAGATATTCTTCAAAAAAATTTCAATAATCTGGGAACTGGATCCAAATCAGGGGACCACATGAATCGCATTTTTGATCATGATGCCTTCAGCATTATCTGCTGCCATGTTAAGATCTGAACTATTGGATAAGAAAGTCTATTCTTTAAAAATGATTGGGTTGTTCCATGTAATTATCTCCTTCCACTCGGTTGGAAACTCGATATAAAGTCCTACCTGCTCTTTTCCCATCTCTTTCTCAGATTAAATGGGAGATCTTATTTACCCTAGAATAGTTTTGTATTCTAGTTGATATGTAAAACTTGGGAACTACCTGTACACAAGAAAAAAAATGGCAGCCTAATGCACTAGACTCCTGCCATTACAGGGTTAAGGAGGGTCAGATATAAACAGCCTTAACCTTTGCAGAGAGGTTGTTATCATGTTTTGAACCCATGACCTCCAGGTCATAATGGAGCAACCTAACTGTTGCACAAAAGCTCCCCTCAAATTACCTGTACATGAGAAATGCTTAAAAATCTGAATAAGTTGTGTCATAGAGCTAGTGTCCAAAATGAGAAGACAGGACCTTTGAAGCTCTGGAAGTACTGACATAGGTGAAGAAAGATTAATTGCATGAGAGGTGATGATCATGGCCATGGATCAGAGAATGAAGCATTTAAAAACATGGGTGATAAGGCCATGACAAAAGTTGAGAAACATATTGAATTGGTATCTGGGGGCTTATAATTTGACAAGAAAGTATGAGAGCTTCATTGTTCACAACAAGGTTCATACAATAAAAAGTTCGATTCTGATTTCATAACAAAAGGAGGCAAGAAAGTAAATTTTAAATCCTCTTTCAGATAGGTTTTAGCAGGTATGGTTGACCATATCTAGAAATTATAAACTCTTAAATCACAGAATGATAGGTGTCCAAAATGTAGAAGGCTTATAGGTTAGAAAGGACTCTACAGCTTGGTTTCACCCTCAGGGTTACATTTTCTAAAATGGAGAAGAAACCCTTCTCAGAGACTTCACAGGTGTTGAAAGGTAGATGCTTCAAAGGACAAGAATGGACTCTCCTTATTTTGAATCAATATTCTGTACTATTTTTTGCTTTGTCCATGGTGATGTTCCAATTAATCAGTTAATGAACCTAGACTCGAATATTCTAGGTCTGACAATGATAATTTGGAATGAAACCATGGGAACTTGTTCAATCTGATGGTTAATCATGCAATGTAGGTTTCTGATTGTGAAAGTCTCAAAAGTTAAATACGGTGATCTTGAGGTTTGAAATGGTGAAGCTTGAGGAGCAAGTTTTGGAGGGGAAGACTATCGCTTAGATAATCAAACCAAAAGTAAAAAATATAAAGGATTCACATCTTATGACTCAACAAAGAATTTTCATAGAACCCATGTTCTTGAAACTCATTAAATAGATTAATGAAATACATATTAAAGGAACATGCTAGAAATGTAAATTCTTTAATGCAACACTTGTCAAAATTAGTCATATAACTTTTTATGGTTAAGTTTTACATCGGTTTCTGTAGGAGGTCAGTTCAATGCTGCTAAGAAAGCTAATTGCTGCGGGAATCGGGAATCGACCTGTTGTATTTGTGACTCATAGGTATGTAATTTGAGCTTCAGTTTCTAATCTTATATTAAATCATTTGCATCCATATGGTTGTTTCACATTATTCAAGTATACAATGAAAGTCTATTCACGTGATGCAATGGATATATGTTGAAAAAAATTATGGGGTCTTAAAGTAAGTTTAGGATGCTTGGGCTGTGTGTAATACATATAACCAATTAACCACGTACTATAGAAGTCTTGTATTTATTTGCTTGGGTAATTTTCAAATGGCACAAGTTTTTGTTCTCCTAGGAGGTTAAAGGCATTTTTGAAGTTAAAGAAAGATATTTATATGTGAATATGTTAGAAGGAATACTACATAAAATGATCTTGATTCTGTTGTTCTGCTGATATTCATGCTACATACATGCCTATGTATGTAAGTATGAACATGTGTATGTAAAAAACTGTTGAAACATCCTCTTACTTCTTTATTGCTTCATTTCTGCAGCATGGGTGGACTGGTTGTTAAGCAGATGCTATTTCAAGCAAAGATTAATAATCTTGACAAGTTTATGAACAATATGATTGGAGTTGTATGGATCTCCCTCACCAACAATATTCATAGTCATTCTGTGTTAAATACTAATGAAATCCTTAAAACAGGTGTTCTATAGCTGTCCACATTTTGGTAGCAAGCTTGCTGATATGCCTTGGCGTATGGGCTTGGTTCTCCGTCCAGCACCGTCAGTCAGTATTCTAAAATCCTAAACCTGGATAAGGAGTTGCTATGAGCCACTGAACTTGCAGCATTTGAAATTCTAATTTCATACGTTGATAACATTATTCGTATTTATGCCTTCTTGTAGATTGGGGAACTAAGAAGCGGATCCCCAAGATTGGTAGAACTAAATGACCTTCTTCGCCATCTCCATAAAAAAGGACTTCTTGAGGTTCTTAGTTTCAGTGAGGTATAGAAATATTCCTTCATACTGCAATAGCATATGTTTTCAGATAATTTATGCCAATACCGCTGTTACAGACTCAGGTTACCCCAATTGTTGAAGGTTATGGTGGCTGGGCCTTTCGCATGGAGGTTGTGCCAATTGAATCTGCATATCCTGGCTTTGGCGAACTTGTGGTAAGAAAAACACGGCTTTTCTGAAAATAAAATCTTGGCTATGCATTTTGATATATGTAAGTTCAATTATTTGGGGTTTTGATGTCTGTTAGAATTCTACTTAAAGTTTCTCAATTGCACACGAATTTCTGCCTTCACATTCACTTGCTACATCATTATGTGAACTAGAATCCCATTTGATCTGTAAAATCTGTTTATTGAGTATTTATTTGATTCCATTGAATATTCTTCTGTGTAGTATGATACAGATTTTATTGCTGAGCACAAATGTGTATGATCTAATGTCACTTTTATTGCTTTTTTGTGTGATACGTTGGCATAGGTACTGGATGCCACTGATCATATAAACTCGTGCAAGCCAGTTAGCCGTACCGATCCATCCTATGCAGAGACGTTGGACTTCTTAAAGAAATTGAAATCGCACCTTACATGAGTGTCCATATATTTCATTAAGATCTCAGCCCTTTTGATGATAAAGTTGCGGATTGATAGGTACAAAATTCTGCAAAGTTTTTTAGGAAGTGCAGAATTTGTGGCAAAGAGCTTGTGAAGGTGCTAATAGTAGCTAATTTGATATTTCATGAAGGCCTTTCAAGTGAAGATTGTTATGAAACACGAAGCATGAAGCATTTGTAGGAACATTCACCGGATATGGGTTATAGTTAACTGCATTCTGTTCTAAAGAAAATCACCTGTAAAAGAAATTACCCTCATTTACATGAGTGCAAATGTCTCACACCCTGCAACAAAATTTTGTAAGAGAAACAGGAAACATCTGTATATATAATTTGTTGATTTTTGTAATTCCATCATATTGTTCCTTCGATTCTCTGCAGTAATAGAGGCGTCTGCAGACAACGGTTAGGTAGCTTGCTGAAAGGAAACAAACGGGGGTCACTGTATATTGTTTTGTTGATGCTAAGGTTATTATATGATCATTAGGAGTTTTTTTTTTTTTTTTTTTTTGATAAAGCGATGTATTCATTACACAAAATGATCATGAATACAATCTAAAGAGTTAGCTAAGATAATATCCGTACAGGGGTAGAATGTCAATCCGACCATAATACAAAATTCAAGTGCTGAGCCACAAAAGAGGCTATCCTGTTTGCAGCTGAGTTGGTCTTCCTATAAATATGCCTAATAAAGAGGGAGTAATAGCCCTGCAACATGAGCCTGATGTCATATACGATAGGATGAGCTGCCGGGGTTGACGAGGGTTGCGTAAGCCAAGATATGACCGTAGCAGAATCATCCTCAATGATCAGACAGTCAATATGAAGAACCTGCCGAGCATATCTAATCCCTGCCCATGCCGCATATAACTCGACAGCAGGAACCGAGGAATCCATAAGGGGGATACCGCCCGCAGCCAAGAAACCAAGGCGGGAGTCTCAATCAAAGGCACAGGAATGGTTCAAGTAGCCTACTTTACAATAAATCCGTAGACGTGCCGAGATGGGTTTAAACAACCTACCTTTTTATCCATGAAGTGCCTAAGGACGATCTCATCGGCCTATCTTAATGGCGAATCCGATCAAGAAGAATGGATAAATCTCTCTACAGCTTCAACGAGCTCAGACTTCTTAGACCAAGAAGAAGACAGGGCCGACATGAAATCTTGAGATTCTTCGTGGATGCTCTGTCTCAATGTTTATGATGTCGAAGAGTTTACACTTAGCTTTACTTTGGAATGCGTTCGCCCATCAAAAGAAAATTTCTACTTTAAAGAAGAATTTCTGTTCATTGAAGGAAAAGCAGTACAAATGACTGAGTTACATCAGCAAATCAAAAAAAAAAAAAAGGAGAAAGAGAGAGAGCTACAGTAAGAAGCTATTTTTCTTCGGCTAACCCAGCAGTCGAAGCAGGAACGGAGATCTCCTTGGCAACCCCTTCATCAGTTGGAGGGGCTGACACCTCTCCAGTGGCAAGTCTTGTTTCTTCCATCTTATCACTCGGTACGGCAATGGAAAAAATATCCAGGTCCAGGTAAGCCTTCGTGACCTTATTCAGGCAGTCTGTATAGCCAATGAAGTAGCTCTCTGCCCTAGCTTCATGCATTTCATCATCGAAGGCTTTGGATTTCTTGTAAGCCTCGATGACTTGAGAAGCACTCTTCTCAGCCTGCTTTGCCCTCTGATTGGTCGATGAAACGTCCATCTCCAGCCGGGCGATTATGTTCACCAGTTCGACCTTATGGGCCGCCGCTTCCTCGGCATTCCGAAGACAATCCCTTATCATTAGTTCAGCTGAGATTGCCTTCTTCCTTTTCTTCAACAATTCAGCCACCAGCTCGTCGGATACGTCTCAAGCATCCTCAGTTCCTTTTCCAAGGAACCGTTGGCGGCGACAACTTTGTTTAGTCTTTCTTCAGTGACTACCCGAAGCCCTTCAACCGCTTCTCTCTCAGCTACGACCGAAGCCAACTGGCTTCGAAGGCTTTTGTCAAAGTTGACGGACTCACGAATGCTCTCTTCTAATAGAGAGACATCGTGGGCGACCTGTCAAGGGTAAACACACATAAAGTCATTTGGCTGATGCTATGTACTTATGCCACTTACATCGACACTCACCTGTCATATCCTAGGATAAATAAAGGAAAAAGGGTCCCCTGACCCTTGCTCCTTAGTCTCCTTCCCGTCCTTCTAGAGGATGGCCGAAGTCTTCACCCGCCCCAGATTGTTAACACCAGCATCGGCAACGGACGCGCAGGAGAGATCTATTTCGCAATCCCTGTCTAAGGAAGTGTTCCTCATCGGACTCCCTTTGACTTGAGGCACCTTGCCCTTATCCCTCGCAGATGGGTAGGGTGGTGGTAGGTCGGTAGTCGGGGCTGCAATCGGACTTTTCGAGATCTGGATCGGAGAGCTCTCATCGGGCAAAAGCTCTACCGGTGGGACCTTGTATCTCCCTGATGACTCCCTTGCAGGAGTGATGCTCATGCTGGTTCCCTCCTCTCGGGCTTTCTTTCGGACTTCCAATCCCGTTTGAGGAACTTAGGCTCTTTCCTTTTGGCAGATTAACGAAGCAAGCTGACATCAGGTCTCATCCTGCCACCTGTCAATAGAAACAAATCTCAAGGTCAATTAGCTAGGACAACTACGAAGCTGGATAGAAGCCGAAGCCATCTACGGTTATACCTAACAATGAGAACTCGCTAATCTGAGCGAGACGAAGATTCCTCTCTTCTAAAAGTTTCCGGATAGAAACGACCTCAGACCCAGACAACAATGTGTAGTCTAGTTGGTTAGCCTTTAGAATCTTCTTACCGGCATTCGCACTCAGACAGGATTCCTCCATTCTGTATCGAACCCTCATGATTGAGAAGAGGAGACAAACAGAAAGTTGGGTTTCCACCCGTGGATGGCACTAGGCATATCCTTCATTATTTTACGACCAGGACGGGGGCCAATGACCTACCATCCATAGCCATGGAAGTCTCTCTTCAAAGCGAAAAGAAAAGTGAACAGACTAGTCCTGGGCCTTACATTTGCTATGTGGAAATGGACTAAAAACCCGTAAATGTTTCGAATACTATTCGGAGTTAGCTGCACGGGAACGACATGGTACATATGGAAGACTCTAGCAAAAAAGGGATGCAATGGAAAGCGAAGACCAGCTTTTAAGTGGTCTCATATATTATGATAGCACCGGACAGAGGCCTATTTACTCTCTTCGGGTTGTGGAAGTATCAAAGGAAGGTTATCGAGAATGTGATAGTATTCCCATAGGCGACCGATCTTATCAAAGAACAGAGAGCTTGGGATTAACTCCGATCGAGACTCGATAATAGTCATCCTAACAGGTCTCAGGGCACTGGAAGATTCGACTTGTCTCCCACCGGAGGGGGTCTTACCGGCGGCAGCGACCTCTAAAGTCCTAACCATGGTGGGAAAAGAAGAAGGAAATGGGAGGCTTTACATGTAGGAGGAAATGGAAACCAAGAAGAAAAGAAAAGCTGGGACAGCAGAAAGCAAAACGCACAAGAGAGAAAAGCTTCCTCTGCCAACCTGTTCCCCTTTATATGGGGGGGGGGGGGCGAAAGGCAGTTCGAGTAGTCTCCTCGAAAGAGGAGACACCTCTCTGATCATGCCATGTATGAAGGCATCGATCACGGATACGAAGCCCCAAACGATGTCAGTCGATTTGACAAGAAAAAAACCAAATTGTCAGCCACGATTCATGTGACCGCATTTGACGGCTGGGATGGAGTTCATACCTTATATCCCTAGAACAAGATGATGCCACGTCCTCCACCCAAATCGAAATCGAAGAGCCCGCCAGATCGCCATAATGGAAGGAAGAGATGTGACTCATCGACTCACCGTCTTCTTTTCATAAGCCAATAAGAGAGCGACATCTGTCCTCCGCATGACTATCGAATAGGTACGAACGACTAAATCGAAGATTCGCCATCATTGGTCACGCCTTTTTCGCCGGTAAACAATAATCCATAAGTACTCCCATTTCTTAAAGCAAATAATTACTTCGAAAACTAGGAGTGGGGGGCAACTATTGAGATAAGCCGGCTCGGTAAAGGCTAATTAGTGGTTCAAGGGTCCAATTGAATCCCTTTTAAACCGATTGTCCATACCAGAAGGCTCGAAGGTGACTCCACAGGCTGATAAAGCGACGACTTGACATCACCGTTCTGGTCACATCACAGGGTTGTTTCGGCCTGCACCGAAGAGGTCGGTCCCGAAACATATCCCTGATTCATGCTGTGCCAGGTGGCTGGCCAATCTTCTTTGCATCAGTCTGAAGAAGACCGGTCCGAAGAAGACAGCTACTTCATTTCACAACTTACTCCGAAAAGGACGAATACGAAGTAAATATTCCAGCCCACTCCGAAGAAAGCAATTCCGATGCAAATGGCCAAGACATCTTCAGCCTACTCCGAAGAGGATAGGCGCGAGACGATCAGCCAATTCAGCTTCGATCCCTTCCGAAGGAGTGGCCCTGAAGCAAATCTTCAATTGATCTCAAATCTCCAGACGTGGATATGGTTGTTGTAACCAACCATGAGCCACTAACTCCAACAATATCAAGTTGGCCAGAATCAGCCACGTGGCCACTAACTCCAATACCAATAATATCGAAGTGGCCAGAATCAGGCAGCAACCATTTATGGTTATGGGAGGGTTAAGCTAACCGACCCCATCTAACCAGAGGCAAATGGGCTTAACCGAATTTTGGCACATCTACCGCTATAAATACTGATAAAAGGGATACTCATGGTAAGCAAAGCAAAAAGCAAAAAGGGCTAAGGCAATCTTTCTTGAGTCTCTTTCGCTTTCTTTCTGAAAACTCTCCATTATGTTGCTCGAACTTTCACTGACTTAGGCATCGGAGTGTCCCCGTCGGAGAAAATCCGGTCAGGGACCTGTTTTGCAGGATCTCGGGAGGCAAGCCAGCAATCCAACCACTCCGTCTTGTCCGCGAGAGTTCGATGCTAACCCGGCAATACTATCTTAGTATTAAAAGAAGATATTTTTACCGATAGATATATTTATAAATTTGATAATATATATATATAAAAAGGGGATTATCCGCAATCAAATAAAAAAAATATTGTTTCAATATCATTTAAGTTGAAAAAAAGTTACCAACCAAACATAATAATAAAAAAAAATTTAATTATTTTTTTCACATATATAGCTTCTAAGAATCATTACCCGTAACCCATCTTACCCCAACCCAACGGATCCTAAACGAGTCGATCGCGAGGAAGGCCAGTCACGAGACGTACGTCAACACCGTTTTGGCAAATCCGTATGCAATACGGCCTATTTACGTTCTTTGATTTGAATGTAACTTCACTTGACCGACCGATAGAGTATATTCTGGGTCTTGAATGGATCTCTCTACTGCATCATCTCAAAAGCTAGCAAACAAATTATCACTAAGATGGTAATGCAATCGGTAGAAACTTTGTTTCCATCCTTTAAATCATGGATTCGAGACTTGAATTCATGGATTACTCGATTAAATTTAAAAATTTTTTCAGGACACGCGACTATATACGGAAGGAGCTCTCCACTCTAGCAACTTAGTGGGACCAGGCAAATCGAACATTGCCTTCCGCTTAGTGGGGTCAGGCAAATCGAACATGGCCTGCCAGTGCCAGGGCGGGAGTCCAGTAAAAATAGCTATAGCAGAAATTTTCCCTCCTTCATTATTTTTGTTAAAAAAAAATAAAAAAAGAAAAAAAAGCCAGCAAACAAATTAAGAAGCATACATTCATGCAAAAAAAAGCGAAAGGCAGTTCGAGTAGTCTCCTCGAAAGAGGAGACACCTCTCTGATCATGCCATGTATGAAGGCATCGATCACGGATACGAAGCCCCAAACGATGTCAGTCGATTTGACAAGAAAAAAACCAAATTGTCAGCCACGATTCATGTGACCGCATTTGACGGCTGGGATGGAGTTCATACCTTATATCCCTAGAACAAGATGATGCCACGTCCTCCACCCAAATCGAAATCGAAGAGCCCGCCAGATCGCCATAATGGAAGGAAGAGATGTGACTCATCGACTCACCGTCTTCTTTTCATAAGCCAATAAGAGAGCGACATCTGTCCTCCGCATGACTATCGAATAGGTACGAACGACTAAATCGAAGATTCACCATCATTGGTCATGCCTTTTTCGCCGGTAAACAATAATCCATAAGTACTCCCATTTCTTAAAGCAAATAATTACTTCGAAAACTAGGAGTGGGGGGCAACTATTGAGATAAGCCGGCTCGGTAAAGGCTAATTAGTGGTTCAAGGGTCCAATTGAATCCCTTTTAAACCGATTGTCCATACCAGAAGGCTCGAAGGTGACTCCACAGGCTGATAAAGCGACGACTTGACATCACCGTTCTGGTCACATCACAGGGTTGTTTCGGCCTGCACCGAAGAGGTCGGTCCCGAAACATATCCCTGATTCATGCTGTGCCAGGTGGCTGGCCAATCTTCTTTGCATCAGTCTGAAGAAGACCGGTCCGAAGAAGACAGCTACTTCATTTCACAACTTACTCCGAAAAGGACGAATACGAAGTAAATATTCCAGCCCACTCCGAAGAAAGCAATTCCGATGCAAATGGCCAAGACATCTTCAGCCTACTCCGAAGAGGATAGGCGCGAGACGATCAGCCAATTCAGCTTCGATCCCTTCCGAAGGAGTGGCCCTGAAGCAAATCTTCAATTGATCTCAAATCTCCAGACGTGGATATGGTTGTTGTAACCAACCATGAGCCACTAACTCCAACAATATCAAGTTGGCCAGAATCAGCCACATGGCCACTAACTCCAATACCAATAATATCGAAGTGGCCAGAATCAGGCAGCAACCATTTATGGTTATGGGAGGGTTAAGCTAACCGACCCCATCTAACCAGAGGCAAATGGGCTTAACCGAATTTTGGCACATCTACCGCTATAAATACTGATAAAAGGGATACTCATGGTAAGCAAAGCAAAAAGCAAAAAGGGCTAAGGCAATCTTTCTTGAGTCTCTTTCGCTTTCTTTCTGTAAACTCTCCATTATGTTGCTCGAACTTTCACTGACTTAGGCATCGGAGTGTCCCCGTCGGAGAAAATCCGGTCAGGGACCTGTTTTGCAGGATCTCGGGAGGCAAGCCAGCAATCCAACCACTCCGTCTTGTCCGCGAGAGTTCGATGCTAACCCGGCAATACTATCTTAGTATTAAAAGAAGATATTTTTACCGATAGATATATTTATAAATTTGATAATATATATATATATAAAAAGGGGATTATCCGCAATCAAATAAAAAAAATATTGTTTCAATATCATTTAAGTTGAAAAAAAGTTACCAACCAAACATAATAAAAAAAAAAAATTTAATTATTTTTTTCACATATATAGCTTCTAAGAATCATTACCCGTAACCCATCTTACCCCAACCCAACGGATCCTAAACGAGTCGATCGCGAGGAAGGCCAGTCACGAGACGTACGTCAACACCGTTTTTGGCAAATCCGTATGCAATACGGCCTATTTACGTTCTTTGATTTGAATGTAACTTCACTTGACCGACCGATAGAGTATATTCTGGGTCTTGAATGGATCTCTCTACTGCATCATCTCAAAAGCTAGCAAACAAATTATCACTAAGATGGTAATGCAATCGGTAGAAACTTTGTTTCCATCCTTTAAATCACGGATTCGAGACTTGAATTCATGGATTACTCGATTAAATTTAAAAATTTTTTCAGGACACGCGACTATATACGGAAGGAGCTCTCCACTCTAGCAACTTAGTGGGACCAGGCAAATCGAACATTGCCTGCCGCTTAGTGGGGTCAGGCAAATCGAACATGGCCTGCCAGTGCCAAGGCGGGAGTCCAGTAAAAATAGCTATAGCAGAAATTTTCCCTCCTTTCATTATTTTTGTTAAAAAAAATAAAAAAAGAAAAAAAAGCCAGCAAACAAATTAAGAAGCATACATTCATGCAAAAAAAAGCGAAAGGCAGTTCGAGTAGTCTCCTCGAAAGAGGAGACACCTCTCTGATCATGCCATGTATGAAGGCATCGATCACGGATACGAAGCCCCAAACGATGTCAGTCGATTTGACAAGAAAAAAACCAAATTGTCAGCCACGATTCATGTGACCGCATTTGACGGCTGGGATGGAGTTCATACCTTATATCCCTAGAACAAGATGATGCCACGTCCTCCACCCAAATCGAAATCGAAGAGCCCGCCAGATCGCCATAATGGAAGGAAGAGATGTGACTCATCGACTCACCGTCTTCTTTTCATAAGCCAATAAGAGAGCGACATCTGTCCTCCGCATGACTATCGAATAGGTACGAACGACTAAATCGAAGATTCGCCATCATTGGTCACGCCTTTTTCGCCGGTAAACAATAATCCATAAGTACTCCCATTTCTTAAAGCAAATAATTACTTCGAAAACTAGGAGTGGGGGGCAACTATTGAGATAAGCCGGCTCGGTAAAGGCTAATTAGTGGTTCAAGGGTCCAATTGAATCCCTTTTAAACCGATTGTCCATACCAGAAGGCTCGAAGGTGACTCCACAGGCTGATAAAGCGACGACTTGACATCACCGTTCTGGTCACATCACAGGGTTGTTTCGGCCTGCACCGAAGAGGTCGGTCCTGAAACATATCCCTGATTCATGCTGTGCCAGGTGGCTGGCCAATCTTCTTTGCATCAGTCTGAAGAAGACCGGTCCGAAGAAAACAGCTACTTCATTTCACAACTTACTCCGAAAAGGACGAATACGAAGTAAATATTCCAGCCCACTCCGAAGAAAGCAATTCCGATGCAAATGGCCAAGACATCTTCAGCCTACTCCGAAGAGGATAGGCGCGAGACGATCAGCCAATTCAGCTTCGATCCCTTCCGAAGGAGTGGCCCTGAAGCAAATCTTCAATTGATCTCAAATCTCCAGACGTGGATATGGTTGTTGTAACCAACCATGAGCCACTAACTCCAACAATATCAAGTTGGCCAGAATCAGCCACGTGGCCACTAACTCCAATACCAATAATATCGAAGTGGCCAGAATCAGGCAGCAACCATTTATGGTTATGGGAGGGTTAAGCTAACCGACCCCATCTAACCAGAGGCAAATGGGCTTAACCGAATTTTGGCACATCTACCGCTATAAATACTGATAAAAGGGATACTCATGGTAAGCAAAGCAAAAAGCAAAAAGGGCTAAGGCAATCTTTCTTGAGTCTCTTTCGCTTTTTTTCTGAAAACTCTCCATTATGTTGCTCGAACTTTCACTGACTTAGGCATCGGAGTGTCCCCGTCGGAGAAAATCTGGTCAGGGACCTGTTTTGCAGGATCTCGGGAGGCAAGCCAGCAATCCAACCACTCCGTCTTGTCCGCGAGAGTTCGATGCTAACCCGGCAATACTATCTTAGTATTAAAAGAAGATATTTTTACCGATAGATATATTTATAAATTTGATAATATATATATATAAAAAGGGGATTATCCGCAATCAAATAAAAAAAATATTGTTTCAATATCATTTAAGTTGAAAAAAAGTTACCAACCAAACATAATAAAAAAAAAAAATTTAATTATTTTTTTCACATATATAGCTTCTAAGAATCATTACCCGTAACCCATCTTACCCCAACCCAACGGATCCTAAACGAGTCGATCGCGAGGAAGGCCAGTCACGAGACGTACGTCAACACCGTTTTTGGCAAATCCGTATGCAATACGGCCTATTTACGTTCTTTGATTTGAATGTAACTTCACTTGACCGACCGATAGAGTATATTCTGGGTCTTGAATGGATCTCTCTACTGCATCATCTCAAAAGCTAGCAAACAAATTATCACTAAGATGGTAATGCAATCGGTAGAAACTTTGTTTCCATCCTTTAAATCACGGATTCGAGACTTGAATTCATGGATTACTCGATTAAATTTAAAAATTTTTTCAGGACACGCGACTATATACGGAAGGAGCTCTCCACTCTAGCAACTTAGTGGGACCAGGCAAATCGAACATTGCCTGCCGCTTAGTGGGGTCAGGCAAATCGAACATGGCCTGCCAGTGCCAGGGCGGGAGTCCAGTAAAAATAGCTATAGCAGAAATTTTCCCTCCTTTCATTATTTTTGTTAAAAAAAATAAAAAAAGAAAAAAAAGCCAGCAAACAAATTAAGAAGCATACATTCATGCAAAAAAAAGCTAATAATTAACCATGGCCGTCCTTTTTATTTTCGGTTAAGTATTGATAACCCTTTCCTTCATAGCTACGTACTAGCTAGCCTACTACACTGCCATATACGGAAGTTTTCCCATCCACCTGCTATTCCTTCCCCATGCCACCCTTCCCTTGTCCATAGGCAATGTCCATGTTGTATAGTACTGGAACCATGGAGACAGAGCATATAAGCACCAAAACCGGCCCAAAAATCCACAATATAATGGGGAGACCAGAATAAAAGAGTCTGTTGCCCACGATGTTGAGAACAAAACCCTTCTCCAAGAGATTAGAAATGAACTCCGGCGTCACGAGGGAATTGTCATCCCCTTGAGGGACGTTGATGAGGAAGCTCGCTTGGCCCATGAACCTGATGGAGAGGGAGTAGAAGACGAAGGAAAAGAGGTAGATGAAGAGAAGCGCGACGAACTTCAAAGCCACCACGAACTCCCCATGCGCGCCGTAGACCGAGTTGTTCAGGGGCTGCTTGATGCTGTACGTGCTGCTGACCATGGCCGCGAGGCCGGAGATGAGGAGGATGGAGGCGGTGGCCATCAAGGTGGAACCCATTATTGCGTTACGAATCGTCTGAACTGCCAGCACATTTTTCTTATCGTCGTCCTGCAATAAAATCGTCACAAGTCTATCTCGTTGGAGATGATAAATTAATATTCGATCGGTCAGTCAGGAGGAGAGAAGAAATTAATAATTAGGAAGCAAGCTTATAATTACGCTCGATTTATGAGAGCAAACTTATGGAAACATCCAACCAGAGACTTGTTCTAGCATCCAAATCATATATACAGATCAAAAGCTCTCCTAGGCTTGTTCTTGCATCCAAATCATATATATTAATCGATGCCTAATATGTTGCTGGCATCTCAAGCCACATGATGCATGCAGTGTGTTCATAAACTAATTACAAGGCCGGCCACACGGTACTGGCTTGAACTAACAGACACGGAGTTGCACCTCTCATGGGGGGATTTCTCATTTTAGGCCAATCTGGTCGTGGAGCAACACCACCAAATATTGCAGGTATTCTAAATCTCAATCAAAATATGGATATTGTACGTACTGAAATAGAATCATGGATGCGATACCTTCATCATGGCGATGACCCAGAGTCGCCGGCCGGCCAAATTGATGCCGATGAAGGTCTGTAGAGGCTGCGACCTGATCCTTTGCCATAACCAGATATGGTATAGGATGGGGGAGAGGAGGCTCATGGGCACCAATATCACATCAAGGTAACTCTTCTTCCACTCCATCTTCCTCTCTCTCTCTCTCTCTCTAAATTTTCCTTCTTCTGTTTTCTTCGGTTTAAGGGATGAGCGGCAGCCCTATTTAATGGACACCAGATCAACAGTGAGTGTCCGGTGCTGTTTCAGGTCAACAAGCAACGGGCTATGACCGGACATTACGTTGGAAGCCATGCAAAATATTACTTCTTTTCTGCGTCACTGTCCTAGCTTGTCTATCCAAGCTTGTCTATCCAATTATTCACGAAATTATCCACTCGACGGAAGCTTTATACCAAAGAAGAGGGTGAGAGGCCAACAGTGAGGGTGAATTCGTGATTAAAGGGCAGTAACGCAGTGTGTATATATATATATATATATATATATATATACGGTCACGGTGGCAGCGCGGTTGGTAAAAGATAGGCTCCCCCTCCTCCAGTTACGAATTCGAGTAATGAGCCTTTGAATGACTCGATTAAAATTTCGAAATTTTCCAAGTGCATATTGTTGCCGATCTCACCGCGGTGGCTTGTAGCTCTTGAACTGGCACTGGTCTCGGACTCTCTCACATCGAGATCTCCAAGCTCCCGGACCTGCAAAACAAAGTTAGAGACCCGGGCCGGGGATTCCAGCGGGGGCACTCCGACGGTCAAGTTAGAGAGCGGCAAGATGGAACAGATCCCCTAAGACGGGTTCCCGAAGGATTCCTATGCTTAGAGGAGATGTAAACGAAAGAAGTGTGGGGAAGAGGGGGGTTGAAGCCCGGCTTCCTGCACTGGGTTCACCGAGCTCATGCCTGAGGACTTCTTGAGGCCTCCCAGGATCGTTCTCTTGGTGTTTTCTCCCTCTTTCGACTTACCTTTCCGCCCGTTTTTAACCGTCCATTTTATACCATCGAACTGCCCTCAGCCCACGTTCCTTCCAGAGGGCTCCCTGAGACCTCTGGACCTTCTCCTCCCCCTTCTTCTTCAGGTCCGGGAGTTAAGTGGCCGGACCGTCTCGTCCGCAGTGTGTCACGAAAGGGGGGAAGACTGGTAAGGCTTTGGGCCGAGCGCGGGAGCTCTCCTTTCAAGGCGTTGACGGTGGGCTTCCAGCCGTTTCAGGCTCCTGCCCGCAAGGATTCTGTTCCTTGGTTGCGGAGCTCCGTCTGACTGGTGTAAATGAGGTTTCACGTGTCACTGCAAGCCGTACTGGAGCCCCCTACGGGGCGCGGCGCGCACCGACTCTAAAGGCGACCTTGCAACCCGTGTCTCTGCTTCCCGAGGCTTTGCAGAGTAAGGCTGATCTCGGTCGAGGTGGACCCGTTAGGGGGCGCCACCTGGCGGTGGAGCAGGGGCTGACAGCTTTGGCCGAGGTGGACCCCTCCTGGGTGGACACCTGGCGGGGCAACAGAGAGAGGCTCGACTTCGGCTAAGGCGGACCCGTCTTCGGGTGCCACCTAGCGAAGGAGCAGGAGGGCCCGCTCGACCTCGGCAGAGGTGGACCGTCTTGGGGTGCCACCTGGCGAGGGAGCGAGGGGCTGCCAGTTTCGACCGAGGGTACCCCTCCTGGGTGGACACCTGGCGGAGTGGCAGGAAGGTGCTCGACTTCGACCGAGGTGGACCTGTCTTCAGGTGTCACCTGGCAAAGGAGCAGAGGGTCCGGCTCGACCTCGGCCGATGTGGACCCGTCTTGGGGTGCCACCTGGCAAGGGAGTGAGGGGCCGCCAGCTTCAGCCGAGGTGGACCCCTCCTGGGTGGACACCTGACGGAGTGGCAGGGAGGTGCTCAACTTCGACTGAGGTGGACCCGTCTTCGGGTTTCACCTAGCGAAGGAGCAGGAGGGCCCGGCTCGACCTCGACCGAGGTGGACCCGTCTTGGGGTGCCACCTGGCGAGGGAGCGAGGGGCCGCCAGCTTCGGCCAAGGTGGACCCCTCCTGGGTGGACACCTGGCAGAGTGGCAGAGAGAGGCTCGACTTCGGTCAAGGTGGACCCGTCTTCGGGTGCCACCTAGAGAAGGAGCAGAACGGCCCGGCTTGACCTCAACAGAGGTGGACCTGTCTTGGGGTGCCACCTGGCGAGGGAGCGAGGGGCCGCCAGCTTCGGCCAAGGTGGACCCCTCCTGGGTGGACACCTGGCAGAGTGGCAGAGAGAGGCTCGACTTCGGTCAAGGTGGACCCGTCTTCGGGTGCCACCTAGAGAAGGAGCAGAACGGCCCGGCTTGACCTCAACAGAGGTGGACCTGTCTTGGGGTGCCACCTGGCGAGGGAGCGAGGGGGCCGCCGGCTTCGGTCGAGGTGGACCCCTCCTGGGTGGACACCTAGCGGAGTGGCAGGGAGGTGCTCGACTTCGACCGAGGTGGACCCGTCTTCGGGTGTCACCTGGTGAAGGAGCAGGAGGGCCCGGCTCGACCTCGGCGGAGGTGGACCCGTCTTGGGGTGCCACCTGGCGAGGGAGCGAGGGGCCGCCAACTTCGACCGAGGTGGACCCCTCCTGGATGGACACCTGGTGGAGTGGCAGGGAGGTGCTCGACTTCGGCCGAGGTGGACCCGTCTTCGGGTGCCACCTGGCGAAGGAGCAGGATGGCCCGGCTCGACCTCGGCCGAGGTGGACCCGTCTTGGGGTGCCGCCTGGCGAGGGAGCAAGGGGACCGCCAGCTTCGGTCGAGGAAGACCCCTCCTTGGTGGACACCTGGCGGAGTGGCAGGGAGGTGCTCGACTTCGCCGAGGTGGACCCGTCTCTGGGTGCCACCTGGCGAAGGAGCAGGAGGGCCCGGCTCGACCTCGGTCGAGGTGGACCCGTCTTGGGGTGCCACCTGGCGAGGGAGCGAGGGGTCGCCAGCTTCGGCCGAGGTGGACCCCTCCTGGGTGGACACCTGGCTGAGCGGCAAAGAGAGGCTCGACTTCGACCGAGGTGGACCCGTCTTCGGGTGCCACCTGGCGAAAGAGCAGGAGCACTTCTTCTCGAATGGAGGATCTTTTGATAGAAAAAATCCATATGGTACTAACCGTGTCCAACTGGACCTGACACGTGCCCCACGTCAGCGATGTAACCATATCAGTTGCCCCCCATCCCCAGGTTCCGTCGAGGCGTCGTGGCTTGGGATGTGGGGATTTAATGCGGAGATGATGTGAAGAAGGCGAAAATCTTGCACCATAATTTCCATGATCCCTGCCGCCGCTTCTGTTGCGCCCGAGACCCTATGAGAGGCTTTCACGTGCACGGGCCATTAATATGCCGTTTCGAAAACGAGGCAGTTTTCATCGGACCGAAGCATCGATGTCGGGCATGCCTCCACGCGGCAGTTATCTGGTGGCTCGGAACGGAAAGAGGCGTACGGTTGCTATCGATTGAGTTTGAAAAGGAGGGGACTTTCCGGAAACGAAGTCTCTCCACTTTCTCACAGTCCGCCGGCGGTTGCAGTGGTCTCCCTTCATCTTCCCGGGATTGCCATTTCTCCGATACAAAATATTTCGGTGAGTATCTGCGACTTCTTTCTCCTCTTCCTCCGTCTCCTAGTCCTTGTGCCAGTTTTTTTTTTTTTTTTCGCTTCTTCTTCCTTCATGGCGCGTCACCGCTATGTCTCCTCCAACCCGGACAAGGCCGATCCTTCCCGGCTAAGGACTCCATCGCCTTCTTCCTCGGAGGGGGAAGAGATCCCGGATGAGGTCCGTAGGCGGCTCCAACCTGGGGCTGTGACCATAGGTGTCCCTAGGGGTCCTAGGTCTCCCCCCGTAGTTTCTGCTCGTCCCATTTCTTCTCTTCCTCCTCTGGTGGCCTCTCCCTCTAGCCCCTCCGGTCATGCCTCAACGATGACCGAGGACGATCTTTCTCTGCTCCGGGATACCTATGGAATCCTGGATTCAACTCATCTTTCCCTCCCGCGGCCTAGAGATCGAGTAACCTCGAGTGGCCCCGGGAGAGTCACCTTCTACGAGGACTTCCTTCTTGGGAGTCTTCAATTTTCCCTTCATCCCTTTTTTCTCTCTTTTCTTAGCCATTATCGTCTGGTCCCGGCCCAGTTGGCTCCTAATGCCATCCAGGTCATCTTTGCCTTCATCATCTTATGCCAATTCCATGAGTTCGTTGTCCGTTTCTCCTTCTTCAGGGCTCTCTTCTTCATGAAGCGCTACTCTACCGATGATGGCTGGTGGTACATCTCACCCCGGCCTAGGTGCCTCAGGTTTGACCTCCCTTCGTCAATCAACGGCTGGAAGAACCACTTCTTTTTTGCCTTGGTCGAAGATGTTGACTGGGCCTGGAGCGAGCCAGACCGGTCTCCGAACTGGAACTCTCTGGTCGAGCCAGCAGACCAAGAGGTCTTCTCACAGCTGCTGAGTGATGTGGTCCCAGCTCTCGATGTTCTGCTCTCATAGCAGAACTTATTCAAGGCAGGGATCAGTCCCATCCGGGAGCTGGGTGAGGCTCAGATCTCCCTTCTTTGATTTTATTTTCTGCTCCATATTTCCCTTCTTTTAAACTGGCTTAACTGACCTCTTTTTCCTCAAGTATGAAGTTCTCCGTGGAGAACCTGACAGAGGGCATCGCGGAGAGGGATGCTGCCGAAGGGACTGAACCCCCGGCAAAGAGGGCTCGCACTGAGGTGAGCCGGGTGCCTGCGCCCACCTCCAATATTGGCCCTGGGGCGGCGGCTCCTGCCTCCAGGCCACCTCGGGCCCGGGCGCCCGATGTCCCTGTTGCCGACCTCGACAAGGTCGGGGAAGAAAGGGGGCCGTAACCTCCTCGGGCGACGCCTACTCCAGCCGCTGCACCGGTCGCTTCCATGGTGGCCACCAGGGTGGTGGCAGCTCCACCGACGGCCGCACCGCTTGGCGAAGGGACGACCGCCTTGCCTGCTACCGATGCACCCATTCTACCCCCAAGTCTCACCAACCGATGCTCCGTGATCTGTGACTAGGGTCTCGCAGAGAGAGTCATGGAGTTTGCCAGCACCTCCCGGGACCGCCATCTGAGGGGCGGCCGGGACTACACCGAGGCGCTGCTCAGGATCCTCCCGCAGCTTTTTACAATAAGTTCTGAACTCTGACTCCTTAAAGTTTCAGTTGGATCATTCTAACTTCGTGTCTCTTTTGATGTAGATCGGGACGGACGTGCTGTTGCTGAGGAACTTCCTCGCCGGCTATGCTAAGAAGGATGCCGAGAAGGAGGAGAAGCTCGGCAAACTCGCAGCTGATGTCAAGGACCTCATGGAGAAAGGGGTCGAGCTGCGAGGGAATAACCAGGCTCTCTGAGCCGACCTGGTCCGCACCGAGGGGCGCATTAAGGAGCTCGAGACCTCTCTGTCAGAGGAGAGGATCTCGAACCAGCGCCGCAACGAGGAGGACGTGGCGGAGACAACTCGCCTCAGGACTCAGTCCCGGTCACTAGAGTGCTGGGTAGAAGAAATCCTCAAGGAGTTGAGCGCAGCCAAGGAGAAGAACTCCTACGTCAATGGGCTGCTGGAGGCATCCAAGAGGGAGGCGCAGGAGACCGTGCCGAAGTTCTGGGCCTCCAAAGAGTACGTCGCTGAGGTGCGGGAGGTGGCCATGGACTCTTTCTTGAAGGGATTCCAAGTATGCTGGGAGAAGGTTAGCTCCTTCTACCCCGAGCTCGACCTCAGCGGGGTCATACTGGGCGGCAGGAGGCAGGAGCCCACCGAAGGAGCTTCGACGGCGGCCGGTGACGAGGTGGCGGCTCCCGAGCAGCCTCCAGTCGACGGCGCCGGTGAAGAGGGTGCCCCCCAGCTCGAGGAGGATGCGGCTGTGCCGAAGTAGCTCCGCGACATTCTATTTAATTTTTGTGTTTTCTTTCTTTGGGGTCTCCCAGCCTGTCGGGGCCCCTTTTGTGTAAGGAACATTTATTTGCAATGAAATTATCTTTCCATTAACTCGTTCCTTCTGTCTCTCTCTTTCTTTTTTTTTGTGCATCTTCCGGACTGAACCCCGGCACTAGCTACTGGGACTAAGTCCCGTAGTGCATTCCGAGCTGAACTCCGGGATTGCATGGGTGAACTTGGTTCTGCCCCACCTTCCAAATCGAAGTCCAGGACTTCCGGACTGAACCCCGAGGCCGCAGGCTGGATTTGAGCCTTGCGCAGCTTGCCGAGCTGTTCTCCGGGATCGCATGGGCGAATTTGGTTCTGCCCCGCCTTCCAGACCGAAGTTCGGATTTCCGGACTGAATCCCGAGGCCGCAGGCTGAATCTGAGCCTTGCACGGCTTGCTGAGCTATTCTCGGGATCGTGTGGGCGAATTTGGTTCTGCCCTGCCTTCCAGACCGAAGTCCAGGATTTCCAAACTGAACCTCGGGGCCACAGGCTGGATCTGAGCCTTGCACGACTTGCCGAGCTGTTCTCCGGGATCACGTGGACGAATTTGGTTCTGCCCCGCCTTCCTGATCGAAGTCCGGGATTTCCGGACTGAACCCCGGGACTGCAGGCTAGATCTGAGCCTTGCGCGGCTTGCCGAGCTGTCCTCCGGGATCGCGTGGGCGAATTTGGTTCTGCCCCGCCTTCCAGACCGAAGTCCGGGACTTCCGAACTGAACCTCGGGGCCGCAGGCTGGATCTGAGCCTTGCGCGGCTTGCCGAGCTATTCTCCAGGATTTTATGAGAGGGACATCGTGCCCTCGCGGGTCTTCTGCCGTGTCCATGCTCGCTATACTTAGAACTGGGTGGCCCTCACCCTACGAGACGAGAGCAAGCATTTGATGAAAAAGATTTCATTGCCAAAGTTTAAGGAGCCTTACACTATTGGTAATACATCCTCAAGTTTGAGGCATTCCAGGTCCGAGGGAATCGAGATCCGCCTAGCTCCTCCAGGTAGTATGTCCCGTGAGGAAGTGCCTCCGCCACCCTATAAGGGCCTTCCTAGTTTGAGGAGAGCTTTCCGCACTCCCGTGGCTGGGAAGCTTCAGCGCGGCGAAGCACCAAATCTCCCTGGCGGAAGGACTTCGGTCGCACTCTGGAGTTGTAGTATCTGGCCACTCACTGCCGGTAGGCAGCCATCCGAACTCGAGCCATGTCCCTCATTTCTTCAAGGAGGTCCAGGTTTAGCAGCATCCTGGCAGGGTTCTCCATCTCGTCTTACTACCTACGTGCAGGGTCGGTAGGCTGAGCTCAATTGGGATAACCGCTCCTGCTCCGAAGACAAGGTTTAATGGGGTCTCATTCGTAGCCGTCCTTGGGGCAGTGTGATACGCCCAAAGGATGCTCGGGAGCTCTTCCGCCCACCTACCCTTGGCCTGGTCCAGTCTTGTCCGGAGGCCTTGCAAGATGGTCCTATTTGTTACCTCGGCTTCTCCATTTGTCTGAGGATGCACCACCGAAGTGAAACGATGGTGGATGTCGATGTCGCTGCAAAACTCCTCAAACTCCTGACAATCGAACTGACGTCCGTTGTCAGTGATAATAGTGTGCGGTAGGCTAAAGCGACAAATAATTGACTTCTAGAGGAACTTGGTGACGTTTACCTCCGTGATCCGGGCTAAGGGTTCGGCCTCGACCCACTTCGTGAAGTAGTCGATGGCTACGATCAAGAATTTCCGTTGCCCGGATGCCGGGGAAAAGGTCCTAGGAGATCCATGTCCCATTGAGCGAACGGCCATGCGGCGGAGAGCTGGGAGAGTGGAGCGCGGGCTGACGTTGCACCACGGCATGCCGCTGACACCAATCATACCTTTTCACGAAGTCAGTTGCGTCTTCTTTCATTGTCTCCCAGAAGTAACCTTGACGGAGTGCCTTGTACGACAGTGTCCTGCCCCCCACGTGGATCTCTTAGAGCACGAGTGCGGCCTCTGTAGGTCTCAGACACTTAAGGAGCGGGTAGGAGTAGGACCTCCGATACAGTAACCCATCCATTAAGACGAACCGTGCAGCCTTCCTCTTAATGAGGCCAGCAGCCATGCTGTCCTCCGACAGGGTGCCATCGGTGATGTACTCGATGTACTTGTCCATCCAGCTGGGCTCTTGGTTGACTTGCTGGACCTCCATGGGTGTCTCGTAGCTCGGGGCCTTGAGGTGCTCGATGTAAGTGCGGCCTAAGGATGAGTTCGGCAGGGTTGCAAGGCGGGAGAGTGCATCCGCACGAGCATTTTCCCAGCGAGGTATATGGGAGATGCTGAAACACCGAAATCCTACCACGCTCGTTCTTACGAGCTCTAGGTACTTCGCCATTTGGGGTCTCACGCCCCGTACTCCCCCGAGATCTGCCCGGCTACCAGCTGCGAGTCGGTGAAGACCTTGAGGTTGGCCACGCCCAGCTCGTAGGACACTCTCAACCCTGCGAGGAGCGCTTCATACTCCGCTTGATTATTAGTGGCGGCAAATTGGAAACAGAGCATATATTCGGCGATAACTCCTTCACCGTTGGCGAGGATGAGTCCAGCTCCACTCCCGCTGGAGTTCGAGGCTCCGTCTACATGAAGGATCCAGATGTCTTCCTCTGGTCCTGGCTTCGACTGCCGGTCTTGGGGGCTCTCTTCCGCCCCCTCGCCCAGGCCTGCACAGTCGACCAAGAAATCAGCGAGTATCTGTGCCTTCATGGCCGACCTCGGCCTGTAGGCGATGTCGAACTCGCTGAGCTTGAGCGCCCACTTTGCCAGGCGCCCAGATGTGTCAGGTCAGCTGAGCACCGCTTTCAGTGGCTGATCTGTCAGAACAGCAATGGGGTGCACTTGAAAATAAGGTCTGAGATGCTGAGTGGACACGATTAGTACAAAAATCAGTTTCTCAGACCGGGAATACCTGAGCTCCGCATCACGGAAGAGTTTGCTTGTATAATACACCGGCCTTTGCATTCTCTTGTCGTCAGTCCGAACCAGGACTGAACTGACGGCCTCCGGGGTGACCGCCAGGTACAGGAGAAGCTCCTCTCCTTCTTTGGGCTTGGAAAGCAGCGACGGAGATGCCAGTGTCCTCTTCAGCTCGTCGAACACCTCCTGGCACTCCTCCGTCCAGGTAAAGTCGTTCATCTTTCTCAGCACTTAAAAAAGGGCTGGCAGTGATCAGCGGACCTCGAGATAAATCGACTCAGGGCGGCTATCCGGCCGGTGAGTCACTGCACTTGCTTCTTGGAGGTGGGTTGCTCCATGTCCAGGATAGCCTGGACCTTCTCCAGGTTGGCTTCTATCCCCCTTTAGGTTACCATGAACCCCAGGAACTTCCCGGCGAACACGCCGAAAGCGCACTTCGCTAGGTTCAATTTCATCTGGTGAAGCCAGAGGTTACCGAAGGTCTCCTCCAGGTCGCCGACGTGGTCCGAAGGGGGCTTGCTCATTACCAGCATATCGTCCACGTACACCTGCATGTTGCGGCCAATCTAATTTTTGAAGACTTTGTTGACCAGCCGTTGGTACGTGGCCCTGGCATTCTTGAGGCCGAATGGCATCATCTTGTAACAGTAGGTTCCGCGGTCGATGATGAAAGCAGTGTGCTCCTCGTCCTCTGGGTGCATTCGGATCTGGTTGTACCCGGAGAAGGCATCCATGAAAGAGAGGAGGCGATGCCCTGAAGTGGTGTCTACGAGCTGGTCGATCTTTGAAAGAGGGAAACTGTCCTTTGGGCAAGCTCGGTTGAGGTCGGTGTAGTCCACGCAGATCCTCCACTTGCCGTTGCTATTCTTCACCATGACCACGTTCACCAGCCTACTGGGATACCGTACCTCCCATACAAAGACGGTAGTGAGAAGCTTCTCCCACTTCTTCATTGATGGCCTTCTGCCTCTCCGCAGCAAAACTGCTCTTCTTTTGGCGGACAGGGCGGCACCTTGGATCAATATTCAACCGGTGGGTGATGACTTCCGAGGGGATACCTGGCATGTCAGCAGCGGACCAAGCGAACACATCAGCGTTCGCCCGGAGGAAGTCTAGCAAATGAGCCCGCTCTTCTTCCAGGAGCTGGGCTCCTATCTGCATTATCTTATGAGGGTCCGAACCAAGAGGGTACGTCAACAGGCGCTCCATGGGCCCTCCCCTGGGGTCTTGCTCACTTAGGTCGAGGTTGTCGACATCGGAGCCGAGCTCAACGCTCCGGGCCCCCGGGACCGTCTACAGACAATGCTGGACGGGCTGGGCCGTCCCTTTCATTACTCCCGTCCCAGAGGCGGTAGGGAACTGCACCAGCAACCTCCTAGTGGAAATGACAGCGTCCAGCTGGTTGAGCCCTGGATGGCCGAGGATGGCATTATAAGGTGGTGGGAGCTTGACGACGGTAAACATTATCATGACCGTACTCTGCCGAGATGGGGATCCGATAGTGACAAGGAGAGTGATCTCTCCTTCAACCCCCACCGAATCTCCGGTGAAGCCCATGAGAGGGGTGTGCACCGGCTTTAATTGATCATGAGACAGATTCATTCGGGAGAAAGCATCGTAAAAAAGCATGTCAGTAGAGCTCCCACTATCCACCATAATGCGATGTATAGGATGTTTCGCGATGGTCATCTCGACCACCACTGCATCATTGTTTACATTTTCATTTTTATTCCCCTTTTCAAAGGGGAGTACATTCTCTGGGTCTCCCGCCTCCCGGGCTCTCTTCGTCGCATGCCTGATCCCCAAGGAGATCATGCCCACCAGCTTCTTCGTTGGGCGGTTATCAATTACGGGGATGGGGGGAAGGGCTGCGAGCGGCTGACTCTCCGCCGGGGCTTCATTCCTCACGAATTTCATGAGGTAGCCCTCTTGATCTGCTCCTCAATCTCCCGCTTCAGATTGCGGCACTCCTCCATGTCGTGGCCGTGCTCGTGGTGAAATTGAAAATATTTTATCTTGTCACGGATGTTCCTTGGGTTCTGAGGAGGAGGTCGGCGGAGGTAGTGCTCACCCTCAATCTCCATGAGGATCTTCGTTCTGGGAGCGAGGAGAGGGGTGAACGTTCTCTCCGATGCAGCACCATTCTTCGGCTTCGTGCTTGGATGAAAATCTGCAGGTGGTCCAGGCCTCCGGGTCCCGGGGACATCCCTTGGGGCATGCTTCTTTGAAGGCTTCCCGTCCAGCTCTCGCCTGGTGCGATCGGCCTCCTCCGCTCGGATGTACTTATGGACACGGAGGAGGAGCTCAGAGTACGTATTGGGGGGCTTTTTATCCAGGGAATACGTCAGACGGGAGGTCTTGAGCCCGCACTTCAACACCAGCATGGCGACAGGCTTGTTCAGACTATAGATTTCCAGGGCGGCGATCTTGAAGCAGGTAATGTAGTCCTGCAGCAGCTCCTGGTCTTGCTGGCAGATAGAGAAGAGGCTATCCACCTCTCTTGGCACCTTCCGGCAAGCGTCGAAGTGTGCCACAAACTTTCCTTCCAGTTGATGGAAGGAGCTGATAGATTCCGGCTCGAGGCGGGTGAACCAAGCTCGAGCAGCCTTCCGGAGGGTGGCTGGGAAGGCAATGCATAGAAGAGCATCCGTCGCTCCCTGGACTCTCATGAGAGCCTTATAGCTCTTTAAATGGTCCAAGGGATCGGTGGTCCCATCGTAGGGATCTACCTGAGGCATGCGGAATTGACTCGGGATCGGTTCCTCTTGGATTTCCTGGGAGAAGGATGGTTGGGCATTATTGCCCGCTGGATCTATTGGGGAGCTCTGCATGTCGGCAAAGCGGCGAGCGAACTCCGCCAACTTGCGCTCGTGCTCCTCCAGGCACCTCTCGGCCTGGCGCCTGATGGCCTTGTCGGTGGAATTTTCCACCGAGGCTGCTGGAGAAGGGGGTGCTGATCAGTCTCGACGAGGGGTCTTGCCCCGATGGCGCCTGCTGCGCCACACTGCTTCGGCATCATTGGCCGAGGATCGATTCTCGTGATCCGTCGAACCGGAGTAGTTCCTCTTCGCGGGAGTCTGGTGGCTCCCGCACGGGTTGGAAACTGCCCGCGGATGGGAGGGCCTGCCTTGGATGGAGCGCAGGCTTCCGAGGGGGCCCATGGCTCGAGCCGCAGGGGTCCCTGGCTGGGGCTGAGTGGCCAGGGAGTGCTGCTGGTGCTGCAGTTGCAGTACAGCAGTGGTCAAAGTTTGCAGCTGCTGGACAACAGCTGCGAAAGGACCGTCCACCGGGGATGGCTGAGGTGGAGGAGGTGGACCAGGAAGTTCCCTCTCCAGGCTACGCAGCCCTTGAGGAGAAGGAACTTCTCCCGCTCGGCTGGTGGATGCTTCGCGTCCACGCGTCACCACCATGGTCGGAGCGCGCTTTCGTCCACAGAGAGCTTGCTCGCACAGGGGTTACTGTCCTGCCCCCCTTCCTGGAGTGCCAATCTGTTGTTGATCTCATCGCGGTGGCCTGTAGCTCTTGAGCTGGCACCGATCTCGGACTCTCTCACCTCGAGATCTCCAAGCTCCCGGACCTACAAAACAAAGTCAGAGACCCGGGCTGGGGATTTCGGGAGGTACTCCGACGGTCAAGTTAGAGAGCGGTAAGATGGAACAGATCCCCTAAGGCGGGTTCCCGAAGGATTCCCGTGCTTAGAGGAAATGTAAACGAAAGAAGTGTGAGGAAGAGGGGAGTTGAAGCCCGGCTTCCTGCACTGGATTCACCGAGCTCACGCCTGAGGACTTCTTGAGGCCTCCCAGGATCGTTCTCTTGGTGTTTTCTCCCTCCTTCGACTTACCTTTCCGCTCGTTTTTACCATCCCTTTTATACCATCAAACTGCCCTCAGTCCACGTTCCTTCCAGGGGCTCCATGAGACCTCTGGACCTTCTCCTCCCCCTTCTTCTTCGGGTCCGGGAGTTAAGTGGCCGGATCGCCTCGTCCGTAGTGTGTCACGAAAAGGGAAAGACTGGTGAGGCTTTGGGCCAAGCGTGGGAGCTCTCCTTTCGAAACGTTGATAGTGGGCTTCCAGCCGTTTCAGGCTCCTGCCCGTAAGGATTCCGTTCCTCAATTGCGGGAACCCGTCTGACTGGTGTAAACGAGATTTCGCGTGTCACTGCAAGCCGTACTGGCGTCCCCTACGGGGTGCGATGCGCGCTGGCTCTAGTGGTGACCTTGCAACCCGTGTCTCTGCTTCCCCGAGGCTTGCAGAGTAGGGCTGATCTCGACCGAGGTAGACACGTCAGGGGGTGCCACCTGGCGATGGAGCAGGGGCTGCCAGCTTTGGCCGAGGTGGACCCCTCCTGGGTGGACACCTAGCGGGGCGGCAGAGAGAGGCTCAACTTCGACCGAGATGGACCCGTCTTCGGGTGCCACCTGGCGAAGGAGCAAGAGGGCCCGGCTCGACCTCGATAGAGGTGGACCTGTCTTGAGGTGCCACCTGGTGAGGGAGCGAGGGGCCGCCAGCTTCAACCGAGGAGGACCCCTCCTGGGTGGACACCTGGCGGAGTGACAGGGAGGTGCTCGACTTTGGCCGAGGTGGACCCGTCTTCGGTGTCACCTGGCGAAGGAGCAGGAGGGCCCGGCTCGACCTCAGCCGAGGTGGACCCGTCTTGGGGTGCCACCTGGCGAGGGAGCGAGGGGCCGCCAGCTTCGGTCGAGGTGGGCCCCTCCTGGGTGGACACCTGATGGAGTGGCAGGGAGGTGCTCAACTTCGACCGAGGTGGACCCATTTTCGGGTGTCACCTGGCGAAGGAGCAGGAGGGCCCGGCTCGACCTTGGCCGAGGTGGACCCGTCTTGGGGTGCCACCTGGCGAGGGAGCGAGGGGCCGCCAGCTTCGGCCGAGGTGGACCCTTCTTGGGTGGACACCTGGCGGAGTGGCAGAGAGAGGCTCGACTTCGGTCGAGGTGGACCCGTCTTCGGGTGCCACGTGGCGAAGGAGCATAAGGGCCCGGCTCAATCTCGGCAGAGGTGGACCCATCTTGGGGTGCCACCTGGCGAGGGAGCGAGGGGGTCGCTGGCTTCGACCGAGGTGGACCCCTCCTGGGTGGACACCTAGCGGAGTGGCAGGGAGGTGCTCGACTTCGGCCGAGGTGGACCCGTCTTCGGGTGTCACCTGGCGAAGGAGCAGGAGGGCCCGGCTCGACATCGATCGAGGTGGACCCGTCTTGGGGTGCCACCTGGCGAGGGAGCGAGGGGCCACCAGCTTCGGCCAAGGTGGACCCCTCCTAGGTGGACACCGGCGGAGTGGCAGGGAGGTGCTCGACTTCGGCCGAGGTGGACCCGTCTTCGGGTGTCACCTAGCGAAGGAGCAGGAGGGCCCGGCTCGACCTCAGCCGAGGTGGACCCGTCTTGGGGTGCCACCTGGCGAGGGAGCGAGGGGCCGCCAGCTTCGGTCGAGGTGGGCCCCTCCTGGGTGGACACCTGATGGAGTGGCAGGGAGATGCTCAACTTCGACCGAGGTGGACCCGTTTTCGGGTGTCACCTGGCGAAGGAGCAGGAGGGCCCGGCTCGACCTTGGCCGAGGTGGACCCGTCTTGGGGTGCCACCTGGCGAGGGAGCGAGGGGCCGCCAGCTTCGGCCGAGGTGGACCCTTCTTGGGTGGACACCTGGCGGAGTGGCAGAGAGAGGCTCGACTTCGACCGAGGTGGACCCGTCTTCGGGTGCCACGTGGCGAAGGAGCAGAAGGGCCCGGCTCAATCTCGGCAGAGGTGGACCCATCTTGGGGTGCCACCTGGCGAGGGAGCGAGGGGGTCGCTGGCTTCGACCGAGGTGGACCCCTCCTGGGTGGACACCTAGCGGAGTGGCAGGAAGGTGCTCGACTTCGGCCGAGGTGGACCCGTCTTCGGGTGTCACCTGGCGAAGGAGCAGGAGGGCCCGGCTCGACATCGATCGAGGTGGACCCGTCTTGGGGTGCCACCTGGCGAGGGAGCGAGGGGCCACCAGCTTCGGCCAAGGTGGACCCCTCTTAGGTGGACACCGGCGGAGTGGCAGGGAGGTGCTCGACTTCGGCCGAGGTGGACCCGTCTTCGGGTGCCACCTGGCGAAGGAGTAGGAGGGCCTGGCTCGACCTCGGCCAAGGTGGACCCGTCTTGGGGTACCACCTGGCGAGGGAGCGAGGGGGCCGCCAGCTTCGATCGAGGTGGACCCCTCTTGGGCGGACACCTGGCGGAGCAGCAGAGAGAGGCTCGACTTCGGCCGAGGTAGACCCATCTTCGGGTGCCACCTAGCAAAGGAGCAGGAGCACTTCTTCCCGAACGGGGGATCTTTTAAAAGAAAAAATCCACATGGTACTGACCGTGTCCGGCTGGACCTGACACGCGTCCCACGTCAGCGATATAGCCATATCACACGTGATTGGAGGTGGACCAACTAATACTCTGGCACCGTAGTAAGGCTAAGCTGGCGTACTTACCTTTTGACGAGAAAGGTACATGAATCTAGCAGACTGGGAGCCAGAATGGGAAGCTACACCGGGATAAAACCCCCCTACTTTTTTTTCCAATAAAAAAAAAAAAAGGGCAGTATTTGGTTGTTTTGGATGTAACACTTTTTTTCTTTTTTTTTTTTTTTTTTTTTTTTTTTTTTTTTTTTTGGGAAGGGGAGAGTGGGAGGGAGGGTCTATTTTGCCTAGAAGGGATTAGAAGGGATATGGGAGGCTAGCTAGTGACCGATGACTTGATGAGCAAGCGTGAACGTGTGTGATTCACGAATCGGGGTCCGTCGTCGGCAAACAGCGGGACCAGGATTGGACAAATTACTGCATGGACCAGGTCAAATCTCTGATGCACGGTGGATAACGCGTAATCGGGAATGGATCGGGAAATCGTGGGCCCCGGCTGCGACGGAAGTACATGTCATTGGATACTTCCAGTTTGACCCGAGTCCCATTTCCGGGGCGACATATCCGGTGTTGGAGCAAGGTGGAGATCGGGGATGGTGGCACGCTGCTTTCGTTAGCCAAAATATAGCAGTTAATGCATACGGTTCGGGCTCTAATTGTCGTGACGTGCTAAACATTGAATGTTTGACAAATCCAAACGTAATTACGTAAAACGGCTCCCTTTTCTTATACAAAAACATCTAGTTTTTGATGTTTAATTAACGAGACAAAACAATTTTTGCTGCCAAAATAAAAAATCAATTTCATGACACTTTCGATTTTATGATGGGAAGGACACGGTTTGAATAATTAATAAAGAACTGGAGTACGAAGTTGAGAAAGTCGTTACTTCATGCTAGAAGTAATTATTCCGATGGAAAAAGTTGAACGACTTTAAACTTAATGGGATATAACTTCTATCATTGAAGGGATTGTTTTCTTGGATAGATTGAACCCACAAATACTGGCTTGGCAATTCCAGGATCAACCAATACCTACTTGCATCAAAAACTTGCAAGTTACACCAATCTTCTTGCACCATGTGGCAATAGAACTGGTTGTGCGTGCAAAATGTTAGGATGATGGTTTGTCGGATGTCTTTTTTTAAGAAAGTGGACTGCTTTGAGAATAGAATAGGAAAAAGGATAACACGTAAAAATCTCTAAAATGTGTGTGGAGGGAGAGATGCCCTAACACCAAATCAGACTTGTTTAAACTCGTTGGTCTAAAATCCTTGATGCCAATTTGAACACAGGATATGGGAAAGGGATGAGGCTGCATCTTTTGCATAAAAGAAGGATTCACCTTAATTCGTGTGAATTAGTAAGTATTTTCACGAAACACTAGACTAGATAAAGAAGGAGCACCAATCCTTTACGATGTACTGTATAGTACGGTGTATCGTATGTATCATCTATCACATGATGGATAACTATGAACAGACACGTGCAATATGCATCGTATGACTTGCATCCACATGTGATCATCCATCTTGCGATGAACGATGTATACAGTGCACCACATCGTGCAGTACATTACAGAAAGCTCATGCTCATAAAGAAGAAACGATCGATGAGATGTTAAAAAGATTGAAATACCTGCGAATAAACATTAATAGAGTAAATTGATAGAACTTTCGACAGAGGGTATATATGTGACATCCTACGTACTAAATTGCTAAACTACATTTAACTATTAAATTTTATTGCATATGGACGGGTTCCTCGAATTCTTGGTCTGACAGCGAGCTTGTCTTCCACACCGTCGTCGCCCGGAAGCTTCCGTTTCCCTTCTTACTTTCCTGCGCTTCCTTCCCCCCCCCCCACACACACCCTTTTTTTTTTTTTTTTTAATTCCTTTCACACCCTTTTTTTTTTTTTTTTTTTTAATTCCTTTCAGTCTCTATATATCTCCCTCTTTCATGTCGTCATAGCTGTAAGCTATATAAAACATAACAATTCCATGTACATTCATCTCACGATGTTTCTGTGCTTCGACCATGTTTGTCCCATCAAAATCAGATAAGCTACCTCAGCATTTTAATTTCATGCATAAATCGAATACGTGCATGGCGTGCTGAGTCACGTCACTTACCGCCATTTTTATCCTCATTTTTTTTATAAAAAAATATATGAAAATAAATTCTGGTGTAGCTATTTCTGTAGACTCATATCTTGTTAGATAATGTTCGATATAAGATTAGTAAAACTGACATAAAAAAAAAATCTTTGAGCTCCAAAAATTTTTTTAGATTTAATCGAATCACCCATAAAATCATGTCTCAAATTCACGATCGATTAATAATAAAACAAGATCTCTATCAATTAGATTATCATTTTAACTATATTTTTATCCTCATCCTTGAAGGATGACAAATCAACACAACAGCAGGTCATGCAAGTTCTCATGCTTCACAGGGAATGTGAAAGAATATAAAGTATATATGTTAAAAGGCCAAAACTCCATTTAAATTAGCCTAATTTATTTGGGATGAAGGGCAAAGAAAACTGATCCCCTAAAGTCAAAAACCTCGGTAGCGCTAATGGATGCCGAAGCCTTATTTTGGCCGGTAAAACAAAATGGAGGGATGCACGACACTTCCACATATTTGTTGCTATTACATTATTCTACATGAAAAACATAGCATCCATGAGATATAACCATAAAACTGTTATTTATAATGCATTATACATATAATATATATATATAGAATTTTAAAAATATTTTTTTGCAGCATGTGTACATAGAATAATTTTGTGTAATAAAATAATTTCAAATATTATAAAATAAGATTATGATGTCTGGCTTAGAAGATAGATAAAATTACTGTCCTAAAAAAAATTTAATCTCCTTCTCATGTGAAGAATAATTGAACCACATACTCTCATCCAAGATACAACCCGAAAGCCAAACTTCAATGCCCGTCGGTGGCACGATCTTAAATGGATGCCAATCAGCTCGTTTTCGGATCAAATTTTTAAAGTAAAAAAAATGCAGGAGAGGAAAATAATTTAAAAACTTTTTGAAACGAGGAAAGTATAAGAGGGAGAGCTTGGAATTCTTGGATACCTTGTAGGGTTGGGGTAGATACCTATTTATAGGCTCAAAACCCTAGAAGAAATTTCAAAAAAGTCCTCAAACTAGCCATTATAGTATTAAATTAAAAAAATGACCATTTAAAAATTAAAATTTGTAATTAATTAAAATAATAAAAGAAAAAATGGTAAAAAAATGTAAAATGCATTGGCGCACATGGATGACGCGCTCGTTGCGTGCGCAGGGAGGGGGTGGTAGGTTTTTATTTTGTTTTCAGTATCGTAACGTCAACAATCCCTCATGAAAATAAAATTAAAAATTTAATATTATTAAATTCAATAAATAATTTAAAAGTTTTGAACTTTTATTGTACTTAGTACAAGTACCTTTTAGGTTTTAACTTGCATTTAGTATAAAATATATACAATATGAAGATGAACTAATCATAATACGGGATAGCGCTATTTAGGCCACGCGCTTGCCTTGATTTTTATGAGAGTTACTATAGATTCGTCTTGATCCCATAGTCGCGACCTCACAATTACTCTCACTAAGATAAATCCTCAAAGGATACGTGCAATGGAATCGTACATCATTGAACTCACAGTCATGGATCTATTAAGAGCCATGCTCGAGTTAACTATCACAATAGAGTATCACACCATAGGGATGGGATGGAGATAGACTCCAAACCGGTGCTCCCAGACGTTACCTCAAAAATTATTTTTCTTTGAACCTTAACCATGGGGTTGCCACTACGGCCTTCAAGAGATCTTTGGTCAAAAGATCTACTAGATTATTTTTTGATCTTATAAATTATAGTGATATCACTTTTTTATTTTATTTTTTACAGCTTTATACCTGATTAGGATATAATTATTCATCTTTTTATTAGTTGTATGTTGATTTAACAAATCAATGAGATATCTACAATCATAATTTAAAAAAAATAAGATTTTTGTGAAAGAATTTCTATATCATTTATTAAATCTTTTAGCCATTATACTTCAATACACACAGTGTCAAGAGCAGTTAATTCAGATTCTAATATACTTTTAGTAATTATGATTTAATTATAAGAGCCCCAAGATATTGCTGCTCCTCTTAACAAAAAAAGATATCCAATGGTGGACTTAACATCTAAGTTATCTGTTATTCAATTAGCATCACTATAATCCTCAAGTACTTCCGGATAATCAAAGTATACTAGGAAGTAATCTAAGATTCCCTTAAAATATCTAAAAAAATTTTCTAGAGCTTTTCAATGTTCTTTACTAGGATTACTGGTATACCTACTTAGTCTGCCTATTATATCAACTATATCTGGATAGGTTCTTTTTAAAATATATAATAGGGATTCTATCATTTGAGAATATCACAATTGATTAATAGGTTCTCTTAAATTTTTAATTAAGTGAGAATTATGGTCATAATGGATATAGATATGATTTAAATTAAAATATTCAAAATTTTTAAATATTTTTTTTATTGATGTGCTAGGCTTATTGCTATTCCACTATCTACTCTTTTTAAACTTCATTCCTAAAATTACATCAGCTACTCCTAAGTCTTTCATATCAAAATTATTTGATAAATAGCTTTTAGTTTCTTAAATTATTTTATTGATATTCTAAATAATAATATATCATTTACATATAAGTATAGTATTATATAATTAGTATACACATTTATCATATCATTTATTTTAAAGTTATTTTTTAAGATAATTTTATCAAACTTAATATGCTATTGTCTAGAAGCTTGTTTTAAACCATAAAGTGATTTAATTAGTCTACATACTTTATATTCTTATTCTTTTATTTCAAATCCTTGAGATTGGTTTATATATATTTCTTCTTCTAATTCTTTATTTAAGAATACAGTTTTTATATCCATTTGATAGATTGTTAATTTATGAATTGAGACTAAAGCTATTAAAGTTCTTAGGACAGTTATCTTAACTATATGAATATATGTATCAAAGTAATCTATATCTTTTTTTAGTTAAATCCTTTTACCACGAGTTTAGCTTTTTATCTTTCTATTATTTCATCTGGCATCAATTTTTTTTAAAAAAATCCATTTTGTTCTCATTGATTTGTTTCTTGGAGGTCAATCAGTTAAAATTCAAATTTTATCTTTTATGATTGATTGAATTTCACTATCTATGGCTTCCTCCAATATAATGATCCTGATGATAACATCGCCTCATCATACGTAGAAGGTTCACCCTCTGCTAAGAATATGAAAAAGTCTTCTCCAAAAAAAATTTCAACTCTTTTTCTTTTATTTTTTAAATTTAGGTTCAGTTTCTAGATCTGATTCTAGTTTTTTCTTTTTGGATTTAAGGATATTAATTTTGGCTACGCATCCTCCATATTTTGAGAAAATCTAATTATGAGTCCTTCCTTTTCGAAGTTCATAACGAGTCTTACCACTAATCTTAATAGGTATCCTATTTAAGATGAAGCAAGGAGATAGTTTAGCTCCTTTACAAGTTCTTAGGTAAGTCGAAACTGATAAGCATAGTATTTAGCATATCCATAAGAGTATGATTTTTATGCTTAGCTACACCGTTGGACTGTGAAGAATAAAGAGTAGTTACTTGATGAATTATACTATATTCTTAACAGAACTGGGAGAATTCATTCAAGGTATACTCCTTTTCTCTATCAAATCTAAGAATTTTAATTTTTTTTCTTGTTGATTTTCTACTTCACTCTTATAAATTTTAAACTTATTGAAGATTTTATTTTTATATTTAATTAGATAATAATAGCGATATCTAGAAAAATCATCTATAAAGGTCACTATATATCTATTGCCACCACGAGTTGCAGTTTTGGTGGAGTCATACATCACTATGTATTAACTATAAGGTTGAGAAATTTTTTTAAACTAATTTAAATGATTTTCCTGGTTATTTAGATTCAGCATATATTTTATACTTAGATGAATCTAAGTTTGGTTTAGAAATTAGTTTTAATTACATCATATGTTTAACCTTTTCTAAGTGTATATAACCTAACCTATCATGCCACTGATTTGTTTAGACTCATTTATAAAATAAAATTGATTCTTAGCATGATTAGTGAAATAATTTATTACATTCAATTTGAATAAGCCTTCACTTATATATCCTTTTCCTATGAATATATTATTTTTAGTTATTACAACTTTATTATAATCAAGGATAATTTTATATCTCCTCTGAACCAGCTGAGACCTAATAAAGTTTTTTCTAAGATCTGGAATATATAGCACATCCATCAAGATAATAACTTTTTTTGATATCATCTTCAGATTGACTCGATCTTGTTCCATGATTCTGGTGACTGTAGTATTCCCTAGAGTCATACCTCCTCCACTTGAGTCCTGAAAAATAATGAACCAGGAGCAATCAAAACAAATATGAATATTAGCTCATGAATCCAACTACCAATCAAGGTTGGAAGAAATAATATTAATTTTAGAGTTTAAGTTTACTGACCAAAAGGTGGAGTCTTCTGAACGTTCAACTATATGAGCTTGGGATCTCGAGAAAACAGAAGGTTTGCGAAAATACTCTTTCTGATAAAAGGAATCTCTTGCAAAATAGAACCTTTTACTTGGACCTTCTTCTAATGATTTGTTCTTCCATACACAAAATAGAACCTTTCACTTGGACCTTGGGCAAGCTTATTAGATCTAGCATTATTGGTTTTAAAGGTTTTATCCTTGGATTTGAACTTATTTAGGTTACGGAGATAAGGTTGGTTTGACTGGTATTAGTAGTTTGGTTGAAATCTAGGCTTTGATTTTGGTTTGGTATAATTGTTGATATGGTATTGTTGGGTTAGGTTAGCTTGGATACTTGGAATTCTAATTTGTTGGAATTTAGACCAATGTTAGTTTTATATCCTGATTCAGTTCAAAAATTGGGCTAGGATTAGTTATCCTTGCTTTTGGAGCTGACTTTTGACAAAACCATTCCAGGAATGAAACATTTTATCTAGAAGGCTAAAAACTTTAAATCCTTTTGAAAATTTATCTCCATTAGCTTGAAGTTTCCTAAAGTACTCTTAGAATTGGTAAAGCTGGTCATTGATGGATTTATCTCCTACCATATTATACCTAAGGAATGATGCAGTATTAAATTATTCAACACTAGCATCATCAAAGCCATACTCAGACTCTAGAGTATCCTATAATTTTTTTGCACTCTTAGTTGATAGGTAAATATCATAAAATAAGTCAAAAAGGGTACTAAGAATTTTATCTTTGCATAGATAATCCTCTTCTGGGTAGTAGGTATTGTTGAACCAGAGAAATAGGTGGGCAAGTCGATCACTGACCAGAATCCTAAGGTGGTTAGCCAAAACTTCATTGAACTTTGCCACCTCCTAAAATGTGATCTATCAAATTTTTTGGGTTTAAAGCTAATGATATTATCCTTAAGGGTTGCCATTGGATCTAAATCAGGTTCAGAGAGGAAGACCTGAAAAATAAAAATAATTTTATTAAAGATTCATTTAAATAATTTAAATATTTTTTATTTTTTTTATTTTTTTGTATATATTTTATAAAATATCTTCTAATTTTTTTAAAAAATCAAAGTTTTATTAAAATAATCACCAATATGATCGGACCTGTGATATATTAAATTTTGAATTAATTTATTTGTCTCCAAATCCTAAACATTTTGATTAATTTGTTTGTGTAATCTTTTAAAAATTAATTTGCATGCTGCAGTATAGGTTTAGTGGAGATCTTCAATTAATTTTGCACAATACAAAATTAATAGATATTATGCTATAAATAACTAAAAAATATAATTATCATTTTTTAAATAAAATATACAATGTAAGTAAACTATAATTAACTACAAATAATTATATTTATATGCATGCATTATAAACTATACTATATCTCCTTTAGACTATTATTTGTAATGTATAGAATATATATATATATATATATATATATATATATATATATATATATATATATATATATGTATTTTTTAAAAAAATTAAAAAATATATTTTTTATAGTGTGTGTGCAGAATAATTTTGGTGTAAAAAAATAATTTCAAATATAATAGAACAATGTCAGGAAGTCTGGCCTATGATGCGGATATAATCGGTATTAAAGGAGATTTGGCCTTCTTTTCATATGAAAAATAATTGGATCACATACTCTCCTCCAAGGTATAATCCGGAAACCAACATTCCAACGCCCGTCGATGGCACGATTAAGGACGGACCATCGGGGGGCAGAGGGGAGCCTTGGCCCCCCTTAAATTTTTTTCATTTTTTTTATAAATTAAAATTTTATATAAAATTTTAATATATATATATATATATATTTATGTATTTGATTCCTTTTTAAATTTAATATATTAAATATAATTTAAAAAATATATGTATTTGGCTCTTCTAAATTAATATTTTTTTATTTTTTATATTTTCTTAGCCCCTCCAAGAAAAGTTGGTGCGGTCCGTCTCTGGTCTAAATTTTCAAAGTAAAAAAATGCGGGAAAGAGAAAGAATTTTAGAATTTTTGAAACAAAGAAAAGTAAGAGAGAAAGAGCTTGGAATTCTTAGATATCTTGTAGGACTGGGATAGAGACATGTTTATAGGCTCAAAATTTCAGAAAAAAATCCAAAAAAAAAAAACTTTCAAACTAGTCATTATGATATTAAATTAAAAAAATACCACTTAAAAATTAAATTTTATAATTAATTAAAATGATACAAAAATGATAAAAAACTTCTCGATAACAAGACCAAAAGTTTTATTCAAGATGTCTTCGAAAGTATAAGAAGAACCAGAAGATCAGTTAGATTATTCATCCACTTGATTCTAGCATCCTTAGTTGGGTAGATCAAATTCCGGTGTCATGATTGGAGCGAAGAAAGAATCTTTATTGATCAGGGGTGAGCCAGTCCAAAAGATATCACAAATCTCAGCAACGCTCGTGGATGCATCCATTTGTCTAGGTAGTTATTAGTTTGGAGCATGAGTGGCAGGCACCAAGGAACAAAATTATTCCTTACACTAGAGGCAATTCACTCTCATTGTTGATTGTGCTACACGTCAACGAACACCAATCAGGTAAATGCAGTAGGCAATCAAATGAACTTTAATTCAATTTATATCCATATGTTACATTTTTTTAAAAAACAAAAAACAAAAAAGCAGACGGATTTAATATTCATAGTACATATCAAAACTCAAAATAACTGGGAAAAAAAAAAAAAAAAAAGTTGGGGGGGGGAGGCAAAAATAAACCACAAATTCGTGAACCACTCTGGTATCACTTAGCACCACCATTTTGAGAGTTGGTATGGCATCATATATCGTTCTTGGAACAAATTGCCATCACCGTAGGTAGTTGGTACAGGTATTTCAAGGATAACGGAACAAACCACGGAGAAAATTATGTCGTCAGTAACATGCTAAATGACAGCAGTGATGGGAACGAGACATAAAATTAAGGATGCCACGACGGGCCCATTTGATATCATTTACGATCCTGCGAATACCTTCTACACTTGCTTGCTTACTTACTAGCACCAGATGCTTGATTCCATTAAATAAGAATCATTAGTAATGAATTACTCAAAATCAAAAAAAAAAAAAAAAAAGGGTAAAATGGATTACTTAGAGGAAAACAAGTTGTTGGTTAAAAGAAAAATGGGAATCTTCATCCATACCACCGTACCAGAAAGGCCAACATGTTTAATTTTTGTTAAATTTACTACAAAAAAAAAAAAAACTATCAATTCTCATCATAAGTTGCAATTACTCACGATAGGTTGAAGAGTGACCAGCTAGTTTCCATAACCCAAGGACAAGATAGACTTTCAAGAAAAGAACAGACAAGGATATTTCAAGCCTGGCCTCCTTCTTCTTCTTCTTCTTATTATTATTATTATTAATTATTATTATTATTATTATTATTATTATTATTATTATTAAAAAAAAAATGTTGAGAGTTTATATAATAAGAGGCCCCTGAACAAATAGCCTTGCACCAAAAAAACCCGATATCCTTTTTCCTGATTACTTCATTATCAATCTCACAAGAAATAAATGGTCATGAGATTAGATGCAACAGTAAGTGGTTGCTAGTTTCGCATGGCAAAGGACTGATCTGTCCCAAAAGAAGCATAGAAAACATCATGAAGGATCATCATACATCTAGGATGATGATAACATGAGTATTATGTCATCTTCATGAATTAGCTTCATAGATCAAGGTTAGATTCACCAAAGAGTTAATGTCTTGTTAGTGGCCACCAACATGACGTCAAACCTCCCAAATGGTTAAAAACCAAGACTGGGCAAGAAAGGTGTTTGCCATGAAACCTAGAAGGATGCAGGATTGCCTACCTGGTTAACATAATTTTAACCAATTTGATCAAAAAATAGCATCCCATCAAGGTTTCTGTTGACCTGGAAATTGTCTGGGCAAAGTTGCACGAAAGCAACAATATTCATTACAGAAGACTATTTTCTCATTTAATGCAGGAATTGTAAATTACTGTAGAAGAAATCAGCAGTCCACTCTCAGAGGAGGGGGTTGGCAGAATGCATTTCACAAGAATGAATGAAATCTTGTAACTAATGAATATCTTCTTTTTCATATTGACACGCAGAAATATTTGCTGGAGTTGTGTTTCAACTGTACAATTTTATGTCCAAATAATAATAATAATAATAATGGAACATTGGCTTTTTTTTTTTTTTTTTTTTATGGGACGGTGTATTCATTGACAAAAGTGAATACAATCCATAAGATCAGACCACAAAATATGCCGAAGCTGAGTGGGAACAGACTGCCAATCGGTCCACAAAATCGGATTTGAGTGATTGGCCACAAACGAAGCGACCCAGTCAGCGCCTAGTTCGCCTCTCTGTACACATGTCTAACAAGCGAATAAATACAACCCTGCAACATCAGGTGAATATCTCTGACAATAGATGGGAATCAGGTGTCGAGGTCCTCCGATCAATCCAAGAAATAACCGAGGTAGAGTCTCCCTCAATGAAAAAGCGATCCCTCTGAAGGATAACTCGGGCATATCTAATCCCTACCCAAGCCGTCAGAAGCTCCACCTGGGGGACCGAGATATCCTAGATCGGAAATCCTCCTGCCGCTAAGAAACCACGAGAGGAGTCCCGAACGATGAACGCAGCAGCTCCATTGCCCTGGTGGAGGCTACCGTCAAAACTGACAGTATAGAAGGATGGAGGGGGGGTTCCCAAGCAACGGCCATCCTACGGGTCGTTAAAGAAGCGGAAGAGGAACCCCAGGTCTCCACTCTCGATACTGTCAATCGTCAATACTCGGTAGCATCAGCCATGGCTCTCTCCACTAAGAACCTGGAAAAGAAGAAGCAGAAGAGAATATCTGGTTGTTCCTGGACAACCAAATATGGTAAGCAAGATAATCGATAAAAGAGACCTGAAATGAAGCCAACTGATGAAGGGAGGATATGAAAAAGTCGACAGCGTCCTAGGCCTAATCACCCCAGCCAAGAAGCCCCGCCAGACTCCAAACCGTCGCCGCCCTAGAACAAGTAAGAATTGTGTGAGTCTGGTCTCACAGTCCGCATCGCATAATGGGCAATTCGGAGGGGGAACATTGGCTTTTGTTGAGGAACTTGGAAGAGCAAATTGAAGAGGATTTGACCATTCAAGATTTAAATTTAGGAGAATATTAGAAAATGAGGAAACATGATGTTGAATTCTACTAAATGAAAGATCCAACTACAGTACCTACCCGAACAACCTGTATCTACTGCATCCCCTTCCATTCTCATCATGTATCGGATCATAGTCTACCAAATTGATAACATGTCAAACAGACAGCAAAGTTTATCTCTTTGTAGCTGATTAGGCTGCCTTCTACGTCGTTTATCACTCGAGTTCAGTTCTATGGACCGACTCGGGACATACCCCAATGTCTTTTCATGATATTATTCTTTTTGACTTTCTTGGTTGTATTCATGTTAGACCCCTAAACTGAATGCAATGATTTATCAAAAAAAAAATAGGAAGTTCATCTCTTTAATAGTTATCATGTCAATGTTCGTGGCAAGTGATCCATCTCAAAAAAATATGAAATGCAAAGTTTAGAATCTTTCTGGAAAAAAGTAGATAAATAAGAAATGAACCACCCTATGGAGAAGATTGTCATTACAACAGTGAAATTTGGTACTCAAGATATTTTTTCTCAGAAACGATCTTAGCTAACAATGAAAAGGACAAACCGTGTTAATAATAAAGTGAACAACTAGAACTTATGATCCAAATGTGTTGTCTACAACTCCCCTCTCAAAAGCAACTAAAGTAATAGTTTCAACTAGCATAACGAGGGGGGGGGGGGGGAATCTTTTTATAAAAAACCACACAGCATTTAAATGATTCGAGAAAAATAATCCAACAACCAACCCAATTTCTATACACTAGAAAAGAGAATTTAAAGTTATATATGTTTGAACTGAAGGTAATGAAAGAAATTGCAATAGTATTAGTTGAAGTAATCGTTTCATCTTTTTAACAAAAATATGCTAATGATAAAAATAACAACCAGAAATTACCAAACTAAACGGCAAAAGTAATTGTTTCAGCAAAGCACATTTCAGGAAAAAATAATCTTTTACGAAATCATAGCATTCCAATGATTTTTTTTAAAAAAATCCAAGAACCAAATATTATAGTATTAGAAAAGAGCATTTGAGGTTAATATGTTTGAATTTTGAATTACAAATAATGGGTTTTGAGAAAAAAAATCAGGATTTTGGGCGTGTCCTAAATAATTTATTTTTTTAAATAAGCAAAACGGATAGTCCTATCAGGGATGTTCAGATTTTTGTGGTTTTTAATTTATTTTAAATTTAATCAAGTTTTAAATTTCACCATGTCATTCTCGGGATAATGTCATGAATCTATAATCGATTGATAATAAGATAAGATCTTTGCTCATTAAATTATTATTTTAATTATTTTTTTAAAAAAATAATATTTTAATAAAAAGTAAAGAAAATTTTATTCGTTAAAGAACGGGATAAAGCCCTTGCCATCGCCGGCGATGCAGAGAGGAAAAAATATGTCGTGCTTCGGCGCTGCGGCACCCTCTCCTTCGAGGCCGTTGGAATCCCCTTTCTTTCCCTCCACCACTCGCCCACCATCCCCAAATCCCCATCTCTCCTTCAACCCAAATAACCCCCGCTTCTCCTTCTCCTTCTCCAGTTCCTGCTCGCCCTCCTCCTCTCTTTCGTTTTCTCCCCCTATAAACGCTGCTGCTCCTCCCTCTCTATCCGGCCCTCCCGTGACGAAGAAGAGGGTGAGGTACCGCAAGCTCCACCCGGGCGAGAGCAAGGGCATCGTCGAGGAGATGAGGTTCGTCGCCATGAGGCTCCGGAGGACCCCTACCGGTGGCGACGAGAAGGCGGAGGGGAAGGGAGAGCTCGAGCCGGGCGGTGGCGGGGACACCTGGCAGCCGAGCATCGAAGGGTTCCTCAAGTTCTTGGTCGACAGCAAGCTCGTCTTCGACACCGTTGAGCGCATCGTGGACGAGTCTACCGATGTTGCCTGTGAGCTTCCCTTCTCCTTCCCCTCCCCTTTCTTTCTTTCCTGCACTTCTTTTTGATGTCTCTCTCTTCCTGTTTTATGTTGTCATTTGTCCTTTTTTAAGAATTGAGGAGTAAGCTCTATAAAATCTAACAATTCCATGTTCATTTATCTCACAATGTATCTGTGCTTCAACCATGTTTCTTCCTGAGTGTGTTAATTTTACATTATGGCTATCTCTTAGCAAACCATAATTGGTGCATGCACAATTTTTTCATTCATATTACATCTTGAATTTGTTCAATGCTAGATGTATGAATCAAAAATGTATTCATTTGCAACTTCTCCATTTTAAGGTGACTTTGTTTTCTTCGTCTTAGAGATTTCTAGATAGCTCCAAAAGATCCGCATGAGAGAAAAAAGTTTGGATAGGCTTTTTTAAGATTCTATCAGCAAATAATTGCTAGATAATTTGGATAATATTTTTGGTTTTGGTTTTGGTTATTTTTCTTATAAGTGATTCTTTTCGGTATTACTAAAAGGAGTCCCTGGGATAAACCATGAGCTAGACTTATGCATATTTGTAGTCTCAACTAAAGTTAGGTATGTAAAGGTCAAGATTAGGATAATTTGGATAATAACTCGTTGGTGATTATTTCCTGGATTTATAGTGCCTTCCGCTCTACCGCTGCTCATCCTTGACTTTGAAATATTATTACTCTCTTACGGGGATGTTCAGGGATCGTCGTCAGGCATGTCTACCGTGAAGCCAACTCGGCTGCTGACTGGATGGCTTTCTTTGTAGCGAATCACTCTGGCGAGATCTTTTGGTCTCTTCTAGAGGAGACGCCTATGCCCTTTAAGGATATTTTGTTGTCTGACTCTCTTTCCTGTACTTATTCCAGGATTGTATCTTGAATGACCCGGTTAATCAAAAAAAAAAAAGGGCCAAGATTAGGAAGTAAGAGAAGGAATAAAATGGAAGGAATAAGTGATTGAAAAGCTTGACGTAACAAGGAAGGAAAAAAAGCCAAAAGGATTTTTTTTTTTTTGTATTTCAAGTCAATTTTCTTAATGGAATATAGTGTTAGATGACAATCAGCACTCTGATAGCAATCCTTTTGCACATCTAAATATAAAATAACATGGATGCCGGTTTGCTCAGTTGGAGTGTCAATGTTATATTAAGTTACATGTTATGCTAGTTTTTCAGAATCTGCACTGCATTAAGTGTTTTTAGTGACAATCTCCAAAGCCATAGTGTTTAACTGACTTGTTAATTGTGCATTTAAATAACATTTCATAAGTTCTAGGGAGACTACTGAAATTTCTCTAATTGTAGAGAAGAACACAGGTTTCCCACGGACTGCTGAATGGCCTACTGGCTTAAATCTTTTTGGCATCTGATTGCATCACAGGGGTGGAAAGACTGATGTTAAAGATGTAGACATTGTAATCTTTCAAAAAATGGCTACTTTAGGCCATTCACATCTAAATGTAGATTTTTTTTGCCTTTAAGAATCTGGTTGCATACACGCTTAGTTGGGAAGAACTCTTAGGGGGTTTGAAAGTGCTTCGTCTCCTATCTTCTTTGAAAGTTCATCAGTAAAATGTTGGTGCATCATGACTATCAGCAGGGGTATGATTTCTAATTGATATATTTACCATAGTATAGACATATTAAATAGATGGAAGTGGAATTGTAATAGCACATTATTTTTTGCCTGCAAAAACTGAAGATATGATTGGTTAAAGGTTATGCATTAGATATGGTTGAAAATTTCTGTGAACATTGCTACGTACTTGTTTTTGCTTGTATGTTAAATCAGATTTGAACATGCATTCAGTAGATGGAGTGGGAAAATTGAAATTGTTTATTGGAAATATTTCATGCACTTTTATGAAGCATTTGCATAGGCGCCAAAGAAGACAGAAAGAGAAGTATGCTAAATGGACTGTATGCTCTTATCAAGCATTAGGATAATGAACATAAGAACTGGTGTATAATTTCTTTATAATGTTTCTGCAGATGTTTACTTCAGAAGAACTGGTTTGGAGCGATCAGCTAGTCTTTCAAAAGACTTAGAGTGGTTCAGACAACAAGATCTTGTGATTCCAGAACCAAGTTCTCCTGGAATTACTTATTCTACTTATCTTAAAGAACTGGCTGAGAGAAGTGCACCATCCTTCTTATGCCATCTGTACAACATATATTTTGCACATATATCAGGTGGCCAAGTAATAGGTAAAAAGGTATCCTAGCAATCCATTTTCAAAATTAATGTAATACTGCATGGTTTGATTAATCCAGCGTTCATTAAATGGTTTTAAGCTTTTACCAGAACTTCAACGTAGAAATCAAAAAATTTTGATGCCTACTCAAGGCAATTCAAGACCAAGGTTGCTTCTGGGATTTTAGCCAAAACTGACTTCTAAAACTAAATGTGTCGTACATGGACAATGCTTTTTTTTTAATTTAAGTTTCTTCATTTCTTTGAATTCCATGAGACATTTTCTGAAGATCAAACTTAGGTTTTACAAGTTTTTAAAAGATCCAAAAACTTAACTTTGATGTAAAATAAATTGTGGCATAGGTCTGGTCGTGCCAGAGTTGCATCACTTCGACATGCATATGCTAGATCATAATCCAAAAAAAAAAAAAAAAGATAAATATTTTCTCAACTGATGTCGAACATGATTGTAAAACTTTTTTTTCGTTTTTATTACGGGTCTTTGATTTTTCAGTATGAAATCACCAAATTGAAATGATTAAAGGTCTAAACAATACGATACATTCTAAAACGTTGTTTATGATATTTTCTCAACTTTTTTGTTTTCTTACATTTCTAATTAACTTTTTCAACAGTTTGAATAAATTTTCATTAGAGGCAGCCCTAAGTAGGAATGCTTATCAAATGAGAATTTATAAGCCTGACTCCAAAAGGTGTGGACAAGTCTTGATGGTTTTAGTTGTGGCTTTGGCTGAAAATGGAGCCATGCCACAGAAAACCTCCAAAACCATTGAAATCAAAACTTGGTTTTCCCAGTAGTTAAACTTGGTTTGCCCAGTAGTTGAAACCTAGTTTGCAAACGTTGATTTTATAGGAACTCCAACCACATATGACTTTGCTTTTTGGCTGAAAATGCAGCCATGCCACAGAAAACCTCCAAAACCATTGAAATCAAAACTTGGTTTTCCCAGTAGTTAAACTTGGTTTGCCCAGTAGTTGAAACCTAGTTTGCAAACGTTGATTTTATAGGAACTCCAACCACATATGACTTTGCTTTTTGAACAAGTGGATGAGATAATTTGTCATGTACTAGATTCTGAAATATTGGTATGTTTTGTATGACATAAGGTTGGATTTCTTGGAAAATATTTATAAAAAATGATAAGGGATTATATGAACTTCAGATCTTTGAATTTCTGGTTTTTAGGTTTGTGAGAAGCTTTTGGAAGGAAAGGAACTTGAGTTCTACAAATGGGATGGGGATGCACAAGAGTCGTTGAAAGACGTGAGGGAGAATCTCAACGAGCTGGGGCAGGTAAAAATCAGTTACACCGTATAGTGTTATTGCTTGCATTAGCATGACTTCAAATTTAGTTCATAAAGCAACTAAATATTTTCATTGGATTGTGTATTTCATTGAGGCAGCATTGGACCCGAGATGCAAAGAACCGATGCCTAAGAGAAGCAGCAAAGTCATTCCGCTTTTCAGGACAAATTGTCCGCTTGATCGTTCTGTAGCAATTTCTGCATTCCATCGTCAACGACTGCTGTGTAAGAAGAAACCCATAGGCAAAATTAAAGTGCCAGGGAAGAAATAATGTAGAACCAATTCCATGTCTTTTTGACATCAGACTCTTTATTGATTGTTTTTGTTTTGTCTATTATTTTAGATCCATGAGTAATCAATTGCATCATATCTTCTTTCTAACAGTCTTTTTGCTTATTCTGATCCTAAATGCTTTAAAATAGACTTGTGTGTTCTTCCCGCTTTCTTCTCCCCCATTTGTTGTCAAAGTTGGATGGTGCCTTCTCATGGTTTACTTGGCTAGCAGTTGAAAGTGCTTGACTGCAAGGCTGAAACTTATATCTTGATATAATCATCAATGCACTTTAGAAATTGTAGTTACATCTATTGATCTTAATCTGAAAACAATTGATGCTTTTCTTTTTGTCTTTTAAGTAGATGTCCTTTAACTCATATTGATTTCTAGTTTTTTTTTTTTTGTCGTCTTAAAACTTATTTTATTTTGATCATTTTTTCACCTTCCATTCATTGGCTCTTCAGTGTACATTTCTTTGGATCCTGGTCCGACTGGAATGCTGAAAAATCATTCAGGTCCTCTTTGCTTGAGACTGAATTCTGGAAGAAGCTTCAACCCGAGTTTTATATTTGGATCTGAAAGGCGGGAACAATCCTCGCTGGTACTGCAGTGTTCTTTAGAAATTCGAATGACAGATTTCTGATTGGTCGCGAATGCTTTGATGAGCGTTAATGGTATTTTCTGCTTGCTACTTGTAAAGGTGGATTGCTTTTGATATAATAATATTTTGCATCTTTCCTGGACATCAGAGCCTCTTTGCTTTGATGTGATTTTTTTAATGTTGATTTTGTTATTATTTTATTGCAAAAAATAAAAATCTGCGCATATATTTATATAATTTTAAAATAAATATTTGAAAATAATTTTTGTGATGTGTGTGATAAAATAAAATATATAAAAATAAATTGATCGTAAATAAAAAAAGATTAACAAGTCTGTTCTGGAAGGTGAATAAATTCACTATCCTAAAAAAAATTTGGTCCTTTTCTCATGCGAAGATTGATGGATCATAGCTCTCTTTCAAGGTACAACCCAAGAGCTAGTACTTCAACATCCATCGATGGCACGATCTCAAATGGATGCCGATCAATTCATCTTTAGTCCAAAAATTTAAAGTGAAAACAGAACAAAAAATTAAAATAAAATGGAGTAGAGGTAGAGAGCTTGAGATACTGGATTTCTATGAAGGGTTGGAATAGAGACCTATATATAGGGTTGGGATAGAGACCTATATATAGGTTCAAAGCCCGAAGGAAATTCTCAAAGAACTCTTAACTTACCGGCAGTTACAAAATTTAATTCATATTTAATTAAAATTAGTCGTTATCATGTTAAATAAGAAATAAATAAAATGGTCATTATGATCCTTACAAAATTAATAATTAAAAATTTTTAGAAATTGTTTTTATTTTATTTTTAATGTACAAAAAATAACAATAGATTTAAACATCCATTAAAATCAAAATTTATTCAGATTATTTTGTTGAAATCCTTTCACGGTTGCCAGTTATGGTCGAGTTCGAAAAAGCAGCCAGATGTGCTTACCGTGTCATTAACCGTTCTCCCCAAAATTTGTCTTTGACCTCAAGGCTCAAATAAACCAAGCAAGCAACAAGTGCTGTCACTAGCGGAGCTTTTATAGTGAAATTCATTGTCAAGCCTTATAAGCCAGTAACTCAACAAATGGGATTTTACATGGTGCTTCCGGGTCTTCAAAACTTGGAAAGCCATAACAGGATACTAGAGGTAATCCCTGTAGCTTGGGACGTATCCCAAGAGGCAATTCTTGTAGCTTGGGTGCATATCCCAAGCGAATTTCTGGAGGTGTTCCAGGGATGCTCTAAGTTTGAGTATTTTCTCATGTAACTTAGAGGAAAGTTTTTTTTAAAGATTTTAACATAATCAAATTGGGTTACAGGGTTGGATCCAGGTTTGTTAAATTGGTTAGGAGGTTAGCCAGTTGGTTTGTTAGTTGGTTGGTTGTAATCAATTAGGAAGTCCAACCATGTGAGGAATCCTAACCAGTTTATTATTGGTCCAAGAATTCAAGTTTTAATCATCCATGTGATTGAATCCTAACAAGATTCAAGAAATTGTTGCAGTCCAACTAAAAGTCCAAGATTAGATATCCAACTAATCAAGAAGTGGTTGACGCCCCATATGCTATTTAATGTGAAGAGGAGGCGTACGGTTTGGATGTCTCACGGTGTGAAGTCCATGAGGACTTCTCACGGTCCTAATTTTGGATCGTGAGGACTTGAGGGCCATCTTTTGGGGAGGGGACCGTGGGGAGACCTCCTGGGTTGTGCTATTTAATGTGAAGATGGGGCGTGCGTTTGGATGTCTCATGGTGTGGAGTCCATGAGGACTTCTCACGGTCCTGGTTTTGGACCGTGAGGGCTTGAGGGCCGCCTCTTGGGGAGGGGACCGTAGGGAGACCTTCTGGATTTCAAAGAGGCCATGGTGACGGGCTTCAGAAAGGCGCATGTAGAGGGCTTGGTGCCGTGGGGTATTCCACGGAATTTGGAGAAGAGACGCATATTGAGGTATTGTCCGTACATGGCATACATGAATTCTTAGAACGTGAAGCCTGCAAGAGAGAAGACATGCGGGACATGCTGTTGAATATTATCTTGTTTGTTGTAACAAAGTTCTACTCCAAAGAAATAAAACAATATCTCTTTTTTTTCTATATTTATATTTTCATTGTTGCATGATATTGAATCCAAAAATAGTTTGTTGGACTGTATCCTTTCATGTTGTTTTTGCTGCATCCACAATGTATAGACGCTGATCCAGATCTTTCAATAAATAAGATCGGCTCCTTGAAATTTTTTCCAACACTTACGACTTTGTTAACATGATCTTCTATACGTCAATGCAGGCCCTGCATTTCGTACGACATGCCTAGTCATTACATAGACATTTAGTGGATGTAGTGAGGGTGCAAACCGGCTTGGTTGGTAAATTTATTGGGTGATGGATACTATGGACATTTGCCGGAGTTAGAATCCTGTCCTCGTCTAGATTTCAGCTGGACTTCCCCATTATCTAGATTTTAATATATATATATATATATATATATATATATATATATTCTTGGGAAATCATACTTATATTAATCAAATAAGCTATGCAATTCTAGGGTAGTAGATACAGCTAGTTTCAGCTTACCAAGCCATCCTATCGTATTTCATAAATGTTGCACTCACAATAACTCAAATCTTAAAGCACCTTGACGGGATTTACACGATGTTGTCAACAAGTACAAGAAGGGTAGATTAGCAAGAATGTGGTAATCCTTATTGCTTGGACCAACACAAGTAGCTTTAATCCCAACTTGGCTGCAGCATGGACAAGGTGGACCATTGATGGATCAAGAACCTAAAAAAAATAAAATAAAATTTAGCTGCCTCGGACCACCTACAAAAACATGGTCCTGACTCCTGATCCCATTCCAAAGTCACAAAGCCTAATGTGACTTGGATTTCAATCTCAAGCCTCCACCTGTATTATAATTACACCAATGCTTGTGTATGAAATCCTTCTTCTTTTGAGAAAGAAAGAGAGAGAAAGAAGGTTTGCAAAGCAGGAGAACTGTTGATTCCTAATAAGCAGAGATGGTTGCGGTCATCTATGTTAGTATTGGATCCCACGCCATATTATTTTATTACTATATCAGTGCATGGTGCACGATAGCAAAACATACCCAAGTATTGGTAGGTTACCAGACTGCATATCAATTTAAGGTAAGCTCCAATTCTTGTATGGTACCGATTGATATGGCAAATCGTAAATCTTGATATCCGAGATAAGCTCCAATTCTTGTCTTTTGCGGTATTTAGTTGAAGCTCCGTTACAAAAACTGGGTTAGGTTGCACGGCTTTCAAACTTAGACCTGAGCTGAGCTGAATCAGGATGGTCGCTCACGTACGAGCCTATTTTACTATATATATATATTGTGTGTGGCTTAACCCGCACCCAACTATAGTTAGGAGCTTAGGTAGGGCTCATGGCTTGTCCGAATCGGGACCGTCGTCCTTGATGAAATAGCCCCGGTTGCCTTCCACCCCTGGGATTGGAACCCTGGAGACCAGGCTGGTTTTCGTTGCTTTCGTAGCATGGAGTGATTTAGCGGGGGCGTTTAGATGCGAAGACCGAGGCTGAGGAGGCCATCATGCCGGACAGCCTGTAACGCGATCGGCCCACCGTCTTTTCTTCAAGCGGCGGTATCATCTCTTCCCCAAACCCTTTGTTTTTCGTTCACTGAAAAAAAAATTCCTAGGTTTCTGGTAGGTTACAGTATCTTGAATCGTCTCTATCGTTTTCTTTTCGTCAATTTATTTTCTTTATTTGTTTATTATTTTGGGGTTTGAATTTTTTTCCCCACAGCAAACTTCTGCTTCCGCTTGACTGAATATACTAAATTTATCGATGTGTTTGGTGTACCTCTAGAGGTTTAGGGTTTTTTTTGGGTTACACTTGGACCATCCCCGATGCTTTTGGTATGTAAATTGCATCATGTTCTTTTCTCGGCAAGTGGTGATGTGCCCACGCTCCATTGGTGTTCAAGGTTTATGATCTCGGTTTCGGCTTAGGTGGCGAACTAGGTGGGTCTAGTATTGCATCAGTCTGTAACTTTGTCATTAGCATCGAATAAACTGACTTGCCAAAATGGGATTGCATTCTGGTTTTTATTTGATTTTTGCATTTTGATTCGGTTGAATAAGCTTTCTATTCGAGAATTTAATATCATCCCTCTTTTTTAGAGGAGGTTACTAGCTTGATATTTCTTAAAAAACAAATGAACATTCAATGACAGGCTTGTCTCTTGCCTAAGGTTGCCTTAGCTGAGAATTCAGCAACTGATGTTGGTTAGGTTGTCAGCCGGTTATAGAACTTTCTGTAATCCTTCCGTGGAGATTTCTTGCATCAGTAATCGTTGCCATTTTGATGGGAAAGTCATGGGCGACAATCGTGTAATCAACCATTACTTAACATCAGCTAACAATGTAAATTTTGCCAATATTCTATATGCTGGTTTTTATATCTTGTTGGGTACAGTTGAAAACTGGAATACAGCTCATAGTTGGTAATGAAGCATTCTTGCATTGTATGTTATGAACTATGAAGCGGTATATGGTAGACACATTTTAAATCTATTGCATGGGAGATGCGAGACATTAAGTTAGCTAAAATAGCTGCAACTTCAAAGGAGTTAACTTCTGCAGGTGGTTGTTTGAGTAATTAACATTTATCTGAGGATCATAAGCTATTGAGATTTCTATAGATTTCAATGCTAAAAAAAAATCACCATGGTTTCAGATTCACATGGCAGACATTATGGACTCCATGTTTAAGTTAGTGGTCAAGCTATTATTTTAGGTCCGCAAACAAGCTAAGCTAAAGCCAAGCTTTAGGTTGCTTTTTTTTTTGGTTTGGCTTGGTTATGTCAAGGGGGTGCTTGAGGTCAGCTTGAGCTTAAGCCAAGCTTAATGAGAGATGTTATGCTTGACTAATTAAGTTCTTCTGGAGCACTGTCCAAGCCTTTGCTTATGGTGGAAGTTGACAATTATTCAAGCTCATCTTGTTCAGTAGTCAAGCATTTCAGTGTGGATTGCTCCCAGTGGCTTTTGGAATGAAGGAGTTTGAACGGTTCTCTTAGCTTGCCAAGCCTTAACTTATGTGTGATGATGTCTCAATTCATTTGAAGCCCTAAATATGTTCTTTTAATAAGAAAATCCAGAGTAAGCACTTATTAATTCGTTCCTTTATTCAAAAAGAAATCATGTTGTTTAGGTAAAGAAAGTAAAGACTTTAAAGCTTTAGGAATGCATCCTTTTTCCATGAAAATCATTCTTTGATTTACTCCTATGCGAAGACAAATTATCTAGTTGATTCACCTCTTTAGCATGATTTACACTATTACAAATATTATTTCTTATTTCTTTTTGTTCATCTTTTTAGATTGGACCGTGAGTGCAAAGGCCTTTTATGTTACCCTATAGTATTCAGCTATTTGGAGTTTTAGGCTTGTACCCCCTTGAAACTTGGTTGCCATAGTTATCGCAAAACTCCACACAGCTCTATGTAGGTGCTTGGTTTGCAAGGCACTAATTGAAGGCCTGCAGTCTTCTCATACTTGAATTAGTGGGGCATTTCTTGCTCCTTGTGCTCATTCAAGCTGATGGCTGAAGGATGAATTCTGTGGTCTATAGCATGCTGAATATTTCATGCTTCGGACACCATGCCATCACTTTGATTTGCATCACAACACATGAGGTGTACTTTAGGTGCCCCTGTAGTATGTTCCTGTCCTGTCCTGTCTCTGGGTTAGCCATGGAGCAGTCTCTGGTTTGGACCATGATGCTGCTTAGAGGTATTTGGAGCACCTTTGTTTCAAATTGAGTTGGTTATGAAGCAACAGAGCTCAACTTCGTCGCATGCAGTCTGCCTTGCAGAGGACTGTGTATGTGAAGGTAAGCTCTTTCAGGGTGCTGCAAATGATGGGCCTCTTATACGGAGCACTAGAAGGCTAACTAGGTGATTAGCATCCAAAACACCTAGTGGAGTTGGGAGACCAATTTTCTGGTTTAAGAATTGTCATGGACTATATTTAGATTAAACATAAATTCAAAAAGAAGACCATAGTGCAGAAGCAGATGGATAAATTAAGCTTCAGCCCGAGATCAGAAGAAGTGGGTAGAAGTCTTGCTAGATACAGAAGCAACAAGACCTGGGAGTGCAAATTCCTAGAGACTTCAAATTTTAAGAGATTGACATCAGGTAGCCTTTGCTATAAAATGGCATTCTAGCCTTCTCCTCCTCCTCTTCCATAAGTCAGAAGAGTTGAACCCTCTTCCTCTCCTTCATGCACAACCTACTGAGTTGCCCTCAAGGACAATGAATTTAACTACATCTTTGCTGTAAGCTTAGCACTTACTTTGAGAGCTTGGCCTCTTTGAAAATTGAACTTTCCCAGGGCTTGAGCTTAGTATAAGTCAATTCAGTGTGACTCTAAGCCTTAAAAATCTTATTTAATAAAGAAATAAGTTTTAAAAAGTGGACTAGCAATGATTTGTGAGTGGCAGTGGAGGGTGATTGTAATGATTTCTCTCAAGTGAGTCTTAGGTGCATGCTTACCTATCAGCACGATAAGAAATATCATGGTGGTGTAATCTTGCCAGTAACCTTGGTACAACCTAGTCACCTAGCTAGTTGAGTTTGATTGGTGGTGTTCATTGTCTTCAAAGTTTAAAGGTCTAGACTTGATTTGTCTGAAGTTTGTTGGTTCTGGTGGACCTAACCAGCTCTTATCCAATACCACAAGATCCATACCCATCTAGACTGGATTCTTTCCTGTTTAGGGGGCCATACCCAACCAACAGGCCTCAAATTTGCGTATGAATCAAGTACAAATCAAGTGCTAATTTGATCTGGCCCTATCTCACCTGCTTATGCCCCTAAACAAAACCTTTCATTGTTGCCATTTTGTAAACCAGAAAAAGAAACAATGCTTCAACAAAAATCTTCCAATGGGTCAGTTGTAAAACAACATTCTGAGAGAAAATGATGGTAAATAAACAATCCTACCTAGCAACCACTTTCCTCTGTGTTCCAGAAGTTTTCTTATGAATTAAATTCCCAGACCCTTATTTGACTGAGAAATGCATCTATCTGGTTCATTTTTGTTTCTAGGTGGTTGAATTCAATGTAGTTATTCTCTATCAAGTCTCTATGGCCTACTAGGACTGACCCGGCTCAACCCAGCCTGCTGACAACCTATGAAAAACCTTGGAATGGACTAGAACTTAGTGGAGAAAAATTAGAGTCCTACATTTTTCCCTTTCAAAAAGCTTTTTTATTTACCTCTGGAGTAGGATCTTGATCTTGGCTACAAATGAAAAACTGAGGAATACTGTATTTCTGGAAATTTTCTTTTTAAAATCTTTTTTGAATAAAGAATTTACTCTCTAATAATAAGGATAAACCATAAATGTATTTGTAATCTCAGAATCAAAAAATTTTGCTTTATAATTTTAAATTTTTTTGTTGGGGGTATTGCAAATATGTCCAATATATGTCCATTTTCCCAAATAGGTCATATTTTTCTTCTTCTTCTTTTCCTTTACTAAAATGGTCCATTTTATTCTTTACTGGATCATTATGCCCTGCACTAATAAATGGACAAGTAATACAGGTCAGGGCACATGTGAAAATGCTCTTGTACTGGTTATTAAAGCAGAGATATAATTGTGTAATTACATTGCAAAATGGACTGGTTCTGCACAATAAATTAGAAGTGAGCCATTTTGCAAAAACAAAATAAAGTAGATTTTCATTACAAAATTATGCTCCAGAAATAAGGTTTAGGTAGTGGCATTGAATTTGAACATCATTTATCTGAGAACCAATGTTAGGAGTGAAAGCAGTGATTTCCATTGCATCATGCCATTTTCTGTTGTCATTTGAAAGATGACATCTTTCTAAAGTTGTGCATTCAGTTCATTGTTGTCTGCACTTTGCTCCAGATGTTTAACATATGTTAATTTGCAAGTTTTTCTGTGTTAGGATACTTGCAATTTCTTGGTGAAACATTTTAATTTTGATTTTTTTTTTTTGCAACTTAATTCAGGTGATATTTACCTTTCCTGCAGTTTCCTAGATTCTCCAGATTGCTTGTTTTATCTCAAGGATATGCCATATTTAGGGTCTTTTATCATTATTTATTATAAATTTGATGCTTTTTGACTTTTTCGAAACTGGCTTCTTCTTATTGCACTAGAGAAATGGCAAAATAGCATTTCACTGATATTTCTTTTTTTTTCTTAAATGTTCTTATATTGTCTAGTGGGGAGGGTAAAGAGGGGCAACTAAAGCACTGTGATAGTAATGGTGGACCTTTGGTGGCCCTTGCTGGGGTTTGCCATTCCAGCAATTCTAACAGGCCAAGCCATTAGAGTGAAAAGGAGGCATTCTGAGGAGGAGCGTCTTAAGAGCATTCGAGGGCGTGAGAAGAATTCCGATGAGATTTTTGTCTGTGAAAGGGTTTGTACTTCAAAAAGAATGTTGAAGAAGGTTGGTGCATTCTCAAAAGACCCGATTCCTGACACATGTGTTACTGTTTGTGGTGTTTCTGCGCTTGATGCTTGTGCTGATGCTTGTGCACGGACAGTTTGTGTTAACCAACACCAAGTGCCCAATTGGAATGATATCTGCCTAAAACGGTGCCAAAGTGAATGCCTAAAATTGTCATCATCTTCGGTTCGCTAGGCAAACTTTTGTTTTTATTAAACACCATTTAGGTTATTGCCTCCATACTATTTGCTTTGTGTACAATAACTTATGTTACTTTGCACTTTCTTGTTGCTTTTGAGTTACGGTTAATTTGTGCTTGTCATCTAGTTTCATTAAATATATGTTGTGTTCTGATGGGGTGGGTGAATTTTTGTTTTGATATCATTGAACCATTTTGTGGTTTAACAGGTTTGAAACTAGGATCCTTGTAGGGAGCCCACAATATTATTAGTTTAGTAGTAAATGCAGACATGGATATTACTCTCAAGGCATCCGTGATATGGTTCATTGGGAAGTAACGGTAACGTTGTCTTATAACATTTGTTCGAAGCATGTGCGAACATTGTGAATTGTCAAGTTTTTAACAATAAAATCATGTGAATTGTCAAGTTTTTAACAATAAAATGATGTAGCGTACATTGCTTAAGGAGTGATTACCAATTGTTGAGCTTTAAATTTTGCTTGTAATTTGTGTTGACAGTTGAGATCTTCTTTAGTCTTTGGGCAGTTAATCATCTGTAGTTGTTGGACGATGAAGCAATGTAAAGTTGTTGCTTTCCTTTTCTGTTAGCAACTTGCTAAATTTCCATGCTTGCGTACTTCACAGTGTTGTTGGTTTTAAATTCTTTCATGTTTTTGATATGGGTTCATGAGGAGATATACCTGTCTATATTCCAAGGTCAATTTATTCATGGTGGATTCAAAGTACTCACTTTTTACTCTTTCAACTGTTACTATTATGATCATCTATCCTCATCCCAAAACTCATATTCACTGGATCATTAGCATAACCATCAGACTTTGTCAAATCTATTTGATATTGGTTATATGGATTGTTTTTGCCAATTGTTTCTAAAGGTTTACGTATGGTGTTTCTGCAAGCTGGATGAAGTTCTTTCTCAGAACTTCCATCCATGTAAGTCTTCTCTTTTCCCCAATCCTTTGACACAATAAGCATCTTTGTCTGATGTCTCTCCATGTTTTTGAACATGTGCCTATCGTTATCTTCATCTGTTCACTTGCCTGTTGGTGCAACTGTTAAGCCTCTTCTTCCATATGTCTTACATATCTGGTATCCCATTATTTGTAATTAACCATACATATCAGCACTCTCATCTTTGTGACTTATCTGGCTGGCAAGGTCATTTTTTATGAACATTCAAATAACCATACAATGCTAGCGAGCCGGATTGCCATCTTATGATAATTTTTTTTTTTCTTTTTTTCTGCTATCAAGGTATCGGTGGTTACAGAACACCTGAGTCTCAACTCTATATCATTCAGTGCCTGTTCAAGGCTTGTTGATCATTACTTAAACTCCCAGCATCTTTGCATCCTAGGATCGAGGCCTTTTCTTTTCCCTGTATACTGGCTGTTGCATGAGAATCAGCCTTGATTCCTTGACATCATGAAATTTTCAGTCTCTGGTCATCACATTTTGGTGCAATATTTCTTAGATCTATAAACTCAGCAACAATGATATCTTTACAGATCACCACTGACTAAATATTTATAGCATCACTCGAGAAATTTGAAGACAATTTTTTTACCAGTTGCTGTAAGATAGTTGAAAGGAGATCTGGCAAGGAAACTGGGCAGTTTGTTGTAAATTGATGCCAAATATGCCCTTGATATGAAATTCTTTGTTGATATAGATTAAATATTTAAATAACACTTATCAATGCATTTAGTGCCTTTAAAATGTATTGTCTTTCGTTTGAATATCAACAAAATGATCTGATTATTCTTTTGATCTAAAATGCTCTGTGATCTGGATGGAATATTTAAGGACTGCTCATTAATTGATCTAGCCCTCTAAAATGTACCATGTTATCATTTGGATGTCAGCAAAATTATCTGATTAACAGATTAGAAGTGTTTGAATTAATCGACATGTGGTGGACCAAGATTAGGAGATGTGCTTTACAGCTATTCTGGTCTTGATGGGATAAAGTATTCATCGATGAGTTGATCTTGTTATGTTGTTTTAAGAAAATTGTAGTTAGTTAGGACATGCAGGCGGACATTATTGAGACACTCCTCTAGAATCATATTTCAGAGGTTGCAGCTGGCCTGAGACTCACCTATGTCAAGACAAAAACCATTGGTAACTGATTTTTCTTTTCACTTCCTGGGTTTAAACCCACATCCTTGCCCCGGCCTAGGCACATGAGCTAAGGAGAGAGGTGCCAACTAGCAGACCATAGTGTAGTATGGCCATTCTGATCTCCACATTTTCTTACATATTTCATCTTGAAACTTCTATCATAATAACATTTCTCCCTTGTACCAATTCCTGATTTTGCTCCGTGTCAGATCTTGAGTGATTGGAGTTCTGATTATTATTGACCTTTGCTGCAGGCTAGCAAAACTTTACTGATTCTCCAAAATTTTATCGATCGCCATAATTTATATCCAGGTTGCATGAGATATTTAAACAGCCGGCTGGCCGGTGATGTGTGGAGCTATCTGGGCTTAGGAACCGATGTGCTACAGATTGGATAGAGTGACCACTTGGAGGACTTATTTATGGCTCATGACTTGGATTGTTGGCCGGTCATAAGTTGCCTGAGTATTTAATCTGTTGTCAGTGTTTAACTATTTGAATTAAGTATAGGGTCGAGGCATGTAATATTCCAACTGGAAATGTTTGATGGTGTTATTTAATGTAGGACTCTACACATTCCAGTTGGGTTTAGGCCTATCAGACCCAGATCTTGATATATCACGGGTATCGTAAACCTCATGTTCAGCAGTTTCCAACCTGCTCATAATATAATTTCTACACACTTCTACCATGTATAAGTTGAGAACCTCAAGTGAAGCTGTTTCCAGACCATGCTTTCTTGTTGTTGTTGGTCTTAATATTTATGTGGTGCAATGAAGAGAAAATAAAAAATCATATTAATGTTACCAATTTTGATATGATCACTTCAGGAATCAAATATTCTTTTACTCTTGAAGGGTTGTATGGGAGTTCTGTTTCTAACTTTCAGTCATAATTTCTTTATAATCATAATAGGGATACAAATTGGCTAAGTCTGGTCCAAGCATGTCCAAAACTTTTAACGATGCTCAAACACAAAGAATCTAACCAAGGGGGCCTCTCTTAACATATCTATTTTTGGTCAGTATATTTCAATGTTATGAAAATTTATGTATGTTCTCAAAACATGCCATATTCTTTATCTGGGCATGAAACATTATTTAGCTTTTGTATGTGTATGGTGTATAATTATTTATTGCCATGGTAAAGCAATAAATTTACTATAATCCTAGATTAACCTTCAACACATTTTTGTCTCTCTAGAATTCTTATTTTTATTTTTTTGATAGTTACGGGGAAAGGACGCCACCCGAAATTTTATTACTGAAAGAGAGTAAGATAGAGAGTATAATTACAAGAATCAGGCAACGGTAGGTTCCTTGGAGAAATATAAACGTTTTTGTGGTCAAAGTTGAGAGTTAGAAGAGCTAAACGAGTGACCGCAAAAGACCAATGCCGAAGAGCAGAATGCTTCAGAGGAGAATTCAGATTGAAAAACTTTCAGATCTCAAAAAACAGCGAAACTCTGCTGGGAGAAAACCAGTACTTTGAAGCTGCTTTTTCTTTTCTTTTCTTTTCTTTTCTTTTTTTTTTTTTTGGATAGAACGGGATATTCATTAAAAAGAACGAGAGTGAATACAATCAAAAAAGTCAGAGAGAATAATATCCCTAAATTGTATAGGGATAGCATGCCAATGGTCCAAACTGACGACACAGAATGGTGAGTGACAAAGGAGGCTACCCAATCAGCAACCGAGTTAGCCTCCCTATAAATGTGACGAATCTAGATGGACACGCAATCCTGTAAAAGGGAATGGATGTCCCTCAGGATGGGATGGGCATGGGGAGCTAACATAGATCGCCGAATCTAGGAGATGACTGTCAAGGAATCTCCCTCGATGATGAGTCGGTCCAGGTGAAGAATCTGATAGGCATACCTAATGCCGGCCCAGGCAGCATGCTACTCCATCCCAGGGACGGAAGAATCAAGGAGAGGCAAGCCGCCCTCCGCCAGGAAACCCATATGGGCATCCCGAATGACAAAGGCAGCGCCTCCAGATCTGTGGCGGAGACTCCCGTCGAAGCTGACCGTGAAGTGCAGAGGGGGGGTACCCAGGAAACGTAAACTACTTGGGACACTCGAGGAGCAGAGAAGGGACCCCAGATCTCCAAAGACCTCCCAGTCGAGTAAAGATACTCGTAGGCCGAAGCGGTAGCCCTATCGACTAGCACCCGGGGAGAGCAGGTGACAGAAGCAAAGATCCGCTTATTCCTGGCTATCCATATATGATAAGCAAGATAAGCTAGGAGGTTAACATGAGGGAACTCCCGAGCAGATCTCAAGGTAGAGAGGAATGAGTGAACTACATCCTGAGATCGGGAGATAAACCCAGCAAGGCCAGAGAGGTGCCAAATCCTCGAGGCCTAGTCACAAGAAAATAGGGCATGGGCCTGGGTTTTATCCTCCAATCTACATATAGGGCGGCCAGGGGGCATGTGAATACCTCTGGAAGCCAATAAGGTCATGGTCGGAAGGTGATGTTGGATAAGCTTCTAGATAAAGTAGGAGACCCTAGGATGAACTAGAATAGCCCAGATCCAGCGGAAGGATGAGTCCATCGGCGCGACCAAAGAAAAGATGGACAGCAAATCAAGCATGGGTACCCGGGCGGAAGAAGAGTGCCTCTAGACTCTCACTCCGATGCAAAGAGCACAGGCAGAATGATAGAGAGAACCCGACGATCCAGGATATCCCTGAAGAAGGACAACACCACCTGGCTGTCCCATCAGGATTCCCCTACAACAATGAGGTCAGCAGTAGAAATGGTGATCGGAATGTCTACCGAGATAAAGGTAGGCCATCTGCAAAGGAGAGTATTAGAAATCCAGGGCTCCATCATAAATCTGACAGATTTGCCATCTCCAATAATCCAAGACAGGTGGGGGGCAACGAGAGGAGCTCTCAGAATCATCTCCCTCTAAATAGCCGAACAGCATCTCGGAGGGCAAGGAGAACCGTCGAGGATAGAGAAAAAACCTCCATAGCAGGCAGAAAGCATCGTCGACCACATGCTGTCAGGACACAAGAAGAACCTGGCCAGGTGCCTACCGAGCAGAGCCTCACGCCTGCTGAGAAGGGAGATAATCCCAGCCCGCCTTAGTTGGTCGACCTGCAGACAAACTGCCAACTAATGAGATGAATTTTACGATAATTCAGAGAAGAATTCCAAGGAAAAGCCTAAATCAATTGCTCCACAGTCATGATAATAGTTTTCGGGACAACAGCATGAGACAGGAGATAGATCGGGAGAGAAGTCAGGACCGAGCGAATAAGGGTGATCCTTCCCATGGATGAGAGGACCCGACCCTGCCATCCCTCAATCCGCTCCCGCACAGCCAGTAACATCGGAGCACAGTCCAATCTAGAAAGTTTGGCCCTAGAAATCGGCACATCCATGTAGGTGAGAGGGCTCCGACGCTCCTAAATGCCAAGAGTGTCCAAGATCCACTGTCGGAGACACATAGAGGTCTTAAGGCTGAAATAAATACCAGACTTCTGAAAATTGACCCTCTGACCATAAGCCATACAATAATCAGCCACGACCCTATGAAATCCCTGGGCATAATGAATAGAGGCCCGCCCGAAAAGTAAGCAGTCATCAGCAAATAAGAGATGGGAGATCGGAAGAGCACCAGGAGCAGGGATAAACGGCTGGATGCCGAAGTCCCGGACAGATACACGCAGTGCCCTGGATAATAGGTCAGCATAGATAATAAATAGGGAGGGAGAAAGGAGACAACCTTGTCGGAGGCCCACTACAGAAGTAAAGAAGTCAGTAGGAGAACCATTAATCAGCAGAGAAAAGGAGGGTTCGATAACACAAGCCAAAATCCTGGATATCCAAGTTCGGTGGAAGCCGAAAGCCTGCAGGGCCGAGAGGAGATAGTGCCAGTTGACCCTATTATAAGCTCGCTCCATATCTAGCTTAATGGTCATCAGACTTCGACGAGACGAAGTACGGTTGAGATCTGTCATAAAATCGTGGGCAATAAGCACATTATCAGAGATTCTCTAGCCCGCAAGGAACACTCCCTGCTCAGGACAGATAAGGTGAGGAAGAATGGCTCTCATCCGGTTGACCATTAGTTTAACACAAATTTTATAGAGGGTAGTGCATAAGCTGATCGGTCTATAATGAGCAGGCTCCATGGTGTCTGGACGTTTGGGAATAAGGACAATAAAGGTCCTCTTCCAAGAGTCGGGCATAGAACCTGAAACAAAAAAGGACTGAACAGTAGCAACAAGGTCAAAGCCCACAATGTCCCAATACCTCCAGAAGAAGAAGGGAGGATAACCTTCAGGGTCAGGGGCTTTATCCTCCCCAAGGTCCCACAAGGCAGAACGAATCTCCTCCCGGAGAATCGGAGCAAGCAGGATAGCATTTTGAGAAGGATGGAGAACAGTGGACCGGAGGTGGTGGGGAGCAGAAGGAATAACCAGAAATGAGTCGGTCCATCTGGATCTAAAAAAGGAAAGGATCTCCTCTCGAATAGCACCCTCCTCCTCCAACAGCTGACCCTCAGAAGATCGTAATACCCGGATGGCATTTCTATGTCTCCTGATAATAATGGGCTGATGAAAATATCGGGTATTTCTGTTCCCATCCTGTAACCACTGGACTCTAGACTTCTGTCTCCAGATGACCTCCTGATGGCGGAGCAGAGAGTGGTGCAAGGTAAGGTGGGCTTGAAGACTGATAAGATCAGGCTGAGATAAACAACCTAACATGTCTTCTTTATCCTGCAGGTGAGCAATGGTATCTTCTACAAACTTTAATCTAGAAAAGAGGTTACCCACCTCCACTTTGTTCCAGCGGAGGAGCCACCTCCTAAAAAGCTCCAACCTCCTAGAAATCCGATAGGAGGCATCACCACAAATAGGAATCCTCCAGATCTCCCTGATAATCTCTCTGGATTTAGGAAAAGATAGCCAAAATTTTTCAAATCTGAACAAGATGGGACCTTGGATATAGGCATCCATGGAGAGAATGAGAGGGCAGTGATCTGAGGCAATCTGGCTCAGATGGCGAACCGAGCGGGTAGGGAACAAGGAGAGCCAGGACAGAGTAGCATAGCATCTATCCAGTCTCTTCTAGACCCTAGCGACACCTGACCTGTTATTACACCAGGTGAAACAGGGACCAACAAAACCCAAATCAACCAGGCCAGAGTCATGAATAAAGCTGGTAAACTCCAAGGAGGCAGCATTTTCCATGAAGGGCCTACCACCCCTCTTGTCCCCAGCCCGATCAATCACATTGAAATCTCCAGCAACGATAATGGGAACACCCTGGTCAATCAAAGCAGACACCTCCCAAACCACGGTCCTCTCCCTGTCAGAGGTAGAGGCATAAATTTCGCACAGAAACCAAGATGGCCAATTAGGTTCTGATACTATAATAGCAACCATCTGAGAAGACCGATGGAAAGTGGTAACTGTAGCAGCCCCCATATCCCAGGTGATAATAATACCACCCGACAAGCCGCGAGATTCAATAGAATAAAAACCCCAGTTTCGGGGAAAGCGACGTCGCACATGCTCGAGACTAGGAACCGATAGTCTAGTCTCCAGAATAACACACATTTGAGGGTTATATAGTTGCAGAAAGTGACCAAAAATAGAAAAGAAGGCGGGTTTCCCCGTCCCTCGAACATTCCAAACTAGAAGTTTCATTAGAAATTAGGAAGACTTGGATGATCCGGCTCCCAAACCGGCACCATCCTCAACAGCAACACTCACAGCAAGCTGTTTCCCAGCCACAGAGGGCCCATGAGTAATGGGTAAAACATTGAGAATCTCCTTACTGGACCCACCTGATGACCCCCCCATCGAAGCCAAAGCCATTTGCAGTTTAGCTGAGATAGAGTTATGAGAAGACTGCCCACCCTCAAGAGACATAGAGGCAGCCACAGGGACATTCGAATCTTGCTGAAGAGGAAGCAGAGTAGCTCGACCAATTGGCAGGGAGGTCCCCGACACCCCCTCCAAACCCCATTTCATCGACCTAGAGCCACCCAACTTAGCACACCCCAGATCAACATCATCCCCCACACGAGTAACAGACAAGGCAGCCTTCGAGGATTTTCCCACGGGAGAAGAAGAAGGACCTTTACCCTGCCCACCCTTAGCAGCATCAGTCCTTGATCTAGACAAGGCCCTCCCCGGCAGCCCAACTCCCCCAGACACAGCATCAACAACCGGGACATTCACCAACAGCGGTTCCACAGGGGCAGCAACCAAATTAGAAGTCCTAGAATGACCCGAATCCCCAAAGGAGGCAGCAGCGAATTTAGAAATCAAAGGAAGTTTAGAAGGAGGCACCTTATCAGCAAACTCAGAGAGCACCGAAGGGGAAGAAGGGTCAAAGGACTTAGCCAGGCTTCGGCCATGCTTGAGGGAGACGGTGCCATAGTCCAACATGAGGTGGTCCATCAATCCTGCCTCCACCGGGACAAGCTCCGTACAGTCCCCCAACGGGGCAAAACTCGCAGAGAGAGGAAGTAGACTAGCATCAGCCTCCCCCTATGCCGAACGACCCGTCTCAGGGGAGCGGGGCCGCGCCACTTTAGAGGGCTTCTGCCACCCATTGGAGTCGGGTGGCGAGTCAGGAGAAGAAGAGACTAGAGTGGATGACGATCGGGGCGGAGATGAAGAGGGGGGGTTTGAGGAAGAGACAAGGGATTTACCCTTCTGAGGCCCACGGCCATTCTTGGATGGCACTGCCGATTACCGAGGCAAGCGAGCCTTGGATGTAACCATCCAAGTGCCAAACTTCGAACGGCCATCCACAGTAGCAGGATCCTCAGGGGCAGCTACCGCACCCAGATCGGAAGACCCTTCAGCCTGATCCTCAGCAACAAGGTTTGTAGGTCCCAGAGCATTGGTAGCATATGGAGAGAGCTTCGGTTTGCCCGAGGAACAACAGGCAGCAGCAAGGTGGCCTATTCGACCACAGTGAAAGCAAACGCATGGCAAATTTTCATACACAAATTGTTGCCAAGAGACCGAGGACTGACCTTGGATCAACACTCCCGGCAAAAGCGGCTTGGAGGCATCCAGTTCAAGCCGAACCCTAGCAAACTCGGTTTTCTTCAGCCGGTCAGTGAAATTGTCGATCGAGATTGGACGGCCAGCTTCACCGGCCACCGCCATGATCGCCGCCGGAAGCCAGTACTCAAGAGGAAGTTCCGGGAGCCTCATCCAAACCATAGTGGAACTGACTGGACGCCGGGTCGGGCGGAAATCCGGCATTCACTTTTCAAAGGCCAGAAGTTGGCCGCCGATGAACCAAGGCCCCCCTCCAAGAACCCTTGAACAGTCTCCGGAGGAAGACAACCGCAGCACTATATGGTCATCCCCGATCAGATAGGTCTCCAGATCATAAGAGAGAAGGAGCTTGGACCGCACTTCTCGAGCCACCCCAGCGAGAGAAACCCAGTGGCCTAAACTCCAAAAAATGATAGCAAATCCCTCCCACTACCGGCGGGAGTCCTCCAAGAGCGGAGCCGGCAATTGCAAAACCTTGGTGAAGCACTTCTGAAGATGATCGATATCTTCATCTAAAATTTTATAAGAGGTCCACACCGGCGTCCATCCCGGCTCCTAGACCACCTGAGCCCATGACCGATCACCTTGCTGCTGATCAGCCTCCTTCGCACTGCTGGAATCCGGCTACTTCGCCGCCTCCGCCATCCACGAACGAGGTCGAAGAGACCCACACCCACCAGAGAAATGGAGAGAGGAGGCCCACAAAGGAGCCCAGAAAATCCAAAGGCACTCACCGGAGAGAACAAGGGAGACAGAGGTAGCTAAAGAGCACAGCTAGGGATGGCAATAGGTCGAGTTCGGGCCGGGTGCATAACTACCCAAGCCCAAATCCAAATATTCAATACACTATCCAAACCCGGTCCAAATACTATCGGGACTGAGTTTTTTTTATCCAAACCCATCTCAATCAGATATCGGATAATTCGGGTTTATCCGGCCCGAACCCAATTGAGTCATATTAAATATTTTTTTATTTTTATCAACTTTAAAATCATCTGCCATTGTATAAATTATACATACATGAAATAAATAAAATTTAACTATATTTTTAGTTCAACAGCATTTAATTTCATATTCAATCAAATAAAATTTAAATTATCTTAAATAAAATTCAACAAGACTTAATTCAATACTTATGAAGTAAATAAAGACATAAATATAATTTAAAAAATACATCTAACTCGAAGTTTCAAGATGTAAACAAATGTAAAGAATAATTCTCGATGAATTTTTAGTTGCAGCATCATTCTTCATCCGATCCACCTGTAAATAATTAATCATTATTAGTAATGATTGATTATAATGATCATGAAAAATAGAATTTGTTTAAAAAATTACTAGAAAAAACTTTTACTTGAATTGTTATCTTCAAATGCAAAATCTTCGAAAACATCACAAATCTTCTCTTGCTCTTCTTTGGAAAGTATAGTATTAGTATCTATACAAAACATCAATTAATTTACATAAACATTAAACAATCAGCATATTAAATAAAAAAATTAATTAAAAAATAATTCTATACAAGATATGAAAATACCTCTATTTAACCAATTGCCTCCACAAACCAAGGCTTCCACAGTTTCAGGATATAATCGACTGCGGTATGGAGTCAACAACCTTCCACCAGTGCTAAAAGCAGATTCAGAAGTCACAGTAGACACGGGAATGCCAAACAAATCTTTAGCCATCATTTGTAATGTTGGATACTTAGATCCATTTATTTTCCACCAAAGCAAGACATCAAAATAAGGAGACCGAGATATTTCATCTTCCTCCAGATAGTGATCCAATTTAGTTTTTACCAAGGTGCTTTTGGCCTTCTTTTTTCTTTGCACATACAAATCAAAATCAGTCAATTGATCATTCATAGGTCCATGATCACTCTGCATCAAACTGGAGTCTTTCTCATATTCCTTTTCCATATTAGCCCTGAATTGATACTCATTAAGCAATTTATAACAAACTTCATGTAACTTCACAATCTTGTTAGCAGCCATATCCCCATAAATTTTGCCAAAATAATACTCAATCAAGGATATTTTGAATCTTGGATCTAGAATTGTAGCAACTAATATCAAAATATGGATCTCATCCCAATATTTGTTGAATTTAATCAACATCTGCTTTGCCATTTTCTCAATCACTTCAAAAGGAGACTCAAGCCACTTTAGTAACTCTAATTTCACATCACATATTTTTGGAAAATATAAATTAGCTGTAGGAAACTTGGTATCAGAAAATATCTCAGTCACTGTATAAAATAATTTCAATCTATGACAAACTTCCTGACTAAGTATCCAATCATTATCACTGGGACAACATTTAAATCCTGTCTCACGTTGTTTCGGCCTGGCAAAAATATCTTTTATATATCAAAGCAGTCTCCAACATTAAAAAAGTTGAGTTTCACCTAGTTGGACAGTCAAGACCCATCTTCTTGGTATAATTCACTCGTATTTGACAAGTTGTTTCTTCAAACTTTTCACACCTTTTAGGTGATGCTGTCCAATATTCTACACTATCACGAATATTTTCTATCTCTTTCTTAATCACCTCCAAACCATCCTTCATAATTAAGTTCAATATGTGAGTACAACAACGCATATGTAAGAATGTACCATTCAACAATAAAGTACTAAGCTGCAACTTATCTTTCAGAATATCAACCATTGCATCATTGGTACTACAATTATCTAAAGTAATTATCGATAACTTAGTGTTAACATTCCAATTTAACAAACATGCAATAAGTACCTTGATAAGGTTCATTGCAGTATGCGGAGAAGGAACATAAGCAAACCTGTTCAACATCATAAATTATTAGCAACTATATAAAATAAGTTACTTAAGTACATTAAATATAAAGTGTATAACATATGAATCACTTACCTAAGAATTCAACTTTGTAATGCCCAATCTTGATCAACAAAGTGTGCGGTAACAACCATGTAACCTCGCTTTTGATTGCTTGCTGTCTACATGACAGTAGTGATTGCTATACTACTTCCATTCTTCTCAATTAAATTTGTTAGTTGTTTCTTCCCTTCCTTGTATATAGTCTTGATCTCATCCTTGATAGTATTTCGAGTAGAAATCTTGAATAACGATTGTACTACATTAAAAAATCTCCTAAATACAACATGATCCACTATATTCAAATGATAATCATGAAGAAGAATCATTGCAGCCAGTTCTCTTTTTCCAGTTTCTTGATTAAATGAATAAGCTGATATTGTTTGTGATTCATCATTTTCCTTTGCAAGCTTATTCACCAAAATTTTTTGTTTAATATTTCCATATTTCTTCCTTGGACATACCTTGTAGTGACTGTGCAAATGTCTAGTCCCATTTTTTGAACCACCACTAAGCAGTTTAGTACAATAGTTGCATTTTGCCTTTGGAACTCTATGAACATCAACCTTTGTAAAATGACTCCAGGCACTACTTCTTAGTTTGCTACTATTTGAAACTTTGTCTTGATCTTGGATTCTTGTTTCATCTACATGTATAGGTTGGTCTAAACTTGTACTAGCAGAAGAAATACAAGGTGACGTAGATGATTGTATATGCTGATATGAATTTATAGCAATAAGAGAATCATTAACAAGCACAGGTGGTGGTTGATCCATTTGAGTAGTGCTTTCTGTTTTTGTTTCCATGCGTAACTCCTATATTACAAATATAAAAATATAAATAAAACACAGCTATAATCTCACATATTCTTAAATATAAAAATATAAAGATTTAATGGTATAAAGTCATGAACTAATAATAACTATATTAATAATGCTATATTCTTGATCATTCATATTCTTAAATAGCTATATCCAAGATCCTACTTAAGATGCATAGAAAATTAAGATGCTATGAATTTAGTAAACTATTAATTATGACATTGTTTTGAATTTACTTTGAATAAAATAAGAAAAAAAATCCTAATATATATATATATATATTTTTATTTCTTATATACATATATATAATTTTATTATTTATTTTTTAGTTATTCTCCTTAACCCGTTAAGTATCCCAGCCGAGTTTGAGACTCCCCGTCTCCGCGGCTCCACCTGACTGCCTTTCTGATCCGACTCACTCGGCAACAACCCACCGGCCACCATCATCGATGCGAAGCCCTCGCCCCTCGCCCCTCGCCCCTCACCCTTGTCCGCCGGTCACCGCATGACGTTCCACCCTCCCCGTCACCCTCCTCGCCGATGCCCTCTCCCTCTGTCCCAAACCGAGTCCCCATTACCCATCTCAGTCTCTCCGACTCTCTCCGTCGACAACCCCACCATCATCAAGGCCCTCTCACCTCGCCCGCCGGCCGCCGCATGACATTCCACCCTCCCCGCCGCCCTCCTCGCTAGCGCCCTCTCCCTCAGTCCCTCCCCTCCGCTGCCGCACGATCCTCTTCTCCCTCGTCCGCCGGCCGTCGCTGCACCGCACCTTCCACCCACCCAAAAGGCCAAACCCCTCCTGTCCCTCCCATATGTTCCTCTTCTTCCTCGCTTGTCACCTCGTCGCCGATGTCTCCCCCACCGCCCTCGGATGCACCGCTCTGCAGCCTTTGCCCTCCCCTTCAACGCTCCTCCTCCCCGATGGCTATCACAATCCAAAAAAAAAAAAACCACTCGACTCACCTGGATGACGACCAGAAGCCGCTGACTGCTGTTGCTCGCCGCTGCTCGCCACCACTTCTTCATCGATATGAGAGGAGGCCAAAGAGGAAGGGGATAGCAGGGGCCAAGGAAGTCGGAGATTAATTTAATCAGAATTAATAACAAAATAATGATTAGGGTTAAGGATAAGGGTTAAGTATTTTAAAATTTAATAACTAATAATTAATATTTAATAAAATATATTTAATAAAATATATATTTATTATTTAAATATTAAAATAATTCGGGCCGGGTTCGGGTTGGGTGTATATGTACTCAGTCTCGGTCCAAATCCAAAGTTAAGCATTCGGATTTTATCCAAATCCAGTCAAAGCGTTGACTATCCGGTCCAATCGGATCGGGTCGGATCGGATCGGGTACTAATGGATTTGAATTTTATTGTCATCCCTAAGCACAACCAAACCCACAGGAGGACCATCGATCAATGGAGCATAAAAAATGATAAAGAAATCCACTCGAAAATAAAGAGGAACGAAGCATTGTAGATACTCACAACTCCCAGGACACAGCGAACGCCAAAAGCGAACTCACTTTGAAGCTGCTTTCAGTAGCTGGTTGTTGTGCCCTCTGAGAACGGTGAGTAGAAATTCTGGAATGAAGACCTTAAATCAGCTGCAATAATTTCCTGTAGCAAATATATCAATCAAGCAACCATGGCTCGTAAGGAAAACATTCAAATTGTAGCAACTGTTTCTCATCATGAGATAATTACTGTTCAATAGCGGCCCTGAAAATAATCAACATAATGACTTGTAGCAGTTTGTACGCATGCTCATTATTTTTTCGCAAGGATGTAAGGGTCGAACACATTATAAACAAACAAAGCTAGAAAGGTATCTTGGAACGTGTAGATTACATGAACTTCAAATCATTGGCAAGATTTTTGATGTAAGAATTTTTTTGATTTGGACTAATATTAATTAATAATTTTTTTTTATTAAAATCTGGATTGATTTTATAGTCCATGTTGATAGACGTAGGTTGAGCCCATTGTTATGTGATCATTGATTGGGCTAGGAGCATCTCATGTGATTTGATATGGTTGAGGCGGCACAGTGTAGGCCTTAGCCCAACTTGACTCGTGATGGGAGGGTCAGTTAGGGTATTTATATTTTATTGGCTAGGTCCCCTCTCCGCTTCCTTTATTTATATATATCATGTATACCATGATTTTGTGGTACGGTGATTTTCTCCATCAAGAGCCGCCTTTCTCAGGAAGACCGGAGAGGACTCTGCCTGCAGTGTTTATTGAGCATCGGGATCAAGGATCTGCATCGGAAGATCATGGCGACTACAGGTAAGTAATTATTTTTCAGATCTAATATATTATTCTAATTTTTGTGATCAATTCTAGGGATTTAGAAATTATTTTTCCTACATTTGATATCAGAGCCCTGGTATCTAAAAGATTAGAGATATTAGATCTGTTAAAATAAATTTTTTCCATCGATCGATCTGTGCTTGCATAGAGATCTGTGATGTGGGGGTAACCGGCAGCATCGAGATATGCTGCCGTGATCGGTAATGGAAGGAGAAACCGGCAAGAAACCGGCGATCTCCGTTATTCCTTTTGACACCCCTCGTTAAAAAAAAAAAAAAAACCCTCTGAACCCCGATGGCGATCGGGAGTTCAAATCCCGGCCAGGATCTGCTAGATCTCAGTCGATTGACTGAGATCCCAACCAATCTCTCTCAAAAAAAAAGTTTTTTTTTACCCGTTTTCGGCCGTAGACCCATCGGTGGCGACTGGATGGGCCGCGATCGGCCTTGCTTGGCCTATCACTGTCGGGCGTGTTTCGACCGGTCTCCCGGACCGAACACCTTCCCTCTTCCCCCCTCTTTCCGGTGATAGCGACCGGTGGATCACCGGTGCTGTAATCTGTAAAAAAAAAAGGAGGGTTTTTCACCCGTCAATCCGGTCGTGGACTTGCTCCTGATGTCCGGCGTCTTCTCCGGAGTCGGCGATCGGAAGTTCTCGGTCGGCCTGGGGGGGTGTTCTCGCTGGTGGATGCACCGACTGGTGAGGGTTCAAGGTCGTTGCCGGCGTTTTTGGACCAAGCCCTCTTTGGTTTTGGGTTTGATCGCGGGGAGGAAAGGAAGATGGGTTTGCGGGTTTTAAGTTTTAACCCAAAAATCCGTTAACCCATTACCTCAAAAAAAAAAAAGAAAAAAAGAAAAGGGGCATCTTGCATTTAGGTCCCTGCAATTTCTGGAATTAATGTAAGCCTCTTTTGCAGTTTGGTCCCTCTAAAATTCATAATTATATTTTGGTCCAAAATTAAATGTTGGAGGGGCATAGGTGGATCCTATGATTATTTTAATCAATGTACATTTTTTGGAATGCAATAATTTTGGTAAAATAGATCAGTGGATACATGTTGATTGGTATCCTATTGTGATTGATCGTGGATATACATTTGTTTTGCGACTATATCCTTTTGTTTTGTTGGATATTTATTCCCTGTATGTATAATTTTGCGGGTTGGCACAAATATTTATCACCAAAGTGGTTTGTTTGTGTCAGTTCATTGAATTGTTCATCATGTGAGGGATATTTTTTGGTTATGACATACAACCGCCTGCCCAAAGAGGGTTGTTGTATGTTTTAACTATAAGATATTTTCTGGTTATGATATACAACTGCCTGCCCAAAGGGGGTTGTTGTGTATTTTAACTAGAAAATATGGCATGGAGCATTTTGTTGCTAAGGTACTCTAGCTTCCTTAGGCTTGTCTGTCCAAAGGGGATAGGTTTAGGAATGATAGAATATTTGATTAGCCTGTGGTTTCATGTGTAGAACACTAATACATATTGCATGTTCTGCCCAAAGGGGAATATGTGATATTGTGTTTGTGTTCTTATTTATTTTTATGATATGCTATGATGTATGTCCGTTAATTAATGTTTGGCATTCCTTATTTTTGATTGTACAGTTACTGTTGGTGTAAACAACAACAATGCTGTTGTTGAGGTGCTCACTGGGTCGAACTATAAGAAATGGAGGCAAGACCTAGAGTTTGCTCTTGGAATTGCTGACATTGATCTTGCATTAAATGAGCCTAGACCCGATGATTTGAATGATCAAAGCACCATTGAACAGAATGATCACCTTGCTAAACGGGAAAAGTCGAACAGACTTAGTTTGATTGCAATTAAGAGGTCAATTTCAGAACATCTTCTGAGTGATTTATCGAAGTCTGAATATGCGAAAGAGTTGCTGGATGCAATTGAGCAGAGGTATCTCGTATCTAATAATGCTGAGATCGGATCCCTGATGAAGGAGTTGACAACCATGACCTACAATAATATTGGGGGTGTCAGAGAATACATTCTGAGGATGGTTCATATACAATCTAAGCTCAAGGGTCTGAGATTGATCTGCCGGATTCTTTCATTGTGTCACATGCTTTGAATTCCTTGCCTGTGAAATTTTCTCAAATCAAGACTGCCTACAATACTCTGGATGAAACCTGGAATGTTAATGACCTGATCAATAAGTGTGTTGCTGAAGAATAAAAGGTCAAGAAAGAGAAGACTGACATTGCCCTCCTTACTCATCAACAACAAACTCAAGCTGGCAAGCATTTTGTATATAAAAAGAAGGGAAAGCCTACTGCTTCAGACAGTCTCAGGATTCCAAAAGGGATGGAAGAGGTCATGATCAGAACCATTTTGTAGGAGGTCCCAATGCTGCCATTAAAAAGAAGATCAAGTGCTTCCACTGTAAAAGGAAAGGATACATTAGAAGTCAGTGCTTTAAGTTCAAGTCCTGGTTAGAAAAGAAAGAAAAATAGAGAGGTAAGCCCCTTGGTTTGGTCTGTTGTGAATCTAATATTGTCAATGTCCCTATTAATTCTTGGTGGATAGATAGTGGAGCTTCGACTCATGTTGTTATTTCTCTACAGGGGATGATAAACAAACAGAAGCCAAGTCTGCATGAGAGCAAATTGAAGGTTGGCAATGATTTTGAAGTCCAGGTAGAGTGTGTAGGAGTTATCAAGTTGTGCTCAGGATCTGATTTTGTAATTATTTTAGAAAATACCTTTTATGTACCTTCCTTTAGAAGGAATTTGATTTCTGTTTCGTCCTTAAATATGCTTGGTTATGGATTCTTGTTTAGCAATAAAAGAGTTGATTTGATATTCAATTCGAAAATTGTTGGCTATGGTGATTTGGTTGATGGCTTATACAGATTGTCTCTGGCTACTCATAATTATAATGCTTCTTTAAGTGTTGAAAATATTGTTGCCAAACGTCCAAGGAGTAATGATAAATCCATTATGTTATGGCATAAACACTTGGGACATATTTCAAAGGAAAGAATAACCAGATTAATCAATGATGACATCCTGCCTATTTTAGATCATGGGGACATTGAAACTTGTGTTGATTGTATTAAAGGCAAATTGACTAAAACCAAGAAGAAAGGGGTAATTTGTAGTTCAAACCTTCTGGAAATAAATCACACTGACATAAGTGGACCTCATTCTTCTATAATTTGTGATAGTAGATATTTTATCACTTTTATTGATGACTTTTCTCGATATGGATATGTTTACTTGATTAAAGAAAAGTCTGATGCCCTTCAAAAGTTTAAGATTTTTAAAATTGAAGTCGAGAAACAATTGGAAAAAGTTATTAAGATTGTGAGATCTGATCGTGGAGGTGAGTCTTATGGCAGACATGATGTGGCTAGGCAGCAAATGGATCCGTTTGCCAAGTATTTATAAGATTGTGGGATTGTTCCTCAATATACTATGCCTGGAAGTCTTGAGCAGAATGGTGTGGCCGAAAGGCGGAATCGTACCATTAAAGATATGATGCGGAGCATGATGAGTAGGTCTAATATGCCATAATTTTTATGGGATGAAGCTCTCAAGATAGCTTTATATATTCTCAACAAAGTTTCCAGTAAATCTGTATTAAAGATACCTTTTGAACTCTGGACTGAAAGAAAACCTAGTTTGAATCATTTTCGAGTTTGGGGTTGTCCTGCAAAAGTAAAATTATACAATCCTACAGAGAAAATGACAGATCCAAGAACAAGTCGTTGCTACTTCATTGGATATTCAGAACATTCTAAAGGATATAATTTTTATAGTCCAGTAAGAGGTAACAGAATTGTGGAGTCTTTTACTACAAAGTTTCAAGAACTTGATATGGCTGATATTGGATCTTCATCTACTAATGATGATGATAATGCACAAGGAGAAACTGCTTATATTCCCATATCCAGTCAGAATGATAATTTGATTCTTGCTCCTATTAAAGGAATGGATGATGAAATCCATAATCCACCTAGCTCTTTTCATAATCTTCAACCAGTGGAAGAAGTCCAAGTTAGAAGATCTGTTAGACAAAGAAGATCTGCAATTTCAGATAATTTTTATGTTTATCTCTGGAATAATGACTTTGATATTGGGTATATGGTTGACCCAGTTACTTATATTGATGCTGTCAATTCTCTCCAATCTGATTTATTGATAAATGCTATGAAAGAAGAGATGCAATCTGTGGCCCATAATGATGTGTGGGAACTTGTTGAGCCTCTTGATGGCTGTAAACCTATTGGATGCAAATGGATATATAAAACTAAAAGAGATTCAAAGGAAAAAATTAAGCGTTTCGAGGCCAGATTGGTAGCAAAGGCTTCACTCAAAGAGAAGGAATTAATTTCACTGAAACTTTCTCTCCTGTATCTTCAAAAGATTCTTTCAGAATAATCATGTCTTTCGTGGCTCATTATGATTTGTAGCTACATCAGATGGATGTTAGAACTGCTTTCCTGAATGGTAATCTCTGTGAAGAGGTCTATATGAAACAACCTGAAGGTTTTCAAGAAAGTAGAAAAGAACACTTGGTGTGCAAATTGAAAAGGTTCATCTATGGTATGAAGCAGGTATCACGATAATGGTACCTCAAGTTTGATGAGTTATGACCTCTCTTGGTTTTAAGGAAAATAAAGTTGATCAATGTATATATCTCAAGATCAGTGGGAGGAATTTTATCTTCCTTGTCTTATATGTTGATGATATCCTGCTTGCTAGTAGTGATTTTGGTTTGCTTTCTGAGACTGAACAAATGTTATCAGAGAATTTGGATATGAAAGATCTTGGTGAGGCATCATTTATTTTGGGAATTGAAATTCATAGGGACAGATCTCGGTGTTTATTGGGTTTGTCACAAAAGGCATACATTGACAGAATTCTTTAGAGATTTAGTATGCAAAATTGTAGACCTTGTGATTCTCCTGTGGTTAAAGGTGACAAGTTCAGTAAAGATCAATGTCCAAAGAATCAGCTTGAGAAAGATAAAATGAAAGATGTGCCTTATGCCAGTGCTGTAGGGAGCTTGATGTATGCTCGAGTCTGTACCAGACCTAACATTACCTTCATAGTGGGTGTTCTTGGAAGATACTTATCAAATCCAGGTTATCAACATTGGATTGCTGTAAAGAAATCAATGAGGTATCTATAGAAAACCAAAGATTATATGCTCATATATAGGAGAGTTGATAATCTTGAGTTGGTTGGATATTCGGATTCTGAATATGCCGGGTGTCCTGATGATCTAAAATCAACTTCTGGATATACTTTTATGTTGGCTGGTGGTGCAGTATCTTGGAAAAGTGTTAAAAAGATACTGACTGCGTCTTCTACCATGCAAGCTGAGTTTGTATCTTGTTATGGAGCAGCTACTCAAGCTATTTGGTTAAGGAATCTTATGGCTGGACTTCAAATTTTGTATTCGAGTTCCAGACCTGTGTTGATATATTATGATAATATGGCTATGGTATTCTTTACAAGGAATAATAAGTCATCCAGCAAGTCTAAACACATTGAGCTAAAGTATTTGGCCATCAGAGATTTTGTAAAGAATGGTGATATAATTATTGATTATATAGATATAGAGTTCATGTTAGCTGATCCTCTGACCAAAGGTTTAAGGCCTATAAGCTTTGCGAGGCTTGTTGAAAATATGGGCATATTGAGTTCTTTTGATGTACTTGGTTAGTGGGAGTGACTCTGTGATTAAACTTTATTTTTATCATGAATATTTTTTTCATATATCATGAGTTTTTTGCATGCATTGTTGTCATGATAATTATTTTGTTTTATGGTTTTATATGTGCACATGTAAAATAAAGTACAACATAGTATCTTAAGATCGTGTCTTTGTCTTGAGAATGACAGTTATATTGATATGTCTCATTTAATAATTATGAGATCTCATTATATTTAGAGACATACAAACTTCTTTGAAGTCGTGAGATTTTTCTAGCTTATAATATAACATGTGATTATAGAGAAATCTTGATTGATGATACATATATTAATTTATTTTGATTATGAGATATCTCTTTTAGTTATATACCTGACTGAGACCTAGTGTCGAGTTCAGATTTGTTGTGCTGTCTCGTCATTGACATCATTGTTCAGCATGTAAGACAGGATGGCTTGTTGTTTTGATGCCATCACGATTTCTCTTGCTTATTTTGTTTCTAAGCATGTTGACAAAAAATTGGATAACTGACAATGAAAAATAGCATGTTTTATTTGATCACCTTGATGCTATTTTCTTGCTACACTACCACACCAAGATTCATGTCGGTGGTGTTTATGATGATTGTAACCATGGATAAGTCTTGTATCGGTTAAGTAGTACAACGGCCCCATGATTCGGTATCATGGATGCTATTGGACCGAGTCATTTGTAGGTGCTGTCTATGGATCATATTATGGCCACATTTTGTTTTCAACCCGAGAATTATTATTATTATTTTTAAATAAAATATTTTTAAAATTATTAATTAATGTAGTCCAAGTGGGAGAATGTGAGAATTTTCTTGATTTGGGCTAACATTAATTGATATTTTTCTTTTATTAAAATCCGAGTTAATTTTATGGTCCATGTTGATAGACGTAGGTTGAGCCCATTGTTATGTGATCATTGATTGGGCTAGGAGCACTTCATGTGATTTGGTGTGGTTGAGGCAGCACAGTGTAGGCCTTAGCCCAACTTGACTCGTGATGGCAGGATCAGTTAGGATATTTATATTTTATTGGCTAGGTCCCCTCTCTACTTCCTTTATTTATATATATCACGTATACCGTGATTTTGTGGTACGGTGATTTTCTCCATCAAGAACAGCCTTTCTAAGGAAGACCGGAGAGGACTCTGCCAGCGGTGTTCGTTGAGCATCGGGATCAAGGATTTGCATCGGAAGATTATGGCGACTACAGGTAAGTAATTATTTTTCAAATCTAATATATCATTCTAATTTTTGTGATCGACTCTAGAGATTTAGAAATTATATTTCCTACATTTCAATCCGGGATAACTTCACACAATCTAAGGAATAATATGATTGCCGCTGTCCTCAGCCGCTGATATGGGCTATTTCTGCCAATCTGCAAAGCAACAAAGGGGTCAAAGAATTTGCTGGAGCTTTACTTTAATTAGTTGGATCCTTCGGTGTTTAAATCAAGAAAAATATTTATATGAGAAGGTGGAATTGAAGAGACGAGAGTGTCATTCTAATCGAGATTTTAGTAGCTATCTTTCATAGCAGGTTTTTGGGTTTATTTATAGCTGAAGGATATGATTTTGTTATAGTAGCTTGGAGTTGTATTATAACTACCGGTGATTTTGCTGTAACTGCATGAGCTAGATATAGATGAAATCATTTAGGATCATATTGAATGATCCAAGATTGTCATAATTGTGGCTGCATGTGCTATAACCGCTCGGGGTGAGAGGGCTGTAACTCCATGAGATACAGTTGTAATCACTTGTTGAATGATCTAAGATTATGTCATAACTATGGCAGCATGTGCTATAACCACTTGGATGAGAGAGTGCTAGCTAGGATTGAAATCAGATTGGAAACAAATTAGATATCAATTTAATCATATCCATATTTATTTTATTTAATGAATATAGATATGGATGTAGATTTTAGCCGGATGCAAAGAATTTATATTCATATTTTTTTAAAAAATGGATACGGATACATACAAATCAAATAGTGAAAATATAAATATAAAAATGAATATAGATATGATAATTAAACTTTATGACTACAACATTAAAAATATTAATAAATGGATGATAAAATAAGTTCATATCATGTTAATACATGTTGCCGCCTATACTACCGTGGCCTGTAGCTTGGAGATGATCTCGGATGCCGACCTTATCGCTCGGGAACCAACTCACACGCCCGGATTTGCAAAAAAGAGTAGACCCGGGCCGGGGATCCCGGCGGGCGCACTCCGACGATCAAGTCAGTGGTGATCTAGGAAAACAGATCCTCTCCCGTGGACCCCTTTAGTCGGACTCCATGCTTGGAGGAGGAAACTTTGCTTTAGAAAGAAAGAGTAGAGTGAGGGTAGCAATGGTGGGGGAGAGCTCGAGCGGTGATGGCTGTGTCCGTTAAGACCCATCCAACGGATGCTCCGGTAGCCTCAAAATGCTCTGCTCCTTGCTTGCTCTCTCGTTTGCCTGTCTTTTCTTGCTTACCTTGTTCGAAGACCTTTTGAATCTTCTTCTAGGTCATGGACCCTGCCAGCGACCTACCTCGGGTTCTTCCCCCTCTGCAAGTGCCGGAAGGTCAATGTCCGGCAGCACTCCGTGCCGTGCACCCAAGTACCTTCTCTATCCATGATAAGGAGTATATCGCTGGCTCTGATCTCCCTTCTGGTCGCTCCACTTTGAAAAATTTGGCAAGGTCTTGATCAAGAAGCAGCCACCCCCCGGATTTGAATCTTTTGGGACGATTTCCTCTTTCGGGCGGTACAAACGGTCGGTTGGGAGGTGCAATGCCTTGGCCAGGATGCCCTTTCCTATTTGATGTAAGTAGTGGCGGGAGTAATCATGGTGTCTTGGGAGGCGCCCCTCCGTGGCCCTTGGGCGGTGGTCCATCGCCTAAGGGAGGTGGCGCCATCCCCTTCCTCCTGCTTCTGAATCTTCCGAAGCGCCGTGGGCTTTGGCCACGGGGACGGCTCCCGGCTGCTGGACCTTCCGTCTAAAGAGAGCTTGGTCCGAAGAGAAGGAACTCGACTTCGGTTGAGATGGACTCGACCTCGAAGGAGCCGCCTGGCGAAGGAGCTCGAAGAGAGCGGAAGCTCGACTTTGACCGAGGTGGACTCCATCTCGAGGGAGCCGCCCGGCAAAGGTGCTCAAAGAGAGGCTCTGACATGGCAACTTCTGCTAATATGGCATCCGTCTGAATCTGGCAGGAACTCTACGTCAGCAATCCTGCCACATTGATAAACATTCATATTCTTCTTTTTTTTTTTTTTTGATATATATGGATATAAATATGGATATTAATTGAATACTTTAAATTCTATCCATATCTAAATAAATTTAGATATAAAAATGGATCCAATCATGTATTATTCATACTATTTTGATCTCTAGAAATGGTGAGGAAAGTGTGTTTCTAGCCATTGTTTAAGATAAGCTGGTCCTGCTTGGTTTGGTGTCGAGCTAAATAATTGTCTAGTCAAGCTAGAAAATTCAATCTAAGGTTGTCTGCTTCCAATATGCTTGGCTTAGACGTTTAGTTGGTGGAGGTTGATTTATTTCGATCATGTCCCGGAGATGTAAGGGCTACCATGTTGTTTGTACCATATCATCATGTTTATTTGATACCAAATTGGTTATAGTTATGGATTGAGAGGGAAAGTGATGGGACGATTCCAAATTTTTACTTCTTGGTCGCATCCAAATGGAGGATACCCGAAGAAATCGGACATAAGCATCCAAATAGGACTCGAAAACATTTAGGTTGATATGGTAGTCGGTCATTAGGTAGCCATGATGATACTTTTATATTATATATAAGGTTTCGGTAGCTAATCTTGAAAACTACAGGTGCCTTTTTCTGTCCCGATCTAGGAGTCAAAGTCGGGGAAAAGGAAAAAAAAAGAAAAAAAAAGAAGGAAAAGTCGAACAAATCACCATTACAAGTCTATGACCAAATTTCTTTTTTTCTAGTCAGCCACCAGCTAACGATGCTGACATTTGCTCTTCTAATTGTCAGGATTGATATAAAACCCATTGACATCAACAAGGAGAAAATCCCATCCCCTCAATTAGAAAATCCTGAAAGAAAGTTAAACAAAATAAAATCCGATAAAATATAGATAACAAAACATCATTAAAAGTCAAGGTCACGTTAAACTTTTAGTTCTTACGTCTTGACAGGAATCTAAATAAAAATGTAGAAGAGTCTCCAGTCTATCACCGCTTATTTTTCCATCTATCGAATACGATGCTCGAACGAACCGGAACTCCAGCTCCAAATTACGATCCATCGTTCTCGATGGATTGGATCCCATCGGTATGACCTAGTAGGCTTGATGATGGCCCGGGCCTACGTCCCGGTTCCCTTCACCGCCCTCATCATGCCGCGGCGCGGGGGCTCTTCCCTGGCCTGGAGTCCGGAGACCATCTCGTTAGCCGTAACCGCATTAAACTCACCGTCCTTCTTACCACGTCACCACCACCGTGAACTCTACTAATTCATCGTAATCATATCAAACGGTCATAATGGGTCTATATATCGGAAACCGTGCTCCCAACGGTGGTCCCCGAGTGACGAGCGAGGGTCCCAATTTTAAACGGAAAAGTACGACCCGGGGATCCACGGGGCTCGGTGATGATGTCTCCTTCGCCTTCAAGCTAGCGTGGGGATGCGGGACCACGGAAGTTTCGCCATCCGATGACGTGGACGACGGTGATGGATGCGTCGGGTGTTAGGGCCCTCGCGTTTGGCCACGTTTTAGCTACGCGTGCGTCCAAGCTTTCGGCCCCCCTGCGGCAGCGGTAGAGCAAAAGCCGTAGAACGAAAGCATGGCTTCTTCGGGACTTTTCTTTAATCTTGTTTTCATATTTTATAATTAAAGATATGATTAAACGAATATCAAAATTATGGGCATGAGGAAGGGAGGTGGGACCACGTAGATCCGAGTACGTCAAGGAGTATATATCCACCTAAAACTGGTGTTATTTCAAACCCTAATTCATTGGCGGGATTCAACGTCACTAAACGGACTTGAATTTTTGTAAAACCGTTTATGCAGGGGAGTGTATTGAATTTTTTATGTGCTCTGGCAGGGCAATAATGGTTTGGTTTCATATGCAAAACTAGGAATTGTGATAAATTGTTCGCAATTTGAATGCACAAAAAAAGAAGAAAAAATAAATAAATAAAATAAAATAATTATTTTTTCTTATGAAAGGTGGTGTTAATATACTAAATTCTTGTTCACAACACTCCTGTCTCATTTCTTGTTTACTTTGTATTGCATTGCATATAGAGCAAGGATAAGATATCAAAAAAGGAAAGCATTTATAATCCAGGTAGAGAGAGAGGTCATGTCAAAATTCAAAATATTTGCCAACATAGTCGTAAAATGCATATTTAACTTTAGCGATTGTGGCCGCTAAGACGGTAGTCCGGTTGGTAGAGGCCTTGCCTTACTACCAACAGGTCGACGGTTCGAGACAAGATCCCGCGGGTGACTTGATTAAATTCAAGATTTTCCTGGAGCCCTCGACGGTTGGCCTGAATGAAAGATCAGAGTCGGCGTCTTAGTGGTGTCAGGTTGACGAGACTGTGCGAATCTGAGCATCTTTTTTTTTAAAGATAATTAGTGTCTTAGTGATGTCAGGTTGACGAGGCTGCGCGAATCTGAGCATCTCGTATCGTCTTTTTTTTTTAAGATAATTAGTGTCTTAGTGATGTCAGGTTGACGAGGCTGCGCGAATCTGAGCATCTCGTATCGAACATTACCTGACAATTAGCGTGTGTGAAAGGTCAGGGCCGACATCTTAGTAAACGTACTCATCATTAGGTGGGAAGAGGCTGCACGAATCTGAGCATCTCATATCGAATATTACCTGACTGGGTGGGGACTTGCAGGGATAGCTACATTGGGATTTATCCCCTCCTATCCCTTTTTGTTTTACCAAAAATAAAACTTTAGCAATTGTGCAATTCTATCCAATTTAACAAGAATATTAGCTATCAAGCAAAGCATTTTAGTTAGAGATTATGTCAAAAAAAAAACACCACAGCAAAGGACATGCACAACAATTTCTAATAATGAATACAATGGATCGCTAATGCGGTAGCCCAGTTGGTAGAAACCTTGTCTCACTACCAACAGGTCAGCGGTTTAAGACATAATTCCATGGGTGACTCAATTAAATTCAGGATTTTCCTGGAACCCTCGATAGTTGGCGTGAGTAAGAGATCAGGGTCTTTTTCTTTGTCCCCAATCTACTAACCTCTTATCCTTTGTCCCCGATCTACTGGCCGGCGTCTTAGTAGTGTGTCCGGGATTTATCCTTTCCTATCCCTTTTGTTTATAAAAAAAAAAAAGAAGAATACAATGAAATTGTAATCGTTAAAATTTAAATTTTATTTTTATGAGCCCGATATAGTCGATCCATATAATATATTATTTAGTTGATATACAAAATAAAATCATTTCATTTTTCTACCTTGCCTTGTGAACATACTCATCACGGTTGAAAAGAAACAGGATCATTCTAATAATTAAAATTTAAAGTAAATCAATAAATCTAGATTATATATATATATATTGGTTACGTAAGATTATAATCATCTATCAAAATTATATTTCTTTCCCCTGGATCACACATATCCAAAAAGCAGCATTACTTTTGCCCAATATCCAATTATTTTCACCACTATCTAATTAATTTCACATACATTTATTATATGTTGCAATGTTAGAATTATGAATTTCTACTTTTACATGATACCTAATTATGTCCCTCTCCATTGCACGCATGTGGCTACAAACTCAAAATGTACCTTTTCTCAAATGATTGACATTGTTTTTTAATATATGCTAGAAAGAATGCAATTTTAACAAGCTTAGTTAAACCGATCCATCCCCTAAAAATTGATATATTTAACTAGTATGATCGAGAAATTCTAAGCCTCCGAGACTTTCCTAACAATTAACTCAATGATGGATACATTGTTGGGCTACATCTCAAACTCGGCCCATATCAAATCCAAGTCCACATGAAGGTGGATCCACAAGCCCGCATGAAGGAAGGCCCATAGGCCAGTGCTCGACCCAGGTGCGTGAGGGCGCATGGCCCAGGTGCGATGCACATGGCTTGCAGCGTGCGATGCATGCACATGGTTGATGGCATTTTCTAGGGCATTTCTGGAGGTCCATTGCTTATTTTGCATGATCGAATGATCTAACGTACTCCCGGGTGAGATCGGATGTCTAAGGATGATTTCGATACTGTTTGGGACCTAATCTAGTAGGATCTTGAATGATTGATAGTGACCAGATGGCCAGAATTATTATGTAGGTCAAACAGGAGTTAGACAAGGAATTGAAATCTTGTTTTGATGGGTTTGAATCATTGGACTCTTATTGAAGTACTTTTTGAGAGAGAGGCTATAAAATGAGGGATATGGATTAGAGAGAAAGGGGTGAAAATCCAGAGAGTTTCCAGAAGGTATAGTAGTGGCAAAAAAAGTCTATAGGGACTAAAGGGTCTCTTTAAGAGTTGAGAGCTTTATAATGAGTGTGGGATTTCTTGTTAAGAGAAATTATATAGAATTAAAAATACGAGCTCTTATATTGTAAGTTTTTATTTTTCTCATAGTAAAGTCTTGCATGTCCTATTAATTGTATCTTTTATTTTATTTTCTCTTCTTCCTTCTTTTATAGTATCAATAATAACATCGTGATCTTAAAAATAGAGATTTGTATTCCACACAAGGATTTTTCAACAAGTAATATCAGTATAAGTAGTATCACAATAACTGATATCAAAATTCTAGATTATCTACATTGATTGAGATTGAAGATGGTAAATAAAATCAAAGTCAACATCAATCGATTTGATGGAAAGATCAATTTTTTCTTTAACAAGCGAGGATAAAAGATATACTTATTCAACAGAAGTTGATCAATACTCTTATATTCGAGGATAAGTCGGTTACCATGATGATAAAATTTGAAGGTAGCTTCAGATGTAGGTGATGAGCATGATCTGTTTGTACTTGATGGATGACGTGGTGATCCATGTACTGAATGAAACTTCCCCGATGATGCTACAGGTGAAGTTCAAAGAACTATACATGGCAAAGTCCCTTACCAATACACTCTTTCTTTGAAAGCAGTTTTATTAACTATAGATGAGTGAAGGACAGAGCATGCAGGACTATCTTATCAATTTCTAAATGGTCCTCACCAATCTTCTTAATGTAGATAAGAAGGTTGAAGGGAAAACCAGAACATTGGTCTTGCTATTGTCACTTCCGCACTCCTTTAAGTTCTTAATAATTATTTTTCTAGTAGGAAAAAGAATAATCAAGATGGAAAAGATCACTGCGATATTTTTTCAAAATAAGGTTCTCAAATGGAAAAACCAAGTTTCGAGTTTAGGAAGAAACTCGGCATTGACGATCTTTAAAGGAATTGGCAGTAGAGGACAGAGTGACTGAGAATTATGAGATAGACAGTCCAGGTCGGAGGCCAATAGCAAGATGAAGTGCTACCAATATAACGAGTTCGGGCATCATATCAGAGACTGCCTATAACTCAAGAATCGGATGAAGACTATTATGATGGTGGCCGATGGTAACAACAATGACGGATATGGTGATGCACTCATAGTATTCGATGAAATATCTCCTTCCCAGTAGTAGATTCTAGATTCTGTATATTTCCATAATGTATATTATAGAAATAAACTGTTCGACTCTCTAGAGAGTAGAAAGGGTATTATTCACTTACTAGACAAATCGAGCTATGCAATTAATAATTAAGGGATAGTCATCTTAAAGCTTCATGGTAAAATATCGAGAAAACTGAGTGAGGTCCGATACATACCCAGCTTCAGTAATAATCTAATCTCACCAAGTAAACTGGATTCAAACAACTACTATAGAGAGCCGGTGATTGAATCATAAAGATTATCCATGGCAGTAGGGTTGTCTTGCAGGTGAAAAAGTATAGAGGGTATTACCTCCTAACAAGAAGTCCAGTGGAGATGAAGTCTCTGATGTAGATGGGAGCTCAATACGAGGTGGAGCTTCGAGAGCCAATAGATTGGCCACGAGATATGCATGATGAAGTTCCTATTATTGCAAGAAATTTTTCGAGCAAATCTTGGGTCAAGATGAGCATAGCATATGAAGGAAATGGGATCGAGCAGCTTGACTCAACTTTTATGTTTATCCATTCATGAGTAGTAGATGTTTATCTCAAGGCATGTGGATAAGATCTTTTAAGACTCTCAAAGTCGGGTAAAGACCGGATATCGAGTCAAGATAAAGGTTATTGGGCTACATTTTGAGCCCGATGCACAGCAGACCCAGGCTTGCACGGAGGCAGGCCAGCAGGCTTGCCCGTTTGCAGGCCAATGCATGACCCGACCCGACGTGCAGGCTATGCTTGCTGCATGCGGCCCCGCACACGTGATCCATGAACCGTGTGTTATGCATGGTCCACATGTTGTGGTTCCCACGATCCAAGGCATTTTCCGGGATGTTTCTCTCAGTGCACCACTGGCTTTGCATAATTAGACAATCTAGCATGTTCCCCGGGCAAGATCATAGACCGTGCATTTCACATGGTCCATGGCATTTCTCGGGTCTACCGCTGGTTTTGCACGATTGAACGATCTAGCGCATCCCCGAATAAGAACGGATGGCCAAAGATGATTCCAACACTATTTGGGACTTGATCCAGCCGAATCTTGTACGATTGATGGCAATTGGATGGCCATGATTATTCTATTGGTTAAACAGGAGTTGGACAAAGAATTGGAGTCCTTTTTTAATACAGTTTGAATCACTGGACTCTTGTCAAAGTACTCTTTGATAAAGAGACTATAAAAAAATGGACATAAGTTAGCGAGGAAGGGGTAAGGATCCAGAAGGTTTTCAAGAAATATGGTAGCGGTAGAAAAAATCTAAGGGACTAGCGAGTTTCTTGAGAGTTGAGAGCTTTGTAAGAAATTTGGAACTTCTTATTAAGAAAAATTATATAAAATTGAGAGTGGGAATTCTTATATTATAAGTGATTATTTTTTTCATAGTGAAGTCTTGTATGCTCTATTGATTGTATCTTTTATTTTATTTTATTTTATTTCTTCTTTTATAGTATCAACAATGATATTATGATCTTAAAAATGGAAATCCATATTCCGTACGAGGACTCCCTAACAAATGGTATCATAGTAGCTAGTACCATAACATACATGTTAGTAAACCCCATAAAAAAATCAAAAAATATTAAGTGCATATATACTAGTAAAAAAAATCACTAATTTTGTGAATTAATTGTATATCTTATATAAAATTATGAAAAAATAAAGAATAAAAAGGACCACATCAAAAAAGAAATTATGATACATTTTATTCTACCACTCTTATCTCTCACGCTTTGACTTCGCTCATTTTCTCTTTCTTTATTAATAATTTTTTAATTTATCTCCCCTACCTCAACCCCACCTCTCTTCCCCCCTTTCATACTACAAGTATTTTAACACCTCTCCAACTTTCTCCTTCTTTTTTTAATTATCCTATGCAAGTCTCAACCCTATCCATTCACCCATTGCATTTGAACCCACGTCAATTTATTTTTTGTCCTTTAGTCAGTTCAAAGCCAAATAGGATAAAAAAGTTTATATTTTTTTTTTTTGTCTCTCTTCTTAACTTGAATCAAGTATATCTCTTTTAATTTTATTAAATAATACTTTTTTCATGTTTTATTTTTTTTCATTCTTATCAAATATGTATAATTAGAATAATTTTTGGTTAGCAATTATTATTTTAACATTTGATAATATCTAATAACTAATACCTATCGTAAAGAAGATTTTTTCTGTGATACGCTTCATAAAGACTAAATTATGTAATCATATATACGATCAGCTGATGAATGATTATTTGGTGGCATATATAGAGAGATGTATTCGATAGTATTAATAACGATACAGCGATACATCATTTTCAAAATATGAAAAATCATAAAGTATAATTATAAAATAATATTTTTTATATATTTTTTATAAAGAAATAGTGCTACAATCTATTTAGTTCTCGGTATTCTTATTATTTATCCTTAAGAAACAAAATTCATGGATCTGTTCATTAACTAATCTTTCATCATAAATTTCATAATTAAAATCAAATTAAAACCTATGTACATTTCTTTCATCCACTTACTAATGTATTCTCTCCTCTCTCTCTCCCCTATTTTCTCTTTTTGTGTCGCTATTGCCTCGCCAAATAGAAATAAAGTAAACTCACAAACTAAAAAAAAAAAATACTTTAATCATTTCATATAAAAAAGCCATTAAGTAGCATCATTGCTATTCATCAAAATTGCACACATACGTATCATAGACGCATGGTCCAATGCTAGTATTGTAAACTTGTGCAAGGGGCTATACATGCATGAGTACTCGTCGGACAAGTAATTCATCAACGTGTCCTGTTTTTTTTATTTTCCAATACATGATAGAAAGAATGTAATTTTGGGTGCCGTCACAAGTTCAGAGTTGTTCCGGATGGACGGAAAGCGAATGAAAGTCTAAATTTGTACTGGATCGCATGCAATCTGCGTTCCCTTTCTCGTATAAGTACATTAGTACATTGTACATATTCTCCCCCCCCCCCCGAAAATAAAAACCCTCCTTTCTTTCTTTGTTTTTTTTTTTTTTTTGGGTAATCTGTTGGTTTTGTCCGCCTTCTCGCCCGCCACCCTCTCCGCGCTGCCAGGTGTACTGCGGTGAAGCTTTGGGAGTGTCGAGAGAGGAGGATAGATTTGTTTTCTAAGAAGCAGAACGAACGGGGACTCGAGATCGAAACAAATCCGAGCAAATGGAAAGGCGTGCGGGGATGGGAAGGGAAGAACATGCCGTTGCAGGCGTTTGATGGCAATGATGATGACTCACGGGAGGGTTTTAGTATGATGGGAAAAGGCCAGGCCCAGCTGTGCGTTTTGATTTCTTAGCTCCGCTCTGCTCTCAAAAGAGCCTCCTTTTTAAAAAAGAAGAGGAAAATTTGCTCAATAAGAAGCCTCTTCTCTGTGTGTGTGTGTGAGAGAGAGAGAATAGAAAAGGAAAGGGGGAAGAAAGATCAGAGAGAGAGAGAGAGAGGGGGGGGGAGGAGAGCTCTTCTTTTTATGCCCCTTTTCTTGAAGGATAGACAAAAAGCCGAAATAAAAGCAAAAGATGGCAGAAGATTGCTGTTCTTTCAATAAGGTGATTCCTCTCTCGTTCTTTTTTTTTTTCTTTCTGTATCTTTTCTTTTTTCCTGGTATAATGCTATGAGATATCTTGCTCTGGTTTTGATTTCCTGTGGGGTCAAAAAAAGTTGGGATTTTGATGTTGTCTGGTGGAGATACGAGCGTCTCTGTTTTGTTTTGCTGGAATGAATATGTTTTATCCGAGATTTATTTAATTCACTTTTTTGGGGCACAGTTTCCCTTCATTTACCGTCGGTAGCTATTAGTGGAATTGAATATAAATGATAGTATACTTTGGTTTTTGTCTCTTTTTTCGTTCTTTATTGATGGAATGTTTTTAAATTTCCTCTTGTTTCTCCTTATTAGGGAATCTTGTTGATTTTGAAGATCTTTGTATCTGATTAATGCACTGGCTTGAACAATCTTATGTGCCAGTGGATTTTGAAGCCTCTCTTAGCTCGTGGTTCGCCATCATATTCTGTTGCTTTGCATTAAAAGAATTCTGTGCTATGAATTTTCTGATCTGATTTCTATTAACTTCAAGGGACTTTGCATGGTTCTTCTTCTTCTTCTTCTTCTGGCTTTTAAGTAAATGAGTGAATCGGGTAGAGAAACAACAATTATTTTGTTTTGTATTTTCTTCTGGAACCTTCTTATATACTACTTGTCGAGTTCCTTGCATGCAAAGTGAGATCTTGGATAAAGTTGTGTTTATTTCTGTATATGGTCACAATGGGACTATTAGGAAACTTAGCTTCTCTGTGTTTCTTCCCCATACATAACCATGTTAAATATTTTCTTTTCTTTCATCTCAAACAGGAGTCATTCATAATAAAGCCTCCAAAGAAATCACCGCTTGCATTGAGGATGGTTGTCTTGGCTGCTGTTATGATCTGTGGAATTTATATTTGCTCTATGTGTTTAAAGCAGATAGGGAATCATGGTGTGCCCAGAATAATAAAGATTGAACTATCAGAACAGCCTTGCCATGATCCTGGTATTCCACCATCTGAGATTCCTTATGTGCATTATCCGAAACCTACCACTTATAGCAGGTAAAGAGGCTTCTTTTTTCTGGATATTTATTCTTGATTTGGATTTTATGAAGACCTTGCATAACAACTCTCTAAACTTGTCAGGGAAGAATGTGCATGCACACCAGTTCGATACTTTGCTATATTGTCAATGCAGAGGTCTGGAAGTGGGTGGTTTGAGACTTTGCTAAATAGCCACATTAACATTAGCTCTAATGGGGAGATATTCTCTGTCAAAGGAAGGAGAAGTAATATATCAGCTATCATAAAGACATTGGATAAAGTTTACAATCTAGATTGGCACAGTAGTGCTTCAAAAAATGAATGCACGGCTGCTGTTGGCTTTAAGTGGATGCTTAATCAGGTAAATCTAAGAAGGTTATTGTGATGTGTTTTTTACAGTATGGAATGTACTATGGTTCTAGTCATGCATTTTTTAATGTTGGACCTAACTAAGAAGTTTAAGCTGTTTATGTTTGTTTGATTTTAATCCTGAATGAACACTGATGTCAGCAAGAATTCTAAGATTTTGTTTATTTCTATGCATGGCGTTGTTTCCATGATCTATTTTGAAAAAATAAGGAGTTTGTTGTGCGAGATTAGCTTGTGCATTGTTTATTTCCCCATTTGATTGGATCATCTTGTGTCACTTTGAATGCCTAAACCTTAGCTAGATAAAGCCAGCTCAGCATTGCTCGAATTTGATGATCTGTCACTTATCAGTCACTATAGACTAGATTTTGCAAAATCAAATGGAATGGCAGTCTTTTTGTTCATAATCATTAGGTTTTTTATATTTCGCATTGTACTAGCAAATCAACAACCATATTGTAGACCTTACTGGATGATGCTTCAATTTAGGAATGAGTTGCTGTTTTGTGATATCATGACAGCAATCGCATTATTAATCATATTCGCTTATTCTCAAATGACTGATTGATTTATCATACCCTCTGATAATTCTCATTCTCACTCTTCCTAATATTTTATCTCTATGCTTCTGTTCTCACCCTGCCTAACATTTTTTACTAAGTCTCATCCATTTTGTTATCTGACTTGTTTGGCCTTTCCTTATGACCAGCGAGTCCAGAATGCCCATGCATGTGTCACAAGATGGATTATATTTTTGCTTTCAAGTACCTGTTTCTGTTCACTGACCCATTTAGTTGCTCTTTAAATTGTAGCAATATATTTTTATCCAAGTATCATAACAAGTTAACACTGGTCCAGTATTCTAGTTATTATTTTTTTCTATAGTAAATAATTTTTAGTGAATAATAGGGCTTTGGTTTTGGGAAATAAGAGATTTAAATTTGATCATTTGATATTCTAGCAATTATATGTCATTTTATATTAGAATTGTTCTTGTTCTTTTGTGGGCCATTTCCCCTCGTCCTCCTCTATTTAAAATTCCCAACAATGAGTAGAATAAAACAGCTCTAGAGATTGAGAGAAACCTATCAAGAGGCCATAGTGTATCGTTCTTTTTATTTTATTTTATTTATTATTATTATTATTATTATTATTTATTTATTTATTTGAGGGGGGGGGGGGATGTTGAGGGTAAATGGGAACGAAATAAAGTTTCCTCCCCTGTTTTTTGAGTCTTGATGTTCATTCTAAGCCGATTAGAGGTTGGAGGGAGCTGAAGCATTAATTAATTTAGTGTATCTGGTGGTATAGATTAAGCAGCAAGTATACGAGGTACCGCTGGAGCTCAACAACCAAATGCTGGATTGATGATGGGATCGAGGCAGTCCAGAAGAAGGAGAAAAGAAAGAGGAGAGAGGGAGGACAGAGGAGATGGTGGTGAAGGAGAGTGATACGAGGGGGGAGAGAGGAAAGGAGCAGATTGAGGCTGGGCAGGGCACAAATGTAGTTGGAATAGATAGGGGATAAGGGTTTCATTTTTATTTATGTGTTTTTTTCCTTGAAAAATCTTGTACATTGTATCTGTGTGTGTGTGTGTGTGTCTCTCTCTCTCTCTCTCTCTATATATATATATATATATATATATACATACATACATACATATATATATATATACATACATACATACATATATACATACATACACACACACACATACATACATACACACACACACACATACATACATACATATGTACACACACACACACATACATACACACACACATACATACATACACACACACACATATGTATGTATATATATATATATATATATATATATATATATATATATATATACATACATACATATATAGGGTTTTAGGCAGGTCAGAATCCTACAACCCAAAACTGACCTGACTTGCCAGTGGGTCTGGTTTGTTGGATCCATACCTGAGCCATGATATCACCATGTCAGATTTTCAGTTGGTCATTGTTCTTGCGGCTCAAGGCTTTCTACAGAGTTTTTGTTCTATTTCTATTAAGTTATATTTAGTCAGTGACATTCACTATCGCCTTCCTTCTTCTGGTTACTTATGATGTAACGTGCAATTCCTCCGTTACTAATCATATTTTGTGCAATTCCTCTGAATAATATATTCGCTTGTCTAGAATGTTCCATGTAATTAGCTTCACACTTAACTAACTTCTGTGCAGGAGTTGCTTCGGCATCCATGGTAGGGTGTCATTGAGTATCACTCTGGTTATCATCTGGATTTGGTTATTGGTTGTTTTTCATTGTTCTTATACATTTCACTGTGGTCTCCCTTCCCTGTTGCCATGTATACAGTATTACCTTCTGGTAAATCTTTCTTATGGGTAACTTGTTAACGATCAGCTGTGGTTATTAGTACTCAGTCATCTGTTGCAGTTTCTAATAGAAATTAAACTATTCTGGAAGTAAAAGTTTAACCAAGATCTAAGTTATGATAATTCATAGATAGTCTTTGGAATGAATCCACAAGGCTGTCCTCATGCATGTCTGGTTATCAAACTGGAGTCATCATTTTTGCTCATCCATATGCACTTTTGATGACAATTTAAGTTTATGTGCACCTTGTTGTTACATGAACATTTTTTCCCTCACTCAGGTTCTGTATTAATGATAGGTTTTAAGAAGACTTCCTGCAGAGTTCTTCTTGTCTAACATCTTGTTGTATAAGGTAGGGTTTTGACTCATGAATTTTCCAATTTTCTAGCTAGTCCACTTGCAACTGTCGTTTCTCTAAAGCAAGCTTGTTAAAATGATCACATGGTCCCTGAACTCTCTCCAGTTCTTGGGGGCTTAATCAGTTCAAATCAACTAAAATGGCTATGAGTTTCACGAAATGTTAAAGGTATGAAATTCACATAAGACTAATGCATAAAACTTTGACTTTACTAGGTGTATTTGTTATTTTATAAATGTTCTGGTGTCCTGATTATCAACTTTAGGGTAAAACCAAGAACTTTGTGAAGTTGTTGGTAGGAAATTACAAAACTGTGTTGTTGGTGGTGGTGGTTTAAGAAAAAAACGAGAATTAGAAGATGAGTTTTTGCTGTAATTATTTTGAGAAGAGAGCATCTAAAGGTTACAAGAAAAAGGGTGAAGCAAAAAGATTAAGATATAGAGATAGGAAGGCAAGACAAATTTTTCCTTTGTCAGAATAAATGCTAAGGTGCAGGTACATCAGAATATTACTTCCCTCTCAGTTGAGCATATTATGGTGTACTCACATGGAACTTCTAGACTGTTTGATGACTAAAATACATGACTAGAGAGAAAATGCAGATAATGATTGTTAGATCACGTCGATTTGATATTTTAGTTTGGTCATGAAACTAATAATCATGCAAGACTACAAGGTTGCTGAATATTTAAACAGGTCCTGCTTAAGTATTTATGCTTTACTCAGTCGCTAAATGGTTGCTTATGCACTTAAATAGCCTTTTAATAAAGTGATTACTTTGCTTCATTGCATGCCTCTAGTCTTTCCATTAAGAAATGTTTTAAACTTTTAAAGAGAAGGATTCTTGTATAAGCAATTTGTGACCCATTTGACAATATGAACCCAAAAAAAAAGGTCTAACAACAACAACTGAACACATCATTTTCTTCTTGTGCCTACACTGGCCTCTATGGCTTTATCTTCCTATTGTCTGCTGCTTGGTAGTGAAGGAGGTTTTCTCGTTCCATCACCTTTATATTTGACTCTTTGCTTTTGCTCAACTACGAAGCATGCTCATAGATACCTCATATGGATAAAAATACATGCTGATATTACAAATCTTGAAACAAAGGTTTCCATTCGTGACACCAAACATAAAAGATGTTTCCATTCATGAGAACAAACAAATATTTTTTTTAACATATAACTACATCACCGCCAAGGCGGTAGTCTAGCTGGTTGGGGTCTTGCCTCAAAACCAACTAGTCACGGGTTCGAGGCGTGACTCTATGGAAGACTTGATAATAATTACATATCCTAAGATTCGTATATCAAAAGTTTAACATTAAAATAATAGAAATAAAAGAACTAAGGGTATTTTTGGAAAATAAATTTTTGAGACTAAACCGTATAGAATGGAATTTGAATAATGCAGGAGAGTCAGGATTAGGTTTTGTGGGACTGGCATTTCCATTCGCCTCCGGAATGAGCACGGGAATCGGACTCTCCCAACCAAATAGCTAGAGCGAGACTTGCTCGTTCATATTCCCATTCCAAAGCTTAACTCCCCCAAACCAAACCAAACATGTCCTTGGAAGAGAGATTTAGAGCCGACAACTAGTGAATGTCCAAATAAGTGGACTCACAAAGGGACATGCATGTAAGAAAGCATTATCGAGAAATTCTAGTGGGGCTTTCGAAGCTTTGGCCTTTAGATCTTTGGTAACTGATTTGTGTGACCATGAGAGAAAGAAACCAAACCAAGGACACTGAAAAGGGATGATAGAAGACAAAGGTTGGAACAGATAAAAATGAACAACTTTTTTTTTTTTTTTTATAAATTTTGACTATAGCTGTTTTTTAAGTGAAAGGCTCAAAGGATGAAAACCCTATCAGCGCCTAAAACCACGTCCAACATAGCCAGACCATGGTTCTAAATTGAATGACAATTTTCTGTTTAGAAATATACTAGGAGATTAGAGAGATCCATGTTGGATGGTGAATGTTCTGTATTTTTTTTCCCTTCAGAATGGTTATAGAAATAATGGTCTACCTGACATCCATTGTCTCATTGTCACTGCAGGGTCTTATGGCAAATCATAAAAAAATAGTTGATTACTTCAAGATAAGAGGGGTCTCTGCAATATTCCTTTTTAGAAGGAACCAACTCCGCCAGATGGTTTCAGTACTAGCAAACAATCATGATCGAAATACTAAGCAGTTAAATGGAACGCATAAAGCTCATGTGCATTCAAAAGATGAGGTCAGTCACTCTCATCACATGCTGGCACAGACTCATACATATCAAAACAAAATTCTAGGCAGATTCTAAGCCTTTTGGTTGGTAATTGCTTGCAGGCTGAAGTTCTTGGACGATACAAACCTACGATTAATGCGACATCATTGATCTCGCATCTAAGAAACGCAAGGAAGTCAACCGCCAAAGCTCTCGAATGCTTAAACAGCACCCGCCGCATTGTTGTCTACTATGAGGATCTCATTCAGAACCGCACTGTGAGTTATCTACTTCTCTGCTTTTAGTTTACAAACATCTAAATTTTTTTCTCCAACCAGTTTTGCCAAAACATCTACTTTGTTTTCCTCCAGAAAATGGTGGATGTTCTGGACTTCCTTAAGGTGCCTCGGAGAAAGCTGGCCAGTCGTCATGTAAAAATACACACGAGACCATTGTCCGAGCAGGTTCAGAACTGGGATGATGTCTACCATGTCCTTAAAGGAACCCGGTATGAGAACTTCTTGAATGCTGACTACAAATTGTAGAGTGTCACCACGAGCTCGGTTGGTGTATATAATTTCCCTTCTTTTCTCCCCTTTTCAATAGATGGCTTTTTACCCAGTCTTAAGCCAGAAAAATTTTGGTTGTCCAAATAGCATTTGATGCTTAAAGAATCGTTCCTAGAGCTTTCCAAGTTCTGTTTTCCCTAAGAACTTGATTCAAGGTATACAAGTTGGCTCCAAGATGCCTCTTTCCGTTACATGGATTGCTGGTGTTTTTGTGCATCGACGACTGATCATTCTTGATGATTTTTTTTGCACTTGGTACAGTGCTTATATTATCCAGCTTCTTGAAATGTGAAGAGCTTGTTGAGAATAGATGGGGTAACTGTGTCAAGCATTCACTTGGAATGACTCTTGTTCTAATAGTTATTTTTTATCTATATATTTCATTTTTTTGGTTGCACGGAGGGCTAAAAGTTTTGTCGACGATGAATGAGTTCTGTCTCAGCATGCCCCGTGCACGCATATATGTAGATGTATGTATGTATCTATGTATATTAGAGAGAAAGAGATGCCAATTCTACTCTACCAAGCTTTTCATTCACCAGGTGGATGCCTATACCAATAACATGGATATTGATTTGTTGATTCTATTAAAATTTAAAGCAGAATATATATAATATATATTTGGAATGTTTGAAAAATAATTTTTGTGGTGTTTTGCATAATAAATTTAGTATGATAAAATAATTAAGAAATACTATAGTTTAAGGTTAGGAATCTAGTCTGGAATTGTTCCTTTCTTGTGCGAAGACTGATCGGATCACATACTCTTTCAAGGTACAACTTGGAAGTCAAAATTTCAACGTCTACGGATGGCACGATTTCGAATGAACGTCGATCAGCTTGTCTTCAGTTCAAAGATTTTAAAGTGAAAAAAGATTGGAGAGAAAAAAAAGATTGGAGAGAGAAAAGACTTTAAAAGTTGAAACGGAGAATTCAGTCCTTAAAGTGTGAAAATATTAGAGAGAAAAAAGATTTTAAAAATTGGAGTAGAGAAATATTAGAGAAAGAGAGTTTAAGATTTTTTGGGATGCTTTGAAGGGCCGGTTAGAGTCCTATTTATAGGTTCAAAATTTCAAAGAAAATCTCTAAAATATTCTCAAACTAGTCGTTATGGCCGTTATAAAATTAAATTCAAAATTAATTAAAAATTAAATAAAAAATGATCAAATAATAAAATAAGAGATATTAAAAAATAAAAAAGGAAAAAAAATATGGCGTGTGATGCGTGTCCGTGCGGAGTGCTCGTGGAACGCTCGCACAAAGGGATCAAGAGTTTTTGAAACTCTCGTGCAACAATCTCAACAAGTTTCAAAAATTCATAAAATATTTAAATTTAGTAAATAATTAAATTTTTGAACTTTTATTGTGCTTAGTACAAGTATTTTCTAGATTTGAACTTGCATTTAGTATAAAATATATACAGTATGAAGATGAGCTGATCATAATGCAGGGTAGTATTATCTAGACAATGTGCTTGCCTTGATTTTCATGAAAGTTACTAGGAATTCATCCTAATCCCATGATCACGATCTCATGACTATTCTCACTAAGATAGATCCTCTAAGGGTACGTGCAAAGGAATCGTACCTCATTGAATTCATAACATTCGATCTATTAAGAGCTATGCTTAACCTAACCGTCACAATAGAGCACCATACCACAGGGATGGGATGAAGACATACTTCCAAAAAATGGTGCTCCCAGATATCATCTCAGAGATCATTTCTCTTTGAACCTTAACCATGGGGTTGCCATGATAGAAGAGGTCCACTCTGGTGACTAATATATGGGCTTAAGTCCCATCATTCTCGATGTCTCATATACCGTAACCTTCGGAAGGTCTTTGGTCAAAAGATCTATCAGATTATGTTTTGATATTATAAACTGTAGTGATATTATATCTTTTATTTTATTTCTTACAGTTTTATACCTGATCAGGATATGATTATTCATCTTTTTATTAGTTATCTATTGATTTAACAGATCAATTAGAGCTCTACAATCACAATTTAAAGAAATTTTTAAAATCTTTTATGAAATAATTTCTATATCATTTATTAAATATCTTAGCCATTATACTTCAGTACATGTAGTGTCAAGAGCTGTTAACTCAGACTCTAATATGCTTCTAGTGATTATTGTTTATTTACAAGAGTCCCAGGATACTGCAGCTCCTCCTAACAAGAAGAGATATTATGTGGTGGACTTAACATCTAATTTATCTATTATCCAATTGGCATCACTAAACCCCTCAAGTACTTCTGGATAACCAGAGTATACTAGAGAGTAATCTAAGGTTTTCTTAAGATACTTAAAGATTCTTTTTAAGGCTTTTTAATATTCTTTACTACGATTGCTAGTATATCTACTCAGTCTGTCTATTGCATAAGCTATATCTGGATGTGTTTTATTTGAAATATATAATAGAGATCATATCCTTTGAGAATATCCTAGTTAATCAATAGATTCTCCTAAATTTTTAATTAAGTGGGAGCTATAATTATAGGGGTAGAGATAGGATTTAAATCAAAATATTTAAATTTTTTAAGTATTTTCTTTATTGAGTGTGCTAGGCTTATTGCTATTCCACTTTCTATTTTTTCAAGCTTCATTCCTAGAATTACATAAGCTTTCACTAAGTCTTTCGTATCAAAATTATTTGATAAGTAGCTTTTAGTTTCTTGGATTATTTTCATTGATGTTCCAAACAGTAATATATCATTTATATATAGGCATAGTATTATATATTCAGTATCATATCTTTTATAATATATACATTTATCATATTTATTTATTTTAAAGTTATTATTTAAGATAATTTTATCAAACTTAATGTGCCATTATCTAGGAGCTTGTTTTAAACCATAAAAAGATTTGATTAGTCTATATACTTTATGTTCTTGTTCTTTACTTCAAATGCTTGAGATTGGTTTATGTAGATTTCTTCTTCTAATTCTCTATTTAAGAATGCCATTTTTACATTCATTTGGTGAATTATTAATTTATGAATTGAGACTAAGACTATCAAAGTTCTTAGGATAGTTATTCTCGCTACAAGAGTGTAGGTATCAAAGTAATCTATATCTTTTTTTTGGTTAAATTCTTTTATTACTAACCTAGTTTTATACATTTCTATTATCCTATCTGACCTTAATTTTTTTTTAAAAATTCATTTTGTTTCTATAGGTTTGTTTCCAGGAGGTAAATCAGTTAAAATCCAAGTTTTATTTTCTAAGATTGATTGAATTTTGCTATCTATGGCTTCCTTCCAATATGATGATTCTGATAACAACATCACCTCATCATACGTTGAAGGTTCGCCCTCTACTAAGAATGTGAAGAAGTCTTCACCAAAATCTTTTTTAACTCTTTTTTTTTGCTTCTTTTTAATTCAGATTCAGTTTCTAGTTATGGTTCTGTGGTTCTAAAGGAAGATGGTTCACATTCTAGGAGTTTAGAGATTCTAGACTTAAAAAGAAATGTCCTTGTTGGCTGGGCCAGCTCGCACCCTCGTGGCGTGTGTCCAGTGTAGGGTCTGGGCCCACTGGGTGTGGGTGCCATCGGTAAGTCGGGTCTGGTGCCACGTCGACATCCCTTGGTTGGTGCTGCGGTGCTCGTCTCCAGCGATCCGACTCGAGGGTGAGTACCCTGGGTTGCTCTTGCGGGGGTCGGCGGAGGGGTCGACTCGAGTGCCCGGTTGCTGCGCTGGTTTAAGAGAGATAAACCTGCCTCTTATAATAGGGACGTTCCTTTTGTAAGAATGGTTAGGGGCATCGATCCAACAATTGGTATCAGAGCCAGAGGTCTCGGGTTCGAGTCTCCGCAGGGGAAAAAACTCGGTCGTTTCGCTGGGGGGGGATTGTTGGCTGGGCCAGCTCGCACCCTCGTGGCGTGTGTCCAGTGTAGGGTCTGGGCCCACTGGGTGTGGGTGCCATCGGTAAGTCGGGTCTGGTGCCACGTCGACATCCCTTGGTTGGTGCTGCGGTGCTCGTCTCCAGCGATCCGACTCGAGGGTGAGTACCCTGGGTTGCTCTTGCGGGGGTCGGCGGAGGGGTCGACTCGAGTGCCCGGTTGCTGCGCTGGTTTAAGAGAGATAAACCTGCCTCTTATAATAGGGACGTTCCTTTTGTAAGAATGGTTAGGGGCATCGATCCAACAGTCCTCAAAGAAAGAGGCATCTCTAGCTTCAAGATTGAGTTGTCAGCTATATGACTAATATCTGATTTTATTATTAAGAATCTATAGGTATTACTATTTTGTGCATAGCCTATAAATATAGCATCTGTAGTCTTGGGTCCTAGTTTTTTCTTTTTGGATTCAAGGATATTTACCTTAGCTAGGCACCCCCACACTTTAAGAAAGTCTAGGTTATGAGTCCTTCCTTTTCAAAGTTCATAAGGAGTCTTGCCACTATCTTTAATAAGTATTCTATTTATGATGAAACAAGAAGATAGAAGAGCTTTTTCCCACAAGTTCTTGGGTAAGCCATAACTGATAAGCATAGCATTTGCCATATTCATGAGGGTACGGTTTTTACGTTCAGCTACACCATTGGATTGTGAAGAGTAAGAAACAATCACTTGATAAATTATATCATGTTCTTGATAGAACTGGAGAAATTCATTCGAGGTATACTTTCCTTTTCTATCAAATATAAGATTTTAATCTTTTTTCTTGTTAATTTTATACTTCACTCTTATAAATCTTAAACTTGTCGAATGTTTCATTTTAGATTTAATTAGGTAACCATAATAATATCTAAAAAAATCATCTATAAAGGTCACTATGTACCTATTGCCACCACATATTACAGTCTTAGTGGAGTCACATACTCCAAGATTGAGAAATTTCTTTTAATTAATTTGAATAATTTTCTTGGTTGTTTAGATTTAGCACATATTTCATATTTATATGAATCTAGATTTGATTTAGGAATTAGTTTTAATTCCATCATGTGTTTAACCTTTTCTAAGTGTATTGACCCAACTTGTCATGCTACAGATTTTATTTGGACTCATTCACAAGATAAATTTGATTATCAGCTTTATTGATAAAAGGATTTATTGCATTCAGTTTGAATAAGCCTCCATTTACATATCCTTTTTCTATGAAGTTATTATTCTTAGTTATTATAACTTTATTACAATCAATAACAATTTTGTATCCTCTGTAAACTAGCTGAGACCCACTAATAAGATTCTTCCTAAGATTGGAACATAGCATATCTATAAAGGTGAGAACTTTTTCTAATATCATCTTCAGGTTGACTTGACCTTGTCCCATGATCCTGACGGTTGTGTTGTTCCCTAAGATCACACCTCCACTTGAGTCCTGAAAAGTAGTGAACTAGGAGCGATCAAAATAAATATGAACATTAGCTCCTGATCCAACCACCAATCAAGGTTGGAAGAAGTAACATTAATTTCAAGATTCAAGCTTACTGACCTAAAGGTAGAGTCTTCTGGACCTTCAACTACATGAGCTTGGGATCCAAAGGAAGCAGAAGGTTTGTGAAGAGGCTCCTTCTTCCTATGAAAGCAGTCTCTCGTAAGATGATTTGTCATCTTGCATTTGAAACAAAATCTTTCACTTGGATCTTGGACAGGCTTGTTGGATCTAGTGTTGTGGGCTTTAAAGGTTTTACCCTTAGGTTTGAACTTGTTTGGATTAGGACGGTAGGGTTGGTTTGATTGGTATTGATGGTTTGGTTGAAATCTAGGCTTTGATTTGGTTTAATGTTGTTGTTGGTTTGGTATTATTAGGTTAGGTTAGCTTGGACACTAGGAATTCTAATTTGTTGAGTTTTAGATCTATGTTGGTCTTCTATTCTAATTGAGTTTAGAAGTTAAGCTAGGGTTAGCTCTTCTTGCTTTTGGAGTTGATTTTTGACAAAGCCATTCCAAGGAGGCATTTTAACCTAGAAGGCTGGAGATCTTAAATTCTTTAGAGAATTTATCTCCATTGGCTTGGAGTTTTCTAAGGTGCTTTTAGAATTCGTGAAGCTGGTCATTGATAGGTTTGTCTTCTACCATATTAATTCTAAGGAATGATGCGGTGTTGAATCATTCAACCCCAACATCATCAAGGCTATATTTAGACTCTAGGATATCCTATAATTCTTTCATACTCTTAGTCGATAGATAAATATCGTAGAGTGAGTCGGATAGGGCACTGAGGATTCTACTTTTATATAGGTAATTATCTTTTAGAGTAGTTGGTGGGGTTGAACTAGAAGAATAGGCGAACTGTTCAATGACCAACCAAAGTCCTAAGGTAGTTAGCCAAAATCTCATTTGGCTTTGCCACCTCCTAAAATGGGATCAATCAAATTTTTTGGGTTTAAGGCTAATGATATCATCCCTAAGGATTGCCATTGGGTCCAAGTCTGGTTCAGAGAGGAAGATCTAGAACATAAGAATAATTTTGTTAGGGATTTGTTCAAATAATCTAAGTATTTTTTTAGGATATATGTTTCTAAAAATATCTCTTAGTTTTTTTTAAAAAAATTAAGATTTTATTAAAATGATCACCAGTGTAATCGGACCTGTGGTTTGTTAAGATTTTTAATTAAGTTATTTGTCTCTAAATCCTAAAGTCTTTGATTAATTTGTTTGTGTAGTCTTTTAGAAATTAATTTACATGGTACAGTACAGGTTCAGTGGAGATCTTTAATTAATTTTGCACAATACGAAAGGAACATGTATTATGCTATAAATGACAAAAATAAATATAATTATATTATTATTATATGTATAATAAGCAAGGTAAATAAACTATAATTAAGTATAAATAATATGCACTATAAACTAACCAAATCTCCTTTAGACTATTAAAATTTAAAGCAGGAATATATATGTATATTTAATATATATTTGAAATATTTGAAAAATAATTTTTGTGGTGTATGGCAAAATAAATTTAGTGTGACAAAATAATTTAGAAACACTATAGTATAATGTTAGAAATTTAGCCTAGGAGACAGATAGAACCATTGTCCTAAAGAAGATTTGGTCCCCTTCTTATACGAAGACTAATTGGACCATATACTCTCCTCCAAGGTACAACCTGGAAGCCAAAACTTCAATGCCCATCAGTGGTGCGATCTCGAACGGACGCCGATCAGCTCGTCTTCAATCCAAAAATTTTAAAGTGAAAAAAGATTAGAGAGAGAAAAGACTTTAAAAATTGGAGTAGAGAATTATTAAAAAAAAGCTTGAGTTTTTTTTGGAATGCCTTGAAGGACTATGATAGAGGTCTATTTATAGGCTCAAAATTTTTTATAGGCTCAAAATTTCAGAGAAAATTTTTAAAATATCATTAAACTAGCCGATATGGCCGTTACAAATTTAAATTCAAAATTAATTAAAAATTAAAATAAAAAATGGTCAAATAATAAAATAAGAGATGTTGAAAAATAAAAAAAAAAATGTCGTGTGATGCGTACCCATGCAGAGCACTTGCGAAATGCCCGGGCGAAGGTGTTAGGAGTTTTTGAAACTCTTATGCGACGGATTCATGTTTAAAGTTCATTGTTTAATATGTGATATGATGATGTAGATGTTAGTATATTTAATCATCATTAAAAATTTATTACTCGATATACAATAAAATTTGGCTACTAAAATCTCATATTTGTCATAATTTATTATATTATTATTATATATTTTAGGAAATTTGAGAAAATGAGAAAAGGTTGCATTCTATGCATTGCATGGAGTTCTTGTTAATTGTGCTGGTATTAATGGCAAGAATATATATATATGCATTATTTTTAATTCATCATTATATATTATAATGATGAAAGCTTTAGTTAGTCATCATTATAAATCATTAGTTAATGTAAAATAAAATTTAATTATTAAATATTCTATTTATTATAATTTATTATTATATTATATTATATTATATTATTTTAAAAATCTTAAAAATATTTTATTTTGTGCATCATGTAGAATATTTTTTTTTTGTATGTGTGTGTGCTTTTTTTTGGGAGGAATTGGTTTGTGGGGGGGGGGGGGGGGGGGGGGGTCGGGGAGGGATTTTTTTTTTAAAATAATGCTTTTAAAAAAATTACCAAAGTACTGGTGTTTCAAATAATGTTACCGGTTTGTTGGATTTCAGCCACGTGTTTAATATTTTAAGAGAAATTCCTACCACCTGTTGAGCCTTAAGTGTCACTTGGAGAAGGCATAGCTTTCATTAAGAAGACGAAAAAAAAGAGTAGTTGAAGTTGCGTCTTTTCAGTGCTCTTAAGCCCGACCGAGAAGCAGTTCAGCAAGCCAAAAAAAAAACCTTCAGCCACCGGTCCCCCTCCAAAAAAAAAAAAGAGTTTTTGGTCCCCCCTCGGTTTCCTTCTTTACGATCTGTGGTCCCCCTATTTCCCTTTTTCCCAGATATAAAGTATTTTTTTATTTAAAATAATATGCATAGTATTTTTGTTTGAATTTTTCTTGAATGTTATATGATTATTTTTTAAAAAATTATTAGTGGTGGTTAGTGACTTGCTATTCCTGCTCCAAATATATGTTGTTGTTACCGTTTAAAATTTATTATTAAAGATATTTTTATTAATAGTTATGCTTTTTTTTTGAAGTGATATGTTAATTTTGTAAATAGAAATGTGAGATCTTGTGAATGTTTAATTTTTAAATTTTTTTAGAAATATATTTGTATAAATGGTTATCAAAAAAATTATTAGTATTTTTATAATATTAGATAATTATCTTCATGGATTTGGGATGGATTAAACCTAATCTATATAAATTTTAAATATTTAAAAATATTTTATAGGTGTTTGTTGATGCAAATAAGCTTAGATTCATATATTTAAAATATTATAATAAACTCATAAATTAATTATAAATTAAAATTTAATAATAAATAATATATTTAAAAAAATATATTGTAATTTGCAAAAATATATCATAATGATAATAAAAATTAGTAGTTGTAATTATTTAAATCAAAATAATAATAGAAATATTTTTTTAATAAATAAAAATTTAAGTTGGATTGTTAGGAAAATATAGCTTAATGCATTTTTAAAAATTATAGGTGATATTTTTTTAAGAAATTATTAGTATTAAAGTAATAAGAATTATAATTTTTTTTCAAAAATATAATATATATATTTTTAAAATTGATATTAATTAATGATAGATTAACATATTACTTATAACTTAAAGATTAATCATAGATTTTATATTTATAGATGAAAAATTAATTGTAGTTAAAAAAATGAGTAGTAAATATCAAATTTAGAAATGATATAATAATATATAAAAAGTATCGGATAATATTTTAATCAATTAATGAATACCAGTGTAGTTGTAAGTTAAATATTAATCATAGATTAATGAATTATAGATCTATAATTAATTGTATATTCAAAATTAGTGGAAAATATTAAATTTAAAAATACATGATAATGTATAAAAAAATTGGATAATATTTATGAAGAGTAATAGTGATGATTATTTAAAAATATTAGTAATAGATAGTATTCTTTAAAAAAGATTATTATTAAAGTAATAAAAAGTATATTAAAAATTATAAGGGAAGCTATATGAAGTTAATTTTAGGTCATAATAAGGATTCTCGATCTACGGGTGGAGGCAGTGGTTTGAATAAATTTTTAATATTTATATAATTTTAATATAGATATGCAATATTTATATTTATAATTTTTAATGTTTATGATATATTATTATTAATGTAATTGTAATATGTAAATATATATAAAAATAATTAATTAATCAATTAATTTTGTTTAAAATTTTTTGCATTGCATAGAACTGTAGATCCACCAATTGATTGATGTGCATATTCTATATATTTGTATATTTATATAATTTTATACGGATACCTAGAATTATGTATATTGATCAACTGATTGTCCAATTTGGATAGTTTAAGAATTGTAATCAATTTTATAGATCAGTTGACAGTAATCAAATGATATATAATTGGGATCATAAGGAATTTCGGATAGCATTTTTCTTTAGTTCTCCTTGTACATAAATATTTATGTAGGGAGAACTAAGAAAAAATACTGTCAAAATTTCTTTCGATCACAATTGCATATCATTTGATTACTGTTAACTAATCTATATAATTGATTGCAATTCCTGAATGGGATAGGACCCTTACCTGGTGATAGGATGCATGCTTTATGTATATCATTTTTAAAACTTATTTTTATATATATTCAGAAATATCATATAATTATTTTTTAATATTATATATCTTTTAACTTCTCGTTGTATGATTGTTGTATTATAAATGGTTATATTATTAAAGCATATTTGTAAAAATATAGATTTTTTTATTTTGAATGACAACATGCTTAATATTTTTATAAATTTGTTGAATATAGCATGTTTCATCAAGTATTCATTTAATTTTTTTGTAGTGAGAAATGGAAGAAGTTATCACAGCATTATGTTATATTAATGGTTGTATCATCAATAGAGAATTTGATATTGAATATGATTGGGGACTAGAAAAGGCAATTAGAATTAAATATGGAATCACACATAAAAAATTACTGAACAAGTTACATAGTATCTTCCATATTGACAGGATAAGGTATAAATTATTGATTACATATAGATATCTATAACTTGTACAGCCGACATTAGTAAAGTATGAACTTGTTCCGATCACCGATGATGAGGACATAGAGATAATATTTTTTACTATTACTTCATATCAATATCTATCAGGTGCGGAGTTGTATTTAGATGTGCAACTCGTTGAAGATGCTCTGACCTATTCACGAATCAAATGAATATGAAGAGGTTGTTCAAAATATAGCAACAAGTAGCATCAGTGAACATGTTGTTTATGTTCGTAGTTCAAACATTTACAATTGTTCTCAAGTAAATACTGCTTTCTTATATATCGAGGATCACATTCGTACAACGAAAAGTGATGTGCCAGAGAGTGTCATCAGGCATTCTTCACAGTACATAGCTGCTAGTGATACAATATATGCAGATAATGAGCTTTTTAATCAAGATGATGTTCTTCATGAAGATAATGTTAATTGCGAAGGTTAGGAAGCTGGCCCTTCTCAAACTGCACAAAGTCTACATGACACAACTGTAATGAACTATACTGCATTTGAGGCTCCATCTACAACATTCACTTAGTTCAATTGGGAAGCTACTAATGTCTCGATGTACTATTCCCTTCAAGAACCATTATTTAACTAAAAAAGTGGTTAGGAGTTATGCAAAGGACTTCATTTTGCAGACAAAGCTGAATTACAGAGTATTATGAAGCAGTATTCTATTGATAGATACCATGAATTCAAGGTTGCTGAGTCAACTCCAAATTTATGGGCTGTGAAATATAAGTATAAAGATCCTAGGTGTCAATGGAAGCTCAAAGCAATTAAACGAAATGATTACTTCGAGATATCACGATACTGTGGTTCCCATACATGCATATCTGAGGTGATGTCTCGGGATCATTCTGGATTAGACTTTACTTTAATTGCCAATGAAATACATGATCTAGTGAAAGAAGTACCTACAATTGCTATTACAAGACTTAGTGCGGTCATAAAGAATAAATTTAATTACACTACCACTCATAGAAAGTTATGGAAAGCAAAGCAAAAAGCAATATCCATGGTGTTTGGTGATTGTGACCAATCATATGAATTACTGTCCAAGTAGTTGCATGCAGTAGAGGAATTTAATCCTGGTTCTTGGATGAAATTTATTAGCAATCCAACCGGTCATCCAACATGTGCTCAATTTGATCGGGTCTTCTGATCTTTTGCACCATCAATTGAAGGGTTCAAGTACTGTCGACCAGTAATCAGTATTGATGCGATATTTTTGTATGAAAAATATAGCCATAAATTATTGATTGCAACTACTGTTGATGGAAATAATCAAAATTTTTCATTATCTTTTGCTATTGTTGATGACGAGTCTACCGATACATGGGGTTGGTTTTTTGTTTGTCTGTGAACTTTTATTATCCCACGACAGGAAATTTGCTTAATTTCTGATCGGCATGCTGGCATACTGGCCGCAATACAAAATGAGCATCTAGGTTGGCAGCAACCGAATGCATATCATGTATACTGCTTACATCATGTAGCAAGCAACCGCTATACCAGATTTAGGGATGCCAAATTAAGGGATATGGTAAAAAAGGCTGAAATGTAAATATAGATCAGAAAATTTGAAAGATGTATGAAAAATATCGAGAAATTGAAACCATAAGCTATTCAATGGTTGAGCAAAATTCTATTAGATAAATGAACATATGCATATGATGATGGCCAAAGATATGGATTAATGATAACCAATCTATTAGAGTGTTTTAATGGAGTGTTTAAAAATGCTCGATTCCTATCTATAACTGTATTGGCACAGTTGACATTCTTCCGACTTGTATCTTACTTTGATGGTTGACGTGCCCAAGCAGTTGATGCACTAGATAGAAATGAAAGATTTACTCCATTCATTATGGGTCATGTAATCATCAAACAAGTAAAAGCTACATCTCACACAGTTACAATATTTGATAGAGCCAGCAGTATATTTCAAATCCAAACTGTGATGCATGGTCTGTATATGAACAAAGGAAACAACACTCAAGTACAGCTTTGAAGTCAATAAATTTATGCTTTTTTTATTATGTACTTTGTAATGTACCAAATATTATTTTTTGTAATGCAGATTGTTCGACTGTTAGATTATACATGTACATATCAAAAATGGCGGTGCTATCATTTACTGTGTTCACATGTCATGACTGTTTGTGCACATGTTTCAATTGATTTTTATAGATATGTGGATCGATGCTGTGTTTTGAATGATTATCATCAGTCGTATGCACCTCAATTTCAACCCATTCCTCATCAAACATACTAGTCGCAGCTTGCTGCAGATATTACTATTATACCTGATCAAACATGGTTACGACACAAAGGTAGGCCATGCTCTACCAGAATTAGGAATGAGATGGATTTGAGGAAAAGCAAAAATAGACAAAGGTGCATAATATGTCGAGAGGAAGGACGTGATGGAAGGTCATGCCCATCTAGAAATGCAGATTAGTGCTATTATCGAAAGGTAATTATATATGAAACCATTTATTGTATATAATATAATTATTATATATTAATACATATTAATTTTTTTATGTTTTATTTTTAATATCGAACATTGTTTGATCTGTAGGATTGGGTTTTGTTGCATCAGGGATCGGTAATCAGATTCCATTACTCCATCATACTTCATTATTCCTGAGACCGGTCGTCTATATAATTCAGGATGTATTTAATTTTTAAATAATTACCTGTATTGTTGCTACTTGTACTTGGATTGTTATTGTTATCTACATTCTGTATTTTATTAATTAACTAAATGATGACATAATGCAATCCAGTTCTGTATTAATGTAGTTGTTTGTTACATATTAGTGTTATGCATTTTTATTTTGCAAAAGTGTTGATGATTGTTAAATATTTTTTTTTAATTATAGTTAAAGCAAACTTTTGTATATATGTGCAGTGTTTTATAGATATGGATCTAGGGCTAGTAGATCGTTCAGTATTGTATGATCAGGACACACATCGTTCCGGGTTGATATGGGATGGACAGGAGACAGATTTCCTTCAGTGTCAATGTAGAGAGCATGTTACACGCAGGTTGACACCACTTGATAGATGTATAGTACCGTACCTACAGCAGGCCAGATTTTATGGACTGGCATGCATAGGTTACATACATTAGATTGGCACTTAATTACAGCACTGTTAGAGTAGTGGCATCCAGAGACTCATAAATTCCATCTACCATATGGAGAGTGCACCATCACATTACAGGACATTACCATTCAGTTGGGTTTACCTGTTGATGGATTACCCATCACTGGAAGTACACAGGTCGATTGGCATTAGCTTTGCCATCAGTTATTAGGAGTTATTCCACTAGAGGGTCGACTTCGCGAATCATGGTTGAGTCTAGTATGCCTAGCTGAGCAGTTTCACGAGTTATCCCTTGATGTAGATGAGATAGTGATACAGCGCCATGCTAGAGCTTATATATTACAGTTTATGGATGGATGTCTATTTAGGGATATGTCAATGAAGGGGATACATCTTATGTTTTTACCCCTACTACATGATTTTGAGATGGCTGGACATTATAATTGGGGTGGTGCATGCTTAGCATAGTTGTACAGACATATATGCAGGGCTAGTCGAAGAGATGCCCATAATATTGCTAGACCATTGATATTGCTATAGCTTTGGCTTGGGATAGATTCCCGAATATTACACCAGTTAGATTATTTTGGCCATATATAGACCCTATGATTGACTTAGATGATAGTGGAGCTGGATTACCATAGGATCCTTTGGGGATGAGGTAAGTATCAAAAATTTTATTACTTTTTTTTGAAATTAATATTTTATCTTAATCATGTAATTTTTATTATCTATAGATGGAAAGATCAATTCTCGGTTAAAGAGGTGCCAACAATGTGGCATCTTTATATAGACTATATCTTGATCACCTGAGATCGGAGCAGGTAATAAGTAAAATTAAATTTTTTAACATTATTTTCTTTAACATCTTATTATCTTAAATTATGGTTAATAGGTGATATGGCAGCCATATACTCCTGACATTCTTGCCCATCTAACCAATTATTATTTACATGGTCAGGATATATGGTATACCCGAGTGCCACTTATTTGTTTTAACATCGTAGAGTGGCCTTTTGCGATAGAGTGTTGTGGTAGTTTGGGATTCACTAGTCCATATCAGATCGGTGTGATACAGATGCTGCACTGCACAATATCGATCTTAGAGGATGACAAGAGCAGGACTGGTCCTTTATCATCAGCATTTTATACAGCTTTGGAAGAGCCATTGAAATCATATTTTAGATGGCCCTCCTGTTGATGGCATTATAGATTATTATGATCCATACATGTAGTTGTTGGGAATTGTGTCCCAAAGCCAATCGCTTAAGCTGTAAGCGGTTGTGCTTAGTATTGTAATTTGTATATGAATTAATAAAACTTTATTTTGGCAGCTCATCATATTATTCATTTTCATGTAATAAACTCTGTTTATGTGAGAAGTCCTTAGGACTGCACTGACTTCGATATAGAGAGGATATATTGAGTGGTCCTTTTAAAAGGTTCACAACCAAAGGATACATTATACAGGACGGTAATGTATCAAGTGTAGGTTGTTGTGGTTCATATCGTTTGGCTATCCTCTTGACCAAAGGAGTGTGGTGACACTGATATGATCTGCAAGTGGGATGTGTGACATCTCATTGAACGTGACTCCATGGAGCTCTTTTCTGCCAAAGGATTGCTCGCGATTGGATATAGGTATATGTGTCCCTTCGACTTAAGGTCACCATGGTAGCTTACAAGCAACTCCCTGTGTTTTGGTGCCAGACTACCCATATTTCTAATCCAATGATGAAAGATTTCTGGGTATAGGCAAGTACTTGTGGAGTAGTGGTGGACCAAGATGGAATTGACATGTCCAAATTATTTGGATTGAATGTCTCACAGTGTCTCAGTTTAGCAAATCCTTGGTTGGGGTAGTCCTAATGAGGAGTAACTGGACTTGCGAGGTAAGACATGTTGTGGATTGACTCAGTAAGGGTTGGCAGTCTAATCCTAGGTCATTTTGAGCATTGGAGGTCAAAGGAATGAATTATACGGTAACTGTTGCTGCCCGGATCGTCGTGACCTGTAGCTGCTGGTGGTGCCGGGTGTTCCGCGTCCACCCGCGGGAGATGCCTCCGGTGCCTCGGGATCTGCAAGAAAGCCAGTGTCAGTGACCCGGGCTGGGAATTCCGACGGGGGCACTCCGATGATCAAGTTAATGATGATCCAGGAGAACAGATCCTCCTGGTCGAGCCCCTCTGGATGAGCTCCACGCTAGGAGGAGTGAATATAGTGTGAGTGAAAGATGAGGACGAGCAGGGAATGGTGTTGGCCGAGGTGGTCTTGCCCTCCTCTCTGGCCTTCTTCCCTTGTGTCGCTCTGGTTCCTCTTTTGGCTTGAAAAGTATGCTATGGGTGTTGTTCTTTGAGGTTAGATGCCGATACCTCTTTTACTTATTTTTTGGCGGGAGTTTCTACCTTGGTTTGCTTCGAGATCTCCCCCTGCTGTCATGTACGGCGAGGTACCGTGACGTGGACGGGATGTCTCTCCTGTTTTGACAGTCGGGGACACCTCCATAAATTTCTAACATTCCTTCTGCTTATCCCTCTCCTGGAAGTCTGACAGGGCCTCGACTGGCGGGCCGCCGGTCTTGGGATCCGTGCTCTCCGGTAAGGTCTTTTCTTCGATTGTACGGCAGATCGACGGAGGGTATGGCACCTTGATTGTGGCATGGTTGGTGTCGTACGGCCCTCGGGAGCATCGCCACTATCCTTGGAGGAGAGGTATGGCTCCCTTGGCGGCTGGTGCATTGGCTTGAACAGAGGGCTGAGCTGGAGAGGCAGGGCCCGTCTTCGGTAGACTCACCTTGGTGCTGCTTGGCAGGACGGAGGTCGATCGAGCTCAGTCGCGGAGGGGCGCCTCGTGGCGGAGGAGGCTGAGCTAGACTCCTGAGCACGGGGCCCAACCTTAGACGAGCTCGGTGCAGGGGTGCCATCCAGCCTAGGGGACCTGAGCTCGGAGGGGCGCCTCGTGGTGGAGGAGGCCGAACTCAACTCCTGACCACTGGGCCTAATCTCGAGGGGTCCGCCTCAGGTGGGAACTCAGGCTCGGCTCCGACCTAGGCATTCCGGGCTTGGGGGAACTGGCCTGGCGGAGGACGGAGCTTGCCTTCGGCGAGCAGAGGTGTCGCTTCAGGGAAGTTCAGCTCGGCAAAGGTGCTCATGTTGAAAGCTTGCCGTGGCGTCTGATGGGGACTCCACGTCAGCTGCCTCGTGCCACGTCAGCATTTTGGCCACATCATTTGCCCCAACGCCCGAGGCCTATTGACGCGCGGCACTTGGGGCGAAGGGCGTAATTATGGCGCTAACGTGGAAAGGCGGAGAAATCGGGCACAATAATGACCAAAATCGGTGGTGCCTCGCTCTGCGGTCCTATGAGCTTGTGAGAGGATGCCACGTGGACATGTAGGAGGGGGGCCATCGAGGCGGGCACGGAAGTCGGAGCGACCATGGTTGAATGGGCGCGTGGGCCCAATGGATGGTCGACACGCGGTGAGGGCCTTCTGGGGTGCCGTAAAGGTACGGTCGGGCATAAACTGCTTAGGAAGGAGGGGTAAGTCTTTTCGAAGCTTATCCTCATTCAAGCTTTGCGCGCCCAGCATCCTGCAGGAGCATTCTTCCTTTTCTTCCTCCCTTTCGGCCTCCGGCGACTCCCTAGAGTTCTTGCAGGTTAGCCCCCCTTTCTCCTCGTCCTCTAGGGGTCGTCTTAGGGTTCTTCCTGTCCCTTCCTTTCTTCTTCCTTCTTTCTTTCCTCCATGGATCATTTCGATCCGGAGTTCCGTCCTTCTTGCCAAGTTGAAGTCGGACCCTCCCAACCGAGGACTCCCTCCTCCTCCGACGAGGAGATGGAGTGGCGAGGTTTGAATTTAGTAGGCGGCCCACCCAGGGCTCGATGATCATCAGGGAACCCTAGTCTTCTCCTCCTTCCCCTCGAGTCCTTCTAGAGCCTGAGCCTTCTCGGTCGACGGGTCCCGAGGGGATTGCCTCGACGATTACCTCTGAAGATTTTCTAGCCATCCGGGAAGCCTATGGGATTCCCGAGTTCGTCCGTCTGTCCGTTCCTCGTCCGAGGGAGCGGGTGACTTCTGGTGGTCCTAGGCGGATCGCCCTTTATGAGGAGGCCATCTTTGGGGGCCTCCATTTTACTCTCCACCCCTTCTTCCTTTCATTCCTGGCCAATTATCGCCTTGTCCTGGATCAGTTGGTCCCCAACGCCATTAGGACCATCTTTGCCTTCATAGTTTTGTGTCACTTTCACAGGATTGTTGCCCGTTTTTCTCTTTTTAGGACTTTTTCCATCTTGAAACGCCACCCCACCGAGAAGGGGTGGTGGTCTCTTTCTTCCCACCCTCGGGGAATAAAGTTTATCCTCCCCTCTTCCATTAAGGGATGAAAGAGTAGGTTTTTCTTCACTTCCATGGAGGGGGTTGACTGGATTTGGAGTGACCCAAATCGGTCTCCAAATCTGAATTCTGCTATCGAGGAGGCCGACGTCGAACTGTACAAGCAGCTCAGATCAGCAAAGATCCCCTCACTCGAGGTTTTGCTGTCCGAACAAAATCTCCGCGAGGGCGAAGTGGGCCCAGCGCAGGAGTCGGGTGAGTCCCACTTGGCCATCCCCTTTTTCATTTTCATTTTTTTTTCTTTTTCTTTTTTTGGGGGTCTGACCTTATTTTTGTCTTGGTGCAGCAATGAAGTTCTCGATGGATGAGCTGCTCTCGTTCTTTGAGGAGCGGGAGCAAGCCACTGAGGCCGCCGAGCCGGCATCGAAGAGAGCCTAAACTGAGGACGAGGCGAGGCCGGTGCAGGCTGGGGCGGATGCACCGGTGCAGGAGTGCAGGCGGAAAAGGACGGTCGAGCTCGTCCTGGAGCCTCCTGTAGCAGCGTCCGAGCCTGAGGTGGTTGTCCGCGCGAGGTCAGCCGCCGATGCTGCCAGGTCGGCGCCCCCCACCCCGGAGGTTGCCAGCGTGGAGGGGGACGGGGGGGGGGGCACGAGAAGCCAGGCCGGCACCCCAAGTCTGGTCCGATGTGGTGCCGATCTCCCAGTTGGCACCAAGGGAGTTTTCTGCCATCGAAGGAGCCGAACCGACGGGAACACAGGAGAGGGACTACCGCCGAGTCCCTTTCCGGCTGGGCCCAAACGTGTCCTTGATGAAGGACATGGGTCTGGCAGAGCGCATGATGGACTTCTATGTCCAATCATGCGACAAGCGCGAGGGGAGTCGGTGACTCCTCGGTGATGTCATCATGGCGTCGTTCGCCCAGCTATACACCATAAGTAGCTCTCCTTTACCTTGACTTCTTCTTGCCTTCTCCTCTTTTAGTTTGTTGCTGACTTGGCTCTTCTTACTGCAGCAAGGGCGGGAGCTGATCCTCATAAGGGATTACTGCCGCAACTGGGCACGGAGGGACAGAGAGCAGGGAGCCGAGCTCGTGTCCCTCAAGGCTGAAGTAGGCCGCAAGGATGCAGAGATCCGAGAGGCTAGCCAGAAGGTGAAGAGCCTCTAGATCGAAGCTGCTGACGCGGCCAGAATAAAGAAGGAGCTTGACAGCGAGCTCGAGTCCAAGCGGGCCCGGCTGAAGGAGCTTCGGGCCAAGTCGGAGGTGGCCAGAGAGAGGGCCACCTCCGCTGAGAAGAACGTGGCCACGACTGAGAAGAGAGCTGCTGATGCAGAGGAGAAGGCCGCTCTTTCCCACCATTCCATCGAATCTGCCAAGAAGGCGCTGGCGATGGCCGTCCGTCTGTCCGAGCACCTGGAGGCAGAGCTCAAAGAGGTCCGGTGCCGAGCCGAGGCTGCAAAGAAGGTAGCCGCTGATGTTATAGCTGCTTTCAAGGTGACCCTGGAGTACCTCAAGGACTTCTGGGAAGCGGCGACAGACTCCTTCGCCAAGGGATTCGCATACTGCCGGTCCCAGCTGTAGGGGGTTCTTCCCAAGGAACAGCTAGCCGCGCTCCGCATCCCGGGGAAGAAGGCTTCCTCTACAACGACGACGGTGGCGGCACAGTACGGAGCTGCTCCGACCGAGGCTCGGGCTCCAGCGACCTCGGAAGCGCCCGGCTCCAGGGAACCGACACCGATGATGGCGAGGGCAGCACCTGCATCGTAGCCGGAGGCAGCTGACCCGGCCTCGATAGCTTCAGCGGCTGAACCCGCTCCTCCTATAGAGGTGGAGGAGGGAGAGGTCCCAGCCGTGCGCCACCCGGGGAAGGAGCCAGCCTCTTAGGATAGGATCTTTCTTCTTTTTTCACTTGTACTTTTCTCTTTTTTCTTGACCGGGTCACCCGGCCTGTCGGAGCCTAGAAGATAATATAATCAGCTCTTTCAGTAATGAAACTCACTTTTGCGATCATGGTGTCTCCATCATCTGCAATGTGGAATGTCCCCTCTCTTTCTTCTCCTCCCTTTCTTTGCTACTTCTTCTTTTTTGGTGCAGGGTCGTCCGAGAGAGGTGCTGAGGACTCCAACCAGCACGGACCCGACATTGAGCTTGAGATCATGTCGGTGAGGGATGTTGACCTTGGATTCAGCTGCTTAGGGGCATAACTTAGTGGTCGCCATCTTGGAGCTAGGCTCGGAGGCGTCGAAGGTTGAGATCCTTGGTGTTGAAAGTTTGAGTCTTGAACCTTAGTGTCTCGGAGCCAGTCTCAAGGACATTGATGCTTGAGGATTATAGCACTAGGGATCTGAGTCCTAGGCCTTGGCGTCCTGGAGTTGGGCTCAGAGGCACTAAGTGCATGCGGGCTTCGCAGGTCCTTTACTGGGGAGCTAGGCTCGCCGGAGCCGGAGGGTCATCCGGTCTTTGATGCCGGGGAGCTAGGCTCGCCGGTGCCTGGGGGCTTCCCAGGTCTTTGTGCCAGAGGACTCTTCTCTGGGCTTTGTTGCCGGGGAGCTAGGCTCGCCGGTGCCTGGGAGCTTCCTAGGTCTTTTATGCCGGAGGGTCATCCGGTCTTGGATTAGCGACGATGTTGTCCAGCCCAGGGGACCTGAGCTCGGAGGAGCACCTCGTGGCAGAGGAGATTGAGCTCGGCTCCTAACCACGGGGCCCAATCTCGAGGGGCCCGCCTTGGGTGGAAGTTCCTGCTCGGCTCTGACCTAGGCATCCTGGGCTTGCGGGAGTTGACCTGGCGGAGGACGGGGCCCGGCTTCGGCTAGCGCAGTTATGCCGGGCTCAGGAGTGTTGTTGATGATGAACTGCATGGTTCCGAGATGTCCTTGGCCAGAGGTCTAAGCTTCGATCTTGGACAGGTGTCCTGGAGCTGGGCTCGAAGATGATGATGTTAGAGAGTTGCGAGGCTCGGAGCTACCCTTGGCTGAAGATCTGAGCTCCGATCTTAAGCGGGCGTCCTGGAGCTGGGCTCGAAGACGATGATGTTTTAATGATCTGAGGACATGGCTTAGAAGATATCGCCTTGGAGCTGGGCTCGGAGGCGTTGAGTACTTGGGGGCTTCCCAGGTCCTTCACCGGGGAGCTGGGCTCGCCGGTGCCGGAGGGTCATCCGGTCTTTGTTGTTGGGAAGCTAGGATCGCCGGTGCTTGGGGGCTTCCCAGGTCTTCATTGCCGGAGGGTCGTCCGGTCTTTAATCAGCGACGATGCTGCTCAGCCCAGGGGACCTGATCTCAGAGGGCCGCCTCGCGACGAACGAGGCTAGGCTCAACTTCTAGCCATGGGTCCCGATCTCGAGGGGTCTGCCTTGGGTGGAGGCTCGTGCTCGGCTCTGGCCTAGGCATCCCGGGCTTGCGGGAGTGGACCTAGCGGAGGACGGGGCCCGGCTTCGACCGTCATCGTGATGCCGAGCCAGGAGCTTCAATAATTCAAGATGGTGCCTTGGAGCTGGGCTTGATGGCGCATTAATTGACAATTCCCTTGGTCGAAGATCTGAGCTTCGGTCTTGGGCTGGCGTCCTGGAGCTGGGCTCGGGGACGTTGATAATTTGAGAAGACGCCTTGAAGTTGGGCTCGAAGACGTATTGGTTGAGAATTCCCTTGGCCGGAGATTTGAGCTCCGATCTTGGGCTGGCATCCTGGAGCTGGGCTCGGGGATGTTGATAATTTGAGGAGGCATCTTGGAGCTGGGCTCGAAGACGTATTGGTTGCCTGGGGGCTTCCTAGGTCCTTCGTCGGGGAGCTGGGCTCGCCGGTGTCGGAGGGTCATCCGGTCTTTGATGCCGGGGAGCTAGGCTCGCCGGTAACTGGGGGCTTCCCAGGTCTTTGTGCAAGAGGACTCTTCTTTGGGCTTTGTTGCTAGGGAGCTAGGCTCGCTGGTGCCTGGGGGCTTCCCAGGTCTTTTATGCCGGAGGGCCATGGGATCCGATCTTTGATGCTGGGGAGCTAGGCTCGCCGTTGCCTGGGGGCTTCCCAGGTCTTCGGTGCTAGAGGGTCGTCCGGTCTTTAATCGGTGACGATGCTGCTCAGCCCAGGGGACCTGAGCTCAGAGGAGCGCCTCGCAGTGGAGGAGGCTAGGCTCAACTCCTAGCCATGGGTCCCGATCTCGAGGGGTCCGCCTTGGGTGGAGGCTCGTGCTCGGCTCTGGCCTAGGCATCCCGGGCTTGCGGGAGCGAACCTGGCGGAGGACGGGGCCCGGCTTCGACTGTCATCGTGATGCTGAGCCTGGGAGCTTCAATAATTTGAGATGGCGCCTTGGAGCTGAGCTTGACGGTGCATTAATTGACAATTCCCCTGATCGGAGATCTGAGCTCTGGTCTTGGGCTGGCGTCCTGGAGCTGGGCTCGAGGATGTTGATAATTTGAGAAGATGCCTTGGAGCTGGGCTCAAAGATGTATTGATTGAGAATTCTTTTGGCCGGAGATCTGAGCTCCGATCTTGGACTGGCGTCCTGGAGCTGGGCTCGGGGATGTTGATAATTTGAGGAAGCATCTTGGAGCTGGGCTCGAAGACGTATTGGTTACCGGGGGCTTCCCAGGTCCTTCGTCGGGGAGCTGGGCTCGTCGGTGCCGGAGAGTCATCCGGTCTTTAGTGCCGGAGGGTCATCCGGTCTTCGATGCTGGGGAGCTTCCCAGGTCTTTCGCCGGGGAGTTGGGCTCGCCGGTGCCTGGGGGCTTCCCAGGTCTTTGGCCGGGGAGCTGGGCTCGCCGGTGCCTGGGGGCTTCCCAGGTCTTTTGCCGGGGAGCTGGGCTCGCCGGTGCCAAAGAGTCATCCGGTCTTTGGCGCCGGAGGGTCATCCGGTCTTTGATGCCGAGGAGCTGGGCTAGCTAGTGCCTGGGGGCTACCCAGGTCTTTCGCCAGGGAGCTAGGCTCTCCGGTGCCGGAGGGTCGTCCGGTCTTTGATGCCGGGGAGCCATCCGGTCTTCGATGCCGGAGAGCTGGGCTCGCTGGTGCCTGGGGGCTTCCCAGGTCTTTGATGTTCCTGCAAGGCAAATAAACCATCGCACAAGAAGAGGACCTTTATTTCAAAAGGGGGGAGAACTTACACTATTGGTAGTAACTCCTTAGATTACAAGCATTCCATGTCCAGGGGGAATCTGGTTCCTCCCAGGTCCTTGAGATAGTAGGCCCCCTATAAGAGGGCCTCGGCCACATCGTAGGGGCCTTCCCAATTCGGCGGGAATTTACCGTGCTCTCTAGGTTGAGACGTCTCAGCTCGGCACAACGCTAGGTCGCCAAGTTGGAAGATCTTCGACGTCACCCGGGCATCATGATGTCGGGCGACCCGTTACCGATACGTTGCCGCCCAAAGCAAGGCTCTGACCCTCGTTTCTTCGAGGGGGTCTAGGTTGAGGAGGGGGTGCGCCGAGCTCAACTGGAACCACTATCTCCGTGTCGAAGACAAGGTCGAATGGCTTTTTGCCCGTCGCCGTTCTGGGCGTTGTGTGGTAGGCTCATAGGATGCTTGGGAGATTTTCTACCCCTTGCCCTCCGGGCCTTCTCAGGGGCGCACCCAGTCCCCCAGTGCATCATCCCCATCGACTTCTCAGTGGGGCGATTGTCGACCGTTGGGACTGGTGGAAGGGCGACGAGTGCCTGGGATTCCAACTACGATCTGCCCCCCACATACCTTCCGAGGTAGCCTCTCTTGATGAGCTCTTCGATCTTCCACTTGAGGTCATGGCATTCCTCGGTATCGTGACCATGGTCGCGATGAAAGCGACAATACTTTGACTTGTCACGGGTGGCAGATGGCTTCAATGGCGGTGGGCACCTCAGGTAGGTCTCGCCCTCGATCTCCATAAGAATTTTTGTCCTCGGGGTGAGGAGAGAGGTGTAGGCCTCCTCCGGAACGAGAGTCCTCCTCAGTCTTGGCCGATCCCTCCGGGAGCTTTGAGCTTGGGGTGCTAGCTTCCGGGTCTCGGACACTTCAGCAGGGGCCGTCTTCTTCAGGAATCATCCGTCGAGCTCCTTCCTCGTATGGTCTGCCTCCTCGGCGCGGACGTACTTTTGGGCCCAAAAAAGGAGCTCGGCGTAGGCCTTGGGAGGCTTCTTATCCAACGAGTAGGTCAGGCGGGAGGTTCTGAGCCCTTGCTTCAGCGCCAACATGGCCACTGGCTCTTCAAGATTGTAGATCTCCAACACAGCGGCCTTGAAGCGGGCCACGTAGTCCCGCAGGAGAAGAGGCTGTCTGCCTCCCGTGGCAACTTCCTGCAAGCATCGAAGTGAGCCACGAACTTCTTCCCTAACTGGGCAAAGGAGCTTATGCTTTCCGGCTCGAGGTGAGTGAACCATACTCGAGCGACCTTCCGAAGGGTAGCAGGGAAGGCGACACACAGAAGGGCATCAGTGGCCCCGTGGACCCTCATGAGAGTCTGGTAGCTTTCCAGGTGGTCCAGGCGGTCGGTGGTACCCTCGTAAGGATCCACCTGCGGCATCCGGAACCGTTGCGGGATCGGCTTCATTTGGATTTCTTAGGAGAATGGGGGATGGGCGTCGTAGCCCGCTGGCTCACTAGCAGAGCCCGGCATGCTGGCGAACCGGCGATCAAACTCCGCCAGCTTGCGTTCATGCTCCTCCAAGCGTCTACCTGTCGCGCACCTGGTGGCTTCATCAAGGAACCCCTCCGCCGAAGGAGACGGAGATGGTGACATGGATGCGCGGCACCCGTGGCGGGGGGTCTTACTTTTCTTGCCTCGGCGAGGTCTGGGCACCTCCCACCCAAGGTTTAGTGAGTAGCTCTCTCCGTCAGCAGAGCCGGCTCGTTGTCTTTTCGTCGGAGCTTGATGGCTGCCCCGGTTGTCAGTGATGGCCCGTGGCTACGACGGCCTTCCTTGGAAGGAGCGCAAGCTATCGCGGGGAGCTGCAGCATGGGCCACCGGGGTCCCTGGCTGCTGGTGGGTAGCCACGGACCGGTGCTGATGCTGAAGCTGGCGCACTGTCATGGCAAGAACTTGCATCTGCTGGGCAAGTGCAGCCAGCTGGGCTTCTGATGGAGGTGGCTGGACCGGATTAGGTGGCTCCACTTCTGTCTCCAGTCCGTGCGGGTTCCCGTGAGAAGGGGATGCCTCCGCATGGCTGGAAGAAGCTCCCCCGGCTCGGGTGGTCATCATCCCCTCGGTGGTCCGGCTGAGTGGGGCTTGAACTGGATCGAATGTCATTCTGCCCCCCTTCCTGGCGCGCCAATCTGTTGCCGCCCGGATCGTCATGGCTCGTAGCTGCTGGTGGTGTTGGGTATTCTGCGTCCGCCCGCAGGAGATGCCTCCGGTTTCTCGGGACCTGCAAGAAAGCTAGCGTCAGTGACCCGGGCCGGGGGTTCCGGCGGGGGCACTCCGATGATCAAGTCAGTGACGATCGAGGGAAACAGATCCTCCTGGTCGAGCCCCTCTGGATGAGCTCCATGCTAGGAGGAATGAATATAGTGTGAGTGAAAGATGAGGACGAGCTGGGAATGGTGTTGGCCAAGGTGGTCTTGCCCTCCTCTCTAGCCTTCTTCCCTTGTGTCGCTCTGGTTCCTCTCTTGGCTTGAAAAGTATGCTATGAGTGTTGTTGTTTGAGGTTAGATGCCAATACCTCTTTTGCTTATTTTTTGGTGGGAGTTTCTACCTTGGTTTGCTTCGGGATCTCCCCCTGCTGTCGTGTACGGCGAGGTACCGTGACGTGGACGGGATGTCTCTCCTGTTTTGACAGTCGGGGAAGCCTCCGTAAATTTTTGACATTCCTTCTGCTTATCCCTCTCCTGGGAGTCTGACAGGGCCTCGACCGACGGGCCGCCAGTCTTGGGATCCATGCTCTCCGGTAAGGTCTTTTCTCCGGTTGTACGGTAGATCGGTGGAGGGTATGGTGCCTTGATTACGGCATGGTTGGTGTCGTACGGCCCTCGGGAGCATCGTCACTGTCCTTGGAGGAGAGGTATGGCTCCCTTGGCGGCCGGTGCATTGGCTTGAACAGAGGGCCGAGCTGGAGAGGCAGGGCCCGTCTTCGGTAGATTGGCCTTGGTGCTGCTCGGCAGGACAGAGGTCGATCGAGCTCAATTGCGGAGGGGCGCTTTGTGGTGGAGGAGGCTGAGCTCGACTCCTAACCACGGGGCCCGACCTCAGACGAGCTCGGTGCCAGGGTGCCGCCCAACCTAGGGGACCTGACCTTGGAGGGGCGCCTCGTGGCGGAGGAGGCTAAGCTCAACTCCTGACCACGGGGCCCGATCTCGAGGGGTCCGCCTCAGGTGGAAACTCAGACTCGGCTCCGGCCTAGGCGTTCTGGGCTTACAGGAATGGGCCTGGCAGAGGACGGAGCTTGCCTTTGGCGAGTAGAGGTGTCGCTTCAGGGAAGCTCAGCTCGGCAAAGGTGCTCATGTTGAAAGCTTGCCGTGGTGTCTGATGGGGACTCCACGTCAGCTACCTCATGCCACGTCAGCGTTCTGGCCACATCACTAATAATTATGAATTGAAAGATTAATTAAATGACAAGCCAGATTAGGGTTTATGAAACCTAATGTCATTTGAATAAGCCATCTGGGTTAATTGGGTTAGCTATCTGATTGGGTCCGTTTATTGGGTTAGACCAAGGTTAGTTGAATTGGACTTAAGAGAACTAATCAAATGTTGCTTAAGGACCTTCTCTTTTGTATCCATCTAATAGTTAGATGGGTTAGTCCATTCTTCTAAAATAGATCTAATTAGTGGCTCTATGGTAAGCCCGAGTTCTTAGGCTGGTCTAATCGAGTATGGTAAATCGATTGGTGTCTAGGTAGGTTTGGCAATTTTGATCATGGCTGCATGAGGCTACCTCTTTCCTGGCCAACTTGGTTGATGTCTAGGAAAGATGGTTAATGGCGGATACTCACCCATGATCTTACCTACCTGGCCAATCCGGTCAACCAGAACTGATTAGAAGAGCTTATTTATTTGAGTTAATCCATGTCTCCCAAGTTGATCAGCTTGTCTGATCTTTAGGTGCACATGGACCAACTTGTTGAATTTAATTCAACCCTCTTGAGAATTGATTTGATCAGTGGGAGGTTGATCCATGTTCTTCTCTCTATTCTTCTGTCACAATTTAATTAAAATCTTCTAAAATTATTAGGTCCTGAAAAAAGACTAAGTCAATGAGTTGATGGTGTCTTTGCCTCCCATTAAGTGGGTTAGTAATGAGTCCTTTAGCTTGGTGTACATCAGCAGTTCCAAAGAACGGGTGTGCATCCGGTTACTGGGATTACTCTCCCATAGATGATGGTTCAATGCAACCTTTTTAACGGTGATCAGGTGGGCTGGCCAAAGTCGGGCTTGGTCATTCGTTAGCTGGAAGCATCGGATTTGTCATATTAATGGTTGGACCTAACCAGAGACCCGCAATAGGAGGCCCCAAAGCCGATTGGGGATTCTGTGGGGCAAAATTTATTGCTGAAAGTTGCTTAGGGAAGTATTCGGTTAGAGAACCTACCTTTAGGCGCGTATGGGTGAGCCGGCCAAAGTCGGGCTCATACGTGGTCTATTGGATTTCAGTACCCACTATGAAATGATGATTTCATGGATTGGAGTTAGAGGCTCCCAATCTGAAAAATTAGTAGGAGGGACCTTTAGACTAAAGTCCAAGTCTTTTTGGTTTAATTGATTAATTCATATACTGATTTGGTCTTAATTTTCTTTTTAGATGTCTTCAAACCTTTTGCTCCGGTCACTTCTCGATAGCGAGAAGTTAAAGGGCCCCAATTTTGATAGCTGGTATCGAAAATTGAGGATAGTCCTGGAGCACGAGTGGATCCTTTATGTGATAATGGATCCAGCACCAAAAATCCCTCTTGCCAATGCTCGGAGTTCGGTCAGGGATACTTTTTTGAAGTGGGTTTCTGATCAGACTACTGTTCGATGCATAATATTGGCGGCGATGAACGATGAGTCAATTGCAACTTCGAGGAGGCCTAGCCAGACGAGATTCTTCAAAAGTTGAAGAAATCTTTCGGCACGCCAGATGATGTGGAGTGATACAAAGTGTCTTGTGCCATCTACAATGTCAAAATGCGGAATGGCGGTGCGGTCACTGATCATGTATTGTACATGATCGAGATGATCGAACAATTGGGCAAGCTCAGATGTCCCTTGCACGAGCAACTCGGCAAGGATGCTATCCTGAATTCTCTACCCTCCTTCTATCTTGACTTTCTTGATCATTATAGAATGAATAAGCCTGCAATCAATTATCCTGGTTTGATGGGGTTGCTGCAGACTTATGAGAAGGACCACCAACTGAATAAGGGGGTGGTGAATTTAGTGGGAGGTTTTAGAAGTCGCCGTCCCTTTAAGAAAGGGAAGAAGAAAGGTAAGGGAAAGAAGGTGCAGAGTGCTCCTGGTCCAAGTCAGGCCAAGAAAGTAAAAGCTGATCAAGCTGGTGCAGAGTGCTTCTATTGTAAGAAGCAGGGACACTGGAAGAGGAACTGTCCTCTTTATCAAGCATCCTTAGACCCGAACAGGCCAAGAAAGGGAAAGCAACAGGGTGTTGGACAAGGTATTTATATGATAAAACCTTGTAATTTCTCTATTTGTGACACCGCTAACTGGGTATTGGATACTGGTAGTCCTATTCATGTTTGCAATTCGTTGCAGGAACTTCAGGTTACCAAGAGATTGGAGGATGGAGAGCAGTTCCTAAGCATCGAAAATGGAAATCATGTTTCAGTGCTGGCGGTCGGAGTTCTGAGTCTTGTTTTTGAGTCTAGTACCGTCGAATTAGTCGACGGTCATTATTGTCCTAATTTTATTATGATTGTTATCTCTGTAGGCCTATTGGCCAATTGTGGTTATGAACTTTTAATAAAAGGAGTTTTTGCCAAGTTATTATGAATAACTATGTGATAATGAAAGCTAAGTTAAATAATGGCATTTATGTTTTGTCATGGCCTGTTAATGTAATGTACACATCTAGTAAACGCCTAAGGATAGAACATGTCAGTGACTTGTATCTATAGTACTGTATGCTAGGTCATGTTAACCATAATAGGATAAACAAGTTACGAGGAGAAGGCCTCTTCGAGGTCAGTGATTCTGACTCACTGCCCACTTGTGAATCCTGTTTGCTTGGCAAAATGACCAAGTGACCTTTTACTGGAAAAGGTGAACGAGCTACAAAACTTCTGAGTCTCATACATACTGATGTATACGGACCCATGACAGTTAATGCTAGAGGTAAATACATATATTTCATTACATTTACAAATGACCTTTCTATGTATGGTTATATCTTCTTGATGAGACATAAATCTAAGTCGTTTGAAATATTCAAACGATATCATAATGAAGTGAAGAAACAAACTGGAAAGAGTATTAAAACCCTTCGATCTGATCGAGGTGGTGAATACCTATCCGGTGAGTTCATGACATATCTTAAGGAGAACGGGATTCTCTCTCAATAGACTCCTCGAGGAGCATCCCAGTTGAATGGTGTGTCCGAAAGGAGGAATTGAATCCTGTTAGACATGGTTCGATCCATGATAGGCTTTGCAACTCTGTCGCTGTCCTTCTGGGGATATGCACTTGAGACAACTTGTTTCTTACTGAATGATGTTCCGAGTAAGTCTGTTGTCTCCACTTATATGAGTTATGGACTGGACATAAGCCCTCATTTTCACACCTTTGGATCTGGGGTTGTCCGGCTTATATAAAGCATTTAGACTCAGATAAACTTGGTCCTAGGTCTGATCGGTGCCTGTTTATTGGGTACCCTAAGGAAACAAAAGGGTATTTCTTCTACTTGGAGGACGAACAAAAAGTGTTCGTTTCTCTTAGGATTATCTTTTTCGAAAAGGAGTTCCTTGGAGAAGGAACTGTAGCCTCTAAGATTGAACTTGGTAAAGTTCAACCAGTAGAAGAACCTGCACACTCTAAGGACATCATAAAATCGGCTATGATTGGATCACACCTGGAACCCATTAATAGGAGATCCGGTAGAGTACCGCATCAGCCAGATAGATATTACGATTTTTTGGTCTGGGACAGTGATCCCATTGAGCTCGACGAGAACGATGAGGATCCGATTACCTATATGGATGCACTTCAGAGATCTGACTCTGAGGCATGGTTTGGAGCCATGCGATCCGAGATGGAGTCCATGGAGATCAACAATGTATGGACATTGGTTGATCCACCTGAAGGGATAAAATCCATCGGGTGCAAGTGAATTTTCAAGAGAAAAAGGGGCACAAATGGGAAGGTGGAGACCTACAAAGCCTGTCTGGTTGCCAAGGGGTATCGTTAGTGATATGGTATCGATTATGATGAAACATTCTCCCCTGTGGCAATGCTCAAGTCCATTCGGATCATGCTTACTTTGGCAGCACGTTTTGACTATGAGATTTGGTATATGGATGTCCGAACCGCTTTCCTAAATGGGGAGATGGATGAGGAGGTGTATATGAAACAGCCTGAAGGATTCACATCCACAAACGAGTCAAAAGTGTGCAAATTATAAAGGTCCAATTATGGACTCAAGCAAGCATCTCGAAGTTGGAACATGCGATTTGATAGGTGTATCAAATTGTATGGCTTCATTAGGAACGAAGAGGAACCCTGCATCTATAAGTAGGTTAATGGTTCTGTGATTGTATTCCTGGTACTGTTTGTTGATGATATTCTCTTAGTCGGGAATGACATCGTAGCATTGCAAAGAATAAAGGTCTTGTTGTCATCTCAGTTCTCCATGAAGGATTTGGGTGAAGCTTCTTATATAGTAGGTATAAAGATCTATAGAAATAGATCTAAGAGGTTTCTGGGATTGTCCCAGTCTATGTACATTAATACCGTGTTGAAATGGTTCAGTATGGAGAATTCCAAGAAAGGCTATCTCCCGATAGGTTCTGGAATTACTCTTTCCAAGAAGGATTATGCGATAACGCCTGAGGAAAGAGAGCGTATGAGTAGAGTTCCTTATACTTCTGTAATGGGCTCTATCATGTATGATATGACATGTACTAGACCAGACGTGGTATACTCACTAGGAGTGGTGAGCAGATACCAGTCTAACCTAGGTGAGGCACATTGGAAGGTGGTTAAGACCATCCTGAAGTATTTGAGAAATACTAAGGACCAATGGCTGATTTATGGAGAACCTAACTTGAAACTTGTAGGGTATACTGACTCTAGTTTCCAGTCAGACAGAGATGATAGCAAGAGTGTGTCAAGATTTGTGTTTATCCTGAATGGAGGAGCGATCTGCTAGAAGAGTTCCAAGCAAGCAACAGTTGCAGACTCAGTATGCGAAGCAGAGTACATTACAGCATCAGATGCACCAAAGGAAGCCGTGTGGTTGTGGAAGTTCCTTGAAGAGCTAGGGGTGGCACCTTCCCTAGATGGTCCTGTTCTAATGTATTGTGACAGCACAGGAGCCATTCTCAAGCTAAGGAGCCAAAGTCTCATCACCGTACCAAGCACATTATGCGGTGCTATCACCTCGTGCGAGAGATCATGGAATGAGGCAACATCAATCTTATGAAGATCGATGGAAAGAAGAATCTGGCCGACCCCTTCACTAAAGCCCTCGAAATCAAAGAGTTCAACTATTGTAAAAGGGAAATGGATATTAGATACTGTTCTGATTAGCTTTAGTACAAGTAGGAGTTGTTGGGAATTGTGTTCCAAAACCAATCGCTTAAGATGTAGACGGTTGTGCTTAGTATTGTAATTTGTATATGAATTAATAAAACTTTATTTTGGCAGCTCGTCACATTATTCATTTTCCTGTAATATAGTCTGTTTATGTGATGAAGTCCTTAGGACTGCACTGACTTCGATATAGAGAGGATATATCGAGTGGTCCTTTTAAAATATTCACAACCAAAGGATACATTGTACAGGACGGCAATGTATCAAGTGTTGGTTGTTGTGGTTCATAACGTTTGGTTGTCCTCTTGACCAAAGGAGTGTGGTGACACAGATATGATCTGCAAATGGGATGTGTGACATCTCATTGAACGTGACTCCATGGAGCTCCTTTCTGCCAAAGGATTGCTTGCAATTGGATATGGGTATATATGTCCCTCCGACTTGAGGTCACCATGGTAGCTTGCAAGCAACTCCCTGTGCTTTGGTGCTGAACTATCCGGATTTCTAATTCGATGACAGAAGGTTTCTGGGTATAGGCAAGTACTTGTGGAGCAGTGGTGGACCAAGATGGAATTGACATGTCCAAATTGTTTGGATTAAATGTCTCCCAGTGTCTCAATTTAGCAAATTCTCGATCGGGATAGTCTTAGTGAGGAGTCACTGGACTTATGAGGTTGAGACATATTATGGATTGACTCAGTAAGGGTTGACAGTCTAACCCTAGATCATTTTGAGCATTGGAGGTCAAAGGGATGAATTATACGATAACCATATGCCAGAGGTTCGATAGATTACTCTTGCATCTTCAGCCTATCCGGACGCCGGGACCCATTGCTAGATGGTATCTTGTGCTGGTACTGGAAGTGTTCCAGTGCTACCGTTTAGGTTCGAACCAATGAGGTCACATTCCATAGAGGATTTCTTCCTGATCCAGGAGCCGATCAATAATTGGAAATCGTTTCGGTATTAAGGTCAAACAGTTTGATTGAGCACACATTGAATTTTTTCTGATCAATCTGGTCTGATTTGGATCGACTAGGATTGGTTTGGGTCAACCAGGAACTATTCCTGGTAGACCAGGACTAGACCCGGTTTTCTTACTGATCGGGTTTGGTCGGACCGGGATCTTTATGAACCGATTTATAACATGGCTTGTTTACACGGTGTTTTAAATGGTTCAATGTTGTTTGTTTTATCCCTTCTTACCCTGGTCTTGATTGCCCTGTTTTACTGTTTGAATGGGATAAGAACAGCTTGAAGATTGATTGCAGCTTGGGATATCAGATTATAATTATTTTTTGCACTGTGATTTGGAAGGGCTCTCACGATGCCCGCACATCATTCCTTTCTCTCAATCCCTATTTTCATGGTGATATAGCCCTTTTGTTCTCTTCCAGCCTGCGGTTCCCAGCATTCTCAACCGATCAAGAGCCAATTCAAAGGAGTTTGGGTTTTATCTGAACACCTCTCACGATAACTTCCCTGCCTTCATGGGTGTTCTCTGCCTCTCATATATTTTGGTTGAAGGCCGTAAGAGAAGAATATGAGGGGAAGTAACAAGGCATAAGAGAAGAGCAGAGAGCGAGCTTTTGGGATGAATATCTGAGTGTAGAAATTCATTGAGCATCCCGTGAAATCCTTCCCTGTTTTTCGGTTTTCCATTATGTGCTCTTGGTGGAGTAAGGGCGATTTTGGAGAAGACCATCCATGAATATCTGTTTGGCTTTCCCTGCTCCACATATCCATGACCTGTTCTTTGATTCCGGAGGACTAGCATCCATCCAGGAGTTGGATCAACGAGAGCCCGCGCGTGGATACTCTAGCGGGTGGACATTTGGACACCTTGAGAGATTGGACCAATCCCTTTTTCTTGCTGTTGCTTATGTATTACAGATCAAGTGGAAGCTCTGTTTGTTGATTTGTTCTGAATACTGCTTGAGTTCACATTGACGTCTTCTTCCAGATCTGGTTTGCTGTTGAAGGAGTTCAACCGGTTGCCTTGTTTTGCTGTTGAAGGGAGTCTAGCTGCTACCTTGATTTGCTATTGAAGGAGTTCAACCAACTGATCATTTCTGGTCAAGAAGGGAGTCGGCTTCTTCCTGCTTCGATCCAAAATTCAGAACAAAAGGAAGCTCTATAAGGTATATTATTTCTTTTTGTTATCATGCATGTTTAGATCTAGTTTTATTGTATTGTTTATAATTATTGCATTTATCTTTACATGCCTATGTATTAGTTACATGCATCATGTTTATGTTACATCTTGTGCATGAGTAGGCTTTTTCGTATGCATGTTTAAAAAATTTTAATTACACAATACCTAGTCCCTAGTGTAGCATGCCTAGGATAGGTATCCGATGCACTGATTTTTCTTTCAGCAGTGATACTATCGCATTACTAGACGGTTCATCAGTCATACTGGTCGATGCATGATTGCCTGGTAAGTAATTAAATTATTTATTAAACATACTTCATAGTTGATTTTTTTAAAATAATATTCTAATTACATGTATATTTTAGAGTGATGGTATCGTCAGAATTCGACAGCTTGCTCAGCCAGGTTCTATATCCACGTCATCCCAGTCCATCGTGGATATATGTGATACCATCCTTTACACTGTCCTTAAGCAAGCTCGTGTCTAGTTACGAGGATTTGCTCATGACGATGATAGAGATGATAAGATGCCTGCACATTTCTCTTACGCATCATCATCAGAAGCAGCTCCTATACCTCGGCATACGCGATGTACTCGTCGGTGCAATACCTCTATGTTTTCGATGTCTTAGTTCACTCCCTACTTACCTGAGAGCAGTTATTTATACGAGGATGTCAGATAGTTGACATATGTGGAGAATGCTGCAGCACAGTTCGATTATATTATCGTACCGGAGTATATGATGCATCAGGGATACTCAGCTCATGGGGAAGAACTTATCGATGAGGGATCGATGCATGAGGATATTATATAGGAGCCAGTTCACACTGAGGAAGAGCTTCTGATGGGATATTAGAAATCGAGTGAAGCAAAATCTTCACATTATTGAAGGCAACCTCCGTGTAAGAGGAGATGGCCGCCTTGTGGGACTTAGGATATATTTTTTTACTCTCATTTATATATTACATTTATGTGTAAATCATATTATTGTATAGATCTGGCATTATAATAAAGTTTTATTTTAATAGTTTTTTTAAATTTCTGGGCATACACTCAGGTACATGCAACTAAATATTCATATACTACATTACATTATTATTTATTTATTAATAATATTAAATATTTCATAATTCCACATAATCAAATTTAAAAAATAATAAATTATAAAAAAATTTGGGTCGGTCATGAGGTTGAAACTAGTCCGGTCCAGTCGCCTCGATCTAGCCACCATCATCCGGCCACCGGCCCTTTCAAGGGATCGATGACAATCAAATCCGTCATGCCACCAGTTCGGGTGCCAGTCTGGCCACCAGTCTGGCACCTATCTGGGCATCGGTTCGATCGTCGGTTCGGCTAGCAATCTATTTTTTTAAAATTTACAATCATAAGACAAGTATTTTTTTTAAACCCTAATTGGTAACATATTTTTTTAAACCCTAATTGGTAGTAGATGCCATCGATCTGATCACCGGTCCGATCGCCAGGATCTTGCCACCAGTCTGATCACCGGTCCGATCACCAGGATCTTGCCACCAGTTCGGCCTATAAGGTCCTGCCACCGGTCTGATCGCCGATCCGGATACCAGGGTCCTGCCACCAGTTTGGTCGCTAGGATCCTATAACCGGTCTAAGAGCCGGTCCGTCCGGCAAGGTCTTGCCACTGGTCTGGCCGGTAGGGTCCTACCACCGGTCTAGCCTGCAAGGTCCTGCCACCGGTTTGATCGCCGGTCTAGTCGGCAAGGTCTGGTTGCTAGGGTCCTGTCATCGGTCTAATTGCCGGTCAGATCACCAGAGTCCTGCCACCGGTTCGATCATTAGGGTCCTATCACCGGTCTAACCATCGATCCGGCCGGCAGGGTCCTGCCACCAGTCCAGCCTGCAAGGTCTTGCCACCGGTCTGATTGTCGATCCGGCAGCTAGGGTCCTACCACCTGTTCGTTCTGCAAGGTCCTACCACCGGCTGATCATCGATCCGACCGGCAAGGTCCTGCCACAGGTCCAGCTGCTAGGGTCCTATCATCGGTCCGGTCACCAGGTCTTGCCACCGGTTTGACCGCTAGGGTTCTGCCATCAGTCTGATCACCGGTCCGGACACCAGGGTCCTGCCACCGGTCCGGCCTGCAAGGTCTTGCCATCGGTCTGATCGTCGATCCAGCAGCTAGGGTCCTGCCACCGGTCCGTTCTGCAAGGTCCTGCCACCGGTTGATCATCGGTCAAGTTTCTGCCACAGGTCCGGCCGCTAGGGTCCTATCATCGGTCTAACTGCCGGTCCGGTCACCAGGTCCTGCCACCGGTTTGACCGCTAGGGTTCTGCCATCGATCTGATCACCGGTCCGGACACCAGGGTCCTACCACCGGTCCAATCACTAGGGTCCTGTCACCAGTCTAGCCACCGATCCAGCGGGCAAGGTCCAGCCACCGGTCTGATCACCGGTTTAGCAACCAGGATCCTGCCACCAGTCCGGCCTGCAAGGTCCTACCACCGATCTGATCACTGGTTAGGGCTGGCAAGGTCCTGCCACAGGTCCGGTCGCTAGGGTCCTGTCATTAGTCTAATCGCCAGTCCGATCACTAGGATCCTGCCATCGGTCCAGTCGCCAAGGTCCTGCCACCAGTCCAGCCGCTAGGGTCCTTCCATCGATCTGATCACCGATTTGGCCAGTAGGGTCCTGCCATAGGTTCGACTGTTAGGATCCTGTCACCGGTCAAACCACTGGTCCGGTCGCTAGGGTCCTACCGCCGGTCCGGTTGCTAGGGTCATACAGCCGGTCCGGTCGCTAGGGTCCTACCGCCGGTCCGGCCACCAGGATCCTGTCACCGGTCCGATCGCTAGGATCCTGCCATCGATCTGATCGCTGGTCCGGATATCAGGATCCTGCCACCGATTCGGTAGCTAGGATCTTGTTATCGGTCTAATCGCTGGTCCGGTCATCAAGATCCTGCCACCGGTCCAGCATATAAGGTCTTGCTACCGGTTTGAATTTTTTTTGAGTTTTTATGCAAAATCTAATTTTTTTTATTTGCCCCTGATTTAAACCAACGCCTTAAGGTTAATATTTTTTTAATTTTATGAGAAGGTGCAGGTTCGACCTGCATCTTCAATAATTTTTTTTTTTGCATTTTATGAGAAGGTACAGGTTCAACATGCACCTTCAGTATTTTTTTTATATTTTATGTGAAGGCACGGATTGAGCAAACGTCTTTAATAATTTTTTTTAAATATTTTATGAGAAAATGCATGTTTGACCTACGTTTTCATCTGTATTTTATTTTAAAACTTTATAAAAAGTAGCAGGTTTTGTATTTTTAATTTTATAAGAAGGCGCGGTTAAAAAAAAAAAAAAAAATCTGGCACGGCAAAACGACGATAAATTTATCGTAATATTATTTTTTAAAAAATAATATTTTTTAAAAAAATCCATCGGAGGAGCTTATATGCCGGTTAATACAGTACAGTTGGAAAACCCACGTACTCGCTTGCAACCTCAGGATACGGCAACGCTTCTTGCTAAGGGACCGGATCTCACATCTATCTCAACCGTCGTTTGCAAATCGATGTCAAGAGCACATCACATCAAACAAGACTCTCTCTCGTACCCTTAGCATCCATGTTTAGCTACTTAAAAACTCGGATGATATAGTTAAGGCGGTAGTCCGATCGATAAAAATTTAATTTTATATTTTATCATTCATGAATTTGAGATATGAATTTTTTTATGAATGGTTCAATTAAAACCGGAGATTTTTCTTGAACATCTAATAAAAATGGCAAGAGAGTACATTATTCCGGGTATCCGACTAATTTATGAGAAAGCGCGTATTACTCCAACGTCTTAATAATTTCTTGTACATTAATGTATTACTAGCCACCGTACATGATATCAAAGTGGTTCCGGAACATTTCGGGTCATCACCGTCGCATACCGTTCAAACCGAGTGGATGGCTAATGGTGGCATCATCATTAGATAGAATGTCCATTAGTTTGGAGAAAACTACGCGATTTCTTGCATACCATTCATGGTGATCGAACCTGGTGGTTGCACCCCTGCGTCTTCGATTTGGAAGAAGTGCTGCCCATGACGTTAAAAGTATCTCTAGCTCCAACCCACCTCATCTTTTCATGGCAGCTTTCTAGTTAGTGCTTGGGTAAATCGGATCGGCGAAAAGTAAGTATTCTCCCTCCGGTCTTATTCTAGTTAGTGCTGGGTAAAACCGGCCGGATCAATTTAATAGTAATTAGTATTATTTCCGTGCAAGTCCTTGGAGTACTCCGCCAGGTTTTATCCTATAACCCTATGCTTACTTTATATAAAGTAAGAAGCATACATGTAAGTGGTGTCTGAAAAGAGATGAAAGAGTCAAAATTGTATCCGTGATGTAGCAAATTTGCTGTAATTCTTTGTTCTATTTATTGTGATATTCTCCAAGTTTACTTTGAACTTTTCTTTCCAACAAGAATGGATTAATGGCAACTATCACACACTTTTATCTTTCTGTGTATGACATTCATTTTATTTAAAGCATATTTCTTTTTTCTGTTTTTTTGTTAACCTACTTGGGGACTATTTTGTTTTTGTATCAATTATCGTGCAGGAACGTTCTCCTCATAGACCAATCCTAATGGCAATGAACAAGCCAAGTGTCGGGTTTTGAAAGCAAGGTGGAAAGCACTGCACTTTAACTAAATCACTGTCTATGAACTGGCAGGGATCTTGCCGAACCAACGTTCCTGTTCCACGTGACATAAATCGATCTAATATATATATATATATATATATAAAGATATGGACTTGACTCATTTAAAAAAGATTTGGAATCAAATTCAATCAAGTTTCTCATTATATGATTTACACATATCCCAACACAAAAAATAAAATATTAATGATACATAATAAACATAAATATAAATAAATATAAGTATTTAAGAATAAATATAAACTTTTTCACTCATATTAATAATGTATTAATGATTATGGTAGAGTTTGAAACTATTAATAATAGGATAGTTCATTTTTTTTCAAAATAAACATAAATGCTTAAAAATAAATATAAATATTTTTTAAAATAAATATAAATATTTTAGAATAAACAGAAATTATAATGTTTGAATTTATTCTAAAAAATATATATATTTATTTTTAAAAAAATTATATTTATTCTATAATATTTTTATTTATATTTATTCTATATTATTAATATATTATTAAAAATTTATGTAAATCAGATAGTAGAAAACTTGATCAATTTGACTCCAACTCCTTTCGAAAAGAATTATATATATATATATATATATATATAATTCTTTACTTCAAGATTTCTCATCCAGAGATCTTTCTTCAGTTCCTGATTAGCAGCAGCAAAAATAAGAGTAGAATACAAAAAGATTTATTTGAAATATTGATAAAATTTTAAAAAAAATGGAGGAGAAATATATATATATATATATATAAAAGAGGGAGAAGGAATAGAAGATATGATAACAATCATGCGTCCAACTTTATTAGAGGAACAAAAAATTAAAAAATTTTTAAAAAAAAGCCAATTTAAGTTGTCATGCATGTCTCACCTTAGACTACGAATGCTCGCCTGCTTTGCTCGATCAGTGTACCATGGATGTTGAGCTGCAACTCCTCGTGCAACCTTTTGGGGTGGGAAACGCAGCCCGCCGCAACTGCGCGGTTGCTCGCCATGTGATGCCCTTCGTCTCCATGTGCGTACTCCCCCATGGGTAGATTCCAAGTTCATCCCCCTCCATGCTGGGAGGAGATTCTCCTGCCGACATGCTACTTTGGAACTCGGAAGATTCCCAGGAGTCTTAATTTAATAGATTCCCTCCGTCTTGCACTTGATGCCATTATATAATACGGACCTATGAAACGATAATAGAAAGACATCAAATAAGTCGCTGGATCTTCCATTTTCTTAATAAGTTCCTCACTCTTTACAGGTAGTCCAAGAAGGGGGAAAGTGACGAGAGTATCTACCCAACTGCAACAGCTACAGTAATTAATAAAACCCATGCTTCTTTCGAGGCCTTGGATGAAATAAGACAAAAGGGACACCCAAACATTATGCCATGTTATATATTCTTAATTAAATCTGAATGCCATGCATATATATTAGTAAATAAAACAAGGCTTCTTTTTTTTTTTATAAGTAAAAAAAAAAAAAAGGGGGGGGGGGAGGGAAGGGGGACTAACATAGCTATTCTAGATATGATCATAAAAAGAATGTTCGATACATGGCTCCTCGATATATTAGATGAGTACGTCATCACGATATCAACCGGTCCAATAACTAGTCTCATATATATTTATTCAAATTTTTAGAATAAATCTATTTATTTAATTGACTCCGTTGTGATTCAAATATTAAATATAATAGGCATAGAATCATGGCCAATATCGACTGAACCATCATCTTGATGGTAAGGCTTCCTTTTTTTAAATGTAACATTCAAAAACTGAAAGCTTTTACATAAATAGAATAGATCAAATAGTTCAAAAGTTTTTATAGGCGAAATTGATAAGGATTTAACTCATGTAAACATAGAAGAGATCAACGGAAGGTAATTATTGGAAGCACAGGACCAATGAAAGATAATAATAACTAAACAAAGCCAGTTATTATTAGTTTATTTCCTTTTATGTATTTAATAAAGATTAATTAATTAATTAATTTCTATAAATAAATCAAGGATCCTTTCCTACTCCAGGGAAAAAGCACTTTTCCCTTCTCCACCTCTAAAGAGAGGACTAAATTGAAGGAATCTTTGTAGCTTTTGGCTTCCAGTGGTCGCATGCACCACTTTCAACTGGAAGGCTCCAATCGCAAGAAATTAATGATCCTTTTGCATAGAGGGTTTCCGGTTGGAAGGCAGGTGTTGTCGACCAAGATCATGCTTATATTTCTCAGGTTATTGATCATGGCTGGCTTGATCGAAAATTTTCTCAACGGTGTCATTGAAATTTTATTTTTTCCATCTCTAAATTTTGAACATTCAAAATCTTGAATCACATTAGATATCTAATTTTATATTTTTAACGTTATGGTTAACAATTTACTTGCAATTGAAAGTTAAGATAATTTTATCATTTCATAAAATTAAAATATTATATCAGGATCATGTAATAGTATTATATTAATGGAGATGAATAGAAGAGTCATATTGCTGCTCTTCCTCCTGGACCGGGCTCGGTGGGTACGCCGGAAAGCTCCTCGACCAGTCGACCTGCAGAAAGTTCCTAGGCGCTGGAGGGGCTCCGGCGGGGGACACTCTGATACTTAAGTTAGAGGAGGAATCAGAGCAACAGAATGGAAAGAACTAAGGAGTTCACGGTAGGGAAGAAGAGAGTTTCCCCCTTCGTGGAGATCCCCCGGGCCCTTTTATAGGCATGGAGTGCCGTCAAATTCTGTTGGGGGATAAGCTAGGAAAACTCGGATTTGCTCCCAGGAGAATCGTCATGGTGGCAAGATCGTGGGCTAGCGGCGTGGCAGGAGCGTCAGAGTAATGGCATGGCGACAAGGGTCGTGGCCATGCGGTGGAGTCCATTATAACAGAATGTCAGAACTCGTCAGGGAGAAGGCTCCTGGAACCTTCGGGCGGCCCCTTCAACGGTGGATCAGCCTCGGTCGAGGGGAGTCGTCCAGCCGACTGTGGCATCCGACAGGGCCTCAAAGAAGCCCACGCACGCGCGGGGGGGGGGGGGGGGGGGGGGGTGCACCTGTCGGTCCTCGAGGTTCCCCGGGTCAGCCCTTCGAAAAAGGGGTCGAGGTCCGCCCCAAGAACCGGGGGGCCGGACCTCTCTTCTCATGACCTCCCAAATCCTACTGCGAGGGTCGACTGACTGGACGCCTGGGGCCGGTCCGACCCAGGACTAGCCGAATGGGTACAACAGTTGCCCCCCTGCTCCTAGGCCTTGAGGGGTCACGTGGCTTCAAAGGGGCAGGAGCATGATTGCGCGCACCTGCGGCGGATCCCAGGTCGAGATGTCGGGTCGCTTCGAATCCCCCTTGAACAGCTCTTTGGACAGCTGTCAGCCACTCGTTGGAGCGCAAGCGGGGCAGTTAATGCGAATCAGGCGTTATAATGAAGGCCAGGCTGTCCTACATCGAGCCGGGGTGGAATAGAGCGCCGCGCCATGCAGCAGCATTCGGTCAGTCGACGTCGCCCCCCAGGTTGGTCCCGCGCCGTCGATTCGGCTCTCACACGGATCGCCATCCGCACAACGGGACGCTCCGGATGCTTCGAACTCTGAAACACTAGCAGTAGCGTCTATTGATGGGACAGCTGGGGTGCGCACGGGACGGGCAGCTGCCGCCCCTCCTTCCTTCTCCCCCTTTCCTCGGAGGCCTATAAAAGGAGGGGGCAACAACACGAGAGGATTTTTCCTGCTGCGCTCGCGCTCCGCGAGATAGAGTCCACTCCTTGTTTCGCGAAACCCGGCTTCTAGGAGTCCAGTCCCGGGTTAGTCCCAGCCTTCCTTCTTCCTTTTTAGCCCCAATGGCGTCTGGTAGTAGGGGTCCGACCCATAGGCATAGGGACCCAGGGCCAAGCGAGATACCTTCGACCATGACCTGGGAACGGGTCGAGAAACTTAGGGCGGTGTACGGCATTCCCTCTACCCTGCACCTTACGCTCCCAGGCCGAGAGGGGAGAGCGAACAACCCTTTAGGACCAGGGACCCTCCCAATGTACGAATCCCACCTTAAGGCCGGACTGAGGTTTCCCCTGCACCCTCTGTTCATAAAGGTCTTCAACTTTTACAGGGTTACCTCGGTGCAGCTGACCCCGAACAGCATTCGGGCAATATGCTGCTTCATTGTGCTGTGCCATAAGGCTAGGTCCGAGCCCAGTTTGTCCCTCTTCGATAACTTCTTCTACCTGAATAGGGACTTTAGGAGTTGGGAATGGGCTTTGTTCATTCCCCGCCAAGACCGAAAAATCCTAAAGTGCCTCCCGTCGGTCGTCCACGGGTGGAAGACCCGGTTCTTCTTTGTCAACAGTCTCGAGCCTTGGGGGTTCGAGTCGTTGTGGAGAGAACCGTGGCCGAGGGTCCACGAGGGGAGGTTGGTTTCGGCAGCCGACCAGGATAAGTTCAACGAGATCAGTAGAGCCAGCCTGACAGCGGCATTCGAGCTGTTGGGGGAGGGAACCCTTCACCAGGCGGGGATCAGCCCCCAAGGAGTCCTAGGCAAGGGTCGACCTCCTCTCTTATAGATTTTTAGCTCCTTATCCTTCTCTTTCACTAACTCTGAATTTCCTGCGACAGGAGGAAGGATGCAAAGGATCGATAAATCCAAAGTCATCCGACGGGCGATGCGGAAGTGGGCCATCCTAGAATCGGCCTCCGTGCCGGCCGCCGAACGACAGAAGCAGAGACGGGAGGAGGAGCGACCTGTCCCCGTCGTCGAGGTCGAGTCAGATGAAGATGGCGTCCCCCTCACCGAGCGCATGGCAAGGAAAAAGGCGGGGGCGCCGGCTCCACCGGGAGGGCCAGCCATCTGACCAAAGCAGGAGCAGCCGGGGGCGTCCGACATAGCTGCGGCGTCAACTCCTATGCCCGCCGATCCGAAGGAGGTAGTCCCCTTGACTGACAAGGGTAAGGGGACGACCATAGAAGGGGGAGCCGACAGCAGGCCGAACAGTCGGACGAAGAAGTCCGCCAAGAGGAATTCCAGCACTGGCGTGCACTTGACCACCCTAGGAGGGCACGGAGCCTGCTGAGGGGGGCCATGATATACACCGATTGGGAGGTGTCAATCCAGAGGAATCTGATCGACGTAGCCATGGAGTCTTATCGCGACTTCATGAGGATAAGGACTTTAACTTGTCCCTTTACCCCTTTATTTTTCTTTCTCCAGGCATGGTACTGATCTGGCCTCCCATTTGCAGCTCCTCCATGACATTTTCCTCATGGATGACGACATCTGCTGGGTGATGCACGCTGCCAAGACTTCTACAAAGAGGGTTCAGGAGCTGGAGGCGGCCTAGGAGACTGCAATGGCAACCCTGAGATCTTCTGAAGAAAGCCTGGCGGCAGCCCAAGCGAAGACATAGTCGACCAGAGCGGCTCTGAGAGAGGCCGAGAGTCGGCTGGCCGACCGCGAGGCTCGGTTGAAGAAAAGGAAGGCGAAAGTTGACTCACTCGCCCGCCGACTGGGAGAGGAAGAGAAGCAGTCTGTGGAGACCGACCAGAGGGCCCAGGCCGAACGAGCGGCGGTGGCGCGGTTGGCGACTCAGCTCGAGGAAACCAAAGAACTGGCCGCGAGACAAGTCCAGGAAGCTGTGGCGGCATACAAAGCCTCCGATGGCTTCACTGAGGACGTGGAGGAGGCGGCGTCAGACTTTTATAGGGAGGGCTACGACGACTGCCTGAAGAAGGTGGGCCTGCTCTTCCCGGGACTGGACCTGTCGAGCGCCGAGTTGCAGGACTCGACCGAGGGAGAGGAACCCCAGGCGGAGCCTCCAGCGGAAGGTGAGGCAGGAGTGGCTAGGATCGAAACCCCAGTACCAGCCGACACGGAAGCGGTGGACTCCCCAGCGGAAACTCCAGCTACTGCGGTTCCGGTCGATCCCCAGTTGTGTTGATGGGGCTAGGGTTGTGGCCCCTGACGCATCTTCCATGGGTCGGACCTAAGGAGTTTGTAAAGGTCCGACCCACCTTCTTTTGTAAGCACCCTCTTTATTGAAATGAATGAGAAGACCTTTCTTCTGAAATTTTTCAATGTATGCGGGCGTGAAACAAGTATCTTTCTTCTGAAGTTTTTTTAAGTACCCCCGGTCGGCTCCACGGTATTGCGGGGTCACAAGCTCCTTCGAAATGGCTGACGAGTGTTAATCATAACTTGAACCTGACCTCCTTTAGGAAACTCCTAAGTACGTCCGATCGGCTCACCCGAGCCAGAAGCTGGCAGAGTAGTCGAGAACGGTAGCTTAATTCGAGTCAGGTATTTGAATACATGCTTTCGGTCCCCGTCCGCGAGTCAGCCCATGTTGTGGCCTGTCTTCCCCGCGGTCCCACGGGGGTTGTTTTAGAATGATCGCTGACCAGGGTTGGACTCTTGAAGTGGGCTACCCTAGAGCCTCTACAGACCGGAGTCGGACTTTCGGAGTGGGCTGCCCTAGAGCCTCTGCCGACCGGAGTCAGACTTTCGGAGTTGGCTGCCCTAGAGCCTCTGCCGACCGGAGTCGGACTTTCAGAGTGGGCTGCCCTAGAGCCTCTGCCGATCGGAGTCGAACTTTCAGAGTGGACTGCCCTAGAGCCTCTACCGACTGGAGTCAGACTTTCGGAGTATGCTATACTAGAGCCTCTGCCGATTGGAGTCGGATTTTTGGAGTGGGCTGCCCTAGAGCCTCTACCGACCAGAGTCGGACTTTCGAAGTGGGCTACCCTAGAGCCTCTACCGATCGGAGTCGGACTTTCGGGGTGGGCTGCCCTAGAGCCTCTATCGACCAGAGTTGGACTTTCAGAGTGGGCTGGAAGAAGTTGAAGAAGTTGTAGACTTTATTGATAGTACTTGCGAAGGTTGTCTACATTCCACGGGTGTATTATCTGCCGTCCGTCCAAGTGTGCGAGTCGGTAGATTCCAGCTCGAATTACTTCAGTAACCCGATAGGGGCCTTCCCAATTGGGGGAGAGCTTCCCCTGTTCGGTTGGCTTCGAAACCTCCGCCTTCTACAGGACCAGATCTCCAACTTGGAAAGTCCGCGTCTTGACCTGTGAATTGTAATATCTGGCCATCTTTTGACGGTAGGTCGCCATCTTCATACTCATTCAGAGTCGGGTTTCATCCAGCAGATCCAGGTCAGCCCTCTGTTATTCCGAGTTGGCTGGCTCGATGAACCAGTCAATCCGCAGGGACTGTAGAGAGACTTCCATAGGGATGACCGCCTCACTCCCATAGATCAGGTTGAACGGGGTTTCCCCCATCGCCATCCGGGCGGTTGTCTGATACGCCCAAAGCACTGAATGAAGTTCTTCTGCCTAGAGCCCCTTTGCTTCATTCAGCCGGGTCTTTAACCCATGCAGGATTGTCCTATCAGTGACCTCAGCCTCTCCATTGGACCGAGGATGGGCGACCGAAGTAAGCCGATGGGTGATGTGGTATTGTTGACAGAAACCCCAGAACTGAGAGTTGTCAAACTATCTTCCATTATCGATGATGATCGTCCTCGAAATGCCGAACCGGAAGATAATACAGTTTCGGACAAAGTTTTCTACTTTGGCATCCGTTATCTGCGCCAATGCTTCTGCCTCTACCCACTTAGTGAAGTAATCAATGGCTACGAGGAGGAACTTTCGCTAATCGGAGTTGGGAAAAAAGGTCCCAGGATGTCCATGCCCCACTGCGCGAATGGCCAAGGCACCATGAGTGGGATCAGCTGGCTGGCAGGCCTTCTTTGGACGTCGGAGTACCTCTGGCATGCATCGCACCTTCGTACGAAGTCCAAAGCATCATTCTGGATTGTAAGCCAATAATACCCTTGCCAGATGATTTTGTAAGCTAGGGACCTCCCTCCAAGATGATCGCCACAGATGCCTTCGTGCATCTCCCGAAGCGCGTAGTCCACATCAGTCGGCCCCAAGCATTTCAGCAATGGTTGTGAGAATGAACGCTTGTAGAGGTCCCTGTTGAGGATGATGTATCTAGAGGCCGTTGAGCGGACATGCCTAGCTTCCGCCGGGTCATCCGGAAGGGTCCCTTGCGCCAGGAATGCACGGATCGGGTCCATCCACGAGGCTTCTTGCTCAACCTGGTGGATCTTCGTCGGCTCTTCGGCGATGCTCGGGTGCTGCAGATGTTCCACGAAGGTCCTGTCGGAGGTACCGACCACGGCGGTGGCCAGCCGTGACAAGGCATCCGCCTGGGAGTTTTGTTGCCGAGGTATATGAAGGATCTCAAAAAATTTAAGTTATGATACTAGGTCCCGTACCTTATCCAAGTACTTGACCAAGGAAGGATCCCTTGCTTCAAATTCACCCTTCACCTGATTGACTACCAGCTGGGAGTCGGAAAAGGCGCGGACCCTACCGATGCCCAATTCATTCACTATCTTCAGCCCTGCAAGCAGAGCTTCATACTCCGCTTAGTTGTTCGACACCTGGAATGCAAAATGCAGGGTGTTACAGCCGTTACGATGACATGGCGTGTCTCAGATTCCGTCGGGCATGATCCGAACCACGTGGATTTTTCGGCAGAACGGGAACGGTCCAGCAAGGTCAGATGTGGCTCCACCACGGCCGAAGTCGAGGTCGAGCCGGGCCTTCTTGCTCCTTCGCTAGGTGGCGCCCGGACACGGGTCCACCTCGGCCGAAGTCGAGCGCCCCTCTGCTGCTCCTTCGCCAGGTGTCCGCCCAGGAGGGGTCCACATCGGCCGAAGTCGAGCGCCCCTCTGCCGCTCCGCCAGGTGTCCGCCCAGGAGGGGCCCACCTTGGTCGAAGCCGGCGGCCCCTTGCTCCCTCGCCGGGTGGCGCCCTGAGATGGTTCCACCTCAGCCGAGGTCGAGCCCGGGCCTTCCTGCTCCTTCGCCAGGTAGCGCCCGGACACGGGTCCACCTCGGCCGAAGTCGAGCGCCTCTCTGCTGCTCCTTCGCTAGGTGTCCGCCCAGGAGGGGCCCACCTCGGTCGAAGCCGGCGGCCCCTTGCTCTCTCGCCGGGTGGTGCCCTGAGACGGTTCCACCTCGGTCGAGGTCGAGCCCGGCCTTCCCGCTCCTTCACCAGGTGGCGCCTGGACACGGGTCCACCTCGGCCGAAGTCCAGCACCCCTTTGCTGTTCTGCCAGGTGTCCGCCCAGGAGGGGTCCACCTTGGCCAAAGTCGGCGACCCCTTGCTCCCTCGCCGGGTGGTGCCCTGAGACGGTTCCACCTCGGTCGAGGTCGCGCCCGGCCTTCCCGCTCCTTCGCCTGGTGGTGCCCGGACACGGGTCCACCTCGGTCGAAGTCGAGCGCCCGTTTGCCGCTCCGCCAGGTGTCCGCCTAGGAGGGGTCCACCTTGGTCGAAGCCGGCGGCCCCTTGCTCCCTCGCCGGGTGGTGCCCTAAGACGATTCCACCTCGGCCGAGGTCGAGCCCTGCCTTCCCGCTCCTTCGCCAGGTGGCGCCCGGACACGGGTCCACCTCGATCGAAGTCGAGCACCCCTCTGCTGCTCCTTTGCCAGGTGTCTGCCCAGGAGGGGTCCACCTCGGCCGAAGTCGAGCGCCCCTCTGTCGTTCCGCCAGGTGTCCGCCAGGAGGGGCCCACCTTGGCCGAAGCCAGCGGCCCCTTGCTCCCTCGCCGGGTGGCACCCTGAGACGGTTCCACCTCGGTCGAGGTCGAGCCCGGCCTTCCCGCTCCTTCGCCAGGTGGCGCCCGGACATGGGTCCACCTCGACCGAGATCGAGCGCCCTTCTGCCGCTTCGCCAGGTGTCCGCCCAAGAGGGGTCCACCTCGATCGAGGCTGGCTACCCTGCATGGTGAGGCCGCCGAGAAGCAGGGGCACGGGTTCCAAGACCGCCCCTCGAGCAGCGCACGCCGTGCCCCGAGAGGAGCACCGGTACGGTCGGCAGCAACGCGCGAAACCTCATTTACATCGGCCCGATAGGTTCCGCAGCCGAGAGGCAAAGTCCTGGCAAGACAGGACCCGGTAACGGACGCTGTCGGGGCCTAGGAAGGAGAGCACTTGCACTCGGCCCAAGGTTTGGCCGGTGTCCTCCCTCTACCCTTTCCTCGCTGGGCTCAGCAAGCAAGACAAGGAGGCCGCCGCGTTCTTGGACCCGAAGGGGAAAGGGGAAAGAGAGGGAGAGAAGGAGGTGAAAGCGAAGAGGGGGCCTCCCAAGGGAAGGAAGTCGGAGGCAGCATGATGGGATAAAAGGATGGGAAGAGCGGACGATCAGGTAAGGGGGAAAAAGGCTGGGAAAAGAAAAGGCACCGAGAGCAGGATCCAAGATCCCGAGAGGGGTCCCTTGGTGCAAGCTCGGTGAAGGGACTTAGCCCAATTTCCACTCTTCCTGAGACCTTTTTTGCTAAGATAATCTCTAAGCCTGGGACTCCTTCGGGGGCCCGCCTTGGAGACTATGTTCCATCTCGCCGTTTTCTAACTTGATCGCTGGAGCTCCCTCGCCGGGATCCCCGGCCAGGGTTTCTGACCTTGTCTTGCAGGTTCGGGAACCCGGAGACCTCGAGGCGAGATGGTCTGATCCCGCCACCAGCTCTGAAGTTACAGGCCGCGGCGGCAAGATCGGCAACACAGGGCGTACTCCAAACATTACCCATCGGGGTCAGCTAGGATCAAGCCTGCACCGCACCACGAGAGATTGGAAGCTCCATCTGCGTGTAGGGTCCAAATGGGCTCAGCTTCTCCCGCGGGGTCAGCCACAGGTGTCTCAGCTATTGTCGGGTTCATCTTCGTCCCCCAGGTGTATTCCGCAATGAAATCGACTATTACTTGGGCTTTTAAGGATGACCGTGGCTGGAAGGAGATGTCAAACTCGCCCAGCCTGATGACCCATTTGGCGAGCCGTCCGGAAGTGTCAGGGCTTTGGAGGATCGCCCTGAGGGGTTGGTCCGTCAGCACGACGATCGGATGTGCCTGGAAGTAGGGCCAGAGGCGCTTTGCCGCTATAACTAGCGAGTAGACCAGCTTTTGCACCTTAGGATACCTTACCTTGGCATCGTGGAGGACCTTACTGATGTAGTAGATATATTCTGCTAGCCGCCTTCCCCCACTCGCACGAGGACAGTGCTGTTGGCCTCGCTAGAGGCCGACAGGTACAAATATAGCACTTTCCCCTCCCTTGGTTTGGCTAAGAGCGGAGGATTTCTCAAGTAGTCCTTCAAGGCTTCAAAGGCCGACCGGGATTCATCAGTCTATTGGAAGCGGTCCGACCGGTGCAGGGTCTTGAAGAATGGGAGGGATCTCTCGGCCGACCGAGAGATGAAGCGGTTGAGAGAAGCAATGCGACCTGTAAGCTCTTGCACCTACTTTTTAGTGGTCGGATGAGTCATGTCGATGATGGCTTTGATCTTTTTGGGGTTGACCTCAATACCCCTTTGAGTAACCAGGAAGCCGAGAAATTTTCTGGAGGTCACCCCGAAGATACACTTGGCGAGGTTCAGCTTCATCCTATGGCGCCTCAGTGCATCGAAGGACTCCTGCAGGTCCCTGATGTGGTCGGCCTTATGGAGGCTTTTGACAATCATATCATCGATGTACGCCTCCATGTTCCTTCCAAGCTGAGCTTCAAAGACTCGGTTAATCAGCCTTTGGAAGGTGACGCCCGCATTCTTTAGACCAAAAAGCATCATCTTATAGTAATACATGCCCCTATCCATGATAAAGGCCATCTTCTCCTCATCTTCGGGATGCATCCTGATCTGGTTATACCCGGAAAAAGTATCCATGAAGCTCGAGAGTTGGTGGCCGGCTGTCGCATCTATCAGCTGATCAATTTTCGGCAAGGGGAAACTGTCCTTGGGGCACGCCTTGTTGAGGTCTGTGTAATCCACACAGATCCTCTACTTCACACTAGCCTTCTTCACAATGACGACATTGGTCAGCCACTCCGGGTAATTAGACTCCCTGATGAAGCCAGCATTGAAGAGCTTCTTCACTTCCTCTTCAATGGCCCTCTGCCTTTCGGCAGCGAAGCTCCTCTTCTTTTGTCGGACGGGCCTATAGGTAGGATCCACCCTGAGCTGATGGGTGATATATCTACTGGGATGCCTGGCATGTCCGATGCCGCCCAAGAAAAGATGTTCGCATTGCTCCTCAAGAAGCCGACCAGCTCTCGCCTAGCCCCCTCATCCAGAGCGCTCCCTATTTGGAGGACTCTTGTGGGATCATCCTCTCTAAGGGGTATAAATACGATCTTCTCGACGGGCCGACCGTGGTTGTCGGCTTCATCTCTAGGGTCGAGCTGCTCGAGTGTGGGGTGCCCGTCCAGCTGCTTGTCATGAATAGCTAAGCATTGCCTGGCTACTCTACGGTCCCCCCTCAGCTCCCCAACTCCGTCACGGGTCGGAAACTTGGCCAGCAGATGGTAAGTGGATACAATGATCCGAAACTTGTTGAGGGCCGACCGACCCAAAATGGCATTGTACGCCGAGGTCGTACGGACCACCACAAAGTTGACGGAGAAGGTTTGCTGGTAAGGTTCTGTCCCGAGGGTCACGGGTAAGGCAATCTCCCCCTCAATCCCGACAGAGTTCCCTCCAAAACCAGTGAGCGGTGCATGGACTCCCATAGTCTAGACCTGGACAAGTTCATTCGGACGAAAGCGTCAACAGTAAAACCTCCGTGCAACTTCTATTATCGATAAGGACGCATTTTACATCATAGTTGGTGATGATAGCCAACACAACCACAGGGTCATTGCCCGGGAGAGGAGGCTCCGAGAGGTCCTCATCAGAGAAACTGATTACATTAGATCCCTTGGACCTTTTTACAATGTCCTGGTCCTCTTTCCGTCCCCAGTCGGATCGTCGGTGCAGCATGCCAATGCCTCCATCCGTTGGGCGCTGATTGGGGAGCTCAGCCTCCTCCGGGGGGTCTCTAGTAGTTGAAGTCCTGGCCCGATCCCGATGGGGTCGGATGTACTTGTTCAGATACCCTCTCCTAATAAGGTCCTCGATGGCGTCTTTCAGCTGGAGGCACTCTTCTATATCGTGCCCATGATCCCTGTGGAACCGGCAGTATTTGTTTTTGTTCCTGGAGGCAAGAGGATCTCTCATCGATCGAGGCCTTTGGAAGAAGGCCTCGTTCTCGATCTTCATCAGGATTTTCTCCCGTGGTGGGGAAAGGGGCGCATAGTTGTTGAACTGCTTGAGGTAGTCCCTCTGCTTGGGACTCTGGCACCGGGTGGATCGGCTATCATCGCCGGGAGGTCGAACCGCAGGGTCCTTGTCGCCCCGCTTATTTAGGGCTGACCTCCCCTTAGCCTGGTGTCGGTTCACCGATTGTTCTTCCATCATGGCATATTTGTGCGCCTTGGCCAGCAGGTCGGTGTAGCTCGCTGGAAGCTTCTTGTCCAGGAAAAATATGAGCCTGGATGAGCGGAGTCCCCTCTTGAAGGCTGACATGGCCACCGCTTCATTCAGGTCGGGGACCTCCATAGTGGTCGAGTTGAAGTGGGCCATTTAGTCCCGGAAGGTCTCTCCTTCCGTTTGTTGGATGAGAAAGAGGCAGTCGGTGTTCTTCGGAGTCCGACTGCAAGTCCTAAAATGAGAAAAAAAAAGGGTTTTGAGCTATGAAAAGGAACGGATCGTACCTGGGCAGATGGCGGAGAACCACATCCGTGCGACCTTCTTCAGAGTCGCCGGGAAGGCGATGCAGTGGAGGGCGTCGTACGTGCCCTGCACCATCATATGGGCCTTATAGGTGCCCAGGTGGTCCAATGGATTGGTGGTACCGTCGTAGGGGTCCACCTGTGGGATCTTGAAATGTCGGGGAATAGACTCCCCCAGAATCTCGGTGGATAAAGGGGGACGAGTGTCGTGCGCCTGCCCCCCCTCAGCATTCTGCCGCTCAACGATCTCGGCAATGCGCTCCTCCATGCGCATGATTTTGCTGCCGTAGTCATGCGGGTCCACAGCAGGGCGTCGGCCATCGATAGGGACAGAGTCGGTGAAAGAGGGGGATGCTGACCTCACCCTCTTTCTTTTAGCACGGGCCCTTAAGGACCCCTGGGGTTCCGGAGCAGCGAGGGACGGGGACGGAGGCACCTTCGGCTGCTGGCTTACGCCAGCGACGGGCTGATTGTTGATGCAGGAAGCTGCCGGCGGCTGCTGTTGATTGTCAGCTATTTCCTGAAAGCGCTGGACCGCTGAGGTAAGTGTCTCAATGCGGTTTACCAGCATCTAGAATTGCTGCAACCCCAGGGTGATAGTGGGCTCGGCGGTGGCGGCAGCATTGCTTTCCGTGCCCGGTGCATCGGGCCGATGATGAGAACGCCCTCCTCTCGCGGAAATACTTCGGGTTCTTCCTCTTGCCATGGCCGGAACTTCCCCGTCGATCTTTTCTTTTAGAACAAGAAGCATAACGAAGGTTCGAGAACCTTCCTCTAGCGCTAATCTGTTGCCGCTCTTCCTCTTGGACCGGGCTCGGTGGGTATGTCGGAAAGCTCCTCGACCAGTTGACCTGCAGAAAGTCCCTAGGCACCGGAGGGGCTCCGATGGGGGACACTCCAATGCTTAAGTTAGAGGAAGAATCAGAGCAACAGAATGGAAAGAACTAAGGAGTTCATGGTAGGGAAGAAGAGAGTTTCCCCTTCGCGGAGATCCCCCGGGCCCTTTTATAGGCATGGAGTGCCGTCAAATTCTGTTGGGGGATAAGCTAGGAAAACTCGGATTTGCCCCCAGGAGAATCATCATGGTGGCAAGATCATGGGCTGGCGGCGTGGCAGGAGCGTCAGAGTGATGGCCTGGCAGCAAGGGTCGTGGCCATGCGGTGGAGTCCGTTACAACAATGTCAGAACTCGTCAGGGAGAAGGCTCCTGGAACCTTCGGGCGGGCCTTCAACAGTGGATCAGCCTCGGTCGAGGGGAGTCGTCCGACTGATCGTGGCGTCCGACAGGGCCTCAAAGAAGCCCACACATGGGCGGGGGGCATACCTGTCGGCCCTCGAGGTTCCCCGGGTCAGTCCTTCAGAAAAGGGGCCGGGGTCCTTCCCAAGAACCGGGGGGCCGGACCTCTCTTCTCACGGCCTCCCGGATCCTGCCGCGAGGGTCGGCTGACCAGACGCTTGGGGCCGGTCCGACCCAGGACTAGCCGAATGGGTACAACAAGTCATATTGATCCAGTTTATTAATTTAAAAGATTTAATTAAGGTATTTTAAAATTAAGAAGATATAAATAAAATTAAGAAGATGTTCATCATGTAAATTTTTTATTTTTTTATTAAATTCCAAAATAAAAAATTATTTATTGAATCAGGTTTATCATTAATTATTAATAATTTAATATATATTTTTTTAATTTCTTTTTTGCTTCACGTGCCATAACAACAAGTGCTACGATGTATTTATGGGAGAGCAAGAAGGCGATGGGGTTGCACATGATGGTGCAAATTAACGGACGCCATGCCACGGTATTCTTCTCGTAAATGAGCTTTGTTAATGCCACGCAATATTCTTCACCAGCCCTAGCAACGGTGGTGGCCACTGGCAATAAATAACGAGGCAGAGGAGTGGGAGGGAGTATCATCCCCCGCTGAAGGAGAAGGAGAGCGGAGAGAGTATCTCCTCATCTCTCCTCTCTCTCTATCTCTCTCTCTCTCTCTCTGTCTCTATATAAATTTCTGTGTCTCTCTAATGGCTGCCAACAAGTGCTTCTATACACATGCTCTTCTTATTCTCATGATCCTTGCCTCTGAAAATTTCACATCAGAGGGAATTAGGCCTTTGGTGGAAGACAAGACCAAGGTGTGCAGGAGAAACTTGGTTGCCAACGGCATGGAGGAAGTTCCCATGGTGCCACCCGTGTTCCATGGAGACAATTCACTTATGGCGGACATCAATGATACTCGACCCACGACTCCCGGGCACAGTCCTGGTGTTGGACATTCTTTTAACGATAAGAACGCCGTGATCAATAAGAACGTTTAGGCTATAAGGTTCCACTTATGGTTTATTTTTAGTTCGTTCCTGTAGTAGCTTGAGTTCAGTTTATTTTTTCCCTTTGTATTAATTATAGCTAATCTAATTAGCTATATATATATATATGTACCCTTATTTATGTACCAAGGCAGTAATATGCTAGATGTTTGGGTGACAACTTCTTTTGTGCTTGTGGGTTCAGTTGCATGCATGAGAAGTCTAGTAGATCATTCTGAGATCTCGCATGCTCTCCTTCCGGCCTCCCCGAATTCTTCCTCTCTCTTTCTCTCTCTCTCTCTCACACACACATTCCGAGTCTTGTCGATAGCTTCTCAACAAATGAGTCTTCTATATATATATATATATATATATATATATATACATAACGATGCAACCCTTCATATATTGCTCGGATCCTAGTAGGTAGTAGCTAGGTGTTTGGTTTGAAATCATCAGTATCATGGTCAAAGAATGGTGATGATTGCACGAACCCAGGTCGATCTCTTGACCAAGTATTATCTTTATCTAATTGTTGTTGGGTACAGCAATGAGCTTCTCAGCCGATGGTTTGTCGCAGCTTGGGATGAAGATGTTCATGACAGCATGTGACAACTAGAGCACCCAAGACATTACTCCTGTCCAATAACAAGATGGCAATTAATTAGTACTTTGAGCAGAGATGTCCCATGTCCTAACCTGGTTAGAACCGACTATATGCCGTTAAAAAACAGCCTACGTACCAACAGCAAAGAAAGAATGACTTATCCTCCTAACCTCCTCTTTTTTTTTTTTTTTTTTTTTTTTTTTTTCTTTTTTTTCTTTTTTTTTTTTTAAGTAGTATTTGATTACCTTTATTCTATCTAAAATAAGATTTTATTCTAATTTATTTTTCCAAACAACTACGATAATCAAGATGAATCATCCAGAATAAATTATTTTGATTAATTTTTGATATTCTAGAATAACTATTTCATGATAGATTATGAAATAATTTATTTTAAATTATTTTTTTTATATGTTGAATTTTACTATAATAATTATACTAGAATGGGATTGTTATTCCATATTTTTAAACAAATAAAAATATAAAATAATAATGATAGATAATTATTTTTAAAAATTGATGTTTTTATTATAAGAATTTTTTTTTTTTAAATCTCCTCGAGCCAAAGGAGCCCAACCCACTCTTGATGGCATCTCGGAAGAAGGAAAAGCCTTTCAGGACAACGCTTAATTGCTTGGTAATTTTATATTCATTTATGAGGGGCAAAGCTTCGCACGAATTGAAGTCACATCATCTCCAACCTTTTGGCGGGACCGCATGTCTCTTGGGTTCAGAAGCTGGCTCGGTTATTAAGGCCACTTAGGTCCAATGTTAGAATCCCTGTAATAACTCGCGAACTATAAACAAATATACCCCCGTTTTCATAATATATATATATATATATATTCAATTATCCCTGCTTATCGCATTCTTTTAAACTAATTCTCAAGTGACGAGGTGGAAGAAAAATCTTAATTTTATGTGCACGATCCCTGGCATTACTACTCCTCTAAAAATTAATTTCTACATCTCTTTCGAATGGAGGCTGCACATGCCACTCTCGGGCCTCTCATGGCTTCCATTCTATCTGCCTCCGCTTTGCTCGCAGAACGCTTTTGCAAGACAAACACCGGAGGGTCATTAATTTGTTTTCTTTTGGAGCCACGAGCAGGATGGAAAGTGCTTAAGGTTCTTGGCCGCTTTTTCTCTCTATTTCTCTAATAAACAAAGAAAAAAGTATGGAATGTTTATTGAAGTATATTATGTCTTTTTAATATCAGTACAATAGAGAGTAACATTTCTCCTGTTTAGGGTTGAACTAGAGAAGTCCAATTCTACGTCATGAGCAGTAAAAATAACTTATGAGGGACAACATTACTAGATTTTTACAGAAATCGATAGGATCATGGCTTCATATATATATATATATATATATATATATATCTTCTCGTAGATTGGACTGTACATGAACCCCTGTTGAATAAAAGTCTCAGAGCTTGATTGCCTGCGATTTCTTACAATCAAAATTGTAGTGAATGGTGAAATATCTTATTCATTTCAAGTTTGTTTTTATTCACATGTGGTTGCAGTTCTGATTGCAAGATAAAGGCTTGATGGATGATGGGATCGATTAGGAATAGAAAGGGATCATAACAACTGGGGAACGGGGCGGGGGTAATGGAATCATATACCAGGTGGTAATAGAGTGTCAAGTTAATTCCCCTTTCTCTCGCAGACATAATAGTTTGCAAATCGCCAATATGGTTGCAGGTTAAGCTGCTTCTAAGCAAACTCAAAGTTTTAATTCCAAATACTGCATGTTGTAGCCAAAACAGGACTAAAGACAGGTTGCAAGTCACTTGCAAGATTCCAACTGTACCTATCACTCACTTCAAAACAAGAGCAGTTAATTGCAATATATATATATATATACAAAAAATATATACGCTTCACGCTTGAAAAGTTTATTGGGCGTACGGTCACTAGCTTGACAAAATTCCACGATAAACGAACTTGCTGAGCTCTATAATAAATTTATGAGCTGCACCAATCTCTCGTTGAAATCTAGTAAGAGAATTGTTTGCATGTAATTTACGAGTACTGTACGTACATAAGCGGTCGTCAGGTTGCCCGAGAGCCAAGATCTATCTCCAGCTTCCTCCTGGACAACAGAAGCGGACACACGATCTAACGTAGAGGCCACTCATGTCTTTCGTTGTTCCAATGGCCCTACCATATGCTACTTAGCACTCTTATATATAATCAAAATTAATAGTTGTCGAGGTACGGAAGCATATGACTCCAAGGGACCCCAACATGATCACTGGTTGAATTCAGTCTTGGCCTCGGTCTCATATTGCACGTTCTGAGGTTTTGGTACCAAAAAAAAAAGAAAAAAAGAACAAAAAAAAAAAGAGAAGAGGTTTTGGATCTCTGTGAAAAGTATCTATCTGGTGGATTTTCTCTCTGACTGGACCTTTAAAGGAATCGTTCCTCTATACCTGCTTTAAACCCCAGCTAGCTTGCCTGATGTTTTTCTCAATTAGATGCAGAATAGTGGGTGGGAGTTGTCATTCTTTTTAAAAATTACAGTATAATAGAAAATGGCAAAATACTATTATTGAAATGGTGCATTGAACTTCTTTACCAGGGTTATGTGCATTGTTATTATTATCTTTCTTTTGGGATGATCAAGATCATGGTCGCCAAAATGGGAAATAGATAATAAAGAACAACACTCATGATAGACGGCTGATGATAGGTTGAAGTATGCAGAACCATGTATAAAAATATATGGAAAACCATAACAAAATCATAACCTGTCCCTGTTAAAAAACTAGGCTCCATTGGTTGTGGTACCATGGATAGATCTTTGCTACAGATTACCTGCCGATGATCACCGGCCATAGGTGGCAGTTGGTAATTGATGCCCAAAGAATGGGGTCAGTGGTGTAAGTTGGGTCCACATCGCCCTGGTGAAATGAGTGGTAATAAAATCGTAGAGGTGACTTGTAGCTTTCTCTGAATAGATACAAATGGATAAAATAGTAGTTATTTGAAAAAGTTGTTTATAACTAGAGTTAAGAGTCTGGATATATTTTGCAATTTGCAGCGTTAAAAGCTATACGATTCCGAAAGGCTCTACAATTTTGAATAACTACTTTACCATCTACCTCGAGGATGGGCTGCTGTAATAAAGCATTGCGTTCACCACCATTATTCCCTTCTTTATTTCCGAGATATACTTATAACGGCACTTCATATGATGTTGTTGGGATGCGCACAGTAAATTGAATCGATTTAGATTTTTAATTAATTTTTATTTATTCATTTTAGCAATTTACTAATGACACAGATAGATATTAAATCAGAAGAAAAGACGAGATTTAACGTGGTTCGATAAATTTGCCTACATCCATATAGAAGAAGGAGCAATCCACTATAATCTGTCCCCAGAATTGGATACAAAAGAAATACAAATATTCCAATAACAATTACAGATTAATCACGAAGAGGCAAACAAATCAAAAGGGAAGAAGAAAACATGAGAGATCACAAAATACCAGGCTTCTAGCCTCGCCAAATCCTGTCGTGGATTCTCTGTTCTTTTATTTGCTCTTTGGATCGTCTTCAATATTTTTCTGGACCTTCTGCAACTCTCTGTTGCATCTCAGAATAAATATTTCGACGTCTTATGTCGCAGGGCGTCTCTATGGTTTTTAAAAACTATCGGAAACTGTGTCAAAAGAAACCTAAAACAAGTCCAATGCCTTTCAAAAATATTCCAGGCCATCAGATAAAAAATTAATGGCTCAAATCGAGCCACAATCCATGCAAAACACTGCCTCAATGCCAGATCAAACCATGGCCATCTGATCGCGCGATCGGACGGTCGAGAACTCGCCATGCTGTGGACTGAACGGAAGGAAACCGTGCGCCGTGCGAAATGCGCATGGAAACTCTCCACTCGGCTACCGCAACGCACTGGGCCAAGCCCACGCGCGTTCGCGCGCGTGCGTCATGGGCTGGGGCTGGCATTTGGGAGCAAAATAAGTAACAATCCTCCTCCTTGCGACAAAAAAAAAATGCCTCTATTAAATATGGATTGTAAAGCCTCCTCCTCATCACAAGCCCCGAAGGGACATCAGCAAGTGTTCAAACCAATCAAGTTCAGGAATGTCCTGAACTTGACCACTGGAATTGGTTTAGTGAGCATATCAGCCGGATTAATATCAGTGATAATTTTTTAAAGTTGAATATCACCATCCTCTACCAAATCTCTGATAAAGTGATACCTGACATCCACATGCTTAGTACGTTCATGATACATCTGATCTCTGGCAATATGTAAAGCACTTTGACTGTCATAGTGAATAACCAAATAATTCTGCTTGAAACCCAAATCTTGTACTAACCCTCTTAGCCAGATAGCTTCCTTTGCTGCCTCTGTCAATGCCATATATTCTGCCTCTATAGTAGACAAAGCAACTGTAGATTGCAAAGTAGCCTTCCAACTAATTGCACAACCAGAGAGATTAAATACATATCCGGTCAATGACCTCCTCCTATCCAAGTCACAAGCATAATCTGAATCACAAAATCATGTAACAGTGCAACCACTCTGTCCGGAGAATACCAATCCCAAATCAGAAGTACCTTTCAAGTATCTAAGAATCCATTTCATAACTGACCAGTGAGCTTTTCCAGGCTTGTCCATATATCTGCTCACTATACTAACTGCTTGTGAAATATCAGGACGAGTGCAGACCATTGCATACATGATACTGCCAACTGCACTCGCATAAGGCACTTTAGACATATACTTCTCCTCATCCTCAGTCTGAGGAGAATCCCTGGCAGATAACCGAAAATGACTGGCAAAAGGAGTAGTGACTGGCTTAGCTGTAGACATACCATATCTATCCAAGACTTTCTCAATATAATCATGCTGAGTAACAAATAGTCTACATAATTTTCTGTCACGAATGATCTCCATCTCAAGTATCTTCTTTGTCGGTCCAAGGCCCTTCATCTCAAATGCAGTACTAAGCTCAGCTTTCAGCTTCTGAATGACTGACATATCCCTGGCTGCAATTATCATGTCATCCACATATAATAATAAGTAACAAAAGGACCCGTTTGAAAAATGCTGATGATACACGCAACTATCATATGGAGATTTTTTGAAGTCATGGTTGACCATAAACCTATCAAATTTGTGGTACCATTGTCTTGGAGATTACTTCAAACCATACAAAGACCTTTTGAGCAAGCATACATAATCTTCTTTATCTGGAGCCTCAAAACCAGGTGGCTGTTGCATATAAATCTGCTCCTCCAAATCACCATGTAAAAATAACATCTAGCTGTTCTAACTCCAAATTATGAGAAGCAACTAAAGCAAGAAACACACGAATAGAAGAGTGTTTAACCATATGAGAAAATACCTCCTTATAATCAATACCCTCTCTTTGACTGTAACCCTTAGCCACCAATCTTGCCTTATATTTCAAATCTTGAGGAGTAGTTCCTTCCTTCTTCTTGAAGATCCATTTGCAGCCAATTTTCTTCTTGCCCTTAGGTAATCTGACTAATTCCTGAGTCTGATTCTTTTCCAAAGACTAAAGCTCTTCTACCATAGCCATGGTCCATTGCTCAGCTTGTGAACTACCAATTACTTCTTGAAATGTGGTCGGCTCATCACCTATAGTGTCTGCAATATTCAGAGCATAATATACTAACTCAGCATAAGCAGAATCCTCAAAACCATACCTTTGAGGTGCTCTGATATGTCGCCTGGTTCTTCGAGTAGCAATACTATCATCTTGAACTTGACCACGTACAATAACCTTCTCCTTAGTCTATAACTCTGGATCTGTCTGCTGATGATGTTCATTCTGAATATCACATGTAGGCTGCAACTGCTGTGATCTAATAATCTGATTAATATCAACAACAGTCCTATCATGCTGATCATGAACCTGATCTCCCGGTGAAGAACTTGGCTGTAGATGCCGTGAAGGAGTGGCTGACTCATCAAAAGTCACATCCCTATTGATTAGAAAATCCTGGGATTCGGGCTTTGTGCATCATAATCTGTAGTCCTTCACCCCATATGCATATCCAAGAAATATGTATTTCTTAGCCCTAGGATTCAGCTTTCCATCTTTGTCATGTGCATATATTGAACACCCAAATACTCTAAGAACTGAATAGTCTGTAGGTCTACCTGTCCACATCTCTTCCGGAGTCTTCATATTCAATGCAGATGCTAGAGATCGATTTATAATAAAGCAGGCTGTACGTGTAGCTTCTGTCCAGAAATCTCTACTCAATCCAGAACTTGATAGCATAGATCTGACTCTTTCCAGTAGTGTGCTATTCATGCATTCCGCCACACCATTTTGCTGAGGAGTATATACGGTGGTCCTATGCTTGACAATGCCCTCTGACTTGCAAAAGTCATTTAACTCTGTAGAACAAAATTCCAATACATTGTCAATCCGGAAGGTTTTCACCTTCCTCTCAGTTTGCCTCTCAACCATAGCCTTCCACCCTTTAAAAGTGTGAAACACATCACTTTTATTTTTGATAGTATAAATCTAGACTTTGCGGGAGTAGTCATCAATCAAAGTGAGCAAATATCTAGATCCACCCTTGGATGTAACTGGGGTAGGTCCCCATAGGTCAGAATGAATGTAATCTAATATACCTGCTGTCCTGTGCACGCCTGAAGTAAAACTGACTCTATGTTGTTTTCCAAATATGCAATGCTCACAGAATCTAAGTGCATCAACTTTCTGACCTCTTAGCAGACCACGTCTGCTCAACTCCTGTAAACCTTTATCTGATATGTGGCCCAATCTTTGATGCCATAACTGTGTCAATTGAACAATAGAGGAATGTGCTGAAAAAGCCTCACCAACCACTGTAGTGCCATCCAAATAATAAAGAGTGCTACTCAATTTACCTCTTAACAAAGTCAATGCACCTTTACTAATTGTAATAGATCCTCTACCCCATCTGCCGTCAAAATTTGCAATATCAAGAGTATTTATTGAGAGAAAATTTCTTTTCAATTGGGGAACATATCTGACATCATCCAAAGTTACCACAGTATTTTCATGAGATTTGATCTGAACTATATCAATTCCTTCCACTTTATAGATGGCATCATCCCTAAGAAGAACAGAACCTCCATCACATGATCTAAAAGAAGTGAACCATTCTTTATGGGATGTCATGTGGAAAGATGCTCCAGAGTCCATGATCCAGGTATCAGCCTGACTGACACTGCATGCAGCTATAAATATTGCATCATCTGCAATACTACTGTGATCTACTAAAGTAACTGCAACTGATGTCGAATATGAGATTGTTCCTTTTTCTTTCTGTTCCTTCTCTTTCTTGGAGTGTAGAAGTCTACACTCATTTTTCCGGTGGCCTGGCTTCTTGCAGTAATGGCAAACTCCGGGTCTTTTAGACCTAGACTTTGATCTTGTCTTGGATTTGTTTCTACCTTGTCCACCTGTTCTTTGCTCATCTCTACCTCTGACAGTAAGTCCTTGTCCCAGATTTGGAGCCTGATGCTCCAACTATATTTTCAACCTGAGCTCATTGGATAACAAAGCGGCTTTAACCTCATCGAGACTTATAGTCTCTCTTCCATAGAGCATGGTAGTAGTAATATTTTCATAGGACTTAGGCAAAGAATAAATCAGGATCAAAGCCTTGTCTTTCTCATCAACATTAACACGAATATTCGTCAAATGAGCATGAGCTTATTATAATCATCCAAGTGATCCTTGAGTGAGGTCCCTTCCATCATACGGAATGTGTGTAGCTTGCCCATCAAATACAGCCTATTTGTAAGAGATTTTGGCATATACAAAGTATCCAATTTTTTCCATACACTTTTAGCTGTAACAAGATCCACCACATTACGGAGAACTTTATTACTTAGTCACGAAAACAGAGTCCCAAGTGCTCTCTCATTCATCTCCTCTTTTGCAGTCTCTGTATTACCTGGAATTGCATCCATACATTTGAGGGCTATTGACACGCCCTCCTTGACCAGCAGATATTTCATTTTCACCTTCCATAGTGCAAAATCACCTGTGCCATCAAATATCATCACCTCATGCCTAGAGGTAGTAGAATGAAAAATAATTGACTCAGGAGCCGTAGAAGAACTTGGTTGCCCGTCAGATGCCATCCCAGTGCTCTGATACCAATTATTGGAATGTGCACAGCGGATTGAACCGGTTTAGGATTCCAATTAATTCCTGTTTACTTACTTTAGCAATTTATCAAAAATACAGGCAGATATCAAATCAGAAGGAAAGATGAGATTTAACGTGGTTCGGCAAATTTGCCTACATCCGCACAGAGGAATGAGCAATCCACTATAATCTGCCCCCAGAATTGGGTACAAAAGAAATATAAATATCTCAATAATAATTGCAGATTAATCACAAAGAGGCAAATAAATCAAAAGAGAAGAAGAAAACAGGAGAGATCACAAAATACCAGGCTTCTAGCCTCGCCAAATCCTGTCGTGGATTCTCTGTTATTTTATTTACTCTCTAGATCATCTTCAATATTTTTTCTGGACCTTCTGCAGCTCCCTGTTGCATCTCAGAAAAAAATATTTCGGCATCTTGTATCGCAGGGCGTCTCTATGATTTTTAAAAACCATTGAAAACTGTGTCAAAAAAAACCTAAAACAAGTTCAATGCCTTCCAAAAATATCCCAGGCCATCAGATAAAAAATCAACGGCTCAAATCGAGCTACATTCTGTGCAAAACATTGCCTCAATGCTAGATCAAACTATGGCCGTCCGATCGCATGATCGAATGGCTAAGAACTTGCCTTGCTGTGAACTGAACGGAAGGAAACCGTGCGCCGCGCGAAACGCGTTCAGAAACTCTCCGCGCGGCTGCCGCAATGTGTTGGGTTGAGCCCATGCGCGTTCGCGCGTCATGGACTGGGGCGGGCATTTGGGAGCAAAACAAGTAACATATGTGGTGACTATCCAATATTATTCATTATTTAAACAAGCCTTATGAGGCTCTTGCATGATTTGATTGCAACCTTTCTCTTATACAACTTGAGAAGGGTGCCACCATGGATTTACTTGCCCTATTAGCACAAAATGGCATTATTGGGATATCCCGGTTCAGCTATAAACCAAACTCTGGATTGACTGGTCGAAACCCGTTTCTTCGGACTACGGACTCCGGACCAAGCAAGGGACAGGCCAACCGCAGGCAACCCAAGGCTTCATACCGGACCATAATATCCGGAGGCTGGTCCTTCGGGTAACGTCTTCGACCCCAGCCGAAGATCAAACTACTCATCGACTTTCGAAGGCACGTACTTCGGTTCCTGCCGTGGACACGATCTCCAGCCTCGGGGAAATCCAAATCTTTGGCCCACACAAGGGAAAATCCAAAGCTTATACCACAATCTGTTCCAGAAAGGCAATTATAACCAACGGTTACAATCGACACTCATCATGCCATGATCATGGCACGCAACTCCAGCTGCCACACCTCCGATCTGGCCGGAATCGCTCAATGACAACCCACGATCGCTAATCATGGGAGACATTGGCTCCCCATGATCACCGGAAAAAGAGCGGGACGCAGGCCGGAGGCCTTCTTTAAATAAGGGTAAGAAGGATTGCTCGAGGTACGGGAACATCCTCGTTCACATATGCTTACAATCTCCAAAAGCCCTTTTTCTCTTCCACTCTCGCCACCTTCCCCATTCTGTGGCTGGGATCCGCCACTGACTTAGGTATCGGAGTGTCCTCCACTTGAACAACTCCGACAAGGGACCTGTTTTGCAGGTGAACCAGGGAGCGATCTTGCGACGCAGCGGCTCCGACCAGCCGATCCAGGGATTTCACGTCAGCAGATTGGCGCGCCAGGTAAGGGGGCGTTAATATTTTTTAAGCTCCCTCCCAGATAAGGGGAAGAAAAAAAAAAATTTTAATGGCAAGAGGAAAAGCTCCAATCGCTTCTACAAGCCGGAGTCGTGCTCCGTCTCAAGGGTGTGCACCCCCGGAGGAGAATGATGCTCCACCTCCCACAGTTGCTGTGGGAGTACAGCAGTTTGAAGCTCTTATGAACCAGGTCGCCAACCTTAACGCCATGGTTCAAGAATTCCAAGACAGAGCCTTTCCGATGGGAAACCCACCGTCTGTTTCTAGACATAGCTCTCGATCCCAAAGAAGGAGAGCTCCACGGAAGGACTCCGCGCATCCCTCCCCCCATTCTCGGCCCTCTCCTGAAGGCCGAACTTCGAGATTGCCCAAGTCAGCCAATTCCCCACACAAAGGGAAAAGGCCTAGGCAAACTTCCTCACTCTCCTCCGGAGACTCCACTTCTGTGGAGAGAGTGCCAAAGCAGACTCCCGATTATGACGGGAGGTTCAGAGCCATCGAATCAGAGATGGCGAAGGTGCGAGATCATAGGATGCGGGATCTTAAGGTTCCCGACGACCTGATTGTGGGTGACCTACGCCCACCTTACACCGATAGCATCATGGCCGAGGTCATCCCTCGGCACTTCAGGATTCCCCAGATGGAGCCTTACGATGGCACCACCGACCCTCTCAATCATTTGGACAGCTTCAAGGCCCATATGATGATTCAAGGAGTTTCGGACGCGATGTACTGCTTGGCATTCCCGGCTACCTTGAAGAAGTCCGCTTGGATGTGGTACTCGAGCTTGCACCCAGGTACCATCGATTCCTTTTTCGAGTTAGAAAAACTGTTTGTCTTGCATTTCAGAACCTGCCGCAAGACTCCTCGGAATACGGACATACTATTCCTCCTTCACTAGAATGAAGGAGAAAGCCTGCGAGATTATATCTCCAGGTTTAATGCGACCACGCTTGAGATCCCAGATCTCAACGAACACATGACCATGTCAGTACTGAAGAAGGGGCTTCGTACCTCCAGGCTTACTTTCTTCCTAGATAAGAAGTTCCCTAAAAGCTATGCTGAGCTCCTGTCAAGGGATTAGAAATACGCCGATGCTGAAGAGCAGGCGGCGAATCGATGATTGATTGAAGGGAAACCCCCTTCAAAGAAGAAGAATAACAGGGGACAAGGTCCCCAAACTTCTAATAATAACGGTGGCAGATATGCAGATCGTTGAAGAAGTCCTCCCAAGCCCAGAGCATTGGGAGGAAGATTTGACTCCTACACCCCCCTCAACCTCCCTCGAGAGAAGATCCTCATGGAGATAGAAAAAGAAAACTCTCTCCAACGGCCCCGTCCCATGAAGGCCTCCTCTTCCATCAGAAACAGGAACAAATATTATCGATTCCACCAGGACCACGGCCACAATACAGAAGAATGCATTCAGCTGAATGATGCAATTGAGGATCTCATCAAGAGAGGATACCTGGGGTGGTATATCGGTCACCAAGGTTCCCGATCGGAAGCAACTGTTCCCCAGCCACCTCCTGAAGAGGCCGAATTACCAAATCAAAGGCCCACCAACGGAGGTGTAGGGATGATACACCGACCCACCAACTAGAGAAGGGATGAGGATGATGCTCCAAAGCGACTTAAAGACAACAACACCATCCTCTTCTCCGACGATGACCTTGTAGGAGTTCGGCTCCCACATGATGATCCTCTTGTAATTTCGGCCATAGTGGCCAATTATGATGTACAGCGGATCCTTGTAGATAATAGAAGTTCGACAGATGTCTTGATATACGATGCATTCTCTAAAATGTATTTGCCTAGACATCAACTGCAAAGGTCCCCCATACCGCTCTCTGGTTTTGGGGGCAACCAAGTTTATGCCGAGGGGGAAATAGTGCTGCTTGTAACCCTCGGCACCAAACCTTGATAAAAGACACTGCCGATCAACTTCATGGTAGTCCGGATCCTCTCAGCATACAATATTATTCTGGGGTGGCCTGTCTTGATCAAGTTCCAGACTGTGATCTCCTCTCACTACCTCTTAGTACACTTCCCCACCAGGAACGGTGTTGGAGAAGTTAGAGGAAACCAGAGGATGGCACGGCAGTGTTTGATGATTGAAGACAGGCATTTCAAGGATTTGACGACTCCGAATCAGCTAGATCTGAGAAATGCAACTACAAATCTTGGTGAGCCCATGGAGATACCTTTGAAAGAAGAAGATCCCTCTAGAGTTGTGCAGATCGGGAGCGCACTTGATGAGAAAACTAGAATGGAGTTAATCCATTTCCTTAGGGACAACGACGATGTCTTCGTCTGGTCGGCTTCGGACATGCCCGGGATTCCTGTCAAAGTAATTACTCATCGGCTGGAAGTAACCCCTGGGTACAAGCTGGTGCGGCAGAAGAAGATGAGCTTCACCCCTAAAAGACAGCAAGCTGTAGACGAAGAGGTTGGCAAGCTCCTCAAAGCAGGGTTCATCAAAGAGGCCCGATACCCCGAGTGGTTGGCCAATGTGGTGATGGTGAAGAAAGCTAGTGGCAAGTGGAGGATTTGCATCGACTATACAGACCTCAATAAAGCTTGCCCAAAAGATAGCTTCCCTCTCCTAAAGATTGATCAACTGGTCGACGCTACCGCCGGCTACCAGTTGCTAAGCTTCATGGACGCTTTCTCCGGCTACAATCAAATTAGAATGGATCCACAAGATGAGGAGAAGATGGCATTCATCATTGATAAGGGCCTCTACTGCTACAAGATGATGTCGTTTGGCCTCAAGAATGCCGGAGCGACATTTCAGAGGCTGATCAACAAGGTGTTCGAAAAGCAACTAGGGAGAAATATGGAGGCCTATGTTGACGACATGATCGTCAAGAGCCTCCACCGGAGAAATCACATCCGCGACTTGGAAGAATCATTCAGCGCTCTCCGGAGCTACCATATGAAGCTAAACCCGGCAAAGTATGCCTTTGGGGTCACTTCGGGCAAATTCCTCGGCTTCCTTATCACCAAACGAGGGATTGAGGTGAACCCTGAGAAGATTCAAGCCTTGAAAGATATGAGACATCCCTTCTACAAAAAGGAAGTCCAGCAGTTGACAGGGAGGATTGCCTCCCTAAGCAGATTTATCTCTCGATCAGCCGAGAAATGTCTTCCATTCTTCAAGGTACTCCGGCAATCAAAGGGCTTCGACTGGCCCGAAGACTGTCGTGCTGCCTTCGAGGAACTGAAGAAATAGCTGGAGACCCCGCCATTGCTCTCCAAACAACAAGAAGGCGAGGTCCTCTACCTATACCTCTCTGCTTCAGATGAAGCAGTAAGTTCGGCTCTTGTCCGGAAAGAGGAAGACGGGTCTCGCAAGCCGATCTACTACATCAGCAAGGTCCTACATGATGCAGAAACGCGATATGCAAGGATGCAAAAGCTGATCTACTCCTTAGTGATTGCAGCAAAGCGACTATGGCCATACTTTCAGGCCCACACCATCATGGTGCTAACTGATCAACCTCTCAAGGCCGTTCTCTCAGATCTCCAGACACCTCTGGAAGGATAGCCAAGTGGGCTGTGAAGCTAAGTAAATTTAACATCAGCTTCCAACCCCGAGCAGCTATGAAGGCCTAGGTGCTCTCCGATTTTTTGGCTGAGTGCACCTGGAAGTCCGAAGGCGAAGCATCTTCGGTAGAAGAAGAAGCCCCGAAGGAGACAAAGTCTGTTTGGATGCTTCATGTGGACGGAGCTTCTAATGCTACTGGGTGCGGGGCTGGACTCATGTTGGCCGAACCTGACGGCCATACCTAGAGTACGCACTCCGTTTCTCCTTCCACGCCTCCAATAATCAGGCCGAATATGAAGCCCTACTTGCCAGACTTCGGATCGCCAAGGATCTGGAAGTCCGGTAACTTTGAGCCTTCTCAGATTCCTAACTGGTTGTAAATCAAGTCAACAAAGAATATGCAGCCAAAGATCCAACCATGGTGCAATACCTGGACAAGGTACGGGCTTTATCTTCCCAACTGGAATATTTTGAGATTATCCATGTTCCACGATCAGAGAACTCCTGGGTGGATGCACTGTCTCAATTAGCAACTACAGCATCGGAGTCCCTCGGACGCACCTTTGTTGAACATCTTGAAACTCCTAGCATAGCCGAAGAGGCTACAGAGGTGCGCCAAATCAACACTGAGCCAAGCTGGATGGATCCCATCATCAGATTCCTGAATGAGGGAGAACTACCGGAAGATAAGGCAGAGGCCAAGAAGATCCACTAGATGGCATCCCAGTACGTCATCTTAGACGGAACCCTCTACAAGAGATCGTTCTCCCAGCCACTGCTAAAATGCTTAGGCCCCACCGATGCAGATTATGCTTTGAGAGAGGTCCAGGAGGGCATATGCGGTGATCACTTGGGAGGCAGATCTCTGGCATATAAGATCATTCGACAGGGATATTATTGGCCCTTCATCCAGAAGGACTCAGCTGATTTCGTGCGGAAGTGCGACCAATGCTAGAGGTATGCCAATGTACAGAGACAACCTGCGAGTTACCTGACTCAACTGGCTGCCCCATTGGCCTTTTGCCTAGTGGGGGATGGACATTCTTGGCCCATTCCAACCAGCATCAGGGCAAAGAAAGTTTCTCCTAGTAGCCATCGACTATTTCATGAAGTGGGTAGAAGCCGAACCATTGGCCTAGATCACAGAAGGCAAGGTGGAAAATTTTGTAAAAAATTCTATCATATTCAGGTTCGGCATCCCACATGTCATCATTACGGACAACGGGAGACAGTTCGATAATTCGAAGTTCAAGGACTTCTGTGCTCAGTACCATATCCAGTATCGGTTGACATCTGTTGCTCATCCACAATCCAACGGAGAAGCCGAAGTTACCAACCGGACTATCCTCCATGGTTTGAAGACAAGGTTGAACGCCGCCAAAGGGCTTTGGGCCGAAGAACTGACCTTCGTTCTTTGGGCATACCGAACTACCCCGAGAATGGCCACGGTGAATCTCCGTTCAACCTGGCCTACGGTACCGAAACCGTACTACCTATCGAAGTCTCCCTACAGTCCCTGAGAATTGACAACTATGAAGAGCCTGAGAACTCCGATCGCAGAAGGATTGATCTGGATTTGCTATCAAGCACCAAGCTACAGGCCCAGATAAGGATGGCAGCATACCAGCTAAAGGTCGCCAAGTATTACAACTCAAGGGTGAAGGAGCAAACTTTCTGCATGGGGAACATGGTATTGCAAAGAGCAGAAATGTCCAGGCCAATGGAACAGGATAAACTCTCCCCCAACTGGGAAGGTCCATATCAGGTCAAGAAAGTCATTCGACCAGGGACATATCGACTCAAGACCCTGGAGGGGAAGGCCCTATCCTGGCCATGGAATGTACAAAACCTTCGCAAATACTATCAATAAAAGAGTTCCTAAAATTCCTGTGCAAAGCTTCTCAACCTTACTCAACTCAGAGCGACTAGTTGCATCGACTGAATGGCAACAGCCTGAGTGACCCGATCTGAAAAATCGGTCAACTGCGTAAAGGAGAGTCTGATCCACTCACCTTATCGGTATGCCCGACGAGCGCAATGGATGGTCTAACCAGGCCACCAAAAAGATCAAAGGCATAGAGATGGTTCTCGTAACCTATCCTATGGTGAATCCGAACACGCACCGAGGCGGGCTTGAACAACCTACCTTAATCATGACAGAAAGTATACAGGGATGGTGTAAACACCTTATCCTACGGAAAACCTGAACACGTGCCTAAAAGGACCACTGTCGTCCTTTCTGTCAACAACATTCATTCTCAGAACGGTCCAATTGACCTCACTTCTTCCTTATAGACCGAAAGTGGTCTGCGGAGTCTACACTATAGACAAATCATGATGTAACACATCGCAAAGAGTACACGGGAAGAGGTAACAGAAAAGATTTTTCGTTCCTTTTAAATTTTTACACAAAAAAAAAAGAAGAAAGGAAGAAACTCTCATAAGGAGAGACAAAAAAAAATAACAGCAGCAGAGAGATGTGGAAAATTTTCAATAACTCCCCGCCGGGTTTTTCCCGTACTGGCGGGGAAAGATCTGGTGGGATGACGAAGGGCTCCCGGGGTTCCCGTCCGAACCCAAATCCAACCCTTGATCGGAGTTGGAATCGAATTCGTGGTCGGGAAAGGGAACAGAGGGCTTGATGTTGTCCAGGCCCTTCAAGTTATAAAACTTGGAGGCCTTCCTCCGACATTCCCAAAACCCCTGGTGGAAGGAGTCCAGAGCCATCCCGGTGAGTTCGTCCTTGAAGGTGACAGAAGCTTTGAAGTTTGAGACGGCATACGCCGCCTCCCTCCTCGCTTCCTCCGTCGTCGTGGTCGCCACCGTGACTTGGGCCCAAGCTTCCCTCAGCCGAGCCTCCAACAGGCGGACCTTCTTCTCGAGGTGGTCCACGAGAGGCTCCTCTTCATCGTCCTCTGGCCCAGGTGACTCCAGACTTTGCTTCCTTCTCGGGTCGATAGCCCTTCTCTTCACCGCACGGCGGAGTTCAGAAGTGCTGAACCTCATTGTTAATGGAGGGAAGAAGCCTATGGAAATGATGGCCTTTGACAACGGAGGGCAGGGTCCTATTTATAGAAACCTTGCACCCACGACCGACTGCGGGGAGGCGTGCCCCTCATCCTTCCCAGTCGCATCAAAAAGTGCCACGTGTCCAGACGACACTTCGAGAACCAGAAAATTACTTGGAGCCATCCCCAGGACAACAACCGCCATCGCTTCGAATCTGGAGAAATCCTCACCGTGCGACGGCTTCATTAATGGCTCCTTTTTGGAAAAAGGAGACCCGGCGGCTTGCAAGGTACAAGAAATCATGACTGTACAAATATCGACGTACCACATGGAATGACTCTTGCCCGCCCCAACGAACAAACTTAACATCCGAAGGAAGGTGACGGTCTTCAGCAATGGAGTTCTGGTTCGTTCCGGAGTTCATCCTCATCGATTGAATGGCCTTCGGCTACAACTGCTCAACCAAACAGGAAAGAGAACGGTAAAACCGGTTCTTGTCAACTGAACGGCCTTCGGACATGACTGTTTGGCTAATCAAAAGAAAGAACGGTAAAACCATTTTGAGCCACACATGAAGTACAACATGGTGTATGCAAAGGAAGGAAAATTCATTCCAAAATCTAGAAAAGTTGTCATACAAAGTTCATTAATAAAACAAAAGGAAAGAAGGAAAATACATCCAAAACGATCCAAGTCACTCAACATCAGCAGGAGAAGGCTCCACACCACAGGACTAGAGCACCTTATCAATTTGCTCTGAGAGGACCTCGTCAATCTGGGCCGGGACCGGAGAACCTTCAGCTTGGACTCCTCCTACCTGAGTTTCCTCCTGAACCGGGGTTAGAGTCGGGGTCACCTCTGGATTTTCTACTGAGGTAGCAGCCTCCTCCTCTGGACATGGCGCCTCCTCGGCCTCTACCATAGCTTCGGCCCCCTCCACTTCCTCTTCTTCTCCAGCTATATCGAAGAGTGGAATGCTGGAAAGGTTGAGGTGAGGGAAGGCCCCCTTCACCCTGGAGAGTCCGTCGTTGAAGCCGTGCTGGTAGCCATACAAAGTTACTTCATTGATCTCCATCTGGAACTGCTGAGATGTCTTGAAGTTCACCATGGCATCATCTACCTGCTTCTTCGAAGATGCAGACTCACTCTTAGCAACTTCGGACTCCAGGATCGCCTCTTCGGCCCTCCTGGAAGCCTTCTCCACCGCCTTGGTCAGGCTCTCTATCTTTTCCTGATCCTCCCTGGCAGCCTGCTCTAGGGATTCGACTTGCTTCCTGCTCCTCCTCCACCCTGCCTCTTGCCCCGTCATTATCACAGGAGCACTTCTCAGTTCGCCCTTCAATTCGCGAACTTCATCATTCATTCGGGCAAGATGGTCCTCCATGGACTGCTTCAGCTCCTCGGCTACTTCCTTCGCAGCCCTAGCAGTCTAAAGCTCCTTCTTAAGGTCATGGATGAGGCTGTCTACATTTTCCAGGCCCTCCTCCATGAAGGTGAGGTCGTAGACCAACTACAGCAAAAGAGAGAGATCATGAATCGAACAATTCTCAAGACAGAGAAGTGACAGGATCATACCTGTTGCAGGGTGGAGAAGGTAAAATCGGACACCCTGGAAAGGCTCCGGTTTCGAAAAATAGCCAAGTTGTGAGGCAGGAGCGTACCCTTCAATACCTGCCTAGCTATGGCCGGGACCAGCAGTCCCCTCGTAGGCAAAAGCTCCGAGAAGTTTGTTAAACGGACTCCGGCTGAGGAGGCCCCATAGGCGAACTCTCCTTCAACTTGCCGCGCTTCACCCCTTTCAGTAGCAGGAGGCAAAATGGTGGCACATCTGCTCTCTAAGGTGGGCTCCCTGCTGTGCGAACTGGGAAAACGACCGCCGGCGGAGCTTCAACTAGATGGGGTCTTGACGGAGCCCCTTCCATAGTTACTACATCTTTCCCTGAGGTCCCCCAGGAAGATGAAGTGCTTTGGTCCCCTTCGGGACCATCCCTCCGAGCTCTCTTCCGAACCACAGACCTGGTAGGAGGGGCCTGTGCCACCCTCTTCTCCGAAGTCTGACAGAGCCAGCTTAAGCTGGGCTTCATCTCGCCACCTGCAAGTAAAGGATTTCACTTCAATTGATTGGGCTATAATAAATCCAAGAAAGAGGGACAAAAATTTCTATAGTTATACCTAATGAGGGGAATCTGCTAATTCTCGCCCGGTGGAGATTTCTCTCCTCCAACAATTCTCGAATTGGGGCAACTTCGGAGTTGACCAGGAGGTCATAGTCCGACTGATCGGCCGCCAAGACCTTCTTTCCATCATTGGCGGTCATGCGAGGCTTCTTCCACACCATATCGAAGCCCCATGAATTAAGAGACAACACAAACACAAAAATGGGTTTCCACCCATGGATGGCGCTGGGCATATCCTTGATAACCCTACGGCCTGATTTAGGGCCAATCACCCACCATCCGTTGCTGTGGAAATCCCTCTTGAGGATGAAAAGGGCCATGAACAAATTGGTCCTAGGCTCTATGTTCACGATGCTGCACATAACCAGGAACCCATAAATATTCCTGATGTTGTTCGGGGTCAACTGCGCTGGCACCACTTTGTACAAGCGAAAGATCTTGACGAAGAAAGGGTGCATGGAAAACCGAAGACCAGCTTTCAGGTGATCTTCGTATACGGCTAGGCACCCAGGGGGAGGTTCGTTCACCCGCTCTTCGGGCGCGGGGAGGACGAAGGAAAATTTCTCAGGAATGCTGTAGCGTTCCCAAAGAAGGGCTACCTTGCCCTGAGAAATTGAGCTGGGGACCGACTCCGGACCTACTATGTCTCTGGCCCCGAGGGCCCAACCTTTTCCCCCTGACTCTCTACGGTCTCTTCCATGACAAAGGAATGAAGCAAGGGAGCAGAAAGAAGATTCTACCTGAGGAATAGATGGGTAGTCCAGAACAATTTGGGCGGAGGATGAGACGAAGTTGAAGAAGCTTCCTTGGCCAGACCTTCGCCCTTCCCCAAAAGAAAAGTTGGGGTCTCTAGAGCCCCGCCGGAGTTAAATTAACTTAAGGTTACCCTGGGAGGTAACCCACCTGCAGCTGACCGCTATGATAAGGTATACCCTTTATCCAACAGATGGAGGATAGCCACCACAACCATCCAAATCCCAACCAAAAGATTGCCTCAACCACCGTGCAATGGGAAAAGAAAAGATGGCCCCAGGGCCATCAACTTTTTCTTTCTTCCCCAATCCGGGAGTGACACCTATCCACCATCTGATTCTCAGATCACGATGGACAGTCCAATCAAGGATCCCGTAATCATCCACTGCACCGTCTTTCAGGAGGAAAACGACAAGACATTAATACTCTCACTTCTCGAGGCAAATCTCTGCTTCGAAAACTGAGAGTAAGGGGCAACTGTTGGGATATCCCGGTTTAGCTATAAACCAAACTCCGGATCGACTGGTCGAAGCCCGTTTCTCCGGACTACGAACTCCGGACCAAGCAAGGGACAGGCCAACCGCAGGCAACCCAAGGCTTCATACAGGACCACAACATCCGAAGGCTGGTCCTTCTGATAATGTCTTCGGCCCCGGTCAAAGATCGAACTACTCATCGACTTTCGAAGGCACGTACTTCGGTCCCCGCCGTGGACATGATCTCCAGCCTCGAAAAAATACCAAGTCTTCGGCCCATGCAAGGGGAAATCGAAGCTTGGACCACAATCTGTTCCAGAAAGGCAACTGTAACCAACGGTTACAATCGACACTCATCATGCCATGATCATGGCGCGCAACTCCTACTACCACATCTCCGATCTGGCCGGAACCGCTCAATGACAACCCACGATCACCAATCATAGGAGAGATTGGCTCCCCATGATCACCGGAAAAAGAGCGAGATGCAGGCCGGAGACCTTCTTTAAATAAGGGTAAGAATGATTGCTCGAGGTACGGGAACATCCTCGCTCACATATGCTTACAATCTCCAAAAGTCCTTTTTCTCTTCCACTCTCGCCACCTTCCCCATTCTGCGGCTGGGATCCGCCACTGACTTAGGTATCGGAGTGTCCTCCACCGGAATAACTCCGGCAAGGGACCTATTTTGCAGGTGAACCAGGAAGCAATCCTGCGATGCAGCGGCTTCGACCGGCTGATCCAGGGATTCCACGCCAACAGGCATAATCAATGATTATGCGATTTGTTGACCCACTTATTGATTTTGATGATAAGCAAAACAGTTAAGTATAATTTGAGGACTAATTTTTACTTTAAGTGTGTTTTCAATTGAAATGATGCTCACACAAATCGAAGAAGCCTAATTGTATTGAAGAACCAAGTTTGAGTGGGATGAATGCAGAAATCAAGTCTTGGAAACTCAAAAATTATTTGAATGGATGTTCAAGGAAAATAAAAATAAGTTCAGCCATTTTCCGCAAACTTTTTGGTGATGTGTCGACTCAAGGTGTCAACACATGAGATGTTGTGTCGACACATGAAGATGGTGTGTCGACTCCAGATGACACGAAACATAACTCCAAATGGCACAGATGATGTATCGACATATGAACCCTATGTGTCGACTCAAAGTGTCAACACATGGATCAACACATCGTCTGAGAATTTCAAGCAGCAGAACATGCAGAACATGATGGAGCATTTGATGTATCGACACATGGATTTTATGTGTCGACTCCACTGAGAATGTGTCGACACAGATGATTTTTCCAAAGAATCTGAATGGATTATTTTGAACTTGTGTCGACTCAAGAAGTGTATGTGTCGACCTAATGTGTCGACACATGAAGTTCTGACAACAGTAACAACTAGTGTTTTCTTAAGCAGAACTCTCTCTTTTGCCCCCCAACGGCTAGTTTCTCATGCTTAACGGCTAGATTTCTATTTTGGGGACTTGCAAAGGTATTTAAATGGCTCCAAATCAATTCAAAAGGAAAGCTAAGCACTTGCATTGAATATAAAAGAGAGTTTGAAGAAAAAAGAAGAAATAAGAGCCTTAACTCCAATTCATTCAAAGCTCAACCACTCTCAAGCCAAAGAGAAGCCTTCCAAGCATTCAAAGCTATCAAGTACATTGAAGATCATTCCTTCTTGGACATTCAAAAGGCTTCATCAAGAGCAAATCAACTCTACTTCGAGATACATTGTTTTATTTGCTTTTACTTTGAAAGCTTATATTGGTTCCTTCTATTTATACTGCATATCTTGTAAAGGGTTCTTGGTTAGCCTTTGCAAAATCAAGGAAGGTTATTGGTTAGCCTTGTGAAAACCATTTAGGTTGGTGGTCAGCCCGCAAAACCACTAAGGTTCTTGGTTAGTCCGGAAAACCAAGGGAGGTTGTTGGTTAGCCTTGTGAAAACCAATTAGGTTCTTAGTTAGCCTGCAAAACCAAGGGAGGTTATGACTTGTGAGCCTTGTAAAATAAGTTGGATTTTGATTAGTGAGCCCGAAAAACTAATCGACTATAATCGAGAAGATTATAGTGAATTTCCAAGGGGATCTTGGGAGTGGATGTAGGTACATTGTTGGCACCGAACCACTATATATTGTTAAGTTTGTGATTGCTTGTCTCTTCCTCCTAGCTCTGTTTAATTCTCTCATTGCCTTTAATCTTCACTGCACTTTTACATTAGAGCTTTATATTTAAATTATAGTACCTTATATTGATTGAATTACTACTTGTTTATCAAGCTTAGTCTTAAATAATTTTTAGAGACCCAATTCACCCCCCCTCTTGGGTTGCTATCTGGGCAACAAGTGGTATCAGAGCCTTGTTCTCAGTTTATAGACTTTACCATCTTGAGTAAAGATCTATGGCAACCCCAATTGGTACTAGTGTAGTCGAGGGACAAGCCTCGAATAGACCTCCATTTTTCAATGGTGCAAATTACATTTATTGGAAAACTAGGATGATAATTTATATGCATTCTATAGACTATAACTTATGGAAAGTAGTAGATAAAGGTCCTCATGTTCCTTCGGTGGTGGTTAATGGTGTTTCCATCCCAAAACTTGAAGAGGATTGGGATGAAAATGACATTAAACATTCCGAGATCAATGCTAAGGCAATGAATCTCTTATATTGTGCATTAGATCCTAGTGAGTTCAATAGAATATCCACATGCACGTCCGCCAAAGAAATATGAGACACACTTGAGGTTACTCATGAGGGTACCAATCAAGTGAAGAACACCAAGATAAATATGTTAGTACACACATATGAGATGTTCCGGATGGAACCAAATGAATCTATTACTGATATGTATACACGTTTTACAAACATTGTAAATGATATGAGGAGTCTTGGTAAAGTCATATCTAATGCTGATCTTGTGAATAAAATTCTTAGGTCACTACCAATATCATGGGTTCCGAAAGTGACTGCAATTCAAGAGGCAAAAGATGTAGAAAAACTTCCACTTGAGCAGCTAGTAGGTTCACTCATGACCTATGAGCTCAACTTGAAACAGAAATCAATGGACCTGGATAAAAAGAAGAAGGGGATCACCTTTAAATCAAATGTTCAAGAAGAATCCTCGATTGAAGAGTCCGATGATGATGAAGAAGAGGAAGGTGAAGAAGCCCTCCTTGCCCAAAAATTTAGAAGATTTATGAAGAGGATGAAGTTTCTCTATAAAAAAAAGTTTCAATCCAAAGAAAAGAGAAAGGAAAAAGAAAAGGAAAAAGAAAAAGAAAAGGAGAAGGAAGTACCTATATGCTTCGAGTGCAAAAAGCCGGGACATTATAAATTTGATTATCCTCTTCTTAAGAAATCAAGAAAGAAATTGAGGAAGAAAGCAATGATGGCTACTTGGAGTGACAGTGAAGACTCCAGTTCAAAAGAAGAGTAGACTGAAATGGCAAATCTCTGCTTCATGGCACTTCAGGACAATGAAGAGGTATGTTCCGATTCTAAATTAGATTTTACTTTTGATGAACTAAGAAGTGCATTTGAAGAATTAATGCATGATTATAAAGTAGTTTTATTTGAAAATAGAAAACTGAAAAAGCATGCTAATAGTTTTTCAGTAGAAAATAATTCTTTGCTTAATGATGTTAGTTCTTTGAAAATTAAGCTAGATGTTTTGGAAAAGAAAAATAATGCCTTAACTATGGAAAATGAAGTTCTTAAAAGACCAAAACATGTTATGTCTAATAATGATCTCTTAAAGAAAAACAAGGATTTAGAACTTAAAAATGAGAAATACAAAAATGATCTTGAAAAAATCAAACCTTTTGTTAATAGGTTCACTTATAGTTTTGAAAAACTGAATTTACTTTTAAACAACCAAAGATCTATTTTTAACAAAGTAGGTTTAGGATACAAACCCCAAAAATAACAAAAGTATTTTAAAAAAAATTTTGTGCCTGCATCATCCAGCATTACTTGTTTTACTTGCAAGAAGTTAGGTCATAAATCATACCAATGCAATTTTAAAAAAATTATATCTTATGGTAAAGTTTGGGTTCCAAAAGGAACCATCTTAAATGCTAACCCTAAAGGATCCAAGTTAGCTTGGATACCTAAAGTCAAAGCTTGATTTTATTGCAGGTGTGTCTTGCAACCAAGGAAAACAAACGTGTTTGGTATCTTGAAGTGGTTGCTCAAGGCACATGACTGGAGATATGAAGCAATTCACTTCTCTTGAAGCTTTGAATGGAGGTAGTGTGACCTTCGGTGATAATGATAAAGGTAAAATCATTGGAATTGGTAAGGTTCACATAACTCCTTCTAATAGTATTAGTAATGTACTTCTAGTATATGGTCTAAAGCATAATCTATTAAGTATTAGTCAGTTTTGCGATAAAGGTTTTCAAGTAATTTTCAAATCATCATATTGCATGATTTCTAGTCCTAATCTGAATGGAGTGCAATTCATTGAAAAAAGGCATGGAAATATCTATCTTGTAGATCTTAATGATCTATCTTTATCTAATGGAGAATGCCTTGTTGCAATGAATTCAACTAAAGAAGAGACTAGTTTGTTATGGCATAGAAGGTTAGGCATGCTAGTATGTACCTTATTTCAAAACTTTGTAAAAAGAATTTAGTTAGAGATTTACCTGAACTAAGTTTTGAAAAAGATAGAATTTGCCAAGCTTGTCAATTTGGAAAATAAATTAGAACTTCTTTTAAACCAAAAGAATTTGTAACTACTAGTAGATCACTTGAACTACTCCATATGGATCTCTTTGGACCAACTAGAATATCAAGTCTAGGAGGCAAGAGATATAAATTAGTTATTGTGGACGATTTTTCGAGATTTACTTGGGTTTTCTTCTTAGCTCAAAAAGATGAATCGTTTTCAGTATTTATAAAGTTTTATAGAAAAGTTTTAAACGAAAAAGGTGTTTCTGTTGTGTGTATCCACAGTGATCATGGAACAGAATTTGAAAATCAAGATTTCAAAAATTTTTGTAATGAAAAAGGAATATAATACAATTTCTCTATACCTAGGACATCTCAGCAGAATGGGATAGTAGAAAGAAAAAATCGTACTTTAGAAGAAATGGCACGCACTATGCTTTGTGAAAATAATTTGCCAAGATATTTTTGGGCTGAAGCTTTAAATACAGCATGTTATGTTTTAAATCGAGTTTTAATATGCCCTATTTTAAAGAAAACACCATATAAGCTTTGGAACCAAAGAAAACTAACTTTGAAATATTTTCGAGTTTTTGGTTATAAATGTTTTGTTTTGAACAATGGAAATGATTATTTAGGAAAATTCGATGCCAACTCTGATGAAGGTATCTTCTTAGGATACTCTATATCGTGCAAGGAATACAGAGTATTCAACAAACGAACTTTAGTTGTAGAAGAGTCAGTACATGTAGTGTTTGAGGAATGTTCTAACCTATCCTTGAGAAAAGAAGAAACATCTAATAGTTGTGCAGGTGCTGACAAGCTTCAGGAATTAACATTGGAAGATCAAGCTCAACCAAGTGAAGAAAGTCAAGACAAGGATGTAAAAGAAGATGACACTCCAGCGCATCATGATCTATCCAAGGAGTGGAGGTATGTTCATGGACATCCTAAGGAATTAATCTTAGGTGATCCATCTAAAGGGGTAAGAACTAGAGCTTCTATTAGAAATGAATGTGATTACATAGATTTTGTATTTCAAGTAGAACCTAAATGTTTTGAAGAAGCTGAAAAAGATGCTAATTGGATGAATGCTATACAAGAAGAATTAATACAAATTGATAGAAATAATGTTTGGACACTTGTCAAAAGACCATCTAATGTTTCAATCATTGGCACTAAATGGATATTTAGGAATAAGTTAGATGAAAATGGTTTTGTTATAAGAAATAAGGCTAAGCTAGTTGCTAAAGGCTACAATCAGGAGGAAGGGATTAACTTTGATGAAACTTTTGCTCCTGTAGCTAGACTTGAAGCAATTAGACTATTGCTGGCTTTCGCATGTTTTATGAATTTCAAATTATTTCAAATAGATGTTAAAAGTACTTTCTTAAATGGTTTCATAAATGAAAAGGTTTTTGTTAAACAACCACCAGGATTTGAAAATCATGCACATTCTGATCATGTTTTCAAACTGCACAAAGCACTTTATGGATTAAAGCAAGCACCTAGAGCATGGTATGAAAGGTTAAGCAAATTTTTTATTGAAAATGGATTTTCTAGAGGAAATGTTAACAAAACTTTATTTTTGAAAATGAAAGATGCTGATTTATTTGTAGTACAAGTTTATGTTGATGACATCATTTTCGGTGCTACTAATGAATTTCTTTGTCAAGAGTTTGCTAAGCTTATGCAGGGTGAGTTCGAGATGAGCATGATGGGAGAACTCAACTTCTTTCTCGGACTCCAGATCAAGCAAACTTTAGATGGTATCTTCATCAACCAAGCTAAGTATACAAGAGAAATCATTAAGAAGTTTGGGATGGAAACTACTAAGCCAATAGGTACGCCTATGAGTCCCTCATGAAAATTAGATAAAGATGAAAATGGTAAATCTGTAGATCATAAACTATATAGAGGCATGATAGGCTCTTTGCTGTATCTAACTGCTAGTAGACAAGATATTATGTTCAGTGTTTGCATGTGCGCTAGGTATCAGTATGAACCAAAGGAATCACATCTTATGGCTGTTAAACGCATTTTTAGATATCTATCCAGTACTATTAGCATTGGCTTGTGGTATGCTAGAAATTCTTCTGCTGAATTGATTGGATATTCTGATGCAGACTTTGCTGGTTGTAGACTAGATAAAAAGAGTACTAGTGGAACTTGCCAATTTCTTGGAGTTAACTTAATCTCATGGTTTAGCAAGAAACAAACTTCAGTTGCACTATCCACAGCTGAGGCTGAGTATATTGCAGCAGGAAGTTGTTATGCTCAAATCTTGTGGATTAAGCAACAACTTGAAGATTTTGAAATCAAGTTGGCTAGAACTCCTATTAAATGTGACAATATAAGTGCTATTTGCTTGACTAAAAATCCTGTTCAACACTCTATGAGCAAGCACATTAAAATTAGGCATCACTTTATTAGAGATCATGTTGAAAACAATGATATTTTGCTTGAATTTATTTGTACTGAGCTACAATTAGCTGACATTTTAACTAAACTTCTCTTGGAAGATCGGTTCAGTATGATTAGAAGTGAACTTGGGATCATAAATCCATTTGATTAAATCTTTATTTCATATTTTGACTAAAATCAGATCCTTCAATCTTATTTTTGATGGATTGTGATTAATCTTTGATAATTTGACTCCACAAATCTGTTGATTCAATGGATTTTGATCTTTCAATGAAATTTCTAAATTTTTGATTTTTTTAAGTCGATGTGTTGACCCATCATGTGTCGACTCTAAAAGGTGTCGACACATTCGTGAGTCGACACATGACCGATGAAAAACTGAGATTTTAAAGGTTTCCGGACTATTTTTTCCCCCAATTTCTATTCCCTCCGAGCCGACACTTCGTTTCAAGATACCCATAGTATTCATTCTACTGTTTCTTGCTAATTAGCCATAGTTTTCTTGGATTTGGATCGTGTGTAGCCAATTTTTTTTAAAAAATCCTCTTAGGTTTTAATACCTAAACCCCTCCAAAAAAAAACCTCACATTTCCACCCAAATCCCTACCCAAACCTTGCTTTTCAATAATGGGACCTCGCAAACAAGTTGTTCGCCGACCACGTCAATCACAGCTTGAGGAAGAAAGAAGAACAAAGGCAAGACATGAGTCTAGGGCTCCAGATCCGCCCGCACGTCAGTTGTTCGCACCCTCCAGCCGGATGAGCTCCAAGATCGTAGTAGGAGGACGCAGAGTGGACTTCTCATTCTTAGACCAGCAGCATTTTTGGATAGGAGACTGGATCCAACATGCTGGCCTGGCATCTTTTTGCTCACTCAGCGAGAGATATTTTTCGGGGCTAATGAGAGAGTTTTATGGATCACTCGCCCGCGGAGTAGATGGATGGATTGCTCAGATCAGAGGACGAGACATTCCTATTTTAGCTGAGATACTGAGCAGGGTATGGGATATACCCATGACTGGATCCGTTGTTGAGAGTTTACTGGACAGAGCTGGTGGACTCCGATGTATTTTTGAGTCAGACATCTTACCAGAGGGAGCCACCATTCCTACCTCGAGACTTTCAGTTGAGATGAGATGCTTCATCACATAGTTGCCTAGATTCTTTTGTCGAAGACCAGATGATTTGATTACATTGCCGAGCGGGAGTTGCTCGTGATGGTCTCATTGATTCAGGGGACGTCGATATGCTTGCCTGTTTTGATGATGCATCAGATCACAGAGGCGGCGTCTAGTCAGCAACTTTGCTTACCATATGGCATAGGACTGACTGTATTGTTTAGAGAGTATGGAGTCAATTTCCAGAATGAGCCATATCGTTCATTGATCTACATCGATGTATATGACATCAGGTCATTGCATCGTATGGGCTTTCATTTGATCCGAGGCCAGTGGACACGAAGGATATCTGGACAGGTCAAGGATGCAGCTGATGTTGATGAGGACGCTGCAGAGGAGGAGCATATTTTGTCAGGCAAGGCTGGACCAAGAGAGACACAGCCTGAGACGGCGGCACAACCAGCTCAGCCAGATACTTCTGCCCAGCCACAGCCAGCGCAAACGGAGACACATGGTATGTCAGACACTCTGGAGGATAGAGTCAAATGCATAGAGACAGATGTCTTTATCATGAGACAGCGTCTGGATGTTTTCATTGTTGAGACGAGAGAGAGCCACAGAGGTCTCAATGATGATATTTCGGCTATTCTCTCAGCCCTATCCAGAGCTTCTACGAGTGCTCCTGCTGTTGACACAGTTCCAGCATCCATGGATATTCCTGCTCCAGCACCAGCTGATGACATTAGAGATTTTGGTATTGGTGTTGAGACTACTATTGAAGATGGAGTTGGAGACACTGCTGTTGGAGATTCAGATGAGATGACTGACTCAGACCTATTTGATATTGCTGATCTTACGTTAGAGCCAGTGGAGGTGACGGATGATGTTCCTGCGAGTCTAGTTGTTGATCCATCATTTTCACCTGTTCCATCCTCTCCTTTCAGATCAGATATTCATACTTCAAATCCTATTCCGATTCCTATTCTTAGCCCTATCATTGATTTACCTACTATTGACTCTCCTGATATTACTACACCTATTATTCAGACACCCACATCTATTATTCATACACCTATACATTCTTCAACTGATACTGTCATTCTTAATATACCTGTATCATCAGCTGATACACCTGTTGTTGACAGTCCTATTCTTCATACCTTATCTGTATCTCAAGAGCTTGGGTTTTATACACCTGACTTTCAGCATTCCGATTCAGGTCCCTCATTTGATCGTACTCCTGCTGTTGGTAAGATGATTCGTCCGATTAGTTCAGTTCCTGCGGAGGATGTAGCTTCTACCTCTACTACTTCAGCCAGAGGTCGGACCTACATTCGTCGTAAAGGACGTGGACGTCGTACCCCTCTTCAGCCGACCAGGACCAGACTTCGAGATCTGAGATCACTTTAGCCTCGAGCACGAGCTTTTACTGATATCGGACCGATCGAGATCGGTTCATCTTCTGATGACTCGATGGACGAGGATTAGGACATTACTGTTGTATTTTTAGATACTTTTGTATTACTAGATAGTCTTACTTCATGCTTACATTTTTTTTATCTTTTCTATGTGTAATTTGATGGTATATTAATATATGAAAAATCTTATGTTTATCACATTTCTCCATCTTGTGTTTCTTCAATGACTATTCAATGAAAGGGAGAGTTGCATTTCTTGTGTTTATCACTTTTCTCTACCTTTTTAATGATAACAAAAAGGGGGAGTAGCACGTATAAGTATAAATGTGTTTACTTTTTCAAACTAAAGGGGAGTAAGTATCTTTCAATTTTTGAAACTTTCAATTTTTGAAAACCTGATTTTTTAAAGGGGGAGCTGCACATTTTATCAATTTTGATTCTCAAAACCCCTCTTTCAATGTTTTTGAAAAGATTCTCACAAATTTTGTTATAAGTCATTAATTCAGGGGAAGCTTTGTTATATGCTGAAATTTTCATTATAAGAGTATCTTGATACATGTTTATCAATGTTCTAACTAAAGTTCTGAGACTCTCTATCTTTGAAACAAGCTCACAATTCCATTACTTATGTTTAAAAGACTATATCTTTAAGTAATGTTTGATACTTAATGCTTTCAATATTGTGCATCTTGACCTTTACTCTTAAAGCTTCATTTTTATGATAATTTATACTTAAGGGTTTTGTCATCATCAAAAAGGGGGAGATTGTTGACTTCACTTATTGATTTTGATGATAAGCAAAACAGTTAAGTATAATTTGAGGATTAATTTTTGCTTTAAGTGTGTTTTCAATTGAAAGGATGCTCACACAAATCGAAGAAGTCCAATTGTATTGAAGAACCAAGTTTGAGTGGAATGAATGCAGAAATCAAGTCTTGGAAACTCAAAAATTGTTTGAATGGATGTTCAAGAAAAATAGAAACAAGTTCAGTCATTTTCTGCAAACTTTTTGGTGATGTGTCGACTCAAGATGTCGATACATGAGATGATGTGTCGACACATGAAGAAGGTGTGTCGACTCCAGATGGCACGAAACATAACTCCAAATAGCACAGATGATGTGTCGACACATGAACCCTATGTATCGACTCAAAGTGTTAATACATGGATCAACACATCGCCTGAGAATTTCAAGCAGCAGAACATGCAGAAGATGATGGAGCATTTGATGTGTTGACACATGAATTTTATGTGTCGACTCAATGTGTCGCTCCATTGAGAATGTGTCGACATAGATAATTTTTTCAGAGAATCTGAATGGATTATTTTGAACTTGTGTCGACTCAAAAAGAGTATGTGTCAACCTAATATGTTAACACATGAAGAGCAAGTGTCGACACATGGAGTTATGACAATAGTAATGGCTAGTTTTTTCTGGAGCAGAACTCTCTCTTTTTCCCCCCAACGGCTAGTTTCTGGTGCTTAATGGCTAGATTTCTGTTTTGGGGACTTGCAAAGGTATTTAAATGGCTCCAAATCAATTCAAAAGGAGAGCTAGGCACTTGCATTGAATATAAAAGAGAGTTTGAAGAAAAAAGAAGAAAGAAGAGCCTTAACTCCAATTCATTCAAAGCTCAACCACTCTCAAGCCAAAGAGAAGCATTTCAAGCATTCAAAGCTATCAAGTGCATTGAAGATCATTCCTTCTTGGGCATTCAAAAGGCTTCATCAAGAGCAAATCAACTTTACTTCGAGCTACATTGTTTTATTTGCTTTTACTTTGAAAGCTTACATTGGTTCCTTCTGTTTATACTTCATATCTTGTAAAGGGTTCTTGGTTAGCCTTTGCAAAACCAAGGAAGGTTATTGGTTAGCCTTGTGAAAATCATTTAGGTTGGTGGTCAGCCCACAAAACCACTAAGGTTCTTTGTTAGCCCGGAAAACCAAGGGTGGTTGTTGGTTAGCCTTGTGAAAACCAATTAGGTTCTTGGTTAGCCCGCAAAACCAAGGGAGGTTGTGACTTGTGAGCCTTGTAAAACAAGTTGGATTTTGATTAGTGAGCTCGAAAAACTAATCGGCCGTAATCGAGAAGATTATAGTGAATTTCCAAGGAGATCTTGGGGAGTGGATGTAAGTGCATCGTTGGCACCGAACCATTATATATTGTTGAGTTTGTGATTGATTGTTTCTTCCTCCTAGCTTTTTTTAATTCTCTCATTGCCTTTAATTTCCGCTGCACTTTTATATTAGAGCTTTACATTTAAATTATAGTACCTTGTATTGATTGAATTGCTACTTGTTTATCAAGCTTAGTCTTAAATAATTTTTAGAGACCCAATTCACCTCCCTCTTGGGTTGCTATCTGGGCAACACGATTGCTATATATAATGGAACGGTTGTTGAAAGGTGGATATTTGTTTGTCATTTTCCTTTATCTCAAGGAAATTGGGACTTAATTTGACGTGATATGTAAAGCATGATGGGGGGATGGATTGATGCTCAAAAATTTCTAAAATTTTTGCATGAATAAACACCAAATATATTAAGTCATACAAAGTTAGATATAGGTACATGTTTTATAGAAGAAAAGAACTCTTTTTCCATTAGATGTTTTGCCTTTGATGCATGGCGGTCTCCTTATTTTTGCAATAGCAAAAAATGGATGGCTTGCTTTAGAATCATTGTTTCACTTATTTGGGAATGAATTTATTATTATATTAATTAAACTTATCTAGGTACATGTACATTAATTCATGATTTGAGAATTAATTAATTACATGTCTTAAAGGCAAAATAACATTTTAGTACAAAAGCTGGCTATATTCATAGAGTGGGGACTTTAACATCATTGACAATATACTTTATATAATGCCATCCAACGACATGATGCTGATCTTTCGTATTACCAAAAATATAATAAGGTTGCTTGGCCCGATAGTCCTGGCTCATAATTTGGACCGGCTTGGATACAAAGAATTTATATAAGATCCAACCTAGGCGGCGACATGAGAGATCCGCTTATTTTTCTAGACAGGCATGGGATATGGAAATAATTAGCATAGCCCAGCCCGACCCAATAAATAATTAGCTTGGTTTGGACAAACCCGATAAATAAGTGAAAATTTAAAAAACTAGAGCTGAACCTGGATGGCAAAGATAAGCCCAATAATTAGACCGGGCTGGGCTTGGATTGACATAAAAAGTTACTAATATCTTAGCAAGTTCCGGTCCAAGCCTATCCAATTTGACAAATTGTGCAGTCACGTTAAATGGGAAACGGGCTCCCTTTAAACCAAAATCTTCACTTCATTCGTGTTCTCCATTTCGATGATCCAACCACCCAAAACATTAAGTTCCATTTCCACCATGTTCCAACCATTCCAGGCATACAAAATGCCAGGATGGTCAAGAAATTGAAACAATAGTGAATGTCTGTTATACATGCTGACATGGCCTTTGCTTAGGCGTATTAGACATGCAAATTTTGCTTCCTTTTCTTTTGCTTTAGTGTATTAGACGAGCTGACATGGCCTTTGCTTGTGAAGAGCCATCTAACCTTTGTCACCAAGTTTAAGCCCACAATACCAGGCTCTTCCTAGTTGCTACCAGGTCTCCTGCTTAAAACTTAGTCTCGGTTAAATCATATCCTTAGCCCATGATTTAAATCTCTTTAATGTTACAATCATCTATCATGTATAATTAAAATGGAGCTGGGCTTTCTATTGCCACGTGAAGGCCCATATTAATAATTATATTTATATATATATATATATATATATATTGGATAATAAGAAAGACTTGTATTTTTTTTTAAAAAAAAAAAAATCTCTTCTGCAGTAAACTAAACAAAATTTTAATAGATTTGTTTCCATAAAAAAAAATATTATTGTTAAGGTGGTAGCCCTGGTTGAAGTCCTGTGTCATTACTAACTAAAAAATTTTTACTCACCTTTAGTAAGGAGATTTATCCCCTTTTTTTTTTTTTTCCTTATCCAAAAAAAATATATTAATAAATTTATCCTCAAGGGAGAATATTGATTTCAGGCCAGATGATTATAATGTTTCCTCGCTCGGAGAAGTGGATCCCCTGTACCCACCCGAACTAGTTTCGGGGTTGTACGGCCCTTTGGAGTCAACTTAAGAACCAAGCCACACGGAACTGGTCTCTTGTTTTTATTGTTTAATTTCTTCTTTAGGAATAGATTGAGAAGAGCAGCACTTGGAGAGGGGTGCAAATTAGACTGGTATAACTAATCATATTTATTTCTATCAAACTGGTTTATGTGTGATATGGCTATTATGCTGACATGGCGTGCCTCAGATTTTTTCGGACATGATTTGAATCACGTAAATTTTTTTCGGCGAGCGAGAGCGGAGGGATCCACTTCGGCCGAAGCCGGCGACCCCTGGCTTCCTCGCCAAGTGGCGCCCGGAGACGGGTTCACCTCTGTCGAGGTCGAGCCGGGCCTCCATGCTCCTTCGCCAGTTGGCGCCCGGAGACGGGCCCATCTCGACCGAAGTCGAGCACCTCTCTGCCGCTCCGCCATGTGTCCGCCTAGGGGGGGTCCACTTCGACCGAAGCTGACGGCCCCTCGCTCCCTCGCAGGGTGGCGCCCGGAGATGGGTCCACCTCGGTCAAGGTCGAGCTGGGCCCTCCTGCTCCTTTGCCAGTTGGCGCCCGGAGACGGGTCCACCTCGGTCGAAGTCGAGCACCTCCCTGCCGCTCCGCTAGGTGTCTGCCCAGGAGGGGTCCACCTCGGCTGAAGCTGGCGGTCCCTCGCTCCCTCGCCGGGTGGCGCCCGGAGATGGGTCCACCTCGACCGAGGTCGAGCCGGGCCCTCCCGCTCCTTTGCTAGTTGGCGCCCGGAGACGGGTCCACCTCGGCCGAAGTCGAGCACCTCCCTGCCGTACTGCCAGGTGTCTGCCCAGGAGGGGTCCACCTCGGCCGAAGCTGGCGGCCCCTCGCTCCCTCGCCAGGTGGCGCCCGGAGACGGGTCCACCTCTGTCGAGGTCGAGTCGGGCCTCCCTGCTCCTTCGCCAGTTGGCACTTGGAGACGGGTCCACCTCGGCCGAAGTCGAGTACCTCTCTGCCGCTCCGCCAGGTGTCCACCTAGGAGGGGTCCACCTCGGTCGAAGCTGGCGGCCCCTCGCTCCCTCGTCGGGTGGCGCCCGGAGATGAGTCCACCTCGATCGAGGTCGAGCCGGGCCCTCCTGCTCCTTCGCCAATTGGCGCCCGGAGACGGGTCCACCTCGGCCGAAGTCGAGCACCTTTCTGCCGCTCCGCCAGGTGTCTGCCCAGGAGGGGTCCACCTCGGCCGAAGCTGGTGGCCCCTCGCTCCCTCGCCAGGTGGCGCCCGGAGATGGGTCCACCTCTGCCGAGGTCGAGCCGGGCCTCCCTGCTCCTTCGCCAATTGGCGCCCGGAAACGGGTCCACCTCGGCCGAAGTCGAGCACCTCTCTACCGCTCCGCCAGGTGTCTGCCCTGGAGGGGTCCACCTCGGCCGAAGCTGGTGGCCCCTCGCTCTCTCGCCGGGTGGTGCCCGGAGACGGGTCCACCACGGCCAAGGTCGAGTCGGGCCCTCCTGCTCCTTCGCTAGTTGGCGCCCGGAGATGGGTCCACCTCGATCGAAGTCGAGCACCTCTCTGCCGCTCCGCCAGGTGTCTGCCCAGGAGGGGTCCACCTCGGCCGAAGCTAGAGGCCCCTTGCTCCCTCACCAGGTGGCGCTCGGAGATGGGCCCACCTCTACCGAGGTCGAGCCGGGCCTCCCTGCTCCTTCGCCAGTTGGCGCCCGGAGACGGGTCCTCCTCGACCGAAGTCGAGCACCTCTCTACCGCTCCGCCAGGTGTCCGCCCAGAAGGAGCCCACCTCGACTGGCACCGGCCCTACTTAGTGAGGTCTCCGGAAAATGGGGACACAAGTTTCAAAATCGCCACTCGGGTAGCGCGCGCCGCGCCTCGTAAGGAGCGCCGGTACGGTCCACATTGACGTGCGAAACCTCGTTTATATCGGCCCAATGGACCTCGCAACCGAGAAGCGGAGTCCTGGCGGGCAGGAACCCGCAACGGACATCGTCAATGCCTAGGAAGGAGAGCGCCCGCGCTCGGCCCAAGGCCTCACCAGTATCTTCCCTCCCCCTTTTTCTCGCTAAGCTCGGCAAGCAAGACGATGGGGCCACCATGTTCCCGAACCCGAAGGAGAAAGGAAAAAGGAGAGAGGGAGAGAAAAGTGAGAGCCAAGAGAGAGCCTCCCGAGGGGAGGAGGGGGAGCTGGAGGCAACGTGATGGCATAAGAGGGATGGAAAAAGCGGGCAGCAAGGTAAGTGGAAAAAAGGTGGGGAAAAAGAAGGCACCGGGAGAAGGATCCAGGGATCCGAGAGGGGTCCTTTGGCATGAGCTCAGTGAAGGAGCTGGGCCCAATTCCATTCTTTCTAACGTCTCTTTTGTTAATATCTTCTCTAAGTCTGGGGCTCCTTCGGGAACCCACCTTAGGAGATCTGTTACATCTCGCCGCTCTCTAACTTGACCGTTAGAGCTCCCTCGCCGGAACCCCCGGTCAGGGTCTCTGACCTTGTTTTGCAGGACCGGAAGCTCGGAGATCTCGAGGGGAGACGTCTGAGACCGGTACCAGCTTTGAAGCTACAGGCCACCATGATAAGATCGACAATAATGTGCATATTACACTGTTGTTGTAATGAATTCCCAGAGTTACCATGATTTTAATGGAAGAAGAGTGCTTATTTACCTATTATTATTCACAGGATTTTTATCGGAATGAACTAGGATATACAATTATTATTCTAGTTATTGTGGAAGAACATAACAGTTTTTTTTTATAAAAAATATATGTATAATTTTTTTTTAATTTTTTAGAAAGAGCAAGAATACAATAATAGCAAAAAAAAAAAAATTATTAACAAAATTATGATGCTGAAAAGAAATTTGTGTTCGGTTAAATTGATTTTTTTTATTTATATGAATATTTATTTTTAAAAAAAACAAATCTATTGTGTGGTATGAAGTGAATTTTTAATAATCATGAAAATTATTTTATTTAATAGCACTTGCTTGTAACAAGAACTTTTGTTAAAGAAAATCCAAAAAAGGATTAGAAAAAGAAAGCACTAACAGGTAAAGCTGAAGATTGAGTGGTTTGGAAGACTACTACTTATTTTTTTAAAAAAAAGAAATCAAAATGAAAATTTGATATTTCTTATAAAGGGGGGGGGAGTTCATAAGAAAAAAATTGTTAACCCTCAAAATGTAAGCCAAGTTTAAAACCAAATTGCATAGGAATTTTTTCCTGTTCCATTGATTTGTATTGAAATTGCAACCATCTTTTCTTATAGTTCATATAGCCAATCACCCTGGCTGCTCCTTTCTCTCGATAAGGTTTTCAAAGATTTGAATATCGGCGGCCTCTCTTTTTTTCATATTCTCTCTTTATCAAAGTATCAACATTTAGAGCTCATCGTCACGTAAACAGTAAAACATCACAAATGTATAGCAAAAATATCAAATAACAAATATTGGACATTTGGACCCATGATATAATCATAATTTGTATAGCATCATTAATATGCACAAGATTGTAGTTGGACCGCCATCCATCCATTGCTTACAAAAAAATTATACTTTACATCCCATGCACCATGCAGCTGTGCACCAAGTCGATTATCTTGGCTCTATCTTATAAATCCCTTCTATTTATTATATACTTATCTTGGTGATTCCACGAGGCCGGAAAAGATGAGTTGATTGGTACCGTGCATAGCTTTTTTTTTTTTTTTTTAAAAATAATATATTTATTGTACAGAACGAAGATGAATACAATTCAATAACTTGAATGACCACTTTAGTATATATAGTGGAGGGCATGATTTGCCCATTGGCCATTGCTTGCTATGCTATAATTATAATGTTGCAAAGGTGACAATAAATCATTACAGAAGACTCCGCGTCATGCTGATGAACCTTCAGAGATGGCTTTGTTATCCAATGAGATTGGAGTCTCATTTATTATTTTTTTAGATAAATAAAAAAATAAGGAAATAAATTTTGATGCGGCTATTTTCATAATTTATATATATAGGACGCTCAAATTTTTTATTTGTTAACCAGCTTGCAGCAGATCCACTCTTTCTCGTGCACCGTGCCAAAATGATAAATTTTTCTCCGTCCATGTGTCGTTCCATTACTGCCTTGGAGGTTGCCGGCCCCATATTTCATGCTATCAAGAGCAACCGTATTGGCTCGAAATGCTGTCTTCTGTTAGATAGTTCTTATCTGCAGCTACCTCCATGCCGAATCCACCGCGCAATCATCAAAAGCGAGCTCGTCTCCTCCTTCGGGTCTCGTGGAAGTATTTGCCATATGTTAATTTTTGTACAAACAGAGTGATGGGCACCTCCCGGTAGGCTTAGCCGCTCCCCGTAATTACATTGCTCTCAGTAGTGTTACCGCGAATAGCTTCCTTCCCTTTATTTTCTCAAACCAGATAAGATGATGAAAAGCATAAAATCTTACAAAATACTACCATCAAGGAGATGTCGCCGGTAAATTGTAGCCTGAAATTTATCTTAATAGAGATCTCCACGATCATCCATAATTTTATATGTTAACTTTGTGCGATTACTCCGATCATTGCAACGATGCAATGGTATTACATTTAACAATTCATTCATGTTTCTATTCTCTAATATTATTTTACAAATTTAATTTAAAAAATAATATATATTTTCAAAAATCACTTAAAGTTTAAGTGATATAGTTATTATTTTAGTATTTCCGTTTATACCGGCAAAGAATGTCTATAGTAAGATAATAATAAATTAATTTCAAGAGAAGACTATCGATTTTTATCTGGATTTATTCTATGTATATAAAAAAAATTGTAGCATGCAACTGGTATAGTTTTATTTTGATTAAATTCTATATGCGATTCAAGAAAATTACACCATTAGAATTTTTTTAATCTTTTTATATATCTTATGGCCCATTGCCTATTGTATTAATTTGCATCACTTTTATAACTAGATTTAGCATCCTTATAAAAAATTCTAAAACAATTTCGCCAACTAAATAACAAAAAATTGCATGCCGGAATTTCAGTTTTTCTGGCCCTAGAATTCTTAGTTGCCGGTGTGCCCAAGCGGTGAGAGTGGGTGCACTGCAAGGTGAAGGCCCGGATGGGGGGAAAGGGGAGTAAATAAAAAATGGCCGAGAGCCCGGCAGGTGTTGGTCTGGGAAAAGCTTAAAGCACGGCCCCTACCACCACCCAACACGTCTCCCTCCGCCCTCCCTCCAAGATGACCTCTCTCGGTTTCCTCTCTTCCCCCCCTCCTCTTCCTTCGTCTCCTCTATCGAAGAGCAGACCTCCTTTCTCCTCTCTCAGGCTCCGAGCTTCCTCGTCCTCACCCTCTTCTTCTCCGACTCCCGTGCCCGAGCTCAAGGTCGTCGTCACCAGAGAGCGAGGGAAGAATGCCAAGCTTATGGGCGCTCTGGTACTCCTTGTCTTGCTCGTAGTCACAGACTATACACTGGCGTCTGGTTTCTCCTCCTATTATTTGCTTCTAATTTGCCTGAATTTTGGTTCAATTATTGGACGGTCAAACGGCGTCTCTTTGTTGCATTTCATCTTGGGTTTGCTCTGCTTTTGTTTTCTATTTTCTTTAAAAAATATTCGTATATGGAACTGGAATTGGAATGGTTCTCTTTTCGAATTAAATTGGTGCTGCAGCACGAAAAGGAATTGCATTCCCCCATTTTATCAAATGTTGTCTCCCTTCTTCTGTATTTTGGTTTATTTATGCTAGGTGGGACTGCGATTGCTGTGTTTCATCATCTGAATTCGTGCTTATCAATTGCGGTTTTTGATGTTATCTTTTTGATGTGATGCTATTCTTTTTTTTTCCCCTTTTCCTTGCGGTATTTTGGTTTAAACTATGTTTTTTTTTATGCTTTTTTTTCTATCTAATCTCTTTTATTGCTGACTACTCTTCCAATTTTAAGTAATTTTGATTGGATGATTGTAGGGCTAAACAAGTTCGATATGCTTGCTTTCTTTCCGAAGTTGTTTGAAAGACTTTCTTTTGTTATCTTTTTAAATTTGTGCTTATTATTTGAGCATTTGGTCTTCTACACGGGCAACACAGCTCTTACAGCTCATTTGGTCTTGTTGTCTCTTTTCTTGCACTATTTTGTCTCCAAATTTATTTTCTCTTTTGGGTCTGTTCATCATCTTTCTCAGCAAAGCTTTTTGGATGAAGATTGCTTATCTATGCTTCTACAATGGATTAATTTTAATCAGACACTTGCCAGGAGAAATGGGTTCTCTTATTTCACTTTCTTTTCCTTTCCTCAATGGTTGTTTCAATTTCTTATTTCATTTTACTTGTGTTTAAAAACCCCTATTATTGAAAAGTTTGCTCTTCGGAATTGGTTCTGTAGTTTAAAACGAGTTGTCGTTATCCATTGCATCATCTGGTCTTGTCTTCTTCATTTCTGTCGTGCTTTTTTCTTTTCCCTTTCAAAACATGTTTGTGTGCTGTTGTTTGAAAGTTTTCTTCCCACAAGGTTTGAATCTAGGATTATCATTTTTTTTAATACTCAAGATGTTTGCTCTTTTACATTTTTTTTTCCTTCTATGCTATCTCTTTATGTGACTATAAAGTAAAGCAAATAGAGTAAAACTTGAACGTTTAATGTTCTCCCTTACATTGAACAGGATAAATCCATGTCTGAAAGCTTTTGTTACTAGCAAATCCCCAACTTGTCCCAAACCCTAACGGGTTTTAATTTTAAATCCCAAACAGGGTTTTGCTAAATGGGTACTATTAGTGTTTGAGATGGGTCAGATACTCGGAAAAATCCCTGGCTGCCGTCCCTAGATTAAAGTTTTGATCACCTACCCTTTGGCTTTCTATCATAACATAAAGAGTTCATATGTTCTGGCCAGCTTCCTCATCTCTTGACTAAAGTGGCTGTTCACGCTAATGCATTTATTTGTCTCATTAGTGTAGCTTATACTATAATTATCTACTTGGTTGTCATACAACATGCCCGTAGCTTTACTAGAAACAGACAATACTTTATTTGGCAAGGTTTTAACTGCAACAAATTACATATGGTATAAGTCCTGCACTTTGTTTGGACCTAATCTGGCAATAACATTTATTCAACATATTCCAAACTTGTATTTTTAAGGTTATGAAGTAAATTAAAACTGTAATTATGAAATCCAAAGGGATCAGAATTGGCTGGGGGTTCAAATCCCTATCCTAATTTGATGCAAGATACTTAATAGATTTTGACCATTTTAATTTTTCTTTGTTTAAATGTTTAGGCATTTGGAATAAATGACCAATGGATTCTTAATGCAATAATTAGCTATCTTGTTTGAGGCACTTTTGTTGTTCAAATTAGTCCTTGTGATGTATATGTTTCTTTATTAGGTGTGTGTTTTCTTGGTATAATTTTCTAAGTGCCGTTCTGTTAGTCACACTTCTTTTATTCTTTTCCATTAGAGTTCATGGTGACTTCAAATTTTCTATTTCTCCCAATGGATGCAATGTCAAATAGGCCCTAACCATCCAATGAAGCACAAGAAAGAAAACCTAAAAAGACACAGAAGCCTCTCTAGTAAGTCATTGCTACAGTGCTACAAGCCAGATTGAGCTACAGTACCACAAACAGCATTATGAATAGTGCTGACTATGGTAGTGCTGCAGTGGGTTGACTGTTACATACTATCTAAACATCACTCAAACTCTTCCTAGGAATTTGGACTGTTAGACTCAATGAACATCATAAACCATTCAACAAAAACTAGTGCTTTGATGTGAACCAATCTTTTGTTGATGGCTCAGATATGAACCAAAAAACACGGTTGCATTAATTTTATTCCATCTGAGCAACTGAATGGTTCCTAGAAAAGTGGGAACAGAATTCATGTATAAAGCCCTTCAAAGTGATCCATCTCTTGGCACACTTTTCTTGCTGAAGGCAACTGCTGAATCTAACATTTCTCCATTCAACATTGGCTTCCAAATTCTCTTCCTGGGAAATTTATCAGCCTATTTCTTTCCAAACTTCCCTCCAAGTTACATGCTGGAAAATTCTCAAACCACTGTTGCTTTACATTCAGTAAATGGTGGATTATGGGCTAAAACAAAAGGATTTCATTTTCAACCTTTCTTAAATGTCCTTCCTTTATGGAATTGGATCCTCTCTTTATTCTTTCATTAGGGATAGTCAGTTGCATGCCTCTTATTGTCTTGAATCTTTATATAGGCATTTTATAATTGGTGGTTTTAATATGTTATCACATTACTTCATCTTAAAAGTGAAAAAAAAAGCGTAACATTAAGGTTCTTTCTGGCGAAAGAATGTTTATGCAGTTTATGCACCATGCATTGCTTTCAACAGCATGCAGAAAACAATCAGTGGAGGTGGTCATGATTTTTATCAGGCTCATTTAAAATTTCTCCTTGCTTCATATCACAGGGGCAACCTTGCCAAAGTGGCTATTAATGAATGCCTTTACCTACATTTCTTTTGTCCTACTCAAAATACTCTCTCCAAAATATTTTCTCTCAACATGGTATTAGGTGTCAGAAGAAAAGACATCTGGTCATACTAATGTGATGCATAATGTTACATGTGTATTGATGTATCCAAGCATTTTTTATGACTTAAGTTATTATTGCTTGATTTGCATCATGGATGCTCATTTTAAGACTAGATACATAAATTAATTGTTAGGTTCTTGTTATGCTTTAGGAATGCTTTTTATAAAGTATAATAATATCTGTTGTAAATAAAAGCCATGTAGTAAATGACCTCTTTCTGTGATCTTGTTCATGTTGCAGGCAAAGCATAACATCAACTGTTTAGAGTTTCCTCTGATTAAGCACATGAAAGGGCCTGATGCAGATAGGCTCACAGCTCTTCTACATGGTAAGTGGCTGAACATGGGTATCCATGTCATACTTCTAGTATTGCTAGCTGAAGTTTGACCTTTATTTGATTGCACTTACCCCTGTATCTCTTCTTCCTTTTGAAGAAACAGTACTGCTTGTTCTGTTTTACCATTTGCCAACACTGGTTTCACAAATACATGTAAACCAGTGCCTGTCAAAAATAGCAGGTGGCATGTGACAGGTGCTGGCTCGGTGCTGATGTATGTGTAGAAGGCTTTCAGACAATGATTGCAGTCATGTGGAATTTTTCTTGAAAAAAGCTAAAATTAATTGGTTATCTAACCATAAAAGAAATGTAGTGTGTGCTCAAAAGCAACAGATACCTCTTTTAAAGCATGACCTAGTCAGGTTTGGGACTGAAACAAGTGCATGAATTGTACAAAACTTTGTAAAACTAGAAAAATATATATAATAAATAATAAATCCAAAATAGGAAATTTAGTATTTATATTTTTTTAGTACAGAATATGATTCCAAGGCTTTTAATATATTAATTTCAAAACAAATGTGCAACGTGACATACAAATGCATATATTCAGGAAAAATATTTGAGCAAATTACAGAGTTCAAAAGTTACAGCTTATGTGATCTATTATAGCCCAAACTGTGAAAGTGACATGTGGTATTTAGGCCAAGAGGAGGAATAGTACAGATTCTGTGCAGTAGGTTAGGAAGTTATTAAAGCATCTCAGATGAGCAAATTTCTTAAACAACATCTTTTACTAGTAAGATAACCTGCTTAAATGAGGAGACTTTTCGGTGTTTCTATTGTATTCATTCTGAGGTCCATAAATTAAAGGAATATATTTGTATTCTCAAATTTTGAAGTAATTTTGTTCTGATAGGTAATTTGAATTGACTAATGTTTTTTTTCTCGGAGATCATATATTGCAATCACTTGAATTCAAGATCTTTTGCAATATGCCTCGGCAATGTTCTCTTGTATCTTTCTAAATATATTGGATTGTTATAAATGAACTTGTTGCCAATAATAACGAGGGGGTCTAATGGGGCATGACATTAAAGATGGTGATGCATTCTTTGAAGAGATGAGGATCTTAAAAATGTTAAAACAGAGCTCTATTAGCCTTTGGAGGATATTTATTTAAAAACAAATATAAAATATACAAGATGCAACTTTAGTGGAATATAAAGCGTAGCGCAAAATTGATGTTTAAGAAAAAATGATGCTTGATAAAAAAAAAAAGGAAAAAAAGAACAATGATGGTTAAGAGATGGCTAAACGAGATCTTTTTTATTATCTTAATATATTATCCAGATGAATGGAGGCATTAATGAAAGCACCTCAGAACAATGTTCAATTGGGGCATCATATGAACAAGTTGTGCCAAGGGATTTTAGGGAAGATTCCATTTTGCAGCAATAACATTCTCAATGTTAGGTAATAAAGAAGATCATGACAAACAAGCACCAGCTGGGTAAGAATGCTAATGTGGATTTCAGAAAAATCACTGTAGTATAGAAAGCATATAAGTTGCTCCAATAGGACACAGCAATAGAGAACTGACTGATAGCATTGGCATGTGCATTGAAGGTCATAGGAGAGTGGCTCCAATTTATCTCAAATGATTAGGTAAGAGGAGGAAAGAACTAAGATAACTTTAAAAAGATGTGACAGAGAATTCCAAATGGCTTGTGGAGGTGGTGGAAGCATAACTTAATTGAAATGTTCAACGAAGATACATTTAGTAAAGCCGACACTAAATAAATTGGATTAGGTTTGATTTATGGTTCAGAATTTGATTTAGTATGAAATATTGAAGTGTTTATGATGATATTAGTACACTGGGCGAAAGCTAACTATCTAAATGTTGATTTCATTGAAAAAGGGCATATGTGAGGCTCCCACCATTATTGCGTTTAAAGAGAGTCAGATGCATGCAGCCTTACTCCTGTGCATGGAGACATTGTTTCCATGTTTCAAACCCATGAACCCAAGTCATAATGGAGCAACTTTACTGTTTCGCCAAGGCCTAACCTACCTCAACCCTCCTTTATCTAGGCTTGGGATCGGTATGTACATAGGTGGAGTTAACCATGGATGTGAATACCATATATGATCTTTAATTCCTTTGATCGATTATTCTTTGCTTTTGATCTATTGTTCTATGCTTTCTTTATTTTAGAAAATATCAAATTTAATCATGATATACACCTCTGCTTTTTTTTTTTTTGCTAGATTGCTTTGAAACAAATTCTCATAGAGTGCTCATTAACTTATTGTAGAATTTCTGTTGGGAAAGCTTCATGATTGATCCTTTCTTGTTTTCAGACACTTTGTTTGATTGGATTGTCATAACTTCTCCTGAAGCCGGTGCAGTGTTTCTTGATGCATGGAAGTAAGAATCATCTAGTTTCTGTTATTTCTTTATGACAATTTACCATGTCATAGTCAGGCCCATGTTATGTCTTTGCATGCATACTTAGTTTATGGCAAGGTTTGCCAACTTGGAACCGATTCCATGCTAGCCAGCGGTACAAGTTGGTATCTCCTGTACCGTGTCCAAACCAACACGTAAAGGATGACAATCGGGGATGAAAAGAGAGAGGGGGGAGCGACAAGAAGGCCGGTGGAGACATAACGGTGGCCACAGGAGGGAATGGAGACCTTCCAGGGTGGCGGAAGCCTATGAGGCTCCATGTCCTCTACTAGAGTGATTAAAGAGGGAGATAAATAGAGAGATAGTGGGGAGGGAGGGGAAGGCAACGAAAAGGCCACCAGGTGGCCACCGGACGGTGGAAATGGTCCCCGCGGATTCACTGCTCATCATGCTTTTTAAGAAAAACATAATGAACAGAGGCGACTGCCCTTGTTCTAAAGCCACGGATCCGCAGGCACCATTTCTACCATCCAGCAGCCTTGATGGCTACTTGGCGGCCTCTTTGCCGCCTTCCCCTCCCTAATTGCTGCTTTCCCCTCCCTAATTCCCTCCCTCTCTTTTTCTCTATTTCTCTCTCTCTAAGTGCTGTAGTGGAGGACCCGGAGCCCTGGAGGTCTCTATGGCCCTCCAGCAGCCTTGGTGGGCCTTTCCATCACCTTCCATCCCCTCCTATCTCTCTCTCTTCCTCTCTTTCCTTCTCTCATGATCATTTGTCGCCGTCGTTCAGAATTGAATGGCTGTACTGCACCAGTTTGCCACCGGTATGGCTTGGCACGCGCCGAACCATTCGGTTCGACGAACACTAGTTTTTGGTCTTGTGCATCAGACTAATACTTTTGGTTTTGGAGAATTTGATGGAAGTTTAAGTAGACTTTAAGTGAACCTTTCAACATATTAGTTAAAGAGTTCTACACTTCCTCCTTTACTTCTTCTCCCTCCTAAAATCTCTTCTTTGTGTACACTAAAATTTGATATATTTGGTAATCTAGGAAGCTTCCTTATGTTCTATAAAATTTAATGTGTAATAAATAGTAAATACCAAAAGATGAAAGATCCAAGTTGACAAATGTGTGTGAGAAATAGGAAAGTCTTCATATGTGAAATGATATTGACTGTTACCTGCAACAAACTTATGGAGATTGGCCCCTCTTGTTGCCTTTCCCTAACTCATTTACCTAGTTGAATAGACATTGAAGGATTAATCAAGGCTAGGTGCAAGAAAAGGATGAGCATTTTGTTCTCGAACTTTCTCTCATCTTCCCCTACATTTTTTATTGTCTTCTTATTCAATTCTGTCACTTAACCTTTTTCCATTTGTATATATTCTTATCATTCCTCATCTTCTCTTGTCCTGACAAAGAGGATCACACACAATATCACCCAAAAATCTTAAACCATTTTTTGAAATTTATTTGAGCTCTTGTCTCCCTTTTCCTTTCTCATTCTAACATTTATAAATCCATGTACAATGATGACGTGATAATCCAATTTTATCAAGTATTGTTAGTTGGTATGTTTTTTCATAAATTTTATTTTATTCCATATTATTAGCTGCAATTAATATATGATATCTATTTGTGTATTACACTGTGTTTATCTGCCACTTATCAATTCCTGTTTTAGGCACTTTCTTATAGTCATTTCTATTATTTATCTAATGGCTTACCCCATGTTGTCGCTGTTCTTGTAACCATGATTTGTATTAACTTTTTACTTTAGTGACTTGGTCACTCAGCGACCTCATCACTTGAATATTGTAAATAACTTTGGTTAGTTCAAGTATGGTGGAGCATTTCTTTCAGAGTGGAGGTCATGCCTCAAGGTTGGTTTATTAGCAAGATATCATGAGGAGTGACTTAAATATTAATTTGTGCTTGTATCTTTCCTTAACATGTGATTATATTTGTACATTGAATAACAATTTTCATTTTAATTAGGGCTGCTGGAAAACCCAAAGTGCGAATTGGGGTGGTTGGATCCGGTACAGCAAGTATTTTCGATGACATATTGCAATTGCCTGACCAATCTCTTGAAATTGCATTTTCTTCTTCAAAAGGTACACCATATTGCTAATGCATTCCTAACATTACCTTCGCTTCTGTGCTATTGCCTTTCTAAAAGGAAACATGGTAGACATATGTTGGACGGCACTTGGGGAAAGAATAGTTTTACAGGGTTAAGAAAATTCACCATAGCTCCATATGTTAACCAAGAGTTCAATTTTTCTCCTCATATCATTTTCCCAAATTTCTCAAACATTGTATGACCTGAATATGTCTGTCTCTTTATGCACTTTACATTCTTCTTTTAGGAGGAGGGAGGGAAACCTACCCATTTTATTAGAAAAAGAATATGAAAGCTCCATCATAGCAGGCATATTTTCTCCCAGACAGAAAGTAAATAGCAATGGCTCTTGCTGTTACAAAGTATTCTACTCCAGCAGCAAACTGCAAAGATGAGTTTGTATGTTTCGAGTCTCCATGGGGATGTAATCTTTTGCTTATCCATGTGGTGTAGAGAGAAGAAACCATAGCTGCCATGGATTCAATAATTGCTTAATGGAATGGTTCTGGCTTTGCCGATGCTAGTATTGTACTAGCATACTAGTTCATACCTATCAATACCAATACCATACCGTTCTAATGGAAAAATATCACAAGGTTCAATACCTCGATTGCAGCATGACTACCAACTGCAAGGGGCATTTTGAGCTTGGACTATATAATTCTAGCTGAATAGCATTTGAAAAGAATATGGCTCACTGGAAATTATAAAGCATAATCTTATAAATCTTTTGAAAATTGAAGAAAATAATATTACATTATTTCTCCTTTTATTGTAGGTAGCATTTAAATTATTCTGCCACTACTTGTCTATGTTTTAGAATCTTATTTAGCTCAATTTGAGCAGGTGCAGAAGTAGGTCCCAATATGTGGGTAGTGAAATGATAATAAAAAATAACTTTAAGGTATAGAAGCAACTAATAGATGTTTGTGCAAAACACTTTTACATTTAGAATGGTTGAAACTTGAAACTAAATTCATTTGTTTGCTAAGTTTTAGAAAAAAATAGATGATATAAGAGTGAAATAATTTGATAGAATATTTTGTGATATATTTACAATTGAATTAAAGTTGATAGGGGATTTTGATAAAATCATAAACCTACTAGTGATAGTTTTAGGGAAGGTTAGAAAGATTGGAATATTAAGAGTGGGTGGACAGATGGAGCAAAAGAGTTAGAATATGTTTCTGGAGTGGGAGTGCTAGCCTATATGAGTGATTTTGGCTAATAGGCTTTTGATAAATGAAGCTGGCCAGGATTTTCCAGGAATATATATTAGATGGAAATGAATTCTCAAAAAGCTTAGTGTAGGTTAAAAGTTTCACAATCTAGAATCAGATATATTTTTTATAAATTACTTGAGGTGGCACAACATTTTGCATCATGCTTCACTGGAAGCAGGTTGGCTCCACTGGCCATGGGATTCCAAGTTTGCATAGGTTATGCATTCTGTTGAGTTCACGTTGAAAGACATTAAACCACCTAGATATCTGTCCCAAAATGTCAAGCTGAAGAGTCAAAATGCATCACAAGGCTGCAGCGGCGTCCATGGCCAGCCAACTTGTGTCATGCTTCGCATCATGAAGTTCTGCACTCATTCTCTTTGAAATTCTAAAAAAGTGAATGCAAATGATGTAATCATATGCTGTCTTCTTTTTTTCTTTTACTTGAGGTCCAGGCTAAAATGTTAGATACGAATAAAGGTCCAATATAGAGTGTTGGGGGGAAAGATTATAATGCTAGCATAAGGATTACTAACCAACAAAAATGCATTCAGAAATCAATATGGAGGAATTTTGAGCCTTGCGATGATAGAGGAGAATGTGATGAACCAAAAAGATGATGCGGTTATGTGCAATATAGACCAGAAGCAACTTTGATATTGTTGTTTCCAATGTGTGGAAGGATTGGGAAAAGGAAAAGATCAAATATATGGTAACTGAAGAAGGTTTCTACAATTTATGTCAATGGATGATGTAGGTGATGTAGTCCTTGGTATAGGCGAGTGATTTAGGATATATATGACAGTAGCTAAATGATGGTATGACATAACTTGGCTTTGGTTCTGGCAATATGCGGATAACATGATATCTTGTTTGTCATAATAAATGTGATTATATGTCAGTCTTAATGGTTATATTTGTTTCTTCAGCAACAGGCAAAGTATTGGCTTTGGAGCTCCCAAAGGATGATCAAAAGAATTGTACAGTTTTATATCCTGCATCTGTGAAGGCTGGCAAGGAAATTGGTAGGCCAATTAAATGTTTGTGTGGTCTAGTTGTATGTGCTCTTTGCTTTCTCTAGATGCCTGTCCTCATAACTATTTAAACACAATGAGCAATAATTAGAGTGCCTGCTCACACTGTATTGGATCTATGGTTCCTATCATACTGTTAGGTTATCAGCATAACACAAGGATGAGTACCTCACTACCTCTATACAATCTGTGTTGGCCTGTAATGCTGCATTTGAACATACTGAAATGATACACAATTATATGAGTTTGTACGTTGGTTTTTCTTTCTTTCTTTCTTTCTTTCTTTTGTTTTTTTTTTCCCTTCTCAACTCATCTGATCATCCAAGATAGTGCCATTTCTCTTCAATATACCCTTGCTCTCATCTCTGGTGATTTTTTTCTTTTGCTTTCTTCTTTCTAATTTTGAGGATTTGAAGGTGGATACTAGACAGATATTAGAAATTAAGTGAACCAATAGTTATAAACTTCCATCAAACTGCAATCTGTGGGCTTCCCTTCTTGTGAGTACAGAACCATTCATAGTACAACAATCTAATGTATTGTCAATGTGCAAACATAATTATGTTGCCTCCAGTTTTTTCAAGAATTTTGAGCTTATTATTTATGTTGTAAGTATATCGTTACTTTCATGGCATTAATCTGTTTACAAACTACGAAAGATTGTATTAAATAATTAAACAGAATAGATATTTCAGTGATTTATCTCAATATATTAGTTAAAGTTTATGCTTATTTTATTGTCTTCTTAAAGCAATTAAATTTGGCCTGTCGAAAAAGAAAATGAATTAAGCTGGATATCATGGTGTGCCACATGCAATCCTTTTTACAACTGTGTATCTCCCCTTGCTGGTGTGTGCCAATTATCGGTATGGTATGATACAATATGCATTACTGTGCTGGCACCATACCATATGCATTACTGTGCTGGGTAGCAGCCAGCACAGGCAGGAAACATGGTGTTTTAACTGTTGAATCCAAAGTAAATTATGACCAGTAGTGCTCTTGCATGTCAGACCTATAGATCCGTTCCTCTGGATGTTAAACTTTTTTTTTTTTTTTTGGCCTTCTTGAATCTTGTAAGTACTGTTCATGTATTGTCATTCTTTCTAGTGCATTTTTCATTGACAAAACTAAATTTATTTTTCCTTTTGCAATTCCACTCTGAACTTCTTATATCCTTTTTTGCAGAAGAAGGCCTGTCTGGTCGAGGATTTGAGGTCATGAGGCTCAATACATACAACACTGTAAAAATCTTGACTTCTTACATTTTCAATCAAAGAAATTATGTATTCCACAAATTTGTGTCTCTTCACTGTAATACAAGCTCAAGCAGTCATAGGATGACTTAGAGGTTTTGATTCATTTCTTCGTAGATCATGGATCCTAAACTTTTGTCTCTAGAAAATAAGAAAATGAAGATGCAGCTTATTGTCTATCCGCCTGTTTGGTCAAGGATTTGAGGTCATGAGGCTGAATACATACAATACTGTAAAATCTTGACTTCTTACATTTTTCAATTAAACAAATTACATATTCCACAAATTTTTGTCTCATCACTGTAATACAAACTCAAGCAGTCATAGGATGACCTAGTGATTTTGATTCGTTTCTTCCTAGATTGTGGGTCCTAAATATTTCTACTTTTATGGTCTGTCCAGTTTTTCACGTTGTTTATCTATCTTGTAGCTATTTGTCTGCTCTCTCTTTGCTGAGAATTCTGCATTGTAATCAGTAAGTTAATTGATAGCTGTGACACAAGAGTCGCTGAAAGCACTGCATTTGTTTGGTATAACCAATATCACCTTAGGATATATTACGCACTAAAAAAGCTATTTTTAGAATGCTGCTTGATAGATAATTCCTTGCTATCAATGACTTCCTGCGATGCCATATTCAAATTTTCTAGGCTTTGCTTTTACTGAGAAATGTCGCAATCCAGACAAAGTATATATCTGTAGAATCACCAACACTTGGTTATACATTTTTCATTGTTTATATGTTGTCATCGATCTGGGACGAACACCCCAACCCACCCACCAAAAAAAAAGGCCAATTTGGTGTTGTTTTTTGTGAAGAAATCACCTGCCACACTTGCCTAAATCCAAACGTATGTAAGCCAGCTCAGTGTATCAGGTAAAGTAAAATTATCTTCCAGGCCAATCCCCCAGAAGTTTTAATATGCCCTAGCCAAATTCAAAGATGTAAATATTAATGTATCAGCTGTCATTTTCCAATCCTCCTTTTGTTTGATATGTCCATGGCCCAGTTAGTGTTTTACCAATTCCAACTGTGTTGTGATGCAGCCTGTTGGTTGCTAGGTCTTGGATTTCCACAGCAACACCACCTAATAAGTGCCTTATTCATACTTGCTTTGTTTAGTTCATCTAGGTTTAGGTGCTCCAACATTTTGGCAACAAATTCATCTAAATCTTTTACATGATATAACTGTATCCTTCTTTCTCGTCCCTTCTGTTCTGTTCTAGAGCTGTAGACAACAATTTTTCTTATGGAAAAGATGCTCTTTGCCATTTCATCTTTATGTCCATATCTTCTTGATGCAGAAATCATCTTTGTTATCAGACCTATTTGAAGCCTACGGTCATTGAGAAAGACATGGTTTATTGATGAACATGAATCACTCTTTCTCAACTCAGATTGGCCAGTTAAAAAAATTGTTGGCGAGTCAAAATTTTTGTTCTCTTTATAGAGCTCCTCTTGAGCCTCCAACTTTCTAAAATAAGCTTTCAGAGCACGTTGTTGGAAAAAGCGCCTCGAATTCTGCCCCGTAGAAGCTTAGTATAGGACCTAGGAAGGAGACAAAACTAGCCCAAATAAAAGAAGAAAAAGAAAAAAATCCTTTTTTAGCCCAAACCTATGGTCGGCCTGCAGGCCAGACCATGCAGCCCGTGTAAACACAATGCCCACAGTAGGCACGGGCGGTGGGCCTAGGCCCATGTAGTCAACTGATTTCTCTCAGAGCCCCTTTTTTTTTTCCTGGTGTTGCGATGTATGCGGACCATTGGTCCCCGGATGAAGGATCAAGGTGTATGTGCACGAGAGATGCACGATCCATGGCTCTCCGTGCATCCTGCATGGATCAGATGGCTGGGAGCGTTTGCCGATGTGTTTTGCATGATTTGGCCCAATTTGTGCACAATTTTTGGCACGATCAAGGCCGATCGATGGTCAGGAGTTGATCTAGAGTTCAACTACGAATTGGAGAGCCTACGGAATTCCAATTTGGATACAGTTTGAACCATTGGACTTCTGGTGAGACGTTCTTTGTACCAAAGGCTATAAATATGAGCAGAGGATCAGATTAGGTGTGAGAATTAAAAGAGTGGTGAAGGATTTCCAAAAGCCTGTAGGAGCTGAGTTGAGAGCTTGAAAGGGATTTGGAATTTTTTTTTGAGAGAATTGTACGAGATTGAGAGTAAGAGTGAGAGTTCCAATCTTATAATTTTTTTCATAGTGAAATCTTGTATGTCCAAATAATTGTGCTTTATTTTTTTAATTTTTTTTGGTAAAGAAAAAGGGATAGGGAGATAAATCCTGCGTAGCTATCCCCATAGGCCCCCACCCCGTCGGGAAATGTTCGATTCAAGGCGATTGATTTTCGTAGCCTTTTCCCATCCAGGGATGAGTACGTCAACCCGACACCACCAAGGTACCAGCTGGTCAGAACGGGGAAGGATCCTGGTTTCTCACTCACCCAATCGTCATGGGCCTCAGGATATAATCCCTGAATTTAATCGAGTCTCCCGCAAAGTCATATCTCGAACCCGTGACCTGTTGGTTGTGAGACAAGACCCCAACCAGCTGGGCTATCGTCTTGGCAGTTATTTTCTTTCTCCTGTGGCATCGATACTGATAATCGTGATCCTGAAAACGAGGATCCGTATTCTGCATGAATGATCTTCCGATGAGTGGTATCAGTAGAATTGGTACCACAATAACTAATATCAGAGTCCCAGGTTGCCCGGGTTGATCAAGATCAAAGATGGCAAGCGCAATCAAAGTTGACATCAATTGGTTCGATGAGAACAATTTTTTTCTCTTGTAAGCGAGGGTGAAAGATGTGCTGATCCAGCAAAGGTTGATCGATGCTTTTATGTACAAGAAGTGATCGGCCATCATGAAGGACAAGACATGGAGATGGCTTTAGATACAGGCGGTAAGCACCATCCGCTTATATTTGGCAGTTAAGGTGGTGATCCATGTACTGAACGAGACATCCCGACGGTGCTATGGGCGAAGCTCGAGGAGCTATGCATAGCGAAGTCCCTTACCAACACTCTTTCTTTAAAAGCAGTTTTACCAATTATGGATGATCGAGGGATAGAGTGTGTAGGAGCACCTGAGTAACTTTCAGAGGATCTTTATCGATCTCCTCAGTATCGGTGCAAAAGTTCAGAAGACCAGGGCATTGGTCTTGCTGTCATCACTATCATATTCCTTCAAGTCCTTGGTGACTGCTCTTCTAGTAGGAAATAGCACCATTAAGATGGAGGAGGTCATTTCGGTGTTATTCCAGAACGAGATTCTCAGGTAGGAGAACCAAGCTTCAAATTTAAACAGAAACTCAGCATTGACAGTTTCTAGACAAGCAGGTGGTAGAAGGCGGAGCAATAGAGGATGGCAAGGCAGGCGATCCAGGTCGAAATATACGAGCAAGATCAAGTATTACTGGTGCGATGAGCTAGAGCATCATATCAGAGATTGTCCATAGTTTAGATCGGACGAGGGCTACTATGGCGGTGGTAGATGGTAGCGACGATAGCGACGGATACTACAGTTATGGACTCATGGTATCTAATGAGGTATTCACTTCTTTTTAATGAATTTTAGATTCTGCCTATCCATATCATATTTATTGCAGAGAGAAGTTCGATTCTCTAAAGAGTAGAGAGGGTTTTGTTCACTTACTAAATGGATTGAATTATGCGATCAAGGATGTCGGGATAGTCAGCTTGAAGGCACATAATGGGACAGTGAAGAAACTGAACGAGATCCAATGCATATCTAGTTTTCACAAGAATCTAATCTTTCTAAATAAACTATATTCAGACGGCTACACGTGGAAAGTTGGTGATGGAATTTTGAAGGTCTTGCATGGTAGTAGGATCGTTTTGTAGGGGAAGAAGCAAGGACATTATTGCTTGATGGGCAGTCTAGTACGAGGTGGTCCCTGATGCAAATAGGAGCTTGGTGCAAGATAGAGCTCTGGGAGCAAGTGGATCGGGCACGAAACGAGACTCGGGAGGATAACTGGCAACGTCGCAAGGTGAAGTTCCTATTACTGCATGAGACTTCTTCGAGTATGTCTCAGGTCGATGTGAGCACAGTATGTGGAGATCGGATCGAGTGGTCTAGCTCAACTTCTATTTTTGCCTATCCAGAATCAGCAAACATTTATCCCAGGACATGAGGGAGCGATCCTTCTAGAAGCTTTTAAAGTCAGGTGAAGGTTGAACGTCGAGTCGAGATGGAGGTTGTTAGGAAAAGCACATCAAATTTGATCTTGAAGAAGTCTAGTATAAGACCCAGGAAGGAGACAAAACAAACCCAGATAAAAGAAAAAAAGAAAAAAGAATCCTTTTTTGGTCCAAACCCATGGTTGGCCCATAGCCAGACTGTGCGGCCTAGCTCCCTGAGGCACAGGCACGTGGCCCACAAGAGCGTGAGGCCCGCAGTGCATGCAAGCGCGTAGCCCAGGATGCACGCGTGTGAGCACGGGTGGCAGGCCCAGGCTCATGCGGTCAGCTGATTTCTCCCAAAGCCCCCTTTTTTTAACCTGGTGTCACGGTGTATGTGGATGCTGGTCCACGGGATGAAGGATCATGGTGTACACACGCGAGAGATGCGCTATCGACGACTCCCCATGCATCCCACGTGGGTTAGATGGCTGGGAGCGTTCGCTGACGTGTTTCGCATGATTTAGCCCAATTTGCTCACTATTTTTGGCATGATTAAGGTCGATCGATGGCCGGGAGTTGATCTCAAATTCAACTATAAATTGGAGAGGCTACAGGACTCCGATTTGGATGCGGTTTGAACTATTGGACTCTTGGTGAGATGCTCTTTGCACTAGAGGCTATAAAAACATGGGTAGAGGACCATGCTGGGTGTGAGAATTAAAAAAGTGGTGAAAGATCTTTAAAAGCCTGTAGGAGCTATGAGTTGAGAGCTTGAGAGAGCGATTTTGGATTTTTTGTTGAGAGAACTGTATGGGATTGAGAGTGAGAGTTCCAATTTTGTAAGTTTTTTTTTATAGTAAAACCTTGCATGTCCAAATAATTATACTTCTTTTATTTTCTTTTGCTCTTGCGGCATCGATACCGATAATTGTGATCCTGGAAATGGGGATTCGTGTTCCGCACGAGTGATTCCCCGACGAGTGGTAGCAGTGGAGTTGGTACCACAACACACAAGGCATATATTTTAATGGTGTATGAGTATCAATCACATTGACTTGCTTATTCAACCTTGCTAGATCTATAGCAGATTTAAATTTATGCTAACCAATATGTGCAACTCATGGATTAAGCTTTCCAAATTCCATTCTGATTATTTTAGATGAAAGAGAGTACAGATCAGGACAACTGTAAGGGCATATCTGTAGTGTGTTCTCTAGGTAAATATCATGATAATAATTATATCAAGATATTGGCATATGCCAGGTAATTATGATTACGTTGAACTGATTGTGATGTGCTTTGTCTTCATGTATCAGAATGAAGAGCTATAATAGCTTAATCCAGTTGTGTTGCTATGGTAGCTGATTGTACCTAGGATACAATGTGGCTGGAGCTTTCCATGAGCACTTAACCAGCAATTCAGTTCCAACAAGGGCGTTCAATAGTAAATTTTATTAGATCCTAGTCAAAGTACTGCTTTTTTACAAAATGGCCTTGTTTTAGTTCCATATATACTTTGTCCAGCACCTTCTGTTGATTTATCTTCGTGTTTTGAGATCTTGTAACCTGACTTGCTAGGTTACTTCTAATTTGCTAGTCTTTTTTTAAAATAATCATTTCATTTAATATTGTTATGATATCTGATAACCTGATTTATGTTAGTGGAAGTTACCAATGTGAAAATTAATGATGTGAGCTTGACCAATGCAGGAGTCATAATGTTTTTTCTATACTTATCAGGTACCTATACAAGATGTAGACCAGATGGTTCTAAAACAAGCTCTTTCTGCTCCAGTTGTTGCAGTAGCCTCTCCTTCTGCAGTGCGGTAATTTAGCAACTGCCCCTTCTCGTCATATTGATTTCAGGTTACAATGTCTTCAGTATTTTGGCACCTTCTTGGTGGAACTGGAGTCAATTTGATTCACAACCATGTTCTTTCCTGATTATCTCCATTGATTGCAAACAGGGTGATTAAGAAAAGCAAATCTAATCCTTAATCATCTCAATGCTTCATCTACTTGGTTTATCTTAAAAGTTCATAAGAAATTTTATTTTTTCCCAGGATATCTTCAGTTTGGTAGCGCAGCACTAATGTTTGTTTTTTGTTTAATGTTGATGATATTTTATTCTAACATATCATTTTATCACTGTTTTATTTTTTTTTATTTCCTTTACTCAAAACAGTATTCCTGTTTGTTGCTAATGAGTTGATTGATCTATATCTGAAATAGAGCCTGGATTTACCTCATCTCAAAATTGGAGAATTGGGACAACTCTGTTGCTTGCATTGGTGAGACAACTGCTTTGGCTGCAAAGAGATTAGGCCTCAAGAACATATATTATCCAACAAACCCTGGTTTTGAAGGGTATGTCTCATTCCTTTCGTATAATTAAATTATCAGTCATTAACAAAATGGGATTTGCTGCCTGGTTTCTGCAATTGGTAGCTGCTAGAATATAGTGGAAACAATATTTGGGTTTATGGTCCATAGTAGGTCTTACATACCTTTTTTACGTTGCTGTGGCAAGTCTGATGATCTCTTTCTGAATGGCATGATTGACCATTTGTGGATCCATATGACCAAGCTGAAATCCGAAAGGGAAGAAAAAATACCTTCAATTGGGTGGACACTCCTAGTCAGATTTCACTATGGTTCGACTTTTTGATTCTAGCTTGGTACTTTTGCACCTCTTTTAGCTCTCATTCTTTTGGATCTCTTTTCTGTATAATGACTTGAATGACATTTAGTCCATGTAGATGCTTGACAGCCTTCATCCACTAATTCTATTGTTTTGTCTTGGTTTTATCTTCCCAATGAAATCATGTTTAAACTGATATCTATACATGCTGCATTTGGAAGAAATTCATTAATGTCTATGTACTGTGCACCATAAGTTCACTCTGTTTTCTTGTAAGTTTCTTGAGCAGTAAGTCCACCTGCTCTTTTGTGCAGTCTATTATTTATGCCATAGCAAACCTCTCAGACATGTCAATGTTTTATCCGTACATGATTGATGGTCTTCTAGAGAAAAGCTTACCTGATAATTTCTTATCAGTGCATTCTTATATCTGTGCTTACAGGTGGGTTGACAGCATCCTAGAAGCTCTAAGAATTCACAACGAACTCCAGAAGGTTTTATTGTACCTAATCACAGATATTACTTGAAAAAAACCTGTTGCATATTGTTTCATTTTTTGCTTTTTCTTATTTCTGCCTCTTATCATCTGTTTTTAAATAATCCAGGCTCTAGTTTGTTGATAAGGAAACATGCGGGGAACTGAAAACTCAAGCATTAAAGATAATTACAGCAAAAGACATTCTTGGCTCAAGCATCATTGTTGTAATTATCCTTGCAATATCTTATACATATAGAAATTCCCATTGCAATTCATTAGTGAATACAACTGGATGGAATAACTTCTTCGAAGGTCAACAACAATGCAAAGGTGATCATAAGATCATGGATGGCCAAGAATCTACTGTACATGATGAAATGTGAAGGTGATAATATACTAGTAGATACTTTTTTTGTTTATTAAATTAACTCGTACAAACAGAATAATGAGAAGGGGAATTTCAGAGTGTATATCTATAATGTCAGGAAATTCATGTTCTTTTTGCTTTCACCGATGTATTTCTTGATTTTTTTTCCTTATCAATCTACAGTTTCTGAAGGATTGTTTCCTATTATACCAGAACCTTGTACACAACATATCTTACGTCGATTACTTTCACATTTCATTATTCAATGCAGCTGGATGGCATAACTTCTTTAAAGGTCAACAACAATGTTAAAAGCGATCATGATAGCAGGGAGAGCCAACAATCTACCATACCTGATAAATGTATTTTCCACCATTTCCTGAAAGACTTCAGAAACGACAACAGACATGAAATAGTATGTTATTCATGGAATTTTATATGCTGCAACGCCAGCCTATACGTGCCTGCTATTGTAAGGGAATCTGCAAAGCAAGGTATGCTAGCCTGAATTCTTAAGATAGCGTACCACGGCAATTTAATACAGCAACTCAGAAAGTTAAACAGATTCGTGCTTGCAACTTGTATTACTGAATGACATTGAGTAAATAACATCGCTTTTTTCTTCTTACTAAAGATGATTTTCCTGAGATTCTATTTATTATTCCTAATCCCATGAATTTTCCTGCTCCACTAATTATGAAGCTGCAGTATCAACTGCATGGATGGACCAGTTTTGTCATATTCGGTAAGCAACCAGCAATTACAGTTAGATATGATTAATGTTCTATTGGATTGGTAGCTTGAAAACGGGTCCCCCAACTCACTCGGATACAAACAGTTAGGTGAGCCATTGATAAATGTCAATCAGCCTCGATGCAAAGAAGCAAGAAATGACAATTCTCTGAAGTTATAATCTTGTAATCTTCAACTTCAGCGTTAGAAATCAGCTGTTGTGATTTTACCAAAACTTTGTATAAACCATTAAATTTAATATGTTCACTTAAAATATAAATTATCCATGGTTGATTAAATTGATAACTATAGAAATTAACTCTACTGAAGTTAGCATATTTCAATTGTTTATAGCATTTTAGATTAACTTCTGGTGGTTGTGCTGTCATTTTCTCTGTCTATATTTTAGCTCTTCTTTCTGCAGAGATGTTTACCTTTTCTAGGTGCAAAACATATTGCTCAGACCTATAATCACATATAACAGTAAATCATGGTGCATCTTAAAGAGATAAACATGAGCAATTGCAATGGTATTAACACGGGAAAAGTCATCTCAATATATGAGGCATGCTTCTTAGTATTTGTAAAGGTGCATGTGCCAATGTCAAGATACTTTGCCAAAATTATAAGATAAGGGAATTCTAATATGGGTGACACAGGCTTAATATTTTCCCTCTTCATAAATCCAGTTATCTTCTTGATAGCTTATCTTGCTACGTGACCTTGTATTTCGTTATTGCATCAAGTTGACGAGGAATGACAAGAAAGACATATAGACATTTCATTTTGTTAAACTGAATGGGTCATACAGTTGTGGTGCTTGCCGTGCCGGCCTCCACGATGCTTCCTGATGTTTTTATGTGGAACTTGATTTTTAAAAAAAAAGAAGAAAAAGAAGAAGCGGCTGTCATTTTCACGGCTGACACGAAAATTGACCAAAGGGATTGTCATGGAAAAATAGCACATTTGTAGAGAAACAAAATCTGAAAAGCAAATTTGTAGCCGGTGAATCCAACATATGTTTGAAATGTTGTCGCTAAATCACCTGGTTTCTTGGAAAAGCAAAATTTAATGGAAGGGGGAATTAAAAACTTAAATCAAGATTTTTTCACGTTGCTCGTACCAAGATTTTCTTTTCCCCTTCCACTTTTGATTCAACCATCTACAGTAATCTTGCATGTACCTTAGCGTTGACTACCGACTACTAGATATTTTGATGGCACGATCCATATTTCTGTTCTCACCAGTCTTCTCACGGGCCATAAAATAATAATCCATCATTTCAGAGTTTTCTGTCCTTTAAATTTTAAACAGGATGCAATTTGTTCACAATTTTAAGAACTGGAATTGGAAATAGAATTTGTTTGGAAGTCAAAATGATGATATTTTTTAATACATTTAATTTTTAATTAAAATCATAATAAAAATTGAATATTAAAGAAGGGTATAAAAAAAAAAAAAAAAGTTTTTGAAAGAATTGGACGCTTCCTTTGCCTCTCGAACCAAAATTGAAATCAACCTTCCCCAACCAGAAGGTTGAAATAGGGAGTCACTTTTTTTCATTCCTATCTCGGAGCCTAACTTCCCCCATCCCCCTCCCCCACAAACGAAAACATGCCCAGTGTCTTGACAATACCTTTCGGCTTTCCACTTGGTCCCCAATATGATCGAAAAGGTCAGAATGATGGTACAGAAGTTAGAAAAAGGGAATCCTATAACAATTAGTGATGACATTAGCTAAGTACCAGGGTGGTTGGTTTTGGGAGGGTTCTGGTTATCAGTCATTATTCATAAAGGGCTATTGACAGATTTATTACTGCTGCTGTAAGTGAACCTTTGGGTTCCGCAGCGGAGGAGAGATGAATGTTGCAGGAACAAGAGTATCCAAATAGCCACCCTCTTAACACCATTAATAATGAGTTGTGTTATGGCAATTGCTGATTCGACTCGATGAATTTAAAGGATCATCAACTACGCTATCAATTATGAAAGACTAGGATATCCAATTCAGATTAATCGACTTATTAATTAGGAAGGAGACAGCAGAGCTGACTATTTCGTTGCTAATAAAAAAAAAACTAGTAAGAAAAATATGAAGTCGGTTACGAGATCTAATAGCTGCTTCTTTCCAGATCGAGTAGTCATTCATTTTCAAATCAAGTAGTTGCAATCTACCGGGCTCGACTGACATGACGTTCTCCACGCGCATCCATCGACTATCTATTCGAAACTGACTAGCTATCTCAATAAATTAAGTCGAATGCACTCGAGTACTGGACTAAACCACTTCTTTCGATAACAGCTAAATCGATAAGCTACTCGGATGCTCAAATAGATGATGATCCATCCAACCACTGCTGTACTAGACAGATCATGACGGAAAAGGATGTGGTGGACAAGATCCTAACAGATCCTGATATTCTAACAGAAATATACTAGTGAAGAAAATTCCAGTAGACAAGATCCCGCCACCTTATTGAATTTGTTATAAATGTCAGAAGAGGCCACCTTCGCAACGGTTATTCAGTTATTATAAATGTCAGAAGAGGCCACCTCTGCAACGGTTATTCAGTTACCCAGCATACCTCTATAAATTGGTTATTGGCGTGATTCCTGATATTTGGTACAGATCCCAGATGTCTTGGGATTTGGTTTAGCTGTAACCTTCTATGTATTGCATTCCTTTTGTTAATAAATTCATTGGGATACCCTCTCATCAAGTATGAGGGTAATTCCATAACCCTAAAACTATCATGGTATCAGAACATTCCGATCCACCTTTCTCTTCCCTTCATCGTACTCCCTGATCCAAAACATAGCCCTCTCATCCATTACAAAAGCCTTTCACCTTCCTCTACTTCCCTTTCTAAGTCAGCAATCCATCTTCCTCTGCTCCATTTGCTTCCTTTGCTGCCTCCCTCCGCCGCCGTCGCTGCTTCCTTCACTGATGCCCTAGCGGAAGGAGGACCAGATCAGACATGCTTCACTGCTTCACCGACTTTGAGCTCATCCCCGCCGGAAGAGGTGTCTTGCTTGCCTTCTCCATCATCACCGACAGTGCCCTGACGAGGCTCCTCCGACGGAGAAGGAAGCACCCTGACAAGGCTCATCCCCGCCGGATCAGCGCCCTAACGAGGCTCCTTTGATGGCATCCCAGCTCCATGATCACCGCCATGGGTTCCGACGGCAATCCGGCTCTTTCCATTGCCGTCGATAGTGCCACCTGGCTGCTCGCCTTCTCCTTGATCACCTTCTCCATCGTTGCCGCCGCCCTCTAAAACCTATGGCGAAGCACAGCTCCGAACCAGGGGACTCTTTAGTCTTTTGGTGGCTACGATCTCTTTTTGGCTATGATCAAGTGTGGTATCTAATTTTTGATACATAGTCCAATAGCCCACCGTGGTATCTTAATGCAAAGTCTTTCAAAAGAATATTCAATCAGATAGATTTCAGATGGTTTTATTGGATCTCCGGTACTAGATATTTATGAAATAACTGAGAAGTGCTAAGCATATCACTTGGTAATATTTTTTCTCCCTCTTTAACTTTGAATTATTATAGTTGTTTCTAGAACCAGTGTTTTTTTTTGATATGATGAATCCAACTGCACTGAACTTGAGCGACCTTGAGATCCTTTTACATAGACTTATGCAGAGAGATACGGGTAATTCTGGAGGGGAGACTTTTAGTTCTGCTCTCCAGACCATCAATGTCAAACTAGATGGACCAGGAAACTATCTGAGTTAGTCCCGTCATGCTCACCTCATCTTGGAGTCTAGGGATCTTGAAAGGTTTATTACAGGTGAGTTGAAAATACCTGATGGAATGGGAACTGATGCAAAAAGATGGAAGAATAATAATTCCTTGGTGTCAGCATGGTTGTTGGGTTCTATGACTCCACAGGTGGCTAAGATTGTGGAGAAGTTAGCAAGTGTATATGAAATTTGGACTGCTTTGGCAATAATGTATTCTTAACAAGGGAATACCATGCAAGCTCACAAGATACAATGTGAGCTTAAGGATCTGAAACAAGGGAGTATGTCTATTGTTGAGTATGTATCTGAGATTAAAAGGCTATGGTCTGATCTAGATTTTTTTGATCCACTCTCTTTGGCTTGTTCTGAAGATACTGAGGCTATATAGAACTGGATTGATAGGCAAAGAATTACTGATTTTCTTCATGGCTTCAACCTCGAGTTCAAACATCGCCGGGCCACAATACTTGCAGCCAAAGAGTGGCCAACTCTGGATGAGGCTATTTCTTCTATTGCCAGTGAAGAAACACGACTACAGACCATGTCCTCAACTTTTGGAGCTCCATCTCGTGCTGCACTATCGGTTGTTGGTTCTGTCCAATCCTTACAGCCATCATCTTCACGAGCTGCTCATATTTCTTCTTCTGCCTTCATGCGTGACAAGATTTGTCACCATTATCATCAGTTTGATCATATTAGACCCTAATGCCCTGAGCTTCAGAGTAAGACTCCAAGAGGTCGAGGAGGTACTCGAGCGGAGGGAGAGGAGGTCGTGGTGCTCGCAGCAGTGGTTTTGCATATCAAACTACTACACCTGGGGATACCTCTACCCACATAGTTACTGTTGCTGCTCCTGGAGTGCTACTCATACAGTCTCTGTTATCGCAGATGAGTTGCGGGCCCTTCATCAGTTCAGATCTAGTCCTGAAGTTTTAATCAACACTGCTTCTTCCCAAAACACTGCTTCCTCCAGTCATTATGGTAACTTTGCTCATATAAGTCCAGACATACATGGTATGGCATTTAATTGCATTAGCTCTCGTAATAATTCTTGGATTATAGATTCTGGAGCATCCAGTTATATAACTAGATCATCTAGAAATTTCATCTCTTACTCTCCTAGTATAACCAATAAATCTGTGCATTTAGCTGATGGCTTGGTTTCTAGAATATCTGGACAAGGATCTATCCACTATATACCTAGTTTGCCTCTTCAGTCTGTCCTGCACATTCCAACATTCCCTATTAACCTATTATCTATTAGTTCTCTTACTCATGATCTTAAATGTTCTGTAACTTTTAATGAACATAACTGTGTTATTCAGGAAGTTCGAATAGGGAAGAGACTTGGGACTGGAATAATGCGTGATGGGCTGTATGTTTTGAAAGATGGATGTTCAAAAGCTGGATACATGGCTGCTACATCTGAGTCACAGAAGTTTGAATTGTTGCTACTACATTACAGGCTTAGTCACCTTCCTTTTACTCTTATGATACAAATTTATCCCTCTGAGTTCAGTAACATCAATAAACTTTTCCTGATTTGTGATGCGTGTGAGCTTGCTAAACACACACATAGTATTTATCCAGTTTCAAATAGTATGAGTTCTGCACCTTTTTAGATTGTTCATTCTGATATATGGGGACCATGTAGAACAACTTCTGTCTCTGGTCACAAGTGATTTGTGACTTTTATTGATTGTTATAGTAGAACAATATGGGTCTACCTAATGAAGAATAAAAATGAAGTCTTTTCTTGTTTCAAAGATTTTCATAAGATGGTTTTACTCAGTATGCTACTACTCTGAAAATTCTTTGCTCAGATAATAGAACTGAATATGTGAATAAAGAGTTCGGTGAGTATTTGTCATCTTATGGTATTATTCATCAAACCACTTATGTTGACACCTCTGCACAGAATGGAGTTGCCGAGCGTAAAAATAGATATTTATTGGAAGTAATTTAGTGTTTGATGTTTACCATGAATGTGCCAAAGTTTTTATAGAATGAAGCTGTTCTTACAGCAGCTTACTTGATCAACCGAATGCCACTTCGTGTATTAGGGTATAAAACCCCCGTTGAATATCTCACCGGAGTTACTTCTTATATTGTACCTTCTCGTGTATTCGGTTGTATTTGTTTCGTGTAGAATCATTGACCATTTATAGATAAACTTGATCCTCGTGCCCTGAAGTGTATTTTCATTGGATATTCTCATACTAAAAAAGGTTACAAGTGCTGGTGTCCTTCTGAACAGAAGCTCTTAATCAGTATAGATGTTACTTTTCAGGAATTCGAACCGTTTTATAGTGTCTCTTCCAACTTTTCCACCTTACTTAAATCCTCTCCCAACTCTGGTGTTCCTTGTGCTGGTCGAGAGGGGGAGACCACGTTGGATGTCCTTGATAATCCTGTTATGGGGACCACCTCTATTCCTAATGGTATTAATCAGAGAGATAATCCTGAGCCCGATGCTCCTAATGATAACTAGAGGGATGATGCTGATGACACTGCTGATGACACTCCAAAATATCCCACACTCCATCTCGAGAACAGCCCTACATGCATTCTCCAGAACCCTAGTCTTCATCCTCTATTCCAGCTTTATCTCCATCGTCCTTGCCTCCATCTGAGACAAGTGGTAATATTCCTGACATCTTTATTGATTCTCCTTCTAAGTTACCTATTGCTTTACGAAAAACTCCTCGTCATGCTAGTCGTCCTATACGGTATAGGTGTGATATTGCTAACTTTATGTCTTATTCTTTCTTGTCCCACTCATATAATAGTTTTATAGCCTCATTGCATTCTATATTTATACCTAATGTCTGAAAGATGGTAAAAAGGGATCCTCGATAGAAAGGAGCTATGTTAGAAGAAATGAGAGCTCTGGAAAAAAACAAGACATGGGATCTTGTATCTCTCCCAGCTGGAAAATAGCTAGTTAGTTGTAAGTGGGTCTTTACTATAAAGCAGACTTCGGAGGGCACTGTTGATCACTACAAAGCAAGACTAGTAGCTAAAGGCTTCACACAGACATATGGGATTGATTATGATGAGACCTTTGCTCCTGTAGCAAAGATGAATACTATTAGAGCCATTATCTCGTGTGCCGCCAACTTCGGTTGGAAGTTATACCAACTGGATGTAAAAAATACATTTCTACATGGAGAACTTCAGGAGGAGGTATATATGCATATTCCACCAGGCTTTGCTACAGCTCAAATAGTTAGAAAAGTTTGTAGATTGAGATGATCTTTGTATGGGCTAAAGCAATCTCCACGAGCTTGGTTTGACCGATTCATACGGGCTGTCATGTCAACAGGCTATCGTTAGAGTAATGCTGATCACACACTCTTCTTCAAGCAATCCTATGGAGGAATCACACTTCTCATTGTCTATGTTGATGACATCATGATTACTGGTAATGACACAGAGGAAATAGCATGTCTGAAGTCTCAATTAGCACAAGCATTTGAGGTCAAGGATCTGGGTAAACTAAGATACTTTCTTGGAATTGAAGTAGCATACTCTCCTAAGGAAATTTATCTTTTCCAAGGAAAGTATGTCATGGATCTTTTGACTGAAATCGAAATGCTTGGATGTAGATCTGCCACTACACCTATCGATTAGAATCATAGACTTATTGCTGACTCTGGCACTCCAGTAGATATGAATCATTATCAGAGATTGGTAGGTAGATTAATTTATTTATCCCATACCAGACCTGATATCGCCTTTGCTATAAGTGTGGTTAGTCAATATATGCATGATCCTCATTCAAGTCATATGGAAGTGGTATATAGGATTATTCGATACTTGAAGAGTTGTCCTGGAAAAGGGCTATTATATTCACAACATGGATACCTTCATATTGAAGGATATACAGATGCTGATTGGGCTGGGTCCATAGATGACAGACGCTCGACCTTTGGTTATTGTATATTTATGGGAGAAAATCTTATTACATGACATAGCAAGAAACAAGATGTGGTGGCTCGCTCAACTGCTGAAGCTGAATACAGAGCAATGACACTTGGAGTTTGTGAAGTACTATGGCTAAAAAACTTGTTAACTGAACTGCAATTACTTCATGATTTTTCATTACTACTCTTTTGTGACAATCAGGCAGCCATTAACATAGCAAACAATTCAGTCCAACAAGATAGAACTAAGCACATTGAAATTGATCGACATTTTATCAAGAAAAAGCTCACTTCCGGGATCCTTCAGATCTTGCATGTTCGATCTTCAGATCAACTAGCCGATGCTCTGACCAAAGGATTAAGTTTAAGTCATTTTTCTTCTGTTTGTACCAAGATGGGACTTATCGATGTATTTGACCCCTCTTGAGGAGGAGTATTGGCATGATTCCCGATATTTGGTACAGATCCCTGATGTCTTGGGATTTGATTGAGCTATAACCTTCCATGTATTACATTCCTTTTGTTAATAAATTCATTGGGATACCCTCTCATCAAGGTATGAGAGTAATTCCAAAACCCTAAAACTATCATTGGTAAAAGGGGATCTTCGATGAAATATGCTATACTAACGTCTTACACCACCACTCAAATGCTCATTCAGTCATCACCATCGCTCTTAGCTCCCGCTGCTTAGGCTATTTTTCTCATCCATTGACTATCAGAGGGTCCCTTAATTGCGTCAACCAGAGCGGTTGAGGATGGGATAGCGAGAAGCATCTCCCCATGCTCGATGATGACACTATGTGAGAAGACCCTAATTATCTAGGTACACTAATTATTGGACTGCATAAAGTTGTCCGATTTATATGCTTGCTTATCTCGATTAGTCGCAAACAATGCGTGGTTATTCCAATTCTCATATCAACATGTATATATGAAAGATGGCATGATAGACCCTTCCCCTCTTTCAATACATATTTTTGGAGAAGCTACGGGTCAAGAACATTGCACAAGTGAAGTGCACCGACTCTTATTATATACTGAGAGATCGGAAGATATCAGACATTTGGTTGGTAAATGTTGTATTATTTGATATAATGGACGTATAAGTTCATACATATGAACTTGTACTTAGCTATACGCCTATACCTCTTTGATATCTTGTTATCAATGTTTGCTTGCATATTAGGACTGGAGTACATGTATATTTGATCGAGCATTATCATTTGGTATCAAGCAATTGTTGATTGTTAATCGAACACTTTGATGAGCCATTGAAAGAATTTAGGTTAGGATATCATGGTGGACAAGGATCACCATCAATCCTCGCCGAGCTCCTGTGTATGGATGTGATGATGGCATCCTATGGAAAAAGGTCTTCATGTTATGTCGTCATTTATAAATGTTTCGTCCTTGCTTTCATTATTTGAAAATATTTGAAAATGTTTATAGATTGCTTACAACCAGTTCATCTCGTCCATGATTGTTGAATTGAAAACCCAATAATGAATGGATGGACCATCAAGTTTGCAAGTTGCATAAATCCCCTCTTACCACCTAGTAAGGAAATTATTTAAGTGCATTTTATAGGGAAGCTCTTCATAATCAAGGATGAAATTTAATGTAATCTTTTCACCAACCAACCTCGATCGTGAAAGAATAATAAATCAGAAGTATTTAATCATGCTTTATCATTTAGATGATAGTTTATCAATTTCTATGACCGATCAATTTCTTACTGTGGTCCATGCTATCACGCCATCTTGGGACCCTCCATAAAATATTCAAAAATAAAAAATAATAATAATAAGATAATCCATATTTGACTTGATTTAATCTGATTGCTGGTCCTAGCAAGCATGCCATTCTTTTTTGAAACGAAAAGGATAGATAGCAAACAGTCCAAGGGCATGGATTCTTTTAGAATCCAAATTGGAAACGAAAAGAGTGATTTCCCAAAAAAAAAAAAAAAAATGAAAGAGTATGGACAAATACAGAAATTAGGATATCGAGTATTTAGCCATGTAGTCCAAGAATCTCTAACACCACCAACCCCCCCCCTCACGAATCAAATCGATCATCCAATGAGTTGCGGGTCAAAATCGTCAAAAAGACTTGATTATTTTTTTTTTATTATTGTTATTATTATTTATAAAGAAAAGCACCAGAGTCGGATTTTTGAATTCATGATCATATCAGCAGGGTCGCGGTACGTTAAAGTATACAGAAAACTGTAATGCATGGTCAGAATGGAAATAGATCAAGTTTTCTCGGTCAACCATCGAGAATGAAAATTGGTATTTAAAGCCTATTTATAATCTTGGTCAAACTAATTCAGATGCAAAGAAACTTTGCACCCTTGACGAAATAACCGAGCATAATACCCGAAAAAACGAGAAAAACGAGATTATTTGTCAGCCTTTTAAAGATGATTCATGGAATCTTGACTTTTGGGATTCTTCTTTCCTTGATCAACGAAATGATAGAAATTATCATTCAACTATTTTCCTTCCATTTGTCACCATCTACGTTAGGTTAATCTCACGAATGACCTAAATAAATAGCTAATCTGGTACTTAGTCTGCGAATAAACTTAATTCCATTTGATTCCAATATTCGGAAATGCACTAAACTCACAATCTCTGGTTGCTATTACGATCATCAAGATAAGCTCAATTAACAAAAAAAAAAAAAAAACAATCAAATATAAATATATGACTAAAATAAAGAAATCATCTACTGAAAGATAAATAAATAGCAGCTCTAGATTGTCAAAAAAAAAAAAAAAAATCATGTTACAAGTCTATCACTTCTCAGAATACATGTCTACGAAACAGTAGTTACATTTCGGGATTCATCACATTCGGATTAAACTCGGAAGAACCGGGGAGGCCGTGTGGATTTAAAAAAAAAAAAAAAAAAAAACCATAAAAAACATTTCTGGGTTTTGGTTTCCATGACGAAACCTTAGAGACCGCGGTCCGCGGACACCAGGATAGCGACACGGCAGCACGCTACACAAACTGATGACCCAAGGTGGGCCCCACGCGCCGCAAGCAAAGAGGAAACCCCGGGATTCCCTGGGTCCCGAACCCAGGCGACGGCCGAAAGGTGTCGAGGGCCATTCGCACCCAGATTCGCACCCGAGACGGACACCAGCCGCGGGACCCATCCCGCCCTCGAGCCCGTCGCGACGTGGCGGACCCCTCCTGGTCGCCGTTTTCGAACTTAACGGCGGTTGTCGAGAAACCCCGTGGAATCTGAGGGACGGCGACAGCGCCGCCAGGGGGGCCGGTCCGTAGGCCGGGGGTACGTTTTCCGCCATGACGGCTGTTAGGGCATACGTGGCAAACATTTATTAGCTTTTTTTAATGTTTTTGTGGGGTCCGGGTGATTCGCTCGCGTTGAAGGAGAGAACCGCGAATGAGCGCCCAGTAACTGTAAGGTCGAAGCAAAAGGCTTATGAAATCTTGTTAAATAAATGAGAGATTACATTTTAGGATTTTATGTGGTTCTAATGCACGTGTTCGATGTCTAAAATGCCCTTGTTGTGCCCAAATATATATATATATATATATATATATATATATATATATATATATATATATATATATATATATATATATATATATATATATATATTTTATTTTATTTTATTTTTTTGATAGAAAAAGATAGGAGGTTTTATCCTGGTGTAGCGTCCCATTTCGGTCCCCAGCCTGCTAGGCCTTTGTTCGATACAGACCATAATTTTTCGCGTACTTTCTTCACCCTTCAGAATTTATCCGAACCGATGAGTACGTCAGTCTAGTCCCTTTACGACGTCGAAGTTTCAGCCGGTCCATCCCCAGTCACGTGCACCCGAAAATTTTATAATTTTAATCGAGTCATTCACGAGATCATTCCTCGAATCCGTGATCAGGTAAGAAGAAGCCAAGCCTTAACCAATCACACTACCCCCGTATTATATATTAATGAGTAGCCCTGCACTCCCTGTTTTTGCCCCCCATCCCAACAAAAAAAAAAGAAAAAGAAAAAAAAAATCCTTGTTGTTGCCGAGTGCTAGAGGAAATTTTCTTTTAAAATAATATTTTTTAATTAGTATTTATAAAAATAGGTATTATAGAATATATTAATCAATATATTTTTTTAGCCACGTGACAGGGAGCATGGGATGCGTGGCATCGAATAGCCATATGGCACGAGGATTTATTGGAATCGTAGATAGAAGTTGCAATTTCTCAGAAAAATCACCGGTAGAATAGCCAAATATTTTTAAATTCTAGATTTTTTTTTCGTGGTCTTCTTCTTTTCTTGTCTTACTCCAACCCCATCCGATCTTTTTGTTCCCATTCTTCTTCCTCCTGTCTCACCCGGTCTCATCAAATTTTTTTTATCTTGGTGTTCTTCTTCTCCTATTCCCCTTTCCGACCCCAAGTTAATCCGATTCAAGTTAAAATTGAAATTACAGGTTGAACCTGCGATTCCAATATCTTGTGAAATTTTAAGAAGAACATGCAATTTTTACGTAGTCTTTCATCTCAGCATTAAGCACCTATTTTGACAAATATATATCAAAATATTTTAATCTAATAAATATTTATTAAAATAATATTATTTTGAAAAACACTTTGCTGGAGGACCTGTGGACCTCCCAGCGGATCTAGACCTCCAATGGCCATGTATGGTATGCGTTAAAAGTCACAAAGATTGATTTCAAGGGTGATAGTTGTGTTTTTCAAATTGTCATAAGATATTTATTGAAATCATCTGTGCATGTTATAGTTATTAATGTATGGGAGTTATTATATTTATAATGGCTCTTGAGACAACTGTGTTATGTCAAGTAATTACGTCCTAAAAGATAAATATTTCAACTTATAAAAAGCTTAAAATTTTCATTTAACCGCTCATGACAACTATTTATAACTTTTTTATTGCACAATTATGCATGCCAATTTCTTGCGTTGTGTGACAGTTCTTGATCATATTTTACAGTTTATCTAAAGATCGATCATGGTTATATAAGAATGTATAGATGTTAGCTAATAAATCAAGAATTAAGAGAAAACAGATTTACTTAGTTTTGATAAATATTAAGAGAGAGAGAGAGAGAGAGAGGGAGGGAGAGCTGGGGATGAAAATGAAATCTAATACTCTAATCATAAAAGCATTTGATAGATGGTGAATAGATCTAGGATTAGTTTAGTCTCTCTACAGTGTTATATATATGGAGAACTTAAGATGATCTCAGAAAACCAACCATCTCAAGAAATAGAATATTCTCATATGGGGACAACAAATCCATCAAAGATAATAAAGAAGCATACACTTGTCATCTAGGCAATGGAAAGTCTGTGGCTCCTTTCCTAAAGGCTCCATGAGTTACTCGCATGAAATAAGATGAACTTTCCAAATTCCAAATTTACCCTGAACATGAGATCAACTTGAAACTAAAATCATGTAAAACTCAATTCATTTATATACAGTTTTAGCATACTACTTCTAGTTAAATAATTATGATTTTAGCACCGTTTAACCTTGCATTAGCTTTCTACAGAAAGTCCTATAGGATTAATTATGATTTTAGTTTTTTTAATTTATTATATTTTTTTAAAAAATAATTTTTAAAATTCAAAAATCTGAAATTTGATTTCTTTAATTTTCGAGCTATTTTAACATACTCCTTCCTACAATTATAGTCATTTCCTTTCAATACCTATATGGCAAATATCATCTATACATAGCTGACAGAGCATTAATTGAGATGACATGATGTATAGATGGCATGGCATACATGTGATGATATGATATAATGAATGAAAAATTATATTTTTGATGATGTATCATAGGTGATAGATGACATGGTATATACTATGAAGTTTTTTTTGTCAAAAAATATCCAGTTTTGAAGTTTAAAGTTTTATAAATATTTTTACATGATCCTTGGAGTTTAAGAAATTCTAATTAGGTCCTTTGATTTTCAAGTGTGAATTTAATTTAATCTATCTAGCTAGCTTAGTGACAGGGCATTTGATGATTCTAATGTGGGGCGAGTCCTTGGACTTGTTTGAAAGTCTATTTGAAACAGGAAGGCTGGATCTAGATTTGGAGATGGTTCCAAAATAGATCAGGTACGTACATGGGTTTAAAAATAGCCATCCTGGCGATTGTAGCAATTGTGGAGATGTGCACAAGCTCGGCGTTCTCAATTTCACCATTGTCGTGCTTGTTGTCACTACCGAATTTCTCTTTGAAAAAAAGAATGGACCGGTGATTGTGAATTATATAACAAGGATCTCGGGTGTTTGCTTTGACTAGAATAGAATGGGTAAGCTAAAAGAATAAAGGAATTATAAGTAGAAATAGTTCTTTCTCTTTTATTTATCCTCTTTTTACTTTTCATTCTTGTTAGGTTCAAGTCAAATTATTTATGTTGGCTATTGACTACGAACCCTCGTGGACCAGACAGGATGATAATGTCGTCGGTGCACCTCCTGTGATTCCTGCAAAATAGGTCCCTGACCGGAATTTCTCCGATGGGGATACTCCGATGCCTAAGTCAGTGAGAATTCTAGCAACAAAATGGAGAGTTCTCATGGAAAAAAGAATGAAAGTAGCTCGAAAAATGAATAGCCTTAGCTTCTCTGGCTTTTCTTAACTTGACTAACCGTGAGTGTCCCCTCTTACCAATATTTATAGTGGTGGCCATGTCTAACTGCAGTCGATTCTACTTGCCTTTGGTTAAGTGGGGCTAGTTAACTAATCCCTCCTAACCAAAAGTGGTTGCTGCTTGAGGTGGCTACTTTGATGCTGTTGGAGTTGGAGTTCGTGGCCACGTTGTTGGTTACAACAGTCGTGTCCACGTTTGGAGATTCGAGGCCAGCTGGAGATTTGCTTTAAAGCCACTCCCTCAGAAAGGGCCGAAGTCGAGCTGGTTGATCGTCCTGTGCCTATCCTCTTCGGAGTAGGCCGAAGATATCTTGATCACTCGCTTCGGAGCTGCCTTCTTCGGAGTGGGCTGTATTGCTTACTTCGTACTTGCCTTCTTTGGAACAATTAGAGAAATAAAGTGCTAATCTTCTTTGGACTAACCTTCTTTGGATTAGTCTTCTATGGACTGATGTGAAGAAGATCGACCGGTCACTTGATGGTGAATAGCTGAAAGATAAGCTTCGGGCCAGTGTCTTCGGCTTAGGCCGAACACTGACCCTGAAGTGGTGTTGTAGCATCGTTGGATCGTCTTCGATTCTTTTGGCATGAACGACCGATTTGAAAGAGACCCGACCGGACCTTCGAACCGGGGGTTAGCCTTAGTTTAGCTAGCGTATCCCAACAATTGGCCCCCACTCCCAGTTAACGAAGCAATTATCCGTTTCGAAAAGTGGGAGTGCTGATGATTTATCGTTTGCTGGTGAAAAAGGCGTAACCAATGATGGCAAATTTTTGATTTAGTCATCCGCCATAACTGCCCCCCTGATTTAATAGTCGTGCGGAGAACAAGTGTCACCCTGTTATTAGCGCCCGGAAGGAAGACGGCGAGTCGACGTACATATGCCTTTTATTATCAATGCCGAACGTGCTGGCATTTAGGCGGCCATGCTTCCGCGTCTACTAGGCATCACCAAGTCTTCTTTTCTCGAAGACGGTTATTAATGCTGCATCGGCTTTAGGGAAGTTGCTCCGGGTTTGAAGCATCGCTTCAGTACGTAGCATTTTTCAGTTGGCTTGGCATGAGGCGTGGTACACATCCTCTATAGGCACGAAGCGACGAGGCTCCGGGCCGTTAAATAGGATTCATCTTCCTAGTCTCTGGAGGTTCTTCAAGTAGTAGAAAAGCGAGTCCTTCGCTCCCGAGTTACTCTTCCCCTCATTCTTCTTCATATCGTAAAGATGAAGTTTAGCCTTAAAAACCTCCGGGAGATGTCCCGAAAAAGGGGCGCCATCACGAAGCCGGAAGGGGGACCTAGTGTGAAGGTCCATGAGGTTGATGATGATTCTTTTTGGGCTAAGGAAGTGGCCCGCTTAGAAAGGAAGGTGCAGACCCTCCAGACCCAGCTGGAGGAGGTGAATGCTCAGACCGCACGATGGTCATGGCGGTGGAGTTGGCCAGGAAGGAAGTGGTGGAGGCTGTCCCCAAGTTCCTGGCATCACAGGCCTTTAAAGATGAGGTAGCTGAGGCTATTCTGGACTCTTACCATCAGGGATTCTAGGAGCACAAGAGCAAGGCCTTTCGCTTCTATGACTTGAAAGGGCTGGACAATATCAGGCCTTCTGTTCCATATCCCGGGCAAGAGGATAAGTCTGACTTCGAGGAGGAGTCAAAGTAAGAGGAGGCGGAGGCAAAACCCGAAGCCTCCCCGAGCGCCTCATAGGAGCCTGGTGTCATCCATCGATCTAGGAAGGGGTCAGTGGCCGATTTTTAAAACTTCCTTTCCTATTACCCTTTCTTTTCTTCTTCTTTTTTTTGCAATCCCGTTGATTGTATAATTCTTCTGTTAATAAATGAAGATTCTCTTTAGTTGGACATACGCATTCTAAAATAATGTTGAGTGTGAATTCTTTGGTATAGCAGATAGTAGAAAAGTTTGTCCGTTCACTTGGGTCAGAGTTATCGCTAGGGTAGGCCGATTAAGCCATCCTTGGGATATTTGTTGATAACAGAGTGAGTTGTTTGGACCCACCTCATCACGTCTACAGATTTACCATAGGGTAAGTCACTTAGACCATCCATGTGCCTTCAATTGATGTTAAGGCAGGCAATTAGGCTCACCTTGACACGTCTGCGGATTTACCGTAGGGTAGGTTATGTGAACCATCCCTGCACCTTTAATTGATGTTACAGCAGGCTGATTAGGCCCACCTCGATGCATCTGCGGATTTATCATAGGGTAGGTTACGTGAACCATCCCTGCGCCTTTGATTGTTGATCATAAGGTGACCTGGTTATGCCCTCCTTTGCACTCGTCGGACATACCGATAAGGCAAGTGAATTAGACCCGCCTTTGCGCTTTTTTGTTGTTGATCATAAGATGACCTGATTAGGTCCTCCTTTGCACTCATCAGACATGCCGATAAGGCTAATGGATCAGACCCGTCTTTGCACTTTTTGTTGGTTTCATTGGGTAGGTCACTGAAACCATCCTTGTATCATTGATTGACAATAAGACAGGCTGACCAGACCCATCTTCAAATAGACTTTATTGAAGTCTTCCCTGGTGGGAACTTTCATTGATAGTACTAGTAGAGATTTTCTACATTCCAAGGCCGAGGTAGCACAGCACTAGCCAAAGTCTCGAGTCGATACATCCTCGGACGTATGACTTTTTTGATTTGGTAATGGCCTTCCCAGTTAGGAGAGAGCTTGCCCTGTTCCATTGGCCTGGACACTTCAGATTTTCACAGTACTAGATCTTCGGATCGAAAAGTTTGTTCCTTCACCCTGGAGTTGTAATATTTGGCAACTCTCTGCTGATATGCCGCCATGTTCATTTGAATAGAAAGTCTGGTACTGTGTAGCAAGTTCAGATCCATCCTTTGGCGCTCCAAATTTTTGAACTCCTGGTACTAGTCGATCCTTAAGGATTGTAGGGTAACCTCCACAGAAACAACTACTTCTATTCCATAAGCTAAATGGAATGGAGATTCGTCAGTTGCCATTTCTAGGAGTCGTCCGATATGCCCAAAGAACTGAGTTTAGCTCTTCGACCCAGAGCCCTTTGGTGTCATTTAGCAAGGTCTTCAGACCATGGAGGATGGTCTGATTTGTGACTTTGACTTCTCCATTGGCTTAGGGATGACCAACAAATATTTATTTATGGAGTATGTGATACCGGGCATAGAAGTCCTTGAATTTGGGATTGTCGAATTATCTCCCGTTGTCAGTGATTATGGCATATGAAATTTTGAATTAAAAAATGATGAAGTTCCTGACAAAACCTTCAGTTTTTTTTCAGTGATATGTGCCAGGGATTCAGCCTCGACCCACTTGGTAAAGTAGTCGATAGCTATGACAAGAAATTTTCACTGTCCGGATGTTGGTGGAAACGGGCCAAGGATATCCATGCCCCACTAAGCAAAGGGCCATGGTGATATTAATTGGGTGAGCTGGCTCGCGGGCCGTCTTTGAATGTTGGCATACCTCTGGCACTGATCATATCTTCGGACGAAATCAGCGAAATCTTTTTGAATTGTCGGCCAATAATATCCTTGATGTATAATCTTATATGCCAGGGATCTTCTTCCCAAGTGATCTCCACATATGCCCTCGTGTACTTCTCTCAGGGCATAGTCGTCATCTGTGGGCCCCAGGCACTTCGGCAGAGGTTGAGTGAAAGATCTCTTATACAATATTCCGTCTAGGATAACATATTGGGATGCCATCCAATAGACTTGCTTGGCCTCGATCTTGTCCTCAGGTAGTGTTCCCTCATTTAGGAATTTAAGAATATGATCCATCCAGCTTGGCTCATGCTCAACCGATGCATCTCTTGCGCTTCTTCCGTTATACTTGGAGTTTCAAGGTACTCCATGAAGGTACGATCGAGAGAATCTGGGGTGATGGTGGCGAGTCTGGATAGGGTGTCAGCTCAGGAGTTCTCCATCCATGGGACATGGGCGATTTCGAAGAAATCAAGTTATGACACCAAGTCCCGGACTTTCTCCAGGTAACGGATCATGGCAGGATCCCGTGCTTCAAACTCGCCTTTTACTTGGTTTACCACCAGCTGAGAATCTGAAAAAATTTGAATCTTCTGAATCCCCAAATTCTTGGTGATTCGGAGTCCAATAAGGAGGGCTTCGTATTTAGCCTGGTTATTGGAAGCATGGAAGGAAAAGCATAGTGCGTATTCCATAGTGGACCCTTTTGGGCTGGCTAGTATGGGACCTGCTTCGCATCCTATTGAGTTTGAAGCCCCATCTACATGGAGTAACCACATAGACTCCGAATCCTTTCGGATGGCCTCATCTTCTTCGGCTTGTTGCAATCACCTTATGGGTTCCATGTATATTCGGCTATAAAATTAGCCGGCACTTGTGCTTTCATCACCGTTCTGGGTTGGAAGCTAATGTCGAACTCTCCAAGTTTTATGGCCCACTTAGCTATCCTCCCCAAAGTATCTGGACTCTGGAGGACAGCCTTCAAAGGCTGGTCTGTTAGGATGATGACAAAGTGAGATTGAAATTACGGTCGCAATCATTTCGTTGCAACCACCAGTGAGTACACAAGCTTTTGTATTCTGGGGTACCTCACTTATGCATCATGTAAGACCTTACTGATGTAGTAGATCGGCCTTTGAAGGTCGTCGGCTCCCTTTCAGACAAGAATCGAACTGATCGCTTCTTCTGAAGCAGAAAGATATAGGTAAAGAGTTTTCCCCTCTTGAGGCTTCGAAAGTAAAAGAGGGCTCTCTAAGTACCTTTTCAACTCTTCGAAGGCGAGGCGACAGTCTTCGGATCATTCAAAGTTTTGCGATTGATGGAGAACTTTAAAGAAGGGGAGACACCTTTCGACCGACCGGGAGATGAATCGACTCAAAGAAGTGATTCTTTCAGTCAACTGCTGCACCTCCTTCTTACAAGAGGGATGTCTTATGCTTCGGAGTGCATGTGTCTTTTTGGGGTTGGTTTCTATTCCTCGTTTGGTAACAAGAAATTCCAGGAATTTGCAAGATGTCACCCCGAAGATGCACTTAGCTGGGTTTAGTTCATCCAGTGGCGTCGTAAGGCATCGAAAGATTCCTCTAAGTCTTTGATGTGATCTTCTTTGAGGAGGCTCTTCACGATCATGTCGTCAACATACGTCTCCATATTCTTTCCTAGTTGCTTCTCGAACACCTTATTGATCAACCTTTGAAATGTTGCCCAGCGTTCTTCAAACCAAATGGCATCATCCTGTAGCAATATAACCCCTTCTCGGTTATGAAGGAGATCTTCTTTTCATCCTCAGGATCCATTTGTATCTGGTTGTAGCCGCAAAAGGCATCCATGAAGCTCAGTAGCTGATGACTGGCAGTGGTGTCGACCAATTGGTCTATCTTTGGCAAGGAAAAGCTATCCTTCGGATAAGTTTTGTTGAAGTCTGTATAGTCGATGCAGATCCTCCACTTGCCGTTGGCCTTCTTTACTATCATAACATTAGCTAGCCACTCGGGATAACGCACCTCCCTGAAAATCTAGCTTTGAGGAGCTTATCTACCTCTTCATCTATCGTCCTTTGCCTTTTAGGGACAAAATTTCTTTTCTTCTATCGAATCGGTCTATAACTAGAAGTAACTTCTAGTCGATGAGTAATTACTTCGGCAGGAATTCCTGACATATTGAAAGCCGACCAGGCAAAGACATCGACATTGTTTCGTAGGAATTGAATCAGTGCTGCCTTCGTTCCTTCATCAAGTAGGCATCCGATCTGCACCGTTCTGGTGGGATCGTCTTCGATCAAAGGCACTGAGATAGTCTTCTCCAATGGTTCCCCTGAATTCTCAATCAGATCTCTTGGGTCCAGTTGATCCAAGGTTATAAGATCAGTCGACGCTTGTCCTATTTCATCAGGCATTGCCGGGTGATCCTTTGATCTCCTCTTGCTTCTTCGATTCCATTTCTAGTGGGAGAGTGCACCAGAAGGGATATGTGGAGACTGTAGCCTTGAACTTGTTCAAGGCAGGCCATCCTAAGATTGCATTGTAGGCCGATGGGATTCAGACCACCACAAAATTGATGGGGAACTTCTTCTGATGAGGCTCCGTGCCGAGGGTTACCGGCAGTGTTATTTCTCCTTCAACTCCAACTTGGTTTCCTCCGAATCCAGTTAGAGATACAGGAGATCTTTATAGCTTGTTTTTAGACAGACTCATTCTGGAAAATACATCATATAGTAAAACATCGACGGAGCTCCCATTATCTATTAAAATTCGTCTTACATCATAGTAGGCCACAACGGTCGAGATTACAATAGGATCGTCATGGGGGAACTGAACTCCTTAGATGTCATCATCAGAGAAGTATATAGAGTTGTTGCTCTTGAGCCTTTTAGAAGAAGCATTTTCTTCAGCTCTCCTCCAGTTGGTTGGTTGGTGTAGCATGCCCACTCTCCCGTCAGTGGGCCTCTGATGGGGCAGTTCAGCTTCCTCAATGGCCTGTTGAGGGGCGGTGGCTTCAAGCCGAGGTTCTGAATGTCCGACGTACTTCTCCAAGTATCCCCTCTTAATGAGATCCTTTATCGCATCCTTCAATTGGATGCAATCTTCGATATTGTGACCGTGATCCCTATGAAATCGAAAGTACTTGCTTCTGTTTTTTGCAGAAGAAGACGATCTCATTGGATGTGGCCATTGGAGATAGTTCTCTTTCTCTATCTCCATTAGGATCCTCTCCCTTGGGAGGTTGAGGGGGGTGTTGGAATCTAATTTTCTGCCCGGTGTTTTGGGCTTGGGGCTACGTCGTCGGGTAGAATCGTCGTTGCTGGGGGGAGCAGAGGGATTTGGCTCTTTGTCATTCTTCTTCTTGGAGATAGGTTTCCCTTCAATCAGACACCGATTAGCCACTTGTTCTTCGGCATCGGCATATTTCTGAGCCCTTATCAGGAGCTTAGCATAACTTGTCAGGAACCTTTTGTCCAGAGAGAACGTGAGCCTGGACGACCGGAGCCCCTTCTTCAAAGCGAACATGGCCACATGCTCATTGAGATCTGGGATCTCGAGAGTGGTCGAATTGAATCTTGTAATGTAATCCTTGAGGCTCTCTCCCTAATTTTGGTGAAGGAGGAATAAGCTGTCCATATTCCGGGGCATCTTCTGGCAATTCTTGAAATGTAAGATGAATAAGTTTTCTAATTTAGAGGAGTCGATGGTACCTGGGCGGATGCTCGAATACCACATTCGAGCTGCCTTCTTTAGGATGGCGGGAAAAGCCAAGCAGTACCATGCATCGAGGCTCCTTGGATCATCATATGGGCTTTGAAACTGCTGAGATGATCCAGGGGATCAGTAGTCCCATCATAAGGTTCCATCTAAGGGACCTTAAAATGCCGAGGGACAACTTCCTCCATTATCTTGGAGGTGAACGGAGGTCGCGAGTCATAGGTCATGTGCTCGCCATCTCTCTTCAGATTGTGGACCTTGCGATCTGCGCCTCAAGTGTCTTAAATTTTTCTTCATAATCATAATGGATCTCTCTCGGCCCAACATCTTCGGGAGTAGAGTCTTCGAAGGAGTCAGAGGGAGTCGCCTGGATCTCTTCCTCACTCGTCGGCTATCCATCTGCTTCCGATGTCGAGAGCTTTGGCCTTGATGGGAGGGTTGATCCCGGAGGGAGTGTCGAGTAGAACCATGGTGGTCGTCTCCCTTCTCCCCAGATCGATGGCTATGTCGGGAGATGGCTGGTGGGTGCCCCGCCTGGAGAGCAGCCTCCTGAAAGTTCTGAACCAAGGTTGTGAGAGCATCAACCCAGTTCAGAAGGGCTTCGAACTGGTGTTGTCCCATGATCAAGGTTGGAGGTGGGACATTGTTCTCCACTAGGGGTCATTCCTCTGAAAGGGAGGATGCCCCCTGCTTATCGAAGTATTTTGAGCTTTACCTTTTACCATTGTGATTTTTCAGAACTCTCCTTTGCAAGAGAGGGTTTCATAGTCGCCCCCTACCTAGCGCGCCAATCTGTTGACGTCGAACCCTTGCAGACCGGATGGAATGGCAGGATCGTCGATGCGCCTCCTGTGACCCCTGCAAAACAGGTCCTTGACCCGAATTTTTTCGGTGGGGGACACTCCGATGCATAAGTCAGTGAGGATTCTAGCAACAAAATGAAGAGTTATCAAGAAAAAGAGAGTAAAAGTAGCTCGAAAAATGAACAGCCTTAGCTCCTATGGCTTTTCTTAACTTGACTTACCGTGAGTGTCCCCTCTTACCAGTATTTATAGTGGTGGACATGTATAACTGCAGTCGATTCCACTTGCCCTTGGTTAAGTAGGCTAGTTAATTTAACCCCCCTAACCAAAAGTGGTTGCTGTTTAAGATGGCCACTTTGATGCTGTTGGAGTTGGAGTTCATGGCCACGTTGTTGGTTACAATAGCCATGTCTATGTTTGGAGATTCGAGGCTAGTTGGAGATGTGCTTTAGAGCCACTCCCTCAGAAAATGCAAAGTCGAGCTGGTTGATCGTCCTGTGCCTATCATCTTTGGAGTAGGCCAAAGACATCTTGACCACTCGCATCGGAGTTGCCTTCTTCGAAGTAGGCTGGATTGCTTACTCGTGCTTGCCTTCTTTGAAATAATTGAAGAAATAAAGTGATCATCTTCTTTGGACTAACTTTCTTCGAATTAGTCTTCTTCGGATCGGTCTTCTTCGGACTGATGTGAAGAAGACTGACTGGTCATTCGATGGTGAATAGCTGAAAGATAAGCTTCGGGGCCAGTATTTTCAGCTTAGGCCAAAGAATGACCTTGAAGTAGTGTTGTAGCATCGTTGGGTCATCTTCGATTCTTCTAGCATGGATGACCGGTTCGAAAGAGACCCGACCGGACCTTCGAACCGGGGGTTAGCCTTAGTTGAGCTGGTGTATCCCAACATTGTCATTTTTTAAAAAAAAGGGAATAGAAGGTTAGATGAATAACATATAATGGGATGTTATATTCAAATCATGATGATGTAGATTTTTTTTTTCTTGTATATATTTATGTCCATTATAATAGAAGGAAAGAGGAAAAATAAGATAGGGTTAAGGATAATAGGGCATAGTTGAAGGAGTAGAATCAATAATATAATAATATATTAGCATACAGCCCATGCAATGCATGGAATACATTCTTTATTTAAAAATATATAATTTTTAAACATATTTTTTGTTAATTACTATTTTATGTTGAAAAGAATATATTTTTATGAATATATTAAATATTTATTTTATTGATTAGTATTTTTATTGAAGTTTAATAAAAGGACTTGTATTTTATTAGCATAAAAAGAATGATTAGTATTGTTGCCGCCAAGATCGTCGTGGCTTGTAGCTGCTGTCGGTGTCGGAGAGCACCTCCCTCGCTGTCTCGCCGTCCGGTGGTCCTGGACCTACAAAAGAGGGGTTAGTGACCCGGGCTGGGGTTTTTGGCGGGGGCACTCCGATGATCAAGTCAGTGACGATCCAGGAAAACAGATCCTCCTGGTCGAGCCTCTCTTGATGGACTCCACACGAGGATGAGTGAGTAGTGTGAGAGTGGGATGCAAGTGTGTCAGGAGAAGAGTGGCCCGGCTAGAGGGAGTCTCTGTCTAGCTCTTCCACCCGCCCTTGCTTGAGTTTTTCTCGTGGTGCTGTGCTTTCTGGTTGAGCTTGCACTTGTGTTGGTGTGTTCTAGCTTATGTCTCTCTCTCTTCTTGTAGTTGTTACCTCCGAGTTTTGTAGACTAGGTTACCATTGGGCGTTCATCTTGGGATCTCCACCGGGCTGTCAGGCACGGCGGTGGTGTCCCGAGGAGCCTTTCCTGATCCGTGATAAGGGAAGCTATCATGTGCTCTGACATTCCCCTTGATCGTCTCATTCTGGGAAACCTGGCAGTACCTCGATTGGTGGGCCGCCGCTCCTAGGATTCGAATCTCCTGGTTAACTTTTTCTCTCAGGTGGTTCAGGTGGTTGGTGAGGAGCGTGGCGCCTCGATCAATGGGCTAGTGCAGTCCCCGGGCAGCTCGCTGGTGTCCTGGGATGGCGGTGCTCACGTCTGAGCTGGGGCTGAGGAATGGCAGGGCTCGCTCCGACCTAGACGCCCCGAGCTTATGGGGTTGCCTCGGTGGAGGAGGGCAGAGTGTGGGCCCGGTCCAGAGGGCTCGGCCTTGAAGAGGCTCCACGTGGTGGAGGAGGGCTGAGCTCGACTCCGACCACAAGGCTCGATCTCTGTTTTTTTAGATCTCACTCTGGAGAGCAGAGGCGGGCTCGATCCAGAGGGCTCGGCCTTGAAGAGGCTCCATGTGGCAGAGGAGGGCTGAGCTCGACTCCGACCACGGGGCTTGATCTACGAGGGTCTCACTCTGGAGGGCAAAGTGCGGACCCGGTCCAGAGGGCTCGGCCTCAAAGAGGCTCCACGTGGCGGAGGAGGGCTGAGCTCAACTCTGACCATGGGCCTCGATCTCCGAGGGTCTCGCTCTGGAGGGTAGAGTGCGGGCCCAGTCCAGAGGGCTCGACCTCGAAGAGGCTCCACGTGACGGAGGAGGGCTGAGCCCGACTTCGACCACGGGGCTCGATCTCCGAGGGTCTCGCTCTGGAGGGCAGAGTGTGGCTCCGGCCTAGGCATCCCGAGCTTGCAGGACCGACCTAGCGGAGGATGCCATGATCAGCTCGTTGTCCTGAGGGAGCTTAGCTCGGTGAAGGAGTCCGAGCAGGAGAATTGACATGGCGTCCGATGCGGTGGCTTCCTTTGACATGGTGCTTGTCAGCTCCCCCATGTCAGTGATCTCACCACATCATTTGCCCCCCACTCCCGAGGCTCGTTAGTGCATGGCGCTTGGGCCGAAGGGAGTAATTGTGATGCTGACATGGAAAGGCGGAGATCTAGCGCAATGATGGCCATGATTGCTAGCGCTCCGTGAGACGGTCCTGCAGGCCAATGCGGGGGTGCCACATGGCCACGTCCGAGGGGCAGTTAATGTTGGCACAGAATTTAGAGTGACCAGGATGCCATTTTTGCCGATGGGCAACACGTGGCGTGGATCCGTTGGCAGAGGGGTCGTAACAGTATGGATCCATCGGGTCATTTCAAAATGAAAAGAGGGCCTTACCTGAAATATCCATCCTTTTGAATTCTCCGTGCTTGCTGCTGTGTTCGAGCTTTCTTCTTCCTCCCAGTTGTCTCAGATCTTCTAAGGAACTAGGTTAGTCCCCTCTTTCTTCCCCCTTCGTCAGAGTAGGGTCCCTCCTCCGGGTCTAAGGTTTCCTTCGAGTCGAGTCCGCTCTTTCGTCCTCTACCTCGAGTCCTTCACTTCTCTCATTCTTGAGGATGTCTTGCTTTGGCCCGGGCTTTTGTCCCTCCACTGATCAGGGTAAGGCCGGTCCCTCCGAGCGGAGGCCGGCGTCTTCTTCTTCCTCCGGTGAGGAGGAGGATGCGACTCGCTTCGAGTTCAGTAGGAGGCGTTCTCCTAATCTGGTGCTCATCATGAAACTAGGATCCGGTCCTTCTCTCCCTCCTCCTTCTGTACCTGCTCCTGAGTCTGCCCGGTCCACAGGTCCTGGCGGGGTCGCGTCGACGATCACCACCGAGGAACTGGGGACCATTCAGGATGTCTATGGCATCCTACATTCTGTTCGGCTTATGATCCCTCGTCCGTGGGAACGAGTCACTTCCAGTGACCTGGGCCGCATTGCTTTTTATGAGAAAACCTTTTTAGTGGGTCTCCGCTTTCCCTTCCATCCATTCTTCATGTCCGTCTTGGATAACTATCGTTTGGTCCCTACCCAGTTAGTGCCAAATGCCGTTAGGGTCATTTTCTCCTTTGTCGCGCTCTGTCACCTCTACGGGTTTGTTGCCTAGTTCTCTTTGTTCAGAGCTTTCTTTGCCCTGAAGTGCTACTCGACTGAGGACGGGTGGTGGTCCTTGTCTTCCCGCCCGAAGGGCATTAGGTTCGAGCTCCCCTCTTTCATCAAGGGATGGAAGAGCAAATTCTTTTTCGCCATGGTTGAGGGGGTCGACTGGGCCTGGAGCGATCCGGACCAGTCCCCCAACCAAAATTCTGTGGTCGATGCGGCTGACCGGGACGACTATGAGCAGCTCCGAACTGCCCAGATCCCTTCTCTCGAGGTCCTGTTATCAGAGCAAAACCTCTCCGACGCCGGGGTCGACCCAACGAATGGGTTGGGTGAGTTCGACCTGAACTTTTCTTTTTCTTCCATGTATTTCTTACATTGCTTCCTACAGGCTTTGACCGTTGTGTTACTTGCATGCAGGGATGATTTTTACAGAGAGTGACCTGCTGGCGATCACCCGAAAGAGGCCACCGACCGGGCTGGTCGAGGAGCCTCCGACGAGGTGGGTCCGGGGTGAGAGCGCGCCTGCGACTGCTCCTGCTGCGGTGGCCGGTCCGAGTCCTGCTGCTCCGGTCGGTCAGAGTTCAAGGGTGACCCGAGCTGCCCCTGCACCAGTAGAGAGGGCAGTATCTACGGTGCAAGGGCCGGTCTAGCAGGAGGCCTAAAAGATCCCAGAGAGGCTCGGTCGTCAGGGGGCGGCCCCCGCTGTAGAGCCCGGGCAAGGGCCGCAGCTGCTGCCGCTGCGTCCCCCAGTCCTCCGAGTCCGTCTGTGATAGAGATCGGGGATGAGGAGGTTCGAGCCGCAACTAAGGCTGCGACTGAGGCACCGCCTGCATGGATATCAGTTCCTCAAGCTGTCTCTGGGGGCCCTGTGGCTAGTGGGGCAAAGCCGCCTACTCCATAAGAGAGTAGGAGAAAGGAGGCTCGACATCGATTCCCTTTCAAGATGGGGCTGGGGAGCTCTGTCCTCCTGAGCCCCACACTAGTCGAGCGCATGATGGATTTTTCCATCCAGACATGCGACCGACATGAGATGGCCGGACTGCGGTTGAACGACGTCCTCATCGCCATCTTCCCCCAGCTTTACTCGATGAGTTACACCTTTCCTTTCTTCTCTTTTTTTTTTTTTTTTTGGGGGGGGGGGGGGGGGGTTGACCTTTTTTCATGGTGCAGATCGATGCTGAGGCCCTCTTCATTAGGGGCTGCTATCAAAACTGGAAGCGTGTTAAGCAGCAGCAGGCGACCAAGATCGGGTCTCTGAAGACCGATCTGAAGGAGAAGACAGGGGTGAACGGGGTGCTTGAGCAGAAGGTCAAGGACCTGGAGAAGCAGCTCGCCGATGCTGAGGGGCGAGCGAAGAAACTTATGGAGGGCTTTGACCTGGAGCGGAGTCGCTCAAGGAAAGCAATTGACGAGCTCTCCACCATTGAGAAGAAGCTGAAGTGGTATAGTACCGAGGCAGATCGGCACAAGGAAGCCTCCCGAATTGTCCAGGCGGAGCTGGCGGCAGGGAAAGAGAGGTTGGCCGTGGCTGAGAAGGTGGCGGAGATGGTGGCCAAGTCGACGGAGGCTGCCAGGATGGAGATCGCCGAGGCAAGGAAGGGGGCCGCCGAGGCCAAGAAGGATGCTGAGGAGGCCATTGCCAAGTTCAAGGCCTCGGAGGAGTTCGTCACCGAGATCCATCAAACGGTGTCAGACTCCTATAAAGGCTTCATGTTCTTGCACGGCCGGATCGAGGCGTTCGTTCCCGGTAAGAACCGCGATCGCCTCAGTTACCCCTCAGCCTCGAACGCGGAGCCTGATGAGGAGATGTCGTCGAGGAAGCTGTGGCCCCTGAGCTTTCGATGCCAGCCAAGGTCGGAGTTGTTCAGCCGGAGGTTCCTGAAGGCGGGACCTCTCAGCCTCAAGGCTCAGCAAGGGAGCTAGCCGGTGTGGAGTAGTCTTTTCTTTTTTCTTTTGTGCTTTGTTTTCTTTTTGTACTTAGTCGGGGTCACTCGGCATGTCGGGGGCCCGAAAAATATTTGTAACTGGCTCTCGGTTAATAAAATTTGAACTTTCTTGCAACCCGTCCTTTGCCTGGTTCTTCCCTCTTTTTCTCTTTCTTTCCTTCCCCTCCCTCTCTTTCTTTCTTCTTTCTCTTTTTCTCTTTTTTTTTTTTAGATAAGTGGGGAGATCAGAGAAGAAGGTCTTACCTTACCTGGGGCTTAATTACCAGGCTTTGGTATCAGCAAGTCAGGCATAAGGTTCTGGCAGTTATGAGCAGCTAGGCTCGGTGGTTCCTTGGCCGGAGAGCTGGGCTCCGGTCCAAGGTGCCTGAGGGCTGGGCTCAGGTCTTGGATGCCTTGGAGCTAGGCTCGAGGCCTTCCTGGCCGGAGCACTAGAACCCGGTCCAGGGATTGCCTGAGAGATGGGCTCAGGTCTTTGGTACCTTGGAGCTAGGCTCGAGGCGTTGATAGGAGCTGCTTAGCTCGAAGATCCCTTGGCCGAAGAGTTGGGCTCCGGTCTTGGGTTGGCGTCTCGAAGCTGGGCTCGGAGACATTGATGATTGAGAGCAGTACGGCTCAAAGGTCCCTTGGCCAGAGAGTTGGGCTCTGGTTTTAGGTTGGCGTCTTGGAGCTCGACTCGGAGACGTTGATGATTGAGAGCAGCACAGCTTGAAGGTCCCTTGGCCGGAGATATGGGCTCCGATCTTGGGTTGCTTTTGAGCTGGGCTCAGGTCTTGGCGCCCCGGAGCTGGGCTCGAAGGTGTTGATGATTGAGAGCAGCTTGGCTCGAAGGTCCCTTGGTCGGAGATCTGAGCTCCGTTCTTGGGTTGCCTAAGAGTTGGGGCTCAGGTCTTGGCACCTCGGAGCTGGGCTCGAAGACGATGATTGATAGCAGCTTGGCCCGAAGGTCCCTTAGCCAGAGATCTGGGCTCCGGTCTTGGGTTGCCTGAAAGTTGGGGCTCAGGTCTTGGCACCTCGGAGCTGGGCTCGAAGGCGTTGATGATTGAGAGTAGCTTGGCTCGAAGGTCCCTTGGTGAGAGATCTGGGCTTCGGTCTTGGGTTACCTAAGAGTTGGGGCTCAGGTCTTGGCACCTCGGAGCTGGGCTCGAAGATGTTGATGATTGAGAGCAACTTGGCTCGAAGGTCCCTTGGCCGGAGATTTGGGCTCCAGTCTTGGGTTGCCTGAGAGTTGGGCTCAGGTCTTGGCGCCTCAGAGCTGGGCTTGAAGGTATTAATGATTGAGAGCAGCTTAGCTCGAAGGTCTCTAGGTCGGAGATCTGGGCTCCGGTCTTAGATTGCCTGAGAGATGGGCTCGAAGGCGTTGATGATTGAGAGCAACTTGGCTCGAAGGTCCCTTGGCTGGAGATTTGGGCTCCAGTCTTGGGTTGCCTGAGAGTTGGGGCTCAGGTCTTAGCGCCTCGAAGCTGGGCTCGAAGGCGTTGATGATTGAGAGCGGCTTGGCTCAAAGTGTAAGGGTTTTGGTGACCAGGGCGGAAGCGTGGATTTCAAGAATTTATTATGAAACCATTACCAAACCCTTAAGCCAAGACCTCCTTACTAGGAATTAAAACATATAAACATACATATATAATATAAACTAGAATTTAGGCACCAACCTGAACCGCTAGTATCCAATCCGATAAAGAAAACCCTGATTTAGCCTTCTTCTCCACCAGGCGCCCAAACGTTCGCCCTCCAACGGTGATCCACACGAAACTCGGACCAAGGAAGAACTCCTTCTTCAAGTTGCTTGGATAAGTGGAACTCTTTCGGTAGCCTTTGGTCTATTGACCACTGTAGGACACCCTGTCCTACTGTAGGGCACTAAAGACACTCTCCTAAACCACTCTTGGTTTTAGGACAACTCTCCTCTAGGATCCCTTAGGCTTATGTCATAAAACAAAGCCTTGTCCTATTAGAAAAGACCTTGTCTTAACAAGACAACTCTTGGTTTTAGGACAACCCTCCTCTAGGATCCCTTAGGCTTATATCCTAAAACAAAGCCTTGTCCTATTAGAAAAGACCTTGTCTTAATAAGACAAGTCTTGTCTTAAAGAAAGGAGGGAGAGAGAGACACTCAGAATAGTACTTTGGTGGAATTCTTATTTTTTTTCATACTCATTTCACCGCCCCCTATTTATAGATATTAGAGGGGCGTGTGATATGTCCTCCCATCAACTTATCAGATATGATTTTTCAAGACCGAAGAGAAGTTATCTGGCTTGAAAAATCATATCTAATAAGCCCATTCATGCACCGAAGGCCTTATTCACATCCCTTCTTTTATTTGGACGAATTCTCACTTGCCACATATCAATTACCGGTTCCTAGGAAGCCAAGAGGTGCCTCTTTAATCTCCAAACATCGGAGATTATGAAGAGTCCTAATAGCAGAAGGACTCTCCATCAAAACCGCGCGCCATATGAAGAGTCATTGGAAACATTCTTCTTCCATGCAAATTTCAAAGAATGTTGACCAGTCAAAACATAGATAATATGGGTGTCATTAGAAAGAGAATAAAATTTCCTTTCTGACCATATAAATTATATTCAAATCAGAGTTCTATAGCTCATTCTGTGCCCTTTTGAAGTTAAGGTATAATTTAGATACCAAGAGTCCCATGCCATTGGGACTCTTCATGTATGGCACCTAAAATGCCCTTAAATCCAAATTAAAATCAGATTTAGCTTTAATTAGGCTAGCCCCACTTAGGACTCAACCTAATTTAGGTTTCCCATAATTAGGTTAGCCCAATTAGCAAGCAACTGGATCCAATCTAATTGGGTTAGGAATTTGGTTAGCCTACATATGCTAGTATGTAATCCGGCTAATCAATTAGAATCCTATGACCCTAATTAAATCATGAATGACTTCATTGGCCAAGTCTCTATTGTGTATGACCCATTAGATTCCATATCTAGCTAGCAGTAGGTTTAGGTTTGAGCCGATTCAATCCGATCGAACCCGATTGACCTAATTAGGTCAAATTGGCTCACCTAATTGTCCAATTCGAATCACACATCGAATTGACTCATGAAACCAAATCAATTGGTTCATGAAGACCTACAAGACAAGATTGATGTCTAGCAACGTGTCATGCCTACCCGGAAGATGAGGAATTTTGGTGGATTTACCAAAATACCTTTCAGTGGTGAGTTACCGGGCAATTCAGTCCTTCGATCTACTTGCACCCTGAATATGACTATGGATATGGATACTTGTCAAATCCAGTTTTATATTCATTCCTTGCTTAATCTAATAATGACGATTCATTAATGAACCATTAGAAACTATTTCTAATGTTCATACTTTGATCAAAGATTTTTTGAATCTTCATTTGATTGAAATCATCTAGATGTACTTCCCTCTTACTAGGGATGATCGATTCCTTTTTGACCTACTCACAACCTCCATATGCATTCCACCATACCCAGTATCACCCCATGCATGACTCAGTGTCATGATTGAGTGTGAACCAAAGTATGGATTCATGCATACAAGGTACCATGGCAGTCTCAGGTCAAAGGACCATATGCACTACTCCCACTATGAGAACTATCTATTGATAAACAGATAAGGTTCCATTAGATATTCTCAAGCTTGATCCATTCAGTGAACTCATTCTCTAATGAGCACCTACATCCTAGTATTAGTATCAAACACAAGTGACTGTGAGATCAGTCACCCTCTTCACCAAGCATACATAGGATGTGCTGGTCTTACCGGAAACATTGATCCCCTACTCAATCTCCCATCGACCAGGAATATTCTAGATTAGGATTTTAAGGCTTTAGGTCTCACTGGTATGATCTCATCATAACCCTAGAACCATAGCCCTAATCTATGGGGTTCATCATATCTTAATAAAATTAATAAGACACAGCGTATGATGAAAATAAAATGCCTTTATTAATTGATAATGTCAATATACTAGTTTGGGATACAAAAGAAAATCCCATCGAAATACAATATTTCAATTGGCCTTTAGGGCATATCCTTTCACGAAGGCCCCTTGGCCGGAGATCTGGGCTCCGATCTTGGGTTGCCTGAGAGTTGGGGCTCAGGTCTTGGCACCTCGGAGCTGGGCTCGAAGGCGTTGATGATTGAGAGCAGCTTGGCTCAAAGGACCCTTAGCCGGAGATCTGGGCTCTGGTCTTGGTTTATCTAAGAGCTGGGCTCAGGTCTTGACGCCTCGGAGCTGGGCTCGAAGGCGTTGAGGAGGTTTTCCTGTAAGACAGATAGATACTCGTGCAACGAAAAACTATCATCATTATTATTGATGGGAAACCTTATATTATTGATAGTATCTCCGCAGGTTGTAGGCATTCCATGTTCGAGGGAACCTGACGCCGTCAAGATCTTCGAGATAATAGGCCCTTTGTGAGAGGGCCTCAGCCACCTTGTAGGGGCCTTCCCAATTCGGTGAGAGCTTGCCGCACTCTCAGGGTTGAGATGCCTCTACCCGGCGTAGCACCAAGTCTCCGGGTTTGAAAACTTTTGGCATGACCCGGGCATTGTAGTACCGGGCTACTCGTTGCCGGTATGCCGCCATTCATAGCTGGGCTTTATCCCTTGCTTCTTCGAGGAGATCCAGGTTGAGCAGGAGGTGTGTCAAGTTCCGCGCCTCGTTATACTGCTGCACTCATAGCGTGGGCACGCTGAGCTCGATCGAGATGACCTCCTCGGCACCAAAAACAAGGTTGAAGGGTGTTTCGTTGGTCGCCGTTCTGGATGTTGTGTGATAGGCCCACAGAATGCTTGGGAGTTCTTCTGCCCACCCGCCCTTAGCTTCGTCCAGCCTGATCCTGAGTCCTTGGAGGATGGTCTAGTTGGTCACCTCGGCTTCCCCATTTGTTTAAGGGTGAGCTACCGAGGTGAATCGATGTTGAATGCCATGCTCGGCGCAGAACCCTTCGAACTCCCGGTTGTCGAATTGTCACCTGTTGTCAGTGATGATACAATGAGGGAGTCCGAAGTGGAAAATAATTAACTTCCAAAAGAACTAGCGGACATTGGCTTTCATGATCCGGGCTAGTGGCTCTGCTTCGACCCACTTGGTGAAGTAGTCGATCGCCACCAGCAAAAATCTTCGTTGCCCTTGTGCAGGAGGAAACGATCCCAAGATGTCCATTCCCCACTGGGCAAAAGGCCAAGGGGCTGAGAGCTGGGAGATCGACACCGCCGGCTGGCGCTGTATGTTCGCGTGGCGCTGGCACTTGTCACACCTTTTAACGAAGTCGGCGACGTCCTCCCTCATGGTCTCCCAGAAGTATCCCTGGCGAAGGGCTTTATAAGCCAGTGTTCTCCCTCTCACATGGTTCCCGTAGATGCCTTCTGTATCTCTTGGAGTACAAAGGTTGCCTTGGCGGGCCTGAGGCACCTCAGGAGTGGATAGGAGAAGGATCGGTGGTAGAGCTGGCCCTCCATCAAAACAAACCGGGAGGCCTTCTTCTTGACGAGGGCTGCTTCTACCCGGTCCTCAGGTAAGGAACCATTGGTGATATACCTGATGTACTTGTCCATCAAGCTCGGCTCGGGGACGACTTGATGCACCTCCTCTAAGCTTTCGTAACTGGGACCTTCGAGATACTCGACGTAGGTACGTCCCAGTGATGAGTCCGGTAGGGTCGCGAGCCTGGATAGTGCATCTGCGCGTGCATTATTCCCACGAGGGATGTGGAAGATGCTGAAGCACCGAAAGCCTGCCATGCTCGAGCGGACCTGCTCTAGGTACTTCATCATCTGGGCATCCCTGACTTCATACTCTCCGGAGACTTGTCCGGCAACCAGCTAGGAGTCGGTGAAGACTTTTAGATTCTGCACACCCAGCTCACGGGAGACTCTTAGACCCGCGAGAAGTGCCTCGTACTCCGCCTGGTTGTTTGTTGCAGCAAATTTGAAGCGAAGGGCACATTCCATCACAACTCTATCACCATTGGTGAGAATGAGGCCTGCTCCGCTCCCGCCGAAATTGGATGCTCTATCCATGTGGAGGATCCAAGGTTCCTCTCCTGGTCCAAGCTTCACTATTGTCTGCTCTGGCTCCTCGGCGAATCCGGTGCACTTGACCACGAAGTCAGCTATGACTTGGGCCTTCTGTGAAGGCCTCGGTCGATATACTATGTCGAACTTGCTGAGCAGCAGGGACCACTTGGCCAATCTCCCGGAAGTTTCGGGTCGGCTGAGTATGGTCCTCAGCGGCTGGTCCGTCACAACCACTATTGGGTGTGCTTGGAAGTAGGGCCTGAGACGCTTAGCATACATTATTAGTGCAAAAATGAGTTTCTCAAAATGAGTATACCTGATCTCCGCATCGCGGAGAATTTTGCTGGTGTAGTATACCGTCTTCTGAGATTTGTCCTCATCTATATGGACGAGAATTGAGCTGATGGCTCCTGGTGTAACCGCCAGATAGAGCAGGAGCTCCTCCCCCTCCTCCGGCCTGGAGAGCAACGGGGGAGAGGTGAGGAATTTTTTCAGCTCCTCGAAGGATGTTCTGCACTCCGTCCAGGTGAAGTCATGCATCTTGCGCAACGCCTTGAAGAATGGAAGGCAACGGTCGACCGACCTTGAGATGAATCTACTGAGGGCGGCGACATGCCCCGTCAAGCACTGGACCTGCTTCTTGGAGGTCGGGTGCTCCATGTCGATGATTGCCTGAATCTTTTCCGGGTTTGCTTCGATGCCTCTCTGGGTGACCATAAAGCCGAGGAATTTTCCCGTTGCCACTCCGAAAGTGCACTTCACCAGATTCAGCTTCATCTGATGTTGCCGCAGGTTGTGGAAGGATTCGGCGAGGTCAGCGATGTGGCTCGAGCTCGGCTTGCTCATGACGAGCATGTCATCTACATATACTTGCATGTTCTGGCCAATTTGGTCCTTGAAAACCTTGTTGACCAGACGCTGGTATGTAGCTCCTGTATTCTTCAGACCGAAGGGCATCATCCTGTAGCAGTATGTCCCCTGGTCGGTGATGAAGGCGGTATGCTCCTCATCCTCTGGGTGCATATGGATCTGGTTGTACCCAGAGAATGCATCCATGAATGAGAGCAGCCTGTGGCCAGAGGTGGCATCCACCAGCTGTCGATCTTCGGCAGAGGGAAGCTGTCCTTCGGGCAAGCTTTGTTGAGGTCGGTATAGTCTACACATACAAAAAAAAGTATCCTAATCTAGGTGACTTCTAGGCTCACCAACGATCCTACCCCCATCTATCCCCCATCAATTTTTGGTATCAGAGCTAGAAAAATTAGGGTATCGCCATCTTCCTTCGTCCCCCCCTCCCAACCTCATCGTTCTTCCTTTTCTGTGTCCTTGATCCCTGTATGTTCTTTCTTTCCACTGTTCGTTCATTCTTTCTCTGTCGCTACTTCCGGTTAGATCTGAAACGGCTCCATTCCCTCTTGCAAAAGTCGAGATTTCTGTCTGGCTCTTCCACCCACCCTTGCTTGAGTTTTTCTTGTAGTGTTGTACTCTCTGGTTGAGCTTGCACTTGTGTTGGTGTGTTCTAACTTATGTCTCTTTCTTCTTGTAGTTGTTACCTCCAAGTTTTGTAGACTAGGTTACCGTTGGACGTTCATCTTGGGATCTCCACCGAGCTGTCAGGCACGTGAGGCGGTGTCCCGAGGAGCCTTTCCCGATCCGTGATAAGGGAAGCTGTCATGTGCTCTGATATTTTCCTTGGTCGCCTCATTCCGGGAAACCTGGCAGTACCTCAATTGGTGGGCCACCGCTCCTGGGATTCGACTCTCCTGGTTGACTTCCTCTCTCGGGTGGTTCAAGTGGTTGGTGAGGAGCATGGCTCCTCGATCAGTGGGCCTCTTCTCTTTCTGGTATAATCGATGGCTGCAAGCAGTCAGTGCGGTCTGGCAGGTGTCCCAGTGCAGTCCCCGGGTGGCTCGCTGGTGTCCTGGGATGGTGGTGCTCATGTCTGAGCTAGGGTTGAGTTGGAATGGCAGGGCTCGCTCTGACCTAGACGCCCTGAGCTTGCGGGGTCACCTTGGTGGAGGAGGGCAGAGTGCGGGCCCAGTCCAGAGGGCTCGGCCTCGAAGAGGCTCCACGTGGCGAAGGAGGGTTGAGCTCGACTCCGACCACGGGGCTCGATCTCCGAGGGTCTCTCTCTGGAGGGCAGAGGGCGGGCCCGATCCAAAGGGCTCGGCCTCGAAGAGGCTCCACGTGACGGAGGAGGGCTGAGCTCGACTCCGACCATGGAGCTCGATCTTCGAGGGTCTCGCTCTGGAGGGCAGAGTGCGGGCCCGGTCCAGAGGGCTCGGCCTCGAAGAGGCTCCACGTGGTGGAGGGCTGAGCTCGACTCTGACCATGGGGCTCGATCTTCGAGGGTCTCGTTCTGGAGGGCAGAGTGCGGCTCCAGCCTAGGCGTCCCAAGCTCGCAAGACCGACCTGGCGGAGGGCGCCGTGATCGGCTCGTTGTCCTAAGGGAGCTCAGCTCGGCGAAGGAGTCAGGAGAATTGATATGGCGTCCGACACGACGACTTCCTTTGACGTGGTGCCTGTCAACTCTCCCATGTCAGCGATCTCGCCACATCAAGTATCATTAGTAAAAGCATTATAGTATGTAACAAGATGTATCTATATTTTATATGCATCTATATTAGTAAAATATTTTTTTGAATCCATCATTTTTTTATTATTTTTATCTTTAATCATTTTTTAACACTTTTATCTCTCCCTCCCCTTCTTCGATCCTCTCCTTCCCCGCACTCCAACTCTTCTAATAGTAGGGTCGATGATATTATCCATCAGTTATCACCACCATCAATGATAGCAATATCTTTAAACATACAGAGAAAATATACCAATATATAGGACTTGATCATGAAAATATCTTCAATAACAACATTCCTATCTTTTATAAAAGGAGGTAGCGATGGGCAGTAGTCTTGTGAGATCCCGATCAAAAATTGGTTGGTGAGCGTACTTCTAATCGATGGCTCACAAGGGATCTAAAGTTAACAACTAAGAAAAAATTTATCTTTTTTTATATATATATATTGAGATTTTGGAGACCTAAATTTAATAAAATCTTTCTCTGATTTTCTTCTTATTTTTTTAGTTTAGAGATCTAAACTTTAAAAATATTTTTTTCATATCTCCTACTTCTCATTCGATCCTCTTCTCCCATACCATCCAACTCTCCCGATAACATAATTGATGATGTTGCCCACCGGTCATCACTGCCATCGACGGCAGCAGCATCTTCGAGCATGGGATGGAGCAAGAATATATCTATTGAAGAATTTGATTATGAAAATACCAATGATGATCGCATCACCATCTCTTGCAAGAGAAGGTAATGATGGATAACGACTTTGTGAAATCCTAATCAAGCATCAGTTGGTAAGCATACCTCCAACCAATGGCTCACAAGAGATATAAACTTTAGAATCAAGAAAAAAATCTTCCTTTTTTTTTTGGTGGGGTGTTGGATTTTTGGGAGTTTGGAGGTAATTAATTGGAAGAGAAGAAGAGAAGAGAGAAACTTGTAGAAACATAAAAAAGATGAAGAGCTACGATTTTCTTTATACTATCAAATTTACAATTCAAATATAAAATTATATACTACTTAATAAATTATTTACTAAATAAAATACTATTTAATAGGTCATTAATTAAATGTGTTTATGAAAGAAAGCTTTTTCATATACCACATATATATGTAGTATAAATAAGTTTATACAGGAGAGAGTTTTGTTTTACCAAAAAAAAAAAGAAGAGAAAGCCTTTTATGTATATAACATGCATATATATATTATATGTTTTCATACATTATATATAAATATAATATAAATACATTTCCAACATGCAAAATATGGCATATTTTAATATATTATATATAAATATTGTATAACTATGTTTCTAAAGAAAAAAGTTTTTTTAGGTACATATGATGAATATAGCACATATAAACATTATACTTTTTATATACCATATATAAATATGGTATAAATATATTTTTAAAAGAAAAAACTCATGGACACATAGTAGATGGAGGCTTTGTCAATGTAAAGCTTTCATTTTAATATATATTATCTAAAAAAAGAGAGCTTTTTTATGTATATAACATCCATAAGCATTGCATGTTTTTATATATATGATATATAAATATGGTATAAATATATTTCCAGCATACAAAAATATAACATATTTTTATATATTACATATAAATAATATTTTTATAAAAAATAAAAGTTTTTTTATGTACACATAATGGATATAGCATATATAAATATTGTATATTTTTATATGCTATATAAAAATATGGTATAAATACATTTTTAAAGGAGAAAGATTTTTCATAGACTCATTGCAGATAGAGGCTAGGGTATAAATACATTTTTAAAGGAGAAATATTTTTCATAAACTCATGGCAGATAGAAGCTCTGGCGACATAGAAACCTCTATTTTAATATATATTATCAAAAACAAAAAAAACTTTTTTACATTTATAACTTGCATATACATTGCATATTTTTATATACTATTTATGAATATGGTATAAATACATTTCTAGCATACAAAGATGTAGCATGCTTTCATATATGATATATAAATATGATATAAATATATTTTCAAAAAGATAAAATCTTTTTTTTATGTACACATGATATATATAGCATGTATAAACATTATATATTTTCATGTATCATATATAAATATAGTATAAATATATTTTTAAAGAAGAAAGCTTTTTCATAGATACATGATATATGAAGACTTTGCCAATACAAAAACCTCTATTTTAATATATATATATATATATATATTAGATTATTAATATTTTTTTAGTTTTTAATATATGTATTATCTCTTCATATTAGTTTTAAGTTTTAACTATCTAAATCATAGTACTTTAAATTATATTATACTTGAAAAATCAAAGGTCCTAATTAAAAATTCTTTTAAACTATAAGTGTTATGTAAAAATATTTGTAAAATTTAAAAGATCAAAAATATAATTTACAATACATAGATGATAACGCATCGTATAGATGATGATATGATATATGGATGATATAGCACTTGACACTTGAATACTTTTCGGCATTAAATTCTATACATGTCACACAATCATTCATATATCATGTCATCATCTATACATCACATCATCATCTACAAATAATATTATTGTCTATATGCAATGACATCATTTATATATGTGATGATATGATATATGAATAATGATATAGTATTTGACCTTAAAATATTTTTAGATAAAATTTTACAGCACATGCCATGTCATTGTTCATATACTATGTTATCAAAATAAACTTTTCATCTGTTATGTTATGTCATCGTCCATTTACTATATCATTTACACCATATCTTTTTGGTTAATATTACGGTATCTCTATTTAAGTGATATTTGCTGCATGAATTTATATTTTTACCGCATAAACACCGGTAGCTAGGTTTTTTCTATGAGAAAAACTGGCCGGACTTTGGAGAAAGGACAATATTAAAATAGTTTAGAAATTAGAGGTATCAAATTTTTGGTTTTTGAATTTTATAGACCACTTTAAAAATAATACAGTAAACTTAAGGGACTAAAAGCATAATTAATTTTTTTTTAAATCTATTTGCATGGTTCACCAATAACTATAAAACCAAAGCCCGGTTAACTAAACATGCACTTACATATTTGAAAATGTTAGATAACACTTATCCATTAAATTAATCTTCACTAACTATAATGTGAAAAACATGCCTAAATCCAAATACTTTTGGCCTTACCGGAAGTTGGAAGTACTAAAAATTCTAACCCTTCAAATGCGCGTACAAATTTAAACTAACGAAGAATAATTTTCTACTTGCTTCATTTATTCATCATTTTAAAAAATTTTTTTAAAGGAAGCTTATAGCTTAAGTTTATGCTACACGATAAGAACAAACTCTCTCCAATCATGCTCTTCTTTCTCGATCTCACTTGATCATGACAAAGGCCAGATTTGATGCTGTCCTACGCCTTCTTCACACGCTTGAACCCACGCCATAATTCACATATAACACCGTAACTTGCTCCGTTACTTCCGTCACACGTGCCAACGGGCACCAAGGGCATGTTGGTCATTTCAGCCTGTAATAGAATAACATAGTTTTAATGGATTCCGATTCGCCTGGCAATCCCCTGAAGTCTCCGTTCGTTGTTCCAGCTGCTCCCTTTCTTCTGCTCCTCCCCCCTCCCTTCCCTTCTTCCCTTCTCTCTCTCTCTCTCTCTCTCTCTCTCTCTCTCTCTCTCTCTCTCTCTCTCTCTCTCTCTCTCTCTCTCGTGGGCGGTGATCAGACCGAGGAGAAACCCTAGGCCCCTTCTACTCGCATGCTCTTCCACCGTATATGATGCAAGGATCGACGGCAGGCGGAGCCACTCAGTTGCGCTGCTCCTCGCGGTACACTCACCGTCTCCCACCGCCCTTCTTCCCCTCTCTACCTCCTTTGAGCTCACCTTCGCCTCCTTTCTTCTCTTCTATCCTCTTCTCCTCCATCGGCGCCTGAAACCAATCCATATGGACTGGGCTTGATACTTTACCATGCGATCGGAGCTCAGAAACCCATGCTTTTATAAGGGTTTCCGTTTTTTAGATGCACGATTTTTTTCCCCGATTTGTAGAACAGGGCTGGTATGAGAACAGAGAGAGACTGGAAGATGTTTGATATCCGAATATAGGAAGGATCGAGATGGGATTTTGATTGGTAATTGGTTCTGACGAAGTTATATAGATAGAATAATGGTCAAAATAGGAATTTGATGGGTCCTCATATGCCAAAACCTTGTTTCTTTTTTTTTGGTACGTATTTTTGTTACATAGGTTCTTGCCCTATTTGGTATTTTTGGGATGGTCGATTCGCCATTTCCATCTAAAAATCATTGTTGCTGCTAGTAATCTACTGAACTGATGTTGTTTCGTGTTTGTTTCCAGGGGATGCTCATGGCGTTGGCCGGCGAGGCTTCAGCTGATTCTGGTGTGTTCTCTGTTCATGCCATGTGCCGGAAAGGCCTGCTCGGCTTCGTGCCTCGATGGTGGACTGGCGCCAGTGGTGCGTGATGGGTGTAGTTCTTATGGGGGTGTTGGAAGCTTGGTCCATGGTTGGGGGAGCTCACCAGGATGTCCCAGGATCGGGGATGTTTGTGCTGGCTCCGGCTCTTTCTGCTTTCTATCTACTTTGACAGGCTTCCTTGCCGAGGAGGATGGTTGCCAAAAACTCTCTTCAGAAGCGTCCCGGAGGTCAGCTCAGCCAGGCAGTGTTTTGGCGTATAAGATGTCTAATGGTGGTGTTGTTTCTTGTACTTCAGTGGATGCTTCGAATGGAATCCATGATCAGTTGCGTTCTGAAGGGAAGAACATTGATGGCGATGGCATTGCTTCATGTAAAGCAGCACTGGTTCCTAATGTTTGGATAAGGGCATCGAGCGGGCTAACTGTGGAGCTAGATGACCATGCTGAAGATATCGATCTGGGCCTTAATAATGGTTATTCATCGCCTCATGTAGAGATAAACCCCCCTATGTTGGATTGGGGAACCAGTAATCTGTACTCCCCTTCTTTGGCAGTGTTAACTGTGACGAACATGTACAATGACAGTGTCTTGCAGGTATATGAACCATTTAGTACTGATCTGCAGTTCTATGCATATAGTTTTGAGAATCTGTCACTGGCACCAGGAGAATCAGCTTCGATTTCTTTTATTTTCTTACCGAGATGGTTGGGTTTATCATCAGCGCAACTTGTTTTGCAGACGAGCTTTGGGGGTTTTATTATTCCTGCTAGAGGAATAGCTGTCGAGTCCCCATACAAGATAGAGCCTTTAGTAGGTCTTGACATCTCCTTGGATGAAAGGTTGAATAGGAACTTGTCTCTATACAATCCTTTTGATGATGTTCTTTATGTGGAAGAAGTGACCACATGGATTTCTTCATCTGGAAATTCAAACCATTCTGCACTTGTTATTTGTAGTGTAGATGGATTTCAACAGTCTTCCGATGAGTTTGATTCTTCTTTAAATGATAAGGAGAGTTTTGCTGTAAAGCCTGATGAGTTGGGACTATCATGGGTAGATGTTAGGCCCCATAAGCAATGGCAAGTGCTGCCTCACAACACAGAAACTATCATAGGGATGAAGTTGTGGCCTCGATTGGAAGGAAATTGTTTTGGAGTAATCTGCATGAAGTTGCGGGGTTCAAAACAAGATAAGACTGATATGGTTATCATTCCTCTTGAACTAGAAGTACAGGGTAGGGCAACTTGCATTGAATTAACTGGTGCAGTTTCTGTACTTTTTGAACCTCTTGTTCGGTGTGATGGAAAGGGATCAATTTTTTCCCTCTCTTTAAGAAACAATGCCTCCTATTTACTAAGAGTGGTAAAGATTATCGAGGATACAGAAAGTAAAAGGCTTTTCCATCTAAAATACATGGAAGGGTTGATTCTTTTTCCTGGGGAAGTTACGCAGATAGGTTTGATTATTTATACACCTTCCACTGAATCACAGAACATTGCTTCGGAAATTCCTGGCATAAACTTGAATTGTAAGATATTAATAGTGACGAACGATTCTGCCAGTCCACTGATCAAGATTCCTTGCCAGGACTTAGTCCATGCCTGTTTCAAGCATCCCCCTGGCTCAGGGATTGTTGTGCCTGATGGATCATACAGTGGATTGATATCACAACAAGAGAGGGAGAAATTGGCAAATGCAAGATCAGGATCCTTGGGGAGCATCATCGAAGAATCACTTCCCACCAAGGTACTTTGGTTTTTATGTGACTTTGTTTCATGTGATTTTGGTGCCTAAATAACATTCTGAATTTGTCTGTTCTAATTATAAGAATTATTTCATGTGCCTTTGGTTTATTATTTTCCATGCATAACTTTGGGCTCTATGCTCTGCATTAATCTGTTTTAGTAAGTGTTCCGTACTCTTGAATCTTTGTAGCATCCTATGCATCTAGTCGGTGATGATTATTATTATTTGATTTAATGAGAAGTGATCTAACAATTGTAAAACGTGTATATTTGTCTTTAAAAACTTTCGAAGTTTGCTGGCTAGAGAACAATGATTCTTTAATCCATATTCAATTTCTCATAAAAGTAACTCAAAGTTGGATGCTGTGAAAATGCTTTTAGAGCAGTGGAAATGGAAAGAAGGGATGCCAATAGGGTGGTTCCAAGTGCTAGGCATCTATCTAGAAGGGTGCCAAGTGGGATCCTCAGCTTAATCATTACTAATTGATATCTCAATCTCGCACATTTTAATCCCCAAATTATGCTATTTTTAACATTGGACAACTAAATTTATTCTTTCATGAATTTTAAGGGGTGTTTGAAAACAGCAAATCCAATTGGTAGAGTATCAGCCAAATTCATTTTGAAGTTAATAAAATATATCATTTTAGGCTCCCTAAAATCAAAGCATAGGATTTAGAGAACAGACGTGAGATAAAGGGAAAGGTTATGCTGCTCTAAGTATTGATACATTAGCTGTTCTACATCTATAGCTCTTAATGATTGTTATGCCAGTCTTGTTTTGGCTAGTCCAACCACCCATCTTCTCCTTTGTGCCTTTATGTTTAATATGTAGCAACAGACACACAAGTGGTAGATTAGTAACTCAACAAAAAATGACAAAGCAAACCTGGAGTTCATGTAAAATTAATCATTGTTTATCCTTGCAGCCCAATTTACAATGCCCTTCCCCATTTCTATGGCTTACATAGATGAATCCCATTGCTTTGTAGTTTGTATGTAGCTGTTCATGTTCATTGGAGTTTGTCATGTTTTTTCCTGATTTTTTTTCTCCTACCTTGGCTTTTATAAGACTAGTGTAGAAATTGGTTAGTCCAAATAAACAATTCCTTGACACACTGATATGGCATACCACGTTGTGTCAGTTAAATGAGCATTTTGTGCTTATTTGTTGTCATGTGAAGTGTTATTAGGCTAGTATATATTTTTGGATTCACTTAATAATATATTGACTAGAAATTTAGGTCTTCTGTGGATTGACACCTGCTCTTTAGACATTATCACAAGTCTGTAACTGTTGTAATGTGCTTCAAAACTCAATTACCACTGATGCTACAAAACCTGATTACTAAGTTGGGCAGACTGCAGTAGATATCAATGATTGTCTTCAATGAACCTTTTGTGGATACAAAGCAAGCTATTCTTCCTAATGTCTTCCACAAATTTATGCAGATGGAATTTTTGGAGGCAGTTAAAGCAGATGAGCTGGTACTTAGAAACTGGAGATCCCAAGGCACCACAGCTGGCATTTCTGTCCTTGAAGACCGTGAGTTGTTGTTTCCAGTGGTTCAAATTGGGTCGCATTTTTCCAAGTGGATCTCAGTGCATAATCCTAGCCAAAGACCTGTTGTAATGCAACTTGTGCTGCATTCAGGGGAGATCATTGACCAGTGCAAATCTTCTGATGACTTGTCAGAGCTTACCTTGTCAAGTAGGTTTACTGAGATTGGCTCCATGAAAACTAGGGTTGGGTTCTCAATTTCAGATTCAGCAATAACAGAAGCCTTCGTACATCCATATGGAAGTGCACAATTTGGGCCTGTTGTCTTTCACCCCTCTAACAGATGCGTGTGGATGAGTTCAGCTTTGATAAGAAACAATCTTTCAGGTGTAGAGTCGCTGTCTCTTCGAGCATTTGGTGGTTCACATTCACTAGTTCTTCTTGAGGGTTCTGAACCTGCTTGGAATCTAGAATTCAATCTCGACTTGCCAGTGAATCACAATATATCCTCAGCAGATATGTCATTCCACAAACAAACTGCAAGTCCTTCCTGTCGTCATCGGTTCTCCAAGGAGGTACATGCAAAAAACATAGGTGAACTTCCTCTTGAGGTGATAAAACTAAAAGTTTCAGGAACTGATTGTGGTTTGGATGGGTTTATGATACACACCTGTAAAGGTTTTGCTCTAGCTCCTGGAGAATCCAAGAGGCTCCTTATTTCATATCAACCGGACTTTTCTGCAGCTGTGGTTCATAGAGATCTTGAGTTGGCCATGGCTGCTGGTATCTTTGTGGTACCCATGAAAGCAAGCATTCCAGTTTATATGCTCGATCTTTGTAGGAAGTCATTCTTTTTGCTGGTGCATTGGGAAGTGTCTGTAGTTGTATTTGCTGCTGTTGCAATATTTCTTCTGGTGTTAATCCGCACCGTTCCACAATCCTTTTTGTTGGGCATTGGAGATTACAATGACAAGGTTGAGAATACCATGAATACCAAGAGCAATGTTGAAAAACCTTCTCACCTTCACCAAACCAAAAAAATTTCCAGGTGATGCCTTCATCTTAAACATCACACGTTATTTTGTTTAATTTCATTGCTAGTTTTTTAATGTTGATGGATTTTGCAGTTCAATCAGGAAAGATGAGAAACCTGAGGCTGTTTGTGGCAAAAGATATCCTATCTGTCAAAATGGTCTTCATGATAGCCCAAAAGGGATGCAGGTCAAGCAGGATTTTGTTCGTCAAAAGAAGTCCCCATTCTCGTCACCAACATCAACAGGGAAGCCTGTTGAGTTTCTTGAATCTGATATGCCAGAAACTCCACAAAATGGTAATCTCACTATAAGGATTGTTAAAGAAAAAGGGAGAAGAAGAAGGAGAAAAACAACTGGAGCAGGGTTAGCTGCCAAATTTGAAGTTTCAAGTAGTCAGAGTGGGAATTCTACCCCATCTTCACCCTTGACTCCAAATGCCACCACTCCAAAACAAGTATGGTCTTTATCTCTTGACACTAACAATAATCTATTTTCTGGAGTATGTGAAGAACAAAAGCATCAGAAGAAACATGATGTTGATGTTCCTATGGAAGTGAGAGCACCAGAGGCTGAGAAGCATGGTAATAATACTTGGCTGCTGTTAGCTCAAGAGCAACCTGCTTTAACTGGAAAATCAACTGAGAGGCCAACTCTTTTGCCTTCTGCCACTTTTCCAAGCCCAAGTTGGCGTGCACCAAGTCTCTTGGCTGCAACTTCTCCCATTGCCCCACATGCTCGTGCTCCAGGATCCAAGCTCGGTAAGGATAAAGCTGTACAAAGGAAGCAAGATGATGTGCTCGAAGAAGAGTTCACCTACAACATCTGGGGTAATCATTTCTCTGACCAATTATTAGGTAGGCCAAAAGAATTTACACCAAAGGTGCTTGATGCTTCAGAAGGTGACTCACAGAGTTTCTTTGCAAGAGATCCCCAGTCCCTAATGATGATGTCATCAGCACAGTCTGCATCTCCTGGGCATAAATCGCCCTCTTGTGATGTAACTTGCCTTCATCAAATGAAGTAGACTTTACTACATACTCTCTCTCTCTCTCTCTCTCTCTCTCTCTCTCTCTCTCTCTCTCTCTCTGCGCGCTCGCGCGCTCTTTTTTGTGATTTTGTCTTCCATCAAATCTTGCCTTTGCTAGTATCAAAAAGAATTTAGGAAAATCAAAAAAAGTATTGTCATGTTAATTTTATTTCTAGATCTCTCCACGCTCACCCCCAACCTCCTCTTCAACAATTTTGAGATCTTAGCTCATATTGCTTTCATTTTTCTGTAACTTAAAAAATATGGACACTTGAATGTGGTCCTCTGTAGCTCACCATCCATGAATGTGGTTCTAAGATAAGAGCCAACAATAAACTAGAATCCTTAAGTCCAACTGCAAATGGATGGGTTTTGCTTGAATAATTAATGAAACCTTTCAAGTTGTTCTCTCACAATCTCCATCCTTGGTTATCCAGTCAATCTCATCTTTCTCTGAAGCAAACTTGTTCATGTCATTGCGTGAGGCAGTTCCTAAAGGTAGGGTACAGCACAAACAATATGAATTTAAAGGTGAACTTCCAGACCAAATAGTTTTGTCATGATTTTATTTTCGGAGGCCATGTTCATTGATAACTTTTCTCCACCAGTTACTCTCAGTCTTCTCCGGTCATGTTTTGAATGTCATCATTTTAGGAAGCAAATGGTGTTCATGACTTCATGTTGTTGTATGATCAGCAAATTCCGAGGGGTAAAACGGCGCTAAACTATATTAACTGAAAGGTGAACCACCGGACCAAATAGGATTGTCAAATTCTGTTCATAATTTTTACCATGATATCAATGTATCAGCCAGCTATGTCAGTCAACATTCTTCAGTTCTTTCTAATTTTAATGTTTCCGGGGAACTAAGCTTATTCATTCAACTGAAGCAATTATATCCATCCTGCATCGGATTGCTCCTTATCCAAAAAGGGTCCATTAAAAACCATGATCATATTCAATCTGCACCGAGGTGGATCGATCTACGGTCTGTTGGAGAGAAACTCCTGTGAGACTTCTTGGATCATGTTTGCTTGTTCATCCCATCAAAAGCTAGGTGATCTATCATGTTAGTTGCTTGTATTTTTTGGTTAATTATATTAGCAATGGATGTCGATGGTTTCTTGCCTCTTCTATCTATTTTTCTTTGCCTTCATCTTCGGTGGGAATCAGTTCATTGCTTGCTCGCTCTTGCTTCTGATGGTAAACCGTATCTGCAGAAAGCTAGATAACACCGTTCGACTTCTAGCTCTAAAGGATCCAGTAATGTAGCTTCGGGTTTTTTTTCTACTATATTGCTCAGCTGAAAACCCTTTCATAATTTGATCTTACGTCTCTGTTGTGAGCCAAGTTATGTCGACAATTGCATGTTGAAACATACATAAATAATTACTCGATGACGCAGGGTTTAGAAAAAAATCTTTTTTATGCTGCATGTCTACTAGACGGGCAAGACAAAAAAAATACTGCTTACCATGCTCAAATTTAAGGGAGAACTAAAAAATAAGCATGATAACCAATAAACATAAAGAAATTTTGTGGTATACGTGCAGATAAAACTAATCTATTTTCGAATTGCATCTACTTTTCAGCGAAGCGCTTCATCTATATTCGGAAAACTTTACTTTATCTGGCAGGAACTTTCTGGGCTTGGACAAAGCCGATACGATCCAATTAGTCCCAATTCTTCGCCCACTTCGCCCGATAGACTCTAGTGGGCTCAGGTAGAGCTTGGCCCATCTTTACCCTACCTACCTTTAGCTGCCGTCAACCCTGCGATTAGGGGTGCAAATGGGTTGAATCGGATTCCGACACAGTTCTTTGACCGGGTTCTAATATTAGATTCAGACCCAACCTATTAAAAATAAGGTCGGGTTGGATTGGATCCATGATCAAAGTTTTTAATTCAACGGATTATTCGAATTAAATCGGATCCATAAATAATGCGGTTCTAATCTAAAAAATTTGGATCCAGTATGATTCGAATAAAATATAGATAACTATATTTTAATTATTATATAGCCAACTATTATTAATCATAAAATAGATAACAAATAATATTATTTTTAAAATAAATTAAGATATAAAAATAATTATAACTCTATCTCCATGTTAAAAATAAATTTCATATAAATTTTAAATTATAATTTAAAGATTCAAATAGATATTGTTGCCGATCTCACCACGGTGGCCTGTAGCTCGTGAGCTGGCACCGGTTCTCGGACTCTCTCATCTCGAGATCTCCAAACTTCGGACCTGCAAAACAATATCAGAGACCCGGGCCGGGGGTTCCGGCGGGGGCACTTTGACGATCGAGTCAGAGAGCGGCAAGATGGAACATGACCTCTAAGGCGAGTTTTCGAAGGATCCCCGTGCTTAGAGGAGATGTAAAATGCAAGAAGTGTGGGGAAGAGAGGAGTTGAGGTCTGGCCTCCCGTGCTAGGGCCACCGAGCTCTCGCTGAGGACTTCCCGAGATCCTCTCGGATCGTTCTTTTGGTGTTCTCCCTTTTTTCTACCTACCTTTCCGTTCATTTTTATCGTCCCTTTTATATCACCGAACTGCCTTCAGCCCACGTTCCCTCCAAGGGGCTCTCTGAGATCTCTGGACCTTCTCCTTCCCCTTCTTCTTCGAGTCTGGAAGTTAAGTGGCCGGCCCGCCTCGTCCGCAGTGTGTCACGAAAGGGGAAGACTGGTAAGGCCTTGGGCCGAGCGCGGGAGCTATCCTTTCGGGGCGTTGATGGTGGGCTTCCAGCTGTTTCAAGCTCCTACCCACTAGGATTTCATTCCTCGGTTGCGGGGCTCTGATTAACTGGTGTAAACGAGGTTTCGCGTATCACTACAGGCCGTACCGGCACCTTGTACGGAGCGCGACGCGCGCTGGCTCTAGTGGCGACCTTGCGACCCGTGTCTCTGCCTCACTGAGGCTTTGCAGAGTAGGGCTGACCTCGGTCGAGGTGGACCCGTCAAGGGGCGCCACCTGGCGGTGGAGCAAGGGCTGCCTGCTTCAGCCAAGGTGGACCCCTCCTGGGTGGACACCTGGCGGAGTGGCAGAGAGAGGCTCGACTTCGGCCGAGGTGGACCCGTCTTGGGGTGCCACCTGGCGAAGGAGCGAGAGGGCCCGGCTCGATCTCGGCAGAGGTGGACCCGTCTTGGGGTGCCACCTGGCGAGGGAGTGAGGGGCCGCCAGCTTCGGCCGAGGTGGACCCCTTCTGGGTGGACACCTGGTGGAGTGGCAGAGAGAGGCTCGACTTCGATCGAGGTGGACCCGTCTTGGGGTGCCACCTGGCGAAGGAGCAGGAGGGCCCGACTCGACCTCGGCAGAGGTGGACCCGTCTTGGGGTGCCACCTGGAGAGGGAGCGAGGGGCCGCCAGCTTCGACCGAGGTGGACCCCTCTTGGGTAGACACCTGGCGGAGTGGCAGAGAGAGGCTCGACTTTGACCGAGGTGGACCCATCTTGGGGTGCCACCTGGCGAAGGAGCAGGAGGGCCCGGCTCGACCTCGGCAGAGATGGACCCGTCTTGGGGTGCCACCTGGCGAGGAAGCGAGGGGCTGCCAGCTTCGACCGAGGTGGACCTGTCACACCCCGAATCCAGTACCGGAATCGGCTACGTGACCGGTCGCACAAACCCTAGGTTTTACCCTAGAGATTATGCAAGGCCTAGGTACACAACAATTCAAACATATCCGAGTTAAATTAATATTATATAAACAAACCAATAACAAATGTACAATTCAGTATTTAAATCGATGTCATTAATTGGTCTAATGACTCACAACATCAGTAACTGAAACTAACTAACTAACTAGCTCAACAATTTTTGAAGCTTCGTCTCACGCCCAGCCCAGATCCTCTTTAAGTATCCTGAGTCTCTGAAAGAAAATAAATGATAGGGAGTGAGCTACATAGCCAAGTAAGGGTTCCAAATGATCACCAATAATAATATACATGTATATGAAAACAGCAAAACATTAGCATAACATGTGACGAAATCAAACAATTCAGATTTCATATTTAACCAAAACTTTGGAATTTTTACATTTGTTTCTTTTAGAATTTTCAATTATTTAACCATTATCTTTAGGGTTCTGGACTAGCCACGGTCACACTCCATCCTGTGACGGGCACACAATTGTCATACTCCAGCCTGTGACGGGCACACAAATTATCACACTCCAGCCTGTGACGGGCACACTGAGAAACCACGATACCGCCGTGGCATGGCTAGTCCAAACACCAGTTCACTTAACACTTTATCATTTCTTCTCACATAGTCAGATCATGTCACCTTCCAACGATCGATATCACGATCAAATACATTTCAAGATCACTTGGCAAATACAAACAACATTAACAACTCGTTCCGTAACCCAGAAATCAAATCGTGTTATCCGACAACTACCATGCATGAAAAATATTTAATATATGCTCGGATCAAATCAGGTCATGTAAAATATATTAATATTACGGGTGATCAAGTTTAGAAGTCCTTACAAATCAACTATCCACGCCTGTACTAATCCGTACCCGAAATCGGTGCGACGCCTTCTCGCTCAGGACTGATTCTCTACATAGATAAATAATTTTAATTAAAACTAAATTCTCAATTTTTTTCTCAAATCTTGAAATAAAATCCCTGACTTTCTCTCTCTTCCTTCTCTCCCTTCCTTCTCTCACCTCTTTCTCTCTCCTCCTTCTCTATCCTCCTTCTCTCTCCTCCTTCTCTCTCCTCTTTCTCTCTCCTCTTTCTCTCTCCTCTTATCATATTCTTTTTTTTATTATAATTTTTTGTTCTCTAGCCGTACAGAAACCCCCCCTTTTCTTTTCTTTTTTTTTCCTTCTTCCTCTTCTCTTTAAATCTCCCGAACCACCCCTGTTTCTCCTCAGCCGGTCGAACCCGTCTTCTTCCCTTCCCCTACTGCCGGCAACCACGGTGGTTGCCGCAGGCTTCTCGGACCGGCGACGGCAGGCGGTGGCGACGGCGATGGCGGTGACTGCAGCGGCGACGGCGAACGGCCACAAACCAAACCGAACCGGAAAAATCCAAAAAAAATAACAAAATTTTTCAAAAATTGGAAGACTTACCGGTGCTTGAAGAGTTCTTCGTTGCTGGCCGGAGAGGAGGACGTCGTGTGGAAGGAGCTCGATGAGACTCGGATCGGTGGTGGTGAGGAAAATTTAAAGAAAAACCACCGGGGTTTCACTGCCGTTTGGAAATCAAACCCCATCCAATCGGAGTTTTCACCATCCTGTACTCATCATCGATCTCTTCCCTCCCCTCCACGACACTTCCACCAATTTCTTCAACGAAGATTTCGGTCGAAGAAGCCCCGTTCGACTCCGCCTCTCCTTCCCCTGTTCCGGTCTTCATCCCTTTTTTTTTTTTTCGTTTGGGTTGAAGTCGGCTGGGTCTGCCGACTTCAGCCCAGGCCCATAGCTTACATTCTCCCCCCGTTAAAAAAATTTTGTCCTCTAAATTTACGTACCTGGTATTCTGAAAAGCTGTGGATATTTTGTTCGCATTTTTGCTTCAAGTTCCCATGTAGCTTCTCTTTCTCTGTGATTGCTCCATTGCACCTTCACATAAGGTATGATTCGGTGTCTTAATTCTTGTTCCTTACTGTCGACAATTCGTAAAGGCACCTCCTCATAGGTCAAATCCTCTTGAAGTTGCAAAGGCACATAATCTATTGCATGATTAGGATCAAGAATATATTTCCGTAACATAGATACATGAAACACATTGTGCACTCCAGATATAACTGGTGGTAGCGCTAATCAGTAGGCCACCTCACCAACCTTATCCAAAATCTCAAATGGTCCCATAAATCTCGGACTCAACTTTCCTCGTACACCAAATCTCATCACACCCTTTGTGGGAGATACTTTCAAAAAATATGATCTCCAACATTGAATTCCAGCTCTCTTCGCCTTTTATCAGCATAACTTTTATATCGGCTTTGAGCACTACGCAAACGTTCTCTGATCATTTGTACCTTCTCCACTGTTTGTTGCACTATTTATGGACCCAACAATTTTCTTTCTCCTACATCATCCCAGCAGATAGGAGATCTACACTTCCTACCATATAAAGCCTCAAAAGGCGCCATCTGAATGCTGGCTTGATAACTATTATTGTAGGCAAATTCTATTAATTATAGATAACAGTCCCAAGCACCACCCAAGTCCATAACACAAGCTCTCAACATGTCTTCCAGAATCTAGATGGTTCGCTCAGACTGTCCATCGATTTGGGGATGAAAAGCTGTACTAAAACTTAATTTGGTCCCCAATGCTTTATGAAGACTCTTCCAAAATTATGAAACAAACCTACTGTCTCGATCCGATACTATAGAAATTGGAATCCCATGTAGTCTCACAATTTGTTCTATGTACAAGTTTGCTAATTTTTCCAGAGAGAGTCCGATACGAAAAGATAAGAAATGAGCTGACTTCGTTAGTCGATCCACAATCACCCACATCGCATTATTTTCCTTAGGGGTTTTGGGTAAACCTGTCACAAAGTCATGATAATGTGCTCCCATTTCCACTGAGGAATCGCAAGAGACTGCAATGGTCCAGCAGGTCTTTGATGCTCAGCTTTTACCTGTTGACACACCAAACATTGAGCCACATACAGAGCTATATCTTTCTTCATACCAAACCACCAAAAGTTTTCACGTAGATCTCGATACAATTTTGTACTACCCGGATGCATCGTATATGATTCTTCCATAATTTCATTCTTTAATTCTGGAAGTTTAGGAACACATAATCTGTTACCAAATCTCAAGGTACCATCTTCATATATTGTAAATTCAGATTGCACACCAGACTCAACTGTCTCTCTAATTTTCTGAAGCTCTAAATCTTCCTTCTGAGCTGATTTAATTTTATCGATCAGGATAGGTTGTACCATAATATTTGCTAATTGCATCCCAGAATTATGAATTCGTACCTCGATATCTGACCTTTCCATATCCATTATGATGTGCTTTTGATTAGTAATTAAAACTGCCAACTTACTCGGGGTTTTCCTACTCAGGGCATCTGCTACAACATTTGCCTTTCCTGGATGGTAGTTGATAGTTAGATCATAATCCTTTAATAGTTCCAACCATCTTCTCTGTCTCAAGTTCAATTCCTTCTGAGTAAATATATATTTTAAACTTTTATGATCTGTAAAGATTTCACAACGACTACCATACAGGTAATGTCTCCATATTTTTAAAGCAAAAACTACAGTTGCTAACTCCAAGTCATGAGTGGGATAATTTGACTCATATGATTTCAGCTGTCTAGAAGCATAGGCTATTACCTTTCCATTTTGCATTAGCACACAACCGAGACCCTTTCGGGATGCATCACTATATATGCAAAATTCCCCTGTCTCCGTAGGAACAGTCAATACCGGGGCAGTGATTAACCGTTTCTTCAATTCTTGAAAACTCTACTCACAATCATCTGTCCATTCAAATTTTGTTCGTTTCTGGGTCAGGCGAGTTAAGGGTATAGTAATAAGAGAAAATCCTTCAATAAACCTTCGATAATATTCTGCCATTCCCACGAAACTACGAACTTCGGACATATTAGTGGGTCTCTCCCACTCTACCACTGCTTCCACTTTCTTTGGATCCACAGAAATACCATCCTTAGAAATAACATGGCCAAGGAAGGAAATTCTGTCCAACCAAAAGTCACATTTTTTTAGCTTGGCAAATAATTTCTCCTCCTTGAGTATTTGTAATACTATCTTTAAGTGCTCCTCATGTGCCTGTAGACTTTTTGAATATATCAGTATATCATTAATAAATACTACCACAAATTGATCCAGATATGTCTAAACACTCGGTTCATGAGATCCATGAAAACTGCAGGTGCATTTGTTAGACCAAAAGGTAGAACCAAAAATTCATAGTATCTATATCTGGTTCTAAAAGCTATCTTTGGTACATCCTCTGTCTTAATCTTCAATTGATGATAACCAGAACAAAGATCAATTTTTGAGAATACCTATGCTCCCTATAATTGATCAAATAGATCGTCAATTCTTGGTAAGGGATATTTGTTCCTTATAGTCACTTTGTTCAATTCTCGATAATCAATGCAAAGCCGAAAACTTCCATCCTTCTTCTTTACAAATAAGACTGAGCACCCCAGGGAGACACGCTAGGTCTAATAAATCCTTTATCCAACAGTTCTTGCAATTGCTCCTTAAGTTCTTTTAATTCTGTCGGATCCATTCTATAAGGAGCTTTGGAGATGGCACCTGTACCTGGTATAAGATTGATAGAGAACTCAATCTCTCTATCAGGAGGTTATCCTGGCAGATCATCGGGAAAGACCTCTGAAAATTCTTTCACAACGGGTATGTCTTCCAGCTTAAGCTCCTGCTATCGAGTATCTATCACCGTTGCCAGAAATCCTTCACAACCTTGTCTAAGGAGTCGCTTGGCAATAAAAGCCGAAATTACCCTCCTCATAAGGGTTAACTTGTTACCCTTAAAATAGAACTCTGACTGATCAGGAATTTAAAATTTCACAATTTTCTCAAAACATTTGATGGAAGCATGGTTTGCTGCCAGCCAATCCATTCCAAGGATTATATCGAAATCTTTCATATCTATAACTATCAAATCGGCTTCCATTGTTCTACCTTCGATATTCAATCTACATTTCTTGCAGATTTGATTAACCACAAAAACATCCCCACTAGGAGTGGAAATACAGAGTTCAAATTCTAAAGATGTCGGGGTTAACTCATTATTTTTCCTAACCAATCTAACAGATACGAAAGAGTGTGTAGCGCCAGTATCAAAAAGAACATAAGCATTACTGGAAAATAATTTGATCATACCTGTCACTACAGAATTTGATACATTAGCATCCTGCTGGGTGAGTGCATAAACCTGTTCCTGAGTTACTGATTTCTGTTGTCCTTCAAGTTGCTGTTTTCCACGAGGTAATTGGTGCTGTGACCCCTAACCAGAGGGACACACAACTGCCTTATGTCCCGGTTTACCACAGTTATGGCACTTCCACTTATCTGGCCACGTACAATCCCGCTTATATTAGGAACCACCATACTTAAAGCACTTGACGTCACTCTTTGATTGAGTCTTGTCATCTGAAGTAACATTGTCAAGCTTCCTTGTTTTTGCATTGGTACCTTTATAGGATTGGCCTTGATTCCCTCTTGTTCCAGATCTCTTCTTTAATGCTTTTTCTCTTTCAGCTTGAGCCACATCGAATCCCCTTTCTATAATTAATGCTTTATTAACAACCTCTTTATAAGTTGGTAGCTCAAAAGCAATCACTTGATGCTGGATCCAACTTCTAAGTCCATTTTCAAATTTCCTGCCCGGATCCCTTCATCGGCTAAGAGTAATGGAGCATATCTCGACAATTCCATAAATTTGAGGCATACTGAGAAACAGTTAAAGTACCTTGCTCCAAGTGATTAAATTCACGAAATTTTTGTACCCGAACACTTTGAGAAAAATATCTCTCATAGAAAACCTTTCTAAAATCTGTCCAGGTAAAAGATATAACATTTGGTCCTTGTTTTCCAAGCTCTAGCTCCTACCAAGCAACTGCCTCATCTTGCAATAAAAATGTAGCGAATGTAACCTTCTCCTCTTCTGAACACCGCAAGGCTTGGAAAACTTTCTCAACAGCTTTAAGACATCCCTCTGCCTCCATGGGATCTGAAGTCCCCTTGAATACCGGTGGCGCATACTTCTTGAATTCTATTAGTGTAATTGGCCGTTCTTGAGGAATTCTGACTTCTGGCTGTTATCGTTGTAATAATAACTATTGCATAAATTGCTGCTGTTGCTGTTGGGCTTCCATAAATCTTAGTGTATCAGCTCTTGCAGTAGCTTGCTGCTGCACTAAAATTTGTAATAGCTGAGGAAGACCCATCTGGTCCCCAGGCTGAACTCCAGATCCACCCGGTGTTCCTGTTTCAGTAGTTCCAGTCTCCGGGGTGTTATCCAAAGGATTGGGCACTGGTTTATGGGGATGCTCCTCATCACCAGTGTTGTTCATCAGATTCGGCATTGGGTCCTGTGGATGTTCCTCATTATCAGATAAGGCTCCAGCATTCTCATGCTGCTCAATAAGATCCCAAGCATTTGCTCCATCCGCAAATCTTGTGGGCCTCCTAACACGTCCACGTCCACTACCTCGCACCATAGAAAACCTACACAAATCGTTGTTAGTATACAACTAACACTCAGATGGTCAAAACAATCATGACATAATATCTACCCCACATATGGATCAACCCACACTCTCTCTTGTTGAGCTTATATCCTAAGATCCTAGAACCTGGTTTGCTCTGATACCACTCTGTCACGCCCCGAATCTAGTACCGGAATCGGCTACGTGACCGACCGCACAAATCCTAGGTTTTACCCTAGAGATTATGCAAGGCCTAGGTACACAACAATTCAAACATATCCGAGTTAAATTAATATTATATAAACAAACCAATAACAAATGTACAATTCAGTATTTAAATCGATGTCATTAATTGGTCTACTGACTCACAACATCAGTAACCGAAACTAACTAACTAACTAGCTCAACAATTTTTGAAGCTTCGTCTCACGCCCAGCCCAGATCTTCTTTAAGTATCCTGAGTCTCTGAAAGAAACCAAATGATAGGGAGTGAGCTACATAGCCCAGTAAGGGTTCCAAATGATCACCAATAATAATATACATGTACATGAAAACAGCAAAACATTAGCATAACATATGACGAAATCAAACAATTCAGATTTCATGTTTAACCAAAAACTTTGAAATTTTTACATTTGTTTCTTTTAGAATTTCCAATTATTTAACCATTATCTTTAGGGTTCTGGACTAGCCACAGTCACACTCCAACCTATGACTGGCACACTATTATCACACTCCAGCCTGTGACGGGCACACTGTTGTCACACTCCAGCCTGTGACGGGCACACTATTGTCACACTCCAGCCTGTGACGGGCATACAAATTGTCACACTCCAGCCTGTGACGGGCACACTGAGAAACCACAGTACTGCCGTGGCATGGCTAGTCCAAATACCAATTCACTTAACACTTTATCATTTCTTCTCACATAGTCAGATCATGTCACCTTCCAACGATCGATATCACGATCAAACACATTTCAAGATCACTTGGCAAATACAAACAACATTAACAACAACTCGTTCCGTAACCCGGAAATCAAATCGTGTTATCCGACAACTACCATGCATGAAAAATATTTAATATATGCTCGGATCAAATCAGGTCATGTAAAATATATTAATATTACGGGTGATCAAGTTTAGAAGTCCTTACAAATCAACTATCCACGCCTGTACTAATCCGTACCCGAAATCGGTGCGACGCGTTCTCGCTTAGGACTGATTCTCTACATAGATAAATAATTTTAATTAAAACTAAATTCTCAATTTTTTTCTCAAATCTTGAAATAAAATCCCTGATTTTTTCTCTCTTCCTTCTCTCCCTTCCTTCTCTCTCCTCTTTCTCTCTCCTCCTTCTCTCTCCTCTTTCTCTCTCCTCCTTCTCTCTCCTCTTATCATATTCTTTTTTTTATTATAAATTTTTTTTTCTCTAGCCGTATAGAACCCCCCCTTTTTTTTTTTTTTTCTTTTTTTTTCCTTCTTCCTCTTCTCTTTAAATCTCCCGAACCACCCCTGTTTCTCCTCAGCCGATCGAACCCATCTTCTTCCCTTCCCCCACTGCCGACAACCACGATGGTTGCCGCAGGCTTCTCAGACCGGCGACGGCAGGCGGTGGCGACGGCGATGGCGGCGACCGCAACAGCGACGGCGAACGGCCACAAACCAAACCGAACCGGAAAAATCCAAAAAAAACAACAAAATTTCCCAAAAATTGGAAGACTTACCGGTGCTTGAAGAGTTCTTCGTTACTGGCCGGAGAGGAGGACGTCGTGTGGAAGGAGCTCGATGAGACTCGGATCGGTGGTGGTGAGGAAAATTTAAAGAAAAACCACCGGGGTTTCACTGCCGTTTGGAAATCAAACCCCATCCAATCGGGGTTTTCACCGTCTCGGACTCATCGTCGATCTCTTCCCTCCCCTCCACGACACTTCCACCAATTTCTCCGGCGAAGATTTCGGTCGGAGAAGCCCCGTTCGACTCCGCCTCTCCTTCCCCTGTTCCGGTCTTCGTCCCTTTTTCTTTTTTTTTTTTTCGTTTGGGTTGAAGTCTGCCGACTTCAGCCCAGGCCCGTAGCTTACAGGACCCCTCCTGGGTGGACACCTGGCGGAGTGGCAGAGAGAAGCTCGACTTTGGCCGAGGTGGACCCGTCTTGGGATGCCACCTAGCGAAGGAGCAGGAGGGCTCGGCTCGACCTCGGCAGAGGTGGACCCGTCTTGGGGTGCCACCTGGCGAGGGAGCGAGGGGCCGCCAACTTCGGCCGAGGTGGACCCCTCCTGGGTAGACACCTGGCAGAGTAGCAGAGAGATGCTCGACTTCGGCCGATGTGGACCCGTCTTAGAGTGCCACCTGGCGAAGGAGCAGGAGGGCCCGACTCGACCTTGACAGAGGTGGACCCGTCTTGGGGTGCCACCTGGAGAGGGAGCCAGGGACCGCCAGCTTCGGCCGAGGTGGACCCCTCCTGGGTGGACACATGGCGGAGTGGCAGAGAGAGGCTCGACTTCGGTCGAGGTGGATCCGTCTTGGAGTGCCGCCTGGCGAAGGAGCAAGAGCACTTCTTCCCGAACGAGGGATCTTTTGAAAGAAAAAATCCACGTGGTACTGACCGTGTCCAGCTGGACCTGACACGCGCTCCACGTCAGCGATGTAGCCATATCATATATGATTCTAATAGTATTAGTATGTTCGAGTCGGGTTAGATCGGATCGGGTCGAGTCGAGTCCAAATTTTGTAAACCAGATACGATCTGAAAAATGAACCGGGTTTAATTTTAAAATATGATCCAGATATATGGATCTCTAAAAATGAATTGGATCGGGTCTAAATAGATCGGATCGAGTGATGGACCAACATGATCCATTTGCAGTCTTATCTGCGACCGACACATGCTGTAATACTCTCACGTGCTTGTTTGCTAATGCTATGAAAACACGAAAAGGTTTTTCTTTTGTTCTTCCTTCTAGATGGTCACTAAGAAAGTGTTTTCTTGATCAAAAAAGGACAAGCATGGAGCGAATCTATGAAGAGGAATTCTGATACAACACCCTTTGTATTCAGCAACTGCTGCAATGAAGATGACCTAGCCAACCAAAAGTCTTGTTTGTGACCTCACCAAACAGAGAAAGATGTAAGAAGAAATGATCCATCTTATATGTGCTTCCAACGAAGCACTCTTGTCCTTTTATTGATGTTAGAAATTTTTGCCGCCCCTATGCGGATCCATATATATATTTTAAAAGAAAACAGAAAAGAGATAACATCCCACGCGAGCTTTGTTTATTCAATGCTACAATTCTACCATTTGATCTCCCTTGCTCGACCCATTTCGCATCCAAGCACATGCGCAAAACTGTTTACTTCTTTATTTTTTAAACGTGGAGGATGTTAGAAAACTAATTTCTCTTGGTAGAAGGGGCGGCTCTCTCTCAAATTTATTATATTCTGGTCTCTTGTGGCAGGTCAAGAAGTCTTCCCTCTCCTCACTTCCTTCCTCCTTCCTTATAACTCATTCAACACCATTCCCCCCCAATAAAAAGTCCCTACCTGGCTCCATCTTGTTGATTCCAATTCACCGAAACCAGGAGAAGCCTATCAGGAGCCAAAGCAAAGAAGAAAGGGAGCAAATGGAAGTGGTGGTGCCAATGGCACCCGCCCAAGATTTCCATTTCCAGAGTGCATCTACCTCCCCATATGTGAGTGCTCCATCGAGCCCGAAGCCCTTCGGCAACCCCTCCGACTACTACTTCTATGGCAGCGCCCCCACCAGCCCGTCCCGGGCTGCAGCCATCTATGCCCATTTCTTTGATTTGGAGGACAAGCCTGGCAGGCCAAAGCCTGATGATGATGATGATGATGATGATGATGATGATGATGGGGGATTTGACTTCGCCGTTGGTTTCGATACGCAGATCCAGAGTAAAGTGCCGGCGACAAATCTCGCCGCTGCCGACGAGCTCTTCGAGAACGGGAGGATTCGGCCTTTGAAGCCCCCTCCCCGTCTCCATCATCCTATAAAGGATGATGGTAGAGGTAGGACCTTGCAAGGAGGTGGAGGTGGTGGTGGTAAAGGAGGAGATTCGAGACCTCCTGGGATGGTTCTGGAGGAAGTGGTGAAAGGTAGAGGGAGGACGACTTCCTCTACTCTTTCCACCACTCGTGCAACAAGTAGGAGAGGGTCGAGATCTCTCTCTCCTATTAGAGGAGAGGGGGACTTTCACAAGTCGGTCACCTCCTCCTCCACCTCCACCTCCACCAACTCCACCACCACTACCACTTTGATAAGGAGTGGTGGGAGCAAGAAGTGGAGGTTGAAAGACTTGCTCCTATTCAGGAGTGCATCGGAAGGACGCGCGAGTGGGAGAGGAAGCAAAGATCCTCTACGCAAGTACACCATGCTGTCGTCCTCGCGATCGTTGCTGCCATCTTTGTCCAACAAGCGGTGTTCAGGAGTGGAGGGTGCGAAGAATTCCAGCTTCCGGCAAACTGATAAGAATGGTTCTTGGAGAAGAGGAAGCACGCAGGCGGTCTCGGCGCATGAGATGCACTACACCATGAACCGTGCGGCGTCGGAGGAGCAAAAGAAGAAGACACCTCTGCCTTTCAACCGCCATGGACTCTTCGGTTGCCTCAGCTTCAACCCAGCCATCCGCAGCATCACCAGAGGATTTGGTAGCCACTCGTTCTCTCGGGGGCGATCTTAATCGCCGATCAAGTTGAATCGCTGGCCCATATGGTCAGGGATTAACAAAATCATCGTTCTTTCATGATATTTATTATTAATTTGTTCATTTTTGTTAATATCGATTAGGAAATGTGATCTTTATAAATATTAGATGTCGAAATTATTAATTATATATATATATAGTCTATCCCATCTCTTCTTTAGAAAATCGAGAGAGGATGATGATCGAAGAAATTTATTGCCAATGAATGTTATGTTATGCTCGTGATGGGCTGTATCTAGAACCAGAACCACAATTTCTTGTCCGTAAATGAAATAGCAATTAATTAAGCTGGTGAACGGCTTGGCTTTTTTTTTTTTTTTCTAAACAGCATCATCATGATGGCCACCTTCCTGTGCCACAAATTCTTCTCATCTTTGCTAATATATCCACCGACCGCACTTTCTCTCGTTTCCTTGGCTTATAATTTATTTGCCTGCTGCACTAACTTTGTACCGCGAGAGTAATGAATAAAACGCATTACAAATGTATCTTGGAGAAACCATCTGTACGATCATTAACATGTCTTTTGACTGAGTGGTTGGTGCTGGTTGATTAGTCCACCTACCAATTGGTTTGGTTGGATATCATATCCAGTAAAAAGATCTCGATAGACTTTTGCACATGCAGCCAAAACCCATGTTATTGCAACCACATGGTTTTCGGTGATTAATTGGACGGATATCTGTTCCTCTCTCTCTCTCTCTCTTACGCTATATGTGGGTAGTCCAACGACACGCGTTACCGCGGGTACTCCTGGTTAGGTTGCGTCTAAATCTAAAATTTTTCACCTGTCCATATTTGTCGTTGTCCTGGTTGGATCCATGCTACAAGAAACTGCGCCAACCTAATTTGAGGAGCCGTTGAGCCATCGCATACTTTGCTATTCTTTAACAATCAAGCACGGTCGCACACCTCTTATATAGTCTGAGGTCCCTCACCTAACTACCAGCATCCTCAAATTCTACGTGTTCATATGGTTTGTTTTAGCTAAAAAAAAAAAAAAACTATTGCAGTGTGGAAGAACGGATCCCATTTCCTGCGGGGGCAAGTTAATTATAATACATCATTATAACAGAGGCTAAAAACTGGTTTGCAATGGCCTCCAATGGCTACCATTCTTGGTTGTTATAATAATTGTTATAACTATGGCTTATATCCCAATGGTCAAACTTACTTGGTTGTTCAAAGATTATTGGCGAAGACTTGGATGACTCGTTGTTAAATATTTGGATCCAGATAATTATAATGCATGCAAATCTCTCTACCTCTACCTCAAAAAAAATAATATAAATAAATAATATAATCACAAAAGTCATCATACTTATTAAACTAATATTTTTAGTTTAATATTTTTATATATTTATATTTTTTTGTGAACGATGAAAAGTCAATTGGTGATTGCGCTATGGTTGTAACGTAACTACTACTAGAATAATCTATACAATGATCACCACTATTTTTTTTTTTTTTTCTTTTGACAGATGATCATTATGTTAATTGATTATGAGATATGCTGCAAATGTAACAAACTTACTTGAAATCATATTAAAGGCTTATTTTAAAACTGCTATTTAAGAACATGAGGCATGATGCGGTACGGCTGTCACCCCTCTATGGCTTGCGATACAAGTCATCTTACCACAACTTAGAAGGGACCATGCAATATTCCTTCAAGTTTTTTTTTTAAAAAAAATAATATTTTTAAAAAATAAAATTATCAAAATAGGGTAGTTTTAATCTTATTTACTAATATGGCGTGTTTTTGACCACGTGTTCCATTTTTAATGTTCTTATTTGCCACATTTTTGATCTGTGTAATTGCCAGGTGATAGGTGAAGGGGACGCGTGGAGAAAATATGGGCAGAACCTGTGGCTTCTCAACCTGCACCTTCAGTGAGAAGCCGCAAGTTCTACCTGCGTCTTCTCAGGGTTTTTTATCCTCTGTTGAAGCCAAGAGCTTCACATGGGTTGAACGAAAATAAAAAGTGAAACAGTATTTGGTCCCCTCCCGTTCCCCTCTCTTGATCCATTTCATGGTCCCCATATTTCCCTCTAACCGGGTGTGATCGAATCCATTGCCATCCATTTTATATGACATAGGTAATTTTTTTTATAATAAATAATATGCATAGTTTTGTTTTATTTTAAATTTTTTGGAATGATATAGTTTTTATTTTTTCAGGAATTGTTAGCCGTGATTAGTCATCTCATTGCCCCTTCTTCGATGGTGGTATGTGTTGCTGCATTTGAATTTTATTATTCAAAATAATTTTTTTGATAATACTCGTGCTAGCCTTTTTGTAGTTTATATGTAGTAAGATGGTATGTATGTCATTTTACATTGTTTAATGAGGTGATAAATTTTTTGTAAATAGACATGCGAGGTCTCATGAAATTTATTTTTTAAGTTTTTTAAAAATATATTTATGTAAATGATTGTCAAAAAAAATTATTTTTATTTTTGCAATATTAAATCATGCTCTTGACGGATTTGGGACGGATTGGGCTTAGCTTATATGAATTTTAAATTTTTAAAAATATTTTACAGGTATTTGTTGATATAAAAAAGATTAAATAAAAATAGTAATGTCGTACTTTTAAAAAAATAATTGAAAAAATCTAAGATTTATATATTTGAAAATTTATAGTAAGCTCATAAATTGATTATAGATTAAAAATAAGTAATAAATATTATATTTAAAAATTACATTGTAATTTGTAAAAAATAATGCATGATGTTTATGAAAAGTAGTTGTTGTAATTATTTAAATAATATTAGTAATAAAAAAAATTCTAAGGTAATCACTTGGGATTTTTTTACAATTCAAATTGTATTATAAGCCTTAGTTAAATAAGAAATAATTATATTAAAAAATATAAGGGAAGCTATAAAAAATAATTTTTGTAATAAAAAAAATTCGGGCTAGATAGTTAGGAAAATATCGGTTAATAAATTTTTAAAAATATAGGAGATACTCTTTTAAAAAAATATTAGTATTAAAGTAATAAATATATATATATATTAAAAAATATACTAGAAATTTTAAGGAATATATATAAATTAATTATAGATTACCAAATTAGTTATAAATTAAAAAGTAATCATAGATTAATTAATCATAGATTAAAAACTAATTGTAGTTTAAAAATGAGCAGTAAATATTAAATTTGAAATTATATGATAATATATAGAAAATATTGGATAATATTTATGAAGAGTAATAGTTGTGATTATTTAAATAATATTAGTAATAGAAAAATTTTAAGGTAATCACTTAGAAATAAAAAAAATTTTATAATATGAATGGTATTATAAGTCCTAGTTAAATTAAAAATAATTATATTAGAAAATATAAGGAAAGCTATAAGAAAATATTTTTGTAAGAAATAAAAATTTTGGCTATATTGTTAAGAAAATATAGGTTATTAAAATTTTAAAAAATATAGGTGATATTCTTTAAAAAAAGGTTACTATTAAAGTAATAAAAACTATATATTTTTTAAAAATATACTAGAGATTTTAAGGAATACATATTAATTAATTAAATATTATCAAATTAGTTATAAATTAAACATTAATCATAGATTAATTAATTATAGATTAAAAACTAATTATAGATTAAAAATCAATGGTAAATATTAAATTTGGAAATTATATGATAATGTATAAAAAATATTAGATAATATTTATGAAGAGTAATAGTTGTGATTATTTAAATATTATTAGTAATAGAAAAATTCTAAGGTTATCACCTAGAAATTAAAAAAAATTACAATATGAATTATATTATAAGCCCTAGTTAAATAAAAAATTATATTAAAAATTATAAGAAAAGCTAAAATTATTTTTAGGTCATGATAAAAATTCTTGATTCAGAGGTGAAGCTAGTGGTTGGGGTGAATTTTTAAAATTTATATAATTTTAATATAGATATACAACGTTCATCTTTGTAATTTTTAATGTTTATGATATATTATTATTGGTGTGCTCGTAATATGCAAATACATATTAACTCGATTACTTAATTAATTATGTTTAGAAAATTTATATTGAATAGAACCGTAGATCCATCAATTGATTGATGTGCATATTCTAGGTATCCATATGTTTATATATTTTTATATAGATCATAGAATTATATACATTGATCATTTGATTGTCCAATTTGGACAGTTTGAAAATTGTAATCAATTCTATAGATCAGTTAATAGTAATCAAATGATATGCATTGAGATCATAAGAAATTTTGGATAGCATTTTTTTTAGTTATCCTTGTACATAAATATTTATGTAGTGAGAATTAAGAAAAAATGCTATCGAAATTATTTTCAGTCTTCATTGCATATCATTTGATTACTTTTAACTGATCTATAGAATTATTACAATTCCTGAATGGAATAGGGCCCTTACCTATTAATTGATGATAGAATGCATATTTTACGAATATCATTTTTAATTTTATATTTTTGTATATATTCAAAAATATGATATAATAATTTTTTTAATATTACATGTCTTTTAGTTTCTCATTGTATGCTTGTTATGCTATAAATGGTTATATATAGAATGCATATTTTTAGATATATTGATTTTTTATTTTGGACATTAGCATGTTTAATATTTTTATAAATTTCATTAACGTTATATTTAATTATTAAAGATAGCATATTTCAATAAATATTTGTTTATTTATTTTGTAGAGAGAAATAGAGGAAGTTATCATAGTATTATGTTATATTAATAGTTGTATCGTTAATGAAAAATTTGGTATTGAATACAATCAGAGACCAGAAAAGGTAATTTGAATTAAATATGGAATGATACATGATAAACTACAAAACAAGTTATATAATGTCTTCTGTATTGACAGGACAAGGTATAAATTATTGATTATATATAGATATCCACAACTTATGCAGCCAACATTAGTGATGCATGAACCAGTTTCAATCATCGATGATGAGGACAAGGAAAAATATTTTTATCATTAATGCATATCAATATCTATCAAGTGTGGAGTTGTATGTAGATATACAACCCATTAAAAATGCTCGACCTATTATGAACCTAATGAATACGAAGAGGTTCGAAATATAGCAACAACTCATATCAGTGAATAAGTTATTTCTACTTATAGTCCAAATATTTTTGATACTCCTTAAATAAATATTGCTTCCACATATATCGAGGACCCCATTCGTATAATTGAAAGTGATGTGCCAAGAAATATTATCAGGCATGCTTTCTATACACAGTTGCTGATGATATAATATATATAGATAATAAACTTTTTAATGAAGATGATGTTCCTGACAAAGATGATGTTAATATAAAGGTCAGGAAGCTGGCCCTTCTCATGCTGCACAAAGTCTAGATGACACCACTGTACCGAATTATACTACATTTTAGGCTCCTTCAATAACATTTACTCGGTTCAATTGGAAAGCTGCTAATGTGTCAATGTATTATTCCCTTCAAAAATCGTTTTTGTTTGGAAAAGTGGTCAAGAGTTACACAAAGAACTTCATTTTGCAAACAAGATAGAATTACAAAGTATAGTGAAGTAGTATTCAATTGATAGACATCATGAATTTAAGGTTATTGAGTCAAAACCAAATTTATAAATTGTGAAGTACAAAAAGAAAGAGTCAGGATGTCAATGAAACTCAAAGCAGTTAAACAAAATGAATACTTCGAAATATCATGATATTGTGGTTCCCATACCTGCATATCTACAATGATGCCTCAAGATCATTCTAGTTTAGACTCTATTTTAATTGCTAATGAAATTTATGATCTAGTGAAAGAAGTACCTAAAATTACTTTTGCAGAACTTAGTGTGTCATAAAGAATAAATTCAATTACACTGCCATTTATAGAAAGTTATGGAAAGTAAAGCAAAAGTAATAGCCATGGTATTCAGTGATTAGGACAATTCATATGAATTATTATTTAAGTGGTTGCATGCAGTAAAGAAATTTAATCACGGATCTTGGATGAAATTTATTAGCACTCCAACCGGTCATTTAGTGTATGCTCAATTTGATCAGGTTTTTTGAGCTTTTGCACCATCAATTAAAGAGTTCAAATATTGTCAATTGGTAATTAGTATTGATGTCACATTTTTGTATAGAAAGTATAAAGATAAAATATTAATTGCAACTGCTATTGATGAAAATAATCGAGTTTTTTCATTAGCTTTTGCTATTATTAATGAATAGTCTATCGATACATGGGATTGGTTTATTGCTTGTTTGCAAACTTTTGTTATTCTATGACAAAAAATTTGCTTAATTTCTTATTGATATCATGGCATACTAGTCACAGTACAAAATGAGCATCTAGGTTGGTAACAATGAATGTATATCATGTATACTACTTAGGTTATGTAGCAAGTAATCTCGATACAATATTTAGGGATTTCAAATTAATGGATATGGTAAAAAAGGCTGGAATGCAAACATAAATTGAAAAATTTGAAAGATATATGAAAAATATCAAAAAAATTAAAACCAGAAGTATTTCAATGGTTGAGCGAATCCCATTAGAAAATAGACATGTACATATGATGGTAGCCGAAGGTATGAAATAATGACTACCAATCTGTCCGAGTATTTTAATGGAGTGCTTAAAAATGCTCGATTTCTGCTTGTAATTGCATTGATATAGTTGACATTCCTCCGACTTGTATTATACTTTGATGGTCGATGTGCCTAAGCAGTTGATGCACTTGATAGGAATAAAAGATTTACTCCTTTCGTTACGGGTTATGTAATCACCAAACAAGCTAAAGCTACATCTTACATCGTAACAAGATTTGATTGAGCTATTAGTATATTTCAAATCTAAATTGTGATGCATGGTCCATATATGAACAAAGGCAACAACACTCATGTACAGCTTTAAAGTTATTAAATTTATTCCAACTTTGTAGTATCTAATTTCTAGCATACCAATTATCAAATTTGTATATTGTTCTACTATCAGAGCATATATGTGCATGTTAAATATGACAATGCTATCATTTACCTTGTTTACATGTCATGACTGCTTGTGCACATGTTTTAATTAATTTTTATAAATATGTTGATCGATGCTATACTTTAAATGATTATCATCAATCTTATGCACCTCAATTTTAACACATTCCTCACCAAGCATATTGGTCACAACTTGATCAAGATATTATCATTGTACTAGATAAAACACAGTTACGACAAAAAGGTAGGACATGATCTACCAGAATTAGGAATGATATGGATTTGAGGGAAAGCGGTAACAGATAAAGGTGCATGATCTGCCGAGAGGAAAGACATAATAGAAGGTCATGTCAAATAACTAGAAATATAGATTAGTGCTATCATTGACAGGTAATTATATATAGTTCATCCAAATCAATATTTAAACATACAAATTTATTATACATGACATATGTCAAATTTTTGTTGTTATGTTTTTAACATTTTACATCCTTTGTTCTGCCAGGATTAGAAGTAGATGCGCCATGGACAATAGACTTTAGATTACATTGCTGTATATTACTGGAATTTTTTTAAATCTGTATGAGGGCCATCTTACTTCATTGATTATGATGGTTTCTTGACAAATTCAAGATATATTTATTTTTCATATATTTACTTGCATTGTTGGTTGTTGTACTTGGATTGTTATTGTTATCTAGATTTTGCATTTTAGTAGTTGAATACATGATGACATAATGTAATCTAGTTCTATACTCATGCATGTGTTTATTTTATATTGGTGTAATGCATTTTATTTTTTAGAGGTGTTAATATTTGTTAAATAAATTTTCTTTATTATGGTTAATCAAACCTTCATAAATATGTGCAGCATATTATAGATATGGATCCAAGGCTAGTAAACCATTCTGTGTTGTATGATTAGGATAGCCATCATTCTAGATTGATATGGGATGGTTAGGAGGCAGGTTTTCTTCAATGTCGACATAGGGAGCTTGTTATGTATAGGTCTAAACTACTAGATAGACGTATAGTGCCATACTTGGAGAGGCTGGATTTTATGAACTAGCATGTATAAGCTACATACAATTGGATTAGCATTTGATTATGGCATTCATATAGTAGTGGCATCCAGAGACTCATACATTCTATCTACCATGTGGAGAGTGCATCATCACACTACAGGACATTACCGTCCAATTGGGTTTACCTATTGATAGATTACCAGTTACAGGAGGTATACAGGTAGATTGGCATCAGCTTTATCACCAATTGTTAAAAGTCATCCACCACATGGTTAACTCCAAGGATCATGGTTGAGTCTAGTATAGATAGCGGAGCAGTTCCACGAGTTATCCTATGATGCTAATGAGATAGCGATACAGCGACATACTAGAGCTTTATATTATAGCTTATGGATGGATGTTTATTTTTGGATACGTTAGGAAGGCAATGTATCTTATGTTTTTACCACTACTGCATGATTTTGAGATGGATGGACATTATAGTTGGGGTGGTGCAGACTTAGCATTGTTGTACAGAATATATGCAGGGTTAGCAAGAGAGATGCATATGATATTGCTGGACCATTGATATTGATATTGTTATAGCTCTGGGCATAGGATAAATTTCTTGATATGGCACCACATAGATTATTTCGGCTGATTGTAGATCCTATAATTGACTTAAATGATGGTGGAGCTGGATTACCATAGGGTCCCTTAGAGATGAGATAAGTATTAAAATTTATTATTATTTTTTTGTTAAAATTTATTTGTTATAATTACCATGTAATCTCTATTATGTGCAGATGAAGAAATGAATTTTCGGTCAAAGAGGTACCAATACATATTCTCTCTTCATATAGACTATATCTTGATCACCTAAGACCAGAGCAAGTAATAAGAAAATTAAATATTTTTTATATTATTATCTTTAATATCTATTATTTAAAAATTATGATATATAGGTGATATGGTAGTTATATACTCCTGATATTCTTGTACATCTACCGGATTATTGTCTATATGGTCAGGATATATGGTGTAGCCGAGTGCTGCTTATTTATTTTTATATCATAGAGTAGCATTTCGCTGATAGAGTATTACGGCAATTTGAGATCCGCTAGTCCATATCAGATCGGTGTGATATAGATACTGCACTGAACCATATCGATCTTAGAGGACAAGTCGATCAAAATTGGTCCATCACTCATCAGCATTTTATATGGTTTTGAGAGAGCCACCAAGATTATATTTTAGATAGACCTCCTATTGATGGTATGATGGATTATCATGATCCTTACATGTGGTGATATCATTGCATCACTCAGTGATTCATCAGTCATACTGGTACGATGCATGATTACCTGTAAGTATTTAAATTATTTTATTAATCCTTCTTCATAATTGAATATTATATTTTATATAACTAATTACATGTATATTTCAGAGTAATGGGATGGTCATGATTCATCAACTTGCTCAGCCAGGTTCTATATCCATGTCATCATAGCCCATCGTGGATATATATGACACCATTCTTTATGCTGTCCATGAGTAGACTCGTATCCAGTTACAAGCATTTGCTCATGACGACGACAGAGAGAACGAGACTTCTATGCATTTCTCATACATATCATCATCACAAGCAGCTCCTATACCTCAACATTCATGACGTACTCGATGATACAATACCTCTCCATATCCGATGTCTGAGTTCACTTCCTAATATCTGATAGTAGTTATCTACATGAGGATGTAAGACAGTTCATGTCTGTGGAGAATACTGTAGTGCATTTCAACTATAATGTTGCACCGAAGTACATGATGCATCAAAGATACTCAATCCATGGGAAAGAGTTTATCGATGAGGAATTGATATATGAGAGTGCTACATAGGAGGCACTGAGATAGAGCTTCTGACGGGATATTAGGGACCGAGTGAACCAGAATCTTCACATCATCGGAAGCAACCTCCACGTAGGAGGAGATGGTTGCCTTGTGGAACTTAGGATATATTTTCTAGTTTCATTTATGCATTACATTTATGTGTAGACCATATTATTTTAGGACTTTAACATCGCAATGAATTTTATATTTATATATTATATTTATCAATGAATGTTAAATACTAAGTTCATGTTAAATACTAAGTTTTTATTTAAATATTGGGTATACACTCAGGTACATGCAACTAAGTATTTATATACTACATTACATTATTATTTAATCATAAACATCTTAACATATATTATAATTTAACATATTATTATAATTTTTTTCATAATATTAGCATTTTAAATTTCTAAATGTTATTATTTATTTAAATAATTTTTATGGTAAGCATAATTAAGTAATTTTATATTATACTATTACTTAATCATGCTCACCTTAAAATTTATAAGTTTTCTTAATATTTTCATCAATTCTTTTATAAAAAACTGATATATTAAATTTAAAAAGTTCATGGATTACTTATATAAAATTTAAGGTTAATATAACCATGTAATTATATATAAAATTATTATTTAATGATGGATATCTTAAAATATTAAAAAACTTTTGTATATCAATTTATTTTTTTCTTATTTTCAAGATTTCTTAAATTTTTAAATATTTTTATTTCAGGATATATTTCTCCATAATTAATTTTTATATGAATATTAGTTTTATAATATTAATTTTTAATAATTGTATTCATACCAACATAAATAAATAATAATTTAAAATATAACTTAACATATTATCATATTTTCTAATGTTAGCCATTTCTTTTAATAACTTTTATAGTACATATAACAAATAATTACATACTATATATTATTATTTAATCATAAATATCTTAATATATATTAAGATTTTTAATATTATTACAAAATCTTTTAGTTTATATTATAATTTTAATTTTTTAAATATATTTATTTAAATGATTTTTATGTTAAGTAATTTTATATTATATCTTTAATTAATCGTGCTCAACTTTAAATATATAAACTTTTCAAGTATTTTTATCAAGATTTTCTTGTTTTAATTTTTTTTAATTTTTTTAATTTCTAAATTTTATCTTTTTTATTTTTGAATGAAAAATTAAAAATATGGGTTGAACCCGTGTTTTCAACTCAAATTGAAAATGCAGGTTTAACCTGTATTTTCAAATTAAGTGAGAATGCAAGTTGAATTTGTATTTGAAAATACAGGTTAAACTAGGAGTACAAATGGGTCGGGTCGGATCGGGTCTTGAGTGATCCCGATCCGACCCGGTTCTTTGATCGGGTCCTAATAATAGATCCAAATCCAATCCACTAGAAAATCGGGTCAGATCCACTATCAAAATTTTCAATCCAACGGTCAACCCGGATTCACGAGTCCAAAAAAATAGGTTGGATCGAATCTAAATGGGTCGGATCACGGATCAACCCGACCCATTTGCGGCCTTAGGTTAAACATATATTTTCAATTTAAGTGAAAATGCAGGTTACATTTGCATTTTCAATGTACAGGTCTGATCTGTTTTTTCGAATATGGCAGCCAATTCATTTGTGCCATCCGATAAATATGGTTTAAGTTTTTCTATTTTGGTAATTTTATTTTAAAAAAATGTTTTTTTTTAAAAAAAAAAAAAAAATCTATTCCCTGGGGGACCTCTGTTTCACTAGTTTTACGGAAAAAGAAGATCCGTATCTTTTCCTCGAGATGGTTCAGTGACTTCATTGCTGCTTTTCAGGAGGCACCTTTTTCGAGCACCGAGAATGAACGAGTTCCATCGGTAACATGGCAATTGTACTGGAGAACAAAAAGAGATATAGTTTTGTCGTTGGACTTCTCACTGATAGAGAGAGAGAGAGAGTCTCACACCTGCAGCTGTGTAATTTTTTTTTTTTTTTTCCCTGGATTTGTACGCTACTTTGGCATCTTCCTTCGCAGATTCAAAATGACCTCGGGTTGCGTTCTAGCATTTAGTGAGATGGCGCCAGCGCTCGCGCACTGATCATGAAGGCGGTCGCAGCTTTATTTGACCATGGATACTTGTGGTTTTTAAAGTCAGAGAAGGTGTCATGAGATGACCAAAAGAAAGAAAATCCCACGTGAAAAGCAATGCAGGGTAGGCTTTTTCCGAAAACATGGCAGGTGCAGTGGATGTGGACTAATATGGGAGTAGACGAAGCAGTTGAGAGGGGAGCTTCGATATATGTAATTCATGCCGTTCGATCACCGGAATTTTTTAAAATAATATTATTTTAATAAATAATTATTAAAATAGGTGTTTTGATTTTTATTTATGAAAATAAATGTATTTGGCCACGTGGCCAAGCAAATTATTAAAATAGGTATTCTGATTTTTATTTATGAAAGTAAATATATTTGGCCACGTGGCACATTAGCTTGGCCACGTGGCATTGTGGATGGCACGTGGCATCGGTTGGTGGCTGAATGGCTTAAAAAATCATAATTACGAGCTACAATTTCTACCTGAAATTATGTGTAAAACATGCAATTTCAAACAGAAATTGTAGCTACATGCGATTACAGGCTACAATTTCTCGGTCGAAAGCTTATAATCCTGTTGGCTTTTTTTTCTCTCATGCATCTTCTTCCCTCTCAACATCTTGGCCCCATCTTCCCCGAGCATCCTTCCCCCGTCCCACTCGCAGCCCCATCTTCCAGAATTGTTGTCCCCCTGTCCCACTCCGGTCTGATTTTATTTCGGTGCTCTTGTTGCTCTATTTTACTATGTAGATCCGGTCCAAGTGTAGTTTGGTTCGATTCAAATTGATTTCGCTCTCCAGATCCGACCCGGGTACAATCGATCTTACTTAATCCGATCTAAAAAAATTATTCTCTTTCTATCCGGTATAGCAGATATATTTCTTGATTTTTTACTTTATTTAATTATTGAAATATTATTATTATAGTTTCTTGCTTATTATAGTTATTTTTTTGTATTTAATCATTAAATTTTTGAAATTTAATATTCCGGTATCATGATTTTTTTTATTTTTTAGTAATGTAATTATATGTTGTTGTTTGATATTTGCACATTTTAGTTATTTATGGTGCTTATATTATGATTTAATTTTTGTAAAAATGGTATCTTTTTAGAGATAAATTTATATTTTGATGTTGAAAAAAATAAGAAAGTAGTATTAAACTTTGAGAAAATATTAGGCTAATAAATATTCATAATTTATTTAATCAAAATTAGAAAAGATAATTTATAGTATTCATGTTAAAATTAATAATAAATTAAATTTGTAAATATAAATAAAATTATATAGGTAAAAAAATTTAATTATTAAGTTTAAATATGTATAGAATTTTTGGAATTATTTTGTTATGAATTAATGGCTCAAATTATTTTATTATTATAGAATTAAGTATTTAATTAATTATAAATGAATATATAATTATATAAGAATAATTAATTAATATAGGAATATAAATAATTGATTTGTTTAATATAAATAAAGTATGATATTAACACTATATAATTAAAATATATAAATCTTTAAAGCATGTAAATAATTAATTAATTAAAAATAAATTTATCGTTCTATATAAGTAATTTATTAGTTTATCAGTAAAGTTAATAACATACACACTATATTAAAAAAAAAATAAAAAACTTAATTTTAAATTAATAATAGTATAATAAAAATATATTGAATAAATATAAAATATTATAAATATGATATAATTCATTTAAAATAAATGATAAATTATCGTATGTTTGCTAAATATTAAAAATATATGAATATTTATAGATTGTAAATAATTATTTGATTGAATATGATTACATTGTGATCATTGGTAAGTGGTGCAGTTGGTTGTGAGACTTTTCTCACAACTAGCTGTCAGGGGTTCAAGTCTTGGTTTGGACATATTTTGACGAAAAAATCCAGAGATAAAATAAAAAATAAAAAATAGTCCGAGAATAAAATCAAAAAAAAAATTAATAAAATAATCCTGGAGCCCCCCAGAGGTAAAATAAAAAATAAAAAAATAGTCCGAGAATAAAATCAAAAAAAAATTAATAAACTATTGACTAGTGGCTATGTACTCACCTTCGGGTGGGGAACGGCTGCGGAAAAATTAATATGCACCGTGTATCGAACATTCCCTGACTAGGGCTGATGTACTCACATTCGGGTGGGGAACGGCTGCGGAAAAATTAATATGAACCGTGTATCGAACATTCCCTGGCTAGGGTTAGGGAACCGTCTGGGGGAGGCCACGCCCGGTGTCTAACTCCTCCCCCGCTTTTTTCAACCAAAAAAAAAGAATATAAATACATTGTGGTATAAAATTAATATATGAAATTACATTTAAAGTTAATAATGTATATACTATATTAATATAAAATTGAAAATTATGTAGTAGTTAAAAATATTAATGGTATGATAAAAGATATCGTATAAACAGGAGATCTTGGTAAATTTAAATAAAGTTTGGTATGAATAATAATTATCTAAAATTTATATATATTTAAAACATATAAATAATTAAATAATACAAATTAGAGAGTTATGGTATATAAATAAATTATTAAGTTATGATTAAAGTTTTTAATTCATATGCTACATTAATTATATTATAAATTTATTTATTAAAAAATATAATCATGGTATACAAAAAAATTTATTTGAGTGGAAATATTGAAAATATGTAACCTACATGTTTGTAATTTTATTTTTTTTTATTTTTTAGATGTGCAACATGAATATTTATAGTATGTAATATGTAAAAATTATTATAATTGATGAAATTATGTTTCAAAATTATTTCTTAGGTTAATCATTCAGTTTTTTGTATATATTTTTATAAAATTTATGTTGCATTGAACTGTAGACCCATCAATTGATTAATATGCATATTCTGTAGTATCTGTACACTTTCATAAAGTTATATGGATCTGAGAATTATGCACATTAATCAATTGATTGTCCAATTTGGATAGTTTGAGAATTATAAATAATTTTATAGGTCAACTTACAGTAATCAAACGATGTGCAATAGAGACCGAATAAAATTTCGAGCAGCATTTTTCTTTAGTTCTCCGTATACATAATATTTGTGTATGGAAAACTAAGAAAAAATACTACCAAAATTTTATTCGATCTCCATGGCACATTGTTTGATTACTGTAAGCTGGCCTGTAATATTAATGCAATTCCTGAATGGGATAGAACATATCTTTACCTATTAATTGGTGATAGAATGCATTTATCATTTAAGTCATCATAAACTCCATACGTAGATATTAATTTAAAAATATATTCAAATCTATATTTATTTACTTAATAAAATAATTATTTTTTAATTAATTTTTTAATGATATCATTATATATTTTGAAAAAGTTATCTCTAAATATATTTCGTTTATTAAACATGTAGGTTATAAAGAAAAAAATAATCACAGCCTTATGTTATATTAATGGTTCTATAATTAATAAAAAATATGATATTGAGTACAACTCGGGACCGAAAAAGGTAATTAGAATTAAAAACGGTATAGTATTCAAAGAGTTGGAGAACAAAATATGTAGAGTCTTCCATATAAACAGAACTGAAAAAAAATATTGATATTATAGATATTCACAAGTTATCCAACCGATATTTATAAAGTATGAACTCGTTCCACTAACCGATGATGAAGACATGAAAATAATGTTTTCAATTATTAGTTTACATCCATGTATATCGAGTGCAGAGTTGTACATAGATATCCAAACTATTGAAGCTCCTGAACTCGTTTACGAACAGGATGGTTATAAAGTAGCTATTCAAGAAATAACTCATGTAAGTAAACAAGTTATGTCATACTGTAGTCTGAACATCATAGATAATATTTTAAAAAATACTGGTTCAAGATTTATACAAGATCTATTGCATACAGTGGATAGTATCATGCCAGAGAGTAATATTAGATAAGCATCGGTATATACAACTACTGATGATATGGTGCATGTAGATAATCAACTTTTTAATTAAAAATAATGAAAAAAGTGAAGATGATATGGCTGATGAATGTAATGAAGTGGTATGTCAGAACATGTACGAAGTCCACAAGATATCTCTGTTCTAAATTATACTACATTTGAAGCTCCTTCCGAAACATTCACTCAAGTTGATTGGACTGCTGCTAATGTGTCAATGTATTCTATATTGCAAAAATAATATGTTATATGACAAAGAGATGAGGAATTACATAAAGGACTTCGCTTTATAGATAAGGTAGAATTATAGATTGCAGTAAAGTAATATTCTGTTGAAAGATATCATGAATTCAAGGTTACTAAATCCAATCCCAATCTATAGCTTGTTAAATGTAAGAATAGAGAGTCAGGATGTCAATGGATGGTGAGAGCTATTAAACATCATGATTATTTTGAGATCTCATGATATATTGGTCCCCATACACGCATATCTGCAAAGATGTCTCAAGATTATTCTAGGTTGGACTCTACATTAATTACAAATGAAATAAAAGACCCGGTGAAATAAATTTATATAATTATTATTGCTGGACTTGGTGCAGTGATAAAGAACAAATATAATTATACACCCAGTTATAGAAAATTATGGGATGCCAAGTAAAAGGCAATAGCCATGCTGTTCGAGGATTAGAATATGCCATATGATTTATTATCGAAATGGTTGCGTGCTGTAAAAGAATTTAATCCCGGCTCTTGGGTGAAATTCATCAACATTTCTATTGGTATTCTATCTTGTGCTCAATTTGATCATATTTTCTGGGCCTTTGCATCCTCAATTGAAGGGTTTAAGTACTGTCAACCGGTCATAAGTATTGATACTACTTTCCTATATAGAAAGTATAAAGAGAAGTTGATGATTGCAATTACTGTTGATGAGAATAATCAGATATTTTCACTTGCATTTGGTATTATCGATGAAGAATTAGCTGATACATGGGGTTGGTTCTTAGCTTGCATCAAAAATTTTGTTACATCATATCAATATATTTGTCTAATTTCTAATCGACATGCTAATACACTAGCTGCAGTACAAAATGAACATCTGGGTTGGCAGCCACCAAATGCTTATCATATTTATTGTCCATGTCACGTGGTAACTAATTTCAATTCAAGATTTCATGATCCAGAATTACGGGATATGGTGAAAAAAGTTAGAATACAAACACAGCCTAGAAAATTCCAAAAATATATGAGAAATATTGAAAAGTTTAATCTAGAAACTGTTCAATAGATGAATGATATCTCTTTAGAGAAATGGACACGTGCACATGATGACGATCGACGGTATGGAATGATGATGATAAATAAATCTGAGTGTTTCAATAGAGTTTAAAAAAATACTCGATTCCTACCAATAACTGTATTGGTGCAGTTTACTTTCTTTCGACTTGTATCATATTTTAAAGGTCGACTGCTCGGGCAAATGATGCACTTGACAAGAATGAAAGATTTACTCCTTTTGTTATGGCATGTCCAAGCAAGCCAAAGCTACATCGCATATAATTACAAGATTTGATAGAGCTAGTGGCTTAGAGCTAGTTGCTTATTTCAAGTCCAGATCGTGAGGCATGGACCAAATATGAATAGAGGCAACAACACATAGGTGACTGTATTTCTTCAAATATTCTTAAAGAAAATTATGGTATGTTGTTTACATATTGACTTATGTTATGTTAAATTATAGATAGTATGATTTTCATAGCGGACATATATGTGCCAGAAATAATAGTGTTATCACTTACCCTACTCTCATGTGATGGCTACATGTGCACATGTTATAATTAATTTTTATAGATATGTTGATCGATGCTATGCATTATATGACTATCATCAAACTTATGCACCTCAATTTCAACCAATTCCGTACCAAGAATAATGATCTCAACAAAGTCAAGATGGTGTGATCATACCCAATATAAATAGGTTGAGATAGAAGGATATGCCTTGTTTTACCAGAATTAGGAACGACATGGATGTCAGAGAAGGTGGAAACAAATGCATGTGTGCCATCTATAAGGAGAAAGGGCATGACAGACGATCTTATCCAGAACTTTACATGCAGATTAGTTTCCACTTACAAACGACATTCCATAGGTGTTCTTAAATACATCGACTTATTCTCTTTTATATATGAGATCTTCTTATTGATTATGACATGTATGAGATTGATATTTTTTTATTTATATTTTATCGATATGTCAGGATAGGAGGTGGTTGCAGGTTGGGGAAAGCTTTCATGCATTATTGGGCTATGTCATGACTTTCTATTATATTTGATCGATTGTAGTTCTATTGTACAAATTTTGATGAATTTTTATTTCTGTCTTGGCATGTAATAATTTTTCTATATGTAATGTATTGGCTTGTTTAAGAATTTGTTATTCATATTTATGATGTAAATATTTTAATTATCATTTTTTAAAAAAAAATCATTTTGTCAAGTGGACTTTGTGCTTACTTATTAGATTTACTTTAACTTATTGTATATTATAGTTATGACTCCCGGTCCGTCAAATCATTCCATATTATACGATCAAGATACACATAGATCATGTTTACTATGGGAGGGATAAAAGACTGCTGTACTGCAATATCAACATAGAGAGTTAGTTATGCGCAGGTCGATACTACTTGATAAGTACATATTGCCTTTATTGATATAGTTATGATTTTATGGTATTGTACGGGTAGAATATATACAGTTGGACTGGTACTTGATTATAGCTCTTGTGGAGTGTTGGCATCCAGAGATACATACATTTTATTTACCACATGGACATTGTACCATCATCCTTCAGGATATTGCTATCCAGTTAGGTTTGCGAGTTGATGGTCTATCGGTGACAAGAACTATACAGGTAGACTATAGACAAGTTTGTCAAGATTTGTTAGAGGTTATCCCATCACAGGGTAGACTCTAGGGATCATGATTGAGCATGGTCTGGCTAGCGAATTAGTTTCATGAGCTAGCCTTTGATGCCGACGATATACAAATTCAGCGCTATGCTCAAGCATATTTTTTATAGCTAATGGGTGGGTGTTTGTTCATGGATAAGTCTGAAAGCCTCATGCATCTCATGTTCCTACCTTTACTAGCTGATTTCGAGACTGCTGGACATTATAATTGGGATAGTATAGGGCTTGCATGATTGTATAGAGAGTTGTATACGGCGAGCAGGAGAGATGCCACTAATATAGTTGGTCCTTTGTTGCTACTACAGTTATGGGCATGGGATAGATTCCCGATCCTGGCGCCACATAGATTACTTCGACAAGCTCTAGATCCTATGATCGATTTAGATGATGATGGAGCTGGTTTACCAGAGGGTCCACTAGGGATGCGATAAGTTTTAAATTTAATCAAATTTTATGATAATGATATTTACTGATTTATATAACTCGTTTAATCTATTTAATGTGCAAATGGAGAGATAATTTTTTTGTTACGGAGGTACCTATACATGTTCTCTCTTCGTATCGATATTTGCTAGATCACTAGAGAGCAGATTAGGTGACGACTATAACTTATCTTTATTAACAGTTAATATTTTTTATTTTTTTATTTAATATAAATGCTATATATTCTTTATTAACATATGATATGGCAGCTATATACAGCCGACATTCTTGTATAGCTACCAAATTAATACCTGTATGGTCAGGATATCTGGTGTAGTCGAGTGCCACTCGTATGTTTTTATATCATAGAGTGACACTTTCTTGATAGAGTGATGTGACAATTCAGTATTCGATAGATCGTACCCGACCAGTGTGTTATAGATTTTGTACTACACCATATCGATCTCAGGGGACGAGTCGAGCAAAATTGGAGTATCACTCATCAGTATTATGTTCAGTCATAGATGAGCCGATATGATTATATTGTAGATGGTGCTCTTGCTAATGGTGCCATGGATTATCATGATTCATACATGCAGTGGTATTACGGCATCACTCGATGATTCATGAGTCGTGATGGTGCGGTGTATAATTACTTGGTAAGAAATTTTATTTATGCTATTTAACATTGTTAATAGATATTTATTTTATTTTTTGACTCAATAAATATTTGTAACTTTTAGAGTAGTGGCATCGCGACGATACACCAGCTTGCTCAGTCAGGTTTTATATCGACGTCCTCACAGACTATACAGGATATATGTCTCTCTATTCTTGGTGTTGTCGGTGAGCATACACATGTCCAGTTACAAAGATTTGCTCAAGAGGATGAGACTTCGGAGCCTTTTCCATATGCATCTACATCGACAGCACCTCCAGCTTAGAACATACGAGGTACTCGACGATACAGTACCTCTCCCTATCCGATGCCGAAGTACGATCCATACATGTCCATGGCTAGTTACTTTCATGAGAATGTGAGACAGTTCACATCTACGGAGGATGCTATTGCATATTTTGACTACGCTGCTGCACCGGACTATTCGATGTAACAGGATTACTCAGGACATAGAGAGTATATAGGCAAGGAATCATCGCATCTACACCGCATGCATTTTCTGATATATAGGATTCGATGGAGCATCAGGGACTGAGTGAAATGGAGTCACTACCTCGTCAACAGCAGCCTTCATGCAAGAGGAGATGGCCACCATGTAAGACTTAGGATTTTAAATTTTTTTTATTATTTGTATTTATTAGATTGTATTCTCAAATTTTGTATTTGTAATTTGTTATTATCAACCAGAATGATAATTTATTCAAAATTTTCAGGGATGACATGTGATTTCTTATTCAATATATATTTTAGAAAATTAAAAATACAGTTACAATGAAATATTGAAATTTATTAATTCTGATTTATTAATTTAAGAATATATATTTTAAATTAAGCATATAAAAAATATTTACAAAATTTATAATCTATATTTTATAAAAAAAATTAAATCTATATTTATTTTTTTAAAAAAAATAATTAAATAAAATCAAATAATATAATTCAATATATTAATATTTAATTATTTAATTAAAATTAACTAAAATTAATTATTTATTAAAATAATTGTAAAATAACTTATTTATAGTTTAACTAATATTATATCATAATAATTATAAAATAACTTGTTGTGTCCAAACAGATTATAACGATGCTTGGGCCTAAACTAGATCAAAAGAAACCAAGTTGAGCTAATTAATCTTCGTCTTCCTAGAGGCTCTGTGCGTTGAAGTATTTCTGCTCCCAAGCTCGTCGATGGTGTCTGGACTAGATAGATCCAGTCTAAAGAAAAATTGAGTGAAAGGTATTTCGGAATCAGAATCCCCTTCTCCGTAGTGCTCATCAGTATTTATAGATCTAGACTTAACCGTTTCTAGCCAACTCCAGCTGTAAACGGTTAGTTTGTTAAGACATCAACACGTACAACAAGCGTTATCCATAGTTAGTCAACTATTTTTTGGATGTTGAATAGCCTCATATCATCTGAACATTGATCAGTTTTGCTCCCCTTGCGCATTGATCAACCTTATGTATCTTAGGCAATGATCGGCTTTGCGCCTCTTGGGCATTAATCAACTTTGTCTCTTGAACATTGATCAGCCATATGCCTTTTGGACATTAATTAGCTTTGCACCTCTCGGGCGTTGATCAGCTTTACACCTCTTGGACGTTGATCAACTTTATGCCTCTTGGACATTGATCAGCTTTGCGCCTCTTGGACGTTAATCAGCTTTGCGCCTCTCAAGCGTTGATCAGCTTTATGCCTCTTGGGTGTTGATCAGCCTTATGCCTATTGGGCATTGATCGGCCTTATACCTTTTGGGCATTGATCGGCTTTGTACCTCTTGGACGTTAATCAGCTTTGCGCCTCTCGGGCATTGATCAACTTTATGCCTCTTGGATGTTAATCAGTCTTATACCTCTTGGGTATTGATCGGCCTTATGCCTCTTGGGCATTGATCGGCTTTGTACCTCTTGGGTGTTAATCAGCTTTGCGCCTCTCGGGAGTTGATCAATCTTATGCCTCTTGGGCATTGATCAGCCTTATGCCTCTTGGGCATTGATCGGCTTTGCGCCTCTTGGGCGTTGATGACTGACATATTACTTGATCAACCAAATTCAACCCCCACCAAATCAATATAAATAGACCAAATATATCGTATCCCAACACTAGTCCCCCCAGTTTCTGAATTCATTAATTATAAGTCAGAAACTGTCAGAAGCTTCTATTCTTGGGCAGCACGCTTTGATGACGTGTCAATTTCTGATAGGGGAAGTAGTTATAAAAACCAACTGCCGTATCCTGCCATCATCATTGTAATTTTTGAAATCCATAAAAGATTGAAAGATCTTCATCATAAAATAAATGCAAACATCCCATCAGCAATACGTTGCCGTCGAATTACGAATAATCATTTTGACTCTTCGAAAAATTATATCTTTTTGCCGGATATTACAGACAGGTGGCATGATCTGAATCAATCCCATTATTCGAAAAAAATTTTAGGTCATCGAAAGATAGTATATAAACACCATCTTCTCCAAGAAAATATGTTTTCCACCATTTTAGTTTCTTTATCTTAGGAGCAAGAGAAAACCTCTCAGGTCAGCCTTCTTTCTTTTCTACCTTATTTTTAAGTTAATCCTCCTTTGCTCCTTCCTTTCTTTATGGCTAGAATCTTAGAAGTTAGTCGTACTGATAATCCCGAAGAATCCACTTCTCAGAAATAGAAAAAACAAGCCAAATCAATAAAGATAAGTGATATTTGGTCCTCCTTAACAGAACACCGAATTTTAGCATTGAAGAAGTATTATAACATTTCAGATGATTATGCTGTAGTTCTTCCGAATTCTGAAAAGCAAATAGATCGGCCTCCACCTGGTAGCCTGACAATTTATGAAGAACATCTAAGACCCGGTCTTAGATTTCCGATTCATCCCTTTTTCTTTACAATCTTTAGACTATATCATGTATTACCAGCCTAACTAACTCCTATAGTATCCGAATAATATGCGCTTTCTTGATTCTTTGCAATGACGTAGATATAATCCCTAAAACTTCTCTTTTCGCCACCTTATTCATATTGAAACGAGATTTCCATGGCCATGGGTGGTGGGTAATCAATCCATGCCATGGTCAGAAATTCATCTTTGGGCTTCCATCAGCCATTCATTATTGGAAGCCCTGCTTCTTCTACATCGTCTCTAAAATTTCTTGGGACTTCATCATTAGCCATAGGGAACCTCGATTAACTCCCAATGATGGCAAGAAAATTCTGACAGCCGACCAAGAAAATTATGAGAAGCTCATCGGGATGGAGATTCCCCCGATAAAAGAACTTCTCAATGAAAGAGGACTTTTTTCGGCTGAAATCAGCCCCAATCCCTCTTTAGGTATTTTTATTACTGATGTTACCTCTTCATTTCTTTACTGGCAATCAATCATGTTACTTAACTTTTTAATCATTGAAGATACATCAATCATGGTGGACATTCGGAAACTTCAAAAACTGCCGAAGAAAAGAAGAGCAGAAGCCACCCCCTTCGATCAAGAAGAAAGAAGAATTAAGAGACCGAAGAAGATAAAACCAACAACTCAACAGCTTCAGCAGTCTCAGCAGATCCTATTTCTCCGATACTAATAGCAAGTGTATCGGAAGATGACGAAGTACCATTATCAACATCTCTCCAACCTCCAATACAAGAGAGACAATCAATCAAAACTTCCGAGGCTGGTCCCGTCGAGCTGACAGAGGAAAAGCTCCGATGATAGAGGAAGAAGAAGAAAGATTACTAGAAGAGGAAAGATCGCCGACTGAAGATATCACAGTTGGCTTCTGTATCCGTGCCGATGAGTCAGGCCTGAATGATCCCATACTGGCTCGTCACATTTTAAGATCCAACATCATTCCGAAAGATTAGAAAATTACCAAATCCCAGCAGATCGATGATACAATTCTATCACTCCATCCGGCAGTGTTGAAGGTATAGAATAAAATCATACTTCAAACAGTTAAATAGTTAATCATATATTTCTTAATATCAAATCTGATCAATTTATCTTGGAAATGTACAGGTCATCAATGGAATCACCATTATGATTGAAAGCCTAAAAAATTTCGACCAATTCCGCAAAGCGATATGCAATGAAGTAAGTATTGCAAAGGCAAAGAGAGGTTGCTGAAGAATTGAAAAATGCTATGGAAAGGAAATTAGAAGAAAAAGCAACCGAGACATTAGCTCTGGAAACATAACTCAAAGAGGCCCGATCAAAAATAAATATTATGGAATCAAAACTGAAGAAGAAGAAAAAAAACTTCGATCTGCAGCCGTTAAACTAGAAAGGGCTGAAGAAAGAATTATAGCAGATGAAGAAAAGGTTTTGACAGCAAAGAAAGAGGCAGAACAAGCTATCGAAAAAGCTGTTAATGAAGCCGTGAAAAAATATGTTCAATCAAAAACTTTTGAAGGCAAACTTCATGAAGCAGGGGTCGAGAGCTACGACCTTGGTCGCGCCGACTGTTTAAAAAAGTAAAGAAATTTTACCCTAATCTAGATACTTCAAAGATAGAGGAAGATTCCGATGAAGATGATTCTGAAGAAGAAAATCAGGTTGGAGAACCAGTCGGAGACCAAGCTGAAGAACCAATCAGCGATCAAACCAAAGTACCAGCTCCAAGCTCTCAAATTCAACAGCAATAATTCCTACTGTAAGTCAAGTTGAAATAGGAGAAATTGTAATTGAAAAGAATGTAAACAACCAGTCTATATGAATGATGTAGGAACTCATTTTGTCTTTAACATGAAATGAAAAGTCTTTTCCTTTAACAATGTCTATCATATTTTAAGTAGGGTAAATGCCTTTCCCTCTCCCTCTTCTTCTCTTTTTTTTTTTTCAAGAAAGAAGATACGATAGATTATCTCAACAAAAATCAAAGAGTTCCAACTTTTATAAATGAAAAATTTTTTAAGTATGAAATCATCGGATCATATAAAGAGATTTCTGAGAAAGACCAATTTAATCATAGAAAAAAATTAATCAAATCAATTCCGAACAAGTTCAATGAACAAGAATCTTTAACAGGATAAGTCAATCAGAAAGCGTAATCTCTAACTTCTCCTGAGGAAGAAGTTAGCACTTACTGAACTTCTAGGAAAATTAATCTTTAAATCAATCAAACCCCTAATTTAATCATAGATGGCATAATATTTCAATCAGATTTACCAAATATCTTTTTCCTTTCTCCTTATCTTTTAAGAAGAAGAATCCTTCATAAGAGATTTTTCCAAATTAAGTTTAATAAGTCATCATATCAACTTTACCAAATGCCATCGTCCTACTGGACGAGCAGTTGTTTGGCAGGTTGTATAACTACATTTGTCAGTATCTCAGAGACCGTATAAGATTTGAATTCAAATTCAAATCAAATACCATTATATATATTTTTTATAACTGACTTTCTGAAAATCAAAAATGGTGCATGAATTTCCACCAAATTAGGATCCCAAACGTGTCAAGATCTCAAGATATTTCGAAATTTGGACCATAAATCATGATCATTGACGCTCTCTATATAAAGAGGTTTCAAACCGGGGTCTTTGAGCCAATTTTGTCTCAAGTATTTTGAGTTTCTTTTCTCTTTCAAAACTTTTTTTTCAAGAAATACTTCCAGGAAAAAGTCTTCATCGTATTTGAGAGATGGAATCAAGCGACAAAAAACTTCATCAAACACTCAGGAGGAAAGCCAAACCAATACGATTCAGAGAAGAAAGATCATGTGTAAGAAGAAGCCGTTTGTCAAAAAGCACCTCCAATAAGCCAGAATTCTCTAAATATATTGCATCTTCATCCGAGGAAGAGGAACAAGAAATTCTATTCCTCTTTTGAAAGAACTAGAGTGTGATCCATCTGCTAAACATACTTCAACAGAAAAAGGAAAAGCTATTGTAGAGGAATCATCCGATCTGAACAATGATAAGATCGTTCAAATGCTTGTTGCTGATATAGTATCAATGATCCAAAGCTGGCAAAAACCATACTATAATCCACCATCCTTCGGAAAGATTGGGAGACAACAATCAAACATGGAGTGAAAGAGATTTTATCCTCCATTTATCTGGGAATAATGAAGGTAGATAACACTTCCTTTCTTTCAAAACAGTCTATTTTTGTTCTAATGACATTCCAACTCTTTTGTTCAGTTTATCAATGACATCTCCATGATTGAAGAAAGTTGGTGTCAAACAACAAACTTTCAAGAAGATCTTCAGAAGCAATTAACATTGGCCAAGAAAGAAAAAGACAAAGCTGATGCTAATCGGATAGCCTTAGAATCAAGGGTTGTCCGATCAACTGCAATGATCTTGTCCTTGAAGAACCAACTGAGAATGATTGAAAATCATGCTACACAGCTTGTGGTTGATGTAGCTAAAAGAAGGAAAATACTTCGGCAGGTAGATGAGGCCATAGAAGAGAAAACTCAGGAATATGAAGAAGTATTGAGTCAAAAATCTGTAATGAAAGGGGAAATAACATTTCTTGAAAGGAAATTGGAACAAAACGAATAAGAGAATGCTTTAGTGGTCCAACAGGGGCTTCTTGCAGTTGAAGAATTTAAAAACTCCGAAGCATTCAATGACGAAATGGACCAAATAGGAGCCAAGGGCTATGAATTTGGCTTTGAAGATTGTATCAACAAGGTCAAAAAACTATACCCTGACTTTGACATCTCTTCTATTTCCATAGACGATCTTGCCGAAGAAAAGGAAGAAGAAGAAGAAAAGCCAACTGACAATACTGCAATTTTCCCGGTTGAAGAAACATCTGAACAAGAGAAAACTTCATGTGATCAAACCAATCAAGAGAAAGTTGAATAGCACTTGTAATCATAGATTTTCAGCAACTTCTTATGAACCATTGTTCGTTACTGCTTCCTTCTTCTCTTTTCCTTTTTTAACAAGATATCAATGAAATCCTCTGTTTCTTTCTCATGTTATATAATCAGCTTATCAAGCCAACTATAATAGTCGGTTCAATATACCGAATCAGCTTTCCAATATCTTTGATATTCTGAGGTAATGATATTGATGAAGGGCAATTCAAGCCAACTCTCATTACTTGTGTCATGGTCGACTTATCAGGTCAACTTTCTAATCAATCGGCTATTCCGATGTTAATATACCGATGAGTTAGTGAGTCAGACCAACCTGATTTGTCAGATTATGGTCAGCTTATCAGGCCAACATTTTGATTGATCAGTTATTTTGATCATAAAACACCGATGAGTTAGTGGGTCATACTAACTCGATTTGTCGGATTATGGTCAGCTTATTAGGCCAACCTTTCTTTTCTCTCTTTCTTTTAGAGAATATTTCAACTTCATATTTTTTCTTCATATGAAGGGAACAAAAGAGAAAAAATCTCTTTATTAATAGTATTTATGAAGATTTTCTATATTCCATGGTCTAGCCATTGGATAACCATCCAGACTTTCAAGTCGATAGGTCCCGGGTCGCACAACTTCAGTGACACGATAAGGGCCTTCCCAATTTGGAGCAAGTTTGCCCTGTTCAGTTGGTCGGGTATTGTTGTTCGGTGCAGAACAAGGTCACCAATCCGAAAGATTCGAGCCTTGACTCTTGAATTATAATATCCCGCCACTCTTTGTCGATACGCTGCCATTTTTAATTGTGCCTACAATCTGGAATTTTCAAGCAGATCCAGGTCAATTCTCCTTTGGTTAGCATTATTCGACGCTTCAAAGCAGTCAGTTCTTCTAGAGCGAAGAACAATCTCTATAGGTAACATAGCTTCACTCCCATAAGCAAGGTTGAACAGAGATTCTCCCGTTGTAGATCAGGGAGTAGTTCGGTAAGCCCATAAAATAAAGTTGAGTTCATCAACCCAAGATCCCTCGGCTTCATTCAATCGGATCTTCAATCTATAAAGAATTGTTCGATTAGTTACCTCAGCTTCCCCATTAGCTTGAGGGTGTCCAACGGATGTCAGTTTATGAAGAATATCATATTGAGCACAGAAATTTTTAAATTTCTAATTATCAAACTGCCTTCCATTATCAGTAATGATAGCATGAGGAATTCCGAACCTATATATGATAAAGTTTATGACGAACATTTTGATTTTTGCTTCAGTAATTAGAGCTAAAGGCTCGGCTTCTATCCATTTGGTAAAATAATCAATGGCAACAATCAAAAATTTTCGTTGCCCAAAAGTTGGAGGAAACGGACCAAGTATATTCATTCCCCACTAAGCAAATGGCCAAGGAGCCGTTAATTGTGTTAGATGACTAGCATGATGCCTTTGTATATTTGCATACTTTTGACAGGAATCACATCTTTTTACAAAATATATAGCATCGTTCTATATAGTCGGCCAGTAATATCCTTACCTTATGATTTTATAAGCCAGTGACCTTCTTCCCAAATGATCACCGCATATTCCTTCAAGCACTTCTCTAAGAGCATAATCAGCATCTGAAGGAGATAAACACTTCAATAGTGGCTGGAAAAATGATTTTTTATATAACAAGCCATCTAAGATAACATATTGAGAAGCAATCTTTCGGAGTTGTTTAGCTTCTACATTATTTTCAGGCAATACCCCTTCAGTCAGATATTTAATTATCAGACTCATCCAACCCAATTCCGACTCTATTTGAAGAACCTTTTCTTTTTCACTTGTTGAAATACTTGGGGTCACCAGGTGTTCCACAAAAGTCCGACCCATTAGATCAGGCGTAAAAGTAACCAATCTGGATAATGAATCGGCTCGAGAATTTTTAGTTCTAGGGACATGACTAATGTCCCAAGAATCAAATAAAGCTCCGAGCTCTTAAACTTTCTTCAAATACAAAGCTAAAGTGGCATCGCGAACCTCAAAATCTCCTTTTACTTGGTTGACGACTAATTATGAATCAGATAATATCTTTAACCTTCGGACATTTAATTCCTTTGAAATTCTTAAACCGGCTAGGAGGGCTTCATATTCGGCTTGATTATTAGAGACTTTGAAAGAGAATAGGAGTGCATCTTCTGTGATATCTCCATTTGAATTGGATAAGATCAATCCAGCCCCACAACCAGAAGAATTTGAAGCTCCATCTACATGTAATATCCAGGGTGCATCGTCTTTTCCATTTCATCAGATGGCTGGATTTCCTTTTCATTGTCACTCCAAGTACATTCGACTATGAAATCAGCCAATACTTGGGCCTTCATTGCAGATCGAGACCGATAAGTAATATCATATTCACTTAATTTGACTATCCATTTCGCCATCAAACCAGAAGTATCATGGCATTGTAAAATAGTCCTTAGAGGTTGATCGGTCAATACAATAATACGATGGGATTGAAAATATGGCCTGAGGCATTTGACCGTTATTACCAAGGTATAAACAATCTTCTGGAGTTTCGAGTACCTTGTCTCTACATCATGAAGGACTTTACTGATGTAATAAATGGGCTTATGTGATTCATCATATTCTTTTCTCACCAACACAGAACTAATTGCTTTGTCAGATGCAACTAGATAAAGATATAAATCTTCTTCTTAAGGTTTAGACAATATAATCGAATTTGTCAAATACTTCTTAAGTTCCTCAAATGCTAGCCGACAATCATCCGACTAATTAAACTCCTTGGTCTGTCGTAAGGCTTTGAAAAAAGGCAAACATCTTTCAACCGAGCGAGAGATAAATCGACTTGATGAAGCAATTCGTCCGGTCAACTATTGGATTTCTTTCTTATTTGCTGGAGGCCTCATGTCCAATATGGCTCGAATCTTTTTTGGATTAGCTTCAATCTCTCGCTTCATAACCATAAAGCCTAAAAATTTTCCAGAAGTTACACCAAAAATATATTTGGTGGGATTTAACTTCATGTGATTCTATCGTAGAATATCAAAGGCTATTTACAAATCTTTAATATGATCATTAGACTGATTACTCTTGACGATCATATCATCTACATATACTTCCATAGTCTTTCCAATTTGATCTTCAAAGATCTTATTTACTAACCTCTGATAAGTAGCTCCGGCATTACCAAATAGCATTACTTTATAGCAATATATCCCTCGGTCTGTAACAAAAGATATTTTTTCTTCATCACCTGGACTCATTCGTATCTGATTATATCTGGAGAAAGTATTCATTAAACTTAAGAATTTATGTCCAGTCATTGTATCAACAAGTTGATCAATTTTAGGCAAAGAAAAACTATCTTTAGGACATGCCTTTTAAGATCAGTATAATCTATACATATTCTCTATTTTTCATTTACCTTTCTCACCATTACTACTTGGCAAGCCAGTCAGGATAATGAACCTCCTTGATAAATCCAGCATCAAGCAATTTAGATACTTCTTCATTGATGATCTTTTGCCTTTCTAGGACAAAATTTCGCTTCTTTTGATAGACAGGCCGACTAAGTGGATCAACCTTAAGTTCATGCATAATCACTTCAGGAGGAATCCCCAACATATCGGCAGCCTTCCATGCAAATATATCAGCATTTTTTTGTAAGAAGTCAATCAATTTCTTTCCTTTGGTCTTCAGTAAGCGAACTTCCAATCTGAACAGTTTTAGTAGGATCATCTTTTATTAAAGGAGCATGAATAGTTCTTTCTATTAACATGCTTACCCCTTCAGTCGAATCACGCGGATCCATTTGTTCAGAAACTGAGTTGTTGACTGATTGTTGATTTTGAATTGTCAAACATTGACGAGCCACCTGTTGATTTCCTCTTATCTCTCCAATCCCATTTTGGGTTGGAAATTTCATCAATAAATGATATGTCGATACGATGGCTTGGAACTTATTCAGAGTAGGTCTTTCCAAGATTGTATTATACGCAGAGGAAATCCGAACAACCATAAAAGTAAGAGGAAAGGTCATTTGCTTCGGTACTGTTCCGAGGGTTACGGAAAGTGTAATTTCTCCCTCTACTCCTATGAAATTTTTGTCAAATCCAATTAATGGTATATGAGTTCTTCATAGCTTATTAGTCGGTAAGTTCATCTTGACGAAACCATCATAAAGCAAGACCTCGGTAGAACTTCTATTATCAACCAGAATTCTATGTATATCATAGTTCGTAATTATTGCGGAAATCACTACAGGATCATTATGTGGCATTTGGATGCCTTGTAAGTCATCATCAGAAAAACTAATGCTTCTTCGAAGCCTCTTGATGCTCCGATTATCTTCATAATATGCTTGATGAATCATTCCGATCAAACCATTGTCGGCTGTTGATTTGGAAACTCCGTCCCATCAGTGATCATTCTTGGAGCCGTTGGCCTTGATATTGCTGCTTCAATTGGTCAATTTTGATTTTGGTTTCGGACATATCTGCCCAGATAACCTCGTTTGATCAGATCTTCGATCTCATCTTTCAGCTGGATACACTCTTCCGTAGTGTGTCCATGATCATGATGAAACCGACAGTATTTGGCTTTATTGCGCACAGCAGGTGAAGCTCTCATTGGCCTTGGCCTTTGAAAAAAATTTTCTTTCTCAATTTCCATCAGAATTTTCTCTCTTGGGAGAGTTAGGGAAGTATAGGTATCAAATCTATTGACATAGTTCCTGCCAATCAAGTTCTTCGGCCTCTGACCTTGCTGTTGAATTGATCGAACTCCAGGTGATTGGAAGTTATCTTCTTTGGAACTCTTTTTGCTTGGCATCGATTTTCTTTCTATCTGTCGTCGGCTCAGGACTTGTTCTTCGGCCTGAGCATACTTTTGAGCACGAGCCAGTAATTCAGAATAATTGATCAGAAATTTTTTTTCTAAGTAGAATATGAACCTAGAGGCTCGCAGTCCCTTCTTCATAGCTGACATCGCCACGTATTCATTGAGATCCGGAATCTCCAATGTGGCAGAATTAAACCTCGTTATGTAGTATCTCAAAGACTCTCCTTCTTATTATTGAATAAAGAATAAGCTGTCAGAGTTTCTGGGCATATTTCTGCTTGTTCTGAAGTGAGAGACGAACAACTTCTCCAACTAACTGAAAGAATGAATGGTATCCGGCTGGAAACTTAAATGCCATATTCTCGTAGATTTCTTTAAAGTTGCTGGGAAAGCAAGGCAGTGGAGTGCGTTTGATGCTCCTTGGATCAACATGTGGGCTTTAAAGATGCCCAGATGATCCATCATACAGCTTAATCTGTGAAATTTTGAAATGATGAGGAATTCTTTCCTCCATGATCTTTTTGGAAAAAGGGGGTAAGATATCACAGCTTGGTATTGTATCCTCTGCTTTTCTCTGCTCAACAACTCTGGCAATCTACAGCTCCAGTTTTCTAAATTTCTTATTAAAATTATTTGCCCTTGCAAGATTTGGAGCTTGAGCACTGTCAAGAGTTGATTCCCCAGAGGATGTCAAATGAGATCGCTGGCATTTCCCCTTGTTCCGTTTCTTGGTGTGATGATGAAATCGGTGATGTTGCCTTGAAGGAGACTGTTGACTTGAAGAATATTGATAAGATGAGTGTCTTCTTGGACTAAGATGTCTACTTACCTGAAGGGAAAGTCGCCGGCTACTTCTTGATGCAGCAAGCCACGATGATTCCTTTGCAACGATTTCGTGAAGATTTTGCACTACCGCAATGAGTACTTCTACCTTGTCCAACAGAGTATTTAATCTTTCTTGATCCAAATTTACAGCAGGAAGAACTTCCACCCTTTCGCCAAGAATGGGATCGTTCTCTTTTGGAGGATGAGGAATGTCTTCAACAGGGAGATTCCGATTCCTACCTTTCACCATATTTTCTTTCAGATTCTTGAAACTCTTTCACTGAGTTCCCCTACCTGGCACGCCAATCTATTGTGTCCAAACAGATTACAACGATGCTTGGGCCTAAACTAGATCAAAAGAAACCAAGTTGATCTAATTAATCTTCATCTTCCTGAAGGCTCTGTGCGTTGAAGTGTTCCTGCTCCCAAGCTCGTCGATGGTGTCTGGACTAGACAGATCCGATCTGAAGAAAAATTGAGTGAAAGGTATTTCGAAATCATAATCCCCTTCTCCGTAGCGCTCATCGGTATTTATAGACCTCAGACTTAACCGTTTCCAGCCAACTCCAGCTGTAAACGGTTAGTTTGTTAAAATATCAACACGTGCAACAAGCGTTATCCATAGTTAATCGGCTATTTCCCGGATGTTGAATAGCCTCATATCATCTGAACATTTATCAGTTTTGCTTCCCTTAGGTATTAATCAGCCTTATGTATCTCAGACATTGATCGGCTTTGCGTCTCTTGGGCATTGATCAGCTTTATGCCTCTTAGGTGTTGATCAGCCTTATGCCTTTTGGGCATTAATCAGCTTTGCGCCTCTCTGGCGTTGATCAGCTTTGCGCCTCTTGGATGTTGATCAGCCTTATGCCTCTTGGGCATTGATCGGCTTTGCGCCTCTTGGACGTTAATCAGCTTTGCGCCTCTCGGGCGTTGATCAGCTTTGCGCCTCTCGGGCGTTGATCAGCTTTATGCCTCTTGGGCGTTGATCAGCCTCATGCCTCTTGGGCATTGATCAGCCTTATGCCTCTTGGGCATTGATCGGCTTTGCGCCTCTTGGACGTTGATCACTGACATATTACTTGATCAACCAGATTCAACCCCCACCAGATTAATATAAATGACCAAATGTGTTGTATCCCAACATAACTTATCTATATTTTGTAATAAAAAAAAAAATCAATCTATACTAATTTTATGTTAATAATTATATAATTATTGAATAAATCTATATTCCATAATTAAATTTATACAATTTTATTATATTAAATTGATATTAATATAAATTTAGTTTTTTTGTTTAATATGTTAAAAAATATTAGTCAACCATGATAATAAATATACTGTCATTTACATATATTCAATATAAATATTATTTACAATTAAATAAATTGATCGAAGTGGATGGAAAAAATTTAAAAATTTATATTGTAGGAGACCAGAGACCTCGCCCTGTCGTCCTTGATCAATGCACGTACCCAATGCCAAAGCATGCCATGGCAATCAAGACACGCATCTCGCATGCAAGGGATGCACGTCGAAACCCTCCACGCATGCAGGCACCGGGCACAGCACGGCCGGGCACGAGCGCGAGCAGCCACGAGGCATGGCATGTTCTACCGCGAAGCATTGGGCATGCGGGCATAGAACAAGGCATGGTCAGTCGAAAGGCATTGGCTGCGTGTTGGCATGGAGCATAGCACGGCCGGGCGCTTGTCATGCCTTGGCATGCACAAAGCATGGCACGACCAAGTGAGAGGCATGCATGTCCAGATATGTGGCATGCCTGAGCACTAGGCATGACCGGATACGGGACGTTATATATTATATTAAAAAATTAAATATAAAATTAATTTTATATAATAATTATTTTACTGTAACAAAAATTATAATACTTTAATTCCTTATTATTAATTTCAAAGTATATATTAAGATTTTTATAAATAATGAAATCACAAGTCCAACCTGCGATTACAGTAGAAGCTAAAATTACGAGTGATCCAGCGATTACATGAAATTACAAGTTCGACATGCAATTTTGTTACCCTACACGGCATTCACATGGCTGCCAATACCTATTTTGATAAATAAAAAAATTATCCTACTTTCATAAATATTTATTAAAATTATATTATTTTTTAAACAAAAATCTCATTCACCGTGGACATTTAAATTCAAATTTTACGATGACTGCAGGATGAAAATTTTAAATTGCTAGACGTGATTTGTAAGGTCCAATAATGTGTTCCTATACAAGTTTTTTTTTTTTTTTCTTATAAACTTTATGGTCGTACATCAAATCATCTCAATTCAGTGCTTTAAAGGCATGCTGTAGTATTTTTTACTGTTACCGGATTCGGTGCAGCCAAGGAGCACTTACAAATATATAATATTTAGTTTATGAGCTTTATTATTTAAAAAAAGAATTATATAATATATTTACAATGCAAGTTTTAATCTAGCAACTATTATCAAATTTGGCAATGGACGACAGCCGACAGAGCGGTCACTGCCTGGAGCGACAGATTCTAAAACAGTGAAAGAAAAACAAAACTAGGTGCAACTTACCCCTGCTTGACTTCTATATAACAGGGGAGAGACGGGATTGGTTAAGGTCTCAGATTTCGTGGGAATTTGGAAATGGAAAGGAAAAAGCCGCTTGCCGTCCGATAAGCGGGCTAACCGGACTGTGTAATAATAAATATTTTTTCCCCCGCTACCCTAAGAACAGGTCAGGCGTGGGCGCATGACATCTTACATTCTGACATTTGGACAAGAGGATAGAAATTCGATTCTGGCTAAAATAAAACAAATAAATAAAATAATAGCTTATCTGATCTAAAAATTATATTATATCACTCTTGTATGATATAATGAGCTATCAAATTTTAGCTATCCTACGGGTAAAAGATTGTTGGTTGTTTGGAACATGATGTATAAATCTTGTACTACTAAAACAGATTGTAAAGAGGGAATAATTCATGTGACTACTTGAGTTTTCAACATTCCTACATGGTTACACCATGTCTTTAAACAAACCCTAAATATATCAACTCATGTACTTCCATCCACGATTTCAACCATGGCGAGTGGATACCAGTCTTCCACATCCAGTAAGCTTATCAGCATTCTTTTCCAGCCCAGATTTCATCTACATACCAAATGGATGACTACATTTGTTAATGTTTCTCATGTTCCTTCAATTGACTTTTAAAAGATTTATACAGTTTGACATCAAATTGAGAAAGCCGAAAGTACAGGCCAACAGTCCTTAGATCGTCCAAGATTTCCCGGGAGGCCTGGAACAAGGGTCACATCTGTTGGATTGGGTTATGTTGTGCTCAGATTAGACCAGATGTCTACAACTCCAGACTACTCTCCACAACTTGAAGCCAACATCCAAAAATGATCAAATATTTTTCAAACCCTCGGAGCTCGACCATCCCATTTATTCGAACCCAATCCAATGATATCTAACAGTTCTGTTTTAAGCATTCAGAAATATTCCAATACACTTTTTTTAAGGTGTGAGATGACCAGAATGGTCTGTAACAAAAGCAACAGAAGCAGCTTGGATGTTCCACCAGTTTCGGATGGTACCGGTGCTGGTTTCATAAATCTTGGCATTGCTTGTCACTACAACAGGTGCATGGGACAATACGTAACCACAAAACCTGTTAAGCCCTTGAGACTCCTAAATATACAACATATGACAGAACACAAACAGACCCTTTTAAATTTGATTTGAAATCAACCAATGCATTCAGTAGTACAAAGTAAGAGCTACTTCCTTTCCCCTTTCTCTTCCCTAATGAAATGGCACAGACCACACGATAAAAATTGTCCAAGATACAACTTCAGTTAGGCAAGCTTCGCAGTCCCCACTAAATTTGAGCATCTACAACCACAACAATTAATCTGGTAGTACTAGAAACATGAACAAATAATACAAATACACGACATGGGAAAATCCCACGTCCCCCTCCTGTAAGCATGAAGCTTTGATATTTCAGCAAGCCGCAGACCTTTCATGCCATGGTTAAGCCATCAACAAACTGCTGAAGGTTGCATTTTTGTTGATACACAAGCTCCAGAGGCATCTGCCAAAGCAGTTTGTTTTCTGGACTCCAAAACTAGTGTGTGAAAAGACAGCTATTCATCTAATCAATCACCAGGCAATCGCAGGCAATTTAATCCAGGGTACCAATCCAGGCTTAGTAAACTAGCGTGCCTTTGCAAGAGGTCTGCTTGATACACCATGCAACAACTTAACAAATCCAAGGAAGCTCAATTTCCCATCAGTGTGCCGAATCCAGTCATGGAGAACTGCATGAACAGGTACAGAAGGGCTTAACCCCAGTTCCTGAAATTGCCACAAGAAAAACATTTATCCATTTGGTATGCTGTCAGCAATACAAAATTTTGGCTGTCAAAAATGGTGGTGAACATCAAAACTGAAATCCAGGAGAATAGGCGGTAGTCACCATTGTAAGATTATTTTGAATATTTCGTCAAACAGAATTTTCTTTATACCTCTGAATTAGTCAAGTTCTTACGTCAAATAAGAAGGGTCAAATGTTTCACTGAAAAGAATTAACACAAATAATTGCATGACAGCTCTGAGAAATCAAAAAATGACATGGTTATTTCTGCTTGAAATACTCAAGCAGATATGAGTATTTCTGCTTAACTAGGACTTTAGATCCCCATGTACAATGCAAGGGGATCAAATTTTACTCAAAAAAGATTGCCAAGGATACCTTTCCTACGATAATATGACACCAACCAGCCATATCAAACTGATCATCACAATAATTCTGATTTTTAAGGCATTTAGAACATGGATCATCTTACACCTATATCATCTCTGCAGGCCTTCTATATAGGGAACTCAGGAACCTCTCACTAGTATAGTTGCATATCAGTCAAATTCCTCATACATGTTCAAACTTCAAACTACCAGCAGCATATTCATACAAAACAATGTAGTTTAAAATGGCAGTCATAAGCTATTTGAATATTTTTAAGCAACATACCTTAAAATAATTTAATAATGGCAACCGTAAATTTCCTCAAGATCAATTACCTGAACATGTTCCCGATTAATATGAAAGCCTACTAAATCAGAAATAAGAAGTTCCTAGAGACAAGACAATAGATGTTCTTCAAGTACCAGCAACCTTTGAAACTTCAGCTGCAAGGACAGACTTATATGTTGAACTTGATTCAGGAATGGAGCCAATCCTGCTGCCACTCCTTCAATTTGTCCTTCCAATCCAGGTAACTGATCTTGTCAGCAAGCACCACCAGTGTTATGTTTACCGTAATCTATCAGCTATAATAATACCCATGGTAGACACTTAACAGCATCTCCTGCTCCGCATCACAATTTCTAGGGCTGTTGCCTTTTGATCTTGGATCTGATTCTAGTCTTCTTCCATGACTGGCAAGTGCACATAAAATCTGAACACTCACATGACGGCCTCAAAAAATCTTAAGCTCCCAACCCTCTTCCTACCACTCTGATAATTATAGATTGGTCATATACTGAAATCTTAAGCTTCTCATATCAATACCCAAGGCTTATCATACTAGATGGTACCACACCATAATGGTCCTATACTTGGTAAGCTGAACCTTGCCGTACCATACTATATACTGACACTATAATAGAATGGTACCAGTACAAGATCTGCTATCGAGGCTGCAAACCTTGCCAGCACCAATCTAATAAAAAAAATTTAAAAACAAAAGAAAAAAACATTCAGCTGAAATCATGTCATGTTTCTGTTTTCAGCTTAAGCATTGCCAGATCTAAATCTGACCTTGTGGTTCCATGCATCACCAATAATATTAAATAATTTACATCAAATGAAAAATTAAACATACCGAAGCAAGTTCCTCGATTACAATTGCTCGGTTTCCATCCTTCTCAAATAACTCATAAGCACATCGAGCATGTTGCTCCCATCTATCCAGACCTTCAAGTTGATGGATGCTTAATGTAGCTGCACAGAACTCATCGAAATCCATCCTTCTGTATTGAAGAGCACTAAGCTGGCAAATGGCAATATAGTTTTTTTTTTTTTTTTTTTAAATAAAAAAACACATAGTAAGCTGGGCAATGTAGAGGAAAAAAAACAAAAGCTTCTGACAATCAAACACATACCGAGACAAGAAGATCTTGTACACGGGATTCCTTCATTGCATCAGTTGCATTTTTCATCAACGCCTGCACAGGGAATATTAATATCGATTGAATTTGTAAAGGGCAATTTCAAGGACTACAATTCCAAAAAAATTAAAATATAACTCAAAATAACTAACCATCTTGATATTTTCCAGAGTTATGCACCCATTTTTATTTGGTTCCAAAAGGGCAAACTGCCCCTTCAGATAAAAAAGTTCATCCATGGTCAGTGTCTTGGACAGAGCCTGTCATACATGCAAAATATTTACTATCATATACCCTATAAATCAGCAGAACCATAAACATTAAGACAACACAAAATACAATTTTACAAACCAAATGGTCATGATCAATAACTTGAGAACTGAGTCCATTTTGTACATCCGTGACTAAGAAAAAAAAACAACTGAATAGCTAGATTCCATATAGACAGTCTCCTGGAACAACTATTTCATCTTTTCTTAGTTTCAATAATTTATGTAGAGTTTACCATGTTATTCTACTTCACTAGAATTGCAAGGTAACCAACCAAACCTTAACAATTTTTTTGGATAGTAGAATTTGATCCAGGCCTTGCAAACAGTTTAAAACAATTTCTCGGTCACTTATAAGCCTTCTTACAATCTTAAATGAATAATTATATTTCCTAGTACTATATTTCACTGATTGATATGCAATAGGATGGCAAAATTGATAAGTATTCAAATTTAGCACTGCTCTGTACACCAACGAACAAGGAGGGCCAAGCTATAAGTATCTGTCAAGCTGTTCATCTCTAAGGATTCAAAGAGCACACCCGTTATTTTGTTTTGTTGTACATAAAAAAGGAGACATTAACATGAGTATTTATACTATAGGAAGGCATACCAAGACTGCAGGGGGAAACTATAGAAGAACATGCTCAAAAAATCATATGCCAAGCATAATTAAGAAAAAGGTAACAAGATTCTAAAGACCAAAAATAACCAATAGCAACCCTTCCAATCAGCTGAATCAAGTAACCAATTGACCCCAGTACTCCTTTATCACTTTACATCCCCTATTAAAATCAGCCTCCTTTTCCATGCTCATTGGAGACCTGTCATTGTGATTAAGGCAACGATGCTGACATGTACAAGGCACACAACAAGAAGTCAAGATATCCATGGAAAAGGAAGTCTGCAACTTCCAGGAGGGTGGTACAAAGAAGGAAAAAAAAGGAGGATAATACTTACTGCACATAAACAATTAAATGTTCACTACAATCTAACTCTTAGAAGCAGATCTTGCAACTGGAGTAATTACACCAGAGAAAACATAACTACATTAAATCTAAGGTCAAAATTGCCTTCGCAGATGACCTAAGAGAAAATGACAAGTGACACACTATGCTCCCAATGAGCTCGACTAAAAACACCTTTCATGTGCCACTTCCACCATCTTGTCTCCACAACCTACAACTCGAAGAAAAGAAAAGCTCCAAGCACTACCACGTATCACCATCCGTCAGGTTCAAGTGCCTCAGGCATTGAATAGTCAACTATATCACACTTCTGTAACAGTCGATACCAAAATCAATAAGCAACCTAATAATCCAAACTAATTTAACCACGAGTTCACTAAATTCCCCCATCCTAGTAGTTGACATGTAAGATTTGTAAAGATTACTTTTCACCACACAACCATCAAAACAATCAAAGACTACTTTGAGATTTATCATCTAAAGCAGTCTATGATCCAAACAAGCACTACAAAAAAGCTTTATTGCGTGTTACTTTCACATAGAAATTTCAGAAGACTACATATTTGAATCAAGTAAAATATGTTAAATAGGTACTAATAGGCCATAAAATAAAATTCATTTTACAAAGAGCAACTCCTTAAAACAGAGTACCTACCAATTGTAAAAGGAATGACCAGAGAAACTGTACCACATGAACAAGCAAGCATCTAGAAGATAAAATTGGAAATGAACAAATGAACTTTAACATTGCACACCCTTAAAGCAGCTTTACGTAGGGATGATGAACGCATGTAGGCTTTAATAAGTCGGAATATAAGAATATCAAGTGGAGGCTTTACATCATTGTAATTTCTAATCCATGGATGACCTGCAGAAGTAATATATTATTTACAAAAGATAGAATAGCAAACTCAGGTATGCGGAAGTAGCAATTATTTAGAAAGACAAGACAACAAACTCAGATATTTGAGCAATCACAGACACACTCACTTAGTGCCTGTGCAGCAGTCATCCTTCTTCGTGGATCCTTGCTTAACAAGCGTCTAACAAAATCTTTTGCTTCAGGAGACAGGGATGGCCAAGGTGGCTCACTAAAACAAGGGTCAGCTTTTAACACAGCCCTAAAGATACCAGACTCAGTACGTGCCCAAAATGGACGACTGCCACAGAGAAGAATATATGCAATCACACCAATACTCCACACATCAGCCTCTGTGCTGTATGACCTATGCAGAACTTCAGGCGCAACATAATATGCACTTCCTACAATGTCATTAAGCCTTTCATCTGCAAACCCCAATAACTCATTAGGTACAACCGTACAACTAAATGCTGTTGCATGGAAGAACAGAGAGCAATTAAGTTCTGAATAAGTGAAATCTAAGTCCAGGCCAGAGGGAATATTCATCAAGACATTTAAGAAGGTACCTGGCTTCACAAAATCTGATAACCCAAAATCAATGGCCTTCAACTGGGAGTTCTCATCCTTGGAAGTAAAAAGGAAATTCTGATCAAGCAACATCAAGTATTAAAGAAAAAATAATAGTAGACAGTAATAACACTATGTTGGTTCAACCAGTACCACCTATAGATAATTAAATCATTAGAATTTTGTTGCAGGTAGTATAAAATAACAAAACCAGTTGACTATGTGCAGCAAAGTATACAAGCAGACGTTGGATGTACAATGAAACTATCCTAAAAATATCATTAAGAATTTTACTTATTCAAAACATTACTTGCAAGCATTAAAGAGATAGTTTCAGCTTATTCCATAAAGGATAAATTATCAAGAAGGCATTCCAGTAGAAAAAACAAATCTTATGAAGCATAGATATTTCAAGTAATTTTAATATGAACCACTAAAAATAATGACGGTAGGATACGAGCCAATTTAAGAGGACACAATCATGTGGATTATTGGCAACATGTATAAGCCTTTCCTTGTCAAAATAGGAATTGACAATGGAGCATGGTTGCAAATGAGAAGGCTAAATAGATGGATTTTAAACACAATATTTTACAAGTTGTTATCATGGCATCAATCCCCCAAGTACCAAATTCCAAGCCGGCAATTTCAGTCATGAAAGAAGACTGTCATTAAACTTCAAAGCCAATTGGGGATATGAGCCATGAGCCAATGTCTTTTCCATGCCCGTTGGTGCGATGCCGATGCATGTGCGCTATAGGGTGTGCCCATCTGCGCAGTTGCTGGCACAGCACTTCAAACATTGACAAGAGACCATCCTAATTGTTGCGGTTTGGGCACATGCAATTAGGAATAGAACTTCAAATTTCCATATAGACAGAGGGATGGCAAAGTTGACATAAGAATCTGCGATCTAGCTAGAAACAGAGATAAGAGTGAGGAAATATAATTAACCACAGAAGTTTGATAGCAACCATAGAATCCAATTAAAAGCTCTGTCACCAAATCATCTCCATCTATCCCTAATAATACATCATTCGTGCCTCACAAAATCCAAATCATCGCAATTCAGTTTGTATGAATATTTTTTAGGCCATATATCATGTCATGCAATCAAGCAAACTACAAGAAATTGTTCATATTGTGAGCAACCAATGCATGAGATTGTTCAAAATCTTCAGTTTCTGATTATCACAGATTTTAATTTTGTAAATCATGTAATACATGGTGGGCCTTTTATCTGAAAATCAACCATTTATGTTGATATCACGGCATATTTATATTACTGCTATCTTAGGAACATGTTTTACTTCTTTTTTTTTTTTTTTTTTTGATGATATAGAGTGGGAAATCCCACAGAAACTACATTCTTGAATGCATGGTACCAATCATATCAGCAATAATAAGTGGACCAATCGTCTTCATTAGTTCCTTCCCCTGCAAGCTTATATGCTGGTTGATTGCCCTCTCTAAACACGTCTTACATGGAAAAGATATAGTGATTGCTTGAACTGCACTATGTCCATAAGAAGTGGGTGGCTTGGGATCATACTTGCATTACCATGATATCCATTAATTCGACCTATGACTATTGATGAGTCATCTCCCAACCAGATCCTCGAGTATTGTAACCTTTCTATAGCAATTTAGACAGAAATATAAAAGGGAACATGTTTTACTTTCATAGGCACATTTTACAGCAATATAACCCAAAGGGTCCATGCAACTGTGGCTAATCACTGCATTAGGTGACTGCATTTATCTCAACCACTGTATCTGAAAGGTTTTATACACAGTCCCCTGAATCAGAATTGTGCAAGAGCTTTGTATTGTCTAAATCCATGCAAATGTGCTACTGATCATAAAAGAATTTTACATAACCTAATGAATTTGAACTTATATGATAATGCAATTTTATGCATTATTAACTAATCAATATCCAATTGCACAGAGTTGTTCATTCCAATGATTACCAATGCAACACACATGCATAAAACACAACACATAATATATGGATGCAGTAATCAAATTCCCCATCTCAAAAGTAACCATTTTAATAACACATCATATCAATTATTTAAATATATGGTTGGCATGGGCTACACAAGAAAATTAACCGACTAAGTCACCAAAAATAAATGTTATGGATTAAAAGACAATCCATCCACAAGTATTTGGATCCAAATGGATATCAAAGGAGTACAACAGCAAACACAATGCCTGCCTTTTGGTAGGAGCAAACACTTAGATGGTCTTAATGAAGCATAAATTACAACCATAGATTATTGCCTACATACATAGCCATATAAGCTGAAATAGCTGAACACATATCACAGACAAGATTGCACTGCTTTGACAATTAAAAGACAGGTAAACTTAGGGACTGCCAAAGCCCCACACCTAATGATTAATGCCCCTTGCCTCATGCTGATGGACGAAATGTTATGCTACACAGATGTTTCTGAGCATTATGACGACTCACTAATAATCAAAATGCCCAATGCAGCATTTAAAAAAAAAGACCAGCTGTCACACTGACATACAGCAATACTTTAAGCCATAGTTTCCATCAAGAGCTCACTTATTTAATATGCAAGTCATTTGTCATGCCTCCACTATAATGGCAACCACCCAAGTCAAGGATATAGAAGTAATGCTTATCATCAACCAGAACATGTAACCATGCATCAATGCAACTTTTCAAAAAAGTTCCTCTAGACCTAGACTATAAAATAAGAACTCATACTGGTCAGGTTTCTAAAAATAAAGATTTTGAGAGATGATTAGAAGGAAATGCATGCATGGCTGTCTATTCACTAAATGTTTTAGATATAAGTGGGATTTAGAAGGCTTTCCCAGCTGCCCAAAAATGATGCCTCGAACAAATACTTTATTCGAGATGTAAATAAAAATTCATGATTTTTGGATGAAAACAAAGAGGAGATTGAGTGTATCACTTCTTGTTAATCCAACTCATCCCCTCATTCACATTTTCCAACACCTACCCCAAAAGAAGGTTATCCTCTTCCAGAGAAAGTTAATGGATAAAAAACTACAACATGCATAACAAGATTAACAATTTCCAACTTACACATACAATATAACATTTGCAGAATGTTCAGTTACATATGAATTTAGCTAAAAACCTCTCTCAAGGGCCAGAAAACTTGGATGAACCAACATGCATTACCTCAGGTTTGAGATCTCGATGAACTACTCCTTGGAGATGGCAAAATGAAACAACATTTAAAATTTGTACCATGACAGCCTTTGCCTCATCTTCTGAGTATTTTCCACCTCTATCAGAGAACAATACATGCACATAAACATAATAACAGAAAATCAGAGGCCAGAGTGCAACTTTAATCCTTGAATGTACACATAACCGTAAACCAATTGTAGTTGTCAGATACAACTAGCAAAAGGAATACCTTGAAAGAATCCTATCTAAAAGCTCCCCTCCTTCACATAACCTAAAAGAAGCAAAAGATTCAACATCAAAAACTTTAATCAAACAAATGCTGGATTTTAACTAACAAATCAAATGATGGCATGAATAGATTGCATGCACATGAAAAAAAACTTTAGCTGCAGGAAGACTAGAAAGATGAAATGTGAAAGATGAAATGTTGTACACCATTAAAATGAGAACCTTAAGCAGCGAATATAAAAAGGATGCTTGAATCAGAAATTTCATGAAAATGTTGAGATATTCTTCAAAGCTAGGATTATGAATGAAAAATTCATTTTAATAAAGGAACAAAATAGCATGCAACTGATGGCCAATTACTAAGAAAGAAAACAGGGTTTAAATTAACACATTGCAAGTTCAGCATTTTGGGAAAAATAAACAATTTCTCAGAGCTTTGGGATCTTATACATCAGTCCTAACTGCTAACTATTTATTAACACAGAGAACATAAACTATGAGAGAAGAACTAGTCACTTGATTAAATAACTATAAGATCAAAGAGCTAATGGCCCATAGGAAGCTTACTCCATTATTATATACACGTTTTCATTATCTTCATAGGCATCATAAAATTGGACTAGGTTTGTATGTCCTGTCAAAGATCTTAAAATCTTCACTTCTCTCCTGACATCCTCTATAGCTATGGCTGTGGTCATCTGCCAGAAAAGGAAAATTGCACCATTAAAGGCAACATAATCACCATCTAAGGTACGACATATTAAAATATAAGCTAAACTTTATTGTAACTAATCTGGATATGAAAGATCCACTCAGGTAGGATGCTGTCCTACTGTCATCCACATATACAGACACACATGCAGACTAAGGAGATTAGTTTGAAAAACAACAGAATATACAGCCCATGTATAACATAGAATACCTGCAGCAATCAGAAAGCACTGTTGTAAATATGACGGGCAACTAAGAGTAAGAGGATTTCATCTAACATAAATTTGTTTTGATCTCATGAAAAAAGCAGAACCTGTAAGAATAGCACCAGTTGAAGAGAGTTACAGTAAAAGAAGATCAACATTACCAAACCACTTCAACTGACATCATTTCAACGAACATTACACCAACTGGTGCAGTTCTCAGAGAGTGATAAAGGTCATATCACTTTTTTATTTAGAAAAAGGTACCATTAGGCTTGTTTTCAAATCTGACCAAATAAGTATGAGGATCCCTTCAATCTGGTATGAGAAAAATTAGAAACTTCTAGTGAATAAAAAATATTGGCATCATCTTTATTGTACAAGTAAATATTTTTGACCTTTCTACCAGCAAAGTATGGTTTCTAATTACAAGCTTGCTTGGAAGGATGTGGCATCCATAACCGTGGCCGATGAAATTAAGACTTTATCAGAACCCAAGACTTTATCAGAACCCAGAAAAATGCCAATTGCAGCTTTTGACAAAATTGCATCAATTCATATTTATTTAAGGCCATGCAAAACAAGCCAAGACAAAATAGCAGCAATTCAGAAGTCTTACAAAATGCCTACCTTCTGCTCTAATGCTACAAAAAAAAAAAAAGATTAAAAATGCATTTGATCCTTTAAATAATTTTTGAACTGCTGCCAATGGAAAAGGTATCCCCAATCAAACAATAGAAGCAAATAAAGTAAAGTTGCAATCCACAAAGCCCAAGTATTAAGCTTCAGTAATCTGGCACTATCAAATCCACTGGATCATTGATTTCCATGACTCACCTGCTGAACCAACTGAGCAATATATCCGCAAACGATTTTTTAAACCTCATGTTTCATATTCTTCTCATGGCTAAGTCAAAATGCAGCTTCAATCAACTTTAGGTCAACAGCAATCCATGATGCAAACACATTAGTGCACGACATGCAGAACTTTCCTAACTAAAAGTCCATTCTTCTTGTCCAAGCAGTCAAGAAGTTTGAGATTTTCAAGTCAACCCAAGCAGTTCTGAAAATCTCGCCCTCCATACATTACTTTTTTTTTTATTGTTGGCAACCATCTCTCACATATAATGGTCCTTAACAGCCAAAACATGTCTTGAGGTTAGCAAATAAGCAATTCCCATAATATTATTGAATTATCTAGCTTGAGGAAACCCCAACAACAACTCCTTTTCCAGCTTATGAGAAGATACATAAAGAATCGCTTGCAAGCACAAAATCAAGATCCAAAAAATTCAAAATCATTTTGTTCCATTTCTGCCTTCTCTACTGATGATGGTCCAATGCCATGCTATCCAATCCTTCCGATTATTAGAGAAAGTCTTAGTTTGATCATACGATGCCCTCTGCAAATTTTGCCTTGATTAAAAGCCACCATCTTTTCCATCAAGGACTGCAAATATTCCATTCAGTGTCCTCCCAAAACTTAAACTAGACAATATCCAGGTACGGGAGGAAAATGAAGGCTAGGACCAAAAGTCTTCTCCGCAGAAACCACGGGCAATATAAAAGGATAACCAGGGAAAGAAAATATCAAGCAGGGACCACTATTAGTTGACCACTGAGATTTCTGAAATCGATCGTGGAGTCCCAACACAAAATCTCAGAATATATGGAAGATAAAATGAAAATTACGAGTCAAGAAATAAATTTTAGCATAAATATAAATATGGATCGCTTGAAGAGCAGAAAAGAGGGGCCAAAGGAGAGTTTGAATTTATCCAACCTTGGCCTTGGGGATGACCTTAACGGCCACCTGCTGGCCTTTGAGCTCCCCCTTCTTGGACCGGGCGCAGCACGTATACCCGAAATGGCCCCGCCCGATCTCCTCGCCGATCTCGTACTTGCTCGTAAACCCCTTCTCGAACCCAAAGTTCTTATCCAGCCCCGCCACCGCCCGCCCCGTCTCCCCGTCCTCCTCCGGGATTGCCGTCTCATTCGGCTTCACCGACCCATGCCGCCGTGCCAGCACCGCTCGGATGTGCTTCGCCGGCGACGGTGGCGGGAACGGCCGCCGGAAGAACTTCTTGGGCGTCGCCGTCGCCGACCCCCCGCCGGAGGCGACGGCGGGCGACTTCTTGGAAAACAGACTATGTGCGGGGCTGGGGCTATAAAATGGGAAGAAGGGAGACATCCATGGCTTGCTATTCTTCTCCTCCGCAGCCACCGGCGGCACCGCCGCTTCCTCCTCCTTCATCCGCTCCTCCGCATCGTCCGGCTTCTCTTCCTCCTTCTTGGGACCTGATGTCGATGATGGCGAACTCTGGCTGTGGGGAACCGCGGGTTTTCCATGGCAGAGCCCCATCTCTCCCTCCCACTCGCCCTCGGAGATCCGATAAATAGGGGAGCAGAGGACCGAATTCGAAACCCTAGCTCACGCCATTGCTCTCCAGCTTCTTTCTCTCTCCACGTTCTCTCTGGTTCCCCTCTCAGCTATTCCTTTTCAGCATGAGGAGGAGGTAAATTGTAAAGGAAGAGGGTGTTCAAAAGGAAGAAGACACTTGATCCCATCATCCTCCCGTACCAGTACCTAAAAACCCTTGCATAGAATCTATATGCGGAAGAAAGATTTACGGTTGCGATATTGCGCATAGACGTCGCATTCGCCATAAACAGAAATATCCCGCATGGAATTTATATGAACACGTCCGTAGGGAAACTAGGGTTTCTTTTGATACCGGGCGGTGACGGGATCCCGGGACGGAGAGATGTGAAAGCGATTGTTGAGTAGGACGGAAGGGGGAAGAAGCCGCAGAAAGCGGAGATGATGCCACGTGTCATCCATCGGGACTTTCCATTTCTGGTGTGCTCCGGACTCGGCTGGTCATCCCCGTATCCGGAATTTTGTGTTTTGGTCGGACGGACGGAGAAAGTTTAGATGTTGCGTTACGATTGGTGAGAGAGGGGGAACATTTTAGATTAGCAGTTTCGGCGGAGTGCTTGTCTTGATTTACGTGGGGGTGGTTAAACGAATTAAATATTCCGGACTCCGGCTTTTGGTGGCCGATTTATTGTGCACGTATTTATAGGTACGTGTCTGCTGTTCTCTCGGAGTCGAGTAATCGACAAGATTATCTCGCACTTAGAGTCCACGTTCGCTTCATTTATTGGCCATCGTCATAAATGTATTTAATTAAGAGTTCTCGAGAGGCACGAATGCAAGGGTGGGGTGAGTCAATGCAATGCTGGTCCCGGTAAGGTTACCGTGAGATGGATGAGGGTACTTAAGATGGTTGGCTTTGACAGTAAGAAAGCGGGTACTGTCAACTGTGCAGTCTGCGGTCCATCGAGGTCTTTAACGCCACGGTGCTTGTAACGCAATTTATGTAGACAGTTCCATGGTACGTAGAGGAAGCGCCAAAGGGAGTTGGGTGCAGGGTTCACAAGGAAGGAAATGGCTGCATTTATGGGAGGATGGGAGGGAATTATGTGAGGGTTCATTGCTGCCCTTAGAAATCTTGGTTGTGGGTGAGCCATCTATGTCAGATCCTGGCATCTGGACCAGCCTTAATGAGATTAAAGTTTGACATCTTTTACAGCCAGATCTTATCTAAAGAGGTAGCAACAAGTTTGATTTTGAGATTTTTATTTTTCCTCCCTCCACTAGAGTGTCATATGCCTCCATGCTTAGATACACTCAGCATGACATCTTGTTGGGTCGGAGAGGCCAATTACCCTTCTGTCTTTTAATTTGGACAGGTAGAATTGTAGAAAGTCTAATAACAAAAAAACATTAACATGCATATAAAAATGAAGACAATTTAAATAGTAGCTCGAACTCTAATTAAGTTAAACACAAGGTCCTTTCATTATCACCTTTTTTTTTTTTTTTTTTTTTTTTGATAAGGACAACAGTTTCTCAAAGAAACATTTTGCTACATGACATGTTTCAGCTGTCGCATTATATTGTCTCATAAGCTACCCATCTCACACATGACCTTACCCATACAATTAAGCAATCCATACAAGTTGTGATCTCTTACTCTGACATTAATATATATATATATATATATAGTAGCAATAGACACGCTTTTCACTTTACCTAAACCAGAAAACAAACATACAAAATCTCGATCACAAAACTTTTTAATAATTTAACTATCAATTTCATCACTTGGATGATCAAATTCTAGGCTGACACTACTTGCTAAATAATAGTTGTTACCATGCAACGACAGCTACATTGGAACAACAACCAACCAATCTTTTTATTGCTCATTATACAACCAAGAAGTACTTTATTTAAATATATTATATACACAACGTTCCGGAGGGTCTGCACAACTGTTACATCGATCAGTACATGATTCATGAACCATGACCTTAAAAAATGTAACCATCAATATATCTAACATCCCATAAAAGAGCCTCATGCATGCATGTCACTGCTAACCTCATCCCACTGGCCGAGCTATGTCACCTTATGAGTCATTCTTGGTCTTTGAAAGAACGATATCAGGCCGACCAATGGAATAATTTACGAGATTGTCGTTCACACTCAAATCAATTAGTTTCATGATGAGAATGATCGAGGAACTTTTTTTTAAAGGAAGTTTTGAGGAATAGCCGCTTTAATAAAATGATCCGAGTACGAATGGGATTTTAGTTGACCGGTTCCTCATTTGCTGCAATAAAAAGTTTAGGTGAGTCCACGGTATCACGGTCTGCAGTATTTAATCTCCATTATCAGTGCTTATCCTCTCACTTCATCAAGTATATTTTTAACCTTGGAGCATCCCATGCGGGACCCTTAAATCCTTGAGGATTATTGCAAGGTTTTGATAGCAATCCCCACAAGAGGGGGGACCCTCCACTGCTCCAGATCGTAGTCTGCCTTTATTGTGCAGCTGACAACTATTATTTGAAAATAAAAATGATGGTTGTTGGCATTATTAGCCACCAATCCACGTACTTCATTTAAGAAACGGGAGTACTGCTTTGAAGTGGCACTTTTTAATCTCTAGATGAGTACAGAAGTTAAAAAAAATAAATAAAGAAGAAATTATACTCTGTACCATTTCACACTTCTAGATTTCTATACATCATACGTTCATATTTTGGATTGCCATTCATGCTTCTGATTTATTTTTATAATAGTACATTACTGACATTATATGCGTGATGCAGAAAATATATATATATATATATATATATTTTTATACGGTGGGGAAAGAATTTCTCGTAGAACTAAAAAATTATTATTATTATTATTATTTTATAAAAAAGAAAGAAGGGGGAGATAGATTCCGGGCGTGATCATCCCCAGATGGTCCTTCAATTTCAACCAAAAAATGTTCGATACATGATACATATTAATTTTTCGCAATTGTTCCCCGAAAATGAATACATCAACCTGACTGGAATCAGTCGAGTGAACATGATTTATTATATATATTCTTAACTTTTTTACTATCACCAGCCAACAAGAACTCCATGATTATTTTATTATTATTATTATTATTTATTTTATTTTTGAAATTTTTAATCAAAAAATATTCAAACAGGAACTTGAATCCTTGCCGGTCCCACAAACGGCCGTGCCACGTGGCGAAAAATTATGCTTCACAAAAATTATGATGATGAAGCCATGCTACGGAGCGAGATCACGTGATTGGAAGGCGTTCATCTGAAATAATAATTATGGTAGAAGGTGACAAAAAATATTTTAAAAATAAAATTATAAATTATTATTTATTCATGTAATAACTAGAAAATTTTGAATTAATATTTTTTTATTTTCTTAAAATATATTGATATGTTTTAAGAAAAGAATGGTGTTGATTTGGACATAATTTTCATCGTAGTAACATTATTTAAAAGTCAAAATATCCTTACAACTTCATGGTTAGATTTTGACCCCTGCGCACGTATCAGCGAATGATGAAGGTCAATGAATATGATCACATTTCATTCACTGGCCGAAATTTCTCGTGCCAGGCCAACACATGCATACGTTTTGATCACGAACGCACGAATTCTCATCTTATGCAGCCTTCCATGTCCGTATAAGCAACCTTAAAATTTAGTTCCAAAAAATGAGAGGGAAAAAAAAAAAAGTTACATGGTATGCTCTAAACCAATTATAGTCAAAGAGACGTCATGGTATGCAATCCACAAAAAAGGGAAGCATTCTCATGGAACCGAGACCCCACGCTGCAAAAGGGCAAAAACTTGGATCAATTCCTCAACAATGTGCACTGAAAAGAGAAGGTGAATCAATTTCTGTATGAATGGATAAAGACAGCAAGTCAGTGTTGGAGGTCTCTTCTCATTTTGACCGAGAGGGGGAGATGGGAGCCCACAGAAGCGGACTCAACGACCTTTCGAAGGGGTCTCCACCCACCAAAAGGTGGATGGTGTCTTGGGGTGAAGAATGAAATCCCATCAGTGGTGGAATCTGCTGGCTCTCAGGGAGGCAACGGCTGGTGCCTCCCCACAACCTTCTCCTCCACTCATCCACCCTATTTGAGTGTTTTTGGGTGCGTTCCCCACCAGGATATATTACCATGATTTCTAGCTATACTTGAAGGCTATCTCATCTCGATGGGGCATCTCACCTTTGTTCTGCAAGAGAAGCACTCATATCGAGCCTCTCTCTCTCTCTCTCTCTCTCTCTCTCTCTCTCTCTCTCTCTCTCTCTGTTGCGTTTGACCACCCTAGCTTGTAAGGAGATCATCAAATCACCCTTTCCTTTGATAGCGCAGTATGTCATGCTGGTCTGGATTTGTTCAGGTCCGAATGAACACAAGCATGATGCAAACCTTATTATTTGCTACATTGACTTGCTTTGACTGTATTGCTTTTAATAAAATTTTTGTGAAGGCTATTGCACTGGAGATTGATCTAAGCAGAAAGATTTTGATTGTTTTTACTATTTGATTGGATATGAATGTATGTTTCTAATTTTTACTTTGACCAATACAGTAAAAATGTCGACCACAGTGGGCTGGAAATGGACCGATCCAAAAGTCCATTATTTGGAACCGGACTGGGCCAGTTCAATAAACTTCAGACCAATCTGAAATTGATTCAGACTGCGGACGAAATTTTAAGCATATTGGACTAGTCTTAGGGCTGTAAAATAGAGTCCATTTATTTTTTGGATCAAAGAGATATCCGGATTCGGTCCAAAAATTTTTAAAATATAGTCATTGGGCCGGCCCAATGAACTTTGGACCGTCCCATTTCTAGCCTTACGGCCGCTACTCTCTAGGTTTGAATCTTGGACCTCCTCGAAAGGGGCCCTTTATTAAAAAAAAAAAAAAAAAAAGAAACCAACTACGCAAGATTACGTTGATTGACTCGCAAAATTAAGCCATTTAATAGAACTTGATTTGAGTGATGTGAATACGTGAATCTACCTTTTGCCTTGGTCCAATATCAGGATAAATTAGCCAGGCTGAACATCTATAAACCTAATCTCGATCTTTTTCTCATATTCTCTGGCTGAAAATATGGATGCTAAGTATATGGCAGCATGAGAAATTTTTTATAGCACGCCACCGGAACAAGATTAGGTTTGACTGTCTTAAAACTTCAAAAATTTTCTGGGTCCTGAAATGCTACTTACAACTATAAATCTACCGTAAAAAAATAATAAAATAAAGTAAATAAAATAATAAAATAAAATAAAAGTTTTTATCGTTCATAGGTGTTCTCTCGGTTATACAAACTCTTTTATATCACTCATTTACGGTTACACGGTTTTACCCACTTGCTCGGTTTCACTCTTGGCCACTTAACCGCCTTTCAAATAAATTTTACCCGATTGCTGTGCCAACACGCCATCTACGCAATTTAAATTTAGCCAGCCCATTGGCCCCATTCCTACTAATATGCAAAATATTCGGTGCAAACAGAACCAAGCCAGGTACGAAGGGAAATTACTTGACTTTCTGGCCTAGTAGACTTGGGCTAATCTAGTCCCAGCTGCACCCCATCCTACTTGCCAGGCTCCTATATATTGCCTTCTCTCGAACACTACTTTTATATTCCATGAGAACAAGAGCTTAAGATCATGCCAAATAATTTATGGCTTAGGCTTCTGCCTTGCTAGCACCAAAAGGATAAAAGCTTAATTAATAAGATGCATTCAGTTTGCACGGGAATATATAAACTGAAATTAAGATCAAACAAAGATGGCGATGATGACAAGACGAATGAAGGTGATGAGTGGATGCTAAGCTTTTCTGGTGATTGGCATATTCTCTTGCATCAAGATTTTTAACGGTGGCCATGGGCGATACCTCCAATAATCTGTTTAACAAGATTGCTTATGTGGGTTGGGGCTTGGAGTATTGCTTTCTTGCTTCGGATATGAATACCCGCGTTCATAACTTTCTAGCAACGAATATGTAGACATGGTCAAATGGGCCGTGGCTGGCACGGCCCGGCCTTGGTTTAAACACCCCTTGTCCATCAGGGCCCTAGGCCCATGGGTGGTAGACCGCGTCAAGCATGACCTGTTGGCTCATCATGTCTGTATTAAAATCCTTTTTTAGTGTAGATCGACGTATTTTTTATAAAAAAAGAAGTAGGATGGTCAGCGACATAATTGAGATGCTCCTCTATTTTAAAGATTAGTTGGATGCAAGACGAGATTTCAAGATAAAGATAGACATGATATAACATCCAATGATAATGACATAAATACTATTGATGATCAATAAAATTTATATTATTTATTTTTAATTATTAATTTTTTTTAATTATATTTTTTTTAATTATTGATGTGAGTTGCATCTATTTTTTTTTTCTCATTACATTTTGGAGGTTAGGCATAGCCTTCCTCCCTTCCTATATCATTTTGATTTTTATTAATAATTGATAGGGATTCATGCTAAAACCCTCGCCATTACAAAGTGGCTTTTTGTTTTCATACAAAAAAAATCTTGCATCCCCTCATCTTTTTTTATATTAACTCCTTAACTTTTTATTAATTTATAAAAAAATATTTTTTATAAATTTAAAAAAACTGTTACAAGACATGCGATCCATTTTAAGAGGACCAGGCTGGCACGCGAGCCATACGGTGACTAGGCACATATCATCACATCATTATGTATGGAATTACATAATTTTCTCATATTTTATATTGTATCAGATATTTGTGGTGGTGATCAATATGCCGAGATTGGCATGGGTCCTGAAATTCTCCTATCACAATAGAAGGCAAATTTATGTGGTAACCATGCATCTCCAAGATTTGCTCTTACAATCATTAAAATAGGAGATGGATTTCTCGAACCGAAGAAATGCCATCGATGATCCCTTCATCTTAATTATGAATTGGTATTGTGTTTCTTCTGCTTCATGAATCTTTTCTCGACTGTTCAAAAGGTTTATGTCTTTAATTATGAGACCGGTCGCAAGCTTCACATGTTATGTAAGAAATATATGCTCAATTATGAACTTAAATAAATAATAATAATAAGAGAATGGGTAGTTTCACATAAAACATGATAGATGGTTACCAGACCATCCAATATAACTTTCGTATAAAATAATAGGAGTTGTATCAGACTCCAGGAAATTTTATCTAAAGAAGGTTCTGAGAATTTTATCAAAAGGACTCTCAAAATTTTATCTGAAGAAAGACTTTCTATCAAGATTCAAGATACCACGGAAGAAAAGAAAAATGACATAAAAAAGGTAAAAGGTAATTCATATTATGGTAAATGTTTTTTTCTTTTTTTTCACAATCGAAAACATGACCGGGGCACTTAGAAAAATGGTATTTAATCCATCAAGGTATTTCTATCAAGATTCAAGATACCACGGAAGAAAAGAAAAATAACATAAAAAAGGTAAAAGGCAATTCAGATTATGGTAAATGTTTTTTTCTTTTTTTTCACAATCGAAAACATGACCGGGGCACTTAGAAAAATGGTATTTAATCCATCAAGGTATTTCTTTTCTAAATCTAAATACTTTAAGAGGTAAGAATTTACCTACCATAAGTCTCTTTTTATTTATATATAATGTTATTTTTTTTAATATTGGTATCAGAGCTATTTTATGGATTAAATTAATTTCTAGATATACTTGAATATGTAATTTGTAAGCTCAAACATGAAATTATACATTATGTATAGTATATATATATATATATATATATATATATATATATATATATATATCACATATATGCCAAGTCTATCATCTCATATTCCTTTCTCTTAAATCTTCTATAAAAATTCATCGCATTACCACAACCCACAACATTAATATATGTAAATGAGAAATGTTCCATATTTATTGCTAGGTTTGTATGTATGCAAGTTTTTTTAGCCACATGTACAAAGATTATTTTTGTATTTTGCATGGGCACTTCGATATATCAAATATTCTATGCAAAAGCACCATTTTTGCCAAAACACTAGTATATATAAATGAGAAATATTTTCTTTATTATTTTCTTTTTTTCAATATTCGTTTGGAAAATATATCTCATATATACAAGCCACAAAGAATCTCATATGCATAAGCCCATAATGTTTTTTTTGTTTTCTGAAATGAGAATAATAAGTTTTGACCAATAAAGTAAGAATGTTTATTTATATTTTTTTTCATTGATTTATATACATGTCTATAAAAAAAATCTCATATATATTAAAAAGCATCTAGCCATAGGCTCATAAAAAAATCTCACAAATACTGAAAAGCATCTAACCATATTTGAAATTCATTATTTCAACCTTGTAGTAGCAAAAGGTATCTACAAAGATTAGTCATGCACATAAATAAATATAAAAATAAAATAAATATAATAAAAATAAAATAAGTATAGACTTTGTATATCTTGAAATTTTGGATATTTATATAATTTTTTTAATTTTTTATTTTTCTTGTATTTGTTATAGAAAGATGATAATTGTGATCAGAAGCTACACAAAAATAAGAACATCAGAGCAATGGGCACAAGTTAAAGAAATGAAAAGACTACTGGATGAATACAGGTTGAACCTAATGTTGACATGATTGAGCATATTAAGACAGTTAATGAAATGATACAAAATATTATATTTAAGGGATATATTATAAATGTGGAGCAATAGTTTTCAGCATTAAGAGCTACCTTATCCGATCTTTGAAAATATCTATTGGATTTTCTTTGGGGATCATTTAGGCCAGATAAAACTTACTCTTAGGTAGTGGAAGTTTTTGTAAATGAGTACATGAAAATGAACATCACCAGAACAACCGCTCTCTTTCTAAGCCCTCATTTCCATCATCATGGATATATTTCCTTAGGCACTTCATACTTACCAAAGTCAGTACCTAGACATGTCCTTGAAAAAATTAAGGAGTCTATTCCAAGAAAAGTTAAATATTATCATCATTAATATATTGTAGTTGAATCATATTTATAAATATGCTTGTATATTTATAAATATGTTTGTATATATGCATATTTTTTTGTATTGACTCATAAACAGTTATTTTTTAATGCAAGTTTAATTATTTGATTATAATTGATTAAGTGGGAGAAACTATTAATGGATAGCATATTTATTATTTAAAAAATATATTTAAAAAATAAAAAAATATTATTGAGAGTAGATGATAAATAATGGTATTCTAATATAAGATATGGAAGGTGATTGGGAATATAGTGAACTTTCGATTTTATTACTTATATTAAGGTTATCATTATCTATACATGCTACAAAGTTAAATAAATATGTACATTAAAATTGAATGTGCTAGTATTTATTTTATACCAAATGTCTATATAGTTTGAAATGATATCAAAAAAATATTATTATTGATCTTAACGAAGATGAAAAATTAGATGCCAAGAATTATAATATTTGATAGATTAAGATTCACTATGTTCTTGAGGAATAAGAGGTGTTGGAAGTTATCAACCATGCCATAATCGATCCTGGTGAGGGAAATACTCAGAATAGAAGAAATCAAGAGGCTTATCGTGCTTGGAAAGCAAAAGATATCACTGCACGTGGTATTCTGATAAGTGCAATGATAGATGATCTCGCAGATAAGGGTAAACTATTTTTTACTGCTCATGAGATATGGGTGCACCTAAAAAAATTAGTGGAATAACTGTAATCAGGTTGAGACAATTGACTATCAAATTTGATACATATAAGAAATGTCCTAATCATATTATAAGCGAACATTTGAATGAAATGTCAAAGATGATTAGGAAGCTAAAAGTACTAGTCATTTCCTGATAGATCAGCAATAAGTCTAGGCATTGATCCATTCTCTTTCAAATAACTCGAAGCACACGAAGCTCAATCTGATCCATAATGATAATATCAAAAATTTTGAAGATGTTGCTCGACATGTTGAACTTAAGGAAGTGTGCATTGTATTTGATAGAGGCACTAAGAAAATCTTCCTAGTTTGTTCAAGTTTCAAAAGAAACTTCAAATTTTAAAAACAAAGGCAGGGATTATATATGAAAGGAAAAGGGCAAGAAAACAAAAGAATTTGCTTATGGGCCTAAAAAGAACTTCACAGGAAACAAGAAAGGCAAACAATTTAAATGTAAGGCCAAATCTAAGATGAAGTATTTCAATTGTGGTAAGATAGGCCATTTTTCTTGTGAGTGTAATGAGCAAAATAAGATAATACCTCATATTGATTTGTAAAATACTATTTACGTTTCTAGTATAATATTGTTCATTGATTCTTATCCTACATGGATTGTAGACTCAAGAGTCAAACCATATAAGTAGAGACCGAGGAGCATTCGTGGAGTACCATCATGTCCAAGCAAGGTCTAAGTGGATATATATAGGTAATAATGCAGACTAGAGTCAAAGGCATTGGAACATGCAAGCTGACTTAATGTAATTAAAGAATCTTGTACCATATGATGCCCTCTACACTCCGAGCATAAGGCACAATCTGGTCTCCATGAAAATTTTTCTTGGCCTCGGATATGCTTTATATTTTCATGGTTGTATTGTAGATATCTATTATAAAGATACTTTATTTACTTTAGCATATTTGTTAAATAATTTTTTTATTTTGGATGATGGATATTCTACTAATGTTTATTATAATAGTAGTTGTTTATCTCTAACCACTTCTTTCAATATTATGAATATAAAAGTGTGGGATACTAAACTAGGTCACATTGGACAAAAGAGAATGAATAAATTAGCTAAGGAAGGACTTTTGGATCTAGTTGGCAAAATATAATTAATCAATTATGAACATTATCTAGCTAGAAAAATAACTAAGAAACCATTTAAAAAAGAAACAAGGGCAGACTATCCATTACAATTAGTCCATTCAGACATTTGTGGTTTAATGAGTATTAGAGCTAGACACGTTGCGTATTATTTCATTACATTCACAGATGACTAGTCCCGAATTAGATATGTTTACTTGATTTCTCATAAGTCAAAAGCACTGGATTGCTTCAAACAATATATTAACTTAGTTAAAAATCAATTAGATAAAGAAATTAAAACTTTGAGAACTAATCGAAAAGAAAGTATCAATCTGAACAGTTTAATGAATTATGTAATAAAAGAGAAATAGATAGATAGTTGATCATTCTTGAAACTTCACAGCAAAATGGAGTGGCTGAGAGAAGAAATAAGATCCTATTGAAAATGATCAGGTCTACAATAGCATAAGCCAATCTCCCAATTTCTTATTAGAAGATGTATTGTTAATGGCTGTGCATGTATTAAACCATGTACCCTCTAAATCGATTAAGTCAACTCCATTTAAATTATAGACAAATAAGAAACCTGATCTATCTAATTTGAGACTTTGGGGGTCTGTAGTATATGTTCATGATCCTTCTAATAAATATGGAAAATCGGATCCAAGAAAAAAAGTATATCTTTATAATATATTATGAATACTCAAAAGGATATGTATTCATAGCTAAATATCCAGATGGAGGAGCAACTAAAATTGAATCATGAGATGTCACATTTTTGGAGAATAAGTTTCCAAGTAGAGGTGAGATAGATAAAGAAATTCAATTATATAAATTAAATGAAGCTAAAAATAGTAAACTTAAATCTCTTGATCCGAGTGGGAGCCGTTCTATGTCTCAAGAAAAATCATCTCAAAACTCTCAAATCCAAAAGAGTACTTGTCATAGTATTCCTTGTAAATGTTTTGAGATTTAGAGTGAGACATTTATGCTAGCTTCATATGATAAAGTAGAACCAAAGTTGATTAACAAAGCTTTATCTAGCTCTGCTAAACAAGAATATTGCGATGGAAGAGGAAATATAGTCAATGAAAGCAAATCATGCTTGGGACTTGGTTGACCTGCCACAAGGATAAATGGCTATTGGAAATAAATGGATTCTCAAAATCAAAAGAAAGATAGATGGGACAATCAAAAGGTACAAGACATGATTGGTAGCGAAAGATTATACCTAGCAGGAGGGTATAGACTATACGAAAAATTTTCTTTCATTATTAGGTTTACCTTAATTTGTTTAATACTCAACTTTTCTTAATAGAGATGGATGAAAAAATCTATACGGAATAACTTGTAGGTTTCGTGGTTAAAAGTCTAGAGGACAAAGTTTGTAAATTAGACAGATCAATATATGGTATGAAACAGTCATCCAGACAATAGTATTTAAAATTTTATAAAGTTGTGTCATAATATAATTTTAACATGATAAATGAAAATCATTGTATGTATATCAATCGTGATAGAGATAATTTTGTTATCTTGTTATTATATATTAATAATATTTTATTGGCCGGTATTAATAAGGAGTTTGTGAATACCAGCAAGAGATGACTAGCATCAAATTTTGAGATGAAAGATATAGAAAAAATTACATATATTTTGGAAGTCAAAATTTACAAGGATCATTCTAGGAGGCTTTTAGCCCTCTCTTAGGAACCTTATATTAAAAAGGTTTTGGAATGATTTTATATACAGTATTATAATCCTATTGATACTCCTATAGTAAAGAGAGTAGGCCTTAGTCTCAATATGTATTATAAAATTATAAAAAAATGAGATATCAAAGGCTCCTTACTTAAGTGCTATTGGAAGTTTAATGTATGCCACCATATAGACTAGGCCAGATATTTGTTTTATTGTTAGACTAGCAAGTTACTATCAATCATATCCTCAAAAAAAATATTAGAAATTGATCAAGAGAAATATAAGATATTTCAAAGGCACCTTGGACTATTCCTTATGTTATGAAGGATATCTCTTATGTTTGGATGGATATTCAGATATTGATTGGATAAGAGACTTAGATAAATGCAAGTCATATGTTTTCTTACTTAATAATGGTGCAATATTCCAAAGTAGCAAGAAATAAACTAGTATTACACCATCAACCATGGAAGCCGAGTTTACAGCTTACTCATCAGCAATACAATAAGCTATTTGGTTGAGTAGTTTGTACAGAGTTTGAAAATAGTAAGCGACTTAACTAGACCTATAATAGTATATATTGATAGTCAAGCAATATAGCTTACATCAAAAATCCAAAGTATCATGAAAGAACAAAATACATGATATTAAGAATAATTTTGTGAAAGAGATATTGCCATAAAATGAAGTAAACTTGAAATATATTTCTACGTAGTAAATGTTGGTTGGCCCCTTTACTAAGCCCGTTCCAAGAGATGTATTTGTTACTCATATAAATTGCATGGGACTACATAGAATATAAATTATTAAAAAATGATACATTTTGTATCAACTTTAATATTAATGAGTGATACAATTGCTTTCTAGTTGTAATATTTTTGAAATATACTAGCATATGCATATATATGTTATGAGAAATAAAAATATGTCATCAGGCAAAAATGTTAGCTCTCTCATATGAGTGATCACCTTCGACATGAGAGTTATGGTAGAAATGAGATACATATGCACCTAAGATACATAGATGATTATGAGCTAATTGCACAATTTTTTTACGTGTCACCTTGAATAAAGTAATCAACATAAGGTCCAATTTCATTATAAAGGACCGAATACTTAGTACCATCAAAATATTAGCCTGAAAGGGTATCAGATTTGAGTTTGAGTATAATGGTACTAAGAAGAGCAAGTAAATGTTAAACTCAAGCTAGATATATGAGAAAATATCTATGCTAAAGATTTGTGTTATAGTAATATATAAAATGAATAATGATATATACTCTTTTCTATTATATAAAAAAAAAGACTATCATGGCATATATTTTATACTACATGTATAAAAATGACCAAAACGAAAAAGTGATATATATATATATATATATATATATATCAATAATAATGATAAATCCCTACAATCTCATGTGTGAGTTTCTCGAGGCAAATAAATTTTATCTTGACTATTGCCTTTATAGACTTTCGACTATGTTTTAAAATGACAGGTCACTTTCTAAATATATTTTTGTTGATGATGAAGATAATTAACCTTATAAAATATGTTAGGAAAGTAATTGATATGAAACTGAGAGATATGAGTAGGAAAGGAAGGCTATTGGTTACACCAACGGTGTGTATATATTCGCTGGTTAACTAGTTATATATATGTTAACTAAATTTAGCTTCTTATATATATATTTATGAATATATATATTGCATAAAGAAAATTAAACATGATTCTTGGATGATTGAGTATATGTTAATTATTAGTGTATATATCAATGTATTTATGACAAGTGATACTCAATAGAATATCTCTATATCGATTGTTAGTAATGGCAGCTATGATATCCTTAACATGTTCACAGTAATATGCTAAAAGTATTTTTGGGTCGCACTGCCTACTTATCTGTATGAATAATCATCAAAAGATGTCCATCATTATGCTAGTCGATGATATAAGAAACATATACCCAATTATGAGCTTAAATAAATAATAATAAGAGTGTGGGTAGTTCTACATAAAACGTAGTAGATGGTTACCAAACCATTCAATATAACTTCCGTATAAAATAAGAGGAGTTACATCGGACTCAGAGAATTTTACCTTCTAAAAATTTTATGAAGTTTTATCTGAAAAATGATATTTTTTCGAAAATTCAAGGTCCCACGAAGAAGAAGCAAAACACCATAAAAGTGGTGAAAGGCAATTCAGGCTTTTTTTTTTTTCCCCCATTTTTTTGTGATTGAAAATATGACCGAAATACTTAGGGAAACGGTATTTAATCAAAGGTGTTTCCTTTCTAGATCAGATAAGTATTTTCTGGGTCAAGGCCCAGTCCAACGTCCACATATTTGGAAACCAAATTAGCTTCATGAGTCCACGTGTACCAGCCACTTGCATCACAGGCCAGTCCAGTGCCAATATCTTCTTATTTGTTCTGTTTTTTTTTCCATCAACCCATGGACTTTCCAAAGGGTCGAGCATTATTTCTGGTGCTATTACCCTTGTCCAAGTTGGCTTAATTATGGATGTCTGATAGAATCCAGTGCACATGGAAGAGTTGGTATGATCGCATCCGGGCGGTCGATCCGGTGCGGATGTCAACATCAAGGTCAGCCAACTGGTTGAAGGGACAAATAGTAGAGGACAAAAAACTGAAATGCATGGAAGAAAGAAACTAGGCACGGTAAGTACTTAGACAATAACCTTTAATAAGCAAGCAAGCAGATAATTAAATGGAAAGCAGAATAAAGACCATATTAATTAAATGAAGTGATGATAAATAACCTTGATTTGGTCGCCTTTTATATGCAGATACAAGAACTAAATTCGAGGTCTGAGTTGTTTAAAATAATAATAATACATAATAAAGCATCCAATAACAAAGTCATCATACACGTAGGAGAATAGGCCTATTTTTTCGCCAAAAAGGTTTTGTTAATAACCATCGCAGGTTAGCAAGGAGAAGATGGAAGATTGCCTTGCAAGATCAGCAAAGCCAACGGTCAATAATATCGAAGCCTCGGAGACCACATTGCAAGAATGTTCCAAGACAGTAGAAGAGATCAAGAAGGCTCGGGAAAGTGCCATGCTTTCCTGGTTAGACTCCAAGCCAATTGCTGATGAGCTCGAAAAGCTTCAGTCGGTCGTCTCGGGAACAAAAGACAGGCTCACCATGGCAATCACTTCTATTGCATCACTCGAATCCCAACTGGAGTCCACAAGCAAAAGCATCAGAATCAAGAAAGATGAGGAGGGCAAGTCAAGATTGGTGATCAGAGAGATGCATGAAGACATCGACAGAAATCGCAAAGAATTGGAGATCCTCAAAGTGGAGATATTGGAAGAAAATGAATCACAGGCCAAGCTTAAAGAAGAGCTTGGCCTTAAAAGGCACTCACTGGGAACTTTGCAAATGACGGAGAGAGCAATTAACATGGAAATAGAAGCGTTCGATGCCTCGGTTAATGCTACCATTTATCGAACTAAGCTTGTGAAAATGGATCACAACATGGTAGCACTCTCACGAGAAGAATATCATGCACTGCGTAGGAAAACCAAGAAAGAAACTGCCTTGGCAAATCGGCGCATCGCCGTTGCAGAAGAACGATGGAGAGAAGCAGAAGCAAGCAAAGCAAATGCATCACAAAAACTAGATGCACTCCAAACAAATAAGCAACTCAAGGAGATTGGAGTACAAAGGCCGGGGTTGTCATCAGAAGTACATGAGATAGAAGATAACAAAGCCATGATCAAGTTCAGGAGCACGGAGGCAGCGGACGAGATCACCAAAGCTAAAGGTACTTCTCCACTGCATCAAGAGGTAAAAGATGCTGAAAGAAATTCCCGACATTCAAACAGTAGATTAAGAAGTGGAAGCAATTGGGAGATGGCCAGGAAGAAAGTATCGATCTGTCAAAAACTACAGAAATGTTCTGTGCGAAAAATCATGGGGTGCTTCGTGTGATGGCTGTGAATTTTAAATTCCTCGTTTTGCCAGATATAGTATACGAATATGATGTTCCGATGTCGCTTTGCAATCTATATATGGCACAAACTAGCAAGTTTCAAACATTGCTTGGTTTGAACTTTGAATATAATTCCAGAGAGGGATCTGGATGTTACCATGATAGGCATGCAGCACTTGTAGATTGATAATTTTGTCAGAATAATGTATACACTTGCTCATATAATTCAGCATAAAGAAATGGATATAAATACTTGAATCTTTCTAGACTAAAAAGTTCCTTCTCCTACTTGTCCCTGAAATATTTAGTTCTAAATTAAGCATTTGGCAGCTCTGAATGAAATATCTAGACTAATCTTTGTTCCTGTTAAATAAGTTCAACGTACCCAGAACTACAAACGGCAGTCAACTTGTTATCGATATGAGCTTCCTTCGAGGATTTTGTCCATGATATAAATGCTCATTAGAGTTCTAGCGAACTTTTTTTTTTTTTTTAAGAAAAAGGATGTCACTAAGTAATTTTATTCTGAACCGGTATGATATTTGCTGGGCAATAATACGAGAAAAAATTTACCTGGAAATATATGGTTGCCACAAATTCTCATTTGAACGTTCTGAAATAGGCTTTTAAAACAGAAAATTTAATTGTGAAGAGGTTTTTATTAATAAGTGCAGATTCGTTCTCAAAAGAGGGGGGGGGGGGGGGGGGGGGAGGTGCAAGATTCCCGGTTTACTTTTGCCCTGGAACTCTTCAAGATAATTATTTGTTTTTATATCTAAAAAGAGAGATTAAAAAAGATGGATATAGATTTGGGGTTGGCATCGATGGGTAAGATTAACTTATAACCGTTGGAGAGAGACCCGAGTCTTGGTTTTCCTCATCTGTGCGAGAAATTTTCTCAAATATCATATTGGACAGGGTTTCTTATCTTTTGAATGCATATATGGCAACTCATTTCAAATCTTTTCTGAATTAAAATAAAATTAAAATTCATGCAATCATGCCTAACTCCCTCATCTCCACTTGTGTTTCTATTCGCTAGTATTTGGTAGGTGCTCTGCTCTATATCTGATCAGCCGTAAGATTCCCTGTTTCTTTTTACATTATTGGACTCTTGGAGATTTCCTTTTTGGAAAAAAAAGAGATTAAAAAGGATAGAAATAGGTTTAAGGTTCGCATTTATGGTTGAGATCTATTGATTATCGTGGGAGAGGACCTAGATATTTTAGTTGGATTCTCTTGACAAAAATCCATATGTTAATTAATTATCTTTTGGCATTCCTTGTCCTGAAAAAAGATGATTAAAATATATATCTATAAAAGAAAAAGTAAAAAGATAGATACTTTATCAAAAATAAAGAAAAAGATACATATATATATAAAAGATTACCATCTTTAACATGATAAGGTCATTATAATATTAGAGATATGCCGTCACCCATGTCCATGTCTATTTTTAAATCCAAATGCCCACTTTCCTGTCAACCTATTGGAAGTTCCACATGGGATCCACAATCTATGGAAACTTGGGTCACGCTTGCGATTTGTGTCCCTTGGCTGCCAATGTATCTACAGATTTGTAGCATGTATGATCAATATCTGTGTTCTCCATACATGCACATAGTTTCAACAACTATAATATGTAAAAATAACTTGCTATAATATATAATCAATATCTTTATTCTGCATACATGCACATGGTTTCGGCAAGTATAATACATAAAGATAGGTCTGTATAAGATTTATAACCAATACCTTCTTTTTTTGGTAAAAAAAAAATATAACCAATACCTCTATTCTGCATACATGCACGTAGTTTCAACAAGTATAATACATAAACATAGTTAGGCAGCAACAGGTATGGTAAATAAGACTAACAATATTTGCTAAAAAAATATCGCATTTTGAAAACACATCACATTATGACAAATTGACTGATTATTGTATACATCAAAGGTTGAACTAAAGCACATGCCATCGGAGGGTGAAGGGTGGTTTAAAAACTTCAAACCCTCATCGGCCTATACAGGCGCCTGTGCCATGTTCTTTTTCTTGGATCTGGTCTTTATCCGTTCATCCTAGAGTGGCTCTGTTTATCTGGAAGCTGGTTTGGGGATGCCTTCCTATATGTTATTTGCTCTCATCGAGGGGGCTATATATTCCTCCTAACTGCCTTTTCTGCTCTCTGGAGCTTGAGACGCAGACTCACTCCATTTTCACATGTCCGAGGGTGACGTCTATATGGAGATTGGCGGGTTTTTCCTCTCTTCGGGCATTGGGTCAGGAGGTCGAGGACTTCTTCTTCTCCGCTCTGCACCAGTCTGCATCATATCAGTTTTCCTTTACTGTTTATTTGGCTTATCATATTTGGTTGTCTAGGAACAACCACATATTATCTGCTATTGCTACTTCCCTTAGATTCGTGGTGGAGAGAGCTAGGGTGGATGCTATCGAGTATTGGGGACTGACTGATTCGCGGTTGGAGACCTGGGATTCCCCTTCTACTCACCGAGCGACCTGTCCGGTTTTTGTCACTTGGGAACCCCCAACTCCGACCTACTGTACAGTCAATTTTGATGGTAGTCTCCGTCAGGATAGCGGGGCAGCTGCTTTCATTATCCGGGATTCATCTCTTGGCTTTATTGCAGCTGGTGGCATTCCGGCCTGGGATGCTACTGTCCCTCAGGCGGAGCTAATGGCAGCTTGGATTAGGATTAGATACGCCCGTATTATCCTCCAGATGGATTGCCTTATTATCGAGGGCGACTCCACCACAGTTGTTTTTTGGATTGATCAAAGGACGGACGCGCCTGCTCACCACCCTCTTATTAGAGATATCCATCTTTTGAGGCAGGGTTGTCTTTATTTCTCGGTCAAACATGTATATAGGGAGGCGAACTCAGCAGCTGACTGGGTAGTCTCGTATATTGCCAATTATTCGGGTCCGATCTTATGGACCGATTGGCATTCTGCTCCTCCCCAGCTTTGGAATATTTTGTTGGCTGATTATCTTGGATGTATTTATCTTCGCCCTTAATGAATACACCGTTCTGGTAAAAAAAAAAAAAAAAATACTTCAAACCCTCTCGAAGTGTTAGTTGCTTACATGGCAATTTTACATCAATGATTTTGTTTTTTTAATAAAAAACTATATATATTATATATATATATATATATATATATATAGATAATTATTTTTGAAGGTAAATGAAATAAAATGTTTAGCATCATCCATATAAATATCATAGAAAAGTTAATCAACTTTTCAATTAACCAATTTACCCATATTTTTATACTTTTTAAGGTGAATAAGTTACTTTTTCATGAATAGCAACTATTTATAAAATAAAAAAATTATTTACTGGTTAAATTATTTTTTGACTGCCTAGTAAAATAACATTTAATTCCTCATAAACCAGTTATCTACTATTCTTTATAACTAAAAAATATAAAAAATATTATAAAAAATATGAATAAATTTTAATAACTTATTTAAAAAAATAGTGATGTAAAAAATATAGATAACATATTTTAAAATCACTACTTTATATAAAAATATAAATAAATTATTTTTTATTGAAATATTATCATAAAATATTTATCAAAAAAAAAATAGTTTCTAGTTAGTTTTTTTAACCACACAAGAATGGGGGATTTTTTTAAAATATTATTTTTTAAAAAATATTTATGGAAATAACGTACTGGTAGATATATGTACAATTATAAAGTAGTTTTGGTAAGGTGGCAACCAGGTGTGAAACTGCAACATGCGGTTTCAATAATCCAAGTGAAATTAAAAAAATTAAATATTAAAAAAAATCTAAAATTTAAAGAATAAAAAATGTTAAAAATTATTAAAATAAAAAATTAAATAATTTTATAAATTTTAGTACATTTTAAGATATCCATGATAAAATAATAATAAAATATATAATCAATTAGTTATGTCAACTAATATTTTAATTAATAAAATATATAATATTTAAATATGTTATAATACATTAACTTAGTAATAATATTTTAATACTTTTATGCTATTAGAAATATAATATTAAAAATTTAATATTATAATATCTAATATTAATATATATATATATATATATATATATATATGATAATCATATAATTAATTATTAATAAAGAAGTTTAATATCACTAGTCCGGTAGCCAAGTTGGTGCTAGTTCAATCGCCAGGGTTATGAAGGGTACCCGCCAGCCTGACTAGCAACCAGACTGATCCGGGCTGGCGACCGACTGGCATCGACCTGATAGGTGGACTGGCATCGAACTGACGACTGAACTAGCATTAAGCTAGCGATTAAACTGGCACCATCATGATGGCCAGACTATCAGTTGGACTAGCACTGGCCTGCTGGCCAGACTAGTGATTGACTAGCACTAGCTGACGATTAGACTGCCTCCAATTTAGTAGCTAAACTGGCACCGACCTGATGGGTAGACTGGCGACTAGACTGGCACCGAACTAGTAGCTGGACTACGATTAGACAAGTATCAGATTGGTAGTCGGACTAGCAACTAGATTGGCACTGACCTGGTGGCCAAATTAGAGATAGGACTAGCACCGGGTTGAAGACTGGTCATAAGTAAATTAAAATATTGCTAGTTCGGTCGCAAACCGATGACCTCCATTTTCTAAACAAAAAATTCAAAAAAACTAAAAAAGTTAAAAATATATAAATAAAGTTATAAGTTGTTACCTTGATAATTTAATAAAATAAAATTCATTATAATATATAATAAATAATATAAATGTAATACTAAAATATAGTAATATATTTATTATTTATTATAAATATAAGTAATGCATTATAATATATTTAAATGTTATGTATTTCACTTATTAATATTTTTTATTAATAATTAATTCTATAATTTTTTATATATATTAATATTAGATATTATAATATTAAATTTTTAATATTATATTTCTAACCGCATAAATTTATTAAAATATTATTACTAAATTAATGTATTATAATATATTTAAATGTTATGTATTTCATTAATTAAAATATTATGAAACATAACTATTAATTATTTATTTTAATATTATTTTATCTTGGATATATTAAAATGTATTAAATTTTTTTAAATTATTATAAAATTTTGTTTTTATTTGAATACTTTTTTAAAATCTTGATTCTTAAAATCTTAGGATTTCTTTTGATATTTAATTTTTTTAAAAAATTAATTAAATTAAAATTACATGTTTAATTTATGATTTCAATCAAATGAAACAGCATGTTTAGCCAACTGTCTCATGCACAGCTGCTATCTCATCAAAATTATCTAAGAATTATAAACATAACCAGGGTATGCTATTTTTATTAAAAAAAATTAAAATAATATTTTTTAAAAAAATTTTAAGAACAGATCCAAGGATAGGAATGATAATGGATCGGGTTTGGATTGGATCATCCAAAATCCATACCCGTCCCGCTAAAAAATTATCCGCTCCATATCTATCTCGAAGTGGGTATAAAAAAATCATATGTGGATCAGATCGGATCGGATCGAGTATTCCTGATCTCATAAAACTTAGTTTATTTAAAAGTTAAATGGATCGTATCGGATCGGATCGGATATATCCATTCCATATTCTATTTACTTAAATATTTTATAAATATATAATTTTTTATATATAAATAAATCGGGTTCGGATCGAAATGTACTACTATCCGTATTCGATCCGAATCCGAGTTGAATTTTTTTTATATAACATATGCCTATTTATAAATTAAATAAATCAAATTTTATTATCGATACATGTACGATCCTTAAAAATTACCATCCCTGTCTAAGACTCTAAGGAAGCCGATTACTAGCATAAAGGTTAGTCCGCTGACGTCACAGCACTCAATCACCTCTCTCATGTCTTCGTCTACTGTCAACCAATTACCATATTCCACGTGGTACTAAATTTCGTGTGACGACGGCGCTCCGTATGCTTTCACAGCTCCTCAGGGAACGACGGGTGTTCGGCTATCAGATTGTAGGCTTTATATACCCAAACCTGTCCTGATCGCACAAAAGTAGGGCCCATTCCAAATTGCCGCGCTTCCCAAAAAGTACGCGTGGCTTGGTATTAAGCGCCAAAAAGTAGTTCTTGTCCAATGGAACCACCACGTGATCCGATTCACGGCGAAAGCACGGAGGCACACCGCCGAGGTCCATGGCCTCCTATCAGAAAGTCCAAAATACCTCTGTCCTCTCCCGAATAAGCATGAAGTCACTAACGAGAAGCTTTTGTCCTTTTACGTCATTTACTCTCAAGTGCCTTGCCTAATTCCCCTCCTCATTTCGCCGCACCTGCAGGGAGAGCTGGAAGAAGCAATGGATACCAGCGGCGGTGGCCGGGCGGAGGCGGAGCGGTGGATGGCGATCGCAGAGAAGCTCCTCGCCGCCCGTGACCTCGTCGGAAGCAAGCGATTTGCCGAGCGGGCGATGGAGGCAGACCCCCTTGTCGACGGCGTCGACCAGATCCTCGCCGTCGCCGATGTCCTCCTCGCCTCCCAGCTTCGCATCAACAACCACGTCAACTGGTATGCGGTCCTCCAGCTTCCCTCCTCCCCCGACGGCCGCGACCCCTCTGCCGTCAAGCTCGCCTACCGCCGCCTAGCTCTCCTCCTTCATCCCGACCGCAACCGCTCCCCTGGCGCCGACGCCGCCTTCCACCTTGTTGCCGACGCCTGGTCCGTCCTCTCCGACCCTTCCAAGAAGTCCCTCTTCGACGCTGAGCTCCACATCGCCGCCTCCGCCGCCTCCAAACCCTTCCCCTTCTCCTCCTCCGCCGCCGACACCACCTTCTGGACCTCCTGCACCTTCTGCTGCCATCTGCACCAGTATGCGCGCGCCTACCTCAACCGCTCCCTCCGCTGTCCCACCTGCCGCCGGGGGTTCACCGCCGCCGAGATCGCCGTTCCGCCACCCATCATCCCCGGCACTGACATGTACTACTGCTCATGGGGTTTCGTTCCTCTAGGGTTTCCCGGTGGGCCGGGCTTTGGCGGCATCCCGGATCTCAATAGCGCCAGCGGGTGGAAGCCCTTCTATCCGCTGTTCCCCTGCTCGGGGAGCCACCCCTCGCAGCCGCCCCCCGACAACCCAAATGACGGGCACGGCCAGCCACCACAGGATAGCGGGAAGAAGCAGAGTACGGCCCCGGCCGCGAGGAATCAGAAGAAGATGGCAAGGAAGAAGGTCGGCGGAGGCCTAAAGAAGAGGACTTGGGCTGCAGAGGGTGGGGGAAGGGGTGGCACTGAGAGTGAATTGGGGAAAACTGGCCTTGAGGCATGGGAGGGAAGCGGGGCAAAGGCTGCCACCACTGATGTTGACGAGCAAGTGGAGTTCAGGGGCATTAACATTAACGAAGCGGCCAAGGGATCGGACAGTGGCGCTGGGGTTGCGGTGGATGGAGGGGACACGATGAACTTCCATATCGATATCGATGCTACTGATGAGCTTCTGGGTAATCTGCAAAACCTTCCCTTCTTGAAGGTGGACGAGATTCCAATGCATTTGCCGTAATAGCTGTTGTTGTAAGACGGAGCAAACACGTGGGTCAGAGTAGATGGTATGTATGGTTATCGGCTCAGAAATGTTGTACTGGAGACTGCATCCTCGAATGTATAATAATTATGACAGTGTAATTTTCTTTTAAAAAGCCATCTCCCTTGGTCTTTCAAGTTTGAGGTCAACCCTTCTCAAGGTTGGATAGCAGAGCATACTGCTTGCTTAGGTGGGAAATTGTGCAGTCGTTGGTTCTGCTGTTTTGGCTGAAGGGAATTCTTTTGGCAACTTGGTACTTCTTCCCTCTTGCAGCAATAAACAGGAGGACTCATAAAGGTATGCTTTAAGTTTTAAATTCTCTGCTTTACTTGATTTTATTATGTTTATCTGTTCAATTAAGAATGATTTACTTCTCTTAGGTTGGTGGTATTTAGATATCCTGTGTCCTTATCAGAACTGGATTTGTGGCTTGTTGCTTGTTTTGTATTACATCCTAACTTTGGTGATTGATTTATATTGGGCTAGGAGAATGTTTAGCATTGCAAATTGGTATTACACTCTACGTTGTGCAGCTTTTAGCACTTCTTTATAAATTTGATGATGGTGATGGGTTTAGCTTATATCTTTACACTCCATGCTATACATACCTGTGAATTATATGCTTTTTGTAATTGCCTGTTCTATGGGTTTTCATGCAATATGTGTTTGAATGATATCTTCAGTATTTGGGTTTTGCAAGTACCTGACTTGTATGTTTGAGGTTGCAAAGCATTTGGATACCATGATCGACACTGTCTTCTTCATATTGCGGGTACATTATGTCTCACTCAGGAATTTTATTGATGTGAGCTTTCTAGTAGGAGACAGGTCAAATGTTCTGTAAAATTGACATACATTAAGTACAGATCTGTGTTGATTGAAAGTCAAAGAATCAATGTTATAAGCAAGAACTTCTTTCTTAGGAAAGAAGGCAGATGAAATGGTAATGGTGTAGCGTGGGGACAATAAATTCAATTGGCCTCTTATCTTATGAGGTTCACAACACCGTGTATCCTGTGTCTTTGGAACTTCAAGAAGCAAGAACAAGTAAATCTGATGGTTAACCATGTTCAGTTGTTAACTTGTTATTCAGCTTCCTTTTCATTATGGAATGGAGTTGCATAAAATTCTATACCTCAAGGTTTCAAGAAAGGATCTGGGAAAATTTTAAAGTGAAATTTTCATTGTGTTTTTTTACCATGGTTTGAAAAGTCAACCTTTCAAGATTTAATTGAGGACATGGAAGATTATTCATGCAGGAATATTGTGTTACAACTGAAGAAGTGGGTCCAACTGTAAGGGCATCATTAAAGGGGCAAATTTGTGAATGGTGGCAAAGTTTTGAAGTCCCAATGTATAAATTTTGTGGATTGCCTTCATGGCATGGTAGAATACATATCCATATCTTCAAAACATCCACTTGGCTTACCATGACCTTGGGATGTAATCTTTAGTGTGTTAGGATTCCTGGATTGAAAGGTAACATGCTGAAATTTTAAAATCAGAATTTTACAGCAGAAAACTAAATTAACGATTAATTTTTGCATACTAGATCTAATCTAAATACCTTATGATCATTTTATATACTGAAATCAATGTAAAATTTGAAATCAATAATCTGAAATTCAGAAGATTAAGATATACCTCTTGCCCTTAATCCTTCTTTGAACTGTTTAGATCTGGATGTCGTAGGTTTTGTCAAAGCCGTTCAATCGCCCAGCCTCTACAGGTATGCACATAGAGCCAACTCGATCCGAAAGCACTTTTCGATTTTTGATGTGCTAGCTCTCTTGCAGATCCGGCTTTCGGACGGTTGGATTTTTAAAATCTTCTTTGTTCTTCTCAAGAACCGAAGTAGAAGGCAGCAACTTGAAGAACACTGCCGCGTGAACTCTTTCACGCTCGATGAAGGGAGGAGGACAAGGATCAAGAGAGAACCTTTCTCTCTTACTTTCTCTCACTTTGTTCTCAAGGGTGGCGTGAGGAAGAAAGTAGATGGGTGCAAGAACAAGGGAGGGGGTGCCAATTACTCTCTTATCCGATTTTTTCATTGGAAAATTTTTTCTTAATAAAAAAGATCTCATGCAAGAAGCCTTTTGCGCCAACCATCTAGATAGATCCTATCCTAATTCATTAGAATCCAATTCAAACAAGGATTAGGATAAGAGCCAAAGTCTCTAAATATGAGGACTTTAGATGGTGGGGTGCTAACTACTTAGGCATCTGATTTTTTTTTCGAGAAAATTCACGTGAAACTCTTTTCACGCAAATCCAATATGTGCGCCATCTCTTGGCACCCTTCCTTCTTGGGCATGGGTCAAGGTGAGAGTAACCCAGTCTAACTATATTTCCAATTCCTAGTCTATTTAGGAATTAATTCCTAGCCTAATTCAAATCTGATTTGAAATCAATTTGAATCAAACCAAATCCTAATCTAATTATGATTCAATTCAATTCCCAATTGGATTGGGAAACTCGATCAAACTAATCCTAATTAAATTAAATCTAATTTAATTCAATTAAGACTTGAATGGTCAAATCAAATTCGAAGTCCATTCAAATCTAATTTGAGTTAAACCCTAATCCTAATCCAATTAGGATTCAATTTCAATTCCTAATTAAAACTAGGAAGCCCAATTCAAATTCAATTCAAAATCGATTTGAAGTCAATTCGGGCCAAATTCTAATCCTAATCTAATTAGGATTCAATTTTAATTCCCAATTGAAACCGAGAAGTTCAATTCAACTCGAATCAAATCGATCCTAAATTTAATTCAATTAAGACTTGAATGATCAAATCAAATTGCAACTGTTGCAATTAAGTCCTAATAAATTGTCGTAACTTGTAACTTTTACAAATTAGCTCAATTTATCAATCATATTGATAATTAGGCTTTGATCTAATCTATTAATCAAGTCTAAACCCTTATTGTGTTTGATCCCATAGATCTTATTGTCTGATAATAAGACATACTATAATATCCATCATAGTATCATTGAAACCCCTTTCAATGAATTAGAACGGTTTTAACTCATCTCAATCAAGGGTCATTGATCTAAAAATAATCCAAGTAAGTTCTTACAATCCATCAGTAATGCCTAGCAACATGTTATGGCAATTCTAGTATAACATAATGTTTAGAATCTCTAAATTTGGTTAACGTATGATTCGGTTTTTCTATCATAAGTTCTAACAAGATGGAGGTCTTGGAGAGTTCGTCAAATCCCATCATCCGTCATATGAAAGATTCAATCAACTCAAATCCAACTTATGAAATCTTATAAAAATTCTTTTCCATCCTTCACATTACCGTGGCCATGATCTTAAGGACTTAGCTTCTTAAATCTCATAGAACTACTCTTCTACCAAGGTTGATAGATTCTGTATAGACGCACACCCTATTTCTATAGCTAACCTGATGCAGTCAACATGTATCACAAAGATTCAAGTGACTAGGTTACCAAATGATTGTGTAGTTAAACTATATCAAGCTTGCTATGAGTAGCCAAGGTATCGCAGGTCAAAGAATCATTTACATTATCATAACATCGAGAAAATCATTGACAAGTAAGTAGACATCCAAGTGACTTCCCGTATGGTGATGCTCAGTATCATTATTCTTTAACAACTCTCTAGTGTTCTTATACTGTAGATTTAAAATTAATCTATCCAAAAGGGAAGTGATCCATGCACTGATCTTGACAGATCAATCACCATCCCTGTGATGATCCAACGACCGGAAGCAATTCAAGAATTAATTTTTAATACACATATCTCAAATTCTAACTTTTGAGAATATATATCATTAACTATTAATTTTTTGGATGATTTAAGGACACATTACACAAGAATGGATAACATAAGTCCATGTTATTAATAAAAATTGATTAAGTACAAGTGATGATCTAGAAAAGTATAATATGTCAGCCAAATTGGTTTCTAAGACATATATTTAATAATCTCCCATGCATTAAAGCCAATTTGCTATAAATCTAAGTTCCATCTTCTTAAGGTGGGCTTCAGTCTTCTATTGGTTGAGTAGCTTTGTTAGTAGATCCATCACGTTATCTGTGGAGTCAACTATTTTCACCTTGATGTATTTCTTCTTAAGATAGTCGTGTACGATGTGAAACCATCACTCGATATGCTTGGACTTATGATGAGATCTCGGTTCCTTAGCAACGACTATGGCGCCGTTGTTGTTGTAATACAGTGGGATGACATTTGATGGTATCACTTCGAGCTCTGTAAGAAATTTTTTGTATCAGAAAGTTTTCTACGCAACTTCCTATGCAGTGATATACCTAGCTTTCATAGTTGAGTCTGCAATGGTGGGTTGCTTGGAACTCTTCTAACTAGTTGAACCATCATTGCATACATATACTAAAGTAGATCTTCTATCATAAGGATCAAACATAAAGTCTGAGTCAATATATCCTTCAACCCGCAACTTAGATCCTTCTCCAAAGATCAAGAACAAATCTTTAGTCCTTTTGAAATACTTAAGAATGTTCTTCATAGCTATCTAGTATGCTTACCTGGATTCGATTGATATCTGTTTGTGACACTCACAGCAAGGGCTATATCAGGTCGAGCACATAGCATGATATACATGAGACTTCCTATTATTGAAGCATAAGGGATCTTGCTCATGCATTGAATTTTCTCAAACGTGCTAGGATACATCTTCTTGGAAAGATAAATGCCATGTTTGAAGGGCAAAAGTCCTCTCTTGGAGTTTTCCATGCTGAACCTTTTCAGTACTTTCTCTATGTACATTTTTTGTGAAAGGCCTAACACCCTTTTAGATCTATCTCTATAGGCCTTTCTTTCCAGAATATAGGATGCTTCCCGTACATCTTTCATGGAGAATTTTTTAGACAACCATCTTTTGATCGAGGTTAGCATGGAAATGTCATTTCCAATCTAGGGAATTCATCCACGTACAATACGAGAAACATGACAGCACTCCTACAAACCTTGTAGACACAAGACTCCCTGTTCTTGATGAAATCAAATGATTTGATTACATTATTAAAATGAGTGTTTCAACTCCAGGATGCTGGCTTTAATCTATAAATGGATTTTTGCAGCTTGTAGATTTTATAATCATTATCACTGGAAGTGAAACTTTTAGGCTACTTCATATAGATATCTTTCTCAAAATATCCATTAAGGAATATAGTTTTTACGTCCGTCTGTCAGATTTTATGATTATAGTAAGCTCCAATTGCAAGTAATGTATGGATGAATTTTAACATGATCACCAGTAAAGTATCCTGATAGTCAATGCTTTCGTATTGACTATAGCCTTTTACCACTAGCCTAGTCTTTTAGGTCTCTACTTTTCTATCTACACCTATTTTTCTTTTGTAGATCCATTTGCTTCAATAGGTACTATATTCTTTGGGAGATCCACTAAGATCCATACTTGGTTTGAATGCATGGAGTCAATTTTCGACTTCATAGCATTCAACCACTTCTCGGAGTCAATGTTGGATATTATCTTGTCATAAATTTTGGGATCATTTTCATGTTTTCTGTCTTTTGTGAGAAACATTTTCTCTATATCCTTTGTGAGAGTACATATGTACCTCTCATAAGGATGGAAGATCTTACTAGATTTACGAGGCAGAGGAGTTTCTACACTGATTAGCTTAGAAAGAATATGTTCGGTAGGTTCTACAGCCTGTTGCTCTTCAGAGACTTCTTCAAGCTTAATTTGCCTTCCACTGCTTCCATCTTATATAAACTATTTCTTCAAGAATATGGTATTTCAACTCACAATCACGTTGTGATCCTTTGGAAAGTAAAAATAGTCTCTCATTATCTCTTTAGGATATCCAATGAAACGAGCTCTTATAGATAGTCTCTAACTTATCCGTATGTTATCTTTTGACATGGACCGGACATTCCCAAATCTTGAGATGTCCAAGATTTGGTTTCTTACTATGCTACATCTCATATGGTATGGTAGGAACAAATTTAGAGAGAACTCTATTCAATAAATAAATAATGAAAAATAAAGCATGTCCCCAAAGAAACAAGGATAAGTTAATGAAGCTCATCATGGACCGGACCATCTCTAATAGTATCCTATTTTTCCTTTTTGATATCCCGTTGAGCTAAGGTGTACTAGGAGGAGTCCATTGTAAGACTATGTCATTCTCTTTAAGATAATCCTGAAATTCTTCACTAAGGTATTTTCCTCGATCTAATCGAAGAACTTTAAGGGATCTTTCGATCTATTTTCTTATTTCATATCTAAATTCTTTGAACTTTTCAAATATCTCAGATTTGTATCTCATAAGATATATATACCCATATCGTGAGCAATCATTGATAAAGGTATTGAGATAGAGATAGTCACCTCTGGCTTGCACATCAAATGGGCCACACACATTTGTGGTTCTAGGATAAGTATTTCAATGGTCCTCTTTTCCAGTGCCGGCTATAGGGTAAAGCCACTAAAGCCCTTGCTTTAGGCCCCCATTACATAGCATTTAATAGGCACCATTAGCAAAAAAGTATTTATAGCATTTAATAGGCACCATTAGTAAAAAAAATATTTATAGCATTTATGATAGGTATTTGTATTCACATTTAAGGCACCTTAGATATTAGCAAACAGCATTTATATCATTTTTAAATTCTCTTTCTCAACTACGAAGTTGTTTCTCTCATTTCCAATTAACAAATGGTAAATTGAATTTATGAAGTACAAACGGATACTTTTTTTTTCTATAAAACCAAGTTGTTTTCAATTTATAATATCTACTTCTTAATTCTTCTTTTCTCATTCTCTTAACTTTTTTTCCTTAGCAGTACTTTCAAGGCTCTCAACTCACATTCTCCGCACTCCTACATAAGGCTTGCTTGATTATTCATCTGATTTACAATAAGCATTCAACAATCAGGTACTATTGTTCTAAACTTTGCAAACTTTTTATTTTTAATTTAAAATTTATATTATATTATTATATTATCTCTATTTTATATAATAGTTAATTCATTGAGTTAGAAATTTTGATTGTTGATCTTGTATCAGCCATTTAAAAAATATAAGATAATTATAATATCTAATTTTTTTGGTACTTTATAATAAGAATTTAAATATGTCAACTCGAAAATATGAATCTGGTTATTCTAAACTTCAAAAAAAAGAAGAATTGAAAGTTTAACTCTATCTTAAAAAGGGGCTCTTGATAAATTTTTTACAAGCAATAAAAATAATACATCAGAAAATATTGGTGAATGTTCCTTAAATAAACAAGTTAATAATCTTTTAGAATTAGATGATAATGAAATACTAGAACAAGAAGAAGTTAATGAAGTGATTCAAATTGATACTCAAAATCATAATGAAGAGAACCAAACTGTTGATTTAAATGATTGTATTCCTAAAAATTTATGATCCAAGTCAATGGATAAATATTGATACAAATTTGAGAGATTTATTAGTAGAAAAAGGTCCAATTAGAATTAATGATATAGAGTTTCATAAAGATGAATTCTCAAGACATTTTTCTACTACATATTATATTCAAAAGTTGGCAAATGGAGAGAAGCATGAAAGAAGATGGCTAGTTTATTCAAAAGACTTGGATAAAGTATTTTGTTTTTGTTGCAAATTATTTAATTCAGCTTTTAGTACAAGTAAACTAGCTAATGTAGGTACTAGAGATTGGAGAAACCTTAGTGCTAAACTTAAAAGTCATGAGATGAGTAATGAGCATATTATTAATATGAGTTCATGGATTGATTTAGAACTGAGATTATTGAAAAATAAAACAATTGATAAAAGTATTCAAGAACAAATAAAAAGAGATGAAGAACATTGGAAAAAAGTATTAACAAGAATTCTTGCTGTAGTACAAACTCTTGGTAAAAATAATTTGGCTTTTCGTGGAAAAAATGAAAAGATTTATCAAAAAAATAGTGGAAGTTTTTTAAGTTTAATTGAAATGATTGCAGAATTTGATCTGGTGATGCAAGAACATGTTCGACGTATTAAAGATAATAAAATTCATACTCATTACCTTGGACATAATATACAAAATGAATTGATAAATTTGTTAGCAAGTGAAATTAGAAATAAAATTATTAAAAAAATTATAGAGGCAAAATATTTTTCAATAATACTTGATTGTACTCCAGATGTAAGTCATCAAGAGCAAATGTCTTTTATATTACGATGTGTGGATATTTCATCAAGTCCAATTAAAGTTATAGAATATTTTGTTGAATTCTTAAAAGTAGATGATACAACTGGAAAAGGTCTTTTTGATGCCATTGTGGATGAAATAAAAAATATTGGACTTGATATTAATAATTTAAGAGGGCAAGGATATGATAACGGATCTAATATGAAGGGCAAGCAACAAGGAGTGCAAAAAAGACTTTTAGATATAAATCCTAGATCTTTTTATACACCATGTGGTTGTCACAATCTAAATTTAGTACTTTGTGACATGGCTAATTCTTGTACTAAAGCTATATCATATTTTGGAGTGGTACAACGATTCACTATTTTCTTCTTCTATTAAACGATGGAAAATTTTACAAGATAATATACCTGGCTTAACTCTTAAATCATTATCACAAACACGTTGGGAAAGCCGCATTGAAAGTATTAAAGCAATAAGATTTCAAGCTCCACAAATAAGAGATGCTTTATTAAAATTAGCAGAAGTTAGTGAAGATCCTAAAACTAAAAGTGAAGCTAATTGCTTAGCAACATATGAGCTTGAAAATTTTGAATTTTTATTGGGCATGACTATTTGGTATGATATATTATTTGCTATTAACTCAGTTAGCAAAAATTTACAATCGAAACATATGTGTATTGATATTGCTATAAAACAATTAAAAGGTCTTCTTTCTTTTTTTAAAAAATATAGAGAAAATGGATTTACATCTGCTATGATTTCTTCTAAAGAAATTGCATCTCAAATGGAAATAGAACCTAAATTTCATGATAAACGTATTATTCATAGAAGAAAGCAATTTGATGAGAATGTGATAATGAAATAATAAGATCTCTTGAAGAATCATTTATAATTGATTATTTCTTATATATAGTAGATCAAGCAATTTTTTCACTCCAAAGTAGATTTGAACAATTTAAGATATATGAAAATATTTTTGGTTTTCTATTTAGCAGTAGAAAGTTGAAGTCGTTAGATAATAATAGTTTGAAAGAATATTGCCTTAATCTTGAATGTTCCTTAAAATATAATAATTACTCTGATATTGATGGTTTAGATTTATTTTCAGAGCTAAAAATTTTAAAAGAAATTGTACAAATGGAAGATAATAGTTCAATCGATATACTTAATCATATAAAAAGACTTGATTCTTTTCCAAATGCTTATATTGCTTTTAGAATAATGTTAACAATTTCAATAAGTGTTGCTTCGGCAGAAAGAAGTTTTTCAAAATTAAAATTAATAAAAAATTATTTAAGATCAACAATGTCTCAAGAAAGATTAAATGGATTGGCTATGTTATCAATTGAAAAAGAAATGTTAGAAGAACTTGATTATAAAAGTTTAATTAAAAATTTTGCATCTCAAAGTGCTAGAAAAATAAAATTTTAATAAAAAATTTACATAAATTTTAATTAAAAAAATGATTCATTTTAGCATTTAGCTTTAGGCCTCTATGTGTGTTGAGCCACCCCTGCTCTTTTCATGTCCTATCTTTTTTCCATGTCCTATAAAGGGTAGTTTAGTCATTTTTTTGTTGAAGGTAGGATTTATAAACTGGATACAACTCAGAATTCAATAAGCCAAGGATCCCATTTTTTTTCAATTGTTCATTTTGTCCTCTCTAATATGACCTAATCTGAGCGGTACTCATTATATGCTTGGATATATTTACAAACACATTTACAAATACATCAGTATGCAAATGGTAGAAACTATCAATCATAAAGGCTCATGCAACTAATATTTTTCTCAAATAAATTGAACAGTAGCCTTTATTGCAATTAAAAATGTAATCTTCTTGTGCTAATGCAGATACAGAAATCAAATTTTTTACATAAAATTAGTTTCTTAAAATTAAACAAAATCTAGATGATAGTCGAAGAGGGTAGGTTCCAACAGCTATAGCAGCAACAGCAACCCTTGCACCATTGCTGATCGAAGGATCACTTCTTCTTCCCTCAACCCTCTATTTTCTACAAGATCTTACGTTGAATTGCACAAATGAGTACTAGTACCAGAGTCCATGACCTAACTAAAAGTAGAGAAAACTATTAGATTTGTTTCAATCACAAGCAAATCTGAAATACCTTCAGAAAGTATGTCACCCTTGTTCTTTAGGCTTTTTAGGTAGACCGGACCCCTTGAACTTTTCAAGGTCTCCTCAGTCATCACCAACTCTTCCATCCATTGATTAAAAGTTGTCTTTTGATCGACATTTGGACTGTTTGCCAACATAAGGGATTCCTAGTTTATGACATGCCCTAACTTTTCAAAGTCATGAACCATTTTCAAATTCCTAAGCCAGTCCCTGTGGTTTGTTTTAGGTAGATGGCTGGAATTGAGAATTCGAGCTAAGAGATTTGAAGCTGACATTATGAACTGAAGAGAGAAAAAGATTCTAGTTAGATGTTTGTACTTAATCATTATATTTATTCTAGGGACTTTAAGAAATAAATAAGTACTTTCATTATTTTCTCGGATCTCTTACATTCCTCTGTGAGAATGCGCAAACTCCTATACAACTAGGGTTCCTAGTGGGTATTGCGGTCCTACTAATCTATGTGCACCTCGTCTAAAAGTTATTGGTGATACGTAACCAATGAGTGGATAACTCTTGTTCAATGCTTCTCAAGCATATTGCAGCGACTCGGTCTTTAAATCATGTCGACCTTATCTAAAAATTATTGATGATACTTCTTAGTTAAGTTAGATCCATCGTTTAAAGCAGGTACAAGCCATCATTGAGTCTCTCACCTAATAGTTATTGGGCTTAATCCTATCATCATTCCACTACATCTCATGTTAATAGGGTGGTTGCATCTTTCTAATACAACTAAATCACTGTGACTAGCCGAGACAGTCAATACCAATAGGACGCCCATACTCTTACAATGGTGAAAGACCTTATGACAACATTTACGATGAGATTTTAATTTAGGTTTTTTCTAATTAGTCTCACATTTTATGTTGCTGACCAACCTAAATGACATGAGTGAACTCGAATCACCAAGCAACATAATCTAAAAGTAATCGACCAAATTGGCTAGGTAAGTGGATATCGGTGGGAGGCTCCCCATTGCTAGTCTTAGACACCAACAAGTTGGCCAGGTAAGTGAACGATCCTAATTAAGTAACCACCTTTCAAGCACTAGCCTTAGACACTAATTGGTCAACCAATTTCGAATTGGTCAGCTTGATTGATTTAGGCTCGATTTTTGAGCCAGAATCATGTCAATTTAGATTAATCAACCTTAAATATATGGACATGAATCAACTCAATCAATTACAACTATTGTTTTGACCTACAGCATTCTTGATTTAATTCTAATTAACTCTTGATTCAGTTCGATCAATGCTCTACTTGATTTAATCCATTATGTGTCAAATTGATTGACTTTTTTATAATCTCATTATTGACCTAATTCGATTTACTCATAATCATTTTATCGTGCATAAACATAAAAATTTAGATCCTAAATCTAATTTTCAGATCTAAATTATGTTTGTTTTAGCATGAAAATTCATATCTAAATTAACTTAACATATATCTCATATATGAACATAAATTCAGATCTAAATTTCAACTACATATATCTTATATATGCTTATTAAAATTCAGATCTAAATATTTTAATTAAACTAGCATGAAAACACTTTTCAAGAATGTTCAATCATCAAATTAGGACAATCTTTGCAACATAACATGTAATCGTTATGCCAGGACAACCTTATGTCAGTTTGATAATGAACTTTTAGATCCTATCATACATCTCATGCATGAATATAAAAAAATTTAGGTCTAATCTATATGATTAAACATATATGAAAACTCTTTTCAAGATGGTTCTACATCGATCTAGGATAACCTTTGCAGCATATGGGATAAACCTTATGCCAGGGCAACTTTATATTAGATCGATTTTGAACTTTTTAATCATTATTTCAGATTTAAGAACCCTCATATATTACATACATGAACTGAAAATCAGATCTAAATTTTTTTATTAGACAAGCAAGAAAACTATTTTCAAGATTGATCAACATCAAATTAGGACAATCTTTGCAGCATAAGGGATAAACCTTATGCTAGGATAATCTTATTTCAGTTTGATGTGATCTTTTAATCAAAAATTTTTTGACTTGAAATTCAGATTTCAGGTTTTTGATCGATTCTTGTACATGAACCCATGGCTCTAATACCACTAGTAGGATTCATGGATCGAAAGAGCATGCTGAAATTTTAAAATCAGAATTTCATAGCAGAAGACTAGATTAACAATTAATCTTTGCATGCTAGATCTAATTTAAATATCTATGATCATTTCATATGCATGAAATCAATGAAAAATCTGAAATCAATAATCTGAAATTCAGAAGATTATCCTTCTTCGAACTGTTCAGATCTGGATGTCGTAGGTTTCATTAAAGCCGTTCAATCGCCCGGCCTTTACAGGTATCCACACGAAGCCAACTCGATCTGAAAGCACTCTTCGATCCTCGAGATGCTAGCTCTTTTGTAGATCTGGCTTTCAGATGGTTGGATCTTTAACTTCTACTTTGTTCTTCTCAAGAGCCAAAATAGAAGGCAGCAACTTGAAGAGCACTTTCGTGTGAACTTGTGCATGCTAGATGAAAGGAGGACAAGGGTCAAGAGAGTACCTCTCTCTTACTTTCTGTCATTTTTCTCTCTGGGGTGGTGTGAAGAAGAAAGTCGATGGCCGAAGGAATGAGGGGGTGCCAATACTTACTCTCCCATCTGATTTCTGCATTGGAAAAATTTTTCTCGATTAAAAATTCAAACAAGGATTAGGATAAGAGCCAAAGTCTCTAAACAGAAGAACTTCTGAAGATGGGACGGTCTGATTTTTCTTCGAGAAAATTCACGTGAAACTCTTTCCATGCAAATCCAAGATGTGCACCACCTCTTGGCGCCTTTCCCTCTTCGGCATGGGTCAAGGTGAGAGAAACCCAGTCTAACTGGATTTCCAATTTCTAGTCTAATTAGGAATTAATTCTTAACCTAATTCAAATTTGATTTGAAATTGATTTGAATCAAACCTAATTCTAATCTAATTAGGATTCAATCTATTTCCAATTGGATTGGGAAATCCAATCAAACCATGCTTAATTAAATTAATTTTAATTTAATTCAATTAAGACTTCAATGATCGAATCAAATTCGAATCTCATTCGAATCTAATTTCAGTCAAACCCTAATCCTAATTCAATTAGGAATTAATTTGTATTCCTAATTGAAACTTGGAAGCTTAATTCGAATTCATTTCAAAATTGATTCGAGGTCAATTTAACCCAAACCCTAATCCTAATCCAATTAGAATTCAATTTCAATCCCCAATTGAAACTGTGAAGTCCAATTCAACTCGAATCAAATCAATCATAATTTAATATAATATAATTAAGACTTGAATGATCAAATCAAATTGCAACTATTGCAATTAGGTTCTAATAAATTATTGTAACTTGTAACTCTTACAAATTAGCCTTATTTATCAATCATGTTGATAATTAGGCTTTGATCCAACCTATTAATCAAGTCTAAATTTCTATTGTGCATGATCCCATAGATCCTATTCTGTCCGGTAGTGAGACATTATATGATCTCCATCATAGTATTATTGAAATGCCTTTCAATGAATTGAAATGATTCCAACTCATCTCGATCAAGGATTATTTTTAAGTGAGTTTTCACACTCCACCAATAACGTCTAGTAGCATATAGTGGCAATTCTAATATAATAGAATGCCTAAAATTTCTAGATGTGGTTAACGTATGATTCAGTTCTTCTATCGTGAGTCCCAACAAGATAGAGGTCATAGAGAACTCGTTAAATCCCATCATCCGTCATATAAAAGATTCAATTAGCTTAAGTCTAAATTGTAAAACCTTATGGAAACTCTTTTCTTTCCTTCACATTGTCGTGGCCATGATCTTAAAGACTTGCTTTTTAAATTTCATAGGACTACTATTCTTCTACCAAGATCGATAGATCCTATATAAGTGCACACCCTATTCTTATAGTTAACTTAATGCAATCAATATACACCACAAGGATCCAAATGATTAGGTCACTAAGTGATTGCACAGTCAAACAGTCAAACTAAATCAAGCTCGTTGTGAGTAGCTAAGATATCGCTAGTCAAAGGACTATTCATACTATCACAGTTTGTGAAAGTCACTAACAAGAGAGTAGACATCTAAGTGACTTCTTGTATGGTCATGCTTAGTATCGTTGTTTTCTATCAATCACTTGCACTCTCGTTCTAGTATCCCTATACCGTAAACTCAAGACTCATCTATCCAAAAAGGGAACGATCTGTGCACCGATCTTAATGGATCAATCACTATATCTGTGATGATTCAACGACTGGGAGTAATTCAGGAATTAAGCTATAATGACATGTCTTAAATTCTTAATTCTTGAGAACATGTGTCATTAACTATTAATTTCTTGGATGATTCAAGGATATATTATACAAGAATGGATAAGAAAAGTCCATTCTATTAAAAAAAATGATTAAGTAAGAGTTGCATAATATTTCTTCTGGTGTCATGTTGAAATTGTTTACTAGTATTGAAGTTCCTAATGGTTCATGATATGAAGAAAGACCTGATATCACAACTTATACACCTATCTGTGTGATGAAAATTTTCAATTTGCATCATAAACAGGAAAAGATTCAGTGATTTTCCTTCAAGATAGGACCAAAAAGCTGAGACCCAATTGAAAATTACGGGTCCATGCCCTTCTCATTTTGACAATGATGGTCTCTTTGCAAGTGTGCACGTGTGTGTATGGTAGGTAAGCAGAGGAAAAAATTGGAGGAAACAGTGCTCGTGAGTTTATGGACAAAGAAGGCGGAGCTGTTTATGGCAGTATGTGAACAAATAAATTTACAAACCAAATGATCATGATATTTTGGGTTATTAACTATATATCCTACTTGCTCATCACCAGCTAGTTTAATGATATATGTTTGTGTTTCTCTTGTTTTGTCTTTATTTCAATCTCTTTTTGTTATGAAGATTTAAGGATCTGAGCTAAAGTAACCGGATAGGAATTCATTAACTAGTACATATGTGTTTCAGTGAATGATAAAAAAAAAAAAAAATGTCAGACTGCAGTGCCAGTTATTTTTATGAGGATGGATTACAGGTTTCGTACATTGACACTGCTGAGGATTTGTAGGAGTGAAGCCAAGGCCAGAGAGGGAGAATATAGCGAAATAATATGGACGTCCAATGAAGATACAAGAATGCTCCAGATGGGAAATGCTTAAATCTCCATTGACTGATCTATAAAAAAGAGGGGCTGACCTAACCATCATGGGTAAACGTTGTGAGTAAATATTTAAAAACCCTTGAGGTAGTGTCTGAGTTTGTCCTTCACAGGAGTTATCAATGAATTAGGATTTGTGAAGTCAATTTTGAATAGGAGCAAGATGGTTTGTTGGTTACGGTAATGTTTATAGTGAAAAAATTCATTTAAGTAGATGAAGGTAGCTAGAAGAAATATTTTGCAGTGACTAGTTTGTAATTCAGCCAAAATTTGTAAACCATGTGTTATTGCTCAATCATTGATTTAGTTGATTACTAATTGATTGTTTTCATTATAAAAAAAACCCTTGATCATCAGCAACATTCTCGAGAATATAAATTAAGGTTTCTGCTTGGTTTAAGGGAAAAAAGAACAAAAATTGACTAGAATAGGAACTCATTCTCCATGCATAGTGCTTAGATGAATTTAATGCATGGGCGAACAAGGATCTAAGATAAGGAATCCTGATATTTCAATGAAAAGAATAACTAGACAGAGTTTTATAATTTTTGTGTCATAAATAAAATCTTTAAGTCACTCCTTTTTTTTTTAAAAAAAAATGATGTTACTACTTTTTAGTAGAAAGCCCTAGTTGGAACCAAACTATTTTCAGAGAAGTGGGGTCACATAATGGAATTCCTTGAGATTAAAGAGGTAAAAAATTGCAGTTGCTTTTGCATACTCTCCAAAAAGGAAAAATTCCTGGTTTTGCAGGGCTTTTGTGAATTATTACCACAATGATAATAAGCATGAGAAACACTGCCAGACATGGAAGCAAAAATACTGCATTTGATATGGTGTGGAGTCAGTTTCCGAGCTACTAGGAAATGAATGCATGAAGTGGAGAAACTTGACAAATTTCATGCCAGACATGTTTACATTATCTTTAATCTTAAAAGTAATCGTAGGTATCTATCCAGGCATCATCAATTCTTACACGCTGGCTCTTACCTGTACACAAACTGTAATATTACTCGCTGGAATAAATGACTCGGTTGAACCTACCATGTTGATAGATATTAGTCATGCATTGTGCTTTAAGCTGAGAGAAAAACAGAGGTTCGATATCTTCACTTTGAAGCACACTCTTGTCCAGGTGATTAGGCTGCAATTATTGTTTTAAATTGAAACATTATGATTTTTCTTTGAATTATGCGGTAACAGGAAAAAAGATTGAAGCAAAACAAGAGAATGTTGAAAAATCTAAAAACGGAAAGAAGGGAAAAAGGTAATTTTCGTGTAGCTTTTTATTGTAAGTATAGAAACAGTATGCTGGAGATATTTCATAAATGATGCAGATTGTGAAGCTGGGACGCGAATAAAAACTGATGAACGGGCTAAAAGATTAGTTGAGGAAATGCAACATATGCATTGCGTATAGTCAGGAGGGCCAAAAAGAACAAGCACTAACTAATTATGCGAACGGTGATCATCTAAACAGGATCAAAATATGGTGCACTAATTTAAATTTCTGTTCCAATATTTTGGCGTGATTTTTTTTTTAGCCCAGCTATTATTTGTAAGTTGTAGATAAGAATACGAGTCCCAGTCAACTGCAAGTGGTTTAATAATATAGACATGCCCTTAAACAGGGGCATATTCATCTCCAAGATTTCAAAAGCGCTTGCAGTATCCAGCCAGTTCAGAGAACTACGAAGGCACTTAGGTGGGTATCTGAATAGACGTGCATAAAAAGAAATTAGAAAATAAATCCAATGACACGTTAAAATGATATTAAAAAAATACAAGTAAGTAGGAAAAATTCAGAACTAGCACTTTAAGATGTGCAAATTAGCTAATTTGGTAGATTTTCATCACTCTTGAATATGATGTTCTTGCTGCTATAGAATTTTGATTTGCTAAGCTGTTGTGTGCGAGGGTGAATCATCGCAAGCTATACTGAATGAGTAATTCTTTGTGCACCACGTGCGGTGCAGCAAATCCAGCGTGGCTTGCACTGCACGTGGCTATTGGTCCACGCTGGCATGACGATGGGACGGGATATGGTATGACGGAAGGGGTATAACAGGTTTTAATTTGAGCGTGACTAGCATTAAATAGGATTCAGCTTTTATTTAAAATATTCATCTAGTCCATTCCCTCCAGCCTTATTTTACCCGCCATCTTGCTTGGATTTATGGAAATCTTTTAGTCTGAAACATTCTGAAACATACTCTGGTTTTTATCCAAGAATCAATAAAGGTTGAAGAAGAATCTCTCTCGTGCTAAAATCTGCTCTGAGAGTTCTGTTGCAGAAATCAACCTCTTTCTTCTATCTGAAAAAGTACTCTGTTTTGGTCTGAGAAGAAGAATCTCTCTCGTGCTAAAATCTGCTATGAGAGTTCTGTTGCAGAAATCAACATCTTTCTTCTATCCGAAAAAGTACTCTGTTTTGGTCTGAGGCTGGAATAAGGCATCGAAGGCTTCCTTTCTTTTGATCTGAGTTTGGAATAAGCCACCGAAGAGTTCTTCTATACGTTCAAGATAAAATGTCTTCTCCAACTGGAAGTAAAACATTTTTTTAGTTTTCATTTTATAGTTGATTTATTACACCAACTATTTTGGTAGTTAGAGAAAGTTAATGGTACTCTGGGAGTCATAACTCAGTCCACAGGTTATAGGTATTCCTAGTAGGAGAGGATAATAAATGTAGTTTAAATTTTTGTATAGGGATGTCGTAGCTTTATAACTAGGGTGTCGTAATATTTTAACTAGGGTGTCGTAACTTCTGAACTAGGGTGTCATAACTTGAAAATCCCTTTTTTTGAAATCTTTTTCCGTCCTGGTCTTTTCATCACAATCCAACAATCTTACTCAAGCCAATGCACGGTTGAAATGTTCCATGATGAAGGATAAAAGCTTTCATTTTCTGTTTTGTACCAATTTGTTCATGTTTCGATTTTTTTGATACCCAAGTTTTTCTAGAAGTATTTTACTATATTGGGGGTATCATATATCATCAATGCATACCAAAACACTTATGTTACGGAGGATCAAAACATCCGGTTTAAGTTTTTGTACAGAGATGTTGTAGTTTTATAATTAGGGTGTCGTAGTGTTTTAACTGGGGTGTCGTAATACTGTTTCAGCATATATTTCTGAACTTTTTGCATCCATATCATGTTATGATATCCTAGGAGTCGTAACTCGTCCACAAGTGATAGGTTCTCGAGGTAGTAGGGGTCAGTATATTTAGTTTCATGTTTCATGATCGGGTGTCGTAATATTTTAACTAGGGTGTCGTAATTTCTGAACTAGGGTGTCGTAACTTGAAAATCCCTTTTTTTGAAATCTTTTTCCATCCTGGTCTTTTCATCACAATCCAACAATCTTATTCAAGCCAATGTACAGTTGAAATGTCTCATGATGGAGGATAAAAGCTTTCATTTTCTGTTTTGTACCGATTTGTTCATGTTTCAATTTTTTTGATATCCAAGTTTTTCTAGAAGCATTTTACTATATTGGGGGTATCATATATCATCAATGCATACCGAAACACTTCTGTTACGGAGGATCAAAACATCCGGTTTAAGTTTTTGTACAGGGATGTTGTAGCTTTATAACTAGGGTATCGTAGTGTTTGAACTGGGATATCGTAATATTGTTTCAGCATATATTTCTGAACTTTTTGCATCCATATCATGTTATGATATCTTAGGAGTCGTAACTCGTCCACAAGTGATAGGTTCTCGAGGTAGTAGGGGTTAGTATATTTAGTTTCATGTTTCATGATCGGGTGTCGTAATATTTTAACTAGGGTGTCGTAACTTCTGAACTAGGGTGTCGTAGCTTGAAAATCCCTTTTTTTGAAATCTTTTTCTGTCCTGGTCTTTTCATCACAATCCAACAATCTTATTCAAGCCAATGCACAGTTGAAATGTCCCATGATGGAGGATAAAAGCTTTCATTTTCTGTTTTGTACCGATTTGTTCATGTTTCGATTTTTTTGATACCCAAGTTTTTCCAGAAGCATTTTACTATATTGGGGGTATCATATATCATCAATGCATATCGAAACACTTCTATTACGGAGGATCAAAATATCCGGTTTAAGTTTTTGTACAGGGATGTTGTAGCTTTATAACTAGGGTATCGTAGTGTTTGAACTGGGATGTCGTAATACTGTTTCAGCATATATTTCTGAACTTTTTGCATCCATGTTATGTTATGACATCCTAAGAGTCGTAACTCAGTCCACAAGTGATAGGTTCTCGAGGTAGTAGGGGTTAGTATATTTAATTTTATATTTCATAATCGGGTGTCGTAATATTTTAACTAGGGTGTCGTAACTTGAAAATCTCTTTTTTTGAAATCTTTTTCCATCCTGGTCTTTTCATCACAATCCAACAATCTTATTCAAGCCAATGCACGGTTGAAATGTTCCATGATGGAGGATAAAAGCTTTCATTTTCTGTTTTATACCGATTTGTTCATGTTTCGATTTTTTTGATATCCAAGTTTTTCTAGAAGCATTTTACTATATTGGGGGTATCATATATCATCAATGCATACCAAAACACTTCTGTTATGGAGGATTAAAACATCCGGTTTAAGTTTTTGTACAGGGATGTCGTAGCTTTATAACTAGGGTGTTGTAGTGTTTGAACTGGGATGTCATAATACTGTTTCATCATATATTTCTGAACTTTTTGCATCCATATCATGTTATGACATCCTAGGAGTCGTAACTCAGTCCACAAGTGATAGGTTCTCGAGATAGTAGGGGTTAGTATATTTAGTTTCATGTTTCATGATCGGATGTCGTAATATTTTAACTAGGGTGTCGTAACTTGAAAATCCCTTTTTTTGAAATCTTTTTCCGTCCTGGTCTTTTCATCACAATCCAATAATCTTATTCAAGCCAATGCACGGTTGAAATGTTCCATGATGGAGGATAAAAACTTTTATTTTCTGTTTTGTACCGATTTGTTCATGTTTCGATTTTTTTGATACCCAAGTTTTTCCAGAAGCATTTTACTACATTGGGGGTATCATATATCATCAATGCATACCGAAACACTTATGTTATAGAGGATCAAAATATCCGGTTTAAGTTTTTATACAGAAATGTCGTAGCTTTATAACTAGGGTGTCGTAGTGTTTGAATTAGGGTGTCGTAATACTGTTTCAGCATATATTTCTGAACTTTTTGCATCCATGTCTTGTTATTGCACTGTCATGTCATATTCTATCCAATACATAATTCATTATTTATTTTGTTATAAAAAAAATGTCATCTAAAACTATGTATATCAATATTTATGAATTTTTATGCAGATATTTCTACATATGGCACTGAAATTAAAAATTTGGATGAGGTTGCTGATGTTGTTCAGAAGAATGCACCTTCACCTATCACTCCGATCACAGAGAACGAGTCTGTTGATCCTAAAATTGGTATGGAGTTCAATTCCGCAAATGATTTATACAATTTCTACAATGGATATGCAAGGAGAGTAGGTTTTGAAATCACAACAGTGTGTAGTAGGTCCAACAATAATAAAGAAATATGCTTCAAGTACCTGGCATGTTGGAGGCAAGGAAAATCTAGAAAAATTGATAACTCCATGAATCCTAGGGATACTGGCAAAATTGAATGTAAGGCTTCGATAAAAGCAAGACTAAATTCTAAAAATGGTAAGTGGATATTGGTTGATGTTTTCCTAGAACATAACCATGAGCTATCCATATCATCAGCTGGTTATCTACGGTCCCATAGTAGGATCAGCACACCAGAAAAGGCAGAGATCAGCAATTTACATGCCTTGAATGTTCCTACAAGTCAAATATACTCTACCATGGCTAGAAGGAAAGGGGGTAGAAGACAATTAGATTTCATAGAAAAGGATGCTCATAATTTTATCTGTCGAGAACGTCAGAGTCAGCTGAAAGAAGGAGATGCACAGTCAATGGTAATCCATTTCACACAAATGCAAGTTAAAAATCCAAATTTCTTTTATACTTTTGACCTAAATGATAATGGACAGCTCAAGATTGTCTTCTGGATCCATCCTAGGTCAAGATTGGCGAGCATTTACTTTAGTGATGTACTGACATTTGACTCAACTTATTTGACAAATACATATCAAATGTCCTTTTGTCCATTTGTCGGAGTTAACCATCATGGACAATCCACATTGCTTGATTGCGCATTGTTATCAGATGAGACGACTAAGACATTTAAATGGGTATTCCAATCATGGCTGGATACAAATGGTGGTCAACCACCTAATGCCATTATAACTGACCAAGATAAGGCAATCGAGACTGTTGTCAGGGATGTTTTTCTCAATGCACAATATAGATTTTGTCTTTGGCATATTTTGAAGAAGATTCCTGAAAAGATTGGCCATATTTGCACTGCAAATCCCAACTTTATGGTTGAGCTTGACGAGACGATATATGATTCAGTTACCATAGTATCTTTCGAGGAAAGAAGGGCACATTTAATAGAGAAATATGTAGAATGCAAGGCCGTATGTTAGTTAAATGACATATATAAATGTCGGGATAAATGGGTTCCAGTTTATCTTAAAGATACATTTTTTACAGGTTTGTTAATCATTATGAATGATTAATGTTCATTAATTAAATTTTTGAACAAACTTTTTATCTTATATGCTTCTATTTTTTGAATATTTATGAATAGAGATGTCAACTTCACAAAGGAGTGAGAGCATCAATCACTTCTTTGATGGGTTTATAAACTCGAAGACTACGCTCAAGGAATTCATCGATAAGTACGAAGATGCCTTGGAGAAAAGATATGAAGCAAAAAATGAGGAAGACAATAAAACGTTGCAAACAAGTGCTTTCCTAAAGACATCCTCTCCTTTTGAGAGGCAAGCAGCAGGAAAATATACGAGACGCATATTCAAAAAATCTCAGAATGAGGTCCTTGAAATGGTTGCATCAAATGCCAGATTACTTAAAGAAGTTAATAATCATGATGTATATTATGTTAAATCATTTGAAAGAATTGAAGTTAATGGAATCAATAAGGAGATTATTAAAAATTACGAGGTTTCATATGACAAAACTTTGGAGGATGTTAAATGCCAGTGTGGATCCTTTGAGTACAAAGGTTACTTGTGTAGGCATGCCTTATTGGTTCTTCATCAAAGCGAGATATTTCGTATCCCAGATAAGTACTTCTTGAATAGATGGTGCAAGGACATGAAATATCAATTCGACGATCTCGAATGCAACACTCAATTTTGTGATAAAAGCATGCGAAAATCATGGTACACACTCAAGAAATTATTTAAATTCAGATGTCTTATTTTAAGTTTACATTAACCTATCATATGTCATGAAATCCTAATACGAATATTATATTTTATTGATCGTAGATATGCTTTGATGAGTCATCGGATGATGAAGCTTGCAGAGATAGCCTCCATGTCTGAAGATGCATTCAATTTGGTGATGGAAGATCTTACACCATTATTCAGAAAAGCTATTGATGTTAATTATGCAGCTAAGCAAAGTAGAGAACTTCTAATTCAGGATCCTGACCAACTTACTACGAAAGGTCGTCCATGAGAGAATAGAATTAAGAGTGGAGTCGAGAAGAAATCAAAGAGATCAAAGAAAAATTTGGATAAGGCTTCTGTTGACACTCCTGTGCAAAATGAGAGAAGCCGTAGTACCAGCAAAAGGCAGACTTCCTATATTGTAGTGGAATTACCAGAAACAGTAATTGAACCCACTGTACCTTCTTCGGACCCTTTTTTAGATGAATTTGATGCTTATGTATGCAGTCAACTAACACAGGATAGGATATAAAATCCTGAATTATGGTATAGTCCTATATATGTACAGTCCTATGTTTTTTTAGATTATTGAATAAAATTTTATACAGGATGTTTATGACTCCCAGATTGACAAAAAATCCCTTCTACCTGTGGTACAAGATGTTTACGACATCCTAGTTCAAAGGTTACGACATCCTAGTTCAAAAGTTACGACACCTAGTTCAAAAAAAATAAATATGCAGAAAATATAAGATAAAATGTTTCTAATCCCTTCTACCTGTGGTACATGTCATCATTGGATAGGCTATTGACTCCCAGATAATCAGAAATAGTCCCGGCTGCTTAAAAATTAATAAAATCACCTGAAACAGCATTACGATACTCTAGTTCAAAGGTTACGATACCATAGTTCAAAAAAAACAAACATGCAAAAAATATAAGATAAAATGTTTCTAATCCCTTCTACCTGTGGTACATGTCATTATTGGATAGGCTATTGACACCCATATAATCAGAAATAGTCTCGGCTGTTTAAAAATCAATAAAATCACATGAAACAGCATTACGACATCCTAATTCAAAACTTACGACACCCTAGTTCAAAAAAAATAAACATGCAGAAAATATAAGATAAAATATTTCTAATCCATTCTACCTGTGGTACATGACATCATTGGATAGGCTATTGACATCCAGATAATCAGAAATAGTCCCGGCTGCTTAAAAATTAATAAAATCACCTGAAACAGCATTACGACACTCTAGTTCAAAGGTTACGACATCCTATTTCAAAACTTACGACACCATAGTTCAAAAAAAACAAACATGCAGAAAATATAAGATAAAATATTTCTAATCCCTTCTACCTGTGGTACATGTCATCATTGGATAGGCTATTGACACCCAGATAATCAGAAATAGTCCCGACTGCTTAAAAATCAATAAAACCACCTGAAACAGCATTACGACACCCTAGTTCAAAGGTTACGACATCCTAGTTCAAAACTTATGACATCCTAGTTCAAAAAAAAATAAACATGCAGAAAATATAAGATAAAATGTTTCTAATCCCTTCTACCTGTGGTACATGTCATCATTGGATAGGCTATTGACTCCCAGATAATCAGAAATAGTCCCGGCTGCTTAAAAATCAATAAAATCACCTGAAACAGCATTACGACACCCTAGTTCAAAACTTACGACACCCTAGTTCAAAAAAATAAACATGCAGAAAATATAAGATAAAATATTTCTAATCCCTTCTACCAGTGGTACATGTCATCATTGGATAGGCTATTGACTCCTAGATAATCAGAAATAGTCCCGGTTGCTTAAAAATCAATAAAATCACATGAAACAGCATTACGATACCCTAGTTCAAAACTTACGACATCCTACTTCAAAACCTACGACACCCTAGTTCAAATGCTACAACACTCTAGTATAAATACTACGACACCCTGTCAAGAAACATAATATTTCTTTATATCATCACCACAGCAATGAAGAATTACAAAATATTGATTGAATGAATTATATAGAACTACATGTAATAAGACAATGATATTAAAAACAATACTGGTTGAATGAATTAAAAGAATTTTCCTTTGAGAATGATACTTAAAATATAATTCTCGAGTTAATTACAAATTTGTGTAACATATACAGAAGTAAATGAATCGAAAAGAAAGAGTACATAACAAATAATTTGCTTTTATAGGCTAATATTTAACAGCACTTTCAATCTTTTGATTCATACTCTCTCTCAAAATCCTTGCTGCTAACTGGCGGCGGTACATGCTAATATCTTTTTCTATGAAATTTCAAGTATCATGCCTATCCCTGCAAGCAATAAAATCCATGTATTTCAAGCAAAACAACCCGCAGTCCAGTGATCCTGCAGCTTAGGAAGGGCATTCACTATTCTCTATCATTGACCATTTGGATACCTCACTATTATCACAGAATATGTGGAACATTGCACCTACTATCTTGTGCCACTTCCTAGCATTTGCCTTGTACTTGGAATTGCGCTTTATCGAATTCAGATGCATAAAAATCTTCTCTTGCATGTCCACCGCTACCAGGTGCCAGTGAGAATTTTCGGAGTTGATGATAGTGAAGAGAAATCAAAATTCTTTCCTATCTGAATCACTCACTACATCAAAAATCATATTGCCAGCTGTTCCAGCAAGTTCATGATATGGTGATGTTGAGGTTAGGCATAAGCCAGAAGTCATTACTGGAGCAACTATACTCTTATGATATCTTTCTGCATTCTCAGCCCAGTTCTTTGTAATGAACTCCTGCCCGGCATCAATTATCTGTCAATACAATTTAAACTGATTAATTATAAAGTAAATATAATAATTATTAGAAATTATATCAGTACATACATAAAGATTAACAACAAAACGATGTAATACTCCATTACTTACATCATCAACTATCATGTCATTGTTGATGAGATCAAAAAGATTTTTCCTAGTGATAGTGCCTCTGAATTTGTTGGTGTGCATGACATCCCTGAAATTAATAAACATGAATGATATTATATATTCTCGATTATAATTAGCATACATATTAGAAAAAATATGTGTAACTTACGAGTTCATCTTTTCTTTCAAAAATATATTGATCAAATTTTCATCATCTTCAATTTGAAAATTCAATTTTGATTCCTCAGGCTGAGATGTGCCCACCATCTTCAACTTTTTTTTCAATGGGCCTGTTTCGAAAGCAGAGTCAGCTGCGATTTGGGACGCCTTCCACAACCTAGGTTCTTTTTTTACCCTCTTGATAAGTGAAGGAATATGGATTTCTTCTTTTTCCCCCTCAACTTCCTCACTTACAAGGGTATCCTTAAATTTTTCATCAAAAATTTCTTCCACCTCAACCTCAGTATCTTCAGTATCCTCTCCCTCCATCTCTTTCTGACCTTCTTTATTGGCATTGGTACATTTATTTACCAATGAACTAAGAAGAGTTTCAACTATGGCTAGCCTCTTCTTTATTTCTTCAAGTTCAACCTTCACCTGTGCACAGCTTGCACAAGTTTTTTCTTTTTCGGAGGATGCTGCTGTTACTGATCCTTTAGGGAGAAGCCATTGTTCCGTTATTGTTGGCTCAATAGCTCCCTCCACCTGCAAGCAAAGAACAATAACAAAATAAGCATACATTAATCATAATAATATATTGTTTATTAATATTATAATGAAAAAATATTTTTATTTACCAACTCATGAGGCTTCAAGTTTGTAAGGTCAACAATCTTTGTCTTCACCTGGCTGTCATACCATTTTAACAGCCTAGGCAATTTTTTTGGATATGTTGGGGCTCTCAAGGTACTATGCTCAAGGAACCAAACATGTACATAATAAACATGTATGTTAAATATATGGAAGATTTAAAATAAAGCAATTATACTTTTACTGCATCTTAATGACACTTACCAACAGAGCAGCTGTACACCCATACAGGGTTGGCTGCCTCCTAACATTGTCGCTTCTTTTGGTTAGGACTGGCTGGTCGGATCTCAAGCAAATAGTAGCATCTGGGAGAGATATAAGAGTCAACTCCATTATTGTGGTAGCCCAATCTATTTTATCCAGCTGGGATAAATCATCCAAGTAAGGGATGATAAATCTTGGATAACTTTGATTTGACTTTGGACACAAGAACATTGCGAACATAAATGCAATCCATAATCTCACTATGTCCTCGACATCCTCTTGTAGATTGGATGAATGAAGTCGGGCAATTAACTTCTCCAGCCCCTTATTTTGCATATTTAATTGTCTTCCAAATCTTTTGAATAACCGGCCCTTCTTAACTTGATCTTCCATTTTGATTTTCTTTCCGTAGCATGGCAGACCCAAAATCAGGGCCAGGTCTTCCACACTGAATATAAGTTCCTTGCCACAAAAAATAAACTTGTTTCCTCCCTTATAGCATCTAATAATTTTAGTTAGTAAACGTCTGTCAACAACAAACGGTTGCATGTATACAAACGCATTAAAATGAGTCTTTCGGATTATTTATAAATGGTAACTTGAGAAACTCATCTTCAAAACCTGTTTAGCATACACTGCTGGCTTACAATGGTTTTTAAATAATTGTGAAGCCTTTAATCTGGGCAGCCAAAGCATTGGAAGATCACCTGAAACATAAGTAAAATATAAATATAAGTTAAGCAATTTCTGCATGGGTATCGTAAGTTTTGAACTAGGGTGTTGTAGGTTTTGAACTATGGTGTCATATTACTGTTTTGGCCATTTTGATTAATGTTACAGCATCCGTGGCAATTTTATGACACCCTGGGAGTCATAAAACAAGTCACGGTTGCCATGTATTAGAAGTAGAGGGGTTAAAAACTTATTTTTCATAATTTCTGCATGGGTGTCGTAGGTTTTGAACTAGGGTGTCGTAGGTTTTGAACTAGGGTGTCGTAATACTGTTTTGGCCATTTTGATTAATGTTACAGCATCCGTGGCAATTTTATGACACCCTGGGAGTCATAAAACAAGCCACGGTTGCCATGTGTTAGAGGTAGAAGGGTTAAAAACTTATTTTTCATAATTTCTGCATGGATGTCGTAAGTTTTGAACTAGGGTGTCGTAGATTTTGAACTAGGATGTCGTAATACTGTTTTGGTCATTTTGATTAATGTTACAGCATCCGTGGCAATTTTATGACATCCTGGGAGTCATAAAACAAGCCACGGTTGCCATGTGTTAGAGATAGAAGGGTTAAAAACTTATTTTTCATAATTTCTGCATGGGTGTCATAAGTTTTGAACTAGGGTATCGTAGGTTTTGAACTAGGGTGTTGTAATACTGTTTTGGCCATTTTGATTAATGTTACAGCATCCATGGCAATTTTATGACACCCTGGGAGTCATAAAACAAGCCACGATTGCCATGTATTAGAGGTAGAGGGGTTAAAAACTTATTTTTCACAAATTCTGTACGGGTGTCGTAAGTTTTGAACCATGGTGTCGTAGGTTTTGAACTAGGGTGTCGTAATATATGAACTACGGTATCATAATTTTATACTATGAAGAGTTAATGTTTTTTAAAAAATTATCGTGACATCCCTCTGTAGAGATAAATTTCAAAGATTGACATTAAAATAGTAAAATAAAAATTACAACACCCTAGTTCAAAACTTACGACACCCTAGTTCAAAATCTACGACACCGTTGTTCAAAACCTACGGCATCGTTGTTCAAAACCTACGATATCCTTATTCAAAACCTGGGGCACCCTAGTTTAAAAACTCCGATACCCCTGCAGAAATTGTAAAAAAAAATTCAGATGCTAAATATCATATCCAAGCAGGAATCAAAAATTTTCCTAACCTGTTTCTGCTTTTGTAGCATTCTTGGGGATGGATCTTAAGGGGGTCTCATCATCTCCTGAATAAACAACGATCGCAGTACTTCCTTCCTCTATCTGCGTTTCCTTCTTGCGTTCTTTTCGTGTTGTTCGTCTGCGTTTAAAGACGAAACCACTTGTCTCCATTTTTTCAAGATTTCGAAGGCGTATCAAATGTTGAAGGAAGATCACCAACGCTTTCTCGACCACCAAAGAGGAGCAAAAAATACAAAATGTAGGTATCTGTGATATTCAAAAACAATGGACGAACTCTGGGGTGGGGTGTCATAGTGGCAAATATTTTTTTTTCCCTGTTTGCAGAATAAGAACCGTTTTTCCGATACCGAAAATGATGAGGACAGAATGGTCATTTTGCATGTTGAAAAGACTGCAGGGCGACGTCTGCAGGCTTACGTATACCCCTTCCGTCATCCCATATCCCGTCCCATCATCATGCCACGTGATGCCAGCGTGGACCAATAACCGCGTGCGGTGCGGGCCACGCTGGATTTGCTGCACTGCATGCGGTGCACAAAGAATTACTCATACTGAATTGTGAAGCTTGAACAATGGCCCACCGCACTGCATCAGCAGCAATCTTGCAGACAAGCCTTGCGATCCAATTGTTCTTAGTGGTTGGAAGGTTTGACATGGACCTTAATGATCGTAACCAAGGAGTTATACCAACCTACAAAGATCACCATTCAAATTCAACCAGTTTCTTCATCAATATAACTTCAAGATGGAGGGAAAAAAAATTTCAACAAAAACAGTGGGATTTCCACCATCCACGTTCGGACTGGAATCTCTCCCCAACATTGTGCTGAGAGGGGTCAAATGAAGGATGAGTGCACCTTGGTGCGGTCGTCTGGCTGTGACTTAATAATCGTGCCTTCTTGTTTTCCTTATGGTCTTTCTTTGAAATAGGTTGACTGCTACTAGTGGAGCAAGTTAAATTCACTATGAAGTGGCCAAGGAATGTGCCCTTGTTGGAGAAGGTGAGCGACGGTGGCCTGGAGCTCGCCGTGTTTCAACATGGAAGTTTCCCAAGGCCATGCAGAGACCAAGGACCCTGCTGTGGAGAGCGATGGCTCTATTCATCAAGAGGTGGCCAAGGGAGCTGCCAGAGCTGGAGACGGTGACTGATCATGGGCTCAAGTGGTTTAGGATTTTTTGCAAGGTACGATATGGACATTGCAGATAAAATTTGGATTAGATGGTATCCGATTTAAGAATTTGATGAGGAGAACTTGGACAGATATATATTGCTGAGACATACAGACGATCACAGCACTGTCCTTAAGAGTAGATCCGTGCCTTTCTGAGACAATGTCTCGGTGTAGAAGATCTCAACACGACTACCCTCCAGGATTCAACAGCAAGAAGGCTTCAATCCGAGGTGCACACACCAATGTCGAAGCTTGATGAACAACCGAGAGAGATCCGTCCGTTCCTGAAGGAGAGTAGCGAGAGAGGAGAAGGAAGAGGAATGAATAATGATTATTTTATATGATTATTTTATACCACCGCGTCTTCGGAAGTATTTATAATTTGAGAAAGGACGCGGACGCGACGTATTGGAACGTCGTATTCAGCGCCAACGCCACTGTATCAATCAACGGTGCAAAAAAAAAAAAAAGACGACGTATCTAAACAATGATGCGGTAGACGACGTATCGCAAAGGAAAAGAGAAGACGTATCATCCCAACGGTGCAAAAGAAAGAGACGACGTATCAAAACAATGATACGTCCGTGCATACACGAGAGTACGTCTCGGACGGATTTGCACCCCCCTGCGCGCGATGATCGCATGTGCGACGCGCCCGGTTAATGGGTTCCGAAATCGCGCGATGATCGCGTGTGCGATGCGCCCGGTTAATGGGTTCCGAAATCGGGCTGAATCAGATTGCACTGATTTTGACTCGGCTCGCGTGTGCGAGAGAGTCTCTTAGAATCGCTCAACAACTTAAAAGAATGACATTCTATATAGAGAGGAGTATGTAAAACAAATTATCCGATGTGGGACTAAAGATATTTCATTTGTACCAATTCAAGAGGAGGGAAAAAGGAATTTGTTTTGGAGGGAAAAAAAAAAACCTTTTATATGTTGAAATACTATAGTTTCCAACAATCCCCCACTATTTCAACAGACAAAAGAGTTTAGGACAGTAGTAAAAGAAGTTTATAAATGTAATGCATAAGCCATGGTGTCTTATAGACTATGAACCAGGCATAGAGTAATAAGTATAATCCATGAAAAGTTGGTGAAACTAAGTTTCTATGAACCAATCCTTCTTTTATTGGACTATTGACTTATTACTCACATTACATTACTCAGATCTCGGTTGTTCTTGCGGGTTGACACGTTTCGGCCATGTGTCTACCTGGATATTCATGAGAGCTCTAGAGATTTTACCCAAATCTCATAGAAAACGGCTATAACTTCCACTCTCATATAGGTGGATTATCATCAAGTATACATTGCAGTTTTGTATACCACCCAAATTTTAGGCTATGATATCCATTAATAACTTCATATATCAGTTCATCCTACTCACTGAAAATACTATCTCACACCATAGGAAGGGATTATGAATATATATACATGATAGTATACTCCAAGTTGTCTAATGAATAGTTTTCCCATATGAACCTTCTTTCCGAGATCTCCGTTCATGAAAGTTGGGTTACTATCACTTCAACTTTTGATCAGGGTAAAGTCCCATTCCCCTCGATGTACTACTCACAAGCTTTTTGCTTAAAGGTTTAGTCAGAGGATCGGCCAAATTTAACTCTGACTTTACATAATCCAAGGATATGACTCCATTATTAATAAGCTGCCTGACTATATTATGTCTTAGGCGTATATGCCTACTCTTTCCATTATAAATTTTATTTTTTGCTCTAGCTATAGCAGCTTGACAATCACAATGGATAGATACAGATAGAGCTGGTCTTATCCAAATGGGAAGATCCATCAAAAGATTTTTGAGCCACTCGACTTCAGACCCAGCCTTTTCTAAAGCAATAAACTCGGATTCCATTGTAGACCGAGCTATACAAGTCTGCTTGGATGATTTCCAAGACAGTGCTCCTCCTCCAAGAGTAAATATATAACCACTAGTGGATTTCATCTCATCAGAGTCTGAAATCCAATTAGCATCACAATACCCTTCTAATACTGTAGGAGTTCCACAAAACACTAAACCATAGTTTATGGTTCCTTTTAAATATCTAAGTACTCTCTGTAAAGCAATCCAATGATCCTTGTTAGGATACTGGGTATATCTACTTAGTCTACCAATAGCATAAGTAATGTCTGGACGTGTACAATTCATTAAATATATAAGACTACCTATAATTTGAGCATACTTATCTTGACAAATACTTTGATCCTTATTTTTCTTAAGTTGTGAATTAGCATTGAAAGGAGTGCTCACAGGCGTACACTCCAAATAAGAAATTTTTTTTAAAATTTTCTCAACATAATGTTCTTGTGAAAGCATGATGTAATTAAACTTATTTATGAGTTTAATTCCTAAAATTACATCTGCTTCTCCCATATCTTTCATATCAAAATTAAAAGATAAGAACATTTTGGTACTAATTACAATATCAAGGTTAGTACCAAAAATGAGCATATCATCTACATATAAACAAATTATAACACAATCAGAATTCACAACTTTAGAATAAATGCACTTGTCAGCATTATTGATTTGATATCCATTTGAAACTAGGACTTGATCAAATTTATCATGCCACTGTTTTGGTGCTTGTTTTAAACCATACAAGGATTTAACTAATTTACAAACTTTGTGTTCAGTACCAGGCTGAATACAACCCTCTGGTTGATCCATGTAAATTTCTTCTTCTAAGTCTCCATTAAGAAATGCTGTTTTAACATCCATTTGATGGATTATTAATTATGAATGGATGCAATAGCAATTAAGATTTTAATGGAGGCTATCCTTGTTACAGGTGAAAAAGTATCAAAATAATCTATATCTTTCTTTTGTGAATAACCTTTTGCAACAAGCCTGGGTTTAAATTTCTCGATAGATCCATCAGGTTTCAGTTTCTTCTTAAAAATCCACTTACATCTAATTGGTTTGGCTCCAGGAGGTAAACTTACTAATTTCCATGTATGATTATTCCTGATAGACTCTAATTCCGTTTTTATTGCTTCTTTCCAAAAAATTGTATCTGGAGATGAAATAGCTTCATGGTATGTTTGAGGATCATCATCAATAAGAAAGGTGTAAAAGTCATCTCCTAGATTGGTATTCCTTTTAACTCGTTTAGATCTTCTCAATTCTTGAATTTCACTAGGTTCTTCTTGAATTTCACTAGGTTCTGAATTAGGTCTAACTGTAAGTGGTTGTGAAGATCTTGCCAAAGAGATCTTCATAGGAAAAATATGTTCAAAGAATTCTGCATTCTTAGTTTCTACTATAGTGTTAGGTTCCATAACATTATTCTCATTTCTGATTACTAAAAATCTATAAGCTGCACCATATTTACTTGCAGGACTATTTTGAACATACCCTATAAACATACAATCAAAAGTTTTAGATCCTAATTTTCTCTTTTTATTTTCAGGAAGTAAAACTTTCACTAAACAACCCCATACTTTTAAATATTTCAAATTTGGTAAATGACCTTTCCATAGTTCATAAGGTGTTTTATTGTTTTTCTTATAAACAATCCTATTTTGAATAACACAGGCAGAAAGAAGAGCTTCCCCCCACAAGTTCATGGGTGCACCAGAACTAATAAGTAAAGCATTCATCATTTCTTTAAGTATTCTATTCTTCCTCTTTGCTACTCCATTAGATTTTGGTGAATAAGGAGGAGTATATTCATGTACTATTCCATTTTGTGCACAATAATCATTAAAAGATGCAAAATCATACTCTCCTCCTCTATCAGATCTAAGCCTTTTAATTTTTCTATTTAATTGATTTTCAACTTCAACCTTATATTTTAAAAACATTTCAAAAGTTTCATCTTTTGATCTTAGTAAATAAACCATAGTATAACGAGAACAATCATCGATAAATATAACATAGAATTTCTTTCCACTTCTAGTCATATGATTTTTAAAATCTCCTAAATCAAAATGAATTAATTCTAGTAATTCAGTTTCTCTTTTATGAATATATTTACAAGTCTTTTTAGTTGATTTAGATTCTACACAAACTTGGCATTTTTCTTGATCATAAGGAACTGACATGATATTTAACAATCCTAATTGTTTCATTCTTTTAAGATAAGAATAATTAACATGTCCTAATCGACCATGCCAAAGATCAAGAGAATCAAGCATATACACAGAAGAAGATGCATTTCCATTTATAATTTCAAGTACATTTAGGATAAATAATCTTTGGTTACAATATCCTTTTCCAATAAAGTTTCCAGATTTAGTTATGACAACTTTATCAGACTCAAAAGATATTTTGATACCATTTTTACCAAGTAGGGCTACAGAAACCAAGTTCACACGGATGTCCGGCACATGTAGCACATCTCCAATAGAAAGGATTTTTCTAGAAGTCATTTTCAAATTTACTTTTCCTTTGCCGAGCACAGTACATGGCATTGAATTTCTCATAAATACTTGCTCTTCTCCTTCTGGTAGTGGGGTATAACTTGCGAATAGACTTCTATCGCCGCATATGTGACGAGTAGCTCCAGAATCTATGACCCAGTCCTTTGCATGTGCTACAATATAAGCCTCGCTAAGCAATCACTTCTTCAACCATCAAATGTGCCTGTGATTTGGTTGAAGTATTTTTCTTGAATCTGCATCGGACTGCGTAATGTCCTGGCTTCCCACAAACATAATAAGACCATTTTTCCTTCTTGAAATTAGGATTGTTCTGTGGTCCAACAGGCTTCTTACTAAATTTCTTGGACCGTTTTTTGAATTTAGACTTGTATGCCTTAGATCTATCTATACTAGTTTGATTTTCTATTAGAATAGCTTTAGCAATCATTTCCTTATGCTTTTCTATTTTTCTTCGAGCTCTATTTTGTTCTTCTATTCTAATATGCACAATCACTTCTTTAAGGGATAAAGACTTCCTTTTATGTTTTAGGCTATATTTATAATCTTTCCATGACTCAGGTAACTTTTCTATCAAAGATCCAGCAATAAATGCATCAGGAAGAATTATATTTTCATTTTTAAGATCATCTATAAGGACATGAAAAATATGAATTTGTGAAGACACATCTTTATCTTCTACCATAGTAAAATCTAGAAAATTTTCTATAGCAAATTTTTGGGTACCTGCATCTGCAAGAATATATTTCTTGTTCAAGCTTTCCCAAATTTCAGATGCTGATTGGATTGGATAATAAACATCAAATAATTCATTTGATAAGGTACTTAGAATAGTATGTCTACAAATCCTATTGGCCTTTTCCCATTTAAGAAGGTCATCATCATTAGTAGGTTTAGGATCTGTCAGAACAAATGCAATGTTGTGAAGATCGAGGGCTGAAAGAATTTTTTCAGGCCATCGTTTGTAATGGGAACCACTAAATTGTTCAATTTTAGAGATATCAGGAAAAGTTCTAGATGCAGTAACCATAAAGGTATCCATATCTACTCTTAAGATTGTAGGTAAAATTTGGATTAGATGGTACCCGATTTAAGAATTTGATGTGGAGAACTTGGACAGATATATGTTGCTGAGGCGTGCAGACGATCATAGCACTGTCCTTAAGAGTAGATCCGTGCCCTCTGAGACAATGTCTCGGTGCAGAAGATCCCAACATGGCTACCCTTCAGGATTCAACAGCAAGAAGGCTTCAATCCGATGTGCACACACCAATGTCGAAGCCTGATGAACAACCGAGAGAGATCCGTCCGTTCCTGAAGGAGAGTAGCGAGAGAGGAGAAGAAAGAGGAATGAATAATGATTATTTTATATGATTAATTTATACCACCGCATCTTCGGAAGTATTTATAATTTGAGAAAGGACACGGACGCGACATATTGGAACGTCGTATTCAACACCAACGCCACCGTATCAATCAACGGTGCAAAAAAAAAAGAAAAGATGATGTATCAAAACAATGATACGGTAGACGACGTATCGCAAAGGAAAAGAGAAGACGTATCATCCCAACGGTGCAAAAGAAAGAGACGACGTATCAAAACAATGATACGTCCGTGCATACACGAGAGTATGTCTCGGACAGATTTGCACCCCCTGCGCGCGATGATCGCGTGTGCGACGCGCCCGGTTTTGATGAAACTATTAAAAGGTTTGGTTTTATCAAAAATGTGGATGAACCCTGTGTTTATAAGAAGACTAGTGGGTGTGCCATAGTCTTCTTGGTTCTGTATGTAGATGACATACTCCTCATTGGGAATGATATCCCAATGTTACAATCAGTCAATGTTTGGCTATCAAACCAGTTTTCCATGAAAGATTTGGGAGAAGCATCCTATATACTAGGTATTAAGATCTATAGAGATAGGTCTAAGAGGATGCTAGGTTTATCCCAGTCAAGATACATTGACTTAGTGCTGAAAAGATTCAGCATGGATGGAAGTAAAAGTGGTTATCTTCCTATGAGTCAAGGCATACATCTTTCCAAAAGAATGTCACCTAAGACACCTGAAGAAAGAAATAGAATGAATTCTATACCTTATGCTTCGGCAATAGGGTCCATAATGTATGCCATGTTATGTACCAGGCCTGATGTGGCATATGCTTTAGGCATTGTCAGTAGGTTTCAGGCTGATCCAGGAGAGGATCATTGGAAAGCAGTTAAAAATATTCTTAAGTACCTGAGAAGGACTAAGGATATTTTTCTGGTTTATGGTGGTTCTGATCTTAAACTAGAAGCATATTCTGATTATAGTTTTCAATCAGACATTGATGATAGCAAATCCATTTCGGGATATGTTTTTATCCTAAATGGTGGAGCAGTGAGTTGGAAGAGTACTAAGCAGCAGACTTGTAGCTGACTCAACCACAGAGGCAGAATACATAGCTGTCAGTGAAGCCGCCAAGGAAGCAGTCTGGATGAAGAAGTTCATCACAGAGTTGGGTGTTATTCCTGAGATTGAAAATCCAGTGCCACTTTACTGTGACAACACTGGAGCTGTTGCTCAAGCTAAGGAACCAAGAGCTCATCATAAGTCCAAGCACATTCTGAGACGCTTCCATCTCGTCCGAGAAATAGTCGAAAGACAAGATGTTTACATAAATAGAGTTGATACAAAGAACAACATAGCAGACCCGTTCACTAAGGCTCTACCATAGCGAGATTTTGATCGCCACCTCGAGGGTATGGGGTTAAGATTTAAAGGCGATTGGCTTTAGTGCAAGTGGGAGATTGAAAGGGATATGCCCTATAAGCCAATCAATATTGTATCTCCCAAATCAATGTAATTGACAATATTCTAATAAAGGCATTATTTTTTGTCATACGCTGTGTATTATTATGATGAACCCCATAGATTAGGGCTATGATTTTAGGGTTATGATGAGATCATACCAGTGAGACCTATAGTCTTAAAACCTTAATCTAAAATATTCCTAGTCAAAGAAACCCTGAGTAGGGGATCAGGGTTTTTCCGGTAAGACTAGCACATCCCATGTATACTGGAAAGGGTGACTGCTCTCACAGTCACTTGTGTATGACACTAATACTAGGATGTGGGTGCTCATTAGTGAATGAGTTCACTGATATGATCTAACTTGAGAACATCTAATGGAGGCTTAGCTACATGTCAATAGAAGGTTCTCATAGTGGAAGTGGTACAAGTAATCCTTTGACCTGAGACTGCCATAAGTATCTTATGTACATGAACCCATCCTTTGGTTCAATCCTAATTATGACATTGAGTCATGCACAGGATTGATACTGGGAATGGTGAATTGTATATGAAGGTAATGAGTAGGTCAACAAGGAATCGATCACTCTTAGTAAGAGGAGATTGCATCCAGCTAGTTATCAATCGGATGATGATTCAGGAAATCTTTGATCAAAGTAAAGATATTAGAGATGGTTTCTAATATCAAGATAGTTGAATCATCAATATAAGATTGAGCTAGAAATAAATATAATATTGGATTTGACATATATCCATATCCATAATTATATTTTGGTGCAGGCTGATCGAAAGATTTAATTGTACGGTAACTTTCTACTAAAGGGTAGTTTTTGTATTTCACCAGAATTTTCATATCTTCCGGGTAGACATGACACGTTGCTAGACGTCAATCTTGTCTTGTGGGTTGATCAAATTTAAAGACATTTTTTTGTAGTCTATTTAAGGAACAGAGGCTTCGGGTGTTTTTCTGATGTACGACAGAAGTTTTTTTATTTTTCTTTCCTTTCCAGGAGACTGATTCCTCCTTAGCTTGTTTAGGACACAAGAGTTTCCTCTTTACAGAGTTCTCTTCTCTGTTGAAACTCAAGTCTAAAACAAGAGATAGGAAGAATCTCTCGAACGGTAAAAGAAAAGAATATATACTCTGTTTTATTTCCTTTTACATTAAGACATTAGTATCTTAAATCCTCCTCCTCCTTCAAGACAAGAGTGTATTCTTAGGACAAGGTCTTAAGAAAGGGAGAGGAAGAAGAAAGAAAGGAAGTAAGAAGTCCCTGTCGTGGAGTTTTTCAGCCATAGTCCTCTTGAGTTCTAGGAGAAGAATTCAAGTGAAGGAACTTTTGAAGAAGCAAGCATCATAATCAATTTTCTTGTGGATCACCATTGGAGGGTGGACATTTGGATGCCTGGTAAATTCAAAAGGGTCATTCAATATCAAGTTTTGATTCTACATCAAAATTGGATTTAGCGATAATAGGTTGGTGCCCTAATTCTAATAGTGTAGGTTTGCATGTTTCTCATATATTTTAATCCTGAATAAGGAGATCGTGGCTAAGGGTTTTGGTATAAATTTCATCATTTTTGAAATTATCTTTTCACTGTGGTGCACTGGAATCCTTTCAGTGGTATCAGAGCAACCCTTATTACAGTTAAAATATATGGAAATTATTTATATGTGTTTTTGTTGTAGTGTCGCATGTTAGGGTTTTAAACCCTTGAATGCTGATACACTTAGCACATTTATGTGATGCATGTATGTTTGATAATTTATGTTTGATGTGTGTTACTAATTAGGGTTTTTCACTCAAACCCTAATTATTATAGAGATATGTTTAGTTTTGAAGTCATCATACTGAAATAAGGTTACCCTGGCATAATGGTGGATCCATTATGTGGTAAATGGTTGTCCTAGTATGATGACATACTTAGCACATATTTTCTTATTTATAAGAATGATATGTTGTGATAAATTTTATAAGGATGTGCTGGCAATTTATAAATCCCTCTTCTTAAAAATTATATTAAGTCATAGTATATTTAACTGATAAGAATCACCAGTCATGATGAACAATTGATCATTTCGGTGTCTAGAAAGGTGGTTCTAAGAAGGTAAAGAGAATTGTGGTTTTTAATTGGTTCCGTTGATTGACCTGGCCAATTTTTATTGGTGTCTAGGAAAGCAACGGGGGGACTCCCACATCTCTTCCACTTGCCTGGCTGATTTGATTAAATTTAAATCTTGACTAAAATGCTTAGTGTTAAAAAATACTATATATATTGGCCTTCCTTCATGCTGGATCGTTATTGTGTTATGAACCACATTAGGTTTGTTGTGTTATCTGCAATACCTAATATGGTGATTGACATAATACTAGTCTAGTGCATAGAGATGCTTACAGCATATTCAATATAATGCTTTGTTGTGTTATTTGCAAGGGCATTATATTTAAGTATTGACCGTAAAGAAATGAAAGGGTCTTGACTTAACTAGAACATTATGGTTTGTTGTGTCTTCTGCAAGACTAATAATGTTCTAGAGGCCAAGTTACTTCTTGAGAATTATATGAGATATAATTGGAAGAGTTTCCTACTTTTAAGCTTATAAAAGATTTGTTGTCTTCTGCAAGATCTTTTATAAGTTATTAGGATCTCAATCTCACTAAGAAAAACCTATCAGGATTTTTTCTCGATTATCATAATGAGGGCTATGATTTTTGATAAAATAGTGGAAACATAATTAAATTAAAGACCTAATTTAATTATGTATGTCATTTCATGATTGTTTTCTTATGTATTGTTCTTTGTTAAATGTAGATAAATGGCATCTTCATTATCACTACGAAGTATCTTAGATACCAACAAACTGACTGGTCCAAACTATGTGGACTGGTTGAGAAATTTAAAGATTGTGCTGAGTTCAGAAAAACTATCTTATATTCTTGATACCCCTAGTCTTAATCCACTAGGGGACGATGCCACACAGAAAGATATGGCCACATACAAAATGTGGCAGAATGACTCCCTCACTATCAAGTGTATCATACTAGCCTCTATGACCAATGAGTTACAGAGACAACATGAAAGCATGGATACTCAATCCATAATGCTTAATTTAAAAGAGCTTTATGGAGAACATAGCAGAACTGCTAGATATGAAATATCTAAGCAGTTATTCCATACTAGGATGACAGAGGGAACATCCGTTCAGGATCATGTTCTGAAAGTAATTGACTTGATCACCAGATTGGGTCAATTAGGTTTTATTATGGATGGGGAGTTGAATCAGGATTTAATCCTGCAATCACTCCCAAAGTCATTTTCTCAGTTTGTCTTGAATTATCACATGAACAAACTGAACACTTCCTTGCCTGAGCTGTTAAATATGTTAAAAACAGCGGAGAGCCACATAAAGAAAAAAAGGCTCCACTTCTTCTTATTGATAAGACCAATAAGAAGAAATCAGGCAAAAAGGGTTTTAATAGGAAGCTAAACCCTAAGAGTGGCATCAATAAGAATAAGAAAGGAAAGAAGGCCTCCAAACAGTCGATCTGTTTCTTTTGCGGTAAAGCGGGACATTGGAAAAGGAATTGCAAGGCTTACCTTGCAACTGTGAAGCCTGGTACATCAGATGCGCCAAAAGGTATGTATGAGATACATGCTATATTGACATTAAATTCATCTATTTCAAATACTTAGGTATTGGATACTGCTTGTGGTTACCATATATGCAAATCTTTGCAGGACCTCCATAAGCTTAAAGTATTGAAGGAAGGTGACTTCAATCTCTACGGTGCTAGTGGTGATATCATCCAAGCAGAAGCTGTAGGGACCTATATTCTGAAATTGCCTTCAGGGAAGATCTTGGAGTTAGAAAATTATTATTATATGCCTAAGATTATTAGGAACATTATATCTATTCCCTTGTTATTAAAACAAGGATATGTAATGGATGTAACGAGCACTGGTTGCTCAATAATGTTATCTAATGAATTTGTTTGTTCTGGCATATTTAGCAATGGGCTCTTAACTCTTCCTTCCAATGATAGTGTTTTTCATGTCAATAATAAAAGAAAAATAGAACACTTTAATAATACTTTACTTTGGCATCATCGACTTGGTCATGTTAATGAGTCTAGGATAAGCAAGTTATACAAGAAGAAATTCCTTGATCCTTATGAATATAAATCATTAGGGACTTGCGAATCATGTCTCATGGGTAAGATGACCAAGACTCCATTTACTAGACATGGAGAAAGGACAACTGAGTTATTAGGACTTATACATACTGATGTATGTGGTCCAATGACGACTCAGGCCAGAGGTGGATACTCATATTTTATCACTTTTACAGATGATTTATCTAGGTTCGGATGTGTATCTTATGAAACATAAATCTGAAGCATTTGATAAATTTAAGGAGTATCAAAGTATGGTCGAAAAATAAACCGGGAAAAGTATTAAAGTTCTTCGATCTGATCGAGGAGGAGAATACTTATCCACGGAGTTTTTAGACTATCTTAAAGTTAATGGAATTCTTTCTGAATGGACCCCTCCTTATACACCACAGCTAAATGGTGTAGCTGAAAGGAGGAATCGTACCTTATTAGATATGGTACTATCCATGATGTGCTTTACAAATTTACCCATTTCCTTCTAGGGACATGCCCTAGAAACTGCTGTTTACATTCTGAACAAAGTACCTTCTAAATTCGTTTTTAGTACTCCGTATGAGATTTGGAGTGGAAAGAAACCATATCTTAAATATTTTAAGATATGGGGATGTCCAGCTTATGTTAAAAAAATTTTGGGCATAAGTTGGAAGCTAGAGCGGATAAATGTCTATTTGTAGGATATCCTAGAGAGGGTAGAGGATATCTGTTTTACCATCCTACTGAACAAAAGATTTTTGTCAGCAGGCATGCCATTTTTCTAGAAAAAGAGTTCATTTTAGAAAAAGGCAATGGTAGAACTGTTAAACTTGGAGAAGTACAAGAAACACAGATAGACAATTCTCAACCATTAGAACATATAGCTACCGAGGTCGAATAGACCTCTCCCAGCGAAGCGCTCGAGCCCTCCTACCACTTTGCCTGCGAGGTGGGATGACTCAGCAAGTCAAGAACTCCTTCCTAAACTTCTCATGAACTCGAACCTCGGTAGAGAAGGGTCCAAAGACTTAGAGCCTCGATGCAAGCTGCCTTAGCACATGCATGCACACAAGCAGTCGAGAAGTGAAGGGAAGATTGATAAAGTGCAAAGAATGAAAAGAGACACGGGTCGAGATGACTAAAAAGGAATCTCATTAATACTTCGTAAAGTTGTACATTATCACTGGGCCCCGACATGCCGGGCAGCCTAGATCAGAAGCAAGAAGAAGAAAAATTACAAGGGGCCCCTATGCTATCCGACTGGCTCCTTCCCAGGACGGTGCTCGGATGGGGTATCACCTTCTGGGACCTCCGACGGTGGGGCTTCATCTTCGACGACCACCGTCGGTGAAGCTGGGTCGGCAGCAACAACTGGTTCCTCCACCTCGCCCAAGTCAGGTGTTGGGCTTGCGCCCGGAGCACCCGGGAATCTGAGCCTGTCCATGTTCTTGTTCGAGATAAGGCCCTCCACCCTGGACCGGCAATGCATGAACCCCTTGAAGAAGGAGTCCGTCGCCACTTCGTGGAACTCGATGGCGAACTCCTCGGAGGCCTTGTATCTCGCCACCGCCTCGATGGCCCCCTTCCTGGTGACCTCAGCCTGACGGACTGCCTCAGCGGCCTCCTTCTTTGCAGCCTCCATCGAGTTGACTGCCACCGCGGCCTTCTCTTCGATGCTTGTAGCTTTCTTCTCGGCAATGATGGCTTTCTTCTCGACGGCAGTTGCCCGCTCCTTCGCCGCCCCCAGTTCTGCCCGAAGGGACTGGGCCTGTTCCTTCTCTCGGGCGGCTTCAACGTCGGTCTCTTTCAGCCTGGCCTCCTTGGCCTTGAGTTCTTCCGCCCTACTCTTGGACCGGCTCCTCTCTCGGTCCAAGGACTCCTCAAGCTCCTTTATGCACCTCTCAGTGCTTGCAACCTCATCCCAGAGCTCTTTATTCATCAGATTGACCTCCCAGGCCTCGTCGTTCTTCTGCTTCACCTCAGCCATCAGGGAATCAAGCTGTGCTCCTCGTTGTCTGTCCCTCTTGGCCCAGTTTCTGTAGTAGTCTCTGATGAGCAGGAGTTCAGCACCGAGCTGCACCAAAGAAGACGTCAGACACAGAGACAAGAAGTAAGGAATGGGGCGAGGCGAAGGAAAGGAGTACTTACCGAGAAGAGTTGGGGGAAGGTGCTGCTAATGGCGTCGCCCAAGAGCTTCCTCGCCTTCTCCCATCGATCGCACGACTGGATGGCGAAGTCCATCATGCGCTCGATGAGGTTTTGATCCCGAACCAGGGAGGTGTTCAGTGCTAACTTGAAGGGCACCCTATGGTAGTCCTTCTCCCTCTTATTTGCCGATGATGCAGAGTCGCCCGCTCCTCCGGTTGAGGAAGCATCGGAGGCGTGGTGGGAGCTCAACGCCACTCTAGCCGGCACCGCCGATGCTGGCTCCACTCTCTCCTGGTCTCCATCCTCTTCGACCTCGACGATCTCTGGGGGAGGAGACACCACGGTGGCAGCGGCAGCAACAGATATGGCCCGGATGACCGCCTTGGGCTCTTGGGCCGGGAGCAGATCGTGCTGCCTGGGTGACTCAGGAGCGAGCTCGGTAGCCCTCCTACTCAGCTCGGGAGCGGGCTCGACTGCCCTCCTGTCCTACTCAGGAGCAGGTTCTGCCCTCCTCCCACTCGGTTCGGCTGGCACGGCAGGTGCAGCCCTCGCGCTGCTCTATTCACGAGCTCTCTTTGAGGGGGACTTACTGACCCCCGTCGGTGGACCCCTCTTCCGCAAGAGTGCGAGGAGGTCATCTAAGGAGAAACTTCATGCCTGCACAAAGAAGGAGAATGTTAACTCTGAGCTCGGAGAGTCAAAGAGAAAGCACAAGAAGATGAAGCTCGAGCCGAACTCACCTAACTCTTATATTGGGCTGATCCCGGCTTCGGATAGGTTTTGCTCTGACAGCAAAACCTCGATGGAGGGGACCTGTTCGGCACGAAGCTGGTAGTAGATCTCTCGATCAGCCACTTCGATCGCTAAATTTCGATTAGGGGACCGATCTGGGTCGTTCCAAACCCAGTCGACCCCCTCGATTGAGGTGAAAAAGTATTTACTCTTCCATCCTTTGATGGAAGAGGGGAGCTCAAATTTGATCCCCTTTGGGCGAGAGGAGATAGACCACCACCCCTCCTCGGAAGGGTGGCATTTCAGGGTGAAGAAGACCCTGAACAAAGAGAAACGGACAACAATCCTGTGGAAATGGCAAAGAACTATGAAACAGAAGATCGTCCTGACGGCATTGGGAATAGTCGAGCAGGAACAAGGTGATAATTGCTGAGAACGAAGAGAAAGAAGAGGTGGAAAGGAAATCGAAGGTCCCTTGCGAGGGTTTCCTCATAGAGGGCGATCTGGCACGGGTTATTGGAGGTGACCCGTTCCCCTGGCCAAGGGACTGAGAGTCGGATGGAGTCTTGGACACCGTAGGTCTCCTGGATGGTCGCAAGTTCCTCGATGGTGATCGTCGAAGCAACCCCGCCAGGACCTGTTGACCGAGAGGGTTCGGGGGCAGGTTCAGGTGGAGGAGGGTATGGAGGACATGCCCTAGACTCCCTAATCACGATCCCAGTGGGGCGGGGCCTCCTACTGATCTTGAAGTGCATCTCTCCTCCTCCTCATCGGAGAAAGAAGGCGGCCATAACCGAGAAGGCACAGCCTCACTTTGGTTGGTCGAAGGATGGAAGTTTGGACCAAAGCGAGACATTTGGAGGAAGAAGATGAAGTTGAAGGGTAAAGAAGAAGAAAAAAACGGACAAGGTCCAGGAAGATCCTAGCCCTAGAAGAAAGTTCTACCCGGCCGGGAGAGGGAGAAGGAGACGAACCTGGCTTACTTGGGAAGACAAGGACGGTCGGGGGAGAAGAAGGAGCTTTGGTACGATGGCGGGCATGCAAGATTTGAAAGGAGATGTATTTTGGAAAAAACTGCCTTTCCTTTCGAAGTGACCAGATGCCTAATCGTACCGTTACAGCACTGCCACCATCGGATCTGCACCACGTTTCAGCAATCGATGAAGATGACGCCTCGTTTCGACCATGGCTGCTCTGAATTCTGCACCAGCAATAAGTGCTCCTCAGACGTGCCCACGTGGCTCCCCCGCATTGGTTTGGAGAACCGCCTCATGAAGCGCCGATGATCGTGGCTATTATTACACCAGATTTCTACCTTTCCATGTCAGCATCGCATTTACTTCCTTCGCCCCAAGCGCCATGCACCAACGGGACTCGAGAGTGGGGGGCAAGTGATGTGGCGGGATTGCTGACGTGGAACCCATGTCAGACACAGTCAGGCGCCATGACGGATGAAGCTACCACGTTAGATTTTCTCTCCGAACTCCTTCGCTAGGCTAGCTCCCTTCGGGTCGAGATGCCGTGGCCGAAGTCGAGCTTCGTCTCTCCAGACTCCTTCGTCAGGCTGGCTCCCCTCGTGGTCAAGATGCCTTGGCCGAAGTCGAGCTACGCCTCTCCAGACTCCTTCGCCAGGCTGGCTCCCTTCAGGTCGAGACATCATGGCCGAAGTCGAGCTCCACCTCTCCGGACTCCTTCGCCAGGCTGGCTCCCTTCGGGTCGAGACACCATGGCCGAAGCCGAGCTCCGCCTCTCTGGACTCCTTCGCCAGACTGGCTCCTTTCGAGTCGAGATGCCGTGACCGAAGTCGAGCTCCGCCTCTGCCCGGACTCCTTCGCTAGGCGGCTCCCTTCGGGTCAAGACGTCATGGCCGAAGTCGAGCTCCGCCTCTGCCCGGACTCCTTCGCCAGGCTGGCTCCCTCGAGTTGAGACGCCATGGCTGAAGTCGAGCTCCGCCGTCCTGAGCTCACCCCACCTCGGACGAAGAGGCCTGCAGCCAAAGGACGTCATCGCTTCCTTGGACGATGGCAAGCCGCCCAAGGACCTCAGAGGGATGCCCGCTAGGCCACAATAATTGCTTCAACTACCACTTTCACCGAAACGGAAGGGGTCCCCCAATCAAGGCACTACGCTCCCGGTCCACCGTCTACGCCATTCGAAAGAAGAAGTTAACCCAAGGATTCGAATCCAGGGGACAGCTGCCTGTCGATCGAGGCTCTGCTAGGTTTCCCGAAATGGAGTGACTAGAAGGAATGTCGGAGTGCACGGTGCTGTTCCCTATCACGGATGGGGAAAGGCACCTCACGCACGGCACCGGACATCGCCGTACACGCCTGCAAGTGAGGGGAAGATCTTGAGGTAAGCGGCGCGCAATGATCCTAGCTAAAAGGAGTTCTCCAAGGTTCAAACAAGATAAGTCAGGTCACAAGCGAGCAAACACACGAGCAAGAGGGGGGCAACACACAGGAGAGCAACCAGGAAGGCCGCCACTCTAGGCTACCGGAGATCCACTGGAAGGGCCTTGACGGACACAACCACCCAGTTCGGGCTCTCCTCTGTTGCCACTCCCACACTCTGCTCTCGACCCACTCACACTCTCTTATTTCACAAGTTTCTCCTCCTAGCATGGAGTCCACCTACAGGGCTCGATCGAGAGGATCTGTTTTCCTGGATTGTCACTAACTTGAGCATCGGAGTGCCCCCACCGGGATCACCGGCCCGGATCTCCTCTGTTTTGCAAATCCGGGTGTCCGAGGAGGATCTTGAGCGATAGGGGCACGGTCCGAGGTCGTCTTCAGCTACAGGCCATGGCGGTCTTGGTGGTAACACCTTTCATCGCTGTTCCCAGCATGCGGCTATTGTTGTCTCTGAACATAGGGGAGCTAGTTGGTTGTTATCTACTATTTATGCCGGTACTGATTATAGGATGAGAAGGCTGGCATGGCAGGAGGTTTCCACTCTTATTGATCAGGGTACCCCTGTCATTGTGGCAGGGGACTTTAACTGCATTGATAAAGCGGAGGACAAGAGGGGCGGCCGACCCTTTGTAGAGGATACTGCCTCTCGAGAATTCAGTCACTTTTTACAATCCAATGGCTTAATTTATCCGGGGTTTATGGGTCCCCGCTTCAATTGGTGTAACAACCAAATTGGGGAGTGCATTGATCGGGTCTTTGCTAATCCTAGCTGGCTACACCTGTTTCCCCATCACTTGGTCCATCATCTGCTAAGAATTGCTTTTAATCACTGTCTAGTTTCTACTGCTCCTACCATTACCGGTCATGCCCCATTCAGATTTGAGAAGTTCTAGTTAAACTATCCTAGATCCTGGAAGATTGTCAGGGAGGTTTGGAGGATGCCGATCCGTGGTGATGTGAGGTATTGCATTACGTGGAGATTGGAATTGGTGAAAAAGAGACTTCAGCACTGGAATAGAGTGGAGGTGGGGAATATCTTTGTTAAATTAGAGTTGGTGGAAAGCTCTATTTCCACTCTTCAGGAAAAGGAGGATAAGAAAGGTGGTTTGGATTTTATGGTGACTTGGCTACCCTTCGCAACCATCTTTCCATATATAATGCTCTTCTTAATCAGCAGGAAATACTATGGAGGCAAAAGTCCAAAGCCAGTGGTTGAGGGAAAGTGACAAGAACACTTGTTTCTTTCATCAGGCTACTATGGTTCGTAGAACTAGGAACCGGATCAGTGCTCTTCGGTCCTCGGAGGGACAGTGGATTAAGGATGATGCTGATATAAGGAGGGAGATTGAATTATTCTTTCGCTCCAGGTGGTGTGAGCCCACTGCCAACCTTTATTTCTCCTTCTCCTACCTCTATTATCTCCCCTGAGCAAACTCAAACTCTTCTTCGTCCGGCCTCTGAGCAGGAGATTCGGATTATTCTTTGGTCTCTGGATAAGGACAAGGCTCCTGGTCCTGATGGCTTCTCCCCCATGTTCTTCAGGAGATATTAGAGTATTATCAGGAATGATCTCATTTCTGCTATGCAGGAATTCTTTATTTTGAGTTGCATGCCCCATAGCTGGAAGAAAACCTTTGTTGTTCTCATTCCAAAATGCTTAGCCACTTTTGAGCCAAGCCACTTCAGACTTATTAGTCTCTGTACTACTTTGTACAAATTATGTGCCAAATTGCTAGTGAACAGGATGAAGCCTATCATCCCTAATCTTATTTGTCCGGAGCAGAGCACCTTTGTCATAGGCCGTTCTATTTTGGATAATGTCCTCATAGTCTAGGAATTTATGTTTGATATTCGTAGAGCCCCTGTCCGTTATTGCTTGATGGCCATCAAACTTGATATGGAAGGGCCTATGATCGCATGCAATGGAGCTTCTTGGATTATACCACACAAACTTTTTTCATTTTGAGGTCGGCCTTTGACAAGGTTGTCCTCTCTCCCCATATCTATTTATCCTATGTGCTGACTCTCTATCGCGAGCTCTGGGAGCAGGGGTGAGGGAGTCGAGTATCCAACCCTACATTCCCGTCCTTGGTGCCATCCCTATCTTGCACTTATTGTTTATAGATGACTGTTTACTCTTGGATCGGGCCACGATATCCACCACTAGAGGGTTCAGGCCAGAGAATTAATTTTCTTAAATTCAAAGTTTATTTTAGCCCGAAGACTTCTGCTTCCATTTGCCGATCTATCAGGGAGTTCCTCAGAATTTCTGAATGTGATGGTGTTCTCCGGTACCTGTGTGTTCCCATATCTAGTGCCAGACTTCGGATCAGGGATTGTGCTCACATGGTTCAGGCTATTCAAGAGAGAGTTGAGGATTAGCAAGCTAGAGCCCTCTCTTCCATGGGAAGAGTCACCCTGATCAGGCCTGTTGTCTCTTCTCTTTCGATGTTTATGCTCTCTAATATGGTTATCCCTAAATTGGTCATCCTTAAGGTGGAACAAATTATTCGGGTTTTCTTGTGGAGTTCTTCCACTACCTCATGGGGCATCCATCTTTTGGAGTGGAATGTTGTGTGCCAGCCCATTTCTGAGAGAGGGTCGGGCATTCAATCGCTCCTTATTATGCATGAGGCTTTGTTGGCGAGACATGTTGCTAGACTCTTTCTTTGTCCTAATGGTTTGTGGACATCTATGATGAGGGCCAAGTATGGCCCTCTTCCTAGTGTCGGTGCTGATGAAGCTAGACTTTCCCAGTGGTGCTCGCCGATCTGGAGGGAGATGATAATTAGGGCTGACCCTTTTATTTAGCATATGCGATGGATTGTGGGTGACGGCATGAGAATAAGGTTCATGATGGACTCCTGGATCTTGGATATCCCTTTAGCCCGATGGCCGACCTTCATCTCTATGGTATTCCGGACACTACATCTATCTCTGATCTGTTTATTCCGGAGACTATCCATTGGGATCCTGTTTCGGTCATTCAGACCTTTAGGGATGTTCTCGGCCATCTGGTTTTACCTATTGTCCTGCCTATCCATCATTGTGGTGGCACTACTATATAGAGCTCCTCTGCTCTTTCTAGGGTGCCCTTGTTTGATCTGATCCCTTTCTTTACCCCGATCTCGCAGGAGTATTTGGATATTGGTTGGATCTAGTTTCTTTCAGTTTATCCCCAGGTTTTTTTATTTTTGTGGAAAGTGGCCTGGCGCCGACTTCCTACATCTTCCCTGCTTTGGGCCAAAGGATTTCACCTCCTCCCTGATTACCCTGTTCGTGGAACCCTAGAAGAGGGCCTTGATCATGTTCTGTTCCTTTGCCCGAGAACTTGGCTTGTCTGGCGCTTGGTAGGGTTTGAAGGCCAATTTACCTACTCATCTAACTCGGTGCATACCTTCCTCGACCTCCTTCGGACGAACTCTCGGAATTATTCTTTTACCTTTTATCAGGGATATTGCTCTTCTTTCGCACGGTTATATGGAGATCATCGTGGTACATCTTATATATAGAAAGACCAACTCCGTGGCAGACTGGATGGATTTCTTTGTTGCTAACCATTCCGGTGATATCCTTTGGACCCAGATGGATAAAGGTCCTATTCCGTTCCAAGATATTATCTTTTCTAACTTTTTTCAGTTATATCTATACTAGATCTCTAGTTTGAACACTCCGTTCCATCCCAAAAAAAAAAAAATCAAATCAAATAAAAGATGAAGGGGGGGGTTTCACAGCCATGGTCTCGAGTCCTGTTTGGCAAAATGAAAGAAAAGATGAGTACCGCGTTGTTGCAGCCAAACCACATCGAGCAGAGATCCATCACTTGGGAACGGAACCAAATCCAGAATTGTTGATTGTTGCCATATACGAATCCGCTGTTCCACAAAATCCTATACACTGGGAAAATAAAAGGCACGCTCTGTCAAACCACTAAACTTATATCGGATTCGGATGGCATTTCTGTCTTCCAACCATCGAGACTTTCCAACAAAGTGATGCACTTGAGGCATCATTTCCAAAAGGAAAAAGAAATTTAATAAATAACATGCCCTTTTGAAGTTTTGGTCGAAGGAGTGGCACGTTGCAAGTCTTTTAGTACAAGAATATTCCAAAAAAATTAACATGAAACATCAACAAAAAAAATTCTCATAATTAACGAGGAAAGAAAAAGTGAAGATGTATTCATCACTTCATTAACTTTTTTTACTTGGATTTTGGCCGGATAACATAAAGTCCACCCATGAAAGGCCTTAGAGGCTCTGGAATCACTACCGAGCCATCCTCTTGCTGGAAGTTTTCCAACAAACATACGATCATGCGTGGGACAGCACATGCAGTGGCATTAAGAGTGTGCACAAACTGCGTGGGTGTGCTGCCCTTGCCTTTCTTCGAGCTTGCTTGTGATGGATCTGATGGAGATGGGCGGTAACGGATGCCCAACCTCCGGCTCTGATAATCCGTGCAGTTCGATGCACTTGATATCTGTTACAGTAAAAGTAGAGAATGAGTACATCAGCATTTTTTAACATGGAGCACATTTTTGGCCATTCCCGGTTTGTTGTCTTATACCTCGCCATACCGATCCAGTCCTGGCATCCATGCCTCCACATCAAACTTGCGATATGCTGGTGCACCCAAATCACCTGTTGCCATATCCAAAGTCCTACAAGCAAAGCAAAATAAACGTCATCGAAAGAAAATGATGACGATAGAGCCACCAAAGGAAGAAGAAGAAAATGGGCAGATAGGAAGAGAAAAAGACTGATGAATACTTGAAATGAAGACCAAGAGATGAAAAGAGATCTTCTTCGATTCCAATAAGTTCCTCATGGTACCTGTCACTGTCTTCTGGCCCACAGAAGACGAACATCTCAACCTTGCTGAACTGGTGGACTCGATAAAGTCCCCTGTACATTGCATACATCCCAACGATTAAGCATGTTATAAAAATTTTGGATGCTGTTGCCAGGCTTTTTCAACAATATATTGTTAAATATGTTCCCATTAGAAAGTTGACGGCGGTCCGCATTGCGTCCGCTAACATTGATGGGAACAACGAGGCATTCGTACCAGGCAGGAGAGTGCATTCCTTTTTGCCCTCCCTAGTTTTTCATGAACGCAGAGGTGACCAAAAATAAAAAAAAATGTGTGCGCGCGCGCGTGCATGCAAATGGACTAATATGAATTCCCGAAGAGCGCTTCCACATGTTGACTCACCTTGTTGCACTTCCTGCAGCACCAGCTTCGGTGCGAAAACAGTGAGAATATGCTACATATTTCAAAGGCAATGAAGATTCAGGAAGAATTGAATCCATGTGGATGCCTCCAACAGGAATCTCTGCAGTTCCAATGAGGCACTGATCACTGCCTTCGATAGAATAAACCTGTTAAGGAAATATATAAGACTAACACCAAAAATATTCTTATTAAGTTAATTAATAATTCTGCATTCTTTTAAATTTCCGTCCGTGAAGGAAATTCGGATGACCGGAAAAATCCACAATTATTGCAAAAGAAAGGATAAGACCACAAGTTAGTTTTCCTTTTGGGCGAACTTTTTAGCTGTGGTGTTAAATAAACTGGCTAGAATCCCCTGCATTGAGTAGAAATCATCTTACAGCAATACTACGGCTACCTTTTTTCGCTATAGATGTTCTTTGGGCTTCAACAATTAGAGGTGTCAGATTCTACACCAATACTAGAAGTTGCACCTTAAGGGCCATTTTCTCCACCGAAAATGCACTCTTCCTAATATGCCTCCCATAAGCTCCTAATTTAGCGAGAGATTTCTTATATATTTTCTTAAGAACCCTGGAATCCATGACCATCAAAATACAAGAATCTCAAAACATTCTTTTGATCTAGAAACGGGTCCACGAATGGGGATTGATGTGGACACATTTTTCAACCATGTTGTAGGTGATTTTGACATGCAATGTCATTTATTGGCAATACGCAGATATTACCTCGTAGTCTAGAGAAAATTTGGATGTCCAATGGTGTCACATATTTAGCATGTTACCCGCTCAATACAACAAACAATTGACAAGTTTCAACTAACATATAGCATCAATCACCCAAATGATGGCTTCGTTGCTCCACTTGAAAAAACAAGTTAGGAGCAATATCCTATCAGTTCAGGCATGGATGTTTACAAGTGATTAGCCAATAAAAGTCATGAGGTTAATCAAGTATTCCATGATCAAACATCTCTCACTGCTTTTAACAACCCCAACTTTTGTTGTAGAGGTATTGCAGCAGGGCAATTTTGCAGAATGAAATCACAAACTTAACGTGTCATACACCATAGCATAATGCATTTACTAAGCATTAATTTTAAAAATTTAATTGGAAGCACGTTATAAGTTATTAATAATGCGTAAAAGAAAATGACCAGTCTCAAGCTAGCATACTCATAATTATGTACCAAGGACAAATTACAAACCTGAGTGTTTTGGCCCCGGGGTTGAAACCCACACTTCCCAACAACAGATGATCTGACAATTTCTGGAGTAATAAGAGGTGTAAAACCCCGTTTTGAAACTTCTGCAAGTGCCCAATTAACAAGGCCCATTTCTAGCAAAACAGCCTCATTCTTTAAGTAGTAGAACTTTGAACCACTGACCTGCAAAGACATGAAGTGATATCTAATATGCACAATAATTGAAGATAGGGAAAGGACCAAAAAATCTGGCAAAAAACATGCAAGATAAGTAAGAACAGAAGATCCCTAATCACAAGAGAGATGAAGGAAAAGATATTCAGATCAAAACTGCTTTTATCATTCCCAAGGGATGAGTTTCATATGAGATGGGATAGCATATCCTTGCTCTTTCTGTTCTAAGTTGTCTTGCAAATTTATCAATTCTCTGTAAAGCCTTCCTCAAATCAAATGTGTACTTTGTTTCCTTTAACTGAGCACTCAAATATATGCTTCTTGCATTTTGTTAGATGCTAGGGAACCAGAAAATTAAGTAGCATCAATATCAAGACAAGTTAGCAGCATTTAGGTAAAATCAATTCATTTTTTGATACTCCAGCAAGAATGTAAAATTAATGGATTCTCAATTTAAAATCACATAATATACAAATATATTGGCAGAGCTAAATTACCCAGATGCAAAATAAATAATGCAGTAACAAATCATGTCTAAATAACTTCCCAACCTAATAGAACACAGAAGAAGGGGAATACCTCAGCTGCTGCATCAAAATCAAACAAATCAAGTTCTTTCCCCAGTTGAAGATGATCTTTCACAGCAAAACTGAACTCCCTTGGACCGCCTACCTATGCAATTTAGAAAACAAAGAATGTACATCCTGATCAATTTATAGTCAGCAAAATCTATTAGAGGAATGGGGAACCATGGAAACAACATACCATCCTTCGCAGTACAGAATTCTCCTCGCTCCCTATAGGAGCATCTGGATGAGTAGTGTTTGGTATACACTGTGCTTCCTGTTGAAGCTTATCTGTCAGATGAACAAGATCTTCTTCAAGGGCAACAAGTCCTTCTTTCAAACTCTTTCCTGCAAGAAACAGCGACATAGTTTATGTAGGCTGAACAACATTTAAAATGATAGATTTAGAAGTATCAGTTTGTACCTTCTTCGACAAGAGCTTGACGCACTGATGGTTCTAGTTTCCCTTTCATTTTATTAGCAACTGTATTCCTTTCAGCTCGAAGCCGTTCAACCTCCTGCCATCTGTGACTGAAAATTAGATATTGGTGTATTATTTGTCATTACTGCCAGCATTGACCATCATTGTTATAACTGAGTTATAATTATCACTGGTACTAACATTTCAATCTGTTAATATATTCAGTTGGGAATCTAATTTCACATTAAATCTTAAAACCCTTAAAACCAGATTTAATCTCCGCTAGTTAAAAAAAACAGGGTTAAAAAGGTTTGGTAATTCATCAGAAGACATGTCATTTTCTGTACCAGCAATGACATGAACAGTTGCATGCATCTCAGGTGAAGATCGTGTAATTTGAGATACAAATATACATTATACATTATGATCCCATACTATCCAGTTTTCTAAATTCTAAAATGTACTTGTGAATTGTGTTTTTCAACATTCTTGCAGTAATATATGAGACATATTAGCATCCCATCTAATTGAAATTGTGCGACATCATACCATGTCATGCTACAACTTGAAATCATGATAAACATTTAAAATTCAACTTAAAAAGGCTTTAAAATCAGAACTGATCTTGCATACATTTGAGCTCCATAGAAATCAGATTTATGGTCCATTAAAGGTGAAACAAACAAGAATAAGAAGATATGTATATGGATGATATGAACAGATCAAAAGGCAGATGATGACCATGTAAAATAAGAGAAACAAATAGATGGCATAAAGGTTTGGAAAGGTAGATGAAGAATGTAAGAAAGAAAGGATGGAAAGAAGAAACGTAATTAAGAGGAAAACAAGAAACATTAGAATACTGCAATAATCATACTCATTGCTGTCTAAATTAGCACAATTCAATATGAGGAAAGGTACACTTATATCATCAAAAACTAAAACTTGTAGACCATATAACACTACATTATAAAACCCTAACCTGGGATTAAGTTAATAGAAACTCCAAACTTGGAATGGCATTCACACAGTTATCTTCTTGCAACAGCTTCAGCCAATGCATCAGCCAGATGATCTCTAGATAAGGCAATTGGTCTAGCCATTTTCCACATACGATCTTTTCTCCTACTCCAGATACTCTAAAACTCTTTCTGTTTTCTTTTTTTTTTGGTATATTATACAGGATTTGACGGTCTGTTCTATGAACGGACATGATAACAACAAAAATTCAAGATTAAAATCAGAACAAAGGTTAGAAATCAGACATGTTGCCCACGCTATACTGGCATTCCTCGGTACTAACAATGGATCACCTATCTATAGAATGGGACGTACGTGTAAAACACTCGGTTATGTTCTTCATGTGTCGGCTGGGCAACCTTTTTGTGTGAGAATAATTTCATTATAACCCTGGCACTTTTCACATGAAAAATATTAACACAGGATAAACCCAAATCAAAAGCTAATCCAGCAACCTCTAGAAAATAACAAGAACCAAAAAAAATCGAAACTTTTCAAATCCTAGAGTCAATTAAGCCTGACCTTCTGCAGGCTCAAGTACTTCTCATAGAGCTCGAGTACGAGCTCCAAATCCGCACTGGAGTTCCTGCTCTTGATATTGGCAGAAACCACATCCTTGTTGTCTCGGATCCACTTGAAATCAATCGCTGCTCTCCATTGGGGCTTTGAAGTAACTGCAACCACCAAAAAGGCAATAAATGAAAACATTTGAAAAAAATGGATACATGGATAGATAGATAAAGGTAGAGAGGGGCAGAGAAGAAGGTAAAAAAGGAACGACCTTGGCCTTCTTGTGTGGCGAGGGGGCCGGTGTGAAGGGCGGGAGCTGAGAAGGCCCTGAGAATTGAAGGCAGCGGGAGCATCGGGTGGTGGTGATGGGGATTGGTGGCTAGGGTTTCTGTTAGGGTTTTGATGGGAGAGAGGAGGAAAGCAGAACGGCAGCGGGAAGGGGCCAGTGTTAGGGTGTGGAGGGTCGTCCCTCCCAAAAACCCGACTGATATCATCGCGATGTCTCCGGAAAGAGAGAAAGAGGCAAAGGCGACGGAATAGAAGGCGGAGGGCGGCGGCGGAAAGGGCCGGGCCGCGAGGGAGATGGCAAGGCGGGCGGCGGGGGATGATGGAAGCGGAGGCAGGGGTTTAAGATCAGGTTGCAAAATATCGGCATAAGCTCTGGCACGTGCAATGCGCGTGGATCTCAAGTGGCAATACCATCTTAGAAATATTTTATTTATTTATTTTTTCCAAAGGCAATAGACCAGGGCTTTCGCCTCACTTTTTCAATGGTGGATTTGAGATTTTAAAGATCGCTTGATTAAATCTAAAAATTATATTTTTAGAATCTGTGATAATAATTTGAATGAAAGATAGCTATGATGGATTTAATTCTTTATTTTTTTTATAAAAAAAATTAATTACTTTTACGTTGTCCTACTAAATGAATATTTATTTGATACTAGAAAGGCACATACGTACATATTAAAAAAAATTAATAAAAAATTTTAAAAATTAAAGAGTAGGTGAGAGAAAATATGTAGATTACTTGTAAATCAAGTATCAATTTTTTATTTACCTATTTTTAAAAAAAAGTTAGTATTGTACGAAAAAAATCAATAAAATAGCATACAAATATAAGATGGATAGAGATTTTTATTTTTTAAAAAATAAAATCTAATTAGTTTGGTTAGGAGCAATCATGTATATAAGAAATAATAATAAAGGGATAGCACTATATATCTAACTTTCGAATTATATATTTTTATTTTGTTTGTTAATAAAATAGCTAAGGATATTCTATAAATAGACTTTAATAACTAATCAAATCTAAAATAGCGTATTAGTCTCTTATTTAATAATGTAGTATAGATATTAAGATTGGATAATAAGATCTGTTATTAAATTTTAGTTCTTTTCTTTTATATAACAGCTATTAAATTATTCTATAACTACTGTATGGAAATATTAAATTTAGATTATAATATAATAATATATATATATATATATAGATCATTCATAAATCTTATTTTTTTATGTTTCATAGTAGTTATGGTGCTTTTGCTTACTAAAATATCATTATTACCAGGATATAGACTTTTGATCATAATATACTAAATAGATATACCGGGATGTATTGATAAATTCTATTTTTGTGTTTCATACCTAAACATAGAATGGTTCTACAATCACCATATATAAATATGCATCTTAAGTTTTAATATGAATGAAATATTATGGAAGACTTATCATAGAATTTTATTTTCCATCATCCGTGTAATAGCCATAATACCATTATATGTTGTTGTATAGAAACACAAAATTTGGACTTTTATATTATCAATGATAAAAGAAGGACCGTGACCATAAACTTAGTTTTTGTGGTCATTGAGCAGAAATTTGAAATTAAACTATGATCATGGGCCAAATAGGTTATATATATATATATATATATATATATATATATATATATATATATATATATATATATATATATATATATATCTTATATATCTTATAAAGATTTTTACAAAAAAATGATAACTAATATCACTTTTGCATGAATGGCATGTTTTAGAATTTTCAATTTAGTGATTGGTCTCCATTTATTATTGTTGGATGGTTTTGCCTTTCCATATGCTATTCCATTTATTACTTATTAAGTTAACTAATATATAGTAGCAATTTGTAATTTTGTTGAAATTACATTACAACTCGGAATTTTTTGTAGCTTAAGTTATAGTAGTTGACTTATAAGGAAACCCTCATTTTATATTTGAAAAAGAGTTTGGGAAAAGAAGGGTGTGTTTTACCAGCATTTTATTGAACAGGTTGTCAATGGATGCTAGGTCGAATTATTCAATAAATATGGAAATAAAAGTTGTAATGGATGAAACGGTCGATATTGAAATTGTTGATGGCGAGGACCTAGGCCAGCTGGTTACTTATATGCAAAGATTGTATAGCGGTGTAGTTCATGAAAAGGATGGAGAACGTAAAGAAGAGGGGCAATGTAGGAGGTTAAAATCAGTGTTTAAAGTTATGTAAAAGTGAAGGGTAGGAGGTATGAGCGGATTGAAAGAGAGGGGATCTGCGAGAGCGTGGAGAGCACCGGATAGTTCAATACATGTCAATCTCGAAGTATACTTGGAAAGACGCTTCTTTTGAATATGAAACAACTTAAGGAATAAGTTAATTTCGAAACAGAAGCATCAAATAACTTTTTAAATAATTGACAACTTGTTATAAAAGTTACGGCTTTCCTGGCCACCCCTCTCTCTCTCTCTCTCTCTCTCGTAAGAAATCAAAATTAACTCGTACCTCTCTCCGGTGAAAATCCAATTGGACTCGTTTGATATCTTTTTATGGAGTCGAATGGGACTGTTGGCATGGAGTCCCTGTATCGACCGATCAGAGCTGCTGCACTGCAGGATCGCTTCCTGGTTCACCTGCAAAACAGGTTTCTTGCCAGAGTTGTTTGTTCCGGCGGGGGACACTCCGATGCATAAGTCAGTGACGGATCCCAGCCACAGAATGGGAAAGAATGTCGAGAGTATGAGAGAAAGGCTCTTGGAATATGCATGAGTGTATAAGTGTGGGTCTGCGTACCTCTCTCAAGCCATTCTTCTTACCACTATTTAAGAGGAGGCCTCCGGCCTGCGGCCCGCCCTTTTTCCGGTGATTATGGGGAGTCAATTTCTTTCCATGATTGGCGATCGTGGGTTGTCATTGAGCGGTTCCGGCCAAACCGGAGGCGTGACAGCTGGAGTTGCGCGCCATGATCGTGGCATGGAGATTGCCGATTGTAACCATTGGTTACAGTTGCTTATCTGGGCCAGATTGTGGTCCCATCTTCGGATTTTCCCTGTTTAGGGAGATTCTCAGTCGGAGACTTAGCCCTCTGCATGGGCCGGAGACTTGGAGTCTATCCAGGGCCGGAGATCATGTCTCTGGCAGAAGCCGAAGAGTGTATCTTTGGAAGTTGATGAGGAGCCTGGTCTTCGATTAAGACCGAAGACGTCATCCGAAGCTCTGACCTTCAGATATTGTGGATCGGTGAGAAGCCTTGGATCGCCTGCAGTTGGCCTGACCTTTCCTTGGTCCGAAGTTTGTGATCCGGAGAAAATGACTTCGGCCAGCCGAACCAGTGTTCGGTCCGTAGCTGAACCGGGATATCCCAACAGTTGTCCCCCTACTCTCAGTTTTCGAAGCAGAGGTTTGTCTCGAGAAGTGAGAGTACTAATGCTTTGTCGTTTTCCTCCCAGGAGATAGTGTAGTGGATGATTATGGGATCTCTGATTGGACTATCCATTATGATTGCTGGTTGATCTAGGAATCAGGTGGTGGACAGCTGTCACTCCCAGGTTGGGGGAGAAGGAAAAAGCAGGCGGCCCTGGGATCGTCTCTCTTTTTCTTGTTGCACGATGGTTTAGCCAATCTTTCGGTTGAGATTTGGATGATTGTGGTGGCTTTCCTCCGTTTGTTGGATGATGGATGCGCCTCATCTTGACGGTTAGTTGAAGGCGGGTTACCTCCTTGGGTAACCTTAGGTCAAATCAACCTGGTAGGGCTTCAGAGACCCCTGTTTTTCTCTTGAGAAAGGGAGAAGGTCCGGCTAAGGAAGCTTCTTCAACATCGTCTCATCCTTCGTCAAGCTTTCCTTGTTCTAGACTACCAGTCTATTCCGCAGGTAGAATCTTCTTTCTGCCCCCTTACTTCATTCTTTTATCATGGAAGAAAACGTAGAAAGTCAGGGAGGAAAAGTTGGGCCTTCGGGGGCCGGCGATGTAGTAGGTCCGGAGTCGATCTCCAGTTCATTTTCTCAGCGAAAGGCGGCCCTTCTTTGGGAACGCTATCGCATTCCCAAGGAGTTCCCTTTTGTTCTCCTTGCACCCGAGGAACGGGTGAACAAACCTCCCCTAGGTGTCTAGCTATGTATGAAGATCATTCGAAAGCTGGTCTTCGGTTTCCCCTGCACCCCTTCTTCGTCAAGATCTTTCGCCTGTACCAAGTGGTGCCGGTGCGCAGTTGATCCCGAACAGCATCCGGAACATTTGCGGGTTCCTGGTCTTGTGCAACATTGCAAACATAGAACCTATGACCAATTTATTCATGGCCCTCTTCATACTCAAGAGGGATTTCCACAGCAATGGATGGTGGGTGATTGGCCCTCGATCAGGCCGCAAGGTTATCAAGGACATGCCTAGCGCCATCTACGGGTGGAAACCCAATTTTGCGTTTGTATTATTTTTTGATCCATGGAGCTTCGACACTATTTGGAAGAAGCCTCATTTAACCGCTAATGACGGGAAGAAGGTCTTGGCGGCTGATCAGTCGAATTACGATCTCTTGGTCGATTCGGAAGTTGCCCCTATCCGGGAGTTGTTGGAGGAGAGAAATCTCTACCTCACGGGAATTAACAAATTCTCCACATTAGGTATAGTGACGAAAATTTCTGCTCCCCTTCCCCCGGTTTTGTTGTAGCTCAGTCGATTAAAATAAACTCTTTTGCTTGTAGGTGGCGGGATGAAGCCCGGTGTGAGCTGGCTCCGTTAGACCTCCGAGAAAAGGGTAGCACAAGCCCCTTTCACAAGGTCGGCGGTTCAGAAGAAGGCTCGAAGGGACGGTCCTGAGGGGGACCGGAGCACTTCGTCTTCCCGGGGAACCTCAGGGGAAGACGTTGCACCCGCAGAAGGGGTCCTGTTAAGACCTTGTCCAGTCGAAACTCCACCGGCGGCTGCTTTCCCGGTTCGCACAACGGGGAGTCCGCCTCAGGTGGTGGGTGTGCCGCCATTTTGCCCTCCTGCGGTTGATAGGGGCAAAGCGGGCAAGTTGAGGGAGAGTTCGTTCATGAGGTCTCCCCAGATGGAAGCCGTTCGGCGAACTCTTCGAAGCTTTCACCTACGGGGGGACTGCTGGTCCCCGCTGTAGCCAGGCAGGCGTTGAAGAGTACGCTGCTGCCTCATGACTTGGCAGTTCTTCGGAATTGGAACCTTCCCAGCGTGTCCGATTCTGCCTTTTCCACCCTGCAACAGGTATGATTCTTGTCGTCTCCTTTGTTTTGAGAACTGTTCACTCCATAACTCCGTGTTTTTGATGCAGTTGGTCTATGACCTTACCTTTATGCAAGAGGGCATGGGAAATGTTGATGGCCTCATCCATGGCCTCAAGGAGGAGCTCCATGCTGCCAGGGCCCCAAAAGAAGTGGCCAAAGAGTTGAGACAGTCTATAGAGGATCGCCTTGTCCGGGTAAATGATGAGGTCCATGACCTGAAGGGCAAATTGAAGAATGTCCATCTGACAATAGCGGAGCAAGGGGCAGGGTGGAGGAAAAGTAGGAAACAGATTGACTCCTTGGAGCAAGCTGCCAGGGAGAATCAGGAGAAGATAGAAAGCTTGACCAAGACAGTGGAGGAGGCTTCCAGGAGGGCCGAAGAGGCAATTCTGGAGTCCGAAGTGGCCAAGAGGGAGTCCGTATCCCTAAGAAAGCGGATGGACGATGTTGTAGTAGACTTCAAGAAGTCTTCATAATTCCAAGAGGAAATGGATGAAGCATCTTTGTACGGCTACCAGTATGGCTTTAACGATGGACTTTCCAAGGTAAAGGAGGCCTTCCCTCATCTTAATCTTTCCGGCATCCCTCCCTTCAACATAGCCAAAGAAGAAGAGGAGGAGGTAGAGGAGGCTGAAGCCGCAGTAGAGGTCGAAGAGGCGCCATGCCCGGGTGAGGAGGCCTCTGCCTCAATCGAAAATCTGGGGGTGACCCCAACTTCGATTCCGGTTCAGGAGGAGGTACAGGCTGGGGGAGTCCAAGCCGAAGGTTCTCCGATCCCGGCCCAAATTGATGATATCCTTTCAGCACAGGTTGACAAGTTGCTTCAGTCATGTGGTATGGGATCTCCTTCTATTGATATTGAATGATTCGAGTTGCTTTGGATGTATTTTCTTCTTTTTTCCTTTGTATTGTCAATGGATTTTGTATGATAACTCTTCCAGATCTTCAAATGACCCCCTTTTTTTTTGCATAAGCAATATTGCATGTCGTATGTAGCTTGAACTAGTTTTACTGTTCTTTTTTCTGCTTGGTCGAACGGCCATGGCCGAAGGCCATTTAATTGGTAGTTGAAGAAGACGAACTCCAGAACTAATTAAAACTCTGTTGCCGAAGACCGTCTACAATAAATTAGGCCGGTGTCATCCTTCTTTGGATACTAACTCTATCCGTTGGGGTAGACAGGCATCAACTCCCTGTCAACTGGTGATTAGGAAAGTTTGATCGCGTTTCTCGTTGTCCACGTGGCATATCGATACCCGTACAGTCATGATTTCTTGCGACTTATGTGCCGCCGGGTCTCCTTTTTCCAAAAAGGAGCCATTAATGTTGCCGTCGCACGATGAAAATTTTCCCGGATTCGAAGCGCCGGCAGTTGTTGTCTTGGAAATGACCCCCGAGCGGCCTTTTGGTTCTCGAAGCGTCGCTCGGACACGTGGCGCTCTCTGATATGGCTGGGAAAAGACATGGAGCACGCCTCCCGGCAGTCGGTCATGGGTGCAAGGTCTCTATAAATAGGACCTTGCCTTCTGCTATCAAGGGCCATTATTTTCATAGACTCCTTCAAATTAAAAATGAGGTTCAGCACTTCCGAGCTTCGTCGGGCCGCAAAGAGAAGGGCTGTCGACCCAAAGAGGAAGAGGAGTCCGGAGTCCTTCGAGCCGGGGGATGATGAGGAGCCTCTCGTGGATCGTTTGGAAAAGAAGGTCCACCTGTTAGAGGCCCAACTGAGGGAGGCCAGGGCTCAAGTCACGGCGGCAGCCGCGGAGGTAGAGGAGGCCAAGAAGGAGGCGGCGAAGGCTATCTCAGACTTCAAGGTGTCCGCTGCCTTCAGGGAGGAGGTCGCCGAGGCGGCTCTGGACTCCTACCATCAGGGGTTCCGGGAATGTAGAGGGAAGGCCTTCAAGTTTTACGACTTGAAGGGCCTGGACAACATCAAGCCCTCCGTTCCCTTTCTTGGGCATGACTTTGATTCCGACTCCGATGAGGGGTCGGATTTTGGTTCGGATGGGAACCCCGGGGCCCCCTAGTCGTCTCTTCTGAGCTCCCCCGCCGGTACGGGAAAAATCATGCGGGAGGTTATTGAAAATTTCCCGCGTCTTTCCAATGTTACTCCTTTTTTTTTGTAAAAATCGAAAAAGAAATGAAATATCTTTTTCTTACCTCTTTCCTTGTGCTTTCTGTGATATGTTGTTTCATGTTTTGTTTGGAATGTAGATTCCTCGGACCATTTTCGGTCTATATGAAAGAAGTGAGGTCAGTTGGACCGTTCTTGGAATGCTTGTTGTCGATAGAAAGGATGACAGTGGTCCTTTTAGGCACGTTTTCAGATTTACCGTAGGGTAGGGTGTTTATACCGTCCATGTGCATTTCTGTCGTGATTAAGGTAGGCTGTTCAAGCCCGCCCCGGCGCGTCTTCGGGTTCACCGTAGGGTAGGTTACGAAAACCATCCCTGCACCTTTGATCTTCTTGGTAGCCTGGTTAGGCCATCCGTTGTACTCGTTGGGCATACCGATAATGTGAGTGGATCGGACTCTCCTTTGCGTAGTTGACCAATTTTTCAGATCAGGTCATTTAGGCTGTTATCGTTCAGTCGAAGCAACCAGCCTTTTCGAGTTGGGTAGGGTTGAGCAATCTTGCACAGGAAATTTAGGAACTCATTTATTGATAATATTTGCGAAGGTTTTGTACATTCCATGGCCGGAATAGAGTCTTCCCTTCCAGGGTCTTAAGTCGATATGTTCCTGGTCGAATGATCTCTTCGACTTGATATGGGCCTTCCCAGTTAAGGGAGAGTTTATCCTATTCCGTTGCCCTAGATACTTCTGCCCTTCGCAGTACCATATCCCATGTGCGGAAAATCTGTTCTTTCACCCTTGAGTTGTATTTGGCGACCTTTTGTTGGTACGCCGCCATTCTTATCTGGGCCTGAAGTCTGGCGATTGGCAGCAGATCCAGATCGATCCTTCTACGATCTGAGTTCCTAGGCTCTTCATAGTTGTCAATTATCAGGGACTGCAAGGAGACTTCAATAGGTAGTACATTTTCGGTATCGTATTCCAAGTTGAACGGAGACTCGCCGATAGCCGTTCTTGGGATAGTTCGTTATGCCCAGAGAATGGAGGTCAGTTCTTTGACCCAAAGCCTTTTGGCGGCGTTCAACCTTGTCTTCGGACCATGGAGAATGGTCCGATTAGTAACTTCGGCTTCTCCGTTGGACTGTGGATGAGAAACGGAAGTCAGTCAATGCTGAACATGATATTGAGCGCAAAAGTCCTTGAACTTCGGGTTGTCAAACTATCTCCTGTTGTCCGTGATTATGACATGTGGGATGCTAAACTGGAATATGATGAAATTTTTTACAAAATTCTCCACCTTGCCTTCTATGATTTGGGCCAGTGATTTGGCTTCTACCCACTTTGTAAAGTAGTCGATGGCCACAAGAAGGAACTTCCTTTGCCCTGATGCCGACGGGAATGGACCGAGAATGTCCATTCCCCACTGGGCAAAAGGCCATGGGGCTGCCAGTTGGGTCAGGTGACTCGCAGGCAGTCTCTGGATATTGGCGTACCGTTGACACTGGTCGCACTGTCGCACAAAGTCAGCCGAATCCTTCTGGATGGAGGGCCAGTAATACCCTTGTCGAATGATCTTATATGCCAGTGATCTGCCCTCCAAGTGGTCACCGCATATGCCTTCGTGGACCTCTCTCAGGGCATAATCTACATCTGTTGGTCCCAAGCATTTTAGTAGTGGTTGAGAGAAGGATCTCTTATAGAGGGTCCCGTTTAAGATGACATACTGAGACGCCATCCAGCGGATCTTCTTGGCCTCTGCCTTGTCCTCTGGCAGTATACCTTCATTTAGAAATTTGATAATAGGATCCATCCAGCTTGGCTCGGTGTTGATCTGGCGCACCTCCGTAGCCTCTTCGGCTATACTTGGAGTTTCCAGATGTTCAACAAAGGTGCGTCCGAGAGATTCCAGCGCTGTAGTTTCCAATCGAGACAATGCATCCGCCCGGGAATTCTCTGATCGTGGGACATGGATGATCTCAAAATGTTCCAGTTGAGATGATAAGGCTCGTACCTTCTCTAGGTACTGTACCATGGTTGGATCCTTGGCTGCATACTCTTCGTTAACTTGATTTACAACCAACTGGGAGTCTGAGAAGGTTCAGAGTTGCTGAACTCCCAAATTCTTGGCAATCCAAAGTTCGGCAAGCAAGGCTTCGTATTCGGCCTGGTTGTTGGAAGCATGGAAGGAGAACCGGAGTGCGTACTCTATGGTGTGACTGTCAGGTTCGGCCAATATAAGTCCAGCCCTGCATCCAGTAGCATTGGAAGCTCCGTCCACATGAAGCACCCAGACGGACTTCGTCTCCTTCGGGACTTCGTCTTCTACCGAAGATGCTTCATCTTCGGACTTTCAGGTACATTCAGCCAAGAAATCGGAGAGCACCTGGGCCTTCATAGCCGCTCGGGACTGGAAGCTGATGTCAAATTCACGTAACTTCACAGCCTACTTGGCTATCCTTACAGAGGTGTCTGGAGATCGGAGAACAGCCTTGAGGGGCTGATCGGTCAGCACCACAATGGCGTGGGCATGGAAGTATGACCACAGTCACTTCGCCGCAATTACTAGAGAGTAGATCAGCTTCTACATCCTCGCATATCGTGTTTCGGTATCATGCAGGACCTTACTGATATAGTAGATCGGCTTGTGGGATCCGTCTTCATCTCTCCGGACAAGGACCGAACTAATGGCTTCATCTGAAGCAGAGAGGTATAGATAGAGAACCTCGCCTTCTTGTGGTTTGGAGAGTAGTGGCAGGGTTTCCAGGTACTTCTTCAACTCCTCAAAGGCAGTGCGATAGTCTTCGGACCATTCAAAGCCCTTTGACTGTCGGAGTACCTTGAAGAATGGGAGGCATTTCTCGGCTGACCGAGAAATGAATCTGCTTAGGGAGGCAATTCTCTCTATTAACAGATGGACTTCCTTTTTGCAGGAGGGATGTCTCATATCTCTTAGAACTTGAATCTTCTCAGGGTTTGCCTCAATCCCTCGTTTGGTGACAAGAAAGCCCAAGAACTTACCCGAAGTGACCACAAAGGTACACTTTGCTGGGTTTAGCTTCATGCGATAGCGTCGTAGAGCACTGAATGACTCTTCTAAGTCGTGGATGTGATCTTTCCGGAGAAGGCTTTTGACGATCATGTCATCAACGTAGGCCTCCATGTTTCTCCCCATTTGCTTTTCGAATACCTTGTTGATCAGTCTTTGAAATGTTGCTTCGACATTCTTGAGGCCGAATGGCATCATCTTGTAGCAGTAGAGACCTTTGTCAGTGATGAAAGCCATCTTCTCCTCATCCTGTGGATCCATTCTAATTTGGTTATAGCCGGAAAAAGCGTCCATCAAGCTCAGCAACTGGTGGCCGGCAGTAGCGTCGACCAGCTGATCAATCTTCGGAAAAGGGAAGCTATCTTTTGGACAAGCCTTGTTAAGGTCTGTATAATCGATGCAGATCCTCCACTTGCCGCTGGCTTTCTTCACCATTACCACATTGGCCAACCACTCGGGGTAGTGGGCCTCTCGGATGAACCCTGCTTTAAGGAACTTGCCGACTTCTTCGTCCACGGCTTGCTATCTTTCAGGAGTGAAGATCCTTTTCTTTTGTCGCACTGGCCTGTACCTAGGGGTAACTTCCAACTGATGAGTGATTACTTCGACAGGAATCCCCGGCATATCCGAAGCTGACCAGGCGAAGACGTCGGCGTTGTCTCTGAGAAAACAGATCAATTTCGTTCTGGTTTCCTCATCGAGTGCACTCCCGATCTGCATAACTCTATAGGGGTCTTCCTTTGTCAAAGGTACCGGGATAGTCCTCTCCATGGATTCACCAAGGCTTGAGGTTGTATCCCTCGGATCCAGCTGATCCGAAGTTACTGAATCACTGAAATGCCTGTCTTGGATCATCAGGCACTGCCGCGCTGTCCTCTGGTCTCCTCTAACTTCTCTGACACCGTTCCTGGTGGGGAAGCGCACCAAGAGGTAGTAAGAGGAGATCACGGTTCGGAACCTGTTCAAGGTAGGCTGCCTCAGAATGATATTGTATGCTGAGGGGATCTGGACCGCCGTGAAGTTGATTGGCAGTATCTTTTGTCGAGGTTCAGTGCCAAGGGTTACAGACAACACTCCCTCGGCATGAACTTGATTGCCCCCAAAATCGGTGAGCGGTATGGGGGATCTTCGTAGTTGATGTCTAGGTAAACACATTTTAGAGAATGCATCGTAAATCAAGACATCTGTCGAACTTCCATTATCAACAAGGATTCGCTGTATATCATAATTGGCCACTACGGTCGAGATTACAAGGGGATCATCATGTGGGAGCCGAACTCCTGCAAGGTCATCGTCGGAGAAGAGGATAGCGTTGTTGTCCTTAAGTCGCTTTGGGGCATCGTCCTCATCCCTTCTCCAGTTGGTGGGTCGGTGTATCATCCCTACACCTCCGTTGGTGGGCCTTTGATTTGGCAGTTCAGCCTCTTCGGGAGGTGGTTGGAGAATAGTTGCTTCCGACCAAGGTCCTTGGCGACCAATGTACCGCCCCAAATACCCTCTCTTGATAAGATCCTAAATCGTATCCTTCAGCTGGATGCACTCTTCAGTGTTGTGGCCGTGGTCCCGGTGGAATCGGCAATATTTGTTCCTATTCCTTACGGAAGAGGAGGCCTTCATAGGATGGGGCCGTTGGAGATAATTTTCTTTCTCTATTTTCATGAGGATCTTCTCTCGAGGGAGGTTGAGGGGGGTGTAGGAGTCGATTCTTCCTCCCGATGCTTTAGGCCTGGGAGGACTTCTTCGGCGGTCGGTATATTTGCCGCCGTTGTTATTGGGAATTGGGGGACCTTGTCCCCTGTTGTTCTTCTTTTTTGAAGGGGGCTTCCCTTCAATCAGTCGACGGTTAGCCGCCTGCTCTTCAGCATCGACGTATTTTTGAGCCCTTGACAAGAGCTCGGCGTAGCTTTTAGGGAACTTCTTGTCCAAAAAAAAGGTAAGCCTGGAGATACGAAGCCCCTTCTTCAGCGCAGACATGGCCACGTGTTCGTTGAGATCGGGGATCTCAAGTGTGGCCGCATTAAACCTGGAGATGTAATCTCGCAGGCTTTCTCCTTCGTTCTGATGGAGGAACAGTATGTCCGTATTCCGGGGAGTCTTGCGACAGGTCCTGAAATGCAAGACAAACAGTTTTTCTAACTCGGAAAAAGAGTCAATGGTACCTGGGCGCAGGCTCGAGTACCACATCCGAGCAGCTTTCTTCAAGGTGGCTGGGAACGCGAGGCAGTACATTGCGTCCGAAGCTCCTTGGATCATCATGTGGTCCTTGAAACTGTCCAAGTAGTCAAGGGGATCGGAGGTGTCGTCATAGGATTCCATCTGGGGAACCCTGAAGTGCCGAGGAATGACTTCGGCCATGATATGGTCGGTGTAGGGTGGGCGTAGATCACCCATAATCAAATCGTCGAGATCCTTCAGATCCTGCATTCGCTGTTCCCGCGCCTTCGCCATCTCTGACTCAATGGCTCTGAATCTCTCGTCGTAATCGGGAGTCTGCTTCGGCACCCTCTCCACGGAGGTGGAGTCTTCGGAGGAGGGTGAGGGAATTTGCCCAGGCCTTTTCCTTTTCTGTGGAGAATCGGCGGACCTAAGCATTCTCGAAGTTTGGCCTTCAGGAGAGGGCCGAGAACGGGAGGAGAGATGTGTGGGATCCTCCCGTGGGGCTCTCTTCCTTCGGGACCGAGAGCTATGTCTGGAGGCGACCGGTGGGTTTCCCACCGGAAAACCTCTATTCTAGAAGTCCTGAACCATGGCTGTGAGGTTAGTGACCTGGCTCGCAAGGGCTTCGAACTGCTGTAATTCCATAATAACTGTGGGAGGTGGGGCGTCGTTCTCCTCGGGGGGCGCGCCCCCTTGGGATGGAGCACGACTTCGACTTGTGGAGGCTATCTGAGTCTTTCCTCTTGCCATCGGAAACTTCTTACTTCCCCTTATTTAGGAGGGAGCTTAAAGAGTGCTGTGTTGCCTCCCTACCTGGCGCGCCAATCTGTTGGCGTGGAGTTCCTGTATCGACCGGTCGGAGCTACTGCACCGCAAGACCGCTCCCAGGTTCACCTGCAAAATAGGTCCCTTGCCGGAGTTGTTCCGGCGGGGGACACTCCAATGCCTAAGTCAGTGGCGGATCCCAGCCACAGAATGGGGAAGAGTGTCGAGAGTATGAGGGAAAGGCTCTTGGAATATGCGTGAGTGTATAAGTGTGGGTCTGCGTACCTCTCTCGAGCCATTCTTCTTACCACTATTTAAGAGGAGGCCTCCGGCATGCGGCCCGCCCTTTTTTCGGTGATTATGGGGAGTAAATTTCTCCCCATGATTGGCGATCGTGGTTGTCATTGAGCGGTTCCAGCCAGATTGGAGGCGTGGCAGCTGGAGTTGCACGCCATGATCGTGGCATGGAGATTGTCGATTGTAACCGTTGGTTACAGTTGCCTATTTGGGCCAGATTGTGATCCCATCTTCAGATTTTTCCCGTTTAGGGAGATTCTCGGTCGGAGACTTAGCCCTCGGCGTGAGCCGGAGACTTGGAGTCTATCCAGGGCCGGAGATCATGTCTTTGGCAAAAGCCGAAGAGTGTGTCTTCGGAAGTTGATAAGGAGCCTGCTCTTCGGTTAAGACCGAAAATGTCATTCGAAGCTCTGACATTCGGATGTTGTGGATCGGTGAGAAGTCTTGGGTCGCCTGCAGTTGGCCTGACCTTTCCTTGGTCCGAAGTCCGTGGTCCGGAGAAAAGGACTTCAGTCAACCGAATCAGTGTTCAGTCCGTAGCTGAACCGGGATATCCTAAGAGGGACGAATTCCAAGTCATCCTCGACATCTAATGAATCGGTAAAAAAAAAAAAAAAAAATCCATTCTATTTTATGGGTTTGTGCCAAGCTAAGCAATCGAAAGAAAGTGATTTGTTTTAGTTGCTCTGTATGGTATGGCCTTTGTACCTGGAGTTAATAAAGTGAAGCATGAAGGGGAAGGGCATCAAACAAAGCAAATCATAAAAGTATATTATTAAAAACTTTCCATTCATGCAAGAGTCATGAACGGTAAACTTTGTTATCGTGTACTAGCTTCTTGGTTTAGTTATCCTTTTAATTAGATTATGAAGCTGATTTTTTTTTTTTCAAATTTTATATTTGTAATTATAAAAACAGCTAGTACCTTCCTATTATTTTTTACATCTTTATTTTTATCTTACAATGTATTTTATATATCAATAAATCAACCTTCCTTTTATAATTTTTATCTACTCTAAGTTTTAAACTATTTTTTCAGTCCCGGGGTTATTTTATAATTTACAACCTGGGTCTTTTAATAGTGCCGCACGGACACGGTTAGCGCTAAAATCTTTCTCCTTCACGTGCATCGCACGTGCCAAAACCATGTTAGGACGGTAAGGACTCGGTAGGCGCATCTCGCCAGCGGCGTTCTTCCATTTGCTCTTCTCTCGCACCCTTCCCCCGGCTTCCGAACCGGGAAGCCATGATCTCGCAGTTCTTCGTGCTGTCGCAGCGAGGCGACAACATCGTCTTCCGCGACTGTAAGTTCATTCCTCCCTCGCCTCCCTTCTCTCTCCTTTCTGGCTTATTCCCTGGTGCAAAGCGCCCTCGGTGAATCGAAACCCTAACCTTAGATCGGCGCTAGGGCGATGGGAGCCGTGGAATGCAACGGGCTCTAGATCCTCTGGATCCCTTCTTTCTTATCCTGAATTGGCCTTCGACGGAATTGAATCCGACCTATATGTCCAACCAGGATTCTTTTCGCCAAATTAATGACGATATATCCATAGCAATAATGTTTGCATCTTTGCTTTCTAAAGTAATGCGTCAATCTTAATTCCCCCTATAATTTCCAAGCTACTGCATTTTTGAGTGATTGATCATGATGCCGGCTGCCTTTTGTAGCAAGAATTATATTCTGGTGCCCAAATTGTTTTTCTGTTTCCTTGTAATAGTTCCGAATCCTTTTTTGTCATTGTTGTAAAATTGATCATAAAAGAAAACTCCTTTCGGTAGTTGGATTTCAGGGCGATGCCCAAGATTCTATCCTTGTCCTTATAATAGAGTATTTGAGTTTTGATGGCTTCTCTGCTACACTGTGAATCTTATCTATTTTGTTAGATGATATTGTAGAATTATTTCCAAATTATCTTTTCCTCCCCACATAATGTCTGTATTTTGATGCCTTTCCTACTTTGCTGCAGAACTGAGCACGAACCAACCTCTTTCTGTAGCTAGAGTTATACCATGAATACGTGGATAACTCAATCGCTTTTGTCGTTGTCTTTGAATTGTAAATACCGGAAAAGCATTAATTGGTGCTATAGTATATTTTGTTCTGTGATTGTATCTGTATATAAATTATTTGTCAAGGAAAAAATCAGAGAAGGAATTTGAGAAGGCTTGAAGTGCATGGGCCTTTTTTTTACTAGACATTACACAAGGACATGCCATCAGTGTGTGAAAAAAAATTACCTGAGGCTTGGTTCACATTTGACTTCTGGACGAGGCTCTCCCAAAACAAATTGAGGCTCTAGAACAAGGCTACATACGTAGTTAAGCAGCATTTACTTTAATATCACATCTCCATATAATTATACATATACTCTTGTAGAGATATCTTTAGATCAGGTACTCCATACAAACTTCTTAAATCATCAATAGTTGGTATGCTCTGAAATAGGCATCTTCATATGCAAGAATGTGTGCATTTCTTTGTTATTATCTTTTATCTCTTCTCTTAAATGGTTTACCATGTATCTCTAGAGAAAATAGATTGCTTCCAGTTTTAGAACACATGTAATACTATTTGTAATAAAATAATGTGTTTATTAGCCATGGAACTCTGATAAAATCTTGTCAATCAGCAATGTCTCTTCTTCTTGCAGTCATATTTAAGTTACTTTGCCTGATGTTAGAACCTTGTTTTGTTTTTGTTCAGGATGATAGGTCTAAGCTAGGGTTGCAATCCTTTTGATTGAATCCATATGAAATTAGGTTTTTCTTTATTACAATGATGCAGATCGTGGTGAAGTGCAAAAAGGGAGTGCAGAGATATTTTTTCGTAAAGTGAAGTTCTGGAAAGGGGATGAAGCAGAGGAGGCACCACCTGTCTTTGTAGGTATTTTCATATGAAAAGTTAATATATAGATGTATCTCTTTTGTTTTTAACATTATTGTAAATGTCTCAAAGAAATTTGCAAGCATAGCCTACCAAATCAACAGCTGAAGATTTAGTAATCTGTCCTCAAGAAGTTTAATACCATTTTAGCAGTTTACTTATTATTGTCCTTGCAACCTATTAGAATATGCCACTTTTTATAGCAAGATATCCCAACCTGTAGCCCAAACCGGTTCTAAACTAGGAGGCTGAAAATGTCATGCTATTATTTTCATGGCTATCTTGTTCAACTAACAATAATAGAGATGCATTATATCTCTAATCCACCATTCAACTTTCCATGGGGTGACTGAAAAATCTTTCCTTTTTTCCTAACAGAAGTGAACACTGAGTTTCGTAATAATTATTACGGTCGTGCGATCATAAACAATGCTACAGTATGTGAAGAGGGTTGCCAATTTGAAGTTGAAAATAATGATTTGGTGAGATACTTCTGTAAATGCTTAGAATAGTGGCTGGATGACAACTCTATAACAGCTCTAGATGTGTTATTCTCATTTGTGAGTAACAATTTCTTTCTCATAATTTTAAACAATCTGATGTTTGATGTTAAGTGTTGAAACTTCAAATTTAAAATGTTTCTTTTTATTTATCCCGAGGATAAGAATACATTCTTTTGAAAGATGCATATTTCAGTGGTAAAATGCTGATATGTAGCACAGTCCTTCCTGTTAAAGTGAAACTTGAATAACATTCTGTATACTTTTCTGTTGAGATGTAAGTGTTGTGATAGATGGATGATTCTCCTAGTGCGGCTGTTATAGTGGAGTCTATTATGTATTACTCAAGTTGTATTTTTGCAAATATCATTAGGATAGGCTTATTTGAGTTTGATCAACACCATTTGACATCATTAAGCTTCTTCAGTGTGCTGGTAATGTTCCCTTGAAAGTATTGACCCTTGCAAAGAAATGGTTGTCATCAAAAGTCCGGCTTGATCTCCAAATTCCTTCATACTAGTGAATACATCTTATCACATAGAATATGAAACTTTAAGGTTTTAATTAGTCAATTATGGATATGAAAATATCCTATCGGACAGAATGGCTGATTCAAAAGAACTGATTCAAAAGAAGCTGTTTCAATGAAAATTATCACTATGTTCCCATAAGTTTTTAAATATCCAAACATAAGTTTGTCTCATCAAGTGAAAAATATAAAAGAGAGTTATCATTTTTTGGTAAATCATATATTTACACCTGTGGAAAATTTCAACACAGTTGATGCAGTGTTGATTCTAGGCAATCATGGGCATTAGATAATTGTAAGGTTGGGCTTTGAATGGGACATAGGAGGAAAGGAGAGAGGCTCACCTATTCTTCAAGGTAAAGAAATTCAATTAATATTTTAAATTTTTGGGAATTATTGTGAATTAAATTGCCTTTTTCTATGGATCAAAGGTTGAAATTCTATTACTGAGGTAAAATATTAAGGGTTTCATTATTTTAGTGCCAAGGTTTTCCTAATTGGTTAAGTTAGAAATTAATCCCTTGGTGCAGCATAAGGAGATATAACCTTCTTTCTTTTGTGAGCATGCAAAAGCTGAGTCACCTGAATACAGAACATCTTTCTTCTTTTCCTTATAACTTAGGGACTGAGTGATAGCATACATGATTGGCCTTCAAGAAATTGAGAAAAAATCAAGAATATACGAAGCTTTTCCACATCTGATGTTTTGGGCTGTGACACATCACCTCCACAATAGAATTCACAGGTTTTTTCAGCTGCCAATTTTTTCACAAGGTTCCAACTTCTGCGGTGCTATTTTATTGAGCAGAATTATTCAAGCAGACTTCATACTATTGAAGTGACTAAGAATTTATTTTTATCTTATTGGTGTCTTCCCATTTGAACAAAGGGACAAAAGTGATCAGGTATTTCTGCTCATACCAGTCTCGTCTAGAGCAGAAGAGTAGAAATCTCCACTTTTCAGATGGCAATAAACCCTTTCCACCCCCCTCTCTTTTATCCACGCTGCACGCCCTCCCCCCCCCTTCCCCCAGCACCAAAACTCCCCACCCATGAAAAGTTGCCAAACAAGAAGAAAAAAGATTTTAACTGTTAATGTGGAGATGGGAAAACAGGTTGTGCCATTCAGTTGAAGCCATGCAATGACTTCAACTTTTGGATGAAGGGCAGCAATAAGTGGGGCCAAAACTACTGTATACACCAAATAGATGGTGTATGGTGTAATACACTATGTTTCAACTTCTATCCATCTAGCTCAATGAAAAGGCCCATAATAGCAGTTTGACTTATTCTCCAGAAGCTAGGCAGCACAGGAGGTTACCCATCAGCAAATGAATTGTGTTGGTAGTACTTTTCCCGTTGTAGCTTAGGAATATGTATATTCCATTTGTGCTGGTGTTGCTTATAGAAATTGTTTTAGCTTTTTGGCACAGACAAATTTTTCTGCTCTTTTTGTATGTGTGGGTTCTCACATGCACTTATCTCTCTGTGTGTATTGTTTTAGGGGAGGGGAAGGGGGATGGCACTGTGTTGCTGATCTTGTTTTCATCTAAAAGTGTTTGGATTATAATGATGATGAAGATCTAGTATGTCATTCTCATAGTCATATGCTGCTTCACACTTTTAGTCTGCTTTTTGCTTTCATGTTGGTCATTCAGGTTTTGGTTATCTTCTTTGATCTTTGAATTAATATATACATAGAAAAGAAAATATCTCCACTGGAAGTTTGGTTGAAATACATCAAAGTAGTGATTCAGTCCATGGAGTTAAAATTTGAGAGTGCACTCACATGGTTATGGAATTTGAATCCATAAGAAATGTTTCATTTTTTTGTTGTTAATTATATTAATAGGTTGTCAATGCTAGAGTTCAACTTCATGCTCATTAGTGAAATTCGGTATGTCTAGCTGTCAATAATTCATTTTAATATTTTTTTGCATTACGTGATGTATAAGTTATCCTATATATAAATTTTGCTTATGTCTCTCTATCAATAGTGTCTTGACATTTTTCACTTTTACTTTCTGATATCATCTAGCAGTACATCTCCGCATCATTTCATTGCTAAGTCTTACAATTCTTTTCTTTTGTTTGTCTCAATAGAATGTGGATGGTGTTAATTACATTCACGTGAAGGTTGCTGGATTGTTATTTGTTGCAACTACAAGGGTTAATGTTTCACCATCACTTGTTTTGGAGCTTTTACAAAGGATTGCACGTGTCATCAAAGACTACCTTGGGGTTCTTAATGAAGATTCATTGCGGAAAAATTTTGTACTTGTGTATGAATTGCTTGATGAAGTCATTGTAAGTAATTTGTGATACTATGTTTGGCATTAGAACTATTGCTTTGTCATTGCATTATTTTTCCTAATTTGGATTCCAGAAGGTTTGCTAAATTGTTATGTTCTTGCCAATCCTTGATTTGTGATTTTATGATGGTTAAAAATAAATAACAAATCTAATGCTGTGATTTATCCCTCGTGGCATTTATTTTCAGGACTTTGGATATCCGCAAACAACATCCACGGAGGTTTTGAAGTCTTATGTATTTAATGAACCAATAATGGTTGATGCTGCGCGAATGCCACCTCTTGGCCATGCAGCCATGTTTATGGTATCATTTATTTATCTTGTCATTCTGCACCAACACCGGGCAATTTATCTCTTGCATGAGAAGTACTGTTTGCTAATGACATCTTACTTTTTGTGGCTATTTGATTTGATATTATGATTAACATTTGATATTTGCGTATTTGCAGCCAGGCACCAAACGGATGCCAGGTACAGCTGTTACCAAATCTGTTGTAGCCAATGAACCTGGTGGTAGGAAGAGGGATGAAATATTTGTTGATGTTATAGAGAAAATAAGTGTGACATTTAGCTCTAGTGTGAGTAAATTTTTATTCTATTTTGTGCAATTTAATTAATTTTTTTGGGGACCCAATTAGTTTAAATTTCTTTGGATACTAGTCTTTGTTGACTAAGTTATATGCATGTAATGCAGACCCAAGTATTAGGTTACCGATATAGACATGTTCATGAGGCACATTACAAGTAATTTTTGCATTATTTAAGTTAAAGTTTTATTATAACAAGCTGTTTTTCTTCTGTGAGTTTTAATGCCATTTTCCAAATTCGCTAGGCTAGTTTAAGTATGTAATTAGCAATTTTAACCTTATCTGGTTATTCTTTTAATACAAAATTGATCAAGATCTCGTGGGTTTATCAGCTTTCTCCTTTATTCCTGCATGGACATACAATGCATTTTCCCTTTGTTATAGTTTTTAATGTTGTTGAATGCTTATACCAGTTTCATTTTTTCTGGTTGCTTCTCTACTCTTATTAAAAGATTTGTTTCTATTATGTGAAATGTCATATTATATCAGTTTGTTTTTTTTTTTTTTCCTTGTTGGCAGCTCTATCTGTGTCTTTAAAGTTAGCAACCTATTTCCTGATATTCTGCTTCTCTAAACAGGGCTACATGCTTACTTCTGAGATTGATGGGACCATTCAAATGAAAAGCTACCTTAGTGGAAATCCAGAAATTCGTTTAGCTCTTAATGAGGATTTGAGCATTGGTAGAAGCGGGACTTCTGTCTATGGTATAGTTTGTAAATTACATGCTTATAAGATTTTTCTGAGCAGACATCTATTGTTATGTCTTTCTAATATATTTAGTTTTTTTTCCTAAAGATTCTAAATATTAAGGTCATCATGTCTGTTATTTATTTGTTGTGATGACTTCTGATTGTATGATCATGTATTCTGCCTTCATCATTTAACTAACTTGACAAACATCCATTGTTTGAGGTAGCCTGTGATGTTACCTTTCATTTCATGACTAAAATAGATGCTTCTACCTAGTAAAAACCATTAGTGCAATAATTGTCTTTGTTGATCATTATGTTGGTGATCGAAAACTGACAATAGTTTCAGATTAATCCAAAATTTAAAATACAATCTCGTGAGTATAGGATCCTGATGTGGTGCCCAAGTAGTAGGTTTTTCTTTTTCTTTTTTTAATTCAAAACTTTTTTCTCCTTAATGACTTGTGATGATATAACATAGACAAATGCAAACTTATATATTGACAAGCCACCAGTCAATGGGATTTCACTGACTCATATATGGTTCAATAAGTGTCGTAACACATTGTTCTTTTTATGAATTTGGTTATGCAACATGATATAGAATAATATGCATGTAGTTGTTTTACAAATGAAAGCTGTTTTTTTCTCCTTAATGACAGTTGTCCAGTTACTGAAAAAGAAAAAAATGAAAGTTATCCCGGAATTGTGCAAACTTACATATTGCAATTTATAATTAACAGGGCTTAGCTGGCCCAGTTACTGTTACCACAATTCACATGTTATTTTTATGAATTTGATTATGCAAGACTATAGAAGTTCTGCTGGAGGGGGGGTCGTGATACTTGATGATTGTAATTTCCATGAATCTGTGCATCTTGACAGTTTTGATATGGACAGAACATTGACATTGGTAAGTAGATTTCTTTATATATGGCAGTGGCAAACAGTTTCAATTTTGTCAATCCACTCCTATTTATGATTTGATGCAACAGGCATAACACTGTTCAAAGCATTCTCTTTTATCTTGCAGCTGACTTGGGCACTTAACATTTCTTTCTTGGTCATAGATACCTCCAGATGGAGAATTTGCTGTAATGAACTATCGAATGACTCAGGAATTCAAGCCTCCTTTTCGTGTTAATGCATTGATTGAAGAAGCAGGACCATCAAAGGTACGGACATGCTTCTCTGAGGTTTTTAGTATTATGGCATGCTTCTGGACATATGCAGTTAACATAATAAATTTTCACTTCAACAAGTTAACATCTGGGTATATTTTATTTTTTGATTCGATAGGCTGAAGTCATACTTAAAGTACGTGCTGACTTCTCCCCAAGTGTCACTGCTAACACAATTGCAGTACAGATGCCAGTGCCAACTTATACGACAAGGTGAGTGTTCATCTATTGCAGCTCTCGTATTAGGCAGTTATTGGTGCTGCTTCTGAAATTCTCAGATTTTGGTACTTTGATCATCAATCACATATCACACAGTCTCATTTTCCTTATTGCTCTCTGTTCTGGTACTTGGAAACCAGACATCCTCAGCACCCTTTCTAATAGATGCTTGTATTCAACTCTTTACTGTAGATGGCTATCTTTTTTGTGCTTTGGGGTTTTACTTCTGATTGCTTCTGAATTGCGTCCTCAGCTTTCCTTATTAGCTGGGAACTTTTTTGAAAATGGGTTTGGTGGACTTTTGATCTGATGTTATCAACCATGTTTTTGATTGGAAGTAATGCTTATGTGGGTTTGAGACATGTTTGTGTCCTTGCAAGCATTTTTCTGTTTACAGCATGGAGAGACTCATAAGATGTAGACCTTGAACTCTATTTATTGTATATTTAGGATATCTGATATGCATGAACCGCTGACATATTGAACATGAGTTTTTGGAAACTTTGATTTTTGAGTTTGTTTAGCTGCAAGGGACTTGTGGAAAAGGAAAAATAATGTGTTTTCCTGGTAAAAGGAAAATTCAAGTTCCAATATTAATTACTGGAAAAAGAAAACAAAAATTAAAAAGAAACACCAATTATACTTTTCCGATAAGGCCTTTGATTTCATTTTTCATTTTTCCAAGTTCTTGGTGTTTATTTTTCTGCTGGACCAAGCCAATGGAATATTGACTTTGTTAAGAAAAAGCAGTTTTCTGAGCTGCTTTCCTTGCAACCAGAGAGCCCCTTAGAAGTCTTCTGCACCTAACCACATGGGAGTTTGATGCCCTGATATCGTGAATCTTCTATATTTGATGTTAAACAAACATTCAAGATTTTGCATTTTATTTTCTTAATCACGGTATTGAAAACTTCTGTAAGATGTGGGTGTAAGCATTCTGCCTGGAGTTTGGATTACATCTATAATATCTCTCTAGATTAATTCTTTTCTATGGCAATCTTATTTAGGGTTAGTTTTGAGTTGGAACCTGGGGCAGGTGGACAGACGACTGATTTTAAGGAAGGCATGAAAAGACTTGAATGGTGTCTAAAGAAGGCAAGACTTATATCTAATTATTTTACTTTTTTATTTAAACTTTTCATGTCAGTCACTTTTGATCATTTAACATCTAAATTCGTGATCAATCTTCTGCTTATTTTATATGCAGTCTGAAAATGCGCATTGTCTGTCCAACTTATAACTTTGTCACCTGCATGTTGATTTAAAAATTATCCATAATATTTCAGATTGTTGGTGGGTCTGAGCATACATTACGTGCAAAGCTCACATTTTCTCAGGAGTCACATGGTATGAAAATTGATTCAGTTGTCTTTATTTTCTGTAATATTTTGTGTTCGATTTAGTCTTAGATCCTGCCATTGCAAATAACTCTGAAATATAGGAAATCTCACAAGAGAAGCTGGGCCTGTAAACATGAATTTCACAATACCGATGTACAATGCATCGAAGCTTCAGGTGGGGCTGTCAGTTGATTATTTTTTTTTCATTTGTTATTCAGTTCATGATTTTGTGTACTTAGCTGCTAAGCTAAACCAGCATTTATGCTTTTTTTATGTTCAGCATGGTTTTTTTTTTTCCTGTAGAACCTTTCACCTGACCTCAGACTGTTGAAATTTAAATGGTAGTTCAGTCGTTGTTCGATCTCTTGAAACCACTTACGGAAAGTCTGTCAATCGTAGTAGGCAAACACCTCAAATGTTCTGATTGCAAAGCTTTTGTAGGTGGAAGAGCTACTCCATCCACTTATTCACAAAACTTCAAAAACATTCTGATTTCTTTTCTTTTTTTTTTTTTCCTTTTTGAAAGATAGCCTTCAAATCCCACCTTCACCAGGTCTGAGGGATTGGGGTTTTATGGGGGAGGGCCATCCCTGTTGTGTATCCCATGGCTTACGGGCCTGTTCTGCCTACAAAAAAGTGGAGAGGGTGATCTTTTGGAAGAGAGGTGTTTTTTTCTCATTTATGCAGAGCTGTGGAATTTCTTTTCTTTTTTATTTGTGTGTGTGTTGGGGTGGGGGGTTTGCAATTTGCAATTGATTGGATCTGCTACTGGCTCATCTGTGCAGAGCTGTGGAATTTCATTTGGGCTTCACGAGTTACTTTTCAAATTGTTAGCTTTTTGAAAAGAATATCTAGAATCAACAGTGCTCAAATACTTTTAAATTATTACTGATGACATTTTCATTTTTGTTTTTTTTCCCAATGCAGGTAAGATATCTGCAGATAGCAAAGAAATCCAAGACCTACCAACCATATCGGTGGGTGAGATATGTCACACAGGCAAATTCATATGTTGCTCGCTTATGATGAATGGATGGGTTTTTTTTTCCCTCTTTATCTTACATTAGCACTTGGTTGGATGTATCAGTAAGATGATGATGTTTTTTGATCGTAAGTAAGACATGATATGACCAATCCTTTTTTTTGTTACATGTATCACCACTTTTTGTAAGTGAGACAGGAAGCCCATTCTGGACCTTAAAAAAAAAGAATGTGTGAACATTTCTGGACTGAACCATCATGCGTGCATTTCCCTGGCCGTGCCATCTGTATTATTCTTTGTTGGTAAATCCCTCTCCCATTCTTCTCAAAATGCTGAGAGAAAGCCTTTGTTATGTAGACCATCAACTCTGCTTACGGCTGTAGGTCGTGAAAATTATATTTGCTAAGCTGAATCTCTCCTATGGGGGTGCAAGTGAGTCTGCCCAAAGTCACATCGTGAACGAACCCTGCTTGGTCCAGGCTTGTTATGTAGACCATTAACTCTGCTTGGTCCAGGCTTTGTTATGTTATGAAACGAGTAATAGCTCAAGTAAAGAGTTGTATCTCGGCACATGTTATCAGAACGAACTCGGCAATGTTGTCGACCTGGCTCAATGAGAAGCTCAAGGTTACAGCTATCTGCTCTACGTATTGCAGAAGTCATTAGAAGTCCTGTATCATCGGAATCTCCATCTGAAGCTTTTGTTATCATACTTGGGTATGAATCAGTAAGAAACTTTGGATCCTATTCCATGCAAGTCTTCGTTTCTGTGGCTTTTGAGAGAAACCACAGCTATGATATTCTCTTGTATGCACGGCAGATGCCTCTTGGAGTGATTTTTGTTGCTCATATACGTCATTGCACGTTGAAGACCATGTTCTACTATTAAAATCGGAGGATGCTGTAGACTACTTTGGGTATACGCCCTGCGCCTTTTAAGACAAGGGTGCTCATTACCATCCATTGGTTCCCGTGTACAGCAGCATGTATGTGCCTTACACGATGATTTCCTTTACATGCAGGGCACATTCCTCCTCAAGAAATCACAGCCTTCAATACTACCTTTCAACTGCAAGCCCAGAAACTACTAAGAACTTCAAGGCTTCAAGTTTTCTGGAAACATTTCTAACATTTGTATCTAGAAGCAACCGCTCCTACTACTTCTGTTGGCTTGCTCGGCTTTGTGCATGGTAGGAATGTTTCCTGGTTAGTCACCAAAAGAATAGAGAAATTTTTGGCTAAGAAAAGCTCTATCAACTGAGCTACAAACGCGGTCTCTAGAGTGTGGACATTTCATGGCATGCTGGACAATGGCCAAGTAAGCGTCGTGCATACCCTAAAGGCATCGCTTTATGGAGGACTCTCCGTCATCGAAGTTATCTTTCATGTATAAAAACCAAAGCTATTAATTAAGAACTTGGAAGGCTTCGAATTAATTTTTGTAACCGGCCTCCTTGGCTTTGTGCGTGTCAGGAGAGTTTCTAGCGTCATTGAGAGTGGAAGTAGAGATACTCAGAGTGGAGATTTCAGCATGCTATATGTTGGGCAAGTAAGCCATTTTACATTTCAAGGGCTATTGGTCTCTCTTACATTGATGACACATATTTTCTAGATAAATTCGAGTCATTACTACTTCACGTATAACACCAAAACCATTAAGTTTTAAATTATTCTTTTATATAGTTCCTCGTAGCCAAATCCAATGCTACTAATTATAGCTTCTATTTTCCTCCTTGACTTCATGCACGGCAAGTTTCCTAGTGTGTTAACCGAAACATTGAAAGTTGGGACATTTTGCTTAGAAAAAAGACACTTCATCCGTTGAGCTAAGAGAGCTATCTCGGAGTGGATACATAAATTGTGCACTTATCATGTAGCTCCTTGGTCCCAAGGAATGTCTTCTGCGAAGGGACCCACCTACAAATAACCCTAGAGGCACTAAAATAGAAGTTTCCATCTGACGTGGTTATCTAGATGCATGACATATGCCTCCTAGAGGAATCACAACCATTGATGATACTTCCTTTACTGTAAAGGTGGTAGCCCAGTTGGTTGCGATCTTGCCTCATAACCAGTTGGGCATGAGTTTGAGACGTAATTCTGTGGAAAACTCGATTAAATTCAAAGATTATCCATCGAGACTCGTGCCGGTTGGATAAGTGAGAGGCCATGATTCTTCTTCTTTCCTGTTTTGACCTGTTGGTATCTTGGTGGTGTCGGATTGACGTACTCACTCTTGGATGGAAAAAGGCTGCAAAAATCTAGTATCTTAAATCGAACATTTTTTGATAGAATGAGAGCCTGCAGGGGTAGCTACATCAGATTTATCTCTCCTATTTATTTAACTTCAAAAAAAAAAAAAAAACTATTAAGAACCTGAAAGGCTCTCGATTATTCCTCGTAGATATTGTCAATAGCCGAGTCAAAGACCGCTAACTCTAGCTTCTATTAGCCTTAAATGGCTTTCTGATCGAGGTTTTGTGCATTGTAGGAAGGTTTCCCAGTAAATCACAGATGCTTAGAGAGAAGTTTTTTTTGCTTGGAAAATAGATGCTTTATCCACTTAATTAGCCATAGACACCGCCTAGAAAGTTGAGATTTTCATGCACATGCTATGTATCATTCAAATAAAGCATACATTTCCTGGCTGGGGTTAGGGGACCATCTGGGGGTGGCCACGCCCGGGGTCTAACTCCTCCCCCCTGTTTCATCAAAAAAAAAAAACATACATATGTGGAAAGTAAAATTATTACTCGAATCAGACCCACCAACTCAGCGATGGACCAGTCCAATCATTAAGGGACATGCATGCATTACTTATTTTCTCTTCCTATTCTTTTTTGTTTGTATTTGTGTCCATCCCTTTGTAGTTGGACCGGTCCACTAGTGAGATAGTGGACTTGATCAAACCAATAATTTTCCATCTTGAAAGGAAACCTAATCCAATCAATAATTTTCATCTCGAAGGGTTATTACTTAATTTCTGTTCTATGCATGGTATATGCCTCCAAGAGACACTACAAACAATATTGGTTCTTCTTTTCATGTGCAAGACCACAAAATTATGAAGAACTTGGAAGGCTCCTGTTGCCACCAAGATCACCCCCTGCTTGTAAACTTGGTAGGTCCCGATACCACATTAGTCGCTCTGGGAGAGGTCGGGTCCCTCACTTCTGGATGCTCTGGCCGCTGAACGATCCTGCAAGAAAGAGAACCCAAGCCGGGGGTACCGGTGAGGACACTCCGATGGTCAAGTTAGTTTGGCGATCAAGGACAACAAATCCTCAGTCACGGAGGTCTAGATGACCACCGCGAAGAGGGTAAGAGATTTATTTTTCTTCTTTCTAAGCAATGGGGGTTGCTTGCCACTTACCTTGGCCGGAGGTCCTTCTTACCCATATATAGAAGGTGACACCATTGAGTGCACTCCCTTGAGAGGGATGTAGGCTTCACAGAACTTTGCAGGACAGAAATTGGAGTCTTGGTAGCACACTCCCATGAGAGGGGCGCGGGCTTCACAGAACTTTGTGGGATAGAAACTGGAGTCCTGACAGAGCACTCCTTTGCAAGGGATGTAGGCGGCGTGCTACAAGACCTGTGGTCCTGATAGAGCATCCCTCTATAAGGGATACAGATGGCATGCTACAGGACCTGCGGTCCTGACAGAGCTCTTTTTTGTAGGGGGCATAGGTTCGGCAGAGCATCTTCTCTCCTTCGTAGGGTGTTCCTTCCCGAGTGTCACGATAGGTTTGGCGGAGATGGTGACACCAGACCCCCCATCATCATCCAAGTGCTCTGCCATGGTGATGGGCCACACATGCCCGTCGGGGGTTGTGACTTTTTGTTGCCTCCTCAATTCATTTTCCTACTTCAAATTGTGGAGGAAATGATCCTCCCTTGGCCAGGAGCTCCACTTGACCGGGAGCCCTGCTCGACCGGGAGCTCTACTCGGCCGGGAGCTCTACTCGGCCAGGAGCTCTACTCGATCGAAACTCTATTCGGTTAGGATCTCTATTGGTCGGAAACTCTTACTCAGCCAGGACATGGCCTGTGGGTGCAACGTCAACAGTTAGCCATGTCGAATGCGGGTGCCATGCCAGCAGTCGACCATGTCAGACATGAGTGCCATGTTAGCAATCAGCTATATCAGATGCCCCTTACTCCAGAGCCTAGAATGCACTATGACTTTTCGGGTTTAGGGCGAAAGGAGTAATTTGATGCTGCTGACATGGAGGGCTCCCAGACCCATCATTAATTGCCACGATCTTTGACGATTTGTAGATCGTGCATCCACCAACCAGGAGCTGCAGTGTCAGTGGGGGTGGCGATCTGAAATGATGCCTTCGCACCCCCCGGCGTGGCGGTTTATGAACTGAAGCACCTCAAGCGATGGATGCTGACACGCATCCTAATCCCGTTGGCCAGTGGAGGGAAGGGTCGCATCCAACCTTGGACATGGCTTCAAGAGGGGTTTCGCCATCTATTTCAGGTAGATATCTTACTCCATCGCATCCTTTCAAAATCATCGAGGGAAGAAGGAGGAATAGAGGAGAAAAAGGGAGCCCCTTACCCATATTTGGAAGCCTCGATCCGAAGCCTTGTACAGGTTAGTCCCTTCTCTTCGTTCTCCCCCTTCCTTCCGGTCTACACTGAGGGAGTGTTCCTTGTCCATAGCCTTAGGCCTTCTTCTCTTCTTCCTGTTCTTTGATTGCCTAGGAATTCCTCTGGAGGCGGACGCCACTCTCTGGAGCATTCCCTAGGTCACCCGAGTGTGGCTAAGTCATCCAGTCTAAGCCTCCTCTCTCGGATAGCAAGGAGGAGAAAGATGTCCCCTTCCAAGTCCCCCAGGGTCCTCGCCATATGGTGGACCCTAATATCTTTGCCTTGCCTCCTCCCCCATCATCCTCAAACTAGGACCTGGCGGGTCCGTCGGACATTGCTTCGATGATGACTAGGATGGAAGCCCTTCACCTCTGAGGGGTATACGGGATCTTGGAGTCCATCCGGATCACAGCCCCGGACCTGAATGAACGAGTTACCTCTGGTGAGCTAGGCCAGATTGCCTTGTACAAGGACTTTTTCCTTGCAAGCTTCCGACTCCCCCTCCATCCTTTCAACCTGCCTTTTTTAGATAACTATAGGTTAGTTCTAGCCCAACTTATCTTGAACTCCTTCAGGGTCATCAGCTCTTTCATTGTCCTATGCCATTTCTATGGTGTGGTGGCACAGTTTTCCCTCTTTAGGGCTCTCTTCACCCTGAAGAGCCATCCCACAGATAAGGGGTGGTGGTTCATCGTACCCTGTCCTGGGATCCTTCGATTTGACTTGCTCACTTTTATCAAGGAATAGAAGAACTTATACCTTTTTACTTCAATCAAGGGAGTTAACTGGGTTTGAAGCAACCCCGATCGATCCCCCAATCACAATGCCATGGTGGAGCCTGCTGATCAGGAGGTATACTACTAGCTTATCACCTCGAGGATTCCTTTCAGACGAGACCTTCTCTCTGAGCAGAACCTTTTCGATGCTGGGATCAGCCCGATTCGATCTCTAGGTAAGGCCCGAGATCTGCTTTCTTTTATAACTTCTGATCATCAACTGAGCTTTTCTCGCTAATGTAGATATGAAGTTCTCCGTCGATAAGATCCAATAGATGTCCCGTAAGCGGGCATCGTCGACAAAGCCTTGGGAGAAGCCAGTGAAGAAGCCTTGCGGGGAGCTAGAGGAGAGGTCCCGTAGGGAGTCATCAAAGGGGCCCCAGGAGAGAGGGGCTCAAGAAGCTCTGGCTCCAATTGCAGAGGTGGTCGAGGGCGTGGCTCTGGGACCCAGCGGGGCCACTAAGCCAAGGGAGAGATTCCCTCAACCCCCTCCGGTTACTCCAAGATCATATCAATCCCGCCATCTTCTGAGGCGGGCATCATCGCTAAGCCGGAGAGGGTGCCGACTTCGCCCATGGCCTCTATTATAGCAAGGGTCTAGTCATCAAGCCCAGCATTGGTCGGCCCCTCCTCGTCCACGACTCCAACCCCCGGAGTGGCCAAAGTCTCCACAATGGTGCCGTTTAATGCATCGGTCACTCTCGATGCCAGCCTAGTGGAGAGGTTGCTGGGCTTCATCCTGCAGCCCTGGGATCGCAGGGAGAGGTGTGGCCGCACCGTGGGTGAGACTATCTCGAGTATCTTTCCCCAATTTCTCATGGTAAGTCCTCTATACTACCACCGAGCTTTGAATTCGAGTAACAGGAATATTAACTAATCATTTTTTCTTGATTCTTGTCCCCAGGTCATCCAAGATGCCTTCCTCCTCAAGGATGCATGTCGGGTGCTGGCACGGCGAGACGCGGAGTCTCGCAACAAGGTCGATGCTGCTGAGATGAAAGCCAAGGCCATGGCAGACAAGGTTCCATGCCTAGAGGCCCAAATGAAGGAGCTAAAGGTCAAGCTCGAGGAGCGGATGGGGGATCGTGAACAAGGTGAAGTACATTGCCCTCTTGGAGGAGCGTCTCATCGAGTCCACAGCCATCATGCTCCTCCAGGAGGGGTAGTTGTGTGCCCTTCGGATGTAGTAGGGCATGGCAGAGGATCAGGCCGCAGCAACCAAGGTGAAAGCCACCACCATGGAGGCGGTGGTTGGGGCGGCGGGGGAAGAGGCAGCCTAGGCGATCGTGCGGTACAAGGCCTCGGTGAAGTTCGAGGATGAGGTGAGCGAAGCGGTCTGTGATAACTTTTACAAGGGCTTTGAGGAGTTCAAGAAGAAGGTGGAACGAGTCTTCAACATCTTGAACCTGCACAACATAGTCGCCGACGAACCCGAGGGAGCGAGGGGCAGGACAAATCCCTTGGTCCAGGTCGACTCAGCTGAAGTTGCCTAGCCCGGGGCTGACCCGGTTCCACCCCAAGCACCCCCAATCATTAAGGCTGATGTACGACCGGCCTAACTAGGCTCAGTGTGGGAGACCATCGTATTGGGGATGGTCGAGACGAGGGTGATGATCAACACCGCCATGGAGGCCTTCAATTCTGGTGGAGTCCTGGCCCCGAACTCAGGGCTGTGAGTAGTTGTAGGGATTTTCCTTTCTTCTTTCTATATCTGAAATATTTTGTTGAGCTCCCTGGCCTATCGGGGGGTCCTTTCCTTGTAAAATTATTTCTAGTAATGGATCGAAGCATTTTGCTAAGTCGACCCTTCTTCTTTCATCTTAACTCCTCTCTTTTTTTTTCTTTTTCTTCTTCTTCTCTCTCTTTTTTTTGATGCCCGCCGTTCGATCTGATGTTCGGGCGGTGGGTAGTAGAATGGTCCGTTCTAAGGGGGTGGCACTCCAGGACATCCCGCCAGGCTTTGTTTATCACTAAGTCAATGGGGCAAGCTCGGGCACCATGGCATAGGCCAGCATTATGAGGTGTCCCACCAGACTTCGCCCGGCCTGGGGGTTGGATATGTGCATAGGTGTTGTGGAGCATGCTGTTTGGGGTGACGGTGCTATGGAGCACCCTGTCGAACTTTACTACACCTGGGGTCTGACAGATAGGTGTGGGTACTGTGGAGCAGGCCATCCAGGGGGGACAATGCTGTAGAGCACCCCATCGAACTTTGCTAGACCTGGGATCTAACAGATGGGCACGGGTGCTATGGAGCAGGCCATCTAAAGGGATGGTGCTGTAGAACATCCAGTCAAACTTTGCCAGACCCGAGGTCTAACGGATGGGTGTGGGTAATGTGGAGCAGGATGTCTGAAGGGATGGTGCTGTAGAGCATTCTATCGAACTTCGCTAGACCTAGGGTCTAACAGATGGGCATGAGTGCTAGGGAGCAGGCTATCCAAGGGGACAGTATTGTAGAGTATCCCGTCAAACTTTGCCAAACTCGAGATTTGACAGATGGGCATGGGTGCTGTGGAGCAGGCCATTCGAGGGGACAGTATTGAAGAGCATTCGGTCAAACTTCGCCAGAACTAGAGTCTGATGGATGGGCGCAGGTGTTATGGAGTAGGCCATCTAAGGGGACGGTGCTGTAAAGCATCCTGTCAAACTTCTCCGGACCTGGAAATTGATAGATGGGCACATGTGCTATAAAGTAGGCCATCTGAGGGGACAGTGATGTAGAGCATCCCGTCAAACTTTGCCAGACCTGGGGTCTGACGGATGGGAACATGTGCTATAGAGTAGGCCATCTGAGAGGATAGTGATGTAGAGCATCCCGTCGAACTTTGCCAGACCAGGGGTTTGACGGATGGGCTTTCTCCAAAAAGGTGACGTCAAGCAATTCTGTCAAAGAGCTTTTTCATTCCATTTCAGAAGGGGGGACATACATTACTGATAGTACATCCTCAAGTTCCTGGCATTCCATATCCACGGGACTTAGGTGCTGTCAAGCTTGGCGATGCGATAGGCTCCTTGGTGCAATGCTTTGACCACCCTATAGGGGCCCTCCCAATTCGATGATAGCTTACTGCATTCATCGGCCCGAGATATCTTTGCCCATCTCAGGATGAGGTCTCCCGAGTGGAATGCCTTAAGCTTTACATGCGAGTTATAATAGCAAACCACTCGCTACCGGTACATGGCCATGCGGAGTCGAGCTTTATCCCTCGTCTGGTCCAATAAGTCAAGATTAAGGAGGAGGCGAGTCAGGTTGCTCAACTCGTCAAACTGCTCCACTCATAGCATTGGCAGGCCAATCTCTATTGGTGTTACTACTTCAGTGCTGAAGACCAGATTGAATAGTGTCTGGTCTATCACGATTCGAGGTGTGGTGTTGACGCGGCACGATGAAGAGAATGCAATCTAAATGATGGATTGAGAAATGAGAGCAATGAAGTCTATTAATAGGTACTAAATTTCAGATCAAAAGTACTAAGGTAAAGCTATGGAAGGAGCACTGAAATTTGGAACTTACGCCGTGATGTAGTTATTTAAATCCTAGAGAAGATTAGGGCTAATGAATATTGAATTTAAACCTTAGCAACGATCTTCAATAACTCAGACTTAAGAGATTAGGAGGTGTTATTTATCCAAGATGATCACTCCCTGGTAGATCCATTGAAGCTCTTAGATGAACTAGCCCTGAAGTGGAAAATTGGCATTCCAAAGAAACTAGTTTCATTCAACATTGATCTTTGACAAGAGAACCCTTTCTTGAACTCCGAATCGTAGAAGGATCCTGCACAATGAACGGGTTAGACTGGGACCAATTTGAAAGATATCAAAACAAAGAAACCAAACAGGCAATGGAACTTCGATGGAGGCAAGGATCCCTAGAGGTGGATGTTGGCGTTGGACACTTGAAAGCTTGAGAAGAAAAAATCAAACACACCCAAAGAAAATAAGAGGATACTACCAAAAAAACACCTTCTTCAACTACTACTTCACTTAAATTTCATTTCATCCAAAAAGCTACTTTTTTACCATGGGTGTACAAGAGGCTTTTAATGGCCTTTCAATCAATTTGAAACTCCCCATATCATGGAGAAATATTAGGGGGGGTTACATGAAATGTGGAGGATTTGGTGGAGGATTTGGTGGAGCTGGTTGCATGATTTGTGGATGGAGTTGGCCGACCTCCTTTGAATTTGAAAACACTCCTTAGTCGACCACTTGTAGCTTTCATGTAATTTCAAATTTGAATGATGCCACGTGGCAGGTGAGGTGGCAATGATGTGGCGTGGCAAGGTGGCATGGTGACATGGTGCATCCTTCTCCATGGCGCCCCTTGGAGATGACATGGCAAAGGTGATGTGACATCCTCTGGTGATGAGTTGGCACCGATGGTCTATGATGATATGGCATTCCAAGTAAAGCTGGTCTGGCCAAATTTCAAGTAGCTCTTGAACTTGACTCAGTACAAAGCCTAATTGACTCTAATTGAACTCTTGATTGAATTCTAATTGAACTTTAAAACCCCAAAAGAAAATAAAATAGGACTCAATAAACATACAGGACTCATACGAGACTTGAGTTCCTAGTCTCAATCCATAAAGAACTTGGTATTAGTTGAAGCTTCTTCTTTCTGAGCCTGGTGCCCCCACCAATTCTTCCCGGGTGGGAGGAACTCGACCCTGTCGAGTATGGTTCAGCCTGGCTTTGATATTGTTCAAATAAGTCCGGGTCCAGTCATTGCAGGTCCTCTCTAGCGATTCAGGAGTCGTCAGATTTTGGTCTCCCTTGCCAACGGATCAAATATCGATAGTAATCCTTGTTTCTGGTAGTGACAATCTTATTATCCAGGATTTGTTCAGTTTTCTCTCATTTTTGAGGAATGGTTGTTTGTGGATACTCGGGTAATGGTTCACTCTCAAAAATATGGTCAGGCCCAAAAGGCTCACTAGGTATCATCATGGGTTCCTTATATTCTATCAAGTCTGAGACATTGAAGGTCGTTGATACCTAGGTCTGAAGGTAATTCCAATATGTAAGCATTAGATCTAATATTCTTTAGGACTTTAAAGGGGCCTACACCATGGGTATGTAGTTTCTTGAAAGTCCCGGATGGGAACATGATCTCTCTCATAGAATTCCTTGACTTTCTTTCTTGAATTAGTCCTATGTTTATAGGATTCATTGCTCAAATTTATTTCATGATGCAAATCCTCAACATGCTATGCATAGGACTCGGCAGACTCAGAAACTTATACAAGCACTTACGAAATGCAGACTGAACTAGGCTTCCTTATTGAGAAGAATTTTATTAGACTCTCTAGGGCCTAAACCTAACAGATTAATGACTCTCTAGGTTTGACCCTGGTTTGGTATGCACATGAGAATTTACCATGGGTTCCTAGCAAATGCCATAAGGTTTTCCAAAAGTAAGTAGCAAAAGGAATAGGCTTTAAAGGCTCATGCAACCTAGTAATCTCATCAAAATGAAACTTAATGGCTCCAAAATTAGGATAAGACTTAAGGAAAGGCAGGAAATAGGAATCCGAGTCTTGGAGTAATTTAGGAGAATCTTGAAATAGACCTTGGTTACTCATGATGACCTTAAGATTTGAATATTGATCTACGGGCGGGATGCTTCTAGGTAGTTGAAGGTCATCGGCAAAGTCTTCTAAAATAATGATTGGGTTCTTCTCAGGTAACTGAAGGAGTTCTTGTGTCGAAACTAAAGTATTGGGTTCTTCCTGAGGGCATTGTCTTACGGGAACCAAGTCCTCACTAAATTTTGGTTGTTCTGATGTTTCAGGACTAGGCTCAATAATCTTTTCTTTACCAAAGGTTTCCTCAGGTAAGGTACTAAAGTTGTTCTCTTCACAGTCTTCCCCTTCATATTCATCTATTAAACTTATGTAAGTCTCATACACATATTTACTAGGTTCAGACTTGCCTTCTTCCTTCCCTAGCCCTTCAGTTTGAGGATATCCTAAGTCTTGAGTATTCATGAACTCAACTTGTACTTCAGGGTTCTTACTCCTATCATTCATATGAGCTAATGGGATAGTAGGAGTTGGTTGGTCTAAGAAAAATTATTTAGCCAGCATTTGGTTCAATTGGGCCATTAGATCATTTAGGCCTTTCAGCATGGTTTCAAGATTCGGGTCTATGGCTACACTGGACTGGGTCCGGACTGGTGAATATGAGGCTCCTGATCTAGTTTTCATGCATGCAAGTAGACTCAAGCTCGAGCTAAGGTTTCCTAGACCTAGATCACAAAATAGAGGTCTAATTAAGTGAACCAACTAGCTAGTAGTACTTATGGGACTTAGCCAGGTAGGTGGTGGGGAGTGAAGGTCCCTGATTGCCAACCTTAGACACCAATCTGAGATTGGCCAGGTAGGCAGACCAAATCACAAGCCCTGATGCACCAATCCTAGACACCAAGCCAGTAAGCACACACCAATTAGCTGACATAGTTAACTTGACCCTAACCTGAACCCAACTTGTTGGTGTCCCTAACCCACTAGGGCAATTAACATTCTACTCAATTTTAATTAACGGGCTGGGATCGATATGCTGGTTGGTGATTTTTGGGCTAGGGACAGGTGATGAAACCCTGACCCTATGTCAAATTGATGCCCTTAATTTGATTTCTCATGAGATGAATGAAATGCAAAGGTGCTGCAGAAGTGTGTTGCAGTTTGAAAGTGGTGTGGAAAACGTGATGAAAAAAATGTTCAAAAATTCTGAAAAATTCACAGAGGATTCCTAACTTATATGTTTCAATGCGGATGAAAGGAATTTTAAAACTAAAATCAGTACTACTCTAAGCAGATCCTACAAATGAAGATAAATAAAAAGGACAGAACAGAACCCTAATGACAGTGTCGAACTGCAAAAATTTTAATTTTTTTTATAATTTTTTTCTGATGATGAAATTTAATATGGTGATAACTGACTTAAAAAGGAACAAGAAAAAAAATATTTCAACAAAAAATTAGTGACTTTCCTTTGGAGTTGCAGACGGATTACCGTAAATAGATGCAAATTTTCAGAAAAACAGAACCTAATCAAACAAGTGCAATGGCTTACCCAAACTTCAATCTAAAAACCTCACGTCCGGCCAGGGGCTCATTATTTCCATGGGTCGTGACAGTGTACTGGAGTACACCCGCTCAGGAGGCGTGAATTTTATATCTTGCTTGGATTTAAAGAAAACTATTCTACCCTAATGCAACTATGCTCTGATACCAATTTGACGCGGCACGATGAAGAGAATGCAATCTAAATGATGGATTGAGAAATGAGAGCAATGAAGCCTATTAACAGGTACTAAATTTCAGATCAAAAGTACTAAGGTAAAGCTATGGAAGGAGCACTGAAATTTGGAACTTACGCCGCGATGTAGTTATTTAAATCCTAGAGAAGATTAGGGCTAATGAATATTGAATTTAAACCTTAGCAACGATCTTCAATAACTCAGACTTAAGAGATTAGGAGGTGTTATTTACCCAAGATGATCACTCCCTGGTAGATCCATTGAAGCTCTTAGACGAACTAGCCCTGAAGTGGAAAATTGGCATTCCAAAGAAACTAGTTTCATTCAACATTGATCTTTGGCAAGAGAACCCTTTCTTGAACTCCGAATCGTAGAAGGATCCTGCACAATGAATGGGTTAGACTGGGACCAATTTGAAAGATATCAAAACAAAGAAACCAAACAGGCAAGGGAACTTCGATGGAGGCATGGATCCCTAGAGGTGGATGTTGGCGTTGGACACTTGAAAGCTTGAGAAGAGAAAATCAAACACACCCAAAGAAAACAAAAGGATACTACCAAAAAAATACCTTCTTCAACTACTACTTCACTTAAATTTCATTTCATCCAAAAAGCTACTTTTTTACCATGGGCGTACAAGAGGCTTTTAATGGCCTTTCAATCAATTTGAAATTCCCCATATCATGGAGAAATATTAGGGGGGTTACATGAAATGTGGAGGATTTGGTGGAGCTGGTTGCATGATTTGTGGATGGAGTTGGCCGACCTCCTTTGAATTTGAAAACACTCCTTGGTCGACCACTTGTAGCTTTCATGTAATTTAAAATTTGAATGATGCCACGTGGCATGTGAGGTGGCAATGATGTGGCATGGCAAGGTGGCATGGTGACATGGCGCATCCTTCTCCATGGCGCCCCTTGGAGATGACATGGCAAAGGTGATGTGACGTCCTCTGGTGATGAGTTGGCACCGGTGGTCCATGATGATATGGCATTCCAAGTAAAGCTGGTCTGGCCCAATTTCAAGTAGCTCTTGAACTTGACTCAGTACAAAGCCTAATTGACTCTAATTGAACTCTTGATTGAATTCTAATTGAACTTTAAAACCCCAAAAGAAAATAAAATAGGACTCAATAAACATACAGGACTCATACGAGACTTGAGTTCCTAGTCTCAATCCATAAAGAACTTGGTATTAGTTGAAGCTTCTTCTTTCTGAGCCTGGTGCCCCCACCAGGTATGGTAGGCCCACAGTATACTGGAAAGCTCTTCCACCCACCGACCTTTCACTTCATCTAGTATGGTGCGAAGCCCTTGGAGAATGGTTTGGTTCGTCACCTTGGCCTCCCCGTTTATTTACGGATGGCCCATCGATATGAAGCGATGATGGATCTTCAAGTCGGTACAGAATTTTCTGAATACCTGATTATCGAATTGCCACCCATTATTGGTGATGACAATATGAGGGAGACCAAAATGATAGATGACTGACTTCTTGAGGAAGGATCTTGCCTTGCCCTCAGTAATCCATGCCAGAGGTTCCACCTCTATCCACTTGGTGAAGTAGTCGATGGCGACGATCAGATACCTTTACTGGCTGAATGCCAATGGAAATGGCCCTAGTATGTCCATCTCCATTTGGGTGAATGGCCAAGGAGAGGAGAGCTAGGGCAGTGGAGAAGTCGACTACTATTGGATGTGGGCATGTCGCTGATAGTGATCGCACTTTCACACGAACTCGACTACGTCCTCCTATATGGTGTCCCAATAGTAACCTTGCCTCAGGGCTTTATAGGTCAACGTTCTATCCCCATATGATTCTCGTAAATTGCCCTCATGGATCTCCTGGAGGACATAGGCGGCCTCCGATAGTCTCATGCACCTCAGCAAAGGATAAGAATAGGACCTCCGATAAAGTTGCCTATCTATCGGCATGAATAAGGAAACCTTCCACTTCAGGAGGCCAGCCTTCATGTGTTCTTCAGGCAGGATACCTTCGGCTATATATTTGATGTAGGGATCCATCCAACTCGACTCGTGGGTGACCTGCTGAACCTTGCCTGCCATCCCAAAGCTGAGGGTCTCTAAGTACTCAACGAATGTTCTCCCCAGCGAGGAGTTGGGTGAGGTTATGAGCCTGGAGAGAGCATCAGTGCAGGCATTCTCCCCCCAGGGATTATGGAAGATGCCGCAGTGTTGGAAGCTCATTGTGTAGGAGCGCACCTCATCTAGGTTTTCACCGTAAGAGGGTCTCGAGCCTCAAACTTGTCCATAACTTGTCCCACCATGAGTTGCGAATCGATGAAGATTCCTAGGCTCGTTATTCCCAACTCGCGCAAAATCCTTAGCCCTGCCAAGAGCGTCTCATTTTTGGCTTGGTTGTTCATCACTTTAAAGAGGAAGCGTAATGCATGCTCGACTACCACTCCATTTGAGTTGGCAAGGATGAGGCTAGCTCCACTTCTTCTTGAGTTTGACGTGCCATCGACATGGAGGGTTTACGTCATCCCCTTGTCAGGTGGCCGTTGCACCAGCTCAAAGGGGGCTTCTTCCAGGTCATGGTCCATCCAAGCACATTCCATCAAGAAGTCAGCCAAGACCTGGGCTTTTAAGGATAGTCTTGAGCGATACGAGATATCAAACTTGCTAAGCTTCATCATCCACTTGATGAGGCACCCCGAAATATCCGAGCCACTCAGGATGGCCCTCAAAGGTTGGTCAGTAAGGATCGCAATCAGATGAGCTTGAAAGTAGGCCTGAGATGCTGAGCAAATACAACAAGTACAAAAATGATTTTTTCTGGTCGGGTGTACATGGTTTCCGCATCACGCAGCACCTTACTGGTATAGTAGACAGGCTTTTGGGCACCGTTCTTATCGGTGCGGACTAGAACTGAGCTGACCGTGCTTGGGGATACAGCTAAATAGAGGAGGATCTCCTCCTCTGCCTTCGATCTAGAGTGCAAGGGAGGCGAGGCAAGGAATTTCTTCAACCCCTCGAAAGCTTCCTCGCATTCCTCCGACTAGGTAAAGTCGTGCATTTTGTGCAACACCTTGAAGAATGACAAACAATGCTTGGCGAAGCATGAGATGAATTAGCTAAGGGCGGCGATGCGGCCGGTCAAGTGCTAGACCTCCTTCTTTGAAGTCGGATCCCACATATCTGTGATTGCTTGCATCTTCTCCGAATTTGTCTTGATCCCGTGCTAGGTGACCATGAAGCTCAAGAATCCTACCGTGATGCCGAACATGCATTTCACCAGGTTTAGCTTCATCCGGTGGAGGTGAAAGTTATCAAAGGCTTCCTTCAGGTCTGCAATGTGGTCCGACTCTTGGCCACTTATGACAACCATGTCATCCACATAGACTTGTATGTTACGGACTATTTGGTCCTTGAAAACCTTGTTAACCATATGCTAGTAAGTTGCTCCCATGTTTTTCAGACCAAATGATATCATTTTGTAGCAGAATGTCCCCCTGTCTATCATGAATGTGGTGTACTCCTCATCCTCTGGGTCCATGCGGATCTGGTTATACCTAAAAAATGCATCCATAAATCTAAGCAGCATGTGTCCCGATGTTGCATCCATGAGCTGATTGATTTTGGATAGCGAAAAGCTGTCTTTTGGACACACCCGGTTGAGATCATTGTAGTTTATACAAATTCTTTATTTTTCATTGGTCTTCTTGATCATGACTATGATTGCGAGCTAGCATAGATAATGCACCTCCCGGAAGAACCGGTAGCAAGCAATTTTTTGACCTCTTCAACTATAGCCCTCTGCTTTTTCGATGCAAAGCTCCTTTTCTTTTGTCAGATCAATTGGCTCTTTGGGTCAATATTCAACTTGTGTGTGATTATTTCAGGAGGGATCCCTGACATGTCTGATGCAGTCCAAGCGAAGACATCTACATTCACTCATAGGAAGCCGAGCAGCCGAGCTCTTTTCTCTTTGGCCAGGAGGGCCCCCACCTACACCATCTTTGAAGGATCTTCTCCGAGGGGGAACGATAGTAGGCACTCGACTGGCCCTCCTTTTGCCTCCTGCTCTCTCTGATCCAGTTGGTCTATAGTAGGCTCTCTTCGGCTCCCCGGACCTCGGGGATGATTTGCAGATAGTGCCAGGCCATCTGCCAGCTTCCTATCTCCTCGATCCCACACGAGATTGGGAATCGAACTAGAAGCCCCTTGGTCGAGATAACTGGATCAAGCAAGTTCAGCCCGTGCCATCCCAAGATCATATTGTAAGTCGAGGGAAGTCTAACAATGGTGAAAGTCATCACGACCGTGCTCTACTGAGATGGTGATCCAGCCATAACCAAGAGAGTAATTTCACCTTCAACGCCAACAGAGTCTCCGATAAAGTCGACCAGGGGTGTAAAGACCGATCTTAGCAAGTTAGGGGACATGTTCATCCTTATAAAGGCATCATAAAAAAGGATATCCGTGGAGCTTTCACTATCAACCATAATTCTTTTTACAGGATGCTTTGCTATTGTCATATCTACGATAACAACCTTATTATTTGGATTTTCTACCCCCGTCAGATCTCCCTCCATAAAAGGGATTACAACATTGGCTCTCTTTTCCCCTTAGCTCTCTTTGGCCTCGCCCTGCCGCCCAGGTGATCATCCCTATCAGCTTCTTCGTGGGCTGGTTGTTGATGGTGGCATGGTGGGCCTCACCACTTTGGGTTTTGAATAGAGTTCTTCCCCAAATGAACTTTCCAAGGTAGTCCCATCGGATCAACTCCTCGATCTCCTTCAGGTGGCAGCATTCCTCGGTGTTGCCGTCCAGATCGTTGTGGCCTGTAGCTAAAGTCGACCTCGGATCGCACCCTCGCTGATTCGAAATCGACCTGCTCGATGGGACCTGCAAAATAGAAAAGACCCGGGTTGGTGATTCCGGTGGGGGCATTCCGATGCTCAAGTCAGTGACGATCTAGGGGAACAGATCCTCTTGGTCAAAATCCTGAGATGGACTCCATGCTAGGAGTGAATAATGCACTAATAGTGTGAGAATGAGCCAAGATTGAAGTAGGAGAGGTAATGGATTGGGAGAATTGGAGCTAGGTGGCTGTGTCCGTGCGATCCTTCACACGGATCCCCGGTAGCCTGGAGTTTTCCCTTCGCTCTCTTTTCCTCTCGTGTGCCTCCTCCCTCCAACTCCTTTTCCCTCTTGGATCGACTTACCTTGCTTGAGGCTGTGAGTGGCTCTTTTAAGCCACGGTAGTTGCCAGACGCTTGCCTCGGGATTTTTTCCCTGTCAGCAGGCGCGTGCGGTGGTGTTTTGTGCCGTAGGCTGGATGTTTTTCCCAGTTCATGATAGAGAACCTACCATGTGCACTGACATTCCTTCCGGTTGCTCCATTTTGAAAAATTTGGCAGGGCCTCGATCGGAGAGCCGCTGCCTCCCAGGGATTCGAATCTCCTGGTTGACTTCCTTTTCTAGGTGGTGTAGACAGTCGGTAGAGAGTGCGGTGCCTCTATCGGGGAGCCTCTCCCTTTTTGGTGTAAGTAGCAGCTGGGGCATTTATCGTGACCTGGCGGGGGCCTCTTCGCATTCTTGGGCGGCTCGCCGCCGTCCGTGGGGGGCGGTGATGCCCTTCGATCATAGGCGCCTTCATCCGAGGTGGGTCGACCTGGAGAGGTGGAGCTCGACTCCGACCTCTCTAGAGGAGTCTGAGGTGAGATGTCTGACATGGCACCCGACACAGACCATATGTTAGTGATCTCGCCACATCATTTGCCCCCCACTCCCAAGTCCCGTTGGTGCACGGTGCTCAGGTCAAAGGGAGTAAATATGATACTGATATGGAAAGGCAAAGATTCAGTGCAATTATGGTTACAATCGTCGGTGCGTTGGGAGGCGGCTCTTCAAACCAATGCAGGGGAGCCACGTGGATACATCCGAGGAGCACTTATTGTCGGCGCAAAATTTGAAGCGACCGTAGTTGAAATGAAATGTCAGCCTCGCCGATCGCTGACACGTGGTGCAGATTTGTCGGTAGCGGTGCTGTAACGGTATGGTTGGGCGCTCAGTTACTTCGAAAAGAGGTGTAGTTCTTCCCAAAACATATCCTCTTTCAAATCTTTCATACCCGCCATCGTACCAGAGCCCTTTCTTCCTCCCCTGGCTGTCCTTGTCCTCCCAGGTTCATCAGGTTCATTTCCTTCTTCTTCCTCCGACTGAGTAGAGACCTTTTCTAGGGTTAGGGCCTTCTTGGAGTTCGTCCATCTTCCTCTTCTTCTTTTTGCCGGTTGCCTTTGTCCCCCCCTTTTTCTTTTTTCTTTTTCTTCCAAAATGTCTCGCTTTGGTCCCAACTTCCATCCTTCGATCGATCAAAGGGAGGCTGGGCCTTCCAGGCCAAGGCTGCCTTCTTCCTCCGATGAGGAGGAGGACGTGGCATGCTTCGAGCTTAGCAGAAGGCCCGCGCCCAGAGAGATAGTGATTAGGGAGCCAGCAACTTCTCCTCCTCCACTAGAACCAGCCCCTGAACCTTCTCGGTCGACAGGTCCCTGTGGGATCATCTCTATGATCTCCACCGAGGAGCTTGCGACTATCCAGGATACCTATGGTGTCCCAAACTCTATTCGGCTTTCAGTCCCTCGACCTAGGGAGTGGGTCACTTCTAGTGGCCCAAGCCGGATAGCCCTCTACGAGGAGACACTCGCAGGGGGCCTCCGATTTTCAATCCATCCATTCTTTCTTTCTGTGCTGAGCAATTACCACCTGGTTCTTGCTCAGCTTGTCCCTAACGCCATCAGAACAATCTTCTATTTTATAGTTTTTTGTCATTTTCACGGGATAGCTGCCCGTTTTTCTTTGTTCAGGGCATTCTTTACCCTGAAGCGCCACCCTACCGAGGAGGGGTGGTGGTCTATTTCTTCTCGCCCAAAGGGCATAAAATTTGAGCTCTCCTCTTCCATCAAAGGGTGGAAGAGCAAATATTTCTTCGTCTCAGTCGAGGGGGTCGACTGGGTTTGGAGCGACACAGATTGGTCTCCCAACCAAAACTCTACGGTCGACTAGCTTGATCAGGAGGTATGTGACCAGCTCCATGCCGACCAGGTCCCCTCCCTGGATTTTCTGTTGTCAGAGCAGAACCTCCTCGAAGCCGAGGTCAGCCTAATTCAGCAGTTGGATGAGTTCGGCTCGAGCACTGTCTCTTTATGCCCCCTCTTTGATTTTCTGAGCTCAAATCAAACACCTTTTTCTTATGCAGGCATGAAGTTCGCCCTGGACGATCTCCTCTCCTTCTCCCAGGAGAGGGGTGTGTCGAAGGAGGCTGGTGTACCCTCCCCGAAAAGGGCTCGTATCGAGGGCGACGCGAGGACTGTTGTTATCGCACCAGTCGAGCCGAGAAGGGCAGTGCCCGACCCCCAATGGGGCAGAACGGTGGCCGAGACCACTCCCAAGCCTAGCATGAGGATTGTTGAGCCCGTTCCAGAGGTGTCAAGGCGAGTCGACCCGCTCCCGTCCCGAGAGCCCGAGGTCATCGTCCGGGCTAAGTCCGTCGCTGCCACGTAGCATCCCCTCCCTTGGAGGTCGTCGAGGTCGGGGAGGAGAGAGTACCGGAGAGAGTCAAGCCAGTGGCGGCATCGTCCAGAGTGGCGCCGATTTCCCAGTATGCCCCAGACACTTCTCCAGCTGGGATGGCTGATGATTCTGCGCCAGTGACGGGCAGGAGGGAGAGGGACTACCGCCGGGTCCCCTTCAAGCTGGCACCGATCATCTCTCTGGTTCGGGACCAGAGTCTTGCCGAGTGCATGATGGACTTTGCTGTCATGTCGTGCGATCGGCGAGACAAGCCCGGAAAGCTTCTCGGCGATGCCATCGGTAGCACCTTCGCCCAGCTCTTCTCAGTAAGTGCTTCTTCACTCGGCTTCTCCTTGCTCTTTTCCCTTTACCTTCGGGACTGACATCTTCTCTGGTGCAGCTTGGCACTGAGCTCCTCCTTATCAGGGACTACTGCCAAACCTGGGCCAAGAGGGATAGGCTGCATGGAGCGGAGCTCGAGTCCCAGAAGGAGGAGGTAAAATAGAAAAATAACGATACCTGGGAGGCCACCGCAAAGATCAAGGAGCTTCGAAGCGAGGTCGCCAGAGCCGAGAGGCAGATCAAGGACCTCAAGGAGTCCTTGGACCGGGAAAGAAATCGGTCCAAGGGCAAGTCGGATGAGCTCAAGGCCAAGGAGGCCAGGTTGAAGGAACTTGATGCGGAGGCCGCCAGGAAGAAGGGATGAGCCCAGTCCCTCCTGGCAGAGTTGGAGGCGGCAAAGGATCAGGCCACTGTCACTGAGAAGAGGGCCGTCGCCACTGAGAAGAGGGCCGTAGGTGCAGAGGAGAAGACCGCCACGGCGATCAGCTCGGCAGAGGCCGTGAAGAAGAAGGCCGCTGATGCGGTCTAGCAGAGGTCAAGTCTGCCAAGAAAAGGGCTGCTGAGATGGTGGCAGAATACAAGGCCTCCCAAGAGTTCAAGCTCGAATTCAAGGAGGCGTCGATGGACTCATTCCTTCAGGGCTTCATATATTACAAGTCCCAGGTGCAGGAGTTTGTCCCATATAAGCACGTCAGTAGGCTGAGGCTTCCGAGCTCGACAAACCCGGATCCGACTCCTGACTCGGGCGAGGCGGATGAACCAACTGCCATCATTGGCCCAGCTGTGCTGGTGGAAGTAGCCAAAGCCGAAGCTGAAGCTGAAGCCCCACCATCGAAAGTTCCAGGAGGTGACACCCCCTCCAATCACCATGCTGGGAAGGCACTGGTCGGATAGCCCAGGAGGCTTTGTAATTTTTCTCTTTCTTTTTTCTCTGACTTGGGCTACCCGGCATGTCGGGGCCCAGGATACATGTAAGAACCTCTACAAGTACCAATGGAATCCCTCTTCAATCACTTCGACTTGTGTTCTTCTTTTCTTTTTTGCACTTTGTTTATCTTGCTCCCTTCGTTTTTCAACTGCCCGCGTGCATGTAATTGTGTAGGCGTCGGGCCTTTAAGTACCAAGGGTCCGAGACCTTCTCTACTGAGCCCCAGGCATGCTGGACAGTTTGGAAGGATTTTCTCAGCTTGCTAAGCCACGCCCACTTCGCGGGAGAGGCGGTTATAGAACTTCGAGTTTTTATTTGAAGAGGTCTATTGGACCTCGGCTGGGACCAATTCCGTGCGTGCATAGCAAGGCTAAGCTCGGAGGTTGAATTCATTGATCCTGCCAGGTGTCTGCAACGTGCCGGGCTTCAGGAGTTTCCAGACTTAAATGCCGAGAGCTAAACTCCAGGCTTCGATGCCAGAGAGCCGGGCTCCGGGCTTCGGTGCCGGAGATCCAGGCTCCGAGCTTGAGTGTGCCAGATCTAGTGCCTGGTAGCGGCATTCCTACAAAGCAAGAGTGATTCGCTCAAAGGGGATTTTTATTATCATTGCTGGGGAGAAAGCTCTACATTATTGATAATATATTCTCAGGTTACAGACATTCTATGTGCGCGGGAACCTGGAACCATCCTGGTTCGCCAGGTAATAGGCTCCATGAAAAAGAGCCTCGACCACCTTATAGGGACCTTCCCAGTTCGGCGAGAGCTTGCCATATTTTCGAGGTTGGGATGCCTCAGCCCGGCGCAGCACTAGGTCGCTAGGGCGGAAGACCTTTGGCTTTACTCGCGCGTTGTAGTACCGAGCTACTCGCTGCTGGTAAGCCGCCATCCAGAGTCGGGCCTTATCTCTGGTCTCCTCGAGCAGGTCCAAGTTGAGGAGAAGGCACGTCGAGTTCTTCGCTTCATCATACTGCTGCACTCACAGCGTGGGCACGCCGAGCTCAACTGGGACCACAGCCTTTGTGCCGAAGACAAGGCTGAATGGCATCTCGTCCGTTGCCATCCTAGGCATTGTGTGGTAGGCCTAGAGGATGCTGGGGAGTTCCTCAGCCCACCTACCCTTGGCCCGGTCCAGCCTGGTTCTGAGTCATTGAAGAATGGTCCGGTTGGTCATCTCAGTTTCTCCGTTATTTTGAGGGTGAGCCACCGAGGTAAAGTGATGTCGAATGCTGAGCTCGGCACAGAATTCTTTAAACTCCCGATTATCATACTGTCTCCCATTATCGGTGATGATGCTTTGGGAGAGCTCGAAGTGGTAGATAATCGACTTTCAGAAGAACTGACGGACTTTGGCCTCGGTGATCCGTGCTAGCGGCTCTGCTTCTACCCACTTGGTGAAGTAGTCGATAGCCACTATCAGAAATTTCCTTTGCCCTGATACAGGGGGGAATGGGCCTAGGATGTCCATCCCCTATTGGGTGAAAGGCCAAGGGGCGGAGAGCTGCGTCGCTAGTTGGTGCTGTGTATGGGCGTGATGCTGGCACCGATCATATCTCTTCACGAAGTCAGCAGCATCCTCCCTCATGGTCTCCCAGTAGTAACCCTGGTGAAGGGCCTTGTATGCCAGCATCCTCCCTCCCACGTGATTTCTACAGAGATCTTCATGTATTTCTTGGAGTACGAGGGCTGTCTCTGTGGGTCTCAGGCACTTTAGGAGTGGGTAGGAGTATGATCGTCGATGAAGCTGCCCTTCCATCAGGACGAACCATGATGCCTTCTTCTTGATGAGGCCGGCCTCAATGCAGTCTTCCGGCAGGGTGCCGTCAGTGATGTATATGACATACCAATCCATCAGCTCGGTTTCGGGGTGACCTGCTGTACCTCTCCGAGAGCCTCGTTGCTTGGACTTTCGAGGTACTCGATGTGGGCTCACTTTAGTGATGAGTCCAGCAGGATCGCGAGTCTTGAAAGCATGTCGACATGAGCATTCTCTCCATGGGAGATGTGGAAAATACTGAAGTGCCGGAAACTCGTCATGCTCGAGCGGACCTGCTCCAGGTACTTCATCATTTGGGGATCTCTGGCTTCGTACTCTCCGGAAACCTATCCGGCCACCAGTTGGGAGTCGGTGAGGACTTTCAGGCTTCGCACACCCAGCTCGCAGGATACCCTCGAGCCTGCAAGGAGTGCATCATATTTCGCCTGGTTATTTGTCGTGGCAAACTTGAAGCGGAGTGCATATTCAGCCACTACCCCATCACGGTTGGTGAGGATGAGCTTGCTCCGCTCCCACCCGTGTTGGATGCACCATCTACATGGAGGATTTAGGGCTCCTCCTCGGTTCCGAGCTCCACTCGATGCTTCGATGTTGTCTATTCTCGCTCCTCGGCAAGTCCTGTGCACTCGACCAAGAAGTCGGCCAGGACTTGGGCCTTCTGGGATGACCTCGGATGGTACGCGATGTCGAACTTGCTGAGCTTCAGTGCTGACTTGGCCAAGCGTCTGGACGTGTCTGGGTGACTTAGCACAGCCCTCAGGGGCTGGTCTGTCACTACCACGATCGGATGCGCTTGGAAGTACGGCCTGAGATGCTGGGCATACATGATAAGAGTAAAAATCAATTTTTCAGATCGGGTGTACCTGATCTTCGCATCTCGGAGTACTTTGCTGGCATAGTACATCGGTTTCTGAGATCCATCCTAGTCCGTACAGACAAGAACCGAGCTGACGGCCCCTGGGGTAACCGCCAGGTACAGCAGGAGCTTCTTTACTTCCTCTGGCCTAGAGAGCAATGGTGGAGATGCTAAGAAGCCCTTAAGTTCCTCGAAGGCTGCCCTGCACTCTTCGATCTATGTGAAGTCATGCATCTTGCACAGCACCTTGAAGAAAGGAAGACAGTGGTCCACCGACCTCGAGATGAACCGGCTCAGAGCTGCAATCCAGCTCGTTAGGTGCTGGACCTACTTCTTCAAGATAGGATGCCCCATGTCGACAATCGCCTAGACCTTCTCCGGGTTTGCCTCGATCCCTCTCTGGGTCATCATGAAGCCAAGGAACTTTCTTGCTGCTACACCAAAGGCGCACTTCGTCGGGTTCAACTTCATCTTATGCTCTCGAAGATTATGGAAGGCTTCAATGAGGTTGGCGACGTAGTTCGAGCTCGGCTTGCTCATGACAAGCATGTCATCCATGTACACTTGCATGTTTATGCCAATATGGTTCTTAAAGACCCGATTGACCAGCCGCTGGTATGTGGCGCCAGCGTTTTTCAAGCCAAATGGCATCATCCGGTAGCAATACATCCCCCAGTCGATAATGAAGGCAGTGTGCTCCTCGTCCTCCGGATGCATCCTGATTTGATTATATCCGGAGAATTCATCCTTGAAGGAGAGTAAGCGGTGCCCCGAGGTGGCATCCACTAACTGGTCAATCTTTGGTAGAGAAAAACTATCCTTTGGATAGGCTCGATCGAGGTCGGTGTAGTTCATACAGATCCTCCACTTTCCATTATTCTTCTTGACCATCACTATGTTTGTCAGCTAGCTCGGATATTGCACTTCTTGAACAAAGCCGACTGCGAGGAGTTTCTCCACCTCTTCATTGATCACCCGTTGCCTCTCCGGGGCAAAACTCCTTTTCTTCTGGCGAAAGGACGATACTTCGGGTCGATGCTCAGCTTGTGGGTGATGACTTTGGGGGGAATTTCGAGCATGTCGGCCACTATCCAGGCGAACACATCCGAGTTCACCCGAAGAAACTCCTACAGGCAGGCATGCTCATCCTCTTGCAGCTGTGCCCCAATCTGCACCGTCTTCATCGAGTCAGCTCCGAGTGAATATGACAGCAGGCGCTGGACTGGGCACCCCTGGGCTCTCACACCCTTTGGTCGAGGTCGGCTACACCGGGGTCGTGCTCGGAGGCTTTGGCCCTAGGGATGATTTGGAGACAGTGCTGAACTGGCTGAGGTGCCCCCCTCATCTCTCTGATGCCATAAGGAGTAGGGAACTGCACCAATAGCCACTTTGTAAAAATGACTGCATTGAGCAGGTTGAGCCCGGGTCAACCAAGAATCACATTGTAGGCCAAAGAGAGCCTAACAACCGTGAAGGTCATCATAATAGTACTCTGTCGAGGTGGGGTCTCGGTAGTAACTGGGAGAGTAATCTCTCCCTCAACTCTGACAGAGTCTCCCATGAAACCAACGAGGGGAGTGTGCACAGGTCTAAGCTAAGCAGAGGACATGTTCATCCTAGAGAAGGCATCGTAAAAAAAGGATATCAGTCGAACTTCCACTATCGACCATAATCCACTTTACAGGATGCTTCGCGATCGTCATCTCGACGACCACAATATCATTGTTTACATTTTTATTTTCAACCCTCCTCTCCCCCATAAAGGGAAGTACATTATCAAAACTCTCCCCCCCGGGCCTTCTTGGAAGCATGCTCGGCTCCTAGTATATCATCCCCACCGGCTTCTCGGTGGGGAGGTTGTCGACTGTAGGGACTAGAGGGAGAGCAGCGAGTGCCTGGGGCTCTACCGGAGGTCTGCCTCCCACGAACTTTCCGAGGTAGCCCCTCTTTATAAGTTCTTCGATCTCCTTTTTGAGATGTCGGCATTCCTCGGTGTCGTGGCCGTGGTCGTGATGAAATTGGCAATACTTTGTCCGGTTGCGACCGTTAGATGGCTTCAGTGGGGGTGGACGCTTCAGGTAACGCTCACCTTGGATCTCCATGAGGATCTTTGACCTCGAGGAAAAGAGAGGTGTGAACCTTTCTTCCGGGATGGGGTCCCTCCTCGGCCTCGGCCCTTGGCGGAAGCTCGGCGTGGCTAGTCCAGACTTCCGCATTCCGGATGTCTCCCCAGGAGCTGGCTTCTTCAGAGGCTTTCCATCCAACTCCCTTCTCGTGCGATCCACCTCCTCAATGCGGATGTACTTCTGAACATGGAGGAGGAGCTTGGAGTATGTCTTGGAGGGTTTCTTGTCGAGAGAGTAGGTCAGGCAAGAAGTCCTGAGCCCTCTTTTCAGAGCCAGCATAGCAACTGGCTCATCAAGATTGTAGATCTCCAGCGTGGCAACTTTGAAGTGGGCCACGTAGTCCCGTAGGAGCTCGTGGTCCTGCTGCCTGATGGAGAAGTGGTTGTCTGCCTCTCGTGGCACCTTCCAGCAGGCATCGAAGTGGGCCACAAACTTTTGCTCCAGCTGAGCAAATGAACTAATACTCTCCATCTCAAGGCGGGTGAACCATACCCGAGCTGCCTTCCAGAGAGTAGCAGGAAAGGCAACGCAGAGGAGGGCATCAGTTGTGCCCTGGACCCTCATGAGGGACTTGTAACTCTCGAGGTGGTACAGGGGGTCGGTGGTCCTGTCATAGGGATCCACCTGGGGCATGCGAAACCGGTCAGAATCGGCTCATCTTGGATTTCTCAGGAAAAGGGGGGACGGGCGTCATAGCCTGCTGGCTCGTCGGTGGAGCCCTGCAGATTTGCAAACTGGCAGGATAGCTCTGCCAGCTTACGCTCCTGTTCCTCTAGGCACTTTTCGGCCATGCGCCTGATGGCCTCATCAGTTGAACCTTCCGCTAAGGTTGAAGGAGCCAGAGAAGGTGACATGATATTGGGTTCATGACGGGGAATCTTGCCTTTTTGACCTCGGTGGGGTCTAGCTGCGGCCCGCCCCAAGGTCGGGGATCGGCTCTCCCGATCGGCAGACTCGGTCCGTTATCTCTTTGCTGGAGTTTGACAACTTCCCTAGCGGTTGGTGGTGGCCCGCGGCTGCGAAGGCCTTCCTTGGAAGGAGCGCAGACTGTTGCGAGGTGCCGCGGTGTGGGCCACGGGAGTCCCTAGTTGCTGGTGGGTGGCCAAGGACCGGTGTTGGTGCTGAAGTTGGCACACTACCACAGTAAGAAGCTGCACCTGCTGGGTGAGTGTGGTCAGCTGAGGGTCCGTCGAGGGTGGTTGATGCGGAATAGGGGGCTCCCGCTCCAGACTATATGGGTCCTCGTGAGAAGGGGGGTCTCCCACACGACTGGTGGAGGCTTCTCTTGCTCGCATCATCACCATCCTCTCGGCGAGCTACTTGCAAGGGGATTGGGTTGGATCGGAATGTGTCTTGCCACCCCTACCTGGCGCGCTAATTTGTTGCCGTCCAGATCATCGTGGCCTGTAGCTAAAGTTGACCTCGGATCGCACCCTCACTGGTTTGGAATCGACTTGCTCGACGGGACCTACAAAATAGAAGAGACTCGGGCCGGTGATCCCGGTGGGGGCACTCCGATACTCAAGTCAGTGACGATCCAGGATAACAGATCCTCCTGGTCGAGCCCTTGAGATGGACTCCATGCTAGGAGGAGTGAATAATGCACTAATGGAGTGAGAGTGAGCCAAGAGTGAAGTAGGAGAGGTAATGGCTTGGGAGGATTGGAGCTGGGTGGCTGTGTCCATGCGATCCTTCCCACGGATCCCCGGTAGCCTGGAGTTTTCCCTTCGCTCTCTTTTCCTCTCGTGTGCCTCCTCCCTCCGACTCCTTTTCCCTCTTGGATTGACTTACCTTGCTTGAGGTTGTGAGTGGCTCTTTTAAGCCATGGTAGTTGCTAGACGCCTGCCTCGGGATTTTTCCCTTGTCAACAGGCGCGTGCGATAGTGTTTTGTGCCGTGGGCCAGATATTTTTCCTGGTTCATGATAAAGAACCTACCATGCACACTGACATTCCTTTCAGTCGCTCCATTTTGGAGAATTTGGCAGGGCCTTGGTCGGGGAGCCGCCGCCCCCCGGGGATTCGAATCTCCTGGTTGACTTCCTTTTCTGGGTGGTGCAGACGGTCAGTGGAGAGCACGGTGCCTCTATCGGATAGCCTCTCCCTTTTCGGTGTAAGTGGCAGCTGGAGCATTTATCACGGCCTGGCGGGGGCCTCTTCACGATTCTTGGGCAGCTCGCCGCCGTCCGTGGGGGGCGGCGATGCCCTTCGGTCACAGGCACCTTCGTCTAAGGTGGGCTGACCTGGAGAGGTGGAGCTCGACTCCAGCCTAGGCGGTTTGACCTCGTGGGAGCCAGCCTGATGGAGGAGGGCGGAGCTCGACTCTGGCCTAGGCGGTTCATCCTTACGGGAGCCAGCCTGGCTGAGGAGGGAGGAGCTCGACTCCGGCCTAGGTGGTTCGACCTCGTGGGAGCTAGCCTGGCGGAGGAGGGCAGAGCTCGACTCCAGCCTAGGCAGTTCGACCTCGCGGGAGCCAGCCTGGCAGAGGAGTCCGAGGTGAGATATCCGACATGGCAGTTCTCTCCGACGTGGCACCCGACACAGACCACATGTCAGCGATCCTGCCACATCACTCGGTATCATGGCCATGGTCTTGGTAGAACTGACAGTATTTGGACTTGTCATGACTACCGGATGGCTTCCGTAGGGGAGGGCGGTGCAAGAAACGCTTGCCCTTGACTTCATCAGGATTTTGGCTCTCGGGATGAGGAAAGGAGTGTACCCCCTATCCTTGATAGGGGCGTCCTTTGACCTGGGGCTTGCCTGGGGGGTTGGAACGACCTTCTGCCCTTGGAGCTCACTTGGTTCCTCTTGAGCCTGCCTCTTCAGGGCTTTTCATCAAGCTCCCTAAAAGTACGATCAGCCTCCTCTGCATGGATGTGCTTTTGGACGCGGAGCAGAAACTCCGAGTAGGACTTAGGGGCTTCTTATCAAGGGAGTAGGTGAAATGGGAGGTCTTAAGCCCTCTTTTTAGAGCCAGCATGATAATAGGCCTATCCAGGTTATAGATTTCCATGGTGGCCACCTTGAAGCATGTCACATAGTTTCTAAAAGACTCGTGATCCTACTAGCAGATCGAGAAAAGATTGCCGGCTTCCCATGGTACCTTGCGGTAGGTATCAAAGTGTGTCACGAACTTCTTCTCTAGTTGCTCAAAGGAGTCGATGCTCTTTGGCTCGAGACGGGAATACCAGACTCGAGCTGCCTTGCAGAGCATGGCTAGGAAGGCAGTGCAGAGGAGGGTGTTCGTTGTTCCTTAGACCTACATAAGGGCCTTGTAGCTCTCAAGATGGTCGAGGGGATCCATGGATCCGTCGTAGGGACCCAACTAGAGCATGCAAAACGGTTGGGGATTAGTTCCTCTTGAATCTGGTAGAAGAGAGGAGGGTGAGCATCGTAGCCCGCAGGCTCACAGGAAGAGCCCCGAAGATCGGCGAAATGGTGGGCAAGATCGGCCAGCCTGCACCATGTTCTTCTAGGCACTCCTCAGCCTACCGTTGGATGGTTTTGTCGGTCGACCCTTCAATCAAGGCCACTGGGAGGAAGGAAGGCAGAGATCTGGGAAGCTCATGCTTTAGGCCCCTGCCACGCTAGCATCATCGGTGCAAGGGGCCACCATAGTTCAAGACTGGTGAGTGGCTCTCCCAGCTAGCTAAACTGTCCCAACACCCCTCCCCTGGTGTGCGATGGTCTTTCCATGGATGATGCTGGGAGTGTGGGTACGACACTGCCCGCATATGTGATAGCCCCTCTCGGAAGGACCGCGAGGGTTCCTAGCTACTGTGCATTGCCATGGATCGATGCTGGTATTGTAGCCGATGCACTATCATGGTCATCATCTAAACTTGCTATGTGAGTACAGCAATTTGCACGTGTTAGTCTGTCGATGGTGAAGGTGGTGAAATTGAGGGCTCCACCTCCTGATTGCGCCAGTCATCACGATGGGATGGTTTTCCAACATGGCTAGCATAAGCTTCATGTGCACATGTTACGACCACGGGATCATCGTAACAGGGCAACAGTTTCAAGTTAGACTATTACGGGTGTCGTCCAAGTTTGACCCCCATACCTGGCATGCCAATCTATTGCTGCCAAGATCTCCCCTTGCCTGCAAACTTGGTGGGTCCTAGCGTTATGTCAATCACTCCGGGAGAGATTGGGTCTCTCACCTCTGGACACTCCTAGCCATCAAACGATCATACAAGAAAGAAAACCTGGGCTGGGGATACCAACGAGGACACTCCGACGATCTAGTTTGATGATCAAGGGCAACAGATTCTCAGTCGCAGAGGTCTAAATGACCACCACGAAGAGGATGAGTAAAAGATTTATTTTTCTTCCTTCTAAGTAGTGGGGGTTCCTTCTAAGTAGTGGGGGTTGCTTGCCACTTACTCTGACTAAAGGTCCCTCTTATCTATATATATAGAAGGTGACACCGTTGAACACACTTCCTTAAGAGGGATATAGGCTTCGCATAACTTCGCGGGACAGAAACTAGAGTCCTGGCAGTGCACTCCCCTGAGAGGGGTGCATGCTTCACATAACTCCATGTGATAGAAACTGAAGTTCTGGCAGAGCACTCCTTTGCAAGGAATGCAGGCGGTATGCTACAGGATTTGCGGTCCCGACAGAGCACCCCTCTATAAGGGATACAAGCAGCATGCTACAGGATCGCGACCCCGATAGAGCTCTCTTTTGTAGGGGGCACAGGTTCGATGGAGCGTCTCCTCTTCTTCGTAGGGTGTTCCTTCCCGAGCATCGCGACAGGTTCAGTTGAGATGACGACACCGCACCCCTCGTCATCATCTGAGCACTCTACCACGGTGATGGGCCGCACATGTCGACCAGGGGTTGTGACTTTTTGTCATCTCCTCGATCCATTTTTCTGCTTCGGACTGTGGAGGGGATAATCTTTCCATGGCCAGGAACTCTACTTAACCAAGAGCTCTACTCAATCGGGAGCTCTACTCGACCAAGAGATTTACTTGGTCGAGAGCTTTACTCGGTCAGGAGTTCTACTCGACCGGAAGCTTTATTTGGCTGGGAGCTCTACTCGATCAAAAGCTTTACTTAATCGAAAGCTCTACTCAGCTAGGACATGGCCTGCAGCACAATGTCAGTAGTTAGTCATGTCGGATGTAGGTGCCATGCTAGTGATCAATCATTTTGGATGTGGATGTCACGTCAACAATCAACCACATCAGTTCACATTAGAGCTTGCAGTAGCCACCTTGGCTTCGTGCATAATCGGAAGGTTTCCTAGTGTATTGAGAGAGTGAAAGTGGAGAGCTTTTGTTAGAAAATTGATGCATTATCAGCCAAGCAACAGACATATGATCTCTTTTTTCCTTTTCTTTTAAAATAAATGTTGTACCATGGATCGCCAAATCGTGCCAAATAGGTCGGTTTGGGCATACCGAACTGGACTGGTGGCTAGTCGGCATGGTTCGACCTTTAAAAATAGTTCCCGGCCTTTAAAAAATAAAAAAATACTTGTACCGGCTCGAATCGGTGTAGAACCAGGCCAAACCGATTGAAACAAGGCCAAACTGCTCGGTTCGACCGGTTCGGGACCAGTTCAGTCTGGTTAAATCGGTTCAAACCTAATTTTTTTGGTTTTCCCCACATGACTGTTGTAGCCATGTGGGGATGGGGTGGGGGGAATCTGTTGGGCCAATAGTGTTAGCCTTTTGGTTTTTAAGCAACAGAGAGCTCTTGAGAGAAGCTCTCTGTGAGTTTTTCTTCAAACAATCGAATCGAAGATGAAGGTTCATCTAAATTTGATGCATCTTATTTTAAAGTAATAATAGCACAATCTAGATCTTAAATATGAAAAAAAAATGGGAGCTCGTAAGCTACTCTCACTATAAATTTCATATCGATTTATCTAAATTTTGATGCATCTTATGAATAATGCTCTAGATCTTAAATTGAAAAAAAAATGGCTTTTAATGCATTTCTAGTATCTTAAAAAATATATGTAGCATATATGATAGGATCCTACATAAATCTAAGATCAAAATTTTTTCATAATTTTTTTTATTTTTAAAATTTTTTAAATTAAAAAATTAAAAAATAATTTAAATTTAAAAAAAATAGGTTAATAAAGTATTAATTAATAAACATTATTATTGACCTTATATTTAATTTAAATATTTAGGTATGGATCTATCAAGAAGGAAGAAGGATCCGGAGCGCGACATTGGATGGTTGCATTGAGAGATGCTCTTGGATCGGCATCACTGGAGGTGTAAATGGTGCAATACTGAATTCAAAGGTGAGGGATAACAAAGTTGAAGCAGTACTTGGCTAGCGGCTATCCTGATATATTTGCATGTCGACAATGTCTACAGAAGGTCCGTTAGTTGATAAAGAAATACTTTGCTGATTTCAAAGCTGGGAAGTAAAGAGCAGCAAAGAAGAAGGCAGAAATGGAGCATAGAGCCACAGAACCACCTTCTTATTACTCTAGGGAGTCAGAGGGAGCATCTATTCATTCTGATGAGGAGGCATAGATGGAGGCTGCTATTCAAACGAGCTTGTATGAGCAGAGGTGGCTAGAGGAGATGGCTAGGCATAGACAGCAATTTGGGCCATCAGCTTTTAAGGCAGGATCGAGATCCGGTTTTGCTAGTATTGCAAGAGAGTTTGAGACATAGTTTAGGAGGACCTCTTTATGTTGGGTTCGGGAACCAGTGCGGAAGTGTGGATTTCAAAACTTTATGAAATCAGGTCCGAACCCTAATCCCAAAATCTCCTTATTAGCAATTAAAACTTATGACTACATGCATGTCCAAATTTAAACATAGTTTAGATACTAACCTCAGATCGCTATATCCAATCTGATGTAGAAATAAACTCCAAATAGTGTAACCTTTTGAACACACCAGGCGTCCACTTGTCCGCCCTCCGATGGTGATCCACACGGGCAGATGATCAAGACAGTGACTCCTCAATTGGGTTCCTTCCAATCAAGTTCTACCCCAAGAACTTGATATATGGGCTATTGGCTAGGACACCTCTAGCCAAACGGGGACTAAAACTTTCTCTCTTACCCTTCTCCTAGTTTTTAGCAGCTTTGGCCCCTTAAGACACTCTTGTCTTAAGAATAAGCCCTTGTCCTAAAATGAGACAAGGCTTGTCTTGGAGGGAGAAGAAAATTAAGATAAAGTTGTCTTAATGTAAGAAAGAAACAAAAGAGGCGCCTTCTTCCTTTACCGTCGGAGAGTTTCTCTCTCTGACTCTCCTTCTGTTCTGAGATTCGACAGAGCCTAGGCTCTGTAAAGGAATCAAAGAGGAAAGAGAGGATGGGGAAACAATCTTCTGGAGAGGGAGAAGGAAAGAGAAGCAAGGCTTCGCCGTAGAAAATCTGGAATACAATTTTACGGTGAAGCCTTCTTCTTAAATAGGCGACAGAGAGGCGCCTTCTCATCTGAAAACATCCTCTCACATCCCTCTCTCCCTTCTCACGTCTTCTCTCTTTATCTCATGGCCCTTGGGATTAATCTCACGGCCTTTGGGATGGGAAGACGCGAAGATGGATCATGAAAAATACAGAAGGGCGCGCGCAGAAAGAAGAGTCGCGGCCCTTCGGTGTTTTTTCTTTTCTTTTTCACGGTATTTTCTCTTTTTTTGGAGAGTCCACGCCTAGGTGGACTCTCTTCCACGCCTCTTCAAAAATCACCGGCGTTTTTTCTTTCTTTTCACGCAAAGACGCGTCTTGGAAAGAGTCCACGCGCGTGTGGACTCTTCTCCTTGCGCGCGCGCGGGAAGAGAGGGGGAGGGGTTTTAGGCGATGTGGGAAAGGGTTTAGCCTCTTAGGTTAGCCCAATTGCTAGCCTATAGTTAGCCCAACATTTTGTATCTTCAATTAGATTCAAACCGGAATGAATTTGGATCTAAAAAAGACCAAATCGGAACCCTAACTCGAATCCGATTCAAGTAGAAGTCATGGTTTGCAACACATGCTAGTGTGTTCATCTGCAAACGAGATTTAATTCCAAATTAAATCCTTGATTATCTGTCCTAAGTGTGTGACCCATTGGGTTCCATACTTAGCCAGCAGTGGGTCCGAGTGCAAGTTGACCTAATCTGATCAGAACTCATTCTAATCGATTTAGGTCAAATCGAGCTAACTCGAGTCAGTCAATTAGGACTCCTCCTAATTAGTGATCCAATTAAACCATTTAATTTGATCAACCCACAAGACAAGATTGACGTCTAGCAACGTGTCATGTCTACCCGGAAGATATGGAAATTCTGGTGTAATTCCAAAACTACCCTTCAGTGGAAAGTTCCCGTACAATTCGATCCTTCAATCATCTTGCATCCCGAATATAACTATGGATATGGAATCATGTCAAATCCAGTTTATACTCATTCCCAGCTCAGTCATACACTAATGATTCAATTAATTCGATATTAGAAATTATTTCTAATATCTGTACTTTGATCAAAGATTTCCTGAATCATCATCTGACCTAATTTGGCTGGATGCAATCTCCTCCTACTAGGAGTGATCAATTCCTTGTTGACCTACTCATTACCTTCATATACAATTCACCATACCCAGCATCAACCTCGTGCATGACCCAGTGTCATGATTAAGATTGAACCAAAGCATGGGTTCATGTACATAAGGTATTATGGCAGTCTCAGGTCATAGGACTACTTGTACAACTCCCACTATGTGAAACATCTATTGACATGCAGCTAAGGCTCCATTAGATGTTCTCAAACTGGATCTATTCAGTGAACTCATTCACTAATGAGCACCCACATCCTTGTATTAGTGTCCTACACAAATGACTGTGAGAGCAGTCACCCTTTTCAGCATACATAGGATGTGCCAGTCTTACCGGAAACCCTGATCCCCAACTCAGGGTTCCTATGACTAGGAATATTCTAGATTAGGGTTTTAAGGCCTTAGATCTCACTGGTATGATCTCATCATAGCCCTACAACCATAGCCCTAATCTATGGGGTTCATCATATAATGACACAGCGAATGATGAAAAAATTATTGCCTTTATTAATTTGTCAATTTACAATGGTCTGGGAGATACAGATATTGGCTTATAGGGCATAATCCTTTCAATCTCCCACTTGCACTAAAGCCAATCGCTCTTATTCTTTAACCCCATACAATCGAGGTGGCGATCAAACTCCCGCTGTGGTAGAGCCTTAGTGAACGGGTCTGCTATGTTGTTCTTTGTATCTACTCTATTGATGCAGACTTCTTGTCTTTCGATTATCTCTCGGACAAGATGGAAGCGTCTCAGAATGTGCTTGGACTTGTGATGGGCTCTCGGTTCCTTAGCTTGAGCAACTGCTCCAGTGTTATCACAATAGAGTGGCACCGGGTTCTCAATCTCAGGAACTACTCCCAACTCTGTGATGAATTTCTTCATCCAGACAGCTTCCTTGGCGGCTTCACTGACAGCTATGTACTCTGCCTCGGTAGTTGAGTCAGCTACAGTCTGCTGTTTAGTGCTCTTCCAACTTACTGCTCCACCATTCAAGGTAAAGACATACCCTGAAATGGATTTACTATCATCTGGGTCTGATTGAAAACTAGAGTCTGAATAGGCTTCTAGTTTAAGATCAGATCCTCCGTATATTAGAAAAATATCCTTAGTCCTTCTCAGGTACTTAAGAATATTTTTCACAGCCTTCCAGTGATCCTCTCCTGGATCAGCCTGAAATCTACTGGTTACACCCAAGGCATATGCCACATCAGGCCTGGTACATAACATAGCATACATAATCGACCCTATAGCCGAAGCATAAGGTATAGAACTCATTCTATTTCTTTCTTCAGGTGTCTTAGGAGACATCCTCTTAGAAAGACGTATGCCATGACCAATAGGTAAGTAACCTCTTTTACTTTCCTCCATGCTAAATCTCTTTAGCACCTGGTCAATGTACCTAGACTGGGACAAGCCAAGCATCCTTCTTGATCTATCTCTATAGATCTTTATACCCAGTATATAGGATGCTTCTCCCAAGTCTTTCATGGAAAACTGTTTCGATAACCACACTTTGACTGATTGTAACATTGGGATATCATTCCCAATAATAAGTATATCATCAACATATAGAACTAAGAAAACTATGGCACTCCCACTAGTCTTCTTGTACACACAAGGTTCATCCTCATTTTTGAAAAAATCAAATTCTTTGACTGTTTTATCAAATCGGATGTTCCAACTCCTGGATGCTTGCTTTAATCCATAAATGGATTTCTTTAGCCTACATACCTGATTAGGTTTAGTCTCCAAGACAAAACCTTCTGGTTGTGACATATAAACCTCTTCCTCAAGGAAACCATTGAGGAATGCAGTTTTTACATCCATTTGCCAGATCTCATAATCATGATATGCTGCTATAGCAAGCATAATCCGAATAGATTTGAGCATGGCAACAGGGGAAAATGTTTCATCATAATCTATTCCCTGTTTTTGTCTGAAACCCTTAGCCACCAATCTGGCTTTATAAGTTTCAACTTGGCCATCTGCCCCAATCTTCCTTTTATAGACCCATTTACACCCAATAGGGTTAATACCCTCTGGTGCATCAACCAAAGACCATACTTGGTTGACATACATGGAGTCCATCTCGGATCTCATGGCTTCCAGCCATTTGTCTGAGTCTCTACTCATGACTGCTTCCGTATAGGTTAGAGGCTCATCATTTTGAATGATTTGGGCTTCATTATTTTCAATTATGAACCCATACCTCTCAGGTGCCTGTCGCACCCTATCAGACCTACGGATAGGAGTGTGTTCAGGTTCTATATTAACTATGTTGTTACTTGACTGAGAAGTGTCTATTTGTTGAATCTCATTGAGTTCGATATTTCTACCAGTGCCCTTTTGTAGGATAAATTCCTTTTCCATAAAAGTGGCATGCCTACTGACCAATACTTTTTGTTCAGCAAGGTGGTAGAACACATATCCTATACTATCTCTAGGATATCCGATAAATAGACATTTGTCTGCTCTAGCATCTAGTTTATGTCCAAAATTCCTTTTTACATAGGCTGGACATCCCCATATCTTAATATACTTAAGATTGGGCTCCTTACTTCTCCATAATTCATATGGAGTGCTAGAGACAGTTTTAGATGGTACTCTATTCAAGATATAAGTTGCTGTTTCCAAAGCATATCCCCAGAAAGAAAAAGGTAACTCCGTGAAGCACATCATGGACCGTACCATATCCAATAAAGTACGATTCCTCCTTTCAGCAACACCATTTAATTGTGGTGTGTAAGGAGGAGTCCATTCAGAGATGATCCCCTTATCTTTAAGGTGATCAAGAAACTCAGTGGATAAGTATTCACCTCCTCTATCTGATCGGAGGATCTTTATACTTTTTCCTGTCTGTTTCTCTACCATACTTTGATACTCTAAAAATTTTTCAAAAGCATCGGACTTATGTTTCATTAGATACACAAATCCATACCTTGAAAAATCATCAGTAAATGTGATGAAGTATGAGTATCCACCATAGGCTTGAGTTGTCATAGGCCCACATACATCTGTGTGTATGAGTCCTAATAACTCTTTTGTCCTTTCTCCATGTCCACTAAATGGAGTCTTGGTCATCTTACCCATGAGACATGATTCACAAGTTCCTAATGACTCATAGTCATAAGGATCAAAGAAATTTTCTTTATACAACTTGTTAATCCTAGTCTCACTAATATGTCCAAGTCGACAATGCCAAAGTAAGGTATTGTTAACATCATCTCTTTTCCGTTTGTTAGAAACATGAAAAACATTGTCATTAGTGGAAAGAGTTAAGAGACCATTGCAGAATATGCCATAACATATAATTTCATTAGATAAAGAAATTGAGCAGCCACTGCTCATTACATTCATAGTATATCCTTGTTTAAGTAACAAGGGTATAGATATGATATTTCTAATGATTCTTGGCATATAGTAACAATTCCTTAGCTCCAAGATCTTCCCTGAAGGTAACTTCAAAACATAAGTCCCTACAGCTTCTGCTTGGATGGGATCCCCTCCAGCACCGTAGAGCTCAAAGTTACCTTCCTTCAATACTTTAAGCCCCTGAAGTCCCTGCAATGATTTGCAGATGTTATGACCACAGGCGGTATCCAACACCCAAGTATTTGAAATGGAAGAATCCAATGACAAAATAGTATGAACTTCTTTCATACCTTTTGGTGCCTCTGATGCACCAGGCTTCAAACTTGCAAGGTAAACCTTGCAGTTTCTTTTCCAATGACCCGGCTTGCCACAATGAAAGCAGGTCATCTGTCCGGAGGCCTTCTTTCCTTTCTTCTTCTTAATGCCCCCTTTGGGATTCATCCTCTTATTGGAACCCCTTTTGCCTGTCTTCTTCTTATCCACAAGAAGAACTGGAGCCTTATTTTTCTTTACATGGCTCTCTGCTGTTTTCAACATATTCAACAGCTCAGGCAAGGAAGAATTAAGTTTGTTCATATGGTAATTAAGAACAAACTGTGAAAATGACTCTGGGAGTGATTGCAAGATCAAGTCTTGATTCAACTCCCCATCCATTACAAAACCTAATTGACCTAATCGAGTGATTAGATCAATTATCTTTAATACATGGTCTTGTACTGATGTACCTTCTGTCATCCTTGCACGGAACAACTGCTTAGATATTTCATATCTAGCAGTTCTACTGTGTTCTCCATAAAGCTCTTTTAAATTTAGCAGTATGGAGTTAGTATCCATGCTATCATGCTGCCTCTGCAACTCGTTAGTCATAGAGGCAAGCATAACATATTTGACAGTAAGTGAGTCATTTTGCCACATATTATATGTGGTCTTCTCCTCTTGCGAGGCATCTTCCCTTGGTGGTTCCAAAATCGGGGTATCAAGAATATAGGAAATTCTTTCTTGACTGAGTACTATTTTCAAATTTCTCAGCCAATCAACATAATTAGGCCCAGTCAATTTGTTGGCATCTAAAATACTACGGAGTGAGAGTGAAGAGGCCATTTATCTACATTTAAACAAAGAACGAAAACATAAGCAAACAACCATGAAATGACAACACATAATTAAATTAGGACTTTAATTTAATTATGTCTCCCACTATTTTATCGAGCATCATAACCCTCTATACGATGATCGAGAAAACCTTAATTGATCTTTCTTAGTGGGGTTGAGATCCCAATCCCTTATAAAAGACCTTGTGTGTACACAACAAATCTTATATAAGTTCATAGGTAGGAAAACTCTTTCCAATTGTAACCTGTACAATTCTCAACTTATCTCGGCCTCTAAAATATTAATAGCCTTGTGTATACACAACAAACTATAATATTTTAGTTAAGTAAGACCCTTCATAGCCATATAGTCATGACTTTAATAGTAATACCCTTGTGTGTACACAACAAAATATTACTTTAAATCATGCCATAAACAAATAATTGTATTAGGCCAAAAATTATGTTAGTCACCATATTAGGTCTTGTGTGTACACAACAAACCTAGTATAGATCGTAACACAATGATGACCTATCATGAAGGAAGGCCAATAATAGTATTTTAACACCAAGCATGTTAGTCAAGAGTTAAATCAATCAGATCGGCCAGGCTAGTGGAAGATATGTGGGGGTCCCCCCGTTGCTTTCCTAGACACCAATTTAAAATTGGCCAGGTCAGTCAACGAAACCAATTAAAAACCACGATTCCCTTTACCTTCCCAGAACCACCTTTCTAGACACCGAAATGACTAATTATCCATCATGACTAATAATGCTTATCGGTTAACTATACTACCACTTAATATAATTTTAAGAGGGGTTCATGCAATGCCAGCACATTCAATTAAAAGCTATCACATATATTAATACATGCTTTAAACAAAGCAAATATGTGAAATGTGTGCCATCATACTAGGACAACCATTTACCACATAATGGATACACCATTATGCCAGGGCAACCTTATTTCAGTATGATGGCTCCAGGGCTAATCATATCTCTAAGACAATTAGGGTTTCAGTGGAAAACCCTAACTGGTGGCAATCATCAAACTCATGTTCAATCAAAGACATGCCTTGTGCATCAATATAAAAACTTTAACATGATACTACATCATGAATTGAACTGCATAATTTTTAATCCTAATAAGGAGGCTCTGATACCACTGTTGGGTTCGGGAACCAGTGCGGAAGTGTGGATTTCAAAACTTTATGAAATCAGGTCCGAACCCTAATCCCAAAATCTCCTTATTAGCAATTAAAACTTATGACTACATGCATGTCCAAATTTAAACATAGTTTAGATACTAACCTCAGATCGCTATATCCAATCTGATGTAGAAATAAACTCCAAATAGTGTAACCTTTTGAACACACCAGGCGTCCACTTGTCCGCCCTCCGATGGTGATCCACACGGGCAGATGATCAAGACAGTGACTCCTCAATTGGGTTCCTTCCAATCAAGTTCTACCCCAAGAACTTGATATATGGGCTATTGGCTAGGACACCTCTAGCCAAACGGGGACTAAAACTTTCTCTCTTACCCTTCTCCTAGTTTTTAGCAGCTTTGGCCCCTTAAGACACTCTTGTCTTAAGAATAAGCCCTTGTCCTAAAATGAGACAAGGCTTGTCTTGGAGGGAGAAGAAAATTAAGACAAAGTTGTCTTAATGTAAGAAAGAAACAAAAGAGGCGCCTTCTTCCTTTACCGTCGGAGAGTTTCTCTCTCTGACTCTCCTTCTGTTCTGAGATTCGACAGAGCCTAGGCTCTGTAAAGGAATCAAAGAGGAAAGAGAGGAGGGGGAAACAATCTTCTGGAGAGGGAGAAGGAAAGAGAAGCAAGGCTTCGCCGTAGAAAATCTGGAATACAATTTTACGGTGAAGCCTTCTTCTTAAATAGGCGACAGAGAGGCGCCTTCTCATCTGAAAACATCCTCTCACGTCCCTCTCTCCCTTCTCACGTCTTCTCTCTTTATCTCATGGCCCTTGGGATTAATCTCACGGCCTTTGGGATGGGAAGACGCGAAGATGGATCGTGAAAAATACAGAAGGGCGCGCGCAGAAAGAAGAGTCGCGCCCCTTCGGTGTTTTTTCTTTTTTTTTCACGGTATTTTCCCCCTTTTTGGAGAGTCCACGCCTAGGTGGACTCTCTTCCACGCCTCTTCAAAAATCACCGGCGTTTTTTCTTTCTTTTCACGCAAAGACGCATCTTGGAAAGAGTCCACGCGCGTGTGGACTCTTCTCCTTGCGCGCGCGCGTGGGAAGAGAGGGGGAGGGGTTTTAGGCGATGTGGGAAAGGGGTTTAGCCTCTTAGGTTAGCCCAATTGCTAGCCTATAGTTAGCCCAACATTTTGTATCTTCAATTAGATTCAAACCGGAATGAATTTGGATCTAAAAAAGACCAAATCGGAACCCTAACTCGAATCCGATTCAAGTAGAAGTCATGGTTTGCAACACATGCTAGTGTGTTCATCTGCAAACGAGATTTAATTCCAAATTAAATCCTTGATTATCTGTCCTAAGTGTGTGACCCATTGGGTTCCATACTTAGCCAGCAGTGGGTCCGAGTGCAAGTTGACCTAATCTGATCAGAACTCATTCTAATCGATTTAGGTTAAATCGAGCTAACTCGAGTCAGTCAATTAGGACTCCTCCTAATTAGTGATCCAATTAAACCATTTAATTTGATCAACCCACAAGACAAGATTGACGTCTAGCAACGTGTCATGTCTACCCGGAAGATATGGAAATTCTGGTGTAATTCCAAAACTACCCTTCAGTGGAAAGTTCCCGTATAATTCGATCCTTCAATCATCTTGCATCCCGAATATAACTATGGATATGGAATCATGTCAAATCCAGTTTATACTCATTCCCAGCTCAGTCATACACTAATGATTCAATTAATTCGATATTAGAAATTATTTCTAATATCTGTACTTTGATCAAAGATTTCTTGAATCATCATCTGACCTAATTTGGCTGGATGCAATCTCCTCCTACTAGGAGTGATCAATTCCTTGTTGACCTACTCATTACCTTCATATACAATTCACCATACCCAGCATCAACCTCGTGCATGACCCAGTGTCATGATTGAGATTGAACCAAAGCATGGGTTCATGTACATAAGGTATTATGGCAGTCTCAGGTCATAGGACTACTTGTACAACTCCCACTATGTGAAACATCTATTGACATGCAGCTAAGGCTCCATTAGATGTTCTCAAACTGGATCTATTCAGTGAACTCATTCACTAATGAGCACCCACATCCTTGTATTAGTGTCCTACACAAATGACTGTGAGAGCAGTCACCCTTTTCAGCATACATAGGATGTGCCAGTCTTACCGGAAACCCTGATCCCCAACTCAGGGTTCCTATGACTAGGAATATTCTAGATTAGGGTTTTAAGGCCTTAGATCTCACTGGTATGATCTCATCATAGCCCTACAACCATAGCCCTAATCTATGGGGTTCATCATATAATGACACAGCGAATGATGAAAAAATTATTGCCTTTATTAATTTGTCAATTTACAATGGTCTGGGAGATACAGATATTGGCTTATAGGGCATAATCCTTTCACTTTAGTTAGAGAGCATGTTAGGAGAGGCACCAACTGTATTGCATCCATATTGGGAGCATTTGGTAATAGAAGGAAGTCTTCCAGGAATATTCCAGAGGGAGCCACTATCCATGATGTCGATCCATATGCCTTTTCCAGCAGAGATTTTAAGTAATAAAGGATTGAAACAATGCTGATAAAGGATAAGAAGAAGGGTATGTGGCGAGCCATCTCCTCATAGTTTCATTTCAGTCATATCCCAGTGCATGCAGTAGATAATCTATATTATCGCTCTGCTATTTTATCTATACAGGCTGCTGGTACAGGTGTAGATCCTCTAGGATTAAGGGATATCTATGGTCAGCTTCTGGATAGCAATAAGGAGGAGCTAGAAGAATGGATATCCTCCTATCAGAGCAAGTGGCCCATGTATGGATTGACAGTGATGTGTGATGGTTGGACTAGTCATACTAGACGGAGCATCGTCAATTTCTTGACTTATTGTGATGAAAGACTTTTTTTCAGAAGTCTGTTGATGCTTCAAATCATGTGTACGATGCCAGTTATATCCTCAGATTGATGGAGGAGGTGATTGATCAGGTGGGAGAGCATAATGTCGTGCAGGTCATCATAGATAATGGACCACAGTACAGGGCCACAGGGCATATCTTGATGCAGCGGTGACCGCATATTTTCTGGACACCATGTGCTGTACATTATATAGACCTCATGTTGATGGATATTGAAAAAATTCGCAGGGTGCAGAAGATTGTTGAGCTAGCACAGTCTATCACCAGATTTATATATAACCATACATGGATTTTATCATTGATAAAAAGCTTTACAGGAAAAAATATTGAGACTAGGGGTCATATGGTTTGCTAATAATTACATAGCACTTGATAATCTTCTTGGCAAGAAAGTAGAGCTGCGTTAGATATTTGTCAGTTAAGAGTGGCAGCAGAGTAGATATGCCAGGGCAAATACTAAGAGAAGTAATGTGAAAAAATTAGTGACGAGACAGACATTCCGACAGTATACTGAGAGGATAGTGAAGGCTATCGAGCCTCTATTGAGGTACTTCGAGCCATGGACTTCGAGAGGTATGCTTAGATAGGCTTCTTATATTTCATGATGCAAAGGGTAAAGGAAAAGATCTCAGAGGCAGATCTATCACATGCATATGAATATATCCGGATCATTGATGGACGATGAAGTTATCAAATGAGTTCAGATTTGTTTCTAGCAGGTACGCAGTAATTTATGAAATCTCTAAAAATTTAAATTCAATTAGATTTGTACAAGTACGATTGACTAATTCTTAAAATATATGTACAACTTACTATTTGAATCCAAGATTTCAGTATTCTATACCGGACATTGCCATGGATGAAGAGCTAGGTCTGCCCTATGCAACGTTGTATATAAGATGGAGCCTGATTCAGATGTCGCTGCTATGTGCCTAGAAGTAAGTTAGGTTAAAATTGTTAAGTGATTTTTATTGGCATTAATTTCAACAAGTAGCATATGACAACAAAACTTTTTTCTGGCAGAAGAAATTTTTTTAAGAAGGGCACAGATTCATTTGGATCCACTGTAGCAATCAGAAATAAATCAAAGATGAATCCTAGTAGGTACTATTAAGGAGTAAGTATAATATTATATTATGATTGATTTTTTTTATTTTGTCAAATCTAAAATTTTAAATGATGTAATATCTTTTGCAGCTGAATGGTGGGTATATTTTGGTAGATCTGCTAAAAATCTGAAGGTTCTTGCAATCAAGATCCTCTCCCAGATGGTATCATTCAGTGGATGTGAGCGCAACTGGTCTACATTTGGCCTTATCCACTCTAAGCAAAAGAACCGTCTAAAATAGAAACGCCTCAACAATCTTGTGTATGTACACTATAATTTAAGGTTGATGCTAAAATGCATTCAGGAGGAAGTAGAATTGAAATATCCCGATCCCACTGCAAATTCATATGTTGATGAGGATGAAGATCTAATGATTTGGTGGGTTATGAGTCAATAATAGTAGCCAGAACTTGATGAGTCAGGATCATCTCCTCGACCAGCCAGTTTTGTAGCTAGCGAGACTGGGATGGATGCTGGATAATGGGTAACAAGCCATATTCCTCACAAGGCTCTAGTAGATACAACATATCATCTCTTCCCGCCATCTATTTGGTCCGAAAACAGAGAAAAATAAAAGGCAGTTGCACCTCTATCAGAGCACTCAGTCCATTCAGATTCAGATACCAGAGAGAGTGATGATAGTGCTTCTTAAGATAGTAGAGGATCTAGTGATCATGGAGGGATCGGAGGACAGTGCTGTAGCCACCTATTCATATTTGATTCACTGGGGAGTCGCAGTTTAGCCATGCCATACAGGATACAGATCATGGAGTATCATCTGGTAGATTCCATGGTGATACGATTCCATATAGGTGTCGGGCTCCGCGAGGTCATTCGGGATACGATGCAGCTACAGCTCTTGCGCGTGGAGTAGGATCTATGGATATGTCAGGGTCATCCTCATATTCAGGATCCTCTTATCCGCAGCTACCGGTAGCTTCTGATCCATATGATCCATATGGTGCATCTGAGACATCATCTTCTAGTAGTTATTATCCCATGCAACTCGTAACATCTTATGGATCTGATTTTGCTGCTGGTATATTTGGATGGGCCCCTCCACTACCATATCATTAGTCTCTGGATAGCTCTCAGAGTCGGGACAAGGAATGTGCGATGAGTTATGATCCATCACGCATACCTCTTAGTATGATCTTAGAGGAGTATCATGCTGCCTGGTTCCTACAGAGTACATAAATGATTTCTATATTTATGGACATCGGCACTCTATCCGATTCTATATATTGGTATATAATTATCTTTATATGTTACATCTTATTTCATTAATTACTGATAATCTTAGTTTAATTATCATTTTATATTTTATTTTAATTAGAATCAATGTATTATCATTTTTTAAATCCTAAATTTTAAATCTTGAAGTCGGACATATTCTAAGCTCTAAATTCCAAATACTAAAGGCCCTAAACACTAAATCCTGGCCCCTAAATAAAATAAAATAAAATTCTTAAAATCCTAAAATCCATCAACCAAAATTCAAAAAAAAAAATTTTGGACGCACCGGTTCATACCGGTATGCCCCACCATACTGTATATTGATACGGTACCGGTACCATACCATACCGGTCGGTTATCGATACAGATTCCGATATCAGTATTAAAAATCTTGCATTTTACTAAAAAAAAAAAAAAAAAAATTAGAGAATAAAGTTTTCTGGCCTGTACCGGATACCATCCGGTAGTACCGAGAAGCCGACAGGTTCAAACTCTGCGAATGCGGCCTCCGACGGTCAAGTGCAAATCGCTTTTGTGAGTGCCTTTTTGTCTTTACGTGCGTTAACTACGTCGGAGGGTTGGGGCCAAGGAAAAGCTTCTAGCTAAAACACTTTCAAAGGGTGAGGAAAGCATGGGCAAGGGTACTATCTCTTTGTAACACTCGCATTTAATACATCCTTTCCCATTCCTTTCCCCAAAACATTAGAATAGATCAAAGGAGAAGCAAAAAGGAATTTTTCTAGTGAAAAAAAAACACAAGTACTGGTCCTCTTGAGTGCAGTAGTTCTCCATAGCTTATTTTAGCCAAAGAATCAGAATAGATAGATGGTGTCGACTGCAGGTGGCGGATTTGGCAATGGAGTTGGACGTAAACGTTCGTGGTCAGGGGTTGATCATCTAGATTTGGATTTCCCACACATTGTAAGCTAGCGTTTCTTTCATGCGTGTTTTGATATACTTCTCAGAGAAAAATCGCGTATTGTGATTTCTCTAGAGCTCCATTTTTTGATTGAAGCCTGTTCCTTGATTAACTTTTTGGATGATCTGTTGATCTTTGCAGGATAAGAGGTTTGAAGATGCCCTCGGTTGCCTTAGGAAACCGTTCGATGACGATCATTGCGGTGCAATGAAGGGTGAGCGATAAAAAAACAAAGATACCTCTTTGTATATATTCTCTGGCTCACATTACATGTGAGAAAATTTTTGGGGTTGAATTATCCATTAAGGCATGGTCTATGTGCTTTGTTTGCTTTTATATTGCTGCATTCTTCCCTTTCTAGATGGTTTTTATGGTCTTTAAATCTCTTCTTCTTTTTTATTAGCTGGTTTTTATTTTTTTTAAAAAAAATCTTTTATGATCTTGATGAATTTTAGTGATTTACTGATGATGTTTGTTTAGGGATGTATCTGTTCTCTGTAAACCCAGGAGCTTAAGTCACAGATCATAACTCAAGGAATAATCAAGGTAGTTCATTTTAATTAATATATTCAAAAGAAAAGCCTCCTTGGTGATTGAGAGATCTTTCCTTCATTCTTGGTTGTTAATTTGACCTCCTTTCAACATCTGAATTTCCTGTGTTGCCACCCTTTCTCTCTCAAATTAAGAAAAAGGAAAAGAAAGTTTTAATTTGCCAATTCAAGGAACCAAGCAGAAATCCATTTGGAATATAAATATATTGTGAAATTTAAATACTCATGGAAGCAAAGGTGTTCATAAAGTGTCCATGGCATTCATTGACATGTGGAAACAGCCACATTGTTGCTGCATTCCCAAGCTATGATTGATCCACAGCGACATGCATGATTGAAATTCATGATTAGTGGCAAGGTAAAAAATGTTGCTAGATCGCATTGATAGAACCATGCATGGATGCACATATAGTCCTTAATGGAGCTGAATTTTATCTGATATTACTGATCTTCTGCTTTATAATGATACTTGTCTGTAATTGTTTTGTGAATTAATATGGTTTTTCTTCGAAGTAAAGAAAACATGACTATTATTCTTCTCATTGTATTTTAAAAGGTGTCAGATGGATTCCAAAGCTTAACTTTTATCCAAGTGCTAAGGATGGTACCTCTCACACTACTTTCTAGTGCATTTATTGTATTTTCCTTTCAGGGTGATCTAGCCTTGGCGCAATGGTAAGATTATTGCGATATGAACGTCAAGGGTTCAAAATATGGAAACAACTATTGTGCACATGGAGGTAAGTTTGGGTACATATGGCCATCTCCAAATCTCATAATAGGGGGAGCTTCATGCACCAAGCCTTCCTTTTTAAATTTTTTTTTTGGTACAGATGTGTTGTCATCTTATACGGATGTGAGAGCTGCCCAAAAGATCAAGGAAAATGAATCCTCAAAGGATCTCCAAAATGCAATCACCCTGGTGACAGAACTAATTGCCAAAGTGCTGTGCAACAAAAGATGTGACCCAGTCGGTTGCACAATTTGCCTCCCGGTAGACATGTCTAGTCAAAACCATTCTAGGAGGCTGAAGATGTCGTGAAGGAGAGGGTGGCTGTCACAATGCTCCCTCATGCCCTGAATCCAACTCATAATAGTGGAAGTCTCCCTCAATAAAGATTCTCTCTGCATGAAGCTCGTGAATGACTCTTCTGATACCTGCCCATGCTGTACCGAGCTCAGTTTCTATGACTGAAGGCTTATGAAGAAAGAAACCTCCTGCTGCTAGAAGCTTGTCGTCAGCATCCCGGATAACATACCCTGCACCACCAGAGGCACCTTGGACACTGCCATCAAAGTTTACCTTAACAAACTCCATAGAAGGGGGCTTCCAAGAGATATATAAAGCCCTCCGAGCCATTGCCGAGATAGCATGGGAGTCCCAGGAATACGGGGTCACAAGAGACAAAGCAGTGTTGAAGTGATGAAACTCCAACACCATGAACAAGGCTCTCTGGACAATCCGGTGCGGCAGAATCATCACAACCTCGAATACCATAGCATTCCAGGATAGCCAAATGTGATAAGCAATGTAGGCACAACAGCATCGATCCTTAGGTAAGCACTGTCTGAAAAAATCAAGGAAAGGGTCTAAGCAAGGTCCATCGTCCTCATCCTAGGGCCATCTCCCTGCAAGTCTCCAAAAATGTCTCGCCCTAGAGCAAGTGAGAACGGTATTCTCGATAGACTCGTCCTGTAAGCCACAAAGCAGACAAGACATGGTAATGTCCATGCCTCAATGCTCGAGCAAGGTTCTCATCGGGAGGCGATCTAAAGCCATCTTCCAAAGAAAGAGGCGCACTCTCGGGTGAACGGACAGTCTTTAAGTCCATTTTGTTGCTATACTCCTATCAGAAGATCCCCTGCACAAATCATAAAGGGTGCTCGAAGGGATCTTGGGCTAGCAAGAATAATCCCACACCCTCAGATCCTGACATCACTGACTAGGAATCGGGATAGCAAAAATCTGATCCCCCAGTTGGCTCCCAAAAAATCTGGTAACCTCTTGGACTTTCTAGGTCTTGGCGTCATCCGTCATCAAGTCACAGACTCGAAGGTTGTCTAATGCCTCCGTGCTGACAAAGGTCGACCACCTGGACAGAGATAAAGAAGAGATCCAAGTATCACAAAGGGATCCCGGGCATAAATTTCTCTCCAAATAATAGAGTAGCAACGGGAGGTCTGAATCTGGAGCCCCTGAGTCCAAATCTCATAGCGGGCTCTCATCACCCTATGGAGACAATTAGATTAACTCATTCATGACATCTGTACATCCACACAAAATATCAACATGCATGACCTATCTTATCTAAGTGGCATCTCTCTTAACGCTACATGTTAGCTATAGATTTCATGTAGAATCTAGATCAAGTGAAAAAATGCAAGAGCCAGAACAGCATTTATGTCCAAGTACATGATTCTGCATGCTTTGACTAAAACATGCATAACATTCAATTCGCTTGTCGGAATCTGCATATGGCTTAATTCGATAATTAACCTTCAAAGATTGATGTTCTTACTAACTGACAAACACTTTTGTCCCTAGATGTTATCTAAGAGTTCTATAATTTCAAAGGTCAACAAGAGCCTAAAAATGGGAACTTTTTATTTTAGAAAATTTCCTTTCTTAATTTAGTAAGCCAAGTTTATGCAAAATGCCTTAGAATTTCATAGATAAGGATGCAAATGGATCAACCTGACATGTGATCTGACTCTACTCGACCTGTTGAGACGCGACCCAACTCATTCTTGAAAACTTGTGGAGGCAGCTCATTTTCAAATATTAGACATGTTTCACATTTTGGATCAAGTCTAGATTTCTTAAAGTTTAACCCAGTCTGATCCAATATGATCCATATAGTATATTGGTCTATTTTGGAGCTTCCTATTAATTACTCAACCCGAATTGACTCAAAAAAGCATTCCAATTATTTATTCTTTTCCTCTATTAAGAGGAAAACATTCAAACTAATTTTTCTATATATTGAGAAAAGCCAATTTGAGGAGGTAATCAACATATTTAAATAGATTATAGCTCATGGATAAACATTAAATTCAAAAGTAAGAGCAAAATTTTCTTCAATAAATATTATTAGTTAACAAATATAGACTTGGACCCGAACCAGATCTAACTAGATTTGAATATTTAGGATTGGGTCTACATCATACATGACCTCAATCCGATCTGAATAGCTTGCTAGGTCTAAAATATTTTTCATGGACTCGACCCAACTTGTTCCAATCATCTACTAGATTGGATTTAGGTCGAAAAACTCGACCCAACTTGTTCCAATCATCTACTAGATTGGATTTAGGTCCAATATCAAGACCCATATAAGAAACTAAATCAGGTAAGGATCAAGCATGCCCCGATCAAACATCATTAATGACAAATATATACTTGTTTTATATACTAAGCATAGATGGATTAGATGCCATATATTATGATTAAAAACCATCCATTTTTGTTGTCTTTATTTTAGTTTGAAGGGATTTAATTCATGGGTAACAAATCATCATTAATGATGTTGGCATGGTTTAGAGTGATTCATTGAAGATGGTTTTATTTAGTGATGTGTTCTTTGTAATCTCAAAATTTCAAGTCATAGACCATAACTCAAGGAATGTGATCGATATAGCTCACCTTCAATAGATTTAAAATAGGATGCTAGTTATGACAAAACATGTTGATTGCTTGACACCTTTTGTCTAAAAAAAAGGAAAAAGGATTTAAACATTTCTGTTCAGTTTCTTTCTTATATTTTGTTTTAGCTCTTTTGACCTTTGAAACTTTGGTATTTGTAATTAAAGAACTAAGCTAAAGTCCAGTTAAGAACGGAAATATGTTATCATACTGCAACATTATATGAGCTCTGGATATATTTAATCAAGAAAAAGAATGTTGTTTATGTATATCCATAGCATATAGAATCAGCCACATAAATTTTTAGTGATAACTAATAGCTTGCTAGTTAACCGGTTTTATTTCAGCTGATGGCATCCTTTTCTACTTGGGATAGATCAGGGGCTCAAAACCATTGGTGGCATCACAACAATATTCCTAATAAAAATATAATATATTCTTTATTGCATTATCACAGTAGGAGTTATCCACTATCTTCTAGTTGACAGAAATTCAGGGGCTGTGTCAAAGCAAAAGATAGATTTCTTAATGATATCGGTTGAACTATGAATACAAGTTTTTTTGATGGAGGCAACTTTCCTTCACTGGGATTATTTTCTATATTGTTTTGCAAATTAATTTGGTTCATAAAAAAAATGCAATCATCATTCTCTCCTAATTGTATTCTAAGGGTATCATGTAGATATCTAAACCTAAATTACATTTAAGTTCTTGGTAGGGTACCTCTCATGTTGCCTTTTATACCTTATTTTCATCTTAAATACTAAATATTTGGATTGGAAATTGAGGGTGACAATTGGTTGAGCTGGTAAAGACTTGTACATATACAATAGAAATGTCCTGAGTTTGACTGATGCTGGTGGCATATCCACCATTATTCTCCAAAAAGAAGTTCTTTTTCTATAATGTTGTTTGCTCTATCCTCACCATTTTTCTTTTTCCCCTTCCCAATAAGTTGTTGTATTCCATGGTTACTAGCTAGATGTTTTTATTTGTGGAACTTCTTTGAGTTTCATATCCAGGTAATTCATTTTTTCACAATAATCACTTCATCTGATTCAATTGATCCTCCCTGTATTTTCCATTTAAACATTGATGAGACATAGATTAGTGAGGCAACAACAGATAGAGATCAATTTATTAATTACTTGGTGTTACTCCATATATGATAAAACAAAATCCATTAGATATAGTTGTGGCTAATCTAACTAATCCATTAGATTGGTGAGGCTAATGATCTAGGAAATTAATTTATGTATGACAAATTAATTGCTCCATGATCCCTGTTATATACTACTCAAAGTTTGTTCTTTTCTATTTTCATGGTTCACCTTCATCACTTTATACATCTGTCCCCACACACTGCTTTCATGAATTGCCCTTGTTGTAGTTGATCATATCATCTCAATTTATTTACCATCATTTCTTGGCCTTCTATAGGCTAGAAAACAAAATTTTATAACCCACAATCAAAAGAAGTTGTCCCAAATTTAATCCAAAAAAAAAACAGTTAAACACCTATGGTTCTTTTTCAAGTGTCTTAACTCATAATAGGATAATTAGAACTACCTACTCAAAGTGAAATTTGGAAATTAGCACATTTATATTTGGGATTTTCAATGATTTTAAAGGTTGCTGGTTGATTCATTAAGAGAAGCAACCAAGTATGGCTCCAAGAAACTAGTTGCAATTGTCAATTCTTCACCATCATATTCTTATTAACTTATATGCAGCCCCTAACTCCTTGATCTTTACTCAGGGCCAATGTGCCAAGGGGAATATGGCACATTCTTACCTGTAGATATACAAGATCCTGTTGAATGTGCTCATCACCTGAAATCTCAGCTAAAGGTCCTTTGCATTCTTTTTATCATTCCTTTCATTAAGCATGTATTTATATTTTATAGCAAAGTATATGAGGTTAAATCTAGAAACTAATGGTATGGTATTTGGTCTTATCTAACCATGATTTTGTTGTGTAAAAAAGAGGTATGAAGATTCAAAACTATACTGCATGGCTATTGCTACTCTGGAGGATGCTAGAAGTATAAAAATTTTAGCTAATCGGTTAAAGGTTTGTAGAATCTTCATTTTTTAGCTTATTGTTTTGTAATATTTTTCTCTTGTTTGATAATTTTCCTATGTCATGATGTTAATGATGTATGTTGTAGGCCTTGGAAGTTGATATTAGTAAAATATATCTTGAGGGGGCGCTAACATTTCTGAAAGGTGCATCCTTGCTCGAGGATTGCATCGTTCAAGGTGAACGACCAAGAGAGACTAATTATGTGTTTTATCACTATAGAGACGCAGCAAGGCTTTTTAGGTAAGATATCAAAATACTTTTTTAAAGAATAAGATGTTAGATTTAATTAACTTTTAAATGATGTTTACCTTACTAGCTAGAGTAGTGACATTTCAATATTCAGTTCAGAAGCTTATTTGACTTGGCAATGTTGATCGACCAATGTTATCTAGACAAATATAGTGTAACTTCAAATTTATATTGATCAAGTGTTGATATCTTCTCTCTCTCTCTCTCTCTTTTCTTTTTTGGCAAAAGTTTGTTGTCCTAAAGTTGTCAGACAAAGTACACAAGTATTTCTCCCAATCTTGACAATATTCCCTATTTCGTACCATCAATTTGACATTAGCCAATCTTGACAAACAAAATTTCCATTTAAAAACTTGAAGCTTTATATCAGTTGGATTATTCTATAGAATATTTGTGTAATTTGTGCATATTTGAATAAATTGGGTTCCATTTTGAAACTGCAAATGTCCTTAACAATTTTTGTATATGCTGTGCAAACCCTACCAATGAAGCTCCAAGAACTGCTCAAGATTCAAATGCCATCTTTATAAACAACTGATTTTTTTCTATACTTGATATAACTATACTCATCCCATTGATGATTTGAATCATGAATAAAAAATAATGACTCTTCAACTACCAAAATTGGGACACCACTTGTGACCACTTTTTGGTTGAGTGATAAAGCAGTTAGGTAAGGTTTGTAAAACATTAGTCTTTATGTCATTGTTGATGAATCAGAAGATCAAAACTTCACCTTCATGAATTTATTGGAAATCATGCTACCTTGACTTGTTTCACAAAATATGGTTCATGAATCAGAAATCATACGATTTGTTTCTAAATTATGTCATTTTCCTTTGATGTACCATCATCAGTAATCCATCAAACTCATGTTTTGTTAACATGTCATGCCTTTTATTTTTTATTTTTCTTTGAGTCCTACAGAAATTTTCAACCTAATGAAATTTTTTTTGGGGTACGATTTTATCCTTATGATTTGATGACTTTTAAGTTATATCCATTTATTGACTTGAATTTGCATTCAAATGTAGGTACTCTGCAGCAACCTATGAGAAGAATGGGAAGCCTGAAACAGCAGCTCTTGTATACAAATGCCTGGAGTTTGTATATATGAGAATTGTCCATTTATTATCTACTGCTCCAACTAAAAGTACTCAATTCACCGCTAAACTTCTATCTTGGCCCCCTCTTATGAACTTCAAATACTCTTAATTTTGGAAATCTACTATGATCTCTGCATTCATACAATCAGGCAAATGTTCTCCTATTGGACTACAACTTTGATATGTTTTCTTCTCCAGGTGTCATCTTTGAAAGGAGTTCTGAGAAAAAAGCTGATGGCAAGCTGCTTCTCTGCATTGTAACTTATATTCTCTTCTTCCTATTTTTAATTTTACTGTTACATTTCATTTAAATAATGAAACGAAATAAAATGAGAGTAGCTAAGCATCCAAAAAAAAAAAAAGGAGAATTCAACAAAAGAAGAAATCAAACATATTCCTAAATATAATTTGTTGTTTGAGTGTACCTCATCCTTGATCGACCATCTTGTTGGAGCAATTTTTTTTTTTCCATGAGTGCATGAAAGAGATTCGCATCCTCATATAATTTAAGAAATATCATTATATTTGGATACAATTCCTACAAATTTGTGGAAGTGTAACCAAACAACACAAACAAGTAGACCCTGATCTAAACTCCAGAAAAGAAGGCTAAAAAGTGGAAAAACACAAGAACAATTATAACAGAGGAATCCACATGCTTGAGTAATGAAACAGCTTATTGATTCTTTCAAATTTCTTAATCTCATTTTTATATTTGAATTATAGAGCATATTGATTTAGCTAAGTGTTATGCAATTGCAAACCACAGTTCAATTAAGACATATTTGATATCCTCAAATTGTTCTTTTCCTTGTTATCTAACTATACTGATTGATATCCTGATTCTCAAACTATAAGATAACAAACCTGTAACTTAGTTTTCTGAATTCAATTTAATCTTTTTTTTTTCTTTTAAACTTGCCCAAATAATTTATATTTCCTTATGTCTTGTGCTGATCTTAGATTGACTAGTTGAAGTGTCAATGCATTTTTCTTTCACAGGGAGACCATGCTAGGTGTGCAATAAATGCTGGACGGAGGTCACACCGTATTTTGGAGTTCAGTGTTCAACAACAACAAAGTTCTCAGGGATGCATTTCATCAGTTAAGAGGGCTATTGATTGTGTTCACTATGATGTTGGACACTTCATTCACCTTGTCAATTTAGCACTGAAGGATACAGGAATGTAGAATACAATTACTGAGATTATAATATTGGAAGTTGGTGGATAGATAGGATCAAGAGTACTGGTTTATATTTAGTCTTTACCCAAGGACAGGTTTCTTTAGCAAAGACATGGGTTGGGAAGAACGAAAATTTTCCCTTTTCATAAATATTGTCTTGCTACAATTTTTTTCGGTACTTCTTCATTCATTTGAAGCCTTAGATATCAGTAATAATTTTCAGTTTGAGTGGTTCAAATTGGATGATTTGGAATGCAAAAGATGGAGGATATGCTATGCTGCAAGGACCTATTGAGATCTCAATGTGCATCGGAACTAGTTATTAATTAAACAGCACTCTTGCACCGAGGGATACAAAGCTGAGGGCTTGCCATCAGTGAGAAAGGCTCTTTGATTTCAGTTAATACGATGTGAACGAGTTTGTTCATCTCATCATGTTGCCGCTGAAGGATGTAGGGATGTAAAGTGAAAAAATTTAAGATCTGTAATTTTAAACAGCATGTACATAACGTTCATGGTTTTTAGTGCAAACCATACATGTAACTAGTTGTTGCGGTGTCAAGGTATATATATTTGTACAGATTTGATAAGAGTAATATTGCCTCATATAATTATTGCCTTGTTGTTTTTTTTTTCCCCCAATATTTAAGTCATCCCAAAAACATACACAATGATCTCAACTTACGTATACATAATACATATAGCATCATCACACATTAATTATACATTATACATCATACATTATATGCATACGTTATATTTATTGTATGGTATATATTATACAATATATAGTATAAGTTATAAGGTATATGCTATATGATATAAGATATATGGTATGAGTTATACGGTATACATTATATCTTAGAGACGGCTTTAGATGCAAACGATAAGCACGATCCACTTATACTTGATGGATGATGTGGTGATCCATGTATTGAGTAAGACTTTTCTGATGGTGCTATGAGAGAAGCTCGAGGAGTTCTATATGGTGAAGTTCCTTACCAACCCTCTTTCTTTGAAAGTAATTCTACCAACTGCAAATGATTGAAAGGTAGAGTATGCCGGAGCACTTGAGCAGCTTCCAAAGGATCATCATCGATTTTCTTGGTGTTGGTGAAAAAGTCAAGGAGAAGATCAGAATGTTGGTCTCGCTATCATCGCTACTATAGTTCTTCGAGTCTTTAGTAACTACTTTTCTAATAGAAAAGAGTACCATCAAGATGAAGGAGGTCACCTCAATATTACTATAGAATGAGATTTTCAAGCGGGAGAACCAAGCTTCGAGTTTAAGTAGGAACTCAGTATTGGGGTTTCTGAAGGAGCAGGCGGCAGAAAGCGGGACAACAGATGATTACAAGGAGGACTATTTAGATCGAAGGATACAAACAAAATAAAGTATTACTGGTGCAATGAGCTGGGACGTCATGTCAGAGATTGCCCACTGTTCAAGGATTGAACGAGAGTTACTGCACGACAGTGACCGATAGTAGCGATAGTAATGGATACTATAGTAATGCACTCATGATATCCGACGAGGTATTTCCTTCATTCTAATAGATTTTAGATTCTTCATGGCTATATCATGTCTATTGCAGAGAATAGCTGTTCAACTCTCTGAAGGATAGAGAGTGTTATGTCCATTTATCAGATGGATCGAGCTATGCAATTGAGGACATCGGGGTAGTCGACTTGAAGGCATATGATAGGACAGTGAATAAACTGGGCAAGATCCGAAGCATATCCAGTTTTCATAAAAATCTATTTTTTCTAAGCGAACTTGATTCAAACTACTATATATAGAGAGACGGTGATAGAATCTTGAAGATCTTGCATGGTAGTAGGATCGTTTCACAGGAAAAGAAGCATGGAAGATACTACTTCTTGATAGGGAGTCCAGTATGAGGTGGAGCTCATGGAAAGGTGGATCAGGTATAAGACGAGAGACTCGAGACGATGATAGACAACACATAAGGTAAAATTTCTATTATTGTTGGAGGCTTTCCCAAGTATATTTCAGATCAAGAAGAGCACATCACGTAAGGGAGATGGGATCGAGCAGCCTGGCTCGATTCCCATGTTTATTCATCCATGATCAGCATACATTTGCCCCAGGGCATGGAGGTGAGATCCTTCAACATCTTTTAAAGTCAAGTGAAGGTCAAACATCGAGATGATGTGGAGATTGTTAGGAAAGCATTTCGAATTCGATCTCTGAAAAAGTTTAGAACCTAGCGAGAAACCTACACAATCAAGTCCAAAAGGACAAAAGAATGGAAGCCCAAATCCATGACTGGCTTGCAGGCCTAGCGACCTTGGTGCACAGTGCACATGGGCGGCCCATACTAATGCGTGGCCTAGTGCGCACACGCATGTGGTGGCCCGAGCCCGGACAATGGTTCAATCTATCTTTTCTCTTGTAGCATGGCATTCGGTGATCTACGACTGGGATCGGTCCATAGGAGTGTGTAGCATGGTGTACCTGTATCTACCATGCGATCGAGTAGTCACGTGCTCATCCTAGTGAAGATCAAAAGGCCAGGAGCTTATTTGATGCAATCTGATTCTAATATGCATGATTTGCGGTGTGATGGATATGATTGAACAACTAGAAGTTGATCTGTAGTCAAACGTGAATTACAAAAGCTACAAGATTATAATTTGGATATGGTTTGGATCATTGGATTCCTGGTGAGATGCTCTTCTCCCTTGAGAGAGAGAGAGGAGTGTATGAGTCGAATCTGCTGCCCAGTTGCTTGGGTTTGGGACTGTGTCGTTGAGCTAGCATGTCATTGCTAGAGGGTACAGGTGGAATCGATTCTTTGTTGCTCTTTTTCTTGGAGTTGACCTCACTTCAGTTAAACAACGGCTCGCTACTTGCTCTTTGACCATTGCATATTTTTGAGCTTTTATCAGTAGCTCGGCGTAGCTCGTAAGAAATTTCTTGTCCAGGGAGAAGGTTAACCTAGATGATCGAAGACCTTTCTTCATAGCAGACATAGCCACATATTCATTGTGATCAGGGATCTCAAGGGTAGCGGAGTTGAATTTGGCGATGTAATCTTTGAGGCTCTCTCCTTCATTCTATTGAAAGAGGAAGAGGCTATCCAAATTGCGGGACATTTTTTGGCAAGTCATGAATGTGATACAAACAATTTCTTCAATTCATAAAAAGAATGAATAGTACCTTGATGGATGCTCGAATACCACATTCGAGCTGCTTTCTTCAAAGTGGCTGTGAAGGCGAGGTAGTGCAGGGCATCAGAAGCTCCCTGTATCATCATGTATGCCTTGAAGCTCTCCAAGTGGTCGAGAGGATCAGTGGTTTCGTCATATAATTCTAATTGGGGAATCTTGAAGTGGCGAGGAATAACTTCCTCCATTATTCTGGGAGATAAAAGGAGGCCGCGAGTCATATGCTATGATCTTGTCACTTCTTCGCTAGTTACTGAGTCTCACGATTTGCAATTCCAGCATTTTAAATTTTTTTTCATAATCAGTGCATATTCCCTTTCGCCTGGTACTTCTTGGCATGGAATCTCTAGAAGAAGCTGAGGAAGATCTTCTAGTTCTCTTTTTGTCAGGTCCGCTCTCCGCGTGCCTATGATACGAAGAACTTCGGGTTCGTAAGATTGTCGATCCCGAGAAGAGCGTTGAGTGAATTCTTGATGTTGATCCTTTTTCCTCTTAGCTTGATGGCTATGTCTGGAGGTCACTAGTGGGTACGTCCCTAGAGTATAGTTTCCTGGAAATTCTGCACCATGATCATCAACACATCCACTTGATTCATAAGGGCTTCCAATTATTGTTGTCCTACAATGAATGTAGGAGGTGCCATATCGTTTTCTAACGGGGATTCATTCCTCTGGGACACAAGGTGTCCCCTGCTTACTGAGATATTCTGGGCTCTTCCTTTCATCATCTTGTATTTCTTGAAGTCTCTTTTTTTGTGGAAGGAAATGAACTTCACAGTTACAACTCCCCACTACCTGGCGCGCCAATCTGTTGACACTGATCCCTATAGACCGGACGGAGTGCTTGGATCGCCGGTTCACCTCCTTGGGTTCTTGCAAAATAAATCTCTGACCGGATTTTTTCCGGTTGGGGACACTCCGATGTTTAAGTCAGTAGAGTTCAGGCCACATAATGGAGAGCTCAAAGAAAGAAAGCGAGGTAAAATGAGTAGAGAGTCAGATGTGCACAGTAGCTAGTCATAGACCAGCTCAGACTTGCATGGAATGGCTTATCCTGGAGGTCCCCTCTTACTGCTTTTTATAGGTGTTGCTGTAATTGAAAGTAGTTAAGCCTTCTTGATTTCTATTAGGAAAGTTAATCAATATAACTTCCTTTCAACTAATTGTGGTTACTGTCGGAGGTTAGTTACCTCGATCTTATTGAGGCCGTGGTTGTCATACATATAATTGGTTGGTTATAACAGCAAAGTCCGTTCTTGACGGCTTTAGTTTGAAGAAGGTCGGCTATTCTCTTCGGAGTTGGTCGGCAGTTATTTTATTAGCTATAAATCAGCCATTTACTTTGGAGTCATTCTCTTCGGAGCGGGCCGATTGTAGATCAACCATTTACTTCGGAACTGTGTGGATCAGCCATTTACTTCGGAGCTAGTTGCTTCGGAGTATACATTATGGGTTGGCTATTTACTTTGGAGCTGTGTGGATTAGTTATTTACTTCGGAGCTGGTTGCTTCGGAGCATATATTGTGGGTTGGCCATTTACTTTGGAGCATTTATTGTATTGTGAATCGACTTTTTGCTGAAGGCCGATCTCAAGTTGTGTGTCATTACTAGCTAGAGCATAACGTCGATCCGTTCTTTCGTCTGAGGTTAGGAGCATTGTCGTGTCGATCCATCTGGTTGACCGGTCTAGGTAGGACCAATCAAATCTTCGAACCGGCAATTATCTCTTCGAGTCGGTTAATCACAAGACGTGGAATTTGATCAAGGTGCCAGATAAGTGGACACCATGGAAAATGTTTCTTGTTTTATCTCTTGCTCTTTCGAATTTCAATTTTGAAAAGTGAACCATTCATCTTCCGCCACAGGGTTTCTCGGTTCTACATCCACTGACAAAATGGAGGATGAATTACTGTTGATATGCCAAGATCTCCAATAGCTGTCACAGATAGATACAATTCTCTAACTTGAAATTTCTATTTCATGAGAAGTCAGTGGTTGGAAGATAAAATTTATCTTCCGCTGCAGAAGAGGAAAATAAACTCAGCATGAGCTGTTCGGGGGAGATCGGTCATGAGGGGAAGAATTGGTAAACAACACAACTACGTAATCTTGCGAAGACTTACTGCATTAAATTCTATTCATTTTGTTTTATTGGGGGGCTTGGGGGAGGGGGAAGAGGATTTAATAACGATGGGAATACCCATGCAGACTCTTAACTACTGTGCTAAGACAACAACGGATAATCTACTAACAGCAATTAAATGGGAAATCACGACAGTGGAAATGGTCTCTTGGTTGAATAGATTAAAATCTAACCGTTTCATAAATATGGATGCAAGCACAGTAAGTCTATGCTATGATTTCAGACCAAAATCGAAACCTGAAGAGTTTTTCTTTCCTTTTTTTTTTAAAAAAAAAAAAAAAACTGACTGGATTTTACTGAATGGTAATTTTTGTTTCGATTCGATCGATGTAGCCATGTAATTTTTGTTTTTAAAGAAGAAATACAGTGATCCTGCCACCTTATTCATACTGAGAGAAAATGCTGGTAACTTCGGCTCCGGCCCATTGGCTCACTTGGTGCAAATTTAAAACATGCTTGTGCTGCACACAGGAAACTTTTAGCAAAAATTTTACACCATCCAGATCCATATGACCCCAGAAAGTTGGCGAGACAGTGTTATAAAGTTGGGCGTTTGGAAGATTATTAAGTGTATCAATGCTTTAGAAGCAAAAACAGATTGGTGTATCGAGTATTTCCACCATAAGGAAGAAAAGCAACACAAACCACTCGATGAGGACAGGCGCCAGGGACTCCACCGTACGTGGTGATGAGAAAGCAAGCTTGCATCATTGACTCGGATTTTCGGACCATGATAAAATAGAATTAATAGATCTTAGGAGCTTGTCAATAACGGCTTGATAAGTAATAATTAAAGATGCCCACCAGAAAGAACCAGCTATATCTATCTGGTCTTGTCTGGAGAGGAAATTGTCAAATTTCAAACTGTTTTCAAATCCTTGTTTTAGGGCTACCAGTTGCCAAGTACGTACGATGAGCTGTAAAAGTAGAAAGATCATTATTTATATGAAGAAAGCGAATTACAAAGAATTAACAATGAGCGGAACTTGTGACTATGGAGTTGGCAGAAGACGATGAGTTACAAAAGTATAAAAGATCATTGTTTAATCATACACAATGAGAGCAACTTGTGAATATGTATGAGAACGAAGAAGCATATCGCATGGAGTTGGTGGCGCGCGCGTTAACGCCTTTTAAAACCATGATGCCGAGAGCAAAACCATACCCATAATTCTGAGTCACAGTTTTGGTTCACTAGATGAGAAGATGGGCACAGGACCAACCCAACAGTAGTTGGTCCTGCATGTCTTGCGTACTTACATAAATCCAAGAAGACCCAAGGTTGTGACCTAATGTTCGCAAGCTGCAGCTCAAACTATTTGGCCATTTTTTATTTGCTTGCTGCAAAAAGAGGAAAAGGGTGCAAACAACTAGAACCGTAATGCAACTGGGACTTCAGAGTTCAGGCAGGAGAGCAGGTGACTCTTTGTTTGGTTGTAGTGGTCTCTGGCCAGACACAGGGCATTTGAAGAGACAGCACATGCTCAAGCTGTGTACCTGCATCATCTATCACAAGTTTGGACCACTAGTGGCAATTCTAACCTAACCCAACCCATGTCTTTTTGGCTATCATCCTGGAAAGGTCAATGGACCTCCATTTGCTGACAGTGAACAATGTTGGATCATGCTATATATCGGTATCCAATGAATTATTGGACCACGTATAATTTATTAGAAAATCCCCAAACCATAGATTGTATTGGCAAAGATGTGCTCAAATTTTGGACAGGATATAGTCTCCTCGGCATTGATTGTTTAAAACCATCTGGATGTATATGGTTATCTGTGAAGTTTAATCTGCTCTAGTTGATTTACCGATCTTTATAACTTATATACATATACATACATATATACAGGTGCTGAAGGTTTGATTCCTGCATTATTCATATTTGAGCCAATAATTTAATTTGTGTGGATGAGTATCCAATCATCCTGTATTTGAATCTTAACGCATGATACTTTATATTCCATGCAGACAAATATTCATTCATCTTGACGTATATTGCCATGTTCGCCCATTCATTTATTCGTTCATAGTTGTTTGTATTTGATTAAGCTTGGAAACAAACAACATTGCAAGATAAGCATAGATGCGTTCAAGGAAACATATACCGCCTGTAAGAATATTCTCTAATAATGCACTGTCCAAATTGTTTCATGCATGCATGCAGAATCTTCTGTCCTTCTTGGTTGCTGGTAACTTACCTCCGTTTTCTCAAAATCCCCTTCAAACTCAGTTACTCATCGAATGGGATTAAAGCAATCCAATTAGCTGCGGGACTTAAACAAAATAACGGGGAAATCTAATTCGTAGCTGGATCCATAGGAGATCTGGCCTTTTAGTTTCAAATTTCCCATTTACCTGTTTCTATCTTAGATTGTAAAAATATTATTATTATTATTATTATTTAACTTAATAATGGAGTAAAGTAAAAAATTCGGGACCAAAAAAGAATGATATAATATCCGATGGGTGTGATAAAGTAAAAGGTGGCACGAGGTAAAGATAAATTACTGCATATTATTATACAGGATTATCACCTCCCTTGTTTGCTGCTTTCTTGGTAAAACAGACACACGGGCCTTATCCGTGTCCCTCGCACCCCAAGCAACGAAACAAAATAAAAAAAAACAGACAACGACACCAACCCGTGACGCTTCATGTCAACATCCTTACCACTCCCCACTTTGAAACAAAACACCAAAAACAAACTGAGAATACAAATAACATGGGATTCCCTCTTCCGACGTCAGTTGCACACCTCCCGTGCGAAACCTACCCTCCCATTCGCCACGTCGATCATCACCCTCGTGTTCTGCTGCTGGAGGCTGGCAATCACGTTCACCACCGAGTTCACATTCCCCGGCGCCTCCGCCATGGCGAGGCACGCCAGCGGCTGCGCGCTGCTGTGTATCAAAGTGTTCTCCACGGGGAGCACCAGATCCAGCCCCTCTAAGTGCAGCGTCACCGGCGGCGTCCTCGTCACCTCGTCCGTATTGAAGCACGTATCGAACGCCCCCAGCGCCGAGTACCCGCTCGGAGCGTTGACTTGCCTCCTGAACTCGTTCCTCAGCGCCGCGTAGATCGGCGACACGAACCGAGTTATGACGGTCCCCGAGTCGACCACGGTGCCGGCACCCGTGGCCGGGTCGAACCCGAACGAGCCGGGTGGGACAGCGAGAAAAACCCGGCCCACGCTGATCCCGGTCTGGTTCACGTAGTACAACGACGGCCGGTGCGGGTTGTGGAGCAGCGGGGTGGTTCGGATGCTCCTTGGCTGTCCGACCGGCCCGAGCCGGAGTGAACCGGAGAAGTAGTAGGATCTGAAGCTTGGAAGACAGTAGGAGAAGACCCCCTTATATAACGAAGCGGCCTGGGAGAGCAACGACATGGGCCCACCACCGAGGCCCAAGAGCCCTTGCTTAGGAAAGCTGGTTGCACTGCCCGTAACGGCGTTGACGCAGCCAAAGGCATAGTTGGGGATGACGTCGAGAGCTAAATGCAGGGAGTCTTGAGAGAGGGTGGCAGCGAAGGTGGAGTCGCCACCGTAGCCGGAGTTATACGTGCATGGGGATGGGGTGGGACCAGTAGGGGAGGCGGCGCAGGGTTGGCCTTGGAACATGGGGCACCAAGAGGACGAGCAAGTGAGGGAGGAGTAGGTGGTGGAGTTGGAGGGGAGGAAGAGATTGGAGGAGGGGCAGGAGGAGCAGGGGGAGCAGGGGACCCAGGCGGCGTCGGAGCCGGTGTCGAGGACGAGGAGGAGGAGCTGGCCGGGGGAGCCGAGGCCGGCGCGCAGGACGTAAGAGTTGGACTGGAAGAGCTGCTGGCCGGAGGCGATGGGGATGGAGGTGATCTTCTGGGAGAGGAAGGCGAGGCGGGCGGGGTCGGTGTGGGCGGCGGCAAGGACGGAGTCGAAGAGGGAGGAGGAGGCGGGAGGGGGTGGAGCTTTGGAGTGGAAGATGGGGAGGTCAGTAGCTATGGAGGCAGAGAAAAGGAGGAGGAGGAGAGAAAGGAAAGGGGAGAAGAGGAAAGCCATGGCTATGGATAGTGCTTGTACTCGGATGAGTTCAGTGGGGAGAAGAGCTGGAGTGGATTGCTGGTTGATTGGTCGGAAGGGTGGCTTTAGTGGGGTATTTATGGCCGTGGAAGGGGGCATGCAACGAGAGGAGTCATTTCCTCCCTCTTATTTTAAGACAAATTTTATATCTTGCTCTTCTCTTGATTCTATTGGCTATTTGTCTATGAAATTTATAAAGATAAGATAGGAAGGAAAACCAAAAAGAAGGATATATGTTTGTCTGCATCCAAGGTAGGTACAAATAAATGCTATCGGGTCTTGTCGGCATGGTTAATTAAAAAGCTAGCTGAAGGGTAAAAAACTTACTCGTGAAACATAAAAGATTCTAAAATATAAGCTAGAATTTTTCATACAAGATATCTTATATACGTGCTAAGATACTAGCTTACAAAACAAAAATAATTGTCCAAGTCCCACATATATATAGTTAAGCGAGGCTGGTACGTACGTAGTTGATTGGTGAGCCATATGGTGACCATGTGATGATCCTCTAAGTTCTCTTCGATCACATTATTCACTTCGCGATTTATATTATTGGCATTAATTTACAAGATATACATATGACAATCTTGAGAATCATGCGTACAAAAAGAAGATAAATTAAACCAGCTAGAGAAAGAATCCATAGTGTAAGATTGTTCCATGAATCAAAAGTCACTACAAGAAGCCACAGCGGCTTGCCATCCACAGAAGCCATGCATGTGATCTCCAAGCAAACAATGTAGTTGTAGCTCCAACAGTAAAATCTTAAAGCCTTGATGCCCAATGTTTGGAATAATCGGGCAATTTTCATTCTAGATACATCTGCATTCCACAAGGTTGTGACTGTGCATTTTGTCTTCTTTTAGTTTGTTTGGTTGCACGCAGAGAACCTTCATGTCTAGGCTGTTATTGAAGATTGTAACCACTTAGAGTTGGCTACATTCTTTTCCTTGAGTAGCCAAGGATGAGTAGAAAAGCTTGTATCGTCCATGATCTTTCTCTTTTTCAAAAAGAATTGGTTATTCAGTATCTTAATAAGACAATATATGAGTAAAGTCTTCTAGCTAGTCCATTCTTGGTATAATTTTCTACATCACGAACTTTATGTTGTGAATTAATATATGTCTCCATGTGCTACCACATTTAATTTGCCAGAATTTAAAATCTCAAAGCAATCGAACAAAATTTATGCCTTAAAATTGAGCAATTAGTTGGGCTAGATCTCATTACTTGGTCGATCATGAATATCACATGACTAGATTCTTAATATGGTTCTACCAAGAGTGTAGCCAAATAGTTCATAGCTTAACCACCATTAGTATTTTGCAAATATATCAAGGATTAAATTGAGATATCCATGCATTAACATTTGTAATCAAGTTCTTGCAACTTTATGATAAAACTAGTGTGATTACTCCATATATATATATATATATATATATATATATATATATATATATATATATATACTTCATTAAATTTAATTTTAAATATTCTAGTTAGTTAGCAACTTAAACATTACTATGGAGATGGCAAGTAAATTGGATTTTGATGTATTCAGTATTAAAATTTTATAAATTCATAAATACACTTTCCTTTTCTCTCAATAGGATGCGAATGCCAGTTAAAATGCAAAAATCAGGAAAAAAAAAAAAATGTACATAACAAATTCTTTACGGTTAGTTTCAATGTCGAACTACATCCTTTTAACCTTCACTCATTTATGCACATTGAACTATAAATAAACTATAATGAAATTAATCAAGATTGTTTCATGCACTTTCTTAATATAAATATAAATATATAGCTATTTAGCTAATATATCACTATCAAACACCATAGATGGCTTCAGAAAATCCAATATATGGTAGCATCGCCGGTGATAACAGTGCTAGTATTATCTATGATTTCTCTTAATCATCCATCAACTATTAAAGGCCAGTCCGTGAAGGTGGCGGTGGCCCCTCGATCCCATGACCGATATACGGCAACGGTCACGTGCGCTCCGCTTTTTTCGTCTCCTTCTTGTCCTCATCCGTCTCTCCCTCTCCATTCTCTCTCTTTCAGCTGGCTTCTGCCTGCTGTTTTTTCTCGTCGCGACGGCAACCCAGCTAATTAAGACTCCACATGACCTGCGGCAACTTCTCTCCTCGGGCCCATAATGGATAGTGGGACAAAAAGGCATGAGAAGAACCCTACTTGCACTCCCCAGTATATTACAGAAATCCAGCCTAATTTTATGGATGAGAGAGTGATGATATGTTTGTTTCCTTCATTTGAATAACAAAGAGAACGTACGTATAGCCATCAATAATGCAGGATGTTGCATGTATTTTTTTAATTCTAATGGATCAAACATGAAGATTTGTTAAGAATATCCATCATTCATCTTCGCTTGCATTCACGGAAAGGTGCAAAGCGCTCTGCATTTATCTATGCTCGATATTGTAACCTGTATGTATAATTATTGTTGCCATCAGGATCATCATTACCATCAGAGGATTTGCAGATGCAGCAAGCCAGCAATGGAGAAGTTTTGAACTGCGAGTTGAAGGTATGTACTACTTGTATTGTGGACTATACTGAGATATATATAGTTGAATTTTAGATGATATCAACGTTAGGGTTATTAGTATATCATTTTAATTTATAAACTGTTGAAGCAATATTTATCTAATATACTTGAATCCGACGCATTACAAATATCTCCCTTGGTGGCTTGGGGTTTTGGTGCAGAGATACTGGAGAGATGATCCGGTAATGCATTCAAAATATGCCCACAGCACAGCAATTCGTCCTATTCGCACTTCTTTATTTCGCCTTCTATTTTGTCTGTATCGCGGTCACCAGGTTGTGGAATAGGTGGGAGTTTTGGATCCAAAATATATGAAATCTTCAAGGCAGTAAGAAAAAGCATCATTTTGTCCTGTCAACGAGTATCTATCGAAGTGAGCTGATTTCACCAAATCTTGATTCATAACTTTTTAAGTCATCGTAACTTTGGGATCCAAGATATAATAAAAACTTTTTAGATCTGCGATCGAGTAGCAATCTAGGAAAGTCCCGCAAGCCTCTTGCTGAAAAACTGGCGATGCTCCAATAACCGGCCAGGTTTCTGGTTCATTCATAGCAAGAGTTGCTAGAACAAGAAGCACGAAGAGATGTGTCCTCACCTCAGAGAGGCGTCTGCATGGATAATGATTTAAAAAATCCGGTTGCAAACCATCTGCTCGAAAATATATGTTGGAGAAAAAAAAAGAACTGCTGGAGAAAATCATTAATGATAGAAAACTAACAATAATATAAATTAAGGATTTTAATATATTTGAAATACCAACGTATATCTAGATCTAGACCAAGTTTCAAAAAAAAAAAAAAAAAAAAAACAATATTCTGCGGAAAGTAGGTTAAATTAGCACTTTTGTTTGGACAACATTATCAAGAGGTGATATGGCAATATGCCAACGTAGCACTAGCAGAGCTCCGAGCTGACCAAGGCTCCAGGTCAAGTAGAGCTCTTGGTCAAGTAGAGTGCTGGGTAGTCTAGAGCTTCAAGCCAATAGCGCTTCGAGTATATGGGTGAATCTTTCTATGAATCGTGGCGGACAATGACTTTACAAAAATCTTCACAAAATTGTAATCCTCAATAAAAGGTGTACGGGCTATTAGATTCCGACACTGAGAGAATTCTGATAACAACAATTCGGGAGCAGAGTGTCATCGTCTCCTTGAAATCCATTACAACTATCAGAAAGCTTGGTACATGTACAAAGAAAGATTAAAAAAGAAGAAGAAGAAGAGAAATCAATGATCCAATGTTGAGGGATGGCATTTCTATCATATTTCTCATTAGAAAAAAAAGTAAAAAATAAAATAAAAATAGAGATAAGTTATGAAAATTATTACTATACGATTTCATTGAAAGAGATCCATAAAAGTCTTGATTCAAGATCCCCTACTAGGTGCCTGCCTCTGGTTTGACCAACCCCGCATGAAACATGAATCCAAGTTATGTTTCTGAAGAATCAAAAATACGGCATACCATGCCGCGTTCTGGCCTCCAGTGGTTCGGTGGGAGGAACAAATACTACCGAAGCAGCCTTTGTAATTTAAAGGAGTGGATCATAATCTTCCTGCTTGTACTCCTCACCAGTACTCTAGTTTCTTTCTTTTTCCTTTTTTTTTTTTTTTTTAAAAATATTTTTAATAATAATTTTTTGCACAACCTCGATCCAGATGATTCCTTCTTCCTTCTAAATCCGAGACAAGGAGTCACGGGTGTCCTGCCCTTCAGAAGAAACTACTTGACCAAGGGCACTGCCTTTGAGAGAAAAGGGTAAGCCCTTTCACATTGGATTCTACGTGCAGGACTGATGTTTCGTTTTTTTATTGACCGTTTGCCTTGCCCAACCAGTGAGCAGCAAGTTGGGAAATCATGCATGTTGTCCTGGCAATTTCGTCTTCTCTGGTGTGAAACGCAAAGAGAATGTATCCATTATTGATGCATGGATATTCTCTTTGTATAAGATATATATATATATATATATGTCGGGGGAGGGCATCAGCATAGTTATTTTTTTGATATCACGCTTGCCATACCCCCTCTTTTTTTCTTTTTTTTTTTTTTTTGAATTTGATGAAGGACTTGAACTTTAAAGGCCTGGTCAAGATATCGATGATAAGATAATCTCATCTACAGTAGCAATCTCAATTTTTTTTTTTAATTGACTTGATCTCTAAAAAATTGAAATTTTAAATCTATATATTTGCTTTTTTCATGAATAACTGAATACTTTGCCAAGTTGATAGTAAAGATATTATCAACATTAATCTTTATAGAACTTTGTATTTTAAAATAAATTTGATTCAATATATTTTTTAACTAAATTATTTGACATGCACATGAGGCTGCTGCTATATATTCAGCCTTACAAGTTGAAAGAACAACTATAGATTGTTTTTAGAATACTATGAAATTGCTAATGAGCTAAATATAAAAGTATGACATGCTTCTTCGATCATCTTGATCTCCTTTACAACATTTAATTAGAAAAAATCTTGACCTAAGGTGCCCTTTATATATCGCATGATCCTCTTAGCAACCTAGAGATGGAAATGCTTTGGTGCTTCCATAAACTTACTGACTAGACTAACTCCATAAGTAATATCGGGTCTAGTATATATTAGATATCTTAAATTTCTACTATATTTTTAAAATAAGTTGGATCTATAGTAGAACCATTACCTGCTTTAGATAATTTGGTACCAACTTCCATAGAAATTTGTATAAGATTGCATTCAAACATTTTAAACTTCTTTAATGTCTTCATAGCATATCTCTTCTAACACATAAAAATCTCATCTGTAGCTCGGATTACTTCAATCCCAAGAATGTAAGGCATCGAGCCTAGATATGTTATCTCAAACTCTGACTTCATAACAAGTTTAAAGTTTTTGATTATCAAGAGATTATTTCATGTATATATCATATCATAATATACAAACAAACTGATAAAATGTTATATTTACTTTTCTTCACATAGAAGTACATTCACTAGGGCACTTCTCAAAACTATTTTTTGTAGAAAATCATCAACCCTCTTGTTCCAGGCATGGAGGGCTTGCTTGAGACTGTACAAAGCCTTTTTGAACTGATACACCTTATCTTTAGTCCCTTACTTGATGAAGCCTTTGGATTGCTTGACATGGACTTCTTCGTCAAGAGAGCCATTTAGAAAAGTCAACTTGACATCCATTTGATGGATTTTCTAATGATTTTGTATAGCAAAAGAAATAATTAGTTTTACTATTTTAATTTTAACAACGTAAGGGAATACCTTTTTGTAGTCAATTCCTAGTTGTTGTTCGTAATCCTTTGCTACTAGTCTTGCATTGTATCTTCCTACTTCATTATTTGGCTTTTTTTTTTTTGTTTTAAAAACCTATTTCACTTAAATTTCTTTTTTTTCTACTGGAATATTGATCAATTACAAGTATTATTTTTTTAATAGCTTTTATTTCTTTCTCCATTGCATTAATCCATCTTTTATCTTGCACTACTTCTTCAAACTTGATTGGATCACAATCTGCAAACATAGTAGTGTGGCTAGACCATTGATATAGAATACACCTCCGTTCCAGTAGACAGCAAGGCAGGCAGATGTCGCCATGTTAGATTTCTCTCCGAACTCCTTCGCCAGGTGGCTCCCCAAGTACGAGCCCACCTCGATCGAAGTCGAGTTCTCTCCTACTCCTTCGCCAGGTGGCTCTCTAAGGGCCGAGCCCACCTCGACCGAAGTCGAAATCGCCTGCTCCTTCGCCAGGTGGCTCCCCAAGTGCGAGCCCACCTCGGTCGAAGTCGAGCTCTCTCCTGCTCTTTCGCCAGGTGGCTCCCCAAGGGTCGAGCCCACCTCGGTAGAAGTCGAGCCCCTTCCTGCTCCTTCGCCAGGTGGCTCTCCAAGGGTCGAGCCCACCTCGATTGAAGTCGAGTCCCTGCCTGCTCCTTCGCCATGTGGCTCTCCAAGGGTCGAGCCCACCTCGGTTGAAGTCGAGTCCCTGCCTGCTCCTTCGCCAGGTGGCTCTCCAAGTGCGAGCCCACCACGACCGAAGTCGAACTCTCCTTCGCCAAGTGGCTCCCCAAGTGTGAGCCCACTTTAGTCGAAGTCGAGCTCTCTCCTACTCCTTCACCAGGTGGCTCCCCAAGGATCGAGCCCCTTCCTGCTCCTTTGCCAGGTGGCTCCCCAAGGGTCGATCCCACCTCGGTCGAAGTCAAGCCCTTCCTGCTCCTTCGCCAGGTAGCTCCCCAAGGGTCGAGCCCACCTTGGCTGAAGTCGAGCCCCTACCTGCTCCTTCACCAGATGCTCCCCAAGTGCGAGCCCACCTCGACCAAAGTCGAGTTTTCTCGTGCTCCTTCGCCAGGTGGCTCCCCAAAGGTCAAGCCCACCTCGACCAAAGTCGAGCCCTTCCTGCTCCTTCGCCAGGTGGCTCCCCAAGGGTTGAGCCCACCTCGGTCGAAGTTGAGCCCTTCCTGCTCCTTCGCCAGGTGGCTCCCCAAGGGTCGAGCCCATCTCGGCTAAAGTCGAGCCTTTGCCTGCTCCTTCGCCAGATGGCTCCCCAAGTGCGAGCCCACCTCGGTCGAAGTCGAGTTCTCTCCTCCTCCTTGGCCAGGTGGCTCCCCAAGGATCAAGCCCATCCTAGTCGAAGTCGAGCTTCTCCCTTTAGAAGCGTTACAAAAGCGAAGAGGACATCAGCACCAAGTCTGTGACCGAAGCTGGCGCGCGCAGTACGGCGCATCCAGAGCGGTGCCCTAAAGCTAGAAAAGCTCGCCTACTACCATTTGCACCATTTGGGGAAGAGAGCCTCGATCAAGACACCTGATCCTATAGCCGACCACCTGCACTACCCACAAAGAGAAGGCCGCATTGGGGACCTCAAACCCAAGGGTAACTTCATCCGAATCAAGGCCTTGCTAAACTTTTCCAATTGTGATAATCCACTGGAAGAACGAGGTTTGCAACATAACTCCCTACTATGAGGAGAAGTGACCACGGAAGCATGGTCTCGGATGCTGTTGACCCTCGAGCACCCCAAGAGAGGAAAAATTGAGACAAAAAGAGAGGAGAGCTGGTGATCTAAAAAGAAGGCCCCAGCAGGCGAGAAGGAGGTAAGCACGGAAAAGGGCCTAGGAGCAGAGACAATGGAAGAGAGGTCACGAAGACCTTCCAAATGACTCCCGGAGAGAGTCCTGATGAGCACGGCCATCTTAGCTCGAGTCTCGCTCCCCCTACCATTCATACTCTATCTTTTACTAAACATTCTCCTCCAAGCATGGTGACCGAACAGGGATCCGCCTTGGGAGATCTATTCCTCTTTACCATCCACTGACTTGATCGTCGGAGTGCTCCCGCCGGAATCCCTGGCCCGGGTCTCTAACTTTGTCTTGCAAGACCGGAGGCCATTGGATTCGAGAAAGACAGGGCTGACGTTTGGCGCCACATCGGAGCTGCAGGCCATGACGGTGAGTACGGCAATATATAGCATAATGGACAAATTTTCTATCATCATTAACGTTATTATGAGATATTACCTCAAAATTTTATAACCTTGAAGGTAGTTGTTGAGCTGTACAGGATCTTTGAATAAGGATTTATTCATCATTTTCTGCTTTTTGAGTTATATGTGTTTTTGTTGCATCTTCATTTTTTTCTATTAGTATCTTTTTTGAATCTAGCTTCTCCATATTCCAATTCCATGTATATGTTTCATCAAAAATTATATCTTTACTAATATTTACCTTCTTTGTAGTTGGATTATAAAATTTGTATATGCCAAGTTTTTCAGATTTATAATCAATAAAGATAGCTTTCTCACTTCTATCATCAAGTTTGGTTCTAAGTTCACCTGGAGCATGAGCAAAAGCAATAGAGCCAAATACTTTAAGGTGCGTAATACTTTGCTTAAAGCCACTCCAAGCTTCTTCACTAGTTATATTCTATAAACTTTTAGTAGGTGATCTATTCATCAAATAAACTGAACAAGAAACTGCTTCGGCCCAAAAATTATTAGGTATACCTTTAGCTTTTAGCATACTTCTTGCTATATCTATGAGGTCCAGTTCCTTCTTTCTATAACCTTGTTGTGTTGCAGCATATACCGAATAGTGATCTCATGCTTAATTTCCTGCTATACACAAATTTCTGTAATTTAATTATAAGTATACTCACCTTCACCATCAGTTCTCAATATTTTAATAGACTATCCAATCTATTTTTTCATAAATATCTTAAACTTTTTAAATATATCAAAAACTTCTGATTTTTTTTCAAGAAATAAGCCCAAATCTTTCTACTACAATTATTTATAAATATTAAAAAATAAAAACTTTCTTCAAGTGAAGCTGATTCATTGGACCACACATATTTGAATGTATAAGTTCAAGTGGTTTACTTGCTCTCCAAGTATTATGATTGAAAAGCATATCTTATGCTATTTTTCAAAAATGCATCATTCACAAAACTGATCAGGATGATCTAAAACAGACAAAGCCTTCACCATATTATTCTGAGCAAGCAATTTTAAACTTCAAAATTTAAATGACCAAATCTAATTAAGATGTCATAGCCATGATTTATCATTCATAATTGCACTCAAACAATTATAAACATCATTTTTAATATCTATTTTGAACATACGATTGCTTGTCAAAGAAGATTAAAAAATGATTTTATCTTTTTCGTCAAAAATACTAAGATAATTATCTTTGAGTTACATTTTGTATCTTTTCTCAAATAATTATTTCTTGCTTAGTAAATTATTTTTCATACTTGGAACAAAAAAAATATATGAAATATATTGATGATCACTGTTTTTTAACTAAATCAAAATTTTACCTTTTTTCATAACTGGTATAGTGCTGTCATCTGCAAACTTGACTGAGTTTCTGACTGATTCATCTATCTCAACAAAAAGCTCCTTCCTTCCTGTCATATAGTTTGTGTAACCTGTATTATGATATCATGAATTATAGTTGGCTCCTCTGTATTCGAAGATACCATCAATAGAGTAGGGTCGGCTCCATCTTCTTGGATGAATTGGACTTCTTTTGCAGGTTGATTATGACTTTTAACATGCATTCACTGGCATAATGGTCATATCTAAATATTAGACTTATCATACATTCCTCTTCCATATCCACGATCTCAGCCTTTGCATGATGTTCTGCCTCTTCCACCATAATTTTCTGGATAACTATTAGATCTGCCTCTGCCTCTATAATTTCCTCTACCACATCCATGACCTCATCATCCTCCTCTGCCATGAGATCTATTTCTAGAAAATTGCCGTCTGCTATCTTCTTTCTATTCATCTTTGTTTGAAACTTAGGATTGGAAGGCTTTGTCTAATGGCTTTTCTTCGACTTCTCATTAAGTCGTTGTTTGTAAGCTTCTAAGGAGCCTGACAACTTATCAACAATCATAATATTTAAATCTTTTGTTTCTTCTGTAGTAGTAATAATATGATCAAACCTTAGTATGAGGGTTCGTAAATTTTTTATTACCAATATGGACTCTTTCATATTTTCACCATTTATTTTTATTTGATTTGATAAAGCTTAGACTCTAATTACATGTCTGCTACATTTTTTGTCTTCTCCATTTGCAGTAACTCAAATTGTCTTCGTAGGGTCTGCAATCTTACTCTCCGTATCCTTTCTATACTCTTGCAAGTTCGTTCAAGGATGTCCCAAGCTTACTTTGCAGTGGTAGCTCCCATAATTTTTTTAAGAAATTACATCATTAACTCCTTGATGATTAAAGTAGAGAGCCTTATGATCTTTCTTCTTGGCATCTCGATGTTGCATCTCCGTGATTTGCCCTTCTGCTTTTGGAACTCTATTCTCCACAATGCCAAGTATATCTTGGAAATCAAAAGAGCACATGTATCTGGATACTCCATCTATTGTAGTTCTTTCCTTCCAAAATAAATAGGAACAAAGAAGATGAACTATTAACGATACTTGAATTTACCATGGTTAATCTTCGATTGTGAATAATATCATGATTGCACTCACACCTCTCTATTTATGGTGGCCCTTACAACTTTCATTAACAAAGCTCTGATACTAATTCTATTGGAACAAAAAATACGAGGAATAAAAAATAAGTAAACTTGTATTTTATAGATGATATTATCTTTCCTTTTATAATAATCATACAATATTGATAAAAATAAATAAATTAAGATAGACTTAACAACTAAACAAACTTTGGATGAGATAAAATCACCTAATCAAAATTTAAAATTTAAAAGAATTCTAAATCAAAACTAACTTTGGATTATCATTATCAGTATTTGGTTCACAATCGAAATTGGAATTGAAATTGGAATAGATTGGAATGGAAATTGAAATAGCACAATCCCCTAAAATAATTGGTTCATGCTCAGAATGGAAATGGATAATTTTCATTATTACTAATATGGCTGTTATGCTGACGTGGCGTGTCACAGGTTCCGCCGGGCGTGGTCCGAACCACGTGGAGTTTTTCGGCGGAACGGGATCAGCGAGCGAGGTCGGATGCGGGTCGACCTCGACCGAAGTCGAGCGCTCCTTTGCCGCTCCGCCAGGTGTCCGCCCAGAGGGGTCCATCTCGGCCGAAGCCGGCGGCCCCTTTGCTCCCTCGCCAGGTGGCGCCCGGAGACGGTTCCACCTCGGTCGAAGTCGAGCCGAGCCTTCCTGCTCCTTCGCCAGATGGCACCCGGATATGGGTCCACCTCGGTCGAAGTCGAGCACTCATCTGCTGCTCTGCCAGGTGTCCACCCAGGAGGGGTCCACTCGGCCGAAGCCGGCGGCCCTTTGCTCCCTCGCCAGGTGGCGCCCGGAGATGGTTCCACCACGGCCAAAGTCGAGCCGGGCCTTCCTGCTCCTTCGCCAGATGGCACCCGGATACGGGTCCACCTCGGCCGAAGTCGAGCGCTCCTCTGCCGCTCCGCCAGGTGTCCGCCCAAGAGGGGTCCACCTCGACCGAAGCCGGCGGCCCCTTTGCTCCCTCGCCAGGTAGCGCCCGGAGACGGTTCCACCTCGGCCGAGGTCGATCCGGGCCTTCCTGCTCCTTCGCCAAATGGCACCCGGATACGGGTCCACCTCGACCGAAGTCGAGCGCTCCTCCGCCGCTTCGCCAGGTGTCCGCCCAGGAGGGGTCCACCTCGACCGAAGCCGGCGGCGCCTTTGCTCCCTCGCCAGGTGGCGCCCGGAGATGGTTCCTCCACGGCCAAGGTCGAGCCGAGCCTTCCTGCTCCTTCGCCAGATGGCACCCGGATACGGGTCCACCTCGGTCGAAGTCGAGCGCTCCTCTGCCGCTTCGCCAGGTGTCCGTCCAGGAGGGGTCCACCTCGGCCGAAGCCGGCGGCCCCTTTGCTCCCTCGCCAGGTGGCGCCCGGAGACGGTTCTACCTTGGCCGAGGTCGAGCCGGGCCTTCCTGTTCCTTCGCCAGATGGCACCCGATACGGGTCCATCTCAGCCGAAGTCGAGCGCTCCTCTACCGCTCCGCCAGGTGTCCGTCCAGGAGGGGTCCACCTCGGCCGAAGCCGGCGGCCCCTTTGCTCCGTCGCCAGGTGGCGCTTGGAGATGGTTCCACCTCGGCCGAGGTCGAGCCGGGCCTTCCTGCTCCTTCGCCAGATGGGACCCGGATACGGGTCCACCTCGGTCGAAGTCGAGCGCTCCTCTGCCGCTCCGCCATGTGTCTGCCCATGAGGGGTCCACCTCGGACGAAGCCGGCGGCCCCTTTGCTCTCTCGCCAGGTGGCGCCCGAGACGGTTCCACCTCGGCCGAGGTTGAGCCGGGCCTTCCTGCTCCTTCGCCAGATGGCACCTGGATACGGGTCCACCTCGGTCGAAGTCGAGCGCTCCTCTGCCACTCCGCCAGGTGTTCGCCCAGGAGGGGTCCACCTCGGCCGAAGCCGATGGCCCCTTTGCTCCCTCGCCAGGTGGCGCCCGGAGACGATTCCATCTCGGCTGAGGTCGAGCCGGGCCTTCCTGCTCCTTCGCCAGATGGCACCCAGATACGGGTCCACCTCGGCCGAAGTAGAGCGCTCCTCTGCCGCTCCGCCAGGTGTCCGCCCAGGAGGGGTCCACCTTGGCCGAAGCCGGCGGCCCCTTTGCTCCCTCGCCAGGTGGTGCCCGGAGATGGTTCCACCTCGGTCGAGGTCGAGCCGGGCCTTCCTGCTCCTTCGCCAGATGGCACCCGGATACGGGTCCACCTCGGCCGAAGTCGAGCACTCCTCTGCCGCTCCACCAGGTGTCCGCCCAGGAGGGGTCCACCTCGGCCGAAGCCGGCGGCCCCTTTGCTCCCTCGCCAGGTGGCGCCCGGAGACGGTTCCACCTCGACCGAGGTCGAGCCGGGCCTTCCTGCTCCTTCGCCAGAGGGCACCCGGATACGGGTCCACCTCGGCCGAAGTCGAGCGCTCCTCTGCCGCTCCGCCAGGGGTCCGCCCAGGAGGGGTCCACCTCGGCCGAAGCCGGCGGCCCCTTTGCTCCCTCGCCAGGTGGTGCCCGGAGACGGTTCCACCTCGGCTGAGGTCGAGCCGGGCCTTCCTGCTCCTTCGCCAGATGGCACCCGGATACGGGTCCACCTTGGCCGAAGTCGAGCGCTCCTCTACCGCTCTGCCAGGTGTCCGCCCTGGAGGGGTCCACCTCAGTCGAAGCCGGCGGCCACTTTGCTCCCTCGCCAAGTGGCGCCCGGAGACGGTTCCACCTCGGCCGAGGTCGAGCCGGCCTTCCTGCTCTTTCGCCAGATGGCACCCGGATATGGGTCCACCTCGGCCGAAGTCGAGCGCTCCTCTGCCGCTCCGCCAGGTGTCCGCCCAGGAGGGGTCCACCTCGGCCGAAGTCGGCCCTGCGTAGTGAGGCCTCTAGGAAGCAGGGGCACGAGTTTCGAAACCACCACTCGGGCAGCGCGCACCGTACCTCGCGAGGAGCACCCGTACGATCGGCAGTGACGCGCGAAACCTCGTTTACATCGGCCCGACGGGTTCCGCAACCGAGAAGCGGAGTCCTGGCAGACAGGAGCCAGCAACGAACGTCGTCAACGCCTGGGAAGAAGAGCACTCACGCTCGGCCCAAGGCCTGGCCGTTGTCCTCCCTCTCCCCTTTTTCTCGCTGGGCTCAACAAGCAAGACAAGGAGGCCACTGGGTTCCTGGACCCGATGGGGAAAGGGAAAAAAGAGGGGGAGAGAGAGAGAGAGAGAAAAAGGTGAAAGCAGAGAGGAAGCCTCCCGGGGGCGGGAGGCCGGAGGCAAGGTGATGGGATAAAAGGATGGGAAGAGCGGATAACCAGGTAAGGGAAAAAGAGGCTGGAAAGAAGAAAGGCACCAAGAGTAGGATCTAAGGACTCGAGAGGGGAGTCCCTCGGCATAAGCTCGGTGAAGGAGCTCGGCCCAATTTCCACTCTTCCATGGACCTCTTTTGTTAAGATCTTCTCTAAGTCTGGGACTCCTTCGGGGATCCACCTTAGGGATTCTGTTCCATCTCGCCATTTTCTAACTTGACCGTCGGAGCTCCCTCGCCGGGACCCCCGGCCAGGATTTCTGACCTTGTTTTGTAGGATCGGAAGCTCGGAGACCTCGAGGTGAGACGGTCCGAGTCCGGTACCAGCTCTGAAGCTACGGGCCGCGGCGGCAAGATCGGCAACGGTCATTTAGATTATTTAAAGATAAAAATCAAAATTAACTAAAGATCTTCAAATCAATTATTTTTTTAAAATATTTTTTACTCATTCCTTTTTATTTACTTTAATAAATATAATAAATTAATTATTTTTGGAATCATTTTATATATTTTAATATTTCATTTTATTTTTATATTGTATTTAAATATTATGTAAATAAAATATATTATTGATATTTTTAATCATTATATTAATAAATCTTATAAATCAATATTTATTGATATTTTTAATGAATATTTTTTTTTAAATTTTTACCATTATCCATTTAAATGGTATTACCTTCCAAATCCATCGCATTAGCATTACCCCTTCATCTATATGGATCGTAACCCCAATTTTAATCCCACCATCGTCTCCTAATGCCTCCTGCGACGGTAAGAACTAACCAATGATGAAGGCCGCTATCTTGTTCCTCCATCAAAAGATCACTGTCGATACCTTTTGCCACTTCCAACTTCATCAGCTCTATCCCCATCCTTTGGGCTTTATCCACTATGTCCTCTAGTATTTTATTACCTAGCTGGATGCCCCGTACAAGCTATTAATACACGGCCAGATGTCCCAACATCATCTTATTTTATTTTATTTTTTATTTAAATTATATTTATTTTAAATTATATTTTATTATTTTTATTTTAAATCTTATATTTTTATTAATATTTTTTATTTATTTAAGCTTTGAAAACTCTAAACCCACAAAACCATATTTTGATATTTCAATATTTAATATTTTAATATTTTAAACTTATTTATTAATTATTTTAATATTTTAAATATTTTTAAAAAAATAAATACTACCAAAATATTAATCAATTTAAAAATGTTAATTATTTTAATATTTTAAAATATTAATTCTTTTAATATTTTTTAAAAAATATTTTGATATTTAAAAAAAATGGCAATTAAACAAAGCTTAGTTTTGAAGGGCCATATCGAGTTGAACATCGTACAGTCCCCAAGAGTAGCAGCATGTGGCCCAAAATGCCCACCCACGAGCTTATGGCAAAAATTGGTTAGGAGAGAGTTCACGCGCATTCAATATATTCTAAACTCGGCCAGCAGACAGATCAAACCAACAAAACAACTCTTTGGGTTGCTGAAGATTGCTTTTTATCGAATCCCAGCAATCGGGGGTTGATTGCTATTTCTTTTTGTTTTCTGTTTTGTTACCCAAAATCCAAGAAGAAAATTAAAATATGCACGACGAAACTGTTTTATTATCGTGAAATTCTTTGCCAAATCTTTAGATTTTTTGGATGCAAAGACTGATTACGTTCATAATTATTCGCGCATATGCTATCTTTAGCCTCAATCTTCCATAGAATTTCACTAATTTGTAGAGAAACAAATATACAAGAAAGTTTGATGACCCCAAATATGCCCCTGCTGCAGCTGATGCAGCAAGAGGGAACAGAGTGCGATCCGCTGACGCTGAAGCAGGCATATGATTATGATTTGATAGGATTGCTAGAAACAAATATGTTCTTTTTATTAGTGCAAATGGGTCGGGTTGGATTGGGTCATGAGTGATCCCAATCTGATCCGGTTATTCAATCGGATTCTAATATTAAATCCAAACCCAATCTATTAAAAAAATTGAATCGGGTCGGATTGGATTCATTATTAGAATTTTCAATCCAACGGATCATTTGGGTTGAATCGAATCTATAAATAATCCGGTTCTAATATAAAAAAATTAGATCTAAATATGATCTAAATAAAATATGGATAATCATATTTCAATTATTATATAGTCCATAAAATAGATAACAAATAATATTATTTTTAAAATAAATTAAGATATAAAAATAATTATAATATTATTTTTATGTTAAAAATAAGTTTTATATAAATTTTAAATTATAATTTAAATATTCAAATAGATATGATTCTACAGTATTAGTATATTCGAGTTGGATCGGGTCGACTCTAAATTCAATAAATCCAGATCCGATCCGGAAAATAGAATGATCTAATTTTAGAACCCGATCCAGATCCATGGATCTATAAAAATGAGTTGGATCGGATTTAAATGAATAGGATCATATTGGATCACAAGCCAACATAATCCATTTGCAGCCTTAGTCCTTTTACAAATGTGTAGCACTATTACTTTTGGCACAACGAAAGCTAAAGCTCAGCATGACAAAACCAGCATCAAATTTGTTATAAGTTTCCCTTGTAGCACCGAACAGCAAATGCATCCATGGCGTATAAAGCATGAGATCGATGTTACCATCAAGGTTGATAGATGAAGGCTCTCATCTCCTTGTTTCAAAATTATCAGCAGTTTAGTCTTTAATTTTCTTCATATATATATTTTGGGTCAGCCATCACGTAATGATAGGCAATTACCAAAATAAATACAAATATGGTTCAGGAAATTGGCAAAAAATCTCAAGTCTTGATCGTCCATCATCTGCAAATTAATGGCCACAAACCAAGCGACAGTTGAATCAGACAATGATAGGGTGGAAGACATGCTATATTTATAACATGACTTGCAGATTTTCTTTAGAGATGTGAAAGTAACAGTATATGCAAGTTAATATTCAAAGTACAGTGCAAATGATGCAGCATTCGGAACCAGATTTGACGAGGAGTATAATAAGGCTTGCTGGATAAAATTCTTCGGTAATTTATTTTTTTGGTTAACCGGGTCGTTGAAGATACAATTCTGAAATGAAAACAGTGAAGAAAGTCAAATAAAAAAATATCCCTTAACAATGTAGATGTCTCCATTAACCGAGATCAGAAATCTTCATCCAAATGATTTGACATAAAGAAAGCTAGCCAATCCACCGTGAAATTGGCTTCTCGGTTCTCACTTTCAAAGTTCACATAATTTTTATATTTCTCTTGATTTATAATCAATCTACATTTTTTAGCACCTTGCTATTTTTTCCATTTTCTTTTTGTTCTTGCGTAATTCAGATTATAAGACCCTGCTCTTCACATGTGAAAAATGGCAACATATGAAAGTTATTTACAGCCATGGGTTAATACAGAATAATCAATAAATGCCACAGGCTAAACATGCCTTCTTAATTAGACATCGATCAGCACGTACCAGGAAAAGTATAAAAACAAAAAAAACCATTCAAAAATATGATCAGCACATTCAGGATCACCAAATTTCCAGTCCTACGCTATTAGAGAAACTACTCCATCCATTCTAAAGAAAATATTAAGGGCATGTTTCGAAGAGGGGAATCAAAGAAGAGAAAAAAAAAAAAAACAGAGAGAGAGAGAAAGTTAATACTTTCTTTTGTTAGAAAGTTTTTTAAAAAAAGAAAATAAAAAAAAAAAGAAAGCAAGGGAAAACAAATTCTTTCAAAATTATTTTTTATTATTCTCCAAATAAAAAAAAATCAAAGAAAAAGGAAATGAAGTTAAATAGAATTTTACCTAATTTCCAACCTCTTAAAAGTACAAAAAAATCTATAAAAATAATTTCCTTCCTACTCTGTTTTTGAAAAAAAGAGAAGAAATTATTTATTTTCTTTCATTAAATTTTTAAATAAGAAAAAAGAAATAAACTTCCACTCTTTCTTATTTTTTTTATTTTTTTTCTCTTCATCAATTCTATCCTTCCTTAACTTTTCTAAACTCCCAAAAAGATTTCAAGGAATACCAAACTATCTGATTCGATCGATATTGTACCATACCAATCATGGACCAGGACGGTCCATGGCCTCGCTATGGGAAGATTTTAGGGCACCATAGTACTTTGGGGCCTCAATAATTGAGGGAGGAGAGGAACCCAAGCCCTTTTTGTCCCCTATTTGACGGTAAGAAAGAGGAAGAAAGAAGGTAAGGAGAGGGAGGGAGTGTAACGGTGAGCTATTCCCTTAGACTTAAAAATTTTGAAAATAAAAACAAGAAGAAATATATTTTAGTTTACTAGTATAGTTTGGTATGGTATCGATATGGGAACTCTTCCCATGCAACCAATACCAAGACTATAAAGCTTGGATAAGGAAAGGCTACTTCATGCATTTTGGTTCTCGTAAAACTACCATGGAGAATGTGTCCACGTGCCTCAATCAAATTAACTAAATGAGAAATCATGTATTTTCTACCCATAGAATCACTTGCATGAATCCTAATTGTTGAAAAGATCTTGACCATAATTCATTGAGTGAACAAAAATCAAGAGTATGCTTATAAGCATGTAACATACTCAAGATTCTAAATGAATCAACTCATTGCTTGACAATACACAGCACATACGCAGTACATATTTAGATAAATAGGTGTTTGATAAAGATTACCAACCCATCATGATAGATATTAAAAATAAATAAATAAAATTAAGTAAATATCATAAGAATTAAGAAAAATTAAGTACATACTTTCAGACTATCTCAAAATGTTTGAAGTATTTAACTATACCCTACATTTTAAGTATCAAAACATACCGGGCCTTTTAAGGGCCGAACTATACCTGTGTACCATACTAACCTAGATGGACACCTGTTGGCGTGGAGTCCCTGTTCCGACTGGTCGGAGCTGCTGCACCACAGGACCGCTCCCCGGTTCACCTATAAAACAGATCCCTTGTCGGAGTTGCTCCAGTGGGGACACTCCGATGCCTAAGTCAGAGGCGAGTCTAGCCACAGAATGGAGAAGATTCTAGAGAAGCAGAGGGAAAGGTTCTGTGAGTTATTTTTTGGTGTGCGTATATGCGTACCTCAAGCGTTTCTTCTTACTGCTATATAAGGGGTCGTCCGGCCTGCGGATCCGTTCTTCTCCCAGTGATTACGGGGATTTAATTTCTCCCCGTGATTGACAATCGTGGGTTGTCATTGAGCGGTTCCGGCCAGACCAGAGGCGTGGCAGCTGGAGTTGCGCGCCATGATCGTGGCATGAAAATAGTCAATAGTAACCGTTGGTTACTGTCGCCTATCTAGGACATATCGTGGATCCATCTTCAGATTTCCCCCGCTTAGGGAGATTCTCATAATTAAATCGGGAATCTCCTCGTCTTCGGATCTTCTCGGTCGGAGATCCTGTCTTCAGCATGAGTCGAGGACTTGGTGTTTACCAAGGACCGGAGATCGTGTATTCGGCAGGAACTGAAGAGTATGTCCTCGGAAGTTGACGAGGAGCCTGGTCTTTGGTTAGTGCCGAAGACGTAATCCGAAGGTCTTGCCTTCGAATGTCATAGGCCGACGAAGAGCCTTGAGTTGCCCATAGTTGGCCTGAACTTTCTAGGCCTGAAGTTGTTGGTTCGGAGAAAAGGTCTTCGATCAGCTGAACCGGTGTTCGGCTCATACTTGGACCAGGATATCCCACCAGTTGCCCCCTACTCTCAGTTTTCGAAGTGAAGTTTTGCCTCGAGAAGTGAGAGTACCAATGCTTTGTCGTTTTCCTCCCAGGGGATAGTGTAGTGGATGATCATGAGATCTCTGATTAGACTGCCCATCATGGCTGTGGTTGATTTGAGAATCAGGCGGTGGACAGTTGTCACTTCCTGATTGGGGGAGAAGAAAAGAGTGAGTGGCCCTGGGACCATCTCTTCTTTTTCAGTTGCGTGGTGGTTCAGCCAATCTCTCGGTTGGGATTTGGGTGGTTGTGGCGGCTTCTCCCTGCTCGTTGGATGGTGGATGTGCTTCATCCTGGCCGTTGATCCAAGATGGGTTATATCCTTGGGTTACCCTTTGTCAAATCAACCTGGTGAGACTTTAGAGGCTCCTGGTCTCCTTTTGGGAAAGAGGGAAGGTCCGGCTGAGGAAGCTTCTTCAACCTCGCTTCATTCTTCGCTCAGCTTTTCCTGTTCTTAACTACCAGTCTATTCTGCAGGTAGAATCTTCATTCTACATTTTCGTTTCATTCTTTTATCATGGAAGAAACTGTAGAAAGTCAGGGGGGACAAGTTGGACCCTCCGGGGCCGGTGACGTAGTAGGTCCCGAGTCGATCCCTAGTTCAGTTTCACAGGAGAAGATGGCCTTTCTTCGGGAACGCTATCGCATTCCCGAGGGGTTTCTTTTCATCCTCCCCGCATCTGAGGAACGGGTGAACAAACTTCCCCCAGGTGCTTAGCCGTGTACGAAGACCATCTGAAGGCTGGCCTTCGATTTCCCCTGCATCCTTTCTTCATCAAAATCTTTCGTCTATACCAAGTGGTGACAGTGCAGTTTACCCCGAATAGCATCCGGAATGTCTGCGGGTTTCTGGTCCTGTGCCGCATTGCAAACATAGAACCTAGGACCAACTTATTCACAGTCCTTTTTGTACTCAAGAGGGATTTTCATAGCAACGGATGGTGGGTAATCGGCCCTCGACCAAGTTGCAAGATCATCAAGGACATGCCCAGTGCCATCCACGGGTGGAAACCTGGTTTTGTGTTTGTACTGTCCATTGATCCATGGGACTTCGACATTGTTTGGAAGAAGCCTCGTTTAACCGTCAATGATGGAAAAAAGGTTTTGGCGGCTGACCAGTCAGATTACGAACTTCTGAGTAATTCGAAAGTCACCCCTATCCGCGAGTTGTTGGAGGAGAGAAATCTTTATCTTGCGAGGATTAGCAAGTTCTCCATATTAGGTATTGTGACGGAAATTTCTTTCCCTTTTTTCCTGTTTTTGTTGTAGCTCAGTCGACTTAAAGAAATTTCTTTGCTTGTAGGTGGCGGAATGAAGCCTGGCTTGAGCTGGCTCCATCAGACTTCTGAGAATAGGGTAGCTCAAGCCCCTCTCATAAGGTCAGCAGTTCGAAAGAAGGTCTGAAAAGACGGTCTTGAGGGGGACCGGAGCACTTCATCTTCCCGGGAGACCTCAGGGGAAGATATGGTACCCACGGAGGGGGCCCTGTCAAGACCTTGTCCAGTTGAAATTCTACCGGCGGTTACCTCCCCGGTTCGCACAAGGGGGAGTCCGCCTCAGACGGTGGATATGCCACCACTTTGCCCCCTTGCAGTTGATAGGGGCAAAGCACCGTAAGTCGAGGGAGAGTTCGCTCGTGTGGCTTCCCTAGCTAGAAGCCGTTCGGCGAACTCTTCATAGCTTTCTCCTACGGGGGGACTGCTGGTCCCCATCGTAGCCAGGCAGGTGCTGAAGAACACATTACCGCCTCACGATTTGGCAGTTCTCCGAAGTTGGAACCTTTCCAGGGTGTCTGATTCTGCTTTTTCCACCCTGCAACAGGTATGGTCCTTGCTGTCTCCTTTGCTCTGAGAATTGTTCGATTCATAACTCCATATTTTCGATGCAGTTGGTCTATGACCTCACCTTTATGAAGGAGGGCCTAGGAAATATTGACAATCTCATTCACGGCCTCAAGGAGGAACTTTACATGGCCAAAGCTGCAAAGGAGGTGATCGAAGAGCTGAGGCAGTCCATGGAAAACCGTCTCGTTCGAGCGGATGCTGAAGTTCAGGAGCTCAAGAGTGAACTGAAAAGTGCCCAGTTGATAATAGCGAAGTAAAGGGCAGGGTGGAGGAAGAGCAAAAAGCAAGTCGACTCCTTGGAGCAAACTGCCAAGGAGAACCAAGAAAGAATAGAGAGTTTGACCAAGGCGGCGGAGGAAGCTACAAGGAGGGCCAAAGAGGCGGTGCTGGAGTCCGAAGCGGCCAAGAGAGAGTCCACATCCCTGAGAAAGCTGGTGGACGATGCCATAGCAGATTTTCGAAAATCCTCACAGTTCCAGGAGGAGATGAACGAAGCATCCTTGTACAGCTACCAGCAAGGCTTCAACGACGAACTTTCCAATGTAAAGGAGGCCTTCCCCCACCTTGATCTCTCTGGCATCCCTTCCTTCAACATAGCCGAAGAAGAAGAGGAGGAGGAGGAGGCTGAGGCGGCGGAAGAGGCCGAAGAGGTGCCGTGTCCGGGAGAAGAGGCCTCTATCTCAGTCGAAGATCTGGGGGTGGCTCCAACTCTGATCCCGGTTCAGGAGGAAATTCAAGCTGGGGAAGCCCAAGCTGAAGGTTCTCTGGTCCCAGCCTAAGTTGACGAGATCCTTTCTTCGTAGGTTGACAAGTTGCTTCAATCCTGCGGTGTTGGGTCTCCTCCAGTTGATGTTGAGTAATCTAAGTAGCTTTAGGTATGTTTTTTTTTTTTTCGTGTCGTCAATGGTCTTTGTATGACAACTTCTATGGATTTTGAAGTAGCTTTTTCTTCTCCTGCATGTGCTATGTTATGTTTTTAGATGTAGCTTGAACAAAGTTAGTCTGTAATCCGAGCTTTACTATTTCTTCTGCTTGGTTGAACGGCCATGGTCGAAGGCCGTCTATGGTTGATTAGGCTGATGTCACCTTCCTTTCATAACTAAACCTGTTCGTTGGGGTAGACAGGCGTCAACTCCCCGTTGACCGGTGATTAAAGAAGTTTGATTACGATTCTCATTGTCCATGTGGTGTATCGATCTTCGTAAGGTCATGTTTTTTTGCGCCTTGTATGCCGCCATATCTCCTTTTTCTAAAAAGGAGTCATTAATGTCGCTGCCGCATGATGGGAATTCATCCGGATTCGAAGCGCAGGCGGTTGCTACCCCAAGAATGACCCTCAAGCGGTCTTCTGGGTCTCGAAGTGCTGCTTGGATGCATGGTGCTCTTTGATATGGCTGGGAAAAGACATGGAGCACGCTTCCCTATGACCAGTCATGGGTGCAGAGTTCTTATAAATAGGACCTTGTCCTCTGCTGTCAAGGGTTATCATCCTCTCAGACTTATTCTTCCTTCCTGGAGCTCCAGTCAAAAATGAGGTTCAGCACCTCCGAGCTTCGAAAGGCAGCGAAGAAGAGGGCTATTGATCTAGAAAGAAAGAGGAGTCCAGGGCTCCTTGAATCGAGCGACGATGATGAGCCTATTGTGGATCGCTTGGAGAAGAGTGTCCGCATATTGGAAGCCCAACTGAAGGAGGCCAGGGCCCAGGTCGCGACGGCAGTCGCGGAGGTGGAGGAGGCCAAGAAGAAGGCGGCAAATGCCATCTCAGACTTCAAGGCATCCGCTGCTTTCAAGGACGAGGTCATCGAAGTGGCTCTGGACTCCTACCATCAGGGGTTCCGGGAATGCAGGGGGAAGGCCTTCAAGTTCTATGACTTGAAGGACTTGGACAACATCAAACCCTCTGTTCCCTTTTCCGGACATGAGTTTGACTCTGACTCTGAAGAGGGGTCGGATTCTGGTCCGGATAGGAACCCCGGGGCCCCTTCATCATCCTTCTAGAACTCTCCCCGCCGGTACGGGAAAGATCTTGCGGGAGGTTATTGAAAATGCTTTCCTGCAATCCTTCTCCTCCTTTTTTTTTTGTCCTCTCTTCGTGAGAGTTTTTTTTTTTGTAAAAATTTTAGAGAAGAAATGAAGTATCTTAACTTTTCCAACCTACTCCTGCGTCTCCTCATATGATTTGTTGAATCATGGTATGCCAAGAGCATAGATTTCTCAGATCATTTGTGATTTGTGAAGGAGAGATGAGATCGGCTGGACTGTCTTATGAGTGTTTGCTGATGACAGGAAGGACAACGTATGTCCGTTCAAGCACGTTTTCGGGTTTACCGTTGGGTAGGGCATCTGTGCCATCCCAGTGCATTTCTGTCATGATCAAGGTGGTTGTTCAGGCCCGTCCTGGTGCGTCTTCGGATTTTCCGTATGGTAGGCTATAAAAACCATCCATGCGCCTTCTTTAGTATAAGGTAGGCTGGTTAGGCCCGTCCCGGCACGTCTTCGAATTTTTTGTAGGGTAGGTTGCTTGAGCCATCCCTGTGTCTTTGATCTTTTTGGTGGCCTGACTATGCCATATGTTGCACTCGTCGGGCATACCGATAAGGTGAATGGATCAGACTCTCCTTTGCGCAGTTGGCCGATTTCTTAGATCGGGCCACTTAGGTTATCGTCGTTCAGTCGGGTCAACAAGCCATTCTAAGCTGAGTAGAGTTGAGCAAATTTACACATGAAATTTAGGAATCTATTTATTGATAATATTTGAAATTTGCACAGGAAATTTAGGAATCTGTTTATTAATAATATTTATGAAGGTTTTGTACATTCCATAGTCGGGATAGAGGTTTCCCATCTAGGGTCTTGAGTCGATATGCTCCTGGTCGAATGACTTCTTCGACTTGGTACGAACCTTCCCAGTTGGAAAAAAGTTTACCCTGTTCTATTGGCCTGGATACTTCTGCCCTTCGCAATACCATGTCCCCTATGCGAAAAATCTGCTCCTTCACTCTGGAGTTGTAATATTTGGCGACCTTTTGTTGGTACGCTGCCATTTTTATCTAGGCATGAAGCCTGGTGCTTGGAAGCAGATTTAGGTCGATCCTTCTACGATCGGAGTTCCCAGGCTCTTCGTAGTTGTCAATTCTTAAGGATTGTAGGGAGACTTCGATAGGTAGCACGGCTTCAGTACCATATGCTAGGTTGAAAGGAGACTCGTTAGTGGCCGTTCTAGGGATAGTTCGGTACGCCCAGAGAACAGAGGTCAGCTCTTCGACCCAAAGCCCTTTGGCGGTGTTCAACCTCGTCTTTAGACCGTGGAGAATGGTCTGATTAGTTGCTTCAGCTTCTCCGTTGGACTGTAGGTGGGCAACAGAGGTTAGCCGGTACTGAACATGATACCGAGCGTAGAAGTCCTTGAACATCGAATTGTTGAACTGTCTCCCGTTGTCCGTGATTATGACATGTGGGATGCCAAACCGAAATATGATGAAATTTTTAAAAAAATTCTCCACCTTGCCTTCTGTGATCTGGGCCAGTGGTTCGGCTTCTACCCACTTTGTGAAGTAGTCGATGGCCACAAGGAGGAACTTCCTTTGTCCAGAGACTGGCGGGAATGGGCCAAGAATATCTATTCCCCATTGGGCAAAAGGCCAAGGGACCGTTAGTTGAGTCAAGTAAATTGCAGGTTGTCTCTGAATGTTAGCGTACCTTTGGCATTGGTCACACCTTCGTACGAAGTCAGCCGAGTCCTTCTGGATGGAGGGCCAATAATATCCTTGTCGAATGATTTTGTACGCCGGAGACCTACCTCTCAAGTGATCACCGCATATGCCCTCGTGGACCTCTCTCAATGCGTAATCCGCATCCGTTGGTCCCAAGCACTTTAGCAGTGGTTGAGAGAATGACCTCTTATAGAGGGTCCTGTCTAAGATGACATATTGGGACGCCATCCAGCGGATTTTGTTGGCCTCTGCCTTGTCCCCCGGTAGCATGCCCTCATTTAGGAACTTGATGATGGGATCCATCCAGCTTGGCTCAGTGTCGATCTGGTGCACCTCCATAACCTCTTCAGCTATACTTGGAGTTTCAAGATGTTCAACAAAAGTGCGCTCGAGAAATTCTGGGTTGTAGTAGCAAGTCAAGATAATGCATCCACCCGGGAATTCTCTGATCGAGGAACATGGATAATTTCAAAATGCTCCAGTTGAGAGGATAAGCCTCGTACCTTCTCTAGGTACCGCATCATGGTTGGGTCCCTGGCTTTGTATTCTCCCTTAACTTGGTTCACAACCAATTGGGAGTCTGAAAAAGCATGGAGTTGCTGAACTCCCAAACTTTTGGCGATCCGAAGTCCAGCGAGTAAAGCTTCGTATTCAGCCTAGTTGTTAGAATAATGGAAGGAGAATTGAAGTGCATACTCTATGGCATGACCATCGGGTTCGGCCAGTAGAAGACCGGCTCCACACCCAGTAGCGTTGGAAGCCCCGTCCAAGTGGAGCACCCACACGGACTTCGTCTTTTTCGAAGCTTCTTCTTCTATCGAAGGTACTTCGTCTTCGGACCTCTAGGTGTATTCAGCTAGGAATTCAGAGAGCATCTGGGCCTTCATAGCTGATCGGGGTTGAAAACTGATATCAAATTCACTTAACTTCACAGCCCACTTGGCTATCCTTCCTTAGGTGTTTGGAGATCGGAGAACGGCCTTGAGCGGTTGATCAATCAGCACTACGATGGCATGGGCATGGAAGTACGGCCGTAGTCGCTTCGTTGCAATCACCAGAGAGTATATCAACTTTTGCATCTTCGCATACCACGTTTCAACATCATGCAGAACCTTGTTGATGTAGTAGATCGGCTTGTGGGATCCGTCTTCATCTCTTCGGACAAGGACCGAACTGATTGCTTCATCTGAAGCAGAGAGGTACAAGTAAAGCACCTCGCCCGCTTGAGGTTTAGAGAGTAGTGGCGGGGTTTCTAGGTACTTCTTTAACTCTTCAAAGGCAGTGCGAGAGTCTTCAGACCATTCGAAGCCCTTTGACTACCGAAGTTCCTTGAAGAATGGGAGACATTTTTTGACTGAACGAGAAATGAACCTGCTTAGGGATGCAGTTCTCCCTGTTAACTGCTAGACTTCTTTCTTGCAGGAGGGATGTCTCATATCCTTTAGGGCTTGGATCTTCTCAGGATTTGTCTCAATTCCTCGTTTGGTGATAAGAAAACCCAAGAACTTATCCGAAGTGACCCCAAAGGTACATTTCGCTTGGTTCAACTTCATACGATAATGTCGCAAAGCACTGAATGATTCTTCCAGGTCTTGGATATGATCTTTTCGGAGGAGGCTCTTGACGATCATGTCATCGACGTAGGCCTCCATGTTCCTTCCTAATTGCTCTTCGAACACTTTGTTGATTATCCTTTGAAATTTTGTCCCGACGTTCTTGAGACCAAATGGCATCATCTTGTAGCAGTAGAGACCTTTGTCGGTGACAAAGGCCATCTTCTCCTCATCTCGGGGATCCATCCTGATCTGATTATAGCCAAAGAAAGCATCCATGAAGCTTAATAGTTGGTGGCCGGCAGTGGCATCGACCAGTTGATTAATCTTTGGAAGAGGGAAGCTATCTTTTGGGCAAGCCTTATTGAGATCTGTGTAATCGATGCAGATCCTTCACTTACCATTAGCTTTTTTCACCATTACTACATTGGCCAACCATTCGGGATAGTGGGCCTCTCGGATGAACCCTGTGCTAAGGAGTTTGCTTACTTCCTCATCCACGGCTTTCTCTCTTTTAGGAGCAAAGCTTCTTTTCTTCTGCCGGACTGGCTTATACCCGGGAGTAACTTCCAGCCGATGAGTGATTACTTCAAAAGGGATCCCTAGCATGTCTGAAGCTGTCCAGGCAAAGACATCGGCATTGTCTCTGAGGAAGCGAATCAGCTCCGTTCTGGTTTCTTCATCAAGCATACTCTCGATCTGCACAACTTTGGTGGGGTCTTCCTTTGTCAAAGGTACCAGAATAGTTTTTTCCACGGGTTCACCAGAATCTGTGGTGGTGTCTCTCGAATCCAACTGATCCAAGGTGGCAGAATCATTGAAATGCTTATCTTGGATCATCAGGCACTGTCGTGCCGCTCTCTAATCTCCTCTAACTTCTCCGACACCATTCCTGGTGTGGAAGCATACCAGGAGATAATGGGAGGACATCACGGTCTGAAACTTGTTTAAGACGGGCCGTCCGAGGATGATGTTGTAAGCCGAGGGGGCTCGAACTACCGTAAAGTTGATCGATAGTATTTTTTGTCGAGGTTCAGTGCCAAGGGTCACAGGCAATACTATTTCTCCCTCGACATCAACTTAATTACTCCTGAAGCCAGTGAGTGGTATAGGGGATCTCCGTAGTTGATGTCTAGGCAAACACATTTTAGATAATGTATCGTATATCAAGACATCAGTTGAACTTCCATTATCAATAAAGATTCACTGTACATCATAGTTGGCCACAATGGCTGAGATTATAATGGGATCATCGTGGGGGAGCTGGACTCTCACAAGGTCATCGTCGGAGAAGAGGATAGCGTTGTTGTCCTTGAGTCACTTTGGGATATCGTCCTCGTCTCTTCTCCAATCGATATGCCGATGTATCATCCCCACACCTCTATTGGTGGGCCTTTGATTCAGCAGTTCGACCTCTTCTGGAGGTGGCTGGGGAACAGTAGCTTTCGATCAAGGTCCTTGACGACCAATGTACCGCCCCAAATACCCTCTTTTGATGAGATCCTCAATCGCATCCCTCAACTGGATGCATTCTTCAGTATTATGGCCATGGTCTCGGTGGAATCGGCAGTATTTGTTCTTATTCCTCATGGAAGAGGAGGCCTTCATGGGACAGGGCCGTTGGAGATAGTTTTCTTTCTCTATCTCCATAAGGATCTTTTCTCGAGGAAGGTTGAGGGGGGTGTAGGAGTCGAATCTTCCTCCTAATGCTTTGGGCCTGGGAGGACTTCTTCGGCGGTCAATATATTTGTTGTTATTAAAGGTCGGGGGACCTTGTCCCCTGTTGTTCTTTTTTGAAGAGGGCTTTCCTTCAATCAGTCGTCGGTTGGTCGCCTGCTCTTCAGCATCGGCGTATTTCTGAGCCCTTGATAGGAGTTTAGCATAGCTTTTGGGGAACTTCTTATCCAGGGAAAAGGTGAGCCTGGATGTGTGAAGTCCCTTCTTCAGTGCAGACATGGTCACATGCTCGTTGAGATCGGGAATCTCAAGTGTGGCCGCATTAAACCTGGAGATGTAGTCTCGCAGGCTTTCTCCTTCGTTTTGGTGAAGGAGGAATAGTGTGTCCGTATTTTGGGGGGTCTTGCAACAAGTCCTGAAATGTAAGACAAATAATTTCTCTAACTCGAAAAAAGAATTGATGGTACATGGGCGTAGGCTTGAGTATCACATCCGAGCGGTTTTCTTTAAGATGGTCGGGAATGCGAGACAGTACATCGTGTCCGAAGCTCCTTGGATCATCATATGGGCCTTGAAACTGCCCAAGTGGTCGAAGGGATTGGAGGTGCCATCATAGGGTTCCATCTGGGGAACCCTGAAATGCCGAGGAATGACTTCAGCTATGATGTGGTCGGTAAAGGGCGGGCGCAGATCACATGCTGCCAAGTCGTCGTGGCCCCTTTACTCCCGCATCCTTGCCATCTCTGATTCGATGGCTTTGAACTTTCCATCATAATCAAGGAGAGCCTGCTTCGGCCCTTTCTCTACGGGAGTAAAGTCTTCGGAGGACGGTGCGGGAGTTTGCCTAGGCCTTTTCCCTTTTTGCGGGGAGTTGGCGGGCCTAAGTAACCTCGAACTTTGGCCTTCAAGAGAACGCCAAGAATGAGGGGAGAGATGTGTATTCCTCCCGAGGGGCTCTCTTTCTCCGAGACCGAGAGCTATGTCTGGAGACGGCCGATGGATTTCCCACTAGAAGAGCTCTGTTATGAAAATCTTGAACCATGGCCGTAATATTGGTGACCTGGTTTACAAGAGCTTCAAACTGCTGCAACCCCACGACAACTGTGGGCGGTGGAACGTCATTCTCTTTAGGTGGCGCACCCCCTAGGATGGAACACGATTTCGACTCGTGGAGGCGATTTGAGTCTTTCCTCTTGCCATCGGGATACTTCCCCTTGTTAGGGAGGGGAGCTTGAAGAGTGTTGGCGACTTGCCCCCTTACCTGGCACGCCAATCTATTGGCGTGGAGTCCATGTTCCGGCTGGTCGGAGCTACTGCACCACAGGACCGCTCCCCAGTTCACCTGCAAAACAGATCCCTTGCCGGAGTTGCTCCGGCGGGGGACACTCCGATGCCTAAGTCAGAAGCGGGCTTTAGCCACAGAATGGAGAAGATTCTAGAAAAGCAGAGGGAAAGGCTCTGTGAGTTTTTTTTTTTGTGTGCGTATATGCGTACCTCGAGCATTTCTTCTTACCACTATATAAGGGGATGTCCAGCCTGCGGATCCGTTCTTCTCCCAGTGATTACGGGGAGTTTATTTCTTCCCGTGATTGGCAATCGTGGGTTGTCATTGAGCGGTTCCGGCCAGACCGGAGGCATGGCAGCTGGACTTGCGCACCATAATCGTGGCATGGAAATAGTCGATAGTAACCATTGGTTACTGTTGCCTATCTGGGACAGATCGTGGATCCATCTTCATATTTCCCGCGCTTAGGGAGATTCTCATAATTAAATCGGGAATCTCTTCGTCTTCGGATATTCTCGGTCGGAGATCCTGTCTTCAGCATGAGTCAAGGACTTGGTATTTACCAAGGACCGGAGATCGTGTATTCGGCAGGAACCGAAGAGTATGTCCTCAGAAGTCGACAAGGAGCCTGGTCTTCGGTTAGTGCTGAAGACGTAATCGAAGGTCTTGCCTTCAGATGTCGTAGGCTGGCGGAGAGCCTTGAGTTGCCGATAGTTGGCCTGAACTTTCTAGGCCCGAAGTTGTTGGTTCGGAAAAAAGGTCATTGATCAGTCGAATCGATGTTCGGCTCGTACTTGGACCGGGATATCCCAACAACACCCATAACAATGCTTAGGTACACTCCCACACTAGCACATGGTAAAGTACCATGCAAGCTCGAATCCTGCACCGGTACAGGATGTGCTACTGTATTGGTAACGTATCAGCTTAGGACCTAGTATTAAGGCTTATTACATGTTAGCATGTTTTTTTTAAAAAAATAAAATTAAAAAAAAAAAGAAAAAAGAAGGTATCCCCCAACACTCTGCGCATACGGGGATCACATCAACACAATGCAATATGGCCATCAGCATGGATGGACACATTCTAGAACAATCTCATGATAGATATTTTATAAAAATCTAATACTTCAATCAGGGGTGGATCATACCAATTTTTTTAGAAAAATTAAAAAAAATATAAAAATAAAAAATATTAATAAATAATTAAAATTAATTTAAATATTTTTTATAAATATTATTTAAATTATATTTATCTTGTTTCATAAGATTAAATTCATTAATAATTGAATATACCATAAAACTTTTAGCTATCTTCTTATCGATATAAGTGACTAAATAATCAATAAAAAAATTATCTTTCATTTATTACATAATCTGGTCTTGACAATTTTCATTTTTGAAAATATTTTCTCTATAGTAGTAGTTGAAACCGGAAGAGTAATAAGCATCACAGACTCGTAGAGGATGCGCGCGCACCGGCCATAATAGTGGCAGCGTCACGCGGAGTACCATTGGCGCTGCACAAGATGATGATGCCAAAGATGATGGGGTGTGAGTGCAATAGCATTGGTGGGAGCCTGAGGCGTGGCGAGCACCCACCCGCCCGTGCCTTTAAAGATCCAATTATGCTATGCGATGGATCCGTCGCTAAGACAGTGCGCAGCTTCACCGCACGTAATGTTCGTCAGTGCAGCGAGGCTAACGAAGGCCACCGAGATGGCAGTCATAGGCCAGTGCATCGATAGTATCCGATCTTGTGTATGCGCAACCGCCTAATCTTGTTATGGGAGCGTTCTATTAATCGCATCACATGACAAGTTCGGCCATCATTTTATCCTTCGGTGTGGCGAATATAATGGTGTTGACTGCGTGCAGTGACTTCGACCATGGTAAATTCTAGAGACGGATGCTGGTTGAATAACAAAAAGAAAATTTTCTGTCTTCTCTTAAAAAATTATGAAAAAAATTTAATGAAAATGAAAAATAAAATTGATAGTGATCAAACTTTCAAATAGAAAAAGTTGATTTATAGTATTGATTTCATTTTAATTTTTTTTAAAAGATTTTTCAATTTATATTCAATATCTCTAAATTTAGAAGGGCCAAATATATAAATATATATATATTTAAAAGTTTACATAAAATCTTAATTTATAAAAAAATAAAAAAAATTAAGGGGGGCAAGGGGCCTCCTTGCCCTCTCGATAGTCCATTCTTGTACATATTTAAAAATTTACAAAAAAAAATTTAACTTATAAAAAAATATAAAAAAAAATAAGGGGGGCCAAGGCCCCCCTTGCCCACCCCCCCCCCGGCGGTCCGCCCTTGACTTCAATAATTCTTTGACCATGACCCTTGGGGAGTTAAAAGAAGAACTTCGCCATAGGCCAGGACGGTACGAAGTTACTGGATTTTTAACCGAAATAATATTAAAAAAATATTTCTCAAATTAATGCTGGTCGGATTTTATTTATGGATTTAGGTGTACGGCGTCTTCAAAAAAAGACAAAATAAAAAGTGAAATCACGAGTTGAACACGCGATTTAAAAAAAAAAATAAAAATAAAAATAAAAAAAATGCTTGAAATCGCGGGTCCAACCCATGATTTCTCCTCCATCTTTTTTTATTTTAAATTTTAATAAAAAATTAAAATTAAAAAAAAATAAAAAAAAAAATAATAATATGATGCTATAATATTTTTTTAAAATTATTATAACCTGCGATTTCGCAATCCGGTCGCCGATCCGGCCACCAGTCTGATAGCCAGTCCGGCTCCGGCCATCGATCCAACAACCAGTTCGGCTGCTAGGTCGGTGCCAGTCTGATCGCCAGGCTGCCAATCCGGCCACTAGTCTGACAGTCGATCATCGGTCTGACGGTCGATTCGGTCGCCAAGATCCGGCCGCCGATCCGACCGCCGGTCCGACCATCGATTCGACCGCCGGTCCGACCATCGGTCCGACCGCCAGTCCGGCCATAAGGGTCCGACATTGGACCGGTGCTAATCCGATCGCCAGTCCGGTCACCAGGTCGATACTAGTCCAGTTGCCAGTTCGATCGTATAGTATCCAATCAGATTAGTGATCAGACGGTGGCCATACTTTTTTAATTTTTTTTTAAATTTTTTAAAAAAATTTAGATTAGTGATCAATACCAGTCCGAGTGGCCCGTAACTTTTTTTTTATTTTTTATTTTAAAAAAAACTAGATTTTATTATATTATTTTAATTTTTTTAAATTTTATTATATTATTTTAAATATTTCAAATATTAGAAATTTATTATGTTATTTTAAATATTTTAAATTTTATTGTATTATTTTAAATATTTTATTATATTATTTTAAATTTCATTATTTATTTTTTAAAATTTTATTAGATTAAAATTTAATTAAAAAAGAATATTTATGTCATGCATTTAATGTGATGGGATTTTTTTTAATTCCCTAAATATTTTTTTAAAAATAAGCTACCAATGATATTTTCGAAATTAAATCAAATATTATGAATGGTATTTTCGAAAAAAAAAAATATAGTGACTAAATAAAAAATATTTTTTAGCTATTAATTTAAATATTTTTTATAAATATTAATAAATTATATTTATTTTGTTTCATAAGATTAAATTCATTGATAATTGAATGTACCATAAAATTTTTAGTTATCTCCTTATCGATATAAGTGACTAAATAATCAATAAAAAAAATATTTTTCATTTATTGCATGATCCGGTCATGACAATTTTTATTTTTGAAAATATTTTCTCTATAGTAGTAGTTGAAACCAGAAGAGTAATAAGCGTCACGGACTCGTAGAGGATGCGCGCGTACCGGCCATAATAGTGGCAGCGTCACGCCGAGTACCGTTGGCGCTGCACAAGATGATGGTGCCAAAGATGATGGGGTGTGAGTGCAATAGCATTGGTGGGAGCCTGAGACGTGACGGGCACCCACCCGCCTGTGCCTTTAAAGATCTAATTATACTATGCGATGGATTCGTCGCTAAGACAGTGCGCGGCTTCACCGCATGCAATGTTCGTCAGTGCAATGAGGCTAACGAAGGCCACCGAGATGGCAGTCATAGGCTAGTGCATCGATAGTATCCGGTCTTGTGTATGCGCAACCGCCTAGTCTTGTCATGGGAGCGTTCTATTAATCGCATCACATGACAAGTTCGGCCATCATTTTATCCATCGGTGTGGTGAATGAAATGGTGTTGACTGCGTGCAGTGGTTTCGACAATGGTAAATTCTAGAGATGGATGCTGGTTGAATAACAAAAAGAAAATTTTCTGTCTTCTCCTAAAAAATTATGAAAAAAATTTAATAAAAATGAAAAATAAAATTGATAGTGATCAAACTTTCAAGTAGAAAAAGTTGATTTATAGTATTAATTTCATTTTAATTTTTTTTAAAGATTTTTCAATTTATATTCAATATCTTCAAATTTAGAAGGGCCAAATATATAAATAAATATATATATATATATATTTAAAAGTTTATACAAAATCTTAATTTATAAAAAAAATAAAGAAAATTAGGGGGGCTGAGGGGCCTCCTTACCCTCCCGATAGTCCATTCTTGTATATATTTAAAAATTTACAAAAAAAAAATTAACTTATAAAAGAATTTTTAAAAAAATAAGGGGGGCCCAGGCCCCCCTTGCCCCACCCCCGGGCGGTCCGCCCCTGACTTCAATAATTCTTTGACCATGACCCTTGGGGAGTTAAAAGAAGAACTTCACCATGGGCCAGGACGGTTCGAAGTTACTGGGTTTTTTACCGAAATAATATTAAAAAAAAAATATTTCTCAAATTAATGCTGGTTGGATTTTATTTATGGATTTAGGTGTACGGCGTCTTCAAAAAAAAAAAACAAAAGAAAAAGTGAAATCACGGGTTGAACTCGCGATTTAAAAAAAAATAAAAAAAATGCTTGAAATCGCGGGTCCAACCCACGATTTCTCCTCCATCTTTTTTTATTTTAAATTTTAATAAAAAATAAAAAATTAAAAAAATTTAAAAAAAATTAAAAATAAAAAATAATAATATGATGCTATAATAATTTTTTTAAAATTATTATAACCTGCGATTTCGCAGTTCGGTCGCCGATCCGGCCACCAGTCTGATAGCCAGTCCAGCTCCGGCCATCGATCCAACAACCAGTTCGGCTGCTAGGTCGGTGCCAGTCCGATCGCCGGGCTGCCAATCCGGCCACTAGTCTGACAGTCGATCATCGGTCTGACGGTCGATCCGGTCGCCAAGATCCGGCCACCGATCCGATCGCCGGTCCGACCATCGATCCGACCGCCAGTCTGACCATCGGTCCGACCACCGATCCGGTCATAAGGGTCCGACGATTGGACCGGTGCTAATCCGATCGCCAGTCCGGTCACCAGGTCGATACCGGTCCTGTTGCCAGTTCGATCGGTATCAGTATCCAATCAGATTAGTGATCAGACGGTGGCCATACTTTTTTAAAATTTTTTTAATTTTTTTTTAAAAATTTAGATTAGTGATCGGTACCAGTCCGGGTGGCCCGTAACTTTTTTTTATTTTTTATTTTAAAAAAATTTTAGATTTTATTATATTATTTTAATTTTTTTTAAATTTTATTATATTATTTTAATTATTTCGAATATTATAAATTTATTATTTTATTTTAAATATTTTAAATATTATTGTATTATTTTAAATATTTTATTATATTATTTTAAATTTCATTATTTATTTTTTAAAATTTTATTAAATTAAAATTTAATTTAAAAAAAATATTTATGTCGTGTATTTAATGTGGTGGGATTTTTTTTTAATTCCAAAATAAGCTATCAATGGCATTTTCAAAATTAAATCAAATATTACGAATGGCATTTTTAAAATTAAATCAAATATTATGAAGGGTATTTTGGAAATTAAATCAAAATCATGAATTCGAAAATTTGATTTAATTTTTAAAATGCCCTTCATAATGTTTGATTTAATTTCAAAAATACCATTCATAATATTTGATTCGAAAATATCATTGGTAGCTTATTTTTTAAAAAAATATTTAGGGAATTAAAAAAATCCCATCACATTAAATGCACATCATAAATATTCTTTTGTAATTAAATTTTAATCTAATAAAATTTTAAAAAATAAATAATAAAACTTAAAATAATATAATAAAATATTTAATATAATACAATAAACTTTAAAATATTTAAAATAACATTATAAATTTATAATATTTAAAATATTTAAAATAATATAATAAAATTTAAAAATTTAAAATAATATAATAAAATCTATAATATTAAAAATATTAAAAAAGCCACCCGGACTGGTACCGATCACTGATTTAAATTTTAAAAAAAAAATTAAAAAAATTTTAAGAAAGTTCGGCCACCGTTCGATCACTGATCTGATTGGATACTGATACCAATCAAATTGGCAACCGGACTGGTATCGACCTGGTGACGGACTAGTGGTCGGATTAGCACCGGTTCAATCACCGAACCCTTGTGGCCGGACCCGCGGTTGGACTGGTGGCCGAATCTTAGCGACCGGATCGACCGTCAGACTGGTGACCGATTGTCAGACCAGTGGCCGGACTGGTAGCTAGACCGATGATTGGAGTGGCACCGACCTAGCAGCCGAACTGGCTGTCGAATTGATGGCCGGAGCTAGACTGGTAGCTAGACCGGCGATTGGACTGGCACCGACCTAACAGCTGAACTGGCTGTCGGATCGATGACCGGAGCCGGACTGGCTATCAAACCGGTGGCTGGATCGACGACCGGACTGCGAAATCACAGGTTATAATAATTTTAAAAAAAATATTATAGTATCATATTTTTATTTTTTATTTTTTAAAATTTTTTATTTTTTTTTATTAAAATTTAAAATAAAAAAGATAGAGACGAAATCATGAGTTGGATCCATGATTTCAAGCATTTTTTTTATTTTTATTTTTTATTTTTTTCCGAAATCGCGGGTTAAACCCGCGATTTCACTTTTTGTTTTTTTTTTTCTAAGATGCCGTATAACTAAATCCATAAATAAAATCCGACTGGTGTTAATTTGAAAAATATTTTTTTATATATTATTTCAATCAAAAACCTTGGAGTTACCAACCAGCCATCGAGTAATAATCATAAACTTTGTCAGAAGTTGCAGATGATGAACCTTTCAAAAAATGTAGGAAAAATTATAACAAGAAAATATCAAGAAGAGATACGTTCACTTCAGCAATACATGCCATGAAAAATCATGACAAGTGGGTAGGCCTCACTAAGCATGTCATGCCCCGATCCGAGCTAGGCATATGATAGATGATTGCACATCTTTAGGATTCAATCCTATCGAATATGCAAAGCCTATCCTTCAATTTAATATCCAAGTTATGGTAAAGAACAAATTTCACTAATTATTTATTTAATTCTAAAATTTTCTGTCAAGGTTAACAGGTAGATAAAATTCAACTAAAATTTAAGATAAATCATAAACTAAGGAATTAACACATAAATCCTAGTTTCTCACTGACTGGTTTCAAAGTCCGATTGATCTTTCGAATCTATAATAAAGATATAGAAAATATAGGGTGAGCTATATAGGCTTAATAAGTTATCATCACCTCTAATATATGCATAAATATGACAACAATAAATCACAAACATACATAAATCATACATCACAGAAGAACCAGTTCACGACAAATTAAAATGCAACATCACATTAATATGCACATTCAATTATAAACGACATGACTATGGATAGCCAATCATTTACTTTACTCTTTTAGCCCCTCTAACCATGGCTATGATCAGCTCGTGACTAGCTCTGAAAGAGACAAATCTTGACTACACATACCGAAATCAATCATGTGCCAGTGATCGCCCTACTAGAGGTCCGGAAGGAAACTAGCTATGATATCATATAAGAAAATATGCATCCTCAGCATGTGCCAGTGATCGTAACAAAGAAAGGGCAACTAGCTCTTGACTACATATATCGTACACCGGTCATATACCAGTGATCGTCCCACTAAAAATCCGGAAAGAAACTAGGTCCTCGTGTGATCATAGTCGGACTAGAGAGCGTCAATACCAACACACAAAATAATGAATGCAATCCAATGTAGATCAAATTATACCACACACATTTTACATTGTACAACAATCATAACATATTTAGCATGTAATATTATAGGTCAAGATAATTTACCTAAAACTAATTCTATTAGGAACACGCAACTCGAACCCTATATCCTCGTACTCCCATACCGATAAAGGTAATGAAGGATTTGATAAAATAAGTTAAATAATTAATCCTAAATTCAAGAAAAAGAAAATAAGATAAAGATTTTTTTTTCGATCTGGTCTAAGGCTAGGCTCGATCTAGATATCTATTTAGGTCCAGTTGATGAAAATCGGATTAATCAATAGAAACAATCTAAATACCCAAATTAATTTTATAAAATTTATTTATATATTTTTTTATTTTTTTCTCTCTCCTCTTCTCATCTTCGCTATCCTTTTCTCTCTCTCCTTCCTCACTCTTCCTCTTTCTCTCTCTCCTCTTTCTCCTCTTTCTCTCTCTCTTTTTTTCTTTTCTTTTCCTTCCTTTTCTTTCCTTTTTTTTTTTTTTCTTTCTTCTTCCTCGACTTCTTTCATTTTGGTTTGGCCTGAGCGAGCCTTCCATGATTATCGAAAGCCATGGATGGTGATGGATGGGAAAGGAAGCTTGTCAGCTTGGTCAGATAGAGGAGTCAGGCAACATAGCTACCAGCGACCGTCCGGCTCAAGGAAAAATCGAAAGAATCCAAAATCAATATCCCTATTATATCATTCCTAAGAAAGATTTAAGAGAGAGGGAACTCACCGGTGGTTGATAAAACCGTCGGCCACTTATCGAAGAGGAGGAAGACGGTAGAACGGGGTCGATTGTGCGTCCTTAGAGACGGTGGAAAGGGGTTTTAAAGAGGAAGAATGTTGGAGTTTTCCTCGCCGTACGGGGAAGAATCTTAGCCGATCGGTCACCCATCCCTCCATGACACTCCATCGGCCGAGTTCGACTGCCTTACGACCTCCCTTCCGGCTTCTCCGGCGAGATCGTTGGCTAGATAAACAGAGACTCGGTCTCTTATTTTATTTTTTTTCTGAATTTTGAACTGAAGTTGGCAAGAACTATCCAATAGATCCAAAAATCGGGTTTTCACGGTCTCGAATTTTGACCAAAGTGAAACAAAGGTGCTGGGATGAAGAAATACAACTGAGAAGTAAAAAATGACTCTCGTGGAATCCATGCACTTTCTTTATCTTGGCACTTCGAGTGATCAATGTCCGGAACGTGTACGATATGAATTCATAAGTCAGCTAGTTCTTTATATTTATATCAAAGTTTGTCGAGTTCACTCACCATAAATCCATTTGAGTGCAAAAACTCGCCGTAGATTACAATCGATTGGAAAGTTTGTTACAAGCTTCGAAGGTTGTAGTAGATCGATCGATTCAAACACATTGCAAGGTTCTAAAAGGAGCGGTATCCCCTGCTACCAGACTTCCTCCAAATAATTGCTTACCATCAGAGTGGAAATATCGGATATTATTTCCCGAATCAATAATTGAATAGATTTTTCTAGAAATAAAATAATGGCTACTTACTAGCCATTAATTTATAGGAGGAAATAACAGATGAAAAAAGGGTTATTGCTCGTTTATGGCCCAAGCAATCTGGAATGTGGGAGGGGTGAACCGGGGATACACCATTGAAATAATTTATATAATAATAGTGATACCATTAAACCTACGTATGCTCCACTTGCCTGGGTCCTATTCTTTCACCGAAGAATCCTCCAGGGAAATTCAAATTCCCCAATATATTATACAAGCACAGCTATCTTGTGCATCATATCTCTCTCTCTTTTTCTTTTTCTTTTCTTTTTTTTTTTTTTTTTAAGAGTACATCATATCTCTTACCAGAAACCTATAATAAGAGTTAAATATGGAATGATAAATGCTCATCTAAAATATTATAATATCATGAATAAAGATGGAGCCTGGGGTTCTCATTGCATATAAATGGCAGATATGACAGTACCCATTGAACTGCTATGCCATGTAAAATTAATGGCCTTGAAATGCTATTCCTTTATCGCACCTATCCTCCAACTTCCTGAATCACATTATTATATGCTAACTTAAAATTCAATTTCTTCGTATAACTCTCGTACAAAACGAAATTCTTCCCGAGTTCAAGCCAGATCAATAAAATATTTCGATAAGATATATGAATTGCGCCTTTTGCTTATACATGAAAGAAAAACAAAAACAAGAAATTTTTTTTTTTTTTTTTTTTTTACTTTGGTCAAATTTAGACATGGATCAATGTTAGAGCCGTCTAACAGGATAATACATGTTAGATTTTTGAACCGGTGGTTCGGATCTAACAAAGAGTACCTCCAAAGGAAAATGCAAACATCTCCTCAAAAAGTCTAAAAAAAAAGAAATTGGGAACACGTATAAGAGATCAAATAACTAAGCATGGGCAAGATCAGACCACGGAAGTTAACCATCAAATATAGGATTTAAGTTATATTATGTTATATTTTTTATTTTTTATTTCTAAAAATATTTTTTTAATTTTTTGATTTTTGCTATGTAACAAAAATTAAAAAAAAAGTAAAAATCACATGTATACACGCATATGTATATATGTATGTAAGCATGCATGCACACATATATGCATGGATGAATGTATGGATACGTATAAACATGCATGTATGTATGCATGTATATATGGATGATGTATAATATATGCATGCATGTATGGAGATATGTATGTATAGATATACGAATATTTGTATGTATGTATATATGGATAGATGTATATATATATATATGTGGATATATGTATGCATGTATGAATATATGTATATACAAATGTATGTATGCATGCATGTATAGATAAATGCATGCATGCACGTATTTAGTAAGATTTTGTAGTTGTTATTTTAAAAATAAAAAAAAATAAAAAAATAAAAAAGTTTTACATTTGTTTTGAAAAATATTTTTAGTTTTTATTTTTTTACTTATTATGATATTATCTAATATTTTTTTTATTTTTAAAAATAAAAAATATTTTTTAAATAATTAATTAAATATACTTTTAAAAATTATGCGAATAAATAAAGAAAGATTCACGGTCGGACTCCCGTTCGCCTCATCGGCGGCCGCCGACCGCCGAAGGGACGTGAAAGCATCTGAAGACTCTGAAGGGTATTCCAACTACCGGGCACGCTCGTGAATGAGATATATTTATTATTTATTTGATGTCGGTGTCCCGTACGCACCAGATTCCAGCGAGAGATAATGATTCGGAAGTTGGATTAGATAAAAATTCCGGTAACTTTATCAAAACTTTGGATAACTAAAAATTTAAAAATAATAATAAAATTTTAAAAATAAAAAAAATTTATTTTTTAATCTAATCGAATATATGAGTGATAAATTTTGATATTGTTTGGATTTAGAGGGGTCTGGGTCGAGCGCTCCCGAACCCTGATCGGCCAGGGGCCTAAATCTCTTGACCCCTCACCTGGATTCAGTAAAACAAATTAATACTATGATTAACACCCTAAAATAAATTTAACACTATCATTGGCTTTATCTCTTTTATGCTTAAACCGTAGCCAACGCTCTAACCCTTTATCTCCCGTATTCAACTCCTTCTACGAGATACTGTTTAATTTAAAATCACCAAGTCAATTAAAATAGAACAGTATTTGACTGAATTCAGTATTAACCTTGGCTATGATCTCCTATAATAATAAAAAAATTATTATGGTACTTCAAAAGATATTTTTTAATTAAAATTTTAATTATTTGATCTCGGTGATCGGGATTTATTCATCTTATGTACACGATAATTTTGTCAAAATTTAAAATTATTTTATTATCTAAAAAATTCAGATTTTGCCGGTTCTACTTTTTTTTTAATTAAAAAATCAAATATTTTTTCCAACCATTTGAACCCAAAAAAATTTTTAAATATAAAAAATATAATATTATATTATTATAAATATTTTTTATAATAAAATATTATAATAAAAGTATTATAATAAAATTTAAATAATAAAGGATCTCAAGTTTTGAAGGTTTGATCAGGTGGAGGCTCGATAAGGCTGGGTTACGTTACACAATTCTCCGACTCTGGGTCATACGTCACGTGTTCTGTACGTTTGAACCTTGAAAAGCTACTCTCATGATGGCAGGTGCCTGGCTATCTCTCTTTCTTTCCAAAAACACGTGGATGGACGCAGATTCGACGGCAAGGAACAGTGGACGTTCCGACGGACACGCATCAAGCCATCCTTGACTCCGTTGTGATGGTGGACCCCATTGGGCCGATAGTCTCCAAACCGACATCAATTTTTAAAACACGCGCTTGACCTTGGAGGTCACCGTGACGCCCGGTGCGACGCTATTGGAATCAAAGGGTCACCGGACGGAGACCAGTCATCTCCCGTGCGGCCTGGCATCACCGCCTCTTGTCGTTGTCGGCCAGTTTTCGTGCGGAGAGTGAACCGGCGGAACAGCGGAACCCGCGGATTATGACGGTTGTTTTCTTTCAAATAACGCCGTGGACTGTATCTAACGGTCAGGTACATACCCAAATCCACACTTTCCTCTCCGAGGATTAGTGAAAAGAGGATTAAAAGGGATTAAACAAAAGGCATATTTGGTTAGAAAATTAGGATAAGCGGAAATACCCTGGTCCTCCAAAATTGAACTCAGACTTTATTCTGTATTATTTAAATTATATTTCGATTCCAATCAACCAAACACACCCTGTTATTAAAGCTAACTTACGATGTTCCATCTTTCGGATAATTAGTATTGGGACAGCCACCACAATCATCCAAATCCTAACCAAAAGATTGTCTTAACCACCGTGCAATGGAAAAAGAAAAGATGGCCTAGGGCCATCCACTTTTTCTTTCTTCCCTAATATGGGAGTGACACCTATCCACCATCTGATTCTTAGATCGTGATGGACAATCCAATCAAGGATCCCGTAATCATCCACTGCACCGTCTCTCAGGAGGAAAACGACAAGGCATTAATACTCTCACTTCTCGAGGCAAATCTCCGCTTCGAAAACTGAGAGTAGGAGGGCAACTGTTGGGATATCCCGGTTCAGCTATAAACCAAACTCCGATTCGACTGGTCGAAGCCTATTTCTCCGGACTACGGACTTTGGACCAAGCAAGGGACATGCCAACTGCAGGCAACCCATGGCTTCATGCCGGGTCACAACATCCGGAGGCCGGCCCTTCGGGTAACGTCTTCGGCCTCGGTCGAATACCGAATTACTCATCGACTTCCAAAGGTGCGTACTTCGATCCCTGCCGTAGACATGATCTCTGGTCCCGGGGAAATACCAAGTCTTCGGTCCACGCAAGGATAAATCCAAAGCTTGGACCACGATCTGGTTCATAAAGGCAACTGTGACCAACGATTACAATCGACACTCATCACGCCATGATCATGGCGCGTAACTCCTGCTGCCATGCCTCCAATCTGGCCAGAACCGCTCAATGACAACCCACGATCGCCAATCATGGAAGAGATTGGCTCCCCATGATTACCGAAAAAAGAGCAGGTCGCAGGCTTTCTTTTAAATAATGGTAAGAAGGATTGCTGGGGAGGTATGCGCGAACATCCTCGCTCACATACGCTTATAATCTCCAAGAGCCTTTTTCTCTTCCACTCTCCACACCTTCCCCATTCTGTGGCTGGGATCAGCCACTGACTTAGGCATCGGAGTGTCCCCCGCCGGAACAACTCCGGCAAGGGACCTGTTTTGCAGGTAAACCAGGAGCGGTCCTGCGACGCAGCTACTCCGACCGGCCGATCCAGGGACTCCACGCCAACAATTAGATATAAATAATTATAATTATATTATAACTAGTAATTGGATCTTTATATCATCTTAATAAAAATATTTTTATATTAATATTTTTTAATGAGAAAAGAAGGTTGAAGCCAACCAAATTTATTAAAAAGGTTGATGTGAGAAAAAAATTCCTCACCGGCATCCCAAGAACCTTCAGGTCATACACATGGAAGAGTACTATCGAGCATCGAGCCATGTATCAGTTCATCCATCATTCAGAAAGATAGATATCACTTTGATCCCCTTCTTCGATTTTTGTAACCTATAAAGTCATGACCCCCTCTTAGAATATCCATGTAGATGAATGACACCTATCGGCAAGGATGAAAGGAGTCAGCTGAAATGACCCCTCAACGGTCGATCAAGACAAAACTTGGCATTGGTTGCCTACATAGGAGCCCTTCAGATGATACATGCTCGGCTTCACCTTCAGCCTCCGAGATTGGTTTGATCGAATGGGATCATTAAGATGCCCCTCGAGCAAACGATGAAACATCACCAATGGTTACATTAGGCTAGGATGAATCTTGCACCCTCGGACCTTGACCAGCAAAGCCAGCCATGCCTTGACCCTCGGCCAGCGGAGCCATCCATGCCTTAGCCCTTGGCTAGCAGAACTAACCGTGTCTCAACCCCCCGCCAATGGGTTCAACTTCTAGTTCTGGCACATAAAGCAAGTCTTAACTGATATCTTTAGCCTCTAAAAGACAACGGCACCCCAATGTTGCACCGATGGACAATACACGAAGATTGTCTAACACCTCTTCTCATGTACTCAAAAGCATAATCCAAAAACCGCATCTCGTGATCTCTAATAAATCCTCCTCATTAAAGGGGACACAACCTATTCCAGATAATTGTCCAAATTGTTATTAATGAAAGCGGCTGGCTACGAGATAAAATCACATCATTAGAAAAATAAGTAGAAGGCTTAACTTTTTGTCCAACTCTTTAATAGAGTCACATGGCCAGTCAAATCTTGCCAGTCCATTAAGAATTTTCATATTTCTAAAATACATATGCTATCTAGCCTATAAAAGAGAGCTCTTTGAAAGCTCTTAAGGTATGTTTTCATGAGCTCCATCTATCCCACTCTATTTTTTTTCCTGCTATTGTCTAATATTGACTTGAACACGAAGTGTCTCCATCAGAGCAACTTCTAGAAAGATTTTTTTGTAGGTACAGTCTGTGAACACCAACTTCTCTAGTGAACTCTGGTAGCAGGTGTAGGGTTTTGCATGGTGCTCCCAAGCCTTGGAGAGACTTGGGAGGCCATGGCAGGGATGCTGAAGGCGATCCCTAGAGCTTGGGGGCGTGTCCCAAGCTATCTTGGATGATGGGGACCTCACCCGCATGGATCCCGGAGCAAGCACGAATCTTGGAGCTGCACGAATCTCGGAACATATCCAGAATAAATTTAGGATTTATCTTTTATTTGAAATTTGAATTAAGATTTGGTTGGTTAGGATTGAGATATAGATAGGCTTATCTTATCCTATCTTGTGTTTGAATTTGAATCATCTCTATCTTTTTATCCTGTATTCAAATTCAAATAAGGGTTGGATATGTCTATAAATACCACCCCCAGTCCTCTATAAAAAATAGTTTTTGGAGAAAAAATTTTGAGTTTTTTAGAAGAGTGATTCTTTTCGCCTTTGCCTTCGGGCATGGGCATGAGGCCCTAGTTATCCCCCTTCCCAACCCATTTTCTTTAACCCCTCATTATCTTTGAGATTCAACTTAGCACCTCCAAGTATCGAGGAGGGTATAATGCTTCCACCCCCATTATTTCCTTCACCACCCTTAACAAAAAAATCTAAAAAAATATGATACCTTAATTTTGGTGACTTCTAGGCTCACCAACGGTCCACCCATCTGTCCCCCATCACTAGAGGTGTTCCAGGAGATTTCTGGGATTGTTTTCCAGAGCTCTGAGTCAATTTGGATCATGGCATGTTGGGTCAGGGGCTTGATCCAAGATTGAATGTTTTTCTTATATGACTTAGGGGGGAGTTTTTTTAAGAGATTGTACATAACCCATTTGGGTTATGGGATTTGGTCCAAGTTTGTTAAGTTGTTAGGAAGTTAGCTAGTTGGTTGGTTAGTTGGTTGGTTGTAACTAACTAGGAAGCTCAACCACCTGAAGAGTCATAATTTGGTTTGGACCAAGAAGATCAAGAAGTCCTAGCCCAACCATGTGAGGATTGTAAACATCCAAGAAGTGGTTGGTACCCAAGAATTCCAAGAAGACCATCCCATGTGCTTTTATAAGTGGGAGGGGCATGCGGTTTTGCTTAGACCGGTGTGGTCTCACGGTGACAAGAGAGAAACCATGAGAGAGAGGGGGCGTGAGCCCCTCTTGGACGTGAGCCCCTCTTGGGGCGTGAGAGGGCTTGGACGGTTCCAGGAGAGAAAGGAAGGCATGCGTGAGGGAGTCCATGTGTGAAGACTTTTTAGTTCTTGGATCGTGGAGATTTTTTGGTGTCGAGAGATGTTCCACGGGACTTTGGAGAAGGGAAAGCCAGCGTGAGGTATTGTCTGCAGGTGGGGGCTTCTACTCGGGTTTGTGAGAGAAGGCCGGTGTCCTGTTTTTGTTGTCTTGTAACAAGGTTCTTCTCCAAAGAATTAATGAAAGCAATATCTTTTTTTCTCCTATATCTCTCTTGTGTTTCCTTGTATGAATCTTGAATCCAAGAATAGATTACTTCTGCTGCATATAGGTGCTGGTCCAGACCTCCCAACAAGTGGGATCAGTGCCTAAGAATCTCAACAGCAAGTCAAATTAGTTACAATAAAGGTAAAAAATAATATTAAATGTATAAGAAGTATAAAAAGAGGGAAAAGTCATTGATAATTTATTGGATTTAGTGAGATTAAGATTATTGTGATGATGAAACTTGAATGCATATTTCTTGTATTAATGTTAAAAGATTTTATCAACTCAAGTAGCTAGCTAGCATCGTTGCCACCGCAAAATGCTTCTTCCCCTCAAGTTTCATGAACTTTTGCTTACAAGGATCAAGTTAGTGATTTTCTTCTATTTTATTTCTAAGAAAATGCTAGGAGTTTTGGTTAGATGAAAGTAAATTGCGTGGATCCTCTTATGAGAAGCTGTGTGTGATTGAGTAGAGTTCCACATTGCTCTTGATTTGGCACTCCTCGCCTTGAAATGTTTGCTAAGTAGACAACATTTTGGATGACCAGAATCGAAGTTACGTACCCAACAAAATAGTTTTCAATATATCTTAGAGCTAACGCATATAGCAATATTTTCATCTTGATGTAATAATAATTATATCTTTGACTTCAAATTAGAAGTTTTATTACCTATTATCACCATTTCTGGATCCCTCTTTTCCCAGGCGGACCTTGCCGTGACTTTAGACTTCAGCTACCACAGCCCATCAATTTTTACTTTGATATCAAAGGGAGACCTACTCCAAACAAAGGTAGAGGGCTATGGTTGTACAAGATTTAAGATGCTCTGCTCTCTATACTGCATGGAATTAGGAAGTTTAAAGACCTTTTAAGATTAACTCATCCAATCAATTATCCTTTTTTGATGAATTAATTTTCTTTTAGACAGCCGGTCCTGACTATGAGTTTTAAAATCCTCACAATAATGTCTTAAAATGAAAATATACCATGATTAAAGATTCGATTCAATGCATTACAGGAATCAAGCATGATATAGACTGAAAATGATAGCAAGATAATCTCGTGATTTGGTCGACTCCATGGAACATATGCTTTCTATGGCTTAGATGATGTGTAGTTGGTTTCCTTTTGCAACTCCATAATTTGAAAACTACGGAGAATTTTAGAATTTTATTTTAAAAGATTCAAAGTTTTAAATAAAATTTTAATTCTTTCCTTTCTTAAATAATTCGAAAGTTTTAAAATTTAATTTTAATAGTCCCATATTGAATGCTTAAATAATGCAAGTTATCTTGCGTTTATAGATATTGTGTCCATCAAAACTCAGGTTAGGTTTTAAAGATAGCGAGCAAGTGACCATATACGTAATTCAAATATTGGTTATGATAGGCTAGCATATTACATATCATATTATAAAATAAATTTGATTTTTTTTCTTTTTTCATATCTTAGCAACGTATCATGTTTGATTTTTTTTTCCTTGTCAATTTCAATGTTATAATAAATGCTTCCTAGAATTTATATATTTTCTTAGGTAGGCAGCACAATTTATATGTTGCCTAAATATTATAGAGAGAAAGAATTACATTTCATGAAAATCCAGTCAGGGGGCAATGACCGCAAACTTGCCTTTTAATGCGAGAAACTTCGTATTTCGAACTTTGTGAGGTACCGTTCAAAGGCGAAAAACAAATCAAATTTTAGTCCTTGCATCCTCCTCCCTGTCTCTTTCCAAAATTTCGTAGAACCAAGAATGATAGCTGACAGTCTTTTCACATAAAACTGGCTTTAAAGACTTGCCTCGTGTTGATAGATTTCAACTTTGAAGACCGATTTCTACAGTCGGGTGCAGCAAATAGATTTCAAACAAGGCCGAGAATAATCTAAAAATTTATATATGGACATGCCTTGCTAACTCTGGAAAAATAATTATTTTTCCAGATTTATGGATATACCTTGGTAACTCTGTAAAAATAATTATTTTTCAGGGGAAAAAAAAGAAAAAAAAAGGAAACCCATGGGTCCACTGCTGCCCAGGTGTGAATGGGATCGTCGCTTGGAGTACATGTACAGAAGGGCGCTTGTCATGAACAGGGCGTTGTCCTACGAATCAACGAGACATTAGCCGGCAAAATACTAACGCCGCTACACGTACAACAAGAAATAGTCCAAATCTTTTATTATTAACGGCCGTTACATAACACCACTTATCTTTCTGCGTTGTCTTATTCCTGACGAGGGACCGGTAGAAGCCGACCACCACATCAGCCATCCCAATCCACGTTCTCTCGAATATATTATCTTAAATTATATTTTCTTGGCCACGATCGCTTCTTGGAAGACATCGGCATGATGATCTCATCATACGACGGCGTCGTCACCGTGGGGGCACCGTAAGGATCCGGTGTACATGATCGCGGGGGAAGGCGGAGGATCTATGCTCCTGCGGCGACGGCGGATCTCCGGAGTTCAGGCTCGGGCCGGGGCGCCGGATAAATGCCCCACCGCGGGGATCTAGGGCTTCCCGGCGCCGCCCTGGTCGCCCTCCTCCTTGGTCCTCTCCTTGCCCTGCTGCTAAGCCGGCGGTGGAGGCTCGCAGCGGCGCGGCAGGAGGAGGTCATGCGCCTCGCGTTCCTTGCTGCGGAGGAGGCCACCCGGGCGGAGGAGGAGGCGGTCATCGATTACCGCCCCATCACGGCTGCAATCGCCACCGGCAAGGGGCCACGGCCGTCGCAGTGCGCCGTGTGCTATAGCCCCACCAACACGAGGTGCTCTCGGTGCAAGGCCATCAAATACTGGTAAGTGGGCGTGGATTCCCCATCTCGTTCTCTGTTTCCGAATCACAATTAATGTGCTAGGTTTCATGGAGAATTTGTTCGAATTTTCTCAAATTTTTGCTTCTGTTGGGGTTTCATTTGGTTCATTAGTGTGCGAGCTTCAAAAAATTGGTCGGATTAGGGCTTCCATGTTGATTTTCTCTAGGTTCGGCTTGTGCATCTATGCAAACCAAAGCTCATATATGTAAAATTTCATCTTTTTCCGAAAGCTTTCCGACTTGGTGCACAACACTGTCTTAGGTACCTGACTTCTTTCAATTTGATGTTTATAAATGTTTGGGTTAGACGAAAAGAATCATGAGAACAATCGGAGAGTTCAAGAGTATAGAAAAAGGTAAAATTTGAACCCAGTAACGAGGGGTTAAGAACAAATCCAACAAAACAACATAACTGCTCCTTTGCATCGACCCCGTATATATCACCATCCTGTTTCGTGCTTTCCTCTCCATTTGAACTCATCCTCGTTGTAGTCACCACCTCTATCACTGTCTTTTCTAACTCTTTCAGGACCGGTGATTTGTTATCTTCTAGTTGCTGTTTCCATCTTCCTCTTCCACGATAAGGTTCATTTAAGTGATCTTGTTGGCATAAGAAAGTTCCTGTGTGCATGATAATCCCAGTTGCCCCCTATTATTTGCCAACCCTTCCTTTAAGGGAGTCATTTTATTGAGCGTCATAATGATCATCAACACTAAATCTGATTCAATGTACCCGCTATGGATGTGAGCTCCACCTTTTGTGATGTGATGTTTGTCAAGTAGCTAAATGAATTAACATCCTATCCTGTACAAAGGCATGCTTTAAAGTTGATCATGTTGATAATTTGGGCAGTTAGAACATATATGTGCTTGGGCGTGGAGCCAAGATTCATCCCTTGGGGGTCAAACTATTTACCATTTGTCAAGCAATAATCAAAAGTTAGGACCTAACACGGTGCTGTCAGTGCTGCATAAATTACAACCTTTCAGAAAATATCTTTATCCTTGTGCCAATCATGCTAGATAAATTTTTATATTTATCAACAAATTTTAAGATATATGTTGAAAGCATGAATTTGAATTTTTTTTTAAAAAATATTTTTGGATGATAGGGATTGATAGATCAAATCTATGATGATTCTTTTTCCTCCTTCACAATGAGAATTCCAAATTAGCTTTAAGACCAATTGTCTGATGGCAAAAGTGACGACATGGCTGAGTGCCATTAGTTCTAAGAGGCACCTCTGACACTGATTGTGATAGCAAGGTATCATGATTATCAACTTTGGATGATGGAATCCTCACAAATTATCACAGAGCTCCTTAAAAGTCCCTGACCTCACGATTGCTAATGTCCCACTTCTCAGTGAGGTCTTCCTCGGTCCTGGTAGAGATGGACCTCCTGTTGTTGGTTGCCAGTGACGAGCTCTTCTCCAATGGTTAGCAGTTATCCTTCTTGATCACAGCTTCTCTCCCCCAAACCAACCCCCCCCCCCCCCACCTTTCTCTCTCCCAATCCTCTGATGGCTTCTATTTAAGGAAGTTTTGGATCAACATAGGTGAAAGAGGCAATTGGGAGGGATCATGAAGAATGTGGGCAGGAGGCAGCTAGGCTGGTAGGGTGGGCAATGAAGTAGTGGGTTGGTGGGGACAGTAATGGCAGGATGCTAGTGAAATAGTGCATGAAGGGAGGAGATCAAAGAGAAAAGAAATAGGAATGGATTTTCTTAGTTATTTTATTTTATTCTTGTAACACTTTGTGGATGGAGCAACTCAATATTAATTAGAATGGTATACAGCTGTCATTATAAAAGGAACAGCAATTCTTAAGTAATTGCCACACCAAATCATAATAGACAGCTGTTAGGATATGAAAGGAATTATTCAAATTGTTACAAAGCTCGTAGTTCTGAATGGGCAGCTCATATCTGTAAATAGGTGATCTCCTTTTCCGACCTTGGAACCATTGAAGTGTATTGGATTTCTTTGAGAATTTTAGAGTAGTAAGATAAGAGTAAGAATGGCTGTATCCGTTTCTTAATGAATTTTTATTCTTCTTATTTTTCCTATTTTATTTTATTTGAGGAAGACCGTGTGAGAGTTTGAATTACAAATGTGTGACTATTTGATTGTTTCCTTAAATATTGTATCATTTGGTGCAAGATCACAAACTTGATACAGCATATTTGTGGGATCATATTTTGACAATAGCCATTTCTTCTATGATGCATATTGTCATATTTTATTAAGGAAAAAGGGGAACTGTGGTGTAACCACACACATTTAGCCCGAGGTTGTGGCTAGGAAAAGAAGTGGACATTAAGCTGGCACCTTGTGGGATGCTATTTGCTAGTATGAAGGAGAGAGAAGATTTTAGGGTTGAAAACATAGAAGTGCTGTGTGATGTTGTTGCATGGTTTGAAAGATATGAAAATATTGTTTATCCATCTTTCTACAGTACAATGCCACCTCCCTTGATGTGCCCATGCATGAGGCATGTCTGACTATCCATGTTCCTCCACCCACTTTTCCCATCCCGCACATTTCCTTACCCTACCTCTCCCTATCCCACATTCTATTTGCACGTTTTCGCTTTCTCTGTGAGTTGCTAGCCGCATGGTCAAAGTTTCATGTCCTTCTAGCATTTATTATTTATTTATATAATTTTTCTATCAAAAACTAAATAACACATGCATCGCATGTGCCACATCCTAGTACCTATTAAAGTAATCGCTCATGCAAAAAAAAGTGGCACTAATTTCTAATGTTTTGAGAATTTGAAAGGAGTGGAACATCTTGAGCAAAGTTATAATAGCAGGTTGATCCTGATAAAGGTTGTGAGATCTGGGAGTAGGAAGCATAAAAAGTATGTTCCTAGTTAATCTTGGAGTGGGGGCCAAAGGATGCATTAGGGAGGCAATGGAATCCAGAAGGGAAATACACTAAGAAATTTATCTTGCTTAGTGCACGCCATGGCCCCCCACTACCCCCAAAACCCCCCAGCCTCATCTAGCTCCAGCCATGTACATGATCAGATTGAAGCAATACATGTTCACAAGTTCTAGTATGTAATAAGCAGCATTTTAATGCCTTCTAGTTCTAGCATGTTGCTATTTCTTAATTTTTAAACAAATTAAAAATCTTTGTTTGATGTTAAAGAGGAAAACATAAACAGTATCTATGCCTAACAAATAAAACATAACCTGAACTTGAAAATGGTGAATAAGAATTCATGAAACAGATCCTAAATAATTGAGAAGGCTTGGAGTTTATGGTTATCTGCTTCCTATGTTCATATAACCTTGGTTCTGAAATTTGGAGAATTGTGCTTTGGTGATGGTGAAGCATGAACAAAAAGGTAGGACATGCCATTTATGTATTCATTTTATTGATTGTATATGTTTCAGTATTTGTGTAAGTATGCTTCTGATGACAAGCTTGGAACTAGAACTCCATGATTACAACCTTATCCTCATGGGTAGTTTCTTTCTATAGCTGGTATCTTAGTGAACTTTGAAGATGAAGGCTGTCATTTTGCAAAGGTGACCTTTGTATTATCTATTTGACTCAAGCAAGCAAATATCAGCTGCCATGGCTTTTTCTAATCACTCATTGTGTTTTATGTGCTGAAGATTAGTGTTGGTTTTTTATTTTTCCATTCAATTTTATATCCTGGACCTGAAATAGTTTTCTAGGAGTCAGCAAATCTTCGGTTGCTAAAGATTCAGCACTTAATATATTAATTGATTCTGTGAAATAAATTATACTAAGAAAAGGTGGAGCTATATTCCTCTATCAAATTGCTATGTTAGAGTCAGATCAGAGAATGGTATGTTGTTCCTTTTTTCTTTTTTCCTCTTTATACTTGTCCAAGATAATAGCTCAATACATTTAAGCATCTCAAAATCAAATAACCATTATGCACAGGGATTTTGGAAAATATTATGCTCAAAATACTTGCATTTTCTTCTTGACTATTGCAGCTCAGGTAAATGCCAGATAATCCATTGGAGACAAGGGCACAAGGATGAATGCCATCCCCCACAAGTTGATGATGACTATAATGGCCAATTGACTGTCTCCAATTTGAAGGAAGTAAAAGTTCGACAACCTGATTTACATAATGACAATCTGGAAATTGAAGGAAAATCGAAGAAAGAACCCATTGTTACATCCCCTGAGAGACCATCATCTGAATCCAACTTCTCTTCAGAAGCTTTTAGTGAGGGTGAATTTGCAGATACATCTGGAACAGAAAGCTCTTCTGATTCTTTCACTGAAAATTCATCATCTGGCTGCTCTACAACCTCTGGGTCAGTGAAAACATTTAATGAGGCTTCTGCTAGCGAGGATGCCGGTCTACTCAATAATGCAAGTATGGGGGAACCTTGCAGCAAGGATCCTACTCGGCAAGTGGCAGATCTAACTAAAGTTGATCCTGAATTTTCTAGTGTGACCTCATCTGTACATAGTATTTGTTGCACTGGTAACTTTCAGCAAAGGGCATCTAGTTCTAAAACTGAAAAGGCTGATCACAAGCCAGGTGGTCCTTTTAGCACACGCATCATTGGTTCTGACAATTGCACAGATTCTAAGCCTTCTGAAGATGCTAGTGTATGTCAGGATGCTCTTGTTGATTCAACCGTGGCTCAAATCTCTGGTGATGTTGGATCTGTTAATTTCCTATTAAGTCAACAGGGTAATGCAAATTGGGTGGGTGAAAAATCACATTTGCATGTCTCGTCCAAACTCCCCAACCAGGCTCCACCCTGTCAAACAATATCTGCTGCTGAAAAGCTGTCTTGTGAATCTGCTCCATTGGTAGGTACAGTGCAATCTGACTGTACAGCGTTGACAGCTTTAGGTGCCGTCACTAGTGGGAAGAGCAATGATCTACGGTCGCTGCAGTCTAGACAGTTGAAATCACAGTCTACTGCTTCTTCTGATCATGCATCTAGTGGCAGAGTGCACTATGTGTCATCTGATACATCTTCGGAGGTGGCAAATGCTCCTAAAGTTCGTGTAAAATTATCCGAAAATAAAGCTGTACCAAATGGAATTAGTGACTTAAAAACATCTGTTTGGAAAGTTGTTCAGCAGTTGAGGCCTTCAAAGGTTTCATTGCATCATCCATCTGGTTCTGGAAGTGATATATCAAGAAACTACAAGGTGGCTTATCATTTTTCTTCTTCATTTTTCTGAACAGGCAATGCAGTTAATTTGCTTGTTCTTTTGCAGTGTGTTGAGTATCTAATCCATGTCTTTTCCCTCTTTTCTTTCTTTTCAGATGCTTTTTCCATATGATTACTTTGTCAAGCTTTACAACTGTGACAAAGTGGAGTTGCATCCTTGTGGTCTTACTAACTGTGGAAATAGGTAAAGGTTGATTGCTGCTACTTTAAACATTAAAGTTTGGTATTCATGCAAGTATTATTAAATTCAAGATTCATGTCTGTCTGTTTGACTTTTTGGAAAATTCAATAAATGTTCACCACATCAGGTGTGCAATTTCAATTTTTAGTTCTCTTTCTGTCTATGTCCTATATCCTTCCCTGGCGATTCTTCATACCAAACTATTGGAGTCACAAAATGACATTGTAAAACTTTTTTGTTTTCAGTTTTAAATGTGATCGGTAATACATGTGCTGGTTTTAATCATTCTGCTCAAGAAACTTCCTTTTCTTTCCAGAATTATTGATGTACAAGTGATCAATATTTCATCTATTTATACACTACTATATTTCATCTAGTTATGCACTACCATGACATTCACTCTCATGCTAAACTTTCTACCTCATAATCCATCCGAATTTCAAAACCATGCTCATGAATTCTTCTCAAATTTTATGAGTTCTGGTGAGTGGCTTAGTTGTATCAACAATATTGGCTATTTTGAGATCATTTGGATAAAAGCCAGTTCTCCTAAAAAGATTTCATTGTGCTTATGAAGAAAGGAAGCTTCCTTGCACACCCAAGACTTGGTTACAATGGTTGGCACCCTTTTCCTAAGGGCTTCCTCTTGGTTATAATGGTTGGCATCCCTCTCCTAAGGACTTGCTCTTGGGAGATGTCTAGGTTCAAACTCTTGTGGTGGCACATTACCATCATATTGCTGAAAAAGACAAAAATAGAAGCTATATACGAGCATTATTATTGAATGTTGTTTCTTGATTCTAAGAACTGACCTGCTCTATCAAGCATATGACAAGGATATTTTCTAATACATCACCTTTTGTTTATTGCAGCTGCTATGCAAATGCTGTGCTCCAAAGCTTGGCATTTACTCGGCCACTCACTGCTTATCTTCTTCAAGGACTTCATTCGAAAGCATGCATGTTTTCCCTCTATTAATATCCTTTTTGGCATTCTCAATTTTTTTTTGCCTTTAGATAGAAAGTTTTCTTACACAAACTTCAACATTTGTCCTTGTTTTTAGGCCAAAGGAGGGAGTGGTGTTTTACATGTGAATTTGAAAGTCTCCTTATGAAGGCAAAACAAGGACAGTCTCCCTTATCCCCCATTGGAATACTCTCTCACATACACAAAATTGGAAGTCATCTTGGTCATGGGAGAGAGGAAGATGCTCATGAATTTCTTAGGTGAGTTGGGTATCAACCATTTCCATTTAAATTAATACAAAATGATTTGTTTTGAATGATATACAGATATGCATCCTTCTATTTACTAGACTAGGTTACTCTATGGTTCATTAAGTGATTCACAATAATCATTAATATAGCTTTTGGTTGGTATTATTGAAGATTAAACGAAGACAGATTTTTAATATACAGCCAATATCTTTATTCATTTACTGCCAACAAATCCTTATATCACCAATATGGGGCAATCAGATTCACCTTATAGCTTTTAATGTATTAATTTGTTTTGAATTTACATTTTACAGTGCACCTTAGAATGTTAATTATTTAAAATTTGTAGAATTGTGCTAAATTTATTTACTATAATCACGGGATTCTTTCCTTGTGCAGTTCAGATATTTGTAATATCTAAGACAGCAGAAAGCTCCTTGCCATATTAATTCTGTTGATATTTAGGTTCAGGACCCATCTGATGTGTAAATGTTACCATATGTATTTTGCAGAACTGATATACCATTGTTTTGTTTGATTGTTTAGATTCAATTGACTATGCATAATTTATATGTTGACAATAATTCCTGCTATTGTGGGTATTCATTCAGTGATTTATTTTGACAGATATGCCATTGATGCAATGCATTCTGTGTGCCTTAAGGAAGCTGGATCATATGCAGTCGGCCTGTTGGCTGAAGAAACTACCCTTATACGACTAACCTTTGGTGGTTACCTTCTATCAAAGGTTGTTTTTCTTGAGAAATTATTCCTAAATTTCAGTTTTTTTAATTACAGGTTCATTTTCATTTCTTTACATCTGAGAATGAATGGTATATATTAATTGGCAAATCCAGATAAGGTGCATGAGGTGCTCGGTCAAATCTGAACGACATGAGCAGATGATGGATCTGACAGTAGAAATAGAGGGGAATATTGAAACCCTTGAGGAAGCTCTGAGAAAATTCACAGCTACCGAAATTTTAGATGGGGAGAATAAATACCATTGTAACAGGTTGGTTAATTTATTTTTCCCTCTTAAGTCGAGAATCTCAGTTATTGCCATGCCATTTGTTATGTTTTTCCATTTATTAGGTTAGATACAGCATTTCTTCCATCAATCGTATGGAAACTACATTTGTGATTTTTATGTTCAAACAGAAAGTATTAGTTGCAGGGCATTGATATTACACAACCACATTTCTCAAAGGGCATTCAAATCAATGTTTGCCTTTGATGTGACTATAACAATATGCTGATCGAGATCGAGATCCATTTTTTAAATTGGTCAGAATGTCTTTCAAAATGGAAATCCAAATGCCAAACCTTGTTTTCTACTTAAAGTACTGATCTTGACATGACTTGACTGTTGCATAATTTTGTTACTTGATATTTCATGTCTAACCAGACATTACCTTATACATCTACCGACTTATTCAACCTACTGGTTTTTAGTATATTTCATCTCCTTTGTGAAACTTGTTCAACCTACTGGAATTTTTTTCTTTTTCTTTAACTTGAATAAGCATACTTTTACTTCTCTTCATAATTTGCCTTTTGCTTTCTATACTTTTACTTGCATATATACATATAAATTATTTCTTTTGCACGTCTACAATATGGTCAACATGCCTTCTAATGCTGTGAAGAAATGAGTTGCTTAAAATTGAAATGATTGAAATAACCTTGATGGCTAAGTTATAAAATATGCACTGTTCTAAGCGGTGAAGGTTTCACCATTTTAATCTCTCCCATGTTCTCATCCCTCCCTGTCTCATAGCCCGTGTCCCTTTACCTGCCCTACATCTCTCTCCCTTGGCTACCAGTCCCACCCTTCCATCCTCTCACCACTATTCCCCTCTGCCTCCTCCTCTGGGAGGTGGGGCCAGTGATCTGGGGAGAGAGGAAGGCAGGAGGGAAAGGAGGGGAGAGGGCGAAGGGGTGGGATCGACATTTTGGGGATCATGATGCCAAGCCCGCAAATGGATGCAGGCTATGAGATAGGGAGGGATGAGAATGGGGGAGAGATTAAGATGGTGAAGTGTTAACCATTGAAAACAATGCATTTTTACGGGAGGATTAGTTGTCATTTCGATTTAAACTGTTCATTTCTTCACGATGTTGGATAGCATGTTAGATCACAGGATAGATGTCCAAAAAGAAATAATTTATAAGGATATTCAAGCAAATAGTAAAATTCAATTGTCCTGCAACTTGTGAGGTACTTGTATAATCACATTTATTTGCCATGAACATTTGTATCTTATGATTTTTATCCCCGTGACATGATTCATATCAGATGCAAATCATATGAGCGAGCGAAAAAGAAACTGACCATATTGGATGCTCCTAATATCCTTACAATTGCCCTGAAACGATTTCAGGTAAATGGTCATAAGGTAAGGCATTTTGCTTCCATTTGTGGTTAAGCTTTTATCCACAACGAATGTGGTCTCTATTGACTTCAATCTACAATAAAGTGTAGTTCTCAGAGGTAGTGTGGTTTGTCATATTTGCTTATTGATGTTCTGCAGTCTGGTAAATTTGGCAAGCTCAACAAAGCTGTTAGGTTCCCTGAGTATCTGGATCTAGCTCCTTACATGAGTGGAACAAATGATAAGTCCCCAGTATACAGGCTTTATGCGGTGGTTGTTCATCTGGATGTCACGAATGCTGCCTTTTCTGGTCACTATGTATGTTACGTGAAGAGTACACAAGGAAAGTGGTACAAGACGGATGATAGCATGGTATGTTATTTGTTTTATGATCACTTTCCTTTGAAGTCCTTTTGTCACTTTATTACTAACTTAAAGTGCTGCTGTTTATTTGCTGGACATTACACAGAAATATTGGTTATGGTTGGCAAAAAAGAATAATCATAGCCTCCTCAGCATTGTTTATTATGGCCTTCCACTTTCCTTCTGTTTTTCATATATCAGCTTTTTGGATTTTCAAACAGTTAAATGAGATAGTACTTTCCTTACTTTCTTGGTCCATCCACAACCAAACTTGGCCTTTTAAAATGTCAGTTGATCCAGCATGTTTGTAAGATAAAATTATCTGCTGCACTTATGGACATATTTGTACTTCTCTGGTTAAATTGCTATCTAATTGTTCTTTATTCTCATATCATTAGTTGTCATTAATGATTTGTTTTGGTTGCTGAGTATTACTTATATGAGAGAATAATAATAAAACAATTCATTCTGTTACTGTGTGTGTGTGAGAGAGAGGGAAATATTAAAGAAGTATTTTATTGTTTGCCAATGCTTTTGCCATATGATTTAAGTGTGAACACAGAACCTAATACCAAAAGTTCTATCGCTAACTGCAGGTAAAACAGGTGGAACTTGAGAGTGTCTTATCAAAAAATGCATACATGCTTCTTTATGCAAGGTAATTATAGGTGAAGAAGTCCCAATTTTAAGATTTCAACCTGTATTCCATATAGGTATCTTCACTTATAAATTGGTTACCTTTTTTTTTTTCCCTCTCCTCCCCAGGTGCACACCACGTTCCCCGAGCTTGAAAAGGAATACAATCTCCCAAGGCCAGGTAAAGAGTAAGAAGAGCCAATGCAAGGAAGCAGTTTGTTCTGAGCTCATAGGAGAGAAAGCAAGGTCCAATTCTGTGATCTCGCACCATTCTTCATCAGTTGTGCAGCACACTGGAGAAGATCACCCCTGCTGGGCCAGTAGTAACCATGTCAGCTACGAGCCATACAATCTGTTCAATGAAAGGTTTCTGTTTCCCAAGATGGATTCTTCCAGTGACAGCTCTTCTCTTCTTAGCTGCTCCGATGAAGGCTCCTGGAGCACTGAGAGCACCAGGGACTCTACCAGCACCGATGAGTATTCTGAGTACATATTTGGAGAGTTAGATCATTACAACCGGAATAGCCCTCTAAGATTTTCTGAGGATTCAAATGGTCACACTCATTCCGTGCAGAACTTGAGACGTACTTCAGAAATTGTCTCAAATGGGCATGTGTCTGATCGCTTTAAGAGCAGTATTCTGGCATCAAACATTTCTTCTTCATACCAGGAAGATGGCAGGCGTGGGAATGCTGTCAAGTTATGGAGCAGATCGACCAGTGGCCGGTAGCATTTAGGATAAGAGCAGGGAGGGATGCTTGAAGGGTGAGGAGTACCCTAACATTTTGTATTCTGACAGAACTAATCCAAGTAGGAAACTAACAAGAGTAGGAAACTAACAAGAGTATGGTAAGACTAGGGGGACTGACTGGGTTAACCAATGTGAGGTACAGTCATTGTATTGATGAGGAGTTGTACTACTAGGAAAAGAAAAGCTCAAACATTTTGTTGGTAGGTTTAGGTTCTGAAGAAAAAATAAGATTATGCTGTATTAATTTATTATACTGTAAATTCAATGGAAATGGCAAAATGAAAATTTAAAAAATGATGAGCAAGTCTTTCCTTTGTGATGTGTTTCTAACACATCTCAAGATTTAAAAAAATTTGTTGTTTCATTCTATTGTTAATGGCTTTTGGTTGGCCACAACTTGCGAGCAGATCATATTATTTTCGAAGAAGGAAGGCACCACTTTGTCTTCATGGAAATCAGCGGATTTTATTATTCTCAGGTAACTTATAAGCTGATTTCCGAATTTCTAATACTGGATTAATGGGTCCCATATTCACCAAATATTCTGTTCAAGGGCGGCATCTGATTTTAAAGTCATCTACTTCTAAAGCGAGTTTTTTGGAATCTTCTCCTGCAATCCTTTGCCATCTTATAATAGACTTTCCCAGTCCCTGCATAAGAAATACAGAAAGACCATCAAAATCCCATTTGAACACAAGGGACATGTCATTCATCACTGATGGCCTAGGTCAGAGATACAAATAAATTATCTACAGCAGTCTGAACTCTCTCTGTAGAGAGAGAGAGAGAGAGAGATCAATGCCAGCTATTGCTGCCGAGTCCGCTGGTCGGTGACTGGCGAACTGCCAGTGCCCGGGCCCTCTCCAAGATGCAGACTGCAGAATGAGGAAGAAATTTCTCCATAAAGATGTTCAGAAGCCAGGTTAAGGCCGGGTTGTTTCATGGTGCTAGTGAGCTGAACCATATCGGAACAACTCCATTCCAATGCCCTTTTGAACCAGGTCCACCACAGACAATAAATGGAGAGGGTCCAAAAGGTTCTATGGCAAATTTTTTCCCCACCGCCTAATCAATAATTTTTCAGTGATAATAAGACTTCATCACGATGGCAAGATTTGTTATCACAATATACTTTTGGGTTCTGATTATGCAGAATATATACAGGTAGAAGATTCTAAACCTATGATTGCTAAATCATTTAATTATTTTTAATATTAGGATTGATTCTATAAAAAAAAAAAAATATTTCAGGTAGGAGGATGTCGAGCGAATTTCTTAGTACATAAGTTGAGAATCTGGGTACGGATTGGCATCTAACATATTAAATCTGTTAATAGTAGAGGTAAGGATTTCTGAACATGATAACCGGTTTAGAAATATATTTTATATTGCATGATTTTGATCCTTGGATATGAGCATTGGCATGCGTTATTGTTTATGCATTATATATTTTGATTTTTTATGATGGACATTTGTGATTACTGGTATTACTATTTATATTTTCGTATAATATGTTAATATTAAACATGATTATTTTTGAATGATTTGGATTATAATACTGACTATTAAAAATCTTGAAAAAAATATCATTTGATAAAATATAATCGAGAAGAAGGGATGTTTGGACTAGTCACGCTACTGGTAGGATGGTGGTTATTGAGATTGCTAGTCACAGGTTGAAGTGTGACATTGAGATTGTCAGTCACAAGCTGAAGTCAATCTCAGTGTGACACTGAGATTGTCAGTCATGGATTGAAACATTATCGTGTTTAGTCCAAAATCCTAAAGAAGATTGATGATTAAACTGAAACGTAAAATAGAACATGGTTGTCATATGTTATGGTTGGGTTGTTTTGATTGCATGACATGATGTTTTATGATCCTTTGTTCTACTATTGTTTCCTTGCTATTTTTAAATCGTATTATTATTGGTGTGACTATATAAAATTTTTTACTGACTGTAAAGCTCACATTCTTACTTTTTTATTTCCAGAGTTGCAAATGGTCGATAGATTGGATTCATGATAAAATAACGAATAGATAGATCATTAATATCAATCAGATGATTGAATGATGATTGAATTTATAAATATATAAGTTATATTATTTTCTTTACATTAGGTATTCTGATCAATAATATTCTTAGAAATTGAAGTTATAATGGATTTTTAAAGATCTTGCATGATTTTTAGGACATATTCTAGGATTTATGTGGCCAGTTATGTGGCCGACTCGAGTACTGGATTCAGAGTGTGATAGAATGGTATCAGAGCTTACATAATGATTACTTGAGATTGTGATATAAGTGATTAGGACATAACATGAGTGATATCGAAACTTAAATTATGATTACTTGGGATTGTGACATAAGTAATTAGGATATGATATGATTGATGTCAAAATTTAAGTTTTGATCATCAGAGACTATGACTTAAGTCGTATTTAAACTTAAGGTTATGATCTCTAGAGACATGATAGAAGTAATAGAAAGAAATTCAGAGTTTGAATTTCAGATCACTGGATGCTGTGATATAATTTGTGCTTAAAATTTGGTATTTGATGAATAAAAAAGTATTATATAATTTTTGTCTCTAATTTCAATGGTGAGATTAACTTATGATGAGTATAAAAATGACTAAATGATTTATATCTCCTAATTATGATAAGTAAGGCTTGATCTAAGCATGAAGGGTGTTAACACTAGAAAATAATATGTTATGTTAGTGAGTTATATTATTCAGTATATGTATGTTCAATTGCTAATTGAATGATTTTGGAATCCTAAACTTGATGTGGGTGCAAATCACTCTAGTCCTCTAGTTTTGTGATTAATAGTTGATTTCAAGTTTTGAATTTATCAGAACATTATTTATAGTATAACATGGGTTTTATAATTTTAGAATTGAATACTTCTTCGAGGGTTGAACTTGTGCATAGATTATAAATGAAGCTAGATTGTAGAAGAAAATAGTTGAAGTCTCTATACTATATGTGTAATAGTTGAAGTCTGGATAAAAAAAAATATAGTTCAAGACCTAGTTCACTCCATTTTTTTTAGATAAAAACTAAGCATCCAAATATTTATGTTTTATTATTTAAAAAAAAGAATTTTGTTAAAGATTGTTGGTGGGAAACTTTGAGCATAAAATTCAAAATTTTTTAAATAATCTTTTCCTTCAAATGGTATGTTTTGAATTTTAGATTTCTTGTTGGAGTTTCTTTTATCCTACATTGGAAATGGAAGAAACTCTGAAACCCTTACTTTAGCCTTTAGGGATGTTTGAGGATATTTGAAGGAAAATCTTTACCGAGCTGAGCTATGCTGTGCCGTGTTAGGACGGGACATGTGCGGGTGTGTACTTCGCACTCTGCTAAACCCATTACTCAATGTTTTATTTATTTTTTAATTATGATAATTGTTATTCATTATATATTTTTTAAAACATGTTTATCTATCGCTGCCTATAAAAGGCTCCTTAGGGGACCTTTCTCATCAAGCCATTCAAGAATTCTTCCTCTCTTCTTAAGTTATAAATTATGAGAGTTGAAAATTCTTTTGCTCAGAAAATTATTCTGAGAATTCTTCTGCTCAGAATTTTTTCTGTCTTCTTTTTTATTTTACATTTCTTCCTTCTAAGAGTATTGAAAGAGTCTTCATCAACTTCTTTCATGATCGTGCTTGGAAGAGGGAGAGTTCTGATCCTATCTTGGAAAGGTTTTTTTATTGTACCTATACAAGAGATGGAAATATTTCTTAGAACAGTACTACGCATACTTTCGAATTGATTTTATTTGTTTTAGCATTTTCTGTAAGTATTTATTTAAATATTATTTTGTTAGTCATTTTTAAACAAGATCTGGTATTCCCAACTACTTATGTTTTAATAGTATTAGTATTACTACACAAGTGATTATGAGATAAACTATCCTTTCCATTGAGCATGCATAAGATGTGTCAATTTTATTGGAATCATTGATCCATGACTTAATGATGTTATGATTGAAAATATTTTAGATTAAGGCTATCATGATTTTTAGATCTTACTAGCATGATCTCATTATGATTCTAAAATTATTATCCAAATTTATAAAATTATTTAGAATATTAATCAAACAATAAGATACAACAAATGATGAAATAAAATGTCTACTTTATTAACAATAATTAATATCATATATATGAGTAGGAATATAAAATACAAAATAATCCCATCACATTAACCATGCTATTAGCTTGCAAGGCATTATTTTTTTATATACAGCATCCCAAATTGCAGTCACAGACACTGCAAATGCAATTATTTGTTATGTCGAAGTACAACCTCGAAAACATCTTCTCGAGCCAGGTCTCTAAGAATGGGAGGCAAATTTCAAAACCAAAGTACACAAAGCATAGTGCCATTGCTTTCATCAGTCCTCCATCCCTATCCTTCTTCACCTGTAGTTCATGGAACTATGCTTTGTGTCCCATCATGCAATCCCTACCCTCCCAACCTCCTCTAATCTGGTAAAAATGTTCTCCACCTCCTCTCTATTCCATCTACACAACCGCCGTTTTAGGAGCTCCAACATGCGAGTAATCCGATATTAAGCATCTCTCCGCACCAGAATCCTCCAAACCTCCCAGACCACATCCCAAGATGTCGGGTAAGAGAGCCAAATCCTTTCAAATCTAAAGGGATGGGGGACTGCATGATGGTAATTTGTACTCTCTGCAAACTAATATGGCTTCCTATTACTCTCTTCTTATCCAGCAGGAGACTCTTTGGAGGCAGAAATTCAGAGTACAGTGGTTGGTTGAGGGAGACAAAAATACTCATTTCTTTCATCAAGCCACTCTTGTTCGGAGGTATAGGAACCAGATTGTGGCCTTAAAGTCTGATGAGGGGCAGTGGCTTGAGGATGAGGAGGATGTAAGGTGGGAGGTTGATTCTTTTTTCAAATCTAGATGGAGGGCAAACTCTGGGTCATCTCATCCTTTCCAAGTTTCTTCACCGGAGGTGGTGATTTTCCATGTTCAAAATGCTGCCCTTCTTGCTCCTGTTACCGAGGCTAAGGTGATTGCTGTTCTTTGGTCCTTGAAAAAGGACAAAGCACCTGGACCAGATGGTTATCCCCCATTATTCTTTAGGAGGTATTGGAGTATCATTAGACATAATGTTATTTCTGCTATGCAAGCATTTTTCTCTACTAGTCAGATACCGAATTTATGGAAGAGGACTTATGTCACTCTTGTTCCCAAACGTCCTGAGGCTTGTCATCCTTCTCACTTTAGACCTATCAGTCTTTGTAGTACTCTTTATAAGATGTGTTCTAAGCTGTTGGCGAATAGGATGAAGCATATTCTTCCGAGTATCATCTCTCTAGAGTAGAGGGCTTTCATTGAGGGTCGGAGTATTTCTGATAATGTTTTGCTGGCTCAGGAGTTTATGTATGATATGCGGAAGGCTCCTGCTAGGAGTGGTCAGATGACTATCAAGCTAGACATAGAAAAGGCTTATGATCATGTAGAGTGAAGTTTTATGGAGCAGTCGTTGTTGGATTTTGGTTTCCACCCTCTTTGGATCTCTACGATTATGGCAGTATTATCAATCCTTCCTTCTTTATTATTATTAATGGATCTCCGTCAAAGTTTTTCTACTCTACAGTTGGGCTGAAACAAGGTTGTCCCCTTTCCCCTATCTATTTATTATTTTTGCCGACTCTCTCTCATGAGCATTGTGGGATTCTATTAAGGAATAAGTTATTCAGCCATATATTGCTGCTCCTATAGTATCCCTGATCTTGCATCTTTTGTTTATAGATGATTGCTTACTTCTAGGCAGGGTATCAGAGGCTACGGCTTTGGAATTTAGGAGGGTGTTCTAGTCTTATTGCTTAGTGTTGTCGATCTCGCCGCCGCGGCCTGTAACTTCAGAGCTGGTGGCGGGATCAGACCGTCTTGCCTCGAGGTCTCCGGGCTCCCGATCCTGCAAGACAAGGTCAGAAACCCTGACCGGGGATCCCGACGAGGGAGCTCCGACGATCAAGTTAGAAAACGGCGAGATAGAACATAGTCTCCAAGGCGGGCCCCCGAAGGAGTCCCAGACTTAGAGATTATGTTCGCAAAAAAGGTCTCAGAAAGAGTGGAAATTGGGCCAAGTTCCTTCACCGAGCTTGCGCCAAGGAACTCCTCTCGGGATCTTGGATCCTGCTCTCGGTGCCTTTTCTTTTTTCAGCCTTTTTTTCCCTTACCTGGTCGTCCGCTCTTCCCATCCTTTTATCCCATCACGCTGCCTCCGGCCTCCCGCCCTTGGGAGGCCCCCTCTTCGCTTTCACCCCCTTCTTTCTCTCTCTTTTCCCTTTCCCCTTCGGGTCCAAGAACACGGCGGCCTCCTTGTCTTGCTTGCCGAGCCCAGCGAGGAAAGGGTAGAGGGAGGACACCGGCCAGACCTTGGGCCGAGCGCGAGCGCTCTCCTTCCCATACACCAAAAACGTCCATTACCGGGTCCTGTCTTGCCAGGACTTCGCCTCTCGACTGCGGAACCTGTCGGGCCGATGTAAACGAGGTTTCGCGCGTTGCTGCCGACCGTACCATCGCTCCTCTCGAGGTGCGGCGCGCGCTGCTCAAGGGGTGGTCTCGGAACTCGTGCTCCTGCTTCTCGACAGCCTCACCACGCAGGGTAGCCGGCCTCGGCCAAGGTGGGTCCCTCCTGGAAGGACACCTGGCGGAGCGGTAGAGGAGCGCTCGACTTTGGCCGAGGTGGACCCGTGCCCGGGTGCCACCTGGCGAAGGAGCAGGAAGGCCCGGCTCGACCTCGGTCGAGGTGGAACCGTCTCAGGGTGCCACCCGGTGAGGGAGCATGGGGCCGCCGGCTTCGGCCGAGGTGGACCCCTCCTGGGCGGACACCTGGCGGAGCGGTAGGGGGCGCTCGACCTCGGCCGAGGTGGACTCGTGCCCGGGCGCCACCTGACGAAGGAGCAGGAAGGCCCGGCTCGACCTCGGCCGAGGTGGAACCGTCTCAGGGCGCCACCCGACGAGGGAGCAGGGGGTCGCCGGCTTCGACCAAGATGGACCCCTCCTGGGCGGACACCTGGCGGAGCGGCAGAGGGGCGCTCGACTTTGGCCGAGGTGGACCCGTGCCCGGGCGCCACCTGGCGAAGGAGCAGGAAGGCCTGGCTCGACTTCGGCATAGGTGGAACTGTCTCAGGGCACCACCCGGCGAGGGAGCAGGGGGCCGCCGGCTTCGGTCGAGGTGGACCTCTCCTGGGCGGACACCTGGCGGAGCGGCAGAGGGGCGCTCGACTTCGGCCGAGGTGGACCCGTGCCCGGGCGCCACCTGGCGAAGGAGCAGGAAGGCCCGGCTCGACCTCAGCCGAGGTGGAACCGTCTCAGGGCGCCACCCGACGAGGGAGCAGGGGGGCCGCCGGCTTCGGCCGAGGTGGACCCCTCCTGGGCGACACCTGGTGGAGCGGCAGAGGGGCGCTCGACTTCGGCCGAGGTGGACCCGTGCCCGGGCGCCACCCGGCGAAGGAGCAGGAAGGCCCGGCTCGACCTCGACCGAGGTGGAACCGTCTCAGGGTGCCACGCGGCGAGGGAGCAAGGGGCCGCCGGCTTAGGCCGAGGTGGACCCCTCCTGGGTGGACACTTGGCAAAGGAGTAGGAAGGCCCGGCCCGACCTCGACTTCGGCCGCGGCGGAGCCACATTTGACCTTGCTGGACTGTTCCCGTTCTGCCAAAAAAATCCACGTGGTTCGGATCACGCCCGGCGGAATCTGAGACACACCACGTCATCGTAACGGCTGTAACACTTAGCATATAGGTAGAGGGTCAATCTTGCAAAATCGGAGATCCACTTCAATCTGAAGCTTCCGGCCCTTCATCATAATTTGATCACTTCTTTTCCGGGGATTGGAGAGAAGGAGGGGTCTCTTTATTTTTTCGGTATTACCATTTTTGGTGGTTCTCTCCACAGAGCTGATTCCAATTTGGTGCTGCAGTCGATACATGATAGGGTGGAAGGCTGGCAAGGCCGGGCTCTATCTTCGATGGGCAGGCTCACTCTGATTAGGTTAGTCCTTTTTTCCTTACCGATTTATTTGCTCGCCAATATGGTTATCCCTAAGGCCATTATGGTTAAAGCTGAGTAAATCCTTCAGGCTTTCTTGTGGAGGTCGAATGGAGCTCCTAGGGGAGTCAATCTTATGTGGTGGTAGTTTATTTCAGGCTTTCTTGTGGAGGTCGAATGGAGCTCCTAGGGGAGTCAATCTTATGTGGTGGCAGTTTATTTGTCAGCTGGTTAGGGATGGAGGGCTAGGTATTCATTCCCTAGTGGTGAGGAGGGAGGCTCTTTTGGCACATCATATTACCAGGCTTTTCTTGACTCTTGACAGCTTATGGTCTTCCATTATGCATCATAGATATGATCTACAGTCCTTGGAGGGGAGAGGCATCCTATTCCTATCGCGGATCTGCTATATGGAGGGAGATGCAGGCTCCTGATGTTATACATCATATGAAATAGATTGTGAGGGATGGCAGATCTATCAAGGTCTTGTCTGATCCATGGATTTTAGATATTGTCTTGGATAGGTGGCCTACTTTTCTATCTTCGGATATTCCAGCTTCCATTACCATAGCTGACCTTCTCCTCCTGGGGGTGCATAGGTGGGATCTTGTTGTGGTTACTTACTATTTTGGTGATGTCTTGGGGGAGAGAGTTCTATCTATTAGGATTCCAGTGAGCCCTTGCCCAGATGTTAGAGTTTGGAGATCTTCTTCTTCTTCTTATGCTCCTCTGGCTGATCTCTATTCCATTTATTGTCTAGAGCCACAGAAGGGCTTTCAGGCTGCGTAGATTTGGTCTCTTCCAGTGCACTCTAAGATGAGGTTTTTTATCTGGAAGGTGGCATGGCGGTGGCTCCCTACAAAATCTCTGCTGTATTCTCGTGGACTCCACCTTCCTTCTTCTTGCCCGATCTGTGAAGCGGATGATGAGTCTATTGGGCATACTTTATTTTATTGTCTGATAGCTTGGCGGGTGTGGTCCCTGGCTGGTTGTAGTATTTTCTTGTACCATGGCGATGATGTGGTTGATACCTTTTTTCATATCCTTCGCTCTCCTCCCTCCTCTGCTTCTTCGGTGTTTGTGGCCTCTTTAGCATATCATATCTGGCTCACTTGGAATGCCATGGTGTTTAGCTCTGATATTTGTTCGACCAGGTTCATTATTGAGAGAGCTAGGACTCACTCTGAGGAATATCAGGGTCTGATTGTGGATAGTTCAGAGATTTGGGATTGCGGTTCTGCTCCTCGAGCGCCCCGCTAGGTTTTTATCTCCTGGAAGCCCCTCCTCCGACTTATGCCACGGTTAGCTTTGATGGAAGTGTTAGAGGTGGGACTGGTGCTGCTGCCCTTGTTATCCGAGCTTTAGGAGTCGAGTTTCTTGCTGTAGGGTGTACTCGACTCTTTGACCCTACTGTCCCCATGGCAAAGCTTCATGTAGCCTGGACGGGGATTAGGTATGCCAGGATGGTTGTTCGTTCTACCATCTTATTATAGAGGGAGACTCTTCGACGGTTATTACTTGGATCCATAGTGCCTTTCGATCTAACCCTGTTCACCCTCAGCTTCGGGATATCATTATATTCTTACGGGGATCGTCAGGGATCGTCGTCGGGCATGTCTACCGTGAAGCCAACTCGACTATTGACTGGATGGATTTTTTTGTAGCGAATCATCATAGCAAAATCTTTTAGTCTCATTTAGAAGAGATGCCAGCATCTTTTAGGAATATTTTATTGTTTGACTCTCTTCGTTGTACTCATTTCAGGATTGTATCTTGAACAATCCGATTAATCAAAAAAAATAATAAAAAGCTCTATAGCAAGAGAAGAAGGAGCATGGAGGGTTACATATCCTGCTGTAATAATTCTATCAAAATATTTAAAGAACAGTAAAAACCATCTCCATCTAAATGCGATAATAATGACTTTCAATATAACGTTTTAAAATGTTGTCAATAATTAGCTTAAAGAACAGGAGGAGAGAAATTGCAAACTAATAACCAGAAGGCAGTGGATGATCATGCGTGCAAAAAGATTTTCCACTAAAAGAGCTATAAAATTTACTTTAATTTGTTACCAATCAATCTTGTCGTTATGGGTGATACATGGCATCCATACCGTGATTGACACGGAGTAGCCCAGCTCTTCCCACAACCGTACAAGTGCCAGGCTGCAGTACTGTGAATTTGCCCATGCTTGAGCCCCTTCGGAACCCACTCTGCTGGCCCACCTGCCACAAAATGCCAATCCTTCCCAAACTCGGTAGGGTACCGCACGCCGCATTGCATTAGCAATAGGAAATCCTCACGTCTGAACTCAGATTTAGTCCAGAAAAAACTGGGTGAGGAAAGCTGGGAGGAGTTGGCGGGGCTAAAAATTCCAAGTGACAAGGTGACATTTTGTTGTCTTGTAAAGGGTTTTACAAGAACAAACACGAAGACTAGTCAAGGTCGAATCATGTCTTCCCACTAATTCTACATGTTTATCTTCCCATCTTTAGCTGCCTGCATCAATGTGTGATTTAAGAAAAATGCTTTGGGGCGCCTGTTGGTGGTGCACCCGAAAAGTTTCCTGGCCCCATATAATGCTGCCAGTTGCACTAAAATTTTGAGCGAATGCAAGGGTTGCGCCGTAGCATTATCGAGTGATTCATATTACTTATAGGGATTAGTATTAACATGACATGTCGCAAAAAGATTACTTGGAAACAACATTTTTTTTTTTTTTATCATGACTTGAAAACAATATGATATATGCATGGTAATTGGTCAAGCAAGCCAGGAAGTCAGGAGTTACACTTAGGACGTTTAGTCCCCTGCGATGGATTCCAATAAACATGCTGGAGTTTCCAGTAGGTGTGGAAAAATTGGCTGGTCTCTTTCCTTCTTCTCTCTTTTGTTTTTTTGCTTCCCCAATATTAATTGATCACGAACGATTCACTTAGAGCAAAATGATCTATGAATATGAATTTTCTAGAACCATGGTTTTTGGAAATTTATGCATGCAGTCTGGAGTGCATGGTGACTGATGAACACCGAGTTCAGCTTCAACCAATTCAGGTAGGAGATGAGAGACGTGGAAGAGGAAATTAATGATTTTTCACCGACTCTTTAAGTTTAAATGCATTGATTTGTTTACGTGAATTGTCGACATATATATTATGATTAGTGGGTCCAATTCACATAATGACCGTTAACCAAGGGGTTTTGATATGAAAGAATATTGTACACGGGCTTTTAAAATAATCTAGAAGAAGGTATCCTCTGTTCAATGTCTCAGGCTCTAGTTCATGCAATTTGGCTGTTTGTTCTAGCTCGGTCCTCCCTAATGTGGAGCTTATGATATGGAGTAGCTTAAAGACTATCCATATCTAGATAGGATGTAGATTTGTGAACTAATTTCTCTTGTCTCTATTTGAAATTATACCATGCATGTGCTACAAGCCATATATGTCAGGTGGGGCCATCAATTTTCAGCTTCTCTTTTGACGAGTGAAGGGTTGCTTAGACTTGGATCGAGTTGTCTGATAAGCTGAGGTGGGCATGGACCAATATTTCTATGGATCTCCATAATGCGTCACGCCACAGAATTATTGGAGTGCCGGGTCTTGCAGCTAGTTTTGGTTTTGTGGCCGCCCTGGCATCCACGCCACCCGCCGACTTTGTGGTAACCAACCAAGGTGCTCGGGAGGATGAGGCCACTGGATACGTGCGTTCTAGGTGATGGCTGTCGTTGAGGCAGTTGCTGTTGAGAAGGAGAAGGGTTTGGCCCACCGCAATAGATGCCGTCGATGAGGTTACATGAGATGCAACCATAGATGATGGCTGATGGGAGCTTGGTTGATAGAACATGATGGAAATCAAAGAAGGATCAGTGGTTGACCACCGGGTTGATGAACTTGTTGATAAGGCTCTCTAGAGCATTTCATGAAATTGCTTGTGTTTGAGAGTTCGTGCAATTATATATTTAATCAGACTCATAAAAAATATTAAAATTTAAATAAATATATAAATATATATATATATATATAATTTTTTATATAGCGAATAGATTTACATATAATTAAAAATAATTTAAATAATATATATTTTGTTTTGGTGAGATTCTAAATTATGGTAAGGTGAGTTGATTGCACCAATAACATATGACTGGGTGACGATGCATCTGTAGAGAGAGTTTTGGTAACGTTCTTTCAGCCAGGCCAACCGGACCCCTATGTCTAGCAAGATTTATTTGGATTAATGTCGGCTCGTAAGTTCTCTTAGCAAGAAGCAAATTTAATTTGCATATGCGGAGTAAAATAAATAGCTAATGCATGTTTTGGATATCGTTGATTTGAATACACGTTTTTACCACCGAGATGATAGTTTAGATATATGATGAGATTTTAGTTCTGCATCTACACGTTTCAGTTCCGAAAAATAATTTACCGTCAACTTGAATAAATCAAAATGTTGTGTCCAAACAAATCACAGCAAGTTTGAAATAAAAAAGGAATGGGTCAAGCTGATTTGATCCAGCTCTCTATCATCTTCCAAGCTTGATGGCGTCTGGATTGGAACATATATGATCTAAAGGAAGACTAGATGGAAGGTGTTCGAAAAATTTGAATTGCCAAAAAATCCCCCTCTCCATTACACTCATGGGTATTTATAGGCTAAGAGTTAACCGTTTACAGCTGGAATCCACTTGTAAAACGATTAATCCAGAGTGTAAACACGTGCAACCAAAGTTGGTCGTAAGGAATTAACCGTTTACAGTTGGCATCTATCTGTAAAACGGTTAATCCAGAATGTAAATACATGCAAGCAAACTTGTTCGTAATTAATTAATCTTCTATCCAGAGTTGGTCGTCTCCTCCAGAGTTGGTCGTCTCCTCCAGAGTCGATCATTTCTTCCAAAGTTGATCGTCTCTTCTAGAGTTGATCGTCTCCTCCAGAGTTGGTCATCTCCTCTAGAGTTGATCGTCTCCTTCAGAGTTGATCGTCTCCTCCTAAGTTGATCATCTCCTGCAGTACATAATTATTACCAAATTCCGTTCTCAAATAAATCTATCGATTACCTGGAAATGGATCAATTTCGTGTCTGTTGATTATTAATCGGCTTCGCACCCTTTGGATGTTGACGATGACCATATTTGTGCCTTTCAAGCATTGATCGGTTCGATACCTTTTGGGCATAGACCAATTTCAACTTCAGACTCTTAAGAGGTTAACATAATTAGATCAATTTATCATATCCCAACACTAGTCCCTCCAGTTTCTGAGTCCATTAAATGGAAATCAGAAACTGTCAGAAATTTCTGTCTTGGAACGACATGCTCGGATGACGTGTCAAACTTTAACTAAGAGACGGTTACAAAAACAACCGTCATATATTCTTCTCATCATTATAATTTTTTCAAAATCCGAGGAAATTAAAATATCCTCGAAAAAGAAAAAAGATATCCGTCTAATCAGTAGATCGCAGCCATTGTACTATAAAAAGCCGTTTCGACTCTTCGAGAAACCCAATTTTCATTAAATATTTTAAGGACAGATGGCTAAATCTGGTTCATTCTCATCGTTTGCAAAGAGATCTTGGTCCGTTGAAAAGTATTATATAAACATCACATCTCTCAGAGAAATAGGTTTTCAGCCATTTCTGCCTTTTTGCCTTATGAGCGAAAAAACTTCACAGGTCGGCTTTTTATTTCTCTTCTCCTTTTCGAAGTTAATCTTCCTTTAATTCCTTTCTTTATCATGGTTAGGATCTTAGAAACTAGTCATATAGAAAACCCTGGAACCTTGAAGAATCCAGTTCTCAACAGCAAAGAAAACAAACCGAACAAGTAAAAATAGGGGATATTAGATCTTCTCTGTCCGAACATAGGATATTAGCGTTAAAACAACATTACAATATTTCTAATGAATATGCTGTAATCCTTTCTCTTGCTGAAGATCAAATAGATCGGTCCCCTGCCGGTAGCATAACCATATACGAAGAACACTTAAAAGCCGGATTTAGATTTCCGATCCATCCTTTCTTCCTCATGATCTTCAAATTATACCGGGTATTACCATCCCAACTGATCCCTAATAGCATTCGGATTATTTGTGCGTTCTTAATCCTTTGCAAGGACGCAGACATAACTCCAAAAACTTCACTTTTTATCTCTTTATTCGTGTTGAATCGAGATTTTTATGGTCATGGATGGTGGGTAATCAACTCATGACACGGTCGAAAATTTATTTCTGGACTTCCTTCAGCCATTCATGACTGGAAACCGAGCTTCTTTTATATCTTCTCTAAAATCCCCTGGGACTTCATAACTAGCCATAGAGAACCCTGGCTAACTCCAAACGACGGTAAAAAGGTCCTGGCTTCTGATCAAGAAGATTACAAGAAGCTTACTGGGATGGAAGTTCCTCCGATTAAAGAACTTCTTGACGAAAGAGGGCTTTTTTCAGCGGAAATCAGTCCTAAACCCTCTTTAGGTATTTTCATTTCTGATATTATTTCATCAGCTTTTCTGATCAATCTATCTTAATCTCTGACTTCTTCTTTATTATAGACACATCAGTCATGGTGGACGTACGAAAACTTCGGAAGCTTTCGAAGAAAAGGAAGGTAGAAGCCACCTCTTCTATTCAAGAAGAGAGAAAAATCAAGAAACTGAAGAAGAAGATTCTGATCAACCCAACAACTTCACCAACAGTAGTAAGACCTGATTCTCCAATTGTGATAGCTAATGTGTCGGAGGACGGCGAAGTTCCTCTGTCAGCATCCCTTCAACCCCCCATGCAAAAACAAACGACAAGCATTCTAGGAGACGACATACTCTTTTGCCCTATCGATTAGCTGGATAAGGGCAAAGCTCCGATGAGGGATGAGGAAGAAAGAATCCTAGCCGTAAATATTTCGGCTGGTTTCCCCATATATGCCGATGATTCAGGGCTAAACGACCCAATGTTGGCTCGTCAACTTATGAAGTCAATAATAATTCCAAGAGACTGGGAGATAACAAAATCCTAGCAAATTGACGATACAATCTTACAACTTCATCCGCCAGTATTGAAGGTATGAGTTATACTTACATTTTGAATAGATATTTAACTATCTTTCTCAGTTTTACCAAATCTGATTAATATAAGATATGAATTAACAGCTCATCCATGGGATTAATATCATGGATGAAAGTTTGAAGAACTTTGATCAATTCCTGTAAGGCCATGAGTAATGAAGTAAACATGGCAAAAGCAGAAAAAGAAGTAGCCGAAGAACTAAATAACTCAATGGAGAAGAAATTGGGGGAAGCGACGACTAAAATTTCGGTACTGGAGGCGGAATTAAAAGAAACTAGATCAAAGATGAACAATATGGAATCAAAGCTAAAAAAGAAAAGTAAAAAGGTCGATCACTGTCCTTTAAATTGGAGGGAGCTGAAGAAAAGATTACAACGGCTGAAAAGAAGGTTTTAGCAGCTGAAGAAAAAATTTTATCAATAACTAAAAGAATCGAGCAAGCTGTTGAAGAAGCCGTGAATGGGGCGGTCAAGAAATATGTTGAATCAAAAGCCTTTGACGACAAACTTCATGAAGCGGGAGTTGAAAGTTACAATTATGGTCTTGCTGACTGTTTAAAGAAAGTGAAGAAATTTTACCCTAATCTTGAAACTTCAAAGATAGAGGAAGACTCTGATGAAGAAAACTAGGATGAAGAGAGCTTAGATGAAGAAAATCCAACTGATGAACCCATTTCCGATCAAGCGGAAAGACTAACCGGAGCTCCTACTGAAAATTAGTAGGATATCAAATCGAAGTATCGGCACCAGCTTCTCAGATTCCAGGAGAAACTTTACCAGTTTCTTTTGTAGATCAAAGTGAAATAGAGGGAAGCTCTATCAGGGTCAATGTAACAGATTGAAGATGTACCAACTTAGTTCGATTTTTAATGAAAAATCTTTCTTTTTGATGTTCGTCAAATTATGAAAAAGTATAAAATGATCGGATTAGATGAACAAGTTTCTAAGGAAAACCGTTCTGATTATAATATTCTTTACTTAAATCATAAGCATTAACTAATATTTCAAAGAATTCAAAAGAACTAATTTCAAATAAGTTTGTCAGAGTTTATTAAACATCAATTTCTAAATATTAATACAAAAATAATTCCTAAATCATTAATCTCCCTATTTTCATAAAAACTTTTCCTAACGAGGTAGGTGATTATACTTACTTTGCCAATCGTAATCTTTTTGTTAGAAGTACGAGTGAGAAAAACTTTTCCAAACGAGGTAGGTAATTATGCTTACCTTAACAGGCATAATCTTTTCGTCAGAGATTCAGTTGAGAGCCGTACAACTGAGGGCCGTATAACCGTCTTTATCAGAATTCAAAAGGGCATATAGAAGGGCGCATAAATTTGAAATTCAAATTATATACTTTTATGTTCATACTTTATAACTGACTTTCTAAGAACCAGCGACGATATACGAATTCCCGCTAAATCAGGTCTGAAACGTATCGAAATCTCCCGCTATCTCGGAACTTGAGCTACGAATCGTGACCATCCACATCTATATAAAGGGGTCTCAATTTCAAGTTTTCAAACCACCTTTGTGTCAAATACCTTTCTTTTGCAATCCTTTGCTCCAATGTATAGTCTTCATCTTCATCGAATTCAAAAAATGAAGCCGGGTGATAAGAAATCGCATCAGATGTCAAAAAGAAAAGTAGGACCGGTATGATTCAGAGAAGAAAGGTCCTGTGTGAGAAGAAACCATTTATTAAGAAGTGCTTTCGTCAAACCAACAGTTCCTGAATATATCTCATCTTCATCTGAAGAAGAAGAAGAGAATCCTTCCGCTCCCGCTTTAGAGGAAACAAGCCAAGATCCATGTGCTAAACATATTCCATCAGAAAAAGGAAAGGCCCCTGTTAAAGAATCGGATGATCCAACGGGTAATAAACCCGTTCAAGTATTGGTTGCTGATACAAGTGTCAATAATCCGAAATTGGAAAAAACTATACTGCAATCCACTATTCTTCGAACGGATTGGGAAATGACTATTAAACAAGGAGTGAAGGAAGCCTTGACTTCCATTTACCCAAAAATCTCAAAGGTAAGCAATACTCCTTTCTCTTCTTCATGATAAACTGTTCATACTCTAACAACATAGCAAACCTGTTATATAGTTTGTCAGTGATATCTCCATGATTGAGAAGGTTGGGATCAGGTGCAGAATCTCCAAGAAGATCTTCAGAGACAATTAGCAATAGTTAAAGAAGAGAAAAATAAAGCCATTACCGATCGGAAAGTCTTTAGAATAGAAGTTCTCTTTATGACAGCGAAGATCATGTCTTTGCAGAAGCAATTAAAACAAAATGAAATATATATTCATCAACTCATGAAAGATGGAGCCAAAAGAAGAAAGAGACTTCAACAAGCCGATGAAGCCGTAGAAGAAAAAACTCAATCATATGAAGAAGTACTAAATCAGAATCTATTGTTAAAGAAGAGAATATTGCTTCTTGAAGAAAATTTGAGAAAAATAGAACAAGAAAACGTTTCACTGACTCAACAGAAGTCCTCCGTAATTGAGGAATTTATGAAATATGATGGTTTTTTCCAAGGAATAGAAAAAGTGGGATCTAAAGGCTATGAGCTTGGTTTTAAAAATTGCCTTGATAAGATCAAAAAATTATATCCTGATCTTGATCTTTCCAGTATCTCTCTAGATTTTCCTGTGAAGAAAGAAGAGGGACAAACAAGCAAAACTCTGACAAAGTTACCTGATCCAAAGACATCTGATCAAGAAAAAATTCCAATTGATCAGACTATTTAGAAGAAAATTGAATAGTATATGTAATAGGAAATTGGCAATAGTTTCACTGCCATTTATTTTCCTCTTTCCACTCTTTGTAAAAGAATATGGATGAACTCTCCTGTGTCTCTTTGATTAATTCATGAACAAATGAATTAGTATATCAGATCAATCTGTTTTGTCAGAATGTAATATAATCTTTATCCTGATAATTAAATATCGGTTGAGTTAGTGGGTTAAGCTAACTCGATTTGTCGGATTATGATCAGCTTTTCAGGCCAATCTTTAGATCAGTTATTCTGATCATTATACATCGATTGAGTTAGTGGATCAGACTAACTCAGTTTGTCAGATTGTGATTAGCTTATCAGGCCAATCTTTAGATCAGTTGTTCTGATCATTATACACCGCTTGAGTTAGTGGATTAGACTAACTCAGTTTGTCGGATTGTGATCAGCTTATCAGGCCAATCTTTAGATCAGTTGTTGTGATCATTATACACCGATTGATTTAGTGGATCAGACTAACTCAGTTTGTCGGATTGTTTCTTTTAGAGAATAACGGAAAATAAAATACCTCCTTCATATAGCAGAAGAAATAAAAAGAAACTGTCTTTATTGATGATATTTGCGTAGATTTTCCACATTCCATGGTCTTGCTAAATGATAACCATCCAGACTTTCTAGTCAATAGGTCCATGACCGTACAACTTCAGTGATATGATAAGGACCTTCCCAATTTGGAGCAAGTTTGCCCTGTTCAGTTGGTCGGGATATAGTTGTTCGGCGCAGAACAAGGTCCCCAATCTGAAAGATTCGAGCCTTTACTCTTGAATTGTAATATCATGCCACCCTTTATCGGTAAGCAGCCATCTTCAGTTATGCTTGCAACCTAGAATTTTCAAGCAAATCAAGATCCAGTCTCCTCCAATTATCATTATCAGATTCTGTAATACTGTCAGTTCTTCTAGAGTGAAGAACAATTTCTATAGGTAACATAGCTTCACTTCTATAAGCTAGATTAAACGGAGATTCACCCGTTGTAGATCGAGGAGTTGTTCGATAAGCCCATAAAATAGGATTAAGTTCATCAATCCAAGATCCTTTGGTTTCATTTAGCTAGGTTTTCAATCCATGAAGGATCGTCCGATTGGTTACCTCCGCTTCTCCATTAGCTTGAGGATGTCCGACAGATATCAATTTATGAAGAATTCCATACTGAGTATAGAAATCTTTGAACTTCTGATTATCAAACTGTCTTCCATTATCCGTAATAATCGCATGAGAGATTCTAAATCTGTATATAATGGAATTTTTGATAAATATTTCAACTTTTGCTTCAGTGATTAAAGCCAAAGGTTCAGCTTCTATCCATTTGGTAAAATAATCAATGGCAACGATCAAAGATTTTCATTATCCAGAAGCTGGAGGAAATGGACCAAGTATATCAATTCCCCACTGAGCAAATGGCCAAGGAGCTATTAATTGTGTCAACTGGCTAGCAGGACGCCTTTGGATATTTGCATATCTTTGACAAGAATTACATCTTCTTACAAAATCTGCAGCATCCTTTTGCATAGTCGGCCAATAGTAACCCTGCCTGCTGATTTTATAGGCTAAAGATTTTTTCCCAAATGATCACCATATATCCCCTCATGTACTTTCCTAAGGGCATAATCAGCATCCGAAGGAGACAGACATTTCAACAACGGCTGAGTAAATGATTTTTTGTATAATAAACCATCCAAGATGACATATTGAGCAGCCCAATTGCGAATCTACTTGGCTTCCGTATCGTTTTTAGGTAATATTCCTTCTGTCAGATATTTGATTATTGGATTCATCCAATTTATTTCTGGTTCTATTTGAAGAACTTTTTCTTTTTCAGTTGCCGAGATACTTGGGACCTCCAAGTGTTCCACAAAGATCCGACCCATTTGTTCAAGTGTAGAAGTAGCTAACCTGGATAATGCATCGGCTCGAGAATTTTCAATTTTAGGGATGTGACTGATGTCCCATGAATCGAATGAAGTCCCCAATTCTTTAACTTTCTTCAGATATAAACTTAAAGTAGCATCATGAACCTCAAAATCTCCTTTCACTTGATTAACAACCAGCTATGAGTCAGACAGTACCTTCAATCTTCTGACATTTACTTCTTTTGCAATTTTTAATCCTGCTAAAAGAGCTTTATATTCAGCTTGATTGTTAGAAGCTTTGAAAGAAAACCAGGATGCATACTTTATGACATCTCCATGGGGGCTAGACAAAATTAACCCCGCTCCACTACCAGATGAGTTGGATGCTCCATCTACATGTAATATCTAGGGTGCATCGGTCACTCCCACATCAATAGATAATTCACTGTCACTCTAGGTACATTCGGCTATAAAGTCAGCCAATACTTGGGCTTTCATTGCAGATCTAGACTGATAAATGATGTCATATTCACTCAGTTTAATTGCCCATTTTGCCATTCGACCAGAAGTATCAGGGCATTGTAAAATAGTTCTTAAGGGCTGATCAGTCAATACAATGATACGATGAGATTGGAAATATGGTCTGAGCCGTTTGGCTGATATTACCAAAGTGTATACAATCTTTTGAAGTTTTGGTTATCTAGTTGTTGCATCATGAAGAACTTTACTGATATAATAGATGGGCTTATGCGATCCGCCAGAATCCTTTCTGACCAATACGGAACTAACTGCTTCATCTGATGCAGCCAAATAAAGGTACAAATCCTCGCCTTCTTAATGTTTAGATAGTATGATCGGGTTTACTAAGTACTTCTTCAGTTCTCCGAATGCTGTTCGACAATTATCCGACCAATTGAACTCTTTGACTTGCCGTAAAGCCTTGAAGAAAGGCAAACATCTCTCAGCTGAACGAGAAATAAATCGGCTTAATGAAATAATTTGTCCTGTCAACTGTTGAATCTCCTTCTTATTGGCTGGTTCTCTCATATTCAAGATAGCCTGGATTTTTTCTGGATTGGCTTCGATTCCCCGCTGTGTAACCATGAATCCCAGGAATTTTCCAGAAGTCACACCAAAGATACACTTGGTCGGATTTAACTTCATATGATTCTGGCATAAAATATCAAAGGCTGTTTATAAATCTTTAATATGGTCATCAAACTGATTGCTCTTAACAATCATATCATCAACATATACCTTCATGGTCTTCCCAATTTGATCTTTAAAGATTTTATTTACTAATCTCTGATAAGTGGCCCCGATATTTTTGAGGCCAATTGGCGTCACTTTCTAGCAATATATCCCTTTATCTGTAACAAAAGATGTCTTTTTTCATCTTCTGGATTCATTCGTATCTGATTGTATCCAGAAAAAGCATCCATAAAACTTAAAAACTTATGTCCAGCTATTGCATCAACCAACTGATCAATTTTTGGCAAAGGAAAACTATCTTTTGGACATGCCTTGTTAAGGTCGGTATAATCTATACATATTCTCCATTTTCCATTTGCTTTCCTGACCATTACTACGTTAGCCAGCCAATCAGGATAATGAACCTCTCTGATGAATCCAGCATCGAGCAATTTGGTAACTTCTTCATCAATAACACTTTGTCTTTCTGGGGCAAAGTTTTGTTTGTTTTGTCGAACTGGTTTGATGAATGGATCAACTTTAAGTTCATGCTTGATTACCTCAATAGGAATCCTTAACATGTCAGTAGCTTTTCATGAAAATATGTCGGCATTTGCCTGTAAGAAATTAATCATCTTCTCCCTTTGATCTTCAGCAAGTAAGCTCCCAATCTAAACTATTTTGGTAGGATCATCTTTTATCAGAGGAATATGAATGGTTTTTTCATTGATATACTAACTTCATCATTCGGATCACATGGATCCATTTGTTCAGAAGTTGATTTGATAGCTGATTGCTGATTCTGAATTGTTAGGCATTGCCGAGCCATTTGCTGATTTCTCCTTACTACTCCAATTCCACTTGGAGTCGGGAATTTTATCAGAAAGTGGTATGTAGATACAACGGCTTGGAATTTATTTAAGGCAGGTCTACTCAAAATGGCATTGTAAGCAGAAGGAATCCGAACAACCATAAAAGAAAGAAGATAGGTTCTTTGCTTTGGTACCGTCCCAAGAGTTATAGGAAGGGTGATTTCTCCTTTTACTCCTACATAATTTCCACCGAATCCAGTGAGCGGTGTATGAATTCTTTATAACTTATTAAATGATAAGTTCATTTTAACAAATGCATCATAAAGCAAGACTTTTGTGAAACTTCCATTATCAACTAGAATCCGATATACATCATAGTTTGCAATAACAGTGAAAATTACAACAGGATCATTATGAGGCGTTCAAACACCTTGTAGATCTTTATCAAAAAAAACAACACTTCCTTGAAACCTTTTAGGGCTCCACTCCTCTTCAAGACATGCATGGCAAATCATTCCAACCGACCCATCAGTTGGCTGCTGGTTTGGGAGCTCTGTCCCGTCAGTGATCATCCTCGGAATAGCTGGCCTTGGTATTGCCGCTTCAATTGGTTGGTTCTGATTTTGGCTTCGGATATATCTAGCCAAATAACCTTGTTTAATCAGAGCCTCAATTTCATCTCGCAATTGAATGCATTCTTTTGTTGTATGGCCATGATCCCAATGATAGCGACAGTATTTGGCTTTATTTCGCATAGCTGGTGGAGCTTTCATTGGTTTTGGCCTTTGTAAAAAGTTTTCTTTCTCAATCTCCATCAAAATCTGTTCTCTTGGATGGGTCAATGGAGTGTACGCATTGACTCGGTTGACATAGTTTCTACCGATCAAATCTCTTGGCCCTTGATTTTGCAGTTGAATAGATTGGACCCCATAAAATCGAGATTCGTCTTCTTTGGCTCTCTTCTTACTTGACATTAATTTTTTCTCCACCTGTCACCGATTCAACGCCTGTTCTTCGGCCTGGGCATACTTTTGGGCACGGGCTAGTAATTCTGAATAATTGGTCGGAAATTTTTTATCCAAAGAAAATATAAATCTAGAGGCTCGCAAACCTTCCTTCATAGCAGACATCGCCACATATTCATTGAGGTCAGGTATCTCCAACGTGGCGGAATTAAATCTCTTAATATAATCTTTCAAAGATTCTCCTTCTGATTTCTGAATAAAAAACAAGCTATCAGAATTTCTGGGCATTTTTCTGCTTGTCCCGAAGTGAGAGACGAACAACTTTTCTAGTTGACCAAATGAGTGGATGGCGTCCGGTTGCAAACTGGAATACCATATTCTGGCTGACTTCTTCAAGGTTGCAGGAAAGGCAAGACAATGTAATGCGTCTGACGCTCCCTGAATTAGCATATGAGCTTTAAAGCTACCCAAATGGTCTAAAGGATCAGACGACCCATCGTATAATTCGATCGGCGGTACTTTGAAATGATGTGGGATCTTTTCATCCATAATCTTCTTGGAAAAAGGGGGTAGAATATTATAACTTGGGGCAACATCTTCTATTCTCCTTTGCTCCAAAACTTTGGCAACCTGCTACTCCAACTTGTTGAATTTTCTATCAAAATTTCTCTCTCTTTCATGGTGTTGAGCTTGGATACTGTTAGGAGTTGATTCTCCAGATGAGGTTGACCGAGATCGTGGCCGTTTCTCTTCGTTTTGCTTCTTGGAGTGATGACGAGATCGGTGATGATGTCTTATAGGAGGTAGTTGACCTGAAGAACATTGATAAGAGAAATGTATTCTGGGGCTGAGATGTTTACTTACCTGGAGTGACGGTTGCCGGCTGGTTCTTGATATAGCTGGCTGCATCGGCTCCTTCATAGCCATTTCTTGAAGATTCTGCATCACTGTGGTAAGCACTTCTACCTTATCAAATAGAGCATTCAACTTTTCTTAGTCAAAATGCACTGCAGGAGAAACTTTCACCCTTTCCTCTGGAACAGGGTCATTTCTTCTTTCATCCGGAATAGGATCTGTTGCCTTGCCATCCAGAACAAGATTTTTTCCTTGGTTGTCAAGGACAAGATCAGTTTCTTTTGAAGAATTGGGAGCGGCTCCTGTTGGCAAATTCTTCTTCCTACCCTTCACCATGCTTCCTTTCAGATTTTTCAGAACTCTTTTACAGAGAATTCCCCTTCCTGGCGCGCCAATTTGTTGTGTCCAAACAAATCACAGCAAGCTTGCAGTAAAAGAGGAATGGGTCAAGCTGATTTGATCCAGCTCTCTATCATCTTCTAAGCTTGATGGTGTCTGGATTGGAACAGATATGATCTAAAGAAAGACTAGATGGAAGGTATTCGAAAAATTTGAATTGCCAAAAAGTTCCCTCTCTATTACACTCGCGAGTATTTATAGGCTAAGAGTTAACCGTTTACAGCTGGAATCCACCTTTAAAACGATTAATCCAGAGTGTAAACACGTACAACCAAAGTTGGTCGTAAGGAATTAACCGTTTACGGCTGGCATCTATCTGTAAAACGATTAATCCAGAATGTAAACACAGGCAAGCAAACTTGTTCGTAATTAATTAATCTTCTATCCAGAGTTGGTCGTCTCCTCCAGAGTTGATCGTCTCTTCCAGAGTCGATCATTTTCTCCAAAGTTGATTGTCTCTTCCAGAGTTGATCATCTCCTCCAGAGTTGATCGTCTCCTCCAAAGTTGGTTGTCTCCTCCAGAGTTGATCGTCTCCTTCAGAATTGATCGTCTCCTTCAGAGTTGATCGTCTCCTCCTAAGTTGATCGTCTCCTTCAGAGTTGATCGTCTCCTGCAGCACATAATTATTACCAAATTCCGTTCTTAAATAAATCTATCGATTACCTGAAAATGGATCAATTTCGTGTCAGTTGATTATTAATCGGCTTCGCACCTTTTGGATATTGACGATAACCATATTTGTGCCTTTCAAGCATTGATCGGTTCGATACCTTTTGGGTATAGACCAATTTTAACTTCAGACTCTTAAGAGGTCAACATAAACGGATCAATTTATGATATCCCAACACTAAAATTATTTTTAGGACATGAATGGAAGATATAAAAAATTTATATTTTATTTTTATAATTATTTTATATTAAATATTTTTTAATAAAATAAAAATTTTAATGAACACGTTGCTAATTTTTTTTTTAAAAAATTAACAATAATGATCACAAAAATCAAATTTAGATGCTAGATGCCAATTCCAAGCATTAACAAAAGGCCGTTTGCTGATATAGATGAGACAGCAAAAGGATGACTCTCCGGAACCATTAATCGCGCATGCTGTCACGCAACGGCAATCTGGGGCGGAGTTCTCCGTTTTTAGTCAGCGGGCGGCGTCGCGGCATTAATTGCCAGCCTAACTCCCACGTTGGAAATAAAAAGAAGAGGCGGTGGATCGAAGCAAGGTGCCGACAAAACGAAAGCCATCAACGGTCGCTTTCCGGTATGGAGGACGGAAGGAAGAAAGAGCAGCGGAGGGAGAAACCCACCCTCCCCCCCTTTCCAGTTCGCCGTTCCGACTATCGAGCTCCTCAAAACTATGTTATTCCATAAGCGGAGGGAAGCCGTGCGAACTCAGGCTCCATTGATTCGCGGCAGGATGGTAGGAGAAAATATTGGAACAATTTTTTCATATTTTTTTATAAATAAAAACTCGTATAGAACATGAGAAACCTACTTCTCCGGAAATCAAGATAAAATATATTTTTTTTGGGACGACTTTAATTCTAACGCTTTATATTATTTTTTTCTTAATATATTTAATTATTTATATTTATTTATCAAGTAATGTTCAAATATCTCGGACTACCCTCTTAACAGTATTTATATTTATTTTTTATAAAAATAAAAAAATAAAAAAATTAAATCTAAGTCATCATATTTGAAACATGTTTTGAATCCATAGCAGATTGGATATAACACAAGATCCCTATAAACGGAACTATCATTTTAAAAAAATATAAATATTTTTTTAAAAAATTAAAAATTAATTAAATATACATATTCAAGCACTAGCTTTTGGGAAAAAAAAAGTCTTTCTGTACCGCGTGCAGTGCAGAAAATCCAGCGTGTCCTGCACCATGCTTTTTTATTGGTCCAAATATATCTACTGTTGCATGACGGGATGGGAGCTGAGCGTGACTAGCATTAATTATGATTCAACTTTTATTTAAAATTTTCATTCAGATCAAAATATCATTCCTTCCGGTCTCTTTTCTGCAGGGGTGTCATAGGTTTTGAACTAAGATATCGTAGCTTTTGAACTAGAATGTCGTAATACTGTTTCAGGATTTAATTTATATTTTTCTGTAGGAATGTCGTAGGTTTTGAACTAGGATGTCGTAATACTGTTTCATTTCAGGATTTAATTTATATTTTTCTGCAGGGGTGTCGTAGGTTTTGAACTAGGATATCGTAGCTTTTGAACTAGGGTGTCGTAATACTGTTTCAGATTTTAATTTATATTTTTCTACAGGAATGTCGTAGATTTTGAACTAGGATGTCGTAGATTTTGAACTAGGATGTCATAGCTTTTGAACTAGGGTGTCGTAATACTGTTTCAGGTTTTAATTTATATTTTTCTGCGGGGATATCGTAGGTTTTGAACTATGGTGTTATAGCTTTTGAACTAGGATATCGTAAAATTGTTTCAGGTTTTAATTTATATTTTTGATGTCGTAAGTTTTGAACTAGGGTATCGTAGCTTTTGAACCAGAGTATCGTAATACTGTTTTTGGTCATTTTTGAATTAGGGTGTTGTAGGTTTTGAACTAGGATGTCGTAAGTTTTGAACTAGGATGTCGTAATACTGTTTCAAGTCATTTTTGAACCAGGATATTATAGTTTTTGAACTAGGATATCGTAATATTGTTTCAAATCATTTTTTGAACCAGGATGTCGTAGATTTTGAACTGGGATGTCGTAGTTTTTGAACTAGGATGTCGTAAGAGTATTTTGATATGGACAAAATTTTAATTAATATTAGTCATCTCAATTTTTATTTTATTATGTTACAGTAAATATTTTTAGACTAATAAAAATATATAGCAAGTCATGCTGGATTTGCTGCACCGCACGCGGTGCACAAAAAATTACTCTTTGGGAAATTATGATTTAAGTAAAATTCTCAACGGCCCAAGAGGACCGACCCATTTCCATCCATTCATACGAACGAGAAATTATACGATACGAACGCAATCGATATCTCCCACTCGCGACCAACTCGGCCCCGCTCACCCCTCTCGATCTCCGGCCCCATTACCCCTTCCAACCTTTATTACTTCCTGCAAAAGTTCAACTCCAGAACAAACCTTTTTTCTGTCTCTCTACTTTTTATCCATACTTCATTCTTCCTGCAATAACTATTGCTCGATCCAAAACCCCAATCCATCCTCTCTTCATTTTGTTTTTAAAGATCTTAGAAGATGAAGTCAGAGGAAGTGGACAGTACGATTGTGGAGAGATCAAGAAACAAAAGAAAAAGGCAGAGGAGGAGCGGAGTACAGGAGGAGGGGAAGGAGGGGATGGGTCGAGTAATGAGGTGGTCAAGAGGAGGAGAGGCCGCCCGACGGGATCCAAAAACAAACCTCAGCCCCCTGTCGTCATCACCCAGGAGTTTACCGATTCCTCCCCCGCCATGCGGCCGCACGTCCTCGAGATCCCCGCCGGCCACGACGTCGCCGCCGCCCTCGCCGCCTTCTCCCGCCGGCGCGCCCTCGGCTTGTGCGTCCTCGCCGCTGCCGGCCAAGTCGCCAACGTCACACTCCGCCAGTCACACTTGCCGGTGGAGGGATCCCCCTCCGCCGCCACCGTGGTGACGTTCGGCGGCCGGTTCGATATACTCTCCATCTCCGCTACCTTCTTCCCGCCGTCCCTCCCTGCCGCCGGTGGCGTAGGCTGCGGGTTCTCGGTGTCGCTGGCGGGACCCCAGGGGAGGGTGGTGGGGGGGATGGTGGCGGGACCTCTGGTGGCAGCGGGGACGGTGGTGGTCGTGGCGGCGGCATTCGCAGAGCCCACCTTCAACCGGCTGCCGGTGGAGGAGGAGACGGCGGGTTCGGCCTCGGCCTCGCTATCCGCCGGCGGCTGCAGCGGAGGTGGCGATGAGGTTGCCGTCCATCCTCATCAAGATGAGGATGATCATAATGATCATGATGAAGAAGCGCAGTATCACTATCAACACCGCCATTATCATCACCATCATGGATCGTCCGATGGTACACCGATCTATGCTGGTCTCTTCCCTCCCGATGTTTTATGGACTCCCATCTCCCGCTTCCCGCATCCACCACCACCACCTTATCGATTCACTTGATATAGTTTTCTTATTTGTTATTAAAAGCAAATATCTGATCTGTATTTGGTTTATTGTATTTGGTTTTGATTGTTCGTGAGATTGTTATGTAATAAGTGAAGGTTAATTAGGAAGTAGTTAGTTCTCCTGAGGATTGGGATCTGGAGGCTTATATGATGAAGCTGATAAGGTTGCGATGATGGTGATGCGGCCTCTTGATATTGGCTATTCCATTCTTCTTCTTCTTTTTCGTAGAAGGATTATTCCATTCTTCTTCTTTTCTTTTTTTGGTGTATATGTATCTGTTTGGGTATTTTTTGCATGGAGGAGAGCTTATAAGTTAGAGATGAAGCGTTGGAGTAAGATTTAATTAAAGGTGTAAGGGAGCAGCCTTAAAAAGGTTTACCAGAAACGGTGAAAAATGGATTACTCGGTACCTTCGTTGGAGTAAGATTTAATTAAAGGTGTAAGGGAGCAGCCTTAAAAAGGTTTACCAGAAACGGTGAAAAATGGATTACTCGGTACCTTTTCTCTTCTCTTTCCATGAGAGGAAGAGAAGGACGAACTTTGGCAATTTTCTCTTCTCCTTCCATGAGAGGAAGAGAAGGACGAACTTTGGCAATTTTCTCTTCTCTATTCATGAGAGGAAGGACGAACTTTGGCAATCTGACCTGATCTTACGTGTGGCAGAAGTTTGGAATAGCATGACAAGCCGGCCCTCTATAATCTCCCGTTTCCACCGGTCGTCGTCCTTTTTTTTTTTTTTTGGGTAAGCTAAAGCTGGTCACCAAATGACCTCAAATACAATGATATATCATCGAGTGCATGCCCCCCATAGATCTAAGTCAATTAGCTGCCAAAGCTCAGTGAACAAGGAACCATCAGCTAGAAATCTTAAAAATAGTTAAATTTAATTATAAATATTTTTTTTTTTTTTTTATTTTTAAAAATTATTAAATTAATATTATCTTATTATTAATAATAAATTTTAGAAATTTTTATAAAATTTATTTAGAATTTCTTCGCGTAGACAAAATCAAAGCATCACTTTGATTAAATATAATTTTTAGTAATTTGTGAAGGATAGGTAAGGGGTTATAAAACTTTTTATATAAGGATATGTGCCTATGTCATTTTGAATTAAGAGAGTTGTAAAAATTTTAATGAAATATTAAGTTTTATTTTTCTATTAATTTTACTCTCTTCCTTCTTGTATAAGAAATAATTTTTTTACCTGTTCTATTCTATCAAAGTGGTATCAAAGCTTATCATGACTATTGGAGCACTTTCCATTCCTCGTCTTGTCAATAACTATGAAAATTAGAGTATTTAAATGAAGGCTTTACTTGGTTTCCAAGATATTTGAGAGATTATAGAGAAAGGATGTGTTGAGCTCCAAGATGACAATAATCTCACAGCAAATCAAAGAACAACAATCTCGGAGTTTTGAAAGAAGGACAAAAAAATTCTCTTCATCTATCAAGGTCTAGATGAGATCACATTTGAAAGGCTGCTAGTACTACCAACTCCAAGCAAGCATGGGACATTTTATAAAATTCTTACAAAGACATAGAAAAGGTAAAGAAAGTTCACCTCCAAATCTTGAGTGGTGAGTTTGAAGCTTTGCAAATAAAGGAGTTCGAAGTCGTATCAGATTATTTTACAAGGGTGTTAATCATTGTGAACCAATTGAGGAGAAATAGTGAGACATTTGATGACAATCAGGTCGTAGAGAAAATCCTACAATCTTTAGATCATAAATTTGATTATGTTGTGATAGCTATTGAATAGTCCAAAAACTTGGACACTATGATGGTGGATGAGCTTAGACTTGTTAAAATGGGTCAGAGTTCATGGGCCAGCCCATTTAATCCTATAAATAAGTCGGGTCGGGCTCAAAAAAATGGCCCATTTATATAACCGGGCTTTTTGGCCCGACCCTTGTAACCCATGGGTTGAAGTGGGTTAGGGCCGAGCCCGTCCATGGGCCATAATTTTTTTTTTAAAATAACAGGGTTATGGCTTACGGGAAGGGCCATTCACTAATCACTCCACTCGATCGTCCATGGAGTTACGATTCACGAATATGGATTGGAGTTATGCTCTCTATTGGGTGAGTGCCACCAGCAAGCAAGGCCTGGATGAGCACCTTCAAGGCAAAAAACACAAAGCCAATCAAGCATTAATTGAAGGCAAGAGACCCAAAGCCGCAGAACCACCATTCGATGCCAACAAAATCTTAAGGGCCAAGAAAGTTGTAGGCTCCACATATGTGATGAAGGTAACTGGTAAGTCTTTGCCAGCAGGGGTGCATCAACCAATGGTCCTGGGGAGAATCAAGGAGAAGACAGGCAGCAGCAGACTTTTTAGAAGAAGAGCTATTGCTGCGACGTTTGCAATGTGAAATGCAACAGCGAGGCCATGTTGGCCTCTCAAGTCTCACCTCTGAGGGAAGAAACATATGACCCAAGTTGAGGCGTCAAAGAAGGATGGCAAACCCATGATGCCACCCGGTGATGGAAAGAATGTTCAAACAATGAAACAGCAAGGGAGATAAAAGAGAAAGTAGAGAAGGCAGAAATATATAACGTTCAACAAATTCCAGTCATCTTGCCTTTCTTACAGGAATTTTTTTTTTCTCCCAAAGGACAATTAATGCATTACTTTATTGTTTTGTCTTGCTAATACCTATTCTATTTGTAGTTACCAAATAGCTAAGTGGAAAATTGGAAATCAGCAGGCTCTTCAAAGTTGGCAGTGGGCTGGCCCAGCCCTAGCCCATGGCCCATATAAGGCCAGGCCGGGTTTTCTCGGCCCATTTTTGCAAGTGGGCCTAACCCGGCCCGGCCTATATAATATTGGCCCATATGGGTTAGGCCGGGTCGGGTCGGGCCGGTCCATTTTGATAGGTCTAGATGAGCTTATGGGTTCACTTCAAACTCATGAGCAAAGAATATTAAAGAGAAAACAAGAACCATTGGAGCAAGTTTTACAAAGCAAGCTCTCCGCCAGTGATAAAAAGAAGGAATCAAGGGATGAAAATAGTCAAAGAAGTCACAGTCGTGGTTGAGGACGTGGTCGTACTAGAGATCGAGGTGGAGCCTATGGGCATGGAAAAAATCATGGTAACCACAATAATATAGGGAAAGGTAACCAAACTCGTAAAGAAAAAGGACAAAGAGATAGAGGCTGAAGGTATGACAAGGGTCAAGTTCAATATTACAATTGCAACAAGTTTGGACATTACTCATTTGAGTGCTACTCTAATCAATCTAATCAAGTTCATGAGAAAGCCATTTATGTCAAGAAAGAAGATGATGGAGATGACGTGCTACTACTAGCACAAAAAGGAGGAGCTACCAATCAAAATATGTAGTTTTTGGATTCCGGTGCAAGTAACCACATGTCGGGGAATAAAGAAATCTTTATGGAGTTTGATAAATCGATGAATGATCATGTCTCATTTGGTGATGCTTCAAGGTAAAGGTGAAGGACATTGGTAAGATACTTATTCAACTCAAAGATGGAAATCAACGGTTTATGTCCAATGTCTATTATGTGCCTGATATGAAAACCAACATTCTTAGTATTAGGCAAGTTTTGGAGAAAAGGTTTGATATGCAACTAAAAGATGGAAGCTTCTATCTAAGAAAATATAACAAATTAATTGTTCATATTCCTATATCAAATAATCGTATGTTTATGCTAAACATAAATCATGTTATTGCTAAATACTTAAGTGCATGTATGAAGGATATCTCTTGGCTTTGGCATTTGTGGTTCGAACATGTCAACTTTGATGCTCTAAAACTTCTTTCAAGTAAAAGAATGGTAAAAGGGCTGCCCTATTTTGATGCTCCTAATAATATATATGAAGGGTGTATTGTTGGCAAAAATCCAAGGAGTTTTCCAAAGAAGTCTTACAATAAAGCAAAAACACCACTTCAACTTATCCACACCGATATTTGTGGACCAACCACTCCAAGCTCATTTGGAGGTCGTCATTACTTCCTAACTTTTATTGATGATTTTAGTAAAAAAACTTGGGTGTACCTCTTGAAGGAGATGTCAGCAGCATTTCAAGCTTTCAAAATGTTTAAAGCTTTGGTGAAGAATCAAAGTGGCTATACCATCAAAGAATTATGGTCAGATTGTGGAGGAGAATCACATCCAAGGAGTTTGGAATTTTTTATAAAACTCATGGTACTTGAAGACCCTTGACCACACCATACTCATCCCAACAAAATAGAATTGCAGAAAGGAAAAATCGAACCATACTTGATATGGTTCGAAGCATGCTTAAAACAAAGGAGATGCCAAAGAAATTTTAGGGAGAGGCCATAAATTGTGCGATCTACTTGCTTAATAGATGCCCTACAAAAAATTTGGAAGAAATAATACTACAAAAGGCATGGAGTGATTATAAGCCTAATATCTCACATTTGAAGGTATTTGGGTATATAGCTTATATATGCAATATTCCAGATCAAAAGAGAGGCAAGTTAGATGACAAAAGCTTGTTATGTATCTTCATCGGCTACGATGCAAGATCTAAAGCCCACAAATTCTATGAATCAAAGGCCAAAAAAGTCATTATAAGTCGAGATGTGAAGTTTCCAGAAGATGGTATATGGAATTGGAACACTAATATGGTGATGTTACAAGACGAAGAGCAAATCAAGGAGCAAACAAGTGAGCCAACACTACCTTCATCTCCTACTTTATCAGATGAAGATGGTTCGACATCACTAAAGACAAGAAGCATTCAAGATTTATATGAGGTGATAACTTTCCTAAATCTTATTTGTCTTTTTGCTAATGAAGAAATAATTTATTTTGAAGATACTATCAAAGATCAAAAGTGGAGGAAAGCCATGAATGAAGAGATAAAAGTCATAGAAAAGAATGCGACATGGGAGCTAACTTCTTTACCAAGAGGGGTTGAACCAATTGGAGTAAAGTGGGTTTATAAAGTCAAGAAGAATGCGCAAGCTAAAAGTGATATCCTATCAAAGTCCTAGGCCCTGCAGCATGCGAATGGTCCCCTTGAAAGTGAAAGTGCTCGACCATGACTCGGGGCTTCATGGCACGGTGCTCGCGCCCTCCACGGAACGCCGCTCCACCTGAGGGACAAGCTCTGCAGTGCCCTGATGAGCACCCCCAATAGGAGGGCCTCCCTTTAGGGACCGGTCCCGGGGGGATTCTGGCAGAAAGGAACCCCGTCCAAGGGGGATTTCAAGAAAGGGACGTCCTAGCAAGGCTTCAGATCCAGTCTGGCCCAACAACTTTCTATATAACTGAAAGAGGAACCTCCGGCATAGGGGGCAGGTAAGAGAGAACAAGGGGCAAGGGATCAAAGCAGAGAGAACCTTCCTGCACACTAACTTTCTGTTCTTTTCTCTTCGTCTTATTTTTTCTTTCTTTACACGGAGCATTTCAAACCCGCGTCGAAGATGATTTGTTTTCCTTGATCATCCCACTGACTTGATCGTTAGAGTATCCCGTCAGGATCTCCGACCCGGGTCTCCTCTTTTTTGCAGGACCTATCGGCCACAACATCAAGAGAAAGGTGACCCAGAACCTTCAGGGAGACCGGTTCACCCGTGCCATGTCAAAGCTACAGGCCACGGCGATTTAGACGATAATAGATTAGCGCACCGGGTAAGGAGGACCGATGAGAGCAGTCCCTAGAGATCTCATGGTGGAGACCCGAGCATGAGAAGCTTCTGCCAGCCATATGGGGGATCCATCCCACCACGGCGACATGCACAGCCAGGAGGCGGAGCTTCCCCTCTCTCCACCGCCGCCTCTAGTCAATCAATCTGTGCAGGTCACTGCACTCACGCGTTAGGTCTAAACCTTGGCTGTGATGGTGTGCCAGCTACACTAGCACCACCGATCCCTGGCAATATAGCAGCAGCCAGGGATGCCCACGATCCATGCTGCCGATCCCCAAGCCAGCCTCAGGTCCTTCTAGGAGGGGCCATCGCGTGCAGCCTCTTACCCATGGGGAAGCCTACGGATGGCTGGGAGAAAGCACCAAGGTGGTTCGACCGGTCGAGAGAGCTGCTCCCCGATCTTGGACCATGGTGCGATATCACATCGATGGCGCCGACATGGCCAGGAACTAAAGCGTGCATCCCTCCAGTCCGTGTCCTCTTCTCTCCTAACGGTCTTTGCAGAGGGGTCCACAGATGAGGCCATCCGTCATTGAGCGGATAGGTGCCTCGAGGAGCAAGAATACAAACTGGCTGATTTGGCCCGCCAGTTTATCAAAATTCAGGGCTCCTTACACGAGCCCATGGGTTGACACCCATCCGCCTCTCTCTCTCAGAATCCAGGAGAAACCGATCTCCAGTTGGTTCCGCATGCCCCAGGTGGATCCCTATGACTGGATCACGGATCCACTCGACCATCTAGAGAGTTATAAGGCTCTCATGCGGGTTTAAGGGGCTACTGATGCTCTTCTCTGCATTGCCTTCCCAGCCATGCTCCGCAAGGCGGCCCGAGTCTGGTACGCCTACCTCGAATCAAGGAACATTGACTTTTTCGAGCAGTTAGAGATAAAGTTTGTGGCATACTTCGATGCTTGCAGGAAGGTGCCGCGTGAGGTCGATAGCCTCTTCTCCATCCGACAACAAGATCACGAGTCCCTTCGGGATTATGTCCCTGTTTAAAGTAGCAACCTTGGAGATCTATAATCTTGACGAGCCTGTTGCCATATTGACGTTAAAGAGAAGGCTCAGGACCTTTTGCTTCACCTACTCCCTCGACAAAAAGTCCTCAAAGTCTTACTCGGAGCTTCTCCATGCCCACAAGTGTATCCAAGCGGAGGAGGCCGATCATACCAGGAGGGAGTTAGACGGAAGGCCCCTGAAGAGGCAAGCCCTGGGGGAGGCGGTCGGCCCTTCGATGTCTAAGGTCACCTTGACCCCTCGAATGGACCCCCGACCTAGGACTGACCCTGCTAAGGAAGAAAAATACACACCTCTCCTAGCCTTGAGAGTAAAAATCTTGATGGAGATCGAGGGCGAGCACTTCTTGCATCGCCCTCCCCTATTGAGGTCGTCCGGTGGACACGACAAATCCCGATACTACCATTTCCATCATGACCGCGGCCACGATACCAAGGAGTGCCATCATATGAAGAGAAAGATCGAGGACTTGATTAGGCGAGGATACCTCGGGAAGTACATGGAGGGAGGAGCTCCCCCAAGGGCCAGGAGCGAAGAAGCCAACCACCTGCCATTGATAACCAGCCCACGGAGAAGCCGATGGGGATGATCTCCTGGGGGCAGGGAGAAGGTCAAAGAGGGCTAAAGAGAGAGAGGGCTGATGATGTACTCTCCTGTGTGAGAGAGGGATCAGCAAGGGTGGACAACCCGAACAATGATGCTGTTGTCGTAGAAATGACAATAGCTAAGCACCCTATAAAAAGAATTATGGTTGATAATGGAAGCTTAGCTGACATCCTTTTTTATGTTGCCTTTGCAAGGATGAACTTGTTTGCTGACCTGATAAAATTGGTATTCATGCCCCTCGTTGGTTTCACCGAAGATTCAATTGGGGTGGAAGGAGAAATCACCCTCCCAGTCATCGCTGGGACTCCGCCCCGGCAGAGTACCGTGATGCTAACATTCATCGTTATGAGGCTTCCTTTGCCTTACAACATGATCTTGGGGTATCCCGGGTTCAACCTACTCAATGCCACTATCTCCATGAAGTGGCTCAACATCCAGTTTCCAACCCCATAGGGGATTGGGGAGATAAGGGGATCCTGATAGTTGGTCCAGCATTGATTGTATGCTGTCCTAGGAGTCCGAGAGGCCGGGTGGAGTCCGACCATCGATCAACCATACCAGGTAGAGCTAGAACCAAAGGGTGGGCCAGTCGATCCGTTGTTATCACTTCCCCTAGGCGAGGACCCCCTGAAGACAATACAGGTGGGGGCCCTACTAGCTGAGGAGAAAGCCTGATTGCTCAACTTTCTGCTGGCCAATGCTGACATCTTTGCTTGGACTACATCGGATATGCCCGAAATTTCCCTGGAGGTGATCACTCACCAGCTGAATGTCAATCCCAATAGCCGCTCGGTCTGACAGAAGAAGAGAAGCTTCGTCCTGGAGAGGTAGAAGGCGATCGATGAGGAGGTTGAGAAACTACTCACCACCGGCTTCATCCGTGAGGTACAGTACCCCAATTGGCTGGCAAACATGGTAATTGTTAAGAAATCCATCGAAAAGTAGAGGATCTACATGGACTACACCGACCTCAACCGGGCATGCCCGAAGGATAGTTTCTCGCCTCCCAAGATTGACCAGCTTGTGGACGCGACCTCAGGACACAAGCTCCTCAGTTTTATGGATGCATTCTTCGAGTATAATCAAATCCGCATGCACCTAGAGGATGAGGAGCATATGGCATTTGTGACCAACAGAGATATGTACTACTATAAGGTGATGCCATTTGGCCTTAAGAATACGGGGGCAACATACCAACACCTGGTCAGCAAGGTCTTCAAATATCAGATAGGCCACAACATGCAGGTCTATGTGGACGATATACTTGTCATGAGCGGCCGGGAATTGGATCATATTGCCGACTTGATGGAGGCCTTTGATAACCTCTGACTCTATCAGATGAAGCTGAATCCTGCCAAATATGCATTTGGCATCGCAGCGAGAAAGTTCCTGGGATTCATGATTACCTAATGAAGAATTGAGGTCAACCCAGAGAAGATCTAGGCGATCACGGACATGAGACATCCCAGGTCCAAGAAAGAGGTATAGCGCTTAACCGGATGCATCGTCGCCTTAAGCTGCTTCATCTCCCATTCTGTCGAGCACTGCCAGCCATTCTTAAAGGCTCTACACAAGATGCATGACTTTGCTTGGACGGAGGAGTGTTGGGAGGTATTCGAGGGGCTAAAGAAGCTCCTCGCCTCTCTGCCACTACTATCCAGGTCGAGCCCGGGAAGGAGCTTCTCTTGTACCTGGCAGTTTTTCCAAAGGTAGTAGCTCAGTATTGGTCGCACCGATGAGGATGGCCTTAAGTGCCCGGTTTACTATACCAGCAAATTTCTCCGCGACATGGAAACCAGGTACACCCAACCTGAAAAGATTTTTTTGCAGTTATCATGTCTGCGCTATGTCTTAGGCCCTATTCCCAAGTGCACCCAATCGCAGTCCTCACTGACCAACCTTTGAGGGCCATCCTAAGCCATCCAGATATGTCGGGGCACCTAGCCAAGTAGGCGATAAAGCTCAGCGAGTTTGACATTACTTACCATCCGAGGCTGGTTCAAAATGCCTAGGTCCTGGCCGACTTCCTAGTGGAATGCACTTGGGCGGACAAGGATCTGGAGGAGACGTACGAGCTAGTTAAGTCCGGGCGAAGCTCGGTCGCAGAGGAAATGGTGTGGGATCCTCCACGTTGACAGCGCATCCAACGTCGGAGGGAGCGGGGCCGGACTCATTCTCGCCAACTCTGATGTGGTCGTCTTCGAGTATGCACTGCGTTTCCTCTTCAACACAACCAACAACTAGGTTGAGTACAAAGTTCTCCTTGTGGGGCTGAAGGTGTCTCGTGAGTTGGGCATGGCAAGTCTGAAGGTCTTCACGGATTCGCAGCTCGTGGTAGGCCAGGTCTTAGGCGAGTACGAAGCCCAGGATTCCATGATTCCAAAGTATCTGGAAAGGGTATGCTCATACACAGCGAATCTCTAGCACTTCAATATTTCTCATATACCTCGTGCGGAGAATGCTCGTGTCGATGTTCTCTCCAAGCTTGCCACCTTGCCAGAATTATTGCTGGGGCATACCTTCGTTGAATATTTGGAGGTCCCTAGCTACAAGATCGCAGGCAAGGTCCAGCAGGTCGACCCTGAGGCGAGCTGGATGGATCTTTACATCAGATATATAACTGACGAGACCTTGCCCGAAGATCATGTGGAGGCCAGACTCAAGCGGAAGGCCACTCGCTTCATACTCATGGATAGACAGCTCTATTGAAGGTCTTTCTCCTACCCCCTGCTGAAGTGCTTGAAACCCTCGAAAGCTCTCTATGTCCTCCGGGAGATACATGAGGGTGTTTGCGGGAACCATGTTGGGGCAAGATGCTGGCCTATAAAATCCTCCTACAGGGGTACTATTAGAAAACCATGCGAGAAGATGCGATCGAGTTTGTGCAAAAATGTGATCGATGCCAGAGGCATGCCCACATCCAATGATAGCCAGCTTCTCCACTATCCCAGCTCTTTTCTTCCTGGCCGTTCGTTCAATGGGGATAGACATCCTAGATTCTTTTCCCCCTGCACCCGGTCAACCAAAGTATTTGATCGTTGCCATCAACTATTTCACTAAGTGGGTGGAAGCGGAGCCCCTGGCCCAGATCATCGAAGACAAGGCAAGATCTTTCCTCTAAAAATCGATCATCTACCATTTCGGACTCTCCCACACCATTATTACAGATAATGGGCGGCAGTTCCACAACCAAACTTTCGAGGAGTTCTGTGCTGACTTGAACATTCGCCATTGTTTCACGTCGGTAGCTCACCCCCAAACTAATGGAGAGGTCAAGTGATGAATCATACCATCCTCCAAGGACTTCGCATCCAGCTGGCGAGGCAAAGGGTCAGTGGGCTAATGAGCTCCCTAGTATGCTGTGGGCCTACCACACAACACCTAGGGCAATGACGGGTGAGACGCCCTTCAGATTAATCTTCGATGCAGAAGCAATGATCCCGATTGAAGTGGGCCTAGCTGCGTTGCAGGTACGACAGTACGATGAGGCCAACAACCTCGTGCGTCTCGTCAACCTCAACTTGCTAGACGAGACGAGGGACAAGTCCGACTCTGCATGGCGACATACTGGTAGTGGGTGGCCCGCTTCTACAACTCTCGTGTTTGATCCAAGGCCTTTCATCTAAGTGACCTTGTCCACTCGGCTTTAAGTCTGGTGAGGAAAGCTAGGAAACTTTCGAAGCCCCGTACTTTTCTGCCTGACTCCAAGTCCGACGAGGAAAGCCGGAAAACTTCTGAAGCCCCGCACTTATTTGTCTGACTCCAAGTTTGATAAAGAAAAAGAAGGCAAGCATGCAGAAAGTTACAAAAAGAAAATAAAAGACAGCTTTTCATTCCACTCAAAAGAAGACTCAGGGTTGAAAAGGTGATATATATTTCATTTCTTCAAAGTAATATGAACTCCCCGACAAGCCGGGGGTTCGGCAAAACTCTCATGTACAAAAAGATAAGAAAGGAAAAAGAGGAGGGAATGGCAAGGACCCTATGGCTGATGCAAGGATGGTGCGCTGCCCAACTCTATGGCCTTCATGGTGGCCTCGATCAGCTCCCTGGTCTCTGCCATAGTTCGCTCCATAGCCTCACTCATGGAGTTCTGCCATACTGGCACCGGGCTGGGTGCGGTTGTCTGGGGTATTGGAGGTAAGGCCAGCAGGGTGGTGCACGAGTCTCCGCACCCTCTGGGCCTGGAACCTCGGCCAGGATTGCCTCGGTCGGCGGCACTGCATCGCCCGAGTCTTCCTCGGGCTCGATCAGAATGATGTCTTGGAGGTTGGGGAGGTGGAAGAGCTACGCCATCTTTCTTTTGCATTCTTCGAAGCTTTGTAGCGCCGCATAGAGTTGACCGCCTCCTTTGCAGCCTCCATCACCGCCACCATCGTAGTAGCTTCCCTTTCCGTCGTAGTGGCCCGACCCTCCTTGGTGTCCAATTATACCTGGAGGTCGTGAATCCGTCCCTCCAGGTGGAGTGCCTTGGAGGTAGCCCTGGCGAGCTACCCCTCCAAGTTGGCGGCATACTCCACCAGCTTTGCTTCATGCCCTTCGATGCGCAATTCTAGGTCACCCACGATGTCTCGAGAGTCCCAGAGGTCGGCCTCTAAGCCCTGGACCTACACCTTGATGTCCCTTACTTGGTCCTCCAGAACTTGGATACGGGCCTCGTCGGTGTCGGCCCTGTTGGTGGACATAGCATCCCGTCGGAGCAGCGCTCGACACGTGTCTTTTATTAAGTACGCGTCCTGAGCAATCTACAGCGCAATGGAGTTAAAAACAAAGAGAAGAAAAAGAAAAGAGAAAGAAGCGCCTACCGTGAGCAACTGGGGGAAGACCCCTTCAATAGTGTCGCCCAAAGTGCGACCGGCCCTCTCCAACCAATCCGAAGGCTACAGGACGAATCTAACAGCCTCTCTGCTAATTCGGCATCATGAGTCACCGATGCGTCGGGCGGTAGTGAAGCGGGCCCCTTGGCCATTCCTGAAGGTGGGGCCACTGTAGAAGATGATGACCCCATCACCTCTGGACTTGTCGGACAAGTCTTCGGCACTCTGACAGACATGGGTGGTGCTGAACCTCCCCTGGTCAGGCACAGCTCTGGCCTCAGGAGATGGCGGTATCTCCATGATCTCTGGAACCTCCAGGAGAGGGGCCCGAAGCATCCCCTCCTTTGGCTCGGCACTCTTTGGCAGCCTCGAGGATGCGGGCCCTGCTGACCCTACAGTTAGTGTTAGAATGTCTTGGGCCCTGTCCTCTCCAGGGCAAGCTGGAGGCCCCTCATGAGGCCTCTCCGGCTCCTCTTGTGGCATGTTCACCGGCTCCTCGCCAGGCTGTGATGATGACAACCGCTTGCAAGTCATCTATTTGAGCCGGTCTACTGAAAACTTCATATCTGTACAAGATAAAGAAGACCAATCAGTCACCCTGAATCATGGGAAAGGTTGAAATTCAAAATCTTACCTAGGGATCGGATTGGGCTGACACTAGTATCGAATAAGTTCTACTCGGAAAGGAGACCCTTCTTGTGCGGAACCTTCGAGGTGACGAGTTGGTCATACACCTTCCGGTTGGCGGGCTCCACTATGATATCCTGGTTAGGCATGCGGTCAGGGTCACTCCATACCCAGTTCATCCCCTTGATGGAGGCGAAGATGTACTTACTCTTCCATCCCTTATGGAATTGGGCCTGTCAAATCTAAGGGTCCCGGGCCGAGGAGCAACCAACCACCACCCCCTCTCCATGGGGTGGCATTTTAGGATAAACAGAGCCCTGAATAATGAGAACCTAGCACAATGCCACGGAAATGGCACATCACTATGAAGGAGGTGATGGCCCTAAAGGATTTTGGGGTTAACTGGACCGGGACTAACCTGTAATGGTCCAGAAAAGAATGGATGAAGGGGTGAAGGGGGAGCCAGAACCTTGCCAAGAAGAATTCCTCGTACAGGATGACCCGGCCCGGCCCACCGGAGGTGACTCACTCCCCCAGGTCCGGGGCCAAGATCCGGATGGTATCCGAGATCCCGTAGATGCCCCAGAGCTGGAGGGCATCCATCCTCGACATCGTCGAAGCGACCCCAGATGGACCGGCCGTGTTTGGGTTTGGAGATGGAGGGGAAGGTAAGTATCGAGTGTGGGGATCCACCATCTGTCGGGGACCTTGCGAAACCTTAAATGGGATGTCCTCTTCACTACTCAAGAAAGGAGGCCCCACCCATGATGTCTCCGTCATGCCATGGTGGGCCGGATCGTACCTCTAGGGATGACAATCACTCCCTGGGGAACTCATGGTAAAGAAGGAATAGAGGAAAGGAGACCTAAAGATGAAGGGGACCCCCTTGGCACAAACCCAAAGGAAAGAGGAATGAGTAGGGGGACTGACCTGCAGAGGATTCAATGGGTATGGAGTTTTCCCTTTTTCTTTCTCTCCTCAGCTTTCCCCCTTCCACTCGAAGCTCTCTGAAATGAAAATGAAAGGACGGGCTGTCTATCTGGATGAAATGGCAAAATCCCTATTCAAAATTTGATCGTTCGATCGATGCATCCCTCCATTATGCCAGCCAGTAGGGTTCGAACATGTGCCACCCCCCGTTGGCCTGGATGCTTTGGCCTCTGGAGTGCCGCGTTGGGAAATGAAAAGGCATCGCCTCGAGTTGGCATTTTTGCTGATGTGACACCTCTGGATTGGCGCGGGCATGATCCGTAGATCATTTGGGAGTATGGGCTTTAATGACCTAGGCATGGTGGCCCTCCATGTCAGCAGATTATTACTCCCTTTGCCCAGTACCCCAGGAAGCTATCATGCATTTCGAGACTCGAGAGTGGGGGGCATTTGATATGGCGAGCTGCCTACGTAGCGTCCACGGAGCATGTGACATGGCAAGCCACTGACTTGGGCTACTGCATGAGTTCTAGTCGGGCATCTTGGTGGCGGGAGGCACCACTTGGCCTATCAGAGGTCGAGCTCCCAGCAAGGGTCGAGCTCCCATCCGAGGTCAAGCTCCTGCCTGAGGTCGAGCTCCTGTCCTGAGGTTGAGCTCCCGTCCTGAGGTCGAGCTTCCGTTGAAGGTCGAGCTCCCGCCTGAGGATGAGCTCCCAGCAAGGGTCGAGCTCCCGCCCGAGGTCGAACCCCCACCCGAGGTCGAGCTCCCGATAAGGGTCCAAGCTCCCGTCCGAGGTTGAGCTCTACCTGAGGTCGAGCTTGCATCCAGGAAAGGTCCCTGAGGATAAGAAGATGCATCCCCAACCGCAGCTAAAGGGGCTGCCGGAAGCAAGGTGTGGCTCCTAGGAAACAAAGACAAGGAACTCAAGCCACAGCATGAAGGCTCTACAACATCCCTCCTAGATTGCTCGTGGCTCTTGAGAGAGATGCTGCTCTGCTAGGGGTTTCAGGCCCTGCGGCACGCCACCCGCACGCCGTGAGCAACGCGTGCTCCATCAAGCTTCAGGCCCTGCAGTATGCCGCTCGCACCCTCTGCTGGGTGCGTGCCCCATTAGGGGGTCCAGTTCCCATGGCACGCCGCCTGTGTCTTCTCCAAGAGAAGTATCCTGTCAAAGCTCTAGGCCCTGCAGCATGAGAATGGTCCCCCCGAAAGTGGAAGCACTCAATCATGACTCGGGGCTCCATGGCACGGTGCTTGTGCCCTCTGTGGAACACCTCTCCACCTGGGGGACAAGCTCTGCAGTGCATCGATGAGCACCCCCAATAGGAGGGCCTCCCTCCAGGGACTGGTCTCGGGGGGAATTTGTTGGGAAATATGTCCCAAAGCCAATTTTTACTGTAGACAGTTGTACATTTGATGTAATTGTATATGAATTATATTATTGAATAAAATATTTATTCTGGCAGTTCATCACTATTTCATCTTTCTGTATTGAGTTCTTGAGTGATGAAGTCCTTAGACTATTTGTATGTGATATAGAGAGGACATATCATATAGTCCTAAAATTGTTCACGACCAAATGATACACTTATTTCAGGATGATAGTATATTAAGTATAGGTCGTTGTGTGCCATAGTCTTTGGTTGTCCTCTTAACCAAGAAGTGTGGAGACACTAGTATGGCATGCAGATGTTATGTTTGACATTTCATCGAACGTGACCCGTCTGTATTTTTTTCTGCCTAGAGTTTTGATATGGACGTAGTTATCCCTCAGACATGATATCGTCATGGTAGCTTGCGAGCAACTCACTGTACTTTGGTACTGGACTATCTGGATTTCTAATCCAGGGATGGAAAGTTTTCTAGGTACAGTTAAGTACTCGTGTAGCAGTGATCGGATCAAGATGGGATTGACCCCTCCAAAGTGTTTGGAGCAGATATCTTGCTGTGTTTCAATTTAGCAAAATCTTGGCCACGGTAGTCTCTGTAAAGTGTTACAGGACTTGTGCGATTGAGACACATTGTTGATGGACTTTATGGGTTGGGCAGTTTAACCCTAAGTCTTCCTGAGCATTGAGGTCAAAGGGATTAATTACAAGGTTTCCATATCTAATGGTTCTTGATTGTTGCTCTGCAACTTCGACCTATCCGGACGTCGGGTGTCATTGCTAGATGGCGACTTTGACTGGTGTTGGAAATGTTCCAGTGCTACCGACTTAGTGTTTGAACCTATAGGGTCACACACCATAGGGGTTTCTACTTGATCTAGTGATCAGAGAACGATTGGGAATCGTTCGTGGACTCACAGAGAAAAATGATTTTTTTCTTTATCCAAGTGTCGACACTTGATATTCTTGAAAGTATCGATACTTGTGTGAGTGTCGACACTTGATGATTTCACAAGTGTAGACACTTGATGTTACAAAAGGTTATAACATAAAATTTTCACTAATAGTTGGTGATGCATGGAGGTGAATTAAGTAATGTGATTACTTGATAGCCCAATTTGATTGAGCTATAAAAATCTGGAACGAATCAAATAGGATTTGGTTCAAAATTAGGTTTGGGTTCAATTGGGTTGAACCCAATATATGCACACTTGACCCAATTGATTTCAGTTATGAACTGAAATCAATTAACACTTTAATCTGAATTTAAATAAGTTTAAATTTAGTTTTGGGAAGTTATGTAACTTCCCATGACCATTATCACCCATAACTACCCATTAACACTCCATAACTCCCCACTTTCCCTCTCCCTCGCCATCTACTTAATGGGCTGAAATGGGAGGATGAAAATCAGAGAAAATTCAGCAAAGAAATGCTGAAAAAATCAAAAGGGAAGAAAGGAAGAAACTAGGAAAGGTTCTAGTTTTAGGGGTGTGAGGTTTTTGAAGAAAAGTGTGCATATTTGTACCTAGTGATCTAAGTCTTGGGATAGAGTATTTGGAAGGGTTTCAATCACTCGTTCTTCACCTCTTGGTTTTTTCTTCTTTCATTCGGAGAGTCCGGCATCAAAAGAAGAAAAGGAATTCAGATCAAATCGTTCCATAACAAGCTAGCACTTGGAGTGAAGCAGATTTTGAAAGAGCCCTGGTGTGAACCACCTATAGAGGCCGGACACGTGTGCGGCTAATCAGAGTTTTTCTTCTCCTCCTGGATCTTTCGTAGCGGAGAACGTCTCCACATCATACGAGGTATGGATTTACATATATAGATATGTTGCTTTGAAATGTTCATAGTAAGAATTCATGATTTCACTGTTTATATTAATCATTCATGCAAGATCTTGGAACAAGTAGCATAGAAAAGTTTTAAAAGCATGCTTAGATTAAATGTTAATCCTTTTATCATGCTTCCGCTGCATGTTATTTTGAAAAAGTTTTAAAATACAAAGCATGCTCGCTACTAGTTTTCCTTTCAATTGGTATCAGAGCAACCAGGTTGCTCTAGCATGAATGTTTAGTATAAACATTATGAAATCAATTTAATATCTTGCAAGTACTCGGATTGAGTGCCTCACCAGGCCGTCCGGTCATAGGAGAGAAGTAGGGCTGCAAGACCCTCACTTTCCATTCAAAGGGATCTCCTATGGCGTGTCGGGGTGCCATTGTGAAGGACTCATGAAGAAGAAAAAAAAAGAAATAGTAAAAATTAAAATGTTTTGATCTTTATAATGTTCTAAATTTGAAGTCATAAAATGTTTTAGAAATGTTCTAAAGTTAGTTTATGATTGTTATGTTAAATAGTTTAACATAAAATTCAAGTTTAGAAAAGACAAAGTTTGGATTTCAGCATTTCTGTGCTCGGGTTTGATCAAGTGTCGACACTTGGTTTACCTAGTGTCGACACTTGGGTGTCTATGTGTCGACACTTGGGCTTCTAGGTGTCGACTCATGAACAAAAACACAGAAAGTGGTTCACTGTGTGTCGACCTGTCTCAGAGTAGTGTCGACACCTGGTGTCGACACTTGCTATTGAAGTGTCGACACTTCACAGTGAACAGAAATTTAAAAATTGAATTTTCTTGTAAAAATGTTTTATAAAGTTTTTTGAAAATATTTCAATCTGTTGTATGATTAACTTAATTATGAATTAAGTAAATCTAAGTGACTAAATGATCTAAGGATATGATTTTAAGATCTAAGTCATATTCATAACTTTGGTTTAAATGGGTTAGCTTGAATTAGGTCCTAATTGGGTTAGACCTAAGTTTAGATGAATTGGACTTGATAGAGAATTAACTTAATCAAATGTTGAGTTAAGGTTCTTCTCTAGTATCTATCTAATAGTTAGATTGATTGGTCCATACATCTAAATGGACTTAATCTTGGCTTTGTGATAGGACCCGATTCCTTAGGCTAGCCTAATCGAATTTGGTGAACCAATTGGTGTCTAAGGTAAGTATGGCTTTTGATCTATGGTTTTTGGGGCTACCTCTTTCCTGGCCAATGATATTGGTGTCTAAGGAAAGATGGTTAATGGCTTAACCCATAACCTTGATCTCACTTACCTGGCCAATATGGTCAACCAGATTTGATTAGTTAGCTCATTGATTCGAGTTAGCCCATGCCAATAAGGTTAATCAGCTTGACTGATTTAGGTGCCCATGGATTTTGTGGTTCATGTAACCCTTTCATTAACATATGAAGTTAGTGAAAGATAATCAATGACTTATCCTTTCTCTTCTGTCACAACATGTATAAAACCTCTAAATTATTAGATCCTTAAAAAGATGAAAATTATATGATAATTTTTTGTCTTAGCCTCCCATTAAGATGTTTGGTAATGAGTCCAGTAATGGGGTGATTATCGGCAGATCCATAGATCGGGTGGTCATCATACTATTGGAATTGCCATTCATTATATGATGACATAATGCAACTTTCTTAAACAGGTGGTCAGATTAGCCGGCCAAAGTCGGGCTTGATCATTTGTTAGCTAGAAGCATTAAGATCAATCATGTTAATGGTTGGACCTAACTGGGACCTTTTTTAGCAGGTAGCCCAAAGGCCGATTGAAGTGTTCCTAGGGCAAAATAAATTACTAGAAGTTGTTTAGAGAAACAACTGGTTATGAACCTACCTTTAGATGAGCATGGGTTGGCCGACCATAGTCGGGCTCATGCATTGTCTATTGGATTCTGGTACCCACTAAGGGATAAGTGTTATTCTTCGGATTGGAGATAGAGGCTACCAGTCTGAATAAAATAGTGGGAGGAGCTTTTAGACAAAAATCCATGTCTTTAAGTTTTAAATAATTCATATACTAAATAGTCTTGGCTTTCTTTTTCAGATAATGTCTACTAATCTGTCACTACGGTCATTATTAGATAATGACAAGCTCATGGGACCCAACTTCGATAGATGGTATCTAAGACTGAGAATTGTTCTCGAGCACGAACGGATCCTTTATGTATTAACGGATCCGGCACCTGAGGGGCCAGCCCCCACCGCACATACTGCAGTCAGAGATGCTTATCAAAAGTGGTTCTCTGACCGTACTACAGTGCGGTGCATTATGTTGGCGGCTATGAACGACGAGTTCAGTCACAGATTCGAGGAGGCCCAACCGGAGGAAATCCTTCAAAAGTTGAAGGAATCTTTTGGTGCCCCAGACGACGTTGAAAGGTACAGGGTTTCCTCTACAATCTTCAACGCTCGAATGACTAAAGGGTCCTCGGTCACTGATCATGTATTGTACATGATCGAGATGATCGAGTGCTTGGCCAAACTCGGATATTCTTTCCACGAGCAGCTTAGGAAGGATACGATTTTGAATTCTTTGCCTCCTTCCTACTTACCTTTTCTAGATCACTATAGATTAACAAGGCCTGTAGTCAAATACCGTGGGTTGATGGGGTTACTACAGACTTATGAAAAGGATCACCAGCTCCAAAAGAGCTTGGTGAATTTAGTGGGAGGCAGTGCGGCCAGGAAAAAGAAAAAGAATAAAAATAAAATAGAGCAAAGTGCTGGGCCCAGTCAAATTAAGAAGAAGGCTGACCAGAGTCAGGCAGAATGCTTCTACAGTAAGAAGCCGGGTCATTGGAAGAGGAATTGTTTCGCTTACCTAGCTACACTTGACCCGAACAGGCCGAAGAAGAAGAAGCAGGAAAAGGTTGCTGGACAAGGTATTTATATGATAAATCCTTGTTGTTTTTCTATTTGTGATACTACTAACTGGATATTAGATACTGGTAGTCCTTATCATATTTGCAATACGTTGCAGGGACTACAAGTTAGTAGAAGATTCGAGAATGGCGAGAGATTTCTGAATGTGGGGAATGGAAGTCAAGCTCCAGTCCTAGCATTGGGAATTGTCAATCTATTTTTCGAGTCTTGTAAAGTTGTTCTTAGTGATTGTCACTATTGTCCATCATTCCTTGTAAATATTATCTCTGTAGGCCAGTTGGCCAGTAATGGTTATGAACTATTAATCAAGAGTGATTTTTGCAAAGTCATTATGAATGATATTGTGGTTATGATTGGACATATTAAGAATGGCATTTATGTTTTATCACAGCCTGTTGGTGTAATGTATATTTCATGCAAATGTCCTAGATTAGATAATGTCAATAATACTTATCTCTGGCATTGTAGGCTAGGTCATATAAATAAGAATAGAATCAACAGGTTAGTGGGAGAATGTTCCTAAACGTTAGTGATTGTGAATTACTACCAACCTGTGAATCTTGTTTACTTGGTAAGATGACCAAGTCACCTTTTACTGGAAAAGGTGTACGAGCCGATGACATTTTGTGTCTAGTACATACTGATGTATGTGGACCAATGAATATCTATGCCAAGGGTGGGTATAAATATTTCATTACATTTACGGACGACCTCTCAAGGTACGGTTATATCTTTTTAATAAGACATAAATCTGAATCGTTTGAAATGTTCAAACGGTATCGTAATGAAGTTGAAAAACAAACCGGGAAGCTTATTAAAATCCTTCAATTAGATCGAGGTGGAGAATATCTTTCTGGAGAGTTTCTGACTTATCTTGAAGAGAATGGGATTCCCTCTCAATGGACATCTCCTGGGACGCCGTAGTTAAATGGTGTGTCTGAAAGGAGGAATCGGACTTTGTTGGACATGGTTAGATCCATGATGGGATTTGCAACTCTGTCAACTTCCTTTTGGGGGTATGCTTTGGAATCAGCATGCTATCTTCTAAATAGAGTTCCGAGTAAGTCTGTTAACAAAACTCCATATGAGATATGGAATGGGCGTAAGTCGAGTCTTTCACACCTTCGGGTTTGGGGATGTCCGGCTTATGTCAAGCATTTGGAAACAGATAAACTTGGACCTAGGTCTGACAGGTGCCTCTTTGTTGGGTATCCTAAAGAGTCTAAGGGTTATTTCTTCTATATGCCTGGGGAACAAAAATTGTTCGTCAGTCTTAGAGCTACCTTTTTGGAAAGGGAGTACCTTACTGAAGGTGCTCAAGCTGCCAATGTTGAGCTTACTGAAGTTCAACAGATAGAAGAACCAAATCACTCAAGGACTGCTACAGAACCTGTTATGATAAGATCAAACCTTGAGCCTATTGACCAGTCATTAAGGAGATCCGGTAGAGTACCATGTCAACCGGATAGATACTATGGTTTTCTGGTTCGAGACGGTGATCCTGTTGAGCTCGATGAGAACAACGAGGATCCAATCACCTATATGGACGCGATGCAGAGGTCTGATTCTGAGTTGTGGCTAGGAGCCATGAAATCTGAAATGGAGTCCATGGAAATCAACAAAGTATGGACTTTGGTTGATCCACCTGAATGGGTAAAACCCATTGGGTGCAAATGGGTCTTCAAAAGAAAACGGGGCGTAGATGGGCAGGTAGAGACCTATAAAGCCCGTCTGGTTGCCAAGGGTTATCATCAACGTTATGGTATTGACTATGACGAGACGTTTTCTCCTGTGACAATGCTCAAGTCTATTCGGATTATGTTTGCTTTAGCTGCATATCTGGACTATGAAATCTAGCAAATGGATGTCTGAACAGCTTTCCTAAATGGTGAGCTAGATGAGGAGGTGTATATGATGCAACCTGAAGGGTTCACATCCACAGATGAATCTAAGGTATGTAAGCTTAGTAAGTCCATCTATGGACTAAAGCATGCATCTTGGAGTTGGAACGTGCGTTTTGATAAGTGTATCAAGACGTATGGTTTTGTTAGGAACAAAGAAGAACCTTGCATATACAAGTGGGCAAATGGTTCTGTAGTTGTATTTCTTGTACTGTATGTGGATGACATTCTCTTAATCGGGAATGACATCCCTACATTACAGGGAATAAAGGTCTGGTTGTCATCCCAGTTTTCTATGAAAGACTTAGGTGAAGCTTCTTTCATACTAGGTATGAAGATCTATAAGGATAGATCAAGGAAGCTTCTGGGTTTGTCCTAGTCTACGTACATTGATACCGTGCTGAAAAGGTTCAGCATGGAGAATTCCAAGAAAGACTATCTTCCGATAGGCCATGGAATTTCTCTTTCTAAGAAGGATTGTCTAACAACTCCTGAGGAAAGAGAGCGTATGAGTAGGATTCCTTATGCTTCGGTAGTAGGGTCCATCATGTACGCCATGACAAGTACTAGACTAGACGTGGCATACTCATTATGAATAGTAAGTCGATACCAGTCTGACCCAGTGAAGCATACTGGAAGGTTGCAAAGACCATCCTGAAGTATTTGCGAAATACTAGGGACTAGTGGCTTCTTTTTGGAGGACCTGACTTGAAACTTGTGAGGTATACTGACTCCTATTTCCAGTCAGATAGGGATGATAGCAAGAGTGTATCTGGCTTTGTTTTTACCCTGAATGGTGGAGCTATCTGCTGGAAGAGTTCCAAGCAGCACACTGTAGCAGACTCTGTATGCGAAGCGGAATATATTGCAGCATCTGATGCAGCAAAGGAAGCTGTTTGGTTGCGAAAATTTCTTGGCGAGCTGGGAGTGGCACCTTCCCTGGATGGTCCTGTTCCAGCGTACTGTGACAGCACTGGATCCATTGCTCAAGCTAAAGAGCCGAAGTCCCATCAGCGTACCAAGCATATTCTGCGCCGATTTCATCTTGTGCGAGAAATCATGGAACGAGGTGATATCGACCTTCTGAAGATTGATGGAAAGGAGAACCTGGCTGACCCCTTCACTAAAGCCGTTGGAATTCAAGAACTCAATGATTGTAAATGGAAGATGGGTATACGATACTGTTCTGATTGGCTTTAGTCCAAGTCGGAGTTGTTGGGAAATGAGTCCCAAAGCCAATTTCTACTGTAGACAGTTGTACATTTGATGTAATTGTATATGAATTATATTATTGAATAAAATGTTTATTCTGGAAGTTCATCACTATTTCATCTTTCTGTAATGAGTTCTTGAGTGATGAAGTCCTTAGGACTATTTGTATGTGATATAGAGAGGATATATCATATAGTCCTAAAATTGTTCACGACCAAATGATACACTTATTTCAGGATGATAGTATATCAAGTATAGGTCGTTGTGTACCATAGTCGTTGGTTATCCTCTTAACCAAGGAGTATGGAGACACTGGTATGGCATGCAGATGTTGTGTTTAACATTTCATCGAACGTGACCCGTCTGTATTTTTTTCTGCCTAGAGTTTTGATATGGATGTAGTTATCCCTCAGACATGAGATGTCATGGTAGCTTGCGAGCAACTCACTATACTTTGGTACTGGACTATCTGGATTTTTAATCCAGGGATGGAAAGTTTTCTGGGTACAGTTAAGTACTTGTGTAGCGGTGATCGGGTCAAGATGGGATTGACCCCTCCAAAGTGTTTGGAGCAGATATCTTGCTGTGTTTTAATTTAGCAAAACCTTGGCCAGGGTAGTCTCTGTAAAGTGTTACAGGACTTGTGAGATTGAGATACATTGTTGATGGACTTTATGGGTTGGGCAGTTTAACCCTAAGTCTGCCTGAGCATTGAGGTCAAAGGGATTAATTACAAGATTTCCATATCTAATGGTTCTTGATTGTTGCTCTGCAACTTCGACCTATCCGGACGTCGGGTGTCATTGCTAGATGGCGACTTTGACTGGTATTGGAAGTTCCAGTGCTACCGGCTTAGTGTTCGAACCTATAGGGTCACACACCATAGGGGTTTCTACTTGATCTAGTGATCGGAGAACGATTGGGAATCGTTCGTGGACTCACAGAAAAAAAGGATTTTTTTCTTTATCCAAGTGTCGACACTTGATATTCTTGAAAGTGTCGACACTTTTGTAAGTGTTGACACTTGATGATTTCACAAGTATAGACACTTGATGTCACAAAAGGTTATGACATAAAATTTTCACTAATAGTTGGTGATGCATGGAGGTGAATTAAGTAATGTGATTACTTGATAGCCCAATTTGATTGAGCTATAAAAATCTGGAACGAATCAAATAGGATTTGGTTCAAAATTAGGTTTTGGTTCAATTGGGTTGAACCCAATGTATGCACACTTGACCCAATTGATTTCAGTTATGAACTGAAATCAATTAACACTTTAATCTGAATTTAAATAAGTTTAAATTCAGTTTTGGGGAGTTATGTAACTTCCCATGACCATTATCATCCATAACTACCCATTAACACTCCATAACTCCCCACTTTCCCTCTCCCTCACCATCTACTTAATGGGCTGAAATGGGAGAACGAAAATAAGAGAAAATTCAGCAAAGAAATGCTGGAAGAATCAAAAGGGAAGAAAGGAAGAAACTAGGAAAGGTTCTAGTTTTAGGGATGTGAGGTTTTTGAAGAAAAGTGTGCATATTTGTACCTAGTGATCTAGGTCTTGGGATAGAGTGTTTGGGAAGGGTTTCAACCACTCATTCTCCACCTCTTGGTTTTTTCTTCTTTCATTCGGAGAGTCCGGCATCAAAAGAAGAAAAGGAGTTCAGATTAAATCGTTCCATAACAAGCTAGCACTTAGAGTGGAAGTAGATTTTGAAAGAGCCCTAGTGTGAACCACCTGTAGAGGCCGGACATGTGTGCGGCTAATCAGAGTTTTTCTTCCTCCTCCTGGATCTTTCGCAGCGGAGAACGTCTCCACATCATACGAGGTATGGATTTACATATATTGATATGTTGCTTTGAAATGTTCATAGTAAGAATTCATGATTTCACTGTTTATATTAATCATTCATGCAAGATCTTGGGACAAGTAGCATAGAAAAGTTTTAAAAGCATGCTTAGATTAAATGTTAATCCTTTTATCATGCTTCTGCTGCATGTTATTTTGAAAAAGTTTTAAAATACAAAGCATGCTCGCTACTAGTTTTCCTTTCAGAATTCTGGTAGAAGGGAACCTCGCCCAAGGGAGATTCCAGGAAAGGGACATCCCAGCAAGGTTCCAGATTCGGTCTGGCCCAGCAACTTCCTATATAACGGAAAGAGAAACCTCCGGCATGGGGATGATAAGAGAGAGAACAAGGGGCAAGGGACCAAAGTAGAGAGAACCTTCCCGCACACTAACTTTATGTTCTTTCTTCTTTGTCTTGGTTTTTCTTTTTTTACGCGGGGGCACTTCAAACCCCCGTTGAAGAGGATTTGTTTTCCTTGATCATCCCGCTGACTTGATCGTTGGAGTGTTTTCGCTAGGATCTCCAGCTAGGGTCTCCTCTTTTTTGTAGGACCTACTGGCTGCGATGTTAAGACAAAGGCGACCTAGCACCTTCAAGGAGACTGGTTCACCAATGCCATATCAAAGCTACAGGCCACGACGATCTAGGCCACAACACTAAGCATCTTGTATCTCTAAAAAAATATAATAGGATAGGGGTTCACATTTTAGTAAAAATTTTCATACATCCATACCATCATAATAATAATAATTAAGAAAGTAACATGTAATGCCATAAAATACTATGGTCATATATAACAACACATGTTATGTGATGCAAAATATCATAGCACATAACTCTCGATCATCAGAAATCAGATCTAATCATCTTAGTGTGCTTAGCTCTGGACTATCATAATCACATTTCCGACGGTGGGGCATCAATAGTTCCACATTTTTTATCTGTGACGGGATATCAATAGTTCTGCATTTCCGGCTTGTGATGGGGCACTAATGATATTACATTTTTGGCCTGTAGTGATGCGTCAATACATGACTAGCCCAGTGCACCACCATCCATCATACAATCTTAAAATCAATTCATACCTGTTAACAAATTTTATACCAAAATATACTCTTTTATCAAATTGAATATACATGAATACTGTAATTTATCCAACGAAGATCAATAATATATATAATATAATTCATATAAAATCACATATACTTCACAGATGAGTATATAATAGATGGTTCTCAAATACCTTATGTTGCCACCCAGATCGCCGTGGCCCGTAGCTGCTGATGGTGTCGGGTGTTCCGTGTCTGCCCGCGGAGGATGCCTCCGGAGTCTCGGGACCTGCAAGAAAGCCAACATCAGTGACCCGGGTCGGGGATTCCGGCGGGACACTCTGATGGTCAAGTCAGTGACGATCCAGGGGAACAGATCCTCCTGGTCGAGCCCCTCTGGATGAGCTCCATGCTAGGAGGAGTGAGTGGAGTGTATGAGAGTGTGAGTGCGAGCTGGGGGATGTGGTGGCCGAGATGGTTTTGCCCTCCTGTTTGGCTTCTCTCCCTTCTCCTCTTTCTCTTTGTGATGGTTGTGTTGTTGGAAAATTGGGTGGTTCTCTCATTGAGAGAGTGTTGTTCTGTTGTAATATGAGTGTTGTTACCTCCTTTTTGCTTACTCTGGTTGAGTCTCTTACTTGGGCTTGCCTCTTGGTCCTCCCTGGCTGTCAGGCAGGTGCAACGAGGAATCGTGCCGTAGACGGGACGTCTTTTTTATTGGATAGCTGGGAAAGCTTCTACATGCCTCTGACATTCCTTTTACTTGCCCTTCCTGGAAGCCTGGCAGGACCTCGACTGTTGTGCCATCGCTCTCGGGAATCGTGCTCCTTGGTAGGGTCTTTTCTCCGGTCGTACGGCAGGTCGGTGGAAGGCATGGTGCCTTGGTGTGAGCTTCTTTTCTTTCTGGTGTGAATGGCGGCCGTGGGCATTAATGGCGACGTGGCGGGTGCTGTCGTACGGTCCTCGGGGGGCACGCCACCATCTTTAGAGGGGAGGTGCTGCTTCCTTGGCAGTTGGTTCTTCGATTCGTGCTGGGGGCCGAGCTGGGAAGATGGGGCCTACTTGTAGCGGACCTGCCTCGCGGCGGCTCGGCCGTGCAGAGGAGGGCCAAGCTCGGTACCGGATTGGTGGGGCCCAGCATTGACCGAGCTCGGGCTGACAGAGGTGCGCCCAGCCCAGGGGACCCGGCCTCGAAGGGGCTCCACATGGTGGAGGAGGCTTGAGCTCAACTCCAGGCCACGGAGCCCGACCTCGGGCTCGAAAGGTTTGCCTCTGGTGGGGTTTGAGCTCGGCTCTGACCTAGGTGTCCCGACCTGGCGGAGGATGGAGCCCGGCTTCGACGGGCAGCCCCGTTGACATCGGGGAGCTCTGCCCGGCGAAGGGGCCCATGAAGGGAATCCAGCGCGGCGTCCGATGAGGGCTCCACGTCAGGATCCTTGGCCACGTCAGCAATCCGATTACATCACCATATATACTTAATAAATAAGTATATAGTATACAATTATCAAATTACATGAAGCAAAATCACCGATACACAAATTAATTTTTTTATATAAATAGGTGATCGATTTTAAGAAATCCGTATATCTACTGGAAACAGATTTAACATGCCAGATATCAATCCGTATCCAAGTTTTTGACTTAGGTACTAAAAAATTTGCTCGATGTCCTTCTATCCAGAAAATTATCCTCTTATATAATAATCTTAATTTTAATAAATAATTTCATGATATTGTATTTCTAGATCTAGAATTCACTACCCGGATTTCATCAGCAATCCATCCACTAATCCCTAATCCTCTAACTTCACAACTTTCATAATTTCTGGAGAGAAATTTTTAGAGAAAAAATTATAGAAAGAGAAAATAAAGAAAAATTTAAAAAAATTAACTAAAAAAAAAAAAAAAATATGAAAGAGAGAACTTTTTTTCTTTTTCTTCTCTACTTTTTCCGTTTTCATTTTTTTTTCTTTTTCTTTCTCTTCCTTTCCCGCTCTTTTCTTTCTTCGTTCAACCAAAATAGGGGGCTCTTTCGAGTCCCCCTTCTTCCCCAAGATCTCGAGCCATTTTACTGGAATATGGTGACTGTGACTATGGCCCGTGTGGCATGGCCACCACTCCTCCAAGAACCCCCCTTCTTCCCCAAGATCTCGGGCCATTTCACTGGAATATGGTGACTGTGACTATGGCCCGTGATGGCATGGCCACCAGTCCCCCATTCGGTGATCAATGGCAACGGGCGGCGCCGGAAACAAGGGAACAAAGAGAGGGAAAACAGGAAAACATTAACTGATTTCTTCTAAGCAGAAATCCAGCAATTTGCCCATCTAAATCCCAACAACGATGCATCTGGAAAAAAGAAAAGAACAGGGAGGCCGAGCTTATCTTGGTTCCGATGAGATCCCTATGGCTGCTCGTTGGAAAACCTCGGAGGTTTGTTGTCGAAATCAAAGGAATTCGGGGCTCTTCCTTGCCAGCGATGGACAAAATTTGGGGGTTGTGGTGGCTTGAGGGAGGAGGGTTTTCTTATAGAACTTGGGGCAGCCCTAAACTCCCCCTTCCTCGATGGAGTCAGAAGCCCTTTTCCCGGTCAGAATTGGAATAGAGTAGGAAGACTTTCGATGAGAGCCTTCCTTTCCATGGGCTAGGTACTACAGTACGTACCGGAACTGATAGGGGACTCGCTAGCAGGGTACCCAAGGTGGGTGTTCATGGGCATGGGGCCAGCAAGGGCTAAGGCCAGGAGTTCGGCAGTGTGGTTCGAAAGCCACTACCCGAAGGGCGACCACGACTTCATGATCATCCAGATGGATGTGGCGACGGGGAAAGCGGAGGCGATGGCTGCGACCGGAGTGGGTGGGATGGCAGACTGGCTGGAAGAGAATGTCCAGGAGGAGTACATGGTAATGAAGGCGGAGGCAGAAGTGGTGGAGGAGGTGGTGAAGGGGCAGGCATTCCGGCTCGTCGATGAGCTCTTCCTTGAGTGCGACCACTAGTGGGAGAAGAAGCAAGGAAAGATATGAGAAGCCAGAGGGCTTACTGGGAGTGCCTCGCGCTCTACGGGAAGCTCCGGGACGAAGGGGTGGCCGTCCACCAGTAGTTTGGTTGATTGGCTCAAGAAGTTTTGTTACAAAGGAAGGGAATCCGTGGAGAAAAATAGAGGCAGAGAAGAAGTGGGTGAGACCATGACCGTGAGAGTGAGAATGCGGTGCAGCGGTGGGATGTCGTTCGTGGTTTGGAGGAATGGGGTGAGAGTGAGACAATGTGGCGGGCAGATTGTGTTCTGGAAGAAGTTTTTTGAGTTGCTATGTTGAGTGAGGCTCTAGGGTGAGGAGATGTGACACACGGCTTATTTTATTGGGGTTGGTTTCATTTGTTCAGGTTTGTTTTTCTTGTGTTACGAATATATTGCTGGGTAACAGGATGATGCTCTCTCCCATTGGCTCGCATTGTTCTGTGCATGTTTGGACTTGTCTGATTTACGGAAAGAAATAACTTCTTAAAATAAAATTTTAATATACTTAATTGATCATGAAAAAATAATTTACTTTAAAATGACTTACCTATATTTAATCAAGAATTTATTTTTTGAAGAAATATTTAAAATATCTATTATATGCTTAATAGGTATAAAATCATTTTTTACTTCCAAATTTTATATAAATAATAATATTATACTTATATAATAAAATATATTATAATATAATATTATATCATAATAATTTATTATATTAATATAATACTAATATATACTTATTAATATAATATCAATATTGTAATATAAGAAATTAATATAGATATTAAAAAATAATATTAAATATAATATTATTTTAATATACATACTATATTTATATTAATAAAAAATATTTATATTAATATAAATATTAAATTAATATTATGATATTTATATTAATATAAATATTATATTATCTTCATATATCATTATTCAATATTTCATTTCTAACCATTTATTAATATTTTATAAAATTTTAGTATCTTAAAAGGATATTTTTTTGAAAAAAAGCATCACCAATTCTTATTTAATGGGAAGTCTCAAAATTATCTTTTTTTTTAATGAATTTTTACTTTCCATGAAATGAAGTAGTGTCTTCCGGTTGGATGATATTTTTTTCTTCTTTCTTTTTTTAAAATTCCAATCAAACAAGAAAATCCCCCTTCACTTCCTTTTGGTTCCCATGAACTAAATGAGTCTTTTATATATACGCACATATACAAGCAATACAAGTTAATAATATATTAATAAAAAATAAAAAATTAAGAGATAAGAGAGAAACATACTATAATCGGATGAATATTGTTGTCGCTGAATCTCCTGGACCGGGTTCTCTCGATCTGGCTAGAGCGCGCTTCTCCCGGATTCTACAAAGAAGTCCCACGGGCCGGTGGTATTCCGGCGAGGACACTCCGATGGCTAAGTTAGCTGGGGCCTTAGAGCAACATAATGGAGGAATCAAAAAGAATAGCTCGTGGAGAAGGAGAAGTGCCCTTACCGCTTAGAGTCCCCCCTTTATCTTATATAGGCGCGGAACGTTACCAGAATCTGTTAGGGGCTAGGCTGGAAATATCTGATCTACCCCTAGGAGAATCAGGATGATGGCCAGGTGGTACCAGGACGTGGCTGCGTTGTGGGATCTATTGTAACAGAATTCTGGTACCAGCTAGAAGGGGCTTCTGGAGCCTTCTGATTAGTATGGGCCTGGCTGAAGCAGGTCAGTTGGACATCAAATGGGTCGGTCGGCCTCAAGTGGATCAACAGGACCTCTAGTGGGTCGGTCGGCCTCAAATGGGTCAGCAAGACCTCTAGTGGGTCGATCGGATCTTTGGTCCGATTCAGAAAAAAGCTAATTTGGTATAACAGTTGCTCCCCTTGCTCTTGGCCTTCGGGAGGGCTTGTGGCTTCGAAGGACGAGAGCATCATCCTTGCATTGAATGCGTCCGTCTTTGAAATGATTGCGGATCTGATCAGGCATGCCACGTCCGGTCATTTCCAGTCTTCGCAGATATGCGCCCGGGACAGGTGTTGACCCCACATTGGAGTCGGGGGAGTGGCAGTTAATGCGACAGAGGCGCAATGATGGAGGGCCAGCCTGGCCCGCTCGATTGTCGGGCTTCGGAAGTGAGTTGAGTAACATGGCGACATCTAGGCGGTCGGTGCCGTACTAGAGAAAAACTCCCCGCCTATGATCTGGCGATCATATGGATCGTGGCTTGGATGTGCTCCCTTGCGTCGCATCGACTTCCGTCGTGTGGAGAGTCGTAATGCCTGGCGACTGGTCGCGAGGATCGAGGGACGGTGGGAACCAACTCTCTTAGGGGCTATAACAGAGGTGATGAGGGTCTGGGTGGAGTTCCCTGCTGCATTCGCATTCGAAGAGATAGAGCGCCTCCTTCCGATGTCACCGTCCCCTTAGGAAACCAACTCCTAGGTTAGTTCCCTCATCTTCAAACTCCAAAGTAATGGCTTATGGTAGCCGGAGTTCCAGCCATAGGGAGAAGGAGGTAGGCCCTAGTGAGATTCGGTCTGAGATGACATGGGAGAGGGTAGAGGCCCTTGGGGTTAGGTATAACATCCCTTCCACCTTGCACCTCTCCATCCCAAACCGGGAAGGAAGGGTGACCGGGCCACTGAGGCCAAGAGCCCTTCCGATATATGAGGATCACCTTAAGGCATGGCTTAGGTTTCCCCTGTCTGATTTCTTTATAGAGGTCTTCAACTTGTATAGGATCTCCCCTGCACAGCTGATCCCGAATAGCATTCGGACGATCAGCTGCTTCATGGTCCTGTGCTGTAGAGCAAGAGCCGAGCCTAGGACTTCCCTCTTCACCAACTTCTTCATCTTGAAGAAAAACTTTAGGAGCCAGGAGTGGTGGATGTTTAGCCCTCGCCCTAGATGGAAGATACTAGGGGGTCTTCCGTCGGCCATCCACGGATGGAAATCTAGATTCTTTTTCGTGGATAGTCTTCAGCCTTGGGGTTTTACTCTGTCGTGGACGGAGCCAAGGCTGACGGCCAATGAAGGGAGGGCAGTGCTGATGGCCGACCAGGCAGACTTCAATAGAATGGAGGCGGTCAGCACCACCATGGTATATGAGTTGCTTCGGGAGGACAGCCTCCAGTTGGCCGGAATCAGCCGCCATGGAAGCTTAGGTAGGATAGAAGTCGCTGCCGTCGATCTTCTTTTTATTCCACGAGCTTTCTTTACTAATTTCGGTTTTGTTCTTGTAACAGGAGGAAAGATGAAACCTGACAGAGCAAAAGTAGCAGAATGGGCGGCAAAGAGGAGGGCCACCCAATCCGCAGGGCCGACTTCGGATAAGCTGAAGAAGCAGCGGGTGGAGGAACGACCCGTAATTATAGTGGTGTCAGACTCCGAAGAAGATAATGTGCCTCTATCAGAGACGTTGGCGGCAAGAGGGCCAGGACCTTCATCCATCGCTAGGGAGTCAGCCATCCGATCATGGCAAGTGCCGTTTGAGTCGGCTGAAGTGGCGATAGCCTCAACCCCGTCACCAGCTGAGCCGACAGAAACGGTTCGCCCAACGGACAAGGGGAAGGGAGCGGCCGAAGGAGCGGAGACCGGCGGAGTCAGCTACGAAACATCCAATGCTGGCACACTCTCTATGACCCTGGGCAGGCCAAGGACCTGCTCAAGGGAGCGGTCATAGAAGCCGACTGGGAAGAGTGGGAGTCTGAACGAGGCAGCGAGGAGCTCCTACCTTAACTTGATGAGGGTAAGTCATTAGCCCTCCAACTTCTGTCTTCTTCTCCTCACTCCTTGTATGTGACTAACACTGTTTTGTTGTTTACATCTTCTCCATGATATCTCGCTGATGGACGGGGGCCTTGGCGAGATGCTTTTAGCGACAGAGATCTCGGCCAAGAAGGTCGAGGTGTTGGAGATGGCCAAAGTGGTGGTGGAGGTGTCACGAAAGGCCACGGAGGAAGGGTTATCGGCTAGTCGGGCCGAAGCTGAATCCCTGAAGAAGCAGGTAGAAGACCTGCAAGTCCAACTGGTCGGCCGGAGGCCAGGCTGAAGAAGAAGAAGAAGAGGGTGAGCTCCTTAGTTTATCGGCTGAGCACGAAGGAGGAACAGTCCGCCGAGGCCGAGAGGAACTCTCGAGATCACCAATCTATGTCAACAAAATATATGGCCATACTGAAGGAGGCCAAAAAGCAGGCGTCAGAGCAGGTCAATAACGCCGTGGTGGAGTACAAAGCTTCCGCCAGCTTCGAGGAAGAAATGGAGGAGGTCGGAGCGGTGAGCTTTGACTATGGCTACGAAGATTGCTTGAAGAAGGTAACCAAGGCCTTCCCGGAGCTGGACCTATCTGCCTTACAGCTGACGCAGCCAGTAGAAGAAGAAGCAGGCCCGACCGACATCGAGGTCGATGCCCAGGCTGCTGCTGATGCAGGAGAGGTGGGGGGCCCGACCGACATTGGCACCGATGTCCAAGCCGTTACTGATGTGGGACCGACAAATGCTTCGGCTGGGACTTCAGATATGGCATAGGATGCTGAAGCCGAAGTTCCTCCGGTCAGTCCTCCTATGTATCCACAGGACCAGACTTAAAAATATTTGTAAAAGTCTGCCTTGATTTTAAAAAAATCTTTTGCCAAGAAATAAAATGACTTTTTCTTTTGACATGTGTCTGTAGTATTCGTCTTTCTGAATGTGGAGCGGTCGGCTTGGTCTGAACTCATTTCTCTTAAAAATATTTCTAAGTGTCGAGAGATTGGTTTAGTCCGAACTCATCTCTTTCAGAAATAATTCTAAGGAAATTTTGAACTTAGCCATTTGCAGAGAAATCCCTCTAAGTATTTAGGGACTTCAAGTAATACTTTCCGATCCAAATCGGACTTTTAGTGGGATGTCCTAGAGCCTTTATAGAACAGGGTCAGACTTTTGTGGGCTACCTTAGAACCTTTGGCGAACGGGGTCGGACTTTTGTGGGCTGCCTTAGAGCCTTTGCCGAATGGGGCCGAACTTTTGTGGGCTGCCTTAGAGCCTTTGCCGAACGGGGCCGAACTTTTGTGGACTGCCCTAGAGCCTTTGCCGAACGGGGCCAAACTTTTGTGGACTACCCTAGAGCCTTTGCTGAATGGGGTTGGACTTTTGTGGGCTGCCTTAGAGCCTTTGCCGAACGAGGTCTAACTTTTGTGGGCTGCCTTAAAGCCTTTGCTGAATGGAGTCGGACTTTTGTGGGCTGCCTTAGAGCCTTTGCTGAACGGGGTCGGACTTTTGTGGGCTATCCTAGAGCCTTTGCCGAACGGGGTTGGACTTTTGTGGGCTGTCCTAGAGCCTTTGCCGAACGGGGTTGGACTTTTGTGGGCTGCCCTAGAGCCTTTGCTGAACGGGATCAGACTTTTGTGGGCTGCCCTAGAACCTTTGCCGAACGGGGTCGGACTTTTGTGGGCTGCCTTAGAGCCTTTGCTGATCGGGGTTGGACTTTTGTGGGCTACCTTAGAGCCTTTGCCGATCGGGGTCAGACTTTTTCATAGAATGAATTATGGCCTTTATTGATAATATTTGCGGAATTTGTCTATATTCCAAGGATGCGCCACTTATCGTTATCCAGGTGCTTGAGTCGATAAGTTCCGGCTCGGATCACTTCAACTACCCGATAGGGGCCTTCTCAGTTGGGGGAGAGTTTTTCTTGTTCGGTTGACTTAGATATCTCTGTCCTCCGCAGAGCCAAGTCTCTGACCCGGAGGCTTCGAGCTTTGACTCCAGAGTTATAATATTTGGCCATCCTTTGGCGATATGTCGCCATCTTCAAATCGACTTGGAGTCGGGTTTCCTTGAGCAAGTCGAGGTTAATCCTTCTTCACTTAGAGTTGGCTGGTTCGGCAAAATGATCGATCCGAAAGGATTGCCCGAAAACTTCCATAGGTATGATTGCCTCACTCTCGTAGGTCAGATTGAATGGAGTTTCTCCATTCAGTTGCTTCATTATGGATCACAGGTTCATAGAACATTGTTCTTAGCCTTCCTCTTATGTACATCTAGAAAAATTTAAACTTTCTTGCTCGCATCCTAAAATTAATTCAACCAAACAACATGCTGGACATTCTATTCTTGTGTTGGTTTGCTTCAAGGGCATGTTTGATTTACGAGAACTGGACTTTGAAGTGGGTATGCAAAATGAACGATTCTTTCTCTAACCATCCCTATTTTTATTCTAGAGAGAAATGAGAATGCCATAATCTTCTAAAACTCCGTCGCGGCTCTCTTTCCTGTATCCAAATCTTAGTTCACTAATTTTACTTAAAAGAATTAATTTTTTTAAAATATCTCTTTGTTAATTGATTTTTTAAATATTTAATAAAAAATGTTCCAGCTCCGATTCCATTTATAAATCAAATGCATAACTATTTTGATTCTGATTTTAATTCTGTTTCCAATTTTGGCTGCCAACTAAACATACCCCAAATGTATCCTCAGTTAAATTCTTCTATCAACTTATAAATCAAGGCCGGCTTGTATGCCCTGATTCATCAATAATTTGGAGACTGACTTCATACCAAGACTAGAGAGGTTTTAGAGAAAGAAAGTGGCAAGCTGGTGATGATTGCCCTTGTATAAATGGCTTTTCATCTTTTTGAAAAGATAAAAGATATATCACGAAGGTCATAAGTTTATCATTACTAGCTGCGGTTCATGTCTTTTATGTTTAAGATTCCAGAGCCGATTGAATGAAGGGATTTCACGGATTTCGTTTTAATATAATGACACTAATAAACCAAAATTAAAGAATGTCCTAATTTTCTCGTGCGCCACCCGGTCACGAAGTCATCAAGGGTGAGGGGTTATATGTTTCGCATGAAAGAAGGATTCACCTTCCTCTGCATAATTCACCGTTGGATTGTGCATTAATCACGCCACCCGTCACCAAAGCATCGAGGGTCAGGGGTTATATCTTTCGCATGAAAAAAGGATTCACCTTCCTCTGCATAAATTCATCGTTGGATCGTGCATAAATCTTTGAGAAATTTTCAGATAATTTGAGGGGTGGTGGCCCAGGCCTAATTAGTTGCTGTTGCTGCGGTGATGGCAACCCCTCCTCCGAAGATCGTCGAAGTCAAGGAGGACGGGGAGCCAGTAGGTGTGAGGCCAGCGTTAGCGACATGGTCCGAATCGGTGCCGAGCTTGAAGCCTGCCCCGAGGGCTTCTCCTGCCATGGATGAGTCTGCGTCGGCGGCGGGCAAGAAAGATAAAGACTATCGCCGGGTCCCTTTCAGATTGGGGCCCAATGTCTCCCTTGTGAAGGACCCAATCCTCGCCGAGCGGATGATGGACTTCTCTGTTCAGTCCTGCGACCGGTGAGAGGGGAGTGGGAGACTCCTCGGCGACATCATCAGCACATCCTTCTCCAACCTCTATGCCATAAGTTTCCTCCTGTCTTGCTTCATTCATCCCGACATTTCTCACTGTCACGACTAACATGCTCTTTGATGCAGCAAGGTACAGAGCTCATCCTCATCCGGGACTTCTACCGTAACTGGGCCAGGAGGGACAGAGAGCAGGAGGCGGAGCTCGAGTCCCTGAGGACCGAACTGGGGCAGAAAAACGACGAGGCCTGGGAGGCCAGTATGAAGGTCAAGAGCCTCACGGGCGAGGTCGCCAATATCGAGCGGCTCAAGAGGGAGCTCGATGCGAAGAGGACTTGACTGAAGGAGCTCCGAGCTGAGTCGGAGGTGACGAGAGAACGGGTCATCTCTACTGAGAAGAAGGCTGCGGCCATTGAGCAAAGGGCCGTAGAGGCGGAGGGGAAGATTTCCGTCGTCGCCAGCTCGGTCGAGGCAGCGGAGAGAGGGATGGCTGAGGCGACCCACTGGGTTGAGCGCGCGGAGGAGAAGTCGGCCGAGGCATCCCGCCAGGCAGAGGCCGCAAGGAAGGGGGTCGCCGATGTGGTGGCCAGTTTCAAGGCTTCCCTAGAGTACTTGGCGTACTTCAAGGAAGCGGCGATGGACTCCTTTTTCAAGGGGTTCTCCTACTGCCGGTCCCAGTTACGCGGCATCATCTCAGATAAGTGGATGGCCGCACTCCGACTCCCGGGCACAAAGGTTCCATCCCCGGCGCCGGCCACGACGGAGGAAAGCATTACCCCTCCGCAGGCGGCCTCGGCTGAACCGCCCTGTGTTGAGCCAGCCCTGCAGGTGACGATAGCTGAACCGGCTCCCCAGGTGGCGGCAGCTGATCTGGCTCCAGCAATGGCAGCAGCCGAACTGGTTCCTCCAGCAGTGGTTGTCGAAAAACATGCCCCGGCGGTGGAGGTCGAGGAGGGAGAGATCCAGGTTGGGCGCCGTCTGGGGAAGGTGCTGGTCTAGTAGAGTAGGACCCTTAGGCACTTGTAATTTTTCCTTTTTGTTGGTCCGGGCTGCCTGGCATGTCGGGGCCTGGGGAATAGTGTAATACTTTTGCGAAGTAATGAAGAGTATTTATATCATCCCGACTCCTTTCTTTTTTGTCTTTGTGGTGCAAATGTCTCCTCTTTTCTCCTCTCTTTCTCTCTCTTTCTCTTTCTTCTTCTTCTTTTTTGTGTAGGGAGATTAAAGAGGAGGGCTCCACTTTGTCCGGGCTCGGGTCTTTGATGCCAGAGAGCTGAGCTCGAAGACTTGTCTTCCGGAGAGCTGGGCCCCGGATCTTGAATGTTTGAGAGCTGGGCTCAGGTCTCGAATGCCATGGAGCTGGGCTTGAAGACTTGGTGCCGGAGAGCTGAGCCCTGGGCTTGAATGCCTAAGAGCTGGGCTCAGGTCATGGATGCCTTGGAGCTAGGCTCGAGGCTTTGGTGCCGGAGAGCTGGGCCCCGGGTTTGAATGCCTGAGAGCTGGGCTCAAGTCTTGGATGCCTTGGAGCTAGGCTCGAGGCTTTGGTACCGGAGAGCTGGGCCCCGGGCTTGAATGCCTGAGAGCTAGGCTCAGGTCTTGGATGCCTTGGAGCTAAGCTCGAGGCTTTGGTGCCGGAGAGCTGGGCCCCGGGCTTGAACGCCTGAGAGTTGGGCTCAGGTCTTGGTATCTTGGAGCTGGGCTTGAAGACTTGTCTTCCGGAGAGCTGGGCCCCGGGTCTTGGTCGCCTGAGAGCTGGGCTCAGGAATTGGTATCTTTGAGCTGGGCTCGAAGACTTGCTGGCCGGAGAGCTAGGCCTTGGTCCAGGTTTGCCTGAGAGCTGGGCTTAGGAGTTGGAGTCTTGGAGCTGAGCTCGAAGACTTGTCTTCCGGAGAGTTGGGCCCCGGGTCTTGGTTGTCGAAGACGAGGTTGAAGGGTGTTTTGCCTATTGCTGTCCTGGGCGTTATGTGGTAGGCCCACAGAACACTTGGAAGTTCTTCCGCCCATCTGTTCTTAGTTTGGTTCAGCCGAGTTCTGAGTCCTTGGGGGATGGTCCGGTTAGTCACCTCGGCTTCTCCATTCATTTGGGGGTGAGCCACCGAGGTGAACCGTTGTTGGATGCTGTGCTCGGCGCAGAACCCTTCGAACTCCCGGTTGTCAAATTGTCGCCCGTTGTCGGTGATGATGCAGTTGGAGAGTCCGAAGCGATAGATGACTGACTTCCAAAAGAATTAGCGAACATTGGCTTCCATGATTCAAGCTAGCGGCTCCGCTTCGACCCACTTGGTGAAGTAGTCAATCGCCACTAGCAGGAACTTCCGTTGCCCCGGTGCGGTGGAAAATGGCGCCAAGATGTCTATCCCCCACTGGGCGAAAGGCAAGAGGGATGAAAGTTGGGAGATCGACGTTGCCAGCTGGCGCTGTATGTGGGAATGGCATTGGCATTTGTCACACTTCTTGACGAATTCGACCGCGTCCTCCCTAATGGTCTTCCAGAAGTAGCCCTGGCGAAGAGCTTTGTATGCCAGAGTCCTTCCCCCCACATGATTCCCACAAAGGCCTTCGTGTATCTCCTGGAGCACGAAGGCTGCCTCTGTGGGCCTGAGACACTTCAGGAGTGGGTAGGAGTGAGATCAGCGATAAAGCTGGCCGTCCATCAGAACAAAACGGGAGGCCTTTTTCTTGACGAGGCCGGGTTCCCTGCGGTCCTCTAGTAAGGTGCCGTCCATGATGTACCTGACATACCTGTCAATCTAGCTTGGCTCGGGGATTACTTGCTGCACCTCCTCTGGGCCCTCATAGCAGGTACTCGATGTAGGCACGCCCCAGCGACGAGTTTGACAGGGTCGTGAGTCTTGACAGTGCATCCGCACGAGCATTCTTTCGACGAGGGATGTAAAAAATACGGAAGTGACGGAAGCCTGCTGTGCTCGAGCGGACCCTCTCCAAGTACTTCACCATCTGGGGATCTCTGGCCTCGTACACTCCGGAGACTTGTCCGGCAACCAGTTGGGAGTCAGTAAACACCTTCAGGCTCTGTACACCCAGCTTGTGGGATACCTTCAGGCCCGCGAGGAGCGCCTCGTACTCCGTCTGGTTGTTTGTTGCGGCAAATTTGAAACGGAGAGCGCATTCCGTCACCACCCCGTTACAGTTGGTGAGGATGAGGCCTGCTCCGCTCCCACCGTAGTAGGAGGCACCATCCACATGGAGGATCCAGGGGTCCTCCCATGGTCCGGTCTTAATTTGATGCTCTGGGGCCGTCTGCTCTGGCTCCTCTGCGGGACCTGTGCATTCGACCACGAAGTCGGCTAGGACTTGGGCCTTCTACGATGACCTAAGCCGATACGCGATGTCAAACTCGCTCAATACTAGGAACTATTTAGCCAGCCTCCCGGAGGTTTCGGAGCGGCTCAGTATGGTCCTCAGCGGCGATCAATCACAACCGCAATGGGGTGTGCTTGGAAGTAAGGCCTGAGGCACTTAGTAAACATTATTAGAGAAAAAATGAGTTTCTCGGAGCGAGTATACCTGATCTCCACATCGTGAAGGATTTTGCTGGTGTAGTACACCGACTTCTGGGATCCGTCCTCGTATGCACGGACGAGATACCATGTCGTGGATGGGACGTCTTTCCTGACATGCGATAGGGGAAGCTTCCATGCATTTTGACATTCCCTCCGGTCGTCCCATACCCGAAAACTTGGCTGAGCCTCGATCGGAGGGCCGCCGCCCCCGGGATTCATGCCCTCTGGCTGGCCCCCCTCTCCTGGTAGTACGGGTGGTTGGTGGAGGGCATGGTGACTTGGTCAGGGAGCTTCCTTCTCTTTTGGTGTAAGTGGCAGCGGCGGACAGTTATTGCGGCATGGCGTGCACTACTTCGCGGTCCTCGGGAGGCCCGCCGGTGTCCTTGGTGGGGAGGTGCCGCTTCCTTGACGGTTGGTGCCCTGGCTGAGGTGGCGGCCGAGCTGGAGAGCAGGACTAAGCTCCGTCGGGCTCAACCTCGAAGGGGCTCCACGTGGCGGAGGAGGGCTGAGCTCGACTCTGGACCGTGGAACTCTGCTTCGAGGGGCTCGATCTGAGGAGGTCGCTTAGCTCCAGCCTAGGCATTCCAATCTTGCGGGAGCCGACCTGGCGGAGGACGATGCTCGATCTTGGCAAGCGGCCCCGACGTTCTAAGGGAGCTCGACCCGACGAGGAAGCTCAGCCCGGAAATGGAGTCCAGGAGGAGATATCCATCGTGGCAGCATACTACGACATGGCATCTGACAGGCATTCCACGTCAGCGATCCTGCCACATCAATCCCTATGTACCAATAATAATAATAACAATAATAGCAATAGCAACTATAATAATAATAATAATAATAACATAGAAATATTATTAATATTAATATTAACAATATTATTATATAATATTATATTATTATTATATTATTGTTGTTGTTGTTGTTATTATTATCAGTAGGGTATAGATTGACACTGCTGATATGTTCATGTATTACATTAATCCTTAGCTATCGTATCAGTCCATCAGATGACCAGTAGCAGTACCAAGTAATTAACATAGCTTGGTTCAAATAGTTGTGTGCTCAATGCTTATCACTGAAAAAGTAACAAATTTGATAAAATTATGCGAGTATTTAGAGTCAGGCCTCTTCAAAAGAATAATGCCACAATTAACCACTTGCATTTCGCATCGTGAACTAGTTGTTAAAGAAAATATATACACAACTAAGAGCTTACTAGGATGTGAACGAGCAACCGTGAACCAACTTCGTTCATTTATATAATGAGATTGTGTAAACAATGTTATACATGTATGGGGGTTTTGTAAAGGTTTTCCTGGAAGGGAAGGAGCAATCTAATTCACTCGTGAATGATGTTGAACATTCCCAAGCTCTGTTAAGTTCATCCAAGCACATGATTTTGCACTACAATGCACTCGCAGTATCATTATGATTTTAAGCATTAGATTCTTCCTAAGCTAATAATAGCTGTCGAGCATTACATCTAATAAAATTGACCACCTTAGAAAAATTTTGAAAGAACTCGACAAGATGAACAAAAAGCCATAGAGGCTGCCTTTAAAATTGATGGATTTTGGTAAATCCTGGAAAGGCAGAAAAGGATAGTTTCTTAGATCAACAAACTGCAATATATAAAATAATTTAAGGAATACTCTTAGATGAATGTTCAAAAGCATCCATGTATAACGTTGCTCCCTTCTTTCTTGAAAAATTTTTATAAAACCCCCATAAATGTACAATGTTGTTTACACAATTTCATTGTATAAATGAACGAAGTAGGTTCATGGTTGCCCGTTTACATCCTAGTAAGCTCATAGCTGTGTATATATATTCTCCAATAACTAGTTTAAGATGCGAAATGCAAGTGGTTAATTATAGCATTATTCTTTGAAGTGGCCTAACTCCAAATACTCGCATAATTTTACCAAATTTGTTGCTTTTTCTATGATAAGTATTGAGCACGCAACTATCTGAACCAAGCTATGTTGATTACTTAGTACTGCTACTGATCACCTAATGGAACACACTACTAGTTCATTGGACTGAGTGGCAACTGAGAATTAATGCAATACATGAACATATCAGTAGTGTCAGTCGATCCCCTACCGATGATAATAATAATATTATTATTATTGTTATCATATTATGATTATTATTGTTATTGTCTTTTCTTTTTCAAGCATCATTTCTTGCATGGATGCTTTTGAACTTTCGTTTGAGAGTATTCCTTTTTTTTCTATATTGTAGCTTGTTGATCTAAGAAATTGTTCTTCTGTCTTTCCAGGATTTACCAAAATCCAGCAATTTTAAAGGCAGCCTCTATAGCTATTTATTTATCTTGTCGGGTTCTTTCAAAATTTTTCTGTGGTAAATTGTATTGGATGTGATGCTCGACAGCTATCATTGGCTTTGAAGAATTCAATGCTTAAAATCATAGTGATGCTACTAATGCATTGTAGAGCAAAATAATATGCTTGGGAGAACTTAACAGAGCTAAAAAATGTTCAACCTCATTTACAAGTGAATTAGATTGCTCCCTCCTTTCCAGGAAAAGCTTTACAAAACCCATATACGTGTATAATATTGTTTATACAATTTCATTGTATAAATGAATGAAGTTGGTTCATGATTGCCCGTTCACATCTTGGTAAGCTCCTAGCTGTGTATATATATTCTCCAACAGCTAGTTCAAGATGCGAAATGCAAGTGGTTAATTGTGGCATTATTCTTTGAAGTGGCCTGACTCCAAATACTCGCATAATTTTATAAATTTTATTGCTTTTTCAATGATAAGTATTGAGCACGCAACTATCTGAACCAAGCTGTGTTAATTACTTGGTACTGCTACCGGTCACCTGATGGAGTACACTACTAGTTCATTGGATTGATGCGGAAGCTAAAGATTAATGCAATACATGAACATATCTGCAGTGTCAGTCGATCCCCTACTGATGAATTTAGAGGCAATTTGATGGGCGATCTTTGACTTTTCCTTCAACCATTTTATCAAGCAATGTAGTGTATATAGGCAGACGTAGAAACTTTGAAATAAAATCAGTTCTTTCCAGCAGGACAATAATGTCATGAATTCTGATGCAACATAGTGCTAGTCCAGAAGTTTCTTGTGTGTAGCCCATGTAGGTCCTAAATCTGCAATTCCAATTGAGCCAACGGACCAGAACTACTGTCGGAGCTCAACCTTAGACGGGAGCTCGGCCTCGGCCGGGAGCTCGACCTCAGACGGGAGCTCGACCTCGACCTCAGACGGGAGCTTGACCTCGACTAGGAGCTCGACCTTAGATGGGAGCTCCACCTCGGAAAGGAGCTCGACCTTGGCGCTTGTCTGGTGACCATGTCTAGGTGGCGCCTTCTGCCAGCCTGATTGCTAGCTGGGTCAGACCGAGATCCACATCAGCGGTTGCGCCACATCATATCTCATATGTTTCACAATCGCTGGGGGCCGGGGACTGCAACGACAATCCCTCCTCTTCTCTCCTCTACCAGTCCTCATCCGTGTCGATGCAGTCAGGATTCGGGGCCAAGTCGGCGTTCTTGAGGAGCTCGAGCGCTGGCTGACACTGCTGAAGGACCGCCTCGAGGGTTTTCCGCCGCACCCGTATCTGCTCCTTCGTGCCCCGGTAGAGGCGCGGCGGACTCCATGGGGCCTCGACGACAGAGTGCGAGGTGGTCGCCTCCGCCTCCTCCATGAAGGCCTAACCCAAGGGCTTCATGGAGGGGGCAGAGGCGACCACCTCGCACTCTGTCGTCGAGGCCCCATGGAGTCCACCGCGCCTCTACCGGGGCACGAAGGAGCAGATACGGGTGCGGCGGAAAACCCTCGAGGCGGTCCTTAGCAGTGTCAGCCAGCGCTCGAGCTCCTCAAGAACGTCGACTTGGCCCCGGATCCTGACTGCATCGACACAGATGAGGACGGGAAGAAGAGAGAAGAAAAGGGGGAGGAGGGATTGTCGTCACAATCCCCGGCCCCCAGCGATTGTGAAACGGATGAGGTATGATGTGGCGCAACCGCTGATGTGGATCCCGGTCTGACCCAGCTAGCAATCAACTGGCAGAAGGTGCAACCTGGACATGGTCATTAGACAAGCGCCAAGGTCGAGCTCCCATTCGAGGTTGAGCTCCCGTCCGAGGTCGAGCTCCCGTCCGAGGTTGAGCACCCATGAGAGGTCGAGGTCGAGCCCCGACCGAGATCGAGCTCCCAACTGAGGTCGAGGTCGAGCTCCCAGTCGAGATCAAGCTCCCGGTTGTGGTCGACTTCCCATCTAAGATCGAGCTCCCGTCTGAAGTCGAGCTCCCGTTCGAGGTCTAGCCCCGCATTACTCAAGGAAGCTGCACCTTCTACAGAGGGACGCTCTGCTAGGGCATGCCATCTGCACCCTCTACGGAGAGCACTCTGTCAGGGCACACTGCCTGCACCTTCTACGGAGAGATGCTCGCTAGGGCCCACTGCCTAACCTTCTGCGAAGAGATGCTCCGCCAGGGCATGTCGCTTGCACCTCCTGCAGAGAGGTGCTCCATTAGAGCGTCGAGCCCTGCAGTACACTGTCGGCACTTTCTTTGGAAAGGCACTCCATCCAGGGCATCTCACCTTGCAATCCACTACCTGCACTATCCGAAAGAGGAATGTTTTACTTGAAGTCTCAAACCCTGCAGCATCTCCCACCAGGCTAGTGCTCCGCTAAGTCTCCAAGCATGGCAGCACGACACCCATAAGAGGAAGTGTCCTGTCAGGGTGTCAGGTCCCGTGGCACGCCACTTGCACTCACCGCGGTAAGAACGCGCACTTCACAGTACTCTGCTTGCATGGCAAAAGCTTCCTCGAAGGATTTCGAACCTTGCCCCCTCCTATCAAGGAGACAGGGACAAACCTGTGCTCCATCCACAGGAGCCGTATCGAGAGAGCTTCCGACCGAGGCCCTAAGCCCCCACCAGATAAAACACGCTTCTATAAGAAGCTTGAAGGGGCCTTCAGCAAAAGAAAAGCGCAAGCACAAGCAAGCAAAGAGAAGCTGAGGCAAGGGTAAAAGGAACATCCAAAGACTCTCCCGAGAGCTCCCACTTTTCTAGCTTCTACTCTATCTTCAAAAAATCCTTTGAACGTAGAGACCATTTTGGGCTCTACGATGGAGGATCTGTTCTCCTTGATCGCCCGCTGACTTGATCGTCGGAATGCCTCCACCGTAATTCCCGTCCCGGATCTCCTTTTTTTCAGGACTGGTTGCACTAGGAGATCTCCAAGAAAGAAGTCCACTCAACCCAACCATGTCAGAGCTGCAGGCCACGGTGATCTAGGCCGCAACAAGGTAGATCTCGAATTATTCTAATTCTTGATTGAATTTTCTTTTTGATCCACAATTGATAATGTGAAATGGTGGATAGCATTAAATTCTAATAGTTTTTGTATAATTTATTCTATTATGTTATAAAAGTTGAATCTTGTCAGGACGGGTTCTATAATCGGGGTAGAAGGTAATGCATTATATTTTACAAATCTTTCTTTGATGGAAAACGTAAAAAGGATTTGGTTTTGATTTATGTGAATAAAATAATTTATGTTTTAGAGCTGAGGTAGCAGAATTTCATCAGAAGTCTTCTAGTAACAAAATTTACATGTTTGCGATATTGTTTGAAACTGCATATAATGTTTTTTCTTCAAAATTTCAAATTATTTATGGAGGATCCAACCCCAAATTATTGAATGTTCCAACCTTTGGTTAGCAGGCAATAATAGCAGTAGTAGCTATAATAAAAATAATATTATAATGATAATATTAATAATAATATTATATTATATTATATTATATTATATTATATTATAAGATTATTATTATTGTTGTTATTATTATTATCTGTAGGGGATCAACTGACATTGCTGATATGTTCATGTATTGCATTAATCCTTAGCTGTCGTATCAGTTTAATGAACTAGTAGTGTGTTCCATCAGGTGACCAGTAGCAGTGCCAAGTAATTAACATAGCTTGGTTCAGATAGTTGCATGCTCAATACTTATCACTGAAAAAGCAACAAATTTGATAAAATTATGCGAGTATTTGATGTCAGGCCTCTTCAAAGAATAATGCCACAATTAACCACTTGCATCTCGCATCTTGAACTAGCTGTTAAAGATATATACACAACTAGGAACTTACTAGGATGTGAACGAGCAACTATGAACAAGATGTGAACGGGCAGCTATGAACCAACTTCGTTCATTTATACAATGAGATTGTATAAACAATGTTGTACATGTATGGGGATTCTACAATGATTTTCCTAGAAAGGAGGGAGCAATCTAATTCACTCGTGAATAATGTTAGAACGTTCCCTAGCTCTGTTAAATTTTTCCAAGCATATGATTTTGCTCTACAATACACTGGCAGTATCACTATGATATTAAGCATTGGATTCTTCCCAGCCAATAATAGCTGTCGAGCATCACATCTAATAAAATTGACCACCTTAGAAAAATTTTGAAAGAACCCGGCAAGATAAACAAAAAGCTATAAAGGTTGCCTTTAAAATTGCTGGATTTTAATAAATCCTAGAAAGGCAGAAAAGGATAATTTCTTAGATCAACAAATTGCAAACTTATCAAATTTGTTACTTTTTCGGTGATAAGTATTGATCACGCAACTATCTGAACCAAACTGTGTTGATTACTTGGAACTGCTACTGGTCATCTAATGGAACACACTACTAGTTCATTGGACTGAGTTGTAACAAAGAATTAATGCAATACATGAACATATCAATAGTGTCAATCGATCCTCTATCGATCATGATAACAATAATAATAATATTATTATTATCATATTATGATTATTATTGTTATTGCCTTTTCTTTTCGAGTAGCATTTCTTGTAGAGCAAAATCATATGCTTGGGAGAACTTAACAGAGCTCTCATTTCCAAGAAAAGCTTTACAAAACCCATATAAGTGTATAACATTGTTTACACAATTTCATTGTATAAATGATGTTCATGATTGCCCATTCACATCCTGGTAAGCTCCTAGTTATATATATATATATATATATATATATATATATATATATATATATATATATATATATATATACAATGTATATGTACATATACATATGTACATGTATATATATATATATATACATATACATATATTCTCCAACAGTTAGTTCAAGATGCAAAATGCATATCATTAATCGTGGCATTATTCTTTGAGGTAGCCTGACTCCAAATACTCGCATAATTTTATCAAACTTATTGCCTTTTCAGTGATAAGTATCGAATACACAACTATCTAAACCAAGCTGTGTTAATTACTTAGTACTGCTACTGGTCACCTGATGGAACACACTACTAGTTCATTGGACTGATGCGGCGGCTAAGGATTAATGCAATACATGAACCAAGCTGTGTTAATTACTTGGTACTGCTACTGGTCACCTGATGGAACACACTACTAGTTCATTGGACTTATGCGACAGCTAAGGATTAATGCAATACATGAACTGCAGATCCCCTACTAATGAATTCAGAGGCAATTTGATAGGTGATCTTTAACTTTTCTTTTAACCGTCCTATCAAGTAATGTGGTATATATGGGCAGACGTAGAAACTCTGAAATAAAATTCAGTTCTTTCCGGCCAGACAATAATATCATGAATTTTGATACAACATAGTGCTTGGCCAAAAGTTTCTTGTGTGTAGCCCATGCAAGTCCTAAATTTCCAAATCCAATTGAGCCAACGGACCAGAAGTACTGTTGCTAGCTTTTTCTCAGTATGAGAAAGGTGGCAGGATTACTGTATTGCTTCTTGAAGAACAAACAGGAATGCAGCATTCACCGCTTTCAGCATAAATATATTGAATGTATCAGCAAGCAAAGTTAAGCAGCTCGATGGCATTCTTCTCATGCAATGAAGTTCCATGTTTGATCCAAGATGATTGCAATCTCGCCATTGTTCTCACCCAAAAAAATAGAAAGGAAAAGGAGAAGACATAAAATACATCTGTATGCAGGGGAGGACATGAATTTGTAAAAGTCCACTTTAGAAAAGGATTACTTAATTTTTAAATTCTAATGAAAGAATGAATGAACACAAAAATAGGGATAAAACACCAAGACTATTTACATGAGGGAATGTTACTCTATCCTGACCTGGCAAAGCTAGACAAGTATATACATAAGAGGAACAATCAGTTACACCTACGCTTTGCACAAAAATCCATCCACAAACACCGCACACCTGATGTTTAAAATTACAAATCTTAAATTAGCACTCTATATCCCAACCTCCTCCAGCAATAATGTGATGACAAAACTGAAATCAAGAGCCTTTTTCATTGGAGACAAGCACTCAGAGTGGTGTCGAATGGTAAATTCTAGAGCACGATATCTCTTGGATGCATCCATTGCAGCAGCAGACAATAGGTTGAGAACTCTCAGATTTTGAAATCAATGGAAGGAAAATGCAAATATAAGTCATCTTGGTGGAAAATGTGTTTTATTTGAATATATTTCTGAGATGAACCATGGTTTGAAATTGCATTAATATACTTAGTTACATTATGCACTTAGATTCAAAATCAGGAATGAGTTTATGCGGCTTAATGGAACCAATATGCTCTTCAATTTAATCACATGCACTTTTGTTTATCCCTTTGTCTCACCCCCACCCCCCAACTTGCATGCCCACAGTAGGTGTGCGTGCAAATTTTGTTTGCAAATCCAAGCCGGCAGGGCTTTCGTGAAGGTTTTTATCATCTTTCGAGTTTGAATTTTAATTGTTTTGCATGATTTATATACAGACATGGGATGTTTGGTTTATTCTTCTGTTGGATTACCTCGTCCTCTTGTAATTAGCTACCCTCGATTTATGGATCACGATATCTTTATTATTTAACAGCAAGATCTTGCCTACCTTCACTCCAAAAAAAAATTGCAACCATCTATCTGGTAGTACGCACATTGTTTCCTTTCCAAAAGATCCAGCAAAAATTAGAAGAAGACAATATTGCTTACAATGTTGAGGAGCTGCTTTAGATGCAAGGCATTGTCATTCTTTGGTTTGAGATTCGATGACATCTTGGTAACTGTCTCATGGATGATACCTAGAACGGAGTGAGAACCAAAGTATTAGTCTAACAGAAGATATCTTATTGTAATAATGCATTATTTAGGTGCTAATAAGAAAAGCCAGATAGTTCAGAAATTGATTTTGGTGAAGTGATTACTTTGGCTAGTTGAGCAGATATTCTGCAGTGCAAAAGCAACTCTGAAGTATGCCACCTCCATGCACTTGTATGAAAGAACAGCAAGTTCAATTTTTCCATTATGCTCACTAGTTTCTGCACAATACCTGCATTTAAAGCATGATTTCAAGTCAATGAATTGATGTTACTTAAAAATCATTTAGCTTGTGAGAATGCAAGCATTCAAAGCATGAAAAATATATTATAGAGGAACATCTAAATAGGGTAGTTAATGGGCTAGTTTTGCTATGAACATCCAAAAACATAGACAGACTAATTTGGCACTACACGCAAAGAAAACATAAGGTAGTGTGTTCTTGATGTACGTCCAACAAGAAGGGCATCATACAGAGTAAATGGTTTGCTGTTTTCATGCATCCACTTTATTTTTCAGAAAAATATCAAGGTGCTTTAATTTCTTATGGATTCGCAAAGGTGAAGCAGTGGTTTTCCAATTCATCAGCAAGGACATAAAGACTAGTTTAGAATCCTTATGTAGATATGTTATCACTTTAACACTACAATCGTCCAACTAACCTTGCTCAAGCAGTTCTCTAGGTTAGAATAAGCTTTTCAGCAGCATAAATGTTATAACTACACCGAGCCAAAATTATCCCAAATTCGTTTGGTAAACTGAAAATTAGCATGTTATACTTCAAAGAAGCGTTTGAATGACTTACTTGAAAAGCTTTGCTGCATCGATGTAGCAATGAAATGCATCCAGAGTATCCTTTGATCTTGATCTTGGAACTGTGCAGCACTCAAGCAAGTATGCACCTTTCAAAAATTTCAATCCAGCATGGAGGTAGATCTCAATGACCTCAACTTCATCACCAGCAGTCTGCAACCTTTTAAACATCATAAGTGATATTATATAAATTCAAATAGGAATAGAGACTAAACAAAGAATAAAAAGAAGCATGAAAATTCTCCAAACCTTCAATCGATCAGCTGAACTTCTCAGCTTTTCAGCTTCAGATAGAGTGAATATTGCCAAACTATCATCCAAATGATCCAGCCGATCATAGGATTTTTTCGGGCTTATTGTTCTCTTTCCACTTTTATTGGCATCATGCCCGGCATTGTAATTTCCATAACTCTGTGATGACCAAAACTAGTAGGAATTAATTTTCCAAAACCTAAAGATGATACCATGGCATATATAAAATAAACGAACTGAAAAAATTACTGAAAGGAGCAATAACTACCTTTTTGAAAGGAAGTTAATCAGAGACAGGGCAAGCGTAAACCCTATACTCTAGAGCAAGAGTATTTTTGCAGGGTGCCGCACAAAAAGGTAAAAACGTGCCATATTCACCAAACGTCCGGCCCTGCAAAAAAAAAAAAAAAATTATAACAGGTGATGCTAAAATTATACATGTCAAATCTTGATAAATGAAATTCTTGCAAACAAGGTTTTCTGTACCATCCTGAACCATTCGGCTCGGGGCATACTATATCATATCAGCAAAGAGCCGGTATGGTTTAGTCATTTGCAAGGTTTTCTGTACCATCCTGAACCATTCAGCTCGTGGAATACAATATCATATCAGCAAAGAGCCGATACGGTTTAGTCATGAAAAATGATCCGAAACTCTGGATTGTTTACAAAAAAATCTTGTATTGAATCGGTATGGTATGGTATCGGTGCATTTTGCTTGATTCAATCTGGTTCGGGCCTGATTCGGTTCAGTTCGGGTATGATTTAAGTTAAATGTATGACGTAACCAAGAAATGAAAGTTTTCTTAATTTCATAGGCCCGGTATAGAGTTCGATATGGTACTGTATCATACCGATCGGTGATCGGCATGGGATCCGGTACCGGTTTCAGTATTTCTTGCTTGTAAATATATTCAAGCTAATAGACAAGATAAGGGAAAATAAAGACTTCTTGATCAGGCGAGTGATTAAAACCGGGCAAAGTAATGGAAGAGGAACTACAAATTATACAGAGTTCCCGACGCTTTTTTTTACATTTCCCGACACTTTAAAGCATCGGAAAAAACATTCCCGATGCTTTAAAAAGCGTGGGAAAAGCGTTACTACGTTATGAGTGGAAAAGGAATTTTCCAGGGTTTTCCCGATGCTTTTTAAAACGTTGCGGTTGATCAGATTTTTCCCGACACCTTTAAGCATCGGGAATAATATTATTCCCGACGTTTTTAAGCATCGGGAATAATGTTATTCCCGATGCTTTTTAATTAGCATCGGAAATAACTTTATTCCCGATGCTTTTTAATTAGCATCGGGAATAACTTTATTCCCGATGTTTAAAAGCATCGGGAATAAGCGGGATAAGGTTATTTCGATACTTTAAAGCATCGGGAATTCCAATTTTTTTTTAAAAAAAATAAATTAATTATTTTTTAACCAGCACGTGGCTTGTCGTAACCGATGATAACGCAAACATGAGGATTATTAATTATTATGGTAAGCCATGGTAATAATTATTGGTTACCATTGCATGCTTTTGCTCCAGGTCATAACAAAATTAACAATGCAAGCAAGCCAAAAAGCAGCTAATACGTACGTACATACCCCTCCCCATGTACCAACATTTGGATTTTCTTAGAGGAACATTAATTAAGAGTTCTACCAACGCCGAGCGATCGATGTACGGTCCACAGTTGAAATTAATGAGTTCTATAAATCAAGATGCTTAATTAATACTGCTAGCATTTTTGATAACTCATCGTAGATGCTTTCCGCTAGTTTCCTCCAAAAAAGCTGTTGATCTGGTTGGACATCTGTCCTCATTTAATTCAGCTAGTTAAACAATCAAACTAGAATTTTAAGATGGCAAATCCGAGCTTGTATAATGTAAAGACTATTAGACTGTTTAATTAAAATAGAAACGACCTTGTTGCTAAAAAAAAATGCCCTCTGGTTCCATGTAATTTTTCCCTTGATATAGTCTCTACATTTGTCCTGTCAACTCATATGGTTTGTGATAAGCGTTTTCTAATTTCAGTTACATAGCTTAGGAGGGGTTATTTCCACCTTCTATTAACACTTTCCAGGTTTAATGAAATCGAAGAGATTGCGAATGCAACTTGGAATCTAACCTCCATCTTCTTATCCAACAGGTAAAACCAATTAAACAGGCATTTGGTTGTATACTAATTCGAGGAGTTAATAAACACTCAGGCAATTCAACAAGTGATCAATCAAATACTTTTCTTACCTGCTGACCTGAGGCATGTGGTAAACTTTTTGTAGATGAGTTGAGAGAGGGAATGCCTGACAAAGAAGATAACGTATTAAGTTTCCAAAAAATGATATTGAATTGATGATTCAAAGAAGAAAGAGGAAAGTATGCGGCATTGAATTGAAACGCTTACGCTTATTATCCACACAATTCAGGATTTGGGCACTTATGAACCAGGACAAACTTCTCCTAGATGTGTAGGCTCTACTAAGATGTGATGTGGGATCAAATAAAATGGTTTTCAACTGAGCCTTCCTGATTGCTGCAAGCATGTCGAATATTCTATGAACCAACTATATGCAATACAAACAATTACCTTCTTGAACCCCTCCCACTTTTCTTGCTCTACCTAGCACCTCCCAGGCTCCCACATGCATGGAAAACATTCCATGTATAAGATGAGGCCCTCACATTTGATGCGAACAGATATGTACAAGAATCAAACACAAGCTTGCAGAAGAAAATAAAATGAAATGAACAACTTGTGGCTCATCAGTTTGATGAAATCAATCTAGAAAATCAAATATATAGAAACAATCAAGGATTCAGGTCCCGACGGGACATCCCACGAGACACTGGGACGGGATATTATCCCATGTGTCGGGACAGGACATCCCACTAGCATCCCAGTGTCCCAATCGGGATATCTTGGGACATTCCCTGTCCCGAGTGTCGAGACGGGACGGGACGGGACGCCGACGCGTCCCGTTCCAAGAAAAAATCGGGACAGCCCTGTCCCACGGGATTTAAAACCTTGAAAACAATGAATTTTTAGCCACGGGCACCAGAACAGAATAATAAAAATATACATTTAAAAATATATGAATTCAGATTTCATTTTATACCTTCAAAAACATTCTAATGGAACAAAAATTTATAAGATCAAATCTCTCATTGGGATCCAATTCAGACATATTATTTTTATATGTAATCAACAAAACATAGACATCAACGAAGAAGCAAAATGCAAACATTGCAAATAGTAAGCAGGTTATAGCTATTCATTGTACCACTGCTAATTCCTAATGATGCAATAAAGGACAGAACACTGAAGATGTGAAGCACATAAAAAGTAAACAGGCACATGGCATATGAATGAGAAAAAGAAAAAGTTATTACCTCCATCTGGAATATCATATCCGCCCCGAAATCCATGCAAAAGGAACCGAAAATAAGCAAAACCTTTATTAGCCCCATGAAGATAAAATAAAGCACTAGAAACCCAACGCAACCTCACAAATCTTGGCTGATAATTAATCTAGATAATTCCTGAATCAAATTATCAACAAAAATATTGCCCCCAAAAAAAGAGAGAAAATATTAATCAAAGAAATACCTCTATATTTTTGTAGGTACAGCTTCAGCGGCTCGATGTAATCTTCAAATCCCAACGTTGCCATCGCCCAGAGCAAATCAACGCCATTGATCGTCTTCCTCTTCTCCCTCTGGCACTTATCGCTGGCTCTGCATCACACAATCATTTAATCAATACGAAAGCAAAAACAAAAAATAAATTAATTACAAGAAATTATACAAGAAATTATAGGATATGAGAGACATATAGAAGGGGAAAGAGAAGGGAAGCGAAGAAAGATCCGAACTCGCTGGTAATAAAGCTGATGAACTCAGAGAAGCACTCCTGGACGGTCTCCTTGGCGTCCTTGGCGTCTTGGCGTTGGCGGGGAGGGCCTTCATGATGCGGCTGATGTTGGCGATTGAGAGGAAGCGGTCCTGCTCGCGGACCGTGGATTGGGGGCTCGATCGGGTTCGAGGGAAGGAGGAGGGAGCGCGAGGAGCCGGCGGATCGATCGGGCTCGAGGGAAGGAGGAGGGAGCGCGAGGAGCCGGCGGATCGAAATATATAGGGCTCGAGGGAAAGGAGGGAGCGCGAGCGGCTGGCTGATCGAGCGGGGGGAGCGCTCGAGGGAAAGGAGGGAGCCTTTTTGCCGACGCTTCCTTTAAGCGTCGTCCGGTGGCCGAAAGAGATTGGGAATTTTTTTGCTTCGTTGTAGCGGGGAATGCAGGATCTTGAAGCAAATATGCGGTTCTTGAAGTAAACAGGAACGGATCGAAATTAAAAAAAAATTCTAAGCATTGAGAAGATCAAATTCTATTTCTCACCGCTGAACTCTTAAGATCAAATTCTATCTCTCACCGCTGACTCTTTACGAACAGGCAAAGATTGAAGTCTCTTCGCATGTCTCCAACATTGGCTTTAATTCTCTACTCACAGGCCATATCTCTCCGTGTAGACGATGAAAAGCTGAACGAAAGGACAACTACCAGGACCCTTATTGTATTATATATGCAAGATTTTTAATCTATGCCGTAAATAGGCCGGGTTGATCCTAATCCATTTAGACCTGATCCAATCTATTTTTATTGATCCATGAATCTAGATTGGGTTTTAAAATTAATCATTATATTTTCAGGTCGAATGATTTATTGAATTTGGACCCGACCCGACCCGATTCCACTGAATATACTAATGCTATTAGGATCATATCTATTTAGACCTTTAAATTATAATTTAAAATTTTTATGAAACTTATTTTTAATATAAAAATAGAGTTATAATTATTTTTATATCTTAATTTGTTTTAAAAATAATATTATTTGTTATCTATTTTATGGTTAATAATAGTTGGCTATGTAATAATAAAAATATTGTTATCTATATTTCATCTAGATCATATTTAGATCTAATTTTTTATTAGAACCGGATTATTTATGGATCCGATCTAACCAGAATGACCCGTCGGATTGAAAATTCTAATAGCGAACCCGACCCGATGATTTTCTATTGGGTTGGATCTGGATCTAATATTAGGACCCGATCAAAGAATCAGGTCGGATCGGGGTCACTCATGACCCGATCCATTGCACCCCTAGTCCTGATTCGACGAGGACTTGGAACACTTACTGGATTTATATCTAAGATTTTGAGTCCATCCTATTTCGACTAGGACTAGGGACATTAATTGTATTTACTTGTAAGATTTTGAATATGTTGTAATTCGAATCAGGATGCCCTGAGCACTGGTTACTTATCCGGTTCTGAGCTCTTTCCTAATTTAGTTGAATGGGGATAGGACAAGGATTAGTACTGGTAGTAGAAGAGAGCGGTCGCATGCAACTCGCGAGCCAGTGGATCTTGTGGGAACTGAATGGGTCAGGGGCTTATCTCAGCATCTCCTTCTCGCCTTCGCTCTTCTCCGTGCAACTCCGGCGACCAGGTCCCCGTCTTCCAAGCCCTAACCCTCGTCCCCTCATGACTTGTTCTCATTTATCATAACCACCTCAACTACCCTCGGTTATTCTGTTATTCGGTTATAACCATCTTCGATTATTCTGTTATTCGGTTACAACCACCTTCGGTTATTTGGTTATTCGGTTACAACAACTATAACCGTATTTGGTTATTACAACATCTATAAATATGGTAAGAGGGGACCTCCCAAGGGTAAGCAATGTCTAGGCCAACAGGCCCAAGCTAGGCACTCTACTCACTCCCTTTTTTATCTATGCTATTCTTGAATTCTCCATTCTGTCACTGCCTAGACCACCCACTGACTTGATCATCGAAGTGTCCCCGTCGGATATCCGATCCTGGATCTTTTGCAGGTCTCCATCCATGCCCAGGAGCCCGATGGGAAGAGCGAGCGGGATGCCCGACGCCGTTGAAGCCTCAGCCATGGGTGATTTAGCCGCAACAAATTAGTGGGTAGGAGTGAGATCGGCGATAAAGCTCGCCGTCCATCAGAACAAAACGGGAGGCCTTTTTCTTGACGAGACCGGCTTCCCTGCGGTCCTTGGTAAGGTGCCGTCCATTATGTACCTGACATACCTGTCCATCCAGCTTGGCTAGAGGGTTACTTGCTGCACCTCCTCTGGGCCCTCATAGCTTGGATTCTCGAGGTACTCGATGTAAGCACGCCCCAACGACGAGTCCGGCAGGGTCGCGAGTCTTGACAGTGCATCCACACGATCGTTCTCCCCATGGGGGATGTGGAAAATACGGAAGTGATGGAAGCCTGCTATGCTCAAGCAGACCCTCTCCAAGTACTTCACCATCTGGGGATCTCTTGCCTCGTACTCTCTGGAGACTTGTCCGGCAACCAATTGGGAGTCGGTAAACACCTTCAGGCTCTGTATACCCAGCTCGCGGGATACCTTCAGGCCCATGATGAGCGCCTCGTACTCCGCCTGGTTGTTTGTTGTGGCGAATTTAAAACAGAGAGCGTATTCCGTCACCACCCTGTCACAGTTGGTGAGGATGAGGCCCGCTCCGCTCCTGCTGAAGTTGGAGGCGCCGTCCACATGGAGGATCCAGGGGTCCTCCCATGGTCCGGGCTCAATTTGACGCTTCGGGGCCGTCTGCTCTGGCTCCTCGACGGGACCTGTGCATTCGACCACGAAGTCGGCTAGGACTTGGACCTTCTGCGATGATCTAGGCCGATACGCGATGTTAAACTTGCTCAGTATCAGGGACCATTTAGCCAGCCTCCCGGAGGTTTCGGAGTGGCTCGGTATGGTCCTCAGCGGCGATCAGTCACAACCGTAATGGGGTGTGCTTGGAAGTAAGGCCTGAGACGCTTAGTAAACATTATTAGAGCAAAAATGAGTTTCTCGGAGCGAGTATACCTGATCTCCCATCATGGAGGATTTTGCTGGTGTAGTACAACGACTTCTGGGATCCGTCCTCGTCTGTACGGACGAGAACTGAGTTGACGGCTCCAGGTATGATCGCCAGATAAAGCAGGAGTTCCTCCCCTTCCTCCGGTCTGGAGAGCAGAGGGGGAGAGGCCAGGAACTCCTTCAGTTCTTCAAAGGCTGTCTTGCACTCCTCCGTCCAAGTGAAGTCATGCATCTTGCGCAGCGCCTTAAAGAAGGGAACTGGCGGGAGAGCAACGAGCGCCTGAGGACAATGCCTGACCCTACCATCCCTCCACCCTGTCCTGAATAGCTTTCACAAGCACAGCACAATCTTGCTTATGAAGTCTACCTCCATATATGGGAATTAATATAATGTTAATTATATTCTTTCAAACCTTCAATTTTGTAATTTCTCCAGTCTTGCTCCTTTAAACTGATCCAGGACAAACTTGAATCAATAAACAAATCTTTATGAACAATTAAAAAAGAAAGCAATAAATTTTAGAAAATTAGACTAGAAAACTCTTCCAAATTATAATGTGTGATTTGTTAAAGATCTTGTACACACATATGCATACATACTCGTTTGTGAATTTTTGTTATTTAGTGATGCTTCATGAAAATGTAAACATGGTTAATAGCCTAAAAGTTGTAACATGACAAAATCTGAAGCAAGGTTTTTGGTTTCATCCCGAGGGCGGTTCGGGGCATACCGTATATTCAGCTCAAAAAAATAGTTCGAGACCCGAACCTTAAAAATTGATTTGAACAGGATCGGTACGGGTCGGTTTGGTATGGTACAAGTCGGTTCGGACCGGTACAGTCCGGTTAGGGCTCGATTCGGCCTAGTTCGGGTTTGATTTAGGTCTGGCTCAGCGATCCTTGCTTGAGAGGGGGGAGGAAGATATTTTTTTCTTAATTCACCAAGACTGGTACCCGTACTGGTAGGTACGGTACGGTACCATACCATACCGTACTGACCGATACTGATCCCGGTACTGGTTCAGTAATCCTTGATCTAAAGAGACTTATATTTCCATTAAGTTAATTGCTGCCCAATAGCTATGTACTTTCAGATCTATTCAAAGCTTGTCAATGCCAAGTTTAATCTTTCAAAAAGTCTTCCTAGAGTCTTGATTAATTACCTAGATGCAACTCAAGAAGAAGATAAGAAATAATCTTAGAATAAAATTAGTATATTTGTTTAGCTTAGTTTCAGACAAAATTGGCAAATGTCTGATGAAAATAAAGTTGTTCTAAATTTGTTTTGGCCAGAACATTGCAATCTGGATTGAAATCTCAAACTTTGATAGCTACTGGTGGGACACAGTTGGGGAATTTCAAGTAAAAGATTTTAGGTTGATGTTAAATGTTTATTTTGCTTTTTTACACCAATATGCACATTAATGATGATTTCTTGTCTATATATGGATAAACTTTATATGATTATTGGCATTTTAAATTGTTTAAAGTTGGTAATCTTATCTTATTATTTATAAAAAAAATGAAGTACAAAAATGACTGGTTATAATGATTAAATCATTGTCTAATTGAGAGTGCTTTAGCTGTATGTTTCCCTTCTATTCCCTAATGCTGCTACTTACGATGGTATAGTATGTTATGATAATTTTTAATTAGTGTAGGAACTGTGGTACTTTGGAACCTTGTTTTATCTACAAAGCATATGCTGTTAATCTAGTTTTTGCTTAGGATTTTTATGTTGTGTTATATTTGGTTATTTCTTCCAATTTTATCTTGTATATTAAACTCAAATACCTAGTGCAGTTTCCTAATCTGCAACCATTTTGGAGTCGCATCTTCCATATAACCTGGTGATGTGGCAAGACCGCTGACGTGAGGTAGATGACAGGCGCCATGTCAAAGAAGACCGCTGCGTCAGACGCCGCGTCAGCTCCCCTGCTCGGACTCCTTCGTTGGGCTGAGCTCCCCCAGGACAACGGGACCGCCTGTTGAAGCCGAGCTCCGTCCTCTGCCAGGTCGGACCCGCGAGCCCGAGACGCCTAGGCCGGAGCCGAGGGGCGCCCTCCAGATCGAGCTCCTCCTCGAGGTTGAGCCATCTGGATCGGACCCGCGCTCTGCCCTCCAGAGCGAGCCCCTTGAAGATTGAGCCCCGTGCTCGGAGTCGAGCTTAGCCCTCCTTCGCCACGTGGAGCCTCTTCGAGGTCGAGCCCTCTGGACCGGGCTCACCCTCTGCCCTCCGGCGCGAGCCCTTCGAAGATCGAGCCCCGTGGTCGGAGTCGAGCTCAGCCCTCCTCCGCCACGTGGAGCCTCTCCGAGGTCGAGCCCTCTGGACCAGGCCTGCGCTCTGCACTCCGCCCCCTCCATGAAGGCCTACTTGGCGACAGAGTGCGAGGTGGTCACCTCTGCCTCCTCCATGAAGGCCTACTTGGTGACAGAGTGCGAGGTGGTTGCCTCTGCCTCCTCCATGAAGGCCTAACCCAAGGGCGGAGGCGACCACCTCGCATCCTGTCGCCGAGGCACTATGAAGTCCGCCGCGCCTCTACCGGGGCACGAAGGAGCAGATACGGGTACGGCGGAAAACTCTCGAGGTGGTCCTTGAGAAGTGTCAGCCAGCACTCAAGCTCCTCAAGAATGCCGACTTGGCCCCGGATCCCGACTGCATCGATGCGAATGAGGGCAGGAAGAGGAGAGAAGAGGAGGGGGAGGAGGGATTGTCGTTGCAGTCCCTGACCCCTAGCGATTGTAAAATGGATGAGGTATGATGTGGCGCAACCGCTGACGTGGATCCTGGTCTGACCTAGCTAGCAATCAGGCTGGCATAAGGTGCCACCTGGACATGGTCACCAGACAAGCGCCAAGGTCGAGCTCCCATTCGAGATCGAGCTCCCATTCGAGATCGAGCTCCCATCCAAGATCGAGCTCCCGGCCGAGATCGAGCTCCCGTCCGAAGTCGAGGTCGAGGTCGAGCTCCCAGCTGAGATTGAGCTCTCGGTCGAGGTCGAGCTCCCAGTTGAGGTCGACCTCCCATCTGAGATCGAGCTCCCATATGAAATCGAGCTCCCGTTCGAGGTCGAGCCCCCGCATAACTCAAAAAAGCTGCACCTTCTGCAGAGGCACGCTCCGCCAGGGCATGCCGTCTGCACCCTCTATGGAGAGATGCTCTGTCAGGGCACGCTGCCTGCACCTTCTATGGAGAGACGCTCGCCAGGGCACGCTGCCTGCACCTTCTGTGGAGAGATGCTCCGCCAGGGCATGTCGCCTGCATCTCCTGCAGAGAGGTGCTCCATTAGAGCGCCAGGCCCTGCAGTACATTGTCGGCACTTTCATTGGAAAGGCACTCCGTCCAGGGCATCGTACCTTGCAATCTACTACCTGCACCACCCGGAGGAGGAATGTTTTACTTGGAGTCTTAGACCCTGCAGCATCTCCCGCCAGGCTAGTGCTCCACCAGGTCTCCAAGCATGGCAGCACGATGCCCGTAAGAGAAAGTGTCCTGTCAGGGTGTCAGGTCCCATGGCACGCCACTTGCACTCACCGCGGTAAGAACGCGCACTTCACAGTACTCTGCTTGCATGGCAGAATCTTCCTCCGAGGATTTCGAACCTTGTCCCCCTCCTATCAAGGAGACGGGATCAAACCTGCACTCCGTCCACAGGAGCTGTATCGAGAGAGCATCAGACTGGGGCCCTAAGCCCCCACCAGATGAAACACGCTTCTATAGGAAGCTTGAAGGGTCCTCCGACACGTTTCTATAGGTCGAGGTCGAGGTCGAGCTCCCAGCTGAGATTGAGCTTCCGGTCGAGGTCGAGCTCCCAGTTGAGGTCGACCTCCCATCTGAGATCAAGCTCCCATATGAAATCGAGCTCCCGTTCGAGGTCGAGCCCCCGCACAACTCAAGGAAGCTGCACCTTCTGCAGAGGCACGCTCTGCCAGGGCATGCCGTCTGCACCCTCTATGGAGAGATGCTCTGTCAAGGCACGCTGCCTGCACCTTCTACGGAGAGACGCTCGCCAGGGCACGCTGCCTGCACCTTCTACGGAGAGATGCTCCGCCAGGGCATGTCGCCTGCATCTCCTGCAGAGAGGTGCTCCATTAGAGCGCCAGGCCCTGCAGTACATTGTCGGCACTTTCATTGGAAAGGCACTCCGTCCAGGGCATCGTACCTTGCAATCTATTACCTGCACCACCCGGAGGAGGAATGTTTTACTTAGAGTCTTAGACCCTGCAGCATCTCCCGCCAAGCTAGTGCTCCACCAGGTCTCCAAGCATGGCAGCACGATGCCCGTAAGAGAAAGTGTCCTGTCAGGGTGTCAGGTCCCATGGCACGCCACTTGCACTCACCGCGGTAAGAACGCGCACTTCACAGTACTCTGCTTGCATGGCAGAATCTTCCTCCGAGGATTTCGAACCTTGTCCCCCTCCTATCAAGGAGACGGGATCAAACCTGCACTCCGTCCACAGGAGCTGTATCGAGAGAGCATCAGACTGGGGCCCTAAGCCCCCACCAGATGAAACACGCTTCTATAGGAAGCTTGAAGGGTCCTCCGACACGCTTCTATAGGTCGAGGTCGAGGTCGAGCTCCCAGCTGAGATTGAACTCCCGGTCGAGGTCGAGCTCCCAGTTGAGGTCGACCTCCTATCTGAGATCGAGCTCCCATATGAAATCGAGCTCCCGTTCGAGGTCGAGCCCCCGCACAACTCAAGGAAGCTGCACCTTCTGCAGAGGCACGCTCCGCCAGGGCATGCCGTCTGCACCCTCTATGGAGAGATGCTCTGTCAGGGCACGCTGCCTGCACCTTCTACGGAGAGACGCTCGCCAGGGCACGCTGCCTGCACCTTCTGCGGAGAGATGCTCCGCCAGGGCATGTCGCCTGCATCTCCTGCAGAGAGGTGCTCCATTAGAGCGCCAGGCCCTGCAGTACATTGTCGGCACTTTCATTGGAAAGGCACTCCGTCCAGGGCATCGTACCTTGCAATCTACTACCTGCACCACCCGGAGGAGGAATGTTTTACTTGGAGTCTTAGACCCTGCAGCATCTTCCGCCAGGCTAGTGCTCCACCAGGTCTCCAAGCATGGCAGCACGATGCCCGTAAGAGAAAGTGTCCTGTCAGGGTGTCAGGTCCCATGGCACGCCACTTGCACTCACCGCGGTAAGAACGCGCACTTCACAGTACTCTGCTTGCATGGCAGAATCTTCCTCCGAGGATTTCGAACCTTGTCCCCCTCCTATCAAGGAGACGGGATCAAACCTGCACTCCGTCCACAGGAGCTGTATCGAGAGAGCATCAGACTGGGGCCCTAAGCCCCCACCAGATGAAACACGCTTCTATAGGAAGCTTGAAGGGTCCTCCAATAAAAGAAAAGCGCAAGCACAAGCAAGCAAAGAGAAGCCGAGGCAAGGGTAAAAGGAACATCCAAAGACTCTCCCGAGAGCTCCCACTTCTCTAGTTTTTGTTATTTAATGATGCTTCATGAAAATGTAAACATGGTTAATAGCCTAAAAGTTGTAACTTGACAAAATCTAAAGCAGGGTTTTTGGTATCATCACAAGGGTGGTTCGAGGCATACCGTACATTCAGCTCAAAAAAATCCGAACCACAAAAATTGATCTGAACTGGACAAAACGGGTCAGTTTGGTACGATACAGTCCTGTTCGGACTCGGTTCAAGCTCGGTTCGGCCTAGTTCGGGTTTGGTTTTGGTCTGGTTCAACGATCCTTGCTTGAGAGGGAGTAGGAAGATAATTTTTTTCTTAATTCACCAAGACTGGTACCCATACTGGTAGGTACGGTACGGTACCATACCATACCATACCGATCGCTGATCGATACTGATCCTGGTACTGGTTCAGCAATCCTTGATCTAAAGAGACTTATATTTCCATTAAGTTCATTGCTGCCCAATGGCTATGTGCTTTCAGATCTATTCAAAACTTGTCAATGCGAAGTTTAATCTTTCAAAAAGTCTTCCTGGAGTCTTGATTAATTACCTAGATGCAACTCAAGAAGATAAGAAATAATCTTAGAATAAAATTAGTATATTTGTTTAGCTTAGTTTCAGCCAAAATTGGCAAATGTCTGATGAAAATAAGATAGTCCAATATCCATGGAAGCATCTAACATTTTATATAGAAAGTTGGTTTCTGAAGGTTGCGACTGATACTCCCTTGTATTAAGATTTAAGATATAATCTAACTTTTATATTCCTAATGTTTGTGAGATGCAAACTGGTAGTAGCAGAAGATCTGTAGTTGTTATTAAATTGTAGCAATATTTTTTTTTTCTATATTTATGAAAAATGTAGAGGTCTTTTGGTTTATGATACTAAATGCTTCTATTATGGTGCATCGGTGTGGGACAAGTTCAAGGAAGGGGGGTTGCGTGACTACAAAGAAAGTACTTGTCACTGATTAGTTACATAGTAACCCTGAAAATTCTCCTTGGTTGTGCCCTACCCTCACAAGTCAGACGTTCTGAGTCCAAATCTTGAATGGTGTATTCTTCAAGAATTCGGCCCAAGTTGTTCTTACATGTTTGAGTACGATTTTCTCCTGGGTAAAATTCCTGTGCTTGAGTCTCACCATGCTAAGTACTTAATATATGGGCAGGGTTCCCTCCTAGTATCCCTAAAAGAAGTTAAATAATGTATTGGTCTTTATGGCAAATCACTCAACATCTTGGTGAACTTTAAATCACTTTTGCTCAGCAAGCTTGGCAATGCCTTCTATCAACTACTCAATCTCAAACTGATCAGTGGTGGCAGTCTTACATTCTTTGGATGATTTGGAAGACAAGGAATAAGGCTCTGTTACAGAACAAATTCACAGGATTTATGGAGATCATTAAAACTGGTTGGAGATTGGTGAATGAATGGTTTAGATCTTTGGAGTGGAACTGGCCTCCGGGGTTGCTACACTGCAGGTTTTTTGAACTCCTATTCATATTTGATTATTTCTTAGCAACCCCCTACAACTAGGCTTCATTAAACTTTGACATTTCAGTGACTCAACAAAGAGCTAGAGCATGTTTTGTTAAACGGAATGAGTTAGGCCATGTCTTCATTGGTGCATCGATCCCAATCTCAATTACTTCGGTTCCGGTGGTTGACAATCTTGCTGCCTGGCATGGGTTTAAGGTTGCTCTACAAAGGATACAGGCTGATTAGATTGAAATGGAAGGAGATTCTTCAACAGTTGTTGCTAGGATAAATGGTAAAAATCCCCTTTTACACCTGGCTATCAGGAGTATAAGGGTTATGGCATCTTGGTTACTAAATTTCTCATGTAATCATGTCTTTAGAAAAGGAAACTAATTGGTTGATCACCTTGAAAAGGAGGCTTGAATGAATCAAATGGTGGTTATGAGATCTGATCATTTCCTTATGGATTCAAACTATTTGATCATGGCTTATGCCTGTCATGTTCATATCTTCAACTTTGATCCTTGATCCCTGTTGCCACCAAGATCGCCGTGGCCATAGCTGCTATGGACGTCGGACCGCCAGTCGTCTCCCCGGGTGCTCTCCGTGCCTCGAGACGTGTAGGAAACAGCATTAGAGACCCGTGCCAGGGATTCCTGCGGGGGTGCTCCAACGGTCAAGTCAGTGATGATCCAGAGGAACAGATCCTCCTGGTCGAGCCCCTCTTGATGGACTCTATGCTAGGAGGAGTGAGAGTGATATGAATAGAAGTGAGAACGGGCTGGGAGAGATGGTGGCCGAGGTGGATTAGTCCTCCTGTGTGGCCTTTCCCCCTTTCTCAGTCGCCCGCGTGATTGGTCTTGTATTTTTTGGCTTACTCTTGCTGAGTTTTTTAGTTTGGCCTGCCTCGGGATCTCCCTTGTGTTGGTAGGCACGTGCTGCGAGGTACCGTACCGTGGACGAGATGTCTTTCTTGACATGCGGTAGGGAAAGCTTCCATGCATTCTGACATTCCCTCCGGTCGCCCCATTCCCAGAAACTTGGCAGAGCCTCGATCGGAGGGCCGCCACCCCCGGGATTCATGCCCTCTGGCTGGCCCCCCTCTCTGGTAGTACGAGTGGTTGGTGGAGGGCATGGTGCCTTGGTCAGGGAGCATCCTTCCCTTTCGATGTATGTGGCAGCTGCGGACAATTATTACGGCATGGCGGGCACTGCTTCGCAGCTCTCGGGAGGCCTGCTGGCATCCTTGGTGGGAAGGTGCCGCTTCCTTGACAGTTGGTGCCCTGGCTGAGGTGGCAGCCGAGCTGGAGAGCAAGACTAGGCTCCACCGGGCTCGACCTCGAAGGGGCTCCACGTGGCGGAGGAGGGCTGAGCTCGACTCTGGACCGTGGAACTCGGCTTCGAGGGCTTGATCTGGGGATGTCGCTTAGCTCCAGCCTAGGCGTCCCTATCTAGCGGAAGCCGACCTGGTGGAGGACGATGCTCGATCTCGGCAGGCGGCCCTGGCATTCTAAGGGAGCTCAGCATGGAAAAGGAGTCTGGGAAGATATCCATCATGGTAGCATACTCCGACATGGCATCTGACAGGCATTCCACGTCAGCAATCCTGCCACATCATTTGCCTCCCACTCCCGAGGCCAGTTAGTGCATGGTGCTCGGGACGAAGGGAGTAATTACAGTGCTGACGTGGAAAGGTGAGAATCTTGCACAATAATGACCGCGATCGACAATGCTTTGTGAGGCGGTTCCCCGAGCCAGTGCAGTGGCACCACATGGCCATGTCCGAGGAGCAATCATTGCGGGCACAGAATTCAGAGCGGCCACAGTCGGAATAAGGCACATGCCCCATTGATCAACGAAACGTGGCAAGCATCCCTCGGTAGGGGAGCCGTAACGGTACGGTCGGGTGCCGGTCACTTCGAAAAGAAAAGTAGCTTTTCCAAAACTCACCTTCTTTCAAATCTTTCGTGCCCACAGTCGTACTGAGGCTCTTCTTCCATCTCCCCGGCCGTTTCTATCTCTCCAAGTTCCTAGCAGGTTAGTTTCCTTCCTTCTCTCGCCGGTCGACTAGGGATCCTCTTAGGTCTTCTTTCACCTTCTCCTTCTCCCACCATGACTCGTTTCGGTCCGGACTTTCGTCCCTCTGGCCAAGCTGAGGCTAGACCCTCTAGGCCGAAAACTCCTCCTTCTGACGAGGAAGGGGATGCGGCACGCTATGAGTTTAGCAGAAGGCGTCCCCTCGGTCCCGTAGCTATTAGGGAACCCGGGTCCGTTCCTCCACCTTGTTTGTCTCTTCTTCCTGCTCCTATCCCCGAACCCCCTCGGTAAACAGGTCCCGGAGGGATTGGTTCGGTGATCACCACCATGGAGCTCGCGACCATCCGGGATGATTATGATATCCTGGAGTCCATCCGACTTTCGGTCCCTCGTCTGGGGGAACGAGTCACTTTCAGTGATCCTTGTCGGATAGCCTTTTATGAGGAGACCTTCGCCGGGGGCCTCCGATTCCCTTTCCATCCATCTTTTCTCTCTGTCCTGACCAACTACCACCTCGTTCCTGCCCGGCTTGTCCCGAACGCCATCAGAACAATCTTCTGCTTCATCATTCTGTGTCATTTCCATGGGGTAGTCGCCCATTTTTCTCTATTCAGGGCTTTCTTCACCCTGAAGCGCCACCCCACCGAGGAGGGGTGGTGGTCTCTTTCCTCCTGTCCCAGAGGCATTAGGTTTGAGCTTCCCTCCTCCATCAAGGGGTGGAAGAGTAGGTATTTTTTCGCCTCGGTCGAGGGGGTCGACTGGGCTTGGAGCCACCCAGATCGGTCTTCCAACCGGAACTCCTCGGTCGAAGCAGCCGACCTCGAGTTGTATGAGTAGCTTTGCTCTGCCGAGATCCCTTCACTCGAGGTCCTGTTGTCGGAGCAGAATCTCCACGAGGCCGGGGATGGCTCGACGCAGGAGTCGGGTGAGTTCGGCTCGACCACCCTTTTCTTCCTCTTTTTTCTTTCTCTCTCTCTTTTTTTTTTTTGAGCTTGGGGCTGACAACGTCTTCCTTGGTGTAGGCATGAAGTTCTCGATGGACCAACTGCTCTCATTCATCGAGGAGTGAAACCATGTGGCGGAGGATGGCGAGCCCGCTCCGAAGAGGGCTCGTGTGGACGACAGTGCGAGGCCGGCGCAAATCGAGCTAACCGCGCCCATTTCTGAGTGGAGGCGGAAGAGGGCAGCGTAGTCTATCCCGGAGCCTCCGAGGCAGCGCGATCCAGCCCAGACGCCTGAGTCTGAGGTGGTGGCCCTGGCCAGATCAGCTGCTGCTGCTGCGGCGGTGGCAACCCCTCCTCCGGAGATCGTCGAAGTCGAGGAGGATGGGGAGCCAGTAGGTGTGAGGCCAGCGTTAGCGACATGGTCCGAATCGGTGCCGAGCTTGCAGCCTGCCCCGAGGGCTTCTCCTGCCGTGGATGAGTCTGCATCGGCGGCGGGCAAGAAAGATAAAGACTATCACCGAGTCCTTTTCAGATTGGGGCCCAACGTCTCCCTCGTGAAGGACCCAATCCTCGCTGAGCGGATGATGGACTTCTCTGTTCAGTCCTGCGACCGGCGAGAGGGGAGTGGGAGACTCCTCAGCGACGTCATCAGCACATCCTTCTCCAACCTCTATGCCATAAGTTTCCTCCTGTCTTGCTTCATTCATCCCGACATTTCTTACTGTCACGACTAACATGCTCTTTGATGCAGCAAGGTACGGAGCGGGACTTCTGCCGTAACTGGGCCAGAGGGACAGAGAGCGAGTTCCTGAGGACCGAACTGGGGCAGAAGAACGACGAGGCCTGGGAGGCCAGTATGAAGGTCAAGAGCCTCATGGGCGAGATCGCCAATGTCGAGCGGCTCAAGAGGGAGCTCGAGGGGGAGCTCGATGCGAAGAGGACTCGACTGAAGGAGCTCCAAGCCGAGTTGGAGATGGCGAGAGAACGGGCAATCTCTGCTGAGAAGAAGGCTACGGCCGTTGAGCAAAGGGCCGTAGAGGCGGAGGGGAAGGTTTCCGCCGTCGCCAGCTCGGTCGAGGCAGCGGAGAGAGGGATGGCTGAGGCGACTCGCCGGGCTGAGCTCGCGGAGGAGAAGTCGGTCGAGGCATCCTGCCAGGCAGAGGCCGCAAGGAAGGGGGTCACCGATGTGGTGGCCAGTTTCAAGGCATCCCTAGAGTACTTGGCGTACTTCAAGGAAGCGGTGACAGACTCCTTTTTCAAGGGGTTCGCCTACTGCCGGTCCCAGTTACGCAGCATCATCTCAGATAAGTGGATGGCCGCACTCTGACTCCCGGCACAAAGGTTCCATCCCCGGCGCCGGCCACGACGGAGGAAAGCGTTACCCCTCCGCAAGCGGCCTCGGCTGAACCGCCCTGTGCTGAGCCAGCCCCGCAGGTGACGATAGCTGAACCGGCTCCCCAGGTGGCGGCAGCTGATCTGGCTCCAGCAATGGCAGCAGCCGAACCAGTTCCTCCAGCATCGGTTGCCGAAGAACGTGCCCCGACGGTGGAGGTCGAGGAGGGAGAGGTCCAGGTTGGGCGCTGTCTGGGGAAGGCACTGGTCTAGTAGAGTAGGACCCTTAGGCACTTGTAATTTTTCCTTTTTGTTGGTCCGGGCTGCCTGGCATGTCGGGGCATGGGGAATAGTGTAATACTTTTGCGAAGTAATGAAGAGTATTTATATCAGCCCGACTCCTTTCTTTCTTGTCTTTGTGGTGCAAATGTCTCCTCTTTTCACCTCTCTTTCTCTCTCTTTCTCTTTCTTCTTCTTCTTTTTTGTGTAGGGAGATTAGAGAGGAGGGCTCCACTTTGTCCGGGCTCGGGTCTTTGATGCCAGAGAGCTGAGCTCGAAGACTTGTCTTCCGGAGAGCTAGGCCCCGGGTCTTGAATGTTTGAGAGCTGGGCTCAGGTCTCGAATGCCTTGGAGCTGGGCTCGAAGACTTGATGCCGGAGAGCTGGGCCCCGGGCTTTAATGCCTAAGAGCTGGGCTCAGGTCTTGGATGCCTTGGAGCTAGGCTCGAGGCTTTGGTGCCGGAGAGCTGGGCCCCGGGTTTGAATGCCTGAGAGCTGGGCTCAAGTCTTGGATGCCTTAGAGCTAGGCTCGAGGCTTTGGTACCGGAGAGCTAGGCCCCGGGCTTGAATACCTGAGAGCTAGGCTCAGGTCTTGGATGCCTTGGAGCTAGGCTCGAGACTTTGGTGCCGGAGAGCTGGGCCCCGGGCTTGAACGCCTGAGAGCTGGGCTCAGGTCTTGGTGTCTTGGAGCTGGGCTTGAAGACTTGTCTTCCGGAGAGCTGGGCCCCGGGTCTTGGTCGCCTGAGAGCTGGGCTCAGGAATCGGTGTCTTGGAGCTGGGCTCGGAGACATGTCTTCCGGAGAGCTGGGCCCCGGGTCTTGGTCACCTGAGAGCTGGGCTCAAGAATTGGTGTCTTTGAGCTGGGCTCGAAGACTTGCTGGCCAGAGAGCTGGGCCCCAGTCCAGGTTTGCTTGAGAGCTAAGCTCAGGAGTTGGTGTCTTGGAGTTGGGCTCGGAGACTTGCTGGCCGGAGAGCTAGGCCCTGATCCAGGTTGCCTGAGAGCTGGGCTCAGGAATCGGTGTCTTGGAGTTGGGCTTGGAGACTTGTCTTCCAGAGAGCTGGGCCTCGGGTCTTGGTTGCCTGAGACTGGGCTCAAGAATTGGTGTCTTGGAGCTGGGCTCGAAGACTTGCTGGCCGGAGAGCTGGGCCTCGGTCCAGGTTTGCCTGAGAGCTGGGCTTAGGAGTTGGAGTCTTGGAGCTGGGCTCGAAGACTTGTCTTCCGGAGAGTTGGGCCCTGGGTCTTGGTTGCCGAAGACGAGGTTGAAGGGTGTTTCGCCTGTTACCGTCCTGGGCGTTATGTGGTAGGCCCACAGAACACTTGGAAGTTCTTCCACCCATCTGCCCTTGGCTTGGTTCAGCCGGGTTCTGAGTCCTTGGGGGATGGTCCGGTTAGTCACCTCGGCTTCTCCATTCGTTTGGGGGTGAGCCACCGAGGTGAACCGGTGTTGGATGCTGTGCTCGGCGCAGAACCCTTCGAACTCCCGGTTGTCAAATTGTCGCCCGTTGTTAGTGATGATGCAGTTGTAGAGTCCGAAGCGACAGATGACTGACTTCCAAAAGAATTAGCGAACATTGGCTTCCATGATTCGACCTAGCGGCTCCGCTTCGACCCACTTGGTGAAGTAGTCAATCACCACTAGCAGGAACTTCCGTTGCCCCGGTGCGGTGGGAAATGGCCCCAGGATGTCCATCCCCCACTGGGTGAAAGGCCGGGGGATGAAAGTTGGGAGATCGACGTTGCCAGCTGGCGCTGTATATGGGAATGGCATTGGCATTTGTCACACTTCTTGACGAAGTCGACCGCGTCCTCCCTCATGGTCTACTAGAAGTAGCCCTGGCGAAGAGCTTTGTATACTAGAGTCCTTCCCCCCACATGATTCCCACAAAGGCCTTCATGTATCTCCTGGAGCACGAAGGCTACCTCTGTGGACCTGAGACACTTCAGGAGTTTGTAGGAGTGAGATCGGCGGTAAAGCTGGCCGTCCATCAGAACAAAACGGGAGGCCTTTTTCTTGACGAGACCGGCTTCCCTGCGGTCCTCTGGTAAGGTGTCGTCCATGTTGTACCTGACATACCTGTCCATCCAGCTTGGCTCGGGGTTACTTGCTGCACCTCCTCTGGGCCCTCATAGCAGTACTCAATGTAGGCACGCCCCAGCGACGAGTCTGGCAGGGTCGTGAGTCTTGGCAATGCATCCGCACGAGCGTTCTTTCCACGAGAGATGTGGAAAATACGGAAGTGACGGAAGCCTGCTGTGCTTGAGCGGACCCTCTCCAAGTACTTCACCATCTGGGGATCTCTGGCCTCGTACTCTCTGGAGACTTGTCCGGCAACCAGTTGGGAGTCAGTAAACACCTTCAGGCTCTATACACCCAGCTCATGGGATACCTTCAGGCCCGCAAGGAACGCCTCGTACTCCGCCTGGTTGTTTGTTGCGGCGAATTTGAAACGGAGAGCGCATTCCGTCACCACCCCATCACAGTTGGTGAGGATGAGGCCCGCTCCGCTCCCGCCGGAGTTGGAGGCACCGTCCACATGGAGGATCCAGGGGTCCTCCCATGGTTCGGGCTCAATTTGATGCTCTGGGGCCGTCTGCTCTGGCTCCTCTGCGGGACCTGTGCATTTGACCACAAAGTAGGCTAGGACTTGGGCCTTCTACGATGACCTAGGCCGATACGCGATGTCAAACTCGCTCAATATCAGCGACTATTTAGCCAGCCTCCCGGAGGTTTCGGAGCGGCTCAGTATGGTCCTCAGCGGCGATTAGTCACAACCGCAATGGGGTGTGCTTGGAAGTAAGGCCTGAGGCACTTCGTAAACATTATTAGAGCAAAAATGAGTTTCTCGGAGTGAGTATACCTGATCTCCGCATCATGAAGGATTTTGCTGGTGTAGTACATCGACTTCTGGGATCCGTCCTCGTCTGCACGGACGAAAACCGAGCTGACGGCTCCAGGTGTGATCGCCAGATAAAGCAGGAGTACCTCCCCTTCCTCTGGTCTGGAGAGTAGAGGGGGAGAGGCTAAAAACTCCTTCAGTTCTTCAAAGGCTGTCTTACACTCCTCCGTCCAGGTGAAGTCATGCATCTTGCGCAGCGCCTTGAAGAAGGGAAGGCAGCGGTCGGTCGATCTTGAGATGAACCAACTCAGGACTGCAATCCGCCCAGTTAGGTACTGGACCTGCTTCTTGGATGTCGGGTGCTCCATGTCGACGATCGCCTGGACCTTCGGATTTGCTTCAATGCCTCTCTGGGTGCATCCGTATCTGGTTGTACCCGGAAAATGCATCCATGAATGAAAGCAAGCAGTGCCTCGAGGTGGCATCCACCAACTGATCGATCTTCGGGAGAGGGAAGCTGTCCTTCAGGCATGCCTTGTTGAGGTCGGTGTAGTCTACATAGATCCTCCACTTGCCGTTGCTCTTCTTTACCATCACCACGTTCGCCAGCCAGCTCGGATACTGCACCTCGTGAACGAAGCCGACAGCGAGGAGTTTGTCTACCTCCTTATTGATGGCCGCCTGCCTCTCCGGGGCGAAACTTCTCTTCTTTTGCCGAACTAGCTGGTGCTTGGGATCAAGGCTCAACTTGTGAGTGATGATGTCAGGAGGGATACCTGGCATGTCCATCGTCGTCCAAGCAAACACATCTACGTTCGCCCGCAGGAACTCCAACAGGTGGGCCCTCTCCTTATCTGGCAGTTGGGCCCCGATCTGCACCGTCTTCGCCTGGTCGACTCCGAGCGGATAAGATAGCAGGCATTCGATCGGGCCTCCCCTGGGGTCTTGAGCCCTTTAGTCGAGATCATCCGCCCTAGGGTCGCCCTCGGAGGCCTTGGCCCCAGGGAGGGTTTGAAAACAGTGCTGCACCGAATGGGGTGTTCCCCTCATCTCCCCGATGCCATAATGAGTTGGGAACTGTACAAGCAGTCTCTTGGTGGAGACGACGGCGTCGATCAGGTTGAGCCCGGGTCGGCCCAGAATCGTGTTGTAGGCTGAAGGAAGTCTAGCAACCGTGAAAGTCACCATGACTGTGCTCTACCGAGGTGGGGTCCCGGTAGTGACTGGGAGAGTAATTTCTCCCTCCACCCTTACAGAATTACCTGTGAAACCAACAAAGGGAGTGTGCACAGGTCTGAGTTGAGCAGGAGAAAGATTCATCCTGGAGAAAGCATCGTAGAAAAGAACATCTGTGGAGTTTCCACTATCAACCATGATGCATATTACAGGATGATTCGCGATCGTCATTTCGACGACCATGGCATCATTATTTACATTTTTTCCTCCGTCTTTCCCTTCTCTCATAAAGGGGAGTACATTTTCAGAAAGCCCTGCCCCCCGGGCCTTCTTGGGCGTGCACTTGGCTCCCCAGCATATCATGCCTACCGGCCTCTCTATAGGACGATTGTCGATCGCCGGAACTGGCGGGAGAGCGACGAGCGCCTTAGGTTCTGCTTGAGGTCTACTCCCAACAAACCTTTCGAGGTAGCCCCTCTTAATAAGCTCTTTAATTTTTCACTTGAGATTGCAGTATTCCTCGATGTCGTGGCCATGGTCGCGGTGGAAGCGACAATACTTCATTTTGTCATGGCCAGTGGATGGCTTCATCGGAGGCAGGCACCTCAGATAATTCTTGCCTTCGATCTCCATGATGATCTTCATCCTCGAGGGAGGAGGGGGGTGTAACTCCCTTCAAAGATGGGAGCGCCTCTCGGTCTCGGTCCTTGCCGGGAGCTCGGAGCTGGTGGTCCTGGCTTCAGCATCCCGGATGCTTCGACGGGGGTCGGCTTCTTTAGCGGCTTCCCGTAGAGCTCCCGTCTCGTACGATCCGCCTCCTCGGTGCGGATGTACTTCTGAGCTCGGAGGAGGAGCTCGGAGTAGGTCTTCGAGGGCTTCTTGTCGAGCGAGTAGGTCAGGCGGGAGGTCTTGAGCCCTCGCTTCAGAGCCAGCATAGAAACCAGCTCTTCAAGATTGTAAATCTCCAACGTCGCAGCCTTGAAACGGGCCATGTAGTCCCGCAGTGGCTCGCGGTCCTGCTGCCTGATGGAGAAGAGGCTGTCTTCCTCTCGTGGCATCTTCCGACAGGTATTGAAGTGGGCCACGAACCTCTGCCCTAGCTGGGCGAAGGAGTTGATGCTCTTCGGCTCTAGGCGGGTGAACCACACCCGGGCTGCCTTCCGGAGAGTAGCAGGAAAGGAGATGCAGAGGAGGGCGTCGATGGCCCCATGGACCCTCATGAGGGTCCGGTAACTTTCCAGGTGGTCCAGGGGGTCGATGGTCCCGTCATAAGAATCCACCTGTGGCATACGGAACCGACCTGGGATTGGCTCCCCTTGGATCTCTTGGGAGAATGGGGGACAGGCATCGTAGCCCGCAAGCTCGCTAATGGAGCCCGGTAGATTGGCAAACCAGCAGGATAATTCCGCCAACTTGCGGTCATGCTCCTCCAGGCGCTTCTCTGCCATGCGCCTGACGGCTTCATCAGTAGACCCCTCCGTCGAGAGAGGCGAAGAAGGTGACATGGGTGCGCGGTGTTCGTGATGGGGGGTCTTGCTCTTTCTATCTTGGCGAAGTTTAGATGCCCTCTGCTCGAGGTTTGGTGAGCGGCTCTCCCTGTCGGCAGACCCAGCCCGTTGTCTTTTTGCCGGAGTTTGGTGACTACCCCGGTATCAGCGATGACCCGTGGCTGCGAAGGCCTTCCTTGGAAGGAATGCAGGCTGTCATGGGGTGCCGCGGCATGGGTTGCAGTAGTCCCTGGCTGTTGGTGGGTAGCCAAGGATCGTTGCTGGTGCTGGAGCTGGCGCACTGCCATAGCAAGGACTTGCATTTGCTGGGCGAGTGCGACCAGTTGAGACTCTACCGGAGGTGGTTGGGTTAGAGCAGGCGGCGCCACTTCTGGATCGTGCGGGTTCCCTCGGGAAGGGGAGTCTCCCACACGGCTGGCGAAGGCTTCTCTCGCTCGCGTCGTCACCATCCTCCAGATGGACTTGCTTGTAGAGGGACCAGCCCTTCGGAGCAAAAAGGGTCCTTCTTATAGTTAGCCATTTGGTCCCCCCTTCCTGGTGCACTAATCTGTTGCCGCCAAGATCGTCATGGCTCGTAGCTGCTGTGGACGTCGGACCGTCAATCGTCTTCCCGGGCGCTCTCCATGCCTCGAGACCTGCAGGAAACAGCGTTAGAGACCCGGGTCAGGGATTCCGGTGGGGGCGCTCCGACGGTCAAGTCAATGACGATCCAGGGGAATAGATCCTCCTGGTCGAGCCCTTCTTGATGGACTCCATGCGAGGAGGAGTGAGAGTGGTGTGAATAGAAGTGAGAACGGGCTGGGAGAGATGGTGGCCGAGGTGGAATGCTCCTCCTGTGTGTCCTCTCCCCATTTCTCAGTCGCCCGCATGATTGGTCTTGTATTTTTTGGCTTACTCTTGCTAGGTTTCTTAGTTTGGCCTGCCTCGGGATCTTCCCTGTGTTGGCAGGCACGTGCGGCAAGATACCATGCCGTGGACGGGACGTCTTTCCTGACAGGCGATAGGGGAAGCTTCCATGCATTTTGACATTCCCTCCGGTCGCCCCATACCCGAAAACTTGGCAGAGCCTCGATCGGAGGGCCGCCGTCCCCGGGATTCATGCCCTCTGGCTGGCCCCCCTCTCCTGGTAGTACGGGTGGTTGGTGAAGGGCATGGTGCCTTGGTCAGGGAGCTTCCTTCCCTTCTGGTGTAAGTGGTAGCGGCGGACAATTATTGCGGCATGGCATGCACGACTTCGCAGCCCTCGGGAGGCCCGCCGGTCCTTGGTGGGGAGGTGCCGCTTCCTTGATGGTTGATGCCCTGGCCGAGGTGGCGGCCGAGCTGGAGAGCAGGACTAGGCTCCGTCGGGCTCGACCTCGAAGGGGCTCCACGTGGCGGAGGAGGGCTGAGCTCGACTCTGGACCGTGGAACTCGGCTTCGAGGGGCTCGATCTGAGGAGGTCGCTTAGCTCCAGCCTAGGCATCCTAATCTCGCAGGAGCCGACCTGGCGGAGGACAATGCTCGATCTCGGCAGGCGGCCCCGGCGTTCTAAGGGCGCTCGACCCGACGAGGAAGCTCAGCCCGAAAAAGGAGTCCGGGAGGAGATATCCATCATGGCAGCATACTCCGACATGGCATCTGACAGGCATTCCACGTCAGCGATCCTGCCACATCAATCCCTTTGTACCAATAATAATAATAACAATAATAGCAGCAGCTATAATAATAATAATAATAACATAATAATATTATTAATATTAATATTAACAATATTATTATATAATATTATATTATTATATTATTGTTGTTGTTGTTATTATTATCAGTAGGGTATCGATTGACACTGCTGATATGTTCATGTATTACATTAATCCTTAGCTATCGTATCAGTCTAATGAACTAGTAGTGTGTTCCATCAGGTGACCAGTAGCAGTACCAAGTAATTAACATAGATTGGTTCAAATAGTTATGTGCTCAATGCTTATCACTGAAAAAGCAACAAATTTGATAAAATTATGCGAGTATTTAGAGTCAGGCCTCTTCAAAAGAATAATGCCACAATTAACCACTTGCATTTCGCATCTTGAACTAGCTGTTAAATAATATATATGCACAACTAGGAGCTTACTAGGATGTGAACGAGCAACAGTGAACCAACTTCGTTCATTTATATAATGAGATTGTGTAAACAATGTTATACACGTATGGAGGTTTTGTAAAGGTTTTCCTGGAAGGGAAGGAGCAATCTAATTCACTCGTGAATGATGTTGAACATTTCCAAGCTCTGTTAAGTTCATCCAAGCACATGATTTTGCACTACAATGCACTCGCAGTATCATTATGATTTTAAGCATTAGATTCTTCCTAAGCCAATAATAGCTATCGAGCATTACATCTAATAAAATTGACCACCTTCGTTCATTTTGAACGAGCAACCGTGAACCAACTTCGTTCATTTATATAATGAGATTGTGTAAACAATGTTATACACGTATGGGGGTTTTGTAAAGGTTTTCTTGGAAGGGAAGGAGCAATCTAATTTACTCGTGAATGATGTTGAACATTTCCAAGCTCTGTTAAGTTCATCCAAGCACATGATTTTGCACTACAATGCACTCGCAGTATCATTATGATTTTAAGCATTAGATTCTTCCTAAGCCAATAATAGCTGTCGAGCATTACATCTAATAAAATTGACCACCTTAGAAAAATTTTGAAAGAACTCAGCAAGATGAACAAAAAGCCATAGAGGCTACCTTTAAAATTGATGGATTTTGGTAAATCCTGGAAAGGCGGAAAAGGATAGTTTCTTATATCAACAAACTGCAATATATAAAATAATTTAAGGAATACTCTTAGATGAATGTTCAAAAGCATCCATGTATAACGTTGCTCCCTTCTTTCTTGAAAAAATTTTATAAAACCCCCATACATGTACAATGTTGTTTACACAATTTCATTGTATAAATGAACAAAGTAGGTTCATGGTTGCCCGTTTACATCCTAGTAAGCTCATAGCTGTGTATATATATTCTCCAATAGCTAGTTTAAGATGCAAAATGCAAGTGATTAATTATGGCATTATTCTTTGAAGTGGCCTAACTCCAAATACTGGCATAATTTTACCAAATTTGTTGCTTTTTCTATGATAAGTATTGAGCACGCAACTATCTGAACCAAGCTGTGTTGATTACTTAGTACTGCTACTGATCACCTAATGGAACACACTACTAGTTCATTGGACTGAGTGGCAACTGAGAATTAATGCAATACATGAATATATCAGTAGTGTCAGTCGATCCCCTACCGATGATAATAATAATATTATTATTATTGTTATCATATTATGATTATTATTGTTATTGTCTTTTCTTTTTCAAGCATCATTTCTTGCATGGATGCTTTTGAACTTTCGTTTGAGAGTATTCCTTTTTTTCTATATTGTAGCTTGTTGATCTAAGAAATTGTTCTTCTGTCTTTCCAGGATTTACCAAAATCCAGCAATTTTAAAGGCAACCTCTATAGCTATTTATTTATCTTGTCGGGTTCTTTCAAAATTTTTCTGTGGTAAATTGTATTGGATGTGATGCTCGACAGCTATCATTGGCTTTGAAGAATTCAATGCTTAAAATCATAGTGATGCTACTAATGCATTGTAGAGCAAAATAATATGCTTGGGAGAACTTAACAGAGCTCAGGAATGTTCAACCTCATTTACAAGTGAATTAGATTGCTCCCTCCTTTCCAGGAAAAGCTTTACAAAATCCATATACGTGTATAATATTGTTTACACAATTTCATTGTATAAATGAATGAAGTTGGTTCATGATTGCCCGTTCACATCTTGGTAAGCTCCTAGCTGTGTATATATATTCTCCAACAGCTAGTTCAAGATGCGAAATGCAAGTGGTTAATTGTGGCATTATTCTTTGAAGTGGCCTGACTCCAAATACTCGCATAATTTTATAAATTTTATTGCTTTTTCAGTGATAAGTATTGAGCACGCAACTATCTGAACCAAGCTGTGTTAATTACTTGGTACTGCTACCGGTCACCTGATGGAGTACACTACTAGTTCATTGGATTGATGCGGAAGCTAAAGATTAATGCAATACATGAACATATCTGCAATGTCAGTCGATCCCCTACTGATGAATTTAGAGGCAATTTGATGGGCGATCTTTGACTTTTCCTTCAACCATTTTATCAAGCAATGTAGTGTATATAGGCAGACGTAGAAACTTTGAAATAAAATCAGTTCTTTCCAGCAGGACAATAATGTCATGAATTCTGATGCAACATAGTGCTAGTCCAGAAGTTTCTTGTGTGTAGCCCATGTAGGTCCTAAATCTGCAATTCCAATTGAGCCAACGGACCAGAACTACTGTCGGAGCTCAACCTTAGACGGGAGCTCGGCCTCGGTCGGGAGCTCGACCTCAGACGGGAGCTCAACCTTGACCTCAGACGGGAGCTTGACCTCGACTAGGAGCTCGACCTTAGATGGGAGCTCGACCTCGGAAAGGAGCTCGACCTCGAATGGGAGCTCGACCTTGGCGCTTGTCTGGTGACCATGTCTAGGTGGCGCCTTCTGCCAGCCTGATTGCTAGCTGGGTCAGACCGAGATCCACATCAGCGGTTGCGCCACATCATATCTCATATGTTTCACAATCGCTGGGGGCCGGGGACTGCAACGACAATCCCTCCTCTTCTCTCCTCTACCAGTCCTCATCCGTGTCGATGCAGTCAGGATTCGGGGCCAAGTCGGCGTTCTTGAGGAGCTCGAGCGCTGGCTGACACTGCTGAAGGACCGCCTCGAGGGTTTTCCGCCGCACCCGTATCTGCTCCTTCGTGCCCCGGTAGAGGCGCGGCGGACTCCATGGGGCCTCGACGACAGAGTGCGAGGTGGTCGCCTCCGCCTCCTCCATGAAGGCCTAACCCAAGGGCTTCATGGAGGGGGCGGAGGCGACCACCTCGCACTCTGTCGTCGAGGCCCCATGGAGTCCGCCGCGCCTCTACCGGGGCACGAAGGAGCAGATACGGGTGCGGCGGAAAACCCTCGAGGCGGTCCTTGAGCAGTGTCAGCCAGCGCTCGAGCTCCTCAAGAACGTCGACTTGGCTCCGGATTCTGACTGCATCGACGCAGATGAGGACGGGAAGAAGAGAGAAGAAAAGGGGGAGGAGGGATTGTCGTCATAATCCCCGGCCCCCAGCGATGGTGAAACGGATGAGGTATGATGTGGTGCAACCGCTGATGTGGATCCCGGTCTGACCCAGCTAGCAATCAGCTGGCAGAAGGTGCCACCTGGACATGGTCATTAGACAAGCGCAAAGGTCGAGCTCCCATTCGAGGTTGAGCTCCCGTCCGAGGTCGAGCTCCCGTCTGAGGTCGAGATCCCGTCCGAGGTTGAGCACCCATGAGAGGTCGAGGTCGAGCCCCGGCCAAGATCGAGCTCCCAGTCGAGATCGAGCTCCTGGCCGAGATCAAGCTCCCGGTTGTGGTCGACTTCCCATCTAAGATCGAGCTCCCGTCTGAAGTCGAGCTCCCGTTCGAGATCTAGCACCGCGTTACTCAAGGAAGCTGCACCTTCTACAGAGGGACGCTCTACTAGGGCATGCCATCTGCACCCTCTACGGAGAGCACTCTGTCAGGGCACACTGCCTGCACCTTCTACGGAGAGATGCTCGCTAGGGCCCGCTGCCTAACCTTCTGCGGAGAGATGCTCCGCCAGGGCATGTCGCTTGCACCTCCTGCAGAGAGGTGCTCCATTAGAGCGTCGAGCCCTGCAGTACACTGTCGGCACTTTCTTTGGAAAGGCACTCCATCCAGGGCATCTCACCTTGCAATCCACTACTTGCACTACCCGAAAGAGGAATGTTTTACTTGAAGTCTCAAACCCTGCAGCATCTCCCACCAGGCTAGTGCTCCGCCAAGTCTCCAAGCATGGCAGCACGACACCCATAAGAGGAAGTGTCCTGTCAGGGTGTCAGGTCCCGTGGCACGCCACTTGCACTCACCGCGGTAAGAACGCGCACTTCACAGTACTCTGCTTGCATGGCAAAAGCTTCCTCGAAGGATTTCGAACCTTGCCCCTCCTATCAAGGAGACAGGGATAAACCTGTGCTCCATCCACAGGAGCCGTATCGAGAGAGCTTCCGACCGAGGCCCTAAGCCCCCACCAGATGAAACACGCTTCTATAAGAAGCTTGAAGGGGCCTTCAGCAAAAGAAAAGCGCAAGCACAAGCAAGCAAAGAGAAGCTGAGGCAAGGGTAAAAGGAACATCCAAAGACTCTCCCGAGAGCTCCCACTTTTCTAGCTTCTACTCTATCTTCAAAAAATCCTTTGAACGTAGAGACCATTTTGGGCTCTACAATGGAGGATCTGTTCTCCTTGATCGCCCGCTGACTTGATCGTCGGAATGCCTCCACCGTAATTCCCGTCCCGGGTCTCCTTTTTTTCAGGACTGGTTGCACTAGGAGATCTCTAGGAAAGAAGTCCACTCAACCCAACCATGTCAGAGCTGCAGGCCACGGTGATCTAGGCGGCAACAAGGTAGATCTCGAATTATTCTAATTCTTGATTGAATTTTCTTTTTGATCCACAATTGATAATGCGAAATGGTGGATAGCATTAAATTCTAATAGTTTTTGTATAATTTATTCTATTATGTTATAAAAGTTGAATTTTGTCAGGACGGGTTCTATAATTGGGGTAGAAGGTAATGCATTATATTTTACAAATCTTTCTTTGATGGAAAACGTAAAAAGGATTTGGTTTTGATTTATGTGAATAAAATAATTTATGTTTTAGAGCTGAGGTAGCAGAATTTCATCAGAAGTCTAGTAACAAAATTTACATGTTTGCGATATTGTTTGAAATTGCATATAATGTTGGTGGATACTCTTCAAAATTTCAAATTATTTATGGAGGATCCAACCCCAAAGTATTGAATGTTCCAACCTTTGGTTAGCATGCAATAATAGCAGTAGTAGCTATAATAATAATAATAGTAATAATAATATAATAATGATAATATTAATAATATAATAATATTATATTATATTATATTATATTATAATAATATTATTATTGTTGTTATTATTATTATCTGTAGAGGATCAACTGACACTACTGATATGTTCATGTATTGCATTAATCCTTAGCTGCCGTATCAGTTTAATGAACTAGTAATGTGTTCCATCAGGTGACCAGTAGCAGTGCCAAGTAATTAACATAGCTTGGTTCAAATAGTTGCATGCTCAATACTTATCACTGAAAAAGCAACAAATTTGATAAAATTATGCGAGTATTTGATGTCAGGCCTCTTCAAAGAATAATGCCACAATTAACCACTTGCATCTCGCATCTTGAACTAGCTGTTAAAGATATATACACAACTAGGAACTTACTAGGATGTGAACGAGCAACTATGAACAAGATGTGAACGGGCAGCTATGAACCAACTTCGTTCATTTATACAATGAGATTGTATAAACAATGTTGTACACGTATGGGGATTCTACAATGATTTTCCTAGAAAGGAGGGAGCAATCTAATTCACTCGTGAATAATGTTAGAACGTTCCCTAGCTCTGTTAAATTTTTCCAAGCATATGATTTTGCTCTACAATACACTGGCAGTATCACTATGATATTAAGCATTGGATTCTTCCCAGCCAATAATAGCTGTCGAGCATCACATCTAATAAAATTGACCACCTTAGAAAAATTTTGAAAGAACCCGGCAAGATAAACAAAAAGCTATAAAGGTTGCCTTTAAAATTGCTGGATTTTAATAAATCCTAGAAAGGCAGAAAAGGATAATTTCTTAGATCAACAAATTGCAAACTTATCAAATTTGTTACTTTTTCGGTGATAAGTATTGATGACGCAACTATCTGAACCAAACTGTGTTGATTACTTGGAACTGCTACTGGTCATCTAATGGAACACACTACTAGTTCATTGGACTGAGTTGAAACAAAGAATTAATGCAATACATGAACATATCAATAGTGTCAATCGATCCTCTATCGATGATGATAACAATAATAATAATATTATTATTATTATCATATTATGATTATTATTGTTATTGCCTTTTCTTTTCGAGTAGCATTCCTTGTAGAGCAAAATCATATACTTGGGTGAACTTAACAGAGCTCTCATTTCCAAGAAAAGCTTTACAAAACCCATATAAGTGTATAACATTGTTTACACAATTTCATTGTATAAATGATGTTCATGATTGCCCATTCACATCCTGGTAAGCTCCTAGTTATATATATATATATATATATATATATATATATATATATATATATATATATATATATATACATGTATATGTACATATACATATACATGTATATATATATATATATACATATATTCTCCAACAGTTAGTTCAAGATGCAAAATGCATATCATTAATCGTGGCATTATTCTTTGAGGTAGCCTGACTCCAAATACTCGCATAATTTTATCAAACTTATTGCCTTTTCAGTGATAAGTATCGAATACACAACTATCTAAACCAAGCTGTGTTAATTACTTAGTACTGCTACTGGTCACCTGATGGAACACACTACTAGTTCATTGGACTGATGCGGCGGCTAAGGATTAATGCAATACATGAACCAAGCTGTGTTAATTACTTGGTACTGCTACTGGTCACCTGATGGAACACACTACTAGTTCATTGGACTTATGCGACAGCTAAGGATTAATGCAATACATGAACTGCAGATCCCCTACTAATGAATTCAGAGGCAATTTGATAGGTGATCTTTAACTTTTCTTTTAACCGTCTATCAAGTAATGTGGTATATATGGGCAGACGTAGAAACTCTGAAATAAAATTCAGTTCTTTCCGGCCAGACAATAATATCATGAATTTTGATACAACATAGTGCTTGGCCAAAAGTTTCTTGTGTGTAGCCCATGCAAGTCCTAAATTTCCAAATCCAATTGAGCCAACGGACCAGAAGTACTGTTGCTAGCTTTTTCTCAGTATGAGAAAGGTGGCAGGATTACTGTATTGCTTCTTGAAGAACAAACAGGAATGCAGCATTCACCGCTTTCAGCATAAATATATTGAATGTATCAGCAAGCAAAGTTAAGCAGCTCGATGGCATTCTTCTCATGCAATGAAGTTCCATGTTTGATCCAAGATGATTGCAATCTCGCCATTGTTCTCACCCAAAAAAATAGAAAGGAAAAGGAGAAGACATAAAATACATCTGTATGCAGGGGAGGACATGAATTTGTAAAAGTCCACTTTAGAAAAGGATTACTTAATTTTTAAATTCTAATGAAAGAATGAATGAACACAAAAATAGGGATAAAACACCAAGACTATTTACATGAGGGAATGTTACTCTATCCTGACCTGGCAAAGCTAGACAAGTATATACATAAGAGGAACAATCAGTTACACCTACGCTTTGCACAAAAATCCATCCACAAACACCGCACACCTGATGTTTAAAATTACAAATCTTAAATTAGCACTCTATATCCCAACCTCCTCCAGCAATAATGTGATGACAAAACTGAAATCAAGAGCCTTTTTCATTGGAGACAAGCACTCAGAGTGGTGTCGAATGGTAAATTCTAGAGCACGATATCTCTTGGATGCATCCATTGCAGCAGCAGACAATAGGTTGAGAACTCTCAGATTTTGAAATCAATGGAAGGAAAATGCAAATATAAGTCATCTTGGTGGAAAATGTGTTTTATTTGAATATATTTCTGAGATGAACCATGGTTTGAAATTGCATTAATATACTTAGTTACATTATGCACTTAGATTCAAAATCAGGAATGAGTTTATGCGGCTTAATGGAACCAATATGCTCTTCAATTTAATCACATGCACTTTTGTTTATCCCTTTGTCTCACCCCCACCCCCCAACTTGCATGCCCACAGTAGGTGTGCGTGCAAATTTTGTTTGCAAATCCAAGCCGGCAGGGCTTTCGTGAAGGTTTTTATCATCTTTCAAGTTTGAATTTTAATTGTTTTGCATGATTTATATACAGACATGGGATGTTTGGTTTATTCTTCTGTTGGATTACCTCGTCCTCTTGTAATTAGCTACCCTCGATTTATGGATCACGATATCTTTATTATTTAACAGCAAGATCTTGCCTACCTTCACTCCAAAAAAAAATTGCAACCATCTATCTGATAGTACGCACATTGTTTCCTTTCCAAAAGATCCAGCAAAAATTAGAAGAAGACAATATTGCTTACAATGTTGAGGAGCTGCTTTAGATGCAAGGCATTGTCATTCTTTGGTTTGAGATTCGATGACATCTTGGTAACTGTCTCATGGATGATACCTAGAACGGAGTGAGAACCAAAGTATTAGTCTAACAGAAGATATCTTATTGTAATAATGCATTATTTAGGTGCTAATAAGAAAAGCCAGATAGTTCAGAAATTGATTTTGGTGAAGTGATTACTTTGGCTAGTTGAGCAGATATTCTGCAGTGCAAAAGCAACTCTGAAGTATGCCACCTCCATGCACTTGTATGAAAGAACAGCAAGTTCAATTTTTCCATTATGCTCACTAGTTTCTGCACAATACCTGCATTTAAAGAATGATTTCAAGTCAATGAATTGATGTTACTTAAAAATCATTTAGCTTGTGAGAATGCAAGCATTCAAAGCATGAAAAATATATTATAGAGGAACATCTAAATAGGGTAGTTAATGGGCTAGTTTTTGCTATGAACATCCAAAAACATAGACAGACTAATTTGGCACTACACGCAAAGAAAACATAAGGTAGTGTGTTCTTGATGTACGTCCAACAAGAAGGGCATCATACAGAGTAAATGGTTTGCTGTTTTCATGCATCCACTTTATTTTTCAGAAAAATATCAAGGTGCTTTAATTTCTTATGGATTCGCAAAGGTGAAGCAGTGGTTTTCCAATTCATCAGCAAGGACATAAAGACTAGTTTAGAATCCTTATGTAGATATGTTATCACTTTAACACTACAATCGTCCAACTAACCTTGTTCAAGCAGTTCTCTAGGTTAGAATAAGCTTTTCAGCAGCATAAATGTTATAACTACACCGAGCCAAAATTATCCCAAATTCGTTTGGTAAACTGAAAATTAGCATGTTATACTTCAAAGAAGCGTTTGAATGACTTACTTGAAAAGCTTTGCTGCATCGATGTAGCAATGAAATGCATCCAGAGTATCCTTTGATCTTGATCTTGGAACTGTGCAGCACTCAAGCAAGTATGCACCTTTCAAAAATTTCAATCCAGCATGGAGGTAGATCTCAATGACCTCAACTTCATCACCAGCAGTCTGCAACCTTTTAAACATCATAAGTGATATTATATAAATTCAAATAGGAATAGAGACTAAACAAAGAATAAAAAGAAGCATGAAAATTCTCCAAACCTTCAATCGATCAGCTGAACTTCTCAGCTTTTCAGCTTCAGATAGAGTGAATATTGCCAAACTATCATCCAAATGATCCAGCCGATCATAGGACTTTTTCGGGCTTATTGTTCTCTTTCCACTTTTATTGGCATCATGCCCGGCATTGTAATTTCCATAACTCTGTGATGACCAAAACTAGTAGGAATTAATTTTCCAAAACCTAAAGATGATACCATGGCATATATAAAATAAACGAACTGAAAAAATTACTGAAAGGAGCAATAACTACCTTTTTGAAAGGAAGTTAATCAGAGACAGGGCAAGCGTAAACCCTATACTCTAGAGCAAGAGTATTTTTGCAGGGTGCCGCACAAAAAGGTAAAAACGTGCCATATTCACCAAACGTCCGGCCCTGCAAAAAAAAAAAAAAATTATAACAGGTGATGCTAAAATTATACATGTCAAATCTTGATAAATGAAATTCTTGCAAACAAGGTTTTCTGTACCATCCTGAACCATTCGGCTCGGGGCATACTATATCATATCAGCAAAGAGCCGGTATGGTTTAGTCATTTGCAAGGTTTTCTGTACCATCCTGAACCATTCAGCTCGTGGAATACAATATCATATCAGCAAAGAGCCGATACGGTTTAGTCATGAAAAATGATCCGAAACTCTGGATTGTTTACAAAAAAATCTTGTATTGAATCGGTATGGTATGGTATCGGTGCATTTTGCTTGATTCAATCTGGTTCGGGCCTGATTCGGTTCAGTTCGGGTATGATTTAAGTTAAATGTATGACGTAACCAAGAAATGAAAGTTTTCTTAATTTCATAGGCCCGGTATAGAGTTCGATATGGTACTGTATCATACCGATCGGTGATCGGCATGGGATCCGGTACCGGTTTCAGTATTTCTTGCTTGTAAATATATTCAAGCTAATAGACAAGATAAGGGAAAATAAAGACTTCTTGATCAGGCGAGTGATTAAAACCGGGCAAAGTAATGGAAGAGGAACTACAAAATTATACAGAGTTCCCGACGCTTTTTTTTACATTTCCCGACACTTTAAAGCATCGGAAAAAACATTCCCGATGCTTTAAAAAGCGTGGGAAAAGCGTTACTACGTTATGAGTGGAAAAGGAATTTTCCAGGGTTTTCCCGATGCTTTTTAAAACGTTGCGGTTGATCAGATTTTTCCCGACACCTTTAAGCATCGGGAATAATATTATTCCCGACGTTTTTAAGCATCGGGAATAATGTTATTCCCAATGCTTTTTAATTAGCATCGAAATAACTTTATTCCCGATGCTTAAAAGCATCGGGAATAAGCTGGGATAAGGTTATTTCCGATACTTTAAAGCATCGGGAATTCCGATTTTTTTTTAAAAAAAAATAAATTAATTATTTTTTAACCAGCACGTGGCTTGTCGTAACCGATGATAACGCAAACATGAAGATTATTAATTATTATGGTAAGCCATGGTAATAATTATTGGTTACCATTGCATGCTTTTGCTCCAGGTCATAACAAAATTAACAATGCAAGCAAGCCAAAAAGCAGCTAATACGTATGTACATACCCCTCCCCCATGTACCAACATTTGGATTTTCTTAGAGGAACATTAATTAAGAGTGCTACCAACGCCGAGCGATCGATGTACGGTCCCCAGTTGAAATTAATGAGTTCTATAAATCAAGATGCTTAATTAATACTGCTAGCATTTTTGATAACTCATCCTTGATGCTTTCCGCTAGTTTCCTCCAAAAAAGCTGTTGATCTGGTCGGACATCTGTCCTCATTTAATTCAGCTAGCTAAACAATCAAACTAGAATTTTAAGATGGCAAATCCGAGCTTGTAAAATGTAAAGACTATTAGACTGTTAAATTAAAATAGAACCGACCTTGTTGCTAAAAAGAAATGCCCTCTGGTTCCATGTAATTTTTCCCTTGATATAGTCTCTACATTTGTCCTGTCAACTCATATGGTTTGTGATAAGCGTTTTTTAATTTCCGTTACATAGCTTAGGAGGGGTTAATCCCACCTTCTATTAACACTTTCCAAGTTTAATGAAATCGAAGAGATTGCGAATGCAACTTGGAATCTAACCTCCATCTTCTTATCCAACAGGTAAAACCAATTAAACAGGCATTTGGTTGTATACTAATTCGAGGAGTTAATAAACACTCATATATATATATATATATATATATATATATATTTATCAGGCAATTCAACAAGTGATCAATCAAACACTTTTCTTACCTGCTGACCTGAGGCATGTGGTAAACTTTTTGTAGATGAGTTGAGAGAGGGAATGCCTGACAAAGAAGATAACGTATTAAGTTTCCAAAAAAATGATATTGAATTGATGATTCAAAGAAGAAAGAGGAAAGTATGCGGCATTGAATTGAAACGCTTACGCTTATTATCCACACAATTCAGGATTTGGGCACTTATGAACCAGGACAAACTTCTCCTAGATGTGTAGGCTCTACTAAGATGTGATGTGGGATCAAATAAAATGGTTTTCAACTGAGCCTTCCTGATTGCTGCAAGCATGTCGAATATTCTATGAACCAACTATATGCAATACAAAAAAATTAAGAAAACCTCCAACTGTTTCTTTGCATGTGACAAGTGCCAATATTTGTGCCAAGGAACCACAATATACAATATTTGTGCCAATATTCATCACGCAGCCATTGAACAAGTAGCCACGTAAGATACAAGATCAATCAACACTGTATACACAACCTCATTCATATTACTCAGCATCTTAACCAGATGTGAAGTTGGGAGATAAATCATGCCCATGGATTTAGGAGAATGACATTGCATATAATCAATAAAAATTGTCATCATCCACCTAGAAGATCACACTCACCTCCATTCGAACCTGCACAAACAATTGATCATCCATCAATGACTACAATCTTGTTATGGTCTTATATTAATTAAGGACACAAACGAATCTGGGACTATGTTTCTCGAAGCAGTAGAGCTTACATCATAGAAAGTCCGATACTGGTATTGAATAATGGCCCTGATCACTACCCTGGTAGCCCAATTGAGGATTGCTTCCAACAAATTGCAGGGAGTGCATGTCTGCCAACAAAGTTTTGAGCTAGCACCTTGGCATTAAAGGTTCAGTCTCTTGTGTGCCTGCTGAAACAAGCATGGTTGAATAAGCGGAAACCTGCCACATTCGAAACCAGCCAAGCCTATAATGCATAATACTGGAGGGTGATCTTCATTTCTTAGAATTTGGACATTAAAATCTTTTCATTCATGATTACTCATCACTGTTGGAAAATGTACAGAGGAGGCCGGCAACCATGGAGAACCACTCGAGCTGGATAGAGGAGATCAACAGATGAAGCAAAAGCAAACCAGAAGATTCTTTTACTACAATATAATCTTAAATTCTGATAACTACTTTCCCATAATATACTTGAGCTGAGAAAAGAAGATTGACCACAGCAAAAGCAACCCAGGGGAATCTTCCTTCTCTGAGTTATGCTGAACAATACCAGCTATAATATAAATACCGGGAACAATTAGTAGAAGGAAAAGAAAAAAAAGGATAAAACTAAATATCAGTGCAGTGCAATGGCTTCAACTGAAAAAGAACGGCAGTAATCATGCGAAGCTTGTCTATCAAGACCACTAATTTAAATAAGACAACTGCACAGTTGAACCAAGAATCCGCAATAAATTATAATAAAGAAAAACAGGAGATAAAGATTTGAACAGAACCAAATCATAAGTGCAAGGCAGTAATCAAGTTGCAGGAGGAAAAATTAACTGATGGTCAAGTACAGAGGGAATTGGTTATTTCTAGAGGCATGCCTCCTACTTAAATCAGGCTACTATGAGTGTAATTATAGAAAGCCTTAGATGCAAGCTTACGAGGTATTAGATTTACTTCATCTGGTGTAAAGTTTCAAGTGCCATAGATATGAACCTACGTAGCTCTTGTAATTATAATGCTCCCTAGCTTTTTATCTTTATTCACCTCTGGCACACCTTTTCTTAAAAGAAATTCCAGAATAGACACACTTATGACTCATCTGAAGTCCCATGATCATAGAATTCATATATTTGATACTCCTGCCACAATTACATCATATTTCCCATGTAACACAAATCCATCAACTTCATGACTATCCATTTTCTTCTCCTACTTGTGCAAGATACACTGTCAAGAAACAAATTTTATTCATGTGAAAGCATTAAAGAAAACTAAACATTATTCGCAAAACTTAATTATCCGCATATTATCTAAAACAGAAGCACAAGGTTAACACCTTATCCTTAGTATGGCTACATAACATCAATGTAAGTTGTCTACAAATATTTATAAGTTGTAAGATGAAAGATTATCTAAGGCTTCCTCCATAGACTCAATGAAGAGAAAGAATTAATACAGAATACCTGAGGTTGCATATAGTTCATTCCTTGAGTAAAAGATCCTTGTTGACCCATCTGTTGATTTCATATACAAGTCAAATTTGAGAAATATCAAACGAAGATAATGAAATCTTCCAAAAAAAATAATTCGGAGAATAACTGATACCCCTTGGGTACTTGGACCAGGTTGAGTTCTAGCTTGAAGACCTGCTAAATCTTTCCTAGCAGAGCTGTCTCCACCTTTTGCAGATACCTTACCATCGCCCTGTCAAATTACTCAAAATAATATCATGTCCAAATATAGACCCCTATAAAGGACACATATGATAGTCCTAAAGTCATTGCCTACATTGAAGCAAATTCAGACACAATTAATCATTGAAATTGACATCCATTTCTGGCATGAACAAATGTGAATATTGAGTTTACTTTAGCAATGGTAATGACATGTTTAAATGACCAACCAACCAACCACATTATATCAACCAAGTGAAAATGTTTGGAAAGATGAAGCTAGAAGGCTCAGGTGTAGGGATTCTGCATCCCAATTTTCATGGTATCACTAAAAACTTTATAAATGGAATCCCGACTGCCAAAAGAGCTGAAATAATTGCCTTCTTGAACCCCTCCCACTTTTCTTGCTCTACCTAGCACCTCCCAGGCTCCCACATGCATGGAAAACATTCCATGTATAAGATGAGGCCCTCACATTTGATGCGAACAGATATGTACAAGAATCAAACACAAGCTTGCAGAAGAAAAAAAAACAAAATGAACAACTTGTGGCTCATCAGTTTGATGAAATCAATCTAGAAAATCAAATATATAGGAACAATCAAGGATTCAGGTCCCGGCGGGACATCCCACGGGACACTGGGATGGGATATTATCCCATGTGTTGGGATAGGACATCCCACTAGCATCCCAGTGTCCCAATCGGGACACCTTGGGACATTCCCTGTCCCGAGAGTCGGGACGGGATGGGACGCCGACGCATCCCGTTCCAAGAAAAAACCGGGACAGCCCTGTCCCACAGGATTTAAAACCTTGAAAACAATGAATTTTTAGCCACGGGCACCAGAACAGATTAATAAAAATATACATTTAAAAATATATGAATTCAGATTTCATTTTATACCTTCAAAAACATTCTAATGGAACAAAAATTTATAAGATCAAATCTCTCATTGAAATCCAATTCAGACATATTATTTTTATATGTAATCAACAAAACATAGACATCAACAAAGAAGCAAAATGCAAACATTGCAAATATTAAGCAGGTTATAGCTATTCATTGTACCACTGCTAATTCCTAATGATGCAATAAAGGACAGAACACTGAAGATGTGAAGCACATAAAAAGTAAACAGGCACATGGCATATGAATGAGAAAAAGAAAAAGTTATTACCTCCATCTGGAATATCATATCCGCCCCGAAATCCATGCAAAAGAACCGAAAATAAGCAAAACCTTTATTAGCCCCATGAAGATAAAATAAAGCACTAGAAACCCAACGCAACCTCACAAATCTTGGCTGATAATTAATCTAGATAATTCCTGAATCAAATTATCAACAAAAATATTGCCCCAAAAAAAAGAGAGAAAATATTAATCAAAGAAATACCTCTATATTTTTGTAGGTACAGCTTCAGCGGCTCGATGTAATCTTCAAATCCCAACGTTGCCATCGCCCAGAGCAAATCATCGCCATTGATCGTCTTCCTCTTCTCCCTCTGGCACTTATCGCTGGCTCTGCATCACACAATCATTTAATCAATACGAAAGCAAAAACAAAAAATAAATTAATTACGAGAAATTATACAAGAAATTATAGGATATGAGAGACATATAGAAGGGGAAAGAGAAGGGAAGCGAAGAAAGATCCGAACTCGCTGGTAATAAAGCTGATGAACTCAGAGAAGCACTCCTGGACGGTCTCCTTGGCGTCCTTGGCGATCTTGGCGTTGGCGGGGAGGGCCTTCATGATGCGGCTGATGTTGGCGATTGAGAGGAAGCGGTCCTGCTCGCGGACCGTGGATTGGGGGCTCGATCGGGTTCGAGGGAAGGAGGAGGGAGCGCGAGGAGCCGGCGGATCGATCGGGCTCGAGGGAAGGAGGAGGGAGCGCGAGGAGCCGGCGGATCGAAATATATAGGGCTCGAGGGAAAGGAGGGAGCGCGAGCGGCTGGCTGATCGAGCGGGGGGAGCGCTCGAGGGAAAGGAGGGAGCCTTTTTGCCGACGCTTCCTTTAAGCGTCGTCCGGTGGCCGAAAGAGATTGGGAATTTTTTTGCTTCGTTGTAGCGGGGAATGCAGGATCTTGAAGCAAATATGCGGTTCTTGAAGTAAACAGGAACGGATCGAAATTTAAAAAAAAATTCTAAGCATTGAGAAGATCAAATTCTATTTCTCACCACTGAACTCCTTAAGATCAAATTCTATCTCTCACCGCTGAACTCTTTACGAGACAGGCAAAGATTGAAGTCTCTTCGCATGTCTCCAACATTGGCTTTAATTCTCTACTCACAGGCCATATCTCTCCGTGTAGACGATGAAAAGCTGAACGAAAGGACAACTACCAGGACCCATATTGTATTTATATATGCAAGATTTTTAATCTATGCCGTAAATGGGCCGGGTTGATCATAATCCATTTAGACCTGATCCAATCTATTTTTATTGATCCATGAATCTAGATCGGGTTTTAAAATTAAACTCATTATATTTTCAGGTCGAACCTGAATTTATTAAATTTGGACCCGACCCGACCCGATTCCACTTGAATATACTAATGCTATTAGGATCATATCTATTTAGACCTTTAAATTATAATTTAAAATTTTTATGAACCTTATTTTTAATATAGAAATAGAGTTATAATTATTTTTATATCTTAATTTGTTTTAAAAATAATATTATTTGTTATCTATTTTATGGTTAATAATAGTTGGCTATGTAATAATAAAAATATTGTTATCTATATTTCATCTAGATCATATTTAGATCTAATTTTTTATATTAGAACCGGATTATTTATGGATCCGATCTAACCAGAATGACCCGTCGGATTGAAAATTCTAATAGCGAACCCGACCCGACCCGACATGATTTTCTATTGGGTTGGATCTGGATCTAATATTAGGACCCGATCAAAGAATCAGGTCGGATCGGGGTCACTCATGACCCAATCCATTGCACCCCTAGTCCTGATTCGACGAGGACTTGGAACACTTACTGGATTTATATCTAAGATTTTGAGTCCATCCTATTTCGACTAGGACTAGGGACATTAATTGTATTTACTTGTAAGATTTTGAATATGTTGTAATTCGAATCAGGATGCCCTGAGCACTGGTTACTTATCCGGTTCTGAGCTCTTTCCTAATTTAGTTGAATGGGGATAGGACTAGGATTAGTACTGGTAGTAGAAGAGAGCGGTTCGCATGCAACTCGCGAGCCAGTGGATCTTGTGGGAACTGAATGGGTCAGGGGCTTATCTCAGCATCTCCTTCTCGTCCTTCGCTCTTCTCCGTGCAACTCCGGCGACCAGGTCCCCGTCTTCCAAGCCCTAACCCTCGTCCCCTCATGACTTGTTCTCATTTATCATAACCACCTCAACTACCCTCGGTTATTCTGTTATTCGGTTATAACCATCTTCGATTATTCTGTTATTCGGTTACAACCACCTTCGATTATTTGGTTATTCGGTTACAACAACTATAACCGTATTTGGTTATTACAACATCTATAAATATGGTAAGAGGGGACCTCCCAAGGGTAAGCAATGTCTTAGGCCAACAGGCCCAAGCTAGGCCACTCTACTCACTCCCTTTTTTATCTATGCTATTCTTGAATTCTCCATTCTGTCACTGCCTAGACCACCCACTGACTTGATCATTGAAGTGTCCCCGTCGGATATCCGATCCTGGATCTTTTGCAGGTCTCCATCCATGCCCCAGGAGCCCGATGGGAAGAGCGAGCGGGATGCCCGAAGCCGTTGAAGCCTCAGCCATGGGTGATTTAGCCGCAACAAATTAGTGGGTCGGAGTGAGATCGGCGGTAAAGCTGGTCGTCCATTAGAACAAAATGGGAGGCCTTTTTCTTGACGAGGCCGGCTTCCCTGCGGTCCTCTGGTAAGGTGTCGTCCATGATGTACCTGACATACCTGTCCATCCAGCTTGGCTAGGGGGTTACTTGCTGCACCTCCTCTGGGCCCTCATAGCTTGGATTCTCGAGGTACTCGATGTAAGCACGCCCCAATGACGAGTCCGGCAGGGTCGCGAGTCTTGACAGTGCATCCGCACGATCGTTCTCCCCATGGGGAATGTGAAAAATACGGAAGTGTGATGGAAGCCTGCTATGCTTAAGCGGACCCTCTCCAAGTACTTCACCATCTGGGGATCTCTGGTCTCGTACTCTCCGGAGACTTGTCCGGCAACCAATTGGGAGTCGGTAAACACCTTCAGGCTCTGTATACCCAGCTCGCGGGATACCTTCAGGCCCACGACGAGCGCCTCGTACTCCACCTGGTTGTTTGTTGCGGCGAATTTGAAACAGAGAGCGTATTCCGTCACCACCCCGTCACAGTTGGTGAGGATGTGGCCCGCTCCACTCTCGCCGAAGTTGGAGGCGCCGTCCACATGGAGGATCCAGGGGTCCTCCCATGGTTCGGGCTCAATTTGACGCTTCGGGGCCGTCTGCTCTGGCTCCTCGACGGGACCTGTGCATTCGACCACGAAGTCGGCTAGGACTTGGACCTTCTGCGATGATCTAGGCCGATACGCGATGTCAAACTTGCTCAGTATCAGGGACCATTTAGCCAGCCTCCCGGAGGTTTCGGAGTGGCTCAATATGGTCCTCAGCGGCGATCAGTCACAACCGTAATGGGGTGTGCTTGAAAGTAAGGCCTGAGATGCTTAGTAAACATTATTAAAGCAAAAATGAGTTTCTCGGAGCGAGTATACCTGATCTCTCATCGCGGAGAATTTTGCTGGTGTAGTACAACGGCTTCTGGGATCCGTTCTCGTCTGTACGAACGAGAACTGAGTTGACGGCTCCAGGTATGATCGCCAGATAAAGTAGGAGTTCCTCCCCTTCCTCCAGTCTAGAGAGCAGAGGGGGAGAGGCCAGGAACTCCTTTAGTTCTTCAAAGGATGTCTTGCACTCCTCCGTCCAGGTGAAGTCATGCATCTTGCGCAGCGCCTTGAAGAAGGGAACTGGCGGGAGAGCAACGAGCACTTGAGAACAATGCCTGACCCTACCATCCCTCCACCTTGTCCTGAATAGCCTTCACAAGCACAGCACAATCTTGCTTATGAAGTCTACCTCCATATATGGGAATTAATATAATGTTAATTATATTCTTTCAAACCTTCAATTTTGTAATTTCTCCGATCTTGCTCCTTTAAACTGATCCAGGACAAACTTGAATCAATAAACAAATCTTTATGAACAATTAAAAAAGAAAGCAATAAATTTTAGAAAATTAGACTAGAAAACTCTTCCAAATTATAATGTGTGATTTGTTAAAGATCTTGTACACACATATGCATATATACTCGTTTGTGAATTTTTGTTATTTAGTGATGCTTCATGAAAATGTAAACATGGTTAATAGCCTAAAAGTTGTAACATGACAAAATCTGAAGCAAGGTTTTTGGTATCATCCTGAGGGCGGTTTGGGGCATACCGTACATTCAGTTCAAAAAAATAGTTCGAGACCCGAACCATAAAAATTGATTTGAACAGGATCGGTACGGGTCGGTTTGGTATGGTACAAGTCGGTTCATACCGGTACAGTCCGGTTCGGGCTCGATTTGGCCTAGTTCGGGTATGGTTTAGGTATGGTTCAACGATCCTTGCTTAAGAAGGGGAAGGAAGATATTTTTTTCTTAATTCACCAAGACTGGTACTCGTACTGGTAGGTACGGTACGGTACCATACCAGAGTGCGAGGTGGTTGCCTCTGCCTCCTCCATGTAGGCCTAACCCAAGGGCGGAGGCGACCACCTCGCATCCTGTCGCCGAGGCACCATGGAGTCCGCCGCGCCTCTACCGGGGCACGAAGGAGCAGATACGGGTGCGGCGGAAAACCCTCGAGGTGGTCCTTGAGCAGTGTCAGCCAGCACTCAAGCTCCTCAAGAATGTCGACTTGGCCCCGGAACCCGACTGCATCGACGCAGATGAGGGCGGGAAGAGGAGAGAAGAAGAGGGGGAGGAGGGATTGTCGTTGCAGTCCCAGACCCCTAGCGATTGTAAAATGGATGAGGAATAATGTGGCACAACCGCTGACGTGGATCCTGGTCTGACCCAGCTAGAAATCAGGCTGGCATAAGGTGCCACCTGGACATGGTCACCAGACAAGCGCCAAGGTCGAGCTCCCATTCGAGGTCGAGCTTCCAGCCGAGATCGAGCTCCCGTCAGAGGTCGAGGTCGAGCTCCCGGTTGAGGTCAACCTCCCATCTGAGATCGAGCTCCCATCTGAAATCGAGCTCCTGTTCAAGGTCGAGCCCCCGCACTACTCAAGGAAGCTGCACCTTCTGCAGAGGCACGCTCCGCCAGGGCATGCCGTCTGCACCCTCTATGGAGAGATGCTCTGTCAGGGCACGCTACCTGCACCTTCTACGGAGAGACGCTCGCCAGGGCACGCTGCCTGCACCTTCTGCGAAGAGATGCTCCGCCAGGGCATGTCGCCTGCATCTCCTGCAGAGAGGGGCTCCATTAGAGCACCAGGCCCTGCAGTACACTGTCGGCACTTTCATTGGAAAGGCACTCCGTCCAGGGCATCGTACCTTGCAATCCACTACCTGCACCACCCGGAGGAGGAATGTTTTACTTGGAGTCTCAGACCCTGCAGCATCTCCCGCCAGGCTAGTGCTCCACCAGGTCTCCAAGCATGGCAGCACGATGCCCGTAAGAGAAAGTGTCCTATCAAAGTGTCAGGTCCTGTGGCACGCCACTTGCACTCACCGCGGTAAGTACGCGCACTTCACAGTACTCTGCTTGCATGGCAGAATCTTCCTCTGAGGATTACGAACCTTGTCCCCCTCCTATCAAGGAGACAGGATCAAACTTGTGCTCCGTCCACAAGAGCCGTATCGAGAGAGCATCAGACTGGGGCCCTAAGCCCCCACCAGATGAAACACGCTTCTATAGGAAGCTTGAAGGGGCCTCCGACAAAAGAAAAGCGCAAGCACAAGCAAGCAAAGAGAAGCTGAGGCAAGGGTAAAAGGAACATCCAAAGACTCTCCCGAGAGCTCCCACTTCTCTAGTTTTTGTTATTTAATGACGCTTCATGAAAATGTAAACATGGCTAATAGCCTACAAGTTGTAACTTGACAAAATCTGAAGCAGGGTTTTTAGTATCATCCCGAGGGTAGTTCGAGGCATACCGTACGTTCAGCTCAAAAAAATAGTTCGAGACCCGAACCATAAAAATTGATCTGAACTGGACCGAAACGGGTCGGTTTGGTACGATACAATCCGGTTCGGACTCGGTTCAAGCTCGGTTCGGCCTAGTTCGGGTTTGGTTTTGGTCTGGTTCAACAATCCTTGCTTGAGAGGGGGGAGGAAGATAATTTTTTCTTAATTCACCAAGACTTGTACCCATACTGGTAGGTACGGTATGGTACCATACCATACCATACCGATCGCTGACCGATACTGATCTTGGTACCGGTTCAGCAATCCTTGATCTAAAGAGACTTATATTTCCATTAAGTTCATTGCTGCCCAATAGCTATGTGCTTTCAGATCTATTCAAAACTTGTCAATGCGAAGTTTAATCTTTCAAAAAGTCTTCCTGGAGTCTTGATTAATTACCTAGATGCAACTTAAGAAGATAAGAAATAATCTTAGAATAAAATTAGTATATTTGTTTAGCTTAGTTTCAACCAAATTGGCAAATGTCTGATGAAAATAAGATAGTCCAATATCCATGGAAGCATCTAACATTTTATCTAGAAAGTTGGTTTCTGAAGGTTGCGACTGATACTCCCTTGTATTAAGATTTAAGATATAATCTAACTTTTATATTCCTAATGTTTGTGAGATGCAAACTGGTAGTAGCAGAAGATCTTTAGTTGTTATTAAATTGTAGCAATATTTTTTTTTTTTCCTAGATTTATGAAAAATGTAGAGGCCTTTTGGTTTATGATACTAAATGCTTCTATTATGGTGCATCGGTGTGGGACAAGTTCAAAGAAGGGGGGTTGCGTGACTGCAAAGAAAGTACTTGTCACTATTTAGTTACATAGTAACCCTGAAAATTCTCCTTGGTTGTGCCCTGCCCTCACAAGTCAGACGTTCTGAGTCCAAATCTTGAATGGTGTATTCTTCAAGAATTCGGCCCAAGTTGTTCTTACATGTATGAGTACAATTTTCCCCTGGGTAAAATTCCTGTGCTTGAGTCTCACCATGCTAAGTACTTAATATATGGGCAGGGTTCCCTCCTAGTATCCCTAAAAGAAGTTAAATAATGTATTGGTCTTTATGGCAAATCACTCAACATCTTGGTGAACTTTAAATCACTTTTGCTCAGCAAGCTTGGCAATGCCTTCTATCAACTACTCAATCTCAAACTGATCAGTGGTGGCAGTCTTACATTCTTTGGATGATTTGGAAGACAAGGAATAAGGCTCTGTTACAGAACAAATTCACAGGACTTATGGAGATCATTAAAACTGGTTGGAGATTGGTGAATGAATGGTTTAGATCTTTGGAGTGGAACTGGCCTCCGGGGTTGCTACACTGCAGGTTTTTTGAACTCCTATTCATATTTGATTATTTCTTAGCAACCCCCTACAACTAGGCTTCATTAAACTTTGACATTTCAGTGACTCAACAAAGAGCTAGAGCATGTTTTGTTAAACGGAATGAGTTAGGCCATGTCTTCATTGGTGCATCGATCCCAATCTCAATTACTTCGGTTCCGGTGGTTGACAATCTTGCTGCTTGGCATGGGTTTAAGGTTGCTCTACAAAGGATACAGGCTGATTAGATTGAAATGGAAGGAGATTCTTCAACAGTTGTTGCTAGGATAAATGGTAAAAATCCCCTTTTACACCTGGCTATCAGGAGTATAAGGGTTATGGCATCTTGGTTACTAAATTTCTCATGTAATCATGTCTTTAGAAAAAAAAACTAGATGGCTGATCACCTTGAAAAGGAGGCTTCCATGAATCAAATGGTGGTTATGAGATCTGATCATTTCCTTATGGATTCAAACTATTTGATCATGGCTTATGCCTGTCATGTTCATATCTTCAACTTTGATCTTTGATCCCTGTCGCCGCCAAGATCGCCATGGCCCATAGCTGCTGTGGACATCGGACCGCCAATCGTCTACTCGGGTGCTCTCCGTGCCTCGAGACCTGTAGGATACAGTGTTAGAGACCCGGGCCAGGGATTCCTGCGGGGGCGCTCCGACGGTCAAGTCAGTGATGATCCAGGGAACAGATCCTCCTGGTCGAGCCCCTTTTGATGAACTCCATGCTAGGAGGAGTGAGAGTGATATGAATAGAAGTGAGAACGGGCTGGGAGAGATGGTGGCCGAGGTGGATTGGTCCTCTTATGTGGCCTTTCCCCCTTTCTCAGTCGCCCGCGTGATTGGTCTTGTATTTTTTGGCTTACTCTTGCTGAGTTTTTTAGTTTGGCCTGCTCGGGATCTCCCTTGTGTTGCAGGCACGTGAGGCGAGGTACCGTGCCGTGGACGAGACATCTTTCTTGACATGCGGTAGGGGAAGCTTCCATGCATTATGACATTCCCTCCGGTTGCCCCATTCCCAGAAACTTGGCAGAGCCTCGATCGGAGGGCCGCCACCCCCGGGATTCGTGCCCTCTGGCTAGCCCCCCTCTCCTGGTAGTACGGGTGGTTGGTGGAGGGCATGGTGCCTTGGTCAGGGAGCTTCCTTTCCTTTCGATGTAAGTGGCAACGGCGGACAGTTATTGCGACATGGCGGGCACTGCTTCGCGACCCTCGGGAGGCCCGCTGGCATCCTTGGTGGGGAGGTGCCGCTTCCTTGACAGTTGGTGCCCTGGCTGAGGTGGCGACCGAGCTGGAGAGCAAGACTAGGCTCCACCGGGCTCGACCTCGAAGGGGCTCCACGTGGCGGAGGAGGGCTGAGCTCGACTCTGGACCGTGGAACTCGGCTTCAAGGGCTTGATCTGGGGATGTCCCTTAGCTCCAACCTAGGCGTCCCGATCTAGCGGGAGCCGACCTGGTGGAGAACGGTGCTCGATCTTGGCAGGCGGCCCTGGCATTCTAAGGGAGCTCAGCCCGGAAAAGGAGTTCGGGAGGAGATATCCGTCATGGTAGCATACTCCGACATGGCATCTGATAGGCATTCCACGTCAGCGATCCTGCCATATCATTTGCCTCCCACTCCCGAGGCCAGTTAGTGCGTGGTGCTCGGGACGAAGGGAGTAATTGCGGTGCTGACGTGGAAAGGTGAGAATCCGGCATAATAATGACCGCGATCGACAATGCTTTGTGAGGCGGTTCCTCGAGCCAGTGCGGTGGCACCACATGGCCATGTCCGAGGAACAGTTATGCGAGCACAGAATTCAGAGCGACCACAGTCGGAATAAGGCACCTGCCCCATTGATCAACAATACGTGGCAAGCATCCCTCGGTAGGGGAGCCGTAACGATACGGTCGGGCACCGGTCACTTCAAAAAGAAAGGTAGCTTTTCCAAAACTCACCTTCTTTCAAATCTTTTGTGCCCGCAGTCGTACTGAGGCTCTTCTTCCATCTCCCCCAGCCGTTTCTATCTCTCCAAGTTCCTAGCATGTTAGTTTCCTTCCTTCTCTCGCCGGTCGACTAGGGATCCTCTTAGGTCTTCTTTCACCTTCTCCTTCTCCCACCATGACTCGTTTCAGTCCGGACTTTCGTCCCTCTGGCCAAGCTGAGGCCGGACCCTCTAGGCCGAAAACTCCTTCTTCTGACGAGAAAGGGGATGCGGCACACTGAGTTTAGCAGAAGGCGTCCCCTTGGTCCCGTAGCTATTAGGGAACCCGGGTCCGTTCCTCCACCTTGTCTATCCTCTTCTTCCTGCTCCGATCCCCGAACCCCCTCGGTCAACAGGTCTCGTAGGGATTGGTTCGGTGATCACCGCCATGGAGCTCGCGACCATCCAGGATGATTATGATATCCTGGAGTCCATCCAACTTTCGGTCCCTCGTCCGGGGGAACGAGTCACTTTCAGTGACCCTTGTCGGATAGCCATTTATGAGGAGACCTTCGCCGGGGGCCTCTGATTCCCTTTCCATCCATTTTTTTCTCTCTGTCCTGACCAACTACCGCCCCGTTCCTACCCGGCTTGTCCCGAACGCCATCAAAACGATCTTCTACTTCATCATTCTGTGTCATTTCCGCGGGGTAGTCGCCCGTTTTTCTCTATTCAGGGCTTTCTTCACCCTGAAGCACCACCCCACCGAGGAGAGGTGGTGGTCTCTTTCCTCCCGTCCCAGAGGCATTAGGTTTGAGCTTCCCTCCTCCATCAAGGGGTGGAAGAGTAGGTATTTTTTTGCCTCTGTCGAGGGGGTCGACTGGCTTGGAGCGACCTAGATCGGTCTCCCAACCGGAACTCCTCGGTCGAAGCAGTCGACCTCGAGTTGTATGAGCAGCTTTGCTCTGCCGAGATCCCTTCACTCGAGGTCCTGTTGTCGGAGCAGAATCTCCACGAGGCCGGGGACGGCTCGACGCAGGAGTCGGGTGAGTTCGGCTCGACCACCCTTTTCTTCCTCTTTTTTTCTTTCTCTCTCTCTTTTTTTTTTGAGCTTGGGGCTGACAATGTCTTCCTTGGTGTAGGCATGAAGTTCTTGATGGACCAACTGCTCTCATTCATCGAGGAGTGAAACCAAGTGGCGGAGGATGGTGAGCCCGCTCCGAAGAGGGCTCGTGTGGACGACGGTGCGAGGCCGGCGCAAACCGAGCTAGCCGTGCCCGTTTCTGAGAGGAGGCGGAAGAGGGCAGCATAGCCTATCCCGGAGCCTCGATGGCAGCGCGATCCAACCCCGACGCCTGAGTCCGAGGTGGTGGCCCAGGCCAGATCAGCTGCTGCTGCTGTGGCGGTGGCAACCCCTCCTCCGGAGATCGTCGAAGTCGAGGAGGACGGGGAGCCAGTAGGTGTGAGGCCGGCATTAGCGGCGTGGTCCGAATCGGTGCCGAGCTTGCAGCCTGCCCCGAGGGCTTCTCCTGCCGTGGATGAGTCTGCGTTGGCGGCGGGCAAGAAAGATAAAGACTATCGCCGGGTTCCTTTCAGATTGGGGCCCAACGTCTCCCACGTGAAGGACCCAATCCTCGCCAAGCAGATGATGGACTTCTATGTTCAGTCCTGCGACCGGCGAGAGGGGAGTGGGAGACTCCTCGGCGACGTCATCAGCACATCCTTCTCCAACCTCTATGCCATAAGTTTCCTCCTGTCTTGCTTCATTCATCCCGACATTTCTCACTGTCACGACTAACATGCTCTTTGATGCAGCAAGGTACGGAGCTCATCCTCATCCGGGACTTCTGCCGTAACTGGGCCAGGAGGGATAGAGAGCAGGAGGCGGAGCTCGAGTCCCTGAGGACCGAACTGGGGCAGAAGAACAACGAGGCCTGGGAGGCCAGTATGAAGGTCAAGAGCCTCACGGGCGAGGTCGCCAATGTCGAGCGGCTTAAGAGGGAGCTCGATGCGAAGAGGACTCGACTGAAGGAGCTCCGAGCCAAGTCGAAGATGGCGAGAGAACAGGCCATCTCTGCTGAGAAGAAGGCTGCGGCCGTTGAGCAAAGGGCCGTGAGGCGGAGGGGAAGGTTTCCACCGTCGCCAACTCGGTCGAGGCAGCGGAGAGAGGGATGGCTGAGGCGACCCCGCCGGGCTGAGCACGCGGAGGAGAAGTCGGCCGAGGCATCCCGCCAGGCAGAGGCCGCAAGGAAGGGGGTCGCCAATGTGGTGGCCAGTTTCAAGGCTTCCCTAGAGTACTTGGCGTACTTTAAGGAAGCGGCGACGAACTCCTTTTTCAAGGGGTTTGCCTACTGCCGGTCCCAGTTACGCGGCATCATCTCAGATAAGTGGATGGCCGCACTCCAACTCCCGAGCACAAAGGTTCCATCTCTGGCGCCGGCCACGACGGAGGAAAGCGTTACCCCTCCGCAGGTGGCCTTGGTTGAACCGCCCTGTGCTGAGCCAGCCCCGCAGGTGACGATAGCAGAATCGGCTCCCCAGGTGGTGGCAGCTGATCTGGCTCCAGCAATGGCAGCAGCTGAACCGGTTCCTCCAGCAGCGATTTCTGAAGAACGTGCCCCGACGGTGGAGGTTGAGGAGGGAGAGGTCCAGGTTGGGCGCCGTATGGGGAAGGCGCTGGTCTAGTAGAGTAGGACCCTTAGGCACTTGTAATTTTTCCTTTTTGTTGGTCCGGGCTGCCTGGCATGTCGGGGCCTGGGGAATAGTGTAATACTTTTGCAAAGTAATGAAGAGTATTTATATCAGCTCGACTCCTTTCTTTCTTGTCTTTGTGGTTCAAATGTCTCCTCTTTTCTCCTCTCTTTCTCTCTCTTTCTCTTTCTTCTTCTTTTTTGTGTAGGGAGATTAGAGAGGAAGCCTCCACTTTGTCAGGGCTCGGGTCTTTGATGCCTGAGAGCTGAGCTCGAAGACTTGTCTTCCGGAGAGCTGGGTCCCGGGTCTTGAGCTCAGGTCTCGAATGCCTTGGAGCTGGGCTCGAAGACTAGGTGCCGGAGACCTGAGTCCCGGGCTTGAATGCCTAAGAGCTGGGCTCAGGTCTTGGATGCCTTGGAGCTAGGCTAGAGGCTTTGGTGCCGGAGAGCTGGGCCCCGGGTTTGAATGCCTGAGAGCTGGGCTCAAGTCTTGGATGCCTTGGAGCTAGGCTCGAGGCTTTGGTACTGGAGAGCTGGGCCCCGGGCTTGAATGCCTGAGAGCTAGGCTCAGGTCTTGGATGCCTTGGAGCTAGGCTCGAGGCTTTGGTGCCGGAGAGCTGGGCCCTGGGCTTGAACACTTGAGAGCTGGGCTCAGGTCTTGGTGTCTTGGAGCTGGGCTTGAAGACTTGTCTTCCGGAGAGCTGGGCCCCGGGTCTTAGTCGCCTGAGAGCTGGGCTCAGGAATTGGTGTCTTTGAGCTGGGCTCGAAGACTTGCTAGCCAGAGAGCTGGGCCCCAGTCCAGGTTTGCTTGAGAACTAGGCTCAGGAGTTGGTGTCTTGGAGTTGGGCTCGGAGACTTGCTGGCTGGAGAGCTGGGCCCTGATCCAGGTTGCCAGAGAGCTGGGCTCAGGAATCGGTGTCTTGGAGTTGGGCTCGGAGACTTGTCTTCCAGAGAGCTGGGCCCCGGGTCTTGGTTGCCTGAGACTGGGCTCAAGAATTGGTTTCTTGGAGCTGGGCTCGAAGACTTGCTGGCCGGAAAGCTGGGCCTCGGTCCAGGTTTGCCTGAGAGCTGGGCTTAGGAGTTGGAGTCTCGGAGCTGGGCTCGAAGACTTGTCTTCTGGAGAGTTGGGCCCCGGGTCTTGGTTGCCGAAGACGAGGTTGAAGGGTGTTTTGCCCGTTGCCATCCTGGGCGTTATGTGGTAGGCCCACAGAACACTTGGAAGTTCTTCCGCCCATCTGCCCTTGGCTTGGTTCAGCCGGGTTCTGAGCCCTTGGGGGATGTTCCAGTTAGTCACCTCGGCTTCTCCATTCGTTTGGGGGTGAGCCACCGAGGTGAACTGATGTTGGATGCTGTGCTCGGCGCAGAACCCTTCGAATCCCCGGTTATCAAATTGTCGCCCGTTGTCGGTGATGATGCAGTTGTAGAGTCCGAAGCGACAGATGACTGACTTCCAAAAGAATTAGCGAACATTGGCTTCCATGATTCGAGCTAGCGGCTCCACTTCGACCCACTTGGTGAAGTAGTCAATCGTCACTAGCAGGAACTTCCGTTGCCCCGGTGTGGTGGGAAATGGCCCCAGGATGTCCATCCCCCACTGGGCGAAAGGCCAGGGGGATGAAAGTTCGGAGATCGACGTTGCCAGCTGGCGCTTTATGTGGGAATGGCATTGGCATTTGTCACACTTCAGGAGTGGGTAGGAGTGAGATCGGCGGTAAAGCTGGCCGTCCATCAGAACAAAACGGGAGGCCTTTTTCTTGACGAGGCCGGCTTCCCTGCGGTCCTCTGGTAAGGTGTCGTCCATGATGTACCTGACATACCTGTCCATCCAGCTTGGCTCGGGGGTTACTTGTTGCACCTCCTCTGGGCCCTCATAGCAGGTACTCGATGTAGGCACGCCCCAGCGACGAGTATGGCGGGGTCGTGAGTCTTAACAGTGCATCCGCACGAGCGTTCTTTCCACGAGGGATGTGGAAAATATGGAAGTGACGGAAGCCTGCTGTGCTCGAGCAGACCCTCTCCAAGTACTTCACCATCTGGGGATCTCTGGCCTCGTACTCTCCGGAGACTTGTTCGGCAACTAGTTAGGAGTCAGTAAACACCTTCAGGCTCTGTACACCCAGCTCGTAGGATACCTTCAGGCCCGCGAGGAGCGCCTCGTACTCCGCCTGGTTGTTTGTTGCGGCGAATTTGAAATGGAGAGCGCATTCCGTCACCACCCCGTCATAGTTGGTGAGGATGAGGCCTGCTCCGCTCCCGCCAGAGTTGGAGGCACCGTCCACATGGAGGATCCAGGGGTCCTCCCATGGTCCGGGCTCAATTTGATGCTCTGGGACCGTCTGCTCTGGCTCCTCTACGGGACCTGTGCATTCGACCACGAAGTCGACTAGGACTTGGGCCTTCTACGATGACCTAGGCCGATACGCGATGTCAAACTCGCTCAATATCAGGGACTATTTAGCCAGCCTCCCGGAAGTTTCGGAGCGGCTCAGTATGGTCCTTAGCGGCGATCAGTCACAACCGCAATGGGGTGTGCTTGGAAGTAAGGCCTGAGGCGCTTAGTAAATATTATTAGAGCAAAAATGAGTTTCTCGGAGCGAGTATACCTGATCTCTGCATCGTGAAGGATTTTGCTGGTGTAGTACACCGACTTCTGGGATCCGTCCTCGTCTGCACGGACGAGAACCGAGCTGACGGCTCCAGGTGTGATCGCCAGATAAAGCAGGAGTTCCTCCCCTTCCTCTGGTCTGGAGAGCAGAGGGGGAGAGGCTAAAAACTCCTTTAGTTCTTCAAAGGCTGTCTTGTACTCCTCCGTCCAGGTGAAGTCATGCATCTTGCACAGCGCCTTTAAGAAGGGAAGGCAATGGTCGGCCGATCTCAAGATGAACCAGCTCAGGACTGCAATCCGCCCCGTTAGGCACTGGACCTGCTTCTTGGATGTCGGGTGCTCCATGTCAACGATCGCCTGGACCTTCTTTGGATTTGCTTCAATGCCTCTCTGGGTGCATCCGTATCTGGTTGTACCCGGAAAATGCATCCATGAATGAAAGCAAGCGGTGCCTCGAGGTGGCATCCACCAACTGATCGATCTTCGGGAGAGGGAAGCTATCCTTCAGGCATGCCTTGTTGAGGTCGGTGTAGTCTACATAGATCCTCCACTTGCCATTGCTCTTCTTTACCATCACCATGTTCGCCAGCCAGCTCGGATACTGTACCTCATGAACGAAGTCGGCAGCAAGGACTTTGTCTACCTCCTTATTGATGGCCGCCTGCCTCTCCGGGGCGAAACTTCTCTTCTTTTGCCGAACTAGCTGGTGCTTGGGATCAAGGCTCAACTTGTGAGTGATGATGTCAGGAGGGATACCTGGCATGTCCGTCGCCGTCCAAGCAAACACATCTACGTTCGCCCGCAGGAACTCCAACAGGTGGGCCCTCTCCTTGTCTGGCAGTTGGGCCCCGATCTGCACCGTCTTCGCCTGGTCAACTCCGAGCGGATAAGATAGCAGGCATTCGATCGGGCCTCCCCTGGGATCTTGAGCCCTTTAGTAGAGATCGTCCGCCCTAGGGTCGCCCTCCGAGGCCTTGGCCCCAGGGAGGGTTTGAAAACAATGCTGCACCGAATGGGGTGTTCCCCTTATCACCCCGATGCCATAATGAGTTGGGAACTGTACAAGCAGTCTCTTGGTGGAGACGACGGCGTCGAGCAGGTTGAGCCCGGGTCGGCCCAGAATCGCGTTGTAGGCTGAAGGAAGTCTAGCAACCGTGAAAGTCACCATGACTGTGCTCTACCGAGGTGGGATCCCGGCAGTGACTGGGAGAGTAATTTCTCCCTCCACCCTTATAGAATTACCTGTGAAACCAACAAAGGAAGTGTGCACAGGTTTTGAGTTGAGCAGGAGAAAGATTCATCCTGGAGAAAGCATCGTAGAAAAGAACATCTGTGGAGTTTCCACTATCAACCATGATGCATTTTACAGGATGCTTCGCGATCATTATCTCGACGACCATGGCATCATTATTTACATTTTTTTCTCTGTCTTTCTCTTCTTTCATAAAGGGGAGTACATTTTCAGAATGCCCTGCCCCCCGAGCCTTCTTGGGCGTGCACTTGGCTCCCCAGCATATCATACCTACCGGCCTCTCTGTAGGACGATTGTCGATCGCCGGAACTGGCGGGAGAGCGACGAGCACCTTAGGTTCTGCTTGAGGTCAACCCCCCACAAACCTTTCGAGGTAGCCCCTCTTGATAAGCTCTTCAATTTTTCACTTGAGATTGCAGTATTCCTCGATGTCGTGGCCATGGTCGCGGTGGAAGCGACAATACTTCATTTTGTCATGGCCAGTGGATGGCTTCATCGGAGGCGGGCACCTCAGATAATTCTCGCCTTCGATCTTCATGATGATCTTCGTCCTCAGGGCGAGGAGGGGGGTGTAACTCCCTTCAGAGATGGGAGCGCCTCTTGGCCTCGGTCCTTGCCGGGAGCTCGGAGCTGGTGGTCCTGGCTTCAGCATCCCGGATGCTTCGACGGGGGTCGACTTCTTTAGCGGCTTCCCGTCGAGCTCCCGCCTCATACGATCCGTCTTCTCGGTGCGGATGTACTTCTGATCTCGGAGGAGGAGCTCGGAGTAGGTCTTCGGGGGCTTCTTGTCGAGCGAGTAGGTCAAGCGGGAGGTCTTGAGCCCTCGCTTCAAAGCCAATGTGGCAGCCTTGAAACGGGCCACGTAGTCCTGCAGTGGCTCGCGGTCCTACTGCCTGATGGAGAAGATGATGTCTTCCTCTCGTGGCATCTTCCGATAGGTATCGAAGTGGGCCACGAACCTCTGCCCTAGCTGGGAGAAGGAGTTCATGCTCTTCGGCTCTAGGCGGGTGAACCACACCCGGGCTGCTTTCCGGAGTGTAGCAGGAAAGGCGATGTAGAGGAGGGCGTCGATGGCCCCCTAGACCCTCATGAGGGCCCGGTAACTTTCCAGGTGGTCCAGGGGGTCGATGGTCCTGTCATAAGGATCCACCTGCAGCATACGAAACCGACCTGGGATTGGCTTCCCTTGGATCTCTTGGGAGAATGGGGGACAGGCGTCGTAGCCCGAGCCACTTCTGGATCGTGCAGGTTCCCTCGGGAAGGGGAGTCTCCCACACGGTTGGCGGAGGCTTCTCTCGCTCGCGTCATCACCATCCTCCAGATGGACTTGCTTGCAGAGGGACCAGCCCTTCGGAGCAAAAAGGGTCCTTCTTATAGTTAGCCATTTGGTCCCCCCTTCCTGGTGTACTAATCTGTTGCCGCCAAGATCGTCGTGGCCCATAGCTGCTGTGGACATCGGACCGCCAATCGTCTTCCCGGACGCTCTCCGTGCCTCGAGACCTGCAGAAAACAGCATTAGAGACCCGGGTCAGGGATTCCGACGGGGGCGCTCCGACGGTCAAGTCAATGACGATCCAGGGGAATAGATCCTCCTGGTTGAGCCCCTCTTGATGGACTCCATGCTAGGAGGAGTGAGAGTGGTGTGAATAGAAGTTAGAACGGGCTGGGAGAGATGGTGGCCGAGGTGGAATGCTTCTCCTGTGTGTCCTCTCCCCATTTCTCAGTCGCCCGCATGATTGGTCTTGTATTTTTTGGCTTACTCTTGCTAGTTTTTTTAGTTTGGCCTGCCTCGGGATCTTCCCTGTGTTGGCAGGCGCGTGCGGCGAGATACCATGCCGTGGACGGGACGTCTTTCCTGACATGCGATAGGGGAAGCTTCCATGCATTTTGACATTCCCTCCGGTCGCCCCATACCCCGAAAACTTTGCAGAGCCTCGATCGGAGGGCCGCCGCCCTCGGGATTCATGCCCTCTGGCTGGCCCCCCTCTCCTGGTAGTACGGGTGGTTGGTGGAGGGCATGGTGACTTGGTCAGGGAGCTTCCTTCCCTTCTGGTGTAAGTGGCAGCGGCGGACATTATTGCGGCATGGCGTGCACTACTTCGCGACCCTCGGGAGGCCCGCCGGTGTCCTTGGTGGGGAGGTGCCGCTTCCTTGACGGTTGGTGCCCTGGCCGAGATGGCGGCCGAGCTGGAGAGCAGGACTAAGCTCCGTCGGGCTCGACCTCGAAGGGGCTCCACGTGGCGGAGGAGGGCTGAGCTCGACTCTGGACCGTGGAACTCTGCTTCGAGGGGCTCGATCTGAGGAGGTCGCTTAGCTCCAGCCTAGGCATCCCAATCTCGCGGGAGCCGACCTGGCGGAGGACGATGCTCGATCTTGGCAGGCGGCCTCGACGTTCTAAGGGAGCTCGACCCGACAAGGAAGCTCAGCCTGAAAAAGGAGTCCGGGAGGAGATATCCATCGTGGCAGCATACTCCGACATGGCATCTGACAGGCATTCCACATCAGCGATCCTGCCACATCAATCCCTATGTACCAATAATAATAATAACAATAATAGCAATAGCAACTATAATAATAATAATAATAATAACATAATAATATTATTAATATTAATATTAACAATATTATTATATAATATTATATTATTATTATATTATTATTGTTGTTGTTATTATTATCAGTAGGGTCTCGATTGACACTGCTGATATGTTCATGTATTGCATTAATCCTTAGCTATCGTATCAGTCCATCAGGTGACCAGTAGCAGTACCAAGTAATTAACATAGCTTGGTTCAAATAGTTATGTGCTCAATGCTTATCACTGAAAAAGCAACAAATTTGATAAAATTATGCGAGTATTTAGAGTCAGGCCTCTTCAAAAGAATAATGCCACAATTAACCACTTGCATTTCGCATCTTGAACTAGCTATTAAATAATATATATACACAACTAGGAGCTTACTAGGATGTGAACGAGCACCGTGAACCAACTTCGTTCATTTATATAATGAGATTGTGTAAACAATGTTATACACGTATGGGGGTTATGTAAAGGTTTTCCTGGAAGGAAAGGAGCAATCTAATTCACTCGTGAATGATGTTGAACATTCCCAAGCTCTGTTAAGTTCATCCAAGCACATGATTTTGCACTACAATGCACTCGCAGTATCATTATGATTTTAAGCATTAGATTCTTCCTAAGCCAATAATAGCTGTCGAGCATTACATCTAATAAAATTGACCACCTTAGAAAAATTTTGAAAGAACTCGGCAAGATGAGCAAAAAGCCATAGAGACTACCTTTAAAATTGATGGATTTTGGTAAATCCTGGAAAGGCAGAAAAGGATAGTTTCTTAGATCAACAAACTGCAATATATAAAATAATTTAAGGAATACTCTTAGATGAATGTTCAAAAGCATCCATGTATAATGTTGCTCCCTTCTTTCTTGAAAAATTTTTATAAAACCCCCATACATGTACAATGTTGTTTACACAATTTCATTGTATAAATGAACGAAGTAGGTTCATGGTTGCCCATTTACATCCTAGTAAGCTCATAGCTGTGTATATATATTCTCCAATAGCTAGTTTAAGATGCGAAATGCAAGTGGTTAATTATGGCATTATTCTTTGAAGTGGCCTAACTCCAAATATTCGCATAATTTTACCAAATTTGTTGCTTTTTCTATGATAAGTATTGAGCACGCAACTATCTGAACCAAGCTGTGTTGATTACTTAGTACTGCTACTGGTCACCTGATGGAGTACACTACTAGTTCATTGGATTGATGCGGAAGCTAAAGATTAATGCAATACATGAACATATCTGTAGTGTCAGTCGATCCCCTACTGATGAATTTAGAGGCAATTTGATGGGCGATCTTTGACTTTTCCTTCAACCATTTTATCAAGCAATGTAGTGTATATAGGCAAACGTAGAAACTTTGAAATAAAATCAGTTCTTTCCAGCAGGACAATAATGTCATGAATTCTGATGCAACATAGTGCTAGTCTAGAAGTTTCTTGTGTGTAGCCCATGTAGGTCCTAAATCTGCAATTCCAATTGAGCCAACGGACCAGAACTACTGTCGGAGCTCAACCTTAGACGGGAGCTCGGCCTCAACTGGGAGCTCGACCTCGGCCGGGAGCTCGACCTCGACCTCAGATGGGAGCTAAACCTCGACCTCAGACGGGACCTTGACCTCGGCTAGGAGCTCGACCTTAGATGGGAGCTCCACTTCGGACGGGAGCTCGACCTTGAATGGGAGCTCGACCTTGGCGCTTGTATGGTAACCATGTCTAGTTGGCGCCTTCTGCCAGCCTGATTGCTAGCTGGGTCAGACCAGGATCCACATCAGCGGTTGCGCCACATCATTCCTCATATGTTTCACAATCGTTGGGGGCCGGGGACTGCAACGACAATCCCTCCTCTTCTCTCCTCTTCCCGTCCTCATCTGTGTCGATGCAGTCAGGATTCGGGGCCAAGTCGGCGTTCTTGAGGAGCTCGAGCGCTGGCTGACACTGCTGAAGGACCGCCTCGAGGGTTTTCCGCCGCACCCGTATCTGCTCCTTCGTGCCCCAGTAGAGGCGCGGTGGACTCCATGGGGCCTCGACGACAGAGTGCGAGGTGGTCGCCTCCGCCTCCTCCATGAAGGCCTAACCCAAGGGCTTCATGGAGGGGGCGGAGGCGACCACCTCGCACTCTGTCGTCGAGGCCCCATGGAGTCCGCCGCGCCTCTATTGGGGCACGAAGGAGCAAATACAGGTGCGGCGAAAAACCCTCGAGGCGGTCCTTGAGCAGTGTCAGCCAGCGCTCGAGCTCCTCAAGAACGTCGACTTGGTCCCGGATCCTGACTGCATCGACGCGGATGAGGACGGGAAGAGGAGAGAAGAAAAGGGGGAGGAGGGATTGTCGTTACAGACCCCGGCCCCCAGCGATTGTGAAACGAATGAGGTATGATGTGGCACAACCGCTGATGTGGATCTCGGTCTGACCCAGCTAGCAATCAGCTGGCAGAAGGTGCCACCTGGACATGGTCATTAGACAAGCGCCAAGGTCGAGCTCCCATTCGAGGTTGAGCTCCCGTCCGAGGTCGAGCTCCCGTCCGAAGTTGAGCTCCCATGAGAGGTCGAGGTCGAGCCCCGGCCGAGATCGAGCTCCCGTCCGAGGTTGAGCTCCCATGAGAGGTCGAGGTCGAGCCCCGGCCGAGATCGAGCTCCCAACTGAGGTCGAGGTCGAGCTCCTGGCCGAGGTCAAGCTCCCGGTTGAGGTCGACTTCCCATCTAAGATCGAGCTCCCGTCTGAAGTCGAGCTCCCGTTCGAGGTCTAGCCCCGTGTTACTCAAGGAAGCTGCACCTTCTACAGAAGAACGCTCTGCTAGGGCATGCCATCTGCACCCTCTACGGAGAGCACTCTGTCAGGGCATGCCGCCTGCACCTTCTACGGATAGATGCTCGCCAGGGCCCGCTGCCTGACCTTCTGCGGAGAGATGCTCCGCCAAGGCATGTCGCTTGCACCTCCTGCAGAGAGATGCTCCATTAGAGCGTCGAGCCCTGCAGTACACTATCGGCACTTTCTTTGGAAAGGCACTCCATCCAGGGCATCGCACCTTGCAATCCACTACTTGCACTACCCGAAAGAGGAATGTTTTACTTGAAGTCTCAGACCCTGCAGCATCTCCCACCAGGCTAGTGCTCCGCCAAGTCTCCAAGCATGGCAGCACGACACCCATAAGAGGAAGAGTCCTGTCAGGGTGTCAAGTCCCGTGGCACGCCACTTGCACTCACCGCAGTAAGAACGCGCACTTCACAGTACTCTGCTTGCATGGCAAAAGCTTCCTAGTTGTGCTCCATCCACAGGAGCCGTATCGAGAGAGCTTCCGACCGAGGCCCTAAGCCCCCACCAGATGAAACACGCTTCTATAAGAAGCTTGAAGGGGCCTTCAGCAAAAGAAAAGCGCAAGCACAAGCAAGCAAAGAGAAGCTGAGGCAAGGGTAAAAGGAACATCCAAAGACTCTCCCGAGAGCTCCCACTTTTCTAGCTTCTACTCTATCTTCAAAAAATCCTTTGAACGTAGAGACCATTTTGGGCTCTACGATGGAGGATCTGTTCTCCTTGATCGCCGCTGACTTGATCGTCGGAATGCCTCCACCGTAATTCCCGTCCCGGGTCTCCTTTTTTTCAGGACTGGTTGCACTAGGAGATCTCCAGGAAAGAAGTCCACTCAACCCAACCATATCAGAGCTGCAGGCCATGGTGATCTAGGCGGCAACAAGGTAGATCTCGAGTTTTTCTAATTCTTGATTGAATTTTCTTTTTGATCCACAATTGATAATGCGAAATGGTGGATAGCATTAAATTCTAATAGTTTTTGTATAATTTATTCTATTATGTTATAAAAGTTGAATCTTGTCAGGACAGGTTCTATAATTGGGGTAGAAGGTGATGCATTATATTTTACAAATCTTTCTTTGATGCAAAACGTAAAGAGGATTTGGTTTTGATTTCTGTGAATAAAATAATTTATGTTTTAGAGCTGAGGTAGCAGAATTTCATCAGAAGTCTTCTAGTAACAAAATTTACATGTTTGCGATATTGTTTGAAACTGCATATAATGTTGGTGGATACTCTTCAAAATTTCAAATTATTTATGGAGGATCCAACCCCAAATTATTGAATGTTCCAACCTTTGGTTAGCAGGCAATAATAGCAGTAGTAGCTATAATAAAAATAATATTATAATGATAATATTAATAATAATATTATATTATATTATATTTATATTATAAGATTATTATTATTGTTGTTATTATTATTATCTGTAGGGGATCAACTGACACTGCTGATATGTTCATGTATTGCATTAATCCTTAGCTGTCGTATCAGTTTAATGAACTAGTAGTGTGTTCCATCAGGTGACCAGTAGCAGTGCCAAGTAATTAACATAGCTTGGTTCAGATAGTTGCATGCTCAATACTTATCACTGAAAAAGCAACAAATTTGATAAAATTATGCGAGTATTTGATGTCATGCCTCTTCAAAGAATAATGCCACAATTAACCACTTGCATCTCGCATCTTGAACTAGCTGTTAAAGATATATACACAACTAGGAACTTACCAGGATGTGAACGGGCAACTATGAACAAGATGTGAACGGGCAACTATGAACCAACTTCGTTCATTTATACAATGAGATTGTATAAACAATGTTGTACACGTATGGGGATTCTATAAAGATTTTCCTAGAAAGGAGGGAGCAATCTAATTCACTCGTGAATAATGTTGAACGTTCCATAGCTCTGTTAAATTTTTCCAAGCACATGATTTTGCTCTACAATACATTGGCAGTATCACTATGATATTAAGCATTGGATTCTTCCCAGCCAATAATAGCTGTCGAGCATCACATCTAATAAAATTGACCACCTTAGAAAAATTTTGAAAGAACCCGGCAAGATAAACAAAAAGCTATAAAAGTTGCCTTTAAAATTGCTGGATTTTAATAAATCCTAGAAAGGCAGAAAAGGATAATTTCTTAGATCAACAAATTGCAAACTTATCAAATTTGTTACTTTTTCGGTGATAAGTATTGATCACACAGCTATCTAAACCAAACAGTGTTGATTACTTGGTACTGCTACTGGTCACCTAATGGAACACACTACTAGTTCATTGGACTGAGTTGTAACAAAGGATTAATGCAATACATGAACATATCAGTAGTGTCAATCGATCCTCTATCGATGATGATAACAATAATAATAATATTATTATTATTATCATATTATGATTATTATTGTTATTGCCTTTTCTTTTCAAGTAGCATTTCTTGCATGGATGCTTTTGAACTTTCGTCTGAGAGTATTCCTTAATTATTTTTTCTAGATTGCAGCTTGTTGATATAAGAAATTGTTTTTTTGTCTTTCAAGGATTTACCAAAATCTAGCAATTTTAAAGGCAGCCTCTGTGGCTTTTTGTTTATCTTGTCGGGTTCTTTCAAAATTTTTCTAAGATGGTCAATTTTATTGGATGTGATGCTCGATAGCTATCATTGGCTAGAAAGAATTCACTGCTTAAAATCATAGTGATGCTACCAATTCCTTGTTGAGCAAAATCATATGCTTGGGAGAACTTAACAGAGCTCTCCTTTCCAAGAAAAGCTTTACGAAACCCATATACGTGTATAACATTGTTTACACAATTTCATTGTATAAATGATGTTCATGATTGTCCATTCACATCTTGGTAAGCTCCTAGCTATATATATATATTCTCCAACAGTTAGTTCAAGATGCGAAATGCATATGGTTAATCGTGGCATTATTCTTTGAGGTGGCCTGACTACAAATACTCGCATAATTTTATCAAATTTATTGCTTTTTCAGTGATAAGTATTGAATACACGACTATTTGAACCAAAGCTGTGTTAATTACTTGGTACTGCTACTGGTCACCTGATGGAACACACTACCAGTTCATTGGACTGATGCGGCAGCTAAGGATTAATGCAATATATAAACTGCAGATCCCCTGCTAATGAATTCATAGGCAATTTGATAGGTGATCTTTAACTTTTCTTTTAACCATTCTATCAAGTAATGTGGTGTACATGGGCAGATGTAGAAACTCTGAAATAAAATTCAGTTCTTTCCGGCCAGACAATAATATCATGAATTTTGATACAACATAGTGCTTGGCCAAAAGTTTCTTGTGTGTAGCCCATGCAAGTCCTAAATTTCCAAATCCAATTGAGCCAATGGACCAGAAGTACAGTTGCTAGCTTTTTCTCAGTATGAGAAAGGTGGCAGGATTACTGTATTGCTTCTTGAAGAACAAACAGGAATGCAGCAATCACCGTTTTCAGCATAAATATATTGAATGTATGAGCAAGCAAAGTTAAGCAGCTCAATGGCATTCTTCTCATGCAATGAAGTTCCATGTTTGATCCAAGATGATTGCAATCTCGCCATTGTTCTCACCCAAAAAAATAGAAAGGAAAAGGAGAAGACATAAAATACATCTGTATGCAGGGGAGGACATGAATTTGTAAAAGTCCACTTTAGAAAAGGATTACTTAATTTTTAAATTCCAATGAAAGAATGAATGAACACAAAAATAGGGATAAAACACCAAGACTATTTACATGAGGGAATGTTACTCTATCTTGACCTGGCAAAGCTATACAAGTATATACATAAGAGGAACAATCAGTTACACCTATGCTTTGCACAAAAATCCATCCACAAACACCGTACACCTGATGTTTAAAATTACAAATCTTAAATTAGCGCTCTATATCCCAACCTCCTCCAGCAATAATGTGATGACAAAACTGAAATCAAGAGCCTTTTTCATTGGAGACAAGCACTCAGAGTGGTGTCGAATGGTAAATTCTAGAGCACGATATCTCTTGGATGCATCCATTGCAGCAGCAGACAATAGGTTGAGAACTCTCAGATTTTGAAATCAATGGAAGGAAAATGCAAATATAAGTCATCTTGGTGGAAAATGTGTTTTATTTGAATATATTTCTGAGATGAACCATGGTTTGAAATTGCGTTAATATACTTAGTTACATTATGCACTTAGATTCAAAATCAGGAATGAGTTTGTGCGACTTAATGGAACCAATATGCTCTTCAATTTAATCACATGCACTTTTGTTTATCCCTTTGTCTCACCCCCACCCCCCAACTTGCATGCCCACAGTAGGTGTGCGTGCAAATTTTGATTGCAAATCCAAGCCGGCAGGGCTTTCGTGAAGGTTTTTATCATCTTTCGAGTTTGAATTTTAATTGTTTTGCATGATTTATATACAGACATGGGATGTTTGGTTTATTCTTCTGTTGGATTACCTCGTCCTCTTGTAATTAGCTACCCTCGATTTATGGATCACGATATCTTTATTATTTAACAGCAAGATCTTGCCTACCTTCACTCCAAAAAAAAATTGCAACCATCTATCTGGTAGTACACACATTGTTTCCTTTCCAAAAGATCCAGCAAAAATTAGAAGAAGACAATATTGCTTACAATGTTGAGGAGCTGCTTTAGATGAAAGGCATTGTCATTCTTTGGTTTGAGATTCGATGACATCTTGGTAACTGTCTCATGGATGATACCTAGAACGGAGTGAGAACCAAAGTATATTAGTCTAACAGAAGATATCTTATTGTAATAATGCATTATTTAGGTGCTAATAAGAAAAGCCAGATAGTTCAGAAATTGATTTTGGTGAAGTGATTACTTTGGCTAGTTGAGCAGATATTCTGCAGTGCAAAAGCAACTCTGAAGTATGCCACCTCCATGCACTTGTATGAAAGAACAGAAAGTTCAATTTTTCCATTATTCTCACTAGTTTCTGCACAATACCTGCATTTAAAGCATGATTTCAAGTCAATGAATTGATGTTACTTAAAAATCATTTAGATTGTGATAATGCAAGCATTCAAAGCATGAAAAATATATTATAGAGGAACATCTAAATAGGGTAGTTAATGGGCTAGTTTTTGCTATGAACATCCAAAAACATAGACAGACTAATTTGGCACTACACGCAAAGAAAACATAAGGTAGTGTGTTCTTGATGTACGTCCAACAAGAAGGGCATCATACAGAGTAAATGGTTTGCTGTTTTCATGCATCCACTTTATTTTTCAGAAAAATATCAAGGTGCTTTAATTTCTTATGGATTCGCAAAGGTGAAGCAGTGGTTTTCCAATTCATCAGCAAGGACATAAAGACTAGTTTAGAATCCTAATGTAGATATGTTATCACTTTAACACCACAATTGTCCAACTAACCTTGTTCAAGCAGTTCTCTAGGTTAGAATAAGCTTTTCAGCAGCATAAATGTTATAACTACACCGAGCCAAGAATTATCCCACATTCGTTTGGTAAACTGAAAATTAGCATGTTATACTTCAAAGAAGCGTTTGAATGACTTACTTGAAAAGCTTTGCTGCATCGATGTAGCAATGAAATGCATCCAGAGCATCCTTTGATCTTGATCTTGGAACTGTGCAGCACTCAAGCAAGTATGCACCTTTCAAAAATTTCAATCCAGCATGGAGGTAGATCTCAATGACCTCAACTTCATCACCAGCAGTCTGCAACCTTTTAAACATCATAAGTGATATTATATAAATTCAAATAGGAATAGAGACTAAACAAAGAATAAAAAGAAGCATGAAAATTCTCCAAACCTTCAATCGATCAGCTGAACTTCTCAGCTTTTCAGCTTCAGATAGAGCGAATATTGCCAAACTATCATCCAAATGATCCAGCCGATCATAGGATTTTTTCAGGCTTATTGTTCTCTTTCCACTTTTATTGGCATCATGCCCGGCATTGTAATTTCCATAACTCTGTGATGACCAAAACTAGTAGGAATTAATTTTCCAAAACCTAAAGATGATACCATGGCATAAATAAAATAAACGAACTGAAAAAATTACTGAAAGGAGCAATAACTACCTTTTTGAAAGGAAGTTAATCAGAGACAGGGCAAGCGTAAACCCTAAACTATAGAGCAAGAGTATTTTTGCAGGGTGCCGCACAAAAAGGAAAAAACGTGCCATATTCACCAAACGTCTGGCCCTGCAAAAACAAAAAAAAAAATTATAACAGGTGATGCTAAAATTATACATGTTAAATCTTGATAAATGAAATTCTTGCAAACAAGGTTTTCTGTACCATCCTGAACCATTCGGCTTGGGGCATACTATATCATATCAGCAAAGAGCCGGTACGGTTTAGTCATTTACAAGGTTTTCTGTACCATCCTGAACCATTCGGCTCCGGGAATACTATATCATATCAGCAAAAAGCCGGTACGATTTAGTCATGAAAAATGATCCGAAAATCTGGATTATTCAAAAAAAAATCTTGTATTGAATCGGTATGGTATGGTATCGGTGCATTTTGCTTGATTCAATCTGGTTCGGGCCTGATTCGGTTCAGTTCGGGTATGATTCAAGTTAAATATATAATGTAACCAGGAAAAGAAATTTTTCTTAATTTCATAGGCCCGGTATAGAATCCGATATGGTACTGTATCATATCGATCGATGATCGGCATGGGATCCGGTATCGGTTTTAGTATTTCTTGCTTGTAAATATATTCAAGCTAATAGACAAGATAAGGGAAAATAAAGACTTCTTGATCAGGTGAGTGATTAAAACCGGGCAAAGTAATGGAAGGGGCACTACAAAAATATTCAGAGTTCCCAACGCTTTTTTCTACATTTCCCGACGCTTTAAAGCGTCGGAAAAAACATTCCCGACGCTTTAAAAAGCATGGAAAAAGCATTACTACGTGAAGAGTGGAAAAGGGTTTTTCCAATGCTTTTTAATAGCATCAGAAATAACTTTATTCCCGATGCTTAAAATCATCGAGAATAAGCCGAGATAAGGTTATTCCCGATGCTTTAAAGCATCGGGAATTCCATTTTTTTTAAAAAAAATAAATTAATTATTTTTTAACCAGCGTGTGGCTTGTCGTAACCGATGATAACGTAAACATGGGGATTATTAATTATTATGGTAAGCCGTGGTAACAATTATTGGTTACCGTTGCATGCTTTTGCTCCAGGTCATAACAAAATTAACAATGCAAGCAAGCCAAAAAGCAGCTGATACGTACATACATACCCCTCCCCCATGTACCAACATTTCGATTTTCTTAGAGGAACATTAATTAAGAGTGCTACCAACGCCGAGCGATCGATGTATGATCCCCAGTTGAAATTAATGAGTTCTATAAATCAAGATGCTTAATTAATACTACTAGCATTTCTGATAACTCATCCTTGATGCTTTCCGCTAGTTTCCTCCAAAAAGGCTGTTGATCTGGTTGGACATCTATCCTCATTTAATTCAGCTAGCTAAACAGTCAAACTAGAATTTTAAGATGGCAAATCCGAGCTTGTATAATGTAAAGACTATTAGAGTGTTTAATTAACATAGAACCGACCTTGTTGCTAGAAAGAAATGCCCTCGGGTTCCATGTAATTTTTTCCTTGATATAGTCTCTACATTTGTCCTGTCAACTCATATGGTTTGTGATAAACGTTTTTAATTTCCGTTACATAGCTTAGGAGGGGTTAATTCCACCTTCTATTAACACCTTCCAGGTTTAATGAAATCGAAGAGATTGCAAATGCAACTTAGAATCTAACCTCCATCTTCTTATCCAACAGGTAAAACCAATTAAACAGGCATTTGGTTGTATACTAATTCGAGGAGTTAATAAACACTCATATATATATATATATATATATATATCAAGCAATTCACCAAGTGATCAATCAAACATTTTTCTTACCTACTAACCTGAGGCATTTGGTAAACTTTTTGTAGATGAGTTTAGAGAAGGAATGCCTGACAAAGAAGAAAACGTATTAAGTTTCCAAAAAAATGATATTGAATTAATGATTCAAACAAGAAAGAGGAAAGTATGCGACATTGAATTGAAACGCTTATTATCCACACAGTTCAGGATTTGGGCACTTATGAACCAGGACAAACTTCTCCTAGATGTGTAGGCTCTACTAAGATGTGATGTGGGATCGAATAAAATGGTTTTCAACCGAGCCTTCCTGATTGCTGCAAGCATGTCGAATATTCTATGAACCAATTATATGCAATACAAACAAAATTAAGAAGACCTCCAGCTGTTTCTTTGCATGTGACAAGTGCCAATATTTGCGCCAAGGAACCACAATATACAATATTTGTGCCAATATTCATCACGCAGCCATTGAACAAGTAGCCACCTAAGATACAAGATCAATCAACACTGTATACACAACCTCATTCATATTACTCAGCATCTTAACCAGATGTGAAGTTGGGAGATAAATCATGCCCGTGGATTTAGGAGAATGACATTGCATATAATCAATAAAAATTGTCATCATCCACCTAGAAGATCACACTCTCCTCCATTCGAACCTGCACAAACAATTGATCATTCATCAATGACTACAGTCTTGTTATGGTCTTATATTAATTAAGGACACAAACGAATCTAGGGCTATGTTTCTTGAAGCAGCAGAGCTTACATCATAGAAAGTCCGATACTGGTATTGAATAATGGCCCTGATCACTGCTCTGGTGGCCCAGTTGAGGATTGCTTCCAACAAATTGCAGGGAGTGCATGTCTGCCAACAAAGTTTTGAGCAAGCACCTTGGCATTAAAGGTTCAGTCTCTTGTGTGCCTGCTGAAACAAGCATGGTTGAATAAGCGGAAACCTGCCACATTCGAAACCAACCAAGCCTATAATGCATAATACTGGAGGGTGATCTTCATTTCTTAGAATTTGGACATTAAAATCTTTTCATTCATGATTACTCATCACTGTTAGCAAATGTACAGAGGAGGCCGGCAACCATGGAGAACCACTCGAGCTGGATAGAGGAGATCAATTGATGAAGCAAAAGCAAACCAGAAGATTCTTTTACTACAATATAATCTCAATTCTGATAACTACTTTCCCATAATATACTTAAGCTGAGAAAAGAAGATTGACCACAGCAAAAGCAACCCAGGGGATTCTTCCTTCTCTGAGTTATGCTGAACAATACCAGCTATAATATAAATACTGGAAACAATTAGCAGAAGGAAAAGAAAAAAAAGGATAAAACTAAATATCAGTGCAGTGCAATGGCTTCAACTGAAAAAGAATGGCAGTAATCATGCGAAGCTTGTCTATCAAGACCACAAATTTAAATAAGACAACTGCACAGTTGAACCAAGAATCCGCAATAAATTATAATAAAGAAAAACAGGAGATAAAGATTTGAACAGAACCAAATCATAAGTGCAAGGCAGTAATCAAGTTGCAGGAGGAAAAATTAACTGATGGTCAAGTACAGAGGGAATTGGTTATTTCTAGAGGCATGCCTCCAACTTAAATCAGGCTACTATGAGTGTAATTATAGAAAACCTTAGATGTAAGCTTACGAGGTATTAGATTTACTTCATCTGGTGTAAAGTTTCGAGTGCAATAGATATGAACCTACGTAGCTCTTGTAATTATAATGCTCCCTAGTTTTTTATCTTTATTCACCTCTGGCACACCTTTTCTTAAAAGAAATTCCAGAATAGACACACTTATGACTCATCTGAAGTCCCATGATCATAGAAATCATATATTTGATACTCCTGCCACAATTACATCATATTTCCCATGTAACACAAATCCATCAACTTCATGACTATCCATTTTCTTCTCCTACTTGTGCAAGATACACTGTCAAGAAACAAATTTTATTCATGTGAAAGCATTAAAGAAAACTAAACATTATTCGCAAAACTTAATTATCCGCATATTATCTAAAACAGAAGCACAAGGTTAACACCTTATCCTTAGTATGGCTACATAACATCAATGTAAGTTGTCTACAAATATTTATAAGTTGTAAGATGAAAGATTATCTAAGTCTTCCTCCATAGACTCAATGAAGAGAAAGAATTAATACAGAATACCTGAGGTTGCATATAGTTCATTCCTTGAGTAAAAGATCCTTGTTGACCCATCTGTTGATTTCATATACAAGTCAAATTTGAGAAATATAAAACGAAGATAATGAAATCTTCCAAAAAAAATAATTCGGAGAATAACCGATACCCCTTGGGTACTTGGACCAGGTTGAGTTCCAGCTTGAAGACCTGCTGCATCTTTCCTAGCAGAGCTGTCTCCACCTTTTGCAGATACCTTACCATCGCCCTGTCAAATTACTCAAAATAATATCATGTCCAAATATAGACCCCTATAAAGGACACATATGATAGTCCTAAAGTCATTGCCTACATTGAAGCAAATTCAGACACAATTAATCATTGAAATTGACATCCATTTCTGGCATGAACAAATGTGAATATTGAGTTTACTTTAGCAATGGTAATGGCATGTTTAAATGACCAACCAACCAACCACATTATATCAACCAAGTGAGAATGTTTGGAAAGATGAAGCTAGAAGGCTCAGGTGGAGGGATTCTGCATCCCAATGTTCATGGTATCACTAAAAACTTTATAAATGGAATCCTGACTGCCAAAAGAGTTGAAATAATTGCCTTCTTGAACCCCTCCCACTTTTCTTGCTCTACCTAGCACCTCCCAGGCTCCCACATGCATGGAAAACATTCCATGTATAAGATAAGGCCCTCACATTTGATGCGAACAGATATGTACAAGAATCAAACACAAGATTGCAGAAGAAAAAAAAACGAAATGAACAACTTGTGGCTCATCAGTTTGATGAAATCAATCTGGAAAATCAAATATATAGGAACAATGAATTTTTAGCCACTGGCACCAGAACAGATTAATAGAAATATACATTTAAAAATATATGAATTCAGATTTCATTTTATACCTTCAAAAACATTCTAATGGAACAAAAATTTATAAGATCAAATCTCTCATTGGGATCCAATTCAGACATATTATTTTTATATGTAATCAACAAAACATAGACATCAACGAAGAAGCAAAATGCAAACATTGCAAATATTAAGCAGGTTATAGCTATTCATTGTACCACTGCTAATTCCTAATGATGCAATAAAGGACAGAACACTGAAGATGTGAAGCACATAAAAAGTAAACAGGCACATGGCATATGAATGAGAAAAAGAAAAAGTTATTACCTCCATCTGGAATATCATATCCGCCCCGAAATCCATGCAAAAGGAACCGAAAATAAGCAAAACCTTTATTAGCCCCATGAAGATAAAATAAAGCACTAGAAACCCAACGCAACCTCACAAATCTTGGCTGATAATTAATCTAGATAATTCCTGAATCAAATTATCAACAAAAATATTGCCCCAAAAAAAGAGAGAAAATATTAATCAAAGAAATACCTCTATATTTTTGTAGGTACAGCTTCAGCGGCTCGATGTAATCTTCGAATCCCAACGTTGCCATCGTCCAGAGCAAATCATCGCCATTGATCGTCTTCCTCTTCTCCCTCTGGCACTCATCGCTGGCTCTGCATCACACAATCATTTAATCAATACGAAAGCAAAAACAGAAAACAAATTAATTACAAGAAACTATACAAGAAATTATAGGATATGAGAGACATATAGAAGGGGAAAGAGAAGGGGAGCGAAGAACGATCCGAACTCGCTGGTAATAAAGCTGATGAACTCAGAGACGCACTCCTGGACGGTCTCCTTGGCGTCCTTGGCGATCTTGGCGTTGGCGGGGAGGGCCTTCTTCATGATGCGTCTGATGTTGGCGATTGGGAGGAAGCGGTCCTGCTCGCGGACCGTGGATCGGGGGTTCGATCGGACTCGAGGGAAGGAGGAGGGAGCGCGAGGACCCGGCGGATCGAAGTATATAGGGCTCGAGGGAAAGGAGGGAGCGCGAGCGGCTGGATAGAGCGGGGGAGCTTTTTGCCGACGCTTCCTATAAGCGTCGGAATTTTTTGTTTCGTTGTAACGGGGAATGCAGGATCTTGAAGCAAATATGCGTTCTTGAAATAAACAGGTACAGATCGAAATTAAAAAAAAAATTCTAGGCATTGAGATAAAATTCTTTAATTCACATGCATAAATTAAGGTTTTAGGAATCTTATTCATTGTTTCATCCTTTTATGGAATCTACGTTATTCTCGTCAAAAGATGATAGGATGGATTAGAGTACAGTAAAAAATCAAGAGAGAAAAGAAGAGATTTTTCATCGCCGAACTCTTTATGGGATAGGCCAAGGTTGAAGACTCATCACATGCCTTGGCTTCGATTCTCTTCTCACACGCCATATCTCTCTCCATGTAAATGATGGAAAGCTGAACGGAAGGGCAACAACCAGGAACCCTTATTGTATTTACATATGCAAATACAATAAGGAGAGAGATATGGTGTGTGAGAAGAAAATTGAAGCCAATCTTGGAGACATGTGAAGAGACTTCAACCTTGGAAAAACTTCAACCTTGGCCTGTCTCTTAAGGAGTTTGGTAGTGAGAAATCTCTTCTTTTCTCTCTCTCGATTTTTCATTGTACTCTAATCCATCCTATCATCTTCTTTTCTGGTGAGAATAACATGAATTTCATAGAAGGATGAAACAATGAACAAAATTCCTAAAAACGTAATCTATGCTGTGAATTAGAGAATTTGATCTTTTTAATGCCTAGAAATTTTCCTTTTAATTTCGATCTGTTCCTGTTTACTTCAAGAACCGCATATTTGCTTCAAGATCCTGCATTCCCCTTCCATTACTTCGCCCGATTTTAATCACTTGCCTGATCAAGAAGTCTTTATTTTCCCTTATCTTGTCTATTAGCTTAAATATATTTACAAGCAAGAAATACTGAACCGATACCGGATCCCATACCAATCACCGATCGGTATGATACAGTACCATATCGGATTCTATATCGGGCCTATGAAATTAAGAAAAATTTTCTTTCTTCTTCGTGGTTACATTATATATTTAACTTGAATCATACCCGAGCTGAACCGAATCAGGTCCGAACCGGATTAAATCAGGCAAAATGCACCGATATCATACCATACCATACTATACCGATTTGATACAAGATTTTTTTGTGAACAATCTAGAATTTCGGATCATTTTTCATGACTAAACCGTACCGGCTCTTTGCTGATATGATATAGTATGCCCCGAGCCGAATGGTTTACAGAAAACCTAGTTTGCAAGAATTTCATTTATCAAGATTTAACATGTATAATTTTAGCATCACCTGTTATAATTTTTTTTTTTCCTTTTTTTCTTTCTTTTTTTATTTTGCGGGGCCGGACGTTTGGTGAATATGGCATGTTTTTACCTGCTCATGTGTGGCACCCTGCAAAAAAACTCTTGCTCTAGAGTTTAGAGTTTACGCTTGTCCTGTCTCTGATGAGGTTCCTTTCAAAAAGGTAGTTATTGCTCCTTTCAGTAATTTTCCCCGTTCGTTTATTTTATTTATGCCATGGTATCATCTTTAGGTTTTGGAAAATTAATTCCTACTAGTTTTGGTCATTGCAGAGTCATGGAAATTACAATGCCGGGCATGATGCCAATAAAAGTGGAAAGAGAACAATAAGCCCGAAAAAATCCTATGACCGGCTGGATCATTTGGATGATAGTTTGGCAATATTCACTCTATCTGAAGCTGAAAAGCTGAGAAGTTCAGCTGATCGATTGAAGGTTTGGAGAATTTTCATGCTTCTTTTTATTCTTTGTTTAGTCTCTATTCCTATTTGAGTTTATATAATATCACTTATGATGTTTAAAACGTTGCAGACTGCTGGTGACGAAGTTGAGGTCATTGAGATCTACCTCCATGCTGGATTGAAATTTTTGGAAGGTGCATACTTGCTTGAGTGCTGCACAGTTCCAAGATCAAGTTCAAAGGATACTCTGGATGCATTTCATTGCTACATCGATGCAGCAAAGCTTTTCAAGTAAGTCATTCAAACGCTTCTTTGAAGTATAATATGCTAATTTTCAGTTTACCAAACGAATTTGGGATAATTCTTGGCTCGGTGTAGTTATAACATTTATGCTGTTGAAAACATTATTCTAACCTAGAGAACTGCTTGAACAAGGTTAGTTGGACAATTGTAGTGTTAGAGTGATAACATATCTACATAAGGATTCTAAACTAGTCTTTATGTCCTTGCTGATGAATTGGAAAACCACTGCTTCACCTTTGCGAATTCATAAGAAATTAAAGCACCTTGATATTTTTCTGAAAAATAAAGTGGATGCATGAAAACAGCAAACCATTTACTCTGTATGATGTCCTTCTTGTTGGACGTACATCAAGAACACACTACCTTATGTTTTCTTTGCGTGTAGTGCCAAATTAGTCTGTCAATGTTTTTGGATGTTCATAGCAAAAACTAGCCCATTAACTACCCTATTTAGATGTTCCTCTATAATATATTTTTCATGCTTTGAATGCTTGCATTCTCACAATCGAAATGATTTTTAAGTAACATCAATTCATTGACTTGAAATCATGCTTTAAATGCAGGTATTGTGCAGAAACTAGTGAAATAATGGAAAAATTGAACTTGCTGTTATTTCATATAAGTGCATGGAGGTGGCATACTTCAGAGTTGCTTTTGCACTGCAGAATATCTACTCAACTAGCCAAAGTAATCACTTCACCAAAATCAATTTCTGAACTATCTGGCTTTTCTTATTAGCACCTAAATAATGCATTATTACAATAAGATATCTTCTGTTAGACTAATATACTTTGGTTCTCACTCCGTTCTAGGTATCATCCATGAGACAGTTACCAAGATGTCATCGAATCTCAAACCAAAGAATGACAATGCCTTTCATCTAAAGCAGCTCCTCAACATTGTAAGCAATATTGTCTTCTTCTAATTTTTGCTGGATCTTTTGGAAAGGAAACAATGTGTGTACTACCAGATAGATGGTTGCAATTTTTTTTTGGAGTGAAGGTAGGCAAGATCTTGCTGTTAAATAATAAAGATATCGTGATCCATAAATCGAGGGTAGCTAATTACAAGAGGACGAGGTAATCCAACAAAAGAATAAACCAAACATCCCATGTCTGTATATAAATCATGCAAAACAATTAAAATTCAAACTCGAAAGATGATAAAAACCTTCACGAAAGCCCTGCCGGCTTGGATTTGCAATCAAAATTTGCACGCACACCTACTGTGGGCATGCAAGTTGGGGGGTGGGGGTGAGACAAAGGGATAAACAAAAGTGCATGTGATTAAATTGAAGAGCATATTGGTTCCATTAAGTCGCACAAACTCATTCCTGATTTTGAATCTAAGTGCATAATGTAACTAAGTATATTAACGCAATTTCAAACCATGGTTCATCTCAGAAATATATTCAAATAAAACACATTTTCCACCAAGATGACTTATATTTGCATTTTCCTTCCATTGATTTCAAAATCTGAGAGTTCTCAACCTATTGTCTGCTGCTGCAATGGATGCATCCAAGAGATATCGTGCTCTAGAATTTACCATTCGACACCACTCTGAGTGCTTGTCTCCAATGAAAAAGGCTCTTGATTTCAGTTTTGTCATCACATTATTGCTGGAGGAGGTTGGGATATAGAGCGCTAATTTAAGATTTGTAATTTTAAACATCAGGTGTACGGTGTTTGTGGATGGATTTTTGTGCAAAGCATAGGTGTAACTGATTGTTCCTCTTATGTATATACTTGTATAGCTTTGCCAGGTCAAGATAGAGTAACATTCCCTCATGTAAATAGTCTTGGTGTTTTATCCCTATTTTTGTGTTCATTCATTCTTTCATTGGAATTTAAAAATTAAGTAATCCTTTTCTAAAGTGGACTTTTACAAATTCGTGTCCTCCCTGCATACAGATGTATTTTATGTCTTCTCCTTTTCCTTTCTATTTTTTTGGGTGAGAACAATGGCGAGATTGCAATCATCTTGGATCAAACTTGGAACTTCATGCCATGAGAAGAATGCCATTGAGCTGCTTAACTTTGCTTGCTGATACATTCAATATATTTATGCTGAAAGTGGTGAATGCTGTATTCTTGTTTGTTCTTCAAGAAGCAATACAGTAATCCTGCCACCTTTCTTATACTGAGAAAAAGCTAGCAACAGTACTTCTGGTCCATTGGCTCAATTGGAATTGCAAATTTAGGACCTGCATGGGCTACACACAAGAAACTTTTGGCCAAGCACTATGTTGTATCAAAATTCATGATATTTTTGTCCGGCTGGAAAGAACTGAATTTTGATTCAGAGTTTCCACATCTGCCCATATACACTACATTACTTGATAGAATGGTAAAAAGAAAAGTTAAATATCACCTATCAAATTGCTTCTGAATTCATTAGTAGGGAATCGACTGACACTGCAGATATGTTCATGTATTGCATTAATCCTTAGCTGCCGCATCAGTCCAATGAATTAGTAGTGTGTTCCATCAGGTGACCAGTAGCAGTACCAAGTAATTAACACAGCTTGGTTCAGATAGTTGCATGTTCAATACTTATCACTGAAAAAGCAATAAATTTGATAATATTTGTCCATGTTAGTAAAAAACTAATCATCCTACGAAAGTTTTATACCATGTAGATCAAGTATGCATGTAAAATCGAAAGAATACATAGTTTCTTTACCAGATAAAAAACCCCATTCAAATTTAAAGATAGACTGCATCAACTTTTCTAACCAACCCACATCCTAATTACCTCTGTCAATGACATCTCTTCTCAAGCTTTGTTCTTCGAAACCGACCAAACCAATCCAAATTGTTGATTAATCTCATTTTATTTTGCAAGCATGCATTTGGATGCATCCATGTTCTATATTCTCTGCAATGGAATCAAAAAAATTTTCTTGACTTGCTTCCATATTATGTTTCCTAAATTTTATGACTCTATTTATTTGAAAACTCCAAAACTTAAACTTAGATTGCTAGGACTGCCAAAAATATTCAGATTTAAACGGCCTAGATGAAATGAATCTTCTGAACCTTGGTGCTCACAAACATGCCTACTGCCCAAAGTTTATTATATGTATGCCCATTTCGGTAAAACAGAAGATATAGACTTATGATAGAACCCAAAACCCAAGGCATTCTTCTCAGTCACCCTAAGGCATCAACAGGTGGCCTAGCGAGTCCGGATTGAGGTTGAAGCCTAGAATGCCATAATGGATAGACTACCTTTTTTTTATTGCTGCCTACCTCTTCCTCAAGCTTTGTACGCCAATGTTATGGAAGCTCCTGGATCATTGGAAATAAGATTAGTACCAAAATCAGCCTCTGATTACAGAATAAAATATGGAAAATTGGCTATGGAGATTCCACGTGGTCACCATAATATGCAGAAACTTCAACCAAAACTACTTCCAAAGTGTTGCCCTCTGGCCCAATTACAAATTCAACACCCCACACCCCCTAAATCTTTTTTAAAAAAAAAATCAACATGGCAACCTTGCTATCTTGCCATGGGTGAGACCTTGTATTGTTCCTTGATCACATCCAACTGCAAAGGTAATCTAATAAAATCACCAAGTGGAAAAAAATCAACTCTGTAATTTCTTAATTAAACCATCACATGTACCATCTCTTCAATCCAGAATCCAGTCAAAGATTTATATTGAACCAAAAAGATCTTGGCATAATTATAAAAAGCATATGTTTTGCCTACAAAACCAAGTATTCAGCATAAAGTTCCATGTACCATCTCTTCAATCCAGAATCCAGTCAAAGATTTATATTGAACCAAAAAGATCTTGGCATAATTATAAAAAGCATATGTTTTGCCTACAAAACCAAGTATTCAGCATAAAGTTCCATAAGGTTAAACCTGTATTCGAAGACTTCTCCCATATTTGCTGGAGCAAAGAACAGATTTTTTTTTTTTTACTACCGGGGTTATTACTATCCTTAAATTCTGGAAGTGCTACTAGATTAAAGAACTTCAAGAAAGAAAATAGACTAGTCTCCACAAGCTCTAGATTGGCTCTTAGTCAAATAAACTGAAACATAATTATGCCTGCTAACCAAAGGTTGGAACATTCAATAATTTGGGTTCGGATCCTCCATAAATAATTTAAGATTTTGAAGAGTATCCACCAACATTATATGCAGTTTCAAACAATATTGCAAACATGTAAATCTTGTTACTAGAAGACTTCTGATGAAATTCTGATACCTCAGCTCTAAAACATAAATTATTTTACTCATAGAAATCAAAACCAAATCCTCTTTACGTTTTCCATCATAGCAAGATTTGTAAAATATAATGCATCACTTTCTACCCCAATCATAGAATAAATTATACAAAAACTATCAGAATTTAATGCTATCCACCATTTCGCATTATCAATTATGGATCGGAAAGGAAATTCAATCAAGAATTAGACTAATTCGAGATCTACCTTGTTGCCGCCTAGATCACCATGGCCTGCAGCTTGACATGGTTGGGTTGAGTGGACTTCCTGCCTGGAACCTCCGAGTGCAACCAGTCCTGAAAAATAGGAGACCCGGGCTAGGAATCCCGGCGAGGGCACTCCGACGATCAAGTCAATGGGCAATCAATGGGAATAGATCCTCCGTCGCAGAGCCCAAAATGGCCTCTACGTTCAAAGGATTTTTTGAAGATAGAGTAGAGCTAGAGAAGTGGGAGCTCTCGGAAGAGTCTTTGGATGTTCCTTTTACCCTTGCCTCAGCTTCTATTTGCTTGCTTGTGCTTGCACTTTTCTTTTGCCGGAGGCCCCTTCAAGCTTCCTATAGAAGCGTGTTTCATCTAGTGGGGGCTTAGGGCCCCAGTCTGATGCTCTCTCGATACGGCTCCTGTGGACGGAGCGCAGGTTTGATCCCGCCTCCTTGATAGGAGGGGGACAAGGTTCGAAATCCTCGGAGGAAGATTCTGCCATGCAAGCAGAGTACTGTGAAGTGCACGTTCTTACCGCGATGAGTGCAAGTGGCGTGCCACGGGATCTGACACCCTGACAGGACACTTCCTCTTACGGGTGTCGTGCTGCCATGCTTGGAGACCTGGCGGAGCACTAGCCTGGCAGGAGATGCTGCAGGGTCTGAGACTCCAAGTAAAACATTCCTCCTCCGGGTAGTGCAGGTAATAGATTGCAAGGTACGATGCCCTGGACGAAGTACCTTTCCAAAGAAAGTGCCGACAGTGTACTGCAGGGCCCGGTGCTCTAATGGAGCGCCTCTCTGCTGGAGGTGCAGGCGACATGCCCTGGCGGAGCATCTCTCCGTGGAAGGTACAGGCAGCGTGCCCTGGCGAGCGTCTCTCCGTAGAAGGTGCAGGCAGCATGCCCTAACAGAGCATCTCTCTGTAGAGGGTGCAGACGGCATGCCCTGGCAGAGCGTGCCTCTGCAGAAGGTGCAGCTTCCTTGAGTAGCACGGGGGCTCGACCTCGAACGGGAGCTCGACTTCAGATGGGAGATCGATCTCAAATGGGAGGTCGACCTTAACCAGGAGCTCAATCTTGGCTGGGAGCTCGACCTCAACCTCGGACGGGAGCTCGACCTCGAACGGGAGCTCGACCTTGAATGGGAGCTCAACCTTGGCGCTTGTCTGGTGACCATGTCCAGGTGGCACCTTCTGCCAGCCTGATTGCTAGCTGGGTCAGACCGGGATCCACGTCAGCGGTTGCGCCACATCATACCTCATCCGTTTCACAATCGCTGGTGCCGGGGACTGCAGCGACAATCCCTCCTCCCCCTCCTCTTCTCTTTTCTTCCCATCCTTATCCGTGTTAATGTAGTCGAGATCCGGGGCCAAGTCGACATTCTTGAGGAGCTCGAGCGCTGGCTGACACTGCTCAAGGACCGCCTCGAGGGTTTTCCGCCGCACTCGTATCTGCTCCTCCGTGCCCCGGTAGAGGCGCGGCGGACTCCATGGGGCCTTGGCGACAGAGTGCGAGGTGGTTGCCTCCGCCCCCTCCATGAAGCCCTTCAAGTCTTGGCTTGAATTAGGCTTGAATGGCTTGAATTGGGCTTTGAAAAGGTGGCTTTCTATCATACTTTGAGCTTGAGTCGACTCATGAAAAATTATCTTCTTCCATGTGTTGACTCATGAGTATGCTTCAAGAAAATTTGGGACTTGTTTCATGGCTCAAGATTTTATTAATTATAGCTGCAAAAATAAAGTTAGTTAATCAAAGTATATATTCTTATTATTGATATCCCCATCACCGAACCGAGCATGAACCGGACTGTACCGGTCCGAACCGACCTGTACCATACCAAACCGACCCGTACCGGTCCGGTTCAGATCAGTTTTTATGGTTCGGGTCTCGAACTATTTTTTTGAGCTGAATGTACGGTATGCCCCGAACCGCCCTCGGGACGATACCAAAAACCTTGCTTCAGATTTTGTCATGTTACAACGTTTAGGCTATTAACCATGTTTACATTTTCATGAAGCATCACTAAATAACAAAAATTCACAAACGAGTATATATGCATATGTGTGTACAAGATCTTTAACAAATCACACATTATAATTTGGAAAAGTTTTCTATTCTAATTTTCTAAAATTTATTGCTTTCTTTTTTAATTGTTCATAAAGTTTTGTTTATTGATTTAAGTTTGTTCTGGATCAGTTTAAAGGAGCAAGACCGGAGAAACTACAAAATTGAAGGTTTGAAAGAATATAATTAACATTATATTAAAAAGAGTGACTTGAGATCCTTGTGCCTGTTAATATTTGTCCATGTTAATAAAAAAATTATCATCCTACGAAAGTTTTATACCATGTAGATCAAGTATGCATGTAAAGTCGAAAGAATACATAGTTTCTTTACCAAATAAAAAACCCCATTCAAATTTAAAGATAGACTGCATCAACTTTTCTAACCAACCCACATCCTAATTACCTCTGTCAATGACATCTCCTCTCATGCTTTGTTCTTCGAAACCGACCAAACCAATCCAAATTGTTGATTAATCTCATTTTATTTTGCAAGCATGCATTTGGATGCATCCATGTTCTATATTCTCTGCAATGGTATCAAAAAAAATTTCTTGACTTGCTTCCATATTATGTTTCCTAAATTTTATGACTCTATTTATTTGAAAACTCCAAAACTTAAACTTAGATTGCTAGGACAGCCAAAAATATTCAGATTTAAACCTATTGGCCTAGATGAAATGAATTTTCTGAACCTTGGTGCTCACTGATATGTTAATCAATCTGCTCTACTTTGCCAAAGTTAATCTTGGCTTCAATTGAAGCTTTGGTATTTATTTTTTCTTCCAACATTTTTTGCAAGCCATATTACTATTCCACACCTGAAATCATTCTCATGGCAAGTCACAAGATTCTTGCCACTATAATGTGTATCACACCAACGCTGATAAAGGGCTAGCATTGGCATGCCATGATGTATTTGCACTGTCTTAGAACGATGCAACTCTATCGAAAGGTTACCAGACATACAGTGAGAAATGCGAGGGAAAAATATTTTGTTTATTTAAGCCGTTTTCATTGATTTAAAGTGGTTAGTAGATATGTTCTGATTTTTGCCACTTCTAGACAAAACTAGCATTTTACGAATTTAGACAAACACAAACTTGTGGTTGAAAACATGTTCTAAACATATGTATACAGTTACTACAGAAATCTAGCCTACAAAATGAGATGGAATAAGATATTATGAATTAAGCCAATCAAAAATCAAGAGAAGCTTGATGATCGGGGGTTCAAGGATACACAATTTCTGAACAGCTCAAATAAAACAATGCTTCTTTGGTGGATGAATATTTATTTATGTGAAATTCAACCACATGATTTCTCTTTTTGTTCCCCTCCTTTCTACTTCCTAAATTTTCATGATTCACCCTTTTTTGGTTAAATTCACAAACATGCCTACTGCCCAAAGTTTATTATATGTATGCATTATATGTATGCCCCCTTTCGGTAAAACAGAAGGTATAGACTTATGACAGAACCCAAAACTAAGGCTGCAAATGGGTCGGGTTGACCCATGACCCGACCCGACCCAACCCGTTTATACCCGATCCAATTCATTTTTATGGATCCATGGATCCGGGTCGGGTTCTAAAATTATACCCATTCTATTTTCCGGGTCCGGTCTGGATTTATTGAATTTGGACCCGACCCAACCCGATTCGACTCGAATTTAGGATCATATCAATTTAAACCTTTAAATTATAATTTAAAATTTATATGAAACTTATTTTTAATATAGAAATAGAGTTATAATTATTTTTATATTTTAATTTATTTTAAAAATAATATTATTTGTTATCTATTTTATGGTTATTAATAGTTGGCTATGTAATAATTGAAATATTGTTATCTATATTTTATCCAGATCATATTTAGATCTAATTTTTTTAGATTAGAACCGGGTTATTTATGGACCCGATCCAACCAGAATGACTCGTTGGATTGAAAATTCTAATAGTGAACCCCACCCGACCCAACCCGATTTTCTAGTAGGTTGGATCTGGATCTAATATTAGGACCCGATCGAAGAACCGGGTCGGATCGGGGTCACTTATGACCCGATCCGATCCAATCCATTTGCACCCCTAGTCTTGATTCGATGAGAACTTAGAACACTTGCTGGATTTATATCTAAGATTTTGAATCCGTCCTATTTCGACTAGGACTAGGGACATTAATTGTATTTACTTGTAAGATTTTGAATATGTTGTAATTCGAATCAGGATGCCCTGAGCACTGGTTAGTTATCCAGTTCTAAGTTCTTTCCTAATTTAGTCGAATGGGGATCGAACTTAGGGATGGCAATGGGCCGAGTTCGGGCTAGGTGCATAACTACCAAATCCAAACCCAAATATTCAATACACTACCCAAACCCGACCCAAACCCGACCCAAACACTATTGGGACTGGGTTTTTTTTATCCAAACCCATCTCAATTGGGTAGCGGGTAATCGGGTTTACCCAGCCCGAACCCAACTGAGTCATATTAAATATTGTTTCATTTTTATCAACTTTAAAATCATCTACAATTTTATAAATTATACATACATTAAACAAATAAAATTTGACTACATTTTTAGTTCAACATCATTTAATTTCATATTCAATCACAATTTATATTATGAAGTTAGTAAACTATTAATTACGATCTTGTTTTGAATTCACCCTAAATAGAATAGGATGAAAATTTTTTTTCCAATATATATATAATGATTACGGTATAAGGTTCAAGTATTTTAAAATTTAATAACTAATAATTATAATTAATAAAATATATATTAATTATATATATTTAAATATTAAAATAATTCGGGCCGGGTTCGAGTCGGGTGTATATTTACCTAGTCCCGGTCCAAACCCAAAGTTAAGCATTTGGATTTTACCCAAACCCGGTCCAAACTCAGTCAAAGCGTTGACTACCCGGCCCAATCGGGTCAGGTCGGGTCGGGTACCCATAGATTTGGATTTTATTGCCATCCCTAATCGGACTAGGACTAGTACCGGTAGTAGAAGAGAGCGGTCCGCGTGCAGCTCACGAGCCAATGGATCTCGTGGGAACTGAATGGGTCAGGGGCTTATCTCAGCATCTCCTTCTCGTCCTTCGCTCTTCTCCGTGCAACTCCGGCGACTAGGTCCCCATCTTCCAAGCCCTAACCCTCCACTCCTCCTGACTTGGCCTCATTTATCATAACCACCTCAACTACTCTCGGTTATTTTGTTATTCGGTTATAACCATCTTCGATTATTCTGTTATTCGATTATAACTACATTCGATTATTTGGTTATTTGGTTACAACCACCTTCGATTATTTGGTTATTCGGTTACAACAACTATAACCATATTTGGTTATTACAACCTCTATAAATAGGGTAAGAGGGGACCTCCCAAGGATAAGCAAGGTCTAAGACCAACAGGCTCAAACTAGACCACTCTACTCACTCCCTTTTTTATCTACGCTATTCTTGAATTTTCCATTCTGTCGCTACCTAGACCACCCACTGACTTGATCATCGGAGTGTCCCCATCGAAAATTCGGTCCGAGGTCTTTTGCAGATCTCCATCCGTACCCCAGGAGTCCGGTGGAAAGAGCGAGCAAGATGCCCGACGCCGTCGAAGCCTCAGCCATAGGTGATTTAGCCGCAATAGATTGGCGTGCAAGGAAGGGGCTATTATTGCCCTATTGGGAAGGAGAATTTCAAGAAATACAAGATGGAGAAGGTGACAAGAAGGGCGATGCTGATGGCTTCATCAAGCTTCTCCACCCCTAGATTCAAGCACACAGGACCGAGGAACAAGAAAATCACGTCTTATTTGGATCCCAAGAATCATCGATCAAAGGGCTGGAATTCTCAAAATCAACCTCGGAAACAAATTAAGAGGAGGATGAGCTGTTAGATGGAACATCGGAGGAAAATTCGACCATGATAAATGGTGAGTCTGAAGAAGAACATGGAAGCGGGGAAGATATGGGTTTCGCTCTCCCAAATCCTTCACTATTTGGCAAAATTCTTGCGAACGTTGAAAACTCCAGCCGCCAACTACCGGAAACTCGAGCTACCGGAGACTCACCACTCATTGAAGAGAATTTGTCGATCGAGCTCCATAGCAAGATCAAAGCAACCAGCGATCAGATCCAAGACGATCTCATCCAAAACGAAGAAAAAGAAGAACAACAGCGAGGTGGAAGTAGCCGGGGACGCCGATTTTTGCCTTCTCGGTGAGATCACATTCGGATTCGCCTCCGACTAGCCTCACTGGTGGAGTCGGTGATCGGAATCGAGAGCGATGAGGAGGACTACATCACCGAGTTGACTAAGAAGATGGCACGTTTTTTTCCCCAGGATGATGAGAAGGGGCCCTCTGTTCTTCGCAGTCACAATGGTAAGATGCGCGTGCTGGCCGGCTCTCCTCAGTCAATACTGAGCCCGTGGTTGGCATCCGGTAGTGGGAGCCCTAGCGGCCCTTCGTCGGTCTCGTCACCACCGTCGTCTCCACTGGAGAAGTACCAGGATGATCCCTGAGATATGTTACGTGAAGCCGCAGGACAGGTGATGCAACTCTAGTTAAACGAGAGTGTTCATGGCCGAGGACTTTTGGGGTCGCCTAGGATGCCTTCACCATCGATTCCTACCTCTTCCAAGAACACCAATCTCGGTAAAAATGCTAGCTCAGTTTATCACCGTAATCCAGTGCTCACACCATGAAAGTTGTAGGAGGTTCAGGCTGGTGTAGGGGAGCCTCCTGATGAATGTCCTGGAGGCAATCCAGAAGCTGGTGAACGACACCAACTTTGACTGCTCAACCATGGGTTTCTCCCTACAGGCTATGGATCTAGCCACGGATCTGCTCCATGCTTCGCCGGATCACCACCGTGGCTCACCTCGCCAAACTCGTTCCGCATCCCACTTCGCCAGAAACCCCACCCCAGCCTCAGCATCAACAGCCCCTGTACTTCAGAAGGAAGTTCTAGGTCGAGGCATTGTAGCTCATCAAGATTCTTCCCATTCTCCATACTTGGACAATCTAGTATGTGCAACTGTTTCAGCAAGGGAAAGTTGGATACCCTTTCCAACCTCAAGTTTCTCTCAATGTAAAGCCAATCAGTTAAGGGGAGGTTCTTGGTTTCTCTCAGTTTGTCGGCGCCCCCAATAAACAATTGCAGCAAGTTGGTGGCATGCCCCAGGCCTTCCAGAAGAACAATTAGCTCGGGACAGTTCTCTAAATGCAGGGTCTTGGGATGTGGCAGCAACTTAGAGGCTCCTCTTATTTCATCACCAACCTCTTCCACCACGCCTAAGGAGCATTCTTTCTAGCTGCACATATCTTGAAAATGTAGTTACTGCCAAGCCAAGAAGCTCGGGTCCAATCGTTATGATTGCACCTGCTCCTGAAATCCGAAGGAATTTTAGTTAGGGTAGTAGGCCTAGCGGAGGAAGTGGCGGACACGATTTGCAGTTATAAAGATGCAAGAATGCCAGGTGAAGAAAGAAGGCACCCAAGGAAGATGAAGCATGGGCCAAGAGGCCATGCCATATCCAAAACTGTAAGTATGACGTTGCCTTACACTTCTCACAAATAGAATTCTTCGTTTCGTGATGCAGACTGCAGGCTTCAGAGAAGATTATCGATGAGAATTATAGGTTTGCTCTTGAGCCAGAAGAGATTCTTTAACTTCTGAGATTCTTAAAATCGCTTCACAGCTGCATAATTTTGAAAAGAGATCCACAGAGTACGTTGATCCATAGAGTATGCTGATATATATCTAAGTCTACCCACTGCAGCCTATCTCATCAAAGCCGATGTTTTCCTAAAGGCCAATCTCTTCTTAATAGCCGGTCTCTTCTTAATGGCCGATCTCTTCTTAATAGCCGGTCTCTTCTTAATGGCCGATCTCTTCTTAATGGTCGATCTCTTCTTAAAGGCCGATGCCTTCTTAATGGACGATCTCTTCTTAAAGGTCGATGCCTTCTTAATGGCCAATGTCTTCCTAATGGCTGATATCTTCTTCAAGGCTGATACCTTCTTAATGGCCGATCTCTTCTTAAAGGCCGATGTATTCTTAAAGTCCGATCTCTTCTTAACGGCCAAATATCTTTTTAAAGGCCGATGTCTTCTTAATGGCTGATATCTTCTTAAAGGTCGATAACTTCTTAAAAGTTGATATCTTCTTCTTGAAGGCCGATATCTTTTTAATAGCTGATCTCTTCTTGAAAGCCAATATCTTTTTAATGGCTGATATCTTCTTGAAGGCCGATATCTTCTTAAATGGCTAATATCTTCTTAAAGGCCGATCAACGTCCAAGAGGCATGGGATCCATGAGGCCCACTGAAGCCCAAGAAAAGGTCCACTAAAATCTATCTTATCAGGGCCCACTGAAGCCTACTTATCAAGGTCCACTGAAGCCCATAGAAAGGCTCACTGAAGCCTATCCTATTAGGGCCCACTTAAGCCCAAGGAAAGGCCTACTAAAGCCTATCTTATTCTATATTAAAGGCATAAGGATGATCTACGTGATCTACCCTATGAAGTACCGAGGTGGGCCTAATCAGCATGTCTTATTCTCTATTAAAAGCATAAGGATGATCTACGGGATCTATCCTACGAAGTACCGAGGTGGACCTGATCATCCTGTCTTATTCTCTATTAAAGGCATAAGGATGATTTACGTGATCTACCCTACGAAGTACCGAGGTAGGCCTGATCAACATGCCTTATTCTCTATCAAAGGCATAATGATGATCTACATAATCTACCCTATAAAATGCTGAGATGGGCTTGATCAGCCTATCTTATTCTCTATCAAAGGCTCAAGAATGACCTATGTGGTCTACCCTACAAAAAATCTGATAAAAGTGCCAAAATGGCCCCAACCAGCTTGTCTTAATCTTTATTACAAATTCAAGGATGACCTACATGGTCTATCTTGCAGTAAATCCAGCAACGCACCGAAGTACATCTAATCAACATATATTACTCAGCAACTTAGTGATGATCTGACCAGCCTATCTTATTCTCTATCACTATCAAAGGCAGATCTAATTAGCCAACTGATAAAGTGCAAGGGCTATTATTGATTACTCCCTTTGCTGAAAATGGAATCAAAGCCAAAGCAGTTCACTAGCAACATTTTTCAGCTCAGGAGTGAGGGGCAACGTTATGACCCTGTCACTTGGCCTCATTTTTCAAAACCACCTCAACTACCTTCAGTTATTCTGTTATTCGGTTATAACCACCTTCGATTATTCTGTTAATTGGTTACAACCACCTTTAGTTATTTAGTTATTTGGTTACAACCACCTTCGGTTATTTGGTTATTTGGTTACAACCACCTTTGGTTATTTGGTTATTCAGTTACAACAACTATAACCGTATTTGGTTATTACAACCTCTATAAATAGGGTAAGAGGGGACCATCCAAGGGTAAGCAGGGTCTAAGGCCAACAGGCCCAAGCTAGGCCACTCTACTCACTCCCTTTTCTATCTATGCTATTCTTAAATTCTCCATTCTGTCGCTGCCTAGACCACCCACTGACTTGATCGTCGGAGAGTCCCCCATCGAAAATCCGGTATGGGATCTTTTGCAGGTCTCCATCCATGCCCCAGGAGCCCGATGGGAAGAGCGAGTGGGATGCCCGACACCGTCGAAGCCTCAACCACGGGTGATTTAGCCGCAACACCTCCGATGGCCTCTAATGGAGGGGTAGGGGACGGGGATGCATGGGGGATGGGTGGAGGCGGAGCCACAGACGTCGTCATTGTTGGAGTTAACTGCTTTTGTCGCCGGACCCAATCGGACAAGAGAGAAGGAGATAGAGCCATGGTTTCAAATCCAAGAACCGGTTACTCGCCCTAAAAATTAGAAGTCCCTGGTGGATCTTTTGTGCGTGCTTAGGAATTTTGTTATTCGTATGGTACCGCATGACCTTGCATGGTTGTCCCAATGGAGCACGAGCGTCATATCACACAACACTATGGTTGCATGGCTCATGACGGCCATTATTATTCTAAAAATTCTAGGTTTCACTAAATCCTAGATGACAAAACCGCTGAGACTGTGCAGCATATATACGATTGGAAACTATACAGGAACATCCCCTAAGCAAGATCAAAGAACCTTCCTAGAGTGATTAGCCATAAATGAAGCCATCCAATCAGCTGCAAAATTGGCTTATTTATAAACATGCCTAACAATAATCCTCGAACACCCCTGCAAAAGCCTCACGATGTCCCAAATAAGTGGGTGAGCTGAAATGGACCGAATAGCCTGTCAGATCCATGAAATAACAATCAAGGAATCACCTTCAATAATGAGCAGCTGTAGATGAAGGGACATCATGGTATAGTGGATATTAGCCCAAGCCCCCCAAAGCTCAGCCATAGGAGCAGTAGGGTCGACAAGATGACACCCTCCAACAACGAGGAAGCCATAACCTACAACCCGGATAACAAAAGCACCTCCCCCATGCCTATGCCTAACACTTCCATCAAAGCTGACTGTGGCAAACATCGGAGGAGGGGGCTCCCAAAAAATAAAGACCCGATGGGGCAGTCAAAGAGCAGTGTCAGAATCCCAGATCTCTGCATTCCCCATAATCGAACTCTAATACTCCCTGGCGAGAGCCCTGGCTCTCTCGATAATCATCTTGGTCATGCAAATGGAAGAGGAAAAAATAATATCATTCTGGGTGACCCAGATATGATATACCAAATAAGCCAAAATAATGGTAGTGGGGTTGGTCGAACTGGAGTGCAGCAGGTAGAGGAAGATGTCAATTGCATCCTTTGTCATCAGAAACAGGCCGTGATAGCCAGCCATACCCCAAACCTCCCAAGCTCTCAGGCATAAGAAGAGAACATGTGAAAGGGATTCCTCGTCCATTCCACAAATAGGAAAGAGATTGGCAAATGAAGACCTCCAGAATAAAGGAAAGCTCTAGTCGGAAGCCGACGCCAAGCAACTTTTCAAATAAATAATTTCACCCTAGGATGAACTCCAAGAAACCAGATCCAACTCACCTGGATGCCCCTCTGCTGCTCAGGGTAATAAATAGAATAAAGGTCGGCCAAGGGAGCCTTCGGGAGGCCAAGGACCTCCAAACTCTAAGATCAGTAGTGGGATGCACTGGAAGAGTAATAGATAATACCCTTTGGCCCGAAATCGCACCAAAGGACCAAGTCACCATCATAGGATTCCACCCGGACCCTCCAGATTGGAGCAAATCCACTATAGAGATAGTATTCGGGACATCCATGGAAAAGAAGGCAGGCCACCTATCTAGAGCTAGAACGTCCGACCCCAGAGGAATCGGGCTAAAATTTCTATTGCCAGAGATCCCCCAGAGGAAATAGAGCTCCCAACCAATGCCCCATCGATGAAAATGTTGGCGTGCTCCACCGTCGATCCGACTGGCGATATGAAGAAGGTCAGGACATCTCGAAGAGGCCCCGGAGTTCTAATGTAATCAGCTTCTCCGATGAAGACCTCCTAGAGGCCCAGATCTCTGGGAATGATCATGTTGTTGTGTCGACAATGATTGCCAATTATGATGTAAGGAGGATTCTCATTGATAATGGAAGCTCCACTAAAGTTTTACTATATGATGCTTTTATCAGAATGAACCTGCCTAGAACCAGGCCGCAAGAATCCCTAATACCGTTGACAGGGTTCAGGGGAACTCTATCGACGTAGAAGGAGAAATAACTCTGCTCGTGATAATCGGATCAGAGCCTTATCAAAAGACCCTTCCCATCAATTTTGTGGTCGTACGCACGACATCGGCTTACAATGCCATATTGGGATGACTGGCCCTTAATAAATTTCGAGCCATTGTATCTACCTACCACTTGCTGGCAAAATTTTTGACTCGGAATGGGGTCGGAGTGATGAGGGGGAATCATAGGATGGCCAAGCAGTGTTTAATCATTCAAGACAGGCAATCAGAGGACCATTCCATCTTGGAATAGCTTGATCCCAGGGCTGAAGTCGACTACTGTGGACAACCGGTCGAGAGGATACTATTCATACCTCTACGGGAGAACGATCCCACTGGGTCCTGCAGATCAGAAGCACACTCAGCGAAGAAGCCAAGTTGGAGTTGGTCAGTTTTTTATGGGACAATGCCGACGTCTTCGTCTGGTCGGCATCGGACATGCCAGGCATCCCATCGGAGGTCATAACCCACCAACTCAAGATGAACCTAGCTTACAAACCTGTCCGATAGAAGAAGAGGAGTTTCACCCCTAAGAGACAGAGGGTGATTAATGAGGAGGTCAAGAAGCTCTTCGAAGCAGGCTTCATTAGAGAAGCCCACTACCCCGACTGGTTGGCGAATGTCGTGATGGTAAGGAAAGCTAACGAAAAGTGGAGGATATGTGAGGACTACACTGACCTCAACAAAGCTTGCCTGAAGGATAGCTTTCCATTATCAAAGATCAATCAATTGATGGATGCCACTGCCGGTCATCAACTCCTGAGCTTCATGGATGCCTTCTCCGGGTACAACCAAATCAGCATGCACCCGGAGGATGAGGAGAAGATAGCCTTTATCACTGACAAAGGGCTGTACTGCTACAAAATGATGCCCTTCGGCCTGAAGAACGCCGGAGCCACCTTTCAGAGGCTAATCAACAGGGTCTTTAAAGAGCAGTTGGGAAAGAACATGGAGGCATACGTTGACGATATGATAGTCAAGAGCCTCCGAGTGGCCGACCACATCAAAGATCTAAAAGAATCTTTCGGTGCCCTAAGGCGCCACCGCATGAAGTTGAACCCAGTCAAATGCACTTTTAGGGTGACCTCCAGAAAATTCCTTGGCTTTCTGGTTACACAGCAAGGAATTGAGGTCAATGCTGATAAAATTAAAGTCGTCATTGACATGGGGCATCTAACCAGCAAGAAGCAGGTGCAGGAACTCACAGGCTGGATAGCCTCTCTCAATTGCTTTATTTCTAGATCGACCGAAAAGTGTCTCCCTTTCTTTAAAACTCTACGGCAATCGAATCGCTTCTAATGGACCAATGAGTGTCGATCGGCCTTCGAAGCACTAAAGATGTATCTAAAGACTCCTCCCTTACTTGCTAAGCCTGTGGAGGGAGAGCCCCTGTACCTATATCTGCCGGTGTCGGGTGAGGCAGTGAGCTCCATCCTCATCCGGATAAGAGAGAACAATCAACAAAGGATTGTCTACTATATCAACAAAGTGCTCCATGACACCGAAACAAGGTATCCCAAGATGCAAAAGCTTGTTTACTCCCTGATCATGGCATCCAAGCGACTGCGGCCTTACTTTCAGGCACATTCGATTATAGTCCTGACTGATCAACCTCTTAAGGTGATCCTCAAAAGTTCCGATACTTCGAGGTGACTTGCCAAGTGGTCCATCAAGCTTGGCGAATTCAATATTTCCTTCCAGCCTCGATTGGCCATGAAGGCTCAGGTGATTGCCGACTTCATAGCAGAGTGTACCTGGAGACAGGAAAAAAACATACCTGAGGATGACATTATTGAAGAATCAAAACCCGCCTGGACACTCCATATGGATGGGGCATCTAACCTTGCTGGTTGCGGAGCAGGCTTAATCCAGGCCGACCCCGACAGACAGAGCCTAGAATATGCCCTGCATTTCACATTCCAGGTATCAAACAACCAGGTAGAATATGAAGCCCTTCTTGTAGGACTGAGGATAGTCGACAAGCTGGGCATCAATCTGATCAGGGCCTTCTCTGATTCTCAACTGGTGGTGAACCAGGTGAAGGGCGAGTTCGAGGCGAGAAAACCGACCCTGGCCAAATACTTAGGCAAGGTACAAAGCCTCGTGACTCAACTTAAATCTTTCGATATTTTCTATATACCTCGAATGCAGAATTCTCGGGCAGATGCCTTGTCACGGTTGGCCACTGCCATCACCAACCCCTTCGACCGAACCTTCATGGAGTCCCTACAATGTCTAAGCATTGCTGAAGAGACAGCTGGGATCCATCAAGTTGAGCGAGAAGCCTCTTGGATGGACCCCATCCTTGCATTCCTCATTGAAGGAACCCTACCGGAAGACAAGACTGAAGCCAAGCGTGTGTGCTGGACTGTCTCAAAGTACGTCATCCTCAATGGAACTCTCTATAAATGGTCGTTCACACAACCATTGCTGAAGTGCCTTGGCCGTCGAATGCCAATTATGCACTCAAAGATATGTATAAGGAAATATATGCAACCACCTGAGAGGTAGGTCCTTGGCCTACAAGATCATCCGATAGGGCTACTACTGGCCGACCATCCAGAAAGATGCGTTGGACTTTGTCAAAAAGTGCGACGCATGCTAAAGGAACTCCAACATTCAAAGATGACCAGCTAGTCAACTAACCCCGCTGACCACCCCCTGGCCATTCGTACAATGGAGAATGGACATCCTTGGGCCATTCCCGTCAGCATCCGGACAACGGAAGTTCTTGATCGTAGCCATCGACTACTTTACCAAATGGGTGGAAGCTGAGCCCCTGGCACAAATCACAAAAAACCAAGATAGAAAACTTCGTCCAGAACTACATTATCTTTCGGTTCGGCATACCACAGGCAATCATCATCGACAATTCAAAATTTTGGGACTTCTACCAGTAGTACCATATTTCTCACTAGCTAACTTCAGTCGGGCATCCCCAATCCAATGGAGAAGCCAAAATCACTAATTGGATGATCCTGCACGGGTTAAAGACCTGATTGAACGATGCCAAGGGACTCTGGGTAGAAAAACTTCATTCGGTGCTCTGGGCTTATCGGACTACCTCCCGGATGGTGACCGGAGAAATTCCATTCAATCTCACCTACGAGAGTGAGGCGTCATACCGGTGGAAGTCTCCCTGCAATCCTTTTAAATCGATCATTTTGCTGAACCAGCCAACTCCGAGTGGAGAAGGATTGACCTCGACTTGTTCGAAGAAACTCGACTCCAAGCTGACCTGAAGATGGCGACATATCGCCAAAAGATGGCCAAATATTATAACTCTCGAGTCAAAGCTTGAAGCTTTCGGATCGGAGACTTGGTTTTATGGAAGACAGAGATATCCAGGCCAACCAAATAAGGAAAGCTCTCCCCTAACTAGGAAGGCCCCTATCGGGTTATTGAAGTGATATGAGCCAGAACTTACCGACTTGAGCATATGGACGAACGACAAGTGGCGCATCCTTGGAATGTAGATAACATCCACAAATATTATCAATAAAGGCCACAATTCGTTCTATGAAAAAGTCCGACCCCGCTCGACAAAGGCTCTAGGGCAGCCCACTCAAAGTCCGACCTCGCTCGGCAAAGGCTCTAGGGCAGCCCACTCAAAGTCCGACCTCGCTCGGCAAAGGCTCTAGGGTAGCCCACTTAAAGTTCAACCTCGCTTGGCAAAGACTCTAGGGCAGCCCACTCAAAGTCTGACCCTGCTTGGAAAAGGCTCTAAGGCAGCCCAATCAAAGTCCGACCCCACTCGGTAAAGGCTCTAAGGCAGCCTACTCAAAGTTTGACCTCGCTCGACAAAGGCTCTGGGACAGCCCACTCAAAGTCCAACCCTGCTTGGAAAGGCTCTAGGGTAGCCCACTCAAAGTCCGACCTCGCTCGGCAAAGGCTCTAGGGCAGCCCACTCAAAGTCTGACCTTGCTCGGCAAAGGCTCTAAGGCAGCCCACTCAAAGTTCGACCCCGCTCGATAAAGGCTCTAGGGAAGCCCACTCAAAGTCCGACCTCGCTTGGCAAAGGCTCTAAGGCAGCCCACTCAAAGTTGACCCCGCTCAAAAAGGCTCCAGGGCAGCCCACTCAAAGTCCGACCTCGCTCGATAAAGGCTCTATGGCAACCCACTCAAAGTTCGACCCTGCTTGGCAAAGGCTCTAGGGCAGCCCACTCAAAGTCGGACACCGCTCGACACAGGCTCTAGGGCAGCCCACTCAAAGTCCGAACCCGCTCGGCAAAGGCTCTAGGGCAGCCCACTCAAAGTCCGACCCCGCTCGACAAAGGCTCTAAGGCAGCCCACTCAAAGTCCAACCCTGCTCGGCAAAGGCTCTAGGACAGCCCACTCAAAGTCCGACCCCGCTCGGCAAAGGCTCGCAGCCCACTCAAAGTCTGACCCCGCTCGGCAAAGGCTCTAGGGCAGCCCACTCAAAGTCCGACCCCGCTTGGCAAAGGCTCTAGGGCAGCCCACTCAAAGTCCGACCTCGCTCAACAAATGCTCTAGGGCAGCCCACTCAAACTCTGACCTTGCTCGGCAAATGCTCTAGGGTAGCCCACTCAAAGTCCGACCTCGCTTGGCAAAAGCTCTAGGGTAGCCCACTCAAAGTCCGACCTCGCTCAGCAAAGGCTCTAGTGTAACCTACTAAAAGTCCGACCTGGATCAAAAAATACTACTTGAAGTCCCTAAATACTTGAGGGATTTCCCTACAAACGGCTAAGTTCAAAATTTCCTTAGGAATATTTCTGAAAGAAATGAGTTCGGACCAGGCCGACCGCTCCACATTCAGAAAGATAAACACTAAAGATACATATCAAAAGAATAAGTCATTTTATTCCTTGACAAAAGATTTTTACAAAAGCGAGTAGACTTTTACAAATATTCTTAGGTCTGGTCCTGTGGGTACACAGGGGGATTGACTGGAGGAACTTCGGCTTCAGCCTCCTGCACCGCATTCGAAGTTTCGACCAAAGAATCTGTTGGTCCCACATCAGTAGCAGCTTGGACGTCGGCTCCGATGTCGGTCGGGCCCCCTGCCTCTCCTGTGCCAGCAGCAGCTTGGACATCGATCTCGATATCGATCGGGCCCGCTTCTTCTTTCACTGGCTGTGCTAGTTGTAGGGCAGACAAATCAAGCTCCGAGAAGGCCTCGACTACCTTCTTCAGGCAGTCGTCATAGCCGTACCCGTAGCTTGCCGCTCTGGCCTCCTCCATCTCCTCCCGGTCGGCCAGTTGGACTTGCAGGTCTTCTGCCTACTTCTTCAGGGATTTGGCTTTGGCCCGACTGGCCGACAGCCTTTCCTCTATGGCCTTTCACGATGCCTTCACCACTGCTCTAGCCGTCTCCAACCCCTCGACCTTCTTGGTCGAGGTCTCTATCGTAAAAAGCATCTCACCGAGACCCTCGTCCATTAACAAGATCTAATGGAGAAGCTGTAAACAACAAAACAATGTTAGTCACATACAAGGAATGAGGAGAAGAGGATAGAAGTTGGAGGGCTAATGACTTACCCTCATCGGGTTGAGGTAGGAGCTCTTCACTACCTCATTCAGATTTCGCTGACTCGACTCTTCCCAGTCCGCTTCCGTGATCACCCCTTTGAGCAGGTCCTTGGCCTGCCCGGGGTCGTGGAGAGCGTGCCAACACTGGAATGTTTCATAGCTGACTTCGTCGGCCTTCGCTCCTTCGGCCGCTCCCTTCCACTTGTCTGCTGGGTGAACCGCCTCTGTTGGCTCAGATGATAATGGGGCTGAGGCTATCGCCACTTCGGCCGGCTCTGATGGCACTTGCTTCGGTCCGGCGGCCGACTCCCTGGCGATGGGCAAAGGTCCTGGCCCTTTTGCTGCCAATCTCTCCGATAGAGGCACATTATCCTCTTCGGAGTCTGACACCACTATGTTTGCGGGATGCTCCTCCACCCGCTGTTTCTTTGCCTTGTCCGTGGTCGGCTCCGCGGACTGGGTGGCCCTCTTCCTTGCCGCTCGCTTTGCTATCTTTGCTCTGTCAAGTTTCATCTTTTCTCCTATTACAATGACAAAACCAAAGTAAGCAAAGAAAGCCCATGGAGCAAAAAGAAGACCGACGGCAGCGGCTTCTATCCTACCTAAGCATCCGTGGCGACTGATTCTGGCCAACTGGAGGCTATCCTCCCGAAGCAACTCATATATCATGGTGACACTGACCACCTCCATCCTATTGAAGTCTGCCTGGTAGGCCATCAACACTGCCCTCCCTTCGTTGGCTGTCAGCCTTGGTTCCCCCATGACAGAGCAAAACCCCAAGGCTGAAGACTCCATGAAAAAGAATCTGGATTTCCATCTGTGGATGGCAGATAGAAGACCCCCCAGTATCTTCCATCCAAGGCAAGGGCTAAACATCCATCACTCTTGGTTCCTAAAGTCTTTCTTCAGGATGAAGAAGTTGGTGAAGAGGGAAGTCCTAGGCTCGGCTCCGGCTCTCCGGCATAGAACCATAAAGCAGCTGATCGCCCGAATGCTATTCAGGGTCAGCTACGCAGGGGAGATCCTATACAGGTTAAAGACCTCTACAAAGAAATCACACATGGGGAACCTAAGTCCTGCCTTAAGGTGATCCTCATATATCGGAAGGGCTCCAGGACTCAGTGGCCTGGTCACCCTTCCTTCCCAGTTCGGGACAGAGAGGTGCAAGGTAGAAAGAATGTTATACATAACCCTAAGAGCCTCTACCCTCTCCCGTGTCATCTCAGACCAGACTTTGTTGGGGCCTAACGCCTTCTCCCTATGGCTAGAACTCCGGCTATCGGAGGCCATTACTATGGAGTTTGAGGAAGAGGGGACTAACTTGAGAGTTAGTTTCCTAAGGGGACGGTGGCAGTGAAAGGAGGCGCTCTATCTCTTCGAATGCGAATGCAGCAGGCAACTCCACCCAGAACATCAGCACCTCCTTTTATAGCCTTTGATAGAGCTGGCTCCCACCATCCCTCGACCCTCATGATCCAAACACCAGGCGATACGACTCCCCATGCGATGGAAGTCGATGCAATGCAAGGGAGCACATTCAAGCCACAATCCATGTTTTTGCTATATCAGTGGCGGAGAGTTCGCCTCCAATACGGCACCAACCACCCAGATGTCATCACGTCACTCAACTCACTTTCGAAGCCCAACGATCGGGCAGGACAGGCTAGCCCTTCATCATTGCACCCCTTTCCCATTAACCATCGCTCCCCTGCCTCCAATGCGAGGTCGACACCTGTCCCGGGCGTAAATCTTTGAAAATTGGAAATGACCAGACGCAGCACACCTGATCAAATCCACAATCGTTTCAAGGACGGGTGCATTCAATACAAGGATAATGCTCTCGCCCTTAGAAGCCACAAGCCCTCCCGAAGGCCAAGAGCTGGGGACAACTGTTAGACCCAATCAGCTTTTCTCTGAACCGAACCAAAGATCCGACCGACCCACTTGAGGCCGACCAACCCGCTTGAGATCCAACCGATCCGTTTGAGGTCCGACTGACCTACTTTAGCCGGGCCCATACTAATCAGAAGGCACCAGAAGCCCCTTCCAGCTGGTACCAGAATTCTGTTACAACAGATCCCATGATGCAGCCACGTCCCGATGCCACCTGGCCACCATCCTGATTCTCCTAGGGGCAGATCAGATATTTCCAGCCTAGTCCCTAATAGATTCTGGTAGTGTTTCGTGCCTATATAAGGTAAATGGAGGACTCCAAGCGATAAGGGCACTTTTCCTTCTCCACGAGCGATCTCCTTTTGATTCCTCCATTCTGTTGCTCTAAGGCTCCCACTAACTTAGCCATCGAAGTGTCCTCTATCGGAACACCCCGACCCGTTGGACTTCTTTGCAGGAACCGGGAGGGCGCACTCCAGCCAGGCCGAGAGAATCGGGTCTGGGAGATTCTGTAGCAACAGCTTATAAGATTTTGAATATGTTGTAATTCGAATCAGGATGCCCTGAGCACTGGTTACTTATCCAGTTCTAAGTTCTTTCCTAATTTAATCAAATGGGGATAGGACTAGGACTAGTACCGGTAGTAGAAGAGAGCGGTCCGCGTGCAGCTTGCGAGCTAGTGGATCTCGTGGGAACTAAATGGGTCAGGGGCTTATCTCAGCATCTCCTTCTTGTCCTTCGCTCTTCTCCATGCAACTTCCACTACAAGAAAACCCAGTTTTATCAACCGATTTTTCGGTTGCTAATAATTGAAAATCGGTTGCAAATTTAATTTGCAATCGATTTTGCAACCGAAATTAGTCAGTTGTAAAAAAATAGGTTGCAAAAATTTGTGACCGATTTTTTTCGGTTGCAAAATTTAGCAACCGATTTAGCAACCAATTTTTATTTATTTTTAAAATTCTTTTATAAAAAAATTGATTGCAAAATCAATTGGTAAGAAATAAATTTATTATTAAATATTTTAAAAAAATTAAAAAAAAATAAATAATCTATCGAAAAATTGGTTGCAAAAAAATTAATTTCCAAAAAAATATTGGTTGCAAAATCGATTACAAAAAAATAAAATTCTGGAAAAAAAATAAAAAATCGATTGCAAAAAAATAAATTTTGAAAAAAATAAAAAATTGGTTACAAAATCTGTTACAAAAAAAATTATTTTAGAAAAACAAAACAAAAAATTGGTTACAAAATCGATTGCAAAAAAGTTAATTTCTAAAAAAAAATTAAAAATTGGTTGCAAAATCGATTGAAAAAAATTAATTTCTAAAAAAGAAAAATAAAATATCAGTTACAAAATCGGTTGCAAAAAAATTAATTTCTGAAAAAAATAAAAAATTGGTTGCAAAATCGATTGTAAAAAAATTAATTTCTGGAAAAAAAATCGGTTACAAAATCGGTTGCAAAAAAAATAATTTTTTTAAAAAATAAAAAATCGATTGCAAAATTGGTTGCAAAAAAATAAAATTCTGAAAAAAATTAAAATTAGTTGCAAAATCAGTTGCAAAAAAATAAAAATCAAAAAATAAAATAAAAAATCGGTTGCAAAATGGTTGCAAAAAAATAAAATTTTGAAAAAAAAATTAAAATCGGTTAAAAAATCGGTTGCAACAAAATAAAAATAAAAAAAAATAAAAATTGGTTGCAAAATCGATTTCAAAAAAATAAAATTCTGAAAAAAAAATTAAAATCAGCTGCAAAAAAAAAAAAAATCAGAAGAAAAAAAATCGGTTGCAAAATCGGTTGCAAAAAAATAAAATTCTAAGAAAAAAAATTAAAATCAGTTGCAAAATTGGTTGCTAAAAAAAGTTAAAAAAATTAAAATCGGTTGCAAAATCGATTGCTAAAATTGAATAATTAAAAAAAATTATGTAAAACGAAATTTTTATCCTAAATTTTATAAATTTATCACAGACAGCTGAACTTATAGAGCATCCATTAGGCACAATACCAACATATATAGCATCCAATAGGAACAAGAGATAAAATTGCACTCATTTTGAAAAGGCCATATAAAGCAGCCATTTTGCAAAGGCCATATTAGGTAACCAATTTTGCACACATAAAATTGATAGTACTTTACTAAAAATGTATTGATGATTATTAATACATAGAACTGAATATTAAGCCAGTTTCCTAATAAGTTCCAATGAAAAGAGCAACAATACCATCAACACAAAAAAACTTCACATACCAAAAAAATTGTTGACATTTCCTTCCAAAATATATGATTACCTAATGCTGGGAAACAACAAGAAATGGAATGGCATGAAAAGATATATAAAGACAATATCATTATGAGATTTCAAAATGAGGCACGTACCGCATAACAATTGAGAATTCTGACTCCCACCAAACTTTAAAACTCTCGAGGAAGCAATCTGCTGAACAGGGTACTAATCAACCATCATGAATCAGAATACATGAATGATACCTGAAATATCATATATCCCTCCCAAATATAACAAGAAATTGAACATGTTTGTTGCAGTATCATATACCCCTCCCAAATATAACCACTACTATAAGTGCATGAAATAAGATAAATATTGGAAAATAAAGTTACCTGCTTCTGCATTTGCACAACACCGTGTTTCTTCTCATTCAAGACTTGCAACTTCTCCAATTCTCTTTTCCACATATTGTAACTCGTATATCATTAGAAAGTACAAGAATACCATATTTACAAATGGGTTTAAGTGGAATTGAATACCGGGTTCAAATGAAGCTAAAACATCCAAAAAATACTATAAGTCATAACTTCAACACTATAATTAATCGTCATATATAATGAAAAACAAGAAGATTCAGAGACTCATGATTGCCTATTTTTATACATTGAGAAGGGTCTAAGGCAGCAAATGGTTGCTTGCAATAATAGCAAACCATCCAAATTTGCAACACTACTTAGATCCATGCAAAATGATCCGATCCAGCATACAATTTCAGCATTTGAAGCATCACGAAGATACCAAGGCAACTCATCACAGCCTCTAACCGCAGATAACAAGCGGAGGCAATCTACCAAGAAGTATAATAAAACAACAAACATAAAACAAAACCGTCAAACAATAACATTTAGAGGCTCAGGATTGTCTATTTTTATACATTGAAAAGGGTCTAAGGCAGCAAATGGTTGCTTGCAATAATAGCAAGCCATCCAAATTTGCAACACCTTTTAGATCCATGGAAAATGGTTCGATCCGGCATACACTTTCAGCATTTGAAGCATCACGAAGATACCAAGGCAACTCATCATAGCCTCTAACCGCAGGTAACAAGAGACAATCCATAAAACTGCACAATAAAACAACAAAAACAAAACAAAACTGTCAAACAATAAGATTCAGAAGCTCAGGATTGCCTCTTTTTATACATTGAGAAGGGTCTAAGGCAGCAAATGGTTGCTTGCAATAATAGCAAGCCATCCAAATTTGCAACATCATTTATATCTAGCAAAATGATCCGATCCAGCATACAGTTTCAACAGTTGAAACATCATGAAGATACCAAGGCAACTCATCACAGCCTCTAACTACAGATAACAAGAGGAGGCAATCCATGAAAATGCACAATAAAATAATAAAAATGTCAAACATGAAGATGTGCAGTTCATAATACAAAGCTAAACAAATAACAGTAACAAGATGTATAGTTCATAATATAAAGCAAAACATATAAGAGTAATAGGTGCTGAAAGGTAATATGAATAATGTGATAATGCTCCTATTCCTCCTCATCCTCGTCCTCCACATCGTTATCCTCATCCTCGCCCCGCTATGATCCTTGTGCACGATACATCTGAAAAGGATCCATTCCAATTCCTTGTGAAGGATTACTAGTAAAAGCATGAGTTGCAGGAGTTGCTGCAGGCTGAAAATTTATGTTGACTAATATGTCATGCTTATACGATTACTATTCATCATCAGAATAACTTCGATGTTGGTCATGCTCGGTGTCATCCTCTTGGCTATAATCAAAATCATCATACTCTCCTTTATCTTCATCATCTATGTTCAAATTCGTATCGACAATTCTATCAACTTTCTCAAAAATACAGTCGTTGTCGACCAAGTTTTTAACTGTATTATCATGCGGTACACTATTCACATGAGATATTGTATCCTCTTAGTAAGCAACCTCAATTGTATATCGATCATCCACAATACGTCTCAGTCTAGTCATAATTACAACCCACCAATGTTGCTTGTCCCTTAACTTTTCAAGATATGGTAGATAGTATACCTGAATCACTTTTTATGCAACTATAAAGGGATTGTATCTTGAATACCTTCTATATGCCGGATCTCAACGATCTCGTAATCCTTAAGCACTTTCATGCCACGATTCAATACCGTATCAAACCATTCATAATTAAATAACACTACCTGTTTCATTGGATGGCCAAGATATTCTAATTGAATTATTTCCTTAATTATGTTATAGTAATAATTATGGTCTATAGCTTATTCTGAACCTTTGATGCACACTCCACTATTAATTATTTTTTTATAGCAACTCTTTCGACCATGTTTCAAAGTGAATGATTTTGATCGATCCATACAATACGGACACGCCAATTCCCAGCTGTACTCCATCCGGATAGCATTCCATATGCAGGAAAGTCATTGATGGTCTACATCAATGCAGCCCTCATCATAAAATTTTGCTTTCTTGCAATATCATATGTTAGGACACCCTCCTCCCACAAATATTTCAACTCATCTATCAAAGGCTGTAGATACACATCTATCCTGCTCTTTGGATTATGTGGACCCGGAATAATTATTGTCAAGAACATATAAGGAATGGTCATGCACAATTCAGGTGGCAGATTATAGGAAGTAACAATTACTGTACATAATTATTTTAGTTTTGCACACGGTTAAATTAAGCCTGCACACAGTTATTTTAGTTATGTACACAGTTAAATTAAGCATGCACACGGTTATTTTAGTTCTATACACAGTTAAATTAAGCCTGCACAGTTATTTTAGTTCTACATACAGTTAAATTAAGCCTGCACATAGTTATTTTAGTTATGCATACAGTTATTTTAATTTTGTACATAATTAAATTAAGCTTGCACACAGTTATTTTTGTTCTAACACAATTATTTTTGCATCCATCATTCCTAGAAACCTTACCATCTTATAGCAAAATTAGAATGACAGAAGGGAGGAGAGGAGGATTCTGTAACAATGACTTCTTTTTACTTTCCATGAAATGAAGGAGTGTCTTCCAATAGGAATAGATATTTTCTTCTCTCTTTTCTTAAAATTCTAATCAGACAAGAAAACCTCTCCTCACTTCCTTCCCTTTACTTCCCATGAACTGAACAAATCATTCATAAATACGCACATATACAAGCAATACAAGTTAATAATATATTAATAAAAAATAAAAAAATAAGAGATAAGAGAGAAACATACTAGAATCGGATGAATAGTATACTTATCTATTCCATATACCCAAAAAGAAAGGCATGCTTATTGAACCGCGTGAAATCATATGTCAAATTGATGAGCTCTAAACTTTCTATTCGACTTAATCATGCAAATATAAGAGTTATTTTTATTGAAACAAACATATAATTGATAGCATTGCCTATGCATACTAAATTCTAAGTCAAATCAATGATGACTCAAGGAACACAGTTTCATATATGTGCAAAATGGCAAATGAACTCCTGCACAAAATAAAGCAAGCACTCCAATTAGTACATCATAATGTAACAATTCAAACACCGGCTGTACAATAGTGATAGTACAAGGAACTCCATGTATGCACGGAGGAAACACCGGCATCCTTAACACAAAATATAGTTAAAAGTTCTTGCCAATGACCTTGAGACTGGGTTCATGACAAGGACCATGAGGGCTGGGGCCTGTGTTTGTGGGTCGAACATGCTTGGCCTCCACCCTATGCATTTTTTTTCTTTCTTTTGGTGGGGTGGGGGTTGCAAGAGGGCTTTCAGTGCCTTCTGCATGCCCTAGCTAGTTTTGCGCTCCACAAAAGATTTGATTCAAAAGTAAGAGTTTCAAGGTAATGATCATGATACTAAGAAGAGTACTTGTACAGAAGGGCTTGTTGGCACCCATACGTGAGAGACAGAGAGGTTTTTAGGGTGGCAAGGGAAGATGCTCTCCCCCTCTCCAAGCCTAAGCTCTACCGCTTACGTAGACATCGGAGGAGCCATGTTTAGGATGGATTTGCTGGCATATTTCATCAAATCAAGGAAGATTTTGACGTTGAGCACAAAGGTGGCACCATTGATGCAATATAGTTTAATATTCTTTTCTTAATACTAAACAAATCACATATAGAGTTGACCTATATCAAGAAACATATAAATTAACTGGACCATGCTTATGCATAGTTCAGTTATATATAGTTATATTTCAAGTTAATAATTAAGCTTGGCTCGTGTTCAACTTATTTACTAATTGGACGTGCCCAATTCAAACTAAATTTCAAGTTGAACACAAGCTGCTCATAGTCCTCTCATCCTATTTGTTTGTTGAATTATTTGATTCATGTTCTATTTTTGTATTTTTAAATACAAATTAATTATTTTTGGTTGATTTTTTGGTATATATCATAACTTGAATGAACTTGATCTTGATAATTTGATTTGGATTGCATTAGTTTTGACATTGATTGTTTTGATTTTAATTTCATAAACTGAGTGTGAAAGTTTCTTTTATCCCCATGGTCACTGTGGTCCATCTCGATTCTAAGTAGCTAGTACACAAACTGCCCCTTACCCAGCAAAACCAGCCAATAAGAACTTCACCTATATGGAGAGGCATTATTAATGCTCTCAACCCTTTGATGGTTGGGAATCCCCTAAACTAAAAGAATGGAGACTATTAATCTTTGCCATGAAAGATAGTTACCACAGCTAGTCTCTCTTAACTAAATTATTTTATACTAATTAATTTAATATTATGATCTATTAAAATTTTGTTATGCTAATTAATTCACTGGTATGATCTATTAAAATAATTAATTAAATTATTTTATTCTAATTTATTTATTATTATGATCTATTTAAATTATGTTATAGTAATTAATTTATTATTATAATCGATTAAAATAATAAATTATATTATTTTATATTATTTAATTTATTATTTTGATATACTAAAATTATGTTGTACTAATTAATTTATTAGTATGATTTATTAAAATAATTAAATATATTATTTTATATTATTTAATTTATTATTATGATCTATTAAAAGTATATTATATTAATTTATTTATTATTATGATATATTAAAATAATTTAAAAAATATTTCATACTAATTATTTTTTAGAAATTCCAATAATACCCTTGAAATATGGAAATCTGGAATATGCCTATTCCATGGGGGGCAAGGAATAAGAAAATGGGAATAAGGAGTGTTGACTGGAATACCAATTTTAGCGGGACCCACCTATTTTTTTAGGACTGTTTGGAGGAATAACATGGAATAAGACCATATTACAGGCTGGAATAGGGCATCCAAACACTGCCTATAACTATACTCTGTTATTCAAAGTATGCAAATGCCGAAGAGAAGGAAAGGAAAAATTGGATCAAATAAATGAGAAACAAGAACCTATTCATAGCCTTAAGATGCCCCTTGGAAGCAACTCTTCTGATGTGATCGGAGGGAGTTACCGATGGCTTTTCGTAGTGAGATACACATTTTCTCAATAGTGATCTGAAAATCCCGCGATCAATACGCCTATCGGAAGCCATTATACGCTGTTTCATACCGTGATCTAAAGATCACGCAATCAGCGCACTTCTCAATACTTCGTTTCATGATCCGATGGCACCCGTGATCATCAGAGTATGCAAATGCCGAAGAGAAGGAAAGGAAAAATTGGATCAAATAAATGAGAAACAAGGACCTATTCATAGCTTTAAGATGCCCCTTGGAAGCAACTCTTCTGATGTGATCGGAGGGAGTTATTGATTGCTTTCGTAGTGAGATACACATTTTCTCAATAGTGATCTGAAAATCCCGCGATCAATATGCCTATCGGAAGCCATTATACGCTGTTTCATACCGTGATCTAAAGATCACGCAATCAGCGCACTTCTCAATACTTCGTTTCATGATCCGATGGCACCCGTGATCATCAGAGGAAACATTGATCCTCCGGATGCGTGATCAGTTGTTTCGTGATTTTGAAATCTCATCATCTGAGTCGGCTCGGTTAGTCCGCATGTTACCCGTTCTGTGGATCCGAGTCGACTCTCCTCCTTGCAACCCTGATGTGGTGCCGCATACAAAGCACAAATTGCATCCTTGTCGCCCGTCGCACATGCGCGCGCGTGCGGGTGATGCGCTGATGTGGTGCCGCATACAAAGCACCAATTGCATCCTTGTCGCCTGTCGCACACGCGTGCGCGTGCGGGTGATGCGTAAACCTATGGTGAGCCTAAATGCAAGAGCATGAAAAAATATTTTTTTATAAAGAGCTTTAACTTTTTTCATTCTTTCCATATGGGACTAAAAGTTCCCATCTCAAAGGATATTTTGGTTACCCTCAATTTCCATTCAATTATAAGGTATTTTTCTAACAATCCCCCACATGAATGGAAATTGAACTCAGATCAGCAAAGGCAATCCCCCACAAACATAAATTTAAAATGCCAATGAATATGCAGACACTTAAAGAGAGTAAATGGAATGAAGTTGTATCAGGATAGGTAGCTTGTGGCTTTGAACCTTCCTTTGTATTTTGTTATCGAGTTTACTTGCTAAAAGTGAACATGATGTCTTGAACTTTTAGCGTTTGATATAAACTAAGATAATAACAATCACACAACTTCTTTCCGAGCATACCTTTTGGTTTTCATGGTTGTATTCATTTTGGCCCTGAACAACTCCTGGTTTCATGAGTGCTTTAGAGAATTAAAGCCTTTAAAATTCTTATAGAATTGGCACAGTTCATACTCACATAGGTAATTATTATTAAGAGTATCCTGCTATACCCCACATAATATTAATGTCATAATAATCATTAAAAGCTATGCTTATCCTAGTACCTTTAGTATGAAGCACTGATTATCATAGGAATGAGTATGAATTTACATCCTTAGTCCTTCGTTGACCTCTTCATAATTTAGTTATCCATTTTGAACCTAAATCTTGGGATCTCCAGTTAACTAGGTTGGATATCCATTATAAAGATTAATTTGTTATAGGCTTTAAACACATTCTCCTCGATAAACAATTTACTTGATCTCTCGGTAAACCTTTTATCAATGGATCCGTAAAATTTTTCTTTGACTGAATATAGTCAATAGAGATTATTCCATTTTCAAGTAATTGCTTAATGGTATTATGTCTGTGACGTATATGTCTAAACTTGCCATTATATATTTTATTCTGTGCTCTGCAAATGCTGATTAATTATCACAATGGATATATATTGCAGACACAGGTTTAGACCAACATGGAATATCCTTCAAAAAACTTTGAAGCCATTCTGCTTCTTTTTCAGCTTTATTTAAAGCTATAAACTCTGATTCTATAGTGGACCGAGCTATACAAGTTTGTTTTAAGGATTTCCATGACACTGCACCTCTTCCTAGGATGAACACATATCCACTAGTAGATTTAGTATCTTCTGAAGAAGATATCTAATTAGCATCACTATATCATTCTAGTACAGCTGGATATGTTGTATAATATAATCCAGAATTTAGAGTATATCATAGATATCGTAATACCTTTACTAGTGCTATTCAATGATTTGGACCTGGATTACTAGTAAATCTGCTTAACTAATTGACATCATATGCTATGTCAGGACGGGTGCAATTAATGGCATACATTAAACTGCTAATTATACATGAATATTCTAATTGTATATGGGTTGCCCAGTATGCTTAGCAAGATGTAGAATAATATCTACAGGTATTCTAAGCGGACTGGTATCATATTTATTGAATTTATCTAATATTTTTTTAATATAGTGAGATTGAGATAATATTATTCCATCAGACGTTTTTGTGATTTTAATCCCTAGTATAACGTCTGCGATATCCATATCTTTCATATCAAAATGTTTAATCAACATTTTCTTTATTTGTTTAATCATATCAGTATCACTACCTATGATTAACAAATCATCCACATATAAGCAGACTAAAATATATCTTTTAGGTAGGGTTTTGGCATATACACATTTATCATATTCATTGATTTTGAATCCATTAGACAACATCACATTGTCAAATTTTATATACCATTGCTTGGGTGCTTGTTTTAATCCATATAAGGATTTCACAAGTCTGCACACATTCTTTTCTTTGCCTAAAACCATAAATCCTTCAGATTATTTCATATAAATTTCTTCCTGGTATTCACCATTAAGGAAAGCTATTTTAATATCCATTTGATGTATTTCAAGATTGTTAATGGCTGTAATAGCGATTAATATTCTTATAGACGTTATCCTTGTTATAGATGAATAAGTATCAAAGAAGTCTAGACCTTCTTTTTGTTTAAAGCTTTTAGCTATCAATCTGGCTTTATACTTATCAATTGATCCATCAGCCTTTAACTTCTTCTTGAAAATCCATTTACACCCCAAAGGTTTCATACCTGATGGTAAATCTACCAATTTCCAAGTATGATTATGCATAATGGATTCAATTTCGCTATTAATAGCAAAAATTCCAAAAAGGTGCTTCTGGTATAGACATTGCCTATTTGAATGTCTAAGGTACATTTTCTATTATACACGTAACGTAATCAGGACCAAAAGATTTTGTAACTTTATGTCTCTTACTACGTCTAGGTTCATCTTCAGGATATTTTTCCTGATGACTACTACTTGCCATTTTATCATAAGTTCTTTTATTTGAACTTGTACTAGATATCCCTTTATAAGAGAATACCTCTTCAAAAAATAATGTATTTCTTGATTCCATAATTATATTTTCCTGTATATCAGATATATCTGATTTATATACAAGAAAGCGATATGCATTACTGTTTTGTGCATAACCAATGAAAAAACAATCAACAATTTTAGGTCCTATTTTGACTTTTTTGGATCTGGAATAGCTACTTTAGCTAGCCATCCCCACACTCTTAGATAATTATAAGAAGGCTTTTTTCCTTTCCATAACTCATATGAAGTAATGTACTTCCTTTTAAGAGGTATTTTGTTAAGAATATGATTAGCCGAGAGAATTGCTTCTCCCTATAAATTCTATGGTGTACCAGAATTTATCAACATGGCATTCATCATTTCTTTCAATGTTCAATTTTTGCGTTCAGTAATTCCATTAGATTGAGATGAATAAGGACCTGTAGTTTGATGAATAATGCCATGTTCTTGACAGAAGTCATTAAATGATGCATCATATTCACCACCTCTATCACTCCTTATAGCCTTGATCTTTTTACCAAGTTGATTTTCAACCACATTCTTATAACATTTAAACATATCTAAAGCCTCATCTTTAGACTTTAGTAGATATACATAACAGTATCTAGTTGAATTATCAATAAATGTTATAAATTACTTTTTACCTCCTCTAGATTATACTGACTTTAAGTCACATAGATCATTGTGGATCAAATCTAGAGGCTCAGTATTCCTTTCAACTGAATGGAATAGTGTTTTGGCTAGCTTAGCTTCAACACATATCTCAAACTTGTAATGCGAATCGATTTCATGATTAGGTAATAATTCTAAATTCATTAATTTATGTAATGAATTAAAATTCACATCACCTAATCTATCATGCCATAAATAAGATGAGTCAACCATATAAACAGAAGAAGCATTTTTATTCTTTTTAAGGTTGCGAAGTACAGTCATTACATTCATCTTGAATAACACATTATTCAAGTAACCTCTACCTAGAAAGATTCTTCCTTTAGTAAATATAAATTTATCAGACTCAAACACCATCCTAAATTCATGTTTGCTTAGGAGGGAGCCTGATACCAAATTCTTACGAATGTCAGGAACATGCAATACATCGTTTAGTAGAAGCTCTTTGCCAAATGTTATCTTTAGAATAATGTAGCCAATTCCTTCTATCTTCAATGTAGCGGAGTTATCCATTAGCAGATTTCTACATCTGATAGAAGTATATGATGAGAACATACTCTTATCAGAGCAAACATGTCGAGTAGCTCCAGTGTTAACGTACCACTCATTTGGCTTATCAACCATATTTACTTCGAACACAATTGCTGACAATATTATTTCTGACACTCCATGGGATAGGGTATCTTCAGTAGTATTGACTTCCTTCTTTTCTTTTTCCTTGAAACGACAATCCTTGGATTTGTGGCATATTTTACCACAAATGAAGCACTTGCCTTTGAATTTCTTAGGATTGTCCTTCTTCTGTTTATAGCCTTCACCAGAAAACTTGTATTTCTTCTTGTTGACCTTTCCTTCCATGAAGTTGGCCTTAGGCTTAGCATGATGTCCTCCTGTCTTCTTATCATGGCTCTTATTATCTTCCTCGATCCTTAAGTAGACAATTAGATCTTCAAGTCTCATCTCCTTTCGCTTATGTTTCAGGTAGTTCTTGAAGTCCTTCCATGATGGAGGTTGCTTTTCAATTATAGTAACTACCTAGAATGACTCACTTAGAGATATTCTTTCTGCATGTATATCATGCAGTATGATTTGCAGTTCTTGAACTTGCTCTATGACGGTCTTGTAATCTACCATCTTGTAGTCAAGAAACCTATCAACCATAAATTTCTTATGACTTGCATCCTCGGTCTTGTACTTCTTATCCAAAGATGCCCACAGCTCTTTTGCTATGCTTATACTACTATACACATTGTACAAAGTATTCTCTAATCCATTTAGGATATAGTTCTTGCATAGGAAGTCTGAATACTTCCATGCATCCATAGCAGCGATAATTTGCTTATCGTTCTCTCCTTCCTTTAGGACTGGTGGATCTTCGTTGAAAACTCTGACCAGATTCAGAGTTGTCAGATAGAACATCATTTTCTGTTGCTATCTCTTGAAATCGATGCTGGCAAACTTCTCCAGCTCTCGGCCTAAACTGGTACAGCCATTATTGCCATCACTTGAGCAGCACTTCAGACACGAGAAATTTGTCTTAAGATTGTTGGAAGATAATAATATTTGTAGCTACCTAATTTAAAAAGATCGAATCTAGAGTTATACTCTATCCCTAAGATAATTTCGTCCTGCAATGGTGCTTACGGTGTATGACGATTATCTTCCAGGATACAACGGTCTTCTTCTGGTGAAAATAGTATTACAATTCACCAAGAAATTCGAACCATGAATGATTTTCTCTCTTTGTATGCACTATAGCTATACTCTGTTATTCAGAGTATGCAAATGCCTAAGAGAAGGAAAGAAAAAATTGGATCAAATAAATGAGAAACAAGAACCTATTTATAGCCTTAAGATGTCTCTTAGAAGTAACTCTTCTGATGTGATCGGAGGGAGTTACCGATGGCTTTTCATAGTGAGATACACCTTTTCTCAACAATGATCTGAAAATCCCTCGATCAATACGCCTATCGAAAGCCATTATACGTTGTTTCGTACTGTGATCTAAAAATCACGCGATCAGCGCACTTCTCAATACATCGTTTCATGATCCGATGGCACCCGTGATCATCAAAGAAAACGTTGATCCGTGAACAGACACGTGATTACACTATCAACGCCTCCTAAAGGGTGATCAGTTATTTCGTGATTCTGAAATCCCATCATCCGAGTCGGCTCCTTGCTGCAGAGAGTACTCTGGTCGAGTCAGCTCGAACCTCTCGAGTCGACTCGGCCAGTCCGCATGTTACCATTCTGTGAATTCGAGCCGGCTCGAGCCACTCGAGTTGACTCAACCAGACCGTATGTTACTCGTTCTGTGGATTCGAGCTGACTCCCAGTCATCCGAGTCGACTCTTCTCCCTGCAACCCTGATGTGGTGCCAATCAATCTCGACCGTCTGATCCGTTTGATCATGAAAAATTTGACTCCCAGCAAAATTGAGCCGACTCTCCTTCCTGTAACCTTGATGTGGTGCCAATCAATCTCGACCGTCTAATTCGTTTGATCAAAAAAAATTTAAAGGCTCCTCAAGCTCCTCATGACGATGCGTACGTGCGAAGTACAAAGTACGCCTACAAAGCGCTCTTGTGGCCCGTCGCACACGCGCGCGTACGAGGATGATGCCAGCACCCTCAAGCTCTCCACCTATGGTGAGCCTAAATGCAAGAGTATGTAAAAATATTTTCTTACAAAAAGCTTTAACTTTTTTCAATCTTTCCATGTGAGACTAAAAATTCATTTCTCAAAAGATATTTTGGGTACCCTTGATTTCCATTCAATTATAATATTTTTTTTAATAAATTGAACATATCCCAAATGTATCCTCACTTAAATTCTTCTATCAACTTATAAATCAAGGCATCAATAATTTGGAGATTGACTTCGTACCAAGACTAGAAAGGCTTTACTAAAAAAATGGCATGCTGGCAATGGTTGCCCTGGTATCTTATGGCCTTTGACCTTTTTAAAAAGATAAAAGATATGTCACAAAGATCGTAGCTTAACCATTACCAGTTGTGGTTTTATTTTTCTTATGTTTAAGATCCAAGAAACGTTTAAATGAAGGATTTTTATGATGTAATATAATGATACTAATAAACCAAAATTAAAGAATGCCCTAATTTTCTCGTGCGGCACCTGGGCACCAAATCATTGAAGGCGAGGGGTTATATGTTTCGCATGAAAGAGGGATTCACCTTCGAAGGCGTAAATTCACCGTTGGATCGTACATTAGTCGCGCCGCCCGATCACCAAAGCATCGAGGGCCAGGGGTTATATGTTTCGCATGAAGGAAGAATTGACCTTCCTCTGCATAAATTCACCGTTGAGTCGTGCATAAGGCGCGCTACCCAATCATCAAAGCATCGAGGGCCAGGGGTTATATCTTTCGCATGAAGGAAGGATTCACCTTTCTCTGCGTAAACTCACCGTTGGATCACGCATTAGTCGCTTCTAAGTCTCTGAAAAATTTCCTGATAATTTGAGGGGTGGGTGAGGCGCAATCCAACGACATATGTTGCCAGAGAAGATCAATCATTTTTTTTTGTACGAAAGATACGACCCGAACGCTTCGCGGAGAACCCAAAGATTTGCCGCTCCCAAACGCAATGGACGGACCCATATATTATAAGTTATAACAGAAACCATTATTAAGATCGATTCAAGATCCGTCCGACAGCAAGGAACGGCAAGAGCAGAACCCAAGAAGCCGGAGATGAAGAACGGGGCCGGAATTCCTCGTCAATCTAGTTAATAAAAATCCAATCCTTCTATAGAATCCATACCCCCTGCACGTTCTTTTCTTAGGGTTAGGGCTTCATGGAGGAGGCGCAGGCCGTCACCTCGCACTCTGCCGCCGAAGCCCCGCAAAGTCCGCCGCGCCTCTACCGGGGAGCGGAGGAGCAGATACGGGTGCGGCGGAAAACCCTCGAGGCGGTCCTTGAGCAGTGTCAGCGAGCGCTCGAGCTCCTCAAGAACGCCGACTTGGCCCCAGATCCCGACTGCGTCGACGCGGATGAGGACGGGCAGAGGGGAGAAGAAGAGGAGGGGGAGGAGGGATTGTCGTTGCAGTCCCCGGCCACAAGCGATTGTGAAACTGATGAGGTAGGTCTCGAATTATTCTAATTCTTGATTGAATTTCCTTTCCGATCCACAATTGATAACGCGAAACGGTGGATAACATTAAATTCTGATAGTTTTTGTATAATTTATTCTATTATGTTATAAAAGTTGAATCTTGTCAGGAGGGGTTCTATGATTGGGGTAGAAGGTGATGTATTATATTTTACAAATCTTTCTATAATGGAAAACGTAAAGAGGATTTGGTTTTGATTTCTGTGATTAAAATAATTTATGTTTTAGAGCTGAGGTAGAAGAATTTCATCAGAAGTCTTCTGGTAACAAGATTTACATGTTTGCAATATTGTTTGAAACTGCATATAATGTTGGTGGATACTCTTCAAATTATTTATGCAGGATCCGAACCCAAATTATTGAATGTTCCAACCATTGGTTAGCAAGCATAATTATGTTTCAGTTTATTTGACTAAGAGCCAGACTAGAGCTTGTTGGAGACTAGTCTGTTTTCTTTCTTGAAGTTCTTTAATCTAGTAGCACTTCCAGAATGTAAGGATAGTAATAATCCTGGTAGTAAAAAAAAAAAAAAAATCAAAAAAAAATCTGCTCCTTGCTCCAGCTAACATGGGAGAAGTCTTGGAATACAGGTTTAACCTTATGAAACTTTATGCTGAATACTTGGTTTTGTAGGCAAAACATATGCTTTTTATAATTATGCCAAGATCTTGTTGGTTCAATATAAATCTTTGACTGGATTCTGGATTGAAGAGATGGTACATGTGATGGTTTAATTAAGAAATTACAGAGTTGATTTTTTCCACTTAGTGATTTTAGATTACCTTTGCAGTTGGATGTGATCAAGGAACAATTCAAGGTCTCACTGATGGCAAGATATCAAGGTTGCCATGTTGATTTTTTTTTTAAAAAAAAAATTAGTGGATGTGGGGTGTTGAATTTTTAATTTGGCCAGAGGACAACACTTTGGAAGTAGTTTTGGTTGAAGTTTCTGCATATTATGGTGACCACGTGGAATCTCTATAGCCAATTTTTCATATTTTATTCTGAGATCAGAGGCTGATTTTGGTATTAATCTTATTTCCAATGACCTAGGAGCTTCCATAACATTGGCATACAAAGCTTGAGGAAGAGGTAGGCAGCAATAAAAAAAGGTAGTCTATCCATTATGGCATTCTTGGCTTCAAGCTCAATCCGGACTTGCTAGGCAACCTGTTGATGCCTTAGGGTGACTGAAAAGAATGCCTTGGGTTTTGGGTTCTATCATAAGTCTATATCTTCTATTTTACCGAAAGGGGCATACATATAATAAACTTTGGGCAGTAGGCATGTTTGTGAATTTAACCAAAAAAGGGTGAATCATGAAAATTTAGGAAGTAGAAAGGAAGGGAACAAAAAGAGAAATCATGTGGTTGAATTGCACATAAATAAAATATTCATTCACCAAAGAAGCATGGTTTTATTTGAAATGTTCATAAATTGTCTATCCTTGAACCCCCAATCATCAAGCTTCTCTTGATTTTTGATTGGCTTAATTCATAATATCTTATTCCATCTCATTTTGTAGGCTAGATTTCTGTAGTAACTGTCATACATATGTTTAGAACATGTTTTCAACCACAAGTTTGTGTTTGTCTAAATTTGTAAAATGCTAGTTTTGTCTAGAAGTGTCAAAAATCAGAACATATCTACTAACCACTTTAAATCAATGAAAATGGCTTAAATAAACAAAATCTTTTTCCCTGGCATATCTCACTGTACCTTTAGTAACCTTTTGATAGAGTTGCATCGTTCTAAGACAGTGCAAATACATCATGGCATGCCAATGCAAGCCCTTTATCAGCGTTGGCATGACACGCATTATAGTGGCAAGAATCTTGTGACTTGCCATGAGAATGATTTCAGGTGTGGAATAGTAATATGGCTTGCAAAAAATGTTGGAAGAAAAAATAAATACTAAAGCTTCAATTGAAGCCAAGATTAACCTTGGCAAAGTACAGCAGATTGATTAACATATCTGTGAGCACCAAGGTTCAGAAGATTCATTTCATCTAGGCCAATAGGCTTAAATCTGAATATTTTTGGCAGACCTAGCAATCTAAGTTTAAGTTTTGGAGTTTTCAAATAAATAGTCATAAAATTTAGCAAACATAATATGAAAGCAAGTCAAGAAAATTTTTTTGATACCATTGCAGAGAATATAGAACATGGATGCATCCAAATGCATGCTTGCAAAATAAAATGAGATTAATCAACAATTTGGATTGGTTTGGTCAGTTTCAAGGAACAAAGCTTGAGAAGAGATGTCATTGACAGAGGTAATTAGGATGTGGGTTGGTTAGAAAAGTTGATGCAGTCTATCTTTAAATTTGAATGGGGTTTTTATCTGGTAAATAAACTATGTATTTTTTTGACTTTACATGTATACTTGATCTACATGGAATAAAACTTTAGTAGGATGATTAGTTTTTTACTAACATGGACAAATATTAACAGGCACAAGGATCTCAAATCACTCTTTTTAATATAATGTTAATTATATTCTTTCAAACCTTCAATTTTGTAGTTTCTCCATTCTTACACCTTTAAACTGATCCAGAACAAACTTAAATCAATAAACAAATCTTTATGAACAGTTAAAAAAGAAAGCAATAAATTTCTGAAAATTAGACTAGAAAACTTTTCCAAATTATAATGTGTGATTTGTTAAAGATCTTGTACACACATATGCATATATACTCATTTGTGAATTTTTGTTATTTAGTGATGCTTCATGAAAAATGTAAGCATGGTTAATAGCCTAAAAGTTGTAACATGACAAAATCTGAAGAGACTTGTGTTTCCATTAAGTTCATTGCTGCCCAATAGTTATGCGCTTTCAGATCTATTCAAAACTTGTCAATGCCAAGTTTAATCTTTCAAAAAGTCTTCCTAGAGTCTTGATTAATTACCTAGATGCAACTCAAGAAGAAGATAAGAAATAATCTTAGAATAAAATTAGTATATTTGTTTAGCTTAGTTTCAGCCAACATTGGCAAATGTCTGATGAAAATAAAGTAGTTCTAAATTTGTTTTGGCCAGAACATTGCAATCTAGATTGAAATCTCAAACTTTGACAGCTACTGTTGGCACACCGTTGGGGAATTTCAAGTAAAAGATTTTAGCTTGATGTTAGATGTTTATTTTGCTTTTTTACACCAATATGCACATTTATGATGATTTCTTGTCTATATATGGTTAAAATTTATATGATTATTGACATTTTAAATTGTTTAAAGTTGGTAATCTTATCTTATTATTTATAAAAAAAATGAAGTATGAAAAAGATTGATTATAATGATTAAATCTTTGTCTAACTGAGAGTGCTTTAGCTGTATGTTTCCTTTCTATTCCCTAATGCTGCTACTTGCGGTGGTATAGTATGTTATGATAATTTATAATTAGTGTAGGAACTGTGGTACTTTAGAACCTTGTTTTATCTACAAAGCATATGCTGTTAATCTAGTTTTTGCTTAGGATTTTTATGTTGTGTTATATTTGGTTATTTCTTCCAATTTTATCTTGATATTAAACTCAAATACCTAGTGCAGTTTCCTAGTCTGCAACCATTTTGGAGTCGCATCTTCCATGTAACCTAGTATCTTAAACTATATAAAAGTGGCTAAATTCTTTGATTATTAAAATTCCAAAAGTAACCCTAATCAGTATTTTTAATTAAATAATTAAATTATTATATTACTACCATAACTCTAATTAGATTTATCTCTTCAAAAGTTTAAGACTTATATTGAAGAAGGAATTCTAACATTAACGGGCTTGGAGAGAATCTGATTAGGAAGAAAGAAAGAATATAAACTCTTAAAAAAGATATCTTAGTATATTTGATTTGTAAAAACTTTTAGACAAGGAGAAAAAAGAAGAAAAATTAATTATAAATTAATTATTTTTAGATTTCATAATTAAAATTAATATTAAATTATCACCATTGCTGTCTGATCACCTGTCACTGAGCTCCAGTGGCGGCGGGAGGTGTTCCAGTCTTCTTCGGCAGGGACTTAAAGCTTTTCCTTGTTGCTCTGCTGCGATGACTTGCAAAAAAGTCCTTGGGCTAGGGTTACCGACAGAGACACTCTAACGCTTAAGTCAATTGACGAAAAATGAGAGGCTACAGCAGCTAGAGTTGAGAGCCGATAGTGGTCCACTGAGTATGTGAGCAAGAGCATGTTGGAACCTATGGAATGTACCTGGTCGAAGATCTCTCTTATCTATTTATATGGTTACATGGAGTAACGAAATGCCGTTACAGAGGTATCCATTTCTGACAGGCATAACAAACTTGGCTAAGGTGACAGGATCTTGTTTCCCGGGATCTTTACCATTGGTATCTTTCTGTTATAGTATTAAGATCAGGGGATACAAAATTGGTCCACCCGACTAGCTAGTGGTCTTGAATTGGAAATCTGTGGGCATGTATTGGAATGCCCTGCTGGCTAGACTCGATGGGTCATTACTACTCGGTGTTGGGGCTGCTAATTAGTCTAGAGTAGGTTAGCTAGTTGTCGGACTCCACTGCTGGTCTTTCTAATGCGAGATGCTAGTCTATGGCTTGGTTGCTCCAAGTCGGGGGTTCGAGTCCATGACTGGTATCTGTTGGTGCTTGCGGTGATCCGAGAAATTGTTAAGGCCATGTTAGCAATTGCTACATCAATCACAAATTTCAAATATTTAGTAGTGGCATGCATCCAACACGTGAATTATAAGTAGAACTACATAAAAGTGAAAATACTTCCCTGCTTTTTGCACCTATTCCAAAAATACCATAATTCTTAAAATACCCTGTTATTAGAAGTGAAAAAGAAAACTTCTCACATCTCCACTGCAAGGTTGCTTTAAGGTATCTAGACCTAGGGATGATAAAATATGACCCGACTTGCTAACCCAACCCGTATTCGACCTATCATAAACAGGTTTGGATTTGGGTTAAACAAGTTCGGATTGTAAATGGATCTACCTGTTTAACCCGTTTAATATACAGATGGGATTCAAGTTTTTTATGTATGACATGTTTAATCCATTTAACCTGTTTAATGTTGGATCGAGTCGGGTTGGGTAACCTGTTTAATTTGGTTTATTTATTTATTAGACAGGTTATGTCAGTTTGAGTTGGATAAATAGGTTTTTTATTTATTAAACATGTTAAACAGGATAGGTCGGGTTAGGTCAGGTTAGCAAGTTATTCATCTAAATAGATTAAATGGATGGGGTCGGGTTACTTGTTTATTAAACATGTCAAGTTCAAGTTTTAAATTACAACCTATTTAATAAACAAGTCAGGTTTTGGTTGAGGCTTTTCTAACTCAATTCTTATCTGACCCAACCTGACTCGATTGCCACCCCTATCAAGACCTACTTAAGCTATGAGCCTTGAGCCTGAGGATCCTATCCAATTTCTTTAGGTCTTGATACAAAATGAATAAGAGCCTTTTACATTTGTTTTCTAAGATTACTCGGGGACATTTAGACCCACTTGGGCTGTCACCTCTAGCTTTTCTTGAACCACTGAGAATAGGTCTTTTAATGTAAATTGGGTTTTGTTTTAGAAATAGGAAAAAAGAAAAGCTGATATAAAACATTAAGTTTTATTATGATTATACAACACTAATGTTTAGTTGCATTTTGTAAATATGGCAAGCTATATACTATAATGTCACTCGAGGTTATTGACCTACCTTGTGTATGCCAGTTGGGCTCAGCAAACATGCTAGAACTCCATCCTAATTGAGGAACATTGGTGAGAGATCTCAATAGAATATGTAGTAGTTTCGTCGAAGATGTATTGATCTGGCTAGACGTGACTGCTTCAGCATGCAGCTTCGAGGTTTCCTTCGAGTTGCACAAGCACTCCAATACTTAAATCAGTCTCCTGCGGAAGCAAACAGAAGAGAGGAGCTTGTAGCTTCTAGGTAGATGGAGTGAAAATGGATCATAGTGTATAGGAGGAGTGGAGTTGGGCGGAGCAATGGAAATAGTAGATAGCTGCAGTGAAATGTGGGCGAAGCTTGAGAGAGTGCAAGCGAAGCTTAAGGAAGAGCGGACGAAGCTAAAGAGAGGGCGTAGCTTAAGAGAGAGCAGGTGAAGCTTGCAAGAGAACGGGGAAAGCTTGGTGCGTTCTCTCCTGGGTTCCTCTTGGCTTCTCTCCTTGCTTCACCTTGCTTTGACTCTCGTTGGCTTAGCTTTTTATTTAAGCTTCAACTTTAGACTTTGGAGACTTAGAATTTTTAAGACTCTTACGAGACTTTTGAGACTCAAGAACTTTTGAGACTCTGAAAGACTTTCCTGGAGGGTCCATGGGAAATGGTTTTTATAGACGGGTATATAGAGTACCTGTCGCATAAGGGACATGTTCTGCAGTGCAAGGAATGGTGGTTGGTATGTCTTCATGGCAGGCATGCTTTTGCTGAGTGTATGTCCTTGTAGGAGTGGTCGACGCGACTGTGAGTGGCATGGAGCACATTTTCATAGCAGGCATGCTTTTGCCAGGTACACGTCCTAGTTATGATAGGTGTCAGAGAGGCGTAGTGTTGGATTACTGGCTCCTTTTTAGAAAATAGGGCATGCAAGGCTTCTTCCAGTATAACTTTTGAGGATCACGTGACAAGATCTGAGAAGTTTGCTTTCTGTGCTGAGTTGGCAACTGACATGATAAGCCACGCTGGACTCCACTTAGGCTTGACCATTTCTAGGCATATCAGAATCCATTATGGAGACCCGCCTCCTAGCTCCCTTTTTGGTATCCTTGTAGAGCTAGAGTCATTAGCTCTTGCCACCAAGCCTAGCCTTGTGGCACATGCTTTGATTGAAGCCCAAAGGGTTGAAGAATGATACCACTTCTTCAAACAAGCTATCCTATGATAAAAAGATTTTCCTCTTGTCTCCACGTGTTCAAGAGAAAAGACACCACCAAGGTGGTAGCCTAGTTGGAATTGGCTGTGGTTCCATGTTCCATACATCTCAGGTTTGACGCATAACGCTACAATCGAGTTGAACAATTTTAAGATTATCTTTAGGGCCTAGATGTGGGTGTGTGGGATTGGTTATTGGTCCAGGTGATGCTTTGGTGGGGATAGGGTGACGTACTCATCCATTCCACTTGGGATGAGGTGGGGAGGGGTTGAGCCGCTTTTGTTATCGTCTTGTATCGAATATTCTCTAGCGGAATGGGTGTCCATATGGTCATGCCCAGAGGAGGTAGCTATGTTGAAAACCCCCTTCACTTCTTTTTCTTATAAAAAAAGAGAGAGAAAAGACAGTTTTATGTACAATGTTAATGAATAACTGAAAATGCTTGTATATTTGTGTTTATTACAGAGGATTGTAGAAGGGAACAATTGCTTGTGTATCAACCATGCAGACTATAGAATGTGTGCTTGTGTGTGATTTTTTGCTCTATCATGTGGGATGCCATGTACCGGCACTAAACTGCAGGAACTTTTCTTTACAAAATATTTGATACCTTCATTTGTTATGCAGCTATGTCAACTTCTCAAGTCCAAAGTTGAATCACCAAACTTTCTGGCAAAACTTGGGAGTGTCCACATGTCAATTGCTCAAAGTATTCATGGTATGTATTGAACATTACCAAACTGTTTGTATTATTCTACTGTCCTCGCCTACTTTTATGTTTCATCTCGTTTATGAATATATCGCAATTTGATATGTTATTGATCTTCAAAGAACTAATATATTCCTTATCGTGGGTTCTGATATATTTCCAAACTTTTGTCATAATTGCTGATGGAGATCTTTTATGGCAGCAGATGACAATTCTTCCTGGGATATGGTTAGTGCTGATGATTTGTGGGAAGATAAGCATGTTGTTGGGGAGAATGAATTAGACCAAGATGATTATGTTCATGTTAGGCAAGAGGACATTGTGGATGGCATAGCATGCTTCATGGCTGCATACCTATTATCATTAAAGCAAACAAAAGTATGCCAAACTTTTCCATTATTGGTCACTAGGTTTTCAGCTTGTTAACCCTTCAACTACTATACTGTATTGGCTGGCAGTATGACAATATTTTGCTCAGGATTTCATGTCTTAACATCTTTTTAATTAAACTGTTCAAGACTTCAAGTTACATTTTCACCATGATTCTTTTTTTATATAAGCTAATAAAATTTAATGGATTATAACTATCTCAAAGTAAGATATTTCTATATCAGAGCCAATAGAAAGTTCTATTTCAGGTGACCCAATGCTTTCATTTAGAAGGTTTTGAATGATAATGTTTCTTAATTATATTTATATGTTTTCTTACATATCACCTTATATCACCTTATTGTGCAGGAATTAACCCCCAATCAACTGCAAGAAGGTAAGTTTCTTTGATCTATGTCCATAACAAGTATATGATAAGTCATTGCTTCTTACTTTATTCTTAATTATCAGAAATAAACTTAATGTTTTTTATGCATGATTTTTGCCTCTTTTTAGCTCTTAGTAGAACATTCTCTGTGAAAAAGAAGAAGAGTGGGCTTCGAAAGGCATGGGATAGAAGCAAAGTTGTTTACAATGTTGCTTCTTGGAGTGCAACTGCTATTGGGTAAGTACACTGGCGAAATAGATTGTTAGATTTCAGTCACCACATACACCACAAAACAAACAGGTGCACACATGTTTGCGCACATTCAGAGACCCAGCAATGGTACTAGAGGTTTAAATGTTAATGCTGCTAATTCCATGATTTATCCTACATGCTACAATCATGGCTTTTTTTCCCACCAAGTTGGATTTTGAATTATTTTCATGCTGATTCTCCCCAGTCTCTAGTCCAATATCCATGGAAGCATCTAACATTTTATCTGAAGGTTGCGACTGATACTCCCTTGTATTAAGATTTAAGATATAATCTAACTTTTATATTCCTAATGTTTGTGAGATGCACACTGGTAGTAGCAGAAGATCTTTAGTTATTAAATTGCAGCAATATTTTCTTTTATCTAAATTTATGAAAATTGTAGAGGTCTTTTGGTTTAAGATACTAAATGCTTCTATTATGGTGCATCGGTGTGGGACAAGTTCAAGGAAGGGGGGGGGGGTGCATGACTGCAAAGAAAGTGCTTGCCATTGTTTAGTGACATGGTGACCCTAAAAATTCTCATTGGTTATGCCATGCCCTCACAAGTCAGACGTTCTGGGTCCAAATCTTGAATGGTGTATTTTTCAAGAATTCGGCCCAAGTTATTCTTATATGTACGAGTACAATTTTTTCCTGGGTAGAATTCTTGTGCTTGAGTCTCACTAGGCTAGGTACTTAATATATCTGTAGGGTTCCCTGCTCGTATCCCCAAAAGAAGTTAAATAATGTATTGGTCTTTGTAGCAAATCATTCACCAGTTTGGTGAACTTTAAATCACTTTTGTTTAGCAAGCTTGGCAATGCCTTCTGTCAACTGCTCAATCTCAAACTGATCAGTGGTGGCAGTTTTACATCCTTTGGATGATTTGGAAGACAAGGAATAAGGCTATGTTACAGAAGAAGTTCATAGGACTTGTGGAGATTATTAAAATTGGCTGGAGATTGGTGAATGAATGGTTTAGATCTTTGGAGTGGAACTGACATCTAGGGTTGTTACACTCTACAGATTTTTCTGGACTTCTATTCATATTTGATTGTTTCTTGGCAACCCCCTACAACTAAGCTTCATTAAACTTTGACACTTCAGTGACTCAACAAAGAGCTGGAGCAGGTTTTGTTATATGGAATAAACTAGGCCGTGTCTTCATTGCTGCATCGATCCCAATCTCAACTACGGTTTCAGTGGGTGATTATCTTGCTATCTGGCATGGGCTTAAGGTTGCTCTACAAAGGATACAGGTTGATTAGATTAAAATGGAAGGAGATTCTTCAATAGTTGCTGCTTGGATAAATGGTAAAAATCTCCTCTTACACCTGGCTATTAGGAGTATAAGGGTTATGGCATCTTGGTTACTAAACTTCTCATGTAATCATATCTTTAGAAAAGGTCACTAGGTAGCTAGCTGATCACCTTGAAAAGGAGGCTTGCATGAATCAAGTGGTGGTTATGAGATTTGATCATTTCCTTATGGATGAAATGGATTTGAATTGTTCGATCATTTCCTTGTGGATTCAAACTATTTCATCGTGGCTTATGCCCATCATGTTTCTTATTTTCAACTTTGATCTTTGATCCTTTTGTACCAATAATAATAATAACAATAATAGCAGTAGCATCAATAATAATAATAATAATAATGTATTCGTTTTGTAAAAAAATATATATTTTAGGATATTTCATTTTAAAATCCTTGTATTTGTCCTTTAGTTGCATTTTTCTTATGCATGTCTTATTTATTGTCTTTTCTTTTTAAGCAGGATGCTTTTGAACTTTCATCTTAGAGCATTCCTTAAATTTTTTTCTATATTATAGCTTGTGATCTAAGGAATTGTCCTTTTCTTCCTTTTCAGGATTTATCAAAATCCAACAATTTTAAGGGCAGCTTCTATGGTTTTTTGTTCATCGTGCCGGGTTCTTTCAAAATTTTTTTAAGGTGGGCAATTTTATTGGATCTGATGCTCGAAAGCTATCATTGGCCAGCAAGAATCCAATGCTTAAAATCATACTAATGCTGCTAGTGCATTATAGAGCAAAATTATATGCTTAAGAAAATTTAATAGAGCTCGGGAATGTTCAACATCATTACATAGATTGCTCTCTTTTCCAGAAAAATCTTTACAAAACCCCCATATGTGTATAACATTGTTTGCACAATTTCTTTGTATAAATGAATGAAGTTGATTCATGCTTGTCCATTCACATCTTGGTAAGCTCCTAGCTAGCTGTATATATTCTCTAATAGCTAGTTCAAGATGCGAAATGCAAGTGGTTAATTGAGGCATTATTCTTTGAAGTGGCCTGTTTTCAAATACTTGCATATTTTATCAAATTATTGCTTTTTCAGTGATAAGTATTAAGCAAGCAAAATGTTTAACCAAGCTGTGTTAGTTACTTGTACTATACTGGTTACTTGGTGAAACACATACTAGTTCATTAGATTGTCGGCAGTCGAGGATTAATGCAATACATGAATATATCAGCAGTGGTCAATCAATCCTCTACTGATGAATTCAGGGTGATTTTTATTTTTTTCCTTCTACCTTCTATCAAGAAATGCAGTGTATATGGGTAGACGTAGAACTCTGAAACAAAATTTAGTGTCTTTCTAGCTGGATAATAATGTCATGGATTTTGATACATTATAGTGCATAAGTTGTTTGGCCAAAAATCATATATGTTTACATCAAACAAACATAAGGGAACATCATCTATATTTTAAAATTCTCCTATCACTACATTAGTGCAATAAGCAACAATGAATTGAACCAAAATTGATCAGACCCTACTCCAATAATGATGGATGAACATTAATAAGATACATTCAAAAGGTAAGTATCTCCAATTATATGTATACATGATAATGGTGCTAATGCCCAACTCCGTGACATGGAGACTCATAGATCACGGGTGATAATGCAAAGAAAGTTCTTGTCATTGTTTAGTCACATTTTGACCTTGAAAATTCTTCTTGGTTGTGCCTTGTCCTCACAAGTCTGGGTCCAAATCTTGAATGGTGTGTTTTTCAAGAATTTGGTCCAATTATTCTTACATGTATGAGTATGATTTCCCTTGGGTAGAATTCCTGTGCTTGTCTCACCAAGCCAGGTGCTTAATATACCAACAAGGTTCCCTCGTATCCCCAAAAGAAGTTAAAAAATGTAGATCTTTGTGGCAAATTATTCAATAGTTTGGTGAACTTTAAACACTTTTGCTCAATAAGCTTGGCAATGCCTTCTATCAAGCTCAATCTCAAACTGATCAATGGTGGCAATTTACATCCTTTGGATGATTTGGTAAACAAGGAATAACGCTCTGTTATAGAAAAAGTTCACAGAACTTATGGAGATCATTAAAATTGGTTGGAGATTGATGAATGAATGGTTTAGATCTTTGAAGTTGAACTGGCATCTGGGGTTATTATACTCAGATTTTTGTGGACTCCTGTTCATATTTGATTGTTTCTTGGCAACCCCTACAACTAGGTTTAATTAAACTTCGACACTTCAGTGACTCAACAAAGAGCCGGAGGAGTAGGTTGTTATACGGAATGAGTTCGGCCATATCTTCATTGCTACATCGATCCCAATCTCAATTACTTTGGTTTTGGTGGCAGATAATCTTGTTGCCCGGCATGGGCTTAAGGTTGCTCTACAAAGGATACATGCTAAATAGATTGAAATGAAAGGAGATTCTTCAACAGTTGTTGTTTGGATAAATGGTAAAAATCCCCTCTTACACCAGGTCATAAGGAGTATAAGGGTTATGGCATCTTGGTTACTAAACTTCTCATGTAATCATGTCTTTAGAAAAGGTAACTAGGTAGCTGATCACCTTGAAAAGGAGGCTGGCATGAATCAAGTGGTGGTTATGAGATCTGATCATTTCCTTATGGATTCGAACTATTGATCATTTCCTAGTGGATTCAAACAATTTCATCATGGCTTATGCTTGTCATGTTTCATATCTTCAACTTTGATCTTTGATCCCTTTATACCAATAATAATAATAATAATAATAATAATAATAATAATAATATAATAGCAGTAGCAACAGCAATAATAATAATGTATTTGTTTTGTAAAAGAAAAAAAAAATTAGAATATTCCATTTCAAAATCTTGTATTTATCCTTTAGTTGCATTTTCTTGTGCATCTCTTATTTATTGTCTTTTCTTTTGAAGCAGCACTTCTTGCATGAATGCTTTTGAACTTTCATCTGAGAGTATTCTTTTAAATTTTTTTCAATATTGCAGCTTGTTGATATAAGGAATTGTCCTTTTCTATCTTTTAGGATTTATCAAAATTCAAAATTAAAGGCAGCTTCTATGGTTTTTGTTCATCATGCCGGGCTCTTTCAAAATTTTCTAAGGTGGTCAATTTTATCGGATTGATGCTTGAAGCTATCATTGGCTAGGAAGAATCCAATGCTAAAAATCATACTGATGCTGCCAGTGCATTGTAGAGCAAAATCATATGCTTGGGAGTACTTAGCTGAGCTCAGGAATGTTCAACATCATTTATGAGTGAATTAGATTACTCCCTCTTTTCCAAGAAAACTTTTATAGAATCCCCATATGTGTATAACATTGTTTACATAATTTCATTGTATAAATGACAAAAGTTGGTTGATGTTTGCCTGTTCACATCCTGGTAAGCTCTTAGCTGTGTATATATATTCTCCAACAGCTAGTTTAAGATACGAAATGTAAGTGGTTAATTGTGGCATTATTCTTTGAAGTAGCCTAACTCTAAATACTCGTATAGTTTTATCAAATTTGTTGCTTTTTCAGTGATAAGTATTGAGCACGCAACTATCTGAATCAAGTTGTGTTAATTATTTGGTACTGCTATTGGTCACCTGATGGAACACACTACTAGTTCATTGGACTGATGTGGTAACTGAGGATTAATGCAATATATGAACATATCAGCAGTGTTAGTCGATCCCTTATTGATGAATTCAGAGGCGATCTTTGACTTCTTTTTTCAACCATTCTATCAAGCAATGCAGTGTATAAGGGCAGACGTAGAAACTCTGAAACAAAATCAGTTCTTTTCAATTGAACAATAATGACATGGATTTTGATACGTCATAGTGCAAAAGCTGATTGGCCAAAAATTATATATGTTTAAATAAACAAACATAATGGAACATCATCCATGTTTTTAAGATTCTCCTATCATTAGTGTAATAAGCAACAATTAAATTGAACCCAAACTGACCAGACCTTGCTCCAATAATGATGGATGAACGTTCAAAAGTTACATTCAAAAAGATAAATATCTCCATTATATGTACAAATGATACAGGTGCTAATGCCCAACTCCTTGACAATGGAGACCCGTAGATCACTGGGTGATAATGCAAAGAAAGTACTTGTCATTGTTTAGTCACATACTAACCCTAAAAATTCTCTTGGTTGTACCCTATCCTCACAAGTTAGACATTCTGGGTCCAAATCTTGAATGGTGTATTTTTCAAGAATTCGGCCCAAGTTATTCTTACATGTATGAGTATAATTTTTTCTTAGGTAGAATTCCTATGCTTGAGTCTCACCAGGCTAGGTACTTAATATATTGGCAGGGTTCCCTTCTCGTATTCCCAAAAGAAGTTAAATAATGTATTGATCTTTGTGGCAAATCATTCAACAGTTTGGGGAACTTTAAATCATTTTTGCTCAGCAAGCTTGGCAATGCCTTTTTTCAATTGCTCAATCTCAAATTGATCAGTGGTGGCAGTCTTATATCCTTTGGATGATTTGGAAGACAAGGAATATGGCTCTATTACAAAACAAGTTCACAGGACTTATGGAGATCATTAAAACTAGTTGGAGATTGGTGAATGAATGGTTTAGATATTTGGAGTGGAATTGGCATATGAGGTTATTACACTCCACATATTTTGTGGACTCCTGTTCATATTTGATTGTTTCTTGGCAACTCCCTACAATTAGGCTTTATTAAACTTTGACACTTCAGTGACACAACAAAGTGCTGGAGCAGGTTTTGTTATACGGAATGAGTTAGGCTGTGTCTTTATTGCTACATCGATCCCGATCTCAACTACTTCGGTTCCGATGGCTGACAATCTTGCTGCCTGGCATGGGATTAAGATTGCTCTATAAAGGATATAGGATGATTATATTGAAATAAAATGAGATTCTTCAATAGTTGTTGCTTGGATAAATGGTAAAAATCCCCTCTTACACTGGCTATCAGGAGTATAAGGGTTATGGCATCTTGGTTACTAAACTTCTCATGTAATCATGCCCTTAGAAAAGGTAACTAGGCAGTTGATCATCTTGAAAAGAAGGCTTGCATGAATCAAGTGGTGGTTATGACATCTGATCATATCCTTATGGATTCGAACTGTTTGATTATTTTCTTATGGATTCAAACTGTTTCATCATGGCTTATGCCCGTCATGTTTCGTATCTTCAACTTTGATTTTTGATCCCTTTATACCAATAATAATAATAATAACAATAATAGCAGTAACAGCAATAATAATAATAATATAATAATAATAATAATAATAATAATAATAATAATAATAATAATAATGTATCATTTTGTAAAAAGAAAAAATATTTTAGGATATTTCATTTTAAAATCCTTGTATTTGTCCTTTAGTTACATTTTTCTTGCACGTCTTATTTATTGTCTTTTCTTTTCAAGCAACACTTGCATGGATGCTTTGAACTTTTATTTGATAGTATTCTTTAAATTTTTTTCTATATTGTAGCTCGTTGATCTAAGGAATTGTCCTTTTCTGCCTATCCAGGATTTATCAAAATCCAACAATTTTAAAAGCAAGCTCTATGATTTTTTATTCGTGCCGGGTTCTTTCAAAATTTTTCTAAGGTGGTCAATTTTATTGGATATGATGCTCGAAAGCTATCATTAGCTAGGAAGAATTCAATGCTTAAAATTATACTAATGCTGCTAATGCATTGTAGAGCAAAATCATATACTTGGGAGAATTTAACAGAGCTCGGGAACGTTCAACATCATTACTAGTGATTTAGATTGCTCCCTCTTTTCCAGAAAAATCTTTATAAAACCCCCATATTTGTATAACATTGTTTACACAATTTTATTATATAAATGGATGAAGTTGGTTCATGTTTGCCCGTTCACATCCTAGTAAGCTCCGAGCTATGAATATATGTTCTCCAACAGCTAGTTTAAGATGCAACATGTAAGTAGTTAATTATGGCATTATTCTTTGAAGTGGACTGACTCTAAATACTCACATAATTTTATCAAATTTGTTGCTTTTTCAGTGATAAGTATTGAGCACGCAACTATCTGAACCAAGCTATATTAATTACTTGGTACATCTACTGGTCACCTGATGGAACATTCTACTAGTTCATTGGACTGATGCAGTAGCTGAGGATTATTGCAATACATGAACATATTAGCAGTATCAGTTGATCCCCTACTAATGTATTTAGAGGCGATCTTTGACTTTCCTTCAGCCATTCTATCAAGCAATGCAGTGTATATGGGCAGACGTAGAAACTCTGAAACAAAATTCATTTCTTTCCGGCTGGACAATAATGTCATGGATTTTGATACATCATAGTGCATGAGCTGTTTGGCCAAAAATCATATATATTTACATAAACAAACATAAGGGAACATCATCCATGTTTCTAAAATTCTCCTATCACTACATTTAGTGTAATAAGCAACAATTGAATTGAACCAAAACTGACCAGACCCTGCACCAATAATGATGGATGAACATTAATAAGTTACATTCAAAAAGGTAAATATCTCCAATTATATGTACGAATGATACTGGTGCTAATGCCCAACTCCTTGACAATGGAAACTCGTAGATCACTGGGTGATAATGCAAAGAAAGTACTTGTCATTCATTATTTAGTCACATACTGACCCTGAAAATTCTCCTTGGTTGTACCCTGCCCTCACAAGTTAGATGTTCTAGGTCCAAATCATGAATGGTGTATTTCCAAGAATTTGGCCCAAGTTATTCTTACATGTATGAGTATGATTTTTCCTTGGGTAGAATTCCTATGCTTGAGTCTCACCAAGCTAAGGTACTTAATATATTGGTAGGGTTCCCTCGAATCCCCAAAAGAAGTTAAATATTGTATTGATCTTTGTGGCAAATCATTCAACAGTTTGGTGAACTTTAAATCACTTTTGCTCAGCAAGCTTGGCAATGCATTTTGTTAACTGCTCAATCTTAAACTGATCAGTAGTGACAGTCTTACATCCTTTGGATGATTTGGAAGACAAGGAATATGGCTCTGTTATAGAGCAATCTTGCAAGAATTATGGAGATCAGTAAAACTAGTTGGAGATTGGTGAATGAATGGTTTAGATCTTTGGAGTGGAACTGGCATCTAGGGTTGTTAAACTCCACAGATTTTTGTGGACTCCTATTCATATTTGATTGTTTCTTGGCAACCCCCTACAACTAGGCTTTATTAAACTTTGACACTTCGGTGACTCAACAAACTGACAATCTTGCTGCCTGGCATGGGCATAAGGTTGCTCTACAAAGGATATAAGCTGATTAGATTGAAATAGAAGGAGATTCTTCAATAGTTGTTGCTTGGATAAATGGTAAAAATCTCCTCTTACACCTGGCTATCAAGAGTATAAGGGTTATGGCATTTTGGTTACTAAACTTCTCATGTAATCATATCTTTAGAAAAGGTCACTAGGTAGCTAACTGATCACCTTGAAAAGGAGGCTTGCATGAATCAAGTGGTGGTTATGAGATTTGATCATTTCCTTATAGATGAAATGGATTTGAATTGTTCGATCATTTCCTTGTGGATTCAAACTATTTCATCGTGGCTTATGCCCATCATGTTTCTTATTTTCAACTTTGATCTTTGATCCTTTTGTACCAATAATAATAATAATAACAATAATAGCATAGCAGCAATAATAATAATAATAATAATAATAATAATAATAATAATAATAAAGTATTCAATTTATAAAAAGAAAAAATATTTTAGGATATTCAATTTCAAAATCCTTGTATTTGTCCTTTAGTTGCATTTTTCTTGTGCATGTCTTATTTATTGTCTTTCTTTTCAAACAGCACTTCTTACATGGATGCTTCTGAACTTTCGTCCGAGAGTATTCCTTAATTTTTTTTCTATATTGCAACATGTTGATCTAAGAAATTATCCTTTTCTGCATTTCCAAGATTTATCAAAATCCTGCAATTTTAAAGACAGCCTATTTGGCTTTTTGTTCATCTTGTCGGGTTCTTTCAAAAATTTTCTAAGGTAGTCAATTTTATTGGATCCAATGCTCAAAGCTATCATTGGCCGCAAAGAATCCAATGCTTCAAATCATACTAATGTTGCCAGTGCATTGTAGAGCAAAATCATATACTTGGAAGAACTTAACAGAGCTCGGGAACGTTCAACATCATTTACGAGTGAATTAGATTGCCCACTCTTTTCCAAGAAAACCTTTATAGAACCCCCATACATGTATAATATTGTTTATACAATTTCATTGTATAAATGAATGAAGTTGGTTCATGTTTGTCCGTTCACATCCTGGTAAGCTCCTAGTTGTGTTTATATGTTTTCCAACAGCTAAGTCAAGATGCAAAAGTAAGTGGTTAATTGTGGCATTATTTTTTGAAGTGGCTCGACTCCAAATACTCACATAATTTATTAAATTTGTTGCTTTTTCAGTGATAAGTATTAAGCATGCAACTATCTGAACCAAGTTGTGTTAATTACTCGGTACCACTATTGGTCACCTGATGAAATACACTACTAGTTCATTGGACTGATGCAATAGCTGAGGATTAATGCAATACATGAACATATCAGTAGTGCTAGTCAATCCCCTACTGATGAATTCAGAGGCGATCTTTGACTTTTTCTTTTAACCGTTCTATCAGCAATGCAATGTATATGGGAAGGCATAGAAACTCTGAAACAAAATTCAGTTCTTTCCAGCTAGACAATAATGTCATGGATTTTTATACATCATAGTGCATGAGCTGTTTGGCCAAAAGGCATATATGTTTATATAAACAAACATAAGGGAACATCATCCACGTTTCTAAAATTCTCCTATCATTACATTTAGTGCAATAAGTAACAATTGAATTGAACCAAAATTGACCAAACCCTGCTCCAATAATGATGGATGAACATTAATAAGTTACGTTCAAAATGGTAAATATCTCCAATTGTATGTACAAATGATACTGGTGCTAATGCCCAACTCCTTGACAATGGAGACTCATAGATCACTGGGTGATAATGCAAAGAAAGTTCTTGTCATTGTTTATACTGACCATGAAAATTCTCCTTGCTTGTGCCCTTCCCTCACAAGAAACATGTTCTGGGTCCAAATCTTGAATGGTGTATTCTTCAAGAATTTGGCCAAAGTTATTCTTACATGTATGAGTACGATTTTTCCCTGGCTAGAATTCATGTGCTTGAGTCTCACCAAGCAAGGTACTTAATATATCGACAAGGTTTCCTCCTCGTATCCCTAAAAGAAGTTAAATAATGTATTGGTCATTGTGGCAAATCATTCAACAGGTTGGTGAACTTAAATCACTTTTGCTCAGCAATCAATCTCAAACTAATCAGTGGTGGCAGTCTTACATCCTTTGGATGATTTGGAAGACAAAGAATAAGGCTGTGTTACAGAACAAGTTCACAGGACTTATGGAGATCATTAAAACTGGTTGGAGATTGGTGAATGAATAGTTAGATCTTTGGAGTGGAACTGGCATCTGGGGTTGTTGCGCTCCATAGATTTTGTGGACTCCTGTTCATATTTGATTGTTTGTTGGCAACCCCTTACAACTAGGCTTCATTAAACTTTGACACTTCAGTGGCTCAACCAAGAGCTGGAGCAGGTTTTGTTATACAAAATGAGTTAGGTCGTGTCTTATTGCTGCATCGATCCCAATCTCAACTATTTCGATTTCGGTGGCTGACAATCTTATTGCCTGGCATAGGCTTAAGGTTGCTCTACAAAGGATACAGGTTGATTAGATTGAAATGGAAGGTGATTCTTCAACAGTTGTTGCTTGGATAAATGGTTAAAAACTCCTTCTTACACCTGGCTATCAGGAGTATAAGGGTTATGGCATCTTGGTTACTAAACTTCTCATGTAATCATGTCTTTAGAAAAGGTAACTAGGTAGCTTATCACCTTGAAAAGGAGGCTTGCATGAATCAAGTGGTGGTTATGAGATCTGATTATTTCCTCGTGGATTCGATTGTTTGATCATTTCCTTATGGATTCAAACTGTTTCATCATGGCTTATGCCTGTCATACTTCGTATCTTCAACTTTGATCTTTGAACCCTTTGTACCAATAATAATAATAATAGCAATAATAATAATGTATTCATTTGTATAAAAAAAAAAAAACATTTTAGGATATTCCATTTCAAAATCCTTGTATTTGACCTTTAGTTGCATTTTTCTTATGCACGTCTTATTTATTGTCTTTTCTTTTCAAGCAGCATCTCTTGCATGAATGCTTTTGAACTTTTGTCTGAGAGTATTCCTTAAATCTTTTTCTATATTGCAGCTAGTTGATCTAAGAAATTGTCTGTTTCTGCTTTTTGAGGATTTACCAAAATCTAGTAATTTTAAAGGCAGTCTTTGTAACTTTTTGTTCATCTTGCAGGGTTTTTTCTAGATTTTTTTAAGATGGTCAATTTTATTGGATCTGATGCTTAAAAGCTATCATTGGCTAAGAAGAATCTAATGCTTAAAATCATATTGATGCTGCTAGTGCATTGTAGAGCAAAATTATATACTTGGGATAACTTAACAGAGCTCGAGAGCATTCAACATCATTCATGAGTGAATTAGATTGCTCCCTCTTTTTCAGAAAAATCTTTACAGAACCCCCATACGTGTATGACATTGTTTACACAATTTCATTATATAAATGAACAAAGTTGGTTCATGTTTGGCCGTTTACATCCTGGTAAGCTCCTAGCTATGTATATGTATTCTCTAATAGCTAGTTCAAGATGTGAAATGCAAGTGATTAATTGTGGCATTATTCATTGAAGTGACCCGACTCCAAATATTTACATAATTTTATCAAATTTGTTGCTTTTCAGTTATAAGTATTAAGTATGCAACTATTTGAACCAAGCTATATTAATTACTTGGTAATGCTACTAGTCACGTGATGGAACACACTACTAGTTCATTGAACTGATGCGGCAGCTAAGGATTAATGCAATACATGAACATATCAGCAGTGTCAGTCAATCCCTTACCGAAGAATTCAGAGGCAATCTTTGACTTTTTCCTTCAACCATTCTATCAAGCAATGCAGAGTATATGGGTAGACGTAGAAACTCTAAAACAAAATTTAGTTCTTTCATGCAGGACAATAATATCATGGATTTTGATACATCATAGGGCATGAGCTGTTTAGCCAAAAATCATATATGTTTACGTAAATGAACATAAGGGAACATCATCCATGTTTCTAAACTTCTCCTATCACTACATTTTACATTGTGTAATAAGCAATAATTGAATTGAACCAAAACTGACCGGACCTTGCTCTAATAATGATGGATGAACATTAATAAGTTACATTCAAAAAAGGTAAATATCTCCAATTATTTGTACAAATGATACTAGTGCTAATGCCCAACTCCTTGACAATGGAGACTCGTAGATCTCTGGGTGATAATGCAAAGAAAGTACTTGTCATTGTTTAGTCACATCTGACCCTGAAAATTCTCCTTGGTTGTGGCCTGCCCTCACAAGTCAGACATTCTGGGTCCAAATATTGAATGGTGTATTCTTCAAGAATTCATTCCAAGTTATTCTTACATGTATGAGTACAATTTTTCCCTGGGTAGAATTCCTATGCTTGAGTCTCACTAGGCTAGGTACTTAATATATTGGCAGGGTTCCCTCCTCGTATCTACAAAGAAGTTAAATAATATATTGGTCTTTGTGGCAAATCATTCAATAGTTTAGTGAACTTTAAATCACTTTTGTTCAACAAGCTTGGCAATGCCTTCTGTCAACTGCTCAATCTCAAACTGATCAGTGGTGATAGTCTTACATCTTTTGGATGATTTGGAAGACAAGGAATAAGGCTCTGTTACAGAACAAGTTCATAGGACTTATGGATCATTAAAACTAGTTGGAGATTGGTGAATGAATGGTTTAATCTTTGAAGTGGAACTGACATCTGGGGTTGTTACACTCCACATATTTTTGTGGATCACAATTCATAATAAATTACCTAACACAAAGAAAATAGTACAATACATATGGTTCAATTTCAGTCATCCTTCAGTCATCTGCTTGGTATTAAAAATTCTCTAGCTACTCATCATTTCTTCATGAATCTCATTCATCACCAAGCTCAAATATCCTGTACAACTCTGAGAAGGAAAAACAAATAGAGGGTTATGAGCTTTACAACCCAGTAAGGTCTCCAAACAATTATCAATAATTATAATAATTTAAAAATAGCAAGGATATAAGTGTATATCATGTCATGCAACGAAACAACTCAATGTCATATATGACAAAATCTTTTATAAAATCATGTTTCTTTTTATGTTTTCAATTTAATCATCCTTCTTTAGGATTCTGGACTAGCCACGGTCATGCTCCAGCCCATGACTGGCAACCTCATAATCGATCATTTACTCGTGGTCAGGCTAGTCTCATAATCAACCATTTACTCATGGTCAGGCTAGTCTCATAATCGACCATTTATTCATGGTCAAGCTAGCTCACGTACAAAACACGTGGCTCAGGCTGTGAACCACGGTACCACCATGGCACGGCTAGTCCAAATACTGTATTTACTTGATTAACATTTATCCTTTCACATCATCATGTCAAATCATGTTGTTTACATTTTTCCAATAACCAAAACCATGGTCCAACCCATTCAAAAATTACTTTATTTGATAATACATAGTATACAGGAACATAATTTGTAACACAAAAATCATACAATCCAACATAAAGAGTCAAACTATTCCATGTAAAACTAGTCATACATGCCAATGCTCATATGCATGGATCAAATCATATCATAATAAATACATATATATATATAACTGGTGATCAGGTCCAGAGATCCTTTTCTTTCAAAAGCTAATCCTAGTATATCCGATTTAGTCCGTATCCGAAGCTCGCTCAACCTTTCCTGCTCAGAACGCTGCCCCCTACAATAATAATTTTTTAATCAATAATCCTAGGATAATTATAAATCCAAACCTTTTACCATGATTTCATGAATTTCTAGAATAAGACTTTTTGATCCCCTTTCAACATTTATATTTTTTTCTTCTTATCTTTCTCTCTCCTCATCTTCTCTCTCCTCTTTCTCTCTCCTCATCTCCTCTCTCCTCTTTCTCTCTCATCTCCTCTCTCATCTTTCTCTCTTGCTCTTTCTCTCACTTCTTCTCTCTCATCTTTCCCTCTTTGCTCTTTCTCTCACTTCTTTCTCTCTCTCCTCTTTCTCTCTTCTTTCTCTCTCCTCTTTCTCTTCATATTCTCTCTCTCATATTCTCTCTGCTCATCTTTTTTTTCTTCTTTTCTTTTTTTTTCCTTTCTCCTTTTTTTTTCTCTTCACTTCTCTTCTTTTTTTTCTTCCATTCCCTTCTTCTCTCCATCGTCTCCATCGAACAAAGTCTCCACTTAGGTTTGATGTTGTGAACTTATTATTTAAAAAGGTTTAATATTTCTTTGAAATAGAAGCCTAATTATAAAATCATAGGGAAGATTAAAGAAAGAAAGGCCTTAGATTCTAAAAAGTGTTAAATGCTCAAAGTTCTTTTGTTTGTATTAATGATATGGAACAAGGCCAATTATGACATGAAGTGAATCAATAGAAATAAATTTCAGGGATGAGGGCTTATGTATTTTAATTTGAGGTTGAGGCACTAAGGTTCATTTGAAGGAAATTGAAAGAATCCACTATGTGAATAAATGGTGATGATCAAATAAAAATGTATATATGTTGTTATGTAAAGGTTGTACGAGAAAAAAATTCTAAGAGAGGGGTTATCTGAAAGCTCGAGGATGATGTTAAATTATGTATATCCAAGGTTGGGCATCATGAATTTTCTGTGAAATTAATTAAGGATAAATTAATTATATTGACATCGAAAGATTAGTATTCTTTTGGAAGAGCTCAAGAAAATTTGATATGGATTGTAAATGAAAAAGATCAAGTTTTGAATGTTATATTAATTTTGCTAAGTCTTGAGAAGCAAGTACCTTAAGAGATAGACTAATTAGAAGTTTGAGAATGAAATGAGGTTTGATACTTTCGAGGTTCAGAATCTCAATCAAGCTAATTTTGAAGATGAAATTATTTTAATGGGAGAAGAATATGATATATGGGCTTTTGGGGCTGAAGTCGGCAGGCCCAGCCGGCTTCGACCCAGATCGCAGAGAAAAAAAATTTGTTTATCGAAACAGGGGATCTCCTTCCCCTGTTTGCCCGACCGGAACGATCGCTGGAATGTATGGAAGGGAGCTGTGGGAGAGTTGGAGTCGCCGGTGGAGTGTCGTGATGGGGAGGAGGACTCGATCGATCGAGTTCCTCCCCGTACGACGAGGAGATTCCTCGTTTCCTTTTTCTTTAAAACCTCCTGGCCTCTATCCTCTCATCCATGCCTCCTGGCCTCTATCCTCTCATCGACCTCTCCTCTGCTCTATTCATGGGCCGCATGGCATCGATGGCAAATCGAGAAAGAAAGAAGAGAAGGGGGTTTTCGTTGTTTGGCAACTACCTACGGCTAGTCTTCATTAAACTTTGATACTTCAATGACTCAACAAAGAGCTAGAGCAGGTTTTGTTATACAGAATGAGTTAGGCCGTGTCTTTATTGCTGCATCGATCCCAATCTTAACTACTTCGTTTTGGTGGCCAATAATCTTACTACCTGGCATGGGCTTAAGGTTGCTCTACAAAGGATACAGGTTGATTAGATTGAAATGGAAGGAGATCTTTAACAGTTGTTGCTTGGATAAATGGTAAAAATCCCCTCTTACACCTACCTATCAGGAGTATAAAGGTTATGGCATCTTGGTTACTAAACTTCTCATGTAATCATGTTTTTAGAAAAGGTAACTAGGTAGCTGATCACCTTGAAAAGGAGGCTTGCATGTATCAAGTGGTGGTTAGGAGATCTAATCATTTCCTTATGGATTCAAACTGTTTGATTATTTCCCTGTGAATTCAAACTATTTCATCATGGCTTATGCCGTCATGTTTCATATCTTCAACTTTGATATTTGATCCCTTTGTACCAATAATAATAATAATAACAATAATAGCTGTAGCAGCAATAATAATAATAATAATGTATTTATTTTGTAAAAAGAAAAAATATTTTAGGATATTCCATTTCAAAATCTTTGTATTTCTCCTTTTGTTGCATTTTTCTTGTGCATGTCTTATTTATTGTCTTTTCTTTTCATGTAACACTTCTTGCATGGATGCTTTTGAACTTTAGTTTGAGAGTATTCCTCAAATTTTTTTCTATATTGCAGCTTGTAGATCTAAGAAATTGTCCTTTTTTGTCTTTCCTAGATTCACAAAAATCCAACAATTTTAAAGGCAGCCTCCATGGTTTTTTGTTCATCTTGCTGGGTTCTTTCAAAAGTTTTCTAAGATGGTCAATTTTATGAGATCTAATGCTCGAAAGCTATCATTGGATGGGAAGAATCCAATGCTTAAATTCATACTAATGCTGCCAGCGCATTGTAGAGCAAATCATATGCTTGGGAGAACTTAACAGAGCTCAGAAACGTTCAACATTATTCATGAGTGAATTAGATTGCACCCTCTTTTCTAGAAAAATCTTTACAAAAACCCCACACATGTATAATATTATTTACACAATTTTATTGTATAAATGAACAAAGTTGGTTCATGTTTATCCGTTCACATCCTGGTAAGCTCCTAGCTATGTATATATATTCTCAAATAGCTTGTTCAAGATAAGAAATGCAAGTGGTTAATTGTGGCATTATTCTTTGAAGTGGCATAACTCAAAATACTCGCATAATTTTATCAAATTTGTTGCTTTTTCAGTGATAAATATGAGCATGCAACTATCTGAACCAAGTTGTGTTAATTACTTGGTACTGCTATCAGTCACCTGATGGAACATACTAGTTCATTAAACTGATGTGGCAGCCGAGGATTAATGCAATACATGAACATATCAGCAGTATCAATCGATCCTCTACTGATGAATTCAGAGGCAATCTTTGACTTTTTCCTTCAACCATTCTATCAAGCAATGCAGTGTATATGGGCAGACGTAGAAACTCTGAAACAAAATTCAGCACTTTTTCTAGTTGGACAATAATGTCATGGATTTGATACATCATAGTGCATGAGCTGTTTGGGCAAAAATCATATATGTTTACATAAACAAACATAAGGAAATATCATCCATGTTTCTAAAATTCTCCTATCACTACATTTAATGTAATAAGCAACAATTGAATTGAACCAAAACTGACCAGGCCCTGCACCAATAATGATGGATGAACGTTAATAAGTTACATTCAAAAAGGTAAATATCTCCAATTGTATGTACAAATGATATTGGTGCTAATGCCCAACTCCTTGACAATGGAGACTCATAGATCACTGGATGATAATGCAAAGAAAGTACTTGTCATTGTTTAGTCATATACTGACCCTAGAAATTCTCCTTGGTTGTACCCTGCCCTCACAAGTTAGACGTTCTGGGTCCAAATCATGAATGGTGTATTTTTCAAGAATTCGGCCCAAGTTATTCTTGCATGTATGAGTATGATTTTTCCTTGGATAGAATTCCTATGCTTGAGTCTCACCAGGCTAGGTACTTAATATATTGGCAGGGTTCCCTCCTCGTATCCCCAAAAGAAGTTAAATAATGTATTGATTTTTGTGGCAAATCATTCAACAATTTGGTGAACTTTAAATCACTTTTGCTCAGCAAGCTTGGCAATTCCTTTTGTCAACTACTCAATCTCAAACTGATCAGTAATGGCAGTCTTACATCCTTTGGATGATTTGGAAGACAGGGAATAAGGCTCTGTTACAAAACAAGTTCACAAGATTATGGAGATCATTAAAACTGGTTGGAGATTGGTGAATTAATGATTTAGATCTTTGGAGTGGAACTAGCATCTAGGTTGTTACACTCCATAGATTTTGTGGACTCCTGTTCATATTTGATTGTTTCTTAGCAACCCGTTACAACTATGCTTCATTAAATGAACTTTGACTTCAGTGACTCAACAAAGAGTTGGAGCAGGTTTTGTTATACGAAATGAGTTAGGCCATGCCTTCATTGCCACGTCGATCCCAATCTCAACTACTTCGATTCTGGTGGTTGACAATCTTGCCGCATGGCATGGGTTTAAGGTTGCTCTACAAAGGATACAGGCTGATTAGATTGAAATGGAAGGAGATTCATCAATAGTTGTTGGATAAATGGTAAAAATTCCCTCTTACACCTAGCTATCGGGAGTATAAGGGTTATGGCATCTTGGTTATTAAACTTCTCATGTAATCATGTCTTTAGAAAAGGTAATTAGGTAGTTGATCACCTTAAAAAGGAAGCTTGCTTGAATTAAGTGGTGGTTATGAGATCTGATCATTTTCTATGGATTCGAACTGTTTGATCATTTTCCTGTGGATTCAAACTGTTTCATCATGGCTTATGTCCATCATGTTTGATATCTTCAACTTTGATCTTTGAACCCTTTGTACCAATAATAATAAATATAACAATAATAGCAGTAGTAGCAATAATAATAATAATGATGATGTATTCATTTTGTAAAACGGAAAAAACATTTTAGGATATTCCATTTCAAAATCCTTGTATTTGTCCTTTAGTTGCATTTTTCTTGTGCATGTCTCATTTATTGTCTTTTCTTTCAAGTAGTGCTTCTTGCATCGATGCTTTTGAACTTTCGTCTTGTGTATTCTTTAATTTTTTTTTATATTGCAGCTTGTTGATCTAAGGAATTGTCCTCTTCTGCCTTTCCAGAATTTACCAAAATCTAGCAATTTTAAAGGCTGCCTCTGTGGCTTTTTATTCATCTTGCCGGGTTCCTTTAAAATTTCTTTGGTGGTCAATTTTATTGGATCTGATGCTCGAAAGCTATTATTGGTTGGAAAGACTCCAATGCTTAAAATCATACTGATGCTGCCAGTGCATTGTATAACAAAATCATTTTCTTGAAAAAACTTAACAGAGCTCGGAAACGTTCAACATCATTCACGAGTGAATTAGATTGCTTCCTCTTTTCCAGGAAAATCTTTACAAAACCCCTATACATGTATAACATTGTTTACACAATTTCATTGTATAAATGAACGAAGTTGGTTCATGTTTGCTCGTTCACATCCTGGTAAGCTCCTAGCTGTGTATATATAAGCAATGCAGTGTATATGGGTAGATGTAGAAACTCTAAAACAAAATTCAGTTATTTCCAACTTGACAATAATGTCATGGATTTTAATACATCATAGTGCATGAGCTATTTGGCCAAAAATCATATATGTTTACATGAACAAATATAAGGGAACATCATCGATGTTTCTAAAATTCTCCTCACTATATTTATTGTAATAAGCAACAATTGAATTGAACCAAAAATGGCCAGACCCTGCTCCAGGATGAACATTAATAAGTTACATTCAAAAGGTAAATATCTCTAATTGTATGTACAAATGATACTGGTGCTAATGCCCAACTCCTTGATAATGGAGACTCGTAGATCACTTGGTGATAATGCAAAGAAAGTACTTGTCATTGTTTAGTCACATACTAACCCTGAAAATTCTCCTTGGATGTGCCCTACCCTCACAAGAATGGTGTATTCTTCAAGAATTCGACCCAAGTAATTCTTGTATGTATGAGTATGATGTCCCCTGGATAGAATTCTTGTGCTTGAGTCTCACCAGGCTAGGTACTTAATATATCTACATGGTTCCCTTCTTGTATCCCCAAAAGATGTTAAATAAAGTATTGGTCTTTGTGGCAAATCATTCAACACTCTGGTGAACTTTAAATCACTTTTGCTCCGCAAGCTTGGCAATGCATTTTGTCAACTGCACAATCTCAAACTGATCATGGTGGTAGTCTTACATCCTTTGGATGATTTGGAAGACAAGGAATAAGGCTGTGTTACAGAACAAGTTCACAGGACTTATGGAGATCATTAAAACTGGCTGGAGATTGGTGAATGAATGGTTTAATCTTTGGAGTGGAATTGGCATCTAGGGTTGTTACACTCCATATATTTGTGGACTCCTGTTCATATTTGATTATTTCTTGGCAACCCCCTACTACTAGGCTTCATTAAACTTTGACACTTCAGTGACTTAACAAAGAGCTGGAGCAGTTTTGTTATATGGAATGAGTTAGGTCGTGTCTTCATTGCTACATCGATCCCAATCTCAACTATTACTATTTCGGTGACTGACAATCTTGCTACCTGGCATGGGCTTAAGGTTACTCTACAAAGGACACAGGCTGATTAGATTGAAATGGAAGGAGGTTTTTCAACATTTGTTGCTCGGATAAATGATAAAAATCCCCTCTTACACCTGGCTATCAAGAGTACAAGGGTTATGGCATTTTGGTTACTAAACTTCTCATGTAATCATGTCTTTAGAAAAGGTATCTAGGTAGCTGATCACCTTGAAAAGGAGGCTTCCATAAATCAAGTGATGGTTACGAGATCTGATCATTTCCTTATGGATTTGAATTGTTTGATCATTTCCATGTTTTGAATTGTTTGATCATTTCCCTGTTTTGAATTGTTTGATCATTTCCCTGTGGATTCAAACTATTTCATCGTGGCTTATGCCTATCATGTTTCATATCTTTAACTTTGGTCTTTAATCTCTTTGTACCCGTAATAATAATAATAATAATAGTAGCAGCAACTTGTAAAAAGAAAAAAATAATATTTTAGGATATTCCATTTCAAAATCGCATTTTCTTGTGCATGTCTTATTTATTATTTTTTTTTTCAAGCAGCACTTCTTGCATGGATACTTTAGAATTTTCGTCTGAGTATTGTTTTAATTTTTTTCTATATTACAGCTTGTTGATTTAAGGAATTGTCCTTTTCTGTCTTTCCAGGATTTATTAAAATCCAGCAATTTTAAAGGTAACCTCTATAACTTTTTGTTTATCTTGCCAAATTTTTCAAAACTTTTCTACGGTAATCAATTTTATTGGATCTAATGCTCGAAAGCTATCATTGGCCGGAAAAAATTCAATGCTTAAAATCATACTGATGCTACCAGTGCATTATAAAACAAAATTATATGCTTGGAAGAACTTAATGGAGCTCGGAAACATTCAACATCATTCAAAAATAAATTAAAATGCTCCCTCTTTTCCAACAAAATCTTTATAGAACCTCCATACATGTAGAACATTGTTTATACAATTTCATTAATGAACGAAGTTAGTTCATGTTTGCCCATTCATATCCTGATAAGCTCCTAGCTATGTATATATATATTCTCCAACGGCTAGTTCAAGATGCGAGAAATGCTAGTTAATTATGGTATTATCCTTTGAAATGGCCTGACTCTAAATACTTACATAATTTTATCAAAAATTTGTTGCTTTTTCGGTGATAAGTATTGAGCACCCAACTATCTAAACCAAGCTGTGTTATTTACTTGGTACTACTACTAGTCACCTGATAGAACATACTACTAGTTCATTGGACTGATGCGGCACCTGAGGATTAATGCAATACATGAACATATCAGCAACATGATGAATTCAAAGGAGATCTTAGACTTTTTCCTTCAACCATTCTATCAAGCAATATAGTGTATATGAGCAGACGTAAAAACTCTAAAGCAATTCAGTTCTTTCCCGCTGGACAATAATGTCATGGATTTTGATACATTATAGTGCATGAGCAGTTTGGCCAAAAATCATATATGTTTACACAAACAATGGAGACTCGTAGATCAACGCTGGCAATAAGTACATGTATTCCAGGGTTTAGAAATTCACATAGGGTATGAAGTAGGCTACCAAACTTGGGCATATGAGTATTATCACATTATATCAGAAAGTTAAATATCTCCAATCGTATGTGCATATGAAACCAGTGCTAATGGCCAACTCCTTTGACAACAGGACCAGTGGATCATGGTAGGAGAAAAGTCCATTTATCCCGGTTTAGAAACTTACATAGGGCATGGAACAGGCTTTCAAACTTGGCCATTCAAATACAGCATTCCACTGTTTCTACTAACAGAATCATTTTCCCCCTTCATTGGTCACCCGTTGCAGTCATGTCCTGCAGCAGAAATGCATAATGTGAAGGCACTAGAAGTCATCTCTCTTCAATTTATTAAAAATCCAGCAGGCATGCAGAGAGACAATTTAGCTTTGCAACAAACCTGACGGTCTCAGGCACGGTCAAAAGGTCAGTGGCATGCCATTCTGGTAATTCTCAGTGATGATCTATGTGCTTTGCCAGAAAGGTTTGGCCAAGGCACATAGGCCTAAAGAATGATATAACACTCTCAAGCATACAGTAACTTTAACATCAGATTTTCCCTTCATACTGGAAATTCAATCGATAGTCTTGCAGCAAAGTTGCGAGAGTACTCCTGCATGGGCCCTCTGCAAAATCCACAAGAGAGAAAATATATAAGCCCATGCTATAAGGCATACATAAATTTTCTGAACATCAATTTGTGTACTTAAAGATCACTAACCACCCAGTACAGTGTGAAGTTGTTGAAGATCCGCTGGTGTGCATACATCAATTAAAGAATATACTCCTGGCCTCAATGTTTCATCTATCTCTCTGCAAGACACAAGTAACCATCAACATTAGTAACATAAAGCACCTACAATTTTGTAGTAGCAAGATCAAGGAAAAACTCACATGCATTAGAACTAGCCTTATGCTCTTGATATAATTTAGTATAAGAACAAGAACCTGACCTTCTAATGCCTGTTCGACAGGGGCCATATCCTGAATAGATACTGATGTAACTGGATAGAAAGTAGTAGGAGTACCTTCCAAGGGCATCCTTCTGGTGTCTTATCTACAAAATAATAATGCCCAAAACATACATTGTAGAACATGCACTGTCAGCCAGAAATTAAAAATGATGAAGAATACAATAAATGCTTTCATAACACCTAAAATTAAACTAAAGGCATAAATGATATTTTATGGAAGTCATAAGGTTCCTTGCAAACTATATTTATTAAAATTTAACTCTGGTAGAAGTTTGTGTCAACAAAATGAATGCCGTACAAAAAAAACTTGGGTATTGTCAGCAAGGAAGATTTAGTTATGGAGGTCAGTATGGATGTGATAGATAATAGAACCATCATTCACCTAGAAATGTCATGTGGGAGCTTAGTCACACAAGAAAAAGAACATACTAAAAGAAATTTAACCTTTACTCATATATTATGAACACTACAGAATCAAGAGATCTAATTGTCCTAAAAACTTTGTTCTTCTTTTACTCCTTGTGTAAGCATGGCTTCTATTTCTTTGTTGCATAATTCATAGGTTTGATTTCATTCTAATCAGTGCAATTAAGTTTATCACTTTTACTTCTTGAAAGCTGTTTACATTTTGCCTGTTCTCCTTTTCACCTTCTCCTGAGCTTCAAGAATCTACAAGAAATGTTTCATTGTCAAAATAAACTGGTGCTTCATAATTTTACTGTCTTAAGGCATCCTTGTATGGCCCTACTTCCTAACATCTTTGCCTGCATTGCTTAGAGACTGTAAGCATAGGGGCCATATACTCATGTTCTACAAACAGATGAAACAAACTTCTAGGGACTACAGATATTAAGATGCATAGAGTGCACATGCACACATATACATTTTTTAGTTCGTCACAAGTAAAAAATAAGTGCAGATATGTTTCTTATAAAATCTTACTTATGTTGAATCAGGAGTAGAATTACACATGATCCATGAAAATCATCATGGATTAAGCCAAAACAGCCCATAGAAGAAAACATATCTAAGGATGCTAGAAATCTGGACCCAAGGAAATCCATGTCATATCACCAAGTTCCATGCATTCAGAGCTGAAAATGGATTGGGTGTTAGTACATCCATATCCATATTCATTTCCATCTAGCTTAAACAAATATGGGTATTTTTGGATGCTCAAATTACAGTATTTGTTTTGAAGGAACATGCACATGAAATGGATACTAACAACTCAGATAGGAATGCAGACATAAATTGAATAGTATAAACTGTTTGCATGACATATTCCACTCTATTGTTAGTAACTCAAATTAAGTATACAAGCCTTGGAACTTTCTGTCTAAAACAAACAAATGAAAGTACAAGAGGCAATAATATAAGGGATACCGCATCCACTTAATCACATGACTCCTTTAGTGAATCCAAATAAGTCTACCATGTTACATGCTTTGGGTTATAAGGCTGACTCTGAGGATGCAAGTACCAAATAAAAGATGCCATTATATGGAAAGCCATATAAAGTAAAAGCATGTTAAACTTGCCATTCATTCATCTTTAGTTTATGAGAGCTACATGGGACTAAATAGGGCTGAAATTGGACTTAGATACATATTAGTTATTTATTGATCAATATTGATATCTACTTTCTATAACAAATCTGGATATGTATACAGATATGATCGAGATGCTATATGCTATATTTTGTGTCTATATCCAGATGAATCAAGACATGGAAATGGATCCAGATGGATAATGTGCAAACCTAGTTTAATCCTTACTAGTGTTTCTTAAGTAAATCATATGTTCTATTAATATCTTCAAGTATGTAGTTGGTTGGAGGTAAAAAGAGTGCAGTTTTTATATTCCATCAAGCTAAATTAGAGGCAACCTAAATCAGGATTGCACATTTAATAGAATACAAAAAGGATACCGGTGTCACTATTGATATGGTATTTCAATTGGGATGAAGAATCCATATAACACAGATCTTCGATAAAGCATCCATTCACTTTCATTATCTCATATACAGGGGCTTCATTGTTTTATAACTCTATAATCAAATTTGCATTTAGATTTAGTAGATTATCTCAATTACAATTAGATTTAGGAGATCATCTCAGTGCAGTCAATAAACAACGCTACAGTTGAAACAATCATATTTCTTACTTTATAATGATGCTGAAAACCATGGAAACAAAAACTAATGTTATCACTTGAATGTATAAAGCAAAGATTGCATGCAAAAATATGCTACACAAGAACATATTCAGGTGTCTCAGACCTCTTCATAGATCCTCTGGAGAAAGCTGGCACATTTTATTGCTTCCTGCAGCTCCCAAGTAAAATAACTCTTTCCGTTGAGTAACTTAGCATCCACAGTCTCCAAACAATTAAGAAGAGTGTTTACTGAATCTTCGAGCATGCCAATGCATCGCTCAACCTCACTACAGGACAGAAGTGGGGAAGAAACATCATAACTTGAGTTGCAAAATAAAGGAATCTCTGTTAAGTAACAAAACCAGATGAAACATAAATTAAGTAAAACCCTAAAATGCACATTTAACTGCAAATAAAATTAAAAAAGCAATAGAAGTTAATAAAAAAGCATAATATTTTTAATGCATGTATCAACATGCATAAGTACATCTATATGTGTATCAAAATATAACTGTACTAGATTTGACAGGATGGATTAGAAAATGAATTCTGAAACTAGTATAACATAAAGCATTGTAGCTACTTTGCAATGAAATAAATTTGGGCTGTTTCACTTGGCAATGTCACAAGACCACATCCCAACACCCAAAAAATATCCTCTAACAACAGAAACCTGGTTATAGAACTTTATTGTGATGGGTGTTCCATAACTAGAAGAGAGAAGGTTAGGCAGTGTTTGATCGAGAGACAAGGTGGATTAACTGAGGATTTATCCCACTATCCTGCCCAAATATTGATAGCTTGGCCATGATATATTATTCTAGTCAATACAGGTTAAACCCACTTATCCAGGATTACTTATTTCTTTCCTTTGTTTTCTGAGGGGTATTGTTTTGTTCTATCCTTTTTGACCATCTCTTCTGGTTCTTACCTTTCTCCTTCTTCCAGATGGTACACAAGCTCTTTCTATAGTTTTCAGAATTGGACTAGCCTAGCTGGTTGGACAGGAAAACCAGTGAACTGGCCCTTTTACAATCCAATTCTCTAGAAAGATCAAATATGCAATCCAAAGACCCAAGTCACGGCGGGATGTCCCGTGGGACACCAAGATGGGATACCATTCCACGAGTCGGGACAGAACATCCCGCTAGACGTCCCAGCATCCCAATCAACTTTTCCCTTGATTCAATTAACTAGGCAATTCCAAAAAAATTGACAAGTCACTAAACTTATGCCAAATAACCCATTTGCACTTCTTAACTTATAATCCCATGCAACAATACATTTTGGGTATTTTGATTTATATCATTGAAGAATTATCAACCCAAAAATTCATAATCAAGTCTGATCTAATCTTTTGTCTTCTAGTCCTCTTCAAATGAGGGGGAGAACAACATGCTCATGCCTCCTCACCGACTCATCTCACAAGTGAGCTGCAAATTTGTCAATGCCGACCACAACCACTACCTTCTGTGAGGTCAATCCTTCCCATTCCCTATGCCCAAGTGCATCCCACACCATCCCCAGGGTCTCAATGCCTAGGCTCGGTCCTAAATAGTCCATGACCATCAATTCCACCTCCCCCCCCCTTCCATGGCCTTGAGCCTCTGCCCTTGCTGGAAAGCCCTCTGATCAGCTAAGGGTGATTAAGGCAATGAGGCCATGCTCCATTTTCTAAATCTCTAGAAGTCATAGTAGTCCATCCTAATCTATCCTTTCAGGTTATTTTTCTTTGAATTTCTTCTCTTAAAAAAAAGAGAATAATCAAGAATGTGTACATTTTGAACTTTTGATATTCAAAAATGCTCTTTCTTGGTCATTTTAAAGTGAAATTTTAAAAAAGTTTTTGATTTATTTAATTTGCATCTAACTATTTAAGTATGTTCAAGAAGGCGGGCTTTGGCGCAATGATAAGATTGCCCCCTACAGACTAGGGTGTCAAAAGTTCGAAATCACAATATTAGGAGTGCGTATATTTGATTCTCCTTAGACTCCATAGTAGGAGGAGCCTCATGGACTAAAAACCCTTATTTACCCATTATGTACTTTTAGTGATTATAATTTACTAAATCACTAATAAATGAAATCAATGTATGATACTATTACATTTTTAAATACTCATTTTTTTTTAATATGTACTCATTCAACCAATCCTTTGAACTAGTATCTTGGTGACTTGGATCCTTGGTTGGGCCAAAGCCCAGTCCAAGTATAATCATGGACCTTTCTATGGCTGACATCCAAATTCCACGCTACCAGATTTGATCCACCCTCCGACCACCATTGGCCACTTGCTTTGGTTGTTTCCCTTCCCTCAGCTCTTTGAAACCATGTATGCCATTATCAATCAATTTATAACCATCCACAATCGACACAACCTTGATCTAGCCAAATAATCTAGCGAGTGATAGAGAGGTAGGAGCGAAAGCCTCGAATCTCATCTCTAGCCCTCGTCCCAAACAGACAAGGGAATCCATTTTCACTCGCTTGGACAAGGGCATCTTTCCCAACAATGACTATCAGGAATAATAGAAGGTCCAGTGAAACAATATTTGCTCTTGACCTAAAAAGAACAGCACTGTGGAGGGATATTGAGGGATGAGGATAAGGGTAGCTGCCCCTCCCTTTCCAATCTTGCAATTAGAAAGTATTAGAACACCTTACCGATCATACATGCATCATATGATTAATGCTTTGAATCATCCAACATTACATAAGTGCAAAAGATTTATTCTTTTTATAGAAACAATGTTGAACTACCTTAACCTAACTTTCAAGTTCACAAACTTACAAGACAACAAATAAATCTGGCATTCCTTCATGGTGCAACTCCGAATGTTAGCCGACCAAGGTTCATGAACTTATTTCAGACAAATGGCCAAGATGTTTGCTTAAAAAGATATAGAATTCAATGACCTTGTGATCTAGATTGACCCACACCAACAATGTCTAGACAAAGAGGGTGATAACAAGATAGTGGTATGGAATTGGCTATAATGCACAAGAGATCATCTCGAAGCAGTCTTCTTAACAATTCTTATAAAATAGAAATGTTGAATTGTCTAGCTTAGAAGATACTTATTAGATCTAAGAAATATTTTCACTTTATCTCCTCTTCAATTTCTTCATAGAGGGTTAACAATACAAGTACAGCCTCACTAAAATTCCAATGTACCTATTATATCTAGCTTTAGTTGTGTTTATTAGATCTAAGAATTATTTTCATGATACGTCCTCTTCAAATTCTCCAAAAGCTTCAATGGAATTAACTTTCCCATATAAACATGGCCTCTTTGAAATTCCATACACCTATTATGTCTAGCTTTTAAGCATTTTCATTACTAGATCGAAGACATATTTTCACCATTAACTCCTCCTCAAGTTCTCTAAAAACTTCAGTGGATTGACTTTCCAATATAAGCATTGACAAAGATCCTCAGCCTCATTGGAATTCCATATTTCTACTACCATCCTATATTTTACCAAAAGTGAAAATAATTCCACTAAATTCTGCAGCTATTCTATGTACAAACTAACACCCCTCACCTTTCGAACAAAGCCTTGCAATATTTGAAGTATCTTCACTTGCTTTGTCTAAATAGTACATTCTATTTCTCTTAAATTTGATGAGCATCATATTATTCCAAACTTTGTATGGGGATTAATATGATGGTGTCACAGTGTCCATGCTATAGTGCATGAACATGAAAGGATGGATGAGGATTTTCTAAAGAGTAACAAATTTAAAACACCAAAGCATAAGGAATCCAATGGGAAACCAAGTTGTATAATGGACAATTGCCAGTTGGCAGAAAGGAACCCCTCTGCTGCAAGCATCCAATTAAAATAAAGAGAACACGAACTTCAAGCAAATGTTACTCTCTCATGCTTTTTAGTCCTTTTGTGTGGTGCATATCTGATGCCTTCGAGGTTTCTCTCAATGTCTAGCATGAAGAAGTGTCTAAGCCTAACAAAAAAGGTAGAAGGCAAGCATGACTCCAGCAATGGGCATAAAGGAACTCGAAGAACTGACCCTCAGGCATATGCATAAGATTGTGTTAGAGACTGTAAAAATTAAGATGTGAACTAATCAAACACCATGTTTTTCTTCTTCTTTATTATTTGTAAATTCTAATTTTAACACCATCACTAATGATAACATCTAAATTAACGTTACTGGCACTTTTGATAAATAACCACAACTAGTTTGCAAAAGTGTCCAACTATGTAACTTTATGATCCTTGCAATTGCTTCCTTCAGTGTCATTATATATTCTGGGCAGAATCACCTTCCAAACTTATTTAGGAAGAGAATAGTTGTCTTGTTGAAGGCCATGGCCTCCAGTTCACTGTCAATTAAATCAAGAGCATCTACGATAGATGAAAACATATTATCCCAGCATTAATTTGCAACTAATTGAACAGGAATTCATGGAAAAAATAATATATCAGCTACTTATATAGATATTCATTTAAATTTGAAAACAATATGCTTCAAGTGAAATATTACAGAACAAACAGGGATAAAAAGGGACAAAAATATGCAAACCGTTTCTGATGCTTCAGAGTGGTACATAATAATTTGCAGCATGAAGCATATAAATCAATGGAGAACTGACGATCAACCACACAGTGATGTGCATCTGTTAATGATGTTTCTTCCTGGTTTTGGATATCCAAGGATGACACTTGATGTGAGAAGCTCTAAGCTGATGGAAGTCTTTAAAAAGTGCCATTGGTACATGCAAGCACTGGCTTGCATGACATGAATTCATTTGAAAAGAGGACCTTCTAGCAACAGTTGTGAGAACCTCAACACACATAAGAATGACTGAACCAGCATCTGGATTGACATCACTTTTACTATGTGCTAGATTCCCCACATAAAAGATTGTTGGGCTCTGGAGGTGCAAAATTATATTGAATAAAGCACCCATTAGATTTGGGATGTTTTTCTTTATAACACGCTTGTGTCCTGGAAAGCCTGCTTAAAGTCAGAACAAATCATTTATATATAATCTGGTAACTGATCAAATATTTCATTCCATAGCACGTTAAAAAAATTGCTGCCATATAATGATTCATGAATACATGTCAAGCATTTTTGTGAAGGAATGTTTAGGGGATTATAACAGATAAAGAATCCTACATCATCCCTCACATTACCTCATGGAAATTGACTAATGGTTTTTAAAAGTAAAATAATTTTTAAATCTCCTATTATTTGATGGAAATTGGTATTATCTTCTTCAATGAACAAGGAAGAGATCAAACTATTCAGTACCTGAGATAGATTCAAGAACCAAATCCAAGCAGTCAATCCCAGCTGCAACGACTGAGGACACCTTTCCTCCATTTACATTGCCAGTATTTATTTCATAGACCACATTGTAACCTCCCTCCACCCCAACCAATGCTCTTTCTATTGCTTGTACAGCTACCTTCAGATGCAATTTCAAAGGTGTGCTGATAAATTTTCTGAATGACATCCTAAGTCTAGTTTTAAATGCATCTATGCTGCATTGTCCATGATAAAGAAATTGCATATTGCTCCCACTTGATTCTTTTTGAGACTGGAGCATCTTTGTATTAGATCCTGTCTCGTGAGAAGACAGAGTTGCAGCCTTCCCTTGGAAGGAAATACATCTCCCTATAGCCCTCAAATGAGAATCTATTAGCCGAGCAAACACACTGCTAGACAAGGTAGGATCACCCAAACTGAAATAATTCCCAACAACTTCAAGATATTTTAATATGCCATCAACCCAAACAAAAATAAAGGGATCTGGCATGTCAACCATTTCTGCTATTCCCTGTAAAACAATATGAGAAGTTCCAATAAGAATAGCCATGGATTTTGATGCCAGGTGACTACAGTTAAATTGTGAAGCCAAATACGTAGAAAATGGTAACATGCACTTTAACTTGAGAATAGCTGAAGATGCAATAAAAGCTGCCTGAGTGTATATGCTATCTGACGAGTTTCACCTTTCAACAGGCTATGTAATAGAGGTCTGTTTAAATGTTGTAAGTTAGATAAATCAATTGCATGAATGTCATTAAAAGCATTGGCTACATGATTTGCATGTGCAGATAATGGTATTTGCTCCTCTGATCCTGAACCCTTTGTATGCTCAAAATCTGAAGGGTTTTTACTGTCATGATCATAACCAGATGCAGAGGACTCAGGCCCTTCACTTTGCTTATGAGTCTTGACATGATTTTCAGCAAAAAATTCAATATCACAACAGGAACACTTAGCAGCACTTCCCACAAGAACATTCAAGCTTAATAAACCATTATCACAATTCCACTCTGTAAGATGTTTGAGGAAATCTATCCCTTGTATGTTATCCACAAGCAATATATTCAGGCACAGGTTTACAAAATTCTCCAATACAGAAATGTAACTGCGGAGTTTAGATACACACCAAGGCATCAATGTCAATGACTCTGGTTTTCCCTTGAAGCAATCCTTGTATGTGCTATCTAAGGCTGATACCAGGCCCCACAAAAAACTCTGGGAGCAAGATACTATAGACGATAACTTATTCCAGCTCAACATACTGAAGCAAGCTTCTGGCTTGATCACACACATACCACTTTCCAAAGTTACAGGTAGATTTTTCATATGATTTTTCAAGGTGTCAGCCATAAGTTCTATGCTTTTCCAGGTTTCAATATAATCAGAAGTATCAGAGTCCTGACCACCTTCATTGAAACTATCCTTTCCACCAGGTACATTATGCACTGGAAGGTCCATGTGGAGCTTTTCATTATTTATTAAGAAGAACACTGTAGAATTCATCTGTTCTCTGCTTATTGTCAGAAAAAGGTAACAAGAATGATCTATTAATGAAAATATCATATCTTCCACCTGATTAGAATAGTTCTCCCCAAAAAAGATTTTTGGCAGTCCAACTATTTCATAGACTGACTTCAAAAGCCACAAAATAGAAGATGAGCTGTTAAATAAAGTGCACAAATACAAGGATTGCCTGGATTCTGACTTCCCTTCAACTAATGCCACAACCAAATACTTCATGGCCCTTCTGCAACATATAAATAATTTGACAAGCTCATAAGGGCTGTAGATAAAAGATTCACCACAGTAGCTTAACAAGCTTGAAACCACTAGCCTGAAACAGTAATCAACAAATGGTGTCATCAACAAGAAGAGATATAGAAGATCAGATTGTGAATCAAAGACAAGAGTTCTTCAAAATCCCAAATTGATGAAATCTAAAAACATGGAATGGACTGACTTGTGGGCAACAGTTTCCTTAAGCTCATAGCATATCCAAGCAGTATGTACATACAACTGTTAAACAACTTTAAAATATTTTGGATTATTTACTGTTAAAAAATCTACTCACATAGAGTTCAATGATGTCCTAATGCAGAACTACAATGAGTTAAACTCATTGGCTACAATTTAAATTTCTTTGAACAGTACTATAAACAATCTGAAAATAAGTTTTAGCACTTTAGCTTCAACCACAAGAATTCAGCTGCTTAAATTATAAAACTTAAAACTTACATATATGTAGTCTGAACTTTCAGCTCCTCTCAAAAACATCTTTAGCACATTTGGCCTTAAAAAGAACAAGAAAATCAAGATACTGTTAAGTTTAGAGGGTTTTCACCTCAATTCCACTTGGAAACTCAATTCCATGCTTATTCGCAGTTGGAATTTTACAATGGAATCACTCTAAAAGTGCATCACTGGCACCTCACTGACACTAATCTTGAACAAGAAAAGACTTTACAAAGAAATTCCTGCAATACTAATTAGCATTTGCATTTTTTAATTAATTCACTCCACTGGTCTATCATCTCATATGGTTATGTCATGTCAAATATTTAATGGCTTCTCTGATTGGATTTATTCTCTCTTACCCAGTACACTGAGCCACAGAGGCATGAGCTGCAAATGTGGGAAAACCCACTCCAGTAGATGTCATGGTGACTATTATGATGACAGAGATAACAAATTTATAGTTCCCAACTGATGTAAATATTCCTTATAGTCCATGCATTCTCCAAACTTTCTTATGAGGCTCCACATTAAATATTTTAACCCTTCTATTAGCTAAACATTATAGAATGTCTATGATATCCTTTACTTTAAAATGACAAAAAAGCCCTACTCCCAGTTTCATTACTGGCATTACCCAAAGTTGTTACAACTGAGACAATTTGAAATTACAGATTACTCATGATACTAGCCTGAACAACAATTATTGCAATATTAAAATTTTAGGGAGAGATGAAACAGTCAATTAAACAACTGGAAAAAAAAAAAGCACTAGTTAAAATTCAAATTAAAAGAAGAAGAAGAAGAAATTTCCCAAGGACTTGCTAAAATACATGTAATCTCAAATTCACAGATCTCACTATCACATCAAAAACTAGAGCATGCATTACAGCAAGAAGGGAACCAAAAGGAGGACAAGCTTACCTTTCAAGATTGAGTATGTAACTTGCACAGAGTGAGAAAGTTTTAGCATTTCGATGAATTCCAGGCATTTTACAGAAGAGATTAAGCAAATTTTCACAGGTTTTGAGTTCCACACTGGGGGAAGAAAATGATTGTTTCTCGCCTCGAAGTTTATAAGATATGTTTGAAGAACAAGTATGCAAAGCATGCCCATTAACCATAGTGACCCTTGGCCCTTGATCTAGCATTTTCAAGATCTCTGACCAATCTGGCAAGGAACTCAGATCTATATCATTCACCCAGGTGTGTCTCATTATAGGAGAAAGTGCTTTCTTCATAATATGGCAAAATCTTGATGGAAAATGCTTGGATACTACCTGAAGGACAAATTAAAACCATCAATATTATAAGGTGCCATTGTTAGCGACAAGAAGACAATAGGTTCCACAACAAGCAAATAAGGTGAAAATTTAATCGAAAACATTCATCCATTTTAGACACTTGATAAAATGAATCAGCTTGATCATTCAAAACAAAAGTTTTTGTATATGGGTAGAAGAGAGCTGTATCTGTTGTCCAATGCTTTTACCTACCGTTTGGTCAAATAGAAGAGTATCACATAGAAGTCCCAGTGAAATATTGCGTGCAGTAACTTTCTTGCAGAGAGGTTCACACGTGCTCTGCTCTCTGACATCACCGTAGTTGCTTCCAGATGGCAAAGAAGAAAGTATTAATTGAGACAAAAATTTCTTCAGATCTTTATTAGTAGCATGAGTGCACCAAATATCAATATTTTGGCAAAGAAGCAACCAAATTGCAACTGGGAGGGTATTCTCATTCAATAAGCAAACACCCATATCCCATGCATCTTCATAGGAAAACAATGGTGTTTTAATCTTAGCAGTTTCATCACTCTGGCTGTATATACATTTTCCCTCTATGGCTAGCATTGGTAGGTATCCAGTTATGAATGCGGTCAGCCCAGATGCCTCCTGCCTGGAAGCAGTGACAAGACGCTTCCACTTTTCCTTGACTTGTGTCCATGAGGACTTCGAGGCAGCTGCATATGTACTGAACGTTCATCCCCTTCATGCAAGAACTGAAAAGCTTTAATATTTCTGTTCAAATCATTGAGCCTTTGGATGGCCATTATATGCAATACATAACAAGGGGTGCAAAGCCTGGTGTATTGCTTGACAGAAAAACTTCAGAAAGAGTCTGGATGACATCCAAAGGGAAATGGAAGGTTTAAGTACCCAGGAGAAATAGCCTTCATCCATATGCTTAGGCTTCTCGGTCCATTCTATTCCACAACAAACCATAAATGAATACCCCATTGCTTCTGATGCCTTTCTTGATGAATTAGGTGGCATGAGGCTGATTGATTGTCGATATAGGCTTCTGCAGGATATGTACATCCGGAAGAAAAAAATAAATACCCAGGACATACTAAGTGGTGTTGCGAGCAATCCACTTTCACATTCACAATTGGATAAATCTGTGCCTATAAGAGAAAAAAGGAATTTGTTAACACCATCTGACTGATTTTGTACCAACTTACTGAAGCTTGGCCTTATTGATTTCATCAAGTTCTCAACAGAATTTCCTATTAAAATGCTATTTGTTGCTGTGACAGCTAAGGAATCCAACACAATCGTGTATAATTCTGACAGAACTCTTCCTAGAAGTTCAGCTTGCAGAGCTACATGCAGTATGCTGCTATCTAAAGTGTTTGCCTCTTCCGAATCCAGAACACCATCCCCTAAGGAACTTTGTCTTATCCATTTCAGTGAATCTGTAACATCTATGTTCAGTTGCTGTATGCACCCACTGACTTGTCGTTCTGGTATTAACTTGATAGCATTCGAAATGGTAAGTTGGAATGCTTGTGAACATAACAAAGTTGCCAGTGATTTTTGACACACTTGAGAGGATAAAGGCAAAGAAGCAACAAATATAGAATCACCTGCTGAACCAGCATCACCAGCAACTCTGAAGAGTCTCACAGCTTTACACAGTGCAAAAATGGGACTACTTACCTGCAAGATAGACAGGAATGACAAATAAAAACATGCCAAGTTATAAATTACAAGAAACCAAAAGAAAAATGCAGAAAGAACATGAAGGAATCCAATTTCATTAGAAGAATTACAGAAAAAGATTTGGTTTTGGATATTATCATTTGGGACATTGACTTTTGGAGGTGCACATGCATCACAATCTCTAGAATAGCATCACACACCAAAACTAATGGTATAATAACAGCACAAGGTGATCAGATGAATAAAGGTGAGAAGCATGTCAAGAAACACAATGAACATGGAGCTCTTTTCCTTGGGAAATTGTTGCTGTGCTTGGAAGCAATAGATAATAAGGTTGAGTTATGAGAGATTGGAACAGTTCTTTTTTCTAAAAAATAGTGTTCGATCAAATGGGATCACAACAGTCCAGAAAATATGACTTCCACTCGAATGTTTTGCATACACCCCTCAATATTATAATTTGAGATTCCAAGGGATGATTATCTTTGCTCAACCATCACCTCTGTAAATACTTGATGCTTCAGTAAATATGACCTTCTTAGGTCAGTTTGATCCTGCTCATGCTCTCTCCCTGTATAAGAAGACGACAGAAATACACCAACCGAATGTAAAAGTAAATCTATCAACTTAATATGGATAATAGATGTTGCATTAGATAAGAACACAGCTATTTATCAAATTTTGCTTTCGCTCACATGCCTTGTGCATGCCCAATACTAGCATATAAAAATATAAGTACCCACTGCCACATGGAATGCAAAAGATTTGCATGCCTCGAAAGGTAATGATTACAAATGATTTGACCAAAACAGTTCGACAGGTTCAAGACATGAAGGAACTGTAAACAAGGAAGAATCTTTGAGCAATCATTTCATGCCATGTGATTTTGCGTGCAGCATTTGGTGCAGAATCAGAGTGTGCTAACAAACAGGCGATTCCTGGTTCAATCTAAGAAAGCGAGAAGTGATGACATAGAGAACAGAACAAGGTTAATTATGTGGCTACAACTTATGGACACAGAGGAAATACAGAATTCTTTACTAGAAAAACAAAATAGATAGACACACAGGTTCCAGTTTGATATATAATAAGCAGAACAATTAACAGGGTTCCATCATATTTCAATAGAGAACACCCTTAAATTTGTTAAAGCACATAAAGCAACAGTAGCCAAGCATAAAGATGCGGATTTGACTTGAAGTGGATGTTATTCTTCACTTCAATGATGTTTCCCCTTTGCGTTGTTGCAACTTCACATGCAACAGCTTTTCTCATCATTCTTTGTACATAGGAAGCCCTTTCCTTTCATCATATTTAGGGTTATTAGGCATCTTCTCTCTAGAAGATGCACTTCTCTTAATTTATAAGCAAGGTCAACTCTCACCAACTTTTCTTGAATAAATCCCTCCCTTGGATCTTCTTATTCTTCTACATCTGACCCTACTGGTAATAGGATCACAATAACTGACTAAAGGAACAAATAAAGATGGATTAATCAAAAAATGCAGAACTAGAAAATGATTTTTTTATTAAAAAAAAAAAGATACGAAGATTCAGGTGGAAAGGGAGGGAAAAATAAGACTTTCGAAGGAAGGAGTTTGAAGTCATACTCAATAATACAAAACAAAATTTATTTAACTCAGATACTCCCCAAAGTGTTAAAGAACTCTGCATGGAGTAGTGTGATGGATATTTATGTACCATTATTCCCTTCAGATACTAAAATGATGCTTAGAATTGTACACACCTCATTACTTGGTTATCAATTATTCCCTTCAGATGACTAAAACAATGCTTAGAATTGGTACACCTCATTACTTGGTTATCATAACCACAAAGCAAAACTCTTTAGGTTGCAACAATGCAATCAAAGCAATAAATGGATACAATTGAATTATTATTTGAACCACCAGAGATTCCCAATTCAACCAGATGGGGAGCATGAGAACGTCACCAACTGAATTGTAGTCAGCATAGACGAAATTAAGATACAGTTGATTGGTTTCCTAATAATTGTATACCAATTTCACTTCATTAAATTTTTTTTAAAAAAAAAGCAAATAAAATCATGCTTAGATACTAACTGCTAGGAAGCAAAAAAACACCATGCAACAGATAAAACAATATAATGAGTCATATGCTATTCGCTGAGATATCTTTAGTAGTTTTCTGGGACTAACTATTGATAAATGGCAATGAGGTTAGAATTTATTTCTTTGTATTAAATATTTTCTAGTGATCAAAAGATGATTTGTCATGGAATGACTGGCATGTGGATGATTTATTTACTTCATATCCTGCAAGGATTTAAGTAAGAGTTCGATTTCTAATATCATATCAAAATTCATTACTAAACATATGGTAAAAATCCAAATCCAGTTTCAACTTGAATTATGTAAGATCCAGTGTCTATACAAACCATTTCAATTAAATAAAATGGTGATTATGATACTATATATTATTAAATATTGAAATATGTCTAGATTCTCCAAGGACCTAACATTGATTGATAGTTGTCAATCTGATTTCAGGATCAGAAGCCAATCCAACAAGGTTTTGGAACTGATATATAGAAAATTAAATATTCTAAAACAGGTTTGAATAAGATTATTGGGTTATCATATTCATTTCCAAACTCATCAGGGAGATTTCTTTAGAAGAATAAACTGGATTCTTTCCAGTCCACAAATTATGCTAAATTCAGCAAAAAACAAGACTTGAACCTGGTGTCTTTTTTTCTTTTCATTCTAATTCCATTTCTTTTGTTTGTTAATTATACATGGCAATGATTAGCCACTCCATGAAACTTAAAAACCATAGCTCGTGTTTGGCTATATAGCATGATAGGAAAAAATAAAGAGACAAGGATAGGAGGTAAGTGGACAAGTAGAAGAAATAAGAAACCAAAATGAACTCAAAAATGTACTGTATGGTTTCTTAAAAGTTTTTTTTTTTTTTTTTTTTTTTTTTTTTGTTTTTTTTTTGGGGGGGGTGGGGGGGGGGGGGGGGGGGGGGGGCGGGATGCGGAACTGAAATTAATTTAATTTTTTATTCTAATAAAGTATTGATACTGGTTAAGAGGGTAAGCCATGGCACAATAGTAATGGGCTCTATTGTGACCTAGAGGTCATGGGTTCAAAACCTGGAAACAACCTCTCCGAATAAAGGGGCTGTGCATGTTTGACCCTGCAATGGTGGGAGCCTCGTGCACTGGGCTCTCTTTTTATTTTATTTTATTTTACAACATTGACATACGTGGACTAGATTAGCATGATGATGACAAATAATAGATGTTGAGGGCGAAGGAGGTAGCAATGATAATGGTAATTGTAGAAACTACAGCCCTATATATCCCCCCCCAAAGTGGGGGATATCTTGCCAAACGCCTAAAAAAGGAAGGGGAATAGGCTTCTACTGCAGGAGAGGACAGTCAACAGTCAAAACCCAAAAGGTATAATTCTACTTATACCGTGGAACACAAAAAAGTTATCCCCTTTAATTCTTTTCTCGCCCTAATCCACTCTCTAAACACAAAAAAAGTGAGAGGGCAAGTTTGTCCTTGTGATAAAATTCAAGTCATTGGAAAATCCAATGCACATTAAATTCACTTTATTCCCTAGACTTCTACCCTGCACTTAGCCCTCCGACCACATGCCAAAAGCATCTATCCCACACAATGAGTTCTATCCCTCCAATAGTATCCAGATAAGTTTTTCTTACCCCCTCAAAGTTTATTATACAACAAAATGTAGCCTAAGGAAGTTATGGCATCCATGGTGGCAATAGTGGATAGTAAGTGTTGATGAAGAAAAGGGCCAATTATTTTTAACTTGCTTTTCTTTCCTTCCTTTGCTACACAGAAACAATCTTGACCACATAAAGAAACCTTTTTTAGCACCTTCTCAGTTTTATGTAATATTAATTTTCTCTTAGCATAGTGAATAGCAAGATCCCATTTCATCCGAAGATTAATGTTAACGTCGTCAGCAAAATCCTGTACTCATATCTGACTGATGAAAAAAATTGCCCTCAGAAAATTTGATCCTAGGTTAATTAATCAAATGAATCACATCCACAAGGGACTGACTGGTAACACTAAATTTGATGTGAAGAATATCAGCAAAAAATATACTATAAGTAAATCTAATCCAATTATGCAGGTTGCTTGACCAAAATATTCTAAACACACACTGATAATGTAAACATGATTTGACTGTAAAAGAAGCTTAGAATATAGGTTTTATTGTCTAGTCATGATGTTAACATGATCCTCAATCATTTAGATGTAGTTGAGATGTCAGCAGCAAATTCATCATATCAACTTTTAAGCTAAAGAAAAAAAAAATGCAGACTGTCAATGAGTGTGAAGCAGGTCGGCAACAAAAAGCCAATGGCACTGGAGTACATAACAACATTAGCAGAAGTACAGCACATCACGGCAGAAAATGACATTATAGAAAGCCATCAAGAAGCAAAACTCGCCATAAGGTGACTTTGTACTGGCCATGTTTAACAGATAAGAATTTTTATATATCTGACACAATAAAGATTTAATTTTGGGCTGATGATTGACAATCATAAATATTCACAAAAATACACAACTGACCTGGCGAAGCTCACTATAGACATTAATTACTTGGCACCCAAGGTTTAAAATCTCTGAAACTAGCAAAGAAGAAGGCTTTGTATCCACTACAGATAATGCACAGCAAGGTATGAGAACATCATGAGCCACAGTTTTATTAGGTCATCTCCAACAATCCTATACTCAATTTCAGAAAATACCCCACCGCAACAAAAACCTCCCTCGCTATCAGAGGCAGCACCTTTTTGACTCTTACATCATCCTTATGCAAAGCTGATAACCAAAACAGATAAAATTTGCTAGAAATGGAAATAATGGTGTCATAGATCTCTTTCAAGAAATTATAATGTGTTCCTTCAGATGTATCCTCTGTACATACATAAGCCTTCTCTTGAACAAAACTTGCAAAATTTTCGTTGACGGACTTGAGCATGCAATGAGTTTCTACCAATCTGAGCTCTAAGGCTTCTCCCAGTTCTGAGAATTCCAGTTGGGTGCACCTTTTGCATTCTAGCAACAGAGTTCCATAAAATGCACAAATACTTCAAAGAGTGGCTTATTAGTTTCCTGAGCTTGTTCAGAGATATCACCACCTTTCCCTGAATAACGGTCACCTTTTGATGCCAATGAATCTCCTTTATGATTCTTACTCTGCTGACAAATAAACGAAACAGGTGTCCAAAACCACCAAGCAACACTGCCTTCTTCTCTGCTATGATCTTCTCTAGTCTCTGAAAAAATGTCTGTGATAGCTCTCATTGATCCCCTTCAGTTCCCTGGCATCATGCTTTCTGCTTGAGCTCTTCAAACTTAAAAATCCACTAATATGGATGGGATGAAACAGCCCATTTAACAAACATCTTCAACCATGCTCAACAAGCTTCCAACTTGGCAACCTTTACTGCCACCAAGTCGTAAGTGCAGTAATACCAACAATTCCAACAGCCGGTCAAAGAGTCTATCTACAAAGACACGAAAGACATTTCTTGGATTCGGATGAAATCTCAGAAACCTAGAGAAGTGTTCAAGTAGAAGACTGGAAAGGCTTAAGAGGACTTCAGCATGGGAAGAGTAATGCTCATCATTTGCTGAACCCTGTGGACAAGATTAACAACCTCCACAGCACATGAAACCCATAATTCTGCACCAGCATTATAGAAGCTCTGTCATTGGATTCGAAAAGCAAAGAGAGGCACTCAAAAACCTGCTGAAAGAATATACCAGACTCTTCCTCATTCGACATACCATCACCATTAATTACCGGTACAGCATGCCTAGAGGTACGAGTAATAGCTCGAAGTAGATTCGGGGAAACAACGACCGGTGACTTCTCCATACAGAACTTCAGAATGAACCACTTCTATAGTTCAGACAAGGATCGAAAAGTTCTGAGCTTTTCTTGCTATTGTCATAAGAAATCAAGAGGGGCTGTATCCAATCACTTAGAAAGAATGCCAAACGAGAGACTCCGACAGGCACCGGCCCTCGACCACCGAAATCACCTCCTGATCTCACAAAATCAAAAGCAAGCTCGATCTTTCTGCAACAAATTCATTCCCGAACGGAATCAAATCGCAGACAAAAAGGAGAAACAGGAAAAAAGAGATGGTTTCAGGCAGCATGAACAGACCTTTGGAGGGGGAGATCTTTGCTCTGGAGGGAGAGAATGAGGTCGAGGTTTGCCCATACTCCATTAAGATTGGCTTTCTTCTTTGGGTCGCCCCTCTCTTCTCCGTCTTGTTCTTGGGGTTCTAGTGGATGGGCCTGGGGTCGTTTCCTCTTGCCATTCTTGGAGGGTTCCGAGGAGACTGGATCGGAGCACAACATTGCCGAGCTCGAGATCGACGAAAGGAGAGGAGGTTTTGGACGAGTCCAGGTTTCGAACCTCGAGAGGGAGAGAGATGGCGTATAGAGGCAAGAGGAGGACCGCCGGGCGGTGTCGGGGAGATGCACGGTTTTTGGAGCCGCTGGTAGGGTTTTTGGAGCGGTTCGTTGTTCGTTAACACGGAAACCAGGGAACAACATGTCTCTCACGTGCAAATATTCTAATCACGGATACCGGTTCCATTTCCCTCGGGTGCTGGGAGGCGCGGGGGTAGGGTTGGAAGTGAGCCTAGCCGGCTATATCTCTATTTAAATTTGGTTCAAAAAAAATTTTAGATTTCGGAAATCTAGATTTGCTTTAAAGTGGGCCCAAGCTTTATTTAAATTTGGTTCGAGCAGAATTTTGGAAGTGGGCTCGAGCTCGATTGGATCGGCCCGAATCTTCAAATCAACCAGAAATAAAGTTCAAATCAAGCAGGCCCAAACTAAAATTCGATTCGGACCGGCCCAAATTAGTAACATTTAAGCATAAAAAATATATTAATTTTCTATAAATTATATTGAGAAATCTAGAATCCAACTTTAATATAGCCGAAAGAATGTTGACATGATTATGGATATTCTTCGTATGCATGTGACCAGATAATTATTATTTTTTTCTATAAAAGATCTAAGAGAACAACTTCAAAAGTAGTGCTCATTCCATTTTGTATACATACAAGATGTATAATCTTTGAGAAGGCGAAATGTATAATGCTATTATAATTATAAGGAAAAGAAAGGTGATTTGAATTTGATACCTTAACGTTTCTTTCATCGAAATGGACGAGAGAAACCTGCAGGACACTGTGGGCACCATCATCAAAGACCCATGTTCTACTGACAATAAGACTCATCTTTGCAATAGTTTGAAATATTTTCCTGATCCTAGGCCTGCTGAATTCGTTCATAGCCTGATACTGTAACCAATAAAAATTTCACCCATTCATATAAAATGCTCTCTCATCTACCATGAAGTTGGTCCCATATCTTTTCACAAAGCTTAGTTTTGGATCAGGTTGGGCCTTTGTTTCAGGCCTGGTTCGGGATGGGCAAAGACAAGCCCGAGCCCGGCCCAAAAAATTAATGGGTTTTATTATAAGCCCAAGCTCGGCCTTATTTGCTTCGGCCTAGCCCGATACCGGGCCGGCTCGAAGCCCATCGGGCCGGCCCGAGCCCACTTCCAGCCCTAGGCGGGAGGATGTGGTTTAAGGGCTCTCGGTAAAAGATTTAGCTTAAAATTTATATTTTTCTATATAAATATCTTTAAATAATATATAAATAAAAAATAATTTATTTATATTTTTATATAAAAAAATTTTTAAGATTTGTTATTTAAAAAATTATTATATTATTATTTTTTATGTACAAGTTACTAAAATTTATCCATATTTTTCATAATATTATGTAGAGGTTTTTTTCATATTCTTTTATATTATTACTTTTATATATAAGTTATTAAGATTTATCCATATTTTTCATATATCTTTATAAAAATTGGAGTTTAGGATAGTGGACAACTGAGTTACTGAATATTGAATGAGAAGATATTAGAAATCAAAAAAAAAATATTTTAGAAATAAAATTAAATATTTACTTTACTAATTGGTAGGAAAATAATTTAGTCATCTTTCATGTGAGTAAGATTTTTTCATTATTCATGAATAAATATTATTCAAAAAAATAACTTTTTCATCTTAAAAAGTAAAAGGATATAAATAAATTAATTATAAAAAAGTTGTTCAATATGTATTCATAAAAGAATAAACTCTTGTGCAAAATTGCAGGAGGTTCTAGTATGCATCTTATTTTGGTAAATAAGTATACTTCTTTCATTGTTCGGGTAATGCATCAATAACATACTTCTTTTATTGTTGTCCATGTATCCGGGCGTTATGCATCAACCTGTCCAAATCAAATCACTATAAGTTAACCCAAGTTATCTTATATCCCATTTGATTTAATTGTTCTTGAATTCAATTTAGTATGGTTTTAGTCAAATCAACTTGGAATGACCTGGTTTTCTCATGAGCAGTTGTAGAGGAAATGCTAAGAGTAAATAAGCTCTTAGTTTCTTTTATTCCACCGGCACACTTTGTTTCCTTTCAGGTTACATTGCTTTGAACATTTTGGAAACTTATCTTTACATTTATGAAGGAAAGCAAGCGGGGTCAGGAAACATCCCATTAGGATCTGGTGGATGCTCTGTAATGGGGAGTCAGCAAATGGATCATTGGCCTAGTCATATCTCTCAATTTTTTTTTTTTTTTTTTGGTTGAAATATAGTCATATCTCGTATGGTTGTTTGCTTTCATCAGTAAAATTTGGAGCTCCCGGCTTATTAATGTACCTAAGCTAAAAAGGTGGATTGTTAATCTAGTCAATGATGTATACCTTGTTAGGAATATGTATTGAAAATATTTACCCCACGATGATCGATTATGATTTAATTGATTTAATAATAAAATTGATAATTAAATTAATATTAAAATTTATTAAAAAATTAAAAGAAGAATTTTTTTTGGATATGTACAATGTATTGTTCTAAGATAATTTTCGATCATCATCCAAGATTAGTTTCGAGAACTTCATCTCAAGATATAACCAGATACTTCCTTATGGACATGATCGTGAAGAAGATGATAGAGATTCAACTCAGTAGTAAAAATAAAAAGAAATATATAAGGATTAAGAAAACTTAGCAAATGAAGAGAGAAACTTGGAGAAGAGTGCTTAGAAGCGTAAAGAAGGAGAAAAGAAGGGAGCTGATTTTCAATCTTTTCACAATCACTACCAAGACCTTTTTATAGTTTCAAAAATTAGCCATTTGGGTTAGCTCAACGGCTAAATCATTAACCACGATATCAAGACTAATTGGCTGGCTAATGGGTAAAAGAAATTAAGCCGGGTGACTAAATATTCAACGAAAAAAATGTAATTAATATCACAATAGGTAGCTGATTAAAATCAAAACCCCAATGGGTAAAGGTTTTAATCCAGGTGATTAGGTGATTGGCTTGTTAAGACCATGGCTAAGTCTTAATTATAATCACTAATTCTTAATTAAATAAGAAAATGGTCAAAAAAATTAAAATAAATATAAAAATTGACACATCACATTGCAGCCATGGCCATGGATCGAGCATGTGCGAACCAGGCCAAGCATAGAAATAGGCTAAAGTATAATAAAGTCTAAAAGAAAGATTTTCAATAAAAATTATTGTCTGATTTTTCTCCCATCCAATGTGGAACTAAAAAGAACAAGGTTCTAATTGTTTGAAGAAAGGATGAGAAAATTTGATGAAAAAAATTTGAGTTTTCCCTCCAAACACCAACATACATCAGGTATTCCTTTTTTTCAATAAATGAAAAGGATTCATGCTTCATTCTTCATTTACGATGTCCATTTTTAAAAATTTTTCGTTCTCCATTAGTGTTGGCTCCAATATCTCGATCCATAAATACAAATGAGATTTGTTATAAATTTCCTGGTAATAAGACGAGATACCATATAGCACATAAAATTAAGAGATAAGTATGATTTTATCTGGAAGGGGACGCTCATCCAGGGACACAAGCACTGGTTCGGAAAAAATAATAATAATAATAATCCATTGCTGAGGTCCAGAGTGGTGCTATTCGTAACCATGCATCAAAATCATCCACAAAACTTCCTCAGAATGAACCAGGATTCTGTTTAACTTCCAAAGAATCCACCACAACCTGTTTGCACAATCCTCCAGACTTAGGTTATCGGGTTTGCTAAATAAAAGAGAGTACCGGTGACCAAACAATACAGGTTCTTTGCACGGTAGGCAGCAACATGGTGGGCAACGTCAGTAAAATTTTCTCCATTCAAGATCAAATGGAACATCAAACATGGAACAAGATCCTCGTAAGCCCCCTGCAATCCTCGCAAGTCAATCACATGATTGTTCCATTGCCACGATAACAACTGCAATAGATCATTTGTTTCAAATGGTGCTCTTAACCATTGCTAATTGTCCTCTAAAAGAATTTTATTCCTTCTAGTTTTCAACAATTAACGCCGCTGGTTACTAAGGCAGCTTCACATTCAATTGGTGCGCCGGAGGAAGTTTGATTTGAGGGTTCAAAGAGTATTTGGTTTTCTTAAGCTGTTAGCAACAGCTAGAGGTATAAAAATGGGCTTAATACCATTTTTACAAACTACTAGTTTCAGGTGCAAGATTAGTTTGCAAGAAACATGCACCAATTGCTTTTTTTCTTCCGAAAGAAAACTGTAAAATTGATGCACAAGCTGTTGTCATAGAGTTAGCTGAGATTATTCTACATCCTTGTCAAGAAGAAAGGATATATCATAAAAAGGAACAGCAAGGATTGCGTCAGTCGATCAAGGTGTGTTATGTAGCTGGCATCGTTCTCCATTCCAATCAGGCCCAGGATTTAATTTCTTGTGGGTGGAATCCACATCATATTTCTAAGAAATGTTTGCTGATATTGTTGAAGTTCCCGTCTAGTTTTATGACATATTTTCGTGAATTTTCGTATTCAGAGTGGAACACGAAGCCCCATGCAACTCATGATTCACTAATTAATTTTACTAGGAAAAGTTTTGGTAATTAATTTCAAATATGGTATTCTGTGATAAAATTTTGCGGAAGGAAGAGATTCTCCACTCCTCCTCTTCTCAGATACTCTGTCTTATATTCGTTGGGTTACGGCAAGAGTTCCGGGCAATAAGTTATTACTTATTAAAGCAGATCATGGCCTAGTCGTTCCTTATATAGGGGTGGCAATTGGATCAGATATAGATGGCTCTGATAAGATACAGGTTGAGTAAAAAACTTCAAATTGAATGTCTTGTTTATTAAACAAATCAAGTTTTGAAATCCAAATATATTTTATTTAATAAACAGGTTATTCAATCTGATTCATTTAACTTTTGTTTATTAACATATCTTTTATATCAAATTTTAAACATAATGTTATACAAATTTGGTGTATATTATTATTTCTAAAAGAAATTACAAACTTACAAAATCATCGTATGACGCATGAAATATGGAATTCATCAGTAATATCATTGTCTCCTAAAAATTATCTTGCAATCACCCGGTGTATATTGTTCATGTTGCTTCTGATGTCTTTCCAGGATTTGCTCAATTGGCACAAGGGTCTGATATTGACCTGCAATGGCCTTGGTATCAGATATTCAATATGGTAAACTGATAGCATGCAGGACTGTTTAACCCAGGAAACCGTTCTCTCACGCAGCAGTCATGGTTTCAGATATTCAATATGGTTAGCCGGCAGCATGCGGGACTGTTTTAACCCCCAGGAAACCGTTCTCTCACGCAGCAGCCAGGCTTATTCTTCCGTATCTAATAAGCAGCAACGCTGTACTGAAACATGGCGAAACTCATGTCTACAAGGTTATCAAGTGGCACGATGGGCTGGATGCCTCTTGGAATGTTATAATTAAGAGCCCTTGATCCTTCTTCTTTTTTTTTTAATAACTTTTGCAGTGAATTGATTCTAGCCTTTGATGATATTCTTTCGCTCCTATGTGATGTTTCGGATGCTGACATGGCCGAGCTACTAACCATGTAATTGTTGGCCAAATTGTATCACCTGATAGTCTATCTTAACAGGACTATGGTAAATTATTGCGTACTTTCTTGTCGAACTTTCTAAATTTTTTTGTAGAACCATGGTAGAAAAGCTTGCTTCATTCGGCAGCTGATATATTGGTTGACCAAGAGAAAACAAGGGTGGGAATGGGGCTTAACTGGTTAAGCGCAGATGTATGTGGACCTTGGAAGTGAAGCTTGTTCTTAAAATGTGGCTCCGGCACAAATACTGTTGCAAGAAATTCTTCGACTCAAGATGGCCAGGACTTGAGCTGAATAACCCGGTCCTGAACCACGTTCTCTTATTCTTGTACTCTCCTATGCCTAAGATGATGGTAGCAATAGTTAGCAATTCTAGAAGCAGTTCGAAGCATCACCAAGGATAAGCACATTGCAAATTCAACATGGTGCTTCGAAACCCCACAATAACTCCATAATAACCGACTGGTCAAGCTCATGGTGCATTTTTGTGAAATAGCAATGTCAGCGATCTAATGCAAGAGTCTAAGATTTCTCAAAAAAGTAAATGCAAAAGCCTATGACCCAATTGTTTTAAGCAAGAGCTTAGCTAGCCCACAAAAACACATGACCTACTATAAGAAAGCTAAGCCTTGGAAAGTCTTCTGGTACTAGGCTGTCCTGCAATCCAAGAACAGGTAGGTTGCCTTTATCTGCTGCTTCAGAACACCATAATCTGTTATGTACAATTCCTTCAGCTTCATCCTGACTAATTAACAGATATTGAGTACAAAATCATTTTGCTAACATCAAGCATGGAGAGATGCCAGCTTGGATTCCATCAACTCCAAGGCCAGGCAACTACATACTTTAACCAGATTGTAGGTGTAACCATATCTCATAAATCACAGATTTCTGATCTATTCAAAGCCAGTTGTGCATACATCAGGTAACCTGTATAAAAAAATTTCAGGCCATGGCTTTCATTATTAAACATCTTTACAGAGAATTAATGTAATCAAAGCCATGAACACCATTGCTTAATTAACAAAAGAACAATGTCATCTAGTGAGTCTAATGCTCCCAAATTGCACAAGAATTCTGAAAGGAAATCCACTAGGAAAACTGAAAACAAAATATAGCTCTCTTCATGTTCAACTGATTTAACTCCACATCATACCAGCTCAGCTTGGAGCAGCAAACAAACAGAATTAGAGCAAATTCATTCAATATAATATATATCATTCATCAGATGACCCAATGATTTGCTGCTTCAGATCTTCAACTTTTGCAATCAACTCATCCCTATTCTCCTGTAAAAGCCAACAGCATAATTGTTAACTAATATCTCCAAGTAAGATATGGTAGCTTGACAGTTGAATTTAGCCACCTTAAAGATCAAATATCGATAGCTGAACCAGAGTGTGTAGACAAGACCAATGACTTCCATTGCCTTTGGAAACTGTTTTATGAATTTAAGATCATCGAAAGTGGTTAAAAGTAAAAACTTATATCTGCATATAAGGGAACTTGACGAGTTTCTACATAGATATGCAAAAGAACATACCAAAGGAAGAGAATCGACTGCACCAACAATGGTCACCGATATCCACAGAGCAACCAGAGCACCAGTTCCATAAATGAGGATGGAATAGTTGTCTTCCAAGTCCAACTACATGATAGAAATGTCAAAGAAAGGGGTATTGCAGAAAAGCTCAATATTTGCTTACATGAGTTACAAGCCAGAAAAAAGTACTACTGCTGTAAAAGGATTTACAATATTCAGATATTACCTTAAATTAAACTAAATTCCATCATTGTTTTGTGACTATTGTCATTTCTAAGAGACTCACAGATTCACATGTGCCACTTTACTTGGCAAGTTTATCTGAAAAGACGAGCTTGAGTGAAAAAAATCAAACTTAATATCAATACTGACCTCAATGGTGGTGACATATTTTTCACACAATTTAAGTTTCATGGTCCAACTCTCTTTGCATAAACATTTTGCATAAAAACTTGTACAATAAATATATGAGCAAAGCAAATGAACAACTTCTGAAAATGAGGCCTTCTTATAGTTCCCTTTCCAATTAGTGTTATCAAGCAAAAACATGCTAGGCTGCACTAAATGAACCACTCAGTCACTTACAACCATTTAGTGGAGCCTTCAGCTTGAATGAATATCATGCCCAGTACCTAGAAGAAAGAACTATTCTTTGCATATCCGAAATTATCATGGCACGCAGACTCTTGCTTATGTAATGTTTTCATTGTCAGTACTCCCAGTCCTGATTGGGACAAACTTACTTGTAATACATATTGCATATAGCATATAAAGAAATATTGGAAAGTATTTGCATTAGGATCTCAGATTCATATAGCATTCTTGGTTCCTTTTTTATTTTCTTTTATTTCCTCTCAAATGAAACCCAAGAAAAACTAGAAGTTGATATACCAATCATCAGCCAACCATTCACAAACATAATTCGGCATGTGTTAATAAAAAAGAAATGAAAGACTTCGAATGTTGTTTATTTGGGTTAATAGAAAATATAGCTTTTGGGATCCACACCAGCTTTATTCAAGTATTGCTGTATTTTCTTGATTGGTAAGTATTAGTGACTTTTAAAGAAAATCAAACGGAACTGAAAACAGTTCAAGGATTTATATCACCTATTTGATGGGTGAACTGTGTCTCAGCCCACGACCTTATGTAACAAATTGTTGTTCACCAGACATGATTTGGGTCCGAAACAGATCCAAATCTAAAACTTTACAATACGCAACACAAATTGTTAGTATGTTGTTTGCTTGCCAGACTTCTTTCATAATGCATGTCAGATGAAGCTGAAAGCCCCCAAACCAGCAGTAGGGTTTTCAAGATGAGGTGAAATGAGCTTGCAAAATATTGTGAAAATTAGAGGGAAAACATTGGGAAGAAGTAATCAATATATTGGATCCTTCCTAAAGTTGGTCCAAGGATGAAAGTAATCAAGTGAGAGAACAGAAGAGTCCAAAATTATTAGATGAAGATAGCACCCAATCCAGTATTTGGTCTACAAAAGAATGAAAATTCTAAGACTATTATTTATCTTCTTGTGAAAAAATCTAATGTTGTTTTCTGATTTTGTCACAGATTAATAAATGATTTCTAAAACATATATACTACAATTTTATGGAATTTCGCACTTCCGGTAAGTCCCCATATTTTTATCTATATATCTTCTTCATTTCACAACTAAACAACATTATCCAAATAACTCTAATTATTAGAGAACCAACACCCAAAAAATGATGATGATGACAATGACGATGATAAATTCTGAATTCCTCAATCCAAGAACATGCTCAATTCAACTTTTCGATCTAGAAGCATTTGGCTAAGACTTAAAATTTTGCAAAAGCCCTAACTGCACAACATTTTGAAAATTCCATGGATGTCAACATCGGCCATTCTATTTCCTAGCACATGACAGTTATGTATAATATGAATATTTCAGGAGCTTATAAATAAGGACCTTTCACAATCTGCACGTGTACTCAATGATCCTCCACCTCTAGCATTCTTAATGCCACCACGCAGCCAGAAAGGCAAACCAGATTTCCATATAAATGTTCATTCAATATTAAGTCCAAATAGCTTGAATGTTTGAACATGAGCAAGATGTTCCATCATGGTTTTGCAGAATTTTACTGGAAATTGTGATTCTGCAAAACCATTTTACAATGAAGCACATCATTGATGTCTTGTCTGCCAAATGCATGCCAATGCTCATCATTGGCTAGTTTATCATGTGTATTCTCATTATAGCTATTAATTTTGTTTCATTTATTGTAAAATCAAATTCAATCCACAAGAGTGAAACTGCTGCTTACCAATCATGCCACTCACCAAGCAATCCAATGTAACATAATAACTAAGAACTGGTATCTTTATTTCCTTCCATAAACATGTGGCAGCGATACTTGAAATTCACAGAAATAGGATCCTCACCTTTATCATATTCTCCACCACAAATTGCAAAAAAAACCTTGACTGCTAAAAGATGGTTACAACAAGTTAATTTATCAGAAAAGGTTTCCCGGCACCTCTCTTAAATTCTTTTAACTATCTTCCACCTTTAACAAAAACCATAGCAGGTCCCCCGTCCTTCCGAGAAAATCCAAGAAACACTGGAACCATCTAGAAAGCTTTTCTTGATGCAGAGGGCAAGGCCACATCAAATAAGAAAAAATGGTAAATCTCACTGTCCGTACCACATTTTTTAAGGGGGCATTCCAAATCTAAGCCTTTACCGAAGAGTTTATATATGCGAGGATATTATCTAGGCCAAGATGCACCAAGGTTAATTTCTAGCAATGAACATGCAAAAGAACTTCAAGGAGATGTCTTTCCTAACTTTTTGTATGAACATTCTCCAATTGTTCTTCCCAGTATACAAATCAATGTCTTGAAGGATCCTAGAAGCAGAGATGAAATCACTTCTCTTGTACCACGTTGGGAAAATCCATCAGGTAATGAATTGATGCCAAAAAACCAACTTTCAGCGGGTTCTTAGTTTATGCAGTACAGATGGATTTGGCAAATATACACAACATGACTCGGACACGGTAATAGAAAAAAATTAGCATGAAAACTAAAATTATAGGCTCACGAGAAAGTGACTCCAATAAATGGAATTATATGCCCTATACCTTGACGTTTAGTTTCTTCAAGAGATAAATAGCTTCGCTTTCTCCACGATCCACAGCATCTTCTTCCACCAAAATAGATTCATAAGAAGATTTTCCTGCCGTCGGCGTCGCCCCATCGATGCCTTCCACAGTAGCTTCATCTTCTGCTGCCTCGAACTGCTCCGATGACGAGATCACTGATGTCTTCTCGGACGTTGTAGCTCTTCTCCACAGGCGGACATCCAAAGAACGCGATCCTGGAACAAAGATCGGAGAACAAATGAAGACGTAAATTAGGGTTTTGTTCGATGACCCAGATGCCGAAAAAGATTGAGAAAAGGACGCTCTCTTTGGTGGTGAAATCCATGATTAATACCCGGATCGGACCGAGGAGTGAGGGCTTTGGAAGAGGGAATGGGGCGACGAGGGAGGAGGAGGGAAGGGGTGGGAGTGAAGTGGCAGCAAGAAGGGAGGGTGGGGAGAGGGAGAGGAGGCCAGTGGAGTTCCATTTCGGAGTTCAGCGCGATGGAGGTGGGCGGGCACCGGCTTTGTAACCAGGTGTTTTGGGGCGCAGGGCCCGTGCCATGCTAGTCCTCCACTGGGGCGTTGTTCATGGGCCGGACCTCGGGTCTAAATATCTTTTGTACATCGTGCCGTATAGTACACACCGTCAAAGAATAATTCTTTGTCTATGATACGGTGCAGAAAAAATATATCCTTAAATGTTATTGGATTATTTACCGGACATATAAAATTTATTTTTTAATATATATTTAATATTTATAATTTATTTTTTTATTAAAAAATTTAAATGATAAAAATATTTTTTTATGATAAAAATATGGCATCTGTTGAGTTGGATTATGCCATCCCTTGATTTAGATCATGACATCTTTATATTATAAAGTTAAGAAATATTTTTATTATTGAAAAAAATTTAATTTTTTTTTAATAATAAAAATATTTTCGATCTTATGATATCCTATATAATGTTCAAAAAAAAAATCATAAAAAAAATATATTTTTATTCAAGATTTAAAAAATAATAATAAATTACAGATATTAAGTGCACTTTAAAATGATGAAAATGTTCTATCTTGATGATATTCGTTTGTTAATGAGATATCATAATCCTGTTCATAAATAAGATGTCATAGGATGGAAAATATTTTTATAATTAAATTTTTTTAACTTTTTTAATAACAAAATTAGTCTTAGCCTTGTGATATCACGTGAACAAGATTATGATGAGTTCATAAATGGATATCATAAATGAATGATATTTTCATCATTCAAGATTTTTAATAAAAATAAACTACAGACATTAAATATATAGTTAAATGATGAAAATGTTCTTCCTCTATGATACTTATTTGTAAATATGGTATCATAACCCTATTTACAGGATATCATATGGTCAGAAATTTTTTCATCATTAAAGATTTTTGAACTTTTTTCATGATAAAAATATTCCTCGGCCTTATAATACATGGATATCATAATCCAAATCAAGGGATGCCATAATCTAAGCTAACGGGTGTCCTAATTTTGTATATAAGAAAGGGATACTTTCATCATTTATTTTTTTAAGAAAATGTAAATTTGTAGAATTGAACGCGCGTTGAAAAACAGGATTTACGTGGTCTAATCAAATTATGTGGTATATTTTTTCTCCACTGGATGCGATGTACAAAGACTTTCTCCACTGCCAAATATGGTTGGACCATGTAAATTTCACTTTTCAATGGGCATTTAATACTTATATTTTTTTATTAAAAATCTTGAATAATAAAAGTATCTTTCATTTTATAAAAAAAATTATGATATCATATGGCAGAGTTATGATATCCCATGACTAGATTATAATACCTTGTGGTCAAGTTATGATTTATGAATAGGGTATCATAACCTTATTTACATGATATCATAAGACTGAAAGATATTTTTTATTATTTAAAAAATTTTAAAAAAAGTAATAATGAAAATACTTTTCATCTTTATGACACATTTGAACAGGATTATGACATCTTCATAAATTTGACCGTCAAGTTTCATAAAAAGAAGGATATTTTTATTATTTAAATATGCATTTAATATCTACGGTTTATCTTTTCATTAAAAATTTTGAATGATAAATTGTCCTTCCTTTATAATACCTTGTCTTGTGAACAATATGTCATAATCCTGTTCACATGATATTATAAGGCTGAGCAATATTTTCATAATTAATTTTTTAAAATTTTTTTTTTAATGATGATAACATCCTTCAATTTTAAGACATCCCATGAACAGGGTTATGACATCATGTTCAATAGAGTATCATAACCTGAACATGAGATGTCATAACCGGTTATAAGGTATCTTAATTTTTTATAAAGGAAAGGATATTTTTATTATCCAAAATTTTAAATAAAAAAGTAAAACTGCATGTATTAAATGTATATTAAAAAATAGGAATACGTGGTTCAATCAAATTATGCGATTTTTTTTTTTTTTTCACCGCACGTAGTGTATAAAGAATTTCCCTTATTACTATTAATCGAGCTTCTAATCGGATTTATTCAAAATTCAATATTGTTTTGTATACCAAACCTATCCAATAGCCCATCACCAGCTCTTTCACTGTTGTGGCGGCAATGCTTACGCAAGGGTGGGGAGAATATTATCTCACTGGGCCGGAAAGACATGCCAGTGGAATGAAAAATAACAATACCAATACAAATAAAAAAAAGGAAAATTCTCTTGGCAATAGAAGTTTTATTTTTTTTTTGACAAGATAAAAAGGGATAGCTAAACAGTGAGTACGTTAACCTGACACTATTAAAACAGAAAAAACTTGACACCATTAAAACGGGAAAAAGAAAGAATCCTGACTTCTCGTTCATGCCAACTATCCCAAGTTCCAGGATTAATTCCTAAAATGGAAAGAAGAAAGAACCCTGACCTCTCATTCATGCCCAAGATTAATTCTGGATTTAATTAAATAACCGTCGGGATCATTACTCGAACTCGGGACTGGTTATAGTAGTGATGTAAGTTATAGTAGTGATGTAAGGCATCTACCAGCTGGGCTACCGTCTTAGCGATGGTAGATGTTTATTGCTAATAAGCTGCACATAATGATATTAAATCTCTCCTGAGTATCTCTTACCCTATCAAATCCAGAAGCAAACAATCAATTTGTTAGCTATTGATGCAATTCCATAGGAAGATAAACACTGCAAGAATGTTGTGCTAACACAAGTACACAACATTGATCAAGCTACTGGTTTTATTTTTTTTTTGGGTTGCAGATCTACAAAGTTATTAGATGCAGAATTTGCTATCGTAAACATCAAATCATAACATACAATAATTAAAGCAAAACAGCAAAATAGTGATGTAAGTTGCTAAAAGTCAAGCATTGCACCTTATTAAAACTGATCAGGATAGATTATTAATCTAGAATTAAATAAGATGACAATGTGCAAATATTTTTTTCTTTTTTTATTCATTAGGAGAAGGCATGTCTCTTCTAGGGCTAAATTAGATTAGATATTGATCAGATATATTAGTATATCTATATCAATATTTGTTTTGTTCTCCATAAAAAAATATTTTATTTGATGAATATAAATATAAATGTTAGTTAGACATAAAAATTTATGTCGATAGATGTTTTAAAAGGATACATATACAAATCCAATACTAAAAATATAAATATAAATCAAATATAATTTAGATAATTAAATTTTATATCAACTAAATCAAGAATATTACTAAGTGGACGATAAATTAAGTTAATAGCAATTAATATATTTATTTATTTTTAAAAGTCCATGCATGCTATATAAAATTAAATAAAATTATATATAAGTCTAGATATTTGAATACGAATCATGTGTCTCTCCATATTCCTATCTGTTTTCTTTGATGGATATGAATATAGATATAAATATGTATCACGCCCCGAACCCAGCACCGGGATTGGCTACACGATTGACTGCACAAACCTTATTGGCATGCATAATTATTTAAGCGTTATATATTTTAATTTTTCATAATGGATATATGTGATTGTCAGTATTATTATTTAGATTTTTTGTATGATATATTCCTATCAAACATGATTCTTTTTAGATAATTTGGATTATGAAACCGGTTATTGTAAATCTTGAAAAGAGCATAATTTGATAACATGTTTAAGATTTGATAAAGTGATAATAAAGAATAAAAAATATTTGGACTAGCCACATCACAAACAAGACCATGATTACTGAGATTACCAGTCACGAGTTGAAGCATGATATTGAAATTGCCAGTCATAGATTAAAATATGACAAAGAGATTGCCAGTCAAAGACTAAAGTGTGATACTGAGATTGCCAGTCACAAGCTAAAGTATAATAAAAGATTGTCAATCACAGGCTGAAGTGTGATACTGAGATTGCCAGTTATAGGTTGAAGTATAATCGTGATTAGTCCAAAATTCTAAAGAAGACTGATGATTAAACTGAAATATAAAAATAAAATATAATTTTGTCATATATGGCTGTTAAGTTATTTTAGTTACAAAACATGATATTTTATAATTTATTATTTTCTTATTATTTTTAAATTATATTATTATTAGTGTGAATGTATAGAATCCTTACTGAGCTGTAAAGTTCACACTCCCTACTTTTTTTCTCAGAGTTGTGCAGGACATTTAAGCTTGGCTATAAATTAGATTCGTGATGAAGTGATGAATATATAGAGAGTCATTAATACCGATCGAATGATTGAAGGATGACTGAATTTATAAATATATAAGTTATATTATTTTTTTTATATTAGGTATTTTTTTATAAATTGTGATCAATAGTATTATTGAAAATTAAAGTTGCAATAGATTTTTTTAAGGATTTACATGATTGATGTATTCTAAGGTTCATACAGCCGGTCACGTAACCGACCCGGGTGCCGGGCTCGGGATATGACTGAATGGTATTAGAGCTTAGGTTATGATCACTCAGGATCGTGACATAAGTGATTAGAAAATAATATAATGATTATTAGATCAGATAGAATGGTATAAGAGCTTAGGTTATGATCACTCAGGACTATAATATAAGTAATTAGAAAATAGCATGGTGGTTATTAGGGCATGACAAAATCATATTAGACCTTAGATTATGATCACTCGAGACTATGATATAAGTGATTCGAAAATAACATGGTGATTATTAGGTCATGACAGAATAGTATTAGAGCTTAGATTATAATCACTTGAGACTGTGATATAAGTGATTTAAAAATAACATGGTAGTTATTAGGGCATGATAGAATGCTATCAGAGTACGCAATGGAAGCGTGGTAGTTTGAGTTATTCTGAAACTAATTAAGAACATTAACTCTAGCTCCAAAAGTGTTATAACGAAAGAGTTTATTTGAATTTTAGTAAAAAGGCTTTGAGTGATAAATAAAAAGATAATACTATTGATTTTTTGAATAGTGCATGTGTAGCTATGCAATTTTCATCAATAGGTTCTTCTAGTATAAAGAATTTTAAGAAAAAAATTGGATATCTTTAAATTTAGAATAAACAAGTGATAATTCTTTTACCAGGCTTGGATCTAGAATATTTTTGATACCAAGCTCCTCTAGTTATGACATTATGATTTCATTATTTGAAGGGGCTCGAGGTTTCTATAAGATAAAAGACTAATTATAAAATCATAAAAAAGGTTAAGAGAAGAAAGAATACTAAAGACCATGGCGAGCGTCTAATGCTCAAGCCTTCTTCTATTTTTGGTTAAAGTAAATTGGGCCAATTATAATTTTCATGTGGAGTTAATCAAGAGAAATAAATTTCATGGATGAAAAATTATGCATTTTAATTCAAGATTAAGATATTAATATTTATTTGAAAGAAATTGAAAGAATTTACTATGCATTACGGAGGTAAGGATTTCTGGACACGATCACCAGTTTATAATTATATTTTACATGGCATGATTTTGATCCTTAGATATAAGCATTGGCATGCATGATTGTTTATGTATTATATATTTTGATTTCTCATGATGGACATTCATGATTGCCGGTATTACTATTTATATTTTTTGTATGGCATGTCTTTCAAACATGATTTTTTTTGGATAATTTGGATTATGATATTGGTTATTGTAAATCTTGAAAAGAATATGATTTGACAACATATTTAAGATTTGATAAAATGATAATCAAGAAAAAGGGATGTTTGGACTAACCACACCATGAACAGGACCGTGGTTACTGAGATTGCCAGTCACAGGCTAAAGCATAACACTGAGATTATCAGTCACAGGCTCAAGTGTAACAAAGAAATTGCTAGTCACAGGCTAAAGTGTAATATTGAGATTGCCAATCACATATTGAAGCAAAGATGAACTGCCGGAGGGCAAGGGGGGCCTTAGCCCCCCTTAATTTTTCCATTACTTTTTTTATGTCCCTTAATTTTTTATTACTTCTTTTTATAAGTAAGATTTTTTAGATAAAATTCAGTATATTATAAGTTTTTGGCCTTCCTAAAATTAGCTGGTATTAAATATAACATGGAGAATCTTGAAAAAAAATTTTAAAAAATACATACCATAAATCGACTTTGTCTACTTATAAATTGTATTACTTCCAACTTTCTCTTTCTTTTTCATTAATTTTCTTTTTCTTTTCTATAATTATTTAGGAGAAGAGCACCAAAGAGCACTGACCTTGGTTTCACAAGTGCATGGTTGTGTTTTTGCTCGAAAGATCTGGATGAAGTCGATGGAGCAGGACCGAGAGGCCGACCGGACCAAAGAGCACTGATCTTGGGTTCGCATGCGTACAATCGTGTTTTCTCTCGAAGGATCAGGAAGAGGATGAAGCTAATGAAATTGGGACTACGAGGTCAACTCGAATAAAAAGCATCGATCCAAGTTCGCATGCACAAGGTTCGGTACTTAGATGGCACAAAGGGCCACCCTAAGGGGTTCTGAGGTACAAATCAAGCTTGCAAATGCAAGGGCAAGCTAAGACTTGTGCCCCATGCATGCAAGACTTGAGTCCCGATGGGCACTGAATGGCGCGTGCACCCAATGCACCTTGGATGTGAGTCCAGGGTGGTCAGGATTCACACCCCTTGTGTAAGGCAATAGCAGAACAAGACTCACACCTCACATATGCAGGACTCAAATGCTAACGGGCATGGCATGGACATGCACCCAGCACATCCTGGATACGAGTTCAATTAAAATAATATTTATAAAACATATTTAAATTAATTTTAATTATTTATTAATATTTTTATATTTTTATATTTTCTTGGCCCCTTTTAGAAAAGTTGGTATGGTCTGTCCTTAGGCTGAAGTGCGACAATGAGATACCAGTCATAGGCTGAAGTGTGATACTAAGATTGCCAGTCATGGACTGAAGCATGACCGTGATCAGTCCAAAATTCTAAGAAAGATTGATGATTAAATTATAATATAAAAATAAAACATGGTTTTATTACATATGGTAGTTGAGTTATTTTAGTTGCATGATATGATATTTTATGATTCCTTTTTCTATTATTATTTTCAAATTATATTATTATTGGTGTGAATGTATGGAATCCTTATTTGACTGTAAAGCTCACATCCCCTATTTTTCTTCTTTCTCAGAGTTATGCAGGACATTCAAGCTTGGCTATGAATTAAATTCGTGATGAAATGATGAATAGATAGAAAGTCATTAATATTGATCGGATGACTGAAAAATGATTGATTTGTAAATATAAAAGTTATGTTATTTTTTTATATTAGGTATTATCTTATGAATTATCATCAATAGCATTCTTGGAAATTGAAGTTGTAATGGATTTTTTTAAGATCTTGTATGATCTCTAGGATGTATTCTAGGATTCATGCGGCCAGTCACATGGCCGACCTGGGTACTAGATTCAGGACGTGACAAGTCGCAGGTCTTTTCTTAAGTCATATTCTTTTCTTATTGATTTTATTGTGTAGAGAATCAAAGCTGCGAGCTTTATAATTAATGATCAATATCAGAGGTGATTTTTTGAGTCACCAATGCTGATGCGGGAAAAGTACAGTATTGGCGATAGTTTTGTGGTCACACAATCTTCTGCTCTTGCATCATTTTTTTTTTTAAAGAGGATGCAAATTCTGTATAAATATCTTACAGTCTTTTCCATATTTAAAGGTTTTGCACATAAATTTTATTATGTAAGGACGTAGGGACTTTATAACAATTCTTTTCTTCAGGTTACTAAGTTTGATAGTTATGAATTATGTAGTAAAGTTAGCTCTTAGAAAGGTTATTATATATTTTTGGTTTTCTTGAATAGTGACCATGTTCATGGAGCATCTTTTTTCCCCTGAACCATATGTGTCTGGACACACGTCTTCTAAAGAAGAGATGATTGAGTAAAAATGTGTTCCTTTCACTTAGCACGAATGTTTTGTTAGGAATAATCGTTATGAAATAAAAAACTAGAAACAATAAGTATAGAGTATATGTTCTATCCTAAAGCACTAAATGGTGCTATGTAAAACAGTAATATAATATAAATATAGAGTTTTAGGAATTCTGACCGGAGACGTGCAGAGGCACTGTTCTAAGACGATTCTTGGCCCTCGTGCAGGATTCAATCCGAGAACTCTGCCTCAAGATACAACCAGGTAACCCTTCTGCAGGCACGACTGTGAAGGGAATGACAATGGCTCCGCCCAGCAGTGAAACAAAATTAAAATTGGAAAAGAAAACCTAGAACGCAAGAGAGAGTTCTAGATCTGGAAAACAGAGAGAAAGATCGGAAGAGAGAAGTACGTTGATTACCAATCTGTGATCTGACTCCATCCTTTTATAGATGGAAAAGTGCCGTGAAGAAGAGACACCACTCGGTGAAGACGCGACGCGGTACAGCGGAGGATGCGACACTCGGAGAAGACCGCTGTTCAGAAGTCGCGACGCAGTCCGGTATGGAAAACAGAAAAAAAAAAAAAAAGGAAAAGAAAAACGGGCAAAAATAACACATCACATCGTGTGAACCGAGCCGGGCCGCATGCGCGCGTGTGAGTAGCCCAAGACAGTACAAGGCCAAATAGAAGAGGGATCATATATAAACATATTTGGGATGTTCTCCTTTTTCCATGTGGGACTAAAAGAATAGCTTGGAGGGAATTTTGGGTTTTCCCTCCAAACCTCTAACATGTTTCTTCTACACTCATCATTGAATGTTTTGCAAGTTATAAATTGCTTATTTTTAATTTGAATGTCAATTTCAGAATATTTTTCCCACTTACAGTCATCTTTTGATCCAAAATGCTTGTATTTTAATCTTGTAGATCGATGGCTCGTCACTAATACGTTCTTTCAGATGGACTGTATGATGTGGGGTCCAAACTATGAAGAATCTTTCTTTTAGCTTTTGTTTTTCCATTCCAGTGCTTCTAATTTTTATCATGTCATATTTGTATAGGTGGTTTGAATGGGATTTTCCAAAGAGCAAGGAATTGCATAAATTGGCTCTTAAATCCTCTGGAAGGAAACTAGCACAGCTGGAAGATGTTGGACTGCAGTTAGCATTAGTTTTCAATACAGAAGGTTCGATGCTTGCAACTGGAGGGGAGGTAGATGTTTTGCCTCACGCTTAATTTCTTTAGTTTATATCTTCAAGAACTTAGTTTTAGCCATTCTAGTAAGAACATAAGGTAGTGATTCTGGGCTGGAAAACTCCATGGATCATAGCTTATAATAAGGACAATGATTTAGTTGATTACCTTCTCAGAACAGGTCAGTTGAGGATACTTATCAAAACTAAATGTGTTTGGTGTTATCTTTAGGCTTTTCTTCAAGTTTTTTTTGTTTACTAATATTAGAAGGAATATTTTGTTATTTGGATTTTTGCTAGTGCAAGAACATATTTCTGCTAGCTTGCCCCCAAGTTAGCTAACTTTGCAGATGACATCCTTTCATTAGCTCAGCATTGTCTTATATTACATTTGTAATTTATCAGTTAACATATTCGCATTGAGAATGCTACCATATTAGCAAATATGGAAGGTTTATCACAGCTGTCATTTAGTTACATTTCTGTCTGATAGCTTCCATTCTTTTGTCAATTGTCTCAAGTTTTCTTGGAATCTTTCCTGTTAGCTTCCTCTTGGATACGTCTGTTATTTTATTGCTTTTTCTTTCTTTTTCGCACCAATTGTACAGCTTTCTGTAGAAAAAATTTGGATTAGATGGTACCCGATTTAGAAATTTGATGCGGAGAACTTGGACAGATATATGTTGCTGAGGCGTGCAGACGATCACAGCACTGTCCTTAAGAGTAGATCCGTGCCTCTCTGAGACAATGTCTCGGTGCAGAAGATCCCAACACGGCTACCCTCCAGGATTCAACAGCAAGAAGGCTTCAATCCGATGTGCACACACCAATGTAGAAGCCCGATGAACAACCGAGAGAGATCCGTCCGTTCCTGAAGGAGAGTAGCGAGAGAGAAGAAGGAAGAGGAATGAATGATTTGATTATATTTTACTACCGCGTCTTCGGAAGTATTTATAAAACATAAAAGGACACGGACGCGACGTATTGGAACGTCGTATACAGCCCCAACGCCACCGTATCAATCAACGGTGCAAAAAGAAAGAGACGACGTATCAAAACAATGATACGACGTATCAAAACAATGATACGGCGTATCAATCAACGGTAAAGAAAGAGACGACGTATCAAAACAATGATACGGTATCCCATCAACGGTATGACGTATCACGGTATCCAAAAACATACGACCGTTCCATGCATACGCGAGAGTACGTCTCAACGCCACCGTATCAATCAACGGTGCAAAAAGAAAGAGACGCGCCCGGTTAAAGGGTTCCGAAATCGGGCTGAATCAAATTGCACTGATTTTGACTCAGCTCGTGCGTGCGAAAGAGTCTCTTAGAATCACTCAACAACTCAAAAGAATGACATTCTATATAAAGAGGAGTATGGAAAACAAATTATCCGATGTGGGACTAAAGATGTTTCATTTGTACTAATTCAAGAGGAGGGAAAAGGAATTTGTTTTGGAGGGAAAAAGAAACCTTTTATATTGTTGAAATACTACAATTTCCAACACTTTCTATATCTACTAGGTTATTTGCCGTAGAAGTGATGATGATTTTGTAATTTACATCATATTAGCTAAATATTTATGCCTTATAAATTATTTTTACTTTGTGTTTTCTGTTCTGTTAGATATATGTCATCTGGGTATGCTTGATCTGAAATCTTCAGACATCCTTGTTCTACTCTCCTCAATTTATGATGACATATGTCTTCTGTATTATTGCTTTCTTGCATGTAGGATGGGCATTTGAGGGTCTTCAAGTGGCCAAGCATGGAAAGTGTTCTTGATCAAACTGATGCTCATAAGACCGTAAAGGATTTGCATTTCAGGTTGATACAAGGATGTTTATATCAGAAAGATTTTTCATACTTAAATATTGCTTCTTCTTTTTTTTTTTGGAACGCTTGCACTACAAAATTGGCTTTGTCTCATTGGAATCATTTATATCATCTGCTTGTTAATGTTTTGCAGCCTTGATGGAAAGTTTCTTGTGTCACTGGGGGATAGTGGCCCTTGCAGGGTTTGGGATCTGACATTATTAACAGCTATAGCCACTTCGCCAAGGGAAGATGCAAGCAATCTCTTCACTGACTTTCTGAAGTACCTGAACTAGTTTCTTGATTATACAGACTTGCAAACTATGCATGTTTCCAGGGTGAAGTTTTCGGCTTCTGCAGGTTTTCTCAAAGCACTGATAATAATCAGATACTATTCGTTACTGCAATGCATGGTGATGCTCCAGAGTCAAACCACAAACTTGCCTTGATTCTTCTTGTTTATTTATTCTGATGTTTAACGGTACTGAACAGTACTATCTTTAATTTGCAGGTGACCAAGGAAAGATGGGTGTCTTGGAATACTCTTTCATGGAAGAGAGCTGGATCAAAGAAGGTAGTTCATGACAGAATTTCTGCATTCAATGTAGCAACTGATGGTAAACTTCTTGCAATGTAAGTGATTCATTTAAACCTCGCCACCACTAAACTAATAATTCCAGCTAGTATACATGATTGTGTGACCCCTCTAACAGTTCTTTTTGCTTTTTTCCACTGCTTTCTAGGATGGTTCTGCTGTTGATGATATAAGTTCATATATTGGAAGCAAAGAAAGCATATCCAATTTTACCAGGAGTCTAGAATCTGTAACATGCAAAGATTTTTTTACAATCTTTTGTGCAATTCATCGTGTAACCTGTAAGCTCGTGCATGTTTATTACAGTCGTCATTTGGGCGAGTCACTTGAGTTACTACGTGGGTTGTAGTCATTTTTGAGTCATTCCGTAATTATATTGAATAGCCCTTCGAGTCTGCGGTAGGTTAGGAGAGTTTCAATTCCATGCAGATTTTGATGGTTGTTATATACCTAGGTTACAAACTTTTAAAGTAACGCAAAAATTGTCTCCTACCTTTGCAGATGCTGTTTCCTCGAGTCCTTGATCAGGAACTAAGTAATGACCTGATGTGTTATTGTTCAAATAAGACCTCTTTGGCAATTTTGATTATTCTGTACGTGTGTCAAGACCATATCATTGCTTTTCCACACCCAACAGCCCAACATTATGGCTGTCAGCACTGTCATCCTTGGGACTCCAGTAGGCATCTCATCTTGTAATAGAATAGGGCAATGATGTGATTCAAGGGCTTTCATGTGTGGACAATTGAAGGTTTTATTGCAATTAAAAAAAAAAAAAAGCAAAAATGCACATTACCACTATGAAATGTGGTTGACTTGGTAACTTGAAGAAAGAGGTCTTTAGCAAGGACAGCAAACTGCTGATTGTCTGTTCTTCTTTTTTCCCCCTTTCTTTGGTCATTTTTCCACTCCTCAAATCATAATATTTACCTTCGCTTTGCAGTGGAACGGTAGAAGGAAGCATGATAATCCTGAACACAAATATGCAGGTGGAGACTGCAGTTTAAAAAGCACACCTTGGCCTTGTTACGGCATTAATGTTCCATTGTCCGAACTTATCCTGCATATTTAAATTTATTATTTCAAAACAAAGAGCTGTATAATTAATTGTACATCATTTGCCAGCCGAAGATGTACTATTAAGCTGTTGTTCATGCGTGCAGGGCCTTGATGTCTGCATCCATTGATTCAAGTACTAGAGTGACACTTGTTGAAAGCAGAAATAGTAATGGTACACTATCATTTAATATTTTGGTTTCATTGGGTGCTTTATATTTCTTTTTCAGTTATATTTTGAATATGTTGCTGTCGTTTCAACAGGGTCGAGCATGTTGCTTGTTGGCATGAAGTCTGTATCGACCGTTTGAAGCTGCTGCATCGTAGAATCATTTTTTGGTTCATCTTGTAAAATAGATTTCTTGTCAGAGTTATTTTGACGGGATATTTCGATATTTAAATCAGAAACGAATTCCAGTAATAGAATGGAAAAGATTTTCAAGAAGCAGAGAGAAAGACTATTTCAATTTAGAGTATACGTGAGTGTATATATGTACCTCTCTCGAGCAATTCTTCTTACCGCTATTTAAAAGGAGACGTCCGGCCTGCGGCTCCGCTCTTCTCCCGGCGATTACGGGAAGTTTATTTCTCCCAATGATTGATGATCGTGGATTATCATTGAACGGTTCCGACCATACCGAAGACGTGACCGCTGGAATTACGCACCATGATCGTGGCATGAAGATAGTCGATAGTAACCGTTGGTTACTGTTGCATATCTAGGTCAAATCGTGATCCCATATTCAGATTTTTCCTGTTTAGAAATATTCTTGATCGGAGATTTCGTCCTCTACATGAATCGAAGACAACGATATTTACCAAGGACCGGAGACCGTGTCTTCGGCTGGAATCGAAGAGCAAATCTTTGAAAGTCAACGAGAAACCTGATCTTCGACTAATTTAGCTATGGTGACGATGACTTGTTTTGGGCTATTTGTGTCACCTATTATCCGATGCATGCTTAATTGAAACAATTAAAATTTGCTTCAAAACCGGACCCTAATACAAAAAATATCTAAATTCTTAATAAAATGCAATAATCATTCTCAGAACCACACGGCATTAAAAGGCACAACTTGGGACCTTCGCACTGTAATTTTGACGCCCCCGATGTAGGAAAATATGGCATGAGCATGCTTAAAGTGTAGTAGTTTCTCCAGGCAAAGAGAAAAATCCAATATCCATTGCTTCTCTTGACGTTCTCGGTTTTCCCTCTTACCCTTTCCTTCATCAGACTTAACAAGAACCTTATGTATTAAATATTTGACCACTCAAAATCTAAAATCCATTTGACGAATCATATGGCTGATAAAAAATGCTACATGCACCGGCCACCAGAAAATATGTTTAACGATCTTAGTATCATGCTTCACAGGCAGTCTCCATTGTTTACAATGTCCTAACATGCAGTCTCCAATTATATAACTGTAGTGCACTTATAAGATCTCCACAGATTTGCATCGCATCTCGCAACCTCAGGTCATTTTTCTCTAGTACTGTTCTTGATCCATTCAAGGTACTTGAGGTTGCCACCAGTGATGGGCAAAGCAATCACCTCGGGAACCCTGTAAATATTAATTTACAAAGATTAGGTATCTAGACTGCGTGCAATCTGCAATGTTATCATCAGAATGCAAAAAATGTATGTGCCACTGCAGTTAATGCATTTAATGTAGCATGGTCAAAGAGATTGGCTCTTGATTACACAGTGCCCAGTGTTCAGAATGGAGCTTACTCGTATTCATGGTTGGCTTTAACATGGTCTGTCAAGGCATTCAGAAGGGATTCCCTTGTCTTGATTATGAGTAATTCCTCAGAATCTGTTTGAACCTGAAAAATAAATGTTATGGTAGATAAGTTAAACAAACCAGACAATGAAAGTGTTCAGGACTGTTATTTACCTAATATTTTTCTTTTGTTGGTAAAATCGTGAGGCATCAAATAGATACATCAGAAGCGTGGCAGCATTATGTTAGTTCACTGAAGTTAGGATGTCTAACAGTTAATACTGGCTACAATTATAATTTTTTTCTATGGTGCAGCATCTGTGTATACAGACAATGTCTGGATTCGAGGCTGAACAAGTACTAAAACTTGTGGGTGTAGGGGCACATGGAATTACTGGTGTCAAGTACTTCTCGGATTAACTGGCAAATGATGGTGCTTAAAAATTGATAATTTTCAAATGGAATAAAGTGTCATTTCAAGTGATAGAAATCTACCTTACCATCCCACCAATAAACAGATTCAATGCCTGAAATTACAAAACATGTGAACAATTAGGAAACATATGATGAAACAAAACAAATCTTGATCGTAAGCAGAGGATGGTCTCTAAAATTACAAAATAAAAAATAAGAAAGTCTTTTAACAAGCATTTGTCATCATCTATTAAAATTGTAACTCGAGATTTTCAGGGCCCGGTACAGATATATGGAGTTTTGCTGCTCAACAAACCAACCATCAAAACATCAGGTACAAACATGACATCCCTATAGATATTTATAACTGCACTCAGAATCTTAAAATATCCACACAAAAAAAAGCATACTGTTTTTTTTATCCAGCAGCTAAATAAGGCTACAATTTAACTAGGTCAGCACAAATAAATTGTGCACTTCATTTGATGTTACAAAAAATTTCAAAAGTTAGAACCACCAAGGATTTAGGTCCCGACGGGATGTCCCATGGGACACAGGGACAGGGAAACCGGGACAGCCCTGTCCCACGGGATTTAAAATCTTGAGAACCACTATCAACATGTACTTTGTTTGGACTTGTTAGACTAGTTTCTATGAATGTTATGAAAAAATTCCATTATACTGCCTTTTTTTTTTTTTTTAATCTCACTTCCTCAAATATTGACAACAATTCAAAACCATGAATCTTAATGCCTTTAACTATCATGAATCCAGTTGGATTCATCCTATTGTACGAAAGTATCCGATTGGATTCATCCTACCGTAGGAAAGCCTTTGTATATGCATGCCAATGAGAATTAATTAAAATTTTGATTCATGCAAAATGAAAGTGGGCATCCTAAATAAAAGATGCATGAAGTTTTCATTTCAATTCAGCTCTCTCTCTCTCTCTCTCTCACACACAGACACACACATGCACGCACAACCAAGGAATCTTCAATTCAGATGCTACTCATTCCTAAAATCTTGCCAAATATTCTATCAACTAAGTACTATTATAAACAACTGCTTTATATTGCTATTTAATGCCATTGTGTTTGCACAGTGACATCAAAAACTGTAAAGTGATCTGGAAATTAACTATATATACTAAACCTACAGGACATGCACAAATCAGATTAAGTACCAATATATTCATAACTTCAAATAAATTAGGTCAGGGAGTTAGACAAAAAGCCTCCAGCATATGTTACACATTTATATAATAAAGAACTACTTTATATTGCTATTAAATGCCATTGTGTTTGCACAAATATGCCATATCAAAATTTGTTAAGTGATCTGGAAACCTACCGCATACACTAACCCCACAGGATATGCATAAATCAGATTAAGTACCAATATATTCATAAAATAAAATTGGGTCAGAGAGCTTGTTAGAGAAAAAGCCTCCACACATACTGCCTCTAGTGTATATAATAAAGCATACTTTATATTGCTATTTAATGCCATTGTGTTTGCACAAATACGTAACATCAAAATCTGTAAAGTGATCTGGAAATCAACTACATATACTAAACCTACACAACATGCATAAATCAGATTAAGTACCCATACATTCATAACTCAAAATAAATTATGTCAGGAAGTTTGTTAGATATAAAGTATGTCTACTAGTGTATAAAATTTAAGGATGAGGTGCATGCCTGGGACTCGATTCACACATGCTGCAAGCTGTTCCTTAATGATGCTCTCAGCAAGCTTCTTGCCTACATTCAAACAAATAAAACATCAGGGAACAAAGCATACCACATCCCCATAAGGTTATGTTGATTAAACTGAGAGACTGATCCAGTTTGGAAACGATAATGTGTGGGTGTGGGTGTGAAAGAGAGAGGGAGAGAGGAGTGCACGTTTCAAATATGAGGGAATCATGTCTACCAAGATGAATGATTATATGTATACAGCACAAAGATAAAAATGTGTTTATACAGGTACTTGCAGAACTTATACATTTGATAGGACCGACAAAAATAAAATAATCTGATATGCTTGACGGGCAATTCACCCCAATAACCAAAGTTATATAGTGGTCAAATCATGACTTATTTCCCATGCAGGGGCATGATAAATGAGAGATGGGTCTGCAGGTCCACTAAAATAACAGCATCTTGAAATCATCATTCTCTTCTTACATAAAAGTCTTGTTTGTCTTCCCACTTTCTACTCAGACACAAAATTTTATCAAAACTTCCTTCTCGCCCCTAATTTTATGCTCTAATAGTACCTCCTAAGCTTTTTTCTTGCATATTCATTCCAAATGAAATTTCTCCTATAATTCATTCATCAACATTAATGTTCCTTGCTTTTGAAATCCTCATTTATTCTCATGATTAATTGGTCTTTTTCCACCAAAGCAGATCCTTCTATTTGTTCATCAGGACTGGGACTGTTTTTTTTTTTTTCACCGCAGTCACAACTATTTTTGACTGAAGATCATCTGGTTAACCTAACTTCTCTTCTTTCACTAATAAGTTACCCAATCTTTACATCAAAATGAAAAAGAGAACAAAAAAGAAAAAGAAAAGAAACCCTTGATTTATGCTCATGGGCATTCCTCAATTAGGCATACCGAGGCAAATTTACTAGAATTCTCCATCTAGTCTCAAACCTATGTGACAATCACATAACATTTAAGAGGTGCATCTCTACTTCGTCTATGTTGAGTCACGCTTTTAGGGACATCCATACATATTTCTTTATCCTTGTGTATAAATGGAACCAAGGTGGCAAAAGAGAGTTGTTTGGAGGATCTATTGCTGTCCAGTTCTCATTTTATCCTCCAGTCCTCAGTGTCTCATCACCTTGATTTCTCTAAGGATTAACATCCAATCATTGAGAAATTGAAGTAAACAAAACATTTTTGAAGTTCTAATTCCTAAAGCATATATTTTTAAATGCTCAGATGCTTGAGCTAATGATAGGCGTGTTTATTATGGCAATGACATTGACTATCATTAAAATAATCTCAATTACCGATAAATGAATTTACCTAATCATTATGTTATGCAGTACTTTGCCTTTACTCTTAATTTTTCTGTAGCCTGACAATGAAACCAGTTTGGATTTTTCAGTCAATGAGAAAAAATTTAATTCTTTTTTTGTTACAAAGCATACATAAACACACATAAAAGATAAACTTTCCACATAAATATAAGGTAGGCAATAGGTGACCCTCATTTGTCCAATTAAGGTTTTGGAAAGTTTGTGTTCTGCACTAATACAATGTCATAATTGTTTCTCATAACAAACTAGACATCAATATGCACACTTGATAACCAATAAGTACAGGATACACATACAAAATAATAACACATCCATGTTTATATGAACTCCTTGTCTCTATGCCATCAAACGTTTGAATGTTGTTCCTATTGAGATTCCTATTGAATTTTCTCATCATTCCTAAATTCATGCAAGCATTTCTTCACAATCATGTCCTAGAAGTCTTAGGTTCTGTTTGTTTGCCAAGAAAATAAAATAAAGGAAAACTACACCAAAGGGAGAAAAGAAATGAAAACTTGAACTTTCCAAAACTCATTTGAACAAAGAAAATTGTGAAGAAAGCTGTAATAGAAATGAATGAGATATAGTTGAGTTACCATAATCTGCTTGTCTTTTTGTTATTTTCTCTCACACACTACCTTTTGATAATAATGACGTTAGACCTGTCAGATAAATTTTCAGTCCTTTCTACTTATTTTTCGTGGCCTTTTCCTTTTCATTGCCAAACTGCAGAGAAAAAGATTGCCCTTAACTTTCTTTTCTTGTACTGTTTTAGCAAACAAACTGGTTCTTGACAACTTAATATTGCAACCACCTTGTCATGGATTTTTATATTCTATGTAGTTTTAATAAGATCCATAATTCAATTTAGAGTCTTGAAAAGACACCTCAAGCATCATAGGCCTCTTTTTTGGTTTTATCCCATCCAACAAAATTTACAGAGTTTGTTTGTGAGTTATATTTGTCAGTAAGTCTGCAAAGCTGCTCTTCATGCATCAAATTTTCTATTTCAATAAATGGTGAGTGAGGTACAGAATCCACCTCTACCTCTTCCTTCTTGTTTCTTTTTGCTCCCTTTCATTCCTCACAAACACATTCACAGAGCACATAGAGGGATGACAAATTGGAGCGATGGCATATAAAAAACTATAACCTTCTCCAGGCTGTTGCTTCCTATTATTTTTAGTAGCATTAGGTCCAATTTCCTAATATTATAATTAAATAAAAGAAACAAACAATGGATGGAAATGGCCCTGGCTAATATGCGTAAACAATTGTATCATTGCTTGATCTTGAATTCCTAAAGATCTCTTATTGCAGCATGCATGCATATTAGAAACTAAAACCATAAAGACAGACCTGCTTCTTTGTTTGGAACAGTAACATAAACAACAATAGCAGGTACTGTGGTAGATGCAGCCTCCATTTGCGTAGAGTGAAGATTTCTTGCAGGTGGTTGATTAACAAATTTTGACCTGCATGGTTCGTGTTTATAGTAGATAACCAGCAATTAGAGCAAGTACTAAACTTATATAAATACTGATTGGCAATTTGCAGTACATAATAAGAAAATAAAATACATATTAAATATCTGGATTGATAAAAAGACAATTAAGCAGAAGATGGAGGGAATGTATCTAGTCTACATTTAAAGAGATTGTTTTACTGTAGGGAATGGGAAAAGGATATACAAATAGAGATCCAATACATTTCAACCTTTCTCATGAGTTAATATTTTTTATTGGCAACTGGAGGAGGCAGCACCCAGCTAAAGGGTGAAACTTGCATAATGTTAGGAAAGATACCCAAGCCCAAGTTATTGTTCGCACCATGCATTGCCATCAAAGAATCAAGATAAACTCTCGTACTGGTCATTTTATCAGCTTATTTTATCTTTTGAAACCATTCTCCCACATTGAAATTCAACCATCTAACAGTAAGTTTTAAAAAAATGATATCCCTACTGTAGGATCTCAGTCAAAGCCAGATGATCTCATACATTTTTTAAGAAACATTACATCAGAAATCCATAGCACTGAAAAAAAAAAAAAATCCTCTTCAGCACTTTCAAGAACTCAAAATCAGCCTCAGTAGATTCAAGATGTCCATTCCATAAACTTCAAACGTTCAAGTCATCAAGTTCAGGATCAGAACATTCTAAAACATACAGTTGAAGGGTTAACTAATGTAAAGAAGGAGTAGTTTCCTTCCAACTTGAACGATCACTGCAAGCTGATAACCCACAAGATTGGAGCCATAAAATCAAAGTAATGTACAAGAATAAGATCATCACTTAATATAACGGACAGAAAATACTGAAACCCATGATCCCCAACACCAATTCTTGTGCCAAAATTTCACACCTTTACGCGAGATTCTTGTCATTTTTCATGATTCGTGCAGAAATTCCGTGAAAGGGGAAAAGGGGTCAAGAAGTCATCTATGAGGGAAAGGGGGCTTCACCGGAGGAAAGGGAAGAAGCGGCGGTGGGACTGAGCGCACCCCGTCCTGTAAGCGAGCGCGGCGACGGTGCCGAGGCTCAGCACCCAAAGCGCTCCGACCAAGGGAGCGCGGCGGCGGAGCACCGGGACGGCGGCTGGCCGGCGTGGATATGGAGGGGAAGAGATCGGGAAGGCCCTGAAAAGGCTTGGGAGTGCCATCTGTTCTACTCTCCCGGTGGACTATATACTAGGGACTTCGATCATAGTAAGAAAGATGCCGTAGTCAAAACTCAAAAAGAGGATGCCATGCTTTGCCTTTGGGTTGCGGGTCTTATTATTCTCAGATATCATCAGAAAATCCTAAATAATAATTTAACTTATTTATAAAATAAATTATTATTAAATAGGTTATCAGTAATATTGGTTACTTATTTGGTATCATGCATAATCTATCATATTACTGTACTAATCTAAACTCAAATTTTCAAAATATTCCTAAATCAAAATTATTAAAAATATATTATAATATAATATAGTAATGTAATATAATATTACATTAATATAATATATTATTTGATATTTTGTAATATAATATAGTATTATATTATTTGATATTTTATAATGTAACTATTTATAAAATTATATAGTTAATAATGTATTATATAATATTATTATATATTATATTAAATATATTATACTATATTTAATATAATATAATATATGTTATGTTATGTTATAAAATGTAATATATAATTTAAATTATATTATATTCACTCTATTATTATATAATATATATTTTAAAATATTCTATTTTCTAATATTATAAATAAAATAAAATAAAATATATTAATCTAATTTAGAATAATATTATTATATATACTATAAAATAAAATATAGATTTAAGAAGAGATCCCAACTAGCACCCAGAGGACATAAATGAGAGGAAAAAGGGAAATGTTTCGTTCTCACCGAAGTGAAAGGAACGGGATAATTTTGTAAAAGTAAAAAATACGAGATTACCACATCTCCGGTAATTTGGATAGCCACCTTTTCCTGAGATAATATGGATTGCCACATGAGAGGTAATCCAGATTACCACTACAACATAGATTATCGATTTAAAAAAATACCAAACAAGATTATCTAGTGGGCCCGATTTAAAATTATCGATAATCTAGATAGATTACCATCTACCAAATGCAACCTCAGAGTAATTCTTTGTGCACCACGTGTGGTGCAGCAAATCTAGCATGGCCTGCATCGCACATTTCTATTAGTCCAATTATATCTGTAGTGGCATGACGTGATGGGATATAGCATGACGGGACGAGGGGTATAACAGGTTTTAAGTTGAGCGTGACTAGCATTAATTAGGATTCAACTTTTATTTGAAATATTCATCCAGTCCCTTTCCCTCCAGCCCCTTTTTCCCCGCCATCTTGCTTAGATTTATGGAAATATTTCAGTCTGAAACATGCTCTAATTTTTGTCCAAAAAATCAATAAAGGTTGAAGAAGAATCTCCTTCACTCTAAAATCTGCTCTAAGAGTTCTGTTGCAGAAATCAACTTTCAAATATAAATACTAGCTTCTTCTTCTATCTCAAAAAGTACTCTATTTTGGTCCGAGGTTGGAATAAGGAACCGAAGACTTCCTTTGTTTTAATTCGAGGTTGGAATAAGCCACCGAAGAGTTCTTCTATACGTTCAAGATAAAATGTCATCTCCAACAGGAAGTAAAACATCTTTTTTAGTTTTCTTTTTATAGTTCCTTTATTACACCAACTGTTTTGCTAGTTGGAAAAAGTTAATAGCACTCTGGGAGTCATAACTCAGTCCACAGGTTATAGGTATTCCTAGTAGGAGGGGATAATAAATATAGTTTAAGTTTTTTACAGGGATATCGTAGGTTTATAACTAAGGTATCGTGGTGTTTGAATTGGGATGTCGTAATACTGTTTTAGTACATATTTGTGAACTTTTTGCATCCATGTCATGTTATGATATCCTAGGAGTCATAACTCAGTCCAAAAGTGATAGGTTCTTTGGGTAGTAGGGGTTAGTATATTTAGTTTCATGTTTCATGATAAGGTGTCGTAATCTTTTAACTAGGGATCGTAACTTCTGAACTAGGGTATCGTAACTTGAAAACCACTTTTTCTTGAAATCTTTTTTCTTCCTGGTCTTTTTATCACAATCCAACAATCTTATTCAAGCCAATGCATGGTTGGAATGTCACATGATGGAGGATAAAAACTTTCATTTTCTATTTTATACCGAGTTGTTCATGTTTCGATATTTTTGATACCCAAGTTTTCTCAGAAGCATTTTACTATATATGAGTATCATATATCATCAATGCATACCGAAACACTTCTGTTACGGAGGATCAAAACATCATGTTTAAGTTTTTGTACAGGAATGTCGTAGGTTTATAACTAGGATATTGTAGTGTTTGAACTGGGATGTCGTAATACTGTTTCAGCATATATTTATGAACTTTTTGCATCCATGTCATGTTATGACATCCTAGGAGTCATAACTCAGTCTACAAGTGATAGGTTCTCCAGGTAGTAGGAGTTAGTATATTTAGTTTTATGTTTCATGATCGGGTGTCGTAATCTTTTAACTAGGGTATCGTAACTTCTGAACAAGGGTGTCGTAACTTGAAAACCTCTTTTTTTTGAAATCTTTTTTCTTCCTGGTCTTTTTATCACAATCCAACAATCTTATTTAAGCCAATGCATGGTTGAAATGTCCTATGATGGAGGATAAAAGCTTTCATTTTTTATTTTGTACTGAGTTATTCATGTTTCGATATTTTTGATACCCAAGTTTTCTCAGAAGCATTTTACTATATTGTGGGTATCATATATCATCAATGCATACCGAAACACTTCTGTTATGGAGGATCAAAATATCCGATTTAAGTTTTTGTACAGGAATGTCATAGGTTTATAACTAGGATATCGTAATGTTTGAACTGAGATATCGTAATACTGTTTTAGCATATATTTGTGAACTTTTTGCATCCATATCATGTTATGACATCCTAGAATGTTGCCTAGTGATGAAGCAACCCAAAAGGTGGGGTGAGTTGGATTTTATAAAAAAATTTTAAACTATTTCAATAAGTATATGCTAATTGCATTAAGTACTTGTGTTTTGCCAAAGTATTTATGTGCTTCAAAATAATATACAGCAGAAATTATAAAATAAATATAATAGTAAAAATAATCACACAAACATAACAAGTTTATTGTGGTTCGTGCACTCCAAGGCACCTACATTCACTCTCCAAGTTTTCCTTGGAAATTTTACTATATTTACCAAGATTATAGTCGATTAGTTTTCTGGGCTCACTAATCAAAACCCAACTTGTTTTTCAGGGCTCACAAGTCAAAACCCCTTGTTGGTTTTATAACTTAGGCTAACCAACAACCTTCGATGATTTTATGGGCTCACCAACAACTTAGTTGGTTTTGATATAAAGACTTACCAACAACCTTGTTGGTTTTCACACAAAGCTCACCAACAAACCTCTTTGGTTTTCCAAGGCTCATCAAAAATCTTAATAAATAAAGTAAGCACAATATGAAAAGAACACAATAAAAACTTTCTTAACCAAAGTAAATATCTCGTTGAAGTCCTTGATTGTTGATGAAGAACCTATCTTCAAGTTGTTGAAGCCTTTGATTGCAGCTTGATGATGTGAACTTAGATGCACTCTCTTATCTTTGGAAGCTTGAAGGCTTGAACCACTCAACTCTTGAATCCTTGAAGGATATTCAATAATCTCACCAAAGGATTGCTTTCTTATTTGATTTTTGATATTTATATAGCTTTCCAAATCATAGATGATCGTTTATGACCGTTGGGGATAAAAAACTAGCCGTTTGAAACAAGTTGAAATCAATTCTGCACTTCTGAAAAACTAGCCGTTACTCTAAGTATCGATACTTGAATCTGGTGAGTCGACACTTGATTTCTATGAGTCGATACTTGGTTTCTGTGAGTCGACACTTGGATCAGCTCAAGGCAAAGATTTTGGATTTTCACGATTCTATATTTTTCTTGTTCTCAAGCCTTGAGTCGATATTTGAACTTCTTCATGAGTTGACACTTGCTTGTGCCAGTGCTGAAACTTGCTGAAACTTCTTCAAAATTGATTTTTAGCCTCTTCAAGTTCTTCCATATCAATTCCAAAGTCCATATACTTGATTTTTCATTAATTTAAGGACTTTTTTCAACTAAAAGCATGTATTTCTTCATTCAACATGGATGAGTGCTAAGATCTGATAAACACTTAAAAATATAATTAGTACTCATATATACTTAAATATTTTGTCAATCATCAAAATCAAGATCAGAGTCAATGTAGGAGTCATAACTCAGTCCACAAGTATAGGTTCTTCAGGTAGTAGGGGTTAGTATATTTAGTTTCATATTTCATGATCGGGTGTCGTAATCTTTTAACTAGGGTGTATAAGTTTAAATTTTTATTTTTAGAAATAATTAGTTCTATACCCGTATTATTGCACTGTCGTGTCATATTCTATCCAATACATAACTCATTATTTATTATGTTGTAGATAAAATGTCATCTAAAACTATGTATATCAATGTTTATGATTTTTTATGCAGATATTTCTACATATGGTATTGAAATTATAAATCTGAAAAAAAATCCAATATGATCATTTGGATGAGGTTGCTGATGTTGTTCAGAAGAATGCACCTTTTCCTATCACCCTGATCACAGAGAACGAGTTTGTTGATCCTAAAATTGGTATAGAGTTTAATTCTGCAAATGATTTATACAATTTCTACAATGGATATGCAAGGAGAGTAGATTTTGGAATCACAATAGTGTGTAGTAGGTCCAACAACAACAAAGAAATATGTTTCAAGCACCTGGCATGTTAGAGACAAGGAAAATCTAGAAAAATTGATAACTCCATGAATCCTAGGGATACTGGCAAAATTGATTGTAAGGCTTCGATAAAAGCAAGACTAAATTCTAAAAATGGTAAGTAGATATTGGTTGATATTTTTCTAAAACATAACCATGAGCTGTCCATATCATCAGCTGGTTATCTACGGTCCCATAGGAAGATCAACACACTAGAAAAGGTAGAGATTAGTAATTTACATGCCGTGAATATTTTCACAAGTTAAATATACTCTATCATGGCTAGAAAGAAAGGGGATAGAAAATAATTAGATTTCACAGAAAATGATTCTTATAATTTTATTTGTCAAGAACATCAGAGTCATCTGAAAGAATGAGATGCACAATCAATGGTAATCCATTTCGCACAAATACAAGTAAAAAATCTAAATTTCTTTTATACTTTTGACCGAATGATAATGGATAGCTCAGGATTGTCTTCTGGATCCATCCTAGGTCAAGATTGGCAAGCACTTACTTTAGTGATGTACTGACCTTTGACTCAATCTGTTTGACAAATATATATCAAATGCCCTTTTGTCCATTTGTCGGAGTCAACCATCATGAACAGTCTACATTGCTTGGTTGTGCATTGTTATCAGATGAGATGATTGAGACATTTAAATGGATATTCCAATCATGGCTGGATGCAAATGGCGGTCACCACCTAATACCATCATAACTGATTAAGATAAGGTAATCGAGGCTACTGTTAGGAATGTTTTTCCCAATACACGACATAGATTTTATCTTTGGCATATTTTGAAAAAGATTCATGAAAAGATTGGCCATATTTACATTACAAATTCCAAATTTATGGTTGAGTTTGAAGAGGCGATATATGATTCAGTTACCATAGTATCTTTCGAGGAAAGATGGGCACATTTAATGAAGACATATGTAGAATGCAAGGCTGTATATTGGTTAAATGACATATATAAATATCGGGATAAATGGGTTCCAGTTTATCTTAAAGACACATTTTTTACAGGTTTGTTAGTCATTATGAATAATTAATGTTCATTTTTTAAAATTTTCAACAAACTTTTTATCTTATATGCTTCTATTTTTTGAATATTTATGAATAGGGATGTCAACTTCATAAAGGAGTGAGAGCATCAATCACTTCTTTGATGGGTTTATAAACTCGAAGACTATGCTTAAAAAATTCATCGATAAATACGAAGATGCCTTGAAAAAAAAGATATGAAGCAGAATATGAGAAAGACAATATAACATTGCAAACAAGTACTTTCCTAATGACATCCTCTCATTTTGAGAGGCAAGCAGCAGGAAACTATACAAGGCGCATATTCAAAAAATTTCAAAATGAGATCCTTGAAATGGCTGCATCAAATGCCAGATTAATTAAAGAAGTTGATAATTGTGATGTATATTCTGTTAAATTATTTGAAAGAATTGAAGTTAATGGAATCAAAAAGGAGATTATTAAAAATTACGATGTTTCATATAACAAAACTTTAAAGTATGTTAAATGCCAGTGTAGATCCTTTGAGTACAAGGGTTACTTGTGTAGGCATGCCTTATTGGTTCTTCATCAAAGCAACATATTTTGTATTCCAGATAAATACTTCTTGAATAGATGGTGCAAGGACATGAAATATCAATTCGACGATCTCAAATACAACACTCAATTTTGTAATAAAAGCACATGAAAATCATGGTACGCACTCAAGGAATTATTTAAATTCAGATGTTTTATTTTAAGTTTACATTAACCTATCATATCTCATGAAATCCTAATACAAATATTATGTTTTATTGATCGTAGATATGCTTTGATGAGTCATCGGATGATGAAGCTTGCAGAGATAGCCTCCATGTCTGAAGATGCATTCAATTTGGTGATGGAAGATCTTATATCATTATTCAGAAGAGCTGTTGATGCTAATTGTGCAGCTAAGCAAAGCAGAGAACTTTGAATCCAGGATCCTGACCAACTTACTATGAAAGGTCATCCACGAGAGAATAGAATTAAGAGTGGAGTCGAGAAGAAATCAAAGAGATCAAGAAAAAATATGGATAAGGCTTCCGTTAACACTCCTGTACAAAATGAAAGAAGAAGTAGTACTAGCAAAAGGCAGACTTCCCATATTGTAGTGAAAGTACCAGAAATAGTAATTGAATCCACTGTACCTTCTTCGAATCATTTTTTAGATGAATTTGATGCTTATATATGCAGTCAACTAACATAGGATAGGATATAAAATGCTGAATTGTGGTATAGTCCTATATATGTAGTCCTATGTTTATTTAGATTATCAGAAGAAATTTCAAACAAGATATATTGGAAATGTTATAGAATCTACTTATTTTCAAATATGAATTTTAGCACTACTTTAAGTGGCCAAAGACTAAAATAGGGATAACAGAATTATGATGAATTTGAATATTATGACATCCAAGTTCAAAAGCTATGACACCTTAGTTCAAAAACTACAACCATGCAGAAAATATAAGATAAAATAATTCTAATCCCTCCTACCTGTGGTACATGTCATCATTGGCTTAGTTATTGACTTCCAAATTATCAAAAATAGCTTCGGTTGATTAAAGATAAATAAAAAATGTTGAAACAATATTACAACACCTTAGTTCAAAAGCTACGATATCCTAGTTCAAAATCTACGACACCCTAGTTCAAAAACTACAACCATGCAAAAAATATAAGATAAAATGATTCTAATCCATCCTACCTGTGGTACATTTCATCATTGGCTTGGTTATTGACTCCCAGATTGTTAAAAATAGCCCCGGCTGCTTAAAGATCAATAAAAAATGCTGAAACAATATTACAACACCCTACTTCAAAAGCTACGATATCCTAGTTCAAAACCTACAACACCCTAGTTCAAAAATTACAACCATGCAGAAAATATAAATTAGAACGTTTCTAATCTCTTCTACCCGTAATTCATATCATCTGTGGCTTAGTTTATGACTCCCAGATTGATAAAAATTGTCATGGGTGCTATAAGATCATCCAAATAACCTGAAACAGCATTACGACATCCTAGTTCAAAAGCTATGACACCCTAGTTTAAAACCTACGACACCCTAGTTCAAAAATTATAACCATGCAGAAAATATAAATTAAAATATTTCTAATCCCTTCTACCCATAATTCATATCATATGTGGCTTGGTTTATGACTTCCAAATTAACAAAAAAATGCCACGGGCGCTATAAGATCATCCAAATAACTAGAAATAGTATTATGATATCCTAGTTCAAAAGCTACGATATCCTATTTCAAAACCTACGACACCCTAGTTCAAAAACTATAACCATGCAGAAAATATAAATTAAAACATTTCTAATTTCTTCTACTCGTAATTCATATCATCTGTGGCTTGGTTTATGACTCCCAGATTGATAAAAATTGCCACGGGTGCTATAAGATCATCCAAATAACCAGAAACAGCATTACGACATCCTAGTTCAAAAGTTACGACACTCTAGTTCAAAACCTACGATACCCTAGTTCAAAAACTATAACCATATAGAAAATATAAATTAAAATATTTCTAATCCCTTCTACCCATAATTCATATCATATGTGGCTTGGTTTATGACTCCCAGATTAACAAAAATTACCACGGGTGCTATAAGATCATCCAAATAACCTGAAACAGCATTACAACATCCTAGTTCAAATGCTACGACACCCAAATACAAATACTACGACACCCTATCAAGAAACATAACATTCCTTTATATCATCATCACAGCAATGAAGAATTATAGAATACAGTTTGAATGAATTACATAAAACTACATGTAATAAGATAATGATATTCAAAACAATACTGGTTGAATGAATTACAGAATTTTTTTTTGAGAATGATGTTTAAAATATAAACCTCAAGTAAGTTACAAATTTATGTAACATATTACAGAAGTGAATGAATCAAAAAAAAGAGTACATAACAAATAATTTGCTTTTACAGGCTAATTTTTAACAGCACTTTCAATCTTTTGATTCAGACTCTCTCTCAAAATTCTTGCTGCTAATTGGCGGCGGTACATGCTGATATCTTTTTCTGTGAAATCTCAAGTATCAGGCCTATCCCTGCGAATAATAAAATTCATGTATTTCAAGCAAAATAAACCACAGTCTAGTGATCCTGCAGCTTGGGAAGGGCATTCACTAATCTCTCGCATGGATCATTTGGATACATCAATATTGTCACAGAATATATAGAACATTGGACCTAGTATATTATGCCACTTCCTTGCATTTGCCTTATACTTGGAATTGCATTTTATTGAATTCAGATGCATCAAAATCTTTTTTTGCATGGCAACCACTACCAGGTGCTAGTGGGAATTGTCCGAGTTTACGATAGTGAAGAGAAATCGAAATTCCTTCTTATCTACATCACTGACTCCATCAAAAATTATATTCCCGGTTGTTCCAGCAAGTTTATGATACGGCGATGCTGATGTTAGGCACATGCTAAAGGTCATTACAGGTGTAACTATACTCTTATGATATCTTTCTGCATTCTTAGTCCAATTCTTTGTAATGAACTCCTACTCGGTATCAATTATCTGTCAATACAATATAAATGATTAATTATAAGTAACTTGATTTCATAAAATTTTGAAAATAAATATAATAATTATTAGAAAATATATCATAACATACATGAAGATTAAGAACAAAACGATGTAATACTCCATTACTTACATCATCAACTATCATGTCATTATTTATCAGATCAAAAAGATTTTTCCTAGTGATAGTACCTCCGAATTTATTATTGTAGATGACATCTCTGAAACTAATAAATATGAAGGATATTATATATTCTCGACTATAAATTAGCATACATATTAAAAAAATAGATATAACTTATGAGTTCATCTTTTCTTTCAAAAATGTGTTGATTAAATTTTCATCATCTTCAATTTGAAGATTCAAATTTGATTCCTCGAGCTGAGATGTGCCAACTATCTTCATCTTTTTTTTCGATGGACCTGTTTTGAAAGCAGAATCAGCTGTGATTTGGGAGGCCTTTCGTAGCCTAGGTTCTTTTTTTACCCTCTTGATAAGTGAAGGAATCTGGATTTTTTCTTTTTTCCCCTCAGCTTCTTCACTTACAAGGATATCCTTCAATTTTTCATCAAAAATTTATTCCACCTAAACCTCAGTATCTTCTCCCTCCACCTCTTTCTGCCCTTCGTTATTGGCATCGGTACATTTATTTACTAATGAATTATGAAGAGTTTCAACTATTGCAAGCCTCTTCTTTATCTCTTCAACTTCAGCTTTCACCTGTACATAGCTTGCACAACTTTTTTCTTTTTCAGAGGATGCTGCTGTTACTGTTTCTTTAGTGAGAAGCCATTGTTCCATTATCGTAGGCTCAATAGCTCCCTCCACTTGCAAGCCAAGAACAATAACAAAATAATCATATATTAATCATAATGATATATTGTTCATTAATATTATAATGGAAAAATATTTTTATTTACCAACTCATGAGGCTTCAAGTTCGTAAGCTGAACAATCTTTGTCTTCACCTGGCTGACGTACCATTTTAACAGCCTAGGTAATTTATTTGGATATGCTGGGGCTCTCAAAGTACTATGCTCAAGGAACCAAACCTGTACATAATAATCATGTATGTTAAATATATGGAAGATTTAAAATAAAGTAATTATACTTTTGCTGCATATTAATGATACTTACTAATAGAGCAGTTGCACACCCATACAGGGTTGGCTGCCTCCTAACCTTGTCACTTCTCTTGGTTAAGACTGACTTCTCGGATCTCAAGCAAAAAGCAGCATCTAGGAGAGACATAAGAGTCAACTCCCTTATTGTGGAAGCCCAATCTATTTAACCCAGCTGGGATAAATCATCCAAGTAAGGGATAATAAATCTTGGGCAAAATTGATTTGACTTTGGATACAAGAACGTTATGAACATATATGCAATCTATAATCTCACAGTGTCATCGACATCCTCTTATAAATTTGATGAATGAAGTTGGGCAATTAACTTCTCCAGCCCATTATTTTGTAGATTTAATTTTCTTCCAAATCGTTTGAATAACCGATCCTTTTTAACTTGATCTTCCATTTCAATATTCTTTTCGTGGCATGGCAGATCCAAAATCAGAGCCAGGTCTTCGATGCTGAATATAAGTTCCTTACCATAAAAAATAAACTTTTCTCCTCCCTTGTAGCATCTAATAATTTCAGCTAGTAGACGCCCGTCGACAACAAATGGTTGCATGTCTACGAACGTATTGAAAGGAGTCTTTCGGATTATTTCTAAATAATAACTTGAGAAAGCCATCTTCAAAACTTGTTCAGCATACACTGCTAGCTTGCAATGATTTTTAAATAATTGTGGAGCCTTTACTCTAGGCAGCCAAACCACTGCAAGATCACCTGAAACATAAGTAAAGTATAAACGTAAGTTAAGCAATAACTTCTAAACAAAAATTTTATGATAATCTAGGAATCATAAAACAAGCCACGGTTTCCATGTATTAGAGGTAGAGGGGTTAAAAACTTCTTTTTTATAATTTCTGCATGGGTGTCGTAGGTTTTGAACTAGGTGGTGCAGGCACCAGGGCTAAAAAAAATTGATAGGTTGAACCCACATCCCTGTGGATCACCTGTGAGTAAAATCCTAAACCCAACCCTATTTACCATGTAAATATTTTATTTTAAATTTTGTTATTTTGGTTCAGTTAGGGTAAATCTTTTTTACCAACTATAATTAAAATTTTATTTATTTTGGGATAAAACCTTTTTTACCAAGTTGAGTTGAAATCCCAATTAAGTCAAACCCTATCTATCCAATTGGGATCTTAGTGGTCCAATTTAATTAGCCCTTTTTACTAACTTTAATTGGGTTTTTATTTGAAAGCCTAATTAAGTATGGTTGGTTCAATTAGTTATTAGTTAATTAAATCATGTGGTTGTTATTCATTGAGTCCATGTAATTAGTTGAGTCATTGAGTCCTGTATTACAAGAAGGGACCCAAGACAACATTCCATGTGCACCCAATTGAAGACTCAAGACAAGCCATGTGCTAGCCCAAGACAAGCCATGTGCTGGCCAAGTCAATTTGTTTATGGCACCATCTTTGCAAAATTTTTGGACATCACTGCCACATCACCAGGGAACATTAACACATGTCTTATTTGACATGTCATTTTAAGACAAAACATATGCCATGTCATTTATGTTTGGACATCCCACATGCCTTGTCTTTGGTCGGCTAAATGAAATCATGAATTAGCTCCTCTTATTTTTTTTAAGAGGAGTAAAGCAGAAGGATTCTTCCAAGTTGGTGCCCCATCTCAAGCATTCCAATGCCAATTCCAAGAAGTCTGCCAAGCAAAGTTTCAACGCCCAAACTTCAAAAAATTCTATATTATCTAATCATCTAAAGAGGAGAAGTTGGAAGGTACTCTTGCTTCAAGCTATTGGATCAAACAAGTTGCTAGCTGCTCAAGCTTCAAGAACTCAAGAGTCTCATCAAAATCTTGAGTCTTTTTCAATCCAAACTGAAGAGTCCAAGATGCCCAGAAGTATGACTCTAGGAGTTGTATTTCAAGGGAGTACAAGACTAGTGTTTGTGTCCCTTACATCACTGGTTGGGAGTCTATAAATACCCACCAGCCCTCCTTGTAATTCATCATTTTATTCATCAATACAACAAAATTCTGTCGAATTTTATTTCTTTGCTGTGTACATCACAGGGTGTGAGGCCCTTCCTTTGTTCTACGGAACATCGCGGGGTGTGAGGCCCTATTTACCAAGCCATCAAGAAATCTAAAACCACTATTTCTAAACCTTACCGTCCTTTCTTTCAATCTTTCGTTTCCATTACTGCTTTTAATTCGTGTTTCTTTCTTTGTTGAGTATAACAGATGAACAGGAATCAAGATCAGGTGTTCTTGCCTCGGAATCGGCATCGTGCGGAAGATCGAAGCCCGAAAGCAAGATCTTGAAATCCTGTTGCTATGATCTTGAGAGTCCTGCTATATCTACATCGAGAGAGCGATCTTCGTTGGTACAACTAAACTTTTTTTCTTTCTCATCTTTTCTGACTCGTTGAATAGATCTTAGTTTATGATGGTTTCTCAACCACCAGGTCCTATTTTTTTAATTGCTTTATAGGTTTACTTATGGAGGTAATTGAATTAGTTTCCTTCGCCATCTCCTTTGAAGTCTTCTATAAAATCTGAAAATATAAAAAAAATTACTTTCTAATTTTCCTCTGTTAATTAGTTATTAATTTCAGTAACTTGGTTTTGGTTTTATATCCCGCATCACTAGGATGTCATAGGTTTTGAACTAGGATGTTGTAATACTGTTTTGGCCATTTTGATTAATGTTACAGCATCCATGGCAATTTTATGACACCCTGGGAGTCATAAAATAAGCCATGGTTGCCATGTATTAGAGGTAGAGGGGTTAACAACTTCTTTTTCATAATTTCTGCATGGGTATCGTAGGTTTTGAACTAGGATATCGTAGATTTTGAACTAGGATGTCGTAATACTATTTTAGCCATTTTGATTAATGTTACAGCATCCGTGGCAGTTTTATGACATCCTGGGAGTCATAAAACAAGCCACGATTGCCATGTATTAAAGGTAGAGAAGTTAAAAACTTCTTTTTCATAATTTCTGCATGGATGTCGTAGGTTTTGAACTATAGTGTCATAGATTTTGAAATAGGATGTCGTAATACTGTTTTGACCATTTTGATTAATGTTACAGCATCCGTGGCAATTTTATGACACCCTGGGAGTCATAAAACAAGCCACGGTTGCCATGTATTAGAGGTAGAGGGATTAAAATCTTCTTTTTCATAATTTCTGCATGGATGTCGTAGATTTTGACTAGGATGTCGTAGGTTTTGAACTAGGATATTGTAATACTGTTTTGGCAATTTTGATTAATGTTACAACATCCGTGGCAATTTTATGATACCTCGAGAGTCATAAAAGAAGCCATGGTTGCCATGCATTAGAGGTATAGAGGATAAAAACTTCTATTTCATAATTTCTACTAGGATGTCGTAGGTCTTAAACTAGGATATCGTAATATTGTTTTGGTCATTTTGATTAATGTTACAGTATCCATGGCAATTTTATGACATCCTGGAAGTTATAAAACAAGCCACGGTTGCCATGTATTAGAGGTGTAGAAGATAAAAATTTCTATTTCATAATTTTTACTAGGGTGTCTAGGTCTTGAACTAGGGTGTCGTAGGTTTTGAACTAGGGTTCATAATTTCTGAACTATGGTGTCATGATTTTATACAATGAAGACTTAATATTTTTTTAAAAATTATCGTGACATCCCTTTGTAGAGATAAATTTCAAAGATTAACATTAAAATAGTAAAATAGAAATTATGACATCCTAGTTCAAAACCTACAGTACCTAATTCAAAATCTACGACACCCTTGTTCAAAACCTACGACACCCTTATTCAAAACCTGGGGCACCCTAGTTAAAAAACTCCAACACCCATGCAGAAATTGTAAAAAAAAAGTTCACATGCCAAATGTCAACTCCAAACATGAATCAAAAATTTTCCTTTCCTGTTTCTACTTCTATAGCATCCTTTGGGACGGATCTTAAGGGAATCTCATCACCTCTTGAATAAACAATGATTGCAGTGCTTCTTTCCTCCATCTGCATTTCCTTCTTGCATTGTTTTTGTATTCATCGTCTGCGTTAAAAGACGAAACCACTTGTTTCCATTTTTCCAAGATTTCGAAGGCGTATCAAATATTGAAGGAAGATCACCAACGGCTTCTCGACCACCAAAGAGGAACAAAAATACAAAATGGAGGTCTTTGGGATATCCAAAAAAAATGGACGAACTCTGGGATGGGGTTTCGTAGTTTAAATTGATTTTTTTTTCCTGTTTACAGAATAAGAACCGTTTTTCGCATCGTAACCTATACCGAAAATGATGAGGGCAAAATGGTCATTTTTCTAGTTTGAAAAGACTACGGGGCGGCGTCTTCAAATTACGTAATCGCAGAGACCCGTCCCATCCCGTCATGCCACCGCGGATACAATTGGACCAATAGGAGCGTGCGGTGCGGGCCATGCTGGATTTGTTGCACCGCACGCGATGCACAAAGCATTACTCTTATTCTCAACCCTGCCTTTGGTAATATATTGGACTATTTAGCTTATGAGAAAGGTCTTGATCCTTCTCGAGACCATTATTCAGTGCTATAATGAAAATAGTGGGCATCCCTTACCTATTTGCTTCAATTTATCTTTCATGACCTCATTCTTGGGATTTTTGTTTGATGCATTTAATCAATACCAAATCAATCACTCTTATACGAATATCAATTATATTTTATGAAAAAGAACATCAATTAATGCTATTCTTTAATCATATCTCATTCTTATTTATTTTTTTGATATTTGATTTACTGGAGACAATTTGTAAAAAAAAATTATTATCCAAGATCCTATGCATTATTTCTAGAACACTAAAAATAATATTATTTTCAAGAATTGATTTGAACAAACCATAAATCCGTAAATCTCATAAAAAAAAAATAATTTTAGATTTGTGATGCATACCTCCAAACTTGTAATCATGGATGCTCACATGAATATCAAAGACCAAATCCTCTCTCCGCATTCTCTCTTAACATGTGACTATTTAATGGGACAAGCCTGAGAACAAATCTCACGATGAAAATTATGAATGGAGAGGGGACACAACCTATTTATAAGCAAACCCAAACAGCTTTCTTATCACGGGCCAGTTGGACCAAAGCTTACACTATGCCACATCAACCACACCAACCAATATAAGGTACCAAAGCTCAAACATAAGGATCACATACAATATTAGACTATACACATGTCTATCAATATGGATCATAAATCAACCCATTTTTAATAAATCATAATAAAGAATAATTAATGTTAGTCCAAAATTATAAAAATTATATATTCTTCTACTTAGATAATATTAATTATGATTTTAAAAAATATTTTATTTCAAAATGACTCTTAGGCTGATCATAGTATGTGGATACAAAAATATAATCCATAGACAATACATTCGAAATAACTCGGTCCAACAGTATTAATCATGCTGAATCATGGGAGTCATTATATCTCTTATTTGATACAAGACCTATCTATGATTACAAGCATCATAAATATTATCGACATGAGCTTGGTGTGGTAGTGTAGCAAAAAACTAGTATCAAAAGTGATCCAAAAAATATCTATTTTTATGTTGATCTATCAATCTCTCAACATGTTGAAAAATAAAATAAGTAAGAAAAATTTTAATAGCTTCAAAACAACAAGCCATTTTGTCTCACATACTCAACATAGTATTAATGATGAGACAGCATAACATATCTAAGACTCGATACTAATCTTAATTTCCATACTATAAGTACATTAAACAAGAAATATGTGCACATAATAAAAGAAATATATAAATATATCATCAATCATAATTTCTTTTTAACCACATGCTTTATACAAGCTAGAGAAATCCATGACTTTATAAAATCAATATATCTCTAAACAAATATATTGAGATATCTTAAATAATAAATGAGATATATCCATACATCTATCATTCTCAAGATAAATATACATTCTTGAGATACTATGTTATATTTATTTCACATGTATATATAAACCATATAGGAATGCAATCCATTAAATAACATGTCAACAATGTATACAAATACTCATGATAGATATATTAAAATACAAAGAAGATCTATCAAATAAAGTACAAATATAAAGTCACTCCCACTAACTAAGTACAATAAAAGAATTCGATATGTCCATATTTTCAACAAGCTTTGTAAAGCATACAAGCTTCAAACCCTTGATTAGAGGATCAACCAATATGGACTTTATATATATACTTGATAGTTATGTATCCTTAGATTACAATCCATCAATAAGCAGTCAATAATAAATAAAACTTGTCAAAATCAAGTCAATGCATAAATACATCAAAATATATCAAACTCCCACTAATTCAAAAAATCAAAAGATTCTAAAATATCCATATGTATGATATGTTTTATAAAAAATATGGATCTTATTCATTTGATTAAGAGATCAATAAATATTGATGTTGTACAAATATACTTTACAAAATATCTTTCTTTTAACTAAAATCTTTGACTATCAAATATTTTATCTTCAAAGATAATAAAAATTTTTATTGTTCCCTTAAAGAACATAGTTACACTATTATTATAATAAATCTTAAGTGATTTTTAAGATAGAATCAATAATTATAAGATCCAGGATAAAGTTCTATAATAAAAATAATATGTATTGTAACTTTGTAACATACTATAAACTTTATCTGTATATTTAAAATATCATTAGATTTTATTTTTATATCTTTCTACGAAACAAACCCTCCAGCCACTCATATATTAAGAAACCAAATTATCATAAAATTGATATGTTTCCATTCCTATTATATGATTATTTACTAATACTACATCAACTAGTAATGGAGGCATTGATAATTGGTTCATATATATGATATTATTCTATTACTGTCCTCTAGTAGAATGAAATATAATATTTTCATAAACAAAAAAAAATAAGATCAATAACTTATATATTTTTATATCATATTTCTAACATAAAAGCATAAACATCATACATATAAAAATTATAAACATGGTATGATTTGATTCAACATTCTTTAATCTCTATTATAATAGTAGAATCTATATTCATTTAGAATTATCTGAATAACTATTGAATAATATATTATTTTAAATCTAAAATTTATTCATTGATGGAATAGTAATAATTAAGTATTATAGGATAGCCCAAATATAAAATTAAATAATATTAGACTTTTTACCAACCTTCAACTTAAAAGGTATCTTGTATAACTACCTTATTAAGAATTTTATCCAAAATATAAATGGCAGCTCTTACGATCTTATACTAAAGATATTATGATAAATTATACCCACTCATCACACTTTAAATTATATCCTTCAGAGTGTGATTTGTCTCTTAATCACACTATTTTGCTTAGAATTTTCAGGCATGATGTATTAAATAACTGTCCCATACTTATACGAATATTCAAAATACTATTTATTTATTATATATAGGATCCAAGAATGTGACTGATATACCATATTAATATTCTTATCCTTTTTTTAAAAGTATCAAAACTTCTAAACAAAATAGGATAAAATTATAATTATTCCACTTATATAGTTTTAAGTTCACTAAACGCACAACAAAAAAATGTAAAATATATGAGTAACCGATATATTAGAGACAAAGATCATAAAATTTAGTATAGGTGCAATACTCTCTAGTTTCATGATATAAGCTCTGACATCATTATGCCATCATATCTCACATTGATTTATCTATTTCAACTATCTAGACATTCTTTATCAAATGTATATATCCTTTACTAATGAGGTCATAAAATTATATTAAATCATCATTCTTAGATACAACATCGAGAATGGAATCAATTATATAAATATATTATATGCAAATGATTTACTTTTTACTTTTATAGATAGGTTTATTCTAGAGTACTCTTATAAGTCATTCAAGATGGGGGATTATTACATAATATAATATCTATAATCCATCATACTTAGTACTAGCATAATTTTAGTTTTCATATTTTTTAAATTATTCCAGTCAGAGTTATCATAATGGAAGTATTAACTCTATTAAATACAAATTACCAACTGCTAAACAATCTTATACAGTTAATCATAGAGAAATATAGATAATATATATGCCAGAAAATTTATAAGTATTATTTTAATGAGAGCCATTGGTCCAATACTATAAAACTTTCTTTAGAAAAAAAGTGATCCACATAAGGCATCTTTCTTTAATATAATGCTATTCAATTCCTTCTAAATATCATGCAAAAGGATCTTATAATCTTAGTGAACGAACCACTTTGGTAGTCATCATTCATCAAAATTTACAAATCTTCCAATCATGGATCATCAAGTTATGACCTTAAGATGGCATAAGATACATAAAAAAACAATCAAGATCATGTACGATACATGTTTGAGGTACAAACAATAAATAAATAAGGGCTTTAAATATAACAAGCCATTTTTAATAAGAGCTCCATGTGCATTATCATAAAACTCTCATTTAGTCAGAGAATATGACATACTTTGAGCTCCAATAATGAGATCAAGATAATGAGAAAACAAGATTTTGAAACTCTGTCCTCTTTAGGTAAAAAATTCTTATACCTAATATATATATCTCTTTTCAAAAAAAATGAAGGTTAACACAATGAGGATATAAGCATTTGAAAATCTATCCCTTTGGGCTTTAATTTTCTAAGCCTGATATACCTCCACCTTTAATAATTTAATCCACTTAAGATCTCAATAATAATAATATTATTATTAATATAAAAATAATTGTATAATCAAAGATAGCAGGAATGTAAAATATTAGTCAATGGACATTACATAAATGATATACAAGAGTCTAAATACAATATCACATATTCTTCTTTAGACATAATATGCAATATATATAAGTACTTTTACATGGAGCCATAAGCAAATAAAATATCCTAACATTCACGAACTTTATTCCTTTTGGACAAACAGATCCATGAAAGTTAGAGCACCCTTGCAACACAATGCCCTATACAATCTTTTTCAGTTAAAACATACAACAACCTCCTTTGGAAAGCCAGTTATTCCATAACCAGAAAATATTTCTCTTATAATAAAAAAAATCTCATGGATAACATAAATAAACCATTTTGGTGATAAATATTTATATCAATCTATAAAATTAAATGTTCAATCGAACATAAAATAACATACTTTAACCATATGTATACCATAAAAGATTAACCTAGAATGGATACTTAACAACATGCACCTATTGATCAAATCATAACAAAATTTTACATTCTTCACTTCTATCAATAATACTTACTATATAACTATAAAATATCTTTGGATAAGAATTATAGTGTATAATAAGTGTCGCAACTAACTATAGTCATTTTTAGTCAACTATAATAGACACATCAATATGCAATTCTAAAATATAATAAAAAATAAAATAACTAGTCATCAATAATTCAACTATTCAAAATTTATATAGTGTCTTGAATCCTTTGGGACTACACGAAAATATACTTGAATTATATAATAGTGAGTAAAATTATACATAAATAATTTAAAAATTATTTAAAAATTTTATCATGCATGAAGAATTTAACTGAATGTTCTTTAAATCATTACGAGTCCAACGATCCAAAAATTATTCAAATCGAATATAAAACAAACAAGTTACAATGATTTTATCAAAAAAATCAATAATAGAAGACTAAATCATAACTTATAGAAACATAGGGACTTTTCTATAAAATATATTTTTAGAAAACTATAGGGACATAGATGTAAAATTTGTAAGACTGATTTGTAATATTCAAAAACTTTAGGGATCTATATGTAATTTTATATGGATCCATATTTATTTCAAAATTTTACAGGGGCTTAATTATAAAATTTTCCTTAACCCAAAATTAAAACTGATCCAATGTAATCGGATTTGGCCAATCTCATTAACTAGGTTTAACTTAATTAATGGATTAGATTTTAAACGGGTTGAAACCCGAAAAACATTAACCCAAAATCCATTAAAAAGCCATCTCCTTCCTCCCTTTCCTTCATCCCAACTGTAGCCTCCGAAATCATCATTAATGGCAGTTTAAGCTTTAAATCCCCCCTTCGCAGAGGGCCACAAGTCGAATCGACCATCGGTGGCCATTTTCCAACCATTGACGACCCTGTCAATGGCCATATCAAGGCAAGAAGCCATCGAGGATGGCGAAAACAAAGACTGCCATGGCTGGTGCCTCTTCTTCGCGATTCTTTGAGCAGCGACAAAAACCCCATGACCGACAAGCCCCTTTTCGGCATTTCTCTGCCGGTGGCTCACCGGTCAACACCAAATACTATCAGCTAGCCTTAAAGCCTCATCCCTACTGGAGATGGTTGGCTCTATGGGAGATTCATAGAGGAGAGGCCAAAAAAATGGGGTGCTCATACCTTTGATCTTAGTTGACGGTCATCGAAAAAATTTTAAATCGCAAACCTCTGTCCTCTCATGGGATTCGCTGCCCCCCATCACCCCTGTGCCAAAACTCAATTGGTGACCATCGGAAAAATCCCAATCGGCGGGCCACTGCCAACTTCGAGTCCAAAAGCACCAGTTTCCAGCATTGGCATCGGGGTTGATCTTGATGCCACCGAATCTACCATTGGAGGAGTCCCTGGCAGCCACCTTAGGCAGCGGATGGGAAGGAGGCATGGCAGCCATGTCTCTTCTTCCTTTTTTTTTTTTTAGTTGTTCTCTTCTACGGTGAGCCTAGTCGATCCTCCATGGCCACGCCCGCTAGCCACCACCATCATCGATGATTGAGAGAGGGGAAATCAAGGAGATTCGGCTGCGAATCTCCTCTTTCTGATAGGTCTAAGAGAGAGAAGGAGGAGGAGTAGACGAATAATAAGAAGTTTTTTTTTGAAATCCAAGGCTCTCATTCCTCTTCCCAAATTCGTCGCTCCTACATAGCGACCTCCAGAACCTCCTCACGATGGCTCATCGCCGCCTCCCACAGCATTGTCGATGGTCAAAAAAGGTCCAAATCGTCGACAAGATTCGACGACCTTCAATCTACCATGATCAAAAAGCTTGATATCGGCATCCAAGATTTTCAACAATGGATCTGGATGATATCCAAGCCATAGGTATGAAGAGATCTACCGATTCCTTAATGAATCATCGAGGAAAGAGGCACGATGGAGAAGAAAATTGGAAAAATAAATTAAAAATAAAATCCAAAAGAAAACCAGGATCCTTTTCCATGAAACAAATTAAGAATAAAAGATATTCTAGATCATGCATAGTTGCTTTAATACTAATTATGAGAAAATTTTTATCATCCTAAGATTCTATGCATGATTCCTAGATTATAAAAAATAATATTATTTTCAAGAATTGATTTGAGCAAACCATATATCTGTAAACTGTGAACAAATAATAATTTCAGATTTGGGAAGCTACCTATATTTGCCATTAATTTCCAAACCTGTAATCATGGATGCTCACATAAATATCAAAGACCAAGTCCTTCTCTCCAGCATCCTTTCTTAATAGGCGGCTATTCGATGGGACAAACTATGAGAACAAATTACACGATAAAAATTATAAGTAGAAAGGTGATCTAGCCTATTTATAAGCAAACCCTAACAGGTCCTTCCATCATGGACCAGTTGGGCCAAGACCTATACCGTGCCGCCTCGACTATATCAACCAACATAAGGTGCCCAAAGCCCAAACATAAAAATCATATACAATATTGGACCATACACGTATCTATCAACATGGATCATAAAATCAATCCAGTTTTAATAAACCATAATAATTAATAATTAATATTAGCTCAATATTAGAAAAACTCTTACAAATTTATCTCCTTATGCATATTCTCATGTAATAAAAACATTTGCATTGCTTGCATGATTATCTAAAATAAGCTTATGTCATCAAGTTTATGCGATCATTGTTTGGAATTCAAAGCATGATAAGCGATCAAGTAATACCCGTTATGCACTCCTCATTCTTTATAAGTTCCGTGAGAAGAATTAGTTCAGGCCCCATTGTTGAAGAAACATATGGTCAATTAACAATATTGGAGTTCATAAATGTTTGCTCTTGTTAGTAGTTGCTTGTCTAGAGTTTATATGTTATTACAAGTCCTGATTCATAGGCTACATAAGTATCTTATTGCTCATGTATGCATGTTTCCCCATACATGCGGCTCATCAACTTATCACAACTCCATTCTAGGATTTTGCCCAATAAATGATAGAAAATCTAAAACCTAGAAATAATTTATCATAGTTGACAACATAAAAATATAGCCCTTAATAAAATTATCGTATATTCATGGAGGACAATGTTATATTCTAAAATGAATCGAGATCATGCCGTGGGGACAGCCAAATTAATGCAATAATTGAGTCAGGAGGTAGTTTCCAAAACCTAGTAATTACGATTGCTGCACGTACCTCGTCGAGAGTAAAGAAGACAAAGGATAATCAAAAGATTTTATATGTACGTTTTTTTTTTTTTTTTTTTTTTTTTTTTTGTCTTGTATCGCATATCTGTGAGGTAGCTAGCTGAAATTAAAGATTATAACTCAACTTGAGTTTGTTAGCAAAGTAGCACACTCCAACAGGTTTGAATTACCCGGGTAAAGATAGAAGAGATTCTTGCACATCAAAAGAATTCTTGCGCATGCCGATCAAGTTCTGCTTTTCATTGACTCCATGGTCTCTGTTCTCGATCTCACTTCCACAAATTATGCCATCCTTTTATTTCAGACAGCTGTAAGGGTTACTTTCTTTTGCTGGGCTGCGTGGGTCAACTTGGTTTTGGATTTCTGTACATCTTTCTTTTGGATTTTATCTACTTGCTTGTTATTATTGTAAATATCTTACCTTCACTTCCTGGATCCTTATCTATGTATGTAGCTTTGTATTTGCATATGTTTAATATATTTGGCCTTCTCGGGCCTTTTACTATCAAAAAGAAAAGATAAGGAGATTCGGAATGGTTAGATACTTCCAAATCTATGATCCAAGGATGAGTAGATGTTATACGAGTATAAGAAAGCATACCAACAAAATTCATGAAAGGATGGAATCGACATTCAAAATTAACATTAATTAGCTGATGGCAGTGTGCATATGTGTTATGTCTTGAAAGAGCATGCACTTAACATTGCGTTCATCTCGTAGTTCCTTGAAAGAAAACTACAAGTGCATGGTGCATGCTACCTTGGATTAGAATGCTAGCTCGTTCTATATTCATATTTTGGGATCATTCGATCGAGAAGAACGGTCTCCAAAATCTGCTCGCAATTCTAATATAATCTTGACTTGAGCAACGCTATCGACAACATCTCTATCGAGAACACCAAGTAACCGGGAGAAAACCATATGGTTGCATCATTCCCGTTCCTGGTCAAAGTAGGATTGGTTACTCGTTAAAGACTTTTCTCACAATCAGTTGGCAGGGATTCGAGTCTTGATTTGAATTATTTTCACTGAAAAGTCCAGGAATAAAATAAAAAATAAAAAAAATAGTCCGGAAGTAAAATCAAAAAAAAAAAAATTAATAAAATAATTCTGGAGTCCCTGTTGGCTGGTGGTAGTGAAAAAGTTAAGAATATATATAATAAATCTCGTTCACTCGGCTGACGCCAGTGGTAGTCCGTAGGGTTGGCAATGGGCCGGGTTCGGGCCGAATGCATAACTACCCAAACCCAAATCCAAATATTCAATACACTTATCAAAAACGACCCAAACACTATCGAGACTGGGTTTTTTTACCCAAACCTATTTCAATTGGATATCGGATAATCGGATTTACCCGGCCCGAATCCAACTGAATCATATTAAATATTTTTTTATTTTTATCACCTTTAAAATCATCTACAATTTTATAAATTATACATACATTAAATAAATAAAATTTAATTACATTTTTAGTTCAACAATATTTAATTTCATATTCAATTAAAATTTATATTATGAAGTTGGTACACTATTAATTATGATCTTGTTTTGAATTCATCCTGAATAGAATAGGATAAAAAAAAAAAAATCCAATATATATATATATATATAATGATTAGGATATAGGGTTCAAGTATTTTAAAATTTAATAACTAATAATTATAATTAATAAAATATATATTAATTATATATATTAAAATATTAAAATAATTTGAGTCGGGTTCGGGTCGGGTGTATATCTATCCGGGTCCCGTCCAAATTCAAAGTTAAGCATTCGGGTTTTATCCAAATCCAGTCCAAATCCAGTCAAAGCGTTGACTACCCGGTCCAATCGGATCGGGTCGGGTCGGGTCGGGTCGGGTACCCATGGGTTTGGATTTTATTGCCATCCCTAGTAGTCAGGTTGATGTACTCACCTTCAGATGAGGAACGGCTGCGAAAAATTAATATGCGTCGTGTATCGAATATTTTCTAGTCGAAGTTGGAAGACCGTTTGGAGATGACCAAGCCCATGATCTAACACCTTCCCCATTTTCGGTTCATTAAATAATAAAAAAAAAAAAAAAAAAAAAAAAAAAAAAGGAGAAGAAGTAGAAGGATTTGTTTGGTCAGAGACTCATTCACAAAACATAACTTAATTTTGACTCCAAGAGCAATAATAACTGCACACGTCCAAGGACCCAGAGTTGTCTCCATCAAGAACTTGTGGAATCAACGACGAGGAGACCATCGAATCTCGTGCCATTGTATTTGTCGATACCATCAGACCCATCAGTGATAGTTTCTTCCAACGTACTCGCAGGATGCAAGAAGGAATTAGATGAATACAAATGGAGAGGAGAAAAAATGTTAGATGACTACAACTGTAAAGAGTATAAATATGAAAATGGATCCCAATGATCGTCATTAACCATAGAATGCATTTATATGAAATTGATTCCAATAATTTCCTGAGATTGTAGAATGCACAAATATAAAAATAAATCCTAATAATTATGATGAGATCGGAGTGCACGTGCATGACCAGTCTCTCACTAGATTAAAAAGAATTTCATAATTGTAAAGAACATAAATATGAAAATAGATCTAAAAGATTATGAAGAGATGTGAACTTACATGCTTGACTTGATTCTCTCGTAAAATTATCATTAAACATTCAATAAATTAAGTATTAAAATTCAATTCTCATAAAAATCAATTAATCTTAAAATATAATTGTATATTCTCGTTCACATTTTTTTTTAATGTCATCCAAATAAAAATCCATGCTGATGGCAAAGCTCTCTTGTTAATAAATATCCATAGCCTCATTTTTTTATATGCATACATGTGCACAATAATACATGCTTGCATGGCCAGGTGAAAAATCTACTTTAATCCAAATTTATCGACAATTTGAATGTCTCTGGTAGTTTAGTATTTAAAATGGCATATAATTAGTTATAAAATAGCATGAGAAACAAACATTAGCAATTGGACATGACCCGTTTAATTATTACATTAACATATTTTTATAAAAATCTTATTAAATAAAATAGGTAATATTCAAAGAAAATTTACTCACTTCTAGGCTCTAGATCTAACTCAATCAATATATGATATATCTATAAGTATATTTCTGTATGCATAAGTTTATGGTAGAATTTGGCCTCTCATTAAAATAAAATAATTTAAAAATTGAAATCTTCATAGTGATCTAAACAAATATTGCATTGGATGAATGATGACATAATTTAATTGCACAATTATTTTATTATTGGTTTTTTTTTTTTTTCTCCATAAGAAATGATAAGGGTGAATCTTAGTCTATGCAATACTGGTAAGTGGTGCAGTTGGTTGTGAACCAGCTGGCATGGATTCGAGTTTTGGTTTGGTCATATTTCGATGAAAAAATCCAGAAATAAAATAAAAAATAAAAAAATAATCTAAAATAAAATAAAAATAATAATAAAATAATTCTCGAATTCTTGTATGCTAGTGGTAATGAAAAAAGTTAGGGATATATATATTAAATCCTTGAATCACCAGTGATCAGGTTATTGAATATTTTCTAGTTGAAATTGGGGGACACTCTGAGAGTGACCGCATGAGTCTAACTACTCCAAACCTCCCCTTGTTTATCAAAAAAAATAAAATAAAAAATAAAATAAAATTTTAAATGAAAGTTTCCTCCACCTTGATGGTAATCAGATAGGCCCACCATATCCACCAGGGTCTGTCGCATGTTGGTCATTCATTGCAATTTCCCACCAAAGCCAGGGTTAGAAATCCACGCTTTCCCCCTCACCAAATCATGCCATGATGCATCGCCACACCATGCATTCATAATCATATCCCGCAAAATCTCTTCCTTCCCCCTATCAAATTATTGCATCATCATCCTCTCTGCCACCCCCCACCCAAATCCCAGGACCAAGAAACCCCACAACCAAAAACTCCCAAAAGGAGCATTTATTTATACGTCATTTTTCCTGCTCCTCCTCCGCAGTTCTTTGGCTGTTACACTCGCCCATTTTGCTTGCCATTTCCCACATCTCTGCGCATGCTTCACCAAAGGCCTCTTTCCTCCGTATACAACAGTGTCCTCTTCTCCTCTTTTCTCTGTCTCTTTCTCTCTTAGCTGAAGGCTAATACTATGAAGAGATCCGTCTTTTGGACCTCCTCCTCTCCGAAGAGGCGCATTTGAGGAGGAGAAAGAGAGAAGAAATCCTTCTAATCTCAGTCCAATGAATGTCACCTATAACTTCGGTTCATCAAACCTCCTCTGTACGGAGGATAACACCAGCATTATGGTATTTGATGATGGGGAACCGGAGGGTTTCCATGAAGGAGCCAAGGGCTATGAAACTGGCAGGATTCCAGAACAAAGGAGTGATCTTTATGGGGATTTCTTGAAGGGTTTTCCCGTACAATCAGAGGAATGCATTGCTTTGCTGGTTGAGAAGGAATTAGAACACATTCCTGGGGAGGATTATGCCACGAGGTTGCTGAGTCGGGACTCGGACAGTTCAGTCAGGAGAGACGCTATTGATTGGATTGGAAAGGTTGGAGTTTTTTCTTTCACTTCTTCTTTCCACCTCAGTATCATGGATCTGTTATTGGGCTTAGAGATTTGTGTCTTTTCCAACGAGTTATGTGTACATGGTGTTTGATTTTTGAGCCTATTGATTAGCTTGGACTAGTTTCATGTTCATTCTCCTGTGTTTCAATTAATTTTTCAGCTAAAGACATTTTTTTTTCAGTTTATTTTTACCAATAAATAGCGATGTAGTTGTTTTCAACCGTTTTGTAGGTTATTTGCTATCTATCTGACAATGCTCTTTGTTATCTATTTGACAATGAGTGTAAATCGCTTTTTTTTTTCAGCATTTGTCTCTTTGTTATCTATTTGACAATGAGCGTAAATTGAATAAAAATTGCAGGTGGCTTCTTTCCAGCCTCCTTTACTATCGAAAAAACAAAAGATGTTGATAGTAAATTATGTGCAGCTTTCTTCATTTTCTCTATTTTGGTTCCTCTTTAAGTTTTTTTCTTCCCGGTTTGCTTATATTTCATGTTATATATGTGCTTCCAATAGTAGGTGTTCTTTCTTCATGCCTTTTTTTTTTTATTGTACTTTCTTCATGCTTAAAAAATGATATTTTTGTTATCTATATGGAAATATGTTTATGCTTTTTCCTTTTCCAGTGATCTGTCCTTTCATAATATAAACGAGTTATTTTTCTTTCTTATCTTTTGTTTAATTAATTGTAGAAATATCCTCTCCTTTTGTAACCAATGGGTGGTATTGTTATGAACAGGTTCATGCCCATTACAATTTTGGACCTTTGAGTGCCTATTTATCTGTAAATTATGTGGATCGATTTCTCTCAGCCTATGAACTCCCAGTAAGAACCATTTCAGAATATTCGGTTGTAATATTTACTCGATTGAGCACATATCTTTAAGTGTTTGTAGTGTAGACTGTAACTTCCCACAAGTGTTTAATTGGATTTGATTGGATAAATTTGATTTTTTTAATTTATTTGTTTCCATTTATTGTATCTCTTTTTAATAGGAAGGTAAGGCTTGGATGGCACAGTTGCTCTCTGTGGCATGCTTATCTCTTGCTTCTAAAATGGAGGAAAATGAAGTTCCTCTATCACTAGATTTACAGGTGAAGAAAGTAACCACAAGCAGATCTCTCTGTGGTGTTCTTGGCTGCAAGGTTCTTACTTACCTATCAGTAATTGTTATATGGTCCTATAGGTTGGTGAGGCGCAATATGCATTTGAAGCCAGGACCATCCAGAGAATGGAGCTTTTAGTACTAAGCACCCTCGAATGGAGGATGCAGGCCGTGACACCTTTCTCATTCATAGATTACTTTCTTCAAAAGTTTAATGATGGCAATTCCCCAACAAATTCATTAGTTTCACACTCTGTAGAACTTATCCTGAACACCGTTAGAGGTCAGTTTGTACATGTTACACATAAATATAGTCTTTCTTGCTACGTGTAGAAGAGTGGATTGGATTGATCCGGGACCCTAACACAAGTGCAGCTTAAATTGAATTGCAGGAACAGGATTTCTTGGATTCAGGCCCTCTGAGATTGCCGCTGCTGTGGCATTGTTGGCATTGAAAAAAATCCAGATTGTGGAAATTGAAAACACTTTAACTCGTTGCCTCCATATAGATAAGGTAATTTTTTTTTTCTAGTCAGCAATATGTTATGTGACACTGCCATCCAAGCTTAATGGTTTTTGTTCTGATCTTGACTCTGGTGATGATTGCAGGAGAGAGTGTTAAGATGTTACGAGAAGATCAAAGCGATGACATTGGTGGGGAAGGAGAGTCATAAAGGTGCTAGTCCATTAGTTTCCTCTGTACCACATAGCCCAATTGGGGTGTTGGATGCTGCATCCCTGATCCATAAAAGTGATGATATAACGGTTGGGTCACATGCAAATTCTCATCAATCCACTCCAGCTGCCAAGAATTGGAAACTAATCAGACCATCAATCCCATGAAAGGAGGGAGCTTTGTTAGTTGTGTTCACTTGTTTGGGAAGCTTGGTATCTTTCAACTCTAGTTTGGTTGGTGGGAGATTTGGTGTGGTCTAGTAAGTACCAAAGAAATGTAGATGAGTGAAACTTGACAAGGTTGAGAAAAAAGGGAATAAATATAAGTGAGGGAGTCATCAGCTCATGCTTTTAACATGAATGAAGCAATCACCTGCTGCAAAATTATGAAGGACAACAGAGAACTGAGGAAAATATGAGAGAGAGAGTGAGAGAGAGATTACAGTTAGTTTTTTAGGGTGAGGCTGCCAGAGATAAATTGAGAAAAACCAGTGTTCTTTGGATTTGTTCTTATTGTGAAAAATTATATAAATATTTTCCCACTTGGGATCTAAAAAAAGGACCCCACATGAAAAAGTTAAAGAGGAGAGGGAAAAAGCAGTGGGTGCGCATTATAATAGCCATTTATTACTGATATCTCATTAATACGATCACTTTCTTTTATATTTGTATCTCTTGTATGTCCTATTGTTTGACTGCTTGTCTGCGATTCTGGGATTTGCTGCCTCTGTGATATAAAAGGAGAGCCCCTAGGTCAGTAAAAATCTAGGGATGGCAACATTACAAAACAAATACAATATTTACAGGGAATGGTGGAAGATGTGAGGGACCACTTGGAAGTTTCAGGTTTCAGCATAAGCTGTTAAAAGCGCCTTTAAAAAATGATAGGGAATTATTCTTCTTCTGCCTTGGTTTCTTTTATGGTGCTTTCCTTTGATTTGTCTTATTTTATCCTATGAAGAGAAACAAAGGCTCAAGTACTTCCTGATATCCAATCTGTTAAGGTCATATCTAATTTTAGGTCAACTGGAGTTTCTTGTGTTTGTGTGTGAGTTTGCTTTTAGTTGTTGTTAAGTTCTTATTAAACAAGATCAAGGCACCGTTCATCTAAAAAAAGGCCAAACACATCGCCGCATTTAATCGAGGCCCCCAATACTTTGTCTCCTTGATCTTATGAAGTTTCACAAGTCTATTGATGAGACATAGAAATACTTTTGTAATCTGTTTGGTTTTCTTTCTATTTCAGAAGACTTCAATAATTCACTCAAGACTGGTCTAGGCCAAGTTTGTCCCTTTGATAGAGGCTGGCAGCATGTGTGCAGGCAACACTTCTAGCAATGAGCCAAAGTGGAGCTGGCTCAACCTGTTTCTTTTATATGTTATGATTGATGACCCCATTCCATCTGTCATGGTCATGTGTGCCTCTGCTTGCTGGAAATGTAAAAGACCTTCATTATTTAGTTGTTAATTATGTTTGAGTTGGAGCACATTGATCCAAAGGAGACATGCAAAGAAAGTGTAGCCATATGGTGGTCTCTGAAGAGGAGCTCAGGGATTACTTTGTGGATATTAGGAAATGGATACTTATGTGCACTCTCATAGAGAACTGTCATATGGTGAGGGAGAACAACTTCATGTCACTATAAGAGGATTCTGTTTGCATTTTGTATTGGGCATTGGTTCATGTGATGCTGAAGGGACCAATTGCCTAGCAATGGGTCCACCTTCTTAACTTGATTTTTTTGGAAAAGTGCACCAAGTGAACCCCTTTGGAGGAAAGGTCTTGATATGTGAATTGTTGGGGAGCCCCTTCTAATAGCGGGAGGTTTCCCTTTGGTGTGCATCGAAGTACAAACCTCCAACATGGCCATTGCAACATAATTAGGACAGGGATCGGGTTCTATTGATCATTTCCTGCAGAGTTAATGAAAAAGATACTATTCTATGAAGCCTGTTGTTCCCCAGAAGTGGACTTAAGTCTATTGTTTGCTAAAAATTATGCTCTACCGATCACAGTTCATATATTAATTAACTTGATCAAAGCAACAGTATTTGTCTACGGCAGTACCTTGTTTAATTTAATTTTTCATCATTCTGTACCCAAGCTCATGCTTAATTGAAACAATAGCATTCCTAGAGCTTTCTTATACACTTCGATGATCTCGCTCGGGAAAATGTCGTTTCGCAAGTAATATCTCTGAAACAATTAAAAAATTGTTTACAAGCATTTTGGACACCACAGGATTTTTTTTTTTTTTAAATATTCTGGATTGATTCTTAATCTGAATGACCCATTATACATTGCTTGGACTATACAGGAAGGTCGACTGACACCAATTGCTCATGGACTCGGCCAGGATTTGATAGGGCTAATAGTATGATAAGGTGATGAATAAGGTCAGTTTAAATGGATCCAAGAGAGGGAGAGCACCAGATAACACATTTGTACATGCTTGGATCCAAAAGTGAGCATGGGAATTAATCTTTTAGTACGGCATCTACGCTGAGCTGTTGCCACCACCAAAAGAGGGCGTAGGAATCTTCAACCTTTTAAAATTCTACCACCCCATGCGCGTCCAAGCATGCCTCAGGCAAAAGCTCCGAATTAATGGTGGACGCAGTAAATTAGTTGCTATTAGTGTTGAGCCATTTGGCCCATTTCAGGTGTAGTTGATGAAGTGAAATGCCATCTCAAGCCTCTGGTGAGAATGATACTACCCTGACCACGTCTGCTCCAAACTATTTTAACTCGCATGGTAGAGACGCACATTATTCTGCACACTGGTGAAACCCCAGGTCTCTCTTGCTTTCCATCGAGTGAATTGTTCTCTTAACTATTCCCCATTGATTGGTAACTTGTAAATTATTTAACTTTCATTGACATCAAGAATGTGTTTGCTCTCCTTTTACTCTACTCAAACCAAGCCAGGTTGGTGCCCTCTTAGTTAGTTGATATGACGAGCATTAAAATACGGCATGGGCTCCCGTGATTTCGATATTAAGTCAGATAAGACTAGCAATTTCCATGCCAAGCGTAAGCTTAGTTGATATGACGAGCATTAAAATACGGCATGGGCTCCCATGATTTCGATATTAAGTCAGATAAGACTAGCAATTTCCATGCCAAGTGTAAGCTGTTCACAGATAACTTCTTTTTTTTTTTTTTTTTTTTTTTTGACACAAATGGATGATCATGCCAATCTTGTGTAAATATAATTTAAATGGTCAGAATATAAAACATCCTGCAAAACTCAGGGATAAACATCTCCATGACATAGTTTCAATCACTAATATGGCCAGCAATTAAAGAAATAATCCAATCTACCACACTGTTTGCCTCCTGAAGGATGTACCGAATAATTACCGTAATGGAGAGACTAATAAAGCTCTAGATATCACAAAGGATCGAATAGGTATCCAGTTGCTTTAGTCTATCCCAGATCCAACTAATAATAATGGTAGAATCATTTTCAAGAAAAATTCTCTCAACCCATAGTTCATATCTCGCACAGATAATACTTGTCCAAGCAGTACGAAGCTCCACTTCCAAGATTGATGGCTCAAAAAATAAAAGTCCCCCCTCCTTTTGTTTAACCACATCAATCAATTAAAAAAAAAAAAAAAGCAAATGTCCTCCTGCACCTCCAATAAAGCCTTTATATTTTTTGGTGAAGGATAAATCCTTGATGTTGATTAAAACCTAGGACTGATACATGGCAGCAAACATCCTTCTGCACCTTGAATAAAGCCTATTCAGTTTCTCCTTTAGATGGAAAGAGAGAGAATGGAAGGTGAGCTTACTGGGTATTATCAGATCCCAATCCATCAAATATTAAGCTTAATGAAATAAATATATTTATCTTCTTTTTTGAAGGGGAAAAAAAAGATATGCCTTGCACACTCCGGCAGTCCCACGGTAATCTAAAGGAAAGATTGGAAATGGTCTCTTCCATAGTCCCATACTCTAGGGAGAAAATATAAATGTTAGTCATGCACATCAGCAACCCCCTGCGGAACTTAACGTGCATCAACATATTTTTAAAAAAAAAAAATAGTCCTGGATCATGGAGAATGCTCAAAAGTTAAAACTGAAATCTCAAGCAATCGATTATGGACAAACTATACCAATAATCTAAAACAGTCGATCAGGTAATTAATTAACACAACTATTTTATGCTTTGGAGGTTGGGTTCGGGCCTTAGCTCAGGAGGTGAAAAAATATGAACTAAAAATAAATGGATCCATGAGGTAGACATTAAAGACAAGGGACTGTTCAGGGTCGTGAGGAGTGGGAGAACAGATCCACCATTTCTGGCCTGCAGTAGAAACAAAAACACAGCCAGTTATTTTTGTCCCTTTCTTTGGAAGTGTAAAGAGACAGACAGATGAGTCTTATCCTGGAATGACAACACCAATCAGTCCATGTAAGACCAGGTTAAAAAAAAAAAATCATCCATCAGGCATACCTGAAGTCCAACGTCTGTTTTTGGTAGAATATGGATAGGAAAAGGATAAATGCTGGCTGAATTTAGCAATAAAATGCGGCAATTAGATTAATATCTTTGGAGAACAGCCTTCTAATTTTCACCCTGCAGTTATGTTATTTGTGTGTGTACATTTTAACTCAGTTCAAGGGAAATGGCAATGAAGTTGGTGGGGGGAACATGAGGTGCAAAGGAACACGGGAGGGCCATCAGAATGGGGACTTGATTTATTGCCCCGTGATCAGCTTAATTTCCACCAGCCAACCAGGTGGGAGGAGTGACCACCTTGGTGGCCAGTTCCAGCCTTTTGTTTGGAACTTGGAACGATTGATATGGTTAGGGACCACGGCCATCAGTCAGTGAAGACCAGCAGACTCATCAGGAGAGGCAGCAAATGCCAGCCCGCTGTCAAGATTACCGGCAAAATTTAATGATTGGGAGGACAAAGAAGCAAGCCAGCACTAGATTCTTTACATATGAACGACACGTTACAGCAGCAGGTCTGTTTCTATAGCAAGAAGTAGAAAAAAAAAAAGAAAAAAAAAAACTGCTGATTTTCACTGAATTATTTTGTAACTTACCTGTCATCATAAGTTTTTCCAGTAGTGAATATGGTTGCAATAGCAGGGTGTTTTTTTTTTGGGTGAAAAATTGGTGCTCATAGAACTAGGGGGACCGCTGGAACATTAATGGACATCAGTTCACCCATTTTGATTATCTCAAAGCCCTATCAAGCTCACCAGCAAAATTATATGGATAGAGATTAAGCCAGTATACAATACCTTCAGAATTTGAAATTTGCGGAGTAATATTGATTGCCTTTTATTTTCTTTGGAAGTTGAGTGTGCTTTTTTTTGAGCAAAACTTGAAGTTGAGTAATGTTCTATTGATTGAACGGGGTACTTTTGTGTCCTTAGAAACATGAGAATACCAATCTGTTGTTCTATATATTTCTGACTCTGTGATGAAGTATTACTGATTCATTTCAAATTTTGTGGAGTCCTTGGAAATCAGATGAAATCAGGCTGGCCTGTGGATGTCAAACAACGGTGCCACATCCGACTGTTGGGATCAACCTGCTTTGGGTAAGAGATGACTTCTGCGATGGGGAAATAAACATAGTGGGTATTGCATATGCCAACTGTGATGCCACTGAATCCAGCAAATGCACCATGAACCTGTACGAATTGAACCTCGGTCGATTACTTAAATGTAATTGAAATTATCAGATAGGTCTTAGGAAGTTATAGATGTTCTTACAGCATTTTGGCCTAAAACAGTGCATAGAATGCCATCAGATGCATTAGCACGGACTGCTCGGATCATGTAGGTAGGATCAATATATTTCACATCAGCAGGGACAACAATTTCCTTGAAAAACTTCTTTGTCTGCAAGAGAACATAATCCACATTAATACCTTTTCTTTCTCCTCTTTGGAATAAAAATGGTCAAAAACCATAGCTATCAAGCCTTTTCTTAACTATTTTGGGCATGGATTTGGAATAAAATAAATTCAATAAATCTGATAACAATCTGGCTTTTATTGTTTTATCATCATGGAAAAAGATCAAGTTTTTAATTCCATCATCATGAAAAAATATCAAGTTTTTCCATTTTTACATCTGGATATGTGTACACCAAGCAGATGTTTTCTGAATCTCAGCTTTTAAAGAAATAATTTACTCTAAGACTTAAACGGGTTATCATATTGATTGTATTTATAATATCAAAGGAGCATCCAAAACCCGAACTGGTAGAAAGGATCTGACGCAAAAACAATAGATATAGCAATTTGTCATAAATACTCTCAGCCTCATTCTACATACCCTGCTTGACTTGGAGTACATACATTCTCCATATGTGAGCATGACGTGAAATAAATTTATCTTAAGGCTATCACAAGGCAGAGTCATCAGGCAATGAAGCATGCTTAGTTGCATGCATGTTTCAACAACAAAATGAGTGCTTCAACTTGTAGAGCAAACTTTTATTTGTAGGGCAAATTTTCACATATTGCAAGAATGCAATAAATTTGCTATGGAGGAAATTAGGCATCATATATGCACATAAAATATGTCATAGACCTCCTACAGCCATCATTTTCCCACCCTTGGTGGATTAAATATTAAGAGTTTAATTGTTAATTATACAAAGCACTTGGTGGCATAATTTAGGTGAGTTAAAAGCTGTTTAGTGGACTGGAAAGAGGAAGGTGACAAAGGATGAGAGCAAACATGGTGCAACTCAGGAAACAGACTTTTGGCAATCTTACATGCTTTGTTTTTGTTTTTACATGTGGGAATGTCAAAAGTTAAAATTCATGCCTTGGTGAGAGACTAGGCGTTGGGACCAGCCTACTGGATGGTTTCATTTTATGATGCCTGGCCTAAAAGGTAGTAAAAATTTTCATATTGAGAAGCCTCTTCAACAAATGACTGCTCATGAACCTGATGGATCCTTCACAAGAGATTTAAAGAGGAATACAGACTAATAAGAATAAATTATTGGACATTAAGCCAAGTAACCAACAACCCAAATCCTTTGATACATAAACACCACATGCCTTGTGCTAACTTGAGAGTTTTTGCAGTAAAATGTAAAATTGTTTGAAACAGGGACAAGAAGAGAAAGAATGGGAGCAAAGAGCTAATGAAATAGAAGAGAACCCAGTTAAATAAGAGAATAAAGTAAACATATGAAAAACTAACAATAATAGAGGATGAAAGAAGAGATCAAGAAGAAAGGCCACTGATAAGATAGTAATTAGAGACGGCATAACATGAAGCCCATAGGTACCTTCCCTTTAATACACAAATAGCTAAGAAGCCACAAGCATAATGTGCTTGGTTGGTGAAAGGATTTGAGAAGTTTACCTGTTTGGTTGGTTACAGTGACCGGTTTAATTGCATATGTTGGTTAAAATGACTGGCCGGTGAAGGGAATCTGGCAGTTTGCCTGTTTGGCTGGTTACAGTCACCAGTTAAACTGAATGTGGTTAAAATGACCGGTTAATTTGAATATGGCAAATATCGACCACTTGAGACAAAAAAACATCAAGCCATAGTATTTCCTAAGATCAAGGATCATGATACATCTGGACATGTACCTTGACATGCCAGCGAATGGCCCTAGTTTTTTCTAGAACTTAATAAACTTACATCACCTGGTGGAACTCACGCCATATGATTCCTTTTTTTTTTTTTTCCTTTTGATATGGGACGCCATATGATTCCAATATTTCCTTTTTGACAAGTGCAAATGTAATATGCCAACACCCAGGTTGAACATGGAAGGTGCCAACCAGCTGGACCCAAGTTCTATCATACTTAGCAATACCAGAATAAAAAAGCATATTTTCTTGAATTCCAAGAATGGAATTCAGCAGCAAGAGCTTTAACATGTGATAGTTATTTGACCAAGCTCTCACAAAAGGCCAAATATGAGCTCTTATGCCACACTACAAAGATAATAAAGAGTTGTGAAAACTTAGTTCACTGCACAATCCACTAATTAGGATATTAGCTCAATATGAATACATCTAAATTTTTGGTGGGTGACCTTTAGCAGAATAATCGACCATAATGTCAAAAATGTATGTGCATTTCATATGAAATAAAATGTGTATATAATCTAAAATTAACAATTGATACTTCAATCTAAAAATTTAGGCCATTGTAGCTTCAGTTTTAGATGATATAGTGAAACAAGGATGATGATATGGACAACAAGAAAGTGAAAAACATAAAATGCATTAACATTCTCTTCGGATTCGCAAGGAAGATATAATTTTGAGCCCTCCACAATGGATGGATGTATTGTGAAAGAGAAAATAACAGAATGGAGCAGCTGGTTGGAGAGAACCAGTTGTTATCGAGCAATTCCTAGAATTTCATAATACTGGAGAAACCATCTATTTATAGGGATTCTTCCGTGTCTTTTCTTCTTTTCTATTCTTCTTTTTTTTTGCTTTTTTTTCTTTTTTTTTTTGAGAGAGAGAGAGAGAGAGGGGCGGAGGGGGGTTGTGGAGGAGAATAAAGAGAGATAGAGAAGACCCATCTGCACCATAATTACCCAAGGCTAGATACTTGGGCATGCACCAACCAAGACTCGAACCTGGAATCTCTGGTTGCACGGATATGGAAGGGAGTGACCATCGAGAATTGTTGCCGATCTCACCGCGGCGGCCTGTAGCTTCAGAGCTGGCACCAGTCTCGGACCGTCTCACATCGAGATCTCCAAGCTTCCGATCCTGCAAAACAGGATCAGAGACCCTGGCCGGGGGTTCCGGTGAGGGCACTCCGACGGTCAAGTTAGAGAGCGGCGAGATGGAACAGATCCTCTAAGGTGAGTTCCCGAAGGGCTCTCGTGCTTAGAGGAGATGTTAACAAAAGAAGTGTGGGAAAGAGTGGAGTTGAGGCTCAGCTCCTTGTGCTGAGTTCACCGAGCTCGTGCTTGAGGACTCCTCAAGGACTCCCCGGATCCCTCTCTCAGTGTCTTATTCCTCCTTTTTTCACTTACCTCGCTGCCCGCTTTTACCATCCCTTTTATACCATCATGTTGCCTCCAACTCCCCCCCTCCCCTCGGGGGGCTCCCTACCACTTCTCGACTTTCTCCCCCCCTTCCTTTCCTCTTCGGGCCTGGGAACCCTCTGGCCCCATCGCCTTGCTTGTCGTGCCTAACGAGAAAAAAGGGGGGGGGTGGAAGGATACTGGCGAGGCTTTGGGCCGAGCGCGGGTGCTCTGCTTCCGAGGCGTTGACGATGAGCGCCCAGCCATTTCGGGCTCCTGCCCGCAAGGATCCCGCTTCTCGGTTGCGGGGCCCATCCGGCCGATGTAAACGAGGTTTCGCACGTCACTGCAGACCGTACTGGCATCCCCTACGAGGCGCGGCGCGCGCTACTCGAGTGGCGATCTAGAAACCCGCACCCCCACTCCCGGAGGCTTCACTGAGCAGGGCTGGCCTCGGCCGAGGTGGACCCGTCAGGGGGCGCCACCTGGCGGAGGAGCGGGGAAAGGCTGGACTTCGGCCACGGTGGACCCGTCTCCGGGTGCCACCTGGCGAATGAGCAGGAAGGCCTGGCTCCACCTCGGCGGAGGTGGACCCGTCTCCGGGTGCCACCTGGCGAGGGAGCAAGGGGCCGCCAGCTTCGGCCGAGGTGGACCCCTCCTGGGAGGACACCTGGCAGAGCGGCAGAGAGGTGCTCGACTTCGGCCAAGGTGGACCCGTCTCCGGGCGCCACCTGGCGAAGGAGCAGGAGGGCCCGGCTCGACCTCGGCGGAGGTGGACCCGTCCCCGGGTGCCACCTGGCGAGAGAGCGAGGGGCCGCCAGCTTCGGCCGAGGTGGACCCATCCTAGGTGGACACCTGGCGGAGCGGCAGAGAGGTGCTCGACTTCGACGAGGTGGACTCGTCTCCGGGCGCCACCTGGCGAAGGAACAGGAGGGCCCAGCTCGACCTTGGCGGAGGTGGACCCGTCTCCGGGTGCCACCTAGCAAGGGAACGAGGGGCCGCCAGCTTCGGCCGAGGTGGACCCCTCCTGGGAGGACACCTGGCGGAACGGCATAGGGGTGCTCGACTTCAGCCGAGGTGGACCCGTCTCCGGGCGCCACCTGGCGAAGGAGCAGGAGGGCCCGGCTTGACCTCGGCGGAGGTGGACCCGTCCCCGGGTGCCACCTGGCGAGGGGCCGCCAGCTTCGGCCGAGGTGGACCCCTCCTAGGTGGACACCTGGCGGAGCGGCAGAGGTGCTCGACTTCGGCCGAGATGGACACGTCTCCGGGCGCCACCTAGGCGAAGGAGCAGGAGGGCCCGGCTCGACCTCGATGGAGGTGTACCCGTCTCCGGGTGCCACCTGGCGAGGGAGCGAGGGGCCGCCAGCTTCGGCTGAGGTGGACCCCTCCTGGGTGGACACCTGGCGGAGCGGCGGAGAGGTGCTCGACTTCGGTCGAGGTGGACCCGTCTCCGGGCGCCACCTAGCGAAGGAGCGGGAGGGCCCGGCTCGACCTCGACGGAGGTGGACCCGTCTCCGGGTGCCACCTAGCGAGGGAGCAAGGGGCCGCTAGCTTCGGCCGAGGTGGACCCCTCCTGGGTGGACACCTGGCGGAGCGGCAAAGAGGTGCTCGACTTGGGCCGAGGTGGACCCATCTCCGGGCGCCACCTGGTGAAGGAGCAGGAGGGCCCGACTCGACCTCGGCGGAGGTTGACCCGTCTCCGGGTGCCAACTGGCAGGGAGCAAGGGGCCGCCAGCTTCGGCCGAGGTGGACCCCTCCTGGGTGGACACCTGGCGGAGCGGCAGAGAGGTGCTCGACTTCGGCCGAGGTGGACCCGTCTCTGGGCGCCACCTGGCGAAGTAGCAGGAGGGCCCGGCTCAACCTCGGCGGAGGTGGACCCGTCTCCGAGTGCCACCTGGCGAGGGAGCAAGGGGCCGCTAGCCTCGGCCGAGGTGGTCCCCTCCTGGGTGAACACCTGGCGGAGCGACAGAGAGGTGCTCAACTTCGGCCGAGGTGGACCCGTCTCCGGGCGCCACCTGGCGAAGTAGCAGGAGGGCCCGGCTCGACCTCGATGGAGGTGGACCCGTCTCTAGGTGCCACATGGCGAGGAGCAAGGGGCCGCCAGCTTCGGCCGAGGTGGACCCCTCCTGGGTGGACACCTGGCGGAGCGGCAGAGAGGTGCTCGACTTCGGCCGAGGTGGACCCGTCTCCGGGCGCCACCTGGCGAACGAGCAGGAGTACTTTTCCCCAAATGGGGGACCCCCCTCTCTTTTTTTAAAAAAAAACCACGTGGTACTGACCACGTCTGGCTGGACCTGACATGCGCGCCACGTCAGGACCTGACATTCGCGCCACGTCAGCATAGTAGCCATATCATTTGCCCCCCATCCCCACGTTCCTCTGAGGCGTCGTGGCTCGGGACGTGGGGATTTAATGCGGAGGTGACGTGGGGAAGGCGAAAATCTCGCGCCATAATTGCCACGATCCCTGTCGCCGCTTCTTGTTACGCCCGAGGTCCTATGAGAGGCTGCCACGCGTCGCGCTTCCGACGGCCATTAATGTACCGTTTCGAAAAGTAGGCAGTTTCCATCGAACCGAAGCGTCGATGTCGGGCGTACATCCACGCGGCGGCCATCTGGTGTTTCGGAATGGAATGAGGGGTACGGCCGCTGTCGATAGAGTTCGAAAAGGAGGGGGACTTTCGGAAACGAAGTCTTTCCACTTTTTCGCGCTCCGCCGGCGGTTGCAGTGGGCTTCCCTTCACCTTCCGGGGTTGCCATCTCTTTTACACAGAGTATCTCGGTGAGTGCCCGTGTCTTCCTCCCCCTTCCATCTCTCGGCCCTATCGACCCTTCTGCACTTCCTCTTCTCCCATGGCGCGTCGCCGTCATGTCTCTTCTAACTCAGACGAGGCCGGTCCTTCCCGGCCGAGGACTCCATCGCCTTCTTCCTCGGAAGGGGAAGTGATTCCGGACGAGATCCGTAGGCAGCTCCAACCCGGGCCATAACCATAGGCGTCCCTAGGGGTCCTAGGTCTCCTCCCGTAGTCTCCGCCCATCCGATTTCTTCTCTTCCCCCTCCGGTCACTTCTCCCACCGGTCCCTCTGGTCACGTCTCAACGATGACCGAAGATGACCTTTCTCTGCTCCGGGAAGTCTATGGTATCCCGGATTCGACTCGTCTTTCCCTCCCGCGCCCGGAGATCGAGTGACCTCAAGCGGCCCCGGGCGAGTCGCCTTCTACGAGGACTTCCTCCTCGGGGGTCTTCGGTTTTCCCTTCACCCCTTCTTCCTTTCTTTACTCAGCCACTACCATTTGGTCCCGGCCCAGTTGGCTCCTAACGCCATCCGGGTCATCTTCGCCTTCATTGTTTTCTGTCACTTCCATGGGTTCGTTGCCCGTTTCTCCCTCTTCAGGGCTCTCTTCACCCTGAAGCGTTATTCCACCGATGATGGCTGGTGGTACATTTCACCTCGGCCTAGGTGCTTCAGGTTCGACCTTCATCCATTAAGGGCTGGAAGAACCGGTTCTTTTTCGCCTCGGTCGACGACGTTGACTGGGCCTGGAGCGAGCCGGACCGGTCTCCGAACCGGAATTCCCAGGTCGAGCCAGCGGACCAAGAGGTCTTCACACAGCTGCTGAGTGACGCAGTCCCGACCCTCGATGTTCTGCTCTCGGAGCAAAACTGTTCGAGGCAGGGATCAGTCCCATCCGGGAGCTGGGTGAGGCCCGGATCTCCATTCCGCTTCGCATCCCCCCATCCTTCTTTTCTTTTTAACTGGCCCGGCTGACCTCTACTTCCTTTCAGGTATGAAGTTCTCTCTAGAGAACCTGTTAGAGGGCGCTGCGCAGAGGGATGCCGCCGAGGGAACTGAACCCCCGCCGAAGAGAGCTCGTACCGAGGCGAGCCGTGCGGCCGCGCCGACCTCCACCACCGGACCTATGGCGACGGCTCCCGTACCCAAGCCACCTCGGGCCCAGGCGCCCGATGTCCCTGTCGTCGACCTCGACAGGGTCGTGGAAGAGGGGGGGCCGGTCCCCCCTCGGGCAGCACCTGCTTCAGTTGCCGCGCCGACCGCATCCACGGCGGTCACCAGGACGGCGACGGCTCCACCGATAGCCGCTCCACTCGACGAGGGGACGGCCGCCTCTGCCATTGCTGACGCGCCTGCTCCGCCGCCGAGCCTTACCAGTCGGTGCTCCGTGATCCGCGACCAGGGCCTCGCGGAGAAAGTCATGGAGTTCGCCTGCACCTCCCGGGACCGCCGTTTAAGGGGTGGCCGGGACTACAGCAACGCACTGCTTGGGATCCTGCCGCAGCTCTTCACGGTAAGTCCCGAGCTTCGAGTTTTCTTCTTTCCTTTTAAAGTTCCAGTTGGATTTTGCCGACCCCTTCCTCTTTTGATGCAGATCGGGACGGACGTGCTGCTGCTGAGGAACTTCCTCGCTGGCTACGCCAAGAAGGACGCCGAGAAGGAGGAGAAGCTCAACAAGCTTGCAGCCGATGTTAAAGACCTCATAGAGAAAGGGGTCGAGCTGCAAGGAAACAACCAGGTCCTCCGAGGCGACCTGGCCCGCGCCGAGGGGCGCATCAAGGAGCTCGAGACCTCTCTGTCGGAGGAGAGGATCTCGAACCAGTGCCGCACCGAGGAGGACGCAGCAGAGAAAACCCGCCTCAGGGCTCAGTCCCGGTCGCTGGAGCGCCGGGTGGAGGAGGTCCTGAAGGAGCTGAATGCGGCCAAGGAGAAGAGCTCCTACGTCAACGGGCTGCTAGAGGCGTCCAAGCGGGAGGCGCAGGAGGCCGTCCCGAGGTTCCGGGCCTCGGAGGATACGTTGCTGAGGTTCGGGAGGCTGCCGTGGACTCCTTGAAGGGGTTCCAGGTATGCCGGGAGAAGGTAAGCTCTTTCTATCTCGAGCTCGATCTCAGCGGGGTAGTCCTCGGTGGCAGAAGGCAGGAGCCCAGTGGAGGAGCTCCGACAGCAGCTGGTGATGAGGCGACGACTCCGGAGCAGCCTCCGAGCAGTCACCCGTCGACGGCGCAGGTGGAGAAAGTGCGCCCCAGCCCGAGGAGGACGTTACTGCATCGAAATAGCTTCCCCCGCACTATAGTCTTTTTTCTTTTTCCTTGTATTTTCTTTCTTTGAGGACTCCCGGCCTGTCGGGACTCCTCCTATGTACCGACATTCCGGATGCAATGAAGCCTCCTTTTCACTAGACTATTGCTTCACTCTCTTCTCTTTCTTTCCTTCTTTTTTTTTGTACCTTTCGGACTGAACTCTGGTGCCTGGCACTGGGACTAAGTCCCGTAGTGCGTTCCGAGCCGAGCTCGTGGGCGAACTGAGTTCTGCCCCACCCTCCAAACTAGAGTTCGGGACTTCCGGACTGAACCCCGGGGCCGCGGGCTGTATCTGAGCCTCGCGCGGCTCCCCGAACCGTTCTCCGGGATTACCTGGGCGCATTTGATTCCGCCCCGCCTTCCAGACCGAAATCCGGGACCTCCGGACTGAACACCGGGGCCGCAGGCTTTATCTGAGCCCTGCGCGGCTTGCCGAACTGTTCTCCGGGATTGCGTGGGCGAATTTGATTCTGCCACGCCTTCCAGACCGAAGTCCGGGACCTCCAAACTGAACCCCGGGGCCGCAGGCTTTATCTGAGCCCTGCATGGCTTACCAAGCTGTTCTCCGGGATTGCGTGGGCGAATTTGATTCTGCCCCGCCTTCCAGACCGAAGTCCGGGACCTCCGGACTGAATCCCGGGGCCGCAGGCTTTATCTGAGCCCTGCGCGGCTTGCCAAGCTGTTCTCCAGGATTGCGTGGGCAAATTTGATTCTGCCCCACCTTCCAGACCGAAGTCCGGGACCTCCGGACTGAACCCCGGGGCCGCAGGCTTTATCTGAGCCCTGCGCGGCTTGCCGAGCTGTTCTCCGGGATTGCATGGGCGAATTTGATTCTGCCCCGCCTTCCAGACCGAAGTCCGGGAACTAGCGCCTTCGCGGGTCTTCCTCCATGCCCGTGTTCGCTAAACTCAAAGCTAGGTGGTTCTCTCCCTACGAGACGAGAAAAATCATTTGATGAAGAAAGAGGATTTCATTGCTGAAGTTCAAGGAGCCTTACACTATTGGTAATACATCCTCAAGTTTGAGGCGTTCCAGGTCCGAGGGAACCAGGATTCTCCTAGTTCCTCCAAGTAGTATGTCCCGTGATGGAGTACCTCCGCCACACTATAAGGGCCTTCCTAGTTCGGGAAGAGCTTCCCGCACTCCCGTGGCTGGAAGCTTCAGCGCGGCGGAGCACCAGATCTCCCGGGCGGAAGGACTTTGGTCGCACTTGGAGTTGTTGTACCTGGCCACTTGCTGCCTGTAGGCCGCCATTCGAACTCGAGCCGTCCCTTGTCTCTTCAAGGAGGTCCAGGTTTAGCAGCATCCTGGCGGGATTCTCCACTTCGTCGTACTGTTCCACGTGCAGGGTCGGTAGGCTGAGTTCAATCGGGATAACCGCTTCGGCCCCGAAGACAAGGTTGAACGGGGTCTCATCGGTGGCCGTCCTCGGGTTGGTGTGGTACGCCCACAGGACGCTCGGGAGCTCTTCCGCCCACCTGCCCTTGGCATGGTCCAGTCTTGTCCGAAGTCCTTACAAGATGGTCCTATTCGTTACCTCGGCTTCTCCGTTTGTCTGTGGATGTGCCACCGAAGTGAAGCGATGATGGATGCCGAGGTTGCTGCAAAACTCCTCAAACTCCCGACAGTCGAATTGACGTCCGTTGTCGGTGATGATGGTGTGCGGTAGGCCAAAGCGGCAGATAATTGACTTCCAAAGGAACTTGGCGACGTTTGCTTCCGTGATCCGGGCCAGGGGTTCGGCCTCGACCCACTTCGTGAAGTAGTCGATGGCCACGATCAAAATTTTCCGCTGCCCGGACGCCGGGAGAAAAGGTCCTAGGAGATCCATGCCCCATTGAGCGAACGACCATGGAGCGGAGAGCTGGAAGAGTGGAGCGGAGGGCTGACGCTGCACCACGGCATGCCGCTGCACCACGGCATGCCGCTGACATCGATCACACCTCTTCACAAAGTCAGCTGCATCTTCCTTCATCGTCTCCCAGAAGTAACCCTGACGGAGGGCCTTGTACGCCAGTGTTCTGCCCCCCACGTGATTCCACAGATGCCCTCGTGGATCTCTTGGAGCACGAGTGCGGCCTCTGCAGGTCTCAGACACTTGAGGAGGGGGTAGGAGTAGGACCTCCGATACAGTAGTCCATCCATTAAGACAAACCGCGCAGCCTTCCTCTTATGAGGCGAGCCGCTACGCGATCCTCCAGCAAGGTGCTGCTGGTAATGTACTCGACGTACTTGTCCATCCAGCTGGGCTCTTGGTTGACCTGCTGGACTTCCACGGGCATCTCGTAGCTCGGGGCCTTGAGGTGCTCGACATAGGTGCGGCCCAACGAGTCCGGCAGGGTCGCCAGGCGGGAGAGCGCGTCTGCGCAAGCATTTTCCGTGCGAGGTATATGGGAGATGCTGAAACGCCGAAATCCTGCCGCGCTCGTTCTCACGAGCTCCAGGTATTTCGCCATTTGGGGGTCCCGCGCGCCGTACTCCCCAGAGATCTGCCCGGCCATCAGCTGTGAATCAGTGAAGGCCTTGAGGTTGGCCACGCCCAGCTCGCGGGACACTCTCGGCCCCACGAGGAGCGCTTCATACTCCGCCTGATTATTAGTTGCGGCGAACTGGAACCGGAGTGCACATTCGGCGACGACCCCTTCGCCGTTGGCGAGGATGAGACCAGCTCCGCTCCCGCTGGAGTTCGAGGCCCCGTCTACATGAAGGATCCAAACGTCCTCCTCGGGTCCTGGTTTCGGCTGCCGGTCCCGAGGGCTCTCCTCCGTCCCCTTGCCCAGGCCTGCACACTCGACCAAGAAGTCAGCGAGTACCTGTGCCTTCATGGCCGACCTTGGTCTATAAGTGATGTCAAACTCGCTAAGCTTGAGTGCCCACTTCGCCAATCGCCCGGATGTGTCAGGTCGGCTGAGTATCGCTTTCAGCGGCTGATTCGTCAAGACAGCAAATGGGGTGCGCTTGGAAATAAGGCCTGAGACGCTGGACGGACACAATTAGCGCAAAAATGAGTTTCTCAGACCGGAAATACCTGAGCTCCGCATCGCGGAGGAGTTTGCTTGTGTAATACACCAGTCTTTGCATTCCCTAGTCGTCAGTCCGAACCAGGACCGAACTGACGGCCTCCGGGGTGACCGCCAGGTACAGGAGGAGCTCCTCTCCTCCTTCGGGCCTGAAGAGCAGTGGCGGGGATGCAAGTGTCCTCTTCAGCTCGTCAAATGCCTCCTGGCACTCCTCAGTCCAAGTGAAGTCGTTCATCTTCCTCAGCACTTTAAAAAAGGGCCGGCAGCGGTCGGCAGACCTCGAAATAAATCGACTCAAGGCGACTATCCGGCCGGTGAATCGCTGCACTTGCTTCTTGGAGGTAAGTTGCTCCATGTCCAAAATAGCCTGGACCTTCTCCAGGTTGGCTTCTATCCCTCTTTGGGTTACCATGAACCCCAAGAACTTCCCGGCGGACACGCCGAAGGCGCACTTCGCCAGGTTCAACTTCATCTGGTGAAGCCGGAGGTTGCCGAAGGTCTCCGCCAAGTCGCCGACGTGGTCCGAAAGGGGCTTGCTCATTATCAGCATATCGTCCACGAACACCTGCATGTTGCGGCCGATCTGGTCTTTGAAGACTTTGTTAACCAGCCGCTGGTACGTGGCCCCGGCATTCTTGAGGCCGAATGGCATCATCTTGTAACAGTAAGTTCCGCGGTTGGTAATGAAAGCAGTGTGCTCCTCGTCCTCCGGGTGCATTCGAATCTGGTTGTACCCGGAGAAGGCATCCATGAAAAGAGGAGGCGATGCCCCGAAGTAGTGTCCACCAACTGGTCAATCTTTAGAAGAGGGAAACTGTCCTTCGGGCAAGCTCGGTTGAGGTCGGTGTAGTCCACGCAGATCCTCCACTTGCCACTGCTCTTCTTCACCATGACCATGTTCGCCAGCCAACTAGGATATTGTACTTCCCGCACAAAGCCGGCGGCGAGGAGCTTCTCCACTTCTTCGTTGATGGCCTTCTGCCTTTCTGCAGCGAAACTCCTCTTCTTCTAGCGGATAGGGCGACACCTTGGATCAACATTCAACCTGTGGGTGATGACTTCCGAGGGGATACCCGGCATGTCGGCTGCGGACCAGGCGAACACATCAGCGTTCGCGCGGAGGAAGTCCAGCAAACGGATCCGTTCTTCTTCCGGGAGCTGGGCTCCTATGTGCACAGTCTTCTGAGGGTCCGAACCGAGAGGATATGTCAGCAGGTGCTCCACGGGTCCTCCCCTGGGGTCCTTCTCTCTTAGGTTGAGGTCGTTGACGTCGGGGACGAGCTCAGCGCCCCGGGCACCCGGGACCGTCTGCAGGCAATGCTGGATGGGCTGGGCCGTCCCCCTCATCACCCCCGTCCCAGAGGCGGTAGGGAACTGCACCAGCAATCTCTTTGTGGAAATAACAGCATCCAGCTGGTTGAGCCCCGGACGGCCAAGGATGGCATTATAAGGTGATGGGAGCTTGACAACAGTAAACGTCATCATAACTGTAGTCTGCCGAGGTGGGGATCCGACAGTGACAGGGAGAGTGATCTCCCCTTCAACCCCCACCGAATCTCCGGTGAAGCCCACAAGAGGGGTGTGCACCGGCCTTAATTGATCATGAGACAGGTTCATTCGGAAGAAAGCATCATAAAAAAGCACGTCAGTAGAGCTCCCACTATCTACCATAATGCGATGTACAGGATGCTTCGCGATGGTCATCTCGACCACCACTACATCATTATTTACATTTTTATTTTCATTCCCCTTTTCAAAGGGGAGTACATCCTCCGGGTCTCCCGCCTCCCGGGTTCTTTTCGTCGCACGCCCGATCCCCCAGGAGATCATGCCCACCGGCTTCTCCGTCGGGCGGTTATCAATGGCAAGGACCGGGGGAAGGGCTGCGAGCGGCTGTCCCTCTGCTGGGATTTCGTTCTTCACGAACTTCCTAAGGTAGCCCCTCTTGATCAGCTCCTCAATCTCCCGCTTCAGATTGCGGCACTCCTCCGTGTCGTGGCCGTGCTCGTGGTGAAATTGGCAGTATTTTGTCTTGTCACGAATGCTCCTTGGATTCTGAGTAGGAGGTCGGCGAAGGTAGTGCTCACCCTCAATCTCCATGAGGATCTTCGTCCTGGGAGCAAGGAGAGGGGTGAAATTTCTTTCCAGGACAGCACCGCTCTTCGACTTCGGGCCTGGACGAAGATCAGCAGGTGGTCCAGGCCTCCGAGTCCCGGGGGCATCCCTCGGGGCAGGCTTCTTCGAGGGCTTCCCGTCCAGCTCTCGCCTGGTGCGATCGGCCTCCTCCGCTCGGATGTACTTATGGACACGGAGGAGTTCGAAGGTCTTGAGCCCGCGCTTCAACGCCAGCATGGCGACGGGCTTGTCCAGGCTGTAGATTTCCAGGGCAGCGGTCTTAAAGTGAGTAACGTAGTCCCGCAGCAGCTCCTGGTCCTGCTGGCGGATAGAGAAGAGGCTGTCTACTTCTCTTGGCACCTTCCGGCAAGCATCGAAGTGTGCCACGAATTTTTCTTCCAGTTGATGGAAGGAGCTAATAGATTCGGGCTCGAGGCGGGTGAACCAAACTCGAGTGGCCTTCCGGAGGGTGGCAGGGAAGGCAATGCATAAGAGAGCATCCGTGGCTCCCTGGACCCTCATGAGAGCCTTGTAGCTCTCTAAATGATCCAAGGGGTCGATGGTCCCATCATAGGGATCCACCTGTGGCATGCGGAACCGACTCGGAATCGGTTCCTCATGGATTTCTCGGGAGAAGGGTGGTCGGGCATCATAGCCCGCTGGATCTGCTGGGGAGTTCTGCATGTCGGCAAAGCGGCGAGCGAACTCCGCCAGCTTGCGCTCGTGCTCTTCCAGGCGCCTCTCAGCCTGGCGCCTGATGGCCTCGTCGGTGGAATCTTCCACCGAGGCCGCTGGCGAAGGGGATGCCGATCGATCTCGGCGGGGGGCCTTGCCCTGATGTTGTCTGCTGCGCCGCGCCGTCTCGACGTCGTTGGCCAGGGATCGACTCTCGTGATCCGCCAAACCGGAGTAGTTCCGCTTCGCGGGAGTTTGGTGGCTCCCGCGGGGGTTGGAGACTACCCGCGGATGAGAGGGTCTGCCCTGGATGGAGCGCAGGCTTCCGCGGGGCCCCGCGGCCCGAGCCGCGGGGGTTCCGGGCTGGGGCTGAGTGGCCAGGGAGCGCTGCTGGTGCTGCAGTTGCCGCACTGCCGTGGTCAGGGTTTGCAGCTGCTGGATGACAGCTGCAAAAGGTCCGTCCACCGGGGATGGCTGAGGAGGTAGAGGAGGTGGACCAGGAAGCTCCCTCTCCGGGCTACGGGGCCCTTGAGGGAAGGAACTTCCCCTACTCGGCTGGTGGATGCTTCGCGTCCACGTGTCATCACCATGGTCGGAGCGCGTTTTTGCCCGCGGAGAGCTTGCTCGCACTGGGATTACTGTCCTGCCCCCCTTTCTGGCACGCCAATCTGTTGCCGATCTCACCGCGGCGGCCTGTAGCTTCAGAGCTGGCACCGGTCTCAGACCGTCTCACCTCAAGATCTCCAAGCTTCCAGTCCTGCAAAACAAGGTCAGAGACCCTGGCCAGGGGTTCCGGCGAGGGCGCTCCGACGGTCAAGTTAGAGAACGGCGAGATGGAACAGATCTCCTAAGGCGGGTTCCCGAAGGGCTCCCGTGCTTAGAGGAGATGTTAACAAAAGAAGTGTGGTAAAGAATGGAGTTGAGGCTCAGCTCCTTGTGCTGAGTTCACCGAGTTCGTGCCTGAGGACTCCTCAAGGACTCCACGGATCCCTCTCTCAGTATCTTTTTCCTCCTTTTTCCACTTACCTCGTTGCTCGCTTTTACCATCCCTTTTATACCATCACGTTGCCTCTAGCTCCCCCCCTCCCCTCGGGGGGCTCCCTGCCACTTCTCGCCTTTCTCCCCCCCTTCCTTTCCTCTTCGGGCCTGGGAACCCTCTGGCCCCATCGCCTTGCTTGTCGTGCCTAACGAGAAAAAAGGGGGGGGAAGGATACTGGCGAGGCTTTGGGCCGAGCGCGGGTGCTCTCCTTCCGAGGCGTTGACAATAAGCGCTCAGCCGTTTCGAACTCCTACCCGCAAGGATTCCGCTTATCGGTTGCGGGGCCCATCCGGCCGATGTAAACGAGGTTTCGTGCGTCACTACAGACCGTACTGGCGCCCCCTACGAGGCACGGCGCGCGCTACTCGAGTGGCGATCTTGAAACCCGCGCCCCCACTCCCGGAGGCTTCACTGAGCAGGGCTGGCCTCGGCCGAGGTGGACCTGTCAGGGGGCGCCACCTGGCGGAGGAGCGAGGAAAGGCTTGACTTCGGCCGCGGTGGACCCGTCTCCGGGTGCCACCTGGCGAAGGAGCAGGAAGGCCTGGCTCGACCTCGGCGGAGGTGGACTCGTCTCCGGGTGCCACCTGGAGAGGGAGCAAGGGGTCGCCAGCTTCGGCCGAGGTGAACCCCTCCTAGGAGGACACCTGGCAGAGCGGCAGAGAGGTGCTCGACTTCGACCGAGGTGGACCCGTCTCCAGGCGCCACCTGGCGAAGGAGCAGGAGGGCCCGGCTCGACCTCGACGGAGGTGGACCCGTCCCCGGGTGCCACCTGGCGAGGGAGCGAGGGGCCGCCAGCTTCGGCCGAGGTGGACCCCTCCTGGGTGGACACCTGGCGGAGCGGCAGAGAGGTGCTCGGCTTCGGCCAAGATGGACTCGTCTCCGGGCGCCACCTGGCGAAGGAGCAGGAGGGCCCGGCTCGACCTCGACAGAGGTTGACCCGTCTCCGGGTGCCACCTGGCGAGGGAGCAAGGGGCCGCCAGCTTCGGCCGAGGTGGACCCCTCCTGGGAGGACACCTGGCGAAGCGGCAGAGAGGTGCTCGACTTCGGCCGAGGTGGACCCGTCTCCGGGCGCCACCTGGCGAAGGAGCAGGAGGGCTCGGCTTGACCTCGGCGGAGGTGGACCCGTCCCCGGGTGCCACCTGGCGAGAAAGCGAGGGGCCGCCAGCTTCGGCCGAGGTGGACCCCTCCTGGGTGAACACCTGGCGGAGCGACAGAGAGGTGCTCGACTTCGGCCGAGGTGGACCCGTCTCCGGGCGCCACCTGGCGAAGGAGCAGGAGGGTCCGGCTCGACCTCGGCGGAGGTGGACTCGTCTCCGGGTGCCACCTGGCGAGGGAGCGAGGGGCCGCCAGCTTCGGCCAAGGTGGACCCCTCCTAGGTGGACACCTGGCGGAGCGGCGGAGAGGTGCTCGACTTCGGCCGAAGTGGACCCATCTCCGGGCACCACCTGGCGAAGGAGCAGGAGGGCCCGGTTCGACCTCGGCGGAGGTGGACCCGTCTCCGGGTGCCACCTGGCGAGGGAGCAAGGGGCCGCCAGCTTCGGCCGAGGTGGACCCCTCCTGGGTGGACACCTGGCGGAGCGGCAAAGAGGTGCTCGACTTCGGCCGAGGTGGACCCGTCTCCGGGTGCCACCTAGCGAAGGAGCAGGAGGGCCCGGCTCGACCTCGACGGAGGTGGACCCATCTCCGGGTGCCACCTGGCGAGGGAGCAAGGGGCTGCCAGCTTCGGCCGAGGTGGACCCCTCCTGGGTGGACACCTGGCGAAGCGGCAGAGAGGTGCTCGACTTCGGCCGAGGTGGACCCGTCTCCGGGCGCCACCTGGCGAAGGAGCAGGAGGGCCCGGCTCGACCTCGGCGGAGGTGGACCCGTCTCCGGGTGCCACCTGGAGAGGGAGCAAGGGGCCGCCAGCCTCAGCCGAGGTGGTCCCCTCTTGGGTGGATACCTGGCGGAGCGGCAGAGAGGTGCTCGACTTCGGCCGAGGTGAACCCGTCTCCGGGCGCCACCTGGCGAAGGAGCAGGAGGGCTCGGCTCGACCTCGGCGGAGGTGGACCCGTCTCCGGGTGCCACCTGGCGAGGGAGCAAGGGGCCGCAAGCTTCGGCCGAGGTGGACCCCTCCTGGGTGGATACCTAGCAGAGCAGCAGAGAGGTGCTCGACATCGGCCGAGGTGGACCCGTCTCCGGGCGCCACCTGGCGAACGAGCAAGAATACTTTTTCCCGAACTGGGGCCCCCGCTCTCTCTTTTTTTAAAAAAAAATTACGTGGTACTGACCACGTCTGGTTGGACCTGACACGCGCGCCACGTCAGCGTAGTAGCCATATCAATAATAAACACCAATTCATAGATTCAAACATATTAGAAGCTTAAGATTTGGAGAACTGAGATAATTTGATGCCACATGCCTCTTTTTTTTGTTAACCTTCTCAACTTAGCTATCACCAGCTCCATAAGAGCGATCATGTGGATGACATATATGAGCATCTAGACAGGGCCTAACAGACTTTATTGAAAATTCACACCATATTGGATGTTAACATAAAATTTCGAACTTTCAGTGCCTAGCCTACCCTAGGTGGATACTTGTTCCTCTTTTTTTTTTTTTTTTTTTTTTTTTTTTTTTTTTTTTTTGAGAAAATGGAACTTATGCCTTTTTAAATTTGATCTAGATGATTGGCCCTTAACTGAGAATTTACTGCTCAGCTGTCCTGACAAGTAGTAACTAAAAGCAATGGGAAATCATTTTGCTTCAAGTAGCATATACTATGAGTTAAAATCTCCCTAATATCTGGATGTGGAAATAGAATTACCAACCTGTTGTTGAATATGTACACCAATATCTCCAAGTATGATATGTCCATTTGCATCCCTTGCATGTGTCTTCTGGAGCAAATTCTGCAACATCATAGGGATTTGTTTAAAGTATAAACTGAAAATTCCATTATATCAAAGATTTCTGACATAAGACAGATAAAGGATCTAAAACCTCTTTTAGTTCAATATACTAGAAGCACCTTAAATTTTAGCCAAGAAAATCAAACAGAGGCTGTCAGGAATTTCCATTGCCATGGCCTTTTTTATCTAAATTTTAAACTCCACTGCTTATTTAATTGCAGATGGTGGTGGCTAAGCATATTAAAGTATCATACCATGCATTGTGACATAAGTAGTTATCTCATAACCACTGATCCTGCCCAGAATTTGCAGTAAATGCAATGCAACTATAATGTGCTAACACTACATGCAACAGTAGGTTTTAGCTTAAAAATCAAATATTGAAATTTAAAGAAATTAAAGATGTTAACTCACAACGTCAACTTGTCAAAATGACTAATGACTGCAAATAAAATATGTAACTCACTTGGCCAGCCCCCTCGGCCACACAAACCACAGCTGATCTCTTTGTCTCAATGAGATACTTTAGATGGCTCAAAACACCATTTGGACCATGTAGATTAAATGATACCTTCAAATAGAAAGAAAATCAGGCTGTTGTCATAAAAAGAAATCTCAGTTCAATAGGAAACATTTTGCTTTTCTAGCATACATACCTCTGGGATCAAACATATATCAACTTGTCCACTGGCTAGTGATGCATGCATAGCAATAAATCCACTGCTTCGACCCATCAATTTCACAATACCAATACCATGGTATGCACTATGTGCCTGCAACTAAATTTAGAGTTAATTGAAAAAATACAACAATTTGATGATGGAAATGCAATATAAATCAAGGAATTTGGCAGGAGATTGTAAGTTGTCAAAGTGCTTATTGACAAAACACAGATAATTTGGATGACAATAGTGAATATCAAAATAATCAAAAAAAAGAAAAAAAAAACAATTGACACCATATTGGACCTCAATATATGCAGAATTTATAGCTCTCTGTGCTTCTTCAACAGCTGTGTCAAAGCCAAAGGTCTTGTCCATCAGTAGAATATCATTATCAATAGTTTTAGGGACACCAACAACAGCTACTCTCATCCATCTCCTTCGACACTGCACAATCAAACTAACATATAGGAAGCTCTGGCAGGTGTACACGTAATGGCAAATCATTTACATACCAGAGATGTCAAGGCATCACCCAAAAATAAAAAAGCAGAACTTTTTAGAATCAATTGTTTAGATTGTGTCAGAAAGAGTAACTCTCATCCATCTCTTACAGCACTGCAAAATCAAAGTTCCTACAGTAAAGCTCTCATTGCAGGGATGTCAACAGAGGCAAAATCACTTACATGAAATGATACTACATGTGAAAAAAAATAAAAAGAAACAAATGTTGCCAACAGAATGTTTTAGAAACGATTTGTTAGGCCTTGTCATAAAGACTATATCAAGTAAATTGGACCAAGAAATAAGGTACAAGGCTATCAAGACAAGCCCAAACCATTATCAGATACACCTCAAAAGTTGGAAAATGAAAAACAATGAATTGCCAACTTCAAAGTGCCAATAAAAGTTAAGCAAATAAAATAATCATTCTAAAAATGAACATCAACATATTGTAAAACATCAAAATATATACATTTTAGCAAAACTCCCATACATCTAGAATGACAGATAAACAAGCACACAATCACATGGAAGACAAGCATGCACGTGTGCACATGCACACATGCACGCATGCACATGCATGCACGCACGCGCGCGCACGCACACACAGAATATTTGAGAAGCTTGTCTCTAACAGATTAACAAAAATGCAGATCAACAACCTCCTCATGTATTGCATTAGCACCAGCATGCGTCCCATTTCCACCCAAAACAAATAGCATGTTGATGTTTCGTTCCTGACATCAGGGTGAAAGATCTATTCAGAATATTTATGCAAGACATCATGGGATTCAGGATACAAGTCAAAACACTAGCAATGAAATAAAATGAACAAGGCATTAAATCCTGCCGTGTGACAGAAACCAGAATCATACCTGCATGCTATCAACAATCTCCTTGACACTAGGACCTCCTCTAGCAACTCCCAGTATGCTTCCTCCACCAAGGTGAATGTTTTGTACCACCCTTCGTGAAAGCTGCAAACAAAATTGCCTGCTGTATGGTAAATGTAGAATACTGTATTGAAAATCCATCAAGAACTTCTGCCAGCAATTTTGCAACAGAAAAAAGTTCTGCAGCATGATTACATAAATTGAAGCAAAGAACATACCGATATTTCAGGTACTCCCTTCAAAAACCCTCGATAACCAAATGGTACACCAGCAATCTTTTTCACACCATACATTTCAAGTGTGATAACTATCTGCATCAGAAAATAAACATGATAATATATTTAGAAATTAGGACTTGCATATATCATGACAGAAATGAACAATTAAATATTTTGGATGAAGATAATTTTAGATGGACGTTTCTCAATAATATCAAATCCTTTCACTAGCCTTGGTAACTTCAATTGTAGAGTTTCATACATAGCAGTTCTCTTTCGACCACCATTTGTCTATGACTACCATGAGTTTGAGGGGTGTACTGTGTGTGCAGACCCTCCATGAATTACCTATGTTTTCTAAATAATTTCATTGTATTCACACCACCACAAAGGACATACCCATTATATAAAATATACGGATAGTCTTTGGAAATGTTACTGTGGAAACATAGAATGAAAAGATGATAAGGTTGGCTGTATAGGCTAGTCCTGAGAAAAGCTGGCCAACAAGAACTAAGGTAACTGAAGCATATAGACCAGCCAAGTTAACTAACAAACATCTAAACTGGACAAATATGTATGGAGTGGAAATGTGATCCTAACAATAGAAGATAGGAAAGATTTGCATGTGAAATATCAAAAGAAATGGTTAAAAAAATTAGCTGACTCTTAAACTGTGTATTTTAAGAATGTAAAGTAGGTATGAGGATATACTGATATACAGCAGAAGCAGATGATCCTGAAGTTGCAAGAATAACAAGCAGCAATAACCAAGAATGTTTCTTTAGGGCCATAAAGAAACAAAGGTTATACAACATAATTTTTAAAGGATATTAACTCATAGAGAAACATCAAGTATGCAATTAGGGCAGCAGAATAGAACTTGTTGAGGAATAATCAAGAACTAAAAAAAGGAGTCCCAGTTCTTCATAAATCTGGAGGAAAGGAAGCCAAATTCAAAGATAAAAACCTTACACCTGATACATGAGGTAGGAACTACAAATAGTCAAGGAGATAAATATGGAGGAAAAACCATAGTCCAAAAGGAATACTAGTGTACTAGGTACCATACTGATTAGGTGGCTGGCTGGTAAAGGAACCAGTACAGGTTCAGCCTACCTTGTAATGAACAATGGAGATAGAGGCCTAATGAGGAATCAAAAGAAATGGGTACTCACAAAATAATGATTAGTGACTTTTCTAACAGCAAAAAGCAGCTACTCTGTGCTAATGTTATCTAAGATGGATTGTACAAAATAGTTAGGTTGAAGACCCCAAGGTTATACAAAAGTAAGGAAAGTACCAAAAAAAACAAGCAAAAGATTTTAGGTTAAGGTGACAAGAGTTCGGTATATGATATGTCAGTCAATAATAAAAATGTTTTTCTATCCCATAACTGGAGAAATCTGATGCAAAAATACAAAGATGAGGACAAGAAGTGAGAAGACATACAAGTTTGATGCACAATTCCAAACGAAATTAGTTACAAAGACATGATATCATGTCCTATTACAAACAACTAGCCAAAATACAAGGTCCATACAAAGAAAAAGGCAGTTGAGCCAGAGATGATGTAACTCACAAAAATTGCAAATAGAAATAAATTATAGGAGGTAAATCCAGCATATTTATGCCTATTTGACATGGAAGTTTTGCTGATGGTATGATAGATTGAAAGGTTTATGCTGCACTGTCCAATAGTGTAAAAGTGATTCAAACTGACATGTTTATTGGAGATCCATTCCTATATCCCAAAGCATATCCAGTGTCTAGAGAGATCAAACTATCAAAAAGCCCAAGAAACATTCCCAACTGAAATCTTCTTACACATTGATCATCAGTTAGGCAATCACGGCTACAACAATATTCCAACAATTAGATCAGATAGTGAGGATTTCATGTGGTATGACTTGCATGATTCATCAATAAAGATTTAACCATGATTCAAGATAACAATTCCAAGTTATGATACCTGGAAATTTTAAAAGACCAGGTGCTGGATTCAAATGCCTGACATAAAACCATATACATGCAATTAGATGGGCACACAAAAATGCACAAGATACGTGATTATAGCTGAATGTACTTATAGATTTTGCATATCAAGGATTCAAAACTGCCAGAACAGAGTGGTACAATTGGAACTGTACCATTTCAATGCAAAACAAGCACCGGTACAGGTGCAGGGAGCCTGAAACCATCCATACAAGCATGTACAAGCAATATCAATATTTACTGATGCATACTGACAGTACCATATGGACTGTTCCTGTTGGTACAAATGATTTTTCTTTTTTCTTTTTAGGTTCAGTAAATATCATCCCTAACAGTATTGTGTCAATACTGTGCTCTTCCAATGGAAAAAGGATTAAGGGTTCGGTGCCAATATTTAAAACCTTGCTAGATATAATCCATGTGCAGATTCAAATTAAGTATACTGCTACACATACGAGAGAAATATATATTCTACAACTACAGATAAACTAATATATTTCCTCTGGAACTTTTTGATTCAGAAGTTACTTGTGTGTATATATAATTCAGGCACTGCATATCGTAAGCAGTATCATCACTTAACATACTCTCAAGCTTAGGCACCAGCAGACACTGTGCAGTGGTTATCCAATAGCATGCAGACCTTCCTCTGGAACTTTTTGATTCAGAAGTTACTTGTGTGTATATATAATTCAGGCACTGCATATCGTAAGCAGTATCATCACTTAACATACTCTCAAGCTTAGGCACCAGCAGACACTGTGCAGTGGTTATCCAATAGCATGCAGACCTTGTTAATAGTCATTTATACTATTTAAGACAATTTAAGGCACATGGCTACAATCACATCTTTATACAAACATAGTCACTAAATCTGAAGATGAAAATAAACACTTCAGTTCCTCAAACTAGATCTTATTGGAAGCTTGCAGGCAACACATAATTGAAAAATCAGAATGTAAAGTCAAGTATGTGTTAGATTCTCTGAAAAGAACTGGCAGAAGTTTGATGAGACGTTTACACCAAAAATTTTATATAAATTAAATGTCACACCTGTAACTAAAAAAATACAAAAATTAGAATGTAAAATCAAGTATGCGTCTCTTTAAATTCAGTAATCTCCCCCCCACCCCACCCCCAAAAAAAAAAAAAAGAAGAGAGAGAGAGAGCTACGATTAATGATTTTGTATAATTAAAATAGGTAGGAACAGTTGTTATTGAATTATCCATTTGTATATTTCTTATATTTACCTGGCGAATAACATCATTGAGACCAGGACAAAGGCCTCCACAAGTAACGATTGCTGCATTTACTTCGTCTGGTTTGAAGTATATTTTCTCTCTTGGCCCTGCACGATGAACCCTGAAATCAATAAAAACAAATCCACCAGCTATTAATCAGGTGGAATCTTATCTGATAGAGCTACCATATAACAACATGACTGAATTAGAAAAAGATATAAAACAAAATGAGTGCGCACTTCAAGAATTTCATCGAAAGTACTGCTAATACTGGGATAAGATACATCAACAAGATATTAAAAGAAGTTTGACACTCTCCATTGATTCTGGCTTAGTCGTAACTTCTGATTTCTTGGAAGCTTCCAAAATTGTAGGTTCTCTTGTCAGTGTGAATGATCTTGTAATTGTATTCCCATGGTCCACCAAACAATGAAAGACCCATGATAAGCACATTACATTGCACAAATTATTTTATTTCAGTAACAAAAAAAAACTAGACAAATATGACAAACGGTTAATTCAGGGCCCTTCCAGTACTAAAAAAACTGTCAAAATGTGATTGATATTTCATGCCAAAAATGAGTTTTCTGATGGCCTGTCAACAGATCACATTTTTCAACCAAGTTCCAAAAATAACTCATCAAACTTTTATCAGTACAGATGACCTGAAAAGTACTGGTCTGTGACCAATCTTCCTTGGATTGTGATTCAATGTCGAAGGCTGCCCTGCATAAATAAAGGATTGCCAGAATTGGCACAAATGCCCTGGATATGCACTTGAACAAAAATTGAGAAGTCATAATACCACTGTGGCCTGTAGCGTGAGTTGGCGCCGGACTGGGTCCCCTGAACTGCAGAATCCCGACACTTCCGGACCTGCAAAAATAAAGTTAGAGACCCGGGCCGGGGATCCCGGCGGGAGCACTCCGACGGTCAAGTTAAAGAGCGGTAAAGTGGAACAGATCCACTAAGGCAGAAACCTGCTGGGTTTCCGTTCTTAGGGGAATCTTAGATGAGAAGAAGAATGAAAATAAGAGAGAGAGAAGGGTGTTCTAATTCTTGCAACCAAACTTATTGGACTCAGTCCTGCGGATTCCTCCGGAGCCTCTGGCTCAGGATCGCCCTTCTTCTTCTTACGGGACCGCTTGTCCTCCCGATTCCTTGCCCCGGTCTTCCTTTTTAGGCCGCCGATCCATGCCTCTGTCCGCGCCTCGATCCCCAGGGGGCTCTGGAGGTCAGCGACCGTCCCCCCGTCCCCCTTACGGTCGGGAGTTAAGTGGTGGACCGGTCTCGTCAGCCATGCCATCATGAGAGGGGAAACTTGGCGGGATACCGATCCTTGTGAAGACGCTCTCGGGCCTGAGGCGTTGACCGTGGCCCTCCCTTTCTAGGTCGCTGGGCTACCGGATGCTGGGTTCGGTGCCTTGGGAAGGATTCCCTTTCCAAACTGGTGCCAACGAGATTCCGCGCGCCATCGCAGGCCTAGAGACACCGTACCAGGTGCGCCGCCTGCGCACACTGTCTTCAGCAGTTTCCTCGGGGCTCGCACCCTCGGTCCTTCCGTCTTCCGCAGAAAGGGCCGGCTTCAGAGAGGTGGGCCCATCTGGGGGCGCCACCTGGTGAAGGAGTAGAGGCAGGGCCACTCCAGCCGAGGTGGATCCCGCCTAGATCGACACCCGGCGGAGTGGCAGAGGCCAGCTCGACCTCGGCCGAGATAGACCCATCTGGGGGCGTCACCTGGCAAGAGAGCGGGGAGAACTTGACTCGACCTCGACCGTGGGCCCATCTTGGGGTGCCACCTGGTGAAGGAGCAGAGACAGGGCTACTCTGGCCGAGGTGGATCCCGCCTGGATCGACACCTAGCGGAGTGGCAAAGGCCAGCTCGACCTCGACCGAGGTGGATTTATCTAGGGGCGCCACCTGGCGAGGGAGTGGGGAGAGCCTAGCTTGACTTCGACGAGATGGGCCCATTTGGGGGCACCACCTAGCGAAGGAGCAGAGGCAGGGCCACTCCAACCGAGGTGGATCCTGCCTGGATCTACCTGCGAAGTGGCAGAGACCAGCTCAACCTCGACCAAGGTGGACCCATCTGGGGGCGCCACCTGGCGAGGGAGCGAGGAGAGCCTAGCTCAACTTCGGCGAGGTGGACCCATCTGGGGATGCCACCTGGCGAAGGAGCAGAGACAGGGCCACTCTGCCGAGGTGGATCCTGCCTGGATCGACACCTGGCGGAGTGGCAGAGGCTAGCTCGACCTCGACCGAGGTGGACCCATCTGGAGGTGCCACCTGGCGAGGGAGCGGGGAGAGCCTGGCTCGACTTCGACGAGGTGGGCCCATCTGGGGGCGCCACCTGGCGAAGGAGCAGAAGCAGGGCCACTCCGGTCGAGGTAGATCCGGCCTGGATCGACACCTGGCGGAGTGGCAGAGGCCGGCTCAACTTCGTCGAGGTGGACCCATCTGGGAGCGCCACCTAGCGAGGGAGCGGGGAGAGCCTAGCTCGACTTCGCCGAGGTGGGCCCATCTGAGGGCGCCACCTGGCGAAGGAGCAGAGGCAGGGCCACTCCGGCCGAGATGGATCCCACCTGGATCGACACCTGGCGGAGTGGCAGACGCCAGCTTGACCTCGATCGAGGTGGACCATCTGGGGGCGCCACCTAGCGAGGGAGCGGGGAGAGCCTGGCTCGACTTCGACGAGGTGGGCCTATCTGGGGGCGCCACCTGGCGAATGAGCAGAGGCAGGGCCACTCCAGCCGAGGTGGATCCCGCCTGGATCGACACATGGCCGAGTGGCAGAGGCTAGCTCGACCTCGATCGAGGTGGACCCATCTGGGGGTGCCACCTGGCGAGGTTGCGGGGAGAGTCTGGCTCGACTTCGGCAAGGTGGACCCATCTAAGGGTGCCACCTGGCGAAGGAGCAGAGGTAGGGCCACTCCGGCAGAGGTGAATCCCGCGTGGATCGGCACCTGGTGGACCGGCAGAGACCAGCTCGACCTCGGCCGAGATGGACCCATCTGGGTGCGCCACCTGGCGAGGGAGCGGGGAGAGCCTGACTCGACTTTGGCGAAGTGGGCCCATCTGGGGGCGCCACCTAGCGAAGGAGCAGAGGCAGGGCCACTCCGACCGAGGTGGATCCCACCTGGATCGACACCTGGTGGAGTGGCAGAGGTGCCGAGCTCGGCTCTACCGCTGAACAAGCCACCTGGCGGGAGAGTCCGGAGATGGTGCCATGCGGTGCCACATGGCGGCCAGCTGGATCTTATGCACACTCCACGTCAGCGATGTTGCCATATCAGTTGCCCCCCACTCCCAAGTCCCATCGGAGCACCGCTGCAGGGACGTGGGAGGACAAAAATCCTGCATAATAAATACTGGGATCGCTGTCGATCCACTCATCATGCCCGAGGTCCAATATGTATGCACCACGTCAGCATGTTCAGTAGGTTATAACTACGCTGTGCTAGGCTCGAGACAGTTTTCAGCAAACCGAAGTGTCTTCGTCGGGTGCCTTCCCATGTGGCGCTCATCCGATGGTGTTGGCGAAAAAGGAGTTGTACGACCGCTGTTGATGGGTTTGAAAAGAGAGGAGACTTTCCGGAAACGAGGTCTTTTGGCTTTCTTGCACCTCGCCAGCGGTTGCAGCGATCCTTCTTCTCTCGGATCGCCATTCTTCCGCCACAATATCCCGGTGAGTGCTCTGCGACCCGGTCTCCTCCGTCTGCTTCCCCTTCACCTTCACCTAATCCTTCATCTGCTCCTTCCTCGTCCTGATGGCCCTTCATCACCACTTCTCTTCTAACCCGGACGAGGCCGGTCCTTCCCAGCTGAGGACTCCATCCCCTTCCTCTTCAAAGGACGACCTTCCCGTCGACGTCCAGCAGCGGCTGTGGCTGGGCGGCATAACCATCGGTGTCCCTAGGGCTCCTCCTGTCTTTCCTGCTGTCCCTGTCTCTGCCCTTCCTGCTCCAGTGGTAGAGACTTCTTCTGGCCCCTCCGGCTTCGTCTCGACGATGACCAGAGATGACCTTTCCTAGATCCGGGATATGTATGGGGTCCCGAGCTCCATTCAGCTTTCAATCCCAGGGCCGAGGGATCGGGTGACTTCCAGCGGCCCTGACAGAATTGCCTTCTACGAAGACTTCCTTGCCGGAGGCCTTCGCTTTCCCCTTCATCCATTCTTTCTATCTTTCCTTAGCCACTTCCGTCTTGTTTCGGCCCAGTTGGCTCCCAATGCCATCAGGGTCATCTTCGTCTTCATAGTTTTTTGTCATTTCCATGGGTTCGTCGCCCGTTTCTTCTTGTTCAGGACCCTTTTCACTCTGAAACGGTACTCCACCGATGATGGTTGGTGGTACCTTTCGTCCCGGCCTAGGTGCCTCCGGTTCGACCTCCCCACATCGATCAAGGAATGGAAGAATCGGTTCTTTTTTGCTTTAGTCCGGGATGTCGACTGGGTCTGGAGTGAGCCGGATCGGTCCCCAAACCGAAATTCCCAGGTCGAGTCGGCAGATCAGGGGGTCTACTCCCAACTGCTGGGCGATGTAGTCCCTTCTCTTGACGTTCTGCTATCAGAGCAAAACTTGTTCGAGGCAGGGATCAGCCCAGTACGAACGATCGGTGGGCCTCCGCTCTTCTTTCTTCTTCCCTTTTTTTTTTTTTTGCTGGACTATCTGACGCTCTGGCCTCTCTTTTTCTCCAGGGATGAAGTTCTCCGTTGAAAGCTTGATGGAGGGGGCCCAGAAGAGGAACGCCCTCGAAGGGGCCTAGGAGGCTCTCCCGAAGCGGGCCCGAACGGAGACGGACCAGGGGCCCAGGCCCACTGCGGATTTTGCTGGGGCTAGGGCGACGAGTCTGGCTCCCAGGACACCTCAGCGGCAGACACCCGCCGCGGACATCATCGAGCTTGACGAGGCCGGGGAGGTGGGGCGATCGGCACCTCCCCTACTACTGCTGCACCAGTCGCCATGCCAGCGACGGCTGCGGCTATACTAAGGGTGGCGCCTTCAAATGCGGCTCCGCCCGGCGGGGAAACTCTAGCTCAGTCTCCCCCCGATCCTCAGCTGGCACCACCCGCCCTCCATGGGGGCTCCTCCGTCATCTGCGACCAAGGCCTCGCAAGAGAGATGATGGAGTTTGCAACGCGGCCCCAGGACCGCTGCCTGAGGGGTGGCCGAGACTACACGGAGGCCCTGCTCGGGACCCTTCCCATGCTCTTCACGGTAAGTATCTAGCTCCTCCATTTAATGTTCTAGTTGGGTCTTCTTGAACCCTCAATTCTCTCTGATGCAGATTGGGACCGACGTGCTGCTGCTTCGGGATTTTCTCTCCGCCTCAGCGAAGAAAGAGGCCGAGAAGGAGCGGAAGTTGAGCAAGTTGGCAACCGATGTAAAGGATCTCATGGACAAGGGCCAGGAGATGCGGGGGAGGAATGAGACCCTCCGGGAGGACCTAGCCCGTACCGATGGTCGGGTCAGGGAATTGGAGTCCTCTCTCTCCGAGGAGAGGATCTCGAGCCAGCGCCGGGCAGAAGAAGACGCGGCCGAGATTACTCGCCTCAGGGGGCAGTCCCGGTGACTAGAACGCCGAGTGGAGGAGGTTCTCAAAGAGTTGATGGCGGCCAATGACAAGACATCCTACATCAATGGGTTGCTGGCGGCCTCGCGGAAGGAGATGCAGGAGGCCGTACCGAAGTTCCGGGCCTCCGGAGAGTTCAAGAAGGAGATGCACAAACTCGCCGTGGACTCCTTCCTGAAAGGCTTCAAGGTCTGCCGGGGACAAGTGGCCGCCCAGTTTCCTGAGCTCGACCTGACCGGGATCGTCATTGGCGGGCCCAGGGGGCAGCCTCAGGGAAAGGAGCGGCACTGGGGGCCGCTGGCGAGGAGGCTCCCGGGCAGCCTTCTGAGGATGCGACCGGCGGCACGGAGGCCTCCCGGCCGGAGGAGGGTGCAGCAGCCGAGTGATTCCACTCCGTACTTTAGCATAGGTTTTTCTTTGGCTTGTTGTTGTCTTCTCCTTTTTCTGGGTCACCCGGTCTGTCGAGACCCTTCTTTTTGTAAGGAGTCTTTCACTTGGAAATGAAGATCTACTTTTCCTCCAGTGTTTCACCAAACTTCTCTCTTCTTCCTTTCTTCTTTCTTTTTTTTGTTTTACTTCCTGGTAGTGCTGTTGTAGTGTTGCCTGCCACCGGAGTCCGAAACCTATAGCTCCAGTTCGCAACTTGACTTGGATCCTTGGTCTGGAACAAAGTCCAGGGAGCCTCCAGACTCCGTGAAGGAATCCTAGTGCCTCTGGCTTGCACCTTGAGAATCTTTGGCGCTGGGACTTAAGTCACCGGGACATCCTCCGGATTGAACTCCGGGATCTCGTGGACTCCATGCCACCTTCCGGACTGAACTCTGGGGCTTGGAATTAGGTTCCGCTCAGCGCTCCAGACTGAACTCCGGGATTTCGTTGGGGAACTGGGTTCCGCGCCACCTTCCGGACTGAACTATGGTGCCTCGTGTCGGAATTGTGTTACGTTTGGCTTTCTGGACTGAACTTCGGGATCTCGTGACTCCGTGCCACCTTCCAAACTGAACTCTAGGGCCTGGAACTGGGTTCTGCTCGGCGCTTCAGACTGAACTCCAGGATTTCGTGGGGGAACTAGGTTCCGCGCCACCTTCCGGACTGAACTCCGGCGCCTCATGTCGGAACTGTGTTTCGTTCGGCTTTCCAGACTGAACTCCGGGATTTTGCGCTTCTCGCGGACCGCTTTGCGGGATCTTCGCCTCGCCTTCGTTCGCCAGACTTAAGGCCGAGCGGCGTTGGTCCTACGAGACAGAAACAAACATTGCACAAAGAAAGAGTTTCATTATTAATATTCAAGGAATCTTACATCATTGGTAATACATCCTCAGGTTTGCGGCATTCCAGGTCCGCGAAAATCGATCTCCGCCGAGCTCGGCAAGATAATAAGCGCCGTGAGGGAGTGCTTCGACCACCTGATAGGGACCTTCCCAGTTCGGAGAGAGCTTCCCGCATTCCCGAGGTTGGGAAGCCTCGATGCGGTGCAACACTAAATCCCCCGGGCGAAAGACTTTCGGCCTTACCTTGGAGTTGTAGTACCTAGCCACCCATTGCCGGTAGGCCGCCATCCGAAATCGTGCCTTGTCCCTTGTTTCCTTGAGGAGATCCATGTTGAGCAGCAGCCGCGCTGGATTCTAGCTTCATCATACTGTTCCACGAGCAGTGTCGGCAGGCTAAGATCCACCGGGATTACCGCCTTTGACCCAAAGACAAGGTTGAAGGGAGTTTCGTCTGTGGCCGTCCTTGGGGTTGTATGGTACGCCTACAGAATGCTGAAAAGTTCTTCAACCCATCTCCCTTTAGCCTGGTCTAGCCTGTCCAGAGCCCTTGCAGGATGGTCCGGTTGGTTACTTCGACTTCCCCGTTGGTCTGTGGATGCGCCATCGAGGTGAAGCGATGATGAATTCCGAGGTCGTTGCAGAACTCCTCAAATTCCCGACAGTCGAACTGACGTTCGTTGTCGGTGATGATAGAGCGCGAAGTCCGAAGCGGCACACGATCGACTTCCAAAGGAACTTACTAACATTTGCCTCCGTGATCCGGGCCAATGGCTCGACCTCGACCCACTTCATGAAGTAGTCGATGGCGACAATCAAGAACTTACATTGCCCGGACGCGGGAGGAAAGGGGCCAAGGAGGTCCATGCCTCACTGGGCAAAAGGCCAGGGGGCAGAGAGTTGGGAGAGCGGCGCAGCCGGCTGGCATTGCACGACGGCATGACGTTGGCAGCGGTCACACCTCTTGACGAATTGGCTGCGTCCTCCCTCATCATCTCCCAGTAGTATCCTTGATGGAGAGCTTTGTACGCCAAAGTCCTGCCCCCCACATGGTTCTCGCAGAGGCCCTCGTGAATTTCCTGAAGCACGAGTGCAGCCTCCGCGGGCCTCAAACACTTGAGGAGTGGGTAGGAAAATGACCTCCGATAGAGCAGCCCGTCCATCAGCACGAAGTGCGCGGCCTTCCTCTTGATGAGACTGGCCTCTGTTCGATCTTCAAGCAAGGTGCCGTTAGTGATGTACCTGACGTACTTGTCCATCCAGCTGGGCTCCGGGGTAACCTGCTGGATTTCTCTGGGGATCTCATAGCTCGGAGCCTAGAGATGCTCGATGTAGGCGCGACCCAACGATGAGTCCGATAGGATTGCTAGGCGAGAGAGGGCGTCTGCACGAGCGTTCTCACCACGCGGGATGTGGGAGATGCTGAAGCGCTTGAAGCCCGCCGAGCTCGCACACACCAATTCCAGATATTTCAACATCTGAGGATCCCGCGCTTCATACTCGCCCGAAACTTGTCCGGCGATCAACTGGGAGTCGGTGAAGACCCTTAGGCTGGTCACACCGAGTTCGCGGGAAACTCTCAGCCTCGCGAGGAGCACTTCATATTCCGCCTGGTTGTTGATGGTAGCAAACTGGAGGCAGAGCGTGCATTCAGCTACGACTCTCTCGTTGTTGGCGAGGATGAGCCCGGCCCCGCTTCCACCGGAATTAGAGGCTCCATCCACATGCAAGACCCATATGTCCTCCTCCGGCTCGGACCCTGGTTGTTGACTCTGGGGGCTCTCTTCCGTCCCCTCGCCCAAGCCTGCGCACTCAACTAGAAAGTCAGCCAGTACCTGCGCCTTCATAGCTGACCGGGTCGATAGGCGATGTCGAACTCACTGAGCTTCAATGCCCACTTCGCCAGGTGACCAAATGTGTCAGGTCGCTGAGCACGGCCTTCAACGGTTGATCCGTCAGGATCGCAATGGGGTGTGCTTGGAAATAAGGCCGGAGGCGCTGGGCAGACATTATTAGCGCAAAATTCAACTTTTCGGATTGAGAGTACCTGAGCTCCGCAACGCGGAGGAGCTTGCTTGTATAGTACACAGGTCTCTGGATTCCCTTGTCGTCCGTCCGGACTAAGACCGAGCTGACGGCCTCCGGAGTGACCGCCAGATACAGGAGGAGCTCTTTCCCCTCCTCTGGCCGGGAGTAGTGGCAGTGACGCCAAGGTCTTCTTCAGCTCCTCGAACGCCTCCTGGCACTTCTTCATCCAGGAGAAGTCGTGCATCTTCCTCAGTACCTTGAAGAAGGGCTGGCAACGATCGGCGGATCGCGAGATAAAATGACTCAGGGCCGCCACCCGGCCAGTGAGCTGCTGGACTTGCTTCTTGGAGGTGGACGACTCCATGTCAAGGATCGCCTGAACCTTATTCGGGTTGGCTTCAATCCCTCTTTGACCGCCAGATACAGGAGGAGCTCTTCCCCCTCCTCTGGCTGGGAGAGCAGTGGCGATGACGCCAAGGTCTTCTTCAGCTCCTCGAACGCCTCCTAGCACTTCTTCGTCCAGGAGAAGTCGTGCATCTTCCTCAATACCTTGAAGAAGGACTGGCAACGATCGGCGGATCGCGAGATAAAACGACTCAGGGCTGCCACTTGGCCGGTGAGCTGCTGGACTTGCTTCTTGGAGGTGGGCGGCTCCATGTCATGGATCGCCTGAACCTTCTCCGGGTTGGCTTCAATCCCTCTTTGGGTCACCATGAAGCCGAGGAACTTCCCCGCCGCCACACCGAAGGCGCACTTCGCCGGGTTCAGTTTCATTTGGTGGAGGCGGAGGTTGCGGAAGGTTTCTTCCAGGTCGTCGACGTGGTCTGAGGTCGGCTTGCTCATCACCAGCATGTCGTCCATGTACACCTGCATGTTACGGCCAATTTGGTCCTTGAAGATCTTGTTGACCAACCGCTGATACATGGTGCCAGCATTTTTCAGGCCAAAGGGCATTATCTTGTAGCAATAGGTCCCGCGGTCCGTGATGAAGGCAATGTACTCCTCATCTTCGGGTGCATCCTGATCTGGTTGTACCCGAGAAGGCATCCATGAAGGATAGGAGGCGGTGGCCTGACGTGGTGTCCACAAGCTGATCGATCTTCGGGAGGGAGAAGCTGTCTTTTGGGCAAGCTCGATTGAGATCAGTGTAGTCCACGCAGATCCTCCACTTGCTGTTGTTCTTTTTCACCATCACCATGTTCGCTAGCCAACTGGGATTGTGTACCTCCCGTACGAAGCCGGCGTTGAGAAGTTTTTCCACCTTCTCATTGATCGCCTTCTGCCTTTCTGCAGCAAAGCTCCTCTTCTTCTGCCTCACTGGACGGTACTTCGGATCGATCTTCAGCTGGTGGGTGATGACCTCCGGGAAAATACCCGGCATGTCTGCTGCGGACCAGGCGAATACATCCGCGTTCGCTCGGAGGAAGTCCAGTAAGCGAACCCACTCGTCTTCTGGAACTTGGGCTCCTATCTGCACCGTTTTCTGCGGGTCCGAGCCAAGGGGGTATGTCAACAATCGCTCCACCGGGCCGCCTTTGGGATCCTGCGCTCTCTGCTCGAGGTCGTCGACGTCAGATTCGAGCTCAGCACTCCGAGCGCCCGGGACGGCCTGCATGCAATGCTGGACGGGCTGAACTGCCCCCCTCATCTCTCCTACTCTGAAAATAGTGGGAAACTGCACCAACAATCTTCAAGTGGAGATGACTGCGTCAAGTTGGTTGAGCCCTGGACGGCCCAAAATGGCATTGTATGGCGATGGGAGTCGGACAACGGTGAAGGTCATCAAAACCATGCTCTGCCGGGATGGGGTTCCGGCGGTAACAGGGAAAGTGATCTCCTCCTCGACCTCCACAGAATCTCCGGTGAAACCCACGAGAGGGGTGTGCACCAGCCTTAATTGATCATGAGAGAGATTCATCCAGGAGAAAGCATCGTAAAAAAATACGTCGGTAGAGCTCCCACTATCAACCATGACCCGATGTACAGGATGCTTAGTAATGGTCATTTCGACCACCACTGCATCATTATTTATATTTTTATTTTCACCTCCTTTCCCTTTTCAAAGGGGAGTACATCTCCCAAATTTTCTCCCTCCCGGGCTCTCTTCGACGCGCGCCCTATCCCCCAAGAAATCATACCCATGGGCTTCTCCATGGGACGGTTGTCGACTGCAGGGACTGGGGGAAGGGCCGCGAGCGGCTGGTCTTCCACCGAGGCTCCTCTTCCCATGAACTTCTTGAGATAGCCCCTCTTGATCAGGTCCTCGATCTCCCGTTTCAGATTACGGCACTCCTCTGTGTCGTGGCCGTGGTTGCGATGGAACTGGCAGTACTTCATCATGTCGTGACGGTTCTTCAGGTTCTGAGGAGGTCGGCGGACGTAACCTTCGCCCTCGATCTCCATGAGGATCTTTGTCCTGGGAGCAAGGAGGAAAGTAAAGGCCCGCTCCAGAGCGGGACCATTCTTGGATTTCAGCCCCGCTCGGAAGTCCGCGGGCAGTCCAGGCCTGCAAGCCCCCTAAACATCCTTGGAGGCTGGCTTCTTTGAAGGCTTTCCATCCATCTCTCTCCTGGTACGATTGGCCTTCTCAACCCAGATGTACTTGTGGGCGTGGAGGAGCTCGGAGTACGTCTTGGATGGTTTGTTGTCCAACAAGTACGTCAGACGGGAGGTCTTGAGCCCTCGCTTTAATGCCAGCATGGCGACTGGCTCGTCCAAGCTGTAAATCTCTAGGATGGCAGTCTTGAAGCGGGTTACATAGTCCCGCAGGAGCTCCTGGTCTTGTTGGCGGATGGAAAAGAGGTTGTCCACCTCTCTTGGCACCTTTCAACAAGCGTCGAAGTATGCCACAAACTTACCTTCCAACTACTGGAAGGAGTTGATAGATTCAGGCTCGAGACGGGTGAACCAAACTCGAGCAACCTTCCGAAGGGTAGCCAGGAAGGCAATGCATAGAAGGGCGTCTGTCGCCCCCTGGACTCTCATGAGAGCCTTATAGCTCTCCAGATGGTCCAGGAGATCGGTGGTTCCGTCGTAAGGATCCACCTGAGGCATACGGAACCGGTTTGGAATCGGTTCCTCTTGGATCTCCCAGGAGAAGGGGGGTCGGGCATTATAGCCCACCGGCTCGCTAGGGGAGCCCTGCATGTTGGCAAACCGGCGGGAAAGCTCCGCCAACTTGCATTCTTGCTCTTCCATGCGCCTTTTAGCTAGACGCCTGATGGCCTCGTCAGTGGAACCTTCCACTGAGGCCGCTGGAGAAGGTGCCGACGGATCGTAGCGAGGGGCCTTCCCTCGGCGACGCTTACTGCGCTTGGCAACATCATCGTTATCCGCCGGGGATCGGCTCTCGTGGTCCGCCGACCCAGGATGGTTCCTCTTCGCAGGGGTCTGGTGACTCCTGCGAGGAATGGTCGATGCCCGTGGGTGGGACGGCCTGCCCTGGATAGAGCGCGGGCTTCTGCGGGGGTCCCTGGCTAAGGCTGGGTCACCAGGGAGCGCTGCTGATGCTGCAGCTGCCTCACGGCCGTGGCCAGTGTCTACAATTATTGAACAATGGCAGCATATTGACCGTCCGTCAAGGGCAGCTGAGGAGGCAAAACGGGAGTAAGGAGTTCCCTTTCCGGGATATGGGGGCCCGGGGGAAAGGGAACTTCCCCCGCCCGACTGGTGGAGGCTTCACGTCCGCGTGTCACCACCATACTTGGAACCGAGCTTCTCTCAAGCTCGAGGGGGGCTTACTCGTCTAGGGGCCTCGTCCCCCTACCTGGCACGCCAATCTGTTGCCGACCTTACCGTTGTGGCCTACAGCAATGAGTTGGCGCCGGACTGGGTCCCTTGAATTGCGGAATCCCGACACTTCCGGACCTGCAAAAATAAAGTTAGAGACCCGAGCCGGGGATCCCGACGGGAGCACTCCGATGGTCAAGTTAGAGAGCGGTAAAGTAGAACAGATCCACTAAGGCGAAAACCTGCTAGGTTTCCTTTCTTAAGGGAATCTTAGATGAGAAGAAGAATGAGAACGAGAGAGAGAAGGGTGTTCTGATTCCTGCAACCGAACTTGTTGGACTCGGTCCTGCGGATTCCTCCGGAGCCTCTGGCTCAGGATCGCTCCTTACGGGACCGCTTGTCCTCTCGATTCCTTGCCCCGCTTCTTGCCCCCGGTCTTCCTTTTAAGGTCGTCGATCCATGCCTCCGTCTGCGCCTCGATCCCCCAGGGGGGCTCTGGAGGTCAGCGACGTCCCCCCGTCCCCCTTACGATCGGGAGTTAAGTGGTGGACCGGTCTCGTCAGCCATGCCGTCATGAGAGGGGAAACTTGGCGGGATACCGATCCTTGTGAAGATGCCCTCGAGCCTGAGGCGTTGATCGTGGCCCTCCCTTTCTAGGTCGCTGGGCTACCGGACACTGTGTTCGGTGCCTTGGGCAGGATTCCCTTTCCAAACTAGTGCCAACAAGGTTCTGCGCGCCATCGCAGGCCTAGAGACACCGTACCGGGTGCGCCGCCTGCGCGCACCATCTTCAGCAGTTTCCTCGGGGCTCGCACCCCAGTCCTTCCATCTTCCACAGAAAGGGCCGGCTTCGGCGAGGTGGGCCCATCTGGGGATGCCACCTGGCGAAGGAGCAGAGGCAGGGCCACTCCGACCGAGGTGGATCCCGCCTAGATCGACACCTGGCATAGTGGCAGAGACTAACTTGACCTCGACCGAGGTGGACCCATCTGGGGACGCCACCTGGCGAGCGAGCGGGGAGAGCCTGGCTCGACCTCGACCGAGGTTGGCCCATCTGGGGGCGCCACCTGGCGAAAGAGCAAAGGCAGGGCCACTCCGGCCAAGATGAATCCCGCTTGGATCGACACCTGGCGGAGTGGCAGAGGCCAGCTCGACCTCGACCGAGGTGGACCCATCTTGGGGCACCACCTGGCGAAGGAGCGGGGAGAGCCTGGCTCGACTTCAGCGAGGTGGGCCCATCTGGGGGCGCCACCTGGCGAAGGAGCAGAGGCAGGGCTACTCCGGTCGAGGTGGATCCCGCCTGGATCGACACCTAACGAAGTGGCAGAGGCTAGCTCGACTTTGATCGAGGTGGACCCATCTGGGGGCGCCACCTGGCGAGGGAGCGGGGAGAGCCTGGCTCGACTTCGACGAGGTGGATCTATCTGAGGGTGCCACCTGGCGAAGGAGCAGAGGCAAGACCACTCCGACCGAGATGGATCCTGCCTGGATCGACACCTGGCGGAGTGGCAGAGGCCAGCTCGACCTCGGTCGAGGTGGACCCATCTGGGGCGCCACCTGGCGAGGGAGCAGAGAGAACCTGGCTCGACTTCGGCAAGATGGGCCCATCTGGGGGTGCCACCTGGCGAAGGAGCAGAGGCAGGGCCACTCCGACCGAGGTGGATCTTGCTTGGATCGACACCTGGCGGAGTGGCAGAGGCCAGCTCGACCTTGGCCGAGGTGGACCGATCTGGGGGCGCCACCTGGCGAGGGAGCGAGGAGAGCCTGGCTTGACTTCGCCGAGGTGTGCCCATCTGGGGGCGCCACCTGGCGAAGAAGCAGAGGCAGGGCCACTCCGACCGAGGTGGATCCCGCCTGGATCGACACCTGGCGGAGTGGCAGAGGCCAGCTCGACCTCGCCATGGTGGACCCATCTGGGGGCGCCACCTGGCGAGGGAGCGGGGAGAGCCTGGCTCGACTTCGGCAAGGTGGACCCATCTGGGGGCGCCACCTGGCGAAGGAGCAGAGGCAGGGCCACTCCGGCCGAGGTGGATCCCGCCTGGATCGAACCTGGCGGAGTGGCAGAGGCCAACTCGACCTCGACCGAGGTGGACCCATCTGGGAGCGCCACCTGGCGAGGGAGCGGGGAAAGCCTGGCTCGACTTCGGCGAGGTGGACTCATCTGAGGGTGCCACCTGGCGAAGGAGTAGAGGCAGGGCCACTCCGACCGAGGTGGATCCCGCCTGGATCGACACCTGGCGGAGTGGCAGAGGCCAGCTCAACCTCGACCGAGGTGGACCCATCTGGGGGTGCCACCTGGCGAGAGAGCGGGGAGAGCCTGGATCGACTTCGATGAAGTGGGCCCATATGGGGACGCCACATGGTGAAGGAGCAAAGGCAAGGCCACTCCGGCCGAGGTGAATCCCACCTGGATCGACACCTAGTGGAGTGGCAGAGGTGCCGAGCTCGGCCCCGAGATCGGCTCTACCGCTGAACGAGCCACCTGGCGGGAGTGTTCGGAGATGCTGCCATGCGGTGCCACCTGGTGGCCAGCTGGATCTGACGTACACTCCACGTCGGCGATGTTGCCATATCACCATCTACATTATGAACTTCATCTCCCTTGATCTTTGGTTAGTTGTTTTAAATGGAATGGCTAGCAAGCCTCATGCAGTCCACAGGCCTGTCAGTCACCTTATGAGATGTAACACAACCACTGCCTTGAGCATCCTCACCATGTCCAACAATGTTTCTAACATGACAATTTTATCATGTGTTGAAATAGCATCTCTATGAATCCTAAGAAATGCATTTTCAGTACCCTAATATCATGAGATATATCACTCCTCGAGCTACTTCACTCCTACCGTGTTGCCTTTCCATGTCTTTCAGGTAAATCACAACATCAGGTGATGTCTTGCTTGCTTCTCCATGTCCAAAGCACGTTAATAGCCAGGTGCAACTTCAAAATTAGTTAAACCTGGGTGAATTATATGCACCATATGAGCCTGATATGTGGGTTGGACTGGGAAAGTAAATATTGATCTCGCACTGCTTTTTGACTCGAACTCATCAAATGAATTTTTTACGTTGGGTCTTCATGAAGCACAGAACTTGGACAAACTGGCCAACCCAAACCTGACTAAATACACAGCAATCCACCACAGACCAAACTTTGTTTGTATAACAGGATGCCTTCACCCTAAGAAGGCTAAGACAACTTTTAGTTAGCACAAGATAGAGTATTATATCTAAGGGCTGTTTGGAGCCCTGTAGTTGAAGTTGCATTGCAACTTAAGATGCAATTGCCGATTTACAAGGAAGCTCAATTCTTGTATTTGGAGAGAAGTTCAGGAAAAAGAATGAAATCTCTGTCAGACATTCCATTGGATGCCTTACTGGTGGATTCCAAGTTGAAGCACTCAACATACATGGAGGATAAGGTGTGTTCTGAAAAAAGAAGTCAGCTTCAAAGCCGCCAATGACAAAGGCTTAGGCATGGACTTGGGCACCCATCAGAAGGGAGCGAGTGATGGTGTAGACTTTACAGAGGGCAGAGAAGGTGAAGAAGAAGAAACGGCGTTGAGGGCTAGAGGTTATGCATGTGGCATAGAGGTGGAGGGGTTGGGTGGCAGAAGAGGAGGAGCCAGAGTAAAGGAGAAGAGAAAGAAGGAAAATTTTTCTTTTCTCAATTAAGATGCCTACTCGAGCGGCTACAACTAATCCGACAGCCATTTTGTCCACAAGTCAACCTACATAAAAATGGCCCTGAGTTGTACCCAGCGAGCAACTCAACTTACCATGTAATTTGAGTTGCAGGCATCCAAACAAGTAGGCCAGCCTACATCTACAACTTGAGCAGCATGTGGCTCCACTTACAGGATTTCAAACAGCCCCTTCAATCTTTTATCTACTGCATTTGACTCACCATCAGCTTATTTGATGGTGAAGAATTTTTCTAACGATGGCTCATATGAAACATTTTCTTGGAGTCCGCATGCCAAGCTAGTGTGATCCAAGCTCAAGTAAATTGAAGAATATTGTGTTGGGTTGGGTTCATGTTTAAGAAGGTTCATTTTTTTTATTGGATTATCTTGGGTTTTGTTTGTCCATTGACCTAAAACAACCTGAGCAAGATGCATCCCTGGTTGTTAGGCCTCATAAACAGTTCATGGACTATATCGACTCAAAGCATTTTAGATAGACTCCTCTCACTTTGCCTAAATACAGGGAACCTACTGTTTGTCCGCCCCAAATGGAGCAGTTGAAATAACTACTAGATAGAGCTCCTTTGCTGTCCTTGCCACAGTATGAAAGTGCTTATGCAAAGTTTGGGTGAAGTTTAATGGCATTATCTCATCAATGCTTTTCCTTTCCCAAAATCATGATTTACCTTTCTTCTGCGCCCCCCTCCCCCCCCTCCCCCTGGCTTCCTCAACTTCTGCCTCCTTGCAACATAAATGACAACTCCACATAGCACGGTCAAATAGATAGGAATCGTATTCCTGGATGAGGAACTATTACAAAGCCAGGTTCAGGCAGAGTTAAATTAGTATATGAAACAATCTAAATAGAAAGATCATCTCCAGAGGCAAACCATGCTTGCAGAACAATTTGTTTTAAGGAAGACTGAAACAGTAAAGGCATTAAACTTTCCTTGTAGCCCGACTGCTACTTATGCTACTATGTATAATCATGATATATTTTGTACGGTAAGTCAAAAAAACCACTGAATCTTGTAACGTTCATCCCAGTAAATCCAAATGAATGGCAATTTCCAAATTGTAACAGGTATAGCAAATGCAATTATATCTCACAGTTATGGCATTTGTTTCCATGTCAGTCCAGAAATGCTGATCCTATGTCATATTTTTCTAAATGACATCTTGTGTTCAGATGAATTAGTCTTTGTTTATGTTCATGTAAATGCAATCATCTGTTTAAGCATGATAAACATCAGATTATTGCTAGGACCATGCTCCTATGGAAGGAATATTTTCTCTATGAACGGAAATAGAAAGTCTGAATTTACCATTGTTCTATCCAAGTGCAATCAGGATCAATGCACTCGGCACCAGCAGATGTTGGAGTGGAGTACTTTATGACCTGAAAGAATGGTAAGATTTTAAGAACAGATAAATTTCTGTCAGGAAATTATGATTTAAATCATTGCACAAGTGTTAATATATACATACATCCATGGAAAGAATACATAGAGTTGTACATAAATGACCTTTCTAACCTAATGTGTCTGGTTGTCAGCAGCCTCCAATAGCAGCACGGATCATATGTTTCATCCAAATTTCAAAACTCTTAAAAAGTGAAGCAACTAAACTTCAAATTTTGTTGCATGACACACACAAATATATACTTATGGATCTTCACAAATTTAAAATTGGACAACAATTGATGAGTTCTAAGTTTTGCCAGTGATGTCTTAAGTATGTCATTAGATACATCATGTATCTGCCACCCAATGGTAACCAAATTTGATTTATGTTCATAGATCAAATATATGTCTAAGTATGAATATTTAAAATTTCTTGCCTTCAATTCTGCAAGAATAATTTATTTCCCTCTCCATCAATTTATGTCCATTTATTCAAGTAGATGTATATAAGGATGTAACCACATCGAGTGTATTTACAAAACACCAGCTTTCCTTCTCCCAACTCCTCCTCTAACATAATCTTAAAGTTGTTGTGGGTTCCACCAAGCTGGACTTATGGTAAGTATACCTTCAAGATACCAGATTTATTTGTTGATCCCAGAGAACATCATGCTAATTGCTCAAAGAATATGAGAAACACAGCTTTAGGTACTTAAATTCAGCATCTAAATAAATATCAACCCTAGTCTGAACTTGGAAACTGAGAACAAAACATGCAGCAGAAACCTGGGAAACAAAAACTATGATGGATGTGCATGCAAAATAGCTGGAGGTAGATTTTGAAACCTCCCCAAAACTTAGATTTATAGAATTCATCTTAGTCAACGAAAGGTGAAGTAACTGATATTAACAGTTCTTGTCAATTTCTTATATTAATGCTGCCTAGTTTTAGTTCATGGTTCAATAGATGGTTCAAACCATGACAAATCAAAGAAAAATTTGACACAAGCATCGTTCTCTTAATGTGTGCTATGGTAAACACTATCAGTCCTAGGCAAACAGAGAAGAAAAGGAGCAGTATCAATGAGCATACCTTGAGAAGCACCCGGTCGTTATTGTTCACATATCCATTCCATTGACCATCTAATGGATAACCATTGAGTAGATCATCAATCACAGGACGCCCGGAACACACATGTGGAAGAAAGCTCAAGATAAAGTGCACTAACAAGATTATATGGAAAAAGCAAAACTCACAGAGCACTGTTGAACTGTGTGTGGATATCAGCAAAAAGAAAGAACTAGAGTTAAGTACTAAAATATAATGATAATGCAATCTTCTAAATAGCTTCTAACAAGATTACACAATGACAGCAACAATAATAATTTAGTTCATGCTCCCAGTGCTATCAATCAAATCAAATTCTTTCCTCCTAACAAGGTTTATGTTGATGCTTTTCGCATGACAAGCAATTTCCTATTCAGAAAATTTATATGGTATGTAATGTTATATATATCATTGTGATTACTAACAGAGCAACTCTTTTCCATGAAACTCCAAAAAACAATCTAAATCATAGAAACAAAAACAATAGAACCTAAGTTTTACAAACATTATTGCATATACAAGATCAGCGTCCATAATTTTAAAAAAGAAAAGACCAGCATGACTTGTCAAAAAGCATAAGTTTCATGTTCAATCTTTCTAACTCAATAAACAGAATCAACGAATAGTTCACATCAGCCACCACATCTCAAAAGGACCATGACAAATACGCCAGATCAGAGTCCAGGATAGTAAGAGAGTCAATAATCTAGGTTAATTATCCAAGAACCAGGATAGCAGCAAAGAGAAGTATTACCCATCATCACAACCCCAGAACAAATAAATCAAAATAGACCTCACAACTGAAACTTTCATCAAGTTTCCAAATTGTAAGAAGAAACAAACACCAAACTTTCATCAAGTGTCAATTTCAGTTTACCTGCTCTTTGGTCTACCAACAACAAAAAAATCATTCCAACTGCAAAAAGAAGACAGTCACAAGCACAACCAACAAATTCCTCAAAAAGAACCATCAAAATCCCAACTGTCATCGAGTTCACAAATTATAACAGGATATCAAAGCAAGAATTCCGTTCAACTCGCCTGCTCTTGAGGCTAAAGGTGGACGGGATGGGAGAGATGTCCAGAAACAAATCGGTGAGGTGAGAGATGTTGAACCGCCTCTCGTAGTCCTCCTGGTACTTCTTCTTCCAATCCGGTTCCCCGAAATCCAATTCTTGGCTCCCAACCTCCGTTGTAGAATACGCGAAGACTGGCCAATCTCTCCTCCGGTTCGTCCTCGGTCCCTTCAACCCAAGACGACCCTGACCGGGGATTGGAAGCCGGGAACAGGGCTTCCTCGGAGGACTGGTGAGAGCTGGAGTAAGAGCTATGGTCAAAGCCATCTATATCTACCCCTCTGTTTCTTTCTTCGAGGCCAAGAAACGAAACCCTAGAAAGGAGAGACGAGGGTTCCATTGGACGACGAGGGAAGGAGGGTTTTTATAGGGTGCGAGGAGGAGGGAGGAGAAGAAAGGAGACGAAGGGAAGAAACAGAGGCTGCGAGAAAGAGACTTCGTAGTCTCGATCTCACAACCGCCGCGGCCAGGCATTGCCAAGGTTTCAGCGACACCGTTTTCTCGTTATGACGGGCCCCAGGCAACGACCGGTATCTCGGACATTACGGCTGTTAGGTTGCACGATCCAACCTTCGACCGGACTGCCTGGTAAAACCGCAGAGTAGTTGGAAATTGCAATGGGGTGCGCGTACTACTAAGTTGGGGTACTCGATGCTCTGCCAACTTGAATTTTTATGTTTTTGGTATGGAGTTCTTGTATCGATCGATCGAAGTCGCTACGTCACACGATCACTTTCTGATTTATTTATAAAATAAATTTTTTGTTGGAGTTATTTGGAGGACACTTCGATATCTAAGTCAGTGGCAGATTCCAGCCACAAAATGGAAAAGATATCGAGAGTGAAAGAGAAAAAGAGTTCTTGGAGATTGAAAATGTGTATGTGCAAGATTATTCACGCGTACCTCTCGAGCCATCCTTCTTATCCATATTTAAAAGATGACCTCCGGTCTGTAGCCCGCTCTTTTTCCGGAGATCATGGGGAGCCATTTACTCCCATGATTGGCGGTTGTGGGTTGTCAATGAGCGGTTCCGGCCAGATCGGAGGCGTGGCTGCAGGAATTGCATACCATGATCATGGCATGATGAGTGTCGATTGTAACCGTTGGTTACAGTTTCCTTTTTGGAACAGATTGTGGTTCAAGCTTCGGGTTTCCCCTTGCGTGGGCCGAAGACTTGATATTTCCCCGAGGCCAGAGATCATGTATATGGCGGGGACCGAAGTTCGTGTCTTCGGAAGTCAATGAATAGTTCAAACTTCGGCCGGGGCCGAAGGTGCTACCCGAAGGACTGGCCTTCGAATATTGTAGTTCGATGTGAAGCCTTGAGTTACTTACAATTGGCCTTCGCTTAGTCCGAAGTCCATGTCCGGAGAACCGGGACTTCGATAAGTCGAACCGGAGCCTGGTTCGTAGCTGAACCAGGATATCCCAACACATGCCTTGATATCTATAGACATAGAATTTTTGTTGACCAGACGGAATTACTGGATTACCGATTTGCTTTTCTAGATATCTATAAGACAGATTCCTGACCAGATTTTTTTCGGTAGGAAACACTTCGATGCCTAAGTTAGAGAGAGATTCCATCATTTTTTCCGGTGGGGGATACTCCGATGCCTAAGTTATAAAGATATTCCAGTAACAGAATGGAGAGTTTCTGCAGAGGAAGATAACGAAAGTATTCTCTTTTCCAGGCCTTTATAGCATACCTTGGATGTCCCCTTTTATCAGTATTTATAGTTGTCATGCCAGAGTATGGTTAGGCTTACCTATGTATGGTTAAGACGGGGTTAACTAATTTTACCCCGCATATAGCCATAGATAGTTGCCAACCAGTTCTGGCCAGTCTGGAATCATTGGAGCTGAAGTTAGTGGCCACGTGGCCACCTCGATATGGTTACGATTGGAGGTAGTGGCCACGTGGTTGATCATAACAAACATACCCACGTTCAAAAATTTGGGATCAATCGGAGATTCACTTCCAGGCTTTTTCTTCGAGAAGGGCTAGCATTGAATTGGCGGACTTTCTTCGGGCTTATCTCCCACAAAATAAGCTAAAGACACCTCTGTTATTTGCATCGGTGTTCTTCCCTTTAGAGCTGGTGCGAGTTATGAAATGAAGCCGATATTATCTTCGGATCAGTATTCTTCGGACCAGCCCTCTTTTGCTAATATACGAAGATTGGTCGAGGGCTGGTGGTAGTAGTCTTCAGGACTAACGCCTTCAGCTAGGCTGAAGATTGGCGCCATGTGATTCCTTTCAAGTGCTCTGGTTTAGATGCCCAATTCAGAAGGAGTTTGATGAGCAATTGAGCCGATAAATAGTCCATGTTGCATTGACATATCATAACAATATCTAACTCCTACATTTTTTTTTTTTTTTATGTACAAAAACTTGAACAAAGATATTATTATAATAGCAATTTCATCATTGCTTTTTCTCAATTGTAACAAAATTATTTTCTAAATTAACTATATATTTTTTTCAAAATTTTAAATCCCCATGACCCTCCAAATTTAATTCAAATGTAATCCTTTGCAAGTCATAAAAGTCTATCCCGTGAAAATGCTTTACATGTAAATTAGTTGTTCTGGCTTATAGATCAACAATCAATTTAGACAAGTTATATCAATGCTCTTATGTCATCTTTTATGATGAATTTTTCATATGCACATAAAACACCATTGCTTTAAAAGACAATAATAATATTATTTGATAAAAATAATTTTAAAAAATATTTAATTTTTTAGGTTTATTTATTATGTTGTGATACGTCATTTCAAGTACAGGATAATTACCGGCTTGATCGCCCACCAAATTCTTCTTGAACCAAACCCTCAAACCAGGGCACCCAGAGGAAGCCACGCAGCTGGGTAAAGCAACGACCTGGCTCAATCTTCGGCCTAATCTGAAGACATCGATCTTGAAAAGTGCCACCGCCAACTACCGACTGTTCTTCTATATACCGGCCGAAGGAGGCTGATCCGAAGAAGGCCAGTCCGAAGACGTTATTAGCTCTGACCTACAATTCATTTCGAAGGGAAGGACTCCGCTACAAACGGCAGAGGTGTCTTCGGATTGTTCCAGAAAGGGTAGACCGAAGACATTTCTTTGATCCAATGATGGTCCTTTCTGAAGGAGTCCAGAAGGGGATCTCTAGTTGATCTCGAATCTACGAATGTGGGGGCGGCTGTCACGATTGACCTGAAAGGAACCATTCCTAGGGGCACTGCATGCGTTTTAAGACTTTTCTAAGAGCATGCAGCAGCGGAAAGCGATAAAACTATTTTATCAACATGTTAATCTAATTAACATAACCTCTATATCAGGATTTAGATGCATCTGGAATAATATAAATATGAAATCATGCATCCATAGTATGAAATATGGAAATATTTATATAACCATACAATGATGCGAAAGAGCTAATTATGTCATACATAATCAATCACATACCTTGGTGACGTTCACCGGGAAGAACCGGAAGTCCGACTCTCAGTCGCGATCCCAGGAACGGCACAAACCTATAGAAAAAACCTGAATCTGCAAGCAGCACTTGGGTATCGCCTCTACGGGTGGTTCACACCGTGTAGCGCGATTTCTTCTTCTTTCTTTGAGGTGCTAGCCTCTACGGAAGCTTTGTTAGTTGAACTCCTTCTTCTTCAACTCCTTGAAGACAAGTGGGACACCTTCAACTCCTTGAAGTGCAAGTCGCTGCAGCAGTGCTGGAACAAAGACTCCTGAAAACCTTTTCCAACACTCTATCCCAAACCTTCAATAGAAGGTATGCACTCAGAGATCCCATCCATACTCAATAATTCATGAGATCAAATCTCTCAATCTCTCAATGATCAAGGAATAACTCTAACCCAGAATTTTGGTAGAGTAAAAACTTGATCCAGATATTTGGGAATGGAATATGAGAAGTAAACCATTCTCTTTTAGCAGCCCAGCCATTAAATAATAGTAGCAGCCCTCAAAACAATTAAGAGGAATTAATGAAAGATTATTGGGGAGTTATGGGGTCCCTTGAAATTCCAGGGATGTTAGAAGTCTTTTGGAATTCAATAACATCAATCATTAAAACTCGAAACTCCCAGCATTAAATCCCATAACAATTACAGCATTTAATGAAGGGTTTTCGAATTTCAGTAGTCCATCATTCGAGTCGACTCGACCATTCGAGTCGGCTCGGCTCAAGTCGACTCATTCAAGGAGAGTCGGCTCGATTAGAAGTTTTGACAATAACTTGTCAAATGAGTCTGGAACAATTTCCAATCATTCGCATGCCAACAAAACAAGAAGAAACACTCGGTGTGCAACCCCATAGGTTCAAACACTAAACGGTAGTATGGGAACATTTCCAGTACTAGCCAAAGTTGCCATTTAGCAATGACACCCAGTGTCCAGATATGTTGAAGGTTGCAGAGCAACATAAACCTGTCGAATATGGAATAGCATTGAACTTATTCCCTGCACCTCCTAATGCTCCAGATGGTATAGGGTTAAACTACCCAACCCTAAGCAGTCCATCTGAATATGTCTCAAAGAATCCCTGCAACACTTTACAAGGAATGCCTTGGCCAAGGTCTTTCTAAATTGAGGTATATAAAGCATTCAATCCAAATCATTTGGAGAGGTCAATCCTATCTCGATCCTACTACCGCTACACAAATACTTGACTATACCCAGCAACCTTCTGTCACCAGATTAGAAATCCAGGTAGTCCGGCACCAAAGCACAGTGAGTTGCTTGCAAGCTGCCATAGTGATCTCAAGTCAAATGAATAATTCAAGTTCACATTCTAATGTAAGATTCCTCTTCGGTAGCAAGAGAATCTTGCATGAGAGTCACATTCAGTGAAGTGTCAAACACAACACCATCTCATGCCAGCATCTCCATGCTACTTGGTTAAAAGGACAACCAACAGATATGACATCAATGACCTACTTTTGATACACCATCATCCCGAAATAGTGTATCATTTGGTCGCGAACTAATTTATGAACTACACGATGCATCCTCTTACATCGCATATAAGGTAGCTCAAAGGATATCATCACAAAAGAGTTTAAATTAAGGAAAATGTATCTGTGATGAACAGCCAAAAAATAACTTTTATTTATATCAAAATTCATATACAAATAGTACAACCATCTACAGCCTAGATGATTAGCTTTGGGACACAATTCCCAACATGACCGCATGGCCACTACCCCCAAATCGCAACTGCATCGAGGTGGTCACGCAGCCACCAACTCCAACTCCCACGATTCTAAGCTGGCCAACACCTCTCTGCAACCGCTTATGGTTATGGACAAGGTAAAGTTAATTAACCTCGTCTAAACCACGGGTGAGTAAGCTGAGCTACATACTGGCACAGCTTCTATAAATATTGGTAAGAGTGGACACTCGAGGTAACTCAACTCAAGCCTGAAAAATTAGAGTAAACTTTCGTCATTATTATCCTCTCGAGAATACTTTTCATTCTGTGGCTGTAACTCGTCTCTGACTTAGGCATCGGAGTGTCCCCACCGGAGAAAATCATGTCAAAAACCTGTTTTGCATGTGTCCGGGGGAGTGAACCGGCGATCCAGCAACTCCGTCCGATCGAGAAAGTTTCTACGCCAACATGTTACATACTTATTTATCTTATTTTAAATTTTCTTATGTGCCATTGAAGCGGGGTCCACTTATTATTTTTCATATGTAACACAATCTTGATGGACATGTTTTGTTAGTTAATTGCCAACTTTACATGAGTGTGACAAAACGGAATCTTTGAAACTTTCTTTAACCGCTGTTGGTACCAAGTATGAGATGGTGCTCTCTATAGTTCGTATAGGAATTTCTATGCGAGATGCCCTGCTGCCCGTGATTCCTATCTTCTCGGCACTTCCTAATTTCCATACTAGGAGCGGATGGATGGATTGAAAGGGAGTAGCCGGACGGTAGATGTGTTTCCGCTTAAGAATTTGTATGCGGCCCGGTTCGAAAGACTATACCACCTGATTTGAATTCGACGGTGCGGAGGCGCTGTGTATAACTTGAAGCTGCTGTTGCCCTTTGTTTACATGAAATTCACGGTTGTGCCATTTCAGGTGAACGCCAACTGCCTTTTGTGAAAGTTGACCGCAGCACGAGCATGGAACTATTTCCATGGGGGCAGATGACAGATAAGGACAGGGTCTGGAAGACGAACCGTTCGTTTAGAAATAAGGGTTCAAACCCGTGATTTCCTGAAAGTTGACCGCAGCACGAGCTCCCATCGTATCACAGTGGCTGGCAAATAATGCATATATATATATATATATATATATAACAAATAGTGCAGTCAATTGAATGATGCCTCACATGGCAAATCATATTGAAATTACATTTTAAAATTCTTCGTTAAATCTTTTAGTTCAGTTATTAAATATTTTATTTGCTCATTTGCATAGTTATATTTATATTTGAATGGCTTGCTAATTCTGATATTTTTCTGCCTCTCGTACGTAGAACTATGGCAACTGCCGAACTTAAGAGGAGTGTAGTATTAATTAAGGAAGTTTTGTTATGAGGAATAAATTATAAAAGTACGATAAGGTTAGAAGAAATAAATTTATTAGATCACCTTCAAAACCCCTTGCAGAGATGGCATGCATCCTGGTTCCAAATAACAGTTGAACGAGTGAAATTGGCATCCTGGTTCCAAATTAACTGTTGAACTTCATGCATGCATTTTGCACTGGGCATTAGGTTGAAAAGCAATGTGAAAACATACCCAAAAAAAAAGACTCAACTTAGATGTAAGAGTTCAGAGTTTTTGGTATGACAGTAGAGTGGAAAAACTGGCTAGAACCTTCAGTGCATCCACGGTGACCATTATCCTTCCCTCTTCTCTTTTTTATTTAAGAAAGAAATAAGAATATTGTAATAACAAAGCATAGAAATAAGTATATTACCTAATATAAATTGAAATATAATTTTAATCTTAGAATTATATTAATGTATAGTAATTGCTTAATGTTAATATATAAGAAAAAAATATTAATGAAGCACCTGTCACTACAACGGAACAGGAAATCTCCAACGGTTTTAGCCCGACGCTTCCCAAAAGCGTCGGGAGCTCCCGCATACCCGCCGACGCTTTTAGAAAGCGTCGGCATCTTCCGACGCTTGTAAGCGTCCCCGGACTTCAAGAATTTAACGATGCTTATAAGCGTCGCCGCCCGCAAACCCGCCGACGCTTTTAGAAAGCGTCGGCATCTTCCGATGCTTAGAAGCGTCGCCGGAAAAAGCGTCGCTAGGTTTTCATTTCCACCCCCCCACCCGAGCCCTAGGTTTTCATTCACCTCAGCCGCCGCCGCCCGAACCCCGTCTTTCTTCCTCCTCCCTCTCCCTGCTCCTTCATCTCCGGCGGTTACTTTCGGTCCCTCGCCGTCGAAGCTCAATCTCCGGTGCCTTCATCTCCGTCGCATTGCACCTAAGCCCACCCAGCTTCACTCGTCCGGTTATCTATAAGTATTTTTCTTAATTTCCTTGGGTTATTTTTTTTTTTTTTTGCCATTTTAGGGTACATTCAAGTAGGGTATATATGTAGTTACATGATTGTCCTATTCAAAGTAGTTCTAACAAATCGATGCTCGGAGTGTAGATTAAGTACGATAGATTAGCCTCGTGTAAAAAAACTCATACAAGGCCTTTTAAGATGCCATTTGATTATTTCAGTAGCAACACCATTTCACAATTATATTAACTCATGTTGGCATCGAAAAGAGGCTCTACTCCGGTGCCTTAATTGGTTCCCATGGTTGAGCAATTAAACCATCGGTTTCCAATGATGGTGTGGAAGGGATAATCTTTATGCCATGTTGAGGGTTAAGAATCTCCCTCTTTTTCTTCCCTCGTCTCCCTCGGCAAGAGTGCTGATGGTTATGTCAGTATAATTTCCAAAATTGAAATTTTATTCGTGCAAACAACCCGTCCTTTGAACCGATTGTGAAGGAACAAGTTGTCCGTCATCTAAAACATGTGAACACGATGCTATAATCGACCAAGAAGTACTTGAAAAACAATTTAACTCCAATGATGCAGGTGCGATCAGCACTTATTTGAAGAAGGATAATTAGCTTCAAATAAAGAATTACATTACCCTAGGCTACGTAATTTGAAGCTGTGTCACACCCTGACCCTATATCCGAGCCGAATGCGCAACAGACAGCCGTATGTCCTTGGATTCATTCTTTCCTCAGACATACAAGGCCTGTATCAAACCGCTCTCAACAAAAATCATTCAACCAGTATTGCCTAGGTTTACCGGTAAATATATTCTTTTATCTTTTTTCTTTGTCCGTCTACTCTATTGTATGTTATAATTCCTTATGCTCCTTTAATTGCTAGGAAATGATCACCATCTCTAGTTCTTTAGATAATTTATTCAAAATTTATATGTTATTAAATTCCTTTCTTTCTTGTGGCATAGTTTTTTTTTAAATCAAATGCATGCATATTCTTGTTGGCTAACTTATGAACAATAATTGTAGGGATTCAATAATCGATTCATGCAGTATGCTTGCAGGCTTGCTTGCAGCTCCTTAGGGTACAAGGACTATTATCAAGCTTCCATCCATCATTGTTTTAGTTGGGAGTTAGGTCAAGATATTATTGGGCTTGGAGCTATCAGGTTATTTTAGGGTCATTGAACTAATATTAGGATTAATCTAAAGTCTGAGAGCCAATTTGATGTCCGGTCTAATGGGGATGGTGACCTAATAGAATCTAGTTCTAGATTCAATCTCATTTTTGTTAAGATGGGTATGGGCCAAGTAGCTTGAATATCCATATTTTCAGTACATTTAAGTTGGCCATATATTTTGCCAAACTAGAAACTGTATGTATATGCATGAAAATAGTACGTGCTTCATGTATTAATTTGTCAGACAGTATGTAAGTTTATCCCCATCCATGCATAGCCCAAATATATTCCATGCGAACAAAGTAGCACCTCACAAGTTTTGTACTTCACTATGTTATTCTGTTCTTACATTAGATTTGAGTTTATGGTTTTCAAAAAGTCATCTTGATTCTTCTAAAGTCATATATTATACTAGTCCAAGTACAAGAGCCAGGGTTCAAGCTTAAATAACTTGATAATTGCACACCACTAAGAAAAATATGCTTTACCTGTTTTGTTGTCTTTTCTTATCAGGTGCTTGACTGCTTGGAGATTAAAGAAACTATGTAATCAATTTTAAAATTGGTTTAAGGTTTGTATATGGAGGCTATGATGATTATGCGATGTATGTTTGGCTGATTCAACTGTTTCTAATGGCAACAATCTTGGATGGCCTTCTTTTGTAGGCAACCGATTGTAGTCGTTTTGATTTAGTTGCAGATTAAATAGTATATAACTGAGACTCCTCCTTATTTTTTATTATTTATTATTCTTTTCCTTGGTAGATTATTTCTGTTTATTTATAAATTTCTTGGTATATACGTGCATCTTACCGAACATGTTATGCTTTAAGGTTAGTTTCATTATTGCAAATCTTTGATTTCAATACCATCTGTAGCTTTGTTACGATGAATTATGATTTTTTAGATATTTTTTTAAAAACTTGCATTGCATTGAAACATAAACTCACCAATTGATTAAAGTACATATTCTACAGGATCCATACAATTATTTAATTTTTGTATGGATGGGAGAAATATGTATAGTGGTCAATTGAATGTCCAGTTTGGACAGTTTGAGAATTACAAATAATTTTATAGGTACTTACAGTAATCAAACGGTATGGATAGAGTTCCAGATATATTTCGGATAGCATTTCCTTTTAGTTCTCCTCATACATATTTATTTGTATGGGGAGAACTAAGGAAAAATGCTGCCGAAATTTTTCTGAAACTTCTATTGCGTATCCTTTGGTTACTATAAATGATCTATATAATTAATGTAATTCTTGAATGGGATAGGACCTCTTTACCTATTAGTTGGTGATAGGGTGCATTTAATAATACTGTAATTGATCTATTGAATAAACTTATTTTAAATTTATATTATTCTTATAAATATTTGTTTATTTAGTTAGTTTTATCTTACAATGGATAAGAGTTGGATAACTAAATCGATGAATAGCAAAGAATATCTGGATGGAGTACAGAATTTCATTAAATTTGGTATGAAGAGAAGTAGTATCAATGGAAAGATTTTATGTCCATGCCGAAAATGTGTAAATTCAGTTCTCTATATCCAAATATTATTGAAGAACATTTGGTATGGAATGGTTTTTTAAGAGGTTATACTGAGTGATTTTTTCATGGAGAGTCAAGGTTACAATCTACATGTAACCAAACCTCTAACATGGAACATATACCTGATTTTGGATCTAGTAACCAATAAAAAATCTTGTAAGAGATGATGATATCAGGGATTTGCTCAGAGATGCTTTTGAATATGGTGCTCAATATCCTGGAGATTAAAGTGGAGGACAAGTAGCAACTGGGTTACCTGAGGATCCTATATTTACCGAATCTATACATGATGGAGAGCCGATACCCCCAACTAATGTTGGAACATATCGTTATCAGAAGCTCATAAGAGATGCATATTTAGAATTATATGCCAGTTACAAGAACTTTTCAAAAACTTCTTTTCTTGTGCATTTGTTTCATATAAAATACTTGAATGGATGGTCTGGCAAGAATTTTACTATGCTGCTCAAGTTGTTAAAGGATGCATTTCCTGAAGGTACTAGTTTACCAACATCTTATTATGAAGTCAAAAAACTAGTAAAGAAATTAGATCTTGGATACGGAAAGATTCATAGCTATCCAAATGATTGTATATTATATCGGGAACATGCCGATCAAGAGTCGTGCCATGTGTGTAGATGTTCACGATGGACGAAGCAAAAAGAAAATGAGAGTGAGGGATTAGATGAATTGGATGCAACACAAATTAAACAAAAGCTGACGAAGGTATTACGCTATTTTTCTCTTGTACCTGATTGAAAAGGATCTATGCATCATCAAAGACAGCTTCGTCAATCAGATGGCATGATGAAAGCCGTATAAAAGATGGAATGTTGAGACACCTAGTGGATAGTTTAGCATGGAAAGCATTTGATGACAAACATCCTGATTGTGCATTTGATTCTCGTAATGTCAGGCTGGGTTTAGCCAGTGATGGGTTCAATCCATTTCGGATCTTAAGTTATGTCTATAGCACCTGACCAGTTGTACTAATTCCTTATAATTTGCCATCATGGATATGCATGAAACAGTCTTCACTTATTTTATCAATGGTCATTCCAGGTGATAAGGGTCCAGGCAATGATATTGATATTTTCTTACGACCTTTAATAGATGAATTGAAACAACTGTGGGAGGGTATCAGTGCAATTGATGCTTCGAATGGCCAAACATTCAATTCGTGGGCAGCTCTATTATGGACTGTTAACGATTTTCCTGCATATGCTAATTTATCTGGCTGGAGCACTAAGGGACGAGTTGCATGTCCTTCTGGTAGTGAATCAACCCATTCAATTTGGTTAAAACATGGAGGAAAGTTCTGTTATATGGGACATCGTCGATGGTTGGAGGCAAATCATCCATTTTGATTTCATAAGGATTTATTTGATGGTACTATAGAGTTGGGATCTGCTCCAATTCTACCTTCTGGTTCTGATATTCGTAGACAAATACTTGGTATCAGACACAGTTACGGCAAGATGACAAAGTCCTCTAAAAAGTGAGGAAGAGATGATGTTGAGACTTCGGTACAAGAAAAAGTATCGGAGGAAGTCAATACTTGTACCTTAGATATGGCAATGTTCGAGGATCCGGATAATTTCTTTGAAGTTGAAAATGATGATGATGTAATCACAGCATTTACCCATCAGTATACTAAACAATTATGGAAGAAAATAAGCATATTCTTTGACTTACCTTATTAGGAGCATAATATACTCCAGTATAATCTTGATGTTATGCATATAGAAAAGAATGTTTGTGATAATTTGATTGGAACAATATTAAATCTTGATGGAAATACTAAAGATAACATGAAGGCACGTCTTGATTTAAAAGAAATGGGCATCTGACATGAACTTCATTCACAAGTGCTTGTAAATGATAGAACTTATATTCCTCATGCATGTTATACAATGTCTGTCGAGAAAAAGATCTCTTCCTGACAGTTTTAAAGAATATCAAAGTTCCTGATAGATATGCCTCAAATATTTCACGATGTGTGAATCTGAAAGAGCGCAAAATTTCAAATCTTAAAAATCATGATGGACATATATTAACGCAAGATATTATTCCATTGGACTGACCCATTGGCTATCCAAAATTAGGTAAATAATGCTAGTATCATGCCACTTTATAATTTTTTTCCATAACTTCTCGCATATTTAGATTTAGCTTCTGTTGCATGTCCCTATGTGGTTTGGCTTTAGTTTCATAGTGAATATGATGCATGCAAATAGAAGGATCAATACCCTTAAAATCAGTAATTGTCCATCCAATTGCCTCTTTGTATTCTTTAAGTATATTCACCAATTTGTCTTCCTGATCAGAGGTTAGGGTAGATGCAATGATTATCACGAAGGTATCATTGGGTCCAAGAAAAGAGTATTTTAACTTTGCAGGAAGAGACTTTAACTCTAGAATAGGTGGTGCTTCCAGGGATGGTATTAAAGGGCTTGATTGAGTCGATAATTGTTCATATTTTACAGTCCAGGGAGGAGTGGTGGTAAAATTAGGTGGCTCCAATAACGTATTTATCTCTTTGGTATATTCATTGATATCAAAATCATATGTTCCGAAATATGTTAGACATGCTTATAGAGGGTCTGAGTCGAGCAAAATAGGGATTCTATTATCTATAACTTTCTCTAGCATATTCACCTCATTATGATCATACATAGGTGGTCCTTGAGATGCATTAAAGATATTTAACCTCATCTTCTTGTTTCCAAAAGATACATCCAAAACTCCCATCCTATAATTTATACAAGCATTGGCGATTGCTAGGAAGAGTCTTCCAAGGATAATGGATATTTAGCTAGGATTACCGCTAAATTTCATATCTAATACAAGAAAATCAACAGGAAAGTAGAATTCATCTACTTTCACTAACACGTCCTCTAACATTCCATGGGATATCTTAATTGATCGGTCTGCTAATTATAAAGTCACTATTGTGGTTTCAATTCTCCAAATTTGAATAAATCATACACTGAACTTGGAAGAATGTTAACACTTGTACCCAAATCTAGTAAAGCTTTCTTAATTGTAAGGTCCCCTATGATACAAGATATAATTGGGGTACCAGCATCTTTAAGTTTGGGTGGGGCTATTTACTAAAAATTTGAGCTGGCCTACTCAGTCAACTGGATCTTCTTTGGTATGTGTGCTTTATATTTTTATTTTTGTGTGCACAGATCCTTATGAAACTTGATATAAGTCAGAACTTGTTTGATAGCATCAAGAAGAGATAAGTTTATCTGAACTTGCTTAAACAGCTCAAACATCTCATTCATTTTTAAACCCTTCTTATATAAAGATAAAGGAGTTTCTAAAGCACTAGAGAATGGAGCCTTAAGTATATAGGTGCTTGGCTAATGGATTCCTTTTTCTCTTTAATATTTTTCTTTTCTAGCCTGCCTAATTTTAATTTTTGAGTTAGATCAGGCTGGTTTAACATTTTTCCACTTCTAAGGGTTATAACTGAGTTAGTATATTCCAAAAAAGTTTCGGAACTAGTGAAGCTCTAAACCATGTAGTGCCTTTTTGGATTTCTAATAGACTGGCTATGTAACTTACCTTCCTCTCTCTTATTGAAAGCTGTAGCTAGCTGACCTATCTATGCCTCTAGATGAGCAATAGATTATGTGTGAGAGTGAAGGAGTTGAGTATTTATTTCTAGCCCTTTTAAGTGCTTGAAGCATATTTTCTTCAAAGGTAGGATTATGATTATTCGATGGAGGTTGGGATTGTGGGGCACTCGAGTATTCACAATACTGCATACTTCTAAATTGGGTCTCCTGATGATTAGGTATGATTGATGTTGGGTTGATGATAGGTTGGGGTTTCCAAGAAAAATTTAGATAATTTTGTCAGCCAGGATTATAAGTATTCGAACATGGATCATTTCCTGGTCTAGGAGCCATTCGGGTTTGGACTTAGTGGGCTTGCTCCTAAACAAGCTCAGAAAATTGGTATGTGGATAGACAATCACCTATTAAATGATTGGGACTTGAACAGATAATACAAACATCATGAACTTGAGCAGGTAAGGAAATATTTTTAACTTATAAAATTTGGTTAAGCTTTTGCAATAGTTTATCTACCTTGTTATAGATAGATGTCTATAGAATGACCTACTTCATACATTCCACCTCTCTTAGGTCTTATGGGAGGATCTCTACGGGCAACAGACATGTGATGCAAGGAATTTTTACTTAAAGTTTCAAAAAGTTGCCATGCCTCATGTTCATTTTTGAACATAAATATTCCTCCACATGATGTATCAACCATTTGCTGGTACCTTTCTGACAGGCCGTCATAAAAGCACCGGATCAATTGCCATTTAAGTATAGCATGGTGCGGACATTTTCTAATCAATTCTTTTAATTTCTCCCATATCTCATGAAACATATCTCCATCTAACTAGGAAAAACTGGTTATGGCTTTTCTAATTTGATTAGTTTTTCTTATCGAAAAGTTTTTTTTAAGAAATTTTCTCTGGAGTTGGTCCTAAGTCAAAATTGTTATAGTGTCTAAGAAATTTAACTAGTACTTGGCCTTATCTTTAAGAAAAAAGGGAACAACTTAAGCCTAAGGGCATCATCGAAGAAATTTTGTATTTTGACTATTAAACATATTTCAAGAAATTCATCTAAATATTTGTAAGGATCCTCATTTGCAAGTCCATAAAAAGAAGGTAACATCTGAATCACACTGGACTTAATTTTATACTAGATAGCCTCTATTGGAGGTACTTGGATACAAGGAGAGTATGTATATTTTGAAGGAGTGAAGTACTCCTTCAATTGTCATGGTGGATTAGTTTCGTGATTAGGGTCCATAATTCGTAATCTATTTCTGGATCTAGGGATATGATTTCAGGTTCTAATGATCGTCGACCTAGCATACACCCTACAGTAGTATTCTAAAGTAAACAACAATTCAATTTTTTTATGTTTTTTTTAAAAAGTAATTAAATAATTGGAAGAACGAGAAGAGATCTAAAGGAAGGACTTCTAAGAAAGTCCTAAACTAGAGAGAAAATATAGGAGAGTTATTTTAATTAATATTTTTTTCTTTTTCAAACAAGTGATACAATCAAAAATAATTCTATCTCGGGATTAACCTAATCTAGATAGCTTCTAACTGTTCCAAGGTTATCTTTGAGCACTCAAGCTCAAGATCAATTAACTAACTTGGCCAGGTAAGTGTAAGGTTGGTGGGAGTCCCCCCATTGCTTGCTTTAGATACCAATTAAAATTGACCAGGTAAGAGAACGGAACTAATTAAGAATCACCTTCCTTTGGGCTCTTGTCATTGAACCACTTGCCTTAGATACCGAGCAACTAACCAATCTAAACCCGGTCTAACTCTAGAATTTTCTTGTCCTATTGAGCTCAAAGTTCTTTGGACTGACGTCTAATTAATTTTAACAGTTAAGGTCTGGATTAACACAAATGTAGGATAATGATTTGTAGGCTAAGAAAGGATGATGAACTCCCTACATTATCTGATTAATGGGTTATACTCTTAAAGTCAATTATGGAAAGATGCAATGCAATAAATAAGGTATCCAAACTTTATTGTTATCATACAAGCAAAATTAAATTAATTATTTTTTTAATTCAATGATTAAGTTTCTAATCTCCTAATAATTTATGTAGATGTCAATATTTTAATTTTTTCTTATTTTTTTGTTTCTAGATTTTAAAGTTTTTTAAATCAGATCAACCTTTTTGTATCCTAGGATAACCATTCAACATAACTTAAAGTTATGCCAGGACAACCTTATGTCAAGATACTCAAAATTAAAAAATATTAACTATTAACTTTTTTCTCTTTTCAAAATAACATGCCAAAAGTTCCTAGCAACGGTGCCAAAAATCTGGTGCATGTCGCTATGCACCGATTATAGTACCTTAATTCCATTATTCTTATATAAAGTAGTGGGAGTAAAGGTCGAATCCATAGGGACCCTTGCAGTTATTTCAAAAAAAATAATTCAAAAAGCAATAATAGCAGAAATAATAAAGCTTTTTAATTGAAATAATAAAATAGCAAAGATTTTATAAGAAAAAAAGGCCTCGATATTTCAATGAACTACTTGGCAGATAGCTGGTATCCTCTTCATATGTGAATATACCTATCAGGATATAATCCATCTGTGAAGATTACGACCCGTTCCTGTTAGATCACGGTCTATTTTTTTGAAGTACTGATTAGTCCAGATAAGATATATAAACTAAAAGAATTCCTACGTTATCCCATAAACATAGATTGAATTATGAAGAAATAACTTTATTTCATAAGTACAAATCATGACAGATAAAATAAAACTACACTGCCTGTTCTTATAATCCAGTGAAATCCAGAGGAATCGGAGAGCTAGCCTTTCATGGATGCACTTCCCATCATCATGATGAGTAGTAGAGATAGAAAGGTGGAGATGGAACAGCAGTGTAGTGCGGTGGAAAGCTTGGAACCAGGAAATAATGGTGGAAATGACGTTAGAAGGGAAGTCGGAAGAGGGAAAGGAATGGAAGTAGATGGGAAGGTGGAAGGGAGAGGATGGAAGGATCGAAGAATGATGGAAGGAGCACGGAATGATCCCGTCATTTGGCTCTGAGGCTTTTTATAAGCAGATAAGAGTATGTAGGGACCACGTAGGAACCGCGTTGGTTTTCCATCGCAATCTACCAACAACCCTCGATTCTGTCAAAGTTATATGCTTAATCGTCGCACTCGCCTAACCATTGCACCCACATTCTATTTTTCCATCAAACTATATTTTTTTAAAAAAAATCAAACTTTGGTGTATCCATGATCGAGCTTCTTCTTCTGACCTCGTTTCTCATTCGGACATCCCTGGCTAACTCCCGACAACATCTTGGACCAACAATAAGAGGAAGAATGAAGGATGAAGCTGACAGTGCTTGGCCTAGAGACGAGCCTGTGAGGAACGACATCAGATCACACTGGCTATGAGCAGAGGAACGATTGGATCTTGGTAGCTTTAGATAGGGACTGGCGATGGTGGTGACGAAGAGAAACCGATGATGCTCGGTTTGGCCTAAGAAGGTTGATGTGTAGTGCTGCTTTCGAGCAGTTTCTGGGCCAGAAAGGAAGGATGGTGCGGGACTTGAACTAGCGAGGGGGCTGCGAGCGACATCCGGCATCATGAGAGAGGAGAAAATAGTAGCCACCATTATCTAATGGCTTGAACCGATGATGGAGGGTGGGGAAGACGAGGATGATGGTCGACAATGGGAAGGGTGACCGGCAACGGTGACCACGGGTGACGTGGGTGAGCAGATCTCAATCATTGGTGCAAGAGGGAAGAAGATGGAAGATGGCGGCTTTTTTGGGTTGAAGAGCGGTAGCATGGTGGTTTTCCGGTCATGGGCAGCTTCTCGACGATGAGAGGAAGGGCACCGGCGACTTCTCTGGTGAAGAATCGGCTTAGGGTGGCTGATGGTCCATGGATCTATTCCATGGATCGACAACAATGGCTGCCCATGGACCACCGGGTACTCTATAGACCATTCAGCATGTTCATGATGGACCGGTTGCTCCAAAAGTCATGCAATTTTGTAGTAATTTCTTTAAAATTCAATTCCAAGCTCGTTTCAAGTTCTATTTGAGTGTTGTTTGCACCATTGAACTCCAAAAATTAAGCTCTTCGCATTGGCAAGGTTCTTTCCTATAAACAATACATAGAAGTATCAATTTTTAAATAAATAAAGATATATTGATTATACTTTTTTATTAGTTACCTTACATTCTAGAGCTTGATTTGGGGGTGTATAGAAAATTAACCAAAAATAGGTGATAAGCGAAGAAATATTTATCCTTTGCAAGCTGGCACCGAAATACTAAGTTAACCATCATAAACACAAGTACAATAGATCTTTAGATGAATTCTAAGAAAGTTTCTAATTATAATGACTATGAAATTTGCTTCTGAAACTTAATACATAGTTAGCACTACTTGCTAAATCTTTTTACTTTCAATCCTAGATCTATTTTTGTAAAAGAAGCTCTTAATGACACATGGTTATAATTTAATACATATATGTCTATTAGATTGCTAAGGGACTAGCAATAAGTAAGTTGGGAAGCGTGATAAATTACATATTTATACATTTATTTTAAGTATTTTAAGTAATTATTGGTGCTAGCATCTTCTAAAAATCTTAATTTTATAATTAAATTAGACTTTCTTGCAAAATTAATTTTATTTTAAAAAATATGATATTAGTGCACATTTATGAAAAATGGATGTTGAACTGATAGATCAATCTGACCACAAGATGATTTTACACCTATTACATTTTTAATTAAAAATTTAATTATTATTTTTTTTCTTTGGTAGGTATAATTAAATTATTAGAACTCTGAAATTTTAACAAGACTAATGATTAAAATACTTACCAAATCTGACAGCCTCTATTTATTTCAGTATGATTTGGATAATCTGGCATGATTTCAAGATGATTTGAAATTCAAAAATTCTAAAAAAATATTTTCACAATGAACCTGCTTATTTCTTTTTATTTAAAGGATCCCAAACTATAAGAGAAGATCATCCTGGAGAGAGGGTACAGTACAGGATAGAGGGCATAACTTTAGATTATGAGTTAGCCTCTAAGAATGAGATTTTTTGGATAAAGTTCTATCCCTATACCATCTTCAAGCCTACTTCATCTCCAAGATCAAAGTCCAAAGAGGAAGAAGCAGAGAAAGCAGTTCGCTCAAAGGAGTATGAAGGAAAAAGAGAGTTCATCGACCGTCTTCCCGATGAGACTACATCGATCTACTTCCACTCTTTATTACTATTTTCTTAATAGTTTTTCTTAATTGTTAAATTATCCTTTTTAATTTCTTGTAATGGGATTCTACTTTTATTTAATGCAAAAAATTATTTTCATGCACTTTTAAATTCTTGTCTTTCATTTTTATTACAAATAAATTCTAGGATCTAAATAGTAGATTTTATAACCAAGTTATTTATTTTCTTACTTTTAATTTTTATTTTCCTGACTTCAATCTATTTATTTTTTAAAATCAAAAATTTCAAAACATCCAACATACTGCCTTCCCCACGAATTCGACTTGATTTACTATGTTCTATGCAATTTTAATTAATTAAAAGTTGGATAATTATACTGATAGTCGTTGTGTCTTAACGACAACATCACGATCCTATCAATCATCAAACTGGAGTTTCATATTCTTACACCATCTCTTCAAGAAATACTTATCTAAAATATGAAATACTTCACTTTGATGAAAGACTAATAAGAAATGCCTGTATAAGTATCCCCTAAGCTGAAAAGATCGATACTAGCATTTAACCTCTTTCAAATGATTATCATATAAAATAATATATTTTTATAATCTCCTTGCTTATTTCATCAATTTCAATCCTCTTAAATAACTTTACAGAATATACAGCATAATTGTTAACTTCTTTAATTAATTTTATATTTGATGTAGTCATTTCAAGGATCTCATTCTGAGATTTTTTGAATATATGCCTTGTATATTTTGCTATTGCTTGCCTTTCAAAAGTGAGGATGTCTTTAGAAAAGCATTCATTTGTAATGATTTGTTATCTTGCTTATTTTTTATTTCATATATTTTCTATAAGGTATTTTTGTACTTATTGATGAAATTCTTGAATGTAGCCTTTGAATTTACAAACCCATCAAATAAATAATTAATGCTCTTACTCCTCTGTAAACATGCATATATATAATTATAAAAAAATATTAAATACCACATATATTAGAAATTTGCAAACATGAATATAAATTAAACATAATGTCATAAAAATGTGCAAAGAATATATCCTTAAGATAAATTAGAACTCATTTATCCTGACATTTATAAAGGTCATTTAATCAATCTATAATTTTGCATCTTCATATTTCTTCATAAATGGTGCCCACCTTTTCTTGGAAGCATGTATCATAACTGTGTCACATATCGCTTTATCAAACTTAACCATAAATTTGGAATTGGTTGTACATATTTAGCTAATCTTTTCAGGGATCTTCTTCAGTATATGCCAAAGATAAAATTAGTCTCATGCTTTATAGAAAACCTTCCAAACAACAATCTCAATTATCTTATATTAGTCGGTTATGATGGCATTGGATGGTTAAACCCCATCTACATCCAGCCATGATTGGAATATCCATTTAAATATCTCAGTTTTTTCATTCAACAATAATACACAACCAAGCAAGATGGGCTATCCATAATGGTTAACTCCAACAAATGGATAGAATGATATTTGATATGTATTTGTCAGATAAATTAAGTTAAAGGTTAGCACATCACCAAAGTAAGTACTTGTCATTCTTGACCTTAGATGGACCCAGAAGACAATCCTGAGCTATCCATTATCATTTAGATCCAAAGTCTAAAAAAAATTGTATTTTTAACTTGTATTTGTATAAAGTAGATTACCATTGACTTTGCATCTTCTTCTTTCAATTGACTCTGACATTTTTGATAGATGAAATTACATTCTACCCCCTTTCTTTCTTGCCATGACGAAGTATATTTGAGTGGTGGGTATAATCACAGCATACATATTGCTAATCCTACCTTTTCTAGTAGCTAATCCTGCTATGGAAATGTAGATAATCGGTGGTTGATATGGATAGCTCATGGTTATGTTCTTAAAAAATATCATCTAATATCTACTTATCATTTTTAAAACTTAGTCTTTCTTTTATTGATGCTTTATAATTAATTTTGCCAATACTCTAGAATTCTGTTTTCTTAGATTTTTCTTGCATCCAACATACTAGGTGTTTGAAGTGTATTTCTTTCTTATTATTGGACCTACTACATATGGTTATGATTCTAAAACTAACTTTTCTTGTATATCCATTATAGAAATTGTACACATCATTTACTGAATTGAACTCCATTCCAATACGAGGATTAACATAATCATTGTCTGTATTCGGAATAATGGGAGAAGGTGCATTCTTTTGAATAACACCAGTAACTTATCCAACTGACCTGGTTGGATATTTTTCAGATATATAATTTCAATATCATCTGTAGAAATCTTTGTACAAGTCAATAACATTGATGTCAATAGTTTTAAATGACATTTTGTCTGGAAGATATTAATAATTGTATTATTTATTGGCTAAAATACGATACCCAGAATGTAATAATATGATCCGAAAATAAAAAATTTTGAAAACATGATATTTGAACTTATGACACCCTTTTACAAAATTATGACACCCTTTCAAAAATTTATAACATCCCGGTACAAAATACAAAACTAAAGGTTTTGTTTCTCCTACCAAGACTTTTCATCATCCGTTGGTTAAAATATAATTCCTAGGATATCATAATACGGTATGAAAACAAGTTGACTTGAAAATATGAGAATCAAAATTATGACATCTCTTAACAAAATTTATGATATCTATTTAAAAAATTATGACACTCTATCATAAAATCAAAAACTGATTATTTTGATCCTTCGTACCATAACTTTTTCACTATCCATTATCTAAAATATAATACCCAGAGTGTAATAATACGACTTTGAGATAACTTGAGCTAGAAATATTAAAAATATGACTATCCTAGTATAAAATTAAAAAATAAAGGTTTTGATCCTCCGTAATAAAAACTTTCAACTATCTATTGTTATAAATATGACATCCAGTGTATGATAATACGCTACAGAGATAACTTAAACTAAAAATATAATATTTGAACTTATGACATCCCTTCATAGAACTATGACACCTTTCAAAAATTTATTGTATCCTGGTATAAAAATGAAAACTAAAGATTTTGATTCTCCTACCAGGATTTTACATCATTCGTTGGCTAAAATATAACTTATAGGATATCATAATATGGCATAGCAATAACTTGACCTGAAAATATGAAAATTGGACTTATGACACCCGTTCACAGAATTATGATATACATTCCTAAAAATTATGATACCTCGTTATAAAATCAAAAATTGAATATTTTGATCATCTGCACCATAACTTTTTCACTATCCATTGCCTAAAATATAACACTCAAAATGTAATAATACAGTTCTAAAATAACTTGAACTGAAAATATTAAAAATATGATTATTCCAATACAAAAAAAAAAAAAAAAAAATTTTAATCTTCCATACCATGACTTTTCAACTATCCATTACTATAAATATGATACTCAGTATGTTATAATATGCAATGAAGACAACTTGACCTAAAAATATGATATTTGAATTTATGATACCCTTTCATAGAACTATGATATCACTTCAAAATTTATAACACTCCGATATAAAAAAAATTGAAGGTTGTAATTCTTGTTCCAGGGCTTTCCATCATCCGTTAGTTAAAATATAACTTCCAGGATATTATAATACGGCATGGCAATAATTTGATATAAAAAAATAAGAATTGAATCCATGACATCTCTTCATTGAATTATGTTAACTATTCACAAAAATTACGACATCCCGGTATAAAATCGAAAATTGAATATTTTAATCCATTGTATCAAGGCTTTTTTACCGTTCATTTTCTAAAATATGACTAACTAAAAAATATCAACATTTCTGATATTTAAGATATAACTTGATTAGTAATTTATGACATTCTAGGATATTACATGATTTCTTAATGTATTTAATTAGTTTAACTATCCAAATAGTTAATATAATAAAAGATCTAAAAAAATTATAAAAATAAATTTATAAAATATTTTTTACTTCATGTTGGGATTATTTTTATCTTGAAGTAATAGGACAAGCTTTTAATTATTTATTTTAGTCTCGAATGATATCTGATTCCGTAGATCCGATATCGAGAACATTTTTCAGAGTAAGAAAAATAAAATAAAAAAATAATTTTTAATCATTTTAGAATGTATAAAATTTAATATAATATATTCTTTAAATATCTCGATAGAAAAAGATATTTTTGTTGACTCAAAAAAATAATCAAATATTAAGATAGATAATGCTCTTCTAATATTCAATGCACGTCATGTCCCATCTTATCCAATCGTGCCAGCTTTGAATTCACACGAGCTAATGAAAAGAGTCGGTATACCACTGAGTGGTACAGTTGGCTGGAGACTTTTCTCACAACCAGCTGGCGACGAGAAAATCCTGGATAAAATAAAAAATAAAAAATAGTCCAAAAATAAAATTAAAAAAAAGAGAAAAATTATTTTTGGTTTAAACATATTTCGGCTGACACCAGTGGTAGTCAGATTGACGTACTCACCGTCGGTTGGGAATGGCTGCGGAAAAAATTAATATGCGCCGTATATCGAACATTTCTGGTTGGATTGGGGACCGTCTGAGGATCGCCACGCCCGGAATCTAACTCCTCCTCTTTTTGGTTAATAAAAAAAAAAAAAAAAAAAAATCGGTAAGATAGCTCGAATTTCTACACTATAGGCAATATATAAAAAATTTTGCAATGCACTAAATATCAATTTTTCCCCGGAGCGCTACCGGGCCGAGTTAGTGATATTGGATCGGTACTTGGTAGGGATGGGATCCACGCTTGGGGGAGTACTGTTCAGATCCGGGTCCGGATTCTAATTTCCTCCGGAACCAAACGGGCTCAACCCCTCCGCCCACTCAAAATAGGTGGAACACGGCTTCGTATCGGGGGCTTCTCGTACGTCCGAGATCTTTCCCCGGCGTCAGAGCTTCGGTAATGGTGGAAGAGCTTGCTGCGAAACCCCAACCCAATGAAGGAGATGCGCCGGAAGCCGTATCCTCCGTAGACATGGAGATGGAGACGTCATCTCCCAAAATCCCTGGTGGTTCCGAGCCCCTGTTCGCCGAGAACGGGTGGAGAAGCCAGCAGAGGAGGGCGGAGGAGGTGTGGCGAAGAGGAAGAGAGAAGAGGGAAACGATGCGGCGGCAGAGGAGGAGGAGGAGGATGACGAAGGTGGGGCCTCGAAGAAACGGATGGTGGAGAGGTCTCTAGAAGAAGAAAGGCTCGAGAAGATGGAAGATAAGGAGGGGGGAGACGATTCGAAGGAGGAGGGGGAAGAAGAAGAAGGAGGCAGGGAGGAGAAGGAATCGATGACGGTGAGCCTGGGACCGAAGGTGTTTGATTCGTCGAAGGAGATGTTTGACTACTTCTTCAAGCTTCTACATAACTGGTCTCCCAATCTCGATATCAACGAGGTTATTCTTCAAAAAATCGTTTTTATAATATTTTCAGCAGTGCCAAAGTTACTATCTTTTTTATTAATTCAATGTAGTTTCATGAAACATGCTCTATTTGAGTTCATTCCTAAGCAGAATTTACAGAGTGATTTTTTATTTGATCAGCTAATTTGGATTTTTGATGTGGCATTAGATGGGTCTTGATGAATTCCAATTTCTACTGTACAAACTTTGCTTTCTTTCTTTTTTTGTTTCTATTGGAAATCTATTGGAATTTTTTGACCAAATAGAATCCATGGAGTGTTTTTTATTAGGATCGATGAATTTGCAATGTTAGTAAGGATTTGGTTGGTTTCTGTGATAGAAACCATGCTTGATGGAATTTTAGTGCACTTGTAAATATCATTTTCAGTTGATGGTTCAATCTGGTAACAAAATCCTGTTTTTCTGTGTTACATCCTCATATGGTTTCTTGGCTTTACGTGGCGCATAGTTCTGTTTAGATTCATATCCTGTTTATAGTTTTGATTAAGGTAAAATCTAATCGTATTTCCCTATTACAACCTTGGTGTTTTTAATGATTCTTGTGCTATACTCGTAATATCATGATGTCATGGCTAGTTCTATTTTATTCCTTACTGGGTTTTAATGCCATAGAATCTTATAAGCAGACTTTCTTTAGTTTAGTTGAGAAGTGCCATTGCTGAATGAAAGTGTGATATGTCATTTTATTTATTTACTTATTTTCCAGTAGTAACATCATTGTTTTCTGTCTACGTTTGATTACAATCTGTTGATAATTTGAAATATATTGGGTGTATCCAGTTGTCCATTATGGAATTCACACATAATTGTTTCTTTTGACTCATCATTTTAATGGTAAAATGTTTTTCCAATTTTTTTGAGTCAAGAAGAAAGATACAATAACAAAGTGATCTAATGCATTGGTACAAATTTGACATTATTTGTCATGGTAAGTTGGTAACATGAAGAAAGAAAATATTTAATTATCTGCTTGAAAACCAAAAATAGTGCGATGAGGACTTTTAGCTGGACAAAGTGGACAAATTTATTTTCGGTTAATATTCTTTCTGTACTATTCTCTAATATTAAGGGATAACCATGCATCCTCTTGCAGTCTTGCTTGCTTAATGCCAATGAACAACTATTATGTACACTGTTGACTTTAACAGAATTGTTACTCACCTATGATGGTCTTTAAGGCACCGTACTTTAGGAAATATGTGTTTTTACCCCACTCTTCACTACCATGTCACATGTTTAAAATGCTTTGCTTATTTCCCCAGCAAATGAACTTTTTTTTTTATGATTGACCATCAGATTTAACAAAATTCTCTTTGAGAATTTTAAACCCGTCTTTGTCTTTAATTCACAACCTAAATAATTGCAATTAATGTTCTTTAAGATTTTGATGAATCTGATAGCCAATTGAAGAACCTAGCTCGTTAGGTTGATGTACCCCTCTGGCATTCCAAAGCATTTATAGTACTTGTTTCTTCATCATTGTCCAGTCTCTGTACTTTCACTGTTCTAAGTATCTCTTAATTGATATCATCTCATGTTCCTAAGAGTGTGATGTCTCGTGTCAACCCAACACGCTCCAATCTGCCAAGGATTAGTGGTTTTCTAGTTTGATGTTTGAAGCTGTTAGGGGGGAAAAAGCTCGCACTCTTTTTAGTTTAATGTGACATATAAAGAGAAGCAAGTGGAAAGAAATGGGCTCATGGAAATCTCGTGGTGCTGCAATCATGAAACTAAAGCTTCAAATGCTTCTTCTATGTATTCAATTTGAATCAACGCGATCGATTAATCATCTCATATCAGATCTCTCACCATACAATGATGGAAGATGATGAAAAACAAATTAACACAAGTCATGACCCGTATGTGAGACTCGGCATGGAAGATTGGATTTTTTTTTTTTTTTTTTTCCCGAACATTTTGTCTTTAGTATTTTATTCCACCACATGGTGACTCGTTATATTCCTAAGATGTGGTAGGCTTAAGTAATAATGCTTTCTCCAAAAAGGGGTAGGATACTTGCTTATTGTCTTATTTGACCGGCTATTCTTTACTGTTTGCCTGGTGCGTTATCAATTACTTGCAGTGTGGATATCATTCCCTCCAGGTTCATGCCAAAACATTGGATCCTTCTTTATATAGGACTGAAATTGTCCAACTGTTGTTTATAAAGTTTAATTTCAAGCACTCACTTTACTCTCCGTTGAACTCCTTCACTGTAACTGACTTTCTCAGTCTGTTTGCAAGCAAATCTTTTGGGTTACACTGCATTCAGATGCAGGTCTAGCGTGTTTTGACTCGTATCCATTTGCCTGTGCAGTATGAGAACATGGTATTGTTGGACTTGCTGCAGAAGGGCCAGCCGGAGCCCGGCAAAAAAGATTGGAGAAGGGATCCAAGCATTCCAGGTCCGGTACCACCCGGCATAGAAAAGTCGGTGCTTCTTCATCGTACGGGTCGATAGAACCGATGATGATTTCAGCTTCCGTAAATGTATTGATCAAATTCTCCCATTGCCTGAACACATGAAGGCCCGGTTAACCTCAAATGGCAACAAGGTTGGCCGAAGGAAGGGAGGCAGTGGCTTTGGGGGTCATGGAGACACGGGTGGAAGAAATGGTGGGCGAGGCCGTGGAAGAAGAGGTGGAAAGTAAGATCTCACCCTCTTCCAGCCTACTTGCTGATATCTTTTATTTATTGAGTGAAAGCTCTGGAGTTCTGTTATTTCATCAGAAAAAACGTCATGCAAGCTCTAGTTCTATGGATTTATTTATTTTAATCTTGTTTAGTTTATTGATATTATGTTTTGTTGTCTCGGAATCAGAATAAATTTTGCTGAATGTTTTTATTAGAATTTCGATGGCGGTCTTCTGCTTGCTGACCAGTCTTGAGAATCTCAATGCTGAGCTATATTATTGCTTTCTTCCGTTCCTCAGCTCCATTAGCTGTCTGTTCGCAGGGCCCAGAGTCGACCTAAACCTTAGACCCCAAAATTTGGGCCTCCGCCAAATCAATCTATTGATATTGAACTCTGGCCCAATATACTGAACGATAATTATTACAAGCGGAGAGTTCTTGGACTGGGAATTTGTGGCGTGACATGTACATCCATGGCTTGGAGCCTCGACGCCAGGCTCTGTCTGGGTTTTTGGCTTGTCATCCGAGCAATTTTTAGATCTTACGATGCTTGTGTCTGGTGCTGGGAAGTGTAATTACAAATCTCTACCGCTGCATTGCAGTAGAGGAGAAACTTGAAGGCGAGGGAAATATGATCTTTAATCTTCTCCCTTTTCCGTCTCTCCAGATTTTAGAACTCTCTGTCCCCCAGCCCTCCCTTTGTTTTTTTTCTTTTTTCTTTTTTTTTTGATTAAAAGAACTTTAAAAAATAAATAAGATAATTTATCTGTCCCTCGGTCGGTCGAGGTTAAAAATAAAATTTTAATGTAATGTTCATCTAATAATGCCGGCCACCTGTTGTTGCTCGTCAGGAAATAAATCAAAGCCGTACAAGTGAATGAATCCATAAAATGACAAGCATTTGATTGTCTCGGCATGAGGTGACGGGTGGACACGATGGCTTGACAGGTGCCAGGGCAGGGCCGGTCCAAAACCCGCATAGAAATCTCCATGGACGCGTCGCAAGTGTGAGCAACGTCTTTAAGGCCGCATACTCGCTCCGTATGCTTTTCCGCAGAGAATCCGGTGACGTTATGATTCCCGACAACAAAATCTAGTGCCAGCCTCTTAATCTACCTCTCATTATTCATGCAGCATTTGTTAAAATAATAACACGCTCTCCAAATTAAAAACCTATCAACAATAAATAAATAAATAAATACTCTGTAAGGAAATAAAGGCATTGCACGCCTCCCAATCTCTCTACCGTGGAAATCCACCGGAAATCTATAAAAATAAAATAAAATAAAACATAAAATAAAAACCAAATTTCAACGTCAATCCACAGATAAACGTTTATTATTTAATAATTTCTTTTCTAAATCAAAGCTGGTAATTTAAAATTATTATTTCTCTGGCAAAAGATGGTGTCAGGATGCCGTACGGATATGCTCGGGACGATCAAAAACTTGGCGGATTCACACGTGACGCCTGGACTTCGATATTCGCACGCGTGCAGGGGAGGAGGAAGAAGTAAAAGAAAAAGGCTTGGTCGCAGGTGGCCGCGATAGGAACAGTTGCTGGTGTACGGGGCGGGGTGCGTGGAGCGCGATGGTCGCGCACGCGAGGCACGAGGACCAATGGAGAATTGGAGAAGGGTTGGAGGTCAAAGGTGGGTTATAAATGGGGAGGGCGACCTCTCATCAATCATCATCCTCCCACGCCCTTGTCAGATCGTACGGGCCAGATTTTGGCACAGCGTGCAGCTGCGGCAGCCTGCTACGGCGGTGGATGCGGTGTGCGCGCACCCACCTGAATCGGACCAAGCCGGCAGCGTAAGTCTGCTGTTTGCTGCTTCGCACGCTGCCGTGACATCTTGGCAAGTTAACGGTAACCCTTTTTTTTTTTTTTTTTTTTTTTGGGAAAAAAAAATGTTAACGGTAACTTTTGACGAAGGCTTACAACGCCCAGCTGGAGCACTTAATTCTAACGAACACTTATGTAGGATAGGAATGGATCGGTCTCGAATGCATAATCTGTTGATTATAAAACAAGTTCCCACCAACTAAAATTTTATTATTATTATTATTTTATTTACTTATTTTTATTTATTTATTTATTTATTTATATTTTTTTATTTTTTGCATCGGCGAGACTCGGCGGTGACACTATTTCCCCCGGGGAAAGAAGGTTATTAATTTAAAGGAATAACTCTTCTGATAAGGGCCTGAGTTTTGATGATGCAAGACAGATACGTCAAGTCATGACCGACAGCAAAAATACCACATCACGGGGTCCCTATGGCCTCATTGTTCAAACCAGGGCTCCCTCCAGATACTACAGGTGGATTTGGGTCCCACATATCATGGTGAGGCCCAGACGAATACGTGTAGGCATGTCGAGATGCTTTGCGTACCTTGTCATCTTGCAATCAACAGTCAGTCCCACGGTTCGCATTGCTACCCGTTTCACGCCAACGAAAAAATAAATAAATAAATAAAGCCCTCCTCATCTAATTATAACACGAATCAACATATGATGGTCTTGTTGCTTGGCATCCAAGAGTCACACCACAAAGCAATTCACGCTTGCCTAAATTCCATCCTATCCATCTAATTTTGTGGAGCCTAAACATTATCATTGCCACTATAAATTTTTTTTTAAAAAAAAAAAAAAAAAAAAAGGGAAAAGAAAAGGATGAGCAACCATGAGCCTTTGACATGAGCACACCTCCTCCACACACACGTGTGAGCTAATAAGCATGGCCACCAGAAGGAAAATTGCACGTGTGCGATGATGGAGTTTTCCAGGTTGGACCATCCTCAAAGATCTCGAGCCCCTTACCTCATCTTTCTACCATATATAAAACAACAAGCATAGCAATTAACAAGGCAGCAGGGAGGGAAAAGGATAGGAGGATCGACACTTTAGTTGTCTTGATGTTAAATAATTGTGGTGGTGATGGGGGCCTGAGGTTAAAGGGCTTGGGGGGAGTGGGTGGGGTTGCATTCCATACATCACGCATGAGAGCATGGATTCTTCCACCCTTTTTACCTTTGCTTTGCTTTGCTTCTTTTGGAGTTTATTATAAAGGGATGGCATGCAATATTTCCTCTCTTTTGAGGGGTGGGGCTAATGGTGGCCGGGGAGGTGGTGTGGCTTTCCGAGCGTGGTGTCCCTGCTGGAGAATCCACAAACCAAATGGCTCCATGGTTGCCCAAAGCATCCGATGGCCCCACAGCAGCCCCCATGAGTCAAGGTGTGCTTGCGTGCTTGCCCTCATGGTGGGCCCTCTCCAACTATAATATGATTTCGCCCTTCCAACTTCCATGGCTTACGAGAGGATGCACGGGAGGAAGTCATATCAGGATTTAGCTTGCAGCATGACTTAGATCGGTTCCTCTCACCGGGTTTGATCCAATTCAGGGCTCGCAAATTTAAAATGAACAACCAGTTAATAAATCTCAAGTTTGAAGAAAGATAATTTTTTTTTAGAACATAACTACCAACCAAGTTCATTGTAGCCAGCAATACCATGCCTTCGAAATGTTGTTGATAAAAATATATTATTTTAATATAATATTGATTATAAGAATTTATGTGGATTTCAAAAATTTTAAATAATTCAAAATTTTGAATAATAATTTCTGTCCAGTGCTTTCGGATGTGAATTCTAAATTATTATAAATGTAATCAAAATGGACTTAATTTATAAATTATGTGTACTAGAAAATACCGTAGCATGGATTTATCGTATTGTCCATCATTTTTATAAATTAATCTAGATTTTTAGTCCGACAGATACCATGATTTAAACAAAAAAATTTATAAAGATTCGTACAGAAATATATTTAATTTTATCATAATTATTCACCCGGAATATCTAAAATATTCATATATAATAGAGAAATCCAGATAATAACTTTCAAGTAGTTTTTGTGGATGAGGTCCTGAATTATTATATTGATAGGGTCAACTCAAAAGACCTAATTTCTCGCCGCCATATAAATATAGCAAACCATTTTAGGACCTCAAAGTTCTCCGCAGATACCATTCTAATTAAAATGCATCGTAATAAATTATACTTTTGCTATGGAGAAGAAATATGACCGATCTACTTGCAAAAAAAAATAATGCAGCCATTCGACAACCAGAGCAGTTAAAATAGAGAAAAAAAAAGAAAAAAAAAACCTATTCATCAATGTATAGAGCATATTGTATTTTTTAACCATCAAGAAACAAGTTAAATAAAAATCTTCAAAAATATAAGATAGTCAAGAGATAAATTATATAGTAGGCGCACGTTGGTCAACCTAAAGAGCATGAACATGAAGTGCAGTCATACATACGCCTGCAGGCTTATATATATCCAAGCTTCGAGACTTTTGAGACTTTGTTAGTTGATCTAACTTGAGTTCCAATGGCTTCAACCGGGCACCTAACAACTTGGAAATTATGAAACATGCCTCGATCTCTATCATATAACAATCCAAATGATCATCCACATCAATTGCTATGGCCTGTCAACCCATGCGCGATACGACCAACCATCGAATGGACACGTGTATACAACCATGCATAGGATCAAGACAACTGTTCGAATAGAGTGCACCCTGACCATGATTAACAAAGTTGATACGTCTTGATTAAAAAACCAACCATTTGCACCGTTACAATCTCTCCTCCTTATTTAAGCTTAAAAAGGTAGGTTGGTGCCACCCAAAGCGTAGACCTCAAGAGAGGGGCTTTCTTGACTCGCCGTTCCCTTTGTTCCCTTCCCTCTAAACAAGAGGGCGTGAAACTAAAAAGATCATGCTAAAGTTATGGTAGTATTGTAGGGGGTGCTTAAACTATTGGTTAGCAAATCTTCTTCTGTGAGACCCTAAGATTCGGCCCGGTTTGGTGTCATGGCGTGCGTACTTAATTCAATATTCTATCCGTTATTTTTATATCGTTACTCCTCATAACTTTGTATATTCCATAGGGTGAGATGTCTCCATTTGCTTTTGGGGAATCAAATCCCCAAAAATCTTTCTTACAACCTCAAAGAATCATGGGCTAGTGTGAGAATATGGGTTGGCCAGGGTCCCAAGTCACAGGATTATGAACCAATGCGAGTCTCGTACACTGAAATTTGATGTGATGTTCCTCGCACTGGGATCCTGCTATTGGAGTCAAGCGTGATTGGAGGCAATAAATTGTAGTGCGTTGACTCGAGCCAACAAGATTTGCCAATTGGCATTCTCTAACAAGGGTTGTTTTTTTTTTTTTTTTTCTTCTGTTTTTAAGAGTTAAAACAGCCTTCTCCTCATGCGAAGCCATCCGTTAACCTTTTGAAAATGACCATGGATTTCCACTAAATATACTCCTAAAGGTGCTTTTTGACTTCTAAGTTGGTTAGCGTCTCCGGTGCAATGCATGGTGGATTTTGAAATGCATATATATTTTTTTAAATATGAAATGCCTGGTAATTAATGCATTGTTTGAAAATGACCATGGATTATTATTATTCCAAGAAAATGGTTAGAGAACTGGATTGATCTTAAGTATGCTACGTATTGGATGAAGACTTCTGGAGTAGAAAAATATTGTCTACGCATGCCCTTGACATTTTATGGATGATATATATGAATAAATAGACAAGCATGAGTGCAGGTTTGTCATGTATCCCTTGGGAGATCAATTTCTAGCTTTTAAGAGATGGAAATTAAGCACAGATAGAAAGCTGATATCTTCCTATATCACTGCCTCTCGTTAAGGTGCATTATATATCATATAATGAAAGATAATTTAAAAACCAGTAATAAGTGAGCAGTTTTGATCATGAATGGGACAAATGTTGTTTTCTAATTGATTAACGAAAAAAAAAAAAAAAACAAAAGATCACAGGTTCTGTCATCTTAGTTGGAGGATCTTCCATCCACGGTTTTAATTAATCTCCTTCGATGTGGAAATAATCTGGGGCCGTGCATGGTTGCATAAGAAGAGATAGGTGCTGCGAGAGAGAGAGAGAGATGGTACAAGCTCCAATATGAATTCTTCTTAAAATTTTCACCCAATCATTATTTAAATAGAAAGAAGGAATAACTTGCAAGCTCCGGTTCACGCATTCCACTGTGCGAAAGAAAGTGGGACACCATAAAGCCAAGAAAGGAGTTCACATGAAAGCTTCCATGGGCTAAAAAAGCATCCACCTACAGGCACAAAAGGACACAAAGAAGAAGGATATGCCAAGTGAGAGACGGAGCTCACGCTTCATGAAGTCAGATGGCACTATGAGAAAGGGATGTGCAATAGAGAGATCAGCAATTATAGGATCACACAGCATTATACTCCGCATAATTCATTCGCTTATGCCATTCGATCAGCATCAACTCTTTTATATATTTGTAACACTACGTCACCGTTAATATGAAAAATCTAGTCAAGACTTTGTGGAAGTAAGCCAACTTTGACCCTGATATTAGTAAATCTCCAACGCCTGGCTTCTATTATTATAAATTAAGTTTTTTCAATTGATCCATTCAATTATACGTTTGGACGTCATACCGATCAAGTTTTGCAAGCTGAGAGCTACGAACATCAAAAAGGTATATATATATAGCATAAGGATTCCAACGAATTTAATCCGGGGGAGGTTGGTTTTTAAAGAACCTTTTATCCAAGTCCATGCTCAAATAATTCCTGCACTTCCAAGAAGAACAGCTGCAAAGAAATTTAAGCTTGTTCATCGGTTTATTATATGGGACCATTTGTCACCTACAATCCTCGTGATACTTTCGTGGATACCAAGTGGCGAGGAATTAATAAATATAGATTTGAGAGATTTCGAGTCATATATTTCTTGCATTCCAATGGAATTATTAATATATTTTGACTTTGTTAGTATAGCTAGAATCGGATTCGAAATTAAAGTAGAATTTCAATACCAGATGAGAATTCAGTTTGAATTTTGGAGAATAAGGACAAAAATAAGGATTTTTTTTTCTTCTCTAAAATCAAAATGAAAACGAGACTCCTCTAACCAATTAAATAAAATATTTTTATTTAAGTTTTAAAATTTAACTTCCTACGATCAAATATATCTGAGATTTGAATATATTTAATTAATCTGAAAGTTGGCATGGAATCCCTGGATCGGCCGGTCGAAGCCGCTGCATCGCAGGACCGCTCTCTGGTTCACCTGCAAAACAGGTCCCTTGCTGGAATTATTCCGGCGGAGGACACTCCGATGCCTAAGTCAGTGGCGGATTCCAGTCACGGAATGGGGAAGATGTCGAGAGTGGAAGAGAAAAAGAGTTCTTGGAGATTGAAAGTGTATGTGTGCGAAATTATTCACGCGTACCTCTCGAGCCATCCTTCTTACCCATATTTAAAAGATGGCCTCTGGTATGTGGCCCGCTCTTTTTCCGGAGATCATAGGGAGCCAATCTCTCCAATGATTGGCGATCGTGGGTTGCCAATGAGCGATTCTGGCTATATCAGAGGCGTGGCTGCAGGAATTGCGCGCCATGATCATGGCATGATAAGTGTCGATTGTAACCGTTGGTTACAATTTCTTTTTTGAACAGATTGTGGTTCAAGATTTGGGTTTCCCCTTGCGTGGGCCGAAGGCTTGGTATTTTTTCAAGGCCGGAGATCATGTCTACGGTGGGGACCGAAGTTCGTGTCTTCGAAAGTTGATGAGTAGTTCAGACTTCGGTCGGGACCGAAGGTACTACCCGAAGGATTGGCCTTTGGATGTTGTAGTTCGGTGTGAAGCCTTGAGTTGCTTGCGGTTGGCCTTCGCTTAGTCCGAAGTCCGTAGTCCGGAGAATCGGGGCTTCGATAAGTCGAACCGGAGCCTAGTTCATAGCTGAACCAGGATATCCCAACACTGAAAATTTAGCAGCCTACAATATTTAGCATAATGAGTTGTCACCTCGTATTTGTAGGCTTGCATGAAATCTAGGATGTATAAAAAAATATAAACATAAGAAAGCATGGATACGGTCCCGTCTGCCTTGCCGAGGATTATCATCCCACCCGAAGATGCTCGATCATTTGGAGAGCGATGGTGGCGACATCGCATGTAGTGTCGCCTCACATTAAATGGGTTTTGGGGGATTGCAGGGCCATCAGCTTATTGCATGATCCTTGGATGGCGGACTTGTCATTATCCCGATGGCCAACTTTCGTAGCAGTGGATATCATCGACTCCCTTTCCATCCTCGACCTATTGCTTATGGATGGATCATAATATGATTCACTGTAAGTCATCCAGGTTTTTGGCTACATTATGGGGGCCCGAGTGTTATCTATCCCTCTGCTTGTTCATGCCTGTATTGACATTAGAATATGGAGAATTTCCTTCATCCATAGAGCGACCACATCTAACTTGCTTTCGCTTTTCAGCCATGCACCGTAGAGAAGCCTTGATATTTCATGGATCTGGAGGGTTCAGGTTCACCCAAGAATGAGTCTATTTTCATGGAAGGTGGCTTGAGACTGTCTTCCCACTAGATCTTTCCTTAGCTCTAAAGGAGTGCATGTACCCCCACACTATCCTTTATGTGAGGAAGAGGAGACGATGGCCCATGCTCTATTCTCTTGTCAGCAGACTGCTCGGGCATGGAGGATGGCTGGTTTTGAACCACTATTTATGTATGTGATTATTTCATTGATCACTTTTTACAGATGCTCCATCCTGGCACTGTTCATTTTTCGACCTCTTATTGCCTATATTGCATATCACATCTGGCTTACCAAGAATGATATTATCTTTAACTCTGCTACTCACTCAGCCATAGTCATTATAGAGAGAGTGCGGAGTCATACAGACGAATACTTGATGTCGATCGTGGTATTGTCGGAAACCTAGGACTTTTACATCGTTCCTCATGTGCCTGATCGAGTTTTTGTATCTTGGGACCCCCCTCTTCCGACCTTCATCACAGTCAACTTCGACAGGAGTGTCATCGGTACTCAAGGTGGTACTGGTTTCGTCATTTGTGGCTCGGGACTCGACATTCTTGCTGCGGGGGTACACTTCCTCCTTGAGCTAACGTCCCGATCGCTGAGCTGCGGGAGCTTGGGCCAAGATCGTTTACGCTCGGATGATCCTTCACATTGACCACCTCATTATCGAGGATGATTCTACGACGATTATTTCTTGGATTCAGGAGACGAGGAGATCGAGACCGGTACATAATCTTCTCCGCAATATTGCTTTTCTTATTCATGGGTGTTCTTCCTGTGTTGTCAAACATGTTTATCGGGAGGCTAACTTTATAGTTGACTAGGTAGTTTTTTTTATTTATCATCACTCGGATTCTATTTTATGGACCAACCTGGAATATGTTCTAAGATCATTTCATGATATTTTTTTTAAATTATTTTAAATATTATCACGTTAGACCTTTTAATTGAATACATCGATTTATATATATATATATATATATTCAGTATAGATTGTTCATATATCGATGAAAATTTTGTATCCGTGCCCAAATTTATGCATCAATCGCGATTCCGTATATTTTTCATAGGCTAAAAACTTATTAACCCTCCAGGATGGTGGACCCGCAGTCACACATGAATGAATCTTGCCAGTTACTGGGCGTGGCACCTAAGTGATTCGGTTGATAATCCGTGGGCAATATGGAAAAAAAAAGATCGACATGATTACATTCCCGCAAGAGATTCGTCTCGCTCTCCACCAACCCCCATAAACTAACCCACGGGTTCGAACCCTCAAACCCCTCTAGTCAACATCTTATTTGACCGCACCCCATTTATTTATTTAACCATCTTTAACCCCCGATGGCAAGTTGGTTATCAAAAATTACATTTAAAGCCCCCCGAACTATTCGTAAGATCTTTAAACGTCTAAGGGCGTTTTCGTCCAAGGAAGTCAATAAAATCCTCGCTCCTCTCCTCTCCTTTCTCGTGATCTCCTACTCCGAGAAGGCCGGTTTCGGTTTTCCCCTCACGTGATCTTGCGCCCGTCCTCCTCGATCTCGTTTCCCGATCCGCGCGTGGAATTGGGTCTTGGATTGTCTCGATCTGTATAGGGCGAAGCGATCTGTGGATTTCCACTAGGAATTGTTGTTTGTCGAAATTCTTTCGGTGTAAGTTGATAGATGTTGGGAGCCTTTCCATCTCTGCTCAAGGAATCGATTTTCTTTCGTGATTTATGCTCGAATCTGTTGTTTTTGTGGGTTTTTTTTTGGGGATTCTCGGCTAAAATTCAAAATTTTCTTGCATTTGCACGAGATTTTTAGCTTAATTTGTGATCTTTAGTTTTTGCTGCAAGTCGATGGATATGCAATTCTTTTCGAGCCAAGGTCAGTTAACTGGGTTGTCCCATGAGATTTGTCGCCTGGTGAATTGCCCACTCAAAATTGCGACTTCTTGAGGAATTTGATGTCACGAAGCTTTTTTTCTTTCAAATTTTTAAAGGATTTGAAAGTATTGGCTGTAATTTTTTTTCATTTTTTGAGTGATTTAAAGAATTTTTTTTTAGTGTTTTCTACTCAAAATTGCGACTTCTTGAGGAATTTGATGTCACGAAGCTTTTTTTCTTTCAAATTTTTAAAGGATTTGGAAGTATCGAGCTGTGATTTTTTTTCATTTTTTGAGTGATTTAAAGAATTTTTTTAGTGTTTTCTGAGTTAGGCTTTGGTGCTGCAGGGATCTTAAGGGTGGTTGAAGAGGTGGAACAGCATGTGGTGGTTGGGCCTCTCCGTGGATGTTCTCCGGAAAGTGATTTCTTTGAACTTGTATTGTAGGGTCATTCTGTAACTCTACTTCCCTTTCCCCTGCTCGTCTCTTACTATTGCTCTCCTTCGTTTCTCTTGGTTCATGGCATCGAAGCCATATTCCTTTGCAACTCATTGAGACCTCGAAGAGAAAAAGAAGGGAAGGGGATCTGTTCTTCTTCTGGTCTCCTAGACTCTGTTTGATCTGCCTTTAGGGAAGAGTTACTGGGTTCTTTTCTCTTTCTCATTTCTTTTGGTTTCTTCTTAATTCCTGTTGGACTGGTTCGTATTCGAGGGCAAGAAGAGTAGTAATGGTGTGCCAAGCAGCGACGCAGACGAGATTCCGAGCCTTGAAACATGAGAGTGGGATCGCCGGTAGCTCCACCATAATCGTTAGGATCATTGCTTGCTTCCAGCCTTTACAGGATTGCCAGGTAAAAGATAAGTAGAAGAGAAGGAAGAGGAGATGAGGTCTCTCTCTCTCTCTCTTTTTGTGGGTGTGTCGGGGACGGTTTTAGGTTTCTAAAGATCAAAGCTCGAGTTTTTTAAGCTTTCTTTAATAGTATAAGATAATAAGAATCTAATCTCTGTCTTTGGTTCAGGCCGAGTATTTCCGCCATCTCCTCAAGCCCGTTACGTAGATTAGCTTCCTCTCCTCTGGTTCATCAAATAAAGCTGGAATCTTTGCAGTTAGTTGAAGAGATTCTTGTGGATAGGACATTCGATCTTAAGCTGATTTCTGCCTGGTAATCCATGCTTTCGTCAGTCCAAGTTTTTTTTTTTTTTTTTTTTTTTTTCTTTTTCGGGCTACCATCTATTTTTATATGTTCATCTTTTTTATCTGCGAAGTTGTTCATTTAAGCTGGTGTTTTAGGTGATTGCTCTGGTGATTTTTGTTGATGGGGAAGGACTTCGATCCTTGGATATACTATCGGCACTCGCCATGGCGATTTAGTAGTTTCAACTGTGCGAGTAGTCTCCGGCAATCCGATGCCGGGCTGCAGAACACCAATTCCATGATGTTTCCTACTTACTTCAACCCTTATGGGTGTGCTTTCTCTGGCAATGCTGCCCCTCCTTTTCCTGTGTTTCAAGCACGGAAAACCCTGCCGAAGACACCGGCATTGATCCCGCCTTCCGTCAACACCTACAGACCCACAGGATTTGCCGATTCTCAGAAGAGATTCCTGGTTTTCGATCACTCTGGGGATCAAACGAGCTTAATCTTCAGCTCATCGGGCACCCCGTTTCCGAGCCCGATACCCATGAATCCAGCACGGGACATCCAGGGCAGCAATGAGACCAATGTTTCCGATGGCCATGGCGGCGAGGAGATGCATGAAGACACCGATGAAATCGATGCGCTTCTGTACTCGGACTCTGACGACGAGGAGGAAGAAGCAGCCAGCACGGGGCACTCTCCGGTCAAGATGGCAGCAGAGAGTGTCGAAGAGGTCGCCAGCTCTACAGTGCCAACCAAGCGAAGAAGAGTTGATCCGGAACTCGACGTATCACTCGTGGATACAGCGAGCTCAGCGGTAGCTGATCATCACTACCATGACTGGTGCTCCGACTCTAGGAACAAAAAGGATACCAGCGATGACGCCGAGTCCAGCTGTGTGAGGGGTGGCGAGAAAAGAAGGTTGGTGGAAGAAGAGCCCGAAACGCGCAGTGACTCCAACCATGGAAGCAAGCGGCTGAAGAGGGCCAGGATACAAGAGACGGTCGGCGTACTGCGAAGAATCATTCCGGGCGGAAAGGGCAAAGACGCGGCCACCATTCTCGACGAGGCTATTCGCTACCTCAGGTCCCTCAAGCTGAAAGCCAAGTCTCTGGGTGCTGCACTGTAGCAATAACATCAACAACTGCGCCTCCATGACTAGTAGCACTATATACATATATTAGTGTTAGTTTGTGGTAGTAATTGGCAGCCGTTGTAGCTGTAGAAACTCTTCTTTTTTTAATCTTTTTCTTCACTCTCCGCAACGAGAGTGAGCGAGGATGGGAGGATAAGATTGAGCTCACGGGGGCCCAGAGGGAAGGAGAGAGAAACCAATGGGCTCTCTCCACACGGCTCCAATGATTGAAGGTGGGAATCGGCACTCTAGTGCATTCCATTAGTGGGGTGTGAGGCTTCCCTCTCACCCTCTCTCTCCTCGGTCTTTTGATGGTGGGGATGAAGGGAGTATGATGGTCCAATAAAGCAGTCCCGTTAGTGTCTTTGTGGGCTCTGTGTTGTGCGTTGGGGTGTGGGTGGTGAGGGGAGATGATTTCAAGTGATACAAAGAGGGGGAAAGGGTGAGAGCAGTCTCTTTTGACCGAAAGGGCATGATGATGGGAGCTTGAGGCAGGAGTACGCATGTGGCGGTGGATTCGGGGCGGGCGGGCGGGCGGGCGGGCGCGCGCGTGGGCGGGGGCCGCAGAGTGGCTTTTATCTCCTTTGGGGCTTTGTGATTTAGCTTTAGGGGAAGGAAGGTGGGGTGGATGGTCCTTGGTTGGGGGAAAATGGTTCCCTTGAATCCCCTTTCAGGATTTCCTGGAGGAAACTTGTTGGGGGATCTCTTTCGGTTGCTGCTTTTTTTTTTTTTTTTTGACGTGGATGGATTGATATATCTCTTAAAAGAGAAGGTGCATGGATGCATGGGTGGACTCGGTTGTGGTCCAGTGGGGATGGTTTTGTTTTTGAGCTCGGAGCCAGGTGGGATGATTGGGCCCTCACTGGAAGGCCTGCTTGATGTCTGTAGAGTGTGGTAGAGGGCTAATGTCTGGATGATTGGTTGTCATGCCACGATATGAATTATGTTGTATAAAACTTGTGTTAAGTGTCACTTGACCTTTTGACCGTTGCATCATGTGATTATATATATATATATATATATATATATATATATATATATATATATATATATATATCTTCATCTCGTTGGTCACTCGAGATTTGATCTTTTGATGATATGCAAGGCGAGATTGGCTCTCTTGCGTGGTCTGTTGGTATCAAGTGGTTATACTATTTAATTAATACCTGTCTATTTGATCTGGCCGTGCTGTTAAGATGGTGATCTTGTTTTAGTCTTGATTTTTGTTGGTGATTTATGATTGAGGGCGATCTTGTCTTGGTTCTTTTTGTTTATTTATTTATTTTTCAGATATTTGTTTGCCATAACGTGTAACAAAATCCTGGACGTTTTTGATTGTACGAATATATCTTTGGGAGATACCGCTGTCCTTATTCTAATGCGGAATTAGATATTTAATTTTTGAAGGTGTGCTAATTGCTGAATTTTAATTTAAAATGATACTTGTTTTTTTTTTTTTGGATGAATCTCTGACCTTGGGTTCAAAGGACCTGAAATATGAGATTTGGGTGCAGATTCTGGGCTCAAAAATCATGTTCCGGCAGCGAGGGTGTGAGAGGCTGGCTGCAACTTTTGTCCTCTGACTGTTAATTTTGTTGTTTCAAAAGATAAGGTATTGTGACATTAAGTGGATAATCTCCGAGTAAAATTTTACAACGGTCGCATTCTGCAGGTTAAAATTTTGAATCAACCGGTAAAAGTTTATGTACCTGCAACTGTAGTAGTTGCAGTCTTGGAGGGTAATTCTAGGTTCTTGTCGAGCCATTCGCAGCTGTTTTTAACCCGAATTCTACCCATAGAAAAATAAAACAAGGCCGGGCTTTAGGATGCCAATGTAACTGGACGCATCGATGTACACGTCAAGCGGGCCTCAGGCCGTTTCTTATGTGCATCATGTTGGGTTCGGATGCCGCTCAGTTGCCGGCCCTGGATCGACACCCTTTAGGTAGTATGAGAAAGTTTTTTAACATTTCCTTTGGCCTCGGTGAAGAAAAAATATATTTGATTGTATCATATAAATTTTATTTTTTAATATATATTTAATATTATAATTTAATTTTTTTTATAAAAAAATGAATGATAAAAAAAATTTTATAATAAAATTATGATATACGTTGGTTTATATTATGATATTCTTTACATTGAATTATAATATTTATGTATTCTAGGGATAAAAATATTTTAATCAATGAAAAATTTAAAAATTTTTAATATTATAAAATCTTTTATTATAATATATTATGAACAAGATTATGATATCATGTATATAAATAATTATTATATAAAAAAATATTTATATTATTTAAATATATATTTATTATTTATTATTTATTTATTATTAAAAATATTGAATAATAAAAATATTTTTTTTTATGATACTTGTTTGTGAACAAGATGTAATAATCATGTTTAAATGATGTCATGAGATCGACAGTATTTTTGCCATAAAAAAATTTAAATTTTTTTGAATAATAATATTTGGTCACAAATGGATATCATAAGATAAGAATATTTTTGTTAATTAAAAATATATTTAATGTCTATAGATTATTTTTATTTAAAAATTTTGAATAACAAAAATATTTTTTTCTTATAGTATTTTTTTTGTAAACGGAATATTATAATCATGTTCACTGTCATAAAATCAAGAATATTTTTATCATTAAAAAAATATTTTTTTAATAATAAAAATATTTTTTAGTTTTATAATAGATGTATGTCATAATCTAAATTAAGGGGTATCATAGTTTAAGTCAACGGGTATCATAATTTTATTATAAAGGAGATGTATTTTTGTCATTCAAAATTTTTAATAAAAATTTAAATTATAGATATTAAATATGTATTAAAAAGTAGAATTCATGTGGTCTAATAATATTTAATAGTGTATTTTTTCTATATCAAATGTGATAGATAAAATTTACTAAAAAGGTAAAGTTATTGATATTTATACTTATGTACATTAATAATTCATATTTTTTATAAAAAAAAAAGTATGAAAGCTAGGAGTCAAAGTTACTTTTGAATCATTTCAATCCAAACCACATCGATTATCTAATTTCAAATTTTAGAGTACGAGTCTTTGAGTTCGGAGGAATATCTACGTTTCATTCTTAGATGCTCCCAAGCATCTAAATTATCTAAGCAGTCCGAATTAAAGTTCCTTCAACTTATTTGTCTTTATAGATCGAAAGCTTTTAGGCTTCAGAAACTAAAAGTAGTTGTATGCTTTTGAGAATGGAACATTTTTGTGATTATCCATTTTGAAATATTGTTAAGAAATCAACTGGATAATTGAATCCAAAACCTGGCAATCCAGTGCAAGACATGCCTAAATTTTAAGGTGGATCACTAATCCAACTCTATCTAGTTTTTAAAACTACCTTTTATGAACGTGATTAAATTCACATCGTGTGTACTTTATATAATTACTATTAGATATTTCTTCCGAATTATTTGCATATTGTTTGATTACTTATTGATTTGTCAGGAAACTTGTTTGAATCACCAATCTACTATCTTTTAAAAAAAATTAAGAATCACCGATCTACTTAAATTACTAGAAATATGAGCTAAACAATTTTCCATGTTTTCGAATATAATGTCTATCTTTCATGCTTGTGATGGTTGACGAAGGAAAACAGTAATATTAGGGAGGCCAATTCGACCGCTGACTGGGTGGTTTCCTTCATTGCTGCTCATTTTGGATAGGTAATGTGGACTCGTTTGGTGGACTCGCTTAGTAGGGAAGGTAATAAAATCCAAACCCATGGGTACCCGACCCGATTGGATCAGGTAGTCAATGCTTTGACTGGGTTTGGATTGGATTTGGATAATACCTGAATGGTTAACTTTAGGTTTGGACTGGGACTGGGTAGATATACACCCGATCCGAACCCAGTCCAAATTATTTTAATATTTAAATATATATATAATTAATATATATTGTTGCCGCCAAGACAGTCATGGCCCGTAGCTCCCACTGGCGCCGGAGTGCGCTCCTCCTGCCGCCCGCCGTTCTTCGGTTCCCGGATATCCATGCTAGGTGCGGCCGCCTCGCTGCCTGGCGATCTTCCCCTCCTGGACCTGCGAGACAACGGTTAGAGACCCGGGCCGGGATTTCCGGTGGGGGCACTCAGACTATCCAGGGGAATAGATCCTCCTGTCCATGCCCCTCTTGATGAACTCCGTACTAGAAGGAGTAAAAATGAGGTGCGTGGAGATGTGAACGTCGCAGGGGGAGAATGATGGCGAGGACAGAGGGACGCTCTGCTCCTCCGCCTCTCATGGTACCCCTCGATTCCCTCCGCTGGTGGTGGTTACAGCACTTCGCCCTCTTGGACGGGCTTGCGCTTGTGGTGGTGGTGGCGATGGTGACCGTGGTGGTGCCATACCCCCTCCCTCTTTTTTTTTTCTGGCACGTCCTCCTTTTCTTTTTTTCGGCCTGTGTGTTCGAATTGTTGTTTTACCTTCAGGTTTATGGTGAACTTGGTTACCGTTTGGTGCTTGTCTCAGGATTCCCGCCGGGCTGTCAGACGCACACGGCGGTGTCTCAGGAAGCCTTTCCTGATTTATGATAAGGTGCGTTGTTAGGTGCTCCGACACTCTTCTTAGTTCCCTCGTTTCGGGAAATTTGGGGGTGCCTCGAATGGCGGGCCGCCGCCCACAGGATTCGAATCTCTCGGTTGGCCTTCATTTTTGGGTAATCTGAGTGGTTGGCGAGTAATGTAGCATCTCGATCAACGTGCTGCCCGCCTTTCTAATGTAACTGGGGGTGTCAGGCGGTCAGTACGGTTTGGGAGGTGCTCTGGTACGGTCCTCGGGTGGCTCGCCGGTGTCCTCGGCTGGTGAGGACCTCGTTTGGGCTGGGAACGAGCTGGGACGGCAAGGCTTGCTCCATCCCAGGTGCTCCGAGCTCGGGGGGTGCCTAGGTGGAGGAGGGCGGAAGGCGAACCCGGTCCAGAGGGTGCTCACTTGGAGAGGCTCTACATCGGCGAGCGAGTTCTTAGCTCGACCTCGACCGCAGAGCACTAACCTCCGAGGGTCTCGCTCTGGAGGGCGGAAGATGGACCCGGTCTAGAGAGCACGCACTCAGAGAGGCTCCAAATCGGGGTGAGCTCTTGGCTTAACCTCGACCGCAGGGCACTAACCTCCGAGGGTCTCGCTCTGGAGGGCGGAAGGCGGACCCGGTCCAGAGGGCGCACGCTCGGAGAGGCTCCACATCGGCGGGCGAGCTCTTGTCTCGACCTCGACCGTAAGGCACTAACCTCCGAGGGTCTCGCTCTGGAGGGCGGAAGACGGACCCGGTCCAGAGGGCGCGTGCTCGGAGCGGCTCCACATCGACGGGTGAGCTCTTGGATCGACCTCGACCGCAGGGCACTAATCTCCGAGGTCTCGCTCTGGAGGGCAGAAGGTGGCTCCGACCTAGGCATCGAGCTTATGAGCTCGACCTGGCGGAGGACTGAGCTCGATCTGCTGCCCTGGGGGAGCTCAGCTCGGCTCGGTAGGGGGATCCGAGCTGGAGGGTCGACGTGGCATTTGCATGTTTCTCCACGTCAGCAGTCTTGCCATATCATTTGCCCCCTACTCTCGAGGCTCGTTAGTGCACGGCGCTCGGGTCGAAGGGAGTAATTATGGTGCTGGCGTGGAAAGGCAAAGATCTTGCACGATGATGGCCATGATTGTTGGCGCTTCGGGGACCGCCCCTCCAGACCAATGCGGGGATGCCACCTGGCCACGTCCGAGGAGCAGTTAATGCTGGCACAGAATGCAGAGCAGCCAGGATGCCATTCTCACCGATGGGAGGCACGTGGCACAGATCCGTTGGTGGAGCGGTTGAATCAGTACGGATCTCTTGGGTCATTTTGAAATGAAAGGAAGGCCTTACCCGAACCATCTATTCTTTTTGAATTCTCCGTGCCTGCTGCTGCCGCGCGCAAGTTCCTTCTTCCTTCCAGTCGCCCCGAATTTTTCCAAGGCAACATGTTAGCTTCTTCTTCTTCCTTCCCCCACTAGAATAGGGTTCCTTCCCGGGGTCTGTAGTCTCCTCTTCGGTCTTCAACTTCGAGTTTTTTCTTCTCCTTTGTCTTTGAGGATGTCCTGTTTTGGTTCGGACTTCCATCCCTTCACTGATCAGGGCGAGGCCGGTCCCTCCGGACGGGGGCCGGAATCTTCTCCTCTTCTTCTGACGAGGAGGGAGGTGCAGCCCGCTTCGAGCTCAGTAGGAGGCGTCCTCCTGGCCCGGTTCTTATTAGGGAACCGGGATCTGGTCCTTCTCTTCCTTGTCTTTCTTCTGCTCCTATCCCCGAGTCTGTCCGGCCTGCAGGTCCTGGTGGGGTCGCCTCCACGATCACCGCCAGGGAACTCAGGACTGTCCGGGATGTCTATGGCATACCACCTTCTGTCTGACTCATGATCCCTTGTCCGGGGAGCGGGTCATTTCGAGTGGCCCGGGCTGTCTTGCCTTCTATGAGGGGACCTTCTCCGGAGGTCTCCGCTTTCCTTTTCACCCTTTCTTTCTGTCAGTCTTAGACAATTATTGTTTGGTCCCGGCGTAGCTGGTACCAAATACTATTAGGATCATTTTCTTCTTCATTGTGCTCTGTCATCTTCACGGGTTCGTGGCCCGATTCTCTTTGTTTAGGGCTTTCTTTGCCCTGAAGCGCCACCCAACCGAGGATGAGTGGTGAACTTTGTCTTCCCACCCGAAGGGCATTAAGTTTGAGCTCCCCTCTTTCATCAAGGGATGGAAGAGTAAGTTCTTCTTTGTCGAGGTCGAGGGGATTGGGTCTGGAGTGATCCGGACAAGTCCCCCAACTGAAACTCTACGATCGATGCGACTGATCGAGATGACTACGAGCAGCTCCGCAGCACGCAGATTCCTCCTCTCGAGGTCCTGTTGTCTGAGCAAAACCTCGCCAACTCCGGGATCGACCCAGCAAATGGGTCGGGTGAGTTTGATCTGAACTCTTTTCTTGTTCCTTCTTCATGCAATTCTTGTGTAGTTTCCCACTGGTTCTGACCACTGTGTAACTTGCATGCAGGAATGATCTTTGAGAGCAACCTCTTGGCCATTACCAAGAAGAGGCGGCAGACTGGATTGGCCGGGGAGCCTGCTCCCAGGCGGCCCCGGGGCGAGAGCGCGTCTGCGGCCGCCCCCATGGTTGTGATCGGTCTGAGCTCGACCGCGGCTGTTAGCTCGAGCTCAGAGGAGCCCCACGCTGCCCCTGCGTCGGTGGAGAGGGCAGCTCCTGCGGCTCCGAGGCCTGCCCAGCAGGCTCCTGCTGTAGAGCCCGAGATGGTAGTCCAGGCGAGAGCTGCTGCCGTGGCTGCTGCACCCTGTTCTCCTCCGGGCCCGACCGTCGCCGACGCCAGGGGTGAGGAGACCCGGGCCACTCCTGAGGCCACAACAGCTGCACCGCCTGCGCCAGCACCGGCCTCCCAGCCTACCCCCCGGGGTCCTTCGGTCAGTGGTGCACGGCCGCCCGCCCATGGAGGGAGTCGGAGGGAGGAGGGACGATGCTACTGCCCCTTCGGGATGGGGCCAGAGAACTCGGTCCTCCGGAGCCCCGAGCTTGCCGAACGCTTGATGGACTTCTCCATCCAAGCGTGCGACCGGCAGGAGATGGCCGGGATGCATGTGGCCGATGTCTTCAAAATCTTCTTCTCCCAGCTATATTCGGTGAGTTCCTTCACCTCTTTCATTTGTTCTTCATTTCATTCATCATTCATTTTTTTTGCTGTGCAGATTGGTGCTGAGGCCCTCTATATCAGGAGCCATTTCCAGAGCGGGGAGCGTCTCGAGCGGCAACGGGTTGCCGAGATTGAATCTTTGAAGGCCGACCTGAAAGAGAAGGTCGGGGCATACGGGGCCCTTGAGATGAAGGTCAAGGACCTCGAAAAAGAGCTCGTCGACACTGAGGGGCGAGCGAGAGGACTCTCGATGGCTTGCGATCTGGAGCGGGGCCGTTCGAAGAAGGCGATCGACGACCTCTCCGTCGTCGAAAAGAAGTTGAATTGGTACAGTGCCGAGGCCGACCGGCACAAGGAGATCGCCCGAGCCATCCAAGCGGAACTGGCGGGCGTGAAGGAGAAGCTTGCCGCTGCTGAGAAAGCGACAGAGACGGCGACTAGCTCGGCGGAGGCAGCCAGGCTGAGGGCTGCCGAGTTGGAGAGGGTGGCCGCCATGGCCAAGAAGAATGCCGAGAACGCCGTCGCCACCTTTAAGGCTTCGGAGGAGTTCATCGCCGACATCTAATAGATGGCGTCGGACTCCTTTTACAAGGGGTTCATGTACCTGCGTGGCCGGGTCGAGATGCTTGTTCTTGATACGGAGCGCAGCTGCCTCGAGTACCCTTCGGCCATGGAGGAGGAAGCTGATGAAGAGGTCGTCACAGGAGGCGCATGCCCAGAGCCCAGGCACCGGATGAGGGTGGCCCTTCCGCAGTCAGTGCACCTCAGCCGAAGTCTTCCGAGGGCAGGAGCTCTCGACCTCAGGACCCGGCAGCGAAGCCGGCTGGTGCAGAATGACTCTTTCCTTCTGGTTTGCTTTGCTTTGTACTTTTTATTTCTTGCACTTGTTCGGGGTCTCCCGGCATGTCGGGGGGCCCAGAAGACATTTGTAGTTTGTGTTTAATCAATGAAGCTCGGATTGCTTTATCAGATGCTCTCTTCCCTTCTCTCTTCTTCTTTTCTTCTCTTTCTCTCTCTTTTTTTTTTTTGCTTTGCTGTTTTTGTTTGTGGGACATCAGAGAAAAAGGCTTCACCTTGCTTGAGGTTGAATCACAACACTTAGGGACCGCTAAGCCCAAAGGTGTCATTGGCTGAGGGTCGCACGGCTCGAGGCTCTCTTGGCCAGAGATATGAGCTCCGGTCTTGAGAAAGTGTCCTGGAGCTGGGCTCGGGGATAAAGATTGCTGAGGGCGGCTTGGCTCGAAGTTCTCTTGGCCGGAGATCCGAGCTCCGATCTTGAGAAGGTGTCCTGGAGCTGGGCTCGGGGACGAAGAGTGCTAAGAGTGGCTTGGCTCGAAGTTCTCTTGGTCGGAGATCTGAGCTCCGGTCTTGAGAAGGTGTCCTGGAGCTAGGCTCGGGGACGAAGATTGCTGAGAGCTGCTTGGCTCAAAGTTCTCTTGGCCGGAGATCTAAGCTCTGGTCTTGAGAAGGTGTCCTGGAGCTGGGCTCGGAGACGAAGATTGCTGAGAGCTGCATGGCTCGAAGTTCTCTTTGCCGGAGATCTGAGCTCCGATCTTGAGAAGGTGTCCTGGAGCTGGGCTCGGGGACGAAGATTACTGAGAGCTGCTTGGCTCGAAGTTCTCTTGGCCGGAGATCTAAGCTCCGGTCTTGAGAAGGTGTCCTGGAGCTGGGCTCGAGGACGAAGATTGCTGAGAGCTGCATGGCTCGAAGTTATCTTGGCCGGAGATCTGAGCTCCGGTCTTGAGAAGGTGTCCTGGAGCTGGGCTCGGGGGTGAAGATTGCTAAGAGCTGCTTGGATCGAAGTTCTCTTGGCCGGAGATCTGAGCTCCGGTCTTGAGAAGGTGTCCTGGAGCTAGGCTCGGGGATGAAGATTGCTGAGAGCTGCATGGCTCGAAGTTCTCTTGGCCAAAATCTGAGCTCCGGTCTTGAGAAGGTGTCCTGGAGCTGGGCTCGGGGACGAAGATTGCTGAGAGCTGCTTGGCTCGAATTTCTCTTGGCCGGAGATCTGAGCTCCGGTCTTGAGAAGGTATCCTGGAGCTGGGCTCGGGAACGAAGATTGCTGAGAGCTGCTTGGCTCAAAGTTCTCTTGATCGAAGATCTGAGCTCCGACCTTGAAAAGGTATCCTGGAGCTGGGCTCGGGGACGAAGATTGTTGAGAGCTGCTTGGCTCAAAGTTCTCTTGGCCAGAGATCTGAGCTCCGATCTTGAGAAGGTGTCCTGGAACTGGGCTCGGGGACGAAGATTGCTGAGAGCTACTTGGCTCGAAGTTCTCTTGGCTGGAGATCTGAGCTCTGGTCTTGACAAGATATCCTGGAGCTGGGCTCGGGGATGAAGATGGCTGAGAGCTGCTGAAAGTGGTAGCTTCGATGATATTGTACTTTCTTCTTGTTCTCTCTCCATCTTTCCTTCCCCACTCTTCTTCTTTCTCTCTCTCTCTCTTTTTTTTGTAGAGTGGGGAGATCGAAGGAGAGGATGCTGGCTGGACCCCCGTTTTGCTCTCTTTCTTTCCTTCCCCTCCCATCTTTTTTGCGAGTGGGGAGATCAGAAAAGGGGGCTGCCGGGCTTCCCCCTTTTGTTCCCTTTCTTTTCTTCCCTTCTCGTCTTCTTTTCAAGCAGGGAGATCAGGGCAAGGGGGGTTACCGATCTTGATTGCCTTGGAGCTAGGCTCAAGGTCTTCCTGGATGTGGAGCTAGGCTCGAGCCCAGGGATTGCCTGAGATCTTGTCTCAGGTCTTTGGCGCCTTGGAGCTAGGCTCGAGGCGTTGACGGGAGCTGCATGGCCCCGTGATCCCTTGGCATCTCGGAGCTAGGCTTGGAGATGTTTGAGATAGAGAGCTGCTTGGCTCGAGGTTCTTTTGGCCAGAGATCTGAGCTCCGGTCTTGAGAAGGCGTCCTGGAGCTAGGCTCGGGGACTCTTGGAATTGGAGAGCTACATGGCTCGAAGTTCCTCTGGCGTCCTGGAGCCGGGCTCGGTGGCACTAGAAAATGGGAGCTACGTGGCTCGGAGATTCTTTGACATCATGGAGCTAGGCTAGGGGATGCTTGGAATTGGAGAGCTACATGGCTCGAAGATCCTCTGGCATCCTGGAGCTAGGCTCGGGGGTGCTGGGAAGTGGGAGCTACGTGGCTCGGAGATTCTTTGACGTCCTGGAGCTGGGCTCTGGGACTCTTGGAATTGGAGAGCTACGTGGCTCGAAGTTCCTCTGGTGTCCTGGAGTCGGGCTCGGTGGCACTAGAAAATGGGAGCTACGTGGCTCAGAGATTCTTTGACATCCTGGAGCTAGGCTCGGGGATGCTTGGAATTGGAGAGCTATGTGGCTCGAAGTTCCTTTGGCGTCTTGGAGCTAGGCTCGGGGGCGTTGGGAAGTGGGAGCTACGTGGCACAGAGATTCTTTGACATCCTGGAGCTGGGCTCGGGGACACTTGGAGTTAGAGAGCTATGTGGCTCAAAGTTTCTCTGGCGCCCTGGAGCCGGGCTCGGTGGCGCTGAGAAATGGGAGCTACGTGGCTCGGAGATCCTTTGACGTCCTGGAGCTGGACTCGGGGATGCTGTTGACCCTATCCTGCAAGACATGCGGACACCCATGCAAGGGGAAAAATCGTTACCATGACTGTTGGTGAGGGGATTTACCTCATCGGGGGCGTCCTCGTGGGCTGCTGGCCCTCCCCCCTCTGGGAGCCTGGCACCATCGAGTTTTTCGAGGTAATGGACCTCTCGTGATGGGACTTAGGCCGCCTCGTGGGGGCCTTCCCGTGGTGGCTTGCGACCATCATGCTGACAACCGTGGCAACTTTATTCATCTTTCTTCTTGCCACATGGTGGGGAGACTACCCTCGGGGTCTCCTGCCCCTCGCTGATTTCGCGGTAGTGCTACTGTCGGTGGTTGAAGCCGATCGGGGAATGGCGGGTGCTTGGGGCCCCGCCTGGGGCCTACCCCCCACAAATCTTAGGAGGTGGGTCTCCTTGTTGAGCTTCTCGATCTCTTGCTCACGATCGTGATGCCTTTTGATACCACGGCCGTGACCGCGATGGAGGCGAAGGCACTCCACTGCACTATGGCCGGTGAAGGACTCCACTGGTGGTGGACGTTGCAGTCCGGAGGCTCGACAGCTGAGTCTCGCATACTGGCTGACCAGTGGGGGAATCCCACTAGCTGGTGCTCATACTTCTCCAGGCACGCTTTTGCTATGTGCATGGTGATTTCGTCAGCAGATTTCCCTACGAAGGGGACGGGGGAAGTGACGTGCTGGAGAGGCCTGAAAAAGATCGCCTATCTGCTGACCTTTCCAACTTATGTCATCACCGTTCTTCTGCGATGTGTTGACCTGGGGGGTGGTGAAGGACTTAGTCATGCCCGTCTCCCCCCTTCCTGGCGCGTCAATCTGTTGCCGCCAAGACCGTTATGGCCCGTAGCTCCCACCGGTGCTGGAGTGCGCTCCTCCTACCGCCCGTTGTTCATCGGTTCTCGGATTTGCATGCTAGGTGCGGCCGCCTCGCTGCCCAGTGGTCTTCCCCTCCTGGACCTGCGAGACAATGGTTAGAGACCCGGGCCGGGGTTTTCGGTGGGGACACTCCGACGATCAAGTCAGTGATGATCCAGGAGAACAGATCCTCCTGTCCGGGCCCCTCTTGATGGACTCCGTACTAGGAGGAGTAAAAATGAGGTGCGTGGAGGTGTGAACGTCGCAGGAGGAGAATGATAGCGGGGACAGAGGGACGCTCTGTTCCTCCGCCTCTCCTGGTACCCCTCGATTCCCTCCGCTAGTGATGGTTGCAGCACTTCGTCCTCTTGGACGGGCTTGCGCTTGTGTTGGTGGTGGCGATGGTGACCGTGGTGGCACCATACCCCCTCCCTCTTTTATTTTTCTGGCTCGTCCTCCTTTTCTTTTTTTTTTGCCCGTGTGTTCGAGTTGTTGTTTTTCCTTCAGGTTCATGGTGAACTTGGTTACCGTTTGGTGCTTGTCTCGGGATTCTCGCCGGGCTGTCAGACGCACGCGGCGGTGTCTCAGGAAGCCTTTCCTGATTTATGATAAGGTGCGTTGTTAGGTGCTCCGACACTCTTCTTGGTTGCCTCGTTCCGGGAAATTTGGGGGTGCCTCGAATGGTGGGCCGCCACCCGCAGGATTCGAATATCCTGGTTGGCCTTCTTTTCTGGGTAATCTGAGTGGTTGGCGAGGAATGTAGCATCTCGATCAACGCGCTACCCACCTTTCTAGTGTAACTGGGGGTGTCAGGCGGTCAGTACGGTGTAGAAGGTGCTCCGGTACGGTCCTCGGGCGGCTCGCCGGTGTCCTTAGCTGGTGAGGACCTCGTCTGGGCTGGGGCCGAGCTGGGATGGCAAGGCTCGCTCTACCCCAGGCGCTCCGGGCTCGGGGGGTGCCTAGGTGGAGGGCGGAAGGCAGACTCGGTCTAGAGGGCGCGCACTCGGAGAGGCTCCATATCGGCGGGCAATCTCTTGGCTCAACCTCGACCGCAGGGCACTAACCTCCGAGGGTCTCGCTCTGGAGGGCAGAAGATGGACCCGGTCCAGAGGGCGCGCGCTCGGAGAGACTCCACATCGATGGGCTCGTATCTCCGGGGCGTCGGATCCCTCCTGCTAGGCGCTTGGATCCCTCCCGCTGGGTGCTCGGATTCCGGCCTCGTGAATCGACTCCCCCCGTCGGATGGACCTGCAAAACAGGGGAGACCTGGGCCGGGGATTCCGTCAAAGATACACCGATGATCAAGTCAGTGGAACAATCGAGGGAAACAGAAGACCTCTGAGGTTGAGAGCTTGGGAAACTCTCTGCTCCCAGAGGATGATAAAATGGAAGACGAATGAAGATAATGCAGGACCCAAGAGGGTATGTTCTCTCTTTTTCTCTTACATTTTCCTATTGGCCTTATGTAGACGAGCGACTCTTGGTTTCCAAGGAGGCGCGTTCTTCTTGGCATAGGCCTGTGAGGCTTCTGCTGGCCTGAGAGACTTAGATGGGCTGGTGAACCTCCTTCTTCTGGGTGGTTCAGGAAGATGGTGAAGGAGCATAGTCCCTTGGGTGGGCACTCCTTCCTGATTGGTGTAAACTGTGACTAGGGTTTTTTAATATAGCCCTCCTTGTAGGTGGCGCGCTACAGGTCTGGCAAGGATGATGATTTTATGTGTCGGGCTGCCATCGTACCTGTATTTTGAGAAATGTACCTGGAATGGTATTAAATGGATTGGGGCACACGAGCTGAAACGAGACAGGCGAGGCTCTCCATGTTGTACGGTTCGAGGTGTCCCGCGGCAGGCCAGGTTAAAAAGCCTTTCTATGCATGGCGAGGTCTGTAGAGGCATCTATGCACGCGGGTCGAGGCACATGGGGCAGGCGAGCGGACCGAGGTGAGGCATGCAGTTTTCGCATGCACGCGGAACCCCACGAGAGCGGGACTCTGGGCTGCCCCTAGCGGACGTCGGGCAGAGCAGGATTGGTGTGGGCATCTTGCCAGGCCGAGCGTGCAGGCGAAGGAGGAGCCGGAGTTGATCGGGCATCTAGTATGGAGGCGAGGCGGACTAGCGAGGGTGAGGTGCCCTATCGCGGGCGGAGCCGAGGTGCACCCTTGCAGTCAACCTGGCATCGGAGCGGGCTGAGTCAGGGTGCGGACCCCTACGGGCAACCTGGCACCGGAGCGGGCTAAGCCCACCGGGCGGATCTGGGGTGCGGCCTCCCATGAGCGGAGCTGGACTATGGAAGCACGGGCGTCCGAAGGCGCGCTGCTTCCCCACGGCTGAGATGGAACTCCACGTGCGGGAACCCAACGAGAGCGTGACTCTGGGCTTCCCCCAGCGGATGCCAGGTGGAGCCGGATTGGTGTGGGCATCTTGCCTGGCCGAGCGTACAGGCGGAGGAGGAGCCGGAGTTTACCGGGCATCTGGTACGGAGGCGAGGCAGACTGGCGAGGGTGAGGTGCCCTGTAGCGGGCGTAGCCGAGGTACAGACCCCTGCGGTCAACCTGGCATCGAGCGGGCTGAGCCAGGGTGCGGACCCCTGCGGGCGACCTGGCACCGGAGCGGGCTAAGACCACCGGGCGGATCTGGGGTGCGGCCTCCCATTAGCGGAGCTGGACTGTGGAAGCTTGGGCGTCTGAAGGCGCGCTGCTTCCCCGCGGCTGTGATGGAACTCCACGTGCGCGCAGCTCCCAACTGCTGGACTGGCACCCTCCCAACCGTGAGCGTAGTTGGCCGTACCGGGCCAACGCCTGCGGGCCTAGGGAGCCGGACGTGGCTAGCCTCATGGGCAAAGTCAAGCCGGACTGAGGTGGCACGGAGGCAGGCTTGCCCAGGTGCCGGGTCCGAGTGGAAGTCGTCATGGAACCAGACAGGGGTGCTGGTGGAGTCGGACTGGGCACCGCCGGACACGTGCGAAGCCCGGCTGGCCGAGGTGAGCTTTCGTACCGGGGAGGATGTCGGCCTGGGAGTGGACCATCGCAGGGGGGCCGAGGCGGACTGGGCGCGAGGTCGCGTCCTGGCGTGGGCGTGACCCTGGCACTGGCGAAGGCCTTCCGCTGCGGACTTGGTGTTGGCGGCTGGAGATGCGGGCGGAATGGCCGAGGTCGTCGGAGCCGAGGCGGACTAGGCGTGGGGTCGCGTCCTGGCGTGGGCGTGCCACGGGTGTGACCCTAGCGCGGGCGGAGGCCTCCCGCTGCGGACATGCCGAGCTGGAGCTGGGCGTGCCGCGGGTGGATGAGGTTGACTGCGGGCGTGCCTCGGGTGGAAGACTTGGACCGCGATCTGAAGAGCTCCGCACGGGCGGAAGGACTCTGCGCGGGCTTGCCGAGCTGGACTGACACGGGCTGAGATGCCGAAATGAATGGCCGGGGTGGGGCCGAGCCGAGCTGAACCGCCACGGAGCTGGACTTTGTACATGGCCGAGTTGAATGGCCGAGGTGGGGCCGAGGTACCGAGGTTCATCATCGAGGTGGGGCTGAGCCAAGCTGAACCGCCACAGAGCTAGACTTTGTACATAGCCGAGGTGGAAAAGTATGTGGCCACGCCGGTCACCAAGGAGGATGCGTGTCAGTACCGAATGGATTTGTTAACTACTGTAACAATATATATATTGAATTTTTTTTTTCATCCTATTCTATTCAGGGTGAAATTAAAACAAGATCATAATTAATAGTTTACCAACTTCATAATATAAATTTTGATTGAATATGAAATTAAATGCTGTTGAACTAAAAATATAGTTAAATTTTATTTGTTTAATGTATATATAATTTATAAAATTGTAGATGATTTTAAAGTTGATAAAAATGAAAAAATATTTAATATGACTCAGTTGGGTTCGGGCCGAGTTAACCCGATTTCCCGATACCTAATTGAGATGAATTTGGAAAAAAAAATCCAGTCCCGATAGTGTTTGGACCGGGTTTGGGTAGTGTATTGAATATTTGGGTTTGGGTTTGGATAGTTTGCACCCAGCCCATTGCCATCTCTATTGCTTAGGAAGTTTCGTGATTGTATTTTTTCTGACTTTCTTGGATGCCTTTGTATAAGATCTGTTGGTTGAAGCATCCGTCCTTATCAAAAAAAAAAAAGGAATACAGTAATAATCGAGGAATCGAATGATCAAGAATTAGGTCTTCAAGATTTAGTGATTGCAAGATTTTGTATCATTTGAAGAATATAATGCACTGGATCTAGGTAGAGAAACTAGCTTAGATAATCTTAATACCATGATGTTTTTATATTATGTTGTTGAAATTTTCATCTTTCATAATTCTATATATGGCTAGGCTTAAGTGATCTTTTTGAATGAAGTTCTAAAGCCAAATAGATGTTCTATTTTTGGATGGAAACTTTGGTATTGCCTTGCAAATTAAGTGCAAACTATGTGTATTTACAATAAACAATTATTGCCTCGAGAAGTCCTAATTCATCATATGATCAATTAAAGAGAAGTAGGGGAACAAATGTTTCCTTGACATTGTTATGAAGGAAGATTATCCTATGAATTATTTCACATGAAAAATATTCAGAGCAATATATAACATTGTAATAGATGTTTTAGAGACTTTAGATAATTTCACATGATTGTAACTTGCTTGCTATAATTTGTTTTAACATTATTTATTACATTTTTGGGCCAAAATTTTAGTTTTTGGTGTTCCTAGTGACCAAAAAGACAAGCAAAAAAAGTTTATGATTTTTCAGAATTATCCCTTTTTTATAATGAAAACATAAATTTGATCATGGGAGTTTCAAATATTAATGAGAAAGTCTGGGATTGGGCGTGCTTCAATTTATTTTCTTCTATTTTTAGAGAAAGTTCCAATGTTTTATCTTTATGTGAATTTTGCAATGACAAATACTTTTTTATAAAAAAAATAAAATAAAAGATGTTCATGGATAATATGGTGAGTAACCCTTTCAAATATACTTGATTTTCAAATCCTAATAAAGATAAAATTTGAACTGAAGTCTCTTGGTACAACCATGAGAGAGCCTATCAATTCAATCAACTGGTTGTTCCATATAAAATTGAATTAGAAAATATTAGTGGAAGCTAAGTGGTTGTTCCCGTGCATGTCAATTATCTCAATATAAAAAATCTTAAAAAAAGATTTACTTAAAAATTAGTTTTGTCAAGAAACACGGGAAGACTTTTTTTATAAATCTAAATTTTTAGGTTTATGGCTTGTTGCTTTTGGTAAAGTAAGTTTTATTAAAAACAACAAAACAATCATTTTTGTAAAACTCGTTACTTCAGAATTTTATAAGACTATTTTGGTAAAACTCTAAACTAAACAACCTCAAGAATAATTAAAAGTTACTTGAGTTTGTCCGATAATTTTATGCTTCCCTTGTTCAAACATTTTAAATCGTCAAGGCATTAATTATACAGTTTCCATGATAATTAATAGAAGCTTTGTAGTTCTTCTAATATTTTTTTTAGTTGTTTACTTGAGTACATGGATGACAATCACACAAGCATTGATCAGATAGCAAAGAATATTGTATGGATGAGAAACAGAAGAAAGTTTTGGAAGGTTGGAGTAAGATTTTAGTATAAAGAGAAAGTTTTACATTTATATCCCTTTCAAAAAATTGAATATTCATTAACATGTTAAGATAGTAAATAATATACCTGGAGAGTTAAATACACAGTTTCTTAATAAGATATGTACAAATTGCCTTAGATAGACTTCTGCATCTATGCTGATTTTATGTAAATTATCATCAAATGAGTGAAAACCTTATCAGGTATCATCAATAATGACAAGGTCTTGGAAACTCAGACATACATAACTGAATTTTATAAAAAGGACAAACGCACCATAACAAAAAAATAGTGCAAAGTGCAAATAAATATATCAATGAAATACTGGCCACCTAAGTAGCCTAGTTGTAGGTTATGCATTAAAAATTATTTCAAAGCTTGAGAATTTCATTTTAACCCGTAAAACTCAAAACTCATGAAAACTAAAAGAATACCTCATTCTATGATGTAGAAATAGCATTCTGAATGGTATTTTTAGATAATCCATAAGTATACTTCAAATTTTATCAAAGAAATATGCAAAGCTTAATTATAAATTTTTTTTTTGAACTATTTAAGAATTTTCAATTTTATCTTGAACTTTAATGTAGTACAATCATTCCTCCTGGATAAGGACCTCCTGAAGATGGTGCAAGTGGGAGCCCTACTACCCGAGGAGGAGAGAGCCCGGTTGCTAAGCTTCCTACGGGCTAACACTGATGTCTTTGCCTGAACCGCAGCGGATATGCCTGAGATTTTTTCAGAAGTGATCATCCATAGACTGAACATCGATCCCAATAGCCGCCTGGTCTAGCAGAAGAAGAGAAGTTTTGTCCCAGAGAAGTAGAAGGCGATCGATGAGGAGGTCGGGAAACTTCTCATCATAGGCTTCGTTCGTGAGGTACGGTACTCTAGCTAGCTGGCAAATAGATAATGGTCAAGAAGGCCAGCGGGAAGTGAAGGATCTACATGGACTACATCGATCTCAGTCAGGCATGTTCGAAAGATAGTCTTTTGCTCCCTAAGATCGACTAGCTCGTGGATGCGACCTCAGGGCACAAGCTACTCAGTTTCATGGATGTGTTTTCTAGATACAATCATATTCGCATGCACCCGAAAGATAAAGAATGCATGGCATTGGTGATCGACAATGGTACGTACTGCTACAAGGTGATGCCCTTCGGTCCCAAGAACACTGGGATGACATACCAGCGCCTAGTCAATAAAGTTTTCAAGGATCAGATAGGTCGCAACATGGAGGTCTACATAGATGACATGCTCGTCATGAGCGATCGGGAGTCGGACCACACTATTGACTTGGTGGAGGCTTTCGATAACCTCTGTCTCTACCGAATGAAGCTGAATCCAGTCAAGTGTGCATTTGGCATTGCGGTGGAAAAGTTCCTGGGTTTTATGATCATCCAGCGAGGGATCGAGGCCAACCCGAAGAAGATCCAGACGATCACAGACATGAGACATCATACATCCAAAAAGGAGGTTAGCACTTGACTGGACATGTCGCAGCCCTGAGCGGTTCATCTCGCGCTCCGCCGAGCGTTGCCAACCGTTCTTCAAGGCCCTATGCAAGATGCATGACTTTGCTTGGACGAATGAATGTCGAGAGGTATTCGAGTGGTTGAAGAAGCTCCTTGCCTTTCCCCCATTGCTGTCCAGGCCAGAACCCGGAGAGGAGTTTCTCTTATACCTGGTGGTCTCCCCGGAAGCAGTCAACTCGATGCTGGTTTGCACCGACGAGGATGGTCTTCAGCAATTGGTCTATCATACCAGTAAGCTACTTCACGATGCGAAAACCAGGTACACTCGAACTGAAAAAATTATCTTTGTACTTATTGTATCTGCTCAGCATCTCAGGCCTTATTTCCAAGCTCACCCGATTGCGGTCCTTATTGACCAACCCCTGAGGACCATTCTAAGCCACCCAGATATCTCGAGGTGCCTAGCTAAGTGGGTGGTGAAGCTCAGTAAGTTCGACATCTCTTATTGCCTGAGGCCATCTTAAAAGGACCAAGTTCTGGCTAACTTCCTGGTGGAATGCACCTAGATGAGCAAGGGCTCGGAGGAGGCTAGCGAATCAGCCAAGGCCGAGCATGACCCAGCCCCAGGAAAAATGACGTGGATTCTCTACATCGATGGCATGTCCAACACTAGAGGGAGTGGAGCCAGACTCATTCTCGCCAATGCGAATAGGGTAGTCGCTGAATACGCACTGTGTTTCCTCTTCAAAGCAACCAACAATCAGACTGAATATGAGACGCTCTTCGTGGGGCTGAAGGTGTCCCGCGAGCTGGGCATGATGAGCCTGAGGATCTTCATAGACTCCTAGCTAGTGGCAGGCCAAGTCTTAGGCGAATATAAAGCCAGGAATCCCATGATGATGAAGTACTTGGATCGAGTATGTTCATACACGGCAAACCTTCGGTACTTTAGAATTTTTCACATCCCCCACAGAGAGAATGCCTGTGCCGATATACTCACCTAATTTGCAACCCTACCAGACTCATTGCTGGGGTGTACCTTCATTGAATACCTAGAGGTTCCTAGTTATGAGGTCATGGGCGAGGTCCAACAAGTTGCCCCTAAGGCAAATTGGATGGATTCCTATATCAGGTACATAGCCAATGGCATCCTACCAGAAGATCGCATAGAGACCGGCCTCCTGAAGTAGAAGGCCACTTGTTTCGTCCTCATGGATGGAGAGCTCTATCAAAGGTCCTACTCCTATCCCATGCTAAAATGTTTGAGACCTTCAGAGGCTCTCTATATTCTCCAGGAGATACATGAGGATATCTGTATGAACCATATGGGGGCAGGACATTGGCCTACAAAGCCCTTCGACAGGGATACTATTGGAAGACCATGTAGGAAGACCCACCGAATTTGTATGGAAGTGTGATCGCTGCTAGAGGCACACCCACGTCCAATGCTAGCCGGCCTTCTCGCTATCCCAACTCTCTTCTCCATGGCCGTTCATCCAGTGGAGGATAGACATCCTGGGATTTTTTTTCCAGTATCCGATCAACGAAAGTACATGATCGTCATCATTGACTACTTCACCAAATGGGTAGAAGCGGAACCCCTGACCTGGATCATCGAAGGCAAGGTAAGGTCCTTTCTCTGGAGGTCGATTATCTGCTGCTTCGGGCTTTCCCATACCATCATCACAAACAATGAATGGCAGTTCAACAACCAGGGTTTTGAGGAGTTTTGTACTGACCTGAACATCTGTCATCGCTTGACATTGGTAGCTCACCCCCAGATCAATGGAGATGTCGAGGTAACGAATCGGACCATCTTCTAGGGACTCCGTACCCATAGAGACTAGGCGAAGGGCCGATGGACTGACGAGCTCTCTAGTGTGCTGTGGGCCTACCACACCACACCTCGGACGATGACAGGTGAGACACCCTTCAGTCTTGTCTTTGGCACAAAATCGTAACCCGGTTGAGGTAGGCCTGTTTATGCAACGGGTCCAACAATATGACAAGGTCGCCAACCTTGCACGCCTCCTCCTCAACCTCGACCTATTGGATGAAACTAGAGACAAAGCACGGCTCTACATGGTGGCATATCGGTTGCAGGTGGCCCGCTACTACAACTCCCACGTGAGGCCCAAGGCCTTCTATTCGGGTGACTTCGTGCTGAGGTACACAAAACTTCCCAACCTAGCTAATGTGGCAAGTTATCCCCAAACTGGGAGGGCCCTATAAGATGGTCGAAGCCTTGTCCCAAGGAGCATACTGAATCGCCAGCCTAGATGAAGTTGTGTTCCCTTGAACGTGGAATGCCTCAAACTTGAGGATGTACTATTAGTGATATATGCCCCATGTCCAAGAACGGAATAAAGTGCTTCTTTGGTAGCTCGGTTCGGCCCTATCTTTCCGGAACATGCTCGTCCATTGATTTCCAAGTCCGGCAAAGAAAGCTAGGAGCCTCAACACCCCGCACTCAAGCCAGGAGCCTCAGTGCCCCATACTCATCTATCGGTCCCTAGGTCCGATGAAGAAAGTCGGGAGCCTCAGCACCCCATACTCAAGCCGGGAGCCTTAGTTCCTCGCACTCATCGTTGGTCCCCAAGTCCAGCGAAGAAAGCCAGGAGCCTCAGCGCCCCGCACTTAAGCCGAGAGCCTTAGCACCCCGCACTTATCCGTTGGTCCCCAAGTTCATTAAAGAAAGCTGGGAGCCTCAACACCCTGCACTCAAGCCGAGAGCCTTAGTGCCCCATACTTATCCATCGATTTCCAAGTTTGGCAAAGAAAGTTGGGAGCCTCAACGCCCCGCACTCAAGCCAGGAGTCTCAGTGCCCCACACTCACCCGTCAGTCCCCGGGCTAGGTGAACGAGGTAGGGATACACCATTCCCAAGCACCTTCCTATCGATGAAAGAAGCCAAGGCCCCGCTATCATCTACTGAGCCCTAAGAAGAGTGTAGTCGGATCCTACTAGGCCCCGATGCTTCCAGTGATTTGCCCAATTCCCATGACACTCAATTGATGGTGTGGAAGACGAGCATGCAAAGTGAAAGAAAAAAAGCATATAAAAAAAGGGAAGAGTCCATAATTGAAAAGGTAATATTTTTTATTTTATATGGGAACTGAGTTTACTTACACATGAACCTCCCGACAGGTCAGAGGTTCGGCAAAATTTTCCCATACAAAGAAAAGAAAGAAAGAAATGGTGAGAAGGACCCTCAGGCTCCTGTGAAAGCGGTGAGCTGCCTGATCCTATGGCCTTCACAGTGGCCTCTATCAGCACCCCGATCTTTGCCATGGTCTACTCCATGGCCTCCCTCACGGTGCTCCATTGGAATGGCACTGAGTCGGGTGCGCTAGCTGGAATGCCAGGGCGAGGCAGGCAAGGTGGCGACAGTGGCTCTCGCTTGCTCTGGGCCTGGGAGCTCGACTGGGATGGCTCAAGTTAGTGGCTCCGCATCACCTAAATCCTCCTTGGGCTCAATAGGGATGATATCTTGGAGGTCGAGGAGGTGGAAGAGCTGTGCCATCTTCCTTTTGCATTCCTCGAAGCCCTTAACGAAGGCATTGCAGACTGCATCCTGGACCTCATCCTCAAATTTCATTGAAGCTTTGTACCACTTGATGGAATCGACTGCCTCCTTTTTCGTAGCCTCCATTACCACAACGACGATGACAGCTTTCTCTTTCGTTGCCATGGCTCGCTCCTCCGCTGCCCTCTGCCATACCTGCAAGCCTTGCAGTAGTCCATCCAGGCAGAGAGCATTGGTAGTGGCCCTGGCAAGCTACTCTTCTAGGTTGGCCGCGTACTCCGCCCTCTCGACCAACGTAGCCTCATGGCCCTCAACACACATCTCCAGGTCCCCCATGGTGTCCTAGGCCTCCTGGAGCTCGACCTCTAAGCTCCTAATCTGTGCCTCCATGCCTGGTAGCTGCTTTGCAATGGCTCGGGCTCGGGCCTCAGCAGTGTCCACTTTGTTGTGGGACTTGACATCCTGCTGGAGCAGTGCTCGGCATACGTCCTTGATCAGGAATGCATCCTTGATAATCTATGGTACAAAAAAAAATTGTGAGTAAAAAAAATAAAGAAGAAGAAGAAAGAGGTACCCACCATGAGCAGTTGGGGGAAGGACCCGTCGATGGTGTCCCCCAGAGCGCGGTCGGCCCTCTCTCGCTGGTCTCGAGGGTGTAGGATGAATCCTAGCAGCCTCTCCACTAACCTCGCATCACGGGTCACCGATGCATCGGGCGGTAGCATTGCGGGTCCCCTGGCCATCTCTGGGGGTGGAGCTGCCGTAGATGATGATGGTCCCATCACCTCCGAACCCATTGGGCGAGGCTCTGGTGCTGCGGCGAGCGTGGGTGGTGTTGGACTTTTTCCCTGGTCGGGCGTAACGGTAGCCTCAGGAGATGGCGAGATCTCCACAATTTCAGGGGCCTATGGAGTAGGGGCTCGAGACACCCCCTTCCTTGACTTAGCACTTCTATTGGGCCGTGGGGTCGTGGGCTCGGCTGACCTCACGACAGGTGCCTAGGCATCCTGGGCCCTGTCCTCTCCTGGCCAAGCTGGAGGCTCCTCACGAGACCTCCCCTCCGGTTCCTCGTGCGGCCTCTTCGTCGGCTCCTCCCAAGGCCTTGGCAACAATGACCACTTACGGGTCATCTACTTGCTGATCCTTTGAGAACTTCATATCTACACCAGTAAAAGAAGCCTAATCAATTATCATAAATTACAGGAAGAGTCCAAATCCAAAACCTTATCCAGGGACCGGATCGGGTTGATGTCGACATTGAACAAATTATGCTTGGAGAGGAGGTCCCGCCTGTATGGAACTTTCGAAGTGACGAGCTGGTCATACACCTCCTGGTCAGCGGGCTTCATCGTGGCATCTTGGTTAGGGGAGCGGTCGGGATCGCTCCCACTCGGTTCACCTCCTCGATGGAGACGAAGACATACCTGCTCTTCCATCCCTTGATGGAAGTGGGCAGGTCAAACTTGAGGGTCCCGAGCCGAGGGGCAACCAACCACCATCCATTCTAGTGGGGTAGCGCTTCAGGGTGAACAGAGCCTTGAACAAGAAAAACCTAACAACTATGCCATGGAAATGGCATAGGACTATGAAGGAAGAAATGGTCCTAAAGGAAATCGGGGTTAATTAGGCTGGAACCAATTTATAATGGTCTAGAAAAGAAAGGATGAAAGGGTGAAGGGGAAGCTAGAAACCTGCCAGAAAAAATTTCTCGTACAGGATAACCCAGCCCAGCCCACCTGAAGTGACATGCTCCCCCGGGTCCAGGGCTGAGATCCAGATGGAGTCTGGGATCCTGTAGATGCCTTGGAGCAGGAGGGCAAGCTCCCTCATCATTGTCGAGGCAATCCCAAATGGTCAGGCCATGTCCAGGCTTGAAGGAGGGAGAGGCAAGTATAGGGTATTGGGGTCCACCATCCGTCGGGCATCCTAAGGAATCCTAAATGGAACATCCTCCTCCTCATTACTTGAAGAAGGAGGCCCTGCCTGCGATGCCTCCACTGCACCAGGGCGGGTCGGTGGACACCCTTGGGGATGGCGGTCACTCCCTGAGAAGCTCAAGGCAAGGAAAGGAGAAGAAACAAAGGAAGGAGGGAAACCTAAGGAAAAAGGGCACCCCCTCAGCACGAGCCAGAAGGGAAGGAGATGGAAGCAGAGGACTAACCTACAGAAGACTCAAAGTCGAGGGTTCCAGGAATGGGCATGGAGTTTTTTCCTTTTTTTTTCTCCACTCTTTGCTTTTCACTCGAAAGTCTTCGAAGAAGAAATGAAAGGACATGCTATTTATTTAGATAAGATGGCGAAACCCTCTTCGAATTCAATCGACCGACCGGTGCATCTCTTCATCATGTCGGCCAATGGGGTTTGAACACATGCTGATCCCCCGCTGGCTCAGATATTTTGATCATGGGATGCCATGTCGGGAGACGAAAGGGCATCATTTTGAATCAATGCTTTCGCTGACATGGCATCCCTTGGTTGGTGCGGACGCGATCCGTGAATCATCAGGAACTTTGGCCTTTAATGACTAGGACGTGGTGACCCTCCATGTCAACGATGTCATTACTCCCTTCGCCCCGTATCTAAGGGGCCATCAAGCACTTCGGGGCTTGAGAGTTAGGGGCATTTGATATGGCGAGCTGCTGACATGGCGCCCATGAAGGATCTAGCTAGACGATGGGTGGCGAAGAGCGCTACCTATTCTAACTGAGATCGAGCTCCCGTCCAAGGTCGAGCTCCCAGTGGAGTTCGAGCTCCTGGTGGAGGTCGAGCTACTGTCCGAGCACCATTCTCGCAAGTAAGAGGGTAGCAGGAAGCGAGATATGATCTGAAGAGGATAAAATAATTGGGAACCCTTGTATTATGACATGAAGGTGTGACGTCACCGCTGAGCAGGCCATCGATCACATGAAGGCATGTGCTTCACTAAGGGCACGGGTTTTGACACACGCCGCTCGCACCCCTTGCGTAATGTATGCTCCATCGAGGCTCCAGGTCCTTGGGCACGCCGCCTGCACCCTCTGGTAGGCACATGCTCCACCGGGGGTCCAGATCCTGTAGCATGCTGCCTGCATCTCCCATAAAAAAAGATTCTGCCAGGATCCCAGATCCTGTAGTGCTTCACCTGTACCCCCGAAAGTGGAAGTGACCAATCGTAGTACATGTCATTATAGTATGCTACCCGCACCTTCCACAGCGGGTCACTCCATTAGGGAGATAGATTTTGCAGCACGCCGACTGCACCCCATGCATGAGGATTTCCCCCCAGGAGGGGCTAGACCGGGGAAAAGCTCTGGCAAGTTTGTGCTCCTTTCGTAGGAGACACCCGGGGAGGGATTAACGGTCGAAGCTCCGGGCTCGATCGGGAAGGAACAATTCCTATATAATCGTAAAAGGGATCTCTAAAAGGGAGAGGATGACAAGAGAGCAAGGGCAGGGAACCAAACCGTGAGAACCCTCCAGGCTCTAGTTTCATGTTTTTTCCTTTTATTTCACTTTTTTTCTAAATAGGAGCACCATAAGCTCTCGTCACTAAGGATCTGTTCTCCTTGGTCGTCCTACTGATTTAACCGTCGGAGTATCCCATCGAAATTTCCGGCTCGGATCTTCTCTTTTTTGCAGGATCGACCGGTCACGAAGATAAGGTGGAGAAGAATCCGACGAGCCAAGGAAGGCCGACTCATCTAGGGCATATCAGAGCTGCAAGCCATAGCAACCTAAGCGGCAACATATCCCATGCGATCTTCTCAGCTTATGGAGGAGGAGATCTGCAAGATGGAGCCCAGGTTCGCCTCTTGAAGGGATTCTTGGGAGCCATGGCGAGAGAGAGATTTCTTAGGCATCGATGCCACCCTCCGGACGCAGCAACATCCTGGGCACCCCACCTCCCCGCAGGCACCATCCTCTACACCCCCACCGTGCGGAACCATCCTTGGCACCCCCTCCCTTCTCTCATCCACCCCGCAGCGCCATCCTCAGCACCCTCGTCCATCTTGTGGCACCATCCTCCCCCTCACATGGCAGCGCCACCCATCTCCACACTCCCGGCAGTGCCACCTCGTCCCCCTCGCCGCCAACCATCCCCTCCCCCTCTCTCCACCCACCATCCACACCCATCTCTTCCACATGTTTAAAAAGAGGAGGAGGAGGAGGAAATGAGGGAACAAGATTAGGGGTTGATCGATTCAGTGACCGGCTTAAAAACAAAAATACTCTACTGTCACCTTATCCCATCAATAGCCAAGGTACCTCTTATATTTTAATAAAATATGTTAAAAGAGTATGGTAGCAACACCCATATTTTTTTAATGATTTTTCAACCATGACCTTATCCAATCCAATAAGAAAAAATTGTAAGCTTGGTTGTATGTTTTGTTCTAGCTCAACCCAATAGCACAACCTTGATCCTTTCCCGTCTCCATCCATCTTGGTTCGACCACCTTCCACTTGTCCAATTTGCTGATCATGCAGTACATGCGAAAACCACTATATACCCCATGTCTACCCTGTTGCCGGACAAACTTTTCTAATTCAGCAAATTACCCCCATAAATTATGCTAAATATCCAAACCATCTTCTCGAAAATAAGAAATATTTTAAATCTGGCAGGGTATTGTGGTAAAGTTAACAAATAATCCCAGCCAAAAACGGACGCCATCAGGCATCAGGGTTGTTTCCTTCTTAAGAAAATTGAAAAAGGCATTTTTGATTTTACTTTCAGGAGGGCGAAATCAAAACCCTCTCTCTCGCTTCCCTCCGCTACCCCCACGGCCACCGCCTCCCTCGACAGCACCTACGCTACGCGAGTCGCCGGCGGACCGGCAATGTTCAAGCTGGGAAGGGGCGGCGGCGGGGGGCGGGGTGGTGGGAAGCGGTCGCTGCCGCCGCCCCCGCCCCCGCCGACCCTCCATCGGCCCGCCTCCGCGGCGGGCGGGCGCCTTCCGATCGGGGCCTCCTCTGCCTCCGCTCTCAAGCGCCCTGGCGGGCCGTCCACCGACGCGCCTGCCCGAGAGGAGACCTTCAGTCTCGAATCCGGGGGGGCCCTCGACTTCGCCGCGATCATAAGGCTTACCCCTGACCTCGTTGAGGAGATCAGACGGGTCGAGGCCCAGGGCGGGACCGCGAGGATTAAGTATGATTCCAACTTGAATAACCCTTCTGAAAACGTAAGCCAATTCGATCCGTATCCCTTTAATTTTGGTTGCCTCTGGCGTTCCTTGAATTGCTTGCTTCTTGTGATTCGGTCGATGTAAAATTTCGGTTCTGTAAGTTGGGATTTTTCTTCTTTAGCATTATAATTTGCATCAAGTGGCAAGAGGATAGCTCTATGCTTGAGGAGAGTGACTGCAAGAAAAAATGGAGAAGTTTGGGGGTTCACTTGAATGATCTTGTGTTATATGAGTGAATTATGGTTTATAATTTGGGGCATCCATTGGGGGGATTCTTTCGGTGCTCTTGGTTTGGTGTCATATAGGATTCTCGTTCCTTACGCATATTAAAGCTGCTGTCTTGTGAATTATAGAGGAAAATTGAATAATTCTGCATTCAGTGAAATAATCGATATTAAAATCTAGAAATCTTTGTAGAAATTGTGATCACAAATTATTTTTTCTCTGAACATGTCTGGTCACCTTTTTGCGTGAAGTGGCAATAATGCCAACTTTACTTAATCTCCTAATCCTTTGTTGGAAAGGCTTTAGAATATCTAGGAAGCTTATTGGTACATTTACAGAATTTTTATGTAGGAAGTTGATATACATGGTTTGATGCAGGCCACTCAAATTCATTGTGCTAAACATCCACCTCTGAGCTTGTCCATCTGATATGATATGCTTTATAGGTATTTGGTTTTTATCATATCTATATTGTTATATCTCACCATTGTTGTTGTTTCCCCCCTTTTTTGGATGCAAATATCTGACCATTGTTTAATACCTGATGTAGCATTTGGTTGTGAAATAAATTTTGAAGGGATAAGGGAAACTTATTTGGTTATTCGGAGGGATAAGACTTATTCCATGGAATAGAAATTTTGTGCTTTTGGTTGGAGTGTAGGGGATAACTGCATGCATTAACTGTACATGGGATTTTGAAATGTTTTGGATTTTGTCACAATGATTAAACTAAACCTCCACTTTATTGGATGTTTAGAGAGCGGATAAAGGAAAAAATGTAATTGGAAGCAATAACTTACCCCCTTCATGTGGTATAAGTATATTCCACCAGAATGGTGGAATGTGATTATACCCTCTCCTTGTTAGAATATCACCCTATTATGTGAAGCTAAAAATGATTTTTCGCAGCATAAACAAGGAATAAAGGCCTGTCTCTATTTTGCTTATCATACAAGCCCTGAATGTTCTATGGTGCTGTTATATGTATAAATTTTGTTAGTCATGTTACTTTGCCCTCCTCCTCTTGTCGACTTTAGGACAACTAGTTACAATGTCTCTCTATGCATCAGGTTATAGATGTTGGCGGTAAGGAATTCAAATTTACATGGTCGCTGGAACTTGGTGACCTGTGTGATATTTATGAAGAACATCGGAATGGAGAGGATGGACATGGATTACTTGTTGAAAGTGGCTCTGCATGGCGGAAGCTGAACGTACAACGAATTCTAGATGAGTCTACAAAGAACCATGTGAAAATGCGTTCCGAAGAGGCTGAGCGGTTATCTAAATCTCGAAAGTATGCTATACAAAGCTAAAACAATTTTAATTTCTTTATTTAATTTAACTAGCTATTTGATAAATATTATTATGATAAACATATTAGTATTACTATCGTTATTAGTTCTACTGCTACTGCTGCTACAACTAGTAATGTCTTGTTTAACCATATTTTAGTCAATTCCACACTTTATCATGCAAAGGAAATAATGACATTTATTTATTATGGAAGAGAAAATGTATGCAAAATAATGACATTTACTTGCTATGAAAGCAAAGATGCATGTTAGACATTGCAAGGTGAATTACAAATATCCTTCTATTGCATAAAGGTTGCAGATATTTCCATTCTCCACCATCGTGCCCACACTACCTGATGGAGAAGAAAAATAGTTTACTAAGTAGGATTGATGTACAAAAGTCTTGAATTAGGCTTTTATTGGATTGGAAGTCTTAACATCGTTAGGATTTGATTTTGAGTAATTTTTGATGATTTTTATGTGGGGTCCCATGAAAATATGAAATTTGCAATATAGAAAAGTCTTGGGTGTCTCTATGGAGATCAGTTACTTCATTATAAAGAATAACACTAAGGCACCTTTGTCCATGTTGTACGTGCTAAGTGTCTTCTTGTATATAGTGTATGAATTCTCCAAGCAGATACAATGTGAAAATGACACAAGAGACACGAGTCCAAAAATTTCTGCTTCATCTTTGTTAATCATTCTTCCTGATCATCTTTGTGCTATTTTGACTATAAAAATCATTTATATCTGATTTTGAACCTGGATTTGCTGCAATACTTTATTTATTCACATACCAAAAGCCCCCTCTCTCTACAAGAAAAAAGAGCATCATGAGGAGAAGTTGTCATCTGCATTCTGTCATATATTTTGGCTAAAATTGTTGAAAATAGTTATTAAGGATATGTCCTCAAATTACTGTTGTCGTATTTGTTAACTATACCATGTTTCTCTTGTTTGATATATATTCGTTTGAAATTTTGAATTGGTTTTGCTGGTTTCCTAGAGTCATTTATTGTAATGGTGTTGGTCATTACTCTGCAGAAAATTCTTAAAATTCTTATCTTGCTTCATGGTGCTAAGACAGGTAGAACCTATTGGCTAGAAAAGATATATCTAGATATAATGAATGCTTTGAAACTATGGCAGCTAAACCTTTTTTCTCCTTGATATGTGCTGTTAAATAGTTTTTCTTTGATAAAAGATAATCTTAAACTGTTAAAACATGTGCTTGCTTTGTTTAAACACTTAGGTATTGTTACTGCTTTTGGATATGCATTGGAATTTCCCAAAGCATCTCTGAACTATGAAGCACATTAAATACCATGTTAATATTTTCAAGTCTGAATAACTGAATAATACTTAAATAACATTATTCCAAGATGTGAATCATGGAAAAAACAGATTTTAAAAGCCTGGTTTCTTATATTAACTCTACTATTATAGTGTATTGGTAAATACATAATGTTGTAGGGTGATACTAAATGATGGCCTGTGCACACAGCTCAGGATGTCTCAACTAGCTACCAGAGATGATCACAACCTGCATTAAACTCCAAACTATGAATTCCTGTAACACATGCCATTTTTGAAATAACAGCTTCAACAGACAGTTACATGTGAAATTTAGTCTGTATTGGTGGCTATGTAAATGATTTTCTGAGAAATTTATTTCTGTAATCTTCTAACATTAAAGTGTTCTTTGAAAGCTTTCCTCTAACCTGCTGAAAATTGGGAATTCTTAGACACAACCTTGCCATTTCTTTTAGGTCTGGAGTTTTAAGAAATGCTTCTTTTTTAAGAATGCCATCTCTATCAGAATACTTGATATGGGAGCAATGAAAATGAAAAATCGAATGATTGAAAAAAAAAATCTTGTTGGCTTCTGCATGCTTTGTATACTATTGAGTCATTTTGATTGACCTTTTGCTGTACCAGGGCCATTGTCTTGGACCCTGCAAATCCTTCTGTGAAAAATCAGGCCAAATCAATGGCTGCAGCTCAAGTTGAGGGTGAGTGCCTCTATTTCTTTTTAGCTTTTATCACAGAAAAATCATGGTTTCAGTTTTATCAGCTATATTGCTGAAAATTCAAAAGATACGCTGATCAGACTAAGCTGAGTTGTTGCTACTTTAACTATCTTTTATCAGCTGGCTTATTTTGTAACATATTGTTTTGCTGATCATCTAAATTAAGAGACTTAGAATTGCAACAACAATTCCTTTTAATTATGAATGCAAGAGCTCTAGATGTTTTTCTAAGAGGAGAAATGAAAATGATCTGACATGCATTTCTTCACTTGTATTTGTGTTTTTGATAAAGACTGCTAGTGGCGATATCACTAATATATGCCAAGCTACCATGGTGCAACCATAATAATTTTATGTATATAATATATTTAAATCTATCACTGAAAGGAGCATCAAGTCCTTTTTTTCATGCGAACATTCTCTTGGAAAACTCCTAAGGAGCTACAAAGTACAAACATCATACTAGTTAAGTGGATTTAAGCAGCCATAATTTCCTATTCCTCACACATTATATCCTGTGCTTTTCTTTTTAATTTTTGTACTTGGTAGTTCAACTTGTTGGCCTAGGGTGCTTGGTCCATGCTCCCTAGAATTTCCTTCCAGCTCCCAGACATGCCTGTGTTTCCACCTCTTTCCAACATGTCTTTAGAAAGCTTGTATGCAATGGATGATTGTAACTTTTTTTTAAAAAATATATAATTTTCTCTCTTATCTTGATTTAGATTTTTAGGTTTCCTTTATTCATTTGACATACAGAGCTCTTTTAGTTTTGCAACACATCAAGTATTAATTCATTTTCTCTAGGTAATATGAGGAGGATTTGGAAGAAGGAGCCCTTTTTTAAGAAGCGGAAAGTTGAACCAAACCAAGGTGATGTAACTTATACTTTGCCTGTGAAATTTTAAATACTATAACTTCAATAATGTTAATAAATGTGACAAAGTGACGTTTATGGACTTGGCAAAGATTATCTACTCTGTTTCCGTTTCGTTTGGTTTTAATGTGATCCTAGTATCTGCCTGTGCTTGATCACAATCTGATTTGTATTTTCTCCTTGTTTGATACAGCTTCCAATATTGCTCCACCTAAATCTGTCTTCAGATCAGGAACATCATCAAAAAATACTGCTAAAAGCATGCTTTCTGGATCACCTCTACCTTCCCCTCCTGAGCAGCCTGGTCCCGGCACTTCAGCATCACCTTTGGGAACTGGTACTTCACTAAGAGGTGATTCAAATCATGAAGATACTACTGTCCCTTCACATGTAAAGAAGGAGCGTGCTAGCAATGAGAAAGAAATGCCTAGCAAGATGGCTCATGGAGCCAAGAAAGGGTCACGTGGACATATAATGGGGAATGGTGATCAACCAACTGATTTGAGAAGCATGTTAATTACTCTACTGTCAGATTGCCCAAAAGGGATGAGCTTGAAGGTAAGGATGTGCTATTTATGTCATGCTGTTATTTACTGTTATAGAATGATGCTTGCTTCCTTTGGCATATATTTACATTTGCTGCGTTATAGTGTTGCTTTAAAAAAATGAATGTAATTGATTTTCTAGAATTACACTGCTCAATGAGCACTGAGTTCTGGATTGGCAAAAATCATTTATAAATGTTATGTTGGTATGCTATATAACAGTTGAATTCCTAAGAGAATTTCAAATTTTATTTTAACCCGATAATTTTTGGGACAAAATCCTGTTCTGTGTATGATTGAGTCAAAACAACTGGTGGAGAAGAGTTGCCGAATTTCCTAAGCTGTACAAGTTCGGTTATATTTGCAACCTATTGGACACCTGTTCTCATAATTTGCCTGGAATTTTCTTGGATGATAAGAACTTAAAATATGAAACTTGCCACCAATAGACCTGGATTATTGGTCTAGAAAGCGTATAATTTTTTCCATTCTGTTGCTCACTTCATCATTACCTTCTCTTTGCAAACCTTATGATACTTAATTTCAGGCATGTTATATTCTTACGAGTTTTTGGTGTATTTCATGTTTCTTTTTCTTGAAATTCTTGCCTTTCCTTTTTGCCCACCCTTCCAGGTTTAGCACTCTCTTTATCCTGTAACCAAGTTCACCCTATTTCTGTCTCCTATTTGTGCACCATGACTTTGCATATTTTTATTTGTATGTATAGTACAGCATTAGCTGATGAGGATGAGATATTATTGGTGAGAAATTAATAACATAATTAGAGAAAGAAGGCCCACATACAAAAAAAAAAGAAGAAGAAGAGAACAAGTGACAGCAGGTAGCCTTGTAAGCGAGGTTTTAAATCCCGTGGGACGGGGCTGTCCCAGTTTTTCCATGGAATAGGACACCCATCCCGTCCCGACACTCGGGACAGGGGATGTCCCAAGGTGTTCTGATTGGGACGCTGGGATGTTGGCGGGATGTCTTGTCCCAACACATGAGATGGTATCCCGTCCCGGTGTCCCACGGGACATCTTGCTGGGACCTAAATCCTTGCTTGTAAGTAGTAAATGAAAGGAAAGTTTTTTTTCAGTCTGTGAAAAGCTCTTGTTTGTGTCTTTCATATAATTTATTTGCACAACATGGTTAAGTTCAAGTCACGAAGATCAGGGGCCAATAAATGGGGTTTTATCTGTCAACGGTGCCAAAAGATTGGGCCAAATTAACAGTGATAGTTTATGCATCAGTACAAGGGATGGCCTTTTCTGCATTTTACAATAATGATTTGTTTATAAAGACTTTAGTTTAGCAGAATCTTTAGCTAATGTTTTGCATGGGCCTATATCTGAGGCAATTTTCACATACATTACAATCAACAGAGGAGAAAGATAATCTTGTTCATACCTGTATCTTGCTTCTTGTTCAAGAAAGAATAAAATAAAGGTTAGAAATGGACATCAATCTATCAATTTTGATGACTTGTCTGCCAACTTTTGAGATTTTGTATTTATTACTGTTTATACATAGCGTATGGGAGACATTTGAATGTAACTGGTAATGTTCACTTGTGATCATGGAGGGGTTTGCTAGGAGATAAATCAAATGCAAATAACATGTACAGGTATCAAAATATTAACTTCTAGAAGGTTATTAAAACCCTTTTTATCATTACAATTCCCATGTTTCTGTATCCTCTGATAACATTTGTATTTTGTCTGTGTATAAGAGAGAGCATTGTATCTATTATAGTTGGGGTGTTTATGTCAATCTATGTGTGAATATTTGTATGAACTAAAATAATATGAGCTATATACAATGGGACTTCTAGGCTGAGCTTTATTTAGCTCAGGGGGCTGTGCACATGACTTGAGATCATTTTGAAACTTGGAATTTGTCTTAGCCTATCATCTAGCTCTGGTTACATTTTGGCTTAAAATTCAAATACACGTGAAGGGCCTTGAGTTAGCTAAGGCCTAATTTTGCCCTATATTTCCTCCCAAACACCCACCCGTTCGACCCCCATGTTTCTTATTGGTAGAATTTGCCATTTCTTCTCTATTGGGGATACAACTAGCTCACTTTTTCACCTTGCAGTTATTACGTTGTTTTTTTTCTCCTTGACAAACAATTTCCTTCTATTCACCCCTCTGCTGCCCTTACTAGAACTTGAAATATGAGGGGATGTGCACTGATTGGGACATGCAATGAGATGGATACAAGAGAAGGGAGATTGGTGGTGGAAGGAGGCTAGTGAGAGTGAATTAGAGGTGGATGAGGGCAAGGGGTGGGGAGGGCAGAAGGTGATTGGAGGAAGGAAGGGTTAGAGTGAAGTCATTTGTTGGTTTGTTGGTAGGTGATTAGTGAGATATCAGATGAGACTATATGCATGCATGTTTTTGAACTCAAGATCTATTACTTGGTAAGTTACAAGTTATTACTAAAGTTATGGTAGTGATGTCACATGATGGAATATTATGTGTGATTAGTTTGTTAATGTGATGGTTTAGTTTCGTTATAATTGCTTAGATATATGATGCATGTAAGAGAACCACAGAAGCATGCTCAAGCACAGCTAGGGATTGGATTGGGAATAGAATCATGCATTAGGATTTAAGAGCGATCTGTTTGGTGAAAGCTATGGAATTGAACTCCTTACCTTGAATTCATTTTGATACTTGAATTTGTCTTGGCCTCTCAATAGCTCAGGTTGCTTTAAGTTAGCCAAGGCCTATTTTTGCCCTATATTTCCTCCCAAACCCACCCCTTCAACCCCCATGTTACTCATTGGTCGAACTTGCCGTCTCTTTTATTTATGGAGTATACAACTAGTTCACTTCTACACCTTGCAGTTTTTACCTTGTTTTTTTTCTTCTTGAAAAACAATTTCCTTCTATTCACCCCTCCCCTGCTGCCACTAGGGGTTCTGGTTGTATCTTTCACCTGATTGAATGATTGATCTTCTTTTGCGACATCAACCATTGGATTGCGCCTTGCATTGCTTTTAAAGCATGCACAGCTCTGAAAGCACCCAACATCTCTCGTTCCCTCTGCCTGCACTGCTCTCAAAGCAGCTTTTGCACAATCCAATGGTTGATGTCGTGAAAGAAGATCAATCATTCATTCATGCGAAAGATACAACCTGACCCCTCCCCCCACTAGAGCATAATTTCATCTTCTCATGCCTGCAATCTTCCCTTGGCATCCTATTGGACCATAGAACTTGGAATATAAGGGAAAGGAGGAGGCTAGGCTAGTGGGAGTGAATTAGAGGTGGATGAGGGGAGGCAAAGGAGGGGGGATGGTTTAGGTGTGAAGGACGAGGGGAGGAGGAAGGTGTTTGGAGGAAAGAAGGGTTAGAGTGGAGTCATTTGTTGGTTGGATGGTAGGTGATTAGAGGATGGTGACTAGTGAGATATCAGATGAGACTATATTCATGTATGTTTGTGAACTCATGATCTATTACTTGCTAAATTACAAGTTATTACTAAAATTATGTTATAAATGCCATATGATGGAATATTATGTGCGATTAGATTGTTCATGTGATGATTTAGTTTTGCTGTAATTGCTTAGATGTATGATGCATGTAAGAGAACCACAGAAGCATGCTCAAGCACAATGAGGGGTTGGAATGGGAACAGAATCATGCATTAGGATCTAGGAGTGATCCTTTAGATGAAAGCTAGGGAATTGATCTCCTATCTGGATGTGAATGGGAAATTGATTGCCTTTGCTTATCTTGCCACATTTGGTCCTTTTTAAATGTTGAAATGAAGGATTGCAGAATTGTCCCGAGCTGTCCGATTTGGAGCATATTGAGTTGTGCTAACAGCCGACTTGGACGGTTCTAGCAATCGAAATGAGAAACCGGTGAAGGAGGGAAATAGGGAGAAGGAAAGAGAGGAAGGAAGAGAGAGAGAGAGGGTCTCTGGAGGCCAGCAGAGGGCTGTCGAGGTGCTGCGCCACTGCGAGCTTGGTGGAAAGCCGGAGGGGTGGCTCCACCCTCCTAATCGAAATGGGGGTTGTGGTTTCACCCGAACCGTGCCGCTGGCTGGCCGACTGCTCTGGGCCTTGGTACTAGCATAGTGAATCTTAGTTGATACCATCTTATCACTTTTATTAGAGCAATAACTCTCTTTGATGTGATTACTTCTGCTTCAGCTACCTTATTATCCAAATCATTTTTTTTTGATGCCATCTCGAAGATTCAAGTATTCTAGATACATTTTTTTTTAATGCGCAAAACTAGTTGTAGTGGTGTCATTTTTAGGTTTTATATATATGTTGTTGTATTTCTAGGCTTTGGAAAAAGCAGTTGGAGAGACAATTCCAAACTCTGCAAAGAAGATTGAGGGTATCATAAAACATGTAAGTGATAGACTTCATTTTTTAATAGATATACAAACACAAGTTCTCAACACTAAAACTCAAACTTGAAGATTGACCTGTTTATTGACCTCCTGCTGTTGAGCACCAGATAGCAACTTTCCAAGCACCGGGAAGGTATTTTTTGAAACCTGAAGTGGAAGTGGAAAGCTCTAAAAGACGAACATCTGAAAGTGGAAGGTATAGTTCTTCAATTTCTGCTAGTAATTTTTGGATCTATGAGGGCATGATTCCTTTCTTTATTTTGTCACTAGACTTCTATTTGTTGCTTATGATTTAGATTTTGTTCAACTGTTAGAAGTTCCTCATTGTACTCTTTGATATTGTTCCAATTTTAAATCTGAAAAGACTATTCTGGATATGCTTATTCTATTTTTTGTTCAATTTTTAATATTTGTCTAATATTTCCACAGATTTAACATGTTTCCAGTGGGGCCATCTGGATGTTTTATGGCATTTCCATCAGTGAATGTATGGCTTAGCTATTGCCTGTCCAAATCCATGACAACAACCATAAGTGACAAGCCAAATCTAATAATTTTTTGGCTTGGGTCCATAAATCTGTCCTGGCATTGATTTTTAAGTTTTACCAAACATCTATCAATGTGAAAGTTTTTCAAATTCTCTTTCACAACTACAGCTTAAGATTTTTTTAGGTCATTTATGTCAACTCTTGTTTTCTGCTTTCCTGGTCCTTCTGCTCAAATCCTAGCTCTTCTTCATAAATAGGGCATGTTTCGAGCCTTGCTGTAAATTTTCTGTGGCCTCCATTTACAGTTACTTTTTACTTATTCAAACTGGAAAATTGTAACATGGAGCTTTACTTTCTGAATTTGATTTCGACTTTTGGATGATGTTTGGGTTGACAGGAATTGGGAGGTGGGAATGGGTATCAGATTCTCATCCAATCCATTCCATGTTTGGTGACTTATTTAGATATAGAAATATAATTATCATCCGTATTGGATTTCCATAAGAAGGGTTAAAACTCTTCCAAAGGGGTTTGGGTATTGCTTTCCCTAGTCCTAGGTGTGTGCCTGAGTAACAATAGTAACAGATTTTTTAAATATATTACAATGTTGATATCAATTACTTTGAAAGATACTAGCAATTTATTATCTTTTATCCATGCAAAGACAATGGAGTTGGTAAGCTTTCTGCTACCTTATGCCAATAGGTGAAAATAGCTAGGCTTGGTTGATCAATCTCATGCCCATCCATGGTAGGACCTCTTTTCTTGGCCAGCATTTGTGCCTAGGATGATAATGTTATATACCAATATTATTTTAAGTTATACATTGGTATTACATGTATTGTATTCATATTATATATTACATTGATATTATAATATTATCATATAATTTATATTATCTATTGTTAATATTAATATTAATATTTTATATCATATATTAGTTAAGATTTATTATGCTTTATAATATATTATTAGTGATATTGTTATTATTCTATTATATATTATTCTATATTTTTGTAATTATAATACTAATGTAGTTAATATACTATAAAATATACATTAATTATCATCATGTTAGTATTAATATTAAATTATTTACTATTACTATTTCTATTTGAATATTTTTTGATCATTATAATAATTTTATTTTTAGTATGAATAATATAATTTAATATACTATTAATAACATTAAGTTTATAATATTGTAATATAATATTAATATGTTGTTATTTGATCAGTACTAATATTACTATATTTATGAAACTTATTTTCATGTAATACATTGTTTTGATAATATATTATATTATGTCATACATTATTAAAAATAATATTGTTAAGTTATTCAATTATGTTGTTACAATAATAATGTTACTATAGTTTTTTTTGATATATTTTAATGCTATACTAATATATCTATTAATATATTATTTTTATTTGCATTATTTGTATTCCCTGTTAATAATATTAATATTAGTATTTAGTAATTTTATGATATAACATTATGTTGGCATTAACTACATATTATAGAAGGTTAATGTATTTCGTAGGAATTGGAATCAATCATTCTTGATGATTCCCAGGAATGTATTTCACGGAAATGGGAAACCATTCTTGACAGCACAATTTGGCCATGGAGTCATCTTGTTGTGTGGATATCACTAACCTAAAAACTAACATTTCTCTTTTGTTATGTGTGTCTGTTGGTTAGTTTGGACGAAATTTGACCTTTCATAGTCAGCTGGAATAATTAAGTGTTATCTATTGTGCTGATGCTAGTCAAGGGCTAAAAGGTTGCTCTTGTTATCTCATACCCTGTTATGCTGACATATAGGTATATAACATGGGAAATACATAATACTGATGGAAAATTTGAATTTGGTAAGGCAACAAGTGCCGGGTGAATGCATGCCAATACCTGATATATAGCCACTAAAATATGTACTATGTGTTTACATGTTATTAAAAAAAGACCCACAAATTTAGGTTATCTGGTATGTTATTGGAGCAGGAACCACATGCCAATGCCAGGAGCTTGAAAGTGGCTGATAAAGTAATAGAGAGGAAAAGTGAGAATTGTTTCACCTAATTAAAATACTTGGGCATATGCAACAGTGCATACAGGTTAATCAGTATGGACAGCCTGTATCATAGGGTGCCTGTAATAGTATAATATAGTCTGATAATGAGCAATATACAGTATAATACGATGTTCACCCATGGTTGAATGCTTGGTGAAGATGAATTTAATGAATGAATTTATTGGGCAAGCATATTGGCTTTTCTCTAGAATAATGCTTTCCCATACGTGAGTTTTTGTTCACGTTTTTCAAAGTAAGTGACCTTGTTTTGTTTTGTTTGTTTAAGCTGAAGTTGACCTTGGTGCACCATTTAAAAACAAGAAAAACTCTATTCCCATTTCTTTCACTTACCTTTAAAATCAGCAGTTATCACGAAAATTACTTTCCATAAATATTTTCTTATTTTCTGCATAAGTATATCACACAAATTATAATTCCTAAGAAACAGAAAGTAACTAGTCAGGCATTGTCTCATGAAAGATTTTTTAGTTTATGGTATGCATGATTTTTTCCCCAGGGTTCTCAAAAAGGTTCTATTTTGAAAAGATTAAGTACATATTATATTTGTCTAAAATGTGATTATCATCTTTGGCTCTTGGTATGTTGTATGCTTTGTTTTATTTTTAATATGATATATATTTTTCAATGCAGACATTGTCTTTTAAGTGGATACTTATTTTTGATGATGTTGTGAAGCTGTAATTTCTTTAATAATCTATAATTTAATAAACATGCACTTGTTGAGACTTCTTTCTACAAAGTGTTAGGGTTAGTACTGTATATTAAGCAAAAGTGAGAGTAGTTATCTACCCATACATGTGTAACAATTCTTTATAGTTAAAATTCACTAGGTGTTCCCGCCCCTTTGGTCTGTCATGTAAGGGCGGCAATCATGGGTGTCAGGTCATAAATGCGTAGGGTCAGAACATCCTAAACATGAATCTATCCTATTTATTAAACAGGTTAAGATTTGAAACCTGAACTTGTCATGTTTTATAAGCAAGTAACTTGACTCGACCTGCATGACCTGTTTAATAAATTAGTTCAGAATTTTTTAATTCATGAAGATTTTGGGATTATCTAATCTGAACAAGGCCGATTCTATATTGGAAAACCCATTTGATCAGCCACCCAAAAAAAAAAAAATCCCTGAATAGTTCACCTAATTTAATCAAGCTGATCTAAGATCTAATCTCCAAAACCCTAAAAAGAATGACAAAAATGTGGGAGCAGTTTTGAAACAAAAATGCACTTGGGCAATATATAAACACATTACAGATTAACTAGCACAAACAGAATTATATTTGAACAACTTAACCAAGTAATAGAGAAAAGAAAGTAACAAAAAGACAAGATTTTTGTTACTGCAAGAAGAAGAACTGATATCTCCGCCACTCTTATCACCATCAAAGCTGCCATCTCCCCACCCCCTCTAGCCACCACTATTGTTGCCATAATTGAAACCGACGTCCAAAATCGCTCGAAATGAACCAAATCCAAATCTTTTGGCGCAGATTCAAATGCAAGATGACCCACATCCAGGAAACCACTACTAGAGGCATAATCAAGCAAGGATTAGAGGGAATTGCATGGTAGTTGAATGCCCAAAAGGCTTATATGACCCACAATCGAAGGGATTGGGGAGGTGAGATATGGATTTTTTGGTGGTGGGGAGTGGGGAGTGGAGGGAGGGTTTCCAAGGGGAGGGGAGATTTGTGAAGGATTACCTTTTTGTTCGCAAAGCTGCTGTTGCGAACAAGGCCATCTTCTCCGTATCCTTAAAATTGCTCTGATTCTATATCATCTGATAAGATAAGACAGAAGAAGAGGATGTCAGAAGACAAGAATAAGAAGAGATGAGAGAAGAAAAGGAGATCAGGAGAAGGGAAAAGGAGAAGGGGATGGAGAGAGAAAGAAGGGGCACTTACTGCCTGGTTAATTAGCAGAGAAAGAAGGTGAATGATGCTCTTAGAACACTCCAAAGGCAAAGCGAAACCCTCAGGGTTAAGATGGCATAAGTGGTATTTTGTGTGGGAGGTATAAATGGCATAAAAGGTATTGAAGGCAGCATAAGGGTTTGGGAGAGAAAAACAATGTCTTTTAAACAGGTTACTCGACTTGAGAGAAAAACAATGTCTTTTAAACAGGTTACTCGACTTGAGGAAAAACAATGTCTTCTAAATGGGTCAATGTCTGGAAGCCAAACCTTACCTGATCATTAAACGATTTAAACGAGTTGATCTATTTATGTCTTGAACCTGGATAGCCCTAATCCAAACCTGTTTATCATTTTATTGTGGGTTAGATGCGGGTTGGGTTGATTGGTCGGGTTACCTTTTGCCACCCCTACTGTAATGTGTGTTGTAATGTGTGTTGCACTTGCCAAGTACCAGCCTTGCTGAATTACTTGTGCACATTGGTTGATTTATTTATTTAAACAGTTAGTCTATAGATTTGCATACTTGAGGCCTCTGGATTGTTTCTTTTTGAAATATCTTAGAACGATTTTGTTAGTTTAATTAAAATTTCTTTAGGTTTGCATCTTGACGCTTGTTTTCTAAATACACATCTTGCTGTCCCTTTATTAGCATTTTGTGAAGTAGCACTGAACATTTTTCCTTGTCTTGTCAAAGCCATCTTTTAAAAGGGTCAGCTTGCGATGTTGATGGTTACCCCAATTTGAGATCAATGATCAGAATTGATTATTTTCCCAGGTAGCGTGTTTTCATAAAATGCGGAATGAAGCAATGATAAAGAGGATCTCTGGCTGATAACAACATTACTAGTAATTATGTGAAGTGTGTTTTGTTGCAGATATCTAATTGGCTTACTGGTCATTTTTCCAATGCCATAAATAACCTCTGGCTGATAACTACATTACTAGTAATAATGTGAAGTGTGTTTTGTTGCAGATATCGAATAGGCTTACTGGTAGTTTTTCTAATGCTATAAATAATGTTTCTAATTCATGTAGAGCTATACTTTATTTTGGTACTTTATAGTCCATCTTATTTCTTTTTATTGATTTACATGTCAATGGTCTTTATGCTAGAGACCCCAAGATAGATTGATCTGTTTTCATGTTTTTGGTGCAATGTCAGTTTATGTTTGAACGTTAACAGTACCTTTCTTTTTATAATATGGAATTAAAAATACTCCAAAGCAAGTTGCATTTTTGCTAAGAACCATGTGTTATTGACTTTCATTTGCAGCTCTCCTGAGAGTGCCCATGATCACCCGTCAGTAGCAGAATCAATCCATGTAGAGAAGGCCAGTAATAAAAAGTTTGGGCAGCAAACAGAGCCGAGCTTAAAAGTAGAAGCAGAACAAAATCACTTTGAAAAGATTGACCTGGTTCAAAACTCCCCAGATCCTTTGACTAGTGTGAGGAAGGCCAATAATGATAGTGATGGACGAACATGCAGCTCTAGTGAAAGTGGAAGTGATAGTGAGAGTGGAAGTGATAGCAGTGACAGTAGAAGTGACAGTGGAAGTAAAAGCAGAAGTCCTGGAGGTAGTGGCAGTGCAAGCAGCAGTGATAGTGAGAGTGATGGTTCCTCCAGCGGCAAGGAGGGATCTGATGTGCATGTGGATATTATCAGTGATGATGAAAAGGAGGAAGCAGTGCATGAAACGGTGGCAGCTGAGTCAAAGTTACCTTCCTTGCCTAGAACATGGAGTGGTTATGATGATGAGCATGAACAAAGTGATGTTGCTCAAAGAAATCAGGAGGGCCAAAATGCATCATCACCTCCAAATGATTTTGAAAGGGGTGATGAGATGGATCGAGCAGTTGGAGCTACTAAATATTTTCCTGTTAATAGAAGTAATAATGCTTTTGAAAGCTCTGAAACTGATGCTGGAAAGAATACTGAGCTAGACCTGTATCAAAGAAACTCCAAGTTTTCAGAAGAGGGATCATCTTTTTCTCCTCGTCAACAAAGACAATTGGAGGGCCGGCAGATAGCATATGATAAAGTTTCAGTTAGTGATGCAAATGAGCAAGTTGCAAAGCAGGGTCCAAAGGAGAAACAAAACATACTGAAAGATGGGTCTGGCCATGAGCTTTCAGATAATACTGAAAAAATTTTCAAACCCAAATCTAAAAGGGTTCCCAGTGATTTGCTTCAAGAGAAACCAAAAAGTGCTAAAAGGCCAAAGGCTGCAATCCCAGCTCAAGTGATGTCTGTTGGGAAAAATGGAGATGCTACTTTTTCAGAGAGCTCACACCATTTATCTCCTGATAGAACTAAGCAGGAGAGGCGTAAGGAGGCTAATAATGTTGAATGGGACTGGAATATAGATAATGGTTCACAGGAGTATGGCTCAGTCATGCGTGGAAGACCTGTTGCATCTGGAAACTCGCTCAGGATGCAGCCAAGCCCTGATTTTCGGAGTGCTTCAAGTATAGATGCAGAGCAGTCTGGGCAAAAAATTGGAAATCTTGATGGAAGGAGGAAAGCATTAGACAATATGGAGAAATCTAGCAGATATATGGAGAACTTTGGAAGAGGTAATAGACATGCAGAAGGGGTGTCCATTCGTCATGATGACTCAGATACCTCTGCTGCGAATGTTACCTCTGTTGCAAAAAACATTCGCGTCCAAGATAAAACCTCTATGTCAAAGGATAAATTGCATAAAGATATGAGAGATGAAAACAATGGAGTGACTGAAAAAATTTTGGCCAAGAATGCCCGGGAAATCACTGTTGGAGACAAACTTTCTACCCCTGACTCCTATAACAGAAAATCTGGCGAGAACTTTGGTATCTTCAAGGATAATGAACAACAATACCGGAGGCAAAAGTCAGACGTGGATAAATCACCAGTTAGTGTGAGGGCAAATCTGCTCAGAAGAGAACATTCAGATCTGGAGTTGGGTGAATTTCGTGAGCCTCCTGCTGGAGAGGAGTCTGGGGGGGTTAAGAGACAGTTTGAAAGAAAGGGTTCCTTCAAATCCTTAGAGAATAAGGTTGCTGCTATTGATAACTTGAATTTAGACACAATCAATGGAAGAACTACTTCAAATGCACTAAATGAATCAAGGAGACAGCCATCCCCCAATTCGAAGGGTGTCAATGGGAATCAAGATGGGTTTTACAGGGGAGTGCCATCAGATGGTTTTTTTGATTCCACTCGGCCTCAGCAAAGAGCAATGCTTTCTCAGAATCAGCAATTATCAAGAGTGGATCATGCTGATTCAGAGGCCATGTCTCATTTTGATAGACCACCTGAAATTGCAAGTAGGAATGAGGCGAGAACAAACCAGGGAGTGTATCTAGAAAATCATGCAGGTGCTTACAAGAAAATCCCTGCCAGCATGCTACAGCAGCATGATAATAAGCATGGAGGTCAAATGGGTTCTAGAAATATTAGAGACTCTAAACCCCAGAAGTCAAATGCAATGGGAGATTCTACAAATCAAAATAAGAATAACTTTTTGATGGAGAATGATAGTAATGGCAGGAAAAGGAGAGATTCTTCCTCTGATGAGGATAATTCCATATACTCAAAGTATGACAAGGCCTACCCAGAGCTCAGGGGTCCTGTAAGGGACTTTTCTCAGTAAGTTACTGCTTTCCCAGTCAGATCATTGTTATAGTCTCGTTGCACTTATGCATTAGACTGGTCTTGAGCTGAAATTAACAGATCAGCTACAAGTTCATGATCATCATGTGCTTGTACATGCAATTTCCAATGATTTATTTGTTTGCCATGTCATCTTCCTGGTTTGTATATTCTTCTAATAACTCAATGCACATTTTTTCAGTTATTATTTAATTTGCTACTTCTGAGTTGTTTTGGAGTAACATGATGGTTTGTTGATCTTAATACAGGAAATAGTATTTGGACATGTTGGACATCGATGTTACTCCTATCTAATTGTGGATGATAGAAACCCTTTGTTTTTCATTAAATAGTAAAAGACAAGCAATTTTTTGATTATTTTGATAAAAGTCAGGAGTTAACTTTAACAAATTATACCATTACTATTCTAGCTTCAACAAATACAAGATTTTGGGGCAGTATAACTTTTTCAGTAAGGATTATTTCCACTTACTATGATCAGAATGGTTACATGGCCCAATCTATTTCCCTGAAATCCTTGCTGTAGATAAGATTATCGTCATATAAAGCTGATAAAATTTTCAGCTTATTTATTGCATAAAGGTTTATTAAGCTTTTCTGAAATATTACATCATGCATGCATGCTCACACACGCATATGTTGTTAGTACTTAGCAAGGATTCAGGTCCCAGCGAGATGTTTTGTGGGATATCAGAATGGGGTATACCAACCCATGTATCGGGGCAGGACATTCCGTCAGCATTCTAGCATTCCAATCAGTATGCCTTGGGACATTCTCTGTCTTGAGTGTTAGGATGGGATGGGATACCGGCACGTTCCGTCACTCTGTCCCGTCCCATTTCATGGAAAAATCAGGATGGTCTCGTCTCACGGGATTTAAAATCTTGATGCTTGGTACACCTTTTTCTTTACGTAGAAAAAGAAAATTCTTATTAGAAGCCAGTCAGAACACCTCTACCTTGTTGAATTAAGGACATAGGGATAAATTTAATGTGTATCATGGTAACAACGTTAATATGAGGGAAGGAAAGTTACTTTAGCACTCGCTAACTAGCTCTGCAACAGGTACGAGGAATATGTGCAAGAGTATCGTGAGAAGTATGAAATATATTGTTCCTTGAACAAGAAGCTGGAAAAAATTCGGTACTTCATCCCTGATCCATGTTATTTATCATTCTTTTTACAAATTTGAACCTGGTTCAAGCATGTCAATGTAACTAAAATTGTTTGCTTGCAGGGATGACTTTCTTAAAGTTGGCCATGACCTTGAGCTTGCCAAAGGGAGAGACATGGACGAATATTATAATATTGTGGAGCAGTTAAGAGAAATGTATCATCTTCGTGGGCTGGTACATTTTTCATAACTTTGTCATCAAAGAATATTTGCATGGTTACTGAGTTTTCTATGAGCATTTGATATCCTGTAAACAGAGCACCGCATACATTTGCTTTGCTCCACTTGGTAAATGCTGCTAGTTGCTAATGTTTTCGCTTGCAATTATTTACTTTTGCATGAACTCCAATTTGTCTTTTACCTTCAATTTTGTACGAAGGATGGATTGGAGGAAGGATGGATATAGAAGGAAGGATGAATGAGGAAGAGGATGGGTAGATCTTTCATTCATTCTTTTATGTATTTGGTGAAACATGAAAATGATTGATAAGACCAATTCCCTGTACGGTGTAGAAGGAATAGATAATATTTATATAATTTTTTACTAAACTATCATTTGATAAAAAAAATATTATTAATAATTTATAATACTTATTTATACTAAAAAAGTAGAGCAATATATAAATTTATAATCTTTATAAATTATAATTACATGAAAATTATTTAAATATTTAATTTTAGTTTTAATTTAATAAATAAATATTTTTTTATAAATTAAATAAATAATTTTATAAATTAATTATATATGAATTTATTTATTTTTATATATTAATTATATAAATAAATTTATAATTTAATTTAAATAATAATTAATTTTGTACAAATAATTAACTAAAAACAGTAAATATAAATATAAAAATAGAAGACAATTCTAATTATTTATTTATAATTATAAAAATTATTTACTAAAATTATAATAATTAGCAATAAAATTTAATAATATATGATTAATTGTATAGATTAAATAAATAAATATATATATACATAAACAAAATGAATGAAAATATGAAGAAGTGTTATAGTTTCCTCAAAAAAACTAATGAGGAAAAATGTTGTCAGGAAGTCAGAAATCTACCTCTAACATGTTCCATTCATCTTTCCTTGCATCCTCTAGGGTGGATGGGTAATTCCTCCTTTTCATCCATCCTTTCTAAAACTTTTTGATCCAAGCAATGAATGAAGGCCATCCATCTTTCCAATCCCATCCATCCTTCCTCTTATGACCCCAACCAAATATAGGTTTAATGCAGGCCAACTATTTCTTCCTATGTATGGAAAATATTTTTCTTAAAATTCCTATGTGCGTGTGTGTGCACACACAGGTGTATGGTTCTGTAGTCAGGATTGATGTTGTCTTAGTGGTTGGAGCTGTAGAAAATGCCTGTAAGAATGAGAGCATGATCTTTTATGTATTGTTTGTGACTAATTTTCATTTTAAAATACCAAGTAATTGTTTTTTGAATCAATTATAGCTGAAAACAAATTCCATATTTTTATTTGATATGAAAGTGATTATCTTTCAGTCTGAAATCTTTTCTTACAATTCCATGTTCCTGACCTTGATGCAGAGGCAAAAGCAGATGAAGAAGGTTTTCACCTTGCTGCACGAAGAATTAAAGGTGTAGCTATTTTGTACTTCATTCACAACTATTGCCTTGATTTTGTGTTATTTTCTGAGTCATCATAGTCGCATACCGTCTATGTACACCAAGATTTGAAAGATAATTTCCTGGGAGTGATTCTATGGATATTATGCACTAATTGGATCTTTTAAGAAAACAAAAGCTTGATTATGCTATTCTTTTTTGTTCACAGAACCTCAAGCAAAGAATCAAGGACTTCGCAGAGGATTATACAAAAGAATGAAGATGGTTTTGTTACATGAATCCAAATATCTTGTGAGGTTTTTTTTCTTCTTTTCTCAATCAATGTTGATCGCTATTTTTCTTTCCAGAATTTGAAGTTGTTTTTGTGCCACTATACGGGACCCCAGCTTGCAGGACTGTTGCAACTATTTCTGTATAGCCAGTCTTGCCGTAGCATCATGGAAGCAAAATTCAGAACCCCAGAGGCTGGAGTTATCTCAAATTAAGGATATATCTTTTGGTAACCGATGGAGCGACATTGATCAGGAAAGAGAAACAAAAGAAGCTAATGTAAACCCTCCTTGGTTCATGGTGTACCTTCACAGCAATGATGGACATATCTGGACTTATGCTCTCAAAGGCTCAAAGAAAACCATGTCAGTTAGAATTTGGTTCATGACTTTTAACTAATGGCATGCAGTCAAGCCGCTTTTTGGCAAGGTGGAAACCGGAGGGAACTATGAATGTATGCATGACATGAAATGGGTGCCATGAGTGACTGTTTGTTGCCGATTTGCAGATTGGTTCCCATTATCTTTCCCAGCCCTATTACTTTTTTGTAAATAGTAGAAACATAATCTGCTCTTTTTCTGTAGAGGCCGCTGCACAAAAGTTTCAGGCTATTAAAGCTGTATATTATGTTATAGTTTTGAAGACGGTAGTGGAAATGCACGATAGAAGAAACAGATAAGGTTTTTGAAGGATTCTATACAGTTGTGACAGCATAAAAATTTTGGATGGTCATGAGGAATGGTTCCTAGCAGTTAATCCAACAGAATTGTTCCGAGACTTTTGCATATACGCATTCACAAAGATGGTTTGTTGCAAATTTGCTTCTACAAAATCACTATTTACATGTATCTCTCTCTAACAATCCTGTTTTTGTTAAAAAAATGTGCTCCCATTAGATTTTTGGCTAACGGTGTTACTGAATAGCCTTTTGTGGAGTATTAAATGTCCATATTGCTATTTTAAATTAACTTAAAAAAATTTAAAATTCGGTTTGAACTGAAGACTTACATTGTTTCATAAAATTTTCAGGGTTATTGATCAAAATTGGTATAATTGTCATTGAACACTTGGAGCAGCTATTAACATCGTGAGCCAAAAGTTACATGTTAGGAATGTCAATGCAAAAACATGATAAGTTGAGTACATATGCAAGTACTAATTTAGCTGGGATAAATACGCAATAATCATATTTATAGTTGTATATATTTTTTTAAAAAAATTGTTTCTGTGATCCAGAAACGGTGTGAGAACTTGCTGGTACTTTTAGGCATTGTTTAAGTGCTGCAAGAGACAACGGATCTTCCAGAACAATAAATTGAAATTTGGGTTACCACAGGTTACCTCTCTCCTAGTGACCCTAATCCCTCCCACCCCCAACCGAGGAGAGATTCTATCTTTAGATGCTCGGTATGACCGCCAAGAAAATTTACGGGCAAACTATGGCGATACCTTATGCAGCAGGAGTCGAGCAAAAGTTCAACCTCTTCAGCTAGAAGATTCTATGACAACTAAATTTTGTACATAGTACTCTAATTTATTATTTACTTAGGTTCCTGTAAGAAAATCCGGATGCTAGTCAATCATAGCGTCACGGTGCAATCTTTTCCCGGGGAATCCTGGAAAGGCGGATGCAAAATTATACTAATTAACTCGAGAATCAGATTTTATGAGAAATATTTGGAAAAAAAGGATTTATGGAATACCTATGACATGGTTGTGAAAAGCCTTGATGATTATGTTTATTCTGGTCTATCTTAATAAGGAGACTTAACACAGCAAAACAAATGAGATTTACCTGTGCAAGTGGTGATGTCTTGCATCGGTTTGTGATGATCTTCTACTTAAGCAACCGGTAATTAAAAAGCCACCAAATGAATCTGGTAGTTGACTGTATTCATATCACTTAAACCAAACTCTGGTAAATGCGTAGTACTGCTGCCTTGAGATTCTCCTCCTTGATTTTTTGCACTTGATGGCCCCGAAGTGGTTTGCAAGGTATCCCTGGTCTGTAAACTTTTTCTTGTCAGCTCTACCATGCATATTTCGAGAACAGAGGGATCCAACATTTGCTGTTCGTCTGACATGACAACTGTAAAATAACCATACCATGGCATTCATGCAATTAATAGCCGTAGCAATAAGCATATGGTTCCCGTGATTCAAATTAATAAAGCTTAAGACAAGTCTTGACAATTGCCGCCATTTTCCACTCTTTTGGGGCCTCGATGGCCTGACCACAGTTATTACTGTTGTTATTGTTTTTGTTGCTTAAAAATTAAGCAGAAGGCCCGTAAGGCTAAACCAAACGATGCGAAGTGAGGCATATGCTTGCTTTGCTAGGTCTTCCATTCCAAACATATTTGCTTCTCTTCCAATTGATTAGCTTCTGAAGCCAGCTAAAAGCTATTCGACATATATCGCTCAGTAGAAAACAAGTGGTTCTTCGGAAATATCAAACAAGTGGTGCTTTGGAAATGTCAAGTGTTTCATTTAAGATCAGCAATTTCAGTCCATCTCCATGGTTCTCCTTTTTTTTCTTTTCTTCTTTTTTTTTCTAGTTTCAAGCTGTAAACTTTAATCTGAATCAGAGAATCTTGTAATCTATGCATTGCTGTATGCCTCACCTTGGAAACCCAGGGATTGGAGAAGTGCATGCTTTCAAGTTTCGCCTTTTGCTCAGGAAGAAAAGAATAAAAAAGGAAAGAATTCATGAAAGCTGAGATATAAATTTAATATGTAGCCTCAAATAGCAATACTCTCTATTGCATCTGGCTATTGAAAAGAGCTCTGATAATACCTGTTTCAATATATTGACCTAGATGGTTGTTTTTTTTTCTCAAAAAACAATTATTTATCTATCTATTTAGTTATTTATTTAGTGGTGGTGGTTAGCATTCACCATTCAGGTACAGAAATCTGGCAACTATAAAAATAGCAAGCATGGGTACTACATCAACAACCTCTTCGAATTCATAGCAATCCAAAGCTGTTAAAGGATCTATTCCCATACTAAAACAAGAAAAACCCAGGGAAAAAATGGAAGGAAAAAGGATCCTAACGTACGTATTCTCTTTTCCATTCTCAGATAACAGCTCAGGAGATTGAGTACCTCCTTCTTGGTTCCTCTCTCGCTTCCACTGGAGTCTCCATCTCATTGTCCTCGATGCCGGTTATTCTTGTCATCTTGATTAATTTCTTCCACCAGCTTGACGACCGGTGCTTTATAGTTTTCAACGACAACGATGTCGTCTTCTGGAACATACTCTGCAAGCTATCCATATCTCTCTGGAGCTCACTGTACTTGGCCTTCATGCCTTCCAGCTCAAATTTAAGTGCGCTGATGTCTTTCGTTGCTGCTGTCCACCCCTCCTGGAAGGACTGGGGAGTCCCTTCCAGTAGCTGCTTTCGAGTGGGAATCATGGGTTGGTAATGCAGGAGCTCCCCTCCTCCTTCGAGCGAGGAGTTGGCGATGGCATTGCTTATCTTGACCTGTTCAGAGAAGAGAATTTGGACCACGAAACGAAGGGGGAGGCGGTCATTCTGGGCGGCGTGCATGCAGGCGTCAATGGAGAGCTTCCGGCAGTCCATCACTCGGCAGAGCCGCTTTCGTTCATGCTCGGAGAGTATTGGATGTGCCTGGTGGAAATTGGGAAGATGTAAAGGTATGGAAGGAGTTCAGCCTTCAACATGCATGGAAGACAGGTGTGGAAAGATTTGTCTAATAAGAAGTGTCAGTGAGCGAGACCTGACAAGTTTTTTTAGATGCTTGTGATGATGGAGTTTATGATATATATGTAACCTTGTTTTCAGCCACCATTCTCTTTTCAAGAAATTTCTTTTGATTGCAATGGCCCAATGATGCCTCAAAAGTCGATTGTTTCACCGAAGTTTTCATACAAAATGTTGTGAAAATTATCAAATTTAGCCTCAAGTTCATGCATAACATTTTCGGTAAATCTGGGTTTTATGATTGCTTTGCATGGTTCAAATGCAGCTTGTTCGAATAAGAAGTTCAAATGCAACTTGAACATTTTCATTAAATACTCTAACCGTAAGTAATTATCAGGATATTGGGATTAATATATGGATCATGGTAAGATTACTTAGCTTAGAGTATATATAAACTCCCGAAATTTTCAGATTTTTCCTTGTCGATTGAATCAGTATGGTAACATAAGGCCTCCAGTATAGTTTTTAGAAATGCATATAATTTTGTTGTGGATTCAAGATTTTTTCCTTTCAATGAAGAACGATAGATCTCCTTATTTTCTCCAAGATTTCAAAATATACCAAGTCTAAAGACAATTGAATCTGAATCCAAAGAGGAAAGGACACAATGAGCTTGTGCGTTTACCTTAAGATAAGAATCGATCGCTCGATATAATCCATCATCACTGGTTCTTGCTGATCCTGGAAATGCCTCTGCCAAGGCTTGAAACTTTGTGGGTGATAGATTTTGGTCCCTCGACACCTCGCTGAGATATCCATCCAAGAGCCTGGCTACTCTCTGCTTAGCACCGGGTCCATGGCCGCTTTGTCTTTGCTTACCAGATAACGACTCCCTTCCTGGGCTTGAAGGTTCTGTCCGTTCCTGTACCATGAAATGTTCCACCAGCCTTCGTACTAATTCGACATCATAAAATGTCTCGCACTTACTGTAAGAAGGGATCAGAAGATCTGCCAGATTGGCCTGCTCCAATTGCATTCCGATAAGCTTCTCCAAATCTGTGATCAATGCCTGCGCCACCCTTAGCATGTTGGCCAATCTCAGGAGTTGAAGGAGGAAGCTACACGGGACGCAGTCCTTGATAGGTGGAATTATGCTGATCAGGCTCTCGACAACCATACACCGCTCTCGGATCTGCATGCCTGGTAACTCTTCTTTGCTAGAATTACCAACTACAATCATGTTCCTTCCCCCCTGGTTCGAAGTGTCGAGATAACTACGCGTGGCTTCGCTCACTAGACCAGGGAGCCATTTCGAGGCATAGTTCATAATCGTTGCACCGATCAGTTCGAACCTCATCCCTTTCACTTCGATGGCGGTAACAACTCTTACAAAGTGATCAATTCTGAGCGTCGATACATCTTGGAACCACCAATCTGGTGGTACTTGCCGGCGTTTACTCGAGCTCCCTTCATTGGACTTGCGGTTCCATTTCGGGCTACCATCGGTCTTTGGGGACAGTCCAGTGTACGACAACTTGGTTCCTTTTGCGCTTGCACAGGCCTTCCAGGCAATCGACTCGCTGCAGCGACGCACGATCTGGAGGTTCTCGGCCCATGGGGAGAGATCTTCGCAGCTCCTCAGGACTACGATCGAGTCCTTCCAGGAGGACAAGACTACGTAGCTTAGGAAAGCTTCGGCCTTGAATATTAGATTTCCCTCCTCCAAGTCCTCTGTCATCTCCAAGTACTCAGCCGCGCAGCGTAGGCCGGCGATGTTCAAAGCACTCAGGTCAACTGCTATGCCATAGCAGAACCTGGCCGCCAATTCAAATGCCACCGGGCCACCGGGGAGATCATCCAGAGTTACGAAGCTTGGTTCCGGGTCTCGTGGTAATTCGTTAACAATTCGGCTCATCTTTCCACTCCTTGAGATCAGAGGATACTTGAAGAGGGAACGAGAGAGTTTTTAGTACAATCACAAATTAAAAAAATGAACTTCAAAACAGCACAAAGAGGCACGATGAGAACTTTTAGCTAGTACAGCAGAAAAACATACATACCTTGTGTAAATGGAAACTATAACTTCCCACTTTGACAAGCAGATCACTTGGGACGTTATTGGAGACATACCTATATATTAACAATGTACAACTCAAATATTTAAGTGTTAATAACATTATATAACTAATAGGATCTTCTAGCTAATAAGAGATCGACTATCATGCTCGTGGAATACGGCAAGGAATAGAATATACCAAGAGTTGTCTCTGCATATAAATCCATTCACATCGAGGCCATCATGCTCATACGGATTGAAGGGGTGATTGTAGCACTCTCTCCTGCCACTTTGGGAAGTCTTTGTCTCCCACATGTTAAACGGATGAAAGAGTTGATGAAGCCGTGTCAAGGAAATTTATCTATATAGTTGGAATTTTTTTTTTTTAAAAAAAAAAAAAAAAATGGAATCATGAACAAGATCAAAGAGATTAAGAACGGAGAAGAGAATGTTTTCAGCGTCTCAAGATCTAGCTAAAAAGGTGAAGGAGTAATGTACCGGAATCCTAATTGATACATTTGATAAAGGATCGGATGGTTAATATTTTCGAAGGAAAGAAGCGGTATCTAAGTGATAATCGGACTACTGTCAGTCCCCAAATCTTGAAAAGGTTTCTGTTTCTTTTCCTGGATGGATCAAAAATTAATCAATGAACTTGAAGCGGAGTTTGAAGAGCAAACCGAGTAACAATTTTCTTGTTCGAAACCTACTTTTCAAAAAAAAAAAAAAAAAGGTAAGCTGAATCTTCTGTAAATTAATCACCAGAAATATAGAAGTAGGGTCAAGAACAACAACAAAGATGGGCGTGGTGAGTACAAGAAGAAAGGCGAATAACATATAAGTATGGATCTCCGAAGCCCAGATGGTGAGGGGAATGATCAAAGAAAACAAGTCACATGTGGTGTTTGGAAATCTCTAAACCCTGTCGCATCTGATATCTTTCGGGAGTTCCACGGGCTGTGTCATGGGCCTGTTGTCCCTCTCCTACTCACGGCATGTATATTTAACCATTTTTTCTTTTACCATGCATGTGAATCTTTTTGGTGTTCATCATATGAAAGCCATAGCTTTCTGGAGCTTCTTTTTTTTTTTTTTTTAGGTTTGTTTCTTTGAGGAGTCCATTTTCTTTTAATTTGCTTCCAAAATCTACCCCACAAGAACGACTCATTTGTTCTCCTTTCATCCCCATAATAAATGGATGATGGCTCCCTCTAGGCCTCTACTCCCTCTCTTCTCCGAATTTATGTTTATCATCTCTTTTATTTTTATTTTATTTTATTTTATTTTTTTAAGCTGTTATATATTCTCCTTTTGTCTTCTGTTCCTCAGCTGAAAGCTGCAGTTTTCTGCAGAAGATTTTTGTTGTTTTCTACAAAATGGATCTACCCCCGCCAATGCCATTCATTTGTTCTCCAAACTTAAACCATAATAAATGGGTTGCTGGGTGAGATGACAACGGTATCAAAATCTTCTGAGAATGAATTTGATTCCAACACGAGCTGTTGTCTAGCGCAAGAGATGAAGGCATGCTCAATTGTTTGTGCCAAATGGATGTTGATTGTGTCATGCTAATACGTTAATACTGCTGTTTTCTCCTGTCGCAGTGCCTGTTTGTGATTTGGTTTGCATTTACGAACCCTATATTATTTGTGTGTGTAAAAATATTAACAGAAAAAAAAAAAAAAAACTTATTATCTTTATTTAAACCATATTCGTTACACCTTGAGAATTATATATACCAGTCATATATACTTATAAGAAAATGATAATGAGTAATGCTAACAAAAAATATTATGAGAATAGATTAACAAAAAAAATATTATCGATTGTTACATGATTTCTAAAATTATATGATTATCTAAAATCATACAATTGTTTAAAATTATATTAGCACTTTCTTTCAAATTCAAGATGATACTATAGATGCAAACTTAAGTTTGGAAACTAAACCATGAATTAATGTACTCAAAAGCTAGCATAATAAATTGATTTGTATATTAGTATGGTTAATTTAGATAATATAATCGTGAATTAGCCGAAGAGCAATGATCTATACTGACAAAAATATTATAAAAGAAAAAGTTGATACTTAAAAATAAGATGGCCGAAGACCGGTGAAGAACAATCGAAGATCTGAAACTGAAAAAAAGTGATAGATAGAAGCTATGGACTACTCAAAAAATAAAGGAATCTCGGATATTAATCTACCAAAAAATAAATAATCTATATATCCACTAAAAAATAGATAATTTGCAGAGAAATAGAGATTGACGGATCAATGATGGAGATCTTTAAGGATTGTAGATATGGCAACGATAGCCATAGCAAAAGCGAAAGAGATGACAACTTCATATTAGATGATTCATGACTTTGATGCTATATTAAAATATTTATAGAAGAAAAGCAAAAAAAGGGAGAATGATTGAGAGAAAAAATTTGCTTTATTATCTTTGCACAAATCCTATATAAAGAAAATAATATTCGTTGATGCAGAATCATAATAACAAAAAAAATAATAATATAAAATAATCTTGATAAAAAAATATTATGAATTGCCGTATGAATTCTAAAATCATATAATTTTTTAGAATTATATGATCATCTAGAATCGTGCTTAACAGTATGCGCATAAAACTATCATGTTGATAAATCGAAACCTCATTATGTTCTCATAAATTTTACTTGGAGATTTATGCATGTCATTGGCTACGAGACCTTGCGGACAACACGTACGGGTTATTTTTGGATTTTTCCCTCCATTCCATGAGCGGCATTCCTTGGTTTCTTGAGATCTTGGTTTGGGAAAGAGATTTTCTTTAAATCTTAAGCAATTTAGCCAAGATTATAATATTATGAATCAGTTGCAAGAAAACAGCACCTTCAGTCAATCAATCACAATGCAGCAACTGCTACAGGAGATCTGGAAACAAGATCACATGCTATCAGGTATTCCGAGCAAGTGTAGAATGAATGGCATAATAAATTATGTTCTCATGGGATGTTCCATCTGAAGAAGTCCGATGGTATACGATCAAATCATATTCTCCGTGCTCGTATTTTGTAAATTCTACCTACTTCCTGACCCAATCACGAAGGTTTTCGAGCATTTATCATGAATACATATTTCGTGTCACGAAAAGGAAATCTTTGATGGATTTTGTCCCAAAAGAAAGTGATACGTTTCTATCAAGCAGCAATGTTCCAGCCCCACCTTAATGCGGGTCGGATTCTGTAACGTACCTTTTTAAATGTTTGGGAATTTAAGATGGTAGTTGTCGACCTGGTTGCCATTGGATTCGTGGCGCATGATATATCCATTCGACCGGCATGCGACAACGTTCATCCAATTCAGGTGGAACTGAATGATACACGTGTAACAAAGACTGGTGGCATAATGTCAACCACACAATTCATCATCGCATAGTGGGGGCCCGCATTCAAATAACGGAAAGGCCCGGATATTAATTAGGGAACGGGGCGGTTGATTTTGCATGCTGATATGTTTTATTTACAGGTCTAGCCTTCCACGGATTATATTCAAATGAACGAGCGAGAAAAAAAAAAAATTTTTTTTTTGCTTCCACCGGTGGTTAGACTCCCCATCAAGTATCAACCCTACCAGGATCACCATTGGAGACAGTTCTGTGTACTCATTTGAATATATTTGTACATGTTTATTTCTTTTCCTATTTGGCAAATGTGTGCTCTAGATTAGAAACTATAGTTTTCATAATTTCATTAATCTCTGTTGCTCCTTGCCCACCAGCAGTAATGCAGATGCAATGCACATTAAAAAAAAATGATAAATATTTAAGTATAAATTAAAATGTGTTAAATAAAATAAAAATAAAAGAAATATATATATATATATATATATATATATATATATATATATATATATATATATATATATATATATATATATATATATATATATATGTAAAAGTGATTAAAAAAATTAGACTAGAGAAAGAAAAGGAAATGATATTTGTAAACCTCTTCTTCCATGGCTTCCTTCCGGTTTTTGGATATTTTGACTGTTGATTCTTATGAGTGTATTTATACAAGATTCATGTAACATAGCTGGTTTATTAAAATTTAAAAAATGAAATGAATGGCAAAGCGGCTTTGTGTTTAATCCATGCAAACCGTTTATGATAGATAGAAGACCTTCACGGCCCCCATGTTTGGTCCATCCGAATCTCAAATTGGCTGTATATTGAAAATTTTAGAATATTTAAGCAAGGCCAATACCTTAATTAATAGAGTCGGTTGTACCTATCCGGCTCACTGTTGAATCGCGCCGGTTTCTCTTGGCAGTCCGACAAGATCGGCCCCTCTGAGAATGCCGACGGACGTGCAAAGCTGGCCCACTGGGGTAGAGGTCCGACGGCCACTCCTTCTGGGGTTCGGCTCATCTATCTCCTTCGGCAGCCGACCTACTGAAGTAGAGGTCCGACGGCCACTCCTTCTGGGATCCGGCTCATCTATCTCCTTCGATAGCCGACCCACTGAGGCAGAGGTCCGCGGCCACTCCTTCTGGGATCCGGCTCATCTATCTCCTTCGGCAGCCTTGACTCACTGGGACAGGGATCCAACGGCCACTCCTGCCGAGGTCCGACTAGTTCGCTTCGAGACCCTAGAGTATTTTAGAAATCCCTTTTGTTACAACAGAATTCTGCCATCGCTGCAGCGCCGCTCCACTACTCCCACGACTGCGCCCTCTCAGGGTGCCACGTGGCCACTCTCCAGATCCTGGTAAGGGCATATATGTCTTTTTTGGCCTGCTTCCCTAACGGATTTTGGACTGTTCTGTGTCTATATAAGGCTCCTGGGGGATCCCGTTTTGAGCTAAGTTTACTCTTCCCTCTCCAAACGCTGCCCATTTTTGATTCCTCGATTCTGTTGCTCCCACTCTTGAGCTGACTTAGAAATCGGAGTGTCCCCCGCCGGAACACCGCCGGCGCTTAGGGGACTTTGTTGTAGGTGGACCGGAGGAGGCTCGCTTCAGCAACACCGATCGACCCGGCCCAGGAGAAGATACGGCAACAGTTTCGTACTAGAGGAAGGGCGCCTAGCCAGCATCCCCTTTCACTAAAAGGAGGAACCTGTTTACTTGTGGGGCGATGGCTAAGGGAAGAGCACAGAACCCCTCCACTAGAGGCTTTTCCCCATCCAGGTCCGAAGAACCCTCGAGGGAAAGTGACACTGCCGCTGCCCCTATTCCCGCCGCTGCTGCGGAGCCCACCATCACTCTGGGACTACAGCAGTTCCAGATGTTGGTGAGCCAAATTGAAACGCTCACGACAACGGTCCAGCATTTCAAGGAGACGGCCGCAAACCAGCAACAACCACCCATCATATCCTGCACTGATCATCAACCAGCTGCCGACGGGAGCCGGCAACCAGAAGTCCATTATTCTCACCCCGTCGCGGAGCCCCGGAGGTCCCAGGGGGCACGAGCCGAAAGCAAAAGGGCGAGATTGGCCTCGCCATCCTACGCCGAATCCGTCCCAGCCAGTGGTTGGCCTCCAGTCGAACCTTCAAAAGGCTACACCGATAAGATTCTGTGCATTGAGGAGCGCATAAACGAAATTGCCCTTCGGCAGAAAGCCGAAGGGGGGAGGTATACGACTCCCGTCCTCCATTTTCCAGTGAGATTCTGGCGGAGCCGATTCCTCGCCACTTCAAAGTTTCCCAGGTGGTGTCCTACGACGGCACTACTGACCCGCTGGACCATCTGGGCACCTACAAGGCCCACATGATGGTACAAGGCACCTTCGACGTCCTTCACTGCGTTGCCTTCCCGGCAACCCTAAAGAAGGCCGCCCGGATGTGGTTCACCGCCATCCGGCCAGGTATGATCCACTCCTTTCCCCAACTTAAAAATCTTTTTCTTTTCCATTTCAGGACCTGTAGCCAGACTCCAAGGAATATCGACTACCTCTTCCTCATGTCGCAAAGAGAGGGAGAGACGCTCCGGGACTACATGGCCCGTTTCAACTCAGCAGCCATGGAAGTCCCGGACCTGGATGAGGCGGTGGCTATGTCGGCCTTCAAAAGGGGGCTCCGATCGTCCAGGCTTACTTTCTTCCTGTACAAGCGGTTTCCGACGAGCTACCCTGAGCTGCTGACCCGGGTGCAGAAGTACGCCATCGCTGAGGAGCAGGCAGCAAGCCGACGTCAGGCGGAGGGGAAGCCGAACCCTAAGAAGTGGAGTGACAAAGCTCCTGAAGTCCGAACCCCCAACAATAACAGGTCCGCACGGTGCAAGAGCCCGAAGCCGAAGGAATACCCCAGGAGGTTCGAAAGCTATGCGCCCCTCTCCCTCCCGAGGGAGAAGATCCTCCTGGAGATCGAAAATGTGACCTTCCTGCAAAGACCTCGCCTGATGAGGGCCCCACCTGCTGCCAGGGACAAGAACAGATATTGCAAGTTCCACCGGGACCATGGGCACAATACTGAGAAATGCCTGCAACTGAAGGACGCCATTAAAGATATCATCTGAAGGGGGTATTTGTGAAAGTATGTCCGACCCCGTCGGGATCGGGCTGAAACCTCCATCACCAGAGACCCTCCAGAGGAGGCAGAGCTTCCCCACCAGAGGTCGACAGATGGGGGCATCAACATGTTGCATCGAAGGACCGAGTGGGGCTACGAGGGTGGTCTAGATACCGTCAAGAGGTCAAGGGGTTCCAACGCCATCACCTTCTCCGACGAGGACCTTTAGGAGTCCCATGTTTTTGAAAACGAACCTGTAGTCATTTCGGCGGTTATCGCCAATTATGATGTAAAGAGAATACTTATAGATAATGGAAGCTCCATGGAGGTGTTATTGTATGATGCTTTCCTGAGAATGAACTTAACCCAGCCGATGCTGCACGAATCTCCCATATCGCTGACAGGCTTAGGAGGAAACTCGGTCGGAGTTGAAGGAGAAATCACCTTACCCGTAATGATTGGGATGGAGCCTTTCCAAAAAACTCTCCCCATCAACTTTGTGGTCGTCCGGATGACCTCGATGTACAATGCCATTCTAAGCCGACCGACCCTCAACAAGTTTCGAGCCATCGTGTCTACTTATCATATGGTGGCCAAGTTTCCAACCAGGAGCGGGGTCGGAGCGATAAGGGGAGACCGACGGATGGCCAGACAATGTTTAACCATCCTTAACAAGCAGTCGGAAGGCCGTCCTACACTGGAGCAACTTGATCCAAGGGCTGAGGCTGATGGACATGATCGGTCGGACGAGAAAATCCTGTTTGTTCCTCTTTGTGAAGATGACCCCACCAAATTCCTCCAAATAGGAAGCTCCCTCGACGAAGACACCAAGTCAGAGCTAATCGACTTTCTTAGAAGCAATGCCGACGTCTTTACCTGGTCGGTGTCGGACATGCCGGAAATCCTGTCAGACGTCATCACCCACCAGTTGAGGATGGATCCGAGTTACAGGCCCGTCTAGCAGAAGAAGAGGAGTTTCGCTGCCAAAAGGCAGAGGGCTATTGATGAAGAAGTGAGAAAGCTTTTGGATGCCGGTTTTATTAAAGAAGTTCACTACCCTGAGTGGTTGGCGAATGTCGTCATGGTGAAAAAGGCCAACGGGAAGTGGAGGATCTGTGTAGACTACACCGACCTCAACAAGGCTTGTCCGAAGGATAGCTTCCCTGTGCCGAAGATTGATCAGCTGGTGGATGCCACGACCGGCCATCATCTTTCGAGTTTCATGGATGCCTTCTTTGGGAATAACCAGGTCAAGATGCACCCGGAGGACGAGGAGAAGACCGCCTTCATCATCAATAAAGGCCTTTACTGTTACAGGATGATGCCCTTCGGTTTGAGAAATGCCGGTGCCACCTTTCAAAGATTGATCAACTATGTTTTCGAAGGGCAGTTAGGCAGAAATATGGAGGCCTATGTGGATGATATGATAGTGAAGAGCCTCCAAAAGGTCAACCACATCAAAGACTTGCAGGAGACCTTTGACGCCTTGAGATGCCATCGGATGAAGCTCAATCCTATGAAGTGTGTGTTCGGCATAACTTCAGGCAAGTTCCTTGGCTTCCTGGTCACTCAAAGGGGGATTGAAGTCAATCCCGACAAGATCAGAGCCATCCTCGAGATGGGACATCCGACCAACAAGAAGCAGGTGCAAGAGCTTACTTGCTGAATCACCTCACTTAGCTGTTTCATATCCCGTTCGGTTAAGAAGTCCCTCTCTTTCTTTAAGACCCTGCGCCAGTCGGATCATTTCACATGGACCGAAGAATGTCGTTCAGCCTTTGAAGCCTTAAAAGAATATCCGAGGAAACCTCTATTGCTTGCCAAACCGAAGGAGGGGGAGACATTGTATATATACCTTTCGGCTTCGGACGAAACAGTCAGCTCCGTGCTCGTACGAGTGGGGGAAGATGGCCACTAGAAACTAGTTTACTACATCAGCAAAGTCCTCCATGATGCCAAAACAAGGTATCTGAAGTTGCAAAAGCTGGTTTACTCTTCGGTCGTAGCGGCCAAAAGGCTTCAACCCTACTTCCAGGCTCATCCGAATGTAGTGCTCACCGACCAACTACTCAAAGCAATCCCGCGAAGCCCGGACACCTCCGGTCGGCTCGCTAAGTGGGCCGTCAAACTTAGCGAGTTCGACGTCTCCTTCCAGTCCCGGTCGGCTTTGAAGGCTCAGGTAATATCTGATTTCATCGCCGAGTGTACTTGAAAACAGTGTTCATCCTTTGTAACAGCTGAGGTACCTGAGGCTGAAGCCATCGTCGAGGCCGAACCCGCTTGGACGTTGCATGTGGATGGAGCGTCCAACCTTGCAGGTTGCGAGGCCGACCTGATCTTAGCCAACCCCGACAGAGAAAGCTTGGAGTATGCTCTCCACTTTTCCTTTCAGGTGTCGAACAATCAGACGGAGTACGAAGCCCTGCTCACGGGATTGCGAATCGCCAATGAATTAGGCATCAGCCGGATAAGAGTCTTCTCTGACTCCCAGTTGGTGGTCAACCAGGTGAAGGGCGAGTTTGAGACCAAGGACTCGACCCTAGCCAGGTACTTGAATAAGGTACATGACCTCATTTCTCGGCTCAATTTTTTTGAAATCCTCCACATACCTCGTCTACAGAACTCCCGGGCAGATGCTCTGTCACGATTGGCCACGGCAGGGACCAATACCTTCGACCGAATCTTCGTGGAGCACCTGCAGTGCCCAAGCATTCCCGAAGAAGCGAGTGAGATCCAGCAAGTTGATCAGGAGACTTCTTGGATGGATCTGATCCTCACTTTTCTTAATCAAAGGACTCTCCCGGACGATCCAACCGAAGCTAAGCGCATACGCTGGTCGGCATTCAAGTACGTCATCCTTGATGGCGTCCTCTACAAGCGCTCATTCTTCCAACCTCTATTGAAGTGCCTGGGGCCAACCGATGCTGACTACGCCCTCAGGAAAGTTCATGAGGGCATCTACGGCGACCACCTTAGAGGACGGTCCCTGGCCTATAAAATCATTCAATAGGGATACTATTGGCCTACAATCTAGAAGGATGCTTCGGACTTCGTCAGAAGATGCGATGCTCGCCAAAGGTACGCCAATATCCAAAGGAGGCCCGCCGGCTAGCTAACTCCGATCACCGCCCCATGGCCTTTCGCTTAGTGGGGGATGGACATCCTTGGGCCTTTTCCTCCAGCATCTGGTCGGCACAAATTTCTTATTGTGGCGATCGATTACTTCACCAAATGGGTGGAGGCTGAACCACTTGTGCAAATCACGGAAGCCAAGGTAGAAACCTTTCATCCGGAACTGCATCATTTATCGATTCGGCATCCCGCAAATGATCATCACCGACAATGGAAGGCAGTTTGATAACCCGAAGTTCCGGGACTTCTGCGGACAGTACCGTATATCTCATCAGCTCACCTCAGTCGGCCACCCGCAGTGTAACGGAGAAGCCGAAGTTACCAATCAGACAATCCTGCACAGTTTGAAGACCCGGCTAAACGATGCCAAAGGACTCTGGATCGAAAAGCTTTACTATATACTTTGGGCATATCGGACGATCGCCCATTCGGCAACGGGAGAGACACCTTTTAATCTAACTTATGGAAGTGAAGCCGTTATCCCTGTTGAGGTCTCTCTCCAATCCCTAAGGATTGACCACTGTGCCAAACCGGCTAACTCCGAACAGCGAAGGACTGACCTGGACCTACTTGAAGAGACTAGACTCCGAACAAGCTCGAAGATGGCGACCTATCGCCAGAAGATGACAAAGTATTACAACTCGTGGGTGAAGGTACGAACTTTTCAGGTCAGAGATCTAGTATTGCGGAGGATGAAAATTTCAAGACTGACCAAACAAGGAAAACTTTTCCTGAACTGGGAAGGACCTTATCGAGTCGTCAAAGTAATTCGGGCTGGAACATACCAAATTGAGCATTTGAACGGATGGCAAATAGCACGATTGTGGAATGTAGACAACCTCCACAAATATTATTAATGAATTCAATTCTTTTCAAAGGCCCAATTCCAAAAGTTCGACTTCGATCGGTAAAGGCTTTAGGGCAGTCCAATTTCGAAAGTCTGACTCCGATCGACAAAGGCTCTAGGGCAGCCCAATTCTGAAAGTCTGGCTCCGATCGGCAAAGGCTCTAGGGCAGCCCAATTCCGAAAGTCCGACTCCGGTCGGCAAAGGCTCTAGGGCAGCCCAATTCCGAAAGTCCGACTCCGATCGGCCAAGGCTCTAGGGCAGCCCAATTTCGAAAGTCCGACTCCGAGCGGCAAAGGCTCTAAGGCAGCCAAATTCCGAAAGTCCGACTCCGATCGGCAAAGGCTCTAGGGCAGCCCAATTCCGAAAGTCCGACTCCGGTCGGTAAAGGCTCTAGGGCAGCCCAATTTCGAAAGTCCAACTCCGTTCGGCAAAGGCTCTAGGACAGCCCAATTCCGAAAGTCCGACTCCGAGTGGCAAGGGCTCTTAGTTCGGACGAGCTGATGGACTGATACTTGGGAAGAAATTTTCTAAGTAAATGAGTCCGATTTGAGCAACCGTCCGTCAGCTGCCTCAGCGCCCCCTGCTCGGATATTTCGATAGACCCATACTTTTGAAAAATCTTGGGTATCAATTCCGGCCTAAGCTAGTTGCTCTGGCACGCCCCGATCATTCTTCGAGCCAAACAGGCTGACAAATTGCACACGAAATTAGTTTCCTTCTGTTCCGGATCGTTTGAGTCATACTTCGACTTCGGGATATCCGATCTGGACTTGATAGAATATGAACTCACACCGACGTCCTCAAGCTATCGATTTTGTGCCTAACTACTATGGGGCGCCACTCTGCTACTTGAGTTCCTAACTTGCCAAAATGAAACACTTGAAGCAGTTTCAGAGGGAAAGGGATTTGGTCAAACCATAACACATACAATCATAGACAAAAAATAATTTCATTACCCAAGTGTTTACAAAAGAAGGTCAGACCTTTACAGAAAGCTCAGGTCTGACCTACCGGAGTTACATTGGCTTCCGAAACCCCTGGGATTTCAACTCTTGCACCGGTCGCTTCTTGTACGACGGAGACGCCAGTCTAGATGTCAGCAATCGCTTCGGCTTCGGCCACGGTCTTCAGCTCGACCCCCTTTGCCTTTGCTTCGGCAGGTGTCTCACCCCCTTGCTCGGATGAGCCTTCCTCTTCAGCGTCCTCTGCTGGCTTGGGTAATTGCAGAAAAGAAAGGTCAAGTTCTGGGAAGGCCCGTTGGACCTTCTCCAGATAATCTTCATAGCCGAAGACGAAGGAGTAGGAACCGGCCTCGTTCATCTCTGCTCTGAATTCCTGCGAGGCCTTGTACTCCCTTATGGCCATTGCGAGGCCTTGTACTCCCTTATGGCCATTACGGAAGCCGACTTTATCAATTCTTGGGATGACTTGAATAGCCCCCTGTACTTCCTTGTGCTTCTTGGCGTCGGCATGGTGCTTCCTTGACTGCTTCTCCGACTCCGACAAGTGAGACCTTTCTTCGGCTAATTTGGGGGCAAGAAGCTTTGCCTTGCACTTCTTGTCCCTCAGCTGGGTACTCAGTTCGTCCTGCTGAGTCTGCAGGGCCTCGATCTGATTCTTCTGAGCCTCTGCCTCGGCCTGTAAGACAGAATGCTCCTCTTCGGTCATGCGTAGGATGGACAATTCCGACCTAGCGGCCGTCAGCGCCACTTCAACGGCATCTCTCGCCTCCTCCGCTCTCGCGATCTCTCAGCTTGAGTGATCCTTCTGATCTAGCAGTTCACCCAAGCCGTCATCTAGTAACAGCGCATCTTGGAGGGCCCGTCCATAATAAAAGAAAGTTAGTACTGAATGGATGAGGGTAAGGAACTCAGAATCGGATGACTTACCCCCATCACATGGTGGAAGATGCTCCTCGCAGCTTCGTTGACCGTCCACCGGTTCTTATTCCATTCGATTCCAGTGACATCCTTCTCCAGCAAGGTCCTGACTTGCCTTGCATCTTCGATTGTGCGCTCCAGCTGGCGCGCGTCGTCGTTGACGTCGACGATTTCCTTCCCGACGCCCCTTCTCTTGACGGCCTTCGGCTCCTGGGTCCTAGGGAGGATCCCCTCCACCGGATCGGCGGGTGCTGGTGCGGGGGCCGTCTCCTCATAGTATGTCGACCGCTCCCCTTCTTCCCTGACGGTTGAGTGTACAGATGGCGACGGGTGTTCCTTCGGCTTGACGGGCCAACTGCCGGGTGACAATATGTTGCCAGTTCTGGATTCCACGGAAACGACAACGGCAGGCTGCTCTCTTGCCCGCTGTTTCTGTGGCCTCTCTGACGTCGGTTCCCTCACCGGTTTTCTTTTCGGCTTCTGGGCGGCCGGCTCGGAAGTCCGACCAGCCCTCCTTTGTGCTGCCAGCACCACGACGATTGACCGGTCCGGCTTCATCTTCCCACCTGTTAGCAAACAATTTAGCTAGAAGAAATCCGAATAAAAAGAGATTTTATCCGGCGTAGGTATCTATCCTACCCAGATGTCGGTGCTGGCTAATCCCAGCATGGTGCAGACTGTCTTCAAAAAGCAGGAAACCGACGAACTTTGGGTCTTCATCGATCAGCTTATGAAAATCGATCTCATTGGCCCTCAGAACCCTCTTCCCGTCGGTTGCCCTCGATAAGGGATCCCCCCATGCCGGCTCAAATCCCCATGGCTCCAAGCTATCTACATAAAAAAATCAGGACTTCCACCCGTGGATGGCCGACGGGAGTCCCCCTAAGATCTTCCGATTAGGTCGCGGACTAAATACCCACCACTCTCAGCTTCGAAAGTCCTGCTTCAAGAGGAAGAAAGTACCGAACATGGATAACCTAGGCTCGATGCCGGCTTCCCGGCACATGACAACAAAGCTGCAGATCATCCGAATACTATTCGGGGTCAGCTGAGACGGGGTAATCCTATAGTGGTTAAAAATTTGGATGGAGAAATTTTGTAGAGAAAATCGAAGGCTGGCCTTTAGGTGGTCTTCATACAAAAGCAAGGCTCCTAAGTTCATCGGACTGTTCACTCTGCCCTTTTTATTGGGGACTGTAAGGTGAAGTGTGGTCGGTATATTGTATACGGCCCTAAGACCCTCTACCCTTTCTCGAGTCATGGTGGTGGGGATGTTGAAGGGACCGGGTTCCCTACTCCCCCGAACTAGGATCTGACCAACAGGGGCCATTCTTTGGAAGGTGGTGATTGGAGAAGAAGATGGAGGTGGAACTAACCTGGCGGGCGAATTCCTAAGGCACGGGCGGTAGGGGCAGGACAAAAAGAAAAATCTCTCCAACCTTGGGCGCAGCGAAAGACCCCCTCCGGGCGCTCTCCCCTCCTTTTATAGGTGTTGAGGGGCCGCCACCTAGCACCCCTCGAATGCCGTGATCCGTGGCGTTCGACGCGACATCTTGATTGGATGGGAACGTCGAAGGGATGCACCGGTTTGCGTTCGATCGCGATCCGCGTAACCACCCGGCCAATCATGGATGCGCCACTCCAGGTTTCGTGCTAACCGCCCAGATCCCGCCACATGTCCCACGTCGCGTCGGGATCCTGTCGGGCGGGCGTTACGGACTGACATTTCTTAATGGCACTGTACCTGCATTAACCACCTCTACTGCCACCGCCAATGCGGTGCCAACACCTGTCCAAGGGCCGAAACTCGGAGCAGAATCGAACCGCCGCTGCATGCCAGTTCAGGTTCGCCATCATTTGAAGAGTCAGTGCATTTAATGCCAGGTATTGCCCTCGTACTTTGAGATCACGGAATCGCTCGAAGCTCAAGGGCAAGGGGGCAACTGTTGTACCTATCTGGCTCACCACTGAATCGCATCGGTTTCTCTTGGCAGTCTGACAGGACCAGCCCCTCTAAGAATGCTGATGGACGTGCAAAGCCGACCCACTCGGGTAGAGGTCCGATGGCCACTCCTTTTGGGGTCCAGCTCATCTATCTCCTTCGACAGCCGACCCACTGAAGTAGAAGTCCGACAGCCACTCCTTCTAGGGTTCGGCTCATTTATGTCCTTCGGCAGCTGACCCACCGAGGCAGAGGTCCGACGGCCACTCCTTCTGGAGTCCGGCTCATCTATATCCTTCGACAGCTGACCCACTGGGGCAGGGGTCCAACGGCCACTCCTGCCGAGGTCCGACTAGTTTGCTTCGAGAACTTGGAGTGTTATAGAAATCCCTTTTGTTACAACAGAATTCTGCCATCGCTGCAACGCCGCTCCACTACTCCCACGACTGCGCCCCCTCAGGGCGCCACGTGGCCACTCTCCAGATCCTGGTAGGGGCATATCTGTCTTTCTCAGCCTGCCTCCCTAATGGATTTTGGACTGTTCCGTGCCTATATAAGGCTCCTGGGGACCCCGTTTTGAGCTAAGTTCACTCTTCTCTCTCCAAACGTTGTCCATTTTTTATGTTGACCCCTAAAGTGATTTTGATGATAACAAAACATTGGAGCATATATTTGGTTTTCTAACAACTCTTCAAATGATTGACAAGTTTTTGTAGGACAACTACATTGACACACTTTCTAAATCCTACGGTCTTTAATGTTTTGTGTTGAGTTGTAAAGTCTTTAGAATAAGAAGAACCCTACAAAATTTTTTTATTAAAATCAAGTTTAAGGGTTACTTCTAGTAGTCTTTCAAGCTACAATTTTTGTTGAATTTATTGAAAGAAGTGCTTGAAGAAGACTTCAAAGCTTGGGACAAGTGTTCTGGTAGATTGAAGTTGATCTGGCTGAAGAACCACCTTCAAGCCGACTGGATGGAGGACCCAGCCGACTCTGGCACTGGCACAGAAAAAAAGTTCTCTGGCACACAGATTCAGCCGACTGGCACCAAGGCCCTGCCGACTCGTCTATAACATGGTTGAGAACGTTCTGAGATTCTTAGGGATTCGAGCCGACTGGAATTCAGCCCAACCGACTCATCCAGAACTCGGTTGAGAATGGTCTGATAGCCTCTGAGATCCGAGCCAACTGGATTCTAACCTAGCCGACTCGTCCAGAGTGAGGTATTTTCTCAATTGTGGAAGCTAGCCGACTGGCACTCAGCCCAGTCGACCCGAACTTGGTCCGAGCCGACTCGAAGTTTGTCCGAGCTGACTGGAATGATAGGGTCACCTCCAACGGCTAGGTCCAATTCTCAGTTTTTAAATTTCAAAAGTGCTCCAACGGTAACCTGTCACCTCCCAACGGTCTACAACGTTCAAAATCAAGGGAAGGCAGTTGAAGTCTCTATAAATAAGGTATAATAACATCTTTGAAGAGACTAATGAATTATTGAGCATTTATTGAACACTTATTGAAGTGAAGAGAGAGCACTAGAGCTTTAAAGTCTGCTTTCAAGCCTGCAACAACTCTTACCTGAAGTTTGAAGCATCTTTTGAGGAAAGCAAGGAAGCCATTGAAGTGCATTGAAGAGCATTCAGTGGATCTTCACTTGAGCTGCATTGGCAACCACCCTGACAACAGAGTTTGTCTTTATTGTTTCTTCTTTATTCTATCTTTTAGAATATCTGGGTTATTGGTGAGCCCGGTTGTAAAAACCAAATAGGTTTCTTTGGTGAGTCTTTAAAAACCAAAGTATAGAGGTTTCTTTGGTGAGCTTATCTAAAAATCAAAGTGTAGAGGTTTTAGGTGAACCTGTAAAAACCTAGCTTGGATTTCTTTGGTGAGCCCAGTTTCAAAAACCAAAGTGTAGAGATTGGGATGTGAGCCTGTAAAACAATCCGACTGTATTCCGGTTTGGGGGATATAGTGAAAATCCCGAGTGGTGAACTTGGGTAGTGGACGTAGGAGCTGGGTTGCTCCGAACCACTATAAATTTGTCTTGTTTGTGTTGTGTTTGATTTACCTTTAACTTCTGCATTCATACTTTGTTTGACACAGCACTTAACCACCAAAAGGAATTACTTGTGCACATACTTGCGAAAATTTGTAATTTCTAATTCACCCCCCCTCTTGGGTTAAGCTACCTGGACAACAGATGGTATCAGAGCAGTGTCTTTGATTACTTGAGTTAAGATTGATGGCTCATCCCATGAGTACATCCTTGGTCGAGGGCCAATCAACAAATAGACCTCCCCTATTCACAGGCACTAATTATTCATATTGGAAAGCACGAATGAAAATTTACATACAAGTTGTAGATTTTCAATTATGGAAGGTCATCTTGAAAGGGCCACACATTCCTATAATTAAAGTTGATGGCGTGGACATCCCTAAGCCTGAAGAGGACTAGGATGATCATGACATGAAGATGGGGGAATTGAATGCCAAAGCAATGAATTTATTATATTATGCTTTGGATGCAAACGAGTTCAACCAAATTTTCACTTGCTCTTCAGTAAAGAAAATTTGGGATAAACTCGAAGAGACCCATGAGGGAACTTCCCAAGTGAAAACCTCCAAGATAAATCTTTTAGTTCATAATTATGAATTTTTCAAAATAAAACCTTCTGAAACAATATCTGCCATGTTCTCTAGATTTATAAATATTTTTAACGGTTTAAAGAGTCTTGGCAGGGTATACTCTAATGCAGATCTAGTTCAGAAGATCCTTCATTCTTTGCCTGACAAATGGGATCCCAAGGTAACTGCAATCCAGGAAGCCAAAGATCTCAACACATTGATGTTGGATGAACTGCTGGGATTACTCATCACCCACAAGCTGACAATGCAACACAGAACGAAAGATGAGCAGAAGAAAAAGAAGACAATAGCCTTCAAAGCTGCTTCCAATTCAAAGAGGGATGATGAAGAATCTGAAGAAGAAAGCACCTCCTCAAATGACGACCTAGAAGATGAAGACATCGCTATGGTTGTGAGGAGATTCAGAAAATTTATGAAAAGAAAGAAAGGAAGGTACAACCGAAAATTTTACAGGAAGGATTATGGAAAGGAAAAAGAAAGGGACAGAGAGAAAGATAAAGAGGTAGTCCCCACATGCTACGAATGCAAGAAGCCAGGGAACATATGTCTAGACTGTCCATTACTAAAGAAATCCTTCAGACAAAAGAAGAAAAAGAAAGCCATGGTTGCCACATGGTCCGACAGTGAAGACTCATCATCATCTGAAGAAGAAGAGACCACCAAGACTGCAAATCTTTGCTTAATGAATCTCGAAGATGAGGTAACATCCCCTAACAATTGCACTGAATTTACTTTCGATGAATTAAATTCTGCTTTTTATGACTTACTTTCTGAATTTAAGAAAGCTGGAGTAAAGATAAAATCATTGAAAAATATGAATGATTATTTACTCAAACAAAAGGATGAAATTTCAGAAAAGAACAGTTTATTGTAAAAGGAATTGCACGACTTTTCTGAAAAATTTGAAAAACTGCAAAATGAGAATCTTTTATATGAAAAGAAAAACAATGATTTACTTGCTGAAAATAATGAATTGAAAAAGGAGGTTACAAAACTCAAGCCTTTGGTTGAAAAACTCACTCTATCTTCAAATAAGCTTGAGCTAATTCTAAAAGAACAACGAATTTCAGGAAATAAAGCTGGAATTGGTTTCAACACTTCTTTTATGAATGGAATTTCAACAACGACTTTTGTGAAATCCAAAATACCTGCTCAAAATATTTTATCTCAAAAAGTTTTAGCCACACCAAAAACTATTTCTACTTCAAAGTCCTTATCATATGTTCCTAAGAATTTGAGCAAAAATGCATACATTCCAAAAAGTTCAAAATCTGCATCAAGTGCATCAACCTTTAGAACTTCAAATTCTGTTTCCATCAAAAATTCTAAAGTTGTTTGCTATGCTTGTAAAAGAATAGGATATAAAGCTTTTGAATGCAATAATCTTAGAAATGTCCTTAAAAAAGTAAGAAAGATTTGGATTTCCAAAGGAACCACCTCTGTTGACCTGCAAGACCCAAGGCAGCTTAGGTACCTAAAAGAATTCATTGACTGTTTTGCAGGAATGTCTTGCAGCCCAAAAATTGAAGAAAAGGTGGTACTGGACAATGGCTGCTCAAGACATATAACGGGTGACAAGGAGCAATTCATCACCCTTGAAATGAAAGAAGGAGGTATGGTCACCTTTGGAGATAATGGCAAAGGAAGAATAATCGGTATTGGTAAGATCAAAATTACTCCCTTCACTTTTATTGAAAATATTTTGCTAGTAGACAAATTGAAGCATAATCTTTTAAGTATAAGTCAATTATGTGATAAAGGCTTCAAGGTTGTCTTTGAGTCTTATATGTGCATAGTAACTAACTCTTTAGATTCTAGCAATAAATTTATTGGACATAGATTCGAAAATTTCTATGTGGTAGATCTTAATGATCTTGCCATGTCTAGTAGCCCTAGTCTAATTGCAATGAATGCTAAGATCAAAGAGTCAGGCTTACTATGGCATAGACGATTAGGTCATGCTAGCATGCATGCAATTACCAAATTAATTTCTAAAGATCTTGTTAGAAGCATGCCTAAGTTTAAAGTTGATTTAAATCATGTTTGTGATGCATGCCAAACGGGTAAACAAACTATGGGGGGTTTTAAATCAAAGAATATAGTTTCTACAACAAGACCTCTTGAACTACTTCACATGGATGTTTTCGGACCTACTAGGACCACAAGCCTAGGAGGGATGAAATATGCTCTTGTGATAGTAGATGATTTTTCGAGATTTACATGGGTTTTGTTCATTGCCTCAAAAGATGAAACTTTTCATGTTTTTAGAAAATTTCATAAAAAGGTTTCAAACCAAAAGAACTTATCTTTGATTTCAATTAGAAGTGATCATGGAACTGAATTTGAAAATCAATTTTTTGAAGATTATTGTACTGAATTTGGTATTGATCACAACTTCTCCACTCCTAGAACACCTCAACAAAATGGTGTTGTAGAGAGAAAAAATAGGACATTGGAAGAAATAGCTCGCACAATGTTGTGTGAATGCAATCTTCCAAAGTACTTTTGGGTAGAAGCGGTGAACACTGCATGTTATATTTTAAACCACGTTTTGATCTATCATATCTTAAAGGAAACCCCATATAAGCTTTGGAATGACAAAAAACCCAATATTAGTTATTTTCATGTGTTTGGTTGTAAATGCTTTGTGCATAACAATGAAAAAGATAATTTAGGAAAATTTGATTCTAAAGCTGATGATGTAATTTTCCTGGGTTATTCATTACATAGCAAAGCATATAGGATTTTTATAGGTATTCATTACATAGCAAAGCATATAGGGTTATTCATTATATAGCAAAGCATATAGGTATATATCTACCCAGTCCAATTTCCCATGGGTACCCGACCTGACCCGATTGGGCCAGGTAGTCAACGTTTTGATTGGGTTTGGACCGGGTTTGGATAAAATCCGAATGCTTAACTTTGGATTTGGACTGGGTAGATATATACCTGACCTGAACCCAACTCGAGTTATTTTAATATTTAAATATATATATATAATTAATATATATTTTATTAATTATAATTATTAGTTTAAATTTTAAAATACTTGAACCCTATACCCTAATCATTATATATAATATATATTGGAATTTTTTTTCACCCTATTCTATTCGGGATGAATTCAAAACAATATCATAATTAATATTTTACCAACTTCATAATATAAATTTTCATTGAATATGAAATTAAATACTGTTGAACTAAAAATGTAGTTAAATTTTATTTATTTAATATATATATAATTTATAAAATTATAGATAATTTTAAAGTTGATAAAAATAAAAAAATATTTAATATGACTTAGTTGGGTTCGGGCCGGGTAAACCCGATTACCCGATACCCAATTGAGATGGGTTTGGATAAAAAAAATCCAGTCCCGATAGTGTTTGGGCCGGGTTTGGATAGTGAATTGAATATTTGGATTTGGATTTGGGTAGTTATGCACCTGGCCCGAACTCGGCCCATTGTCATCCCTACCCCAGCCTGCTAGACCATGTTCGATTCAAATCGCAAGTTTTCTGCGTGCCCTCCCCGCCAACTGGGCGAGTACGTCAGCCTAGCCCCACTACAGCGCTGGAGTTCCGGCCGCACAGCCCTCCAGTCATGTGCTCCAGACTTAACATGAAATTTAATCGAGTCACCCGCGGGATCATTCCTCGAACCCGTGACCAGTGGGTTATACACAAAGGTTGCTCCGTGCCTTAATTGACCGCGCTACCACCGTAGTGGTAATCATGGTGTATTTGATTCGACCATTCCTTTGCCTAGGATGTCAAGGTTGAAACTTCATGGTATTTATGATTGGACAGATGGCTGTAAATATGTATTTAGTTCCATGTCATCTGTGCATTCTGAAAGTTTTCGGTAGTTGAACATGTTGGGATATTTGTATTTCTTTTGTGCCCAATTTTGGGGGTAGATTATAGTGGATTGCTCCTTCCTCTGTGTAGATGTAGGTAACTTTGTCGAACCACGTTAAATCTCGTCTTTCCTTCTGATTTGATATCTGCCTGTGTGATTGGTAAATTGCTAAAGTGAGTAAACAGGAATTAATTGGAAGCCTAAATCGGTACAATCCGTTGCGCGCATCTCAATAATTGGTATCAGAGTACTGGGATGGCATCTGACGGGCAACCAAGTTCTTCTACAGCTCCTAATGCAATTATTTTTCATTCTACTACCTCTAGGCATGAGGTGGAGATATTTGATGGCATAGGTGATTTTGCACTATGGAAAGTGAGAATAAAATATCTGCTGGTCAAGGAGGCCGTGTCAATAGCCCTCAAAGGTATGGATGCAATTCCAGGTGATACAGAGGCTGTAAAAGAGGAGATGAATGAGAGAGCACTTGGGACTCTGTTTTCGGGACTGAGTGATAAAGTTCTCCGCATTGTGTTGGATCTTGTTACAGCTAAAAGTGTATGAAAAAAATTAGACACTCTGTATATGCCAAAATCTCTTACAAATAGGCTGTATTTGAGGGGCAAGCTACATACATTTCGTATGATTGAAGGGACCTCACTCAAGGATCACTTGGATGATTATAATAAGCTCCTGCTCGATTTGGCGAATATTTGTGTTAATGTTGATGAGGAAGACAAGGCTTTGATCCTGATTTATTCTTTGTCTAAGTCCTATGAAAATATTACTACTACCATGCTCTATGGAAGAGAGACTATAAGTCTTGATGAGGTTGAAGCCACTTTGTTATCCAATGAGCTCAGGTTGAAAGTACAGTTGGAGCATCAGGCTCCAAATCTGGCACAAGGACTTACTATTAGAGGTAGAGATGAGCAAAGAACAGGTGGACAAGATAGAAACAAGTCCAAGACAAGATCAAAGTTTAGGTCCAAAAGACCTAGAGTTTGCCATTACTGCAAGAAGCCAGGCCATTGGAAAAATGAGTGTAGACTTCTACAGTCCAAGAAAGAGAAGGAACAGAAAGAAAAAGGAACAATCTCAGATTCGGCATCAGTTGCAGTTACTTCAGCAGATCACAACAGTGTTGCAAATGATGCAGTATTTACAGCTACATGGAGTGTCAGTCAGGCTGATACCTGGATCGTGGACTCTGGAGCATCTTTTCACATGACACCTCATAAAGAATGGTTCACTTCTTTTAGATCCTGTGATGGAGGCTCTGTTCTTCTTGGGGATGACGCCATCTGTAAAGTAGAAGGAATCGGTACAATTTAGATCAAATCTTATGCAAATACTGTGGTGACTTTGGATGATGTCAGATATGTTTTTCAATTGAAAAGAAATATTCTCTCGGTAAATGCTCTTGATATTACAGGTTTTGAGGGCAGATGGGGTAGAGGATCTATTACAATTAGTAAAGGTGCATTGACTTTGTTAAGAGGTAAATTGAGTGGCACTCTTTATTATTTGGATGGCACTACAGTGGTTAGTGAGGCTTCTTCAGCATATTCCTCTATTGTTCAATTGACACAGTTATAGCATCAAAGATTGGGCCACATGTCAGATAAAGGTTTACAGGAGCTGAGCAAACGTGGTCTGCTAGGAGGTTAGAAAGTTGGTGTACTTGGATTCTGTGAGCATTACATATTTGGAAAATAACACAGAGTCAGCTTTACTTCAGGCATGTACAGGACAGCAGGTATATTGGATTATATTCATTCTGACCTATGGGGACCTGCCCTAGTTACATCTAAGGATGGATCTAGATATTTGCTCGCTTTGATTGATGACTACTCCCGCAAAGTCTTGATTTATACTATCAAAAATAAAGCGATGTGTTTCACACTTTTAAAGGGTGGAAGGCTATGGTTGAGAGGCAAACTGATAAGAAGGTGAAAACCTTCCGGACTGACAATGAATTGGAATTTTGTTCTATAGAGTTTAATGACTTTTGCAAGTCAGAGGGCATTGTCAGGTATAGGACCACTGTGTATACTCCTCAGCAAAATGGTATGGCGGAACGCATGAATCGCATACTACTGGAAAGAGTAAGATCTATACTATCAAGTTCTAGATCGAGTAGAGATTTCTGGATAGAGGCTGCACATACAGCCTGCTTTATTATAAATCGATCTCCAGCATCTGCATTGAATATAAAGACTCCGGAAGAAATGTGGACAGGTAGACCTGCAGACCATTCAGTTCTTAGAGTATTTTGGTGTTTAGCATATGCACATGTCAAAGAAAGAAAACTAAATCCCAGGGCTAAGAAATGCATATTTCTTAGATATACATATTGGGTGAAGGGCTACAGATTATGGTGCACAGAGCCCGGATCCCAAAGTTTTCTAGTCAGTAGGGATGTGACTTTTGATGAGTCAGCCACTTCTTCATGGCAGCTACAGCCAAGTTCTTCACCGAGAGATCAGGTTCAGGATCAGTAGGATAGGATTGTTGTTGATATTAATCATACTGTTAGATCACAGCAATTGCAGCCTACAGGTGATATTCATAATGAACAGCATCAACAAACAGATCCAGAGTTACAGACTTAGGAGGAGGTTATTGTACGTGGTCAAGTTCAAGATGATAGTATTACCACTCGAAGAACCATGCGACATATCAGAGCACCTCAAAGGTATGGTTTTGAGGATTCTGCTTGTGCTGAGTTAGTATATTATGCTCTGAATATTGCAGACACTATAGGTGATGAGCCGACCATATTTCAAGAAGCAATTGGTAGTTCACAGGCTGAGCAATGGACCATGGCTATGGTAGAAGAGCTTCAGTCTTTGAAAAATAATCGGACTTGGGAATTAGTCATATTACCTAAGGGCAAGAAGAAAATTGGCTGTAAATGGATCTTCAAGAAGAAGGAAGGAGTTACTCCTTAGAATTTGAAATATAAGGTAAGGTTGGTGGCTAAGGGTTATAGTCAAAGAAAGGGTATTAATTATAAGGAGGTATATTCTCCTGTAGTTAAACACTCTTCTATTCGTGTGTTCCTTGCTTTATTTGCTTCTCAGAATTTGGAGTTAGAATAGCTAGTTGTCAAGACAGCTTTTCTACATGGTGATTTGGAGGAGCATATTTATATGCAATAGCCACCTGGTTTTGAGACTCCAGATAAAAAAGATCATGTATGCTTGCTCAAAAGGTCTTTGTATGGTTTGAAGCAGTCTTCAAGACAATGGTACCACAAATTTGATAGGTTTATGGTTGACCATGACTTCAAAAGATCTTCATATGATAGTTGCGTGTATCATCAGCAATTTTCAAATGGGTCCTTTTGTTACTTATTATTATATGTGGATGACATGATGATTGCAGCCAGGGATATGTCAGTCATTCAGAAGCTGAAAGCTAAGCTTAGTACTGCATTCGAGATGAAGAACCTTGGACCAGCAAAGAAGATACTTGGGATGGAGATCATTCATGACAGGCAATTATGTAGACTATTTTTTACTCAGCATGATTATATTGAGAAAGTCTTGGACATATATGGTATGTCTACAGCTAAGTCAGTCACTACTCTTTTTGCCAGTCATTTTCGATTATCTGCCAGGGATTCTTCTCAGACTGAGGATGAGAAGAAGTATATGTTTAAAGTGCCTTATGCGAGTGTAGTTGGCAGTATCATGTATGCAATGGTCTGCACTCGTCCTGATATTTTACAAGCAGTTAGTGTAGTGAGCAGATATATGGACAAGCCTTGAAAAGCTCACTGGTCAGCTGTGAACTGGATTCTTAGATACTTGAAAGGCCCTTTTGATTTGGGATTGGTATTCTCCGGACAGAGTGGTTGCACTATTACAGGATTTTGTGATTCAGATTATGCTTGTAACTTGGATAGGAGGAGGTCATTGACCGGATATATATTTACTCTCTCTGGTTGTGCAATTAGTTGGAAGGCTACTTTGCAATCTACGGTTGCTTAATCTACTACAGAGGCAGAGTATATGGCATTGACAAAAGCAGCAAAGGAAGCTATATGACTAAGAAGGTTAGTACAAGATTTGGGTTTCAAATAGAATTGTTTGGTTATTCACTGTGACAGTCGGAGTGCTTTACATCTTACCAGAGATCAGATGTATCATGAACGCACTAAGCATGTGGATGTCAGGTATCACTTTATCAAAGATTTGGTAGAAAATAGTGATATTCAACTTCAGAAAATTAGCACTGCTATTAATCCGGCCGATATGCTCACTAAACCAATTCCAGTAGTCAAGTTCAGGACATTCCTGAACTTGATTGGTTTGAGCACTTGGTGATGCCCCTTCGGGACTTGTGATAAGGAGGAGGCTTTACAATCCAAATTTGATAGAGGCATGTTTTTTTTTTGGTCACAAGGAGGAGGATTGTTACCGGTGTTTTGCTCCCAAATGCTAGCAGCAGCTAGCCCAGCCCATGACGCACGCGCGCAATCGGACGACCACGGTTTGATCTGGCATTGAAGCAGTGTTTTGCACGGATTGTGACTCGATTTGAGCCGTTGATTTTTATCTGATGGCCTGGGATATTTTTGGAAGGCATTGGACTTGTTTTAGGTTTCTTTTGACGTAGTTTCTGATAGTTTTTAAAACAATAGAGACGCCCTGCAACACAAGACGCCGAAATATTTTTCTGAGATGCAACAAAAAGCTGCAGAAGGTCCAGAAAAATATTGAAGATGATCCAGAGAGTAAATAAAATAACAGAGAATCCACGACAGGATTTGGCGAGGCTAGAGGCCTGGTATTCTGTGATCTCTCCTGTTTTCTTCTTCCCTTTCGATTTGTTTGCCTCTTTGTGATTAATCTGCAATTGTTATTGGGATATTTGTATTTCTTTTGTGCCCAATTTTAGGGGCAGATTATAGTAGATTACTCATTTCTCTGTGTGGATGTAGACAAATTTGTCGAACCATGTTAAATCTCGTCTTTCCTTCTGATTTGATATCTGCCTGTGTGATTGGTAAATTGCTAAAGTGAGTAAACATGAATTAATTGGAAGTCTAAACCGGTATAATTCGCTGCGCGCATCTCAACAGAACAAAACTAATATGCATTTAGTCTAATATTAATTTTCCAAGGGATACATAGCTCCATGATAGAATCATCACTTGGGTGAGTGAATCGCTTTCCACAATCAGCAGAGGGAAATCAATGTTAACTTCAATGGATGAGGCTTCTTTTAACAGCCCAAGACTCTGCTAAGAGTGGGCTTAGAGAAGGTAATAACTCTTGCTCCAGCCTGCAAATTACAACCATTAGTATATCCATGAACAAAAACCATGACTCGTCACCAGTTGGGTTGAAAGATCCATCCATCTATGTTCGCTTTCATCCTGTGTGGAAAGGCAATTTCAAAGCTTAAAATGGGACAGTGGTTGTAATATATGGAAAATGGAAGACTTTTTCAAAAAGAAAACAAAAGAAAGTAAAAGACAAGCTTATCATCGTCTCAAAAATAAGCTACTCCGATTAAATTACAAGAAAGAGAAGTTTATTTTTTTTTCGAAATAAGAGTAGAGATAGCAAGGGGGTTTTTGTTTTAAAAAATTCTTCTTCCCTCTCTTTTATAAGCTTTGGATATGAAATATATATTAAAGTAATTGTATTTTCAACGTAAAGCTGAGAAATACAATTAAGAGAAAATAATTCCTTATTTTGAAACTATCTCTTTATATATATATAATATATATATAGCTGCTGAATATTCAGTTTCCATTTATCTCTTGATTTTATAGATTTGAGACCTTTATTTATTTAGTTAGGGGACTGGATAAAACCTCACCAGGTCAGACAAAATATTAGTAGAACAATTTGAGAGCACAAAGAATCTAAATTGCCAATGAAACTAATGGTAGATTTAATTTAGTTGGAAATCAGATAAGGAAAACTCTGCTCTATATTTATATTTTTCTTAATGGTTTTATACCAAAATTCCATGTTGAAATGAGTTCTAGCGTTCTACCACGCCATATCATTACTAATATATATTAATTCAAGAAATCTGGACCACTGATTTTGGAAATAATTATTTTAAACAAAATTCCTACCCAGATTTTTATTTTTTTCTGATAAAAGAGTTGGTGGAAATTGGCTACGTGCTTCATTTTCCTCATTTCCTCCCCTCTGCTTGCGCCCCCCGGTCGAGCATATGGTAGAAGATGGGCTTATTCACTCACGTATGGCCCATAAGCCGAACATGAGACTTAGGCCATCCAGAAAATATAACAACAGCCGATAAACAATGAAAGAGAAAGTCTTTGTACAGCACTCCCGTTAAAAAATAATATAATGTATAATTTAATTTAGCCACATAAATTTGACTTTTTAATATACATTTAATATTATAATTTTATTTTTTTTAAAAAAAAATGAATGATCAAAATATTTCTTTCTTATAAAAAATTATAACACTCGGTTTGAATTATGACACCCAGTAACCATTTTATGGCATCTCCATGTTCGCATGGTATTACAAGGCTAGAAATATTTTTATTATTAAAAAAATTTAAAAACTTTAATAAAAAAAATATATCCCATCTTATGATATCTGTTTATATAATAAGGGCATTTCCATTTTTCAAATATATATTTAATTCATGTAATTTATTTTTTATTAAAAATTTTAAATAATAAAAATATATATTTTTTTTATGAAATTCATTTATAAACATAGAATCATAGTCCTATTTACATGATGTTATAAGATCAAAAATATTTTTATCATTAAAAAAATTAAAAAAATTTTAATGATGAAAATATTTTTAAGCTATATGACATTCCATGAATATGGTATATCGTGTTCATCGACAGGTATCATAAGGGAATGACATTTTTGCTATATAAAGTATATTTAATATTTTAAATTTATTTATTTTTAAAAATTTTGAATGATAAAAATATAACATTTTTATCATTAAAGAATTTTTTTTTTTTAATAATAAAAATATATTTTAATCTTATGATATCATGTGAATATGGAATATCATAAATCGACCATTAAATATTATAATTTAAGCCAAATGGATATCATAATTTTATTATTAAAAATATATTTTTATTATATAATTTTTTTAATAAAAAAATTTAATTATAAATATTAAATATATATTAAAAATTAAAATTTATATGGTCCAATATTTAGTGATCTATTTTTTTTTACCACCCACACGATGGATAAAGAATTACTCGATAATAAAATATTAAGATGGTAATTTACTATGCTTTAATTGACATCCGATTTTTTTTGATAGAAAAAGGGATAGGGGGGTTTATCCCGGTGTAGCACCTCATTTTGGTCTCCAGCCCGTTAAGTTTTTGTTCGATACAGTTCGTAATTTTCTGCATACCTTCTTCATCCTCCAGGATTTATCCGAACCGATGAATATGTCAGCCTAGCCTTTCTACGATATTGGAGTATCAGTCGGTTTACCTTTCAATCACATGCATTCAAAAAATTTTAAATTTTAATCAAATCATTCATGAAATTATTTTTCAAAATCATGATCGGAAGCCAAGCCTTTACCAACCGATCTTAATATGATGCATTTTATTTCACCCGCGGCAAATACAGGTAATGATATCGTTCTCCTGATTCACCTGGATATGGGCAACTTTTCATAAATTCTTTAATTAAAAAAATAATTTATATATAAAAAATAATTTTTTATTTTTATTTACTCGATTGGTCCAGCTCATTCCCTTTCTTTTCGAGATTCCATCCATCTTATTCTTAAGATAGGCATGAGATGATGTGGATAATGATCCGTCCGACGCATATTTGACGTGTTGCTGCACTTTTTTTTTTTTGATAGAAAAAAAAAAAGGAAAATTTTAATCTGGTGTAGCTCTCCGTAACAAACTCCCAGTCCACTAGATCATATTCGATTCGGGTCGCAAGTTTTTTGCGTGCCCTTCTCGCCAACTGGACGAGTATATCAGCCTAGCCCTACTACAGCACCGGAGTTCTGGCCGCGCAGCTCCACAGTCACATGTCCCAGACTTAATCTGAAATTTAATCGAGTCATCCACGGGATCATTTCTCGAACCCGTAAAAATAGATAAATATAAGGAACAAACATGATACAAAATACTTTAAAATCCATGAATAGTGCACGACGCCGACATCTTCGAATCGGATGCTCAATTATTCTCCGATCAGGCCAACGTTGGAGGAAGGGGATTGGAGTGTCTTATCTCCACAAAAAAAAAAAAAAAAAGAGCACCGCCAACGACAAAGATGCCGCTCCTCCAAATTTAATAAAAATAATAATAAAATATAATCCTTGCGGATGATTCGATTAAATATAGAATTTTTTTTAGAGCACGTGATCAGAATGGCGAGATAACGCACTACTCCGGCATCTTAGTGATGTCAAGCTGACGTACTCATCGATGGTAGAAAGGGTATGCGAAAAAATTACAGTCCGAATCGAACATAGCCTGACGGGATTTGGGCCCAGTAAAGATAGCTACACCAGAATTTATCTCCCCTCTCATTTTGTTTATCAAAAAAAAATAGTATAATAATATTTTTTAATTTTGTATTTTATATTTTGATATTTTTAATCAAAAATTTTATAGTTAAGATTACTTGTAATATATATAGTCTATAAAGTTTTTCAATCAATTTCATCTATTAATTTATGGATATAACTTTATTTTAATTTTCATTAATATCCTGATATAATTTTTAATATTTTTTATTTTTTTTTATCCGTATTGCCATCCTTTTCATTGTTACTTTATAAATAATAAAATGGCGGTCCTTTAACAAATCATGTTATTTTTTTATAAATTGATCAAAGAGTGAATATAAAGAGAGAAAAAGAGAGATGAACTTCGTTACTCTCATTAAGAGGTTTCTCAACTCGATCCCTAACCCTAATTCCTCTTATTTGTTCCTCTCCACGAGGTGTTAGTCATGATGGAAGCCGTTCTTTCTTACCGTGCTTTGCCTCTAGAACCCCAATCCTAATCTTGCATCTCCCCCCCAACCTTGGCTTCCTTTTTGCTTGCTCAACCATCTTCGCTTAGAAGGCCTCCCTTGGCTCAACCATTCCCGCCACCAACCTCCCTTGCCTCCACCCCCCGCCACCTTGTTGACAAGTTCTGGTCCCTCCTTGAGTAGATCGACTGCATGAAGCGCTTCCTCGCCTATGCCTCTACCCTCCAACCCTTCCTTGACGCGCCCTGAGTATCCTCCAACTGCATCATGGGCTGCATCGCCCAAGTTTGGTCATAGATGTGTTGGATGATCTCGATCGCATGCGGTTGACCACTGACTCCGACTCAGAGTCACCAAGGGTTCTACTCCTGCCTCATTTCAATATTCGAGGCGCATTGCTGGAGGAGGTTTGGGAGGTGAGATTGAAGGATTTTGGAGACTTGAATATGGTCGAAATGCCGAGAAGGGCCAACTCGAGAGTGAATACGTGGCACAATGTGCTTATCGGTATGTAAAAGATGACTAGTAGTTGGTAGTGGTGGCACCAGTGCAGGTTGGTCCTGGTACTGGATCGTTTGGACCATGGTTGCTAAGGCCTGAATTTTCTAAAAAAGTTGCTTTAGGTGATTAGGTCATACCTAGTCTCCTGGCTGAGTGGTACCAGGTTTAAGCTCGGGAGGGAGGGATGGCAACGGGTCAGGTCATCCAAAACCCATACCCGTCCCGCTAAAAAATTATCTGTCCCATACCCGCCCCATACCCGTCTTGGGTCGGGTCGGGTATAAAAAAATCATGTATGGATCGGGTCGGATCGGATATACCCAGTCTCATAAAACTTAGTTTATTTAAAAGCTAAATGGGTTGAGTCGAGTCAGGTCAGGTCGGGTATATCCATCACATATCCAATTTACTTAAATATTTTATAAACATAATTTTCTTATATATAAACGGGTCGGGTTCAGGTCGGGGCATACTATTACCCGTACCCAACCCGAACCCAACTTGGGTTTTTTTATATAACACATATCCGTTTATAAATTAGACAGGTCGGGTTTTACCCGTCCCATTAGGGTCGGGTCGGGTCGGATATCCATCGGATTGGAAAAAATTGCCATCCCTATCAGGAGGGTGACTACCGGCTGGTTAGCTGGCTTGTTGGGACATGGTGGTGCATAAACACTGAGTGGACACACTTTTGGATGGCATGAAGGATCCGCTCGATATGTCTTCATAGAATGGGCAGTGGCTCTTCCTCACGTGCCAATTTGTTGACGTTGTTTTCTACTTAGACACCAAAAATCCCGGAGAGGTGGTGCTTGCGAAATCTATCAGCAAGGAATTCCTAGCCAAAGGTTGCTTCGATGAGAGCCCCCTGATGATCAAGTCAAGTGGTAAATAATATGAGGAAGAAGGTAGAGCGAAGATGGAAAAGAGAGTATGTGTGTTGCATACTTTGGAAGCATCCAGGGAGCCTCTTTATATAGATGAGAGGTAGGGACATTTTTGAAATACAAAAATTCTCAACAGGTTTGATAAGAGGCGACAAGGGCTAGTGGATCTGGCAACGGGTTATTCCATTTGCCTAGGATGTCCACTTTTCATTAATTGAAACATTGTCTTTTATGTATTGCTGGCTATGCCTTTTAATAGTAGCGTTAACCATTGCATGAGATTAGTCATGCTTTTTTCATTACAAGGATTTGTTGATGATTAAGGGAGATTGCCTCAAGTTTACGTAACGAGTGTATAGGGACAAGCATCGGTAATATTTTTTTTGAGTTGTCTTGAAGAGTAATGTCTTAGAATTCCTACATGCTTCTAGGTGCAAAGGCCTGGGGTTGGATTAAGTATTTATACCGAGACCGATGTTTAGTCGGACCAAATATCCAAGGAACTGTCGATCTCGGGCACCAATGATGAATCTTGGACACCGGATCTTCAAAGATATCGAAGATGGGGGTTAGCCCCGATGTCACCCTGTATCCTTCTTTGCATACAAATCTGGAGTACCGTCCTCCTCCATCGCTCCGAAGCTGCATGGGAACTAACTAGGTCGAGAAGTCGTCCATGCCATTGTAAAATTTATAAATTAAGCACATAAGGAAATTTTGTAGCTCCAAACTGTGATAATAGCATGTTCGCTCCTCTCCGAGGAGGTCTCGTGAACATTCCACTCTTTTCCAAGCATGTTTATAGAGATATGGCCAACATAATGCTGTAACCGGAGTATGCACCCTTGCAGGCTCTTTCAGTATCTTTTATGAATAATGATCACTATAATGTATTATTTAATATTATAATGGTCAAAACAATTGATAATGCTTATTTGAGATTTGTATCGATTATTTTTTAATAAAATAATATTTTTTCACCAAATTCTTTGTCTTCATGTTTTTTTTTTTAATAAAAAATATACTATCCAAAAAAAAAATACCAATTAAGCAGATATCTTGATAACATTATCTTCAATTAATTTTATCATTATAAATTATTTTCTAAAATAATATTATTACAATAACCATTATAATAAATAGCATTTTGGTACTAAATAACTCTATATAATATTGAATAAGATAATTAATTTATAAGCATACTGTTCCGAAGAGTTCCGGGTCTGCTTGGATGTTCTGATAAGATACCACATTAATGGCTAAAATTATGATGATGAAAATGGATATGAAAGCAGAATTTTAATATGACGAGCAAAGGGCTCAACTCTAACAATTCTATAAAAAATAGAAAATGGCAGATTTTTATTGAAAGGTGATTTATTTTGTTGCATCCATATTGAGATTTCATGATAATAGTTTTGCCAATTAGCAGAATTTCTCCTGTTAAGTTCTCTCTCTACCACGGAGGCAACGGAAATGTTCATGAAATAAATTGTATGGGTCTCTAAACGGTGGCCGGTAGTTTTTTTTGGGTTAAAAAATAAAAGAGGCCAGTAGTTTGTTTGGTAATCCAATCATAGGAAAAAGATTGTATCTTTTGTTTGAAAGAAGGATTCACCTTCCTTCGCACCGTTGAAATAAAATTACGGCGCGCTGTACAGCTCTCAAAGTACCTATGTCATTCGCTAGTACTGCTGATCTCAAAGTATTGAGTGAGTACTTCAGCGATGGATTCTTTGTGCACCGCGGAGGATGCAGCAACCTTTGAATGCGGTCCTAATATTTATAAAAAAAATAATCCGGTCAACGAGTAATTCTTTGGGCACCGCATGCAATACAGTAAATCTAGCATAATTTATACATATTTTTTATTAATCTAAATATATTTATTATTACATGATAGAATAGGAGCTGAGATGATTAGTATTAATTAAAATTTTTGTCTATACCAAAATATTTTTATAACATTATAGTTCAAAACCTATCACATCTCAGTTCAAAATCTACGATATCCTAATTCAAAAAATGATCTGAAACAGTATTACGGCATCTTAGTTCAAAACACATCCTAGTTTAAAATCTAGGATATCCTAATTCAAAACCTACATCACTCTATGCAAAAAAATAAAAATTAAAATTTGAAACAGTATTACGATATCCGGAAATATCCTAGTTCAAAACCTACGGTATCCCATACAAAAAATATAAATTAAAATCAAAAATAATATTATAATATTTTAATTTAAAATCTATGAGATGAATAGAAGAAAATAATATTTTGATCGGGACAAAAATTTTAAATACAAGTTAAATAATAATTAATATTAGTCGCGTTTAGCTCCCAACTAAATAGGCTGCAATGAATATATTTAAATTAATAAAAAAATATAGCACAGGTCATGATGAATTTATTGTACTGCACGTGGTGCTCAAAGAATTTTCCGATACGAAGCACATGCAACAATCTGTCCGGGCCCACATTAATACATGCCAGGTGCCACCTACCCGTGAAAAGAGTCATCTATCCGATCCAGCTCCGTCGTACCTACCAGGTGGTTGAAACCCGGCGGGGGTGATGACAGACTTAAAGCGGAGACCAGCCAGGGTGGCGTCAGCCCAGAGGGGCCTGTCCCCTTCTTTCCTCCACTTCCTTTCTCCTCTCTTGTTCCCACCGCGAAACCCGGCGGGGGTGATGACAGACTTAAAGCGGAGACCAGCCAGGGTGGCGTCAGCCCAGAGGGGCCTGTCCCCTTCTTTCCTCCACTTCCTTTCTCCTCTCTTGTTCCCACCGCGCCCAAACCGACCTAAAGCTGAAAGACTTATTCATAGGAAGAAAGCGAACGAAGAAGGCCCTCTTTCTCTATTTTTGGAAGGGGGAGGGAGGAAGAACAAGGGTTAGTGATTCTTCTCCATTCCCCTCTCGGTCCTCGCTTCGCCGCGCCGATGGAGTCTTGGAGATTCTCCAACGAAAACATCGCCAATCTTGTGGAGAGTCGGCGGATCGATTCCCTCCCGGTATTCCCTTTTCTTCTCCCAATATCCCCTCATTCCACTCTGCAGCATCCAAGAATTCTTCTGTTCTTTCCGTTTCTTGAGCGCTTTTTTATTCTTGTTCTTCTCCTTGTTTTGTGTTTTCTTTTCCTCTCTCTATCTTGGATTTTTTTTTTTTTGTTATTTGATGGTGCTTTTGCTCGCTGATGGCTTCCTTGCTTCTTGAATTGTTGAATTCCGGTTCCTTTTTTGTAATGCGCAGCCTTCTAGATTGCTTGGTTTTCTGATGTCTGATGAGCAGAGTGATGAGCAAATTGGGTCTTTTTCGATGAATCTTTGAATATCAGCCATGCGTGGGAGTCGAGAGAGTGTACGAAGCTTGTATTTTTCAGTTCTTGGCATGTGATTACTCTTTCTAGGTTCAGTGTTAGAGTTTTACAAATGTTTGGCCCATCGAAGATTTGAAATCGGACCGGTTGTACGGTTGAAAAATGAGATGTTATACAGTCGGAGGGTTTTTTTCTTTTTTTTTTTAATGGTTTTTTAAAAGCCGAGGCTTTTATGGATATCCTTGTACATAGACTGCTTGATCTCTATTTGAGATTATTATACGGTTCAGAATGGTTATACGGGAATATGATGAATTTACAATGGAAGGGGTTGTGCCGTTGGGTTTGGAGGTGTTTCATGGAAGGAAAGAAAAGTTCTCAAGTAGAAGCAACATATAGTATCATGTGGATACCTAGGGGCCTATTTGGTACCGCTTTCATTTTCTGTTTTGGTTTGCAAAAGCCCAAGAAGAAAAAAAAGAACTGGACTGGACCTGTGTACGATGAACCATTACGGTTGTTCAAATTACTTTTGAAAAGTATTCAGAGGTGTTGGAAGCTAGGATCTATTGCATTTGAAAACCAGCGAGAATGAAGAAGGAACGGTTGAAGTTTCATGCAAAATGCTGTCTTCATGTCATTCTCCACATGGACTTTCACTATTTTGTTGAGAAACAACAACAAGAAAAGAAACTATGCCACATAAGACCCAATAGTTTTGTTTTTCACTTTGCATGTGATAGGTTATCGAGCCTGGGCTTCTATAGATGGCTTTTCCAATGTTATTATAATTTGAAGTGGCTAGTTTAAGTGTTTATTCACCAAACATGTAGATGTATATAATAGATGCAATTATCAATATGGATTTGTTGTCAAGTTGGATTTGTGGTTGTTGTGTTGACTATGATGCAGTGCATTCATGTGACTTTTAATTATCAAACCCAAAGAAACTATGCACTCTTGTGCATATGATATTTTTATGCTAAATAAAACTGTTTCTCACATATGATATTTCTATGACAAAATAGCATCATGGGAGCTGAGAATTGTTTATAGATGGTGGGCCTGAATTGTTGGGCAGAAGGCATGCCAAAGTTATGTGATCAGGTTGGTTAACTGTTTCCTATCCATTGGTTGTCAAATTAATGTCTAATCATGCTTTGACCTTAAATTCATTACAAAAGGGCTGCCTGCTTTATCTATTCACCTTTCAAAGGTATCTTGTACAACAACCCTTTTAGTTTGGCTAGTGGTGGCTAGTGGGGACACCTTAATTTTGCCGAAATTTTCTTATCTCCATTTTTGTAAGTTATAATCTTCAACTGGCATTGAATTCATAAATAAACTTAAGGGGCACTTTTAAGGGAACGCATATGGAATATAATGGAGAATATTTTATCTGTAGGTTATCCCTTTTGGGTTGTGAAGAAAGATTATTTTGTTTATGGGCCTTTGTTCTTAAATTAAAACTAGTGTGGGTAGCTTTTTACAAAATACAATTAAGTATAGGAGTATGTTGCTCCTTTATAGGGATGAACTGTTTTGTTTAAATTACAATGGGAAATCTTTCTGCTTATAGGACTTGTTGTTATTCCCTTAAAGGCAAATTATGAGTTAAACCAGACATTGTATCGATCATATAAACCCAATTCAAAGAGTAATTGGTCAATAGTATTTCAGGTTTTTTTATGCCTCCATTTTAAGGATAAGGGTGATGGAAACTTGAAATTCACCTTAGTTCATCTCATGAAGGCATTTACATCATTAAGAATTCTCATTACGTGTTAATAATATTGCTTGTAAGTTCAATCGAATCAAACAAGCAAGATTTAAACCTCACTTCCTAGTCATTCTGTGTACTAAACCTCAAAATAATTCTCTCCAAAATTCTTCTCCGATCTCCAAGACTCAATATTTTGAGACCTTATATGTTCATAGTTGTCTCTAATTCTTCTTTTAGATGAAATTATTTTTGATATCTGATAGCTCTTCAAGAAACTTATGGTCCTTCCATTTTTCATGTCCTAACAATCATGATGTAATTGGCTTGATGTTAATCCATTGGCATTTTTGTGAAGAAGGAAATATGCTTCTCTGCTTCTTTACCTTGATGGAAGAAAATCTTGTCTCTCAAGTCTTATTCTGCATTACCTTTTAACAATCAATACTTGTTCATACATCAAGTCATTAGAAGTTCCACTTTTGGCAAATATTTTTATCTGGCAGGTTTAATTTTTATTAGTGTTCACTAGTGGAAAATAATTTATGAAGGCTGCATAAGGCATATGGTAAACAAGTATTCTTAAGACTGTGTAGTGAGGTATCATGTAATAGTGGCGTGCCCACTTGGCATTGGCACAGTCTGTGCCATGCTGTGTTGGTTCTTGACACACTTGGCATGCATTGGCATGGTTGTTGTACCAGTGCCATGTGTTGATAAGGCATTGTCATGTCTTTAGCAGTTAAATTCATGATTTGTGTTTGTCAGTAAATTCTGAAATCTCTCATGAACGTGCATATTATGAAGCAAAGTTTCCAAGAATCTATTCGTCAACATTGGATTGCACTCCCCAAAATGCATTGAGATCTAGCAGTTGACTGGACATCCAGGGCATAACATTGTTCAATGTGGGCTGCAAGCCGTACCAAATTGAGGCAAACTCTGTCTACTAGATATATGACCCCAGAATAATTGGGCTGAGGGGGGATGGTAAAGATTACAACATATACATATAATGCATATATATATATGCACGCATACTATATGGTGGAATTATAATATAAGTGGGGTGGAAATAATAGGCCTTTGTTCCCATGTCTTTAAAAAAGGGACAAGGACATTTCGAGGATTAGGTGCACCTGAAAATGTTAAGCACATGATAAATGGCACTTTTGATGCCCTGTTAAGTTACAAGAATGCCCTTACTATTTTTCGAGTGCATGGGAATAAAAAAGGGTAATATGTTATTTGCAGTGAATTTGTGCATATCTCGTTCTACCTCATTTCTATTATAACTATACCCACTTATACATAGACAGGTGTAAGAGATATTGGAGGCTCTCATAAGAAACCAAGAGAGTTAATTAAGTGGGCCTTAAAAACTCCGTTAAGGGATGGTTTGCTTAACTTGTACATTGATATTTAGACAATTTGTATGTTGATATTATGGACATGTATGTTGGAGCTCTAATGAACATTAGTAAGTATGGCCTGGCAAGTGTATTTCCAACCATAGTGGGCTTACAACAAGGATCAACACTAAACCTTATCTTGTTTCACTTACCATGGTGAAACTAGATATTTATGTATGGAAGGATGTATCATAGTGCGTGCTAGTTGCATTTGACACAATGTTGATTGATGAGGGGATGACAAGGTTACATGCTAAATTGGTTTTATGGAGGAAAATATTAGTGGTTGAGGACCTGGAAATCAACCTAACAAAAACACAATATGTAGGATGCAGTTTTTGCAAAAAGGAAATGAAGATGACATCTCAAGCTTGGTTTACAGGAGATACTATAGAGTGATTGATTTCATTATTGAGGACTATTATGCTGAGGAATGGAAATGGAGACATTTTGAATAGAATCATCGATAAATGGATGGAGTGTGGTGGTGCGTTTGGGTGTTTTAGTGCTTGAGGTAAACCTCAACACTTAATGAATAAATTTTATAGAATGGTAATAAGGTCTAAGATGTTGTATGACTTCAGTAGTTCAGTTGTTGGGAAATGAATAATGTCCAACTGAGCAAGTTGAATGTAGCATAATTGTGAATATTGAGATGAATGTGTGTGGTCAAACCAGAAAGGACAGAGTAAGGAATGAGTATATTATAGAAGTTGTGAGAGCTGCCCTACTTAAGGGCAAAGTGATGCAAAACCAAATATCTGAGTGATCTAATGTAAAGAAAGTTGCTTAGATTTTTGTTGAAAGATTTAGACCTTGAATTGAAGTTGTAACAATGGAGTTATTTGTGGTAACAATGGAGTTATTTGTGGTAACCATAAGGTTAACCCTTCATTGATTGCCAAATGAAGTGATGCAACCCCTTGGAGCTAGGGCTGTAAACGATATAGATTATAGATATGAGTAAAAACAAATTTCGGATCTGAGTGTATTACCTTTTCCACAGATAAAACTATGAGAAAGTAGAAGGAAAGAAAAGGAGAAAAACAAGGGTTTGAATAGAGGAGAAGAAGAATATAAAGAAGACATATAATGGTAGAATAAAATCTCTATGGAGTGACTTCATTCAATAATATCCATAAATCACACATAACCCATCACTCCAACGTGCATTCATAGAAACTCAAACAACCCTAAAAACAATGTTTCCTAATCGGAAAAGGATGGAACCAGGACTCTAATTTACACTTCTTGACTCAAAATAGAACTCATATTCAACCAAAAACTACATTATATATAATTTATTCACTTTCCTAGACAGAAGAAGATGGTAAAATCATAACTTTACTGGGTCTCACATAAAAAAAAAGAAAATAAAAAACTTTGCCAAAAGAAATTTCAAGGAATTTAAAACTTTCCCTAACTAACTAGACCTAAAGTAGTACTTTTAGATTATAATTCAACTCAAGATAGGACTCAAAAACCTACTAGAAGAATATCTCTGAAAATTAGTACGAAATTTTCAATAAAATAAAAGTACTCAACCTACTCTTTGAGACTTGATAAAACTATAAAATTAAGTAAACCTAATTTAGGCCTAAACTACGCGATGAAGATTCATTAATTGGTCCCAAATAGTCAAGGCCTCATGCACTGGGATGCCCTTCTTACATATGCGTATATATTTATTGTTATATGCTTATATAACATGTCCGGAAGTGCACGGGTACATAACATGTGCTGATGATGCACATGGTCATGGGCACGTAAAGACACTAAAACATGCACACTCACCCACATCCACACCCAGACCCACATGCGTGCACATGCATATACCACTTAGATTTGGTTTGGTCTACATTAGATGTTGGGAGTTCTACATCAATGATTCGAGCCACTGAATGTAATCAACCATATCAAAATTGCTTATACACCAAAACTCATTTTTTGTATGTAAGCAGTTTAGAGGTATTAGAACATATCCAATGGCTCGTATGATCAATGTGGCACTCCTATTGTCCAATCTAGACTTGATTGAATTTGATTGGAGATTCACTCAATTGTAGTCAAGTATAAATAAATAAATAAATAAATAAATAAATATATATATAATATAATATAATATAATATAATGCTCTTTGTACCTTATACATTCATTTATGTGCCATATATCCTACTTTCTTTTTTTCTTTTTCTGATTTATTGTTGCTTTCTTCTCTTTGCATTGGATCATTTATGTGATAGAAATATTTTAGCTTTTATGGCAGGGAATGTTAAATGCAAGTAGCTTTTTTCCAATGTCATGCAAAACTTTCCAGTTAAAATTGCTATTTCTTTCAAGTAATGTAAAATTTGGATTCTTTATATGAATGTTGTTCACACCGCACCTTGGCTAATTGTAGGGGCTCTATAGCAGTTGCTGATACATTTGTCAGCATGCTAACCACTTTAAGGACATCAACCTTATTTCAGTGTTTGATGCTCACATTTGTAAATTGGTTTGATGTTGCTAGACTTCATCGCTGCTTCAGACTTACTTGGTTTCTTGCTGTTACATAGGATGCAAACCGCAGATTGCAATTACACTCGTCCTTGATACAAAGGCTTGCCTTGGAGAAAGTTATGGAGGTATGTGTTGTTATAGTAGTTCTATTCTGCACTTCCTTGATGTTTTTGGCCAAGCAATTAATACTTTTTAAGATCATGTAAGCATTAAGAAGGGAATGCTCTGCAAAAAATAACCAATAAGTAGTGCAGCCAAGTTCATTTCCTTGTAATTTCATGTGCCTTGTGTGCTCGATGTCTTCTTCCTGTATTTTTAGTTATCAATTGTTTAGCTAGGTAGCATATCTTATAAAATTGTGATCAAGGTTCGCTAAACCGCTGTGAACCATCTAGTTTGGGGTGTATCGAGCTATACCAAGGGTGGATTGACATGGTTCCACACGACATTTCAAGACACTGGCGAGGGAGGGGAGAGGAAGAAGGAGAGAGAGGAAAATAGAGAGGGAGGGGGGGAGAGGCCGAGAGAGTGAAGAGGAGAGTGCTTTTGAGCCCCTTCTCCTTCAATGGGGTGTAATAGGGGTGGAGTCCTTATTTCGAAATGTAACAGGGGTGGAGCCCTTGTTTCAAAATGAAATAGGGGCTGTATCTCCTTTATTTTTTTGAATTTTTTTAAGTGAAGTTGGCAGTCGTTGCCTACTTAAAATATTTCAAAAAAATAATAAGTGAAGTTTATAGTTGCTGCTAACTTCACTTAAAAATTTTTAAAAATAAATATAAAGGGGATAGAGTCCCTATTTGGTAGCGAAACAATGGTCGCCTCACTAGAGGAGAGGGGGTTCTCTCTCTCTCTTCCTCTCTCTCTAAATGAAATAGGAGCGGAGCCCTTGTTATGCAACACTGAAGGAGAGGGGGCTTGAAAGCCCTCTCTCCTCCCTCTTGTGGCCTCTCTCTCCTCTCTCCCTCTCTCATTCTTCCTCTTCCACTCTGGTTTCTTGTATCGATACATGCTGGAATGGCATGGCACAGTATCGTACCATCAACCTACTGGCATGGGTGCTGGTTTCAGAATAGTGGACCTTGATTGTGATGATGGCTTGAACAATGAAGTCCTAGAAATTGGGACTTAGGGACAAAAAAAGAGTTCTATACTTTACATAGAAGCATTTCACAAGTTAGTATCGTATTTACTTTGGCAAAATAAGACACAAAATATGAAATGTCCCATTTTTCTAACATCTATTGCAGTTTAGTTTGGTTTTGCATTTTTATAGTGGGATCAAAGTCATTTTTAGTGCTTCAAGTATCGTTCATCTTTTACTTTTGTACTTTCATTGTCCTCATCAAAAGTTTGCTAGACATCATCTTTTCATCCTTTTTTTAAAAAAATATCTAGCATAACTAAATTTCACATTAATAAAGGACTTATACACGTGCATGTCCTGATTTATATGGAAAAGGGTTGATCACATGATTCTATCTACACTACAAGCTGTGTTGAATGTTTACTCAATTTTTTCTTAAAAATGTTGCCACCATATTTTTTGTATTTGCCTTGTAACTCTATAGAATATCCCTGGTTGTAGATTTTCCAACTGACTCTACCTTGCAATTTTTGGAGCACTTAAACTTCAGTGCAGAAAAGTAGTCTCATATGCTGCACTAAAACCTATTTATGGCCACATTTTTGTTGTCTGTCAGTGTACTTAGGAGCGTTAAAAGGCTTTTAGATGCTCTTCTTCCTATTCATTGAGCAAAAACTTTTGTGGCAATTATAAATTTATAATAGAAAAGCAAAATTACATTGTAATTTTAAAATTTTAAGTTATTAACCCATTTTTGCCGTGCATGATAAGGACTTTGCCAAGGTACATCATAGTTTTTGAAGATCCAAAATTATAGCAGTTTCATTTCATGTGTTGTAAATCAACTTATAATCATGTAAAGAGTGCAAACATGCCAATTTTATGATATATGTTATTCTGTGTGGGTTTAAATATAAAAATGCAATAATGCGGTCCATTGTTATGCTAACTTTTTTATCTCTTCCTCTCTATGGAGAATCTTCGAACAGTGGCACATGCAAGTCCATTGGGCTCATTGGGGCTTTATTCGTGGGAGTTTAGGGAACAACTGAACAACCCTCTTGCTATAGTAGAGCACCCCTGGTTTCTCCAATCTCCACAAACTGGCCAAACAAAACGATTTACTTGAAGATTTTGCTTTGTTGTTTTGTTTCTTCATTGGGCTAGCAAATTCTCTAGTTTACTCATGTCAACGTAGATGTTGTGATTCTTGTTGAACGTAGGGTTATTCAGTCATTATAGGGATTTTGGTTTCTCACAAGCAACACCACTAGCTCTGAGTGGAAATTTATCATGTTGAGTTATATACATATCCATATTTACATATATACATACACATACATATATATACACACATACACAAACATGCACACACAAAATGTATATATAAACAGATCTTTGAACCAATGTCGCCAACAACTCTAGGATCGAGATTATGTTTCATAAATGGAATTTTATGCTAGGTTACATGGACTTAGATTTGTGCCTCTGGTGTGTCTAAGTGTTGGATCTTCTAATATCTAAGAATTTCTTCTTATGGAGTCATGTTGGAGAGTTGCACCAAATATCCATGTTTGCAGGTTGGGTGCAGGTTCTTGAGGTATACTATGGCTACTATTGTTGAGGTTGAGTTAATCACAGATTTTTGAACCAATCTTTTCTAGGATCATCCTGGGTTTGAGATTGTGGTTAATATTTGGGTTTTTATGCAATGAATGTTTAAAGTCTTCATTTTTCTTTGCTGCAAAGCAGCAACAAGGAATAATTTGTGTTCATTAGGTGGTTCTTCATGCCTCCGGGTTCTATATAATTTTATTAAAATGCAAAAATAGATGCAGCTTTGTAAAGGGAAGAGAAAAACTGCAGAACTTCACAGTTCACACGCTCCATTATTAAAATCCTACAATGAAAAATTATATCCAAGAACCTACATAGACTTTGTAGAATCCAATGGCTGCAGTAAAAAGAAAAGAAATGCATAATTTATTAGAATGGAAATGGCTGGATTGAATAGCTGCTACCTTCTTTTCTATTTTTTCTTTCTCTTTCTGCTCCTTTTTATCTCTTTTCTTTTTTTTCACTCCTCCCATGGCCTCTTTTCCTCCTATTTTATTTGCATCAAAGAAAAATCAGATGCTTCCCATGTTTATCACTGGCATGATAGTGGCCATGGGCCTCTTTGATTTGCAGAAATGAGGGCCCATCATAAACCATCTAGTCTTCTGATCTTTGGAACATGATCATGGAATTGTTCGGGACATTTCTTTGATGTTTGAGAACCTTCTGGATTTTTAGATTTTCAATGGGCATTTTGCACATTTAATTTTCGGTGCCTTTTGGATGCAAGCAAATAAGTAAGCTGAAACCCAATTGCAGCAAATGAGATGGAGGCAGCTAATTGCAATTGTTTGGTTGTGCACAACTCATTTTCAGTGCTGCAACTGAATTACAAAAAAGGGGTCCCAAAAAATTGCAAGAACTTTTGAAGTAAAAATTGGTTACAAAAGCCTTTGCAACTTATGTTGCAAGTTGTGTGGGAAGCCTTTTCCACTTGCATGATTGAGGGCACTCTCCTGCCTCTTGGCACTTGAGGCCGCATATCCCTTCTCCCTTTGATGTCTCATTTGGTAAGTCCCTTCCCTTCCTGTGATTGCTTGTCCCCCGCTTTCACTTCTTTCCTCTTCCATCACTGATTGCCACCATCCCCGTCCCCTCTACATTGCCATGTGCCATTGTCCTCTTCTTACTTATACTATAGGTTGCTTCTCTCCTTTTCCACCTATCTCGCCTGTCCATTGTCTCCCTTTACCACCAGTAGCTACTTATCTTTGTCCTTATCCTCCTTTTCTCTCTCTTCCACCATTGCCTTCTCTGTTACTAATTGTCCATTATCATCCTCTTATGCCTTCACCCTCTCCCCCGACTTCGGATGCCACCCTCCTCTACTATTTGCCACCATCCTCGCACCCATTCCACTACCAAACACCTCCTTCCTCTTCCACCTCTCTCTATGTATATGTATGTGTGTGTTAAGGTTTTCCGAACCGTGCCGAACCGGCCGGCCGGCACGGTTCGGCTTCAAAAAATGGCACACCCATCTACAAAACCCAAAAAAAAAAAAAAAAAGTATCGCACCGAACCGGGTCCGAACCGGTCGAAACGGGCCCGAACCGGTCAGTTCGGCGCGGTACGGTGGGAGGGGGCATGTGGGGCTTTGTGTTTTTGTTTTTGTCACATGGCACTGTAGCCATGTGACTTCACAAAGAGAGGGGGATTAGCTTAGGTTTTAAGATGAGAAAGGCACAGAGAGCTCGTTAGAGCTCTCTGCTGCCTCTCTGCTGTAGCACCGTGGAAGGAAAGACAATAAAAAAAAAATTTGTGGATCAATTTAAAGCCAATCCAACTTGCAAAAATCAAAGGGAAAGCTAGAATCAAGGTCCGTATACCTTTGTTTTGCCGTATTTTCGTACTTCTTAGCGTTAAATTTTGTTAAAATCCATGTAAATTAGAAAATTAAGAAGAAATGCTGTCAAAATTTATTTGTTGGCAATGATTTTAGAGTATGTGGTAGATCTAGGATAGATCTACACAATGATACTAAAATCTTAATTTTTTGTTAAGTATATAATTTTTTAAATTAAAAATTAATTTCAGATTAATAAATAAATTAAAAAAAAATTAGGAAAAAAAAACTGTAATTATAAATTATTAATTTAGGGCTTGTAAGCTACTCTCACTATAAATTTCATGTTGATTTATTCAAGTTTTGTATATCTCATGAATAGTGCCCGTAGGTTTAAAATTGAAAAAAAATTGACTTTTAATGCATTTCTAGGATCTTAAAAAAATATATGTAGCATGTATGATGGAATCCTATATGAATCTAAAATTTAAATTTTTTTTAATTTTTCTTTATTTTTTTGAACTTTTTAAATAAAAATTTTTTTAAAAAAATTAAATTTTAAAAATTAGGTTAATAAATTATTAATTAATAAAGATTATTATTGACCATATATGTAATTTAAATATTCAGGTATGGATCCATCAAGGAGGAAGAAGGATCTGGAGCGGGACATTGGCTAGTTACATGGAGAGATGCTCTCGGGTCGGCATCATTGGAGGTGTAAATTGTGCAATACCGAATTCAAAGGTGGGGGGTAACAAGGTTGAAGCAGCACTTGGCTGGCGGCTATCCTGATGTATCTGCATGCCGACAGTGTCCACAGGAGGTCCGTCATTTGATAAAGAAATACTTTGTTGAGTTTAAAGATGGGAAAGAAAGAGCAGCAAAGAAGAAGGCAGAGGTGGACCGCAGAGCCGCAGAACCACCTTCTTATCACTCCAGGGAGTTAGAGGAAGCATCTATTCCTTCTGATGAGGAGGCACAGATGGAGGCTGCTATTCAGGCGAGCTTGTATGAGCAGAGATAGCAGGAGGAGGCAGCCAGGTATAGATAGCGATTCGGGCCATTAGCTTTTGACTCAGCATCGGAATCCGCTTCTGCTAGTGCTCCAGGAGAGTCTGAGACAGTTTAGGAGGACCTCCTCAGTCAGAGAGCCCGTCAGGAGAGGCACCGGTCGTATTGCATCCATGTTGGGAGCATTTGGCAATAGGAGGAAGTTTTCCAGGCCCAGGGACATTCCAGAGGGAGCCACTATCCATGATGTTGATCCACATACATTTTCCAGTAGAGATTCCAAGTAACAGAGGATTGACACAATGCTGAAAAAGGATAAGAAGAAGGATATGTGGCGGGCCATCTCCTCCTGGTTTCATTTCAGTCATATCCCAGTCCTTGCAGCAGACAATCCTTATTATCGCTCTGCTATTTGGTTCCTTATTATTTTTGAGAGATTTTGCGAGAAATCTTTTTATTAAAGTTTTTTTACTAGGAACCAAATTATGATGAAAAGATCTCTCGAAAAATTTCTCGCAAAAATAATTTACGTGGAATTTTCCGAGAAAACATTTTTTCTTGGAAAATTTTAATTAAAAGCTCATTTATAAGGATTAAATCCCTCGAAAAATCCCTCGCAAAAAAAATTTTGAGGGATTTTGCGAGGGATTTTTTTTTTTGAAATTTTTTTACTAATAACCAAATTATCATGAAAAGATCACTCGAAAAATCTCTCGTAAAAATAATTTTCGAGAGATTTTGCAAGTAGTTTTTTTATTGGAAATTTTTTTATTAAGAACCAAATTACGATGAAAATATCCATCGAAAAATCCCTTGTAAAAAAAATTTATGATGAATTTTCCGAGAAAACTTTTTTTCTCGAAAAATTTATATTAAGAACTCATTTATGAGAAATAAATTCCTCAAAAACTCCCTCACAAAAAAAAAAAAATTTAAGGGATTTTGCGAGAGATTTTTTTATTTTAAGTTTTTTTTACTAATAACCAAATTATCATGAAAAGATACCTCGGAAAATCTCTCGCAAAAATAATTTTGAGAGATTTTGCAAGAAATTTTTTTATTGAGATTTTTTTACTAAGAACCAAATTATGATGAAAACATCTCTTGGAAAATCCCTCACAAAAATAATTTACGAGGAATTTTCTGAGAAAACTTTTTTCCTCGGAAAATTTCTACTAAGAGCTCATTTATAAGGAATAAATCCCTCAAAAAATCTCAAAAAAAATTCTGAGGGATTTTGTGAGGGTTTTTTTTATTTAATTTTTTTTACTAAGAATCAAATTATCATGAAAAGATTCCTCGAAAAATCTCTTACAAAAATAAATTTTGAGGGATTTTGTAAGAAATTTTTTTATTGGAAACATTTTTACTAAGAACCAAATTATAATGAAAAGATCCGTCGAAAAATCTCTTGCAAAAATAAATTGCGAGGAATTTTTCTAGAAAACTTTTTTTCTCGAAAAATTTTTACTAAGAGCTCATTTATAAGGAATAAATCCTCGAAAAATCCTTTACAAAAAAAAAAATTTGAGAGATTTTGTGAGGGATTTTTTTATTTGAAAAGTTTTTTACTATTAATCAAATTATCACGAAAAGATCTCTAGAAAAATCTCTTGCAAAAATAATTTTCGAGAGATTTTGTGAAGAATTTTTTTATTAAATTTTTTTTACTAAGAACCAAATTATGATGAAAAGATCTCTCAGAAAATCCCTTACAAAAATAATTTATGAGAGATTTTCTGAGAAAACTTTTTTCTTTGAAAAATTCTACTAAAAACTCATTTGTAAGGAATAAATCCCTCGAAAAATCTTTCACAAAAAAATTTCCGAGGATTTTGCGAGAGTTTTTTTTTTTTTGAAAATTTTTTTACTAAGATCCAAATTATCGTAAAAAGATCACTCAAAAAATCTCTTGTAAAAATAATTTTTGAGGGATTTTGCGAAAAAAAATTATTAGAAATTTTTTTACTAAAAACCAAATTATAATGAAAAGATTCCTCGCAAAATTCCTTGCAAGAATAATTTGTGAGGGATTTTCCGAGAAAACATTTTTCCTCGGAAAATTTCTATTAAGAGATCATTTATAAGGAAAAAATCCCTCACAAAAAAATTTTCGAGGGATATTTTTATTTGAAATTTTTTTACTAATAACCAAATTATCATGAAAAGATCTCTCGAAAAATTTCTAGTAAAAATAATTTCCGAGGGATTTTACGTGAAATTTTTTTATTAATTTTTTTACTAAGAACCAAATTATGATGAAAAGATCTCTTGGAAAATCTCTGGCAAAAATAATTTATGATGAATTTTTTGAGAAAACTTTTTTTCTCAGAAAATTTTTGCTAAGAGTTCATTTATGAGGAATAAATTCATCGAAAAATCCCTCACAAAAAAATTTCTGTGGGATTTTGTGAGGGGTTTCTTTATTTAATTTGTTTACTAATAACCAAATTATTATTAAAAGATCATTTGGAAAATCTCTCGCAAAAATAATTTTCGAGGGATTTTGCGAGAAATTTTTTTATTAAATTTTTTTTACTAAGAACCAAATTATGATGAAAAGATCCCTCGGGAAATCCATCGCAAAAGTAATTTACAAGGAATTTTCCAAGAAAACTTTTTTTCTCGGAAAATTTCTACTAAGAGCTCATTTATAATTAATAAATTCCTCGATAAATCTCTCACAAAAAATTTTTCGAGAGATTATGTGAGAGAATTTTTTTCCTCGGAAAACTTTACAGTTAATTTTTTTTGTTGGAAGATCTCTCAGAATTGCGAGGGATTTTTTCCCTCGGTAAAATATCTCGGTAAAGCACCCTTTTCTAGTAGTGACACATGTAATCTATCAGTAGGATTGATTACTGTATTTGATATGATAAACAGATTATCAGTAATTGAACATCAAATTTTCAAAATATTCCTAAGTCAAATTTATTAAAATTCATATATTATTATATTTTTGACCTGAAAAAATTTGTATTTATAAATGACAACACTTTAATGCTAGGACCACATTGTGTTTGACTGGTCCTCGTAGTTCGAGACATGGACAGACTTCTATGGCCTATCGCCCATGGCTTCCTTTGTGAAAAAACAAAAAATAAATAAATATATTTTTATCATGTAAGCACCATATAACTTTAACATGGATAAATTATGGTAACATATATTCAACTTGTTCTTCATAATACTATATATATATATATATATGACACTTGTTCTTTGTACCAACCATACAAGGATCCAAAGAACTTCATGCCCCATCTTGCCCCAGCTTAACTAGCACATGTTAGCCAAAGTGTAGTGGAACTAACAAAAAATAGGTCATACCCGCTATAATCATCCCTTAGAAAATTCCTACAAAAATCCTTTGAAACCAAAAATATGACCACTTAATTTGATTAAAAAATGTCCCTTTCTCCTGTGTTGCAACTTAGTCTGATTGCAAACTTGAAAACTAGAAATGAGTTTTGATTTCGTATGGCTTAATTGATTGTGAGCTTTCCTCATTCCCTTCCATGACTCGTCTTGATCAGATGCAGCATTAGTGGACAGGCGGGAGGAAGAGGAGAACGGTGAGGTGGAGGTGAGGCAGCGAGCAGCCCGATGCAGGGTCGACGGATCAGCGGGAGGAGGAGGAGGAGGACGGTGAGGTAGAGGCAGGGTGGTGATCGGTATGATACAGGATTGGCGATCTTTCCAAGATGAGGAGGAGGAGGAGGGGCCGTTGGGGGGCTCGAAGGTGGGGCGGCAAGTGGCGAGTGGCCCGTGCAGGATCGGCGATCTTCCCAAGATGAGGAGGAGGAGGAGCCATTAGGGGGCTCGGAGGCGAGACGGTGAGCGGCCCGATGCAGGGTCTGCTATCTTCCCGATCACCGGTGATGGAGGAGAAGGAAGATGTTTTACAAAAAAAATTCTTATTGGTCACCATTGAGATGACGAGGGTAAAGAGGAAAAATGCTCTACTTCCCTTTTCTTTTCACAGAAGAAAGTAACAGGATCATGAGGTAATATGAATTGCCACATGAGTGGTAATCCAGATTACCACTGTAAGATAGATCACCATTTTATAAAAATACCAACTGTTGCCGCGCTTCCTTCTGAACCGGGCTCGGTAGGTACGTTGGAGAGCTCCTCGACTGGTCGACCTGCAAGAAGTCCCTAGGTGCCGGAGGGGCTTCGACGAGGGACACTCCGATGCTTAAGTTAGAGGAGGAATGGAGCAATAGAATGGAAAGACTCAGGGAAAAGAGTTCACAGTGAGGAAGAAGAACGTTACCCTCTTTTACGGAGGTCCCTCGGGTGCCTTTTATAGGCATGGAGTGCTGCCAAATTTTGCTAGGGAACAAGCTAGGAAAGCTCGAATATGCCCCCGGGCGACCCTTTCAATAGCGGGTCGGCTTGGCCTCACAGAAGTCGACCGTGGCGCTCAGTAGGGCCTCAAAGAGGTCGACGCATGGGCGGTGAGGCGCCCGCCAACTCTCAAAGCTCCCGGGTCAGCCCTTTGGGAAAGGGGGCTGCGTGGTCCTCTCCTAGAACCGGAGAGTCGGACCCTGCGGGGGATCAGCCGACCGGATGCCTGGAGCCGGTTCGACCCGGGACTAGCTGAATGGGCGCAACACCAACCATGATAATCTGGTATGTCCAATTTAAAATTATCAATAATATGGATAAATTACCGTCTATCAAACATAATCTTACATATATATTTTTTAGTTGCTCTCTCTCTCACACACACACCAAAATCCATCTCTTGATCTCCGTCGCCTAACCCTCAAACCTGCAAATATTTTTGATGCGGCGACATGCGGAAAGAGGAGAAAAATGGATCACTAAACGGAAAAGAGTGGTGTACTGTATCGATTTTTTTTTTTTTTTTATTAAAGTTTCAAAAACTCCTCCGCGTTGCGCAGGTGGGTGGCCATTTCATATTGCCCGTACATGTAGGCGACCGTTCCGTATTGTACGCATCTTCTTGCACATGGGTCACCGTTCTATATTATTATGTTTTTCATATTTTTAAATAATTATTAATTTTTTTTAAATTTTTTTTTTAAAATTTATTTATCATATCAATATATATATTATTTCATATACATGTCAAAAGAAAGAAAAAAAAGTGTCAAAAAAAAAAAAAAAAAAATCATATATATATATAAAAGATCTTTATCGGTGGTCTTAGGCAACGGCCAGGAGAGAAACCCACGAACGCGGAGATGGGTTCGGATGGAGAAAAAATTTTTAGAGAGGAAGCGAGAAAGGATTCCCTCAAAGTTTAGAGGGCACGCTTGAGGAACTCGAAGCCCAATTATTTTGGATGAAAAGATTGCGAGCAGTCCGAGTTTGAGTTCCTTGGTTCTCCTTTTCTCCCTATTACTCTGGGATATGAGGGTTGGCCAAAACTAGGATCTAAAGTTGGATTGGCCATGGGTCACTGGTATCCAATCCCCCGATCATTTTAATAACTCGACCAATTGAGACTTTCATATTTGTTCCAAGTTTTATCCTTCATTAATTTGTTCCAATTTATATAACCGAGGGCTACTGGCTAAAAGATGACTATTATCTTCATTATAATAGTAAATAATAATGATTTTAGGAGAGGTACTCTACTATTTGAGAATGAAAGCATTATTGAACCCTTAATTCGTGCATTATGGAGCTCTTTGTGAAACTAGGAGTCAAACCCAAATATATTTCATAACTCATTTGCATCTCAAGTCTCTAAACTAATAGGATGGTTAATAACAAAATAAAGACATTTTGGTTATCATAGATAAGATCATATTTATACTTGGCATGATTTTAGATAATCAAATAATTCTAAGGATCGCATGATAATCTATATTTTTTTTTTTATAATTAGTATGATTTTGTATTATTTTTTTGTTAGCATGATTCTATATCAATTATTATTATTATTTTTATATGAAACCTACATACTGATATAAATAATCTCAGAGATGTATTGAGTGTAATTAAAATAGAGATAATTAAATCCTATTTTTTTCTTTATTTTTTTTTCTTTCATAAATATTTTAACATGGTATCGGAGCCAATTTAAAATATGCCACTATCATGTCTTCTGCTTGTGCTGTGGCCAATTGCCGATCTATTAATCTTTGTTTTCTTGTAGATTCTTTATTTTTAATGAATATGTAGATTCTCTATTTTTTGGTAGATTAATACTCGAAGCTCTCTTATATTATGATGAAGCTGTAATACTTTTCGGTTGCTTTTTATCTCAGCTTTAAATCTTTCGTTATTTCTCCTTATCATCTTTGGCAAATTTCTCTTCATTATTGATCTTGGCTATCTTATTCTTGAGCACCGACCTTTTCTTTTATGGCATTTTTATCTATGAGCATCATCGACCTTTGCTTGCTTTGCTTAAGTGCCGACCTTCTTTTCTATAGCATTTTTATCAGCAAGAATTATCAGCCTTCGGTTGCCTATTCTTTGAGCATTGTTTTACCGTGACTATTATTTTCTATATTTTTTTATAATCACATCATTTAAATGAGCTATATTAGCAGATATGTCATTTTATCATATCAATTTTCGAGTACATTCGCAGGTAAGTTTTTAAATTCATGTTGGCACCTACGGTACTATATTAAGTTAGAGAAGTTTGAGAAATATTTTTAGTATGATTTTAGGTAATCATATGATTCTAAAGACCATATAACAATTCATAATATTTTTCTTTATCGATATGATTCTATATCATTTTTTTTTTATTAACATGATTCGGTATCAGCTATTATCATTTTTTATATATGAAGTCTATATACTAGTATAAATAATACCTGAAATGTATTAAATGAGATTGAAATAGAAATGATAAAGTCCTATTTATCTCTCTTTCTTCTTTTTCTTTTTTTCACAAATATTTGAAACCTATCTCTAGTCTTTGAGTTAATAGGATGGTTGATAACAAAACAAAGACATTTTGGCTATTATTATAGGCAAGATCATATTGTACTTATATCATAATAATATAAATACAATAATATTAAAAATATTGTAACCTGTTAATAACTACGAAGCCAACAAAGCCCTGCAATGCTCATTACATGTTATTACAAGATACGATGGAGGTAAAATGTTAGATTACTCACCTATTATTCTTAACTAATATTAGAACGTATTCAAATAAGATACTATAAAAATATTAGCGGGGATATTAATATAAAAATTGTGTAAGGACCAGAATATTTTCTTTAAATTTTAAATTTGTGAGCCTAAAAGAAAATTGCATGGTGCGACGCACATCCCATGACACTTTTATTCTACTAAATAAATGTGTGTTGTCTCTTATTTCAGGCAGTTAACCATATCCTTTTACCGTGGGGCTAGGCTTGGTCTGCTTTATAACAAACTTATGCTGAGCTTGACAAGAAGTATTAAAAAGGAATGGTAGACTATTATGTTCTGTTGGTATTTTCCAACCCCTATTCATGACAGGTAGAATCATTCTTATCGGATCGGTCCTGAATTCTATTATTGTCTATGTCTTAACGGATACAGTTATGCCACGCTCTTATCTCAGAAAGTTGGAGCAGTTTTTCTAGAATTTTCTATGGAACTTAAGGCATTGCAATCGTGGACACTTAGTGCCCTAGAAGATTGTCTACCAACTTGTGAGAGACGAAGATCTTGGAATTCAGTCCCTACTGATAAGGAGAGAAGATTTGATTACCAGATATGTAAAAGATTTCTCCTTCAGTCTAATTACTTGTGAAGCAAGATGATGAGGGCTAAATATAGGATATGAAGTTAGGGATCCCAAATTCAGATTGCTCGTAGCTACTCCATCTAGAAGGAGATGTGTACCCACAATCTTGTAGTATTGGCTCAGGTCAGATGTTGATTGGAGATGGAACTTCGGTTGTTATGAGCCAGGATGCTTAGATCTTCAATCTGCCACCCTCCTGGTGGCTGACCTTTGGATGACTATCTACACATTTATGACTTGATGATGGCTGATGGTAGGGGTTGGAAAATATAGGATGTCGCCCATCTTTTTGAGAGTCAGCTCACAGATCAAATTCTTGCCATTCCTATTTTCATCCATCATAGTCAGGACTTGAAGGTGTGGGGCTGATCATGCTGCCCTAAGGCTCCTTCAAGAATCTTCTCTAGGATGTGTAGGACTTCATCAGATAGCTGGATCATGATCGCTTAGATCTAGAAAGTGGCTGCTCGTCCTAGAATGTGGCTTCTTTTTTTGAAAAGTTGCTTGGAATCGTTTTTCAATGCGTGCATTACTTAAGAACAAGGGAATGAATCTGCTGGCATCTTGTCTAGTATATAAGTTAAAGGATGAGTCTACTGAGCACTCTCTCCTGCACTATCCGAGAGCGAGGTTAATTTAGATGATGGTGGGGAGTCAACCCAGGAGGGTGAGCATTGGCTCTTAGTTGGGTCCATTTCTAGATTCAAATATCAGAGTTCGATTAAGGCAATGGCAAGACTACATATATTGCATGTTAAAGAGCCATCTATGCACCGGGTGCTTCAAAGAGTCATTTGCATGGCTACAGACTATCACCATTTCGATGCTACTAGCATGTCCTTGGAGGCTCCTAATTCCTAGGACTCTCATGCTGCCTTGGTAGCAACCCGGAGGATTCTTATCATTTCATAGGAGCCCCCTTCCTTGGGGTTTATCAAGATAAATTTTGATGGAAGCATTAGGGGTAGCAGGGGTGGTGCAAGGTATGTTATATAGGATCCAGATGGTAAGCTATTGGCAGTTAGGAGCTCTAGTCTTTTTGAGATTTCTATTATAGAAGCCAAGTTTAGAGCCACTTGGATGGGCATTATGTATGTTAGACAAGAGCTACATGCGAACATGATCTTCGATAAGGATGATTCTGTCATCATCATTGGCTGCATCTAGGATGAGACGAAGTAGTAGAAGCTCACCCGTTTCTTCGTAACATTTGGAGCTCCTTTCATGTTACTATTGCGATATTTACTTGCCACATATTTTGAGAGACAAACAACGTGGTTGGCTAGTGTTATACATAACCGGCCTCCCTCCGAACCATACCAGGTCCGATCGGTCCACCAGAGGTCCGACCGACCCGCCAGAGATCCGACTGACCCGTTAGGGGTCCGACTGACCCACTAGAGGTTCGACCGAACTGCCAGAGGTCCGACTGACCCACTTCAGCCAGGCCCATATCGGTCCAAAACGGGCCGCTCTAGGGATGGCCCGGAGGTCCTAGAAGCCCCTTCCAGCTGGTACCAAAATTTTGTTATAATAGATTCCTGACATCTCGGGGCCATTACTCCGCAGATCCCACGACGCCATTCCCTCCTGGTGCAACCTGGCCACTACCGAGATTCCTTTTAAGGGCAAATAGGCCATTTATAGTCTAGTCCTTGACAGATTCTGGTAAAGTTCCACACCTATATAAGATAAAGGGGGAACCCCGAGGTAAGCAGGCTCTTCTTTCCCTACGAGCTATCTCCTTTGCGATTCCTCCATGCTTTTGCTCCAAGTCTCCCACTGACTTAGCCATCGGAGTGTCCCCAACCGGAATACCACCGGCTCGTGGGACCTTTTTTACAGGAACCAAGAGATGCGCACTCTAGCAAGCCCGGTCGAGGAAGCCTGGCTGGGAGATTCAGCGGCAACAGATTAGCACTAGAGGAAGGCTTGAACCTTTGCCCTTGTGTTCCTTCTTCGAAAGGAGAGATCCGCCGCTAGACAAGACGATGGTGAAAGGAAGAGCTCAGAATACCTCCAACAGGAGAGGCTGTTCCCAAGTGAGCTCTGAAGAACCTTTCAGGGAAAACAACGCCGCCCAGCCTACCATCATCCTGGGACAGCAGTAGTTCCAGACCCTTCTGAACCGCATCGACATTCTTGCCGCTGCGGTTCAGAACCTTCAAGATGCGGCCAATGACAGACAGCAGCCGCTCGTGGTGTCCAGAACCAGTCATCCACCTACTGCCGAAGGAAGTCGACAGTAAGGAGTCCTTCGACACCGCTCCCACGCTACCTCGGAGCCTCGAAGGTTACAGAGGACTCATGCCGACGGGAAAAGAGTGAGGTCCGCCTCACACTCTTCCACGGATTCGATCTCCGATGATGACCAGTGATGCGATGAAGATCCGAGGGACTACACCAGCAAGCTCCAACGCATGGAGGAGCAAATTGCCGAACTGGTCGACCGGCAAAAAGGAGATGAAGCACTGGAGTACGACTCCTGCCCGCCATTCTCCGCCAGAATTATGGGAGAAACTATCCCCCGTCACTTCAAGATCCCCCAGGTGGATGCTTACGATAGCACCACTGACCCTTTGGATCATTTGGGCACTTATAAGGTCCGCATGATGGTACAGGACACCTCCGACGCCCTCCACTGTATCGCCTTCCCTGCAACACTCAAGAAGGTGGCTTGGATGTGATTTTTCGTCATCCGACCAGGTACGATCCTTTCCTTCCCCCAGCTAAAAAAATTTTTCTTGTCCCATTTCAGGACCTGTAGCCGGGCGTCGAGGAACACGGATTATCTCTTCCTCGTACAGCAAAAGGAAGGAGAAACCCTCCGGGAATACATGGCCCGATTTAATTCAGCGATTATGGAGATCCCGGACTTCAATGAGCATATGGATATGTCGACCTTCAAGAAGGGACTACGATCGTCCAAGCTCACTTTCTCACTGGACAAAAAGTTTTCAATAAGCTATTCCGAACTATTGGCCCGGGCCTAAAAATATGCCCTGACAGAAGAATAAGCAACAAGCTGTCACTAGGCTAAAGGGAGGTCGGCTCCCAAGATAAGTGATAGGGCTCTCGAAGTCCGACATTCCAGCGATGGTACCAACTCGGCCCGATGTCGCAGCCCTAAGTCGAAGGACTTCTCCAAGAGGTTCGAGACTTATACACCTCTCTCCCTCCCGAGGGAGAAAATCTTTATGGAGATAGAGAAGAAAACCTTCCTGCGAAAGCCTTGCTCGATGAGGAGTCCCTCCACGTCGAGAAGCAGGAACAAGTACTACCGATTCTACCGTGACCACGGGCACAACACAGAAGATTGCCTTTAGTTGAAGGATGAGATCGAAGATTTAAAAGGCGAGGGTACCTGCACAAGTACGTCATACCCAAAAAGAGCCGGGCTGAAACTTCCACTGCCAGAAACCCCCGGAGGAAATGGAGCTGCCCAACCAATGCCCCACTAACGGAAATGTTGGCATGCTCCATTGCCGATCCGATTAGAGGGGCGAGAGAGGTCGGGACATCTCAAAGAGGCCTCGAGGTTCTAATGTAATTAGTTTCTCCGACGAAGACCTCCTAAAGACCCAGATCTCCGGGAACGATCCCTTTGTTGTGTTGGTAGTAATTACCAATTATGATGTAAGGAGGATCTTCATTGATAATGGAAGCTCTACTGAAATTTTTTGTATGATGCCTTTGTCAGAATGAACCTACCTAGATTTAGGCTGCAAGAATCCCCAACACCGTTGACTGGGTTCAGAGGGAACTCCATTGGTGTAGAGGGAGAAATAACTCTACCCGTAACCATCGGGTTAGAGCCTTATCAAAAAACTCTCCCCATCAATTTTGTGGTCGTCCGCACAACATCAGCCTACAACACCATCTTGGGGCGACCAGCCCTGAACAAGTTCCGAGCCATTATGTCTACTTACCACTTGTTGGCGAAGTTCCCGACTCGGAACAGGGTCGGAGTGATAAGAGGGGATTGAAGGATGGCCGGACAATGTTTGACCATTCAAGAAGATAATCGGGAGACCGTCTCACCTTGGGACAACTTGATCCCAGGTTCAAATTGACTGCTGCGAAAAACCAGTCGAGAGGATCCTATTCGTACCTCTTAGGGAGGATGCTTTTACTAGGATCCTGCAAATCGGGAGCATGCTCAACGAGGAGGCCAAATCAGAGCTAGTCAGGTTCTTATGGGATAATGCCGATGTCTTCACTTGGTCGGCATCCGACATGCCAGGCATCCTATCGAAAGTCATAACCCATCGGCTTAAGGTGAACCCTACCTATAAGCCTGTCCAACAGAAGAAGAGGAACTTCGCCCCTGAGAGACAAAGGGCAGTTGATGATGAGGTCAAGAAGCTCCTCGAAGCTGGCTTCATCAGAGAAGCCCACTACCTTGATTGGATGGCGAATGTCGTGATGGTGAGGAAGGCCAATGGAAAGTGGAAGATATGTGTGGACTACACTGACCTCAACAAGGCCTGCCCGAAGGATAACTTTCCCTTACCAAAGATCGACCAACTAGTGAACGCCACTGCCGGTCATCAACTTCTGAGCTTTATGGATGCCTTCTCCCCGAACAACTAGATCAGCATGGATCCGAAAGATGAGAAGAAGATAGCCTTCATCACTGACAAAGGGCTGTACTGCTATAAAATGATGCCCTTCCACCTAAAGTACGTCGGAGCCACATTCCAGAGACTGATCAATAGGGTCTTTGAGAGGCAACTTGGAAGAAACATGGAGGCATATGTTGATGACATGATAGTCAAGAGCCTTCAGAGAGCCGACCACATCAAGGACCTGAAAGAGTCCTTCGACATCTTAAGGTGCTACCGGATGATACTGAACCCTACCAAGTGTACCTTCGGGATAACTTCGAGAAATTTTCTCGGTTTTCTAGTCACCCAGCAAGGAATTGAGGCCAATCCAGATAAAATCAAGGTCATCATCGACATGGAGCATCCAACCAACAAGAAGCAAGTGCAAGAACTCACAGGTCAGATAGTGTTGCTCAGGTGGCTTTCCAAGAGGGGGGTGAATTAGGATTATAAAAACTTTTCACAATTATGTGCACTTTGAAATTTTTTTAGTATTGTGGTGCAATATGCAATGCGGAAGTAATTAAGTAAAAGCAATAAAGCAATAAGAACACAATCATAAATACAAAAAGATTTAGAGTGGTTCGGAGCAACCGGCTCCTACATCTACTACCCAAGCATTACTTGGGATTTCCACTATATCCCCCAACCGGAATACAATCGGATTGTTTTATCAGGCTCACAATCCAAACCTATACACTTTGTTTTTACCGGGATCACCAAAGAAAACCAAACTCCCTTTGGTTTTAAATGGGATCACCAAAGAAAACCCTAACACTTGGTTTTATATCGGGATCACCAAGAATCCAATTTAGGTTTTATAAGGTTCACCTAAAAAACTTCAACCCTCTCTTAAGACACAGCCCATTGCTGTTCTTAGAGAGAAAACTAAGATAAAGAAATGATAAACAAGCAACTACAACAAATCGAGTTTGTTTAAGTGTTGCCAATATAGATCAAGATGAAGTCAAGCCTTGAATGCTCTTTAGTGCTCTTCAAGCTGCTTCTTCCCTTCTTCAATGAGTGGATCCAATGATGGAGTAGAGTTAGTGAAACGTTGAATCCAACTTGAAAGCTCTTTGAGGTAGGTAGGTAAATGACTTGAAAGCTCTTTAATATCTCAAGATAATTCTACAATAAAGCTCTAATCATTGTTTAATCCTTCAAAAATAATTCCTTTTATAGTTTTCCAAGAGATATGGCCATTGTAGGGCATAGGGATTCGTGAAATAGCTGTTGGAGACGAATTGGAGTTCAAATTTCAACTTCAACACTAGCCGTTGGAGTGCAGAAAACGGTTCCACGAGTCGGCTCGAGGTCTACGAGTCGGCTCGAAGTCTCAGACAGCCCAAAATGAAACTCTGTAAGAGTCGGCTCTTCAATCTGGAGTCGGCTCTTGCTCAAGTCTTCAATGACTTCAAAAGATCAATTTTGCTGGAGTCGCTCTTACAATAGGAGTCTGCTCTAAGTCTCAGTTTACCAAAAACATATCTTCTGGAAGAGTCGGCTCTTGATATTGAAACTCAAAAAATATTTATCCGTACCGTGCTACAAGGAGTCGGCTCTTGATCCATGAGTCAGCTCTTCTAATTCTTCAAAAATGCTTCAAGCTTCTCCAAAGTCTTCAACATTGAATCAAATAGAAGCTGATCTACATACTCTTTAATTTTTATAATTTTCAGCCCATTTTACAAGATTACAAGATTAATAAAACTAGGGCTTTTCAAGTTCAAGTTCATAAAACTTTATACAAAATTGCATTACCCTCAAGTTAGTTTGAAAACCATTTTAAACTATAGATAACCAATTTCCTGCAAAACTTCTTAAACAATTTGAAAGAGTTAGTATCAAATACATGTTCTAATATTTTATGATCATCAAAATCATTCCAGGGGTCAATAGATAGCTTCTCTCAGTCACTTCATTTATAGGTCAGCTGAAAGGTGTCTCGCTTTCTTTAAAATGTTGTGGCAGTCGGATCGCTTTCAGTGGACCGATGAATGTCGGTCAGCCTTCGAAGCACTGAAAACATACCTGAAGACTCCTTCCTTACTTGCTAAGCCTTTGGAAGGAGAGTCGCTGTACTTGTACCTGTCCACATCGGACGAGGTGTGAGCTTCGTCCTTGTCCGGATTACGGAGGATAACCAGCAAAGGCCGGTCTATTATATTAGCAAGGTACTTTACGATGCCGAGACAAGGTATCCTAAGATGCAAAAGCTTGTCTACTCCCTAGTTATAGCAGCCAAGCAACTGCGGCCCTACTTCCAAGCACATCCAATCATTGTCCTGACCGATCAACCTCTCAAGGCAATCCTTAGGAGCCCCGATATCTTGGATCGGCTCGCCAATTGGACCGTTAAGCTTGGCGAATTTGACATCTCCTTCCAGCCTTGGTCGGTCATGAAGGCTCAAGTGATCGCCGACTTCATATCAGAGTGTACCTGGAGACAGGGAACACCTCTGCAAATGGTCGACATACCTGGGGATGATACTATCGAAGGGTCAGACCCCGCCTAGACACTCCATGTGGACGGGGCATCTAACCTTGCTAGTTGCGGAGCAGGATTAATTCTGGCTGACCCCGACGGATAGAGCTTGGAGTATGCCCTATGTTTTGCATTCCAAGTATCAAATAACCAGGCAGAGTATGAAGCCTTCCTCGCGGGACTGAGGATGGCTGACGAACTAGGCATCGATCGAATCGGAGCCTTCTCGGATTCCCAGCTGGTGGTCAACCAGCTGAGAGACGAATTCGAGGTGAGAGATCTGACTCAGGCCAAGTACTTGAGTAAAGTGTAGAACCTTGTGGCTCAACTCAAGTTTTTTGAGATCATCCACATACCCTAGGTGCGAAACTCTTGGGCAGATGCCTTATCACAACTGACCACTACCATCACTGATTCCTCCGATCGAGCTTTCATGGAGTACCTACAAAGCCCAAGCATTGTCGAAGAGATATCGAGAATCCATCAAGTGGAGCAAGAGGCTTGTTGGATGGACCCCATCCTTGCATTCCTTAATGAAGGAACCCTGCTAAAAGATAGGGCCAAAGCCAAGCATGTGCGCTGGATGGCCTCGAAGTACATCATCCTCGGCAGGACCCTCTACAAGCGATCATTTACGCAACCACTGCTCAAGTGCCTAGGACCGTCGGATGCCGATTATGCACTCAGATAGGTGCATGAAGGTATATGTGGCAACCACCTGAAAGGTAGATCCTTGGCATACAAGATCATCCGACAAGGCTATTATTAGCCAACCATCCAAAAGGATGCTACATACTTTATGAAAAGGTACGACGCATGCCAAAGGTACTCCAATGTTCAAAGATGACCGGCTAGTCAGCTAACCCTGCTGACAGCCCCTTGGCTATTTGCATAGTGGGGAATGGACATCCTTGGGCCATTTCCCCCAGCATCCGGACAACGAAAGTTTCTAATTGTAGCCATCGACTACTTCACCAAGTGGATGGAAGCTGAACCACTAGCGTAGATTATCGAAGCCAAGGTGGAGACCTTCGTCCGGAACTGCATCATCTATCGGTTTGGCATACCACAGGCAATCATCACCGATAACGAACGACAATTCGATAATTCGAAGTTCCAAAATTTTTGCTAGTAGTATAATATCTCGCACTGGTTGACCTCAGTTGGACACTCCCAATCCAACGGGGAGGCTGAAGTCACCAATCGGACGATTCTACATGGCATGAAGACCTGACTGAATAATGCCAAAGGGCTCTGGATTGAAGAACTCCATTCGGTTCTCTGGCCTATCGGACTTCCTCCCGCATGGTGACTGGGAAAACTACATTCAATCTCACCTACGGGAGCGAGGCGGTCATACTAGTGGAAGTCTCCTTATAGTCCCTCCGGATTGATCATTTCGTCGAACCAGCCAATTCTGAACAGAGAAGGGCTAACCTCGACTACTCGAGGAGACCCGACTCCAAGCGGACCTGAGGATGGCGACCTATCATCAAAAAATGGCCAAATATTATAATTCTTGAGTCAAGACTCAAAGCTTCCAAGTCGGAGACTTGGTTCTTTAGAGATCAGAGATATCCAAACCAATTGAACAAGGAAAGCTTCCCCCCAACTGGGATGGCCCCTATCGGGTAGTCGAAGTGATCCAGGCCAGAACTTACCGACTCGAGCATCTAGATGGATGGCAAGTGGCACGTCCTTGGAATAGATAACCTCCACAAATATTATCAATAAAGACAGCAATTTACTCTACAAAAAAGTTCGATCCCGTTCGGCCAAGGCTCTAGTATAGCCCACTCAAGTCCAACCCCGATCGACAAAGGCTCTAGGGCAGCCCACTCAAGTCCGATCCCGATTGGCAAAGGCTCTAGTGTAGCCCACTCAAGTCCAATCCTGATCGACCAAGACTCTAGTGTAGCCCACTCAAGTCTGACCCCGATCGACAAAGGCTCTAGGACAGCCTATTCAAGTCCGATCCCGATCGGCAAAGGCTCTAGTATAGCCCACTCAAGTCCAATCCTGATCGGCAAAGGCTCTAGTGTAGCCCACTCAAGTCTGACCCCGATTAGCAAAGGCTCTAGGGCAGCCCATTTAAGTCCGATCCTGATCGGCCAAGGCTCTAGTATAGCCCACTCAAGTTCGATTCCGATCGGCAAAGGCTCTAATGTAGCCCACTCAAGTCCGGTTCCAATTGGCAAAGGCTCTAAGGCAGCCCACTCAAGTCCAACCCCGATCGGTAAAGGCTCTAGTATAGCCCACTCAAGTCCGATCCCGATCGATAAAGGCTATCGTGTAGCCCACTTAAGTCTGATCCCGATCGACAAAGGCTCTAGTATAGCCCATTCAAATCCGACCCCAATCGGTAAAGGCTCTAGTGTAGCCTGTTGCCACCAAGACCGTCACGGCCCGTAGCTGCTGTCGGCGTCGGAGTATGTTCCTCGGACCGCCCGCCATTCTCGGTTCCCGGATCTCCTTGCTGGGTGTGGACGCCTTGCTGCCCGGCGATCCTTCGCTCCTGGACCTGCGAGATAACGGTTAGAGACCCGGGCTGGGGTTTTTGATGGGGGCACTCCGACGATCAAGTTAGTGACGATCCAGGAAAACAGATCCTCCTGATCGGGCCCCTCTTGATGGACTCCGCACTAGGAGGAGTGGAAGATGTGTCGGTGAAGGAGAAACGCAACAGGGGGAGAGTGATAGCGGGGATAGAGGGGTTTCCTGTTCCTCCGCTTCTTGTTTCCCAGTGGTTTTCCCTCAACCGTGGTGTTGGTGGTGGCGCTTCGCCCTCTTGGTCGAGCTTGCACTTTGTGTTTGTGGTGGATTGTTGTTCCTGTGTTACTGGTGTGTTACCTCCAGGTTGGTTGTGAACTTGGTTACCGTTCGGTGCTTGTCTCGGGATCCCCACCGGGCTGTCAGGTGCATGCGGCGGTATCCCAGGGAGCCTTTCCTGATTCATGATAGGATGCGTTGTCAAGCGCGCCGACACTCTCCTTGGTTGCCTTGTTCCGAAAAATTTGGGGGTGCCTCGAACGGCGGGCCGCCGCCCACGGGATTCGAATCTCCCGGTTGGCCTTCTTTTTTGGGTGATCTGAGCGGTTGGTGAGGAATGTAGCATCTCGATCAACGCACTGCCTGTCTTTTTGGTATAAATGGCAGTTTCAGGTGGTCGGTACGGTCTGGGAGGCGCTACGGTATGGTCCTCGGGCGGCTCGCCGGTGTCCTCGGCTGGTGAGGACCTCGTCCAGGCTGGGGCCGAGCTGGGATGGCAAGGCTCGCTCCACCCTAGGCGCTCTGAGCTCGCGGGGGTGCCTAGGTAGAGGAGGGCGAAGTACGGGCCCGGTCCGGAGGGCGCACGCTCAGAGAGGCTCCACATCGATGGGTGAGCTCTTGGCTCGACCTCGATCGCAGGGCACTGACCTCCGAGGGTCTCACTCCGGAGGGCGGAAGGCGGACCCGGTCCAGAGGGCGCGCTCTCGTAGAGGCTCCACATCGACGGGTGAGTTCTTGGCTTGACCTCGACCGCAGGGCACTAACCTTCGAGGGTCTCACTCTGGAGGGCGGAAGGCAGACCCGATCCAGAGGGCGCGTGCTTGGAGAGGTTCCACATCGGTGGGTGAGTTCTTGGCTCGACCTCGACCGCAGGGCACTAACTTCCGAGGGTCTCGCTTTGGAAGGCGGAAGGTGGACCCGATCCAGAGGGCGCGTGCTCAGAGAGGCTCCACATTGGCGGGTGAGTCCTTGGCTCGACCTTGACAGCATGGCACTAACCTCCGAGGGTCACGCTCTGGAGGGCGGAAGGTGGACCCAGTCCAGAGGGCACGCGCTCGGAGAGGCTCCACATCGGCGGGTGAGTCCTTGGCTTGACCTCGACCGCAGGGCACTAACCTCCGAGGGTTTCGCTCTGGAGGGTGGAAGGCGGCTCCGACCTAGGCGTCGAGCTCATGAGCTCGACCTGGCGGAGGACCGAGCTCGACTTGCTGTCCTGAGGGAGTTCAGCCCAGCTCGGTAGTGGGGTCCGAGCGGGAGAATCATCGTGGCATCTTTTCTTGACGTGGCGCCTGCCGGTTTCTCCACATCAGCGGTCCTGCCACATCATAGCCCACTCAAGTCCGACCTCGATCGGTAAGGGTTCTAGCACAGCCAACTCAAATCCGACCTCCGTCGGAAAGCACTTTGTGGGATCTTTAAATACCTAAGGTACTTCCCTACAAACAGCTAGTTCGAAGATTCTTTAGAAATAATTCTTAAGGAGATGGGTTCGGACTAAGACGACCTCTCGATACTTAGAAATATTTCTTATAAATGTTAAGTTAAAAGCCGATGGGATGCTCGGCAACCCCATAAGGGGCCGTTGGTTGGCCACCTTCTTCAGGCAGGAATAGCCCATTCAAAAAAAATAAAGGAAAACACAACAACAGCAGCAAGACAAAACAAAAGATGAACATCAAGATGTTATTTCATTGATCAAAAACTTTTGTACAAGATATAGGCAGACTTTATAGCTGGTTCTAAGTCTTGTTAAGAATTTACAAAAGAGGAAGATCTTTCCCGCTCGTCGAAGGAGCTTCGACTTTGGCCTCCTACACCACATCCGGAGCCTTAACCAAGGCCTCTGTCAGTCCCGTATCGACAATGGTTTGGGCATCGGCCGGGCCCTCTTTTTCTTCCAGCAGGTGCGTCAGCTGTATTGAGGACAGGTCAAGCTCCGGGAAGGCTTCGGCCACCTTCTTGAGGCAGTCGTCGAAGCCGTAGTTGTAGCTCGCCACTCCAGCCTCCTCCATTTCATCGTTGAAGTCGGCTGAGGCCTTGTATTCTGCTATGGCATCGTGGACCTACTCCTCTGCCAGCTTCTTCGCCTTCTTCATCTCGGTTAGATATTTCCCCGCTAGTGCCTTGTAAGACCGCGCACTCCTTTCTGCATCAGCGGATCGCTTCTCCTCTTCGGACAGCCGACGGGTCAAGGACTTGACCTTTTCCTTCTTCTTCTTCAGCTGAGCCTCCTGCGCGGTCAGTTGGGTTTGCGGGTCCTTTGCCTGCTTCTTCAATGACTCGACTTCGGCCAAACTTGCTGAAAGTCTCTCCTTAGCGGCCTTCTGCGACTTTAGTGCCGCCGCTTTGGTCGCCTTAGGTCCTTCGGCCTCTCCAGTCGAGGCCTCTGCTGCATGGACCATCTTGCCGAGGCCCTCGTCCATCATCAAGACCTCGTGAAGGAGCTACAGGCAACGGACCAAGTTAGTCATGTACAAGAAGTGAAAAGAAGAAGGGAGAAAATGAAGGGATGACAGAAGTACCTTTAACAGACTGAGATAGGCACCTCTCGCCACCTCGTTCATCTTACGCTTGCTCGTCTCATCCCAGTCGGCATCGATGATGGCCCCCTTTAGTAGGTCTCTGGCCTGCTAAGGGTTGTGAAGAACACGCCAGCGATGATAGGTGTCGTGGCTGACCTCTTTAGCCTCTACCCCTTCGACTGTCCCTTTCTTCTCACCTGCGGGGTGGACTGCCTCCATCCGCTCGGCTAATGACGAGGCCGGGGCTGTCCCCACTTCAGTCGACTCTGAAGGGTCCGGCTCCGGTTGGACGGTCGACTCCCTGACTATAGGCAGAGGTCCCGATGCTCTGGTCGCCAACCACTCCGACAGAGGCATATTGTCCTCATCGGAGCCCAACTCCACGATAATTGCGGGCTGTTCTTCCATCCACCGTTTCTGCTGCCTGCCCGTGGTCGGCTCCGTGGACTGGGCGGCCCTCTTCCTCGCGGCCCGCTCTGCTATTCTTGCACGATCCGGCTTCATTTTTCCTCTTATTACAAGAACAAGATCAGAGTGGGGAAAGAAAGAATGTAGCTGACAGAACAAAAAGACCGACGGCAATGACTCCTACCCTACCTAAATGTTCATGCAAGTTGACTCCGACCAAGTGGAGACTGTCCTCCTGAAGCAGCTCCTTCACCATGGTGATACCGACTGCTTCCAACTCGTTGAAGTCGGATTGATCGGCCATCAAGACTGCTCTCCCTCCGTCAGCTGTCGACCTTGGTTCTCCCTATGACGGGTTGAAGCCCCAAGGCTGAAGACTATGAATAAAGAAGAACTTTGACTTCCACCCATGAATAGCCGACGGAAGACCCCCAATTATCTTCCGCCTGGGATGGGGGCTGAACACCCACCACTCCTCGCTCCAGAAGTCCTTCTCGAGAACAAAAAAGTTTGCAAAGAGGGAAGTTCTAGGTTCAACCTCAATCTTCTGGCATAGGACCGCGAAACAGCTGATGGCCCGAATGCTATTCGGGGTCAGCTGCGCAGGAGTGACTCGGTACAGGTTGAAGATCCGGATGAAGAAATAACACAGGGAAATCTAAGACCGGCCTTTAGGTGGTCCTCCTACACCGGGAGGGCTCCCGGGCTCGGCAACCGGGTCACCCTCCCTTCCCGGTCCGAGACGATGATGTGCAGGGTGGATGGGATGTTGAACATAACCCTAAGAGCCTCTACCCGATCCCGTACTAGTTCAGACTGGACCTGGTTGGGACCCAGTCCCTCTACCCTATGGCTAGAACTCCGGCTACTAAAGGCCATTATTAAGGAGCTTGGAGGAGAGAGGCACTAACATGAAGGCTGGGTTTCCTAAAAGGTTGAAGATGCTGGAGCGAGCCAAAATTTCTCTACAAAGGTGAATACGGCAAAGGCTTCACCCACAGTCTCAACATCACCTTATATAGACCTTGAGGGAAGCGGTTGTCACCATTCCTCGAGCGTCGCGACTTGGGTGCCAGGCGACACAAATCTCCATGCAACGGAAGCCAATGCGATGAAAGCAAGCACAGTCTGGCCACGATCCGCGTGATCATTGGATTAGCGGCGGGTGGGTCGCCCCTCGTGCGGCACCAATCGCGCAAATATCGCCACGTCACCCAAATCACCTCCGAAGCCCAACGGCTGAGCGGGCCGGGTTGGCTACTCATCATTGTGCCCCTTTTGCATTAATTGCCACTCTCTTCGCTTCCAATACGGGATCGACACCTGTCTCAGGCGCGAGCTTCTGGAGTGGGAAGTGATCGGACGCAGCATACCTTATTAGATTCGTAATCCCCACAAGGATGAATGCATTCAATGCGAGAATTATGCTCTCGCCCTTCGAAGCTACAGACCCTCCCGAATGCCACGAGCAAGGGGCAACTGTTATACATAATCAGCCTCCCTCCGAACCAGACCGGGTCCGACCGATCCACCAGAGGTCCGACCGACCCGCTAGAGGTCTAACCGACCCTTCAACTAGGTCCGATTGACCCACTTCAACCAGGCCCATATAGGTCCAAAACGGGCCACTCCAAGGACGGCCTGGAGGTCCCAGAGGTCCCTTCCAGCTGGTATCAGAATTCTATTACAATAGATTCCTGACATCTCGACGCCATTACTCCGCAGATCCTACGGTGCCATTTCCTCCTGGTGCCACCTGACCACTACCGAGATTCCTCTAAGGACAAATCAGCTATTTCCAACCTAGCTCCTAACAGAATATGGTAAAGTTCCGCACTTATATAAGGTAAAAGGGGGACTCCGAGATAAGCAGGCTCTTCCTTCTCCACGAGCTATCTTCTTTGCGATTCCTCTATTCTGTTGCTTCAAGTCTTCCACTGACTTAGCCATTGGAGTGTCCTTGCTGAAACACCACCAGCCCGTGAAACTTTTTTTGCAGGAACCGGGAGACGCGCACTCCAGCAAGCCCAATCGAAGAAGCCCGGTCCGGGAGATTCAACGGCAACGGCTAGGTTATATCCTTCGTTGCTGAGTACTCTAGAAATTGAACTTGGTATCAAGATATAAGATTCTTCCTTAAGCTATGTATTATTATTTTTATTTTTTAGATTGCACTTGTAATAAAGTTGTTTGATTGCCGGTATATACCCAAAAAAAAATATTAAATCAATCATGTACGGTGCTAATTAGGTGAACCACTCGAAAGAAGATTTACCTGCCAATATATAAAAATAAGAGAGAAACAGAGACGACGAAACAATTAACTCGGTTGTTTAGCATAAGATTCTAGAGCTTTTTTTTTTCTTTTTTTTTTACAAGAAACCAATACATTCCTTGCATTAAAGTAGTCCAAATAATACAAGCTGTATATTGATACAGTTTACATAGTGCTATATATAACAGAAGTAAAAAAATACGAAAATGTATTACAGTTCCTCCAAAATGTTATCCATTACTGTGTTGTACAAAAGCAGAAGTGATTTGTTTTGAAATAAGTACACTATGAGAAGTAGTAGGAAGAGCAGATATGAGAGTGATTTATTATTTTTTTTAAAAAAATAAAACTTTTATATTTAATCCTAACAATGTCCACACGCTTAGCAAGTATTTAGGAACCACCACCTAATCATCTACCAGTCGTTTTGCGTGATGAACTTGTCCGGATCTTATTATTTCCTCATTGTTGGAGCGTGATGTTTTAGACATGACAGTTTATGTGAACTGGAAGCCCAAAAAGAAATAAAAAAGAGTAGAAGAAACAGAAAAAATATTATTTTTGAAGGACCGTTTGATGCTTTCCCGTCCCGAAAGCCCCCCGTCTTCGATATAACTTTTGACGAGGTACCGACAACCCAACCACCTACATGTCTCGTTGGTGCAGAGGAGTTTGATATCTTCTTGGAAAAAAAAAAAAAAAAATTATCTTGAACTCGTGACCAATTAGACTCGGAGGAGCTCACGGGGAACAGCACAACCTGATCATAGACGAGGTCATGATATAGGAATAAAGATTTATTTTTAATCCCTCATTCTTGTGATCAAATCACTTTGATATTGACCCACATTTGGGGTTCTCATTCTTTCTTTCCGGTTGTACCTTTAGTTTTTCTTTTGTTCCAGGGGAGGCTGGGCGGCAACTTGCGTTTGAAGACCTTTTCATCAGGCATTGCAGAGGTATAAGATAATGGTGAGGTATCCTGGTTCAGGTACGAATCGAATACTAATTTGGTTCGTCGAAGATCTTTTTTCCGGATCATTGACTTCGGACCAGGAGAGGTCAGGTCAACTACAGGCAATCCAAGATTTCTCACCGGTCTACGATATCCGAGAGCCAGATCTTCGGATGATGTCTTCGGCCCTAATCGAAGACCAAGCTCCTCGACGACTTCCGAAGACACGCTCTTCGGTTCCTAACCGGAGACCAAGCTCCTCGACGGCTTCCGAAGATGCAGTCTCCGGCTCTGGGTAGACACCAAGTCTTCGACCCATGCAGAGGACGAAATCTCCAACCAATAATCTTCCTAAACAGGAGAAATCTGAAGATGGGACCACAATTTAGTCCAGATAGGCAACAGTAACCAACGGTTACTATATATCGACAATCTCCATGCCATGATCATGGCGCATAACTCCAGCTGCCATGCCTCTGGTCTGGCCGGAATCGCTCAATGCCAATCATGGGAAGAAATTAACTCCCCACAATCGCCGGAAAAAGAGCGGGGTCGCAGGTCGGACTTCTCCTTTTAAAGAACGGTAAGGAGAATTGCTCGAGAGGTACGCGCAGACGCACATACTCATACATTTACGCATTCTCTAAGAGCCTTTTCCTCTCGTTCCCGACTTTCTTCCCCATTCTGTGGCTAGGATCCGTCTCTGACTTAGGTATTGGAGTGTTCCCCGCCGGAGCGACTCCGGCAAGGCCTCTGACTTAGGTATTGGAGTGTTCCCGCTGGAGCGACTCCGGCAAGGGACCTGCTTTGCAGATGAATCAGGGAGCGGTCCTATGGTACAGCAGCTTTGATCGGCCGATACAGGGACTCCACACCAACAGATAAGATCCACGGCTTAGACATACATGCCATCCTATCCACTTATTGATTATATGACCGTAAGGAATGTTTAACGTAGATCTGAATATTTGGGTGATTAGTGAATGGCAAATTCTGTAATGATTTCAAGATCGAGGATGATTCGTATAAAAATGATAGAATCACGTTGTTCAGTTACATCTTAGTAATTTTACGTAGTAGTAATCTTAAATCATTTTATTTTTTTAAATCATTGGTGATCAAAAATTTAGCGGTGATCGATCTTAGGAATAGGTATCCAACATCATCGTATCGCGGTGGTTTTAGATTAAAATACGAGGTTGACCATAATATCCCTCGTAACCGTGAGAAGAGGAAACTATTTTTTTTTTCATGGTAATTTTCTACATAATGATATTTGGTTGGGATCTTTAATCACTATGATTGGCCAAATACAGTACATCGGATCATCTCAGGATTTGGATCATCAGTGATCCTCGATCATCATAGTGATCCCATCTAGATCACCAAATGCCGTCTTAGGTGAATGCATGCTCAGCATTGCTGTAGATTCTTGACTCGGATCGGATTGGTTGGAAGAGGATGGTTGTTGTTGGATAACGGCTGCAAAATCCGTAAAACAAGTCTTTGATCAAAGTTAGATTCAACAGGAATCTTTGAGACCCGAGTCAAAAATTTAAAAATAGAAGGGAAAGAGCATGTGAGGGAGATGAGCACGAGAGCACCTATCTTGAGATTTTCTTTAGCCCTTATGTATGAGCATGATCTGAAGCACCAGGAAAAGAAGATAAAATCAGGTGATTACACATGCCTTCCTGAACATGATTCATGTCCATTATTTCTTACTTTAACGGTCAAGATATGATAGTTATCCAAAGGATTGGATGGTAGACATACCTTATCGGACAAGATATGTCTATTGTTTTATTCTTTTTTTTAAAAAAAAAATTATAGTAATTAAATAAATTAGATAAAACCTTTTATGTGATCCTCGTTGTCCCCTTACTTTATCAGGTCTTTATAAGTTATTGCCAAAAATATCAACATATCTTTGGTTATAAATAAATAACATAACATGTTATGCATAATCCTTGTTGAATGATCAACCGATCAATCTCGAAACAAAATGGAGTTTTATGAAGCACAATGATCTACCTTGTTGACATGCTTTACACGAGGGGAAACGCGAGCACTCAAAATTGTCAAGATACCCTCAAAATTATGGTAAAGAGAGGACACACTGGGTGCCACCAGTTTACAGCTGAATTGCATTGCTATCATTTTATCTCAAAATCTAATTATCTAAAAAAATTCGAATTATTTTAATTATCATAAATATTATAGATAACATTGATAAAAAAATATCAAATAAGATGCAACCATCTCAACACGGCTGGATTTATGCCGTGTAACACAGGGCATGCATTATTTGATCGCATTTTTTTTGGTTTTTGTGATGGTGGCCGATCGAGGATGCAGGGCATTCTAACGCATCACTCACCTTTGCAAATGATTTTTTTTTATTTTTTTTTTTTCTACCCAAAAAAAAAAGGATTTTTATTAAAAAATAACATAGAAAATAATAAAAGGGGGCCGCACGATGGAGGATCCGGTTGAGAAATGCAATATGAACGCTTACATACCTTTATGGCCTTGATCCGGCCGCCGGAATTTTTTTGTGTTCGGCTCTTGGGACCCTCATCTTGGATGGTTTTCTAAAGAGTCCGAGTCCATGCTCATGAATTTTTATAGGTGACTTTGCCTATCTTCGAGATTTTTAGCTAAGTGACTTTCTGCTTCATGGAAGCATCAAGGATGATACTGGTGGTGCTAGTTTTGTCATTCGAGACCTAAGACTCTAGTTAGTGGCCGCGGAAGAGTGTCACCGTTTTATTATGTCGATTCCAGCTAAGAGCTCCGGGATGCCTAGATGGGTATGCTCTATGCCACGAGGATTTTTTTTTTTTTTGATAGAACAAGAAGGGGGGAGAGGAGTTAGACCCCGGACATGACCACCCTCAGACGGTCTCCCATCCCAGCCAGGGAATGTTCGATACACGGCGCATATTAATTTTTTCGTAGCCGTTCCCCACCCGAAGGTGAGTACGTCAACCTGACTACCACTGGTGTCAGCCGAGTGAACGGGATTTATTATATATTCCTAACTTTTTCACTACACCAACCAACAGGAGCTCCAGGATTATTTTATTAATTTTTATTTTATTTTATTTTATTTTTGATATCCCTAATGAGGATTCTTTGAATGGAGCACATCATTCTCGAGGGAGATTATGATACAGTCGTCACCTGGATACAGGAAGCTCTCAGGTCTCCTCCTTTGCATTTCCTTTTTCGGGATAATGCATTTCTACTACATGACTGCTCTATCTTTGTTATCAGGTATGTATACCAGAAGGCAAACTCGATAGTAGACTAGATTACCTCCTATGTTATCCGACGAAATCATGTGGACCTTCCCAAGAGGTAACTTGGAAGCTTTGCATGATTTCTTGTTTTTTATTTTCTAGATAATATTTATTTTATTAAAAAAAAAAAAAAAAAAAAAAGAAAAAAAAAAAAAGGAGAAGGGATACACGAAAAGATGCGGTAGTTGCCGCGCCAAGCCATGGAAGGGGCTTCGAGCCTCGAGAGCGAGGTTCCCAACCATCTCGTCGAACCTTCCCATTCCAACTTACCTAAATGTCCTTTCTTGATTTATATTTTTACGATGAGGCCATCCAACTTTGATTTAATATCCGCCGTCCAATAATTTGGAACGTCGGTGATCTGACCATTTCCTACGTGTTAACCATTTTTTATTCACTAACCTCTTATTCGAATCTACCCTTCATATACGGAAATTTCAAAATTTTGCCACGGATAGGGACCCCTCCCATAAAAGAGCCCTGCAGGATGCGTGAGGCGTGATCCTAACCCCACCATCCCCTCCCTTCCACCCTCCTTTCTCTTCTCATTTCCTCCCGTGCTTTCCACCCTTTCGTTAGCTCCAAGAACAACAAATAAGAAGCGGCGAAATATGAGTGGCCTTGCTTGATCTTCTCTCTTTTTCTCTCGGAAACGAGATCATGGGGAGCAAAGGAGGTGCATCATCGCCATCGTCGGTCGTCTGTTGCATGTGCGGCGATCACGGGCTCCGGCAAGAGCTCTTTCGATGCAAGGTCTGCCTTGTTAGGTCTCAGCACAAGTAAGATTCAAAATTCCTGCCACCGTTCCTTTTAATTATCAATGGCTATGGAGTTATATCAGAGTTATTGCTATATAAATTATGCTTAACAAGCCTTTTCCCATCAATTTGTTCAGGTTTTGCGAGTCCTCGTGTCCAACTTAATTATGTTTTATTTGTTCTATGAAACTAGCTAGAGAAACTCAGCAATCATCATAAAAAACCATAATCAACAAGCCATATTCTCTTTAATTTGGTCTTGGTTTTATAAGTTTTTGTGATTGATTAATTATTCTATGAGTTCAGAGGTATTTGTCAGCATAAGGGAAATCGCGGTCGACCATATAGCCTTATTTCCGTCAATTTGTTGTAGGTGTTAAAAAGCGTTCGATCCAAACTCATCTTGTGGTTTTATTCAGTAAATCTAGAGCTATCTCAAGGATATCGACGATCATAATCAAAATCATATCCGGCAAACCTTATTCACATCGATCTGGAACGAGATTTATGAGTAGTGTCGTCCAACTAATCATCTGTTATTAATTCTATGACCATAATGAAAAACCATAACCTCTATGTCCTATTTCCATCAAACTATCTAGGCATAGGTTTAATTACCAGTTCTTCTATACACGTTTTCTCTGTAGTTATTCTATGCATCCATGGTAAACAATCACAATCAACACCATTATGAACAAGCTAGCCCTCGCCCCATCAATTTGGTACTGGCTTTGCAGACACACCAAATATATATAGCATCATAGTTTTATATATATAAGTTGATATAACTAGATTCAATTTTTTTTTAGTATATGATCAGTATAATTAAGTTCGATTAATTAAATGGAATTAAGGGATGATTGATCAACATTTTTCATTAATTAACATATGAGTTTAGATTCAATTACATGGTTTGGCTGCTTATTGTCATGCATCAAATAATATCTGTCTACTATCAACAATCCATTATCGATCCCACCATCTCAAAAGAGAACAAGGAAAATCCAATTATTTTCATTTACAGCTATAATTGACATCGACCTCGTTAACCATATATCCTTCACCTCGAAGAGAAACATGGTAGATTTTGCAACGATATATATCATCAAATTGATAACAGTTTTCTCTAAATGATATGATATATTTTCATCGTAATTGTTTCTACCAGATACTGCAGTAATCTCTACCCAAAAGCCGAATCCTACCGAGCATGCAATTGGTGTCTAAGGGAGGAAGGAGTGAAGTCTGTCTCGAAGGAAACCACCGCAGATCATAACAGCTCAATCTCTTCAACTTCTACTAATGCCGAAAACAGCAGTGCTAGCGGTGCCTCGGGAGGAAAGCTCCATCGGGGGGCTTTTTCATCACAGCTCAACAAGCCTATCAAGAAGCAAAGACTGCTGGATCGATCAACCTCTGATGTAACTGACCGGATTCCCTCGGAAGAGCTCTCACCAAGCTCAGGAAGGGGAAAGCAGGTCTTCAGAGGAAAAGTCCGGAGGTATAAACTCTTGGAAGAGGTCTCTAGCTAGCTAGTTGTTAATCCTCCCCTTGTATGTAAGTTAAACAACTCTTCTTCCATGTTTTTTTTTTTAAAAAAAAAAAAAAAAAAACTTGAGTCCATCTGAGATGAAGTGCATGTTTTCGACTCTTCTTTTCATGAGTAGGCAAAGAGAGGAAGGTTTCCTGTAGTATTTGACCGTAGTGGTTGGGCATTTTGCCGATAAACGAGAGACCTGAACCTCTACAATGTGGTTGTAGCCTTCCAGGAAACTCCCATATCCAGCTAGCTACGTTCGTCGCAATTTTCTGGGGATGACTGTAGTAGTTGTTTACTATAGTTTTTGTTTGGTATATCAAAATTTATCGTATATGAAACTGTAGAAATCTCGTGCAATAAAGGTGGTGGCCGTGACCTGAAACTAAATTTATGTTTCACGTCTCCAAAGAGAAGCTACAGAATCTTTTCAAGGAAAAGAGAGAGAGAGAGAGAGAGAGAGAGGTGGGAATCCGATCATGTCACGTAGGATGCAACGAATGCGAGATGCTTGGTCGAATTTCTATTGTCAGATCCATGGGGCAGATTCATATACTTCTCAAGCTAAAGTCCTCTTCCACGTGTGCACGCTTAAAATACTACGCACAACATGGTTTTGGAATGAGTAATACCCATTCTACGGTGTACGCACGGGTGATGGTATATAGAATCCTTCTTCCTGTTGATTAAAAGCGATGGAGATGATGATGGTGAGGAAAGGGAGGACAATGCTGGGCCCACATGATGCATGCAAGGACGGGGAAGTTGTGGTGAATGATGTGCCCAAGTACATACATCTGATGACCGGAAAAGTGAGGGCCCACAGTTTGGTACGATGGTGTGTCACCTGTGGGGGCCAGCTTCGACCAGCCCATGTGTGCGGGGCCGGTTATGGGAAATGTTAGGTAAAGTCGTAATGAATCGGAGCCCTCCAAGCGGGTAACTGCTATGCTGTCCTGGTGGCCACTGGCCATGGAGGTGGAGGAAAGGTGGTTTGGTGGTTGCCGAAGGGATCTGAAGATTTCTGGTAGTTGGAGTTTCCCCGTTGGTTTCTGAATGACGCCAACAGGTAAGATGTCAGAGGAACCATTGACTACTTTACTCTAATCAAGTAGTCAAGGTCCAAGTGCAATAAAATATAAAATAAATCGTGAGCTCCATGCCTCCATTTGAGAAGTCTTTTGATAGTCACCTAAACCGAGAAGAGTGTTGCCTACCCAAGCCTTGCATGACATATTAGATGTCTTTTGATACTAATCTAAAAGTCAACTTGTAGGGTTTGGTTCACGGGAGTTATGTTCCTGCCATTATTTTTAAAAAGTAAATTAGTAAATTTCCATCACATTCTTGGCAAGGAGCTAGAAACTCTTTTTTTATTTTTTTTGGAGTGAAGAATTTCAAAACGAGTAGATCCCCAATCTTCGCTTAAGTGAAAATAATCGAGAGAACACTCCAATAATTTTTTAAATTTGACTGAAGATGAATTTGGTATTACCAACCAAAAAAATTCATCTCGACATGAGCATCACAACCAACTTTCTTATTCTTGCTTCCCTCATAATTTGGATTCTAAAAAACTGACACTCCACCCCTTTTTCGTTAAAGAGATGGATTTAAGCCGCAGGATGGGGTTGATTTTTGAAGTGTCGACATGGACAACTAGTAATGGCGGGAACCATTCATTCTCGTGGACAGCAGTTTCTTTTTCCAAGATCGACTCCCTAATCATCGCTTCTATGTTTATATGGGATACTTGTTATAGAATAATTTGCTCGGTTGGTAAAGCCACTTGGTTTTCGTATTGTTAATAAAAAATCGGATCATACACTCGGTTAATTTTGTTTGGGGATCCTCGAATCCTATTTCTTGGGGTAAAAACAAGAACGACTCCATTGTAAAATCTTTGGATAGAAAAGAAAATGAGAGATAATGCATGCTCCTTATCTTGCACATCCAGTGATGATCAACTACTTAGCATAATTATTTGCTATAGACTTTCACTCCATTCAAAATTTAGAATCTTCACAATAATCTTAGAAGGATAAAAGAGAGAACACCTATTATCTGGCACACCTATCAAGAAAGTTTCTATGAAAAAATAAATAAAGATACTTTATCAAAAAAGAAAATTATATATATATATATATATATATATAGCATCTTATCAACTTATCCTGCTATTTGCTGGCCATCTAATTAGACAGATAAATTAAAAAGAACTTATTGGCACAAATCTAATGACAAGAATAGATAGATGCACTATTTGTTTGGCATTTTTATTTTGCAAGAAATTCTGTTGTATGATGTAGAGATGTCAATGAGTCGAGTTCGAGTCGGAACCCAGATATCTAGATTCGGATCCGATTTTAGCTACCGGACCCGGACCCGAATACCCGACGGGTCCAATTTTAAAGTACCAGACCCGGATCCGATGGATCCCGGGTATATATCCAGACCCGAATCCGGACCCGAATGAAAGGTACCATCATGGCCCATGGGCTTGTAAAAGTGGAGGATTCTATTCTTTTTTTTTTCATCCTCTAATAGCAGGAATGGTAATGACAAATTTAAAACATAGATAAAATATAAGAAAGATTCCACTACTTGTTTTGAATTTTTTTAAAAATTTTTAGCATGACAAAATCATAGTCTAGCTACATAAGATATTCCAACAATAACCAATCTATAAAGATGTGACAAACCAAATGAGGATACAAAACTAACAACATCCAACTCCATCTGTCCATCATACAATTATTTCAAGAGAATGGCAATCATAATAGGATTACAATATTCTAAGAACCTGCTAACAAGATTATTGATAAAAACAAGATAAAGGTAACAACATCTAACCAAGGTACTGTAGCAGTGTAGCAGGGCTCGGATCAGGGGCAGCGGTAGCTGGCGGGACATGGGCAGCGATAGCCGGCGGGAGAGTGGGGATGATCAACGATGTTGGTGGCCGGTGATACTCGGATTCAAGAACGATGTCAAGCAGCGAGTGTCGGTCGTTGAGGGTCCGCGATCCACTGTCCGAGGGGAGCAGCAGCGTAGAGGGCTCGGCCGTCGGGGGGGGGGAGGCATTGGCCATCGGGGGGGGAGGCGTCGGCCATGGAGGGCTCGGCCATTGAGGGAGGCGTCGGCTGTGGGCATGGAGGTGGAGCGTCGATGTCGAGGGCCTCGAGGTTCGGTCCGCTCGTAGGCAGCGTAGAGGGCTCGAACAGTCAGCCATCGGGGGAGGGAGGCGGCGTCGGCCGTCGGGGGGGAGGCATCGACGTGGGCGTGGAGGCGGAACACCGATGTCGAGGGCCTCAAGGCTCGGTCCGCTCATAGGAGCAGCGTAGAGGGCTCGATTGCTCAAACAGTCGGCCGTCGTGGGGTAGGGCTGGAGGCGGTGTTGGCCATCGGGGGGGAGGCATCGGCCATGGGCGTGGAGGTGGAGCGCTGGAGGGGAATGGGGATCCACTGGCGGCTGGGCGGCTGGAAGGGAGAAGGGCCAAAGGGCAAGGGCACGATTTGAAGGAGGTTTTTATAGTAAAAGTTTGATTGATTTTTAATCGTTCGATTATGATCAACGTCCCACATTTATATAAATATATATAAATATATAAATATATATAATATTATTTTATTTAATCGGGTCTCGAGTATGTCGGGTCTGGATATAACATATAAGGACCCGAATCTATTTAACTATGACTAATTGGGTTCGGGTCTGGATCCGGATAAACGGGTTCAGATTGAGATCCAGATTCGGATCCGTTGGATCCAGACCTACCAGCCTCGGGTCCGGACCCGATCCGTTGACAGCTCTACTATGATGCAAGTAGTAAGTGTTAAGGTGGCAGCAGCGTTCAAACCTTTATATGGTGGTTATGATGGCTTGAACTGTATGCCACATTCATTACAATGGGCGGAGGGTTAGGATTTCGGTCTCTCTTTTTTTCTGTATCTCTTTTTTTTTTTTTTTTTTGATAAACCAAAAAGGGGGAGAGGAGTTAGACCCCGGGCATGGCCACCTCCAGACGGTCCCCCAACCCCAGCCAGGGAATGTTCGATACATGGCGCATATTAATTTTCTGTAGCCGTTCCCCACCCGAAGGTGAGTACATCAACCTGACTACCACTGATGTCAGCCGAGTGAACGGGATTTATTATATATATCCCTAACTTTTTCACTACCACCAGCCAACAGGGGCTCCAGGATTATTTTATTAATTTTTTCCTTTTTTGATTTTATTTTTGGACTATTTTTCTATTTTTTATTTTACCCCCGAACTTATTCGTCGAAATATGTCTAAACTAGAATTCGAACCCCTGCTAGCTGGTTGTGAGAAACAACCAACTGCACCACTCACCGGTGGTCTCTTTTTTTCTTTCACTCGCTTCGATCACCGGCTTTCTTGAGTTCTCGGTCAGAAGAATTTATAAAGGGTGAACGAGAGAAGAGAGAGAGAGCCATCATACGGTCAGCAAACCGGCATGGAGCTGATGCGAGGTAGAAAAGTTCTTGTATTTTGATTGAACTTACTTTATTGCCATTACATATAAATTGAATTAACCTATTTTTGTTGATAATTATAAAAAAATTGCTACGGTGCTCCACGGTCTTTTTTATTTTAATCATCTACTATTGATCTTTTTTCTAGCCATCTATTCTAAGATGGACGGCACTTGTCAACAATCACTTTTAATAAGGGTGCAAATGGATCAAGTCGGACCGGGTCATGAGTGATCCCAATCCGATTCGGTTCTTTGATAGGGTTCTAATATTAAATCCAGATCCAATTCACTAAAAAATTAGATTGGATCGGATCGAGTCGAGTCAAGTTCACTATTAGAATTTTTAATCCAACGGATCATTTGGGTTAAATCTGCTCCATAAATAATCCGATTCTAATCTAAAAAGTTTTGATCTATATATGATATGGATAAAATATAGACAACTATATTTAATTATTACCTAGTCAACTATTATTAAACATAATATTGATAACAAATAATATTATTTTTAAAATAAATTAAGATATAAAAATAATTATAACTCTATCTCCATGTTAAAAATAAGTCCATATAAGTTTTAAATTATAATTTAAAGATTCAAATAGATATCATCATAATACTATTAGTATGTTTGAGTTGGATCGGTTCGAGTTGGGTCCAAATTCAATAAATCTAGACCCGATCTGAAAAATAGAATGATCTAATTTTATGACCCAACTCAGATTCATGGATCCCTAAAAATAAATTAAATTGGATCTAAATGAGTTGGGTCAGGTTGGATCATGGATCAATAACTCATTTACCGCCTTAAAAGTTACCCTTGGTAGGGTTCGTCTGAGTGCGGTCGCCAGTGACTTGGGATGCGTGCTTTCTCTTCTTCCTCGTTTTTCCTCAGAGTTCTTCGTGGGTTTTATCGTACGGAAGTTCTAGAATGGGTGATAAGGGTGCGACCAGTGGTAAGGATGGCTCAAAAAATGTACGGCGACGTCGACGGGGAGAGGTCGTGGACTCGTGTGGTGAAGGGTCCCCTCCGAGCTCCGCTGTGGACTCATCACGAAATCTCATAAGTGGAGATTGAGCGACTCCAATCCGTCTTCTCGAAGGTCCTGTAGTTGCCGGAACCAGAGCTGGAAGACTCCCGGAGGTAGTGGGAGAAGAAGACGGTGGTCTTCCGGAGCTTGGGCCATCGTGTTGCAGCGGCGGGATTGATCAAGGAGGTTCGACTTCGGTTGAGCTTAATGTATGACTCGGAAGTCTTCCCGATGGTCGGCGATCATCTGGTCCTCCAGCTCAACAGTGAAGGGGACTATGCGAGGTTGTTGGCGAGCGGTCCCTGGTTCGTTACTGGCCAGTTGATGGCCATGGAGAGGTGGGAGCCGGACTTCCAACCCAGTCACAAGCCAATCCAGTGGATTGTCATCTGAATGCAGTTGCCAGAACTACCTCTCAAATACTGGATCCCCTTAACGATCATGGCGGTGGCGACCGAAGTCGGGAACCCTCTCTCCAGCGACAATTTCATAAATCTTCTGAGGAAGACAGGGTACACTAGGGTTCGAGTCGAATTTAAAGCCTCGTAGCCTCTCACACTTGGAGTCATGTTTCGGGGGAAAAAGAAAATTTTTTGGCAGAAGTTCCTCTATGAGAATATCCTAACTGTGTGCTTCAAATGTGGCTGAATTGGACACTCGACTGAGGGTTGTGGGGCTTCGAAAGTGTTGGTTGGGCCAACTCGCACCCTCGTGGTTCGTCCGGATGTAGGGTCTGGGCCCACGGGGATGTGGGTGCCACCAGTAAGGCGGGTCTGGTGCCACGTCAACGTCCCTTTGTTGGTGCTAAGGTACTCGTCTTCAGCGAGCCGACTCGAGACTTAGTACCCTGGGTAGCTCTTGCGGGGGTCGGTGGAGGGGTCGACTTGAGTGCCCGGTCATTGCGCTGCTGGTTTAAGAGAGATAAACCGGCCTCTTATAATAGGGACATTCCTTTTGTAAGAATGGTTAGGTGCATCGATCCAACAACTGGTATCAGAGCCGAGGTCTCGGCTTCGAGTCTCTGCAGGGGGAAAAACTCTCGATCGTTTCGCTGGGAGGGGATTGTTGGCTGGGCCAGCTCACACCCTCGTGGTTCGTCCAGATGTAGGGTCTGGGCCCACGGGAATGTGGGTGCCACCGGTAAGGCGGGTTTGGTGACACGTCAACGTCCCTTGGTTGGTGCTGAGGTGCTCGTCTCCAGCGAGCCGACTCGAGGTTTAGTACCCTGGGTAGCTCTTGCGGGGGTCGGCGGAAGGGTCGACTCGAGTGCCTGGTCGCTGCACTGCTGGTTTAAGAGAGATAAACCGACCTCTTATAATAGGAACGTTCCTTTTGTAAGAATGGTTAGGGGCATCGATCCAACAAGAAGGGATGGCCGGAGATAGTTCAATGGGGCTTCCACTTCAACCAGACAACTTGGTGATCGAAGGCCAGCTAGGGGAAGCTGTTCCGGAGGGGGTGGGGGGGAATAACAGAACGACTAACAACCGTCTGATCTTTGGGCCGTGGATGGTGACATCTCGGGTGCGGCAGCCTTGGTCGGATGCTGTTACTGGGAAAATTCGTAGGGACCTGGGAAAGACCAAGGTACCACCTTCTTCTTTGGACCCTCCTTCCTCTTCCCCCCCCCCGATCATCGCCTACACCACCTTCCTCTTCCCCCAGTTCCCCCCACATCCTGAGGCATGGAAAAAACCAGCCAAGGTAGCCAAACATCGATCCTCGGAGAATTCCAAAACTCTGTTTCAGGTCAGCTCTGGCTCTGTGGCTTCTAAAGGAGTGCTTGAACCATTGGATTCTTGCATGGAATTGGTTTTGCTGAAAGAGGCTAGATCAAGGGACCGCTAGATGGTTGAATATGGCTCGGTCTCACTCAAGAGGAGTAGAAGCACTCCTAGCTCTTCTTCCCAGTCTCCTCAAGCTACTGCTTCACCTAAATCGATCCAGGCATCTTCCAAATAGGTTAGTTCCCCTGTTCCTCCTGTGGTGAATGCTAAGGGAGACATTAAAACCTCCCAAGATGGGCTGCCTATGCTCTTGGTTAGTCCCTTGTCTTCTTCTCTGCTAGAGGGTTATGGGAGCCCTGGAGAGGAAAGTAGGGAGAGTGTGAGGATTAGGGGGTTGCTTGTTCCTACAGGGGATGTGCGGGATGAGGGTTGTCATAAGGAGTCAAGGGGGCCTCAGGGAAAACAAAGGGTGGGGAATCTAGAATTCCGGGGTGCTCGATGGCGGGCTTGGGATCGGGGAGCTCTTCGGGGTCTAAGGGTGGCCCTGCTCCCCCTGTTGGTGGGGGTTCTTCTAGCTGCCCTGGGAGGGATGGGGGGACTGGGAGTGCTGCTGGGTGTATTGGGGTTCATTCAGATACTACTGTCTTGGGAGGTTCCTCCCTTGGCTTTCCCCTGGCCCTTCGATGGCAAGAGAACCTTCATCGCAGGGCTTCCTGCCACCTGCTATAGCTGCCTTATCCAAGGAGACTCCTCTAGAGATCACAGGTCATGATGCAGCAGTTAAGAAAATCCAACAGGCATTGCTTGTAGTGGGTCAGAATGCTTTTGCCTCAATGGTGGTTGAAGAAACAGAGGGTGGAGAGGGACAAAGTCCTGCTTTATCCTAATCTAGTATTATGAAAACCCTGGTTTGGAATGTCAGGGGGGCAAGAAAGCCTTCCTTTTTATTGACTTATTTTCGCTTTCATCATTTACATAATCTTGCTATTGCTGTTCTCTTGAAAACTTGTTTGTCTGGTTTGGGTCTCGACCGTATCCGACACCGTTTTCCTCGGGACTGGAACTTCTATTCAATTCAGTCACAAGGACGGTCCGGAGGCATCATTGTCACCTAGGATAAGGAAGCGGCCAGAATTGATGTGCTCCATCGCTTATCCCAGTTGGTGGCAATTGTGGTTTTTGAACCCAACAGACCGACTTGGCTTCTGTGTGGAATCTATGCCAGCACCTCTTATAGGGAGCATCGAGTGGGTGGGAGGAGGCCTCGATCCTAGCTGACCTGGGTCTTCCCACTATCATTGCGGGTGACTTCAATTGTATTGATCGGGCATAAGAGAAAAGAGGTGGTTGCCCTTTTGTGGATGATGTAGCTTCTAGAGAATTTTTCGATTTTATCCAGAACAATGGACTAGTGGATATGGGATTCCTGGGCCCCCGCTTTACTTGGTGCAATAATCGATCTGGCAATGCCAGGGTGTGGGAAAGAATCGACAGATTCTTTGCCACCTCCTCGTGACTCGAAATTTTTTTGAAGTTCTCTGTGCAACATCTCAACCGCATTTCTTCTGACCACTGCCCGCTTCTGCTATCCACTGACACGGTGCAGAGGCACCTCACTCCCTTCATATTTGAAAAATTCTGGCTGTCATATCACAAAGCTAGGGACATTGTCAGGGAAGTCTGGAGGATGCCTATCAGGGGTGACGCTGCTTACCGTATCTCCAGGAGACTGGAGCTTCTCAGGTGGTGGCTGCTCAAATGGAATAGGGTTGAGGTGGGGAACATCTTTGGAAATTAGAAGAAGCGGAGAACTCGATAACGGTTCTTCAGGATAAGGAAGACAAGGAAGGGGGATTAATTGAGGAGGACATAGACACTCTCCACTCTCAGCTGTCATTGCATCACTCCCTTTTGCACAATCAGGAAGTTCTTTGGAGACAGAAATCGCGAGTCTATTGGCTTCAGGAGGGGGATAAAAATACGAGCTTCTTTCACCAAGCCACCATCATTCGCAAACACCGAAACAGAATTAAAGCCTTGCGCTCCAATGATGGATGGTTCCTGGAGGATGATGAAGCTATTCAGAGAAAGATGTTCGAATTTTTCTCCTCCAGATGGTCGGTCTCTTCCAGATCCCATCTTTCGATTCCATCTACCTCACCTATGGTTGCAGTCTCCTCTATCCAGAACTCTGTGCTCATTTCTTCGGTTTCTGAGGATGAGGTGCACTCTGCCCTATGGTCGATCGGGGAGGACAAAGCGCCTGGTCCAGATGGCTTTCCTTCTTTCTCCTTCAGAAAATGCTTGGATATCATTCGGCCTGAGCTTGTTGCTGCTATTCAATTATTTTTTATTTCAGGACGGATGCCAGCTACCTGAAAGCAAACTTATATTACTCTTATTCCTAAACGTCTTAATGCCCATGATCCCAGCCACTTCCGACCAATCAGTCTGTGCAATATTGTATACAAATTGTGTGCCAAAGTTATGGTCAGCAAAATGGCGCCCCTTCTACCGCAGCTGATTAGCCTCGAGCAGGGAGTGTTTGTTACTGGTCGGAGTATTTTGGACAATGTTCTTATTGCTCAGGAATTCATGTCTGATTTCCGACGAGTTCCTATCCGTCATAGCTTGATGGCTATCAAGCTCAACATGGAGAGGGCTTATGACTGTGTTGACTAGGACTTCCTGCGGATTGCCCTTCAGGACTTTGGCTTTCATCCACTATGGATCTCCAGAATTCTGGCATGTATTCACAGACCTTCATTTCCCCTCCTGGTGAATGGTTCTCCCACTGAATTTGTTGCCCAGATATGGTGCCCAAGAGAGGGGGTGAATTGGGTATTTAAAAAATTAAAGCAATATATGTGCTGTCAAGTTTTAAGGTGAAGAGTGATAGTGCTCAAATAATTGTGCAACGGAAGCAATGAAATAAATCAACAATTAAAGAGCAAAAAGAAGAGCAATGCAAACACACAAGAAGTATAGTGGTTCGGTGCACCTAGCACCTACATCTACTCCCCAAGCTCCACTTGGGAATTTCACTATAATCTTTAGATTACAGCCGACTTGTTTTACCAGGCTCACAAGTCAAAACCTTACACACTTGTTTTGGCTTCGGGCTTACAAGCAACCCTAGTTGGTTTTATCAATTGGCTCACCAACAAACCTCACTCACTTGTTTTGGCTTCGGGCTTACAAGCAACCCTAGTTGGTTTTATCAATTGGCTCACCAACAAACCTCACACTAGTTTCAAATTCCCTTGAAACTAGCCAAAGACAAAAGAATATGAATACAATTAATAAAACTAAACAAACTCCTTTTGAGCAATAAGAAATTCGTTGAAGCTCTTGATGGAGACTCTTCAAGCCTTTTCCCTTGGAATCTTTGGACCTCACTAAATGCCAAATCCTTGAAAGTTGGATTCCTCAAAGATGGAAAGCTTTTGGCAAAGGAATCTCTTGGTTTTCTCACTCTTTTGACTTGGAATTGATTGAAGGCTTTGTACTTTCACTCTAAGCTTTTTCACTTTGTCTCATTGTCTTTTTTGAAGTTTGGTGGAGGTTAAATACCTCATTCATGCTGAAACAACTCCATAAGACCGTTAGAATCAAAAATATGGCTGTTTATGGCCGTTAGAAATCAAATCAAAAGTTCAGAAAAACTAGTCGTTATGCCATGAGTCGACCTCATGAGTCGACCTCTGGATCAAGTGTCGACCTCATGAGTCGACCTCCAGTTTGTTTTAGGCAAAAATCCAGAAAATCATAGTTCTGCCCATTTTGAATTCTCAGGCTATGAGTCGACCTCTGGACAGGTGTTGACCTCTGGTGGTCGACCTCTGGAGCGTGCCACTGAGATTTTGCCGTGCCGGCCATGCTGAACTTTTCTTCTCTTCATGAGTCGACCTCTGGTGGTCGACCTTTGACAAGGTGTCAACCTCTGGTGGTCGATCTCTGATCTGAAATTTTCTGAAACTCTTTGAGATGTGCGTGCCATGCTTGAGTTTCTCTAAGCCTTTGTTTCTTTTGATAATTATTTCTTAACAGGAAGGTCCAATATGAGAAATTTGATCTTGTCCAAGGTAGAAGAGCTCTTTTCCAAATCAGGCAAACTTAGTTTCATCATTGTATTCTTGATACTCTTTTTGAATAACCTAAGTCCTGAAACTTTATCTTGAGATGAAACATTAGTCCAAACATATACTCAACCTTTTGTTAATCATCAAAACTAAGGAGCCAAAGTCAACAATCTCCCCCTTTTTGATGATGACAAAATCTTGAGTATATATGCAATTAAGTCCAAAAGCAAAAAATATAGCAATGATAAAAAAAATTTTCAAAGAATCCTTACATGCATGAGTATATATAAAAATTTTACTTTTCATCTACTTTTTGTGAAACCATTTTCAAGAGTCAAAAAGATTTTACTTTTCATTTACTTCTTTCTTTTTGTGAAAACATTCTCATGAGTCAAAAAGATAAGAAACATACAAGCTTTACTCATAAGAATCATATATACTTTACTACATAAGAAGGAGTATAAGAATCATATATACTTTACTCTACTCCCCCTTTTTGTCAAGAATCAAAAAGTCCATTTTTGTAGTGAAAGATATATTAAAGAAACTTATGAAATATTTGGTTGCATAAAATACATGCTCCCCCTCAATTTGTGCATTCAATAAAAAAAATATTCTATCTTGAGGGTTTAAAAAGATAAATGCTAAGAGCTGGTATCAGACAGTAAAATATCACAATATTGATAAAAACAAATGTATTCAGTTACAAAATTGCTTACATAGTAAGCACAAAACACTGATACAACAGATCATACAAAGCAAACTAAGTACAACAAGTAAATCTATGAGGCTACTCCTCATCAGAAGGTATATCAAAAGAGACAGGAGCCAAGATCCTAGATGAGGATTTTGGAGTCCTATGAGAGTGACTCCGAGTCCTCAGAGAGGGACCAGACCTAGGGGTAGTCCTACGAGATCTATAGGTCCGAGGAAAGGGCTCCATAGGTGTCCCGACTGAAGCAGTAGCAGAAGGAGTAGATGGATCAGTGTGTTGAGTAGACTGAGCTGGGGTCTGCCTGCTGACTAGCTCATAAGCTGTGGGATCATCAATATCTGTCTCCGTATGCTCATCTATATCATCCGGAATCCCAGTAATAGTCTCAAATAGTGACTCTGTAGGCTCAGTATCTACTGGCACATCTGTGGCTGGAGGATCTGTACTCGGAAGATCTGTAGCTGGAGGATCAGTAGCAGGGGGTATCTCTGGAATCGGATCTGCAGGTGGAATATCAGAACTACCTGCTCCAGGCTGATCTCCATCACTGTCACTGTATCCACTGGAGTCATCATCATCATCATCATCATCATCATCATCATCATCATGTGGAGGAGATACTGTCGGATCTGCAGTCCCTGATAGCAGTGCTAATCTCAGTAAGCTGAGGATCTGTCGGAATCCTGTGTCCATACTAGCTGAGAGAGCACCAATGCGCATATCTGTGTGTATCCGCAGATCATGTAACTCCTGTCGTACACCAGTGATCTCTGTCCGGACCTCTGTAATGTGATCAGTCACTCTCTGCTCAAAGTCCGATATCCTCACTGTAGTCCTCCGTGGTGTAGCAGTAGTAGTAGTAGGTGCTGGAGCTGATGAGGGTGGTGGCGTGAATGGCTCAGGCTCCGCAGTCTCTGACTCTGGTGCTGGGCGAGGAGGTGTAGCATGATCAGTAGGCTCTGAAGGCCCTGCCTCAGCAGCTCGGATCTCATCCTCCTCATCTGGCTCCTGGCCAAACTCTCGTCGTACCCAGCGGTCACTAATCAGTCGAAATCCCATCCTATGTAGGGATTTCTCTCCATAAGTATCAGTGTGCTGCAGCTGACTGAAGGGTATCCCGTCAAATGAAACATCATGCTCTCTGAATATCTGAGTCAGTCCCATGCCATATGGCTGAACAAGTCTCCTGTGAGATGCTGCCTCACCCATCTACTGAAGCATGATCCTGGGAAGGTTGATGGGAGTCCGCTGTCTCAGGGACACCATCAACACCAGCTCACGCTCAGTGATAAAATTGAATCTCCCGCTCTTCGGAATCAAGATACGGGCGATGATGTGATGCATCACTCTCATCTCCAGTGAAAGCTGGTTAGCGGCTACTGTGGAAATGCCGCTAACATCCTCACGCTCTAGGATACATCTGAAGGCGTGCTCTCTATCGCTGATCGAAGTGGCAGCAGTGCCATGAAGTGGAATCCTCCAAACATGACTGATGACCTCCGGTGTCACTGGAATCTCGATCCCACGTACTGTAGCATACCATCAAACGCCATCAGTGGCCATGGATCCATAAAACTCCCTGATGAGGTCTGGATAGAATCTCTCAGACATCGTACAGAAATGAACCAGACCTGCATCTCTCAGTACATCTCCAATAAAGAAGTGATGCTGATCCCAGAATGGTATATCCACACGCCTCCCACTAGCAATGCTCTTCCGAACTAAGTTGGCTGGCACTGGTGCAGGTGGCTCTGGGGTCGGCTCACGCTCATGTCTGACCTTTCTTCGTCGCTCAGTACTACCCTGGCCTTGTTCCAATCTCCTTTTCCTTACTGCCAAGTGCTTTCTCGGACCCATATGAAAGGAGGGGTAACTTAGGGTGAAGTGCAATGAAGCAAGGCTAAGAGGAAAGGAGAGGGAAAGAGAGGTTCACGGATTGAGAAAAAGATGAGAAGGTGAAATGGTGAGATAGGGTTTGTGAGAATGGAGAAAATCGAGAGTAAATGAAGAAAAAGTAAGAAACGGAGGAAAGAAATAAGTGATTTCAATTGAAAAACAACCGAGATTTGAGGGTAGATTGATGCAAAGGCTTTCGGTTGTCCAAAACCAAGAACTCGGTCAAAAAGAGGGTTGATTCCAAGGAAAGCAAGAGGAGAGGAGAGGATTACCCAAAATGATGAGGGAGAAGGGTGGAAATCCAATGTTTAGGGGTTTAGGGAAGTTGGAGGGGGACCACACGAAGGAGAAATGAAAAAAGAATGATGAAAAATGGCTTGCGGACGGGTTTTAAAAAGGCAGATTTCCGTTCAAGTGTCGACCTCTGAAAATTTTCAGGGGTCGACCTCAAGTGTCGACCTCCAAAACATAGGTGTCGACCTCAAGTGTCGACCTCCGAAAATTAAAGTGTCGACCTCCAACAATAAATTATCTAAAATAAAATTCTGTAAAATTTAAAGAGTTGATAAAATTTAGAAACATAATCTTTAAACACATTTGAGAATTTATAAATCATTTTTGAGGAATTTTGATGAAGATTGAAGAGTTTCAAGCAAAAGGATCAATGACTCCCAGTTCTCTTCTGATCATACAAAATCTATCTTCATTCAATGGTTTTGTGAATATATCAGCCAATTGATAATCAGTACAAATGAATTCTAACAACACATTAGAGTTTTGAACGTGATCTCTTATGAAGTGATGTCTTATTTCAATATGTTTGCTTCTTGAATGTTGTACAGGATTTTTCGTTAAATTGATTGCACTAGTATTATCACATCTTATGGGTGTCTTAGTTAGTTTGATGCCAAAGTCCTCGAGTTGTTGTTTGATCCATAGAATCTGAGCACAACAGCTTCCAGCTGCTATATATTCGGCTTCCGTCGTAGATAGAGCAACCGAATTCTGTTTCTTACTGCTCCATGAAATCAAATTAACTCCTAGGAATTGACAAGTTCCACTAATACTTTTTCGATCAAGTTTACACCCAGCAAAATCAGCATCAGAATATGCAATTAATTCATATGATGACTCTCTAGAGTACCAAAGACCAATTTCGATAGACCCAGATAAGTATCTAAATATACGTTTTACAGCTAAGAGATGTGATTCTTTAGGAGCAGACTGAAAACGTGCACACATACAAACACTAAACATTATATCTGGTCTACTGGCAGTTAGATATAACAATGAACCAATCATGCCTCTATATAATTTTTGGTCTACTGATTTACCACATTCATCTTTGTCTAATTTACATGAAGAGCTCATAGGGGTACCTATTGGTTTGGTAGTCTCCATCCCAAACTTTTTCAATATCCCCCTTGTGTACTTGGCTTGGTTGATGGAGATCCCCTCTTTGGTTTGCTTAATTTGGAGTCCGAGGAAGAAGTTGAGTTCTCCCATCATGCTCATCTCGAACTCACTCTACATTAACTTAGCAAATTCTTGACAAAGACATTCGTTAGTAGCACCAAAAATAATATCATCTACATATATTTGTACTACTAAGAGATCATCATTTTTCTTTTTCAAAAACAATGTATTATCTACATTACCTCTAGAGAAATCATTTTTCATCAAAAATGAACTTAATCTATCATACCAAGCTCTAGGAGCTTGTTTTAAACCATACAATGCTTTATGCAATTTAAAGACATGATTAGGAAATTCATGATTTTCAAAACCAGGAGGTTGTTCAACATAAACCTCCTCTTTAATAAATCCATTTAAAAAGGCACTCTTTACATCCATTTGAAATAACTTGAAATCCATAAAACAAGCAAAAGCAAGTAAAAGTCTAATTGCTTCTAGCCTAGCAACAGGAGCAAAGGTTTCATCAAAGTCGATCCCTTCTTCCTGGTTGTAGCCTTTAGCAACAAGTCTAGCTTTGTTCCTAGTTACAATACCATGTTCATCAAGTTTATTTCTAAAAACCCATTTTGTGCCAATTACAGAAACATTAAAGGGTCTTTCAGTTAAAGTCCAAACATTATTTCTTTTAAATTGATTTAGTTCATCTTGCATAGCATTAATCCAGTTACAATCTTTTTCAGCTTCTTCTATTGACTTAGGCTCTATCTGAGATACAAAAGCTAAATAATCACAAACATTTCTAATAGAAGAGCGTGTACTTACCCCCTTTGATGGATCACCAATTATTAGCTCTTTAGGGTGTCCGTGTGCATACCTCCATTCTTTAGGTAAAGGTTTTGGTGAAGTTGCATTGATCTCTTGAGTTTGATCTTGGTTCTCTTGATCATCATCTCCTTTGGGCTCATCTTCATTGATTGTCAATTGTTCAAGCTTCTTTATACCTGTTTCAACATCAATAGAATCTTCTTTTCTAGAAGATTTTTCGTTAGATTCATCAAACACTACATGAATTGATTCTTCAACCAGAAGAGTTCTTCTGTTGAAGACCCTGTATGCCTTGCTAGAAGTAGAGTATCCTAAGAAGATACTCTCATCTGACTTGGCATCAAATTTACTGATATTATCTTTGCCATTGTTTAATATGAAACAGCGGCAACCAAATACACAAAAATACTTGAGATTAGGTTTTCGATTTTTCCAAAGCTCATATGGTGTTTTCTTCAAAATAGGTCGAATTAAAACACGATTTAAAATGTAACAGGAAGTATTAATGGCTTCTGCCCAAAAATATCTAGGTAAATCGTTTTCGCAAAGCATTGTGCGTGCCATTTCTTCAAGTGTCCTGTTCTTTCTTTCTACCACCCCATTTTGTTAAGGTGTCCTAGGTGCAGAAAAATTATGACTAATACCATTTTCATTACAAAAAGCTTCAAAATCATGATTGTCAAATTCAGTTCCATGATCACTACACAAAGAAACAATAGTGAGATCTTTTTCGTTTGAAACCCTTTTATGAAATTTAACAAAAGCTGAAAATGTTTCATCTTTATGAGCTAAAAACATTATCCAAGTAAATCGTGAGTAATCATCTACAATTACTAGCCCATATTTTTTACCTCCCAAGCTAGTTGTTCTGGTTGGTCCAAAGAGGTCCATATGCAATAATTCAAGGGGTCTAGTAGTAGATACTACTCCTTTAGGTTTGAAAGTAGATTTAGTTTGTTTTCCAAATTGACATGCAGCACAAATCTTATCTTTTTCAAATATGAGTTTTGGCAATTCTTTTACAAGATTCTTTTTGCTTAATTTTGAAATCAACTGCATACTGGCATGCCCTAGCCTACGATGCCAAAGCCAACTAGTTTCACTTGCCTTGGCTTCCTTAGCCACTAGGCATTGACCACTTTCCATGGCTAGATCATCAAGATCAACCATGTAAATGTTTCCATGCCTAAGACCAGTGAACTTGATGCCATCGACATCTAGACTAGATACCATGCACAAAGATGGTTCAAAAATTACTTTAAAACCCTTATCACAAAACTGACTAATGCTAAAAAGATTATGCTTCAAGCCATCAACAAATAATACATTATCTACATAAGCATTAGGGGTGATATGGATTTTACCAATTCCGACGATTTTGCCTTTTCCATTATCACCAAAAGTAACGTTTCCACCATCAATAGCTGCTAGTGATGAGAATTGCTTCACATCCCCAGTCATGTGCCTTGAGCAACCACTATCCAGATACCACATTCTTCTTTTATTTTTGGTTGCAAGGCACACCTGCAAAAATTGATCAAGTTGAAACTTTAGGTACCCAAGTCATCTTGGGTCCTTTAGGGTTAGTCAAATTGGTTCCTTTTGGAACCCAAATCTTTTTAAAGGTATTTAATTTTCTTCTATTACAAACATATGATTTATGTCCTAATTTACCACATGCATAGTAGGTAATATTAGAAGATGCAGGTATGAAAAAGTTTTTGTAAAGTTTTTGTTGATTGTGTGGCTTAAATCCAAGTCCAGCTTTGTTAAACACTGCATGCTGACTATTTAAAAGCATATTCAGTTTTTCTGAACTAAAAATAAACTTTTCTACAAAAGGTTTTACTTTTTCTAACTCTTCCTTGTAATTCTTGTTTTGAAGCAATAGTTCTTTATTTTGGTTTTCAATGTTTTCATTAGTTTTAAGACTTCTATTATTTTTCAAAGAATCATTTTCTTTTAAAAGATTATCCTTATCATTTGTCAAGTCCTTTACATGTTCAGTTAATTTCTTGTTTTCTTGAATTAAATTTTCAATTTCAGTTGAAAACTTTTCTGAATTTTTGGTAAGCTCAAAATTTAGCTTTCTTAATTTCTTATTTTTCAGTTTTAATTTTTCATATTCCATAACTAAGTCATCAAAAGCATCATGCAATTCATTGAAAGTAAATTCAGTTTCAGGTTCAGAATTTACCTTATTATCTTCATTGGCCATGAAACATAAGTTGGCGACTACCTGCTGCTCTTCATCACTGCTAGAGTCCTCACTCTCACTCCAGGTAGCCATCATGGCTTTCTTTCTCAACATCCTTCGACTCTTTTTAAGCAAAGGGCAATCCGTTTTGTAATGTCCAGGCTTCTTGCACTCGAAGCAGATGGGTGGATCCCTTTCTTTCTCTTTCTCTTTTTCCTTATTGTGATCAACTTTTTGTGGCCTTTTCTTGTAGAAGCCCTTTCTTCTTTCTCATGAATCTTTTGAATTTTCTTGTAATGAGGGCTGTCTCATCATCATCAGCTTCTTCTTCTGATTCATCACTTGACTCTTCTTTTGTAGTGGACTTGAAGGCTATGGCTTTCTTTTTCTTGTCATTGTCCACTGTCTTCTGCTTTAGTGAAAGCTCGTAGGTCATCAGTGATCCAAGAAGCTGCTCGAGAGGTAGAGTATTGACATCCTTGGCTTCTTCTATAGCTGTTACTTTCGCATCCCATGAAGCCGGAAAAGACCTGAGAAGTTTGTTAACCAGTTCACCATTAGATATAATTTTTCCCAAACTCCTCATACCATTTACTATATTGGTAAATCTAGTATACATTTCACTTATACTTTCAGTTGGTTCCATCCTGAACATCTCATACGTATGAATGAGCATGTTCACCTTTGTGGTCTTCACTTGGTGTGTACCCTCATGGGTAACCTCAAGTGTATCCCAAATTTCTTTGGCGGAAATACAATTTGATATTCTGTTGAATTCACTAGGGTCAAGTGCACAGAATAGCAAATTCATCGCCTTAGCATTTAACTCAGCTTGTTTGATGTCATTGTCATCCCATTCTTCTTCAGATTTTGGGGTGATAATGCCATTAACCAAGTGAGTGGGCTGATGAGGCCCTTTAGTAATTATTCTCCATATATGATAATCTACAGCTTGTAAATAAATACGCATACGAGTTTTCCAGTATGTGTAGTTTGTGCCATTAAAGAAAGGAGGGCGATTTGATGCTTGTCCTTCAACTACACCCATTCCAATTGGGGCGGCCATGATCTTTAACTCAAGATCGTTGGACCTACAAGAGAGTACCGGTGCTCTGATACCACTTGTTGCCCAGATATGGTGCCCAAGAGGGGGGGTGAATTGGGTATTTAAAAAATTAAAGCAATATATGTGCTGTCAAGTTTTAAGGTGAAGAGTGATAGTGCTCAAATAATTGTGCAACGGAAGCAATGAAATAAATCAACAATTAAAGAGCAAAAAGAAGAGAAATGCAAACACACAAGAAGTATAGTGGTTCGGTGCACCTAGCACCTACATCCACTCCCCAAGCTCCACTTGGGAATTTCCACTATAATCTTTAGATTACAGCCGACTTGTTTTACCAGGCTCACAAGTCAAAACCTTACACACTTGTTTTGGCTTCGGGCTTACAAGCAACCCTAGTTGGCTTTATCAATTGGCTCACCAACAAACCTCACTCACTTGTTTTGGCTTCGGGCTTACAAGCAACCCTAGTTGGCTTTATCAATTGGCTCACCAACAAACCTCACACTAGTTTCAAATTCCCTTGAAACTAGCCAAAGACAAAAGAATATGAATACAATTAATAAAACTAAACAAACTCCTTTTGAGCAATAAGAAATTCGTTGAAGCTCTTGATGGAGACTCTTCAAGCCTTTTCTCTTGGAATCTTTGGACCTCACTAAATGCCAAATCCTTGAAAGTTGGATTCCTCAAAGATGGAAAGCTTTTGGCAAAGGAATCTCTTGGTTTTCTCACTCTTTTGGCTTGGAATTGATTGAAGGCTTTGTACTTTCACTCTAAGCTTTTTCACTTTGTCTCCTTGTCTTTTTTGAAGTTTGGTGGAGGTTAAATACCTCATTCATGCTGAAACAACTCCATAAGACCGTTAGAATCAAAATATGGCCGTTTATGACCGTTAGAAATCAAATCAAAAGTTCAGAAAAACTAGCCGTTATGCCATGAGTCGACCTCATGAGTCGACCTCTGGATCAAGTGTCGACCTCATGAGTCGACCTCCAGTTTGTTTTCGTGCCACTGAGATTTTGCCGTGCCGGCCATGCTGAACTTTTCTTCTCTTCATGAGTCGACCTCTGGTGGTCGACCTTTGACAAGGTGTCGACCTCTGGTGGTCGACCTCTGATCTGAAATTTTCTGAAACTCTTTGAGATGTGCGTGCCATGCTTGAGTTTCTCTAAGCCTTTGTTTCTTTTGATAATTATTTCTTAACAGGAAGGTCCAATATGAGAAATTTGATCTTGTCCAAGGTAGAAGAGCTCTTTTCCAAATCAGGCAAACTTAGTTTCATCATTGTATTCTTGATACTCTTTTTGAATAACCTAAGTCCTGAAACTTTATCTTGAGATGAAACATTAGTCCAAACATATACTCAACCTTTTGTTAATCATCAAAACTAAGGAGCCAAAGTCAACAGAATTATTTCACTAAGCTGTCAGTCTTCGATAAGGTTGTCCCCTCTCTCCCTTTCTTTCCATTATTTGTGCTGACCACCTGTATAGAACGTTGAGAGCAGCGATGCAAGACTCGATTATCCAGCCTTATATCCCCGCTCCTGGAGCTTCACCAATCTCGCATCTTCTGTTTGCTGATGATTGTTTGCTCCTTGGACGGGCTTCGATAGCCGCTGCACGGGGCTTTTGGTGAGTGGTCCAAGACTACTGTATAATATCAGAGAGTAAACATGCAAAAATCAGGAATCTATTTCAGCCCTAGGATGCTTGCTCCCTTACGGAGCACTATTATGGATATTCTTGGGATTACCCATCGGCAGGGTCCTCTCCGATACCTTGGAGTCACTATTACTGGATCTAGACTGACTATGCATGAATCTGCTCCAATGATCCAGGCTATTCTGGAAAGGATTGAGGGCTGGCAAGCCAGGCTTTTGTCTATGATGGGGAGGGTTACCCTGATTTGCTCAGTCCTTGTTTCACTCCCTATTTATCTCCTATCTAATGCAATGATCCCTAAGGCAGCCATTCCTAAACTTGAGGATAAAAAAGATTTCAATAAATTTGGAATAAAAAAGATTTCAATAAATTTGGTGAGAAGTGGCAGGACTTATCATGCGGTCTATCAGCTATATTTTTTAATAACGATGCTAACTACTGCATGGGCTTAGGCATGCTCCCTTAATTACGAAGATATGGTGATGATTAAGGATCATGATACGTAATGTGATCTTTTGGCCACATGATCGGGGGCATGGAAGTGAGCATCAATCATGTTAGCCTTTGAAAAATCAAAATAAAAATATTGTCATTGGATCTGCTCGTCACAATACTTAGAGACAGGAGTCAATTCGAATGCTTCTATTTGGAGCCGAGAAATGGTTAGCTATGAGATACTTGATTAGATTGCCCTAGCCAAAGGTGAGATGCTCCAATAGCCTTCGGAATGTCTGACAAGGAGGCATCGGTTGCTGCTTAGGCTCGATTAAATAGGGACGATCGATGGGCAATGCTCGACCAGGTCTGGTTAGTTGGAATGTCTTTTTTTTCTAGTGAGTGAATGGACGAACAAAGGAGCCACCTATGCACAGAGTATACAATCGAGCCATGTCAGGAAATATTGGGACGAAGAGAGAACCATTAGTTGACCAAGGATTAGATCCAGTGAATGGTCGGTGAGTGCATGCTAATTACCTTTGGAGAGTCAGTGATGGAGAAGCACCAATTACCAACGAGACTTGCTCGAATGAGGGTACTCGACGATGGGCACTCAGCTGAATCCGATCGGCTAAAAAAGGCACTAACTTCTCTGATTAGAGATCGGTTGGATAGTAAAGTCGATCATATATTGACCATATTGATTTATCGGTTGGATAGTAAGGTCGGCTAAAAAAGGCACTAACTTCTGGGATCCTGGTTTGTATGCTAGCTTCAACATTACAATGTTTCAAGCTAGTGGTTATGTCCGCTGTTATTCATTAAACTTGGCTCTATTCAGTCATTGATTATCTTTGCAAAACTGGTTCTTTACCAGATCTTCCATTATCAATGCACTGGTCATCTTTCCTGTTTATGCTACTCTTCATTGTTATCTCTTTGCTTGGATTGTTGTTTTCTCTGTTGTAATATTACGCTAGTTATCTTCACTAAATACAACTGGATGTTCAACTTTCTTTTTAGTTATACTCTTCATGGATGATGTTCACTATTATTTCTTACTTTTGGATATTATTTTTTATACTTCAACCTTATACTGCTTATCTATTTTACAGACAACTGGAGACTCAAGATTCTTTTGGACCGTACATTACATCGTTTATATATATACTACACTTGAAACTTCTCAATTTGGGCTATTGGTTCATGTGATCCAACTATTCGTTGGTCATCTATATAGCACACCGGTCATCTACAATATATACAAATGATGTTCGATATAAGCTGCTCGAGGATGAGTACGTTAATCTAACATCACTAAGATGCCGGTCAGTAGAACGAGGACAAAAAGAAGAGATCCTGACCTCTCACTCAAACCAATGATCATGGATCTCAGGATAAATCCTGGATTTAATCGAACCACCGTAAGGATCCTTTCTCGAACCAGTGACCGATTGATAGTGAGGTAAAATTTCTACCAACCGGACTATCACCTTAGCAGTCTCTTCATAATACTTTTAGCCTTCATTGTTTACACCTTTTTGTACTTACCATGCTATTGACGATGTTATATATTTCTCATTTCTACCCTGCTGTTTAGTTTGCCAACCGTGGCAGTTTGTAATATATACACTTATAGAGACTATGCTATTTTGTTAATGAATATTTTTTTGCTTTACCCAAAAATAAATCTATTAAATGAAGTTTTAATTAAAATAGGCAAGGGAAAAAAAAAAAAAGTTGGTGCGGACCGAGGCTTGTCCCAATGGTCGCACCATTCAATCCGAAGGCGGTGCCTCTCTCTTTTTTTAACAAGTGTAACTTATGCGGAGTTCCAGTTTTCTCTAGTTTGCACTTATAAAGCCCACTTATTTTTGAGCTAAGTGGACTGAAATCGATAGCCTTTATCGTTTTCAGAACGAATTCAGAAAAAAAAAAAAAAAAAAGAGAACACATAAAATAAGGGACGGAGCCCCTGTTTATTCGACCACCGTGATCATTGGAAGGATGGTCGTGGAGAGGTGGGAGATAGCGAGCAAGAGTCATGGAGAGAAGGGGAACTCGATCTATCGAGTTTTCGTTCCCCGTACGGCACCGAAAAAACTTATTTTTCTCTTTAAAACCCTACCCCTTCGTCAAGCTTTTTCTTTGAATCTCCTCCCTCTTCTCCGGTGGACGGACGTTCCTGGACCGTCGCCGGTAAGTCTTCTTCGCCCTACGTTTTAATTCAAGATAACTCATAGGATTGAGAGGGGGTTGAGAGGTCTTCTTTTCGGTTCTGATTCTTCTGTCATGGCCGGGGTGGTCGAGGATGCGTAGGTCGATCCCGTCATAGCACCGTTCGGAAAATCTCAATGGGCTATCGTCTTTGCTCCGGCTCACCGGAGCAAAGGAGATGAGCACAGGCCAAGAGGAGAAGAAGATCGAGAGATAAAGGAAAAAAAAGAGGATATGGGAAAAAAATTAAAATTATATATATAATATATATATTGAGAGATAAAAAAAAATGGAAAATTGAAAAAAAAAAAAGTCAGAAATTATGATAAAATTTGACTTGGTTTATTTTGGGATTCAGGCTAAGATCCAGATTGGACTAAGAATTATTTTCTTATGCTAGTTTATCTTAGATAGAAAATTGATTATATAATTGATCTTATCAGGGATTTCATCTGGCCTGTTGGAAGAGCATTATCAGAGTTGATTCAATTAGGCATTATATAATTTTTTAGGTAAGTTATCTTGACCTCTGGTATTATATGCCAAATATATTATATATTTATAAAATATTAAATATTTGTAGTATATTTTAATCTACATTGGATTGCATTGGGTTGCATGCATTGTATTGGTATGGATGCTCTCTAGTCCGACTATGATCACACAAGGACCTAGTCTCCTTCCGGGCCTCCAGTGGGACGATCATTAGTACATGACCGATACGCGGTATATATAGTCGGTAGCTAGTTGCCTTATTTTATTTTTAGCTATGCGTGGCAGTTGCCGGCACATGCTGGGGATACATGTTTTCTCGTATGATATCAGAGATATTTTCCTTTCGGGCCTCTAGTGGGACGATCACTAGCACATGACCGATGTGCGGTATGTGTAGTTTGGACTCTATTCTCTTTCGGGGCTAGCCACGAGCTGATCGTGGTCATCGTTAGAGAGACTAGGAGAGTAAAGTAAATGGTTGGCCATCCATAGTCGTGTCAGTTATAATTAAGTGAACCCATTTTGCATAACATTGCTGGTTATATTATTTTGATGCTGGATATCTTGTTTGTATGATATGTTTATGCTTGCTGTTTGTTATTGGCATATTTATGTATGTATATTGGAGGTGATGATAACTTACTGAGCCTGTTAAGCTCACATCCTGTATTTTTTTTATCTCTGCTACAGATCAGGAAGACCCATCGGGTTTTGGAACAAGTCAGTGAGAAGTTAGAATTCAGGATTTTAGTTCTTAATTCATGTTATTTTAAAATTTTAGTTAAACTATGTCATATTGTATATAGAATTTTTTGATGAGATTTCATCTGTTAGTTGGATTGAAATACTTAAATAAGAAAATAATAATAAAGCTTAGTGACTTTATTTTCTATATTTGTCTAGATTAATTTGTAAAGCTAAGGCTTGTGTATTCATGGGGGTTGAATCCCGAGAAATGCGGCTATCTATTACGAGGGATTAAAACCCAATCACTAGCTATTTATAGAATTTAGAAAGCTGGTGATTGATTGAGTGAGAATGGAGTAATATCCAAACCTTGCTCAATGTCAAACTGTTTTGTGATACAAGAGTGAATGGCTGGTGATTGAACTTGAACATACTTGCTTCAAGCATGAAATTAGGCGAAGCATGACGATTGTTAAATTTACCATGTACTAACCTCCAACCTCAAGTCTGTTGATGGGCATGTGCATTTCAAACTCTTCTGGTGTATAATAAATATCAACTATTTATACATTATGACCATAAAAACCACAAATATAATTGTGATAAGGGTTATCATTTAAAGTGTCATTACTTCCAAATTTTCTATTACTCTTTAATTAGTCATGCCAACAATATATTAGATAAGATAAAATATTTTTTTGATTATTAATGCTATAATTTTAAAACCAACATGGCATAGAAAACAATAAAAAAAACTTAAGTTTTCAGCATAAATATGATACAATTTAAAAATTAATTTATCATGATAATAATATTCCAAAAGGTCCTAAGTTAATCTATCATTATGAACTCCATCTCTAGGTGGATTGATACTGTAACATTTTTTTCTATTTATCTTGATTAGACTGGTAGGTAAAGAAATTGGAAAGGACTTTTTGACATCTCAATCCTATTTAAAAATATGGCATTACTGATTATATTTGAAACATTAATTTTCAAATTATTAATTAAAATTTATTATTATTTTTTTGATAAATTAGATGATTTATATATATTATCCAAGAAAAATATGTTGACGTGTGAGGGTGAGCTGGCCCAGAGCCACCATGCTAGAGTCAGAGGAGGGCGGTTGCAAGGGGGGGACTTCAGGAAAAGTTCTCTTAGCCAGGGGTGGACGCTAAGCACGCAATCGACCTCTCGATCCAAGTTCGCAAAATCATTAAAGACAACGAAGTCTGGACATGACACCATGGGAATTCCTCGTCAGTAGACTCTCTGACATCTAAGTCAGTCACCCCCGTTGGCGCCAATAAAAAAAATCTTGAAGAACAAATGAAAAACAAGATAAATCATGGTATAAAGGGTGGAAAGGGTGTTGGTGGAAGTAGAGCGTGAGAGTGGGAGATCATTGATGCTTCCTCGAGGAGAGAGAACTCCAGTGCATCCAGGATTCGTCCATCTCTGGGTGGGAAGGTCCTTGTCCTCCTTTCTTGTTGGCTTTCTTATCTAAAGAATCCCGAGAAAAGGCTTCTTAGACAAGTACCTGTTACCATAAAAATTATGGTTAAGTAGTAGGGAATGGTGGCTTACACATCTTTACTAAAAGCTAGAGCTGTTAACATGTCGGATTCGGATCGAAACTCAGATATTCAGATCCGGATCTGAATACCTAACGGATTTGATTTTAAAGTACCAGATCCAGACCCGAATGGATCCCGGGTAACTAGACCCGAACTCGGACATTAAAAAAAAAACTTACCGATTTCGTGGCACTATAGCAGGGGCTCGGATCCGAGGAAGACGAAGTCAAAATGGGAACGACATCGGGACAGGGACAGCGGCAGCCGGCGGGGGACAATCGAGGGGGGGAGGCATCGACCGGCGGGGCTCGGAGCTAAGGAAGGGAGAGCCAGAGGGGTAGGGCACGGGCAGAGCGGGCGAGCAACGGGCGTCGACTGTCTAGGGGTCCACCGTCGAGGGGGGGGGAGGCTGATGTCGAGGCTTGGTCCGCTCAGAGCAGCAGCGTAGAGGGCTCGGCCATCGGGGGGGGGGGGGCGGCGTTGGTCGTCGAAGGGGGAGGCGTCGACCGTGGGCGTGGAGGCGGAGTGCTAATGTTGAGCTCGGTCCGCTCGGAGTAGCAACGTAGAGCCATAGAGGGCTCGGCTGTCGGGGGGGGGGGGGCGGTGTTGGCTGTCGGGGGGGGGGGGGGGGGGGGGGGGGGGGGGGGCGGTGTTGGCTGTGGGTGTGGAGGGGGGGGGGCGGGTGGCGTCGGCCATAGAGCGCTCAACCATCGAGGGAGGCGTCGGCTGTGGGTGTGGAGGCGGAGCACTGGAGCGGATTGGGATTTTGCTGGGCAGCTGGAACGAAGAAAAGGGCTAGGGCATGGAAGCTTTTATATCAAAAGTCTTGATAGATTTTAACCATTGGATTATGATCTGTTGTCGATCTCACCGCTGCACCTGTGGCTTCGGAGCCACCGATCCGGCTAGACCATCTTGCCTCCGGGGTCTCCTGGCTTGTTCGAACCTGCAAGACAAGGTCAGAAACCCTGGTCGGGGGTCCCGGCGAGAGAGTTCCGACGGTCAAGTTAGTAGACGGCGAGAGGGAACAGAGTCTCTGAGATGGGCCCTCGAAGGAGTCCCAGACTTAGAGATCGTGCTAGCAAGAAAGGTCCCAGAAAGAATAGAAACCCGGCCTGGTTCCTTCACCGAGCTCACGCCAAAGGTCCCCTTTCAGGATCTTGGATCCTGCTCTTGGGACGGAGTCTCCTCCTCCAGCCTTTGTTTTTTGCTTACCTTATCGTCTATCCTTCCCTTCCTTTTAACCCCTCGTGCTGTTCCTTCGTTTGCCGCCCTTGGGAGGCTCTTTCATTGCTTCCAATCTCCTTTCCCTTCTGGATCACAGAACCAGGCGGCTCCCTCGCCTTGCTCGCCGAGCCTAGCGAGGAAAGAGCAAAAAGGGGGGCGCCGATCAAACCGCCGACCAGACCTTGGGCCGAGCACGAGTGCTCTTCTTCCCAGGCACCGACGAAGCCCGTTATTGGGTCATGTTTTGTCAGAACCTCGCCTCTCGACTGCGGGACCTGTCGGGCCGATGTAAGCAATGTTTCGCATGTCGCTGCCGACCGTACGGGCGCTGTTCTCGGGGTGCGGCGCGCACGGCTTGAGGGGCAATCTTGGAGCTCGTGCTCCTGCTCCTCGGAAGCTTCTCCGCACAGGTTGGCCTGCCTCGGCCGAGGTGGGACCGTCTTAGGGTGCAACCTGGCGAGGGAGCAGGGAGGCCGCCAGCTTCGGCCGAGGTGGACCCCTCCCGGGTGGACACCTGACGGAGCGACAGAGGGGCGCTCGACTTCGGCCGAGGTGGTCCCGTCTCTGGGCGCCACCTGGCGAAGGAGCGAGGGGCCTGGCTCGACCTCGGCCGAGGTGGGACCGTCTCAGGGCGCCACCTGGCGAGGGAGCAGGGAGGCCGCCGGCTTCGGCCGAGGTGGACCCCTCCTGGGTGGACACCTGGCGAGAGGAGCAGGGAGGCGCCGACTTCGGCCGAGGTGGTCCCGTCTCCGGGTGGACACCTGGCGGAGCGACAGAGGGGCGCTCGACTTCGGCGAGGTGGTCCGTCTCCGGGTGCCACCTGGCGAAGGAGCGAGGGGCCCGGCTCGACCTCGGTCCGAGGTGGGACCGTCTCAGGGTGCCACCTGGCGAGAGCGGGAGGCTGCCGGCTTCGGCCGAGGTGGACCCCTCCTGGGTGCACCTGGCGGAGCGGCAGAGGGGCGCTCGACTTCGCCGAGGTGGTCCGTCTCCGGGTGCCACCTGGCGAAGGAGCGAGGGGCCCGGCTCGACCTCGCCGAGGTGGGACCGTCTCAGGGCGCCACCTGGCGAGGGAGAGGGGGCCGCTCGACTTCGGCCGAGGTGGACCCCTCCTGGGTGGACACCTGGCGAGCGGCAGAGGGGCGCTCGACTTCGACCGAGGTGGTCCGTCTCTGGGTGCCACCTGGCGAAGGAGCGAGGGGCCCGGCTTCGACCTCGACCGAGGTGGGACCGTCTCGGGGTGCCACCTGGCGAGGGAGCAGGGGCCGCCGGCCGTTCGACCTGGCGAGGGAGGGGAGGCCGCTCCTGGCGATGGACCCTGGCGGGGAGCGGCAGGAAGGCCTGGACCGACCTCGACTTCGGCCGAGGCGGAGCCACACCTGATTTCGCCGAAAAAACTCCACGTGGCTCGAATCACGCCCAGCAAAATCTGAGGCATGCCACGTCATCGTTACGGCCGTAACATGATCCAACATCAGATATTTTATAAATATATATATTATTATTTTATTTAATCGGGTCTCGGGCCTGCTGGATCTAAATATTACATATCCAGATCCGGATCCATTTAACTATGACTAATCGGGTTCGGATAAACGGGTCCAGATTTATATCCATATCCAGATCTATTAGGTCTAGACCCATGGATCTCGAATTCGAACTCGATCCGTTGACAGCTCTACCAAAAGCACCTTCCTCTATGCACATACTTGAAGCTGTTGATATATATATATATATATATATATATATGAACAGCCTCATGTGATTGTGGGGTGAGGTGTAGGATGGCTTGCTACCCAATAGAAAGGGAGTACAGAGCCTCTCCCCCGATCCACGCAATCATCAGTATTTAGGTGGTCGATCCGGGATGCTTGCATCACCATCCATTGGGTGAATACGTGTAAGGCTATGGCTAGATCTTCAATGTCATGCTGAATACCAAGTTCTTGATGTATCAAAATACGTCCATGATATCAAAAAAAAAAAATATCACTAAACTAAACTGAATAGGAAGAATATTCAGTTTTATCCAAAGCATAGATCCCGTATGATGCGCTACATACGAAAGCCATCTAATCAGAAATACTATTATTTGCTTTTTGATAAATATATAAAACTCGAGAAGATAATAATTTTGACAATCATGTAAAAGAGGATAGGGTATATCCACGTACATCAATATATGAATTTGAAAACTATTTAATAATAATCATGAAATTATCTTTTAAATAAATATATAAAGCATGAAGTGTTTGAATAGCATAAAATAATCTTTTCCAAGCTGCTTATAATTCTGTCAATGAAGCCATCGTATCATAAAAAAAAGTAACACCATTGTCTCTAATAACAAAGGCCATACCTTTGTTATTGCAACTTCTTCCGGACCGGACTCGGATGGCTGGACTGGAGCGCTCTTCCCCCGGTTTACCTGTAATAAAGTCTCCAAGAACCGGTGGTATTCCGGCGGGGGACACTCCGATACTTAAGTTAGCGGGAGTTTGAGGGCAACATAATAGAGGAATCAAAGATGCATCATATGGAGAGGGAAGATAGTGCTAGTACATGCCTTAGCTTGCTTACCGCTCTATGTCTCCCAGTTTACCTTATATAGATGCGGAACAATGCCAAATTCGTTAGGGATGAAGCCTGGAAAAATTGATCTGTCCTTAGGAGAATCTGGAGAGTGGCCACGTGGCGCCAAGATAGGGCGACATTGTGGGAGTAGTGGTACTGATGTGGCAGGAGTCTGTTATAACAGAATTCTGGTGTCAGTTGGAGGAGGCTTCTGGAGTTATTGAGATCCTTAGAGTGGGTTGGTCGGATCTCAGCAGAAGCGGGTCGCTCGAACCTCTACTTCAATGGGTCAGTCGGATCTCAGAAGGAGAGTGTCCGTCGGAGCTTCAGCAGGAGAAGGTCGATCGGACCTCAGCAGAAGTGGGTCGTTCGGATCTCTACTTCAATGGGTCAGTCGGACCTTAGAAAGAGAGCGTCTGTCAGAGCTTCAGCAGGGGAGGCTGGCCGAATCTTAGCAGAAGTGGGTCGTTCGGATCTCTACTTCAGTGGGGCAGTCGGACCTCTGAAGAAGAGCGTCCGTCGGAGCTTCAGTGGAAGAGGGTTACTCGGATGTCCATGAGAACAACCCGATCGGACTTCAGAAGATATGGCGGTCCGATTCGATGTTGGGCCGGTTGGGTATAACTCCTTTCAAATCACCTTGCTCCAATATATTACCATCAAAATTGATTTTAGAAATATAGAAAGATAGTGGCTCTTAAAAAAATATATTATTTGAGAAGGCACAGAAAAAATATAAAAGAATCATAAATTATCCAAAATTTTTTTAATAATAAACTAATAAAGTTCATGAACGAAAATTTTATATAGAATTAATTTCATGCTTTATCTTATCTTGAAAGATACACTCATTCTATGCTAATAAAATATAATAAATAATATAATAAATTAAATATATTTTTATTTTCTTCTTTTGACCATGATTGATTTTTTTAATATTATAGATAAATTATTATATTAATATTAATATTAATATTATCAATTTATAATTTATTGAGTAATTAATATATATTTTAGAAAACCAAAAAATGGCTGGCAAACATCAAATAATGTTGCATGCTTTTGTTTGTTTTCTTTTTTTTTTTTTTCTGAACGGGATATCACGTGCTGAATTATAAAATAAATAAAGGACTAAAAAAATTCATTCCTCCTGCCGCGGGACCCATCGTATCGGAATGTTATCAACTGGACGAGGTTGTATCTTTTGCGCTAGGGAGCGGTTGACCTTCCTTGCTCGAATCCACCGTTGGATCACCCACGGTCGCTTTAAGAGATGTGAAGGCTGTTGAATCACGGATTTCGCAGCGCTTAACGGGTTTCGTGGTTCATAATCCAACGGTCAATTCGCGTAAAGGAAAGTGAATCCCTATTTCGCGTGAAAGATACAACCCCGTCCTATTATCAAAAGTCAAGGCCGAACCCCGCCTGATGCCACTTCATTGCGTATCTTCGAAACTGCTGACTTCCATTCTCTGCTCCTCCTCCTCCTCCTACTCCTCCGCCTTCGCCGCGCCGCCCGATTAGGTCCCCATAAACCCTCCGCCGGCCATCTCCGACGCTCGCTCGTCTTTTTCTGTGGTCTATGAGAAGGCCGGGCTCCGTCTCACCCCGCTTCGCGCCTCTGCCTGCTGTTTCTCGCGGCGTCTCTTCTGGAGGAGGGATGGGGGACCGGGCGGCGTCGTATCTCTCCCAGAAAGATGCGGCGGTGATCGACAAGATCCTCATGGGTCCTTTTGGTGGCTTCAGCGTCGAACATTTGATGGTCCCGTTACAAGAGGACCTTCTGCGTCGAACAGTTGATGGCCCCATTCCGCTCCCTCTCTTTCCCTAATTCTATAATCTACCTGGTTTCTTTTCTAATTATTCTCTACCGTGCAGGAGTTCGCGGGACTGAGCGTGGCTACCTCGATAGCAGAGTTAATGGGGTCCTTATCCAATCGCTGGGGTACAAATTTCATCTTTATGGCTTTTTAGGTTAGTACGTTGGTTGATGTAATAAAGCCTAGGAAGAAGGAATTCATTTCCCAATGAATTAATTTTAAGTTGGGTAATTTGCTTGAAATAAGTCTTTTTTGATTCTTCTTGATTTGCCAATTGCTATCTTTGCTTCTGTTCAATTCACGGCTTTTTTGATATATTTCGTTTTCTTTGAGTTGATGCTGCTACAAAACTATGTACCATAACCAAGAGTCCCTGAGAAAAAAAGGATCATATACTCATTCTGCAGGAATTGATTGTTGGAGACATGATATCCTTCAAGCTTCTTTTATTATACCTATGATTAGCTTTAGATTGTTTCCTAAGTTCTGTTGTAGAGTTTATCTTTACATTGGTTGTTGGGAACAAAAGGTTTTTTAATTAATGTGGATTTCATGACATATAAGCTTTGGATAATGATTAGCTAGATGTGAGACCATGCAAATGGTCATGGAGGCATGCATGGTGACATTTGAGAAAGGTGAGGATAGAGATCAGCCATCTCGCTTAGGCTGTTGGCATTTCATCTGGACCATTAGATGACTATCATGAATCTAAGTGCTTTAACTATCCAGGCTCTTATCCTTCAAGTTCCATGGCATGTCATTAGACCTTGTAAAAGATCCCATACTAGCAGATGTGTTTTGCTTCATCTAGCAACTAGACCTTACTGGTTTGCCATCATTATATCACCTTCTCAAGATGGATAGAATTATCATTCCAAACAAGTTGTCAAGATTTGAATGTAAATGAGAAGATCATTCATAATATATGTTGGTTATGTTATTAATGGTCTTCTTCACATCTTCAAAAATCGTCTATTTAGGTTCAATTATATCCAGTTCTTGTTAGAAAGTGATGAAAAGTAGCCTATGTAGGAAAATTGTTGTTTCCTAATGTATGGATCAATCTTTCCATGTCAACTTTTTCCTAGTGTTGTGGTGTATGGTACTATATATCTTATTGCATTGGCTATTGTTGCCGATCTTACCGCAGTGGCCTATAGCTCGTGAGCTGGCGCCGGTTCTCGGACTCTCTCATCCCGAGATCTCCAAGCTTCCGGACCTGCAAAACAAAGTCAGAGACCCGGGCCGGGGATTCCGGCGAGGGCACTCCGACGGTCAAGTTAAAGAGCGGCAAGATGGAACAGGACCTCTAAGGCGGGTTCCCGAAGGATTCCTGTGCTTAGAGGAGAAGTAGATGAAAGAAGTGCAGGGAAGATAGGGGTTGAATCCTGGCTTCCTGCGCTGGGTTCACCGAGCTCGCGCCTAAGGACTTCTTGGGGGTCTCCGGATCGTTCTCCCGATGCTCTCTCCCCCCTTTCCCCCTTACCTTTCCGTCCGCTTTCTCCGTCCCTTTTATACCACCGGACCGCCTTCAGTCCACGTCCCCTCCTGGGGGCTCCCCGAGATCTCTGGATCCTCCCCCCTCCTCCTTCAAGCCTGGGAGTTAAGTGGCCGGCATGCCTCGTCCGTCGTATCACGAAAGGGGGAAAGACTGGCGAGACCTTGGGCCAAGTGCGGGAGCTTTCCTTTCGAGGCGTTGACGGTGGGCTTCTAGCCGTTTCAGGCTCCTGCTCGCAAGGATTTCATTCCTCGGTTGCGGGGTCCTGTTTAACTGATGTAAACGAGGTTTCGCGTATTACTGCAGGCCGTACTGGTGCACGGTACGGGGCGCGGTGCGCGTCGGCTCTAGTGGCGTCCTCGTGGCCCGTGTCTTTGCCTCCCCGAGGATTTGCAGAGTAGGGCTGATTCGGCCGAGGTAGACCCGTCAGGGGGTGCCACCTGGCAGAGGAGCAGGGGCTGCCAGCATCGGCCGAGGTGGACCCCTCATGGGTGGACATCTGGCAGAGTGGTAGAGAGGTGGTCGACTTCGGCCGAGGTGGACCCGTCTTGGGGCGCCTCCTGGCAGAGGAGCAGGAGGGCCCGGCTCGACCTCGGCAGTGGTGGACCCGTCTTGGGGTTCCACCTGGCGAGGGAGCAAGGGGCCGCCAGCTCCGGCCGAGGTGGACCCCTCCTGGGTGGACACCTGGCGGGGTGGCAGAGAGGTACTCGACTTCGACCGAGGTGGACTCGTCTTGGGGCGCCACCTGGCCAAGGAGCAGGAGGGCCCGACTCGACCTCGGCAGTGGTGGACCCGTCTTGGGGTGCCACGTGGCGAGGGAGCAAGCGCCAGCTTCGGCCGAGGTGGACCCCTCCTGGGTGGACACCTGGCGGAGCAGCAGAGAGGTGCTCGACTTTGACCGAGGTGGACCCGTCTTGGGGCGCCACCTGGCGGAGGAGCAGGAGGGCCCGGCTCGACCTCGGCAGAGGTGGACCCGTCTTAGGGTGCCACCTGGCGAGGGAGCAAGGGGCCGCCAACTCCGGCCGAGGTGGACCCCTCCTGGGTGGACACCTGGCGGGGTGGTAGAGAGGTGCTCGACTTCGACCGAGGTGGACCCGTCTTGGGGCGCCACCTGGCGAAGGAGTAGAAGGGCCCGGCTCGACCTCGGCCGAGGTGGACCCATCTTGGGGTGCCGCCTGGCGAGGGAGCGAGGGGCCGCCAGCTTCGGCCAAGGTGGACCCCTCCTGGGTGGACACCTGGCGGAGTGGCAGAGAGGTGCTCGACTTTGGCCGAGGTGGACCCGTCTTCGGAAGCCACCTGGCGGAGGAGCAGAAGGGCCTGGCTCGACCTCGGTCGAGGTGGACCCGTCTTGGGGTGCCACCTGGTGAGGGAGCGAGGTCCGCCAGCTTCGGCCGAGGTGGACCCCTCCTGGGTGGACATCTGGCGGAGTGGCAGAGAGGTGCTCAACTTCGGCCGAGGTGGACCCGTCTTCGGAAGCTACCTGGCGGAGGAGCAAAAGGGCCCGGCTCGACCTCGGCCGAGGTGGACCCGTCTTGGGGTGCCACCTGGCGAGGGAGCGAGGGGCCACCAGCTTCGGCCGAGGTGGACCGCTCCTGGGTGGACACCTGGCGGAGTGGCAGAGAGGTGCTCGACTTTGGCCGAGGTGGACCCATCTTCGGAAGCTACCTGGCGGAGGACCAGAAGGGCCCGGCTCGACCTCGGCTGAGGTGGACCCATCTTGGGGTGCCGCCTGGCGAGGGAGCGAGGGGCCGCCAGCTTCGGCCGAGGTGGACCCCTCCTGGGTGGACACCTGGCGGAGTGGCAGAGAGGTGCTCGACTTCGGCTGACCCGGGAAGCCACCTGAGGAGCCCGTCTTGGCGTGCCACATGGCGAAGGAGCAGGAATTTTGAAAGAAAAATTCACGTGGCACCGACGGCATCCAGCTGGACCTGACACACGTTCCACGCCAGCGATGTAGCCATATCAGCTATATTTCAACTTTCAGAAGTAGGAATCATTAAATTTGATGTTAAACCCATTCACCATCCATGCTTCTAACTTCCCCCTCACACTTGTTCCTTGTGTTAGTTTGAATTCTAGCACTATAATTTTACGTTCCTTTCAGTGAATCCCATCTTCACTGCAGGATTCCATGGTTTAACTTAAGCTGTGAAGTTTATCTTGAAAGATTCAAAAAAGTTCTTACCTGAAAGATCAAAGCAAATCTACTTCCTACTAGATAACAAATAGATATATTCTACATGTAAAAGTAGCTTTCAAGTATTTGTTAAGCTTTTATCATTCCATCCATCAGATTTTATTCTTGCACCTTCCATTCTTGCTTCTAGCTTCCTTTGTCCATCTTAAACTATGAGATTTGTTTTGAAGATTTAAGATTCTTCTCCCAATGTTCAAAACATATATAGTTCTTAATGCAAGAAACTGAGTGTAGTATATACACAAAGAAATAAGGAAAATGTTTCCCCCCATTAAGGTATTATAGATGGCTAGTTTGCATTATGTGATATTATTGCTCATTTTTCCAGGTATGTATGACTAGTGTTTGTGATGATATGGTAGACTACGTCATATTTTTCCACTACCGAATTGCACAGCCATCCTATTAAACAGTTTTCTTTATCTTAATCCTATTTTTCTATTAGCCAGCCTATTTGACATAATCTTATTTTATTAACACTTGATCCTTTATTGTGGTATAAATATAATATAGTTTCATCACCTTAGAAACAACATTTTTGTGTTCAGTGTGTAATGCTTGTTGACTTTTTTCTATGCCTCAAAGTAATAATTATGAAATTAATATCTCAATAGGTCTACAACTTAAGTGAATATGGTCGAATTGTTGCTATCTGCGGTCCAGGAAATAATGGTGGTGATGGTCTGTTAGCTGCTGGTCACTGTATCACTTTGGATATAAACCATTTGTTTGTTACACAATAGGCACGCACGATACCTCTTTACACTGACCTTGTAAGCCAGGTACATTGTGGTGTCCTTGGTGAGTCAATGTCACCATACCCTTCTGAGCATGATGTTTTATTTTAAAATTTTTATTTTGTACCTGAAATCACTATCAAGCCCATCTGTCTGTTAAAGACCTGCCACAGAACTTATCAGATGATTTTAACCTTATTGTGGATGCAATATTTTGTTTCTCATTTCATGGTAACCCAATCTGTCATAACTTTGTCTTAGATTTTTGTCTCAATATGGTTTCAGCAGGTTACTTTATTACTTTGATGGTTTGTACGTCCATGAATTGTGAAAGTTGGAGAATATTTAAAAGTTTATGCTTTTTCTTTTTCTGTCATTTTGGCATTATCATATGGTCATATCTTTTTACATAGTTGACAGGATAAGACTTGCATGCAGTTACTTCACACGTGTATCTATGGCTATTAGTTTTGGCTTTTACAAAATTAGGGCAACCAAGGCCACCTTTTGATGATCTTAGCCAAAGGTTTGCTTCACTGCATGGTATTGACAATGGTTCAAAAAGAAAATTGCCAATTGTTTCTGTTGATGTTCGTTCTGGCTGTCACCTGAAGTGGGAGATATCAATGGAAAAGGTATGAAACCTGACATGCTGGTTAACATCTGACATGAAACTTTAATTATAGATAAAAGTATATTGTTGGTCTTCATTTTAGATTGAGCGAACTCTCATTCGAGTTACTACGGCATGTCTAGGTATCATTAACTTCTCCAAAGCTCTGTGCAAAAAAGAATATTGGGCCCCACCACTTTCTATGGGGTAGATTTGTTTCACCATCCATTACAAATAAGTATGGACTTAGCCTTCCTCTGTATCCTGGCACTTTGATGTTTGTGAAAATTGGAAAGTTGGAAATCTCCCATCAGTTAACATCTTATCACTGAGGGAAAACTACATTTCTCTTGAGCTTCTTGAAGATCAGGTGGTGGCTGACCCTGTAGACCAGGTATGTGTATCGTTTGACATTGAAGCTGCATACTTCACCTTTTGTATTAAATATTTGTATGTATTAAGTATTAAGTAATTTGTTAAACTGAAGCAAACTTCAACCATCATCGCTTTGTTTTATTGCTTCTATTTTATATACAAAGTATTTTGCTTTGGCAATTCTCTTCTAGTTCCATAAGTGGTTAGATGAAGCAGTTGCTGCTGGCATGCGAGAGCCAAGTGCTATGATCCGATTGACTTGTGGCAGGGAAGGAAAACCATTTTCATTGTTTGCTTGGCTTCTTCACTTCTTGTCTTTCACTTTCAATGTCTCATCAACTGCAATCTTGCCATATGCTGAAATTCTGCAGTGATTATGCTGAACTTGGTCCTTTCATCTGTGCGTTTATCAAAAATGGTCCTGCTAAAAGGAGTCTTGTTCTCCAAACTGATCATATGAAATTATCCGACTTATTCATATTCATATTTCTTTTATGAATTATACGTGGATGCTATAGGTGGTTATAAATTCAAAGTTCATGTGTTTTTAATTTATGGTTTTGTTTTGTTTCTTTAGGCATACCAATTATGGAAGCTGAAAGGATCGAGAATTATCTGAAAATCCTCATGCCTTGCTTCTTTTCTACTGGAATTCTCTTAACTGCCAGGTGATGCAGAGCTCTATTTTGTACTACTTTTACTATGATTTGTGTTATTTGGTTAGATATTGACCCACTCTATTAGATTAAACAATAGGAAATGGTCTAGTGCAAATACTCTTTCTTTAGGTGCTCTCTTCTTGTATATATTCTGTTTAGAACACCTTAAGAGAGAATAAGAAGTTAACTTGTCAGAAAAGTGATTTCATTTTAGATTCTTTGGCGGCGAGAGGTGAGATGCCTCTCAACTGCCACTTAAAGCATTGTCCCCCTACCATGCCTACCTTTCTCTATTATCTTCTGTGTTTGTTATAACATATGTCCAAATTGTAACACCATGTCTGGCAGGGTTATGGTTGATCCCAGGCTCTAGGATGACTTGATCCATTTAACTACGTGTCTGTGTTATCACAACACTTTGGACTGGTTATTAGCCCTGATTGACTCATGTGCATGCCATCATGCTCATGGATGCTGAGGAGCTTGCTGGGAATCTGGAAAAGACAACGTTTTTTATAGGCATATTAAAATTTGACCTAAGAATATTACTGAATGTGTTGGCGACAGATTCAGATAAGGGAGACCAAAGATCTTCTCTATAAGAAGAGAGGCTTCAATTTGCTTTGGAGGCTTCTAAAAGACAAGACAGGTAAACATCAATATTAGTAGTGAGACAAGATAGGGAAAAGCTTGCAGTGTCACAAAATGTACTGGATAATAGAAATTTGGTGACGAATATTTCAGAAGGATAGCATCAAATGAATAAGATAAGTAATACTTTCCTTTGAAAGTTTAGAATATATTTTTCTTTGATTATTGTTTCTCAAAACCCAACTTGGAATGTACAAATTTTTCTAGTTGTTAATTTTCTAGTTTTCTATCTTTCGTACAGTCACAGATAGATCTCTTGATGGAAAAAGGCTCACATGCTTGATGCTTAGATCTGGTTATGTCATCTTTGGTTAGTGTTATAACTAACCTTTTATTAGTAAAGACTTGTAACGTTATATAGATGTCAAAATTAATATAATATGCAACACCATATAGTGGTTCAACTAGGGAACATGCCCAGGGCGTGCTATTGATTCATTGTGCTTCATAAAATATGATGAACTATTCTGATGGAAAGGGAAAGAAATTTGACATCCTTCTTTACCATCTGGTTGGTTTACAATGTCTGAGATTATCAGCATCAAAATTTACCTGTTAAAGTAGAAGGCACTGTTCAAAAGGTTTTTGATGAGGGATCTGAAATGTACTTCCATAGTTGTCCTCAAGGATGTCATCTTTGAAATCAGATCTGGTTTGTTGTCTTGTCTTTGAGCTTCTATAAGAGCAATCTCTTTTATTATACATTAGACTGAGAAGATTTTAATATTTGCCTGTCCATCGTGCACTGTTATAGCTGAAAGGCCGCATTCAAGGATTTGGAAGAAGATACTCTAATAGGTCAGTTTGTCTGAGGCATGCTTTCTCTTTAGTTTTGATATTCTCTGATTGTTGAAAGGGCACACTAATTTCTTCATGGTGGATGCATTCTATTATTTTGCCGTTATGTTGCCATCTGTAGACTTCATGAATCCTTGATCTATAAGCTGGTTCTAGGCATCCATCCTTGTTTGAAAACCAAAATTGTTCAGTCAAGATCTGATGTTCATCAAGGATGTTTTGGTTAGTATCAACTCCCGTTTAACCATATCCACATGAGAACCAAAAGATTGATTTTTCGTTATTGGTGATCGTTAATGCATAGGTAGATTTTAAGAGGTAGGAAATATTAAAACTTTCTGACTTTTTGTTTCTGGACATTTTAAATGTTATAGAGCATGGTTGATTTTATGCTGATAGGAGCTTTCAGTACTGTAGGTGCAAAATCAACACCATTATTCATCATCTATGACATTTTAAATGCCAAAAAGCTACAAAACATGTGCAGGTCATTTACATGTATATGGGGTCACAAAATGGATGGTATCAAATATCAATATTTCTGTTATGTTGAAATGCATAATAAGACAAATTTTTGAATCCATGCTGGAGATTATGATCTAACCGTTGTGAAACATGATATAAAAACATGATGTGGAGCCATTAATACAATATATTTTTGGATCATCTGAGGCATAAGTAAATGCCCTCCAAACCACATGACTTTTTTAGGTATCATAGATTTTCTAGATCATGATTAATAGTGTGAATCCTTGAAGAAACTATGATTTCTTTTGCACCAGTAGGTTGAAGCTTGAATCCTAGAAAACACACAGACACACACTTGAAGGCACGCATGTATGTATGCATATCAGACAAATGCTTAATCCCATTTTGACTGTACGCAAGACAAACTGTGCAGTGTGCGCTTTCCAAAAGCATAATATTGACAAAGATAAATTATTCTATTAATATCCTTGTACGGTAGAGGATGCTATTCAGGTTGCGTTAATTTGAAGTAGAGAAAACCATGATATTTTAGTGATTTTTATAAAAAGGGACTAGCTATTTGAAAAATAGAGTTTGCGCGATTGGGCTCAAATCAGGTCAAGCTGATTTTAGCCTAATCCTGTTAGAGTGGTGGACTTATTGAACTTGATATTACTATGCCCATATAATTCTCAGAAAATCCACTGTAACTCTACTCTAGCCTAAATATATTAAGTAGTAAATTTCTTGCCCATGATCCCCAACTTATTCTGACTTGTTAACAACTTGGTTGTTGGATCAATTCTTTTACTTTTCAATCCAATATTTTTTGAAAACTTTGATAAAAAAATCTCTAAATCACTTTTTCTTCACCCTGACATTCAAAATTAAGTGCAAAGAGAAACAGAACGCAGCATAGCTTGTGAGAAGATGGACTAGCATATTGACGAAAAGGAGGTTGAGATGGGAGCAGCAGAGTGAAAAGGGCTACTTTCCTAATCCACAGAGAGAGAGAGAGAGAGAGAGAGAGAGAGAGAGAGAGAGAGAGAGAGAGAGGACTAGCATATTGAAGAAAAGGAGGTTGAGTTGGGAGCAGCAGAGTGAAATGGGAAAGTAGCAGCTACTTTCCTAATCCACACACACACACACAGAGAGATTAGGGGTGTTTGCTTGAAAAGGTCCAGGTTTGTCTGCAATTGCCTGACAGGCATAGCCTGTTCTTAGACAGGCTTGGTTTTAGTTATCAAATTGATCTGTCACTAGGTATAAATGAAATAAATTAAACATTTATTATGAATCTCAGTATTGAAAGGGTCTTATATGTATGCTCTTAATTGATTGGTGCAATAATGTCACCTCTTCTTCAACTGCCTGCTTATGAAGTGCTTTCCTGGAGGTTGGATGTACTCATGTTTCCACATTAAGGGTGTCAATGAGCCAGGCTAGCCCAGTAGCCTGACAGGCATAAGCTGTTGTTCTTGATAAGGCTTGGGTTTCGTTATGAAACCAACTGCCACCAGGCATCAATGGAACTAGTCAAGCATTTATATAAATCTCAATATTGAAAAGGTCTTGTACGTATGATCTTAATCAATTGATGCACCCCTGATCCATCCAAAAGTTTAAAAGTAGAGAAAGTACCAATAACATTCCACGCATAACGGTGGAATGCATATATAATTTATATCAAACTGTTCATCTATCAGTGTGTTCATCTAAATGTGCAGGACTTGGACCAAGCCCATGGCGGCTCTCTCATTGCTTACATGACTATATCTACCTGGAGTTTTGTGAAACCAGAACATGTTGTCTATTGGTTGTTGTATTCCAAATCTGGTAATATGGAATGCTGTCTCATTATTGTTTTTACGATGAGATGTTATTGATGTATCATTCTGTTTATGTAAACATACTCCATTTGATTAATGTCAGAGAGATATGGGATGGTATTATGCTAGAGTTTAGAGTTGAAAACAGATACTGGCTGTTTAAGCAAGTTGTTGACCCTCCCAAGCTCTGATCGCTCCCCTTCTTATGGGTGAAGAAACCTCATTTCAGTCCTGAGTTGCTAAGATAGTTCTTTGAGTTATTTTCCATGCTTGAGTCACATTGCATGTATGCTTTCCTTTCTGTTTATGCTTTTGATTTTGCCCCTTCTTGTGGATAAGGTTTATCCAATCTCATGACCACAACATTAGTAATATTAGTTAATCAAACATTCTTTTTGATTCTATAAAGAGGTTTTTATATTGTTCAAGTTGCTGAATGGGATCAGAATTGCACAGAAAAGAAATTATTGCCATTCTTCTAATATTAAAACCTTGTTGCTAACTACCCGCTAGATAAAATATGTGATCTCTCCATGATTTTAACAGGTTGAGTAGGTAAAATGACCTAATTTTCTGATGCTACTTCATATGTACTATGACCTAACAGGAGCTTGATTCCTAAACCGGACGGTTGGGGAGGTTACGGACAAAAACCGACCTTCTTTGAATTTTGGCAAGGACAAACTTCTTGCCCGCATGATCAGTAGGTTCATCTTGTGTAGTTACTCAAGTTTTCTAATAAAAGACTTAATGGCTCGTTATGTATGATTTAATGTGCATAATTTTCCTTGACAGGTTACAGTACTCACTGAGAGAAGTAGATGGGAAACAAAGTATGGCATATTGAAAGGTTGTCCCTGTGACTGTTACCCTCAGTTTCTACCCTATAACAATAAATGAGCACCACAACGAATCATTTTTATCACAACTTCTTCCCCCATAGGGTTCCACCAGAACTCAAAAACTTTTCATAGAATGGAATCGTGCCTTGTTTGGTTGCATGGACTTGGATCTTCGTTTGTGAGATAGTCTCCATAAAAAGTGTGAAACCAAAGCATCCAATGGCTATTGAGTGCTAGCCTGCCATCTGAGTTGCTGTTGTGATCTTAAGATCTGAAAGCCTGCTGGTCCTGTATGACATCTTTGTGTGTTGCTGCCATCGGCACCCCACCAGCTTTCCAGGATCCCAAAATTTTTTATTATTATTATTATTATTATTATTATTATTATTTATTATATTATTATTAGTATGACATCTTTGTGTGTTGCTGCCATCGGCACCCCACCAGCTTTCCAGGATCCCAAATTTATTTCACTTCTTTCTTTCATGGCCTTAGACTTTGGTTAGTTTCCCTGGTAAACTATTAAACAGGATCGGTGGGTCAGTTGTGGGTGGTGGGGCCGGTGACTCTTGGCAGATTCTCTAGATCTATCAGGTGGCTTGGAGAGGATACGATCACTTAACTAAAGAACTTTATTTTAAGTTATGGAAAGGTCTTAAGGAAGGTCTCACCGGGAACAGAAACTAAAATTAAATGATAAAATCACTCAGCGAAGCACATGCAAGGCTTATGGAGATTAAATATAAATGATTGGTGGAAGCTTTTGTAGTGCAGTTCTATCATTATTATTTACTTGCAAATGGGGCGGTTAGGTCGGTGATCTGATTGGCTTGATCGAGACTCGGACTCCATTACCAAGTGTTGCGAGTACTTCTGAGTCGAGCAGGGGAAACCTTGAATACGCCGATGAAGAAGCTTCAGATTTAGTCCGCTTAAATCTTACGGAGAACTGATTTGATGAAAACTGACATTCCAACTGCTACGGTCCAAAATTTCTCTCCTGATTGAAATTCGGAATGGTAGCTGCATGATTAGCGGTTACCACCAGTATCTTTGAAAAGGATCCTGTAGTTATGCCAATAGGATGAAAACTAAGCTACCATATTGCTCAATTTGAACAGCTACGTTTCCTACCGGATGCTCGTGTAATATTTTTACTAATGGCAAAAGTAATTATGCCGGAAAGAAAACTTCGATTTTACCAAAAAAAAAAAAAAGACTTGGTTCTCCCATAACATTTTAAGTAGTAATGGCAACAACAAGAAGGCATCTGAATCTTGTTGTCGTTTCTTCTGTGTCGAGTTGAGCCCACTAGTACTAGGGCTGGAAATGGGCCGGCCCAAAGTCCGTTAGAACGGTCCAAAGATTATATTTTAAAAAAATTTTGACCGAATCCGGTCATTCCTTTGGTCTAATAATTAAATGGACTCTATTTTACGGTCCTAAGACTAGTCGAATATGCTTAAAATTTTGTCCGCAGCCTGAACCAATTTCAGATCGGTCCGAAGTTTATTGAGCTGGCCCGGTCCAGTTCCAAATAATGGGCTTTTGGGCCGGTTCATTTCCGGTCCTAACTAGTACCTAAACCCTGATCGGCTGGAGTGGTAACCGTGGTTCGCCAGGGTGTAGGCTGGTTCGGTAGATGTGAAGTCAATCAACTCTTCACCCCAGTCAGGAAGTCTTCGGAGATGGATCTAGCAGATTTTTAACTTTTATTCATTTGGATGCAATGGTACCGCTACTAACATATCGGATCCCATCAGAACGTAACATGTCGATTTAATATGAATTGATGCTGAGATGCCCCAACCTGACCTAATTCAAACAAAAAGACTTTGGTCCAAGCAAGTTTATTTGCTACCATCATGATTGAATTTTGGCAGTTGGCACCCCTCTATTAATTTGTGTTGAGTAGAGGTGGACCAGAACGGGATATATATTGAAGTAAGAATTCCAGGGCAAGACCTTTTAGAACGGGTTTGGCCAATTTGTATCTCAAGGCACGAGCACTACTAGTAAAAGCATGGCTAAAAAGTGGAATTTCTTCTGGACTCATTTCATGCGGACCAACAGATTTCTTTAATTTCAGCTTTGACTCGGGTTATTGTTCAGCATTGATAGAAATACACTGTTTCATTTGATGGCTTTTACCATCTGCTTGCACCACAAATGATCGAAGGAAAAACATGTGCTTATGATTTCCCCCTCTAATTCTCCCCAGGAAATGTAATGCAAAGGATGGCATCAACCTAGGTAAAGCGTGGCTTGCTCTTCTTCTACGAGAGGATAATAGTCAGTTCAAGGCCTACTGCCCGTGAAACATGTTTCCCATCCATATAGACGAGTCTCTATTTGCCTTTAAAAAAAAGAAAAGAAAAAAGAAAAAGAAAAAGAAAAAGATGGAACTTCTTTCTTCCCATCCACTACCATAGCTGTTCACTCGAACATCCTCCCTGTCTCTCTTTTTAAACCCGCTTTTCCGCGCTCGGACTGATTTGGACCACCCAAAGCTTGCAGCGGGGATGGACAAGAAAAATCTCAAAATTTGATGATTTTAGATATTTAACCATGCTTTTACTTATGGTCGTCACTGTTGCCATCAAGATTATCGTGACCTGTAGCTGAGATCGAGGTCGGCAAGCGCTCCTGTCGTTCGGGATTCTGCTCGGGCGCACGGTCCTGTAAAACAGAGTTAGTGACCTGAACCGGGGATTCCGGCGGGGATACTCTGACGGTCAAGTAAGTAACAATCCAGGAAAATAGATCCTCCTGGTCGAGCCTCGAGGGTGGACTCCATGCTAGGAGAAGAATATGTGATGTGATAAAGTGCGAATCGACCGAACACAGAATGTGGGAGTGATAGTAGATGAGAGCTCGATCTGGATGGCTGTGTCCGTCTAGACCCTTCCTGGGAGTTTCGCGGTAGCATTGAGCGTTGTCTTCCTGTGCGCTGCCCCCTTCTTGCTCGTTGGACCTCGCTCGACTGAATCTTAGCTTGAGTGAAAAACTTATCTTGTTTGAATCTGAGAGACCCCTTTTAGCTGGGGGTGTTGCGCGCCGCTTATCTCGGGATTTTCTCCATACTTACGGGCACGTGTGGCGATGTTTCGTGTCATGGATGGATTGCCTTTCCATTCTGGTGGTATGGAAGCTACCGTTTTCTCTGACATTCCTTCTGGTCGCTCCCTTTTGGATAACTTAGCAAGGCCTCGATCGACGTGCCACCGCTTCCTGGATCTGGATCTACTGGTTGACTTCTAATTTTGGAGGGTGCAGACGGTTGGTGGAGGATGCAGAGCCTTGATCGAAGGATTCCTTTCATTTTGGTGTAAATGGCAGCTGGGATCATCATCGCGGCTTGGCAGGCATCTTTTGGTGGTCCTCGGGCATCGGGCCGCCGTCCAGGAAGAGTGGCGACTTCCTTCAAAGCATATCTCTTCATCCAAGGCGAAGTCGATCTCGGGAGGCGGAGCTCGACTTCGGCCACGTCGTCTCGACTCGGAGGGAGCGTGGCCGGGCAAAGGAGGGCGGAGCTCGACTTCGACCACGGTGTCTCGACCCAGAGGGAGCACTGCCGGGCGAAGGAGGGTGGAGCTCGACTTCGGCCACGGCATCTCGATCCGGAGGGAGCACGACCAGGCGGAGGAGAGGCGGAGCTCGACTTCGGCCTCGACATCTTGATCCGAGGGGAGCGCGGCCGGACAGAGGAGAGGCGGAGCTTGACTTCGGCCTCGGCCTCTCCACCCAGAGGGAGCGCGGCCAGGCGAAGGAGTCTGAGCTAGGGTGTCTCACATGGCAGCTTCATCTGTCATGATATCTGATAAGGATCCCATATCAGCGATCCCGCCACATCTGTCACAATTCAAAGAGGCTGATTGTAAAATTGCCCCAAGGTTCGAGTGCTTGGTCTCGTTGATTAGAGAATTGGGTGCCCAGTGAATCTAATGCCATTGTTGACCAAGTCAACCAGCATAAAGGTACTAATAGAAATAGTACTCGTGGCATTAATATGCAACCGAGTAAATGCACCATAGCTAGTAAGTTCTTGACATAAATGCACTAGAGCATGTAAGTTCTTGACATAAAGAGCCCCACATTGATCTTTACAGAGAGAGAGAGAGATGAGACTATGAGTTCAGTTTGAAAGCTCTTTTGACCGCATACGCCAAACCCTGCTGTAAAAAGCTCCCATGAGGTGACTACCCTCTCCCACAATATTCCTTAGAAAAAGACCACCCTCTCCCACAATGGGTGGATGACCATGCATGCAGCTTTTTATGTTGATTTTCTCTCTCTCTGTCGCACGCACGCACGCACGCACGCACGCAGATTAATAGGTTTATATATCAATGACTGTGTGGGAGAGTTGTTGCACCATAAATAGGGTAGGGCTGTTGAGTTCAGGGGGCAATCATAAGAGATTCCATCCACATTCAAACAAGGAAATAAGGCTTCCAGCACAGGACCTTTAATGAGCCTCCCTCTGCCCCTCTTCCCCCACCTCTCTCTCTCTCTCTCTCTCTCTCTCTCTCTCTCTCTCTCTCTCTCTATCTCTCAAGTGGGGGAAATGATCGGGTCTTCCAAGTGAGGTCCACATATGAAAGTCTTGAGTCCTGCCTCACAAATGTTTCCACTTCTAATAATTTTATATTCGGATATTATCCTCTACGAACAAACGAGTTGTATGGTAAATTTGACCATATATTTCTCATCGTGGCACCTACAGCTATAGAAACTGATGCCCCATTCATGTAGAATTTCAGATAGCAAAGTTTTGCAGCAGGACATCAAAACTTCAGCGCTGGATTCTCTTGGGATGTTCAATACCTTATGAAGTTAGGTACGATGGAAGTCAGGCCAAGTTTGGACCAAACAAAAGAAAGTAGCCATGCTACTGCTGCTCTTTTTTCCTCTGGTGAGATCTGACTTGGTGGCTGGTTTGTTTCTTCGTCCTCATCTGCATGGGAGATGTACACGGGTTATTATTATCCTCCAAAAATATAATGAGTTCTAGTACGGCATGACAAGGGCACGGCTCTGCTCGATCTTTCACAGAGCCAGAACTCAAAACATCTGCATGTCCTTCCACTTTGTGATTTAATCACATCATGTTTTGCTAAAAGCTTTATAGAATGGCCTGCGAGAGATGCGACCGACTATATCATTACACTAAGATTTGCCTGTCATGCACCTAGATTATAATTGGGACCATCAAGACTTGGAAAGAATGGTGACTTACAGTCCAGCACTTGTTTGTGTCGTAGAAATGCTTCAATTCACCATATATTGCACCGAGATCCGGCTTATCAATCGAGCACTAGTCAACAAGATCTTCATGATTCCAAGTTATTCTTCCAATTCGAAAGAAAGGGGCTTGGATTTCAAAAAAGTTGAGAGACAGGGACTGGCAGTATAGATCTTGCATGACAGCAGAGGCATTACTGTTCTTTTAGATATCTTAGCATTTGGAATAGTGGAAGGCTGAAGAAACCAAGGTGGACTTCGCATGTATTGGTCATTGGACAAGTTATCGGGTTTGTTGTTTTCTATCCTTTCAGTTCTGGTTTCATGCATGCATCTCACCACGGTACTTAGAAATAGACCTCCTGTTTTGATAAGCTTCACTAGCTAGTGGACTGCTCGCCCTGATTCAAAAATAAAATTCGTGAACCAGCATGTGTCCAAATTTTGAAGCTCCAAATTGAAATTATTGGAAATTTTTAGATGGTCTTTCATAGTTTGGGGTACCTATGTGATGGATGTTTACCGTATTAATTCTTCGCGATTCAAATATTTGTTTGTCGTCTTGCAAACTTTTCAATAGCTTTTCATTAGCATGTTTGTTTGATGAGTGGAGTAATTTTGCATTGCTTTAAATATTTTGGAGGTTGGTGTTTATGTACATGTTTGATCGTCTCGAATAATTTAGAAATTGGGTGACTGGTCAACAAGCCAAGCCACGGTGGACAGCCTTTTTTAGGAGACCAACTCAGTCCCTTCGTCCATAAACTGCTAGTACTATAGAATTTTCTTTCTTTTTCTTCAAGTTAATTCTCTTCACCCATCATGTTGATTTCCTAGAGCTTTCCTGTTCTCTCTCAGCCTATATATATATATATATAAATCTAGACTTGTATATATATATACGATGGATGAAGTGTATCTCTACCATATTCCTATATGGTTTGCCAAGCTCAAAGTTGTGGTAGCAAGAAACAGGTGATTCTTCTAGAACTGTTTTCAGGAAATCTACTTGTGATATCTAGTTTTGAGTTCTTTGACCTATAGCAAGTTGATTTATGTTTTTTCTTTAGGCTGGCATGAGACATGGTCGAACACTTTTCTTTGTGCTTTTTACTACCATGCATGTTCATGATGAGCATCTACATGCATGGTGTGTATGCATTCGAATTGTATATAGCTAGCAATAGAGAAGTCCTATGACATTCATATATGTGCTACAAGAACTAACCGTATCCATCTACACGCTTGCTTGTTATTAATTGCACCTTTTTTCATAAGCCATCCTCCATACGATGCCACATCCATGCTCATGTTGCACCATCAATCATCGCAAAAATGCTTCACTTTATTGCTACAGATTTCAGGAGTTGCAGACAGAATTAAAGAAAGAATGAAGCACCATCATCCTCCTTCCAGTCCTATTATCATTATAAAGCACAATTTAGAACACGTACGTACCCACGGGGAAAAAGAAACAAAATTAAAGAAGCAAGATAACCCTGATGGTATGGATGTTTAACACATCCTCCGATCCTAATAGCAGTCACTCTAGTGTAAAAAAGATTGAAATATTGATGGGAGCTTGCGGCATCCGGAAAGCCCACAATTTCTACAGTCCTCCTCATCAGGATATATACCAAATCAGCTGAAAAGGTAATTTATGTTACCAGAATTGATAGATGTGGCACCAAGCACCCTGCATGCCCAATGGCTTCTAATCAACCAACTTTTATCTACACAAAAAAAAAAAATAAAAAAAAAAATAAATCGACCAATTTTTATCCAGCTTTCTTCCCTCATACCTCACCACCTGAATGAATGCCGTTTATCACATGGAGAAGGGTGCATGCCAACCATCTAAATAGGACCTAATAGTATAAGTTAATCACAATTTGATGAATAAGATATCAAATACCCGGGCATACAGCGAGCAGCATTGGTTGCCATTCAGCACCGTACCATGGCTGGAGACAGAATCAATCCTTCTTTCATGTAAATAATCATAGGCGTTTGAGGACAGACTGGAGGTAGACTGTCACTTGTGATGGACGTGTAAATGTATATGGATTCTTATGGCAAAACAGCAACACCAAGACACCACCTCAAAAGTTCCATTACCAAACTTTGTCAAAATGCATGACGTGCTCGAGTGGTTGTCGCTCATGTCATCTCTATTTCATATATTCATCCCTTGCACCATGGTGAACCGTCACCAATTTGTGCGAGGGAAACAACTAATATTCGGTACATTCTTCGACTTGTTAGTTTAAATCATTAACTGCACACAAAATAATGTTGATCACTTCATCAAGGTGGGGGTACTTGCACACGTCAAAGGTCATCTCCAATCCAAACATGATATGACCAAGCAAATTTAGCCGAGTCCCGATCTCAAGTCGATGCTGTCTTTTCTTTGGTAGGAATTAAAGTTGATGTTATCTTTTGTTCTTATTCTAAAACCCAAACCGGTGTGGGAGATAAGGATGCAAGGATCTGTTATCTAGATCCGGAGAAATCCCCCTAGAGACGTATATTTAGCTCGATGGTTCTTATCATAGAGACCTGGATTCGCTTCATCTTCTTAAGCAATACCCAAAGCTAGACTTGGGAAAGTTAGTGCGATGGTTAATGCACGGAGGAGATTCCTCCAGAAGGAAATCCAAAAATTTGCTCAGGAGCCCCGAAAAATTTATTATAGGTTCTTCACGCAACGGTCAGTTATGTTGTCAGAGAAACGTGCACCGTGTATCTCGTAACCGAAAATTAAACTCTCATACATGGATAGCTAAATAAATGATGAACAGCAATTGCATTACCACAGACACGGATCTACTGTACAATCCCAGATTCCTTTTTTATTTTGGACATTTCAGCAAAGTTAGAAGGTGAAATCACCTGATGCATCAAGCACCGAGCTAATTATGATTCTGTTTAAAAGATACTCAAGACGTGCTGCAGAGAGTGAGGGGTCGAAGAGTATTTTAAAGCTTGTTGCTGGATATTAGATGGTAGAGCAGAGCAGAGCACCTTCCTTTTTAACTCGATTCACCACTAATACCCACGCCCATGCATTTTGTGAGGAATTATATATCCCAGTAATCATAGATGTTGTGCTCGACGAGCCATAATTCTGTATTAACGATCCATGATTTTTTTTTTTTTTTTTTTTTTTTTAAAAAAAAAAGTTCGGATGTCTTGCCATACGTGCTCTTGCTTTGCATTTGCTCATGTGCTCCAGGCGAGTCCAACAAACAAAATTTTCGACCAATCCCCCCTGTTAAGCTCTTTTATCCACCAACTTGCGTACACCCGGACCATCTTAGAATTTATTTATTCCAGTAGGATCGGACAGACATCAGGAATTGCACAAGAAACGAGAATTTGGCCTTTCCTGTTACAAAATGAGGCATTACCGGCACGCTACCATTGCAACCAAAGCTCTTAACCACGGTAACCGGTCACCAGAGACTCAAACATTCCATGCTTGCCTTTCGTTCATCAAGCTGCAGGTGAATTGAATCCACATAAGACACCTACATTGTCTGATAAAGAAAGAGTGGCTTTTTTTCCACAAGCGGATCGTCTCTATCTCAAATGGACCATGCTGCTGGCTTGCTGCCCCCGAGGAGCCAGAGACCAGCAGGAAGCCTTTTTGCCTTTGCTTCCCTCCCCTCCACCCCCCACACTCTCTCCCAATGTTTGTCATTCAGCTGCGTCCTCTAGCCACTCGGTCCGAGCATCGGCATTGCTTTTTTGTCAAGATGCCAACGACTTTGTACCCTCGGGATTCCTCCTTCGTATTTTACCATGAAGCATGATTTAGCGGTGAAAGAGCTAAGAGAGTGCCTGATTGGTTGAGCCAAGGGAGATCATGAGTTGCTTCATCTTTAAACAGGAGATAGAGGATAATGACAAGGAATTTTCCTTTTTTTTTTTTTTTTTTTTAACTTGTGAACGTTTTCATCTTATTCCCACCTCGTTCCACCAGCCTACCGAACAGCTTGACATCCACACTTTTGAGCGACACAAGTGGAGAGGCAGGATTATTGGGTCCCAATCCTCATCGACCACAGCCTTTGACCCCCTCTGGCTCAGATTCACTCATACTTTCGGTGGACCGGTCATGATCGATGGGTCATTTTCCTTTTGCATTTGGATGGAAGGATACCCTATGATAAGCTCTGATGAGATCCATCGGAAAAGGCTGTGCAGATACAATTTTTAGAGGACTAATTTGGAGCGAGCAGTGAGGAAAAAATGGTGACAGTCTGAGCCCAACACAATCTCAGCTATGCATGTTCTAAAGGTGCTCTGTGTTCTATCTCTGGAAAATTCAGTTCAATAACATCCACCATAATATACAGAGAGTAGAACAATATCTACTGGAGAATGATGTCATGTGGCTAACCTTTGCACTGCTTGCTTCTATAGCTAAAGGTGGTCTGGATGTACAATAAACTCTTTCATATATGAGCAGGTTCCATAGAAACGTGAAAGCTAAGGACCGAAAAGGAAATGCATTACGGTATCTTAAACAGACATCACAGTTACGTAACACGATCGTACCTAACAAAGAAAATGAATTGTACGGCAGCAAATCTTCTCCATTGCCTGATAGAAAGTTATAGATCGCGAATATTGAAAAATCCTATTTACCGGTGGTAAAGAGAGCGTGGAGTCGGGTGCCATTTAAACTTGTATGGGCCACGGACGATAGATGCATCTCACCAGCCCACCATCGAGGACAAACAAAAGTAATAGCCTGTGTTTTGAAAGCTGCACTAATTTGATGAACAAGACTGTCCTAATCAATGGTCCCTTTTTTTTCTTTTTTTTTTTTTTTCCGGTTTCATTCGGGACCAAAGCCTGACTTTTGCTGACCTCAAATGAAGGTCATGGTTGCATGTTTCATGCCGTGGCAACTCTCAGGTCTCTATAAACGAATCATTGGCATGCCCCGGTATATAATTGAATGGGGGACAAGCACAAAGAGAAACTCCAAATGCTCAAGAGTCGGTGAATAAATTTAAAACTCATCGCATTACCAGGAAGGAACCGGTGATCCCCGGGTTAAAAATTAAAAAAAAGGGGGTTAAAAGCGGATATTCTTCAGTTCCTACAAGAGCATCTCATATATTGCTCAAACGATCACAAAAATTGATGAACTAAGAAACGACCGAAGGGGAGAGAGAGAGAATGCTAATAAACTCCTGGACATAATAAAGTAAAGAACAGTTTCAAAGTTCCGAGTTTCACCTCATGAAAGATCCAAATATGCGGTCACTTTCTTCTCCCAGAGCGCAAAAGAAAATGAGAGGTCTCAGCAGACTCGGGCACAGGTAGCATCATCCACTGCCCATCTCATGAAACCACCTTGCCGAGGCCCAACACCATGCAGCATTGCTCTTACGATGATCTCATAACGCTAGAAGATCGTATAGATAAGGTTGTATCGAGATACGACAAGATCACATTACCATTTCCCACCTCCAAGACGATCCCCTTATGCTTCTAGCTCATCAAAAGTTGTCATCCATGCAAAGAAAATAACGAGAGATGCACCGAAAGATTGGTACCTAATGACCTTCTACTGCATATGCTACTTCAACAACCCAAGCAAGAGGGGGGCAAAGACGATTAAATATAAATGATAATAATGGAGCTATCAGGTAGGTCTTAATGGCATGAAGCATGAGAATTATCTGGTGGGCTATGAAAACCGTGTCCACCACCAAACTCACGCTGACTGCATATCGAAGAAGCAAAAAGCATCATCCGTTTGGAAGTAAGCTCCTCGGCGACACCCAGGAGTAAGTAAAGAAGAGCCTGAATTTGTTCTTCTCCCTGGTATCGGGCAAAAGCCTATAAAATCTTCACAAATCGAGGTGCATCATCCCTTGGCCCTGCAAGTGACCGGTACATGTATAACTTATCAACGGCCTCGCCATCATCTTTCTCGATGGCCTCAGCATCATCCTTCTCAGGTCTGTCCCCGATCACCTCCATCACCAAGTGAGGCAGCCTCTGGGCCACTTCCCTGCAACCCCTGATCGAAAGCTTGCACGAAGACATCCACAAGAACCTCATGTTATAGTAATGGTGAATCCCAGATAGAAGAGCTGCATCCCCGAAAGGGCTGTCCCTGATCTCAAGCTTCTGCAATTTGGGGCACCCCTCGAGGACATACCTCAGACCGGAGTCGCTGTTCCCCGCGAAGGCCACCGACAGGGTCCTCACCGACTTCCCATACTTTCCGATGTAACCGAAGGCCTTGTCGGTCAGCAGGCCAGAAACAGCAAGTCTGGTGAGCTTCTTGCAGTTCATCACGATGGCCCCGAACCCCTCATCCATGGGTTCCCCGGTGAGGCGATCAGGGCGGCAGAAGCCCAAGATGCAGAGGCGGAACACGACCAGCTCCGGGCAATTCTTGGACATGCTCACCACAGCAGCATTGGTCATTCGTTGGCAGAAGTAAAGAATCGACCTGAGCTTCGGACATCCCTCAGAAATTGCAATGAGGCCGATATCCGATACAAAGCCCTCGGATTCCTCTGCTCCATCCAAAGGGAATACCCGGAGCTCGCGGAGATCCTTGCAAGTCGCAGCCACCGCCTGGAGCCCTTCATCATGAACGGTGTCAAGAACCTGAAAGAAGAAATCCTCATATCGGTTGAATTCTACATAGGACAGCTGGAACGAAGGAAGGAAGGAGGCAATACCCAGAGAGTCTGGAGATTGTGGCAATGAATAATGACCGGCTCGAGCTCGTCGGCGGTGATCAACGAGTAGCCGAGATTGAGAGAGACGAGGTTGGCACAAACCGGGTAGATGGCATCGATGTACTCCGGAGCGTAGTTCCGGAAGCCCGAGAGGCACACCAGAGACCTCGAGGCGGCGAAGGCGGCCTCCAGGTCAGTTGGCTCCACCTCCCACTCCCCCTGCCCCACCTGTCCACCCTCCCCGAAGGAACCGGTGCCGAGGTCGGTGAGCTGCGGCGCCCGCACCATGAGGCGCCAGAGCTGGCCGACGGTTACTCGCTGGTTCACCCGCAGCCTCCGGAGGGAGGGGGAGCGGGCGACGAGCGCCTCCAAGGCATCCATGTTCACCTCGCATCCCACGCAGTCGAAGACGAGCGACTCCAGGCTCGTCATCGACTCCGGGAACCTCGACACCCAGTCCAGCGCCTGGTCCTCCAAGTCCTCGACGTCGTTCTCTATCAGATCCAGTACTCGGAGGTTCCTAAAAAAAAAATTCCATCGATCTCTCCAATTAGTAGCAGCCACTCCACCACCAGTACTAGTACCAGGGTTAAGGATTGTATGCAGTTGAATTGGATCCGAGGATTGGAGGAGGAATGATCTCGGACTGATAGAATCATTACCTGCAATGTTCGGCGATGGCGGCGAGGCCGGCGGTGCCGAAACCGTCGCAGCAGATAAGAGTAAGGTCGCGGAAGGAGGGGAAGGCGTGGGCGAGGAGGGAGAGGTCGGCGTCCGAGACGGACATGCGCTTGAGGCAGAGGCGCTCAAGCCAGGGGTTGGCGGTGGCGAGGGCGGCGAGCCAGGGGGAGAAGCGGGCACCCCACCCTGCGGGGACGAGCTCGAAGTCGGCGAAGCGGGGCTTGCCCTTGAGAACGAGCGCCCGGACGTGGGGGAAGCGCTCAACGGCGCGTGCCGGGGAGACGGCGTAGCAGTTTCCGATGAAGAGCTCGCGCCGGGTCTGGCCTTCGGCGCGGCACCAGGACCGGCACACCAGCGAGGCCGCGTTCCGGTCCCGGCGGCAGTCCAGGAAGTGGAGCACGCTCTCGAGGACGTTCTCCAGAACCTGGTCGGAGAATGGTGGTGGAGGGCCGTCGCCGTCGTCGCCGCCGCCGGGGGGCTCCCCGTCCGACATCCCGGACGCCCTCTCCTCTCTCATCAACCGCAGAGAGGAGGAGGAGGAGAAACGAAGAGAAGAATTATTATTACTATTAGTATTATGAGGAGGAGGAGGAGGAGAAGGAGAAGGAGAAGGAAAGGGTTTTAGAGGTTTAAATTATGTGTTTGAGATCTGGAAGTAAAGAAATATAAAGAGGGAAAAAGGGAGGAGACGGCGAATGGGAAACGGTGTGATAGGGAGAGGGAGAGGGATAGGAATGCAGACGAGAGGGCTTCATTCCAGGCCTGGGTGCTCCCGTGGGGGATTTAAAGGCAGTGTTCTTATTTATTTATTTGATTACCACCACCCTTCCTCAGACTCCACGCTGCAGGCCATGCTTCCGAGCATTGGGATTCTCCCATGTTCCTCACAACTGCAATGCCCAACTTGCCTAGTTATCCAACTCCATTATTTGGCCTTTTTATGGTTTTGTGAGTTCATTCCATTCATAAAATTTAAGTTCATCTCTCTGTCCTATCTTTAATTTAATCAACCTTGCTTTCTTTAATTGAGTTGAGATACATAATTTAAGTTTGTTTTTGTTGTATATTGATCAATTTAGATTTTTTAATTGATTTCTATATATCAAATATTCAATATAAATGTCTGCATCTTTTGGTTTCATTTTAATTTATATTATTATTATTATTATTATTATTATTATTATTATTATTATTATTATTATTATTATTATTATTTATTATTTTCTTATATTTACAATTGAAGCTTTTTTTTTCCCTTGTCACCTTCGTTTTTCTTTAGTTTGTAATTTTATTTTCCTAGATGCATTTGAGTTTTTCTTTCCAAACATGAAAGGAGTTTATTATTATTCTGCAATTTCCTATTTTTAATTTATTTCTTTTACCCTATCCTCCCCGAACTGTATGTCAATTTCCCTCTCATTTTCATGATCCAAGCTCCTATAAAACTTATAATTAACTTTTACTCCTCTCATTTTCATCATCCAAGCTCCTATAAAACTTATAATTAACTTTTACTCCTCTCATTTTCATCTTCCAAGCTCCTATAAAATTTATATTTAACTTTTACTCATAATTTGAATCTACGCACACTGGTTGCACCATCATCTTTGTATCCCTTTAGCTCATTCTACCTAGATGAATACGAAGAAAGATAAAAGATGGTAGAAAATAAATGTTATTTTGGAAACAGATAGAGAGAAGACCTTTTTTTTTTTTTTTTTTGGCTGCGTTTTGGGTTGAAAGGAGATGACTGGAAGAGGGTACATCCCTTTGAACCTCTTCTTTTAAAAGTCCAGTCAAGATGCGAGAGTTATAAAATATGAAGGAAGGGGATGCTTTTGTGATCTATCTTCTTTATCATTCATCCGGTGTTGCTTTTTCAGTTTTCACCCATCAATCTTTGTTATAAATGTGATTATCAAAGTATATTTGGATATGCAGTGAGGACTAAGTTATGATCAGCTTCCAAGCACTTCAATTAAAATATTGAGATTTGAGAATTCTAGATGTTGACCCATGGAGACATAAATGCGAGTGAATCAATTTATAAACATTTGAATAATTGCTCATCATGGTTCCTCCTTTTTGTTGAGGGCATAGGTAGCAGTATGAAACATGAAGCCATAATTAACGAATTTAGATAGAAAATCCTTCTAACTTTTTGTAAAATAACAGGAATTGGGATAGGAAACCTTTAAAAACACCAAGATTGTGCGGTGGTTTTAAGAAAATTATTAATCAATAAACCGAAGAGGACACTTTTTTTTTTATTCATATGATCATCTAGTTGTTATTTTTCATGATAAATTTTAGTCCGGGATATTCTAACTTGAATGTTGGTTATGGGTTTAAAATTGAACAAAAATTCACCGATGACCATCAAAATTTTTGACTTACGTGTGGAATAATTTTTAAATAATTGTTTATAATGTTAAAATAATTATTTGCCAACCAGTTTTAGTTTGGCCAGTCGTATTCCTCTCCACTTGAGAAAGGATCCAAGTTCGAACTTTAGTAGCAATAGCATCCAACAATATTTCTTGGCATCCAACTCTAATTTTAGACTTTTAATCGCATATGTGTCATCTTATTTTACACTTATCTTGATTGCTACTTATATGGAATATTGAGATGATCAAACTTATTACTGAGATATAATAATGCCTCTAGCTCTCTTCGTGGTTCGTTAAACAACATTTTATTTTCATGGGCAATATATAGGCAAGCACACACATTAGCAGCTAAATTATTTTCCTTTAAGGGTCAGCTCATTTCAAATTTAAAAGTCATCATACCAACAAATCTTTTAATCAAAATCAAATACTTCAAGTAGCTATAGTTTTTCTTCTAATCACATTGGCTAGAACTTTTGGATCACTGTCCTTGTCATTCTAACGGTTGCAGAAATAAAATTTAAAAAAAAAAAAAAAAAAAAAAAAAAAAAAAAAAAAAAAAACGGAAATATAACCAATATTGGTATTCTGATAGGCCAATTGAGCAAAAGGGCCAAGTATGCAGTGGTGACCGAGTGGAACCCTGTTGCTTTGTGGTGGTGGTCGTAAGAGATAAGAAAAATGATGATGGGAGGTGTACATATATGTTAGCCCAAGGAGTGCAATCTTCCAGCGTATAAGAAATTTGCCGACCCAGAAGGAGTAGCAATTTTTTGACCCAACCAAGCCTACTCAATCTAGGCCAAGTTTGGTTTCATAATTATGACCTTGGGATGGGTTGGTCAATAAATTTAACTTGAAATTGATAATTTGATATCTTCATATTTTTAAGCTAAGTTATGAAGAACCATTTCAAATCATGACTGAGAACAGCAAAGGTTGTCTTGAGGTGAGTGCAAGTTAGCATGTTAAATCTGGTGGAAACCGGTAGGTAAAGAAATTGGCAAGACAAGCCTAGTTCAGTTCATGGCAAATACATAATGGTTGAGGTATGATATAGAGAGCAAAACCTGTCATTTGTTTAAACTGTCAAAAGAAAAGAAAAAGAAAAGAGCTGTCGTAAAAGCTTGAAATTCTTATATGCTGGGATTTTTTTTTTTCCGATCAGAAAAATTATTTCTTCCTAGGTTGACAGTTGGTGATATGTTTTGTTTTAGCTTTATATATATCTCTTGTAAATGACATTTTGTATCACTTTATCTATGATATCTTCAAACTTGCATGATCTTAATTCTTAAACTCAGCTAAAAGTTTCATAACCACTTTTTAACTTTCTAAGTTTATAGCAAGACAGTAGTTTGAAGTTGTCCATCCAGAAAATGAGCAGCGATCATAAGGTCGATGTCAAAATGGCTTTGGTTTTAAATTGATCTAAACCTCGATGGTTGCATTTTGATTAGTCGTCACCGGTAGATGGGATAAGGCTTGTACTGATACAAGTGAAAATACGTACTCTTATCAAATAAGATTAAGTTGGATCATATTTTCTTCCAAATGGGTTTGGATTTCGCCCAATTATTATAAAAGGTCCAACATAATGTTCCCATCTAATAATTATAATTGTATTTAGGCTTGATTCAAAGTCTACGAAGAAATTAATTTGCTAAAGATGATAATAGGCATTGTTGCGGATAAATTACCTATAGCTGAGGCTTCGACGATGCCGGGCAAACCTGCTTGCTCTTTCAACCGGGTGGGATCTTGCTCCTGGATGCTCTTCTTGGATGGAGATCTGCAAAGGATCTCCGGACCGGGTTTCGGGCATGGGACATTCCGATGCTCGAGTCAATGAGGTGATTTAGGTAATAGCGGGAGCTGAAGAAGAAGATGGTGGGAGTGTCAAAGTGAGCATAAGGGTTGCCCAAAACTTCTCTCTTGAGGGTTCCCTTTTATCTTTTTATAGTTATCAAGGATAACTAATTTCTATTGGAAAATAATCTCTTTTGATTGAGCATAACAACTTTTTGTTGAGTACAACTCGTTTTAATTAGAAGTAATCACTTCTGTTATGGCACCTTGTTTCTTTTTTATCCACTTTGTAGGACTCTTTAGATTGTCGGCTTCTTCATTTTACATCCAACCAAGTCATTCAGGTATATTGTCTTCAGCCAAAGTTAGTCGATCAATAGTTGGTCGGCCAATAGTTGGTCATCAGCCATCTTCGTCATATTCATTGATTAGCCAACTTCGTCATCAGCCAACTTCATCATACTTCTTGCTGGTTCATCGAGGCTAAGTAGTTGAATCATTGTCACAATATTAGCCCCCACTCTCAAGCTCAAAATACTGTCAATGAAGTGCTTCGACTTTTATTCTTTTTGGATGAAGGGAGTAGTGTCACATCTTCGGCCTCGATATTGGTTGATAAATAAGTAATAGCCGATGAACAAACTTTGGCTGATCAATTAAATCTTCTCAAAAGCTTCAACTATCTTTTAACAATTAATTAGTCTTCATATCATTGTCAGGTGCATTGAATGGACTCAACTATCTTTTGTTTATAAATAAACTATTTTGATATTATTGGTCATACCGTTTAATTAGATAATTAAGTCAACTCTATTTTTGTCGAACATATCCGATTAGCTGGATAATTAAGTCAATTATATTTTTATCAGATATACCGATTAGTTGGACAATTAAGCCAACTTTATTTTTATTAAACATAATGATTAGCTGGACAATTAAGCTAACTTTATTTTTGTCGGACATATCAATTAGTTGGATAATTAAGCCAACTATATTTTTATCGAATATACTGATTAATTTTAGATAGTCGCAGTCGACATGATCATCTTCGACGCATACCTTGTACATGGCGAGGTGGGCAAAGGCGCCATCGTGGAGGTGACGACCCAAAGCTCATCAGGGGATCATTGGAGGTCATTAATGTGACTGGAAAGGACATGGAAATCATTCTTAAGGATGCAGTCACCATGGCGGCCCATATCCGGATAGTGCCGGAGATGTTGGCAGAGGTGAGCCACTCGCCATTGGGGGAGGAAAGGGTGACGTTTGCCGAGCACGGTGATGAGGTCATCGGGGCAGATGGTGTCAGACTTTGTTATGCATTGCGACGAGGTCATCGGGAGAGATAGCATCGGACTTGCCAAAAATAGCATTGTACTTGCCAAAGATCGTCACAAGGTTGTCGGGAGAGATGGCATCGCAAAAGTGCAGCCGTACGAGGTAGCCAAGACCCAAGCCATTGTCGAGATGCCATGAGATGTTAAAGTTTCGGTTTGTCTTCTTGGTTTAGCTAGTCGCCATCAAGGTTCATTCATGGATGGGACCATGCAGCGCCTTCTTGAGTGAGCATCCGCCAAGATTTAGCTCGTGTCATGGTAAGGGGATCTCATGAACAATTATCCTGTCTTCCCATTAGCGACCACTTGGCAATATGTCATCTGGTTGATTTGCAGGGCATGGGCAAAGGATGAGTTCATCTCTGTTTCACTCCATCTTCTTTTCTCTCTCCCTCTTTATTCTTTTGTCGGTGATGTAGAATTTTCTAATTAAACCGCAAGCGCACGGTGTGCAGAGCAGCACGTCCGACGAGTACGGGTCGATCCCACAGGGAAATGAATTTTTGAACTATGTTTTAACCCCTTGCTAGGCAAGGGGCAACAAGAATTGGATATTAGTTGCTAAATTATTCTAAGGCGGTAACTTTAAAATTTCAACAATTAAAATAATCCTAGGATCTTTGAATCCGCTAGACTGATGACGAAAAAGCCTTTCTAAGGTTTCCTTCCCTTTAATTTTTTCTCTTGTATTACTCAAGTATGGATTATGAACGGGCTCTGACCCAACAATAACCCATCAAGGGTATTTACAAGAAAAAAATTAATATGAGCCTATTACCTAGAACCCTTCTTGCACTAAATCAAATATGAACTATAAAGGGATTATGACCGAATGATAGTTCATTAAGATTAGTGGCAAGAGGATCAAAGGAAAAACTCTAAAGAATTAAATATATAGAAAGATCCCACAGATGGAATTTCTAATCAAAGTCTAGTTTCATCATGATCTTAGAATAATCGCTTAGCTAGACATGATTAAAAAAATAACTTTAAAAATTATTTAAAGATAAATTTTATACTACTTGCAAATATTACTAATTAAAAGATTCGAAGAAATGTAACTATATTAATTGCAAGGAATTAAATGACAGAAAATTAAACTATCTTAATTACAGAAATAAAAAATAAAAATAAAAGGAAACTATCCTAATTACAGGATTGGAAATAGCATATAATAAATTTTGCAAGAAATGAAACTAACCTAGTACAGAAATTAAAATGACAAGAATAAAAATAAATTAACAAATCTGTATTACTAAAACAAATTAAATATTCATAAACAAAACAACTCTTAACAACTAAACTCTCAAGCTCTCAGCTCTCAGGAAAATAAAATAAAAAAACTAGGAATGAAAAACTCTGAATTCAGAACTGTCCGGGCCTTCCGCTCCCCTCGTATTTATACAGAAGGAATCCGTAGATAAACCGCATCGGACTGCTCTCCTCATCGCTTTTCGGCCTCAACCATCGTTCTCATAGCAAACTCCATCACCGCGGTCTTCTACGTCATCCCGAACCTTCGCACAGTGCCGATGTTATCCGCAGAGTTGCGGTTGGTTGATCTCTTCTTCGTTTCTTTTCCCATCTCCCGACAACAGGAGGTGCAGATGGCTATGGACACCATGGGAGGCGTGGCTGGAATGGGGAGGAGAAGCAGCAGCTTGGGCACGCGTGATCACTGTCTTTCAAGGAGAGGAGTGGTGGCTGTGTTGTGAATGGAGAGCGATCTAAGAGGGGCAGCGACTCACGGGCACAGGTGATGAGCGGCTTGGACAAGCGGCAGATCCGGCGAGGGAGGTCTGTGGTCCACGGCTCTGCTCCGCGGACCAGGTGCCATGGAGGATGTGGACCATTGGATTGTTACGTAAACCGTCGAGCTGGTTCACGTTGAACCAATAACTTGAACCCCATGCTTTAAAAATCGTGCTATTCATGGATTAACATCCCTTCAAAATTCATTTCCCAGCTCAATTGAAGTCCGAATCGCGCACCGTTCATGCCGTTGGATCCCAAAAATTATGCTCTTCACATTGGTGGAGTTCGATCATTTAAAACACTGCATAAAAATATAAAATTTAATCAAAGAAGGATAATTTAATATTTAACTTAAATGTTTAATATTTAATTTTTATGCAGTTATCACTCGGCTATGTGCAACGTGGACGAAGAGTACTGATTGGGTATCGAGCTTGCTCTAATCCATAAGACTTTCAAAATTGATCTTGTCCGGCGCATCAGAGGCATCGTTGATGAGCTCCCAAGGAAGATCTCATTGCTGAAGAGATGATTAACCTCTACCTGGGAGGTGAAGATCTCTGTTTCTGCTACCATGGCTTAAAGAACTCAAGGATAGGTCAGAGAAAGAGGAAAGCCCCATTAGCCATTGTTTTATTAAATAATATGGCAAATGGATGGAACTTTTTGGATCAGAGAAGCATAGCTCTATTATTTAGTTGGAAAGAAGAGAGTAGATAGATGGGACATCCCAGTAATTTTATTTGATGGGAGGAGGTTGAGGACGATTTTGGGAGTTAGGAAATCTTTCTTAGCTTAATTTTTTAGAGAAAAAGAAAATGAAGAAAAGTTTGAGTGATAGAAGAAGAAAGTAGAGTGAAGATATTTCGGTAACTAATGTTACCCCCCAAACTTGTAAATGGTTCCTACCAATTTGCTAGTCGAGGAGCAATAGTATTTAGCCTTCACCATAATCTTCTCAGTACTTGAATCTTTTTTTCCCTACCTGGTGCGCCAATCTGTTGTTGCCAAACCTCCTGTGACCTTTTAGCACCTTATTGGTTTGCTAAGCCGAGCTTCTCGCGGTCCTGCAAAACAAACCCACTCACCGGAGGATTTCCAGTGGGGGGACACTTCGATGCTAAGTCAGCAAGGATTTGGGTCAACAGATATAGAATCTCAAAAAAATGGACAAAAAAATAAGAAAATGCTCTAGCTAGTTGACCATTCTTATCCCCGGAAGTCTCCATTTTCTCAGTATTTATAGGCGTGGGTTTTAACAGAATTTAGTTGAAAGGGCCTCCGTTTGTTAATTTCGTTAGAAATAACCCATGACCGTTATAACGGTAATCGGTTATTTTGGTAAAGCAACTATCTCTTCTTGAAGTTGGTTGGTACTTAGATGTCCATCGACCTGTAGAGGCTAGTCGGCTCTTCCGAGCCAATTGGTCGATAGACATTGATCGACCTTTATGAACGAGTTGGAGTACCAGATTTGTATAGATGATCGATCGATCGGCGCCTCATCAACTTTCTATCAACTTTCTTTGAGACTGACACACAGCCTTATGTCTATTCTTTGGACCTGTTATGATTTTTATGGATCAGGCTGACCGGCTTATCACAACGGGCATCGTAAAAACAATAGCCAACAGAGGGCTTGATTAATTACATGCAAGAACCAACTTTTTAGTAATGGACATGGAATAAAGGTGTTGATGTTGAATTCCAGGAGGTAAAAGAGATATTTAGCAACTGTTCGCTTATATTCATTAAGCCTTTATGTGCATGACATGATTTAGATCGATCGTACATACAAGAGGACAACATCATCTACAGTAGGTGTACTACTCGAAGATCTTTTCCTTTCATCACCCACCTGTTATATCTTATCCAGTTATCCAGTATCCACTTTAGGACGGGTCAATGTGTTAATAAAGCTAGTATTATAGATATCTCCTCAACTGCTCTCTTTATTGCGTGACATTTACTCGAGACTAAAGAAGAGATGGACAAAAAATTCATAGGAGCTTGGTGCGCCATTTAGGAACGGTTGACAAGGAAAAGCTATGATAACTTTCTATTAGTTTTTATTTTATTATCATGAACATTGCTAGAAGTTTGAGACATCGCATCCATGACTAACAAATTATTTATCTGGATAAGTTTAAGGGTTCATGGGTTATCTATTAATATAATTAAGCTTCGATCCAATTATGACTAATCTACATTGTTTGATTAGTAGGTTAGGTAAATTAGGAGTTAATTAGTCCATGTGAAATTGCGAACTATTTAGAGTTTCATAGTTGAAATTGCACTTCAACTCATGTTGCATTATAATTTAAATTGCGCAATTGACTTCAATCAACTTACTTCTCGCATTTGAAAGAAATTTGAATATATATATATATATTTTAACTACCATTCGATGAAACATCTTACTAGTGGATGCTAGGTTAGAGGACCCGATGAATATGAAATAAGATAAGGATACTCACGACAAAGAGCTTGCCATCAAAGCCGCCGATGGTGATACCCAGCATGGTCCTAGGTGCCCATGGTGACCAAGGAGTTGGGCAATAGTACAAGTATTGAGTAAGAGAAAGTGAAAGGGAGGGCAAGGTTAGGAGGATTGAGGTGGTCAATATAGAAATGGAGGGATTGGCGGTTGGAAAAAAATTTCAGGGCACTGATCCCATTTGTTGGAAGATCTGAACCAACGCCTATATGCAGAGGATGCAGCGAAAGCAACGTAGAAGGATACAGTTCAATAATTTGTTCTTGGATTCAATATCATGCAATAATGGAGATATAAATATAGGAGAAAAAGAGATATTGCTTTATTCCTTTGGAGAAGAACCTTGTTACAACAAACAAGATAACACCCAATAGCCCTTCTGAAAATTAAGAAGCTTCTTACCGTCCCGCACGTCTTCTCTCTTGCAGGCCTCACGCCCCAAGAACCCACGTACGCTACGCACGGAGAATACCTCAACGTGCATCCCTTCTCCAAAGCCCCGTAAAACATCATCATGGCACAAGCCCTCCACGTGATATCTCCCTCACGTGTGTCTCTCTGCAGCACAACATCATGGCCTCCTTGAAACCTAAGAGGCTCTCCACGGTCCACACCCTAAGGGGCATCTTCAAGCCCTCACGGTCCAAGACTAGGACCGTGAGAAGTCCTCACGGACTTCACACAGAACCGAACCCCAAAGGGTCGACCTTTCTTGGACACTCTCTAAAGTTCACGCATGCCTCTCTTCTTATAGGCACATGGGGCGGTGAACTTCTTCTTGGATTGGGCATCTGATCTTGGACTTCTTGTTGGACTGCAACTATCTCTTGAATCTTGTTAGGACTCAATCACATGGACGGTTAGGACTTGTCTTGGACCAATAACAAACTAAATAGGACACCTCACATGGTTGGGATTCCTAGGTGGTTACAACCAACCAACTAACCAACCACTGGCTAACCTCCTAACCAACTTAACAAACCTGAACCCAATCCCATAACCCAATTGGGTTATATTACAATCTCTCAAAAAACTCTCCCCTAAGTCATATGAGATAACACTCAAACTTAGAGCATCCCTGAAACACCTCCAGGAATCCGCTTGGAAAATGCCCCCAAGCTCCAGGGATTGCCTCCAGCATCCCTGTCATGGCCTTCCAAGTCTCTCTAAGGCTTGGGAGCACCACGCAAAATCCTACAATCTCCAATCTTGATACCCCAAGCCTTGGCAAACTTGGTAATGTCCTCCTGCACAACCTTGCTGTAACTACGTGTCCTGACAGCCTCTTGTGCGGACCTCATTGCCTCTGCCAACACCTTTCAGCTACTATGTGCCCTTGGAGGCCTTTGGGATGACCGCCTCCATAGCTAAAGATCCTTGCTTGTATCATAGCACCATGATTGTAGCCTTCCTTCTGCCTGGCAGTTGCATCAAACTTTTTCTTGGACTTTCCTAGAGAGAATACAGTGAACCTGAACCGGCACTCGCTGTAACTGGAGCTCTATTTGACACCATCTCCATAGAGCCATGCCAATCTCTGCACACTCTGCTCCACTTGGCTAAGTGCATCCCTGATGCTCGTGCTAGGACCTAGCCAGTATCCTTGCACCTCCCGCTCTGAACTCGTGTCAAATCCTGCTCCACTAGTGAAGCCACCTCTCACCGGTGCTCCACCTGAGACTGAAGTCCCACTGATGCCACAGAAAGAAATCCCGAGGCCAGCCGCTCAATGCTGCCCTGTTGAGCCTACTGCTGCACCTCAAACACCGTCGCTGCCTCCTCGGACCCTCCGCATCAAGCAGACCCTCGAGACCGTTTCAGATACATTGCATCCCGCAGGCTCCTCCGAAACCAAGAGCTCATCCCAACTCTTCTACTAACCCAGTGACTGAACCCAGCAACCATCTCCACTTGGTTGCTGCATTATGTCCCAGCCTATCTCCCGGTTGCATGATGTCCCTGGCGCTCCCTGAGACCTATCCCCGGTCTCCCTGAGCTACCCCTGGCATTGTCTCTGCTGATGTATTCCGGTGAACTTAAGAAATCCGGGCTTTTCTTTTCTCCATCCATGCGGGATACCATACCCACGTACAACTCCACCTGCCTCGATGCACTCATTGAATCCTCCTCTTCCACCTTCAAACCAACGGCTCTGAAACTGCTCCGCTCCACTCGAATAATGGCTCAAACCAAGCATTGATACCAGTTATTGGAAAAAATTTTCAGGACACTGATCCCACTTGTTGGAAGATCCGGACCAGCACCTATATGCAGCGGAAGCAACGTGGAAGGATACAGTCCAACAACATGTTCTTGGATTTAATATCATGCAACAATGGAAATATAAATGTAGGAGAAAAAAAGATATTGCTTTATTTCTTTGGAGAAGAACCTTGTTACAACAAACAAGACAACACCCGATAACCCTTCTGAAAATCCAGAAGCTTCTCACCGTCCCACATGTCTTCTCTCTTGCAGGCCTCACGCCCCAAGAACCCATGTATGCCATGCACGAAGAATACCTCAATGTGCATCCCTTCTCCAAAGCCCCGTGAAACACCATCATGGTACAAGCCCTACACGTAATATCTCCCTCACGTGCGCCTCTCTGCAGCCCAATACCGTGGCCTCCTTGAAACCCAGGAGGCTCTCCATGGTCCACGCCCCAAGGAGCATCTTCAAGTCCTCACGATCCGAGATCAGGATCGTGAGAAGTCCTCACGGACTCCACACCGGATCGGATCCCAAAGGGTCGGCCTCTCTTGGACACTCTAAAGTTCACACACGCCCCTCTTCTTATAGGCGCATGGGACGGTGAACTTCTTAGATTGGGCGTCTGATCTCGGACTTCTTGTTGGACTGCAACTACTTCTTGAATCTTGTTAGGACTCAATCACATGGACGGATAGGACTTGTCTTGGGCCAATAACAAACTGATTAGGATACCTGACATGGTTGTAATTCTAAATTGGTTACAACCAACCAACTAACCAACTAACTGGCTAACTTCCCAACCAACTTAACAAATATGAACCCAACCTCATAATCCAATTGGATTATGTTACAATATCTAAAAAAACTCCCCCCTAAGTCAGATAACACCCAAACTTAGACCATCCTGGAACACCTCCAGGAATCCACTTGGGACACGCCCCAAAGCTCTAGGAATGCCTTCAGCATCCGTATCATGGCCTTCCAAGTCTCTTTAAGGTTTGGAAGTACCACGCAAAATCCTATATTGGCAACATCAAAAGAAGAAAGAGGGGAAAGGTGGAGTGGACGAGAGAGAAAAAGAAAATCTTTTTACCATTCCAAAGCCTATTTTATAAAATCCAAGCAAAAACTTAAAACGGATCAATGTTTACGCATTCTTGTTAAGACCGAAGTTCCAATACGATCACATGAATCCATTAATACCATTGCCCAAATTGTTTTATGATACTTCAAATAGAATCCAAACTAAAGTTTCTATAAAAAAATATTTTTTTAAAAAAAATTTTGGGAGCCCCTGTTGGCCGGTGATAATCAAAAAATTTGAGATATATATAATAAATCCCGTTCACTCGGCTGATACCAGTGGTAGTCAGGTTGACGACTCACCTTCGGATGGGGAACGGTCGTGGAAAAATTAATATGCGCCATGTATCGAATATTTTCTGGCTGGGATTAGGAGACTGTCTGTGGGTGACCACGCCCGGAGTCTAACTCCTCCTCCCTCCTCCTCCCTTTTAGTTTATCAAAAAAAAAAAAAATTGGGACCATCGCCATTTTGTGGTTTTATGGGTACGCATGATAGCTAAAAAAAGTTAGTATCTTTGCATTTGGAGACTGATGGTAGTACATGGGTAATTATATTCTTCAATATCAATAGTACGTATGAGCTGCCAAACTTTATCTTAGCCCTGATTCTCCCAAATAAGAGGGTATAAAACAAACCAGACATGAACATGAAATGACCTAGTGGCAAGTTGTCCATGGAACAAGGGGATGCGGTGTGGCGAAGAAGGTGTGCCCATATCTAGCTAGAAACCGCCAATTTGTCTCGAATCGAAGGGATGTGATGAAAGACTCCCTCGCACCCCACAGGAGCTCACAGGTCTTCATCGGTACAATGCCAAGCCTTGAAGTCATTAAATTACTCGAGGCCCACCTCATGAATGATTGAGGGTGGAACCATCATCACTCAAAAGTCCTCCACCACTTGTGTTTTTTAGTTTATTCATATTCCGAGGGAGAGGGGGGGGGGGGAGAGAGGACAAACAAAAGCGAGGTCCAATGCGTTGTTGCTATCTGTTTGACATGGTCCATGACACACCCGCGCATGACCCATCTAGGCTTTGAGTAGCGTGAAATGGCCTTTGATTGGATTGCCGCAGCAAGCGGTCCACAGATCAAATTTAATATCGCTTTGGCCTCTGTGGTTGATTGCTTTTCAAATGCCTTGGCCCCTTTGCATCACATTGTGTCGGCTTTCTTGGATGTCATTGGTAGTGGAGGCCCATTGCCTCCTCTGTGTACCTGGCCTTATACTTGCGGTGCACGCTCCCTAGGCCAGAACCGGGATCTGGAAGGCATTTTGAGTTGGTGCAAACGAATGCATGTTTCAAGGAATTTTGAGTGCCGATCCTTTTTTTTAGGTGTACCATCTTATAGGTGGCCCATGTAGGAGGGAATCCAAGAAGTTCCCTTGGACCAGGGTGCAAGAGGGTCCGATTATTGGTTCTGGAATCGATTTGAAAGATTTCGAGCCATTTCAAGGTTTTGGTTTGGATCGCATATGAATTCACTTTCAGCAAAGGATCGTATTAGAATTTATGGGTCAGATCATGTCGCGCTTGAATACAGCTCAATAGGAGAAGTGGAGTGCCATGTCTTGCTTGGTGGTCTAGGCCCGGTTGTGCAAGACATAACTCGGTTTAGACAGATTTTGGGAGCAAAGTATGCATGAATCTTCAAGATTCATATAGCATCTGTCATTGGTTGTGATTAGTTGGATACTAGGAAAGAAGCATGGGTTTTTCCATGGAGTCCATGGAGATAGATTCAGGAAAGCAACAAAAGTGATCGTACGTATGATAGCGGAGTATGATGAGCATTACGCAAAACTAATTATGATGTGCATGGCATACACAATGACACGATAGTCTGGTTCTCTTGAATGGTAGTGCTACATATGATTTACTACCTGGAAAAATAAAAATGTTCGTTTTTAAAAAAAGCTACGCAGCAAGCAGCAAGCTGATATCATGTCAGCTTGCAACCAAATGGTGAACAAAGGGAAGAATTTTATGGTTATGAAAAACTTTTTTGGAATTTTAAAATTTCGATCATGATGGCAGACAAGAAGAAGTAAACTAAAAGGTCGTACGGTCATTCTATTCTTTGGATGGTTCCCTCCAAACATCACTTTTTCTTTTCTTTCGTTTGTTCTTTTTGATCGATTCTTTAAAATACTACGGCTGGTATCAATAATCATACCACGAAAAATCACGGAAAGATGGCGCAAATTACTTGGCGTGTACTCCAAAAAAAATAAATCCATCGAAGCTTTTAAATATCTTTCTCCAAGCAAATAGATAAATCCAGTCATCGAGATAAGGTACTCTTTGATGAGAATATGCGTGTAAGATATCTGCGCCTCATAAAATATCCGTGCAGTCGCAGACCGCGGATGCGGACTCCATCAGTAAAAATTGCAGCACGAGCATAAAAACATCCATGGCGCAAATTTTTGCCGATAATCTTGCGGTCACCAATTCACCATCGTTGAATGATTTACCCAATCTCTTTTCTATCCTATTTTCACGATAAGGATCATGTACGGAGAGGACGTTACATCATCACCTTAATAAGATCATTAAAATCTAAGCAAACATGGATTACAAATAATATTGATTGGGATTTTTCTGAATTTTTAATTCATCAAATGCATGTACTTCAGGGCAAGTGATCTATGCAATACCATGGACGGTGGTCACGGAGAAAACAATTCGTTGAAGCAAAGTTGCACGAGGTTTTGCGTGCCCGCCCACATGTTGTACTCAAAATTAGGCGACGTGATGACAACGTGCTAAGATGTCTGACCCTTCTTCTTCTTCTTTTTTTTATCGGCGCGCGCGCTAGAAAAAATGCTACGTTGTACAAATCTTTAAAAAACTATAGATATAATTAAATAAAATTAATAAAAAAAATTAATTATATAAAAATTATAGAATATTTATAAAAAATATAAAATTAAAATGAAATCCGGAAACATGCGAGGTACTATTATAAAGCATATTTCTATATTTTGTACAAGAATAGCCAAAAATATTAGTTTAAGATAGACGATCAAGATTTCTCTGCATCCAGAAAGAAGAAAGTTTTATAATTAAAAAAAATTTAAAAATCTTTGTAGTTAAAAAAATTAGAAGAAACTAAACATAACTTTTCAATGGCTTAAAATTATCCAAAAAAAATATGGATCCAAGATATATATATATATATATATATATATATATATATAGCTATCAAATATGATTTTTTTATTGGCTCATTAAAATCTATAATAAGAAAACCAATGATAAAAAATTAAAAGCCCAACGGTCAAAAATTAAAATTTAATGATCAAATTATTAAAAATTTAACAATCAAATTACTAAAATCTAAAAATTAAATTATTAAAAATTATAAATTAATTATTGAAAGAAATTTTAATTTTTTTAATATTAAAAAGATTTTATCATCACCTTGTGCCTATGGCAATTATGCAAGGGAGTCATCTCAGGGTGGGTATCGTCTAACCATTATCTAAGTTAATTGCTTGACATGCAACTCCATTTCTTATCTAAGACAGATTTAGCATGTGCTGCATTTTTTTTCTTTTACCATGTGGGCACTAGTATTAATAACAACATATTAATAAACTAAGCTTCATTGTCTAATATGCAACAAAAATTGGACTTCTTTTGCTTATCATGATTTATTACATTGTTTATTTTGTTCCAAGATTTGTACTCATATATTACATGATGGTAATATCAATGGAATTTGAGGCTCTTATATAAAGTTCTGTCGCATATAGATACAAGTGTTAATGATAGATGGCATTTTAAAATATTCATTACTTAATAATAATTCAGCTATTAAAATAATCTATTTATCATATTTTTATTATATTTTAAAATTAAATTCAATATATATATATATATATATATATATATATATATATATATATATATATATATATATATATATATATATATATATGTATATTGGATAATTTATAAACTAGTATCTTTTGACATGATGAACAGCAACTACCACTACTTACGGATCACCTGTGATATCACCACATTGTTCACCGGGTTGATATGACAGTCGAGGATTGATATATTTTAGGGGCCGGTTGGTGGTGCCGTAGAGGTTCCAGCTAATGCTATGCTAATTACTAGTTTTCATATTAGACTAATTACCTAAGTAGTGATATGGCATGTGACCTCTAGCGCTTCATGTGATACAATCTAGAACAAGGAAAATTTTTTATCTAACGTTCTGGTGGAAAAAAATTATACCAGTTTGTTGGATTAGACCATGTATCATAAATAATGATAAGACTGTATTGATTTTCAATGCCAGAGTATTTAATACAATTCAATTTTTCTTTTCAAATTTTTTTTGATAAAAATATTTTTTTCTATCATAATTTTATTAATTATTATGATTTTTTATTATTTTTTTTTAATATTTTATATGTATTATGACATGCTATGCATATCATAACATCCTAGATTATTATCATTTTTTATTATTTCTTATGACATCCAATTATTGTTTATGACTTCCTTATATCTGTATAATAACGTCCTGTTAGTTATTATGACCTCATATTATTCATTAAAATATTCAAAAATTTTTTTTATGATTTTCAATCCGTGTATTATGGCATCATGTTGAATACCAGGAAGTCATAACAATCAACATCAATAGGGGTGCAAATGGGACGGGTCGGATCGGGTCATGAATGATCCCGATCCGACCTGGTTCTTTGATCAGGTCCTAATATTAGATCCAAACCCAATCCACTAGAAAATTGGGTCGGGTTGAGTTGGATTGACTATTAGAATTTTAAATCCAACGGATCACTCAGGTTGGATCGGGTCCATAAATAATATGGTTCTAATCTAAAAAAATTAAATCTAAATATGATCTAGATAAAATATAGATAACAATATTTCAATTATTACATAGCCAACTATTATTAACCATAAAATAGATAACAAATTGATGTAGAGGGATCGCTGACATGGGGGACCAACGGCCGCCACGTCAAGAAAAGACGCCGCGTCAACTCTCCAGCCCGTATTCCACTACCGAGCTGAGCCGAGCTCTTTCAGAACAACAGGTCGAGCTCAGTCCACCGCTAGGTCGTGCCCGCGGGCCCGGGACGCCTAGGTCGGAGCCGCCTTCCGCCCTCCAGAGCGAGACCCTCGGAGGCTAGTGCCCTGCGGTCGAGTTCGAGCCATGAGCTCACCCCCCGATGTGGAGCCTCTCCGAGCGCACTCCCTCTGGACCAGGTCCGCCTTCCGCCCTCCAGAGCGAGACCCTCGGAGGCTAGTGCCCTGCGGTCGAGGTCGAGCCAAGAGCTCACCCGCCGATGTGGAGCCTCTCCGAGCGCACGCCCTCTGGACTGGGTCCGCCTTCCGCCCTCTAGAGCGAGACCCTCGGAGGCTAGTGCCCTGCGATCGAGGTCGAGCCAAGAGCTCACCCGTCGATGTAGAGCCTCTCCGAGCGCGCACCCTCTGGACCGGGTCCGCCCTCCGCCCTCCAGAGCGAGAACCTCGGAGGCTAGTGCCCTGCGGTTGAGGTCGAGCCACGAGCTCACCCGCCGATGTGGAGCCTCTCCGAGCGCGCGCCCTCTGGACCGGGTCCACCTTCCGCCCTCCTCCATCGAGGCGCCCCCGCGACCTCGGAATGTTGAGGTTGGAGCGAGTCATGTGTCCCAACTCGGCCCCAGTCCGGACGAGGTCTTCACCAGCCCAGAATACCGCCGAGTCGCCCAAGGATTGCATTGAAGCACTTTCCAGGCCGTACTGACCACTTATGATCACCAGTTACACCAATCCGGGGATTCGAATCCCGTGGGCGGTGGCCCGCCATTCGAAGCACCCCCAAATTTTCCCGGAATGAGGCAACCAAGAGGAGTGTCGGAGCGCCTGACAATGCCCCCTATCATAAATAAGGAAAGGTCCCTCGGGACACCGCCTCATGCGCCTAACTGCCCGGCAGGGATCCCGAGACAGGCGCCGAACGGTAACCTGGTTCACAGCAAACCCAGAGGTAACACACACAACAACTCCAAGAGACAGATGAGAGAAAAAAAGAGGAAGAAGTGCAACCCCCACCAGCTAGAGGGGACGGCAACACCACCATCACCACAAGCACAAGCGCAAGCCCGACCAAGAGGGCGAAGCGCCACTACCACCACAGTCGAGGAGAAAGCGAGGGATACAAGAAGAGGCGGAGGAACAGAGCATCCCTCTATCCCCGCTATCATTCTCCCCCGGCAATGTTTTCACCTTCATCCACATTTTACACTCCTCCTAGAGCGGAGTCCATCAAGAGGGGCCCGACCAGGAGGATTTATTCCCCTGGATCGTCACTGACTTGATCATCGGAGTGCCCCCGCCAAAAACCCCGGCCCGGGTCTCTAACCGTTGTCTCGCAGGTCCAGGAGCGGAGGACCGCCGAGTAACAAGGCGACCGCACCCAGCGAGGAGATCCGGGAACCGAGAGCGGCGGGCGGCAGGAGGAGCGCACTCAGGCATCGATGCAGCTACGGGCCACGACGATCTTGGCGGCAACAGATTGGCGTGCTAGGAAGGGGGGAAGATGGGCATGACAAAGTCCTTCATCACTCCCCAAGTCAATATACCGCAGAAGGATGGTGACGACACAAGCTAGAAAGGCCAGCAGAGTGGCAATCTCTCCTAGGCCTCTCCAGGACGTCGCCTCCTCCGTCCCTTTCAACGGGGAACCCACTGACGAAACCATCAGGCACATAGCGAAAGTATGCCTGGAAAAGTGTGAGCACAAAATGGTGGGATTCTTCTGCCAATTCATTAGCATGCGAGGTTCGACCAGCGAGCACCGGACTACAACGCCCACCACCGGTGGAGCCCTTCATCGATCGCGGTGAGGCGGAGTATCATCACTTCCATCGTGATCACGGCCATGGCATCAAAAAATATCGCAACTGTGAATAAGAGATCGAGAAGCTCGTCAAGGAGGCCCACCTCCGAAGGTTTGCGAGGGGCAGGCCTCGAGCGGGGCCCCAAGTGCTCACCACTTTTCCATCGGCTTCAACCACCGACGGCTACCTCATCGCGAAACCGGCGAGCATCGCCACCTGGAGGGTCGCGCGTGCATCTAAGAAGGCTTGGGGGGCAGGGGCACCCGAGGTCATTTCCCCGCTATGAGGGGAGGAGAAAGCGAATGAGGAAGGTAAATAAAGCTGCCACGGACGTCGGGACGACGATCGCGAATCACCGTGAGGAGGCCCCCGCGAGGCAGTCGAAGCTCCACCGTGAAGGGTCTATTACCTCGAAGCATTTGATGGCGCAGGCTCCCCCGAGGGAGGTGGGCCTGCAATCCACAAAGGCGCCCCCAGTAAGGTAAGTTCCCCTACCAACGATCGTGATAACGATTTTTTCCCTTGCATGGGTATCCGCATGTTTTGCAAAAAAGGACCAATAGCATCCCCGAACCCAGCTCCAGGACGTAGAAGGATCTTCGAGCCACGTAGCTCTCCAACTCCAAGCGTCCCCGAGCCCAGCTCCAGGACGTAGAAGGATCTTCGAGCCACATAGCTCTCCAACTCCAAGCATCCCCGAGCCCAACTCTAGGACATAGAAGGATCTTCGAATCACCGTGAGGAGGCCCCCGCGAGGCGGTCGAAGCTCCACCGTGAGGGGTCTATTACCTCGAAGCATTTGATTGCATCAGGCTCCCCCGAGGGAGGCGGGCCTGCAACCCACAAAGACGCCCTCAGTAAGGTAAGTTCCCCTACCAATGATCGTGATAACGATTTTTTCCCTTGCATGGGTATCCGCATGTTTTGCAGGAAAGGACCAATAGCATCCCCGAACCCAGCTCCAGGACGTAGAAGGATCTTCGAGCCACGTAGCTCTCCAACTCCAAGCATCCTCGAGCCCAGCTCCAGGACGTAGAAGGATCTTCGAGCCACGTAGCTCTCCAACTCCAAGCGTCCTCGAGCCCAGCTCCAGGACATAGAAGGATCTTCGAGCCACGTAGCTCTCCAATTCCAAGTATCCCCGAGCCCAGCTCCAGGACGTCGAAGAATGTTCGAGCCACGTAGCTCCACAAATCCAAGCATCCCCGAGCCCAGCTCTAGGACGTCAGAGAATGTTCAAGCCACGTAGCTCCATAATTCCAAAATTTCCCGAGCCCAGGTCCAGGACGCCCTTCTCAAGACCGGAGCTCAGATCTCCGGCCAAGAGAACTTCGAGCCAAGCAGCTCTTAGTCAACAACGTCCCCGAGCCCAGCTCCAGGATGCCCTCTCAAGACCGGAGCTCCGACCTCCGGCCAAGAGAACTCCGAGTCAAGCAATTCTCTATCTCAAACATCTCCGAGCCCAGCTCCGAGATGCCAAGAGATCATGGGGCCACGTAGTTTCCATCAATGCCTCGAGCCTAGCTCCAAGGCACCAAAGACCTGGGCCAAGATCTCAGGCAACCTCCTGGGCCCGAGCCTAGCTCCACGTCCAGGAAGGCCTCGGCCTAGCTCCAAGGCAATCAAGACCGGTAATCCCCCTTCTCTGATCTCCCCACTCGAAAAGAAGACGAGAAGGGAAGGAAAGAAAGAGAACAAAGGGGGAAGCCCGGCAGCCCTCTTCTCTGATCTCCCCACTCGAAAAGAAGACGAGAGGGGAAGGAAAGAAAGAGAACAAAATGGGGGTACAACCAGCATCCTCTCCTCTGATCTCCCCACTCCAAAAAAAAAAAAAACAAATAACAAAAAACAAACAACAACAAAAAGAAAAAAGAGAAAGAAGAAGAGTGGGGAAGGAAAGAAAGAGAGAACAAGAAGGAAATATAGCATCATTGAAGCTACCACAGTCATCAACGTCCCCGAGCCCAGCTCCAAGACGCCCCTCTCAAGACCGGAGCTCAGATCTCTGGCCAAGAGAACTTCGAGCCAAGCAGCTCTCAGTCATCAACGTCCCTGAGCCCAGCTCCAGGACGCCCTTCTCAAGACTGGAGCTCAGATCTCCGGCCAAGAGAACTTCGAGCCAAGCAGCCCTCAGTCAACAACGTCCTCAAGCCCAGCTCCAGGACGCCCTTCTCAAGACCGGAGCTCAGATCTCCGGTCAAGAGAACTTTGAGCCAAGCAGCTCTCAGTCATCAACGTCCCCGAGCCCAGCTCCAGGATGCCCTCCTCAAGACCGGAGCTCAATTTCCAGTCAAGAGAACTTCGAGCCAAGCAGCTCTCAACAATCGATATCCCCGAGCCCAGCTCCAGGATGCTAACCCAAGATCGGAGTTCAGATCCCCGACCAAGGGACCTTCGAGCCGCATGGCCCTTAGTCAACAACACCTTCAAGCCCGGCAGCTCTCAAGTGTTACAACTTGTCCCCTTAAGCAAGGTGCAGTCCTTCTCTCTGATCTCCCCATACAAAAAAAAGAAGAAGAGAGAGAAAAGGGAGAGAAGAAGAGAGGAGATGAAAGAGAGAAAAAAGCAAAGAGAATAAATGATAAAGAAACTCGAGTTTCACTTCATTGATCAAATACAAAGTACAAGTGTCTTCTGGGCCCCCGACATACCGGGTGACCTAGACTGAGTACAAGAAATGAAAGTACAAAATGAAGCAAGGAGTAAAAAGGGTCACTCTGCCCTGGCTGGCCTCCCCGCTGGGTCCTGAGGCCGGGAGCTCTCGCCCTCAGAAGTCCCCGGCTAGGCTACCCTGACTTCGGTAGGATCACCCTCGGCTGGTGTCGAAGGCTCTGAGTCCGTGCCTCCCGCGATGACCTCCTCATCAGCCTCCTTCTCCGTGGCTGAAGGGTACCTGAGGCTACTGCGATCCTTGTCAGGAATAATCGCCTCGACCCGGTCGTGCAGGTACATGAATCCCTTATAAAAGGAACTCGATGCCATCTGCTGCATTTCAGCGACGAAGTCCTCCAAGGCCTTGAACCTAGCAACGGCATCCTCAGCACCTTTCGTGGCCTCAGCGGCCACCTCTTCGACTCGGCGGCCTCCAGCCTGGCTGTTTCCACCGAGTTGGCAGTCGTCTCTACCGCCTTCTCAGCCGCGGCAAGCTTCTCCTTCACAGCTGCCAGTTCGCCTTAGTAGCTTGGGCGGTCTCCTTGTGCCGGTCGACCTTGGCACTGTACCAGTTGAGCTTTTTCTCGATGATGGAGAGATCGTCGATCGCCTTCTTTGAATGACTCTGCTCCAGGTCACGAGCCGTCAGTAGTCCCTTTGCTTGCCCCTCAGCATCGGCGAGCTCCCTCTCAAGGTCCTTGACCTTTTGCTGAAGTACCCCGTACACCCCGGCCTTCCCCTTCAGGTCAGCTTTGAGAGACTAGATCTCGGCGGTCTGTTGCTGCTCGAGATGCTCCCAGCTCTGGTAGTGGCCCTTGATGAATAGGGCCTCGGCATCGATCTGCACCATGAAAAGAAATCAGCAAAAAAAAAAAAAAAAAAAAGAGAAAAGAGAAGAGAAAGGGAAGTAAAGGCGGCTTACCGAGTACAGCTGAGAGAAGAGGGTGCGAATGACATCGGTCACCCGCATCCCAGCCATCTCCTGCCGATCGCATGTCTGGATGGAGAAATCCATCATGCGTTCGGCTAGCTCGGGGCTCCAAAGTACCGAGCTCTCCGGTCCCATCCTGAAGGGAAGATGGTGCCGTGCATCCTCCCAGCGGCTCTCTCCGTGAGCTGGCAGCCTTGCACCGCTGGCTGAAGGATCCCGGGGGGCAGGCTGGGAGGTCGGCGTCAGTGCAGGTGGCACCTCTATCGAGGCACTGGGCGCGGCCCGGGTCTCCTTACCCCTGACAGCGGCGACGGGTGGACTCAGAGGATCGCTGGGCGTAGCAACAGTAGCGGCAGCCCTCGCCTGGACTACCACCTCAGGCTCTGCAGCGGGGGCCTGCTGATTGGCCTTGGCACCGCGGAAGATGCCCTCTCCACCGGCATGGGAGCAGCGCGTGGCACCTCTGAACTCGGACCAGCTGGGGCGGTCGAGCTCAGACCGATCACCACCGTGGGAGCGGTCGCAGATGCGCTCTCACTCCGGACCCTCCTGGAAGCAGGCTCCCCAGCCAGCCCGGTCGGCGGCCTCTTCTTGGTGATGGCCAGAAGATCACTCTCGGAGAAGATCATACCTGCTTACAAATTACACAACAGTAGAGCCTGGGAGAAACAATGCAAGAGGTGCAAGAACAAAAGAAAAGAAAAAGTTCAGGTCGAACTCACCCAACCTATCCGTCGGGTTGACCCTGGAGTCGGCAAGGTTATGCTCAGACAACAGGACCTCGAGGGAAGGAATCTGGATGGTGCGGAGCTGCTCGTAATCATCCCGGTCAACCGCATCGATCACAAAATTTTGGTTGAGGGACTGATCCGGATCGCTCCAGACCCAGTCGACCCCCTCGACCTCAACAAGGAAAAACTTGCTCTTCCATCCCTGATGGAAGAGGGAAGCTCAAACCTGATGCCCTTCGAGCGGGAAGACAAGGACCACCACTCATCCTAGGTTGGGTGGCGCTTTAGGGCAAAGAAAGCCCTGAACAAAGAAAATCGGGCTACGAACCCGTGGAGGTGACCAAACACAATGAAGGAGAAAATGACCCTAATAGCATTTGGCACCAGCTGCGCCGGGACCATACGATAATTGTCTAGGACTGGCAGAAAGAAAGGATGGAAGGAAACCGGAGACCTCCGAAGAAGGTCTCCTCATAGAAGGCAAGACGGCCCGAGCCACTAGAAGTGACCCGTTTCCTTGGATGAGAGACCGTAAGCCGGACGGAAGCCGGGATGCCATAGACATCCCGGATGGTCCTCAGGTCCCTGGTAGTGATCATCGAAGCGACCCCACCAGGACCTGTGGACCGGTTTGACTTAGGGACAGGAATAGAAGAGGAAGAAGGAGGTGAAGAAGGGCTATATCCCGGTTCCCTGATGACTACTGGACCGAGAGGATGCCTCCTACCGAGCTCGAAGCGGGTTACGCCTCCCTCTCCATCAGAAGAAGAAGAAGAAAATGACGGCCTCCGCTCGGAAGGACCGGCTTCGCCCTGATCAGTAGAGGGGCGGAAGCCCGGACCGAAACGGGACATCCTCAAGGACAAAGAGAGGAAGAACACAAAGCGGAAGACCGGAAAGAAGACTCAACCCAAGAGAAGACCCCAGGCCCGAAGGAAAAAACTCTATCCTAGCAGGGGGAGGAGGAGGAAGAAGAAGCTAACCTGTTCCTTTAGAAAACTCGGGGGAACTGGAAGAAGGAGGAAGCTTGGGCGCGGTGGCAACAGGCATGGAGAATTCAAAAAGAATAGATAGTTTGGGTAAGGCCCTCTTTTCATTTCGAAATGACCTGATGGAGTCGTACCGGTTCAGACTCTCCATCAACGGAACCATGCCACGTGCCGCCCATCGACAAGAATGGCATCCCGGCCACTTTGAATTCCGTGCCCACATTAACTGCTCCTTGGATGTGGCCATATGGCATCCCCGCGTTGGATTACAGGGCCGGCCCCCGAAGCGCCAGCAATCATGGCCATTATCATGCCAGATTTTCTCCTTTCCACATCAGCACCGCAATTACTCCCTTCGACTCGAGCGCCGCGCACTAACAAGCCTCGGGAGTGGGGGGCAAATGATATGGAGGGATCGCTGACGTGGGGGAACCAGCGGCCGCCACGTCAAGAAAAGACGCCGCGTCAACTCTCTAGCCCATATTCCACTATCGAGCTGAGCCGAGCTCTTTCAGAACAGCAGGCCGAGCTCAGTCCTCCGCCAGGTTGTGCCCGCAGGCCCGGGATGCCTAGGTCAGAGCCGCCTTCCGCCCTCCAGAGCGAGACCCTCGGAGGCTAGTACCTTGCAGTCGAGGTCGAGCCACGAGCTCACCCGCCGATATGGAGCCTCTTTGAGCACGCGCCCTCTGGACCGGGTCCGCCTTCCACCCTCCAGAGTGAGACCCTCGGAGGCTAGTGCCCTGCGGTCAAGGTCGAGCCAAGAGCTCACTCGTCGATGTGGAGCCTCTCCGAGCGCCCGCCTTCTGGACCGGGTCCGCCTTCCGCCCTCCAGAGTGAGACCCTCGGAGGCTAGTGCCCTGCGGTCGAGGTCGAGCCAAGAGCTCACCCACCGATGTGGAGCCTCTCTGGGCACGCGCCCTCTGGACCGGGTCCGCCCTCCAGAGTGAGACCCTTAGAGGCTAGTGCCCTGCGGTCGAGGTCGAACCACGAGCTCACCCACTGATGTGGAGCCTCTCCGAGCGCGTGCCCTCTGGACCGGGTCCGCCTTCCACCCTTCTCCACCGAGGCGCCCCCGCGAGCTCGAAATATCGAGGTCGGAGCGAGTCATGCCGTCCCAGCTCGGTCCCAGTCCGGACGAGGTCTTCACCAGCCTAGAACACCGGCGAGCCACCCGATGATTGCATTGAAGCACTTTCCATGCCATACTACCACCTACGACTGCTAATTACACCAATCCTGGGATTCGAATCCCGCAAGCAGTGGCCCGCCATTCGAAACACCCCCAAATTTTCCGGAATGAGGCAATCAAGAGGAGTGTCGGAGCGTCTGACAACGTCCCTATCATGAATAAGGAAAGGTCCCTCGGGACACCGCCGCATGCGCCTGACTGCCCGGCGGGGATCCGTGACAAGCACCGAATGGTAACCTGGTTCACAGCAAACCTAGAGGTAACACACACAACAACTCCAAGAGATAGAGGAGAGAAAAAGAGAGGAAGAAGTGCAACCCCCACCAGCAAGAGGAGACGGCACTACCACCATCACCACAAGCACAAGCGCAAGCCCAACCAAGAGGGCGAAGCGCCACTACCACCATAGTCGAGGGGAAAGCGAGGGTACAAGGAGAGGCGGAGGAACAGAGCATCCCTCTGTCCCTGCTATCATTCTCCCCCGGCAACGTTTTCACCTTCACCCACATTTTACATCCTCCTAGAGCGGAGTCCATTAAGAGGGGCCCGACCAGGAGGATCTATTCCCCTGGATCGTCACTGACTTGATCATCGGAGTGCCCCCACTGGAAATCCCCGCCCGGGTCTTTAACCGTTGTCTCGCAGGTCCAGGAGCGGAGGATCGCCGCGCAACAAGACGACTACACCCAGTGAGGAGATCCGGGAACCGAGAGCGGCGGGTGGCAGGAGGAGCGCACTCCGGTGCTGATGCAGCTACAGGCCACGACGATCTTGACGGCAACACAAATAATTTTATTTTTAAAATATTAAGATATAAAAATAATTATAAATCTATTTCTATGTTAAAAATAAGTTTCATATAAATTTTAAATTATAATTTAAAGATCCAAATATATATGATCATAACAATATTAGTATATTCGAGTCGGGTCGGATTAGGTCGGGTCCAAATTTGGTAAACCTAGACCCGACCCGGAAAATGGAACATGTCTAATTTTAGAACCCAACCCGAATCCATGGATCCATAAAAACGGGTTGGATCGGATTTAAACAGGTCGGGTCATGGGTCAACCCAACCCATTTTCAGCCTTAAACATGAAGTCATAAAAAAAAAAAGTGAATCTTATAAAAAATAATAAAAAATCATAATAACAACCAAGATATCATAAAATGGATACAAAAAATCATAAAAAAATAATTAAATATCATAAGAAATAATGAAAAGTCATGATAACCAATAAGAAAGGTACAAAATTATAAAAAAAGAATCATAAATTTTTTTAGCTATCAAGATATCTTTGAAGGTATCGTCGTTAATAAAAATTTATACTTGAAAAGCCATAGGAAGTAATTGGATATCACAAGAAATAATAAAAAGTCATAATAATAATAATAAGATATCATAATACAGATACAAAAAGGCATAAAAAGTAATTAAATATTAGAAAGAATAATAAGAAGTCATAATAACTAATAAGATGGCATAATACAAGATAGGAAATTATAAAAAATAATCAAATGATGTCATAATAATCAACAGGATGTCATAATAATAAATATGAAAGGGCACAAAAATTGTAAAAAAAGAATCACGGGTCCTTTTAGCTATCAAGATATCTTCGAAGGTATTGATGTTAATAAAAATTTATGCTTGGAAATTCACAAAAAATAATTGGATGTCACAAGAAATAATAAAAAATCATACTAATCAATAATATAGATACACAAAGTCATAAAAAGTAATTGAATATTTATCTATTATATATAACTAAAGTAGTACTATCTATATTTAATGGTTGCCTACGGTTAAATTTTCATAGTTCTTTTTCTCGTTCAAAATTATACCTTCTATATAATCTATCATATTTATAAAAGTAAAGAAGTTTAGTTTAGTTTTGAAAAAAACTTCACTCCAAATCTTGTACTATACTTCTCTGCCTTAATTTTAGAAAGAATTTTTCAAACATCAAAATTTTAAAATAAATTTAAAATAATAGATATAATATATTTAATAGATAATATATTTTATTAAATAAATTTTAAATTAGATAAAGTTGTTATATTTATTTAATGCATCGTACGGGCCTAGCACCTTATTATAAAGAATAATAAAAAATCATAATAACTAATAGGATGACATAATACAAGATAAGAGATTACAAAAAATAATTGGATGATGTTATAATAACCAATAGCATGTCAAAAAATCAAAAAATATAATTATATATCACAACGAATAATACAAAAGCATAATAACCAATAGCAAACCATAATAAATTATTTTTGATAAAAAAAAGTGTAAAAAAATTGAGCTGGTATTAGAAATTGGTTTAATTTTATTATTAATTATGACATGCAGTCAACCTAGTAGAGCGGTGTAGTTTTTCTCCGATAACGGTGAACAAAGAATTTTCCCCCAACAAAAAATTCATTCATTTTGGAACATGGATCAGCGACCAGCCTGTCCAAAGCTGTAACTGGGCCAAACCCATTTCAAACTCCAGCTTCCTAACGAAGTAACTATGGTTCATCAACTACCGTCGTTTCTCGTTCATTTTTATCTCGACGTGGAAGTCGCGTGGGAAAACGCCCCTCTCAAAGAGTCCCGGATAGCGCCACGAGGCCGACGCGTCCGCGACCAATCAAGAGCCCCCGGCGTCCAATCAAGAGCCCCCGTCTCCTCGCCGGCGCCCATGGATCCCACCGCCAATCCCAAGAAGCAACCGGAAGGCGAGCACTCATCGGATTACGCTCCCTACCCCACGCTCAGCCCAGAGGACGTCGAGCCCCCTCCGCCGTCCTCGGCCCCCGCCCACCACGCCACCACCATGCCGCCGGAGTCCAACCCCTACGTTACCCCCGCCCCCGCCGCCTCGTCCTCCAAGAGTATACCCTCCTTCTTTGCTCTTTCCGTGGTCTGGCATTCGGGAGATTTGGTTTTGTTCGATTTGTCTATCCCGTAACCCGTTTGTTGTTCTTTTGAATATTTGATTAGTTTGATGAATGATGGATAGGGTTTGGTTAATTTGGGTGTGATTTTGTTTGATTAATTTTTTTTATAAAAAAATTGGTCTATGATGAATAGATACGATGAACACTGTCCGTGATGTTCTCGGGATGTGGGGGAAGAAGGTGGGGGAAGCGGCAAAGAAGACCGAGGATTTGGCTGGGAATGTTTGGCAGCACTGTGAGTAATAAATTTAAAAAATGGCTCTTTCCCTCTTTCTATGTAATCGAATTTGCTTTCCTGTTTATCTATGTGAATTATTCACTTTGTTTGATCTGGTCGATATTATTTATGGAGAAAACAGTAATAGATATTTTTTTTAACGAGAGACATACATTATTAGACTTATGAAACACTTGCTTTTCAGTTAAATTTAATTAATCATTGGTGAGACGAGTGAAGTTAGATATAAGTTGCTTAAGGTTCGATAAGTTTTAGATGTGAAGTAGCTATAGTGGAAGTGATTCTACTTTGAGTCCTATGAGGATGGGGTTGCAGACAAAATTGATGATCATGAAAGAGGTCGAGTCTAGTTGTAAAGTTTTTGGGGAAATAATAAAAGGGCAGTTTGGACTGTTTTGGTGCTAATATAGATTTTAGAGGTCCTAAGATGTATCTTAAGAAAATGGAAGTCCAATAAAATGTTGGTCAATTATGATTTAGTCTAAGTTTGTTGCTTCCTCAGTGAGGACAAAGTAACCTAATTCAAAGTATTCTCTGTTTCAGCCCTAATCTGTAGACCTAATTGCCTAGGCTTTGAAGGTGTTCAAGACACTGGTATCAACCAGGATCATTACATGCCATTATTATGCTTTGCAATTGCACCCTTGGTATCCCGCCTCATGGCAGCCTTGGAATTCTCACTTTGAACTAGATACTGCTTTTATGTGTGATGATACTCACTCTAATTCAACCAAGTAGATCTTTTGGCATCACATCTACACTCCACTGTTGCATTGACTTGTAGATGAGAATTGGATTTGGACATGTGTCCAAGTAATTTGGCTTTGCAAGAGAGGAAAAAGGGTGATAGGGTATATTTAAAAAAAATAACTAAAATATTTATATTTAAATATTTTATGAGGACATTAAAGAACATTATCTATCACTGGTTTTTAACATGCATGCTTCTCATTTGAACATCCTAGACTCCTAGTTATTCTGCAAACCCTGTTTTGAAGGGTTTTCATGAAAACAAATAAAAACGCATCAAAGAAAGATAACTAATGACGGATTTGTCACCACAACTCAAATGGTTTGAAGGGAAGAAAAAAGCAAAAGGGTGATTAGTTTTGACCTTTTCCCCCTTGATATTTGTGAGTTATGAAATTTGATAGGACTTGTACTAAGAAGTTGGATTTGATTGCTCGCTCTGTTAATAACATCCTTACATGTTCCAGTTCTTTTTTTCTTTATTTATTTATTGGCAGATAGTTCATAATACATATTTGGTAGCTATATGTAATGGTGGCTTCTTATCCTTTTGCCATAAGGTGGTCAATGGCTTAATTATATTGATTTTGCAAAGGACAAGGGCCTACAAACATTGAATGGAATGGAAAGCCAGTTTTGAATTAATGAAATGAAATGTCTAATCAGATTTGAAATGGGAAATATAAGTAAAGCATTGGAGGATGAACATCTAATAATAAATAGAACTACAAACTTTGATAATTATATTATTGTGAAATTGATGGCCAGCAAATGCTTAACTGTGTTCATTTTTGCTGTCTCAGTGCAATTTTTTCTATGATCTACTATACCTTTGAGACTTGAAAGGGAAATTTTGATTTTCTTTCTTTGAATTTTGAATTCAAGGTCATGTTGAGTTGACTGAGTGAAAATGTAATGGAATGTGAATTTGGAACTGTAAGGAAAGTCTTGGAGGACAAACATCTAATAATATGAAGAACTTCTATATCCCATGATGATCATAAATACATAATGGAAATTGATGCCTAAGTCATGGCTCATGACTAATGAAAATTTAAGTCTGAATTTTCGTTGTCTTGTATCCATCATATAGCAGAATGGGAGGAGATGGAATAGTGGAATTTATGTGCTGAGAATGGAGTGGATTTTTTAGGTGTTTTATTATCTCCTATGCCTTTGAGAGACTCAAAGGGAAATCATGATAGATATACAATAACACTTGCATTATTAGACAGATCAAAATGTTGGGTATAAAGATCAGTCCAAGTGTCATAAAGATGCACATGGTGGAGACAGAGCAAACCTAAAAATACTACAAACAATGTCAAAGTTAGAAACATGGATTAAGTCATCACCTGCGAGTGTAATGGCTTGGCATTGGTAATGCATTGGCACACAATTGATAACATGCCTGTGCTGATTGAGGGTTGCAGTCCTTGACCTGACCTGCCAATGCTACATGAAGGTGAAATGGCACAAAGTTAGCAGGTTTGGATTGGCATAATTTTGGCTTGGGTCAAAAATAGGGTGACAAAATTAATGCTTTGATTAAATAGGTCAAGGTTCTTATGAAAAGGATGGGTCAAAAGAATTTAGAGCAAGGAATACTAAATTGGTACCGGGTCCCATACGGGACATTGCGGTGCGGTACCATATCATATCGGGTCCATGAAATTATAAAAAATCTCCTTTCTTTTTCATGGCTATATTGTTTAACCTGCATTGGACTGAATCGGGCAAAATGTATCGATATACCATACTGGTCTGGTATAGGATTTTTTGAATGGTCTGGTTTTCTGGACCGTTTTTCATGGCTGAATCATACTGGCTCTTGACCGATATGTTACAGTACGTCCCGAATCGGGCGGTTTAGGACGGTACCGAGAACCTTGATGTAGAGAGTTGAGAGTTCAACCCATATTGACCCATGTTATAATTGTGTTGGAAAGCCAAACAGGAAAGTGACCAGTGTCAAACAATTTAACAAGGTATAAAATTGTCTTTACAGTATTATATAAAGTAATAGGGTTAATTAGTTATAAAATTAGTGGATTGACATTTGATTATATTAACTAGTTTAATATTAGCTAAATTATGTTAGTTTGAGTTTAACTGTATCATGATAGGTTAAAAGGTTAACTGTATGATGTTAGATATAAATCAACCCTATTTTTTTTTTATTAAATAGGTTAAGGGGATCGGGCTGTCTTACCTGTGTAATGAACAAGTCAAGTTTCTTAATCATTGACATATTTTTAGTTTGACAGTTTAATCAAAATGGCCCTTATCTCACCCTAACATGAAGCTGAACCAACTTAACATTGCTGCCTGTAGTTGCTACATTATTAGTAAGGCATTACTATGGTACATGTCATGCCATATCACTCATTCTAACCGGCTCTTTAGATCATGGTTCAGGAGGAGTATGTTTTATGAAGGCTGGAAATTATACCATTTAGGACTCGTTTAGTTCATCAAAAGTGGAAAGGGAAAACAAGGAACGCCGAACCGGCCGGTTCGGGACGTACCGGACCGGTGGTTGGCTGGCATGGTTCGGCCATATAATTTGGTTCCAACCCATTTTAAAAATAAAAAAAAAATTATGTACCAGCCCGAACCGGTCCAGAATCGGACCGAACCGGTTGGAACCATGCCGAATCGATCGGTTCGGTTCGGTTCGAATCGATTCAAACCGGTTTTCCTTTAATTTTTTTGCCTTTCACTATTGGCTACTATAACCATGTGGGGGGGAGGGGCCGTTGTTTTGTCTTCTTAAGAGAGCTTCTGTTGACTTTTGACATTCGACTCAACGAACAAAAAATCCTTCATTTTCTCTCCATTTCAAGGCAATCAGACGTCCATAAATTGAAGAGGAAGGTAGAATCAAGGTATGTATAGCTTTCCTTTCCTCTCTTTCCCTCTCCTCTCTCTTTTTTTTTGTTAAAATTTGTGCAAAATAGAAAATTAAGGAGAAAGGGAAGAGGGATTTACTGATCTTCCTACTGAGTACATCAATGATCTCGATATTTATGGACATCGATACTCTACCCGATTCTAGATATTGGTATATAATTATATTTATATGTTACCTTTCACTTTCATTAATTACTGATAATCTTAGTTTAATTATTATTTTATATCTTATTTTAATCAGAATTAATGTATTAACATTTTTTAAATCCTAAATCCTAAATCTTGAAGTCTTCAATCCTAAACTCTAAATTCCAAATCCTAAAGATCCTAAACACTAAATCCTAAACCCTAAACCCTAAAAAAATAAAATAAAAATTTAAAAACGCCAAAATCCATCAACCAAAAAAAATGGGCGTGCCGGCATGCCGGTTCATACCGGCACGCCTACCCGTAGCGTGTGTCGGTGCAGTATCGGTACCGTACTGTACCGGCTGACTACCGGTACGAGTCCCGATACCGGTACCGGGAATCCTGGAAAAAATGCACTTTCTTGGAAGTGGAGAAGACTCCCTTTGTTTGGTTAGAGTTTTAAGAGGAGAGAAAATGAAAAAAAGCTCTTTTCATGACAAGACATTTCCTATGTTTTATGAAAAGTAAAAATTTTTGGAGGTGAGTTTTGGGACTTCCCACAAGATGGAAAGTGGTGGCCCTTTTTTTCTCTCCAAAAATACCCTTTTAAGATTCACGGCTAAAATTATGCAAAATATGAATGAATGGTTAAAATAAAATACTAAACAATAATATTTTTCTAATATTTATATTAATATTAATATTATGATATTCATAATATATTAATACTATTTTAATATTTATATTAATATTATATTTTTATTAATATAAATAATATAAATATAATATTATTATTTATGAACTAAAAAAGGTATGATCTTATATCTATTAAGGGTATAATTATATTTTACATAGTTTTTCGAGAAAAGTAAATGCTCAACTAAACATAAGCTATTCTAGAATAAGCCATTTTACCATGGTCAATCAAATATGCCAAAATCCTATTCTTAGAAAGTAACTTCTTAAAAAATTACTTTTTAGAAAAAAAAGTTCTTCCCGCGAACCAAACGAGTTTTTAAGGATAAAGTGGCGGAGAACCTATAAGGGTGCTATGTATTTGGATAACAATGTCATAAGGAAGCTTCACGAGAGAAATGACTTCTAATTTTTATTAGAAGGATGTTAAAAGGGTCGAAAAGATCTATTATATGATGAATAGAAATTATTCGATATGATATGGGGATGTTGTTGGAGACAAATTATATGGTCCTTTCAAAATAAATGGCATGAAATGAGTGATAACCCTCCTTTAGATGGATAGGTAAAGTTGATGCATGGAGGCCCAAGTGGATTAAATGTTGATTACCAATAGGCCAAATGAAGTAGAGAATATGCATTTATTGTTTGAAAATAAAAAAAAAAGAGAGCTAGATGGGTGAAGAGAATAGTGAAGGCTTGTTACGAATAGGGAGATGGAATAAATGAATCCTGACATAAGGAAAACCTAACCCTCGAGTTCTGGCACTTCTAGCCCTCTTGTAAGTTTGAGAATACACAAACAAATAGATAAGCAAATAATAGTCCAGTAAAAGATGGTTATTAAATGAAGAAAAGTTTTTAAGATATTAGTTAAAGTGATGGGACAGGAATTGAAAGCAGAATAATGAAGCAAATATTTGGAATAGAAACTTGGCTGGTATAAAAATGAAATGACCACATTATTGGTAGAGGGATGAATTATGGTTGGACTATTAAAACCAGCCTAAGATGGCTGGTTCAGGTTAGCACAAGTTGAAAAGAGCCTGCTTTCGTATGTAAACATTCATCTGGACAAAGTTGAAAAGAGATAAATAAGTGAGGAAGAACAAAATGAAAAAAGAGAAAAAAATAGGTAAAAGGAGCAATATTGTGAAACAATAATTTATGTTCCTTGTTATTGTTAACAAGCTTATAACCTTAAGTTTCTATCGTAGCCTGGTTCAAAATCTTTTAGTAATTTCAGTGGTTTCATTTTAATTTTCATGGTTTCAATTTGATTTCAACAAATAAATAAATAAAGGTACAATACCTAGAAATTCAATGAAATAAGGCTACTTGTTAACAGCAAATATAACATCATTTTTGAGTGTGCTCTTTCAATCAATTTTAGTCAAATTATATGAAAATCATGTCAAACAAGCCAATAAATGGTAAAAAGGAAAAATAAGAAAAAAGTGTGTTAATAGAATATGTTAAGATATCATTTAGAATATCTTGTTTGGTAACAATGTAAAACTTAAGATGGTATAGCTATTTGTTTTAGTAGATGATCATATCATGGTCAAGGTGTTAAGAGTTTATTGCCTCAGTAAGTAAGAACTGTGAAGGTGGCCAAAGAATGATGGTGGATAACTAGCAGTGGAAATTAATACAAATTTTCAGTAAAACATAAAGCATTGACGATCCACTTTATTCTTACTAAAACTGGGCATTTTGTGCTGCTTTTGATTCAGATGAGACAAAAGGAGATTAAGATGGCATTGAAAACAAAGCTAAGTTCACATGTCTCAGCTCCTTTGCAGAATAAATGGTCACGTTTATTTTGATAAAAGTCACAGTTCAGGCAAGAAAGAACCACCAGGTTCTTATGATATTCACACAAAATGTGAAGGTAGATTCTGTTGTGAAGTAACAAGGAAGCAATCAATTTCAAGAGTGGAGATTTTCTATTGTTGAGTTACTCTGATTAGCTAAACTGTAATATTGACCAAGAAGATGACTTGCAGTCTGAAGCAATTGACTTGACGTGCAAGTTTTCAAAAAGGTGCATACTTGTGGTAATTTACTGACGGTGGCCAAAGTCTAACATACGTGTCACAATAGACTGACATCTCTTGTGTAGTTTGAGAATGGAATAAATGACTTGGTTCATGTCTTCAACTGCTCCATACATTAAATGTTGATATTCCTAAATAAGGGACATTAATACAGCAACAAGCTATGAATAACAATCAATTATTATTCTTAGCCCCTATAAAAATCACATTGTTATGTTTCCTGCTTTTGAGAAAAAGGTCACTGCCCCAACCTAGTACATGTGAACCCCAAAGTGCTAGATAACTGGTACAACACCTGCATGCACATACATCAAATATTAACCAATATGCAGTTGTCTTGTTTAATCATGGAAACTGATTTATACATCGAATACAACTTTCAATGTTGCATAAGTTGAGATTATATACATACATAAATACATAATTAAATATAAACCAATATTCAGTATTCTTGCTTAATCATGGAAACAGATTTTACATATCGAAGACAGCTTTCAATTTTGTATAAATTGGGAGCTTATTCATTTTATATTCCAATTCTTTGCTGAATAAATCAATTTGTTTTTTTCATTATTCATTTTCTTTTATGCCTGTCACACACATGCACACGCGCGTGCGCACACACATACATACATGCATAAAATATCAACCAACATTTTGTTAGTTTTCTTGCTTAATTATGGAAACAGATATACATATTGTATACAACTTCAAATATTGCATATATGGGGACCTTTTATTATACATTTTGCATACATACATACATATATGCATGTATATGTACATTTATACATGAACGTGCATATGTACATACACATACGTGCATGATCATGAAACAGATTTACATATTGTATATGACTTTCCATATTGCATAAATTGGGAGCTTGTTCATTTTACATTCCAACTCTTTGCTGAATAAATCAGTTACACTGTTTTTGTTATTCATGTTTATGCTTGTTTGGCACTTATGTTTTAGCATGTTGGAACATTTTTTTTTAAAAGAATAGTAGGTCAGGGTATGTTGCACTTTACATATCATATTTTAACCATGAAAATGCTCATTCTTTTTTGATCCAGTGAAAACAGGACCTAGTGTCACAGAAGCAGCGATGGGAAGGATTGCACAAACAACTAAGGTCATAGCAGAAGGTGGTTATGACAAGATATTCCAACAGACTTTTGAGACATTTCCTGAAGAGAAACTTAAAAGGTCATATGCATGCTATCTATCAACATCTGCTGGGCCTGTTATGGGAGTTTTATACCTTTCTACTGCTAAACTTGCATTTTGTAGTGACAATCCTCTGTCATACAAAGTTGGGGATCAAACTGAATGGAGCTATTACAAGGTACCTTGTGCAAGCTATGTATGTTCACCAGCATGTACACCACAAAATATTCGTTCTTTGGTTTGTAGCATGGATCAGTATGTTCCTTAGAATAACAAATTTTATATAACTTAGTCAAATGTTAGTAATGGATGAACTTAAGATGAGTGGTTATCTTATGTGCTCAATCTTACAGCTTTTAAACGCTTACAAGATGGTTCTTTTCTCATTTTATTCTTTGGTTAGGTTTCTCTTTGATTTTTATCCCATGTTCAAAGTTACCTGGTTGATGTATTTAAGTTTTTGTTAGCATTCGATGCATAGAAATATCTTAATTTGCTGTCACAATAATCTTGCATGCAGGCAAATAAGATTTGCATTAGCATAACTGTGACCAACAATTTATTCATCTTCTTTATTGGGGCAACTTCTAGTTTTCCTTTAATGAAAATTCATTATGATATGCAATATGATGCTGGTATCTTCTGTTCTTTCTGCACTTGGATCTCGCTTGTCACTTCATGTTCACAGCACTGGCAGGTTACTTATAGCTTACATGAATCAAAAGTCCAAAATAAATTAGCATAACAAGGATACTGTCAAATGGAGCAACTTGTAGTTCACTCCTCCAAAGACCTGATTTTATGTGGATATGGTATTCAACATTATCAAACTTTTCAATTTCAAGGTTAATTGTCAAGGTAATTTGTTGGGAATAGATCTCAAGTTGAGGGCGCATGAACTAGATGCAACACAAGCATTTGCCAAATAACTCTGTAATATAATCTTAGTGTTCTTTTCTCTCTTCTTCCTTCTAATTGGTGAATATGTTGTGTTCTCGGTAATTGTTCGCCAAACCCATATCCAGTCTTTCTCAGACAATTTTTATTCAAACCATGGCTATGCTCAACTTGCTTTTTCATGTTACAGTTTTTACATTTTGTAATGAAGTAGACACTACAAATTTTGTATTTGTTACTAGCATTCTTCTATCTGATGGTTTTTCTTGGAATCCAAACAGGTGGTAATTCCACTGCATCAGCTAAGGTCAATTAATCCTTCAGCAAGCAGAGTAAATCCAGCAGAAAAATATGTCCAGGTTGTCTCTGTTGACAACCATGAGTTCTGGTTCATGGGTTTTGTGAACTATGACAGTGCAGTAAAAAATTTACAGGAGGCTGTGCATGGTGCTCCCAACTTGCAACCTTAGTGATGTTGATGGATTTGGATTTACAGTTTGCTTCAATTGTGCATCCATATACCTCAGTATGCTAGAAACATATCGTGTGATTGTCTTGGTCAGATGGTTCTTCCTATGTGTCCATGGCTTGATAGCTAAGAGATATTCACTGTGCCAGATGTGAAATAAACTAGTTTCAGTATTGATTATCATGCTTGTTAATAACATTATTAGTATTTGAAGGACATAATTCTTTTTTACTGTATCTTTACAGGGTGATTGTCTAATTCAGTGAGATCCCTGACTCCTTGCAGAGATTTGGTTTTTTAACCAAGTGCTTATTTCTATAGAAGTTAAAAATTTGGGAAAGTACTCATTACTTCAATATCAATCAAGAACTCTTCTGCTTCTATGTAATTCTTCCCATTAGCTCTTGCACGATGAACTGTAACAACGAATATTTGTTTTCCATAAATTGTGGTGATGAGGGGATTAAGTTCTGCATAAGAAAAACATTTTTTGCCCGCCCTTCTGCCAATTTTTAGTGCATCAATGGTAAACATGATACCAAATATCACATTTATTGGCATATCGCTACTGCGACTCTAAGACGATGCAAATGTGCCTGAGCCTTTTTTGATGGAAAAACGCTGTCACCCATATGCTTCGAAGGCCCTACGAAATAGCTGCACCATTAATAAATTAAAAGCACACCCCTTGTAATTCAACCGTTGCTCAAGGCCGCGGTTACTTCCTGGTTAAGCCCTGGTTAAGAAAATGCCCTAGATTGTTAACTGCAGCTTTCCCCCTTTTTTTTTTTTTTTTTTTCCCTCTTGCTGCTAGGGTTGGTATGTTCCTCCTTTTCACAAAGGCCGTCCTCTTCCCCTTCCCCGTTCTTGATCCCAGTGGTGTCTAATAATATTTGCGATCCTAGCGAGCTCCCAATAACCAACATGACATCCCCAGTCATTCTAGTCGGTGGGGACTTGTTATGTTTGCTCTTTTTTTAATTATATATCTAACTGCTCATCGGAGCTTGTTTGCTTGAATCTTCCACGCCGGCTCCCTTTACGTTGTCGGCAATACCCCACACCTTCTTTTTTTTTTTTTTAAGCCCTCTCTACCTCACCGGAGGTTGATTGATGGTCATGGCTATAATCTGGGCCTTTTCGATCAATGCTGGCTTTTGCTACTACAATACCTAACTTCATGTTGGCATGCTCTGATTTTGCTCATTGTAGGATCTTGATCATTTGTCGTGATTGATTAAGTTGCATAAAAAAGAAAAGAAAAGAAAAGAAACCTGGGTGGTATATCGCCTTCCTTCATTTGTACGGATGGTTAGGCGTTATTCTTTTTAAAGTGGTTTGTCTAAAGTTTGCAGTTAGCTTTTTATAACCTTGTACAATTGTACAAATGATTTGTTTTTTGGTAAAAAGCAATTGATTTTTCGAAACTGTTACAACCTCTATAACAAAACCGTGCATATCAAAGTTGGCACCTTCCAAAGAATTCCTATTTCTTTTGGCATACACTGGGCTTACACTGGACTCATGAGGGCTAATGACCTGTACCTTGTAAGACATGTCTTCATACTTATTTAAAATCCAAGGATCCTGACACATGAGAACACAAAAAGCATAATCAATGTCCGAAGCCCTTACTACAGCATAAACTCACGAGCTTATCATCGTAGGTTTATTTAGCCGTTCCTGCAGGCAAAAATTTCCATACCAGTTTAAGTTGCTTTCTTGTGGTTCCTCTCGTACGGATTGCTATGCTTCTTGGCAATGGCAGGGACTGATCTCATCCCCGAACAAAGAACTCTCGACCGATCAAACTGCTTGATGCCACATCTTGTCCTCCCTTGCTTGTCTTTGGATCAACAACTTTGGGATCTAACAATATTGAGAGCACTAGCATGACATACTCACGGCATGATCAAACCATAAAGATTTTCGGGGATATATATATATATATATATATATGTAACATCCTAGAAAAAAAAAAAAAAAAAAAAAAGAGAGGCAAAAAGGCTCGGCCGGCCCACCTGATGGACCGGCCCTGACCACTAGGCGGCCCAATGCCAGCGGGGGTGCACGAGCGTGCGCGGGGCGCATGCTGGAGCTGGCGACGCGGAGGGAGCGCGTGCGCAAGGGAGCGCGGGCGACACGTGGTGGCGAGCAATGTGCAGGTGAGCAACGCGCGGGCGTGCGGTGCGCGGCCTGGCCCATCGTGGCGGACGGGCGTTGCGCGGCCCAGGCCCATGCGCACGAGCGCGCGGGCGTGTGGGCTCGGCCCAGTCCGAGCCGGCCATTGCGTGGGCATTTTCCACGCGTTTATCGGACGTTTCCCAGTCCGTTTCGCGCGGTTCACGGCTGTCCATTAGATTTCTAAGCTATCTGGACCGTCCAATCGTCCGATCGAACGGCTGAGATTAATCCGAGAGAGTTTAGGCTTGATTAAGTGCTTTTGAATTCGGATTTGGACGTGGTTTGAGGCGTTGATCTCAAATCAGACGGCCAGGGAGATATTTTGATGGTTTTGGACTTCTTAGGTTACGTTTGAGGTGATTTTGGATTGGTTTTTCTCCTCTTTTTAACCAGGACGTCGATAGGAAGCGGAGAAGACCCTGCAGAGAGCCAAGAAAAGAGGAGAAGAGAAAGAAAGAGAAGGAAAAAGAGGAGAGAAGAAGGAAGAAAGAGAAAGAGGAGAAGAGAGAGAAGGGGAGAGGGAAGGGATTTTGGTTTGGAAGATGAGGAAAGAGAAAATCAGGGATAACCTTCTTCCTCAAAATTTGTGAAAACTAGGATTTTGTTTGAATGAATTTATTTATTATTGTCGGAGATTATCTTTTGAGCGGGAAGGATTTGGACGAGTTTCGGGTATAGATTGAAACCGGATATCTAGGATTAGCGGTTAAAGATAAGGATTCTGGACGTGATCACCAGTCTATATATTATTTTACAAGGCATGATTTTGATCCGAGTACATGAGCATTGGTATGCATGATTTATTGTTGCATGGTGTAGTTGGATTTTTATGAAGAACAATATGACTACGGTTATTATTATTTTATATTTTTTGATATTGTGTTGATCGGACAAAAATTACTTTTGATGGATTGGACTGTGATGCCGGTCATCGAAAGATTTGAGATTTCAGGTTTGACATCGTGATACGATTTGATAAAATGATGTGGATGGTTAAAGTGATAACGGTGTTTGGACTAGCCATGGATCTGAAGTTGCCAGAGCCATGGGCTTCGTACGAAGAATAGCCGGTCATGGGTGTTTAAAACATAGGACAATCAGAGTCACGGGCTTTGTACGTGAGCTAGCCTAGCCATAGGCTTAGAATACATGGTTGATAGTGTGGTTGCCAGTCATGGGCGTCGCATGACAATGGCTAGTCCAGAGCCCTAAAGAAGATGTAAAGTTAATGAAAACATATAAAGGAAATATAATGTTATGAAAGATTTTTGATATTCTTGATATGTGATTGATTTTTTTTGGATTGCGTGACCGAAGAATTTATCGTTTCCCATTATATGATTAAGATATTGCTGCTTTCAGTTTTTATATTAATATTGGTGTGATTGTGAGGGAACCTTACTGGGTTGTAGAGCTCACAACCATACTTTTTTTTTCACAGAGTCGTGCAGATATTCGAACTTGGTGTTGAATGATTTTTTTGAGGTAAGTGACTCTTGTGTACCTAGGCCTTGCATGATCTCTAGGATAAAACCTAGAGTTTGTGCGGTCGGTCGCGTGCCGATTCGGTGCTGAATTCGGAGCATGACAATATATATGTATATATATATATATGTATGTATGTATGTATAATGTTAAAATACCTTTTTCTTGTTTCAGAATAATTTCTACATGCAATATCATCGAAAAACCATTATCTCGAATATTCATACCATAAATTGGCTTAGAAAATCATAGTTTGTAAGTTATTTCTTACAACATGATTTTTGATGATATTTTGATTAACTCCATCGCTGCAATCAGAATAAATCACATGATTAGGTATCAAGAAAAAGTAAAAAATAAAATAAAATAAAGTATATTCAAAGTATTAATCAAAGAACGAGGGAGAAATTTTTTTAATAGAATAAATTTATCTTTCAAATAATTCTAATTTTATCGATCAGTCGCATTACTTTTTTTTTAATCATGTTAGCATCATCTATTCCATCGATCACTACCTTAAATTAATCTATTCCATCTTTTATTCTAATTTTCCCCTTCCAAATAACCACTACCTTAATCTATTATTATATTAATTAATAATATTTATACCCTTTAGATTGTTAGGACATAAAAACCCATATAAAACCCAAGCCATTGTCCGAGCTTCCACCACTCCAAGTCTCTCACCCGATTGAAACTCTTAAGGTGCTGTTTGGTAGAGATGATATTTCACATCATCCTAGAGATACGAGTTAGGTGATGTGATCACCTTATTTAGTATTGCAAAACCCTATTTAGTGATGAAGGATCTAATGATAAATTTGATGATAGTATTACTATATTATGCAATGATGCTATCACCTCACATATTCCAAGTAATAGCACATCACCGAGTACTGGTGTTGTGCTAGTTAATAGAAGTTCAAATAAATTTGTCCTTAATAATTAGAGAGAAAAGAAAAACTTCTATCATCATTTTAATAGCCTAATCACAATAGATACTTATAATAATAATAATATAATAATAATAGTAATAATAGTAGTAATAATAATAATAATTTTTATGAGAAGTTGTAAATGAAGAATACTTAATTAATTTATAAAGTAATTATTACATACTAATATGTAAGGCTATTTATGGTATTTTATACATTATTACTATCACTACTTGGTAATATACCAAATATAGTAAAATTTTATTCCTGATGATATTCCAGTGATATACCAAATACAGCAATCACACATCATCCTAGCATTGTATATCACCTCGGCACTCAAAGCATCCTAGTAATCACATCACCCTAATGATCATATATCGAATAGCGTCTAAAGATAGAAAAAATAGGATGAAAACCCCCAAGCCATCATTCGAGCTTCCCTGTTCAGTTGCTCCAAGCCTCCAACCCGATTGAAATCCTAGAAAAAAAGAAAAGACAAAAACAAATTGAAAACTTATAAGATGGAAAAATAAAGGAAAAATCAATGCAAAATCCAAGCCATTATCTCAACTTCCCTATTCGGCTGCTCTAAGTAGAGCTGGAAATGGGCCGGCCCAAAAGTCCATTGTTTGAAACTGGGTTAGGCCAGCTCAATAAACTTCGGGCCGGCCTGAAATTGGTTCAGGCTTTGGACCAAATTTTAAGCATATCGGACTAGTCTTCGGGCTGTAAAATAGAGTCCATTTAATTTTTGGGCCAAAGGGATGCCCGGATTCGATCAAAAAAATTTTAAAATATAATCTTTGGATAGGCCCAATGGGCTTTGGGCCGGCCCTTTTCCAGCCTTAGCTCCAAGCCTCTAACCCGATCGAAATCCTAGAAAAAAAAAGGAAAGACCAAAAATTGAAAGGTAAGACCTTTTCCCACATAGATTGATGTATTATATATATATATATATATTTGTTCCTTTTTTTTAATTTCATTCTCTTTTTTGGAGATCCGTAGGAAAGAGGACACGCGAGAGAGATTGGAGGATTTCTTAGGTTTCAGTTAGGGTTTTGTCTCAAGCTCCAAAGGTTTTAAGATCTAGTAGTAGTGGGCGGTGGCGATGTTGGATCTAGAGCCTCTAATAGATAAGTTTTTTTTTCCTTTTCTCTGTTTGGTTTATCTTCTTCTCTATTTTTTCTTGTTTTTCTTCCATTTTTTGGCCCCGTTCTACGCATCCTTCTGATTTCTCTTTTTCTCTATTTTTTCTTATTTTTCTTTCATTCTTCGCCCTCGTTCTCCATATCCTTCCATTCATCTTTTCCTTATATTCTTCTTTAACCCTAACCAAAAACCCTAACCTTAATCCCGTTCTAACCCAACCCAAGCCCTTATCCTAATCCTAACCCCAGCCCCACCCTCTAAATCTAACCCTAACACCAACCCCGTCCCTTAATCCTAACCCTAACCCCACCTCTTGATCTAATCCTTAACCTAGGCCTAACCCTAACCCTATACCAACCCTATGCCTACTCCTTTGCCTGTGATCGGCAAACATGTTGATAAATTCACTTAACTGATTGCCCGAAATCCATTTGAGCAAAATCCAAACCCACTAACTCAATGGCTCAACCTGCTAACCTACTACCCGAAATCCTAGCCCTTTAATTCTAAATCCAAACCCACTATCTAAATCTATTAGCAACCAACCTAAATTTGGTCATCAGACCTATTTAACTGGAGGAAAAAATGATCCGTTAACCTAATACCACATGGACCCCCTAAGAAAATTAGTTTTCTATCATCTTTTCTATATCCTTGGATGATGGGTTCTAAAAGGTATCATGCCACAAATAGCAACCTTAACCCAAAAAAAAGGAGTGGAGGGCTGCTGTAGCAACCCTCCCTGATCCCCTTAATGATGTCCTCCTCACTTTTAATTTGATGGGAGAAGGAAAAAGAGTAATCCTTCTTTATCCAAATGATGTACGATTAGTAGGAGGAGGAATGCTGTAATGTAACTGTACCTGTAGTAGCCCCTCGTTAGCTTGTTTGTTGGGTGTTGAAATATGGAAAAGCAAAATAAAGAAAGAAAAAAAAAAAACTATCGTCAAAAAACATTGCCAACCAACTCTTACAAATGGCTTGGTGATTCGATCACCGAGATGAAAATGGCAATCTCAACTCTCGAACGCATGCACGCTGCTCCTCTATTCCTTTCATATATAAATCACTATACTTCTCTTCTAATCTCTTGTAGTTAAGCTACGGTAATCCAAAACGTAGTAGCCTAAGCCTTCTTAGAGAGTTAAGCTCCCATCCTTTTTTTCCTCTCAGATTCCTCTCCATCGAGCACTCCACATGTCATAATACTTTTCTTTTTTTTTTTCCTTTTTCAAAGGCTCTTCTGAACACCATATGGAAGCATCACATGGCAATGGCTATCCCAAAAAGCACCGCATGGTAATAAGGTATCTCTAATGTTTGATATGTGGCAACACCGGCAATTAACAAATGGTTCCAGGAGAAGCACCAACCTCTCCTTTATTATGTAAGATAGATAGATAGATGTTGCTTATTTTTTCAAATATTTCAATCTTGCATCCTCCTTCCATTTTATGGTTATATTCACCTTTGTGTAAACTTATTTTATTTGTCCGATTCTAGTCTGCTATTGTTCATTGATGAACTTGGTCTGCTCCTGTCTTAATTTCTTGTGCTGATACGACTTATGTAAGCTGAGAGCAAGTTAGCATGTATTATCTTCGATCTCTTCTTCCAAATTTCTTTCCGTATAATTTCCAAGTTCATCTCTCACCTTTTGCTTTTCTCCTGGCACCAAATTTGTTTTCAAAGCACCCTAGAGAAAAAAGATTATCATTAATATTGAAATGGTTCGGCAGAAGCAAGATCAACACCCATTCTAGCATAACATCAAAAAACTATAAGGATGTACTGTTATCATAAAGAAAAAAACTTGCCACCTCATATTTTGTCTTTAAAAAGCAAAGATGTTCCGTTAATATCAATAAATAAAGATGTACAGCATATTGTTGTTTGTATGTCGGCAAACCATATGCTTATACTAAATGGGTCAGAGAAACTACCATTCTAGACCAAAAGTTGACATTCACATCATTTTGGTCTTTAGCTTTGCAAGAATCATATAGAAATCCTTGATAGTTAGAAAACCAATCTATTTCATTATCCTTGTACCGAGCTTTTTACTACGAAACCTTCGATATACTGATATTTTTAAAATGACGAATTTGTATCTTCAAAACTCTATTATATTTTTTTAATTTTTTTTTTTAAAAAAAAAAAAATAACTTGCATATTTCATTAATGTAAAACAATGGTCAATCTGCATCGCAATAATGCAAGTTGAACGACAAAATCTGTCAACTTTTTCCTTGAACATACTGTGTCAAAAATAGTAAGAAAAAATAATTTGAAGTTAGCAAAAGAATACTACAAGTGCTAAAGGATCATATATTTACCTGCTCCCTGTATAATTTCATGACAAATGTATGGTTTGAAAAAAATCAATAGCCAAGTTTTAAATAGAAGCAACTACCAACCGATTACATGCATGAATGCTAGCTAAAGAGGGGTAAAAGGAGAAAATTTAGAAGTAAACTCCGCAGAAAGATCCTACCATGTTGAGTTGCGATGAGTTCGATCAAGCTGCTTGTCCATCAAACCTGAAGTTCTACCAAATGCATTTTAGGTTTCTTAGTTCAATTCAAATAAAAGGACTGATAGAAAAGGCAGAGAAGACTAACCTGGGGCCACCGTTCCATGTATTGCAATCCAGACATATAGATATCTCCTCGCTCTGAGTAGTTCTACTAGTCCCTTTATTATACATAGGTCATAAGATGTTGCATCAAAAGAATAAAATTTACAATGACAGGATTAATTAAGAGGTTAGATGAGAGATTTTAAAAGATTGGAGTGTTGAATTTGTCAGGACCAAAGCTCTCCACACTGATATCTAAGTGCATCAGAACTTCAGTTACGGTCAAAAGACAAAAATGATTGATGGTTCTTTACATGGAAGTAATGAAGAAAGGAGAGGTTTGGTTGCCCTGGAAGCACAGTCCAATATAGATGTTCACATTACCAGTATGTTTGTTTGGAAGGGCACCTCCTCCGATCCTTTTGCCAGACCTTAGTGTCATATATAACCATGTTTAACGAGAACTAAAATCTCTAGAATCCAAAAGCATGAGATCTTATAGGCCCTGTCATGTTTATTATTTCTACTAAAGATTTAAATGCTGAGCTACTAGCCCTTCATTAGCCATCTTAGGCAGCACTGCTTGGATGAACTTAGATCCTGGTTTATCCTGATCAAGATGGAAGATGAGGAAACTTGGAAACCGAGATATTCAAAATCTCAATAATATCCCAGCCAATGTCCCGGCCAATATCCCAGGATGTTATATTTATATCAAGCGAAATTCTTGGTTTGAGATTGTTAAAGCCAATATAAATCTATGCTTTTGAGATCTAGTCATCAATCAATTTGCTAGTTTTTAAATTTCATAGAGGTATGCATAAAAATAAAATTGTGCTATTTGTAAGAAAAGACTGATATTTGTAGTCATGCATCTGCAGCCATACGTTAAAGGAAATCGATCTCAAGGTGGGTAATATTTGCATTCAGATGTCTCCTTATTCTATGCTTACGGGTATGTAAATTGTCACTTCTAGTGCAATGACATACTTTTTAGCTTGTTGATCATTTGTCACTAGTTCAAGTACTCGACAATTCTTAAATGAATAGGATCGAGCTTATATATAGCACGATCATCACAGCTAGTGGCTGATGAAAAAAGAAGCCCCTCCAACACCAATGATGTTTAGGACTTGATATAGATGATCGATTTCATTTATATGACCATCTACCACAAGAGAAAGGTGCAAGACAATATATATAAGAAGGCAAAAGAATTTCTCTAACACCTTGAGATTTTTTATCTAGTCCATGTGCTTCACATTTTAAAATGATTCAGGACTTGTAGCATAATCATCATGGTTATGTGGGCTAATGACATAGGAAGCCACTCTAACACCAATAGGACTTAATTTGGATAGATAACCCATTCATATTACCATCTCCCAAAGTTCCAGCCCCAGCAAATTAACCCTCTCTAATTGTTCCGGACTTGATCTGGATAGATAATCCATTCATATTATTATATCATGGAGTTCAGACCCCAGCAAATGAAATCGATGGGTCCTGGACTTGCATCGAAGTCATCGGTACCGATGCTCGATGATTTTAATGTCCATTCTACGAGTAATGTAAAGAGAAAAGAAAAAAAAAATGAATAAATTAATACAATTTTAAATTGAAATGCAGGTGTGTAATAAGTAAGATCCAATGCACTCTGTGTGACATAACCCTTTCATCCACGATCTATTTTACATTGCAATCACAATTGGTTGCAAACTATAAACCGCTTCACTCCAAAAATAATCCATTTTCTGTTGTTGGTTGGTGAGAAATGGTGTCTGCTGTTTGCCCTATGTTTGGGGTCTCAAAATCAAGATGCACTCATGTACCTTGGTTACCGGACCCGGTTCGAATCAACCGACTTGGACCGTCGGATTCCAGACCGTCCAAGCAGCCGGGGTCGATCCGGACTAATCGAACCAGCGGTCCGGAACGCGTCTTCCCTGATAAATCCTTCGTGCCTTCCGTCCTTCAAATCTATTTCTTTCCCCGAGGACGATCGGTGTTCTTCCGCTGCTTCGCATGGCGAATCCACTCTATGGCTCCGGCCCTCTTCGATCCAGGTCTCTCTCCCTCTATCTCTGATAAGTTCGCGATTTTTATTCTATCAAATAACCTATAATCCCCTAAATTCGTTTCTTGTGGGGTTGGCATCGCAGGGAAGGCCTCACGTCGAGGCCCGCGGCTAGCTCGGACGAGATCCAGTTGCGGATCGACCCGATGCACGCGGACTTGGACGAGGAGATCTCCGGTCTCCACAAAAAGATTCGGCTGTTGAAAGGCGTGAGTCCTTCTTTTTTTTTTTTTTTTTTTTCCGCTGATTTTTGCGTGTGATTTCATATGATTGATTTGATTTCTCTTCTCTATCCTTTTATGTATGCGGGATTTTTTTTTTGTTCACCTGATTTAAAAGAAAGAAGCCAGAGTTGGGGACAAACATTCTTGGAATCGAACAATTAAACCTAGGATGAGGATGTTGTCTGTGTCTGATTATCTAGTGTTAATGGTGGCCACATATGTAATCACGTGAATTAGTTATGTCGCTTATTATTAGTTTTTGTTGTGCGGTGTAGCTGATATGGTTCAAATGACAAAATGGTCCTGCTAGATGTCTGCACAACAGAGAGATTTTTTGACTTATGAGTATATTGTAGTGTGCTCCTACCATTCCTCAAATTCTTCATCGTGATTTCTTCCGTTTATGTTTGAAACTAAAGTTAACTTCACCTAGATTCTTCTCTTCTTTGCCTCTTCTTGCGTCTCATGCCTAGAATGAAAAGCATAAATATTGTTTTCTCATGCATTCTCAAGTTTAGAGGTTACTCTTAACATTTTTTTTCATGTGCTTCACGTTCACATGATGTTCCCCCTTTCAGTTTTGAGAGTTTCAAATCTAAAAGTTCATGTGAGAAGGCGAAATCTTAACAACATTAACCTTATACTGTAGACAATAGAGTGTTGTTCTTGTGTCTTCATCTTAAACCGTCTAAAACATTATATAGTTTCTTCAAAGTAAAAATAATATAAGAAAATGTCGTTAAATGGAATTAAAAGATAAGAGAAGTCTTTTCATCAGGAAGATATTTCCTCATTGTGTTTTCTAAATAGAGAAGATTGGCGGCATCAAAGTATCATTCTACATGATGTTTATGGTTTTAGGCTTATGATTTTTGATGGTAGTATGGTGGCCTTACCTCTATGAGAATTGTTGATATTAAAACCCCAAGGCATAGCAATGGGATGAATGCAATATTATTGCTTGGATAAGCAACAACAAGATTCTGGAGGTAGTGCATGGCATGACCAACTTCAGTTTTAAAAGCTATGGAGTTGCATGGTTGGAGCAATGGGAAGAATGTTGTATAGTTTCATGGCTAAACAACAATGGTCATAGGTACTTAGGTGTATAATATATGTACTATTAGATAGTGACATCCTCTACGGATGCATTTTAGAAGCATCAACTTGGGTCTGTTCTTTTTTTTTTTTTTTTTTAATTCAGGATTTAAAGCCAAATTTGACTGCTTTAGCCCATCACTTTGATACTTGGATCAGTGGGAGAGGATAAGCAAGGAACAGGGAGGAGGACATGAGCATAGAGTTGGTGGATAATACTTTAGTGATTAATATGGCTGGGTAGAAGAGGCGTATTACAAGAGGAAGAGCAGGGGATGGTAATCAAAGGGGCGTGAGGCAAAGAGTGTGGAGGGAAGAGGACAGCATGAAGTTTTGGTGGCTGTAGGTTGTTTGTGCTATGGAAGAAGGTGGCTGATGGGGCCACAAAAGGCATGGTAGTGTGGAACATGATTAGGTGACTGTATAAGCGGGATATGAGCAGAGCCATGGTTAAGCATGTAGTTTTTGTGGATTGAGGAATAGATTTTTGGGTCAAAAAGGGTAAGGGAGGTGGCTTGGAAGTGGGCCTATCTTTTTCTCTATCTTGCTGCTAGGCATGGTTTTATATTTGTCTTATTTATCACATAGATGATAGAACATTCTCTAGAGTGCAAGTTATTATTAGGCTGTGTTAAGTGGTTGCCAGCCAATAGTCAGGATAGTCTTTAGTTGTACACAACAAGCCTGGAACTGAGTGAGAGTCTCATTATATGTGAGGGATACTTTCCACAAGATTATATCTGCAGGAATTTGAGATGTGTTCTAACAATTTAAAAGCTCTTAAAGAGTATATATTAAAGCTCTGGTTAGTTCAATCCAAGAAAAATAGAAATTAACCAACAAGTGGGATTTGATCTAACTTAATGGCCTGCAAGTGCAGACCCGAGAAATCCATGTAGGAGGGCAGAGTATGGGATTTTGTCTTACCTACCATCTTTGTTAATAGTAATTATAAAAGTTCATTAAAGGAAGAACAAAAATAAATTGTTTACATTGATTCAGAGCATAAACTGAGCATTGGCTCATAGAAGCATTCCAAAAATTTGAATTTAAGATGAGACTTTTTGGAAAACACTGATTTGACAAACTCGCTTCAAAATGCATTTCATTTTACATGATCAATTACTCTTTGAAACTCTTCATCCTTAGAAGGCAACTGTAGAATAACTGATGACTTTTGTTAAGGAAGACCACCATGCATGGTGGATAGGTGTGTCATGTTGTAGTTAATTATCAACTGCCATGAGTTGGTGAGTGCAGGAGACGTGCAAATGAGTGGTGACAAAATGAAGTTTGAGGGGAAGTCATAGACAAGGTTATCAAGGCTTAAAAAGAGCCCCATACTCCTTATGTTCAATCCACTTCTTGGCCTCAAATGAGAATACCTTAAGCTTGGCCCCCTAGGCTTGCTACCTCATAAAATAGATGATGTTGGTGGGGATAGAAGGCTACAAGAGCTGGCTTCTCTTTGCGGAGCTTGCAAAGTGCTTTTTTTATTTTTTTGTTTTTATTTTTTTTTGAGGGGGGAGTGTGTAATTTATGTAACTTCATTAATGCTTCCAACATGTTTTCAAGACATGTCAGGTTGATCAGCCATTTATCTAAAGTAGTTTACTTATAGCAGAAGAATAATAACTTTAGAAAAGGAATTTGGGAAAGAGTGTTGGTAAAATTGGGCCTATTTAGTCATCGATCTTCTTGAATAGAGGGAATTCTAGGGCCGGTAAGCCTACATGTGGGATTGGGAAGCAGGAGTGAGGAGAGGGGCCCAGCTTGTTGGGCACAGTATTGAAAGTGGGACTGGGGTTAGAGTAAAAGGAAGCAGGACTGACCTGCATTGATTTCCCGGGATTTGGTGTTTTCTAAAACTGTCTATTTAGAAATGATATTTTTCCCTGAAAATCATGTCTCCTTTTCATCTCCTATTTGGAGACCTGCCATTATATATGTGCTCAGAAGAAATGTTATCCTAATTGCTCATTTCACACTTCTTATTCTTAGTAATTTTTTTTAAGAATTATGTCATGCATTATTGGTAGTCTTCTTTGTATGTGTCCAGAGTTTCAGTCTGACAAGTTCTCCATTTTCTTGTTCATATGTAATTGACAAAACTTTTGCTCAAAATTGACATTGCAGGTAGCTCAAGAGATAGAAACGGAGGCAAGGTTTCAGAATGACTTCATATCTCAATTGGTAATAAAATTATCAATTAAATTAACTGTTTGTGCACTGGATGATCCTAGTCAATGTATATGCCTATTTCTCTCTTATTACAATATTCATGCTTATCCCTGACAAATACTATAACAAATAAATTTTATCTGTTTCTTGAAAGATTAATGTTTCTTTCATATTTCATCACTGATATTATAAATTATATATTATTTAGTAAATAGAAGATCTTTGATTGATGGGCATTTATATTATGTTCAGATATATATTTTTTTAAATTAATGGATTTTGCTTTGCAATGCACATGAACCTTTATTGTCTATGCTTCCATTTTTGGCTGCTTGTAACAATGAATCTGTATTCATATCAGATGGAAAATTATAGTTGTTCGTTTGCAACATATGCTGGCTCTTTCATAGGTGTTAATTTTGGGTTCTTTGTTTTCCATCATTGTTTGTTTGACTTGTATCGACTTCTAATAAGTTATCTTGTTCCACTTGGTTTTTAAAATTTACCTTCTCAGGTATCTTGTTTAATTTTTTGGGAAAGAATGTATATTGTTTAACAAAATGTGGCAATTGTTATTGAGTTTGTTGTGCGTGAATTATGCATAAAAATCTTAAATATGAAAATTTATTTGTGATATTCATATAGCAACAAAATTATATAGCCCAAAAAAAGTGAGAACGGTCGGTCATTTGACCAGGGAATGTTGAATATGAGAAGTATCTTCTGTTAAAGAAAGGTGACACAATTGAAAACTTACAGTGAGTTTCATGATTGAGCGATCTGTTTTAAGTGTTCACAAGGAACTTCATATTTTCCATCTCTTGTGATTTTTCTATCTAATGGTTGCCACTTGCCAATATATATTTTTTTCAAAATTTTTTCCAACCTAAAGTTTGAAGCGTGCCAACCTATGTGCATCAGATTTAGTGGCTTGCAAGGTCTCGTTTGCTTTTATACTTATGTAAGGTTCTCATCGAGTCCATCCGTTTCCTTTGCACTTCAGAAGTCTTTCTTTATGGTCAAGGTAATCCCAGATCATTTTTGTGGCACGAGCCCATGTGCATATGATTGACAAAGTCCATATATATCATCATCATCTTTTTTTTTTTTTCTTCTTTTTTCTTTTTTCCTTTTTGAGAGAACTTGTTTGTTATAAAATCATAAGACGTGCATTTCTTGTGTTTTTAAACAGCAAATGACTCTTATAAAAGCTCAGGCTGCAGTGAAGAACAATATGAGGAGGATGAACAAAAGCATCATCCAGCAGGGCTCTAACCATGTAGTCCATGTCATCCTGTTTGCTCTCTTCTGTTTCTTTGTAGTCTATCTGCTATCCAAATTCTCTAGAAGATGAAGAAAGGAGATGTGAGAGGAAATGGAAGGCAACATGAATGAGGATTTGATTCTTCTCCAGTTTTCGATGTATTACTCTGCAGTTGCTGAGGTATCCGGGTTTCGGTGTGCTTTTAATATTACAGGAGAGACAACAGTGGTTTAAAAGAATTGGAGGGGTGGTGGGCAGCATCGAGACCTCAAATGTTGAATCATATTGACCTGAACAGGGACGTATATCATCCTGTAATTAAATATATGAAAGTAGCTCGGATCTCTAGTTGCTTGACATTCCAGTTACAAGTGCTTTCATTGTTTTCAGTTGTGCACCAAGTAAATCTGGCTGTGTCGAAAGCATATTTTTCCTGTACCATCTCCTTGAAGTAAAAAATGAAATATATATCTGGAAAACCAGAGGCTTACAGAAAAATGTTAGGCTATATAACATTGCAATAGGAAACTGAGAAATCGTGACCGTTTCAGATTTGGCTATGGCTAGTGGATTGAATTCCTTGCATCAAAGGTCATCAAGAAACTATGAAGTATGTTGCAAACAGAGATGTGGAAGATATGTACATCAATTGCATCCAGAACTTGATCTTGTTCTTGGTTCTCTCTTAGGAAAAAAAAAAAAAAACTGGGAGAGCTGCTTGCTACTTGTCGAAGCCAAAGCTGCATGATGAGAAAGGTTGTTGCTTGTTTGCCCGTCCAGCAGATTTTCGGTAGTAGCGCATGTGGTTTCTGGAATAAGAATTTGGCAGCCGGCATTTTCATAGGGTTATTGGCATCACATGTTATGATGCCAGTATTTTCGCTATTTTGGAATTGGAAGCATGAATTATATTTGAATTCGCGGGTTGATCTCTTATCGAGGGAAAAGGCCTTGACAATAATAATCGAGAGAGAGAGAGAGAGAGAGAGAGTTTAATCGAGCACAGAATGCATATTCACACGCGCATGATCGAAAGATTTTCTGACAGATGGAAAAAAACAAAGGCAGACTTCCACATATGTAACCGATAATTCAAGTATGCATGAAAGCAAACACGAGTTTGATATCTTGCCCTGGGTTTCTATGAAGTGTAATAACCGAGCCTTGTGCATGATTATTTCTTTTTTACCTTCAGTCCGGGTAGCCTATACCACATGCCATATATGGGAGTTCGATCAGGGCATCCGGGCTAGCTACGTACATTGGCAATAACTTTCTGTGAGCTGTGCCTGAGCGTTCCTTTTGAATGCTTCCTTTAGCTTGTATTCCTTCTCCTTTTAAGGACACCCTTTCTGTCCAGTTGGCGAAGAAGGCCTCATCATGCCCAAGCTGCCGATCCTTGTAGAATCGAAAGCACCGGCGCCTCTCATCATCATGAGGGCAATTATCACCCTGGGGATCATTCCATGCCCCCTGGTGCTTCATCCCCGAATAGTCAGCGATCCACCGGTAAACATACTGTCCCACGCCGGCTAATTCCAGCCATCCTTTGGGGAAGAACTCCATCACGCTGCTGTTCTTGTCCATGAAGAACATGTTGGTCAGCTGAGCTCCATGAGGAGAGGCTAGGATATCCGTTTCACTTAGTAATCTCACCTGCACCGAACAGTACGTAACGATCGATGAATCACGGAATATCGATCAAAACTTGTGATGCATGCGATTCATGGCCATCGAAAAATGTACGTACTTCGAGTATATATATATATATATATATAGCTTCAGCTTGACAGGACTGGTACAGATTGTTAAAGCAAGGCATGTCGCATTCCACGTGATCATAGCCTTCAAAACGCTCGAGGGGGATCTATCCAAGACATGGATGACAGAACTAGAACGATATTGGTGAATGGTGATAGAGAGAGATGCTTGTGTACTTAATTTGTGCGAACGAAACTCGCCTAAATTTATGAAATAATGAGCGTGTGATTTATATAAGCGGGAAGATAGATGCATGTATCATGATACAAGGCTAGGAGCGACTACTTCAACAAAAGTGACATTAGTCTGGATCGACCGAGTAACGGAGAAATGTTCTTAATTACCCTCCCCACCCCAAACAAATAATAATAATAATAATAATAATAATAATAATAATAATAATAATAAAAAGATTAACGGAGAAATGTACTAGAATAGATAATGTGCATTGAAGATCCAAGCATGGAGAAGAAGATCGAGTGGCCTCGATTTGCGTCCAAGATTGTAGAAAAAATAAAAAAAGCATCTGCAACTTGGTGGCTTGAAAACTAACTAGCAACCTATGCTTGGTGTGTTCATAGAAGCTGAGCAAATTAAACCACCAACCTGATCACAGAATGTCAAATTATTAGGCCAGGCAACCTTGAGTTGGCACCCATCCACCTTCATGCACTCCCTCCCAAAGATGCTTATGACCGCCGGCTCGTCCTTAAACGACCTGGCCCCCGTCCTCAACAACAATGCAAGCCTCACGCCATTCAAACTTCCATCATCCGTGCTAATCCCACAATAATCTCTAGCTTTGCACCTCATCATGTCGTACACCTTCTCCCTCCTCTCCCTGCCCATCGATCCCTCGCTCGTCGTGCCTGAACACCACCGCCTCCTCGAAGCAACTCGGCCCTTCCTCGCTCTTCTCGAACCGCTCGATCGCCATCTCCTGTCCAAAGACTGCCTTCATCAGGGTTGCAACCCACGGGCCCATGCGTGTTCTAAGTTCTCCTCCATGGTACAGCACCAACCTAGCTTGCTGGCCTCGCACACTCTTTCCTCATGTGCCATGCATTCCACGAATGGCAACACGGCTGATATCCCATGGCACAAGTTACCATAGTCGTAGTAAGCATCCGACACGAATGTTAGACCCGAGAGGAGCTTCGCGTTGCGTGGGAGGGCCTCCGGCGGTGCCAATGCGTACGAATTCCTCGTGCCGTTCGATGGGTTACTGCCCGCCAAGCACAGAAGCCGACCGTCCGACTCCTTGGAGGGGAAGCGGAGGAACTCGGTCTCCCCTTCCTCGTAAGTGTCCGTCCTTAAGGGAGCTCATGAACCAAGTGTTGCCCTCCCTGGCGGTATCTGCGAATCGGAGGTCTTTGAGGGGGAGAAAGATGACCGGATCCTGGGCTTGGTGAGGAAATGGCCATGAGGTGGAGAAAAGGGAGAAGGAGAGGGGGGTCTTGACTGCCTGCATTAGAGTTGGGATTTGGAGGAGGAAGAAGAAGGTGACGAGGGTGAGGAGGAAGCAATGGCAGCACTTGACAGAGCGGGTGAAATCGGGGGAGCTTCTCTGTTTGGAGAAGGATTCTGCGTGTATGCGATCCTGAAATAGAGTTGATCGACGCATCCTGAGTATGCCTTCCTGCCGGTGTGGTGAGGATTTACTTTCGGAGATTTGGAGGGGCTGCTACGTTATTTATTGAATACGGGTGGTGGAGTACCATCGGTGTGGTTATCAAGCCTCGAGAACTCTGTTCTCTTCCTTCACCTTGGCTTGTGAAGTTTCAGACACGTTGAAGCCTGAATGGAGTAGGAGCTCTTAAAACTGTCATTGAACCATTGATAAAGCTTTTTCACCCAAACGCGCATTAGCATTTAATTTGATACAATAATCATGACTACAAGGTATGACCAAAAGTAGTGCAGTTGTCAACTGCCTAACTCTATTCGATAGAATTTAGGCATGAATGCACCGCTATACAAGCGAGTTACGCGTGCATATATATATATATATATATATATATGTATATATATATATATATATATATATATATGATAGGACGCGGATTTTCTGTGCAAAGAAATGGTTTTGCAAGAATATGGCAAAAGATAATGTCCGTTACCACCAAAACGTAGCCCATTGAGATGACCTCGCCTCACTCCAAGTAGACACGGATCGGATGGATAATTTGATTAAATTCAGAATTAAAATTTGAATCTATAATAATCGGGATGGATGAGAGATCAAAAATTTTTTTTTTTTTTCTGGTCGATCTAATTGATATTTTGGTGATCTTGGATTGACACACCCCTTTCACGACGAAGAAATGCTACAACAATTTAGTACTTTGCATCATATATTTTTTTTTGATAAGGTAGAGGTCTTCGGAAATGGTTATAATGGGTTTATCCCCTTCCTTTTTTTTTTGAAAAAAAAAAAAAAAAAAGTGAGGCCCATGTGATGGGGTCTGCGAGATTTTTTTTTTTTTTTTTGTTAGAAAAAGAAGAAATACCCTCGTATCACAGAAAAAGATGCGGCTAGTTTTGATTTTTTTTTTTAAAATTAGTTTTGATCTTTCGCCCATGAGAATAAGCCTATTTTAGTTTGGTAGCTAGGTAAAGTTTCAAACTGCCATCAATGCAATAAGCTCGGCGAATTTGGACCGACCTGTGTATGAAATTTGTGTAGTTTTTTTTTATTTGTTTATCGCTGCGCCGAGGAGAGGGGGGGAGACCGTGAACAAGTTGGACCGCACCGCCTTAAATTTTAAAAATTATCATTAAAATTTTTCGATCAAATTTTTTGGTTGCTAAATTTTTAAATAATAATTAAAAGAAAATTAAATCAATTTCTGTTTCGGTTGCAAAATGAAAATTTTGTAACTGAATTTAACCAATTTAAATCGGTTGCTAAATTATTCAGAAAATATATCGGTTGCTAAATTATTCAGAAAATATATCGGTTGCAAAATCGGTCACAAATATTTAAAAAAAAAATCGGTTGCAAAATTGGTTGCAAAACCGTTCATAAATATAACAAAAGACATCGGTTGCTAAAACTGATTTTCTTGCAGTGGTCCGAAAAAAAAATGAAAATGTACGATTATTGCATTATCTTTTAGATAATTGACGATGGTCCTACTTTCATTCTTTTAACAGAAAAAGAAATGTTTAATTAAATCTTTGTAGAACATGTTAAAATCAAAAAGGAATGACCTGAAAATCTTAGATCAATATATAGATATTCTATTGACCAACATTTTGAGGTATAACAAATAATCAGAGCTAAGATACTAAAGGCCAGGATTTTATGTACATTGTTAGGATTAATTTATCATTTATCAGTAATTATTATTGTTAAAGTCTAAGAGTCTTGTTAAAAATAAAAAGTCATGTGAAAATCTAGAATACATGTAAAAGTTTAAGAGTTTTATAAGAGCCTAAAAGTTATGTCGAAGTCGAAGGATCATATATATGTATTCATGAGAGGTGAATCAGAGTCACCCTCATGTATCTATAAATAGGTTCTAGAGCTTATGTTTTATAGAGTAGTATGGAATGAAATATGATATACATATATTATCTTCTACTCTCCGAGTAATTATTTGAGTATTTAATTTTTTTTGTACTTTACCAAAAATACCAGAAAATTTTCTAACGTATATCGTGTCGGAAAGTGCGCCTAAGCTGAATAAAGCAGCATCCCAGTTCCGTGTGCGTGTATTCAATTTTCTCCATGATCTTATTCTGAGTAAGATATCATCATGCCTGTCACTTGTTTAAAATACAAATAAAAACTTTGAAAACTTCAACTTAAAAGTTGTCCAGAGTAATGCATGCGAAGGTAATAGATCATCCTCTCGAATAAAAAGGAATTTGCTGACCAAATCTAGCAAGAAAAGCACAACTCGGTGCAGCATGCAAAATTTAAAAGAGATCCTGAATGGGGGATTGCTTGCTCGTTATCCTTTCGATTCTTACCCACAGAAACTAGATGTCTAATATTAGTGGACGAATTCTGATATTGGAAGTATTTCTTCCGCCATTCACGTTGCTTCATTTAAATTTGGCACCATTCAAAACCCAAAGTACATAACAATTAGAATGAATGCTTCTTTTAAAAAAAGAATGTGAATGCAAGGCACCGAGTGATATTTTGAGTTGTACTTTGATTGGCATTGAAGAGTACTTAGCTTGCTTGACTTACCCACATGCACATACATGACCACACGTGCAGATGAAAGATTATTAATTAGAATAGTTTTACCGCATATATTTTTGGATCACTCGATAAAAAATCATCGCATCATCCACGAAAGCAACTTTTTCTTATTCAAAATAGCAAAAGTTATCATTCGATCGATTATAATTAATAATAAAATATTTTTTTTAATTCAAGATTGTCAATATATCAAATTTAGATAGTGGTATGTATTTTTTTAATCCTGAATGATGTAATGGTTTCTTATTAGATGATCTATGGTATACGTAGTAGAACCGTCTTAATCAACAATTTTTTCATGCACATATATATATATATATATATATATATATATATATATATAGAGAGAGAGAGAGAGAGAGAGAGAGAGAGAGAGAGAGAGAGAGAGAGAGAGAGTGGATGCAGGCATGGGCTCTTTAAACGATTACCTCATGACTAAACAAACAAACAAACCGAGCAAGTGTAGAAGACGTCCCTTGCATAAAAGGTTGGCAGAACAGGTCCCTGCCTATGATCAGTTAATAGCTTCTTTTTGCAAAATATCATGAATCAGTGCAGGTGTTTTAACATTTCAAGTTTGCGTATATGACTAAATTTATCAATTGATGCACGGTATGTTTGACTGCACATCTCGAGATGGAGGCGCCGAAGTTGACTCCTAGAAAGTGTAGAACTATAAAAGGGAAAACGTGGTTCTTTTCCTTTGTTGATAGTGATTGAAGGGGAAGGGAAGACTCGAAAAATGTTGCATATGTTTTTATGATATAACTATGAAGCCTAGACTATTTTGGGCTGCCCTAGGCTGAAGTTGATAGAGCTTGCCAGCTTCAATTCAAAAACCAAAAAAAAAAAAATGCCAAAACATGGGACGAAGCCCCTACTTATTCGAGCGATAATCTCCTCGGAATCCTTGACCAGACGATCATGACGAGGAGGGAGAAGGCCGGTGGCATGAAGGATGGGGTCGGGGGATTCGATTGATCGAGTTCTTCTTCCATATGGCAAGGAATCCCTCCATTTTTTCTATAAATCCTCCCCTCTCATCGCCTCTAAGCAAGCATGCACCGAGCTTCTTGCAGCTGTCTTCCTCCTCTCAGGTGAGCGGTCGGAAGCCTTAACAACGCTGATGATTCTTCCTCCTTAAATTTTTCTTAGAAAGAAAATAAAAAAAAGAAAGAGCGAAGAAACCGGACAGATGCCGGTGACCATCATCTGATTTCTCTATATTTGGCAATGTCCGATAAGCTCCCTTCCCCGTTTACCACCTTCCGTGGTTTCCGAGAACTATGGGAGGCTTGCTTGAGCCAAACCAGGAAGGGAGTCGGGAAAGAAGAAAGAAAGAAGGAAGAAGAAGGAAAGAAAAAAGAAGAAAAGAAAGGAAAAAAAAAAGAGAGGAGAGAGAAAAGAAGAACGGAGGGAGAAGAAGAGAGGAAAGAGAGAGGAGAGAGAAAGAGGAGAGAGATGGAGAGAGAAAAAGGAGAAGGAATAATAAAAAAATAAAATATAAAAAATAATAAAAAAACTTGAACCGACTCTTTTAATAATTTAGGCTGAGATCTAGACTAGACTAAGGGCCATTTTTTCTATACTATTTTATTTTAGATAGAAAATTAATTACATGATTAATCTTATCAGGATTTTTATCTTTCTTATCGATAGAGCAATATCAGAGTTGAGACTCAAACAGGTCAAATATTGATAGAGTTATTTTAGGTAAGTTATCTTGACCTCTAGTATTAAATGCTAAATATGATCTATGATATATTGTGAATGTTATGAAATATTAAATATGTTAAGCATAAATTGAGCTATATTGAATTGCATAAATTATAATATTTTTAGCATTAACACTCTCTGGTCCAACTATAATCACATGAGGACTTAGTCTTCTTTCGGGCCTCCAGTGGGACGATCACTGGTACATGACCGATGGACGGTATATGTAGTCAGGAGTTAGTTTTCTTTTTGGATTTTGCCATGGCACATGTTGAAGATGCACGATTCCTCATATGATATCAGAGCTAGTTTCCTTCCAGACCTCCAGTAGGATGATCACTGGTACATGACCGGTGGATGGTATGTATAGTCAGGATCTAGTCTCTTTCGGGATTAGCCATAGATTGATCGTGGCCATAGTTAGAGAGACTGGAAGAGTAAAGTAAAAATGGTTGGCCATCCATAGTTGTATTATTTGGTAATTGAATGTACATATTAATATAATGTTGCATTTTATTTTATCATGAGCTGGTTATTCTATTGTGTATAATTTATTTATATTTGTAGATTATTATTGATATATTTATACATATATTAGAGGTGATAATAACTTATTGATATATTTATACATATATTAGAGGTGATAATAACTTACTAAGCTTATAAAGCCCATCTCCTATTTTCTATATTTTTATATAGATCCAGAAGATCAATCAAGCTTTGTGATCAGTCAGTGAGGAGCTAGGGCTTAGGTATTAATCCCTTAGTTTATGTTTTATTTTAAATTTTAGTTGAACTTTGCTTATACTGTATCCTAGATTTTTAGTTAAATTTTTATCTACTTGTTAGTTTTAATGAAAAACTCTAAAAATAAATAAATAAATAGTAAATTTATTTTCTATCACTACCTGATTATTGATTAATAAGATAGGTCATTCTAGAAATAAATAAATAAATAGTAAATTTATTTTCTATCACTGCCTGATTATTGATTAATAAGATAGGCCTTGCATTTCCGTTGGGATTGAAGCTTGAGGATATGCGGTCATCTATCGTACACCTGGCTCAGGCATCGAGCCGAGATATGATATTTAATGGAATCAGAGCAAAGGTTTAAGATCAAAATGATTTACTTAGTGAGAGTGGGATAGAATTAAAGTTTTGATTGTATATTCTAGAATAATAATCGATACTAAAAGTTTATTTAATTTTTTTGATAGGTGTATGTTATACTCACAAGGGTTTTGCAAAGTATAGAAGGCTTGCACGAATAAAATATTGAATGGAACTCTCCTAGCTTAATTTTTGGAAAAATATTATCAAGATTAGATATTGGATATATGGAGGTATATTTTGAGTTATATTATGGATTTGATTTACTTTGAAAATCTAATATTGATATAATTGCAGACTGTGATATAAGTAATTAGAAATTAATATGATGATTATTAAGGCATGACAGAATGATATCGAAGCTTGGGTTGTGATCACTTGGGACTATGATATAAGTGATTAGGATATGATTTGAGTGCTACTAAAATTTAGGTTGTGATCATTATGGACCGTGACTTAAGAGGTATTTGAACTTAGTATTATGATCAGGCAGAATATGATAAAAGCTGCAAGAATGAATTTGACTTTGGATTTCTAATCTCTAGGTATTGTGCATAAGATCTAGTATATGATTAGTGCAAAAGAGGAACATAATTTTTATCTCTAATTTAAATAGTGAGATTTATCTTGGATGAGTGTAAAAGGTGAATGATTTATACTATTTGATCATGATAAGTAAGCATATTAAGGATATTGAAGAGCTGGATAAGATATGTCTTTACCTCTGATAAATGGATTTGACCGAGCTTCAAAAATGTTGGCCTAGAAGTGTAGTATGTTATGTTATGCTGAATATGTATTGAATAATTTTAGAAACCTAAACTTGATATGAATAAAGATCACGATAGCATATGAGTTTTGTTGTTAATTACCGGATTATAAATTTTGAGAATGTTGCAAGAAGATATTTAGGATGTAGGTTATGAAAGAGTTTAATGATATTAAGAAGGATAGTTTTTTGATAAATCTGTATGAGGATTATTATCAAAAATAAATAATAAAAAATATGTTTGGGATAATGTATAGATTTGTGATTTGCTATTAGCAGATTAAATGATATTATGAGGACATAGCATCCACATCTTGGTAGAACCTTTAATAGCTTATGTTAACAGTTTTGGATTATATTACTTGATCTTCCATATATTTATTGGAGATTATTGGATATGTTAAATTCCAAGTCAAATTTAAGATTTATGAGAAGATTTATAATATCTTGCTACTGCTATTACATTGAGCGAAGAAATGGATATTGGAAGACTTATATAAGTTTAGCTTATGAGGGGCAAAATTTCAAATGGTTGTCAATTAAAGTTAAGAATTAAAATAAAATAGTTCTATGAACAATAGCATGATCGATCCTACTTATAAGGACATTGACTTAGAGTCATTTACTTTGTTAAAGTTAATGTTAACTTTTCAAGATAAAAATTGATTTAGATTGTCTAACTGAATTATCAAGGAAAGCATGAATAGTTTGGGTTTAAACTAGAATTATTGATCTTTTGAATAGATGATACAATTTTATGCAAAGGCTTTTAATGTAGGAACTAGATCAAGGTTTAAATTTGATATGATATGCTCGAGGCCTAATAAGGACAAAAAAATTTAATAGTTTTGACCTTGTTTTATTTAAAATATTTGAAGGTTGGATTTTATTTAGATTCTAATATAAAATGGTATCCTTGTTAGAAATTTATCTAATAAAATTAAAAAATTTGATAATTTATATCAGAGTGCACAGTTGGAGTATGATGGACTAAAGATATTAGGATTAATTTAAAGTGTATTATGGTAGAAGAATAAAAGTTCTTATTAATAAAGGAAAAAAGGGATTACTGAATTTGGACAGAATGGTATATGTGAGTTTTGGATTACACATCTTTGAGTTTTGGAAGTCTTAGATTTTTTTTTAAATTTCAAGGCCAATTTTTTTTGTAGGAGGGGAGAATGTGAAGCCCAGCTCATTTTGGGCTACCTTGGGCTGAAGTCGGCAAAGCTTGTCGACTTTAATTTAAAAACCAACAAAAAGATGCCAAAATAGGGGATGAAGCCCCTGCTTATCCAAGCGATAATCATACTGGAATCCTTGATCGGACGACTTGGCAGGGAGGAAGAAGGCTGGTGGCATGGAGGATAGGGTCGGGGGATTCGATCGATCGAGTTCTTCCCCCATACGGCAAGGAATCCCTCTATTTTTTCTATAAATTCCTCCACTCTCACTACCTTCAAGTAAGCACACATCGAGCTCCTTGCACCGTCTTCCTCATCTTCGGTGAGCGGTTGGAAGCCTCGATGACGTCGATAAGTTCTTCCTCAAATTTTTGTTAGAAAGAAAAAAAGAAAGAGGGAAAAAATCAGATGGATGCCGATGACTGCCACCCGATTTTTCTCCATCCGACAATGTCTGGCAAGCCCCTTTCCTTGTTCATCACCTCCCATGGCTTCCGAGAATCATGGAAGGCTTGATCGGGCCAAACTAGGAAGGGAGCCAAGAAAGAAGAAGGAAAGAAAAAGGAAAGAAAAAGGAAAGAAAAAAGAAAAGAAAAAAAAAGTGGAGAAAGAAAAGAAGAAGAGAGAGAAAGAAGAAGAGAGGAAAGAGAAAGAAGAGAAAGAGGAGAGAAAGGATAGAGGAGGAAAGAGAGAGAGAGAGAGAGAGAGAGAGAGAGAGAGAGAGAGAGAGAGAGAGAGGAGAGAGAGAGAGAGAGAGGAGAGAGATAGAGGAGAGAGAAGAGAAGATGAGGGAGAGGAGAGAGAAAGAGAAGAGAGAAAGAAGAGAGAGAGGAGAGAGAAGAGGTGATAGAGGATAGAGAAAAGAGAGAGAGGAGAGAGAAAGAAGAGAGAGATAGAGGATAGAGGAGAGAGAAAGAGGAGAGAATGAGAGAAAAAAGAGAAGAAGAGAAAAAAAAATATCAAAATAATAAAAAAAATTGGACCGATTCTTTTTGTGATTTAGGCCCAGATCTAGACTTGATCAAGAGCCATTTTTTTTATGCTAGTTTATTTTAGATAGAAAATTAACATGATTAATCTTGTAAGGATTTTCATCTTTTTTATCGATAGAGCAGTATCAGAGTTGAGACTCGAATGGCCATATATTGATAGAGTTATTTCAAGTAAGTTATCTTGACCATTAGTATTAAATGTAAAATATACTCTATAGTATATTGTGAATGTTATGAAATATTAAATATGTTAAGCATAAATTGAGCTGTATTGAATTACATAAATTATGATGTTGTTTATATTAACGCTCTCTAGTTCGATTATGATTACACGAGGACCTAGTCTCCTTCTGGGCCTCCAGTGGGGTGATCACTGGTACATGACCGACGAACAGTATGTATAGTCAGAAGCTAGTTTTTTTTGAATTTTGTCATGGCACATACTGAGGATGCATTATTCATCGTGTGATATCAAAGCTAGTTTCCTTCCGGACCTCTAGTGGGGCGATCACTGGCACATGACCGATGGACGGTATATGTAATCAGGATCTAGTCTCTTTCGGTATTAGCCGTAGACTGATCATGGCCATAGTCAGAGGGACTTAGAGAGTAAAGTAAAAATGGTTGGCCAACCATAATTATATTGTTTGGTAATTGAATATATATATATTAATATGATGTTGCATTTTATTTTGTCATGAACTAGTTATACTGTTGTGTATGATTTGTTTATGTTTGCAAATTGTTGTTAATATATTTATGCATATATTAGATGTGATGATAACTTACCGAGCCTGTAAAGCTCACCCTCTGTTTCCTATATTTTTTTACAGATCCGGAGATCAATCAAGCTTTACAACCAGTCATTGAGGAACTAGAATTTAGGTATTAATCCATTAGTTTATATTTTATCTTAAATTTTAGTTGAACTTTGCTTACACTGTATCCTAGATTTTTCGTTGAATTTTTATCTATTTATTAGTTTTGATGAAATCTCTAGAAATAAATAAATAATTAATAAATTTATTTTTTATCACTGCCTAATTGTTAATTAGTAATATATGCCTTGTATTTCTGTTAGGATTGAAGTCTGAGAAGATGCGGCCATCCGTCGTACGTCTAGCTCGGTCATTGTGCCGGGACGTGATAATAACAATATCAAGAAATTGCAAGTGACATGGATTCAATTTAATTTTTTTTGCAAAGTAAACAAAGTGCATCAGCACATTTTAGGTGCTTTGAAGCGTAGCCACAGTGCGAGAGCTCATGAATTTAGAAGTTCAAAACTTTTCAGGATACATTTCAACATCGCTGCGACATATTACCCAGGGAAAGATGCATCGACTTCGTATAGAGCTAGAAGTGGGTGATACATTGATTCCTATTTTTAGTTAGTACATTTTTCTTGTTTCCATCTGCAGAGCAAAAAATGAACTAAGTTTGAGATTCCTTTTATTAAGAAAGAAATATGTCCATAGCAGAGCAAAGAGGGCTGGACGTCGAGGGTCAAAAATGAAAGTTTGAGGATTTAGCAAAAAATATGTTTATGATATACTTCTTCTATATGCCTGTGATGATATCAGAGATGGGAAAATAAAAGTTTTAAGGCCACATGGCCATGGACTATAGAGGTGGAGGGCCATCCCCTACAACTATGAACTACTGGAAACATTATATTTATTTGTTTAGATATCAGTTTTAAAATAAGGTCTTGAACCCTTTGTTAGTGTTGGAGACTAGCCCTCTGGATGCACGTAGCCTAATGTGAATTTTATGGCACAACTTGTGGATGGAGTAGAAGGAAAGTTCGTTGACCAGTTTGTGTCCAACTTAAACTACATTTGCCTGTTGCTTTACGACTGGCTGGATATCCGTATCCACTAACGTGTTAGTAAAACCGTCCAACATACAGCAGGTTGCTTGGTACAACCATTCTTGTTTTTATCAAGAAGAATATCCTCACTTTCACCGCTCATACATACCTATATATACTCATGCCAAAAAATAAAAAAAAGACACACTACAAAAGCCCCGTTAAATTAGCTTATTCGCAATCCCATCCCCCCCTACTTACCATCGCTTCACCTTCAAGTCTCACGCATGCTTAAAAAGAGAGGACAATGCAAACCGATATTTCACTTCATGAACAAAAAGTTATTTTAATTTTTTTTTTAAAAACCCTTTAAACTTGGTAATAAGGATATCTGATTAGCATTGGAAAAACGCAGGAAGTATTCTCTTTGGAAATTACACGGCAATATAAATTCTGATGTAGTAGTTCATGCAGAAGACTTATTTATTCCTATATGCACAAATTCGAATAAAATGTCTTCGATTGACGGATCACATCAGCATTTAGTCGAACGAAACATGGTCATACCCTACAGGCAGTTGTCACATAATCCATGAATTTTTAGGCAACTTAAGGTACAAAAAAACCAAGTTGCATGAACGGCAATGGCGACCAGTAGGCTAAAAATATCAACATCCACAGGGAACATATAGTCTTATTTACACTAAATTTACATTTAAGTTTGCATACTTACCAAGTTAGGTTTATGTAAGTATGGTTGAACTAAACCAGAACAAATATCTCAGAGGCCTCGTCAAAAGGAAAGTATAACCGAGGAGTATAACCAAGTCAATAATTTTATACCTCAAACTTGCCACCGGGTCATAGCTATTACCTCCCAATGAGTTTAGCTTGCCAAGTGTGTTGTCATAGACTCAGCTACTGCTATATACCTGAGTCAGAAAGCTGTACAGAGGTTAGACTTCATGTTAGAAGAGCACTGCTGCTGGATTGGGCTCCCAGGGTCACAAATCCTACTCCGCTTCGGCTCGGATATCCTCACACGGGATATTGCCACTGCAAGAGCATCAACAAAACCACAGGCATCCTGTTCCTCCGACTTGCAACTCAATCCCTCCATGGATGGAGAGTTGCTCACTACAATTCTTTGCACCTCAATTCTGGGTCTTGTAGCATTGTTTCTGACTCTTGATTTTATTGGCAATGCCTTCGATGGGCACTCTGTATAGAATAGAATCCATGGGTGTCCTACAACCCCAACAAAATCACCATCAGAATCATGTAAATATGAAACAAAGAATATAAAAGGACAGGAAGCAGATATTATTAACGCACTTAATACTTCATCTGCGGCCAATCTTGTGGAGACATCTCGGGTCAGCATCCGATAAAGCAGATCCCGTGCAAGTTCAGACACAGACTCCCATATCCCGCTTTGGAAATCAAGCTCAACCTTTTTAATTGCCTCAAAAATAGCTTCCAAAGATTCACCTCGAAATGGAAGAGTACCAACTAACAGCGCATGGAGCAGCACCCCAGCAGCCCAGATATCCACTTTCTCGGAATAATGTCCTAAAAGAACTTCAGGGGCAACATACGCTGGGCTCCCAGCAATACCAGACAGTTTCTGACCTGTGCAAATTGTTAAAAAATAATTAATAAAAGAAGGTAACAAAATTATTAAGCAAGAAACCAGAACATAATGCAGTCACCGGGATGTGCCTTTGTTACTTCATGGTGCAATATGCATAAGAGAGCATAATGGCAAATACAAAACATGAGTAACAAGGTGCTAATGTTACCTCACACCACGCCTGAGTGAAAGCCACGACTTACAAGATATTAGAGTATAACAATGCATATGCAGGGTTGTGAAAGCTTGCATGAACCATAACTCAATACTAGACATATTCTAGAGCAAAATGTACTGCATCACTGGTCATGATCAACAACACCTAGAATTAATACCAATACCAAGAATCAAATGTTTCTGAGGTTAATTAACGATGAATCAAGTAGAAAAAATGTGTACTATAATTAAGGCTTGATGCCAAAATAAATGGTGGATCATAATTTTGAATATACAAAACTAATCATAATTTAAACACCTAAAAACACATTAACCAAAGTTCCCACACATTTCTATGTCGCTAAATCCATATCAAATCAAATCACTCTATGCATGAGCAGATGAATCTATGCATAGTTGAGTTTTGGCATTAGGCATCTGAAATAATGAAGACTATGATTAAAGTGTCCTCTTGGTCAAGAATGGGGTGGCAATTGGATTGGACCAGGTCATAAACAGGTCAGGTCAGTTCAGATGCAGGTCAGGTCAGAAAAGCCCAAACCTGAACCTCACCTGCTTATTAAACTGGTCAGATTTTGAAACAAGAACTTGCCTGATTTAATAAATAGGTTACCCAGCCTGCCCAATTTAACATGTTTATTCAACAGGCAATATGTTTTACCTAACCCAACCCATTTTACTTGTTCACCTTGTCCGCCACCATCTTCACCAATCCCCGATCAAACCCTAACCCTAATTCACCCACACCAATCACCATCAGCCATGAGCCTGTGCATCAAAGAGAGCTAAATACGAGAGAAGGAAGGAGGGTTTTCGCCAACGAAAAGAAAGAATCATCATATTTACTAGAGTCGGAGCTTTGGGGTATTATCATTCATATCAAAAAAAAAACAAAATGAAAAGAAATGACGATCAAAGGAGATAAACCTAATCCTGGATGGCAATGACGGCACCACTGTCCCTCTAGTCGATGTTGGTGGAAAGGTCATTGGTTGGTAGGAGAAACAACTCATGGGACGCTGCTAGTGCCCAGCAGAGGTGCCACTTGCTGCGGAGACCAAGGCACGGTCTCGGGATGAGGCAGACCTCAAGGTCCATGCTCCCTCCCTCCCTTACTGGGAACACTAAAATCTTTCCATCAAATATGTTTGCCCACTCACTCCGCAATGCCAGTGGCAACCCCCACTCAAAGTCATTCCCCTCGTACATGGGGAACCGATGCAAGCTCCCCATCATGATGCTCTAGCAGGAAGCACCAAAGTGGTCTCCCACTCCACTGCCACCCACTGCACCGCCTCATCGCCATACACTGCCATGCTCCAATGCAGCAACCCCATCACTCACCACAACTCGCTGGCCACCACCTCCCCTGGCCATTGCCATTGTCAGGATGCTCTGACTCCCCATCTGATGCCAGCAATTCAGCACCATTCAGAATGTTGTCGTCGTCTCTGGTAGGAGATGCTTTTGCGCCTGCATCATCAATCACCATAGGCTAGGCGCACAACAAAAGGACTCCATCTCTCCTCTCTCTCTTATGAAACAATGGGAAAGACTAAAAAGTAAAGAGGCGATTTTGAAATTTGAAAGACTCTAGAACAAGTCCCGAGTCAACGGACCACATGGGCAGAGGGGATGGTTTGCTCCCCACAAGCCTTTTTTTTGTTTGTTTTTTTAAATTCTGCTTGGCATGGGCGCTGATATCAAATTTTAAACCAATAACAGTTCAACTATTCCATGAAGAATGAAAATTATTTTAGATGGGACATGTATTAAATGGGTATCCAGCCTAACCATACCTATTTAATAAATGGGTTAAACATATTAGAAGGTCAGAATCCAAACCCAACCAAAATAATAAACAAGTTAAATAGATTGACCAATTTACAATCCAAACCTATTTAAGCCAAACCTAAACCTATTTATAGCAGGTCGACCATAGGTTGGGTTGATAGGTCCAGCCGCATTCATGATTATACATGTTTAACTAACCGGTGTATCTTACCTTGCAACTCTCCATGATTCTAAAGTTGTGTTAAGATCATGTTGGGTTATATATGTTTAACCAGTGTATCTACTTAAAACAAACCGAATTGAGCTGCTTGAACCCGACTGCTCCGGGCTGCAGCCCACAACCCGTTAACCCTAGAATGGCTTTTGAAGTCTAGAGAGTTCCAATCCACTTCACCTTCCTCTTTGTAAATTCGTGATTAGAGTTAGGGTTAGCATTCATGGACGAGGAAGAGCATCATCAGCAGTCTCTTGCACTCACCGCCCAACTCCAAGGTACTCGTGCTCTCCCCCCTCTCCTCCATCCTTCGATTTCAAAGTTACCTCTTCTACCATGAAAAAGAATTGATCAGACCCTCCTGGCCATCATTAAGCCTTTTTCCTTATTTTCTTGGTCACTCCCACTATTTCTTATATCTTTCGACAAGCCTTGCCAATCTCTATGAGTCATCAAGCAGCTTCAGTGATCAGGAGGCCAAATGCTTGAGGGTAGCCACATCATGTGCTACCCCCTTGCAGAAAAGACCGAAGCATGGTGTTGAGGTGAGGTAGACCTCAGGGTCCACGCTCCCTCCCTCACTCACTAGGAACACCAAAATCTTGCTGTCAAACATGTTCGCCCACCCTCTCCACAATGCCAGGGGCAGCCCCCACTAGAAGTCATTCTCCAGTGCGAGCTCCCCATCATGATGGCAGCCCCATCTAGGTTCACCAATAGGAAGTTCCGCAGCGCCACCTCCCGCTTCACCACCACCACCACCTCATCACCGTACATTACCATGCTCCAATGCAACAGCCCCGCAGCTTGCTCACCACCACCTCCCCCCTAGCCACCACCAATGTCAAGATGCTCTGACTCCCCATCGTGATGCCAACAATTCACCGCCATCTGAAACATCACCAACACCTTCGATAGGATGTGCTTCTGTGCCTGCATCATTGATCACCACAACAGGGTGCACAACAAAAGGACTCCATCTCTCTTCTCTCTCTTCTGAAACAATGGGAAAGACTAAAGAGTAAAGAGGTGATTTTGAAATTTGAAAGATCCTGGAATGAGTCTTGAGTCGATAGACCACACGGGCAAAGGGCATGATAAACTCCATGTGGGCTTTGTTTTTTCTTTTTTGGGTTCTGCTAAGAATGGGTGTTGATTTCAAATTTTAAATTGATAATAGTCCAACCATTCCATGCAGAGTGGGAATTATTTCAGATGGGACATGCATAAAACAGACATCCAACCCACCCAACCCAAACCGTTTAATAAACGAATTAAACATGTCAGAAACCCAAACTCGACACGAATAATAAACAAGTTAAACAGGTCAATTCATGTATGACCTGAATCCATTTAGGCCAAATCCAAATCTATTTATAGCAGGTCAAATGCAAGTCAAGTTGACCGGTCGGATTGCATTCATCGTCATACATGTTTAACTGATGTATCCTACCTTCCTTTCAACTCTCCATGATTCTAAACTTATGTTTAGATCAGGAAGAGTGATACATGTTTAACTAACCAGTGTAACCCCCTAAAATGGACTGAACTGAGCGGCTTGAAACCGACTTCTCCCCGTTTGCAACCTGCTACTTGTTTACTCTAGAATAGCTTTTGGAGTTTAAAGAGAATCCACTTCACTTTCCTCCTAGTGCATTCATGATTAGATTTAGCGTTAACATTAGTGGAAGGGGAAAAGCATCACCACCAGTCTCTTGCACTCGCTACCCAACTCCAAGGTACTTGAGCTCTCCCCCCTCCTCCATCCTTCGATTTCGAAGTTACCTCTTCTACTATGAAAAAGAGTTGATCAGGCCCTCACAACCATCATTAAGCCTTTTTCCTTCCTTTCTCTAGTAACTCCCACTATTTCTTTTATCTTTTAGTGAGCCCTGCCAATTTCTACAAGTCATATGTGCAGCTTCAGCGACCAGGAGGCCAAGCACGTGCGGGTAGCAACTACATGTGCTACCCCCTCACCAATTGCTGAGGCTCGGCCCTGCTTTGCCCGATCCAGCACTTGGCGATGGCTAGACCAATGGCCATGCCACCCGTAGTGGTTGCAACTCAGTTTGGTGATAGTACCACTGCACTTGTCCACCACCAACAAGAATCCTCTACCTCCCTAACTTGGCTTGACCAAGCTCCTTGGCCTCCCCACCATCCTTGTTCCTTAGCAGGTAGTGGCAATATTTCTCTATGATTCTTTCTTTCTGTCTTCATTTTGACCTTTTTTATGCAAGGATGCCACCTTTTTCTCAATTTCATCTGTTAGTTTTGTTTTTTGAAATGAAGCAGATGAAAGATGAAAAGGTGATGGTGAAACAGATGCAGCTCTTCGTGGCCGGGATGAATACTTTGTTTGTAGGCCTACTTAGGGACCTGACTTCTCGCTATGATCAGGGGTTCCTTCACTTATCTCCTCCCCACCATCTTTATTATTCTCAACAGGTGCTTTGTTTACATCACTAATCCATGTGTTTTGCTTCTTATGGGTTATATGAAGCTCTCAACATTTTTTTGTCGTTTTTGAATGTATTGGGGGAGATTTATGTTTGTCTTTTGATTGAAGGTTTGTGCATACAATGATGGTGATACAAGTTCTGATTTCTGCTTCAAATTTTCAAATAATTGTTGGGTTCTTTGGCATTTGGAGGATTGCTATAAGGTATCTTTACTTCTCTTTCTTCTTCTTTCTTATCCTTCTTTATAATTTGGTTTATTGGATATTAGGATATCAAGAATAAAACTTTTGGCAAGTTACTAGTTTTTGCCTTTTACACTTTGCTTCTCTTTTTTTTTTTTTTGACTGTAGATTTGAACTGTTTATTAAATAGGTCATAGAGGCTAACAGGTTAATAGGTTATGCAAGCTAACCTTCATGACATGCTATTAAATAGGTTAGGCAGGTCTCAAATATGACAAATTTATATTTCAAATCATGATCTATTTAATACATGGGTCAAGTTTATGTCTAGGATATATGACCCAACCCATATACAAACCAACCCAACACCATTACCACCCAAGGTGTACTGAAGAAGGTGGTTTGGTGTCGCTAAAAACTAAGACAGTTTTGGCTACCTAATTGGGTCCAAGCTGAGAATTAGCCTGAACTGAGTTGAAGCATTTAATTCTACCTAGTTTCAAACTGTTTTGGACTATTCTTGATTGAATTGGACAATTCAATGGTTTATAATTGTAGTAGCTTATAATTCAAGTCACAAGTCATGTCTGGTTCCTATTCTTCTCTCCTCTCTCCCAATCTTCCTGCCTCTTCCCTCTCTCCTCTCTTGATCCTCCTCTTCCCCCTCCTTTCTCTCTCGATCATTCTCATCTCTCACAAGTAGCAACCCTTGCTAGAACCAAGGTTTTGTCACCATTGTTGCCACCACCAACAATGACAATTGCCACAAAGCCAAATGACAATGACGTCAAAGGTATGTTGTCTCTCCATTCGTCCCTCCCCCTCACCCACCATTCTCTCTCTCCCTCTCCCTTGATATGGTACACTCCTTGAGTCAATATGGTACATAATGATACCATATTGAACCGGTAAGCAAATATAACCCCTGGTACCAGTTCAATGCATCTTGCTATGGGTCCATGCTAGTCAAGGATACATCATCGCGGACTGCTACTATCTAGCACATACACATTATCTTGATCATATGCAACAAAATATGAGTAGGAACTACACATTATGATATAATATAGTATTGTGGCAGCCATAATAGGCATAGATGCATCACACAAAAACTTTGATCCTTGGTTAAATCACATAAGCCAACCTACTAGTGTATTTGGTCATGCTCAAGTCAAGCCTATGCTAAGATATTAAGGTTAAAAAAAGCAAAACATGACCTAGCTATTTGCACGAGTAAATCAAATGGATTGTCATATAACTTTAAGGAACCATTCTACCACCCAATCAGTCCACAAAGCTTGCAACTCCGACATCAAGAGTATCTATAGATCACATTGGAACTAATATCAATGAAAGTTGAAACTATTTATTCCTTCCATTTCCACACTATAAATTATATGCCTACCCTGCCCTCCCCCCCCCCCCCGAAAAAAAAGAAGCCAGAAAAAAGAAGGGAGGAATGAATGAAGGAAGAAAAGTCCCCTTTCAAAGACCATGTGAACCCTGATGCTAGCATATCATCATCACAATTGCATTATTGTCGCTAGGCCGCTGACTTTCCAATGACATGTTTCACATCAAACAAAACTTTCTTATATTCACAATAAAAGCTAGCAATCCACATCCTTTACATTAAAAAACCCATTTCAGAATCTCATTTAATATTCAATTCAAAAATACTAACAAGGTCAAATAATTCATGTATTGGCATATTGCATCTCGTTTTGCAGTCTTGTTCTATAATTGTCTCAAGCAATTTTAAATACAAGATAAAAAGTCACCAGTGGGTTCCAAACCCTGATCATATCTTGAGCTTACTGAATTTATTTCTTCAAATATTGTCACAAGTATGTACTTGATAGCTTGGACATGTCCATTTATTCAACAATAGCAAAAACCTTTAAAGCATATCCATCTTTTTCTTCAAACTGTTGTAAGTTTATATCTTCCTCATGCAAGTTTATATCTTACTCATGCATCAGTCATATAAGGCTGACACCAACAATCAAACTTGGTTTCATTCATGCCCAGCCACACCCTCCCACCTCTTCAATTAAATGTCCAAATAAATCACTGGCCTCCAACATCTTTACTCTTTTTTAATCACCAGAAGGGGGAAAAAAAGACACTAGCCACAATTATCTTCTCACCAGAATTTGTTTGGAATTGAATAGGCACCAAGAGCAAAATGCTTCAAGATCATGGAATGTTAACTATTGCATAGATTAAAATTAGAAATAGAAAGAGAAAAATAAAATGCAACTACTTGGCCATTTATAACCACTATATTCATATGCAATAGGTTCACAACATTCATCTTAGGATCTAGGCAAGAATCCACCCTGAGAACATTTGAATGATTCACAAATGACATTCTAACAAAGGGCCGCCTTGCAACTTCCTACATTACTCAGATAATCATATGGATGTTGATGTGAAATGTGGTGTAAGGTATTGGAATCTCAACTTTCCAACACCTAAACTTAGCAAACAAACTATACATACTTGGACATCAATGAATTCATGCATATACATGACTTGCGTAGTTTGTAGCATAAGAAAGTTTTGCAATAAATGATACACGTCCTCTAAAACTAAATCTCCAAGGAATTCAAAGACAACCTATCCACCACAAGGAATGTCAGTGTAAATTTTTATACTTCATTTAAAGTGCCAATAATATAATTGATACGAAGTTTACAAACACTTCCAACCAAATGCCAACATTTGCATTCTATTTTTTTTTTGTAGCATAAACAAAACCAAGGTTGTTTGAGAGAAAAGCAGGTTAACAACCACATTCTTTTCCGTATGCCACTATTTGTAACAATTCTGAGAACATAGTAAACCTCGGTGAAAAGTTGCAAACTTTATAAGAACCGAGCATAAGACAATGTTCAAATTAAATTCTAATCGTACATATCCGAATTGCAGAAAACAGACAGTTATAGTTTCAGTACCAAGAAGAGGAATAGCATAAAAAAATATAACAAGAATCAGGTAAGATCCGACATAATTACCACCGGCAATCCGGATTGCCAATCCAAAGTCTGCAAGCTTTATCTTCCCTGCTGTCGTCAGCAAAATGTTTTCTGGCTTAATGTCCCGATGGGCCACACCCATTTCATGACAGTACTTAATAACCGAAACCAGCTCCTTCATAAGGACTGCAACCCGCTGCTCCGAGTACCTTCCTTCCCTGACCATCTCATCGATCAGCCGGCCCCCAGAGCACAGCTCCATCACGAGATGAAAAGATTCGGAATCCTCAAACACTGCCTTGAGAGTAACAATACCAGGGTGACCAGAGAGGTGCTGCATAATCTCCACCTCCCGGTGAACGGTCTCCTCCCCATTTTTGGGCAGCGTCTTGCATGCAAACTCCTCACCGCTTGCCCTACTCCTGCACAGCCTAACAGCCCCAAACCTCCCTTTCCCGATTTCCCGGCCAAGAGTGTACTCGTGCTCCAGCTTCTTCTTCCGGCCAATACTGGTCACCGGATCTATGCAACCCAATTTCCTCTTCAGGCCACGTCCGGGGGAACTCGCCAACGGTCTCCCCGAGGGCGGGGCAGTCATCACGGCTCCAGCGGTCGCTCCACCACTGCAAGATCCTACCTTTTCCCGAGAGAACGCATTCCGCTGACTCCTGCAGCACTTCTTGATCTGCCTCGCGTGATCCACACCATCAGACAAGTATGATCCCACAACCGAAGAAGATTTTGCTCCCTTTCTCTTCCTCCTCAAAGACTCCATCCTATTCCTATCAATAGAAATCAAATCCTGCTCCTATACTACAGATCAAATCAAATCCTACTCCTATACACCAGATCAAAGGATTAGGGCAAGCTCGAGAGACGACGAAAAAGAAAGGACTCATATCTGGACGCCCGAGGACGCTTATTCTTCTTCTTCCGGCCCATGAGGAGCAGCCGAATGGAAAGCAAAGGCGATCGAAGCGTTGAGTGTTCTTGGAGGGGAAAGACGCAGATCGGGGGAAGAGGAGGGCGTCCGCTCGTCAAAGAACGGCAATGGCGGCGATCCAAGAAGCCACGAGAGCGAGACGAAACCCTAGAATCCGTAACGACGCGGGGGCGAAGGTGATCGGAGAAACCCTACAAAGGGAAAGAGAGAGTGGGGGAAAGTGGAGAGAAGGGGAATAGGAGTTTAGAGATCTTCGCCGAGGGCTCGCGGCGCGAGCGTTCGGTGTGAGGGCGAGGAAAAGCGGGGGAGAGTGTGATGGAGGGCTCCGCTAGCGTTACTTGTGCGGCTTTCACCGCGGGCGTCGGTGGCGTGGGACCCACGCGAGGCGGTGATGCCTTATGATGGGTGAGGGTTTGGTTGTATGGCAACCAGTCGGATTAGAATGTATCAAATATCAATGAATCGTATACCGGTTGATTTAAAATAGTAATAATAATAATTATTATTATTAATCTTATCGTTATGATCTGTAGCTGTGAATTAGTATCGAACTGCGGTCCTTTTCGTTATGGTCTCCTAACATTCCCGGACCTGCAAAACGAAATTAGAGACCTGGACCGGGATCCCGGTGGGGGCACTCCGACAGTCAAGTTAGAGATAGGTAAAGTGGAACAGATCCACTAAGACGGATCCCCGCTAGGTCTCCGTGCTTAGAGAAATCTTTGATGAAAAGGTGAGTGAGAGCGAGAGGGACTGGCACTCCGGTTCTTGCAATCGGGCTCGTCGAGCTCGCTCCTGCGAGTTCCTTTGGAGCTTCTGTCTCAAGATCGTCTTTTCTCTCCGTGTCTGTGCTTGCCCTCTCGATTGCTTACCTTTTTTCTTGCCCATGGTGCCCCTTTTGAGATCGTTGGATATTTTGGTGCCTCGATTCTCCCTCCACAGGAGGCCTTGGAGGTCAGCGACGTTTACCGACTATTCTCCCGAGGCCATCTCCCCTTATGGTTGGGAGTTAAGTGGTGAGCCTGTCTCGTCTGTCGTGCAGTCACGAAAAAAGGAAATTAGGCGGGACCTCGATCCCTGCGAAGGCATCCCCGGGCTCGAGGCGTTGACCGTGGCTCTCCCCTTTTGGAGCACCAGGTTACCGGGTGCCGGATTTGGTATCTCGAGCAGGGTGTCCTTCCCAAACTGGTGTAAACGAGGTTCCGCGCATCGTTACAGGCCCGAGGATGCAGTACAGGACGCACCGCTTGTACGCACCATCCTCATTAGCGTCCTCGGGGCTTGCACCCTCGGTCCTTTCGTGCTTCGCGGAGAAGGCTCGACTTCGGCAAAGGTGGACTCGTCTGGGGGGCGCCATCTGGCGGAATGAGCAGAGGTGCCAAGCTCGACTCCAGCCGAGATGGACCTATCTGGGGGTGCCACCTGACGGAGGAGCAGAGGCAGGCCCACTTCGACCAAGATGGACCCCTCCTAGGTCGATACCTGGCAGAGGGGCAGAGGCAAGCTCGATTTCGGCCGAGGTGGACCCATCAAGGGGTGCCACCTGGCGAAGGAGCAGAGGTGCCCATCTTGACTCGGGCCGAGGTGGACCCATCTGGGGATGCCACCTGGTAAAAGAGCAAGGGCAAGCCCACTTCGACCGAGGTGGACTTCTCTTGGGTCGACACCTGACGAAGGGATAGAGATAGGCTCGACTTTGATCGAAGTGGACCCATCAAGGGGCGCCACCTGGCGAAGGAGCAGAAGTGCCTGGCTTGACTCCGGCCGGGGTGGACTCATCTGGGGGTGCCACCTAGCGGAGGAGCAGAGGCAAGCTCACTTCGACCGAGGTGAACCCCTCCTGAGTCGACACCTGGCGAAGGGGCAAAGGCAGGCTCGACTTCGACCGAGGTGGACCCATCAAGGGGCGCCACCTGGCGAAGGAGCAAAGGTGCCCGGCTCGACTCCGGCCGAGGTGAACCCATCTGGGGGTGCCACCTGGCAGAGGAGCAAAGGCAGGCCACTTCGACCAAGGTGGACCCCTCCTGGGTCGACACCTGGCGAAGGGGTAGAGGCAGGCTCGACTTCGGCCAAGGTGGACCCATCAAGGGACGCCACCTGGCGAAGGAGCAGAAGTGCCCAGCTCGACTTAGACTGAAGTGGACCCATTTGGGGGTGCCACTTGGCGGAGGAGCAGGGGTAGGCCCATTTCGGTCAAGGTGGACCCCTCTTGGGTCGACACCTGGTGAAGGGGCAGAGGCAGGCTCGACTTCGACCGAGGTGGACCCATCAAGGGGCGCCACCTAGCGAAGGAGCAGAGGTGCCTGGCTCGACTCCGGCCTAGGTGGACCCATCCGGGGGTGTTACCTGGCGGAGGAGCAGGGGCAGGCCCACTTCGACCGAGGTGGACCCCTCCTAGGTCAACACCTGGCGAAGGGGCAGAGACAGGCTCGACATCGACCGAGGTGGACCCATTAAGGGGCGCCACCTGGCAAAGGAGCAGAGGTGCCCGGCTCGACTCCGACCGAGATGGACCCATCTGAGGGTGCTACCTGGCGGAGGAGCAGGGGCAAGCCCACTTTGGCCGAGGTGGACCCCTCCTGGGTCGACACCTGGCGAAGGGGCAGAGGCAGGCTTAACTTCGACCGAGGTGGACCCATCAAGGGGCGCCACTTAGCGAAGGAGCAGAGGTGCCCGGCTCGACTCCGACCAAGGTGGACCCATCTTGGGGTGCCACCTATGGTGGGGGCACCAGGATCAGACACACATTACTGGGCCCTATTTGGTTTACCTAGCCATGTATCAAATTTTGTAATCAACTAGAATTGAGTCCTGTAATAAGTTGAGGTTAGTTGATTTATCTCAACCCTCAACCTAGTCAGTATTTTGAGTCCTGTACATTAATTATGAGTCCAGTATGAGCCCGATTTTTATACAAGAGAGGAGGTCACCCTATTTTGGAGTTCCACCATGCCACATCCGGGAGTCAGAGGCCACTACATCAGCCCATTGGATTTTGTGTAGCAACCCAGAACTCCTGATTCTTTCCAGATGTCCTCCAGATGCCCAAATTCCTCCCCAGATACCAGAGCATATTCCTAAACTAGGGCATCCATAATTCCAGAGGTCCACTTGCATCCCAGTCCAAAGAAATCAAGCCCAGACCAAGCCCAAGCCCTTAAGAAGCAAGATTCCAGGGAATATTCCTGCTACCAGGCTACCAGGCCACCTCAGCTTCCAGAGGCCCAAACCCATGCACCCAAGCTCCTTTAGGCCGGCCCCTTGCTGCTCCTAGAGGCCCAACATGCCCCCTAGGCATCCTTGAAGTGTTGACCACATCCAAAGAAGTTTGACCAAGTCCAAGTTGAAGAGAAGAAGGAGAATACAAAGTTTATTCCTAACCTAGTTGGGATTTCTAATCCTTTTAAACTTTGTAATTCTAACCTAGCTAGGAAAGGACTTGTATTCCAATTTGGAAGAGGACTTGTAACCCAAGTGTAACCATGGTTAGTGAGGGCATGGGAACTCTATAAATACCCTATCCCTCCCCCTCTTGTAAGCATCTATTTCTTATGAATACAACTTGCTGAAATTTTGAGTTATTACCTTGTATTGGTGTTTTGTTTTGGTTCTTTGGTTTGTGTTCTTGTACTTGGATGAATTCCTTACTGCCCTAGCATCCTTCCACGCCCTAAATCACTACCATCCAGGCCTTCACACATCCAAGGAGGAGTGCCCTAGGCTACCAAGCAAGGAGATCTTCAACAAGCTTCAAACAGCCTAGCTTCTAATCCCTAACCTGATTTCTTCTAAACCTAGTTTCCTTTCTTTTTCTTACTTGCTATTTTGATTGACCCTTGATGTTTTGCAAGATCCCCGAGGTGCTTCCCCTCCCCTGAGGAGGCCTTTTTTTCTTCCAAGACCGCCCAGATCCGCCATCAGATTCAAGGGAAACAAGGCTTCTTCTTCCAGGCTCCGATCAGAGTGCGAGTGATCCCTTCTGTTACTGAATTTTCAATCTCTGATTGGGACTTCCTAGTGTACTGTGGACCTACCACACCATGCCTCGACAGCGATGGGTGAGACACCATTCAACCTCATCTTCAGTTTTGAGGTCGTGATCTCAGTGGAAGTAGGTCTGCCCATGCTGTGGGTGGAGCAATACAACGAAGCTAAAAAGTTGGCCTGCCTCCTCTGTAACCTGGACCTACTGGAAGAGACAAGGGACAAAACTCGACTCCGTATGGCAGCGTACTAGCAACAAGTGGCCCAGTATTGCAACTCTCGCACGAGGCCAAAGGCCTTTCACTCGAGTGACATCATCCTACGGCAAGCTGAAGTCTTCTAACCTGGGGAATATGGCAAGCTCTCTCCAAACTAGAAAGGTCCTTACAAGGTAATCGAGGCCCTGCTATATAGAGCCTACTGCCTCACTAGACTCGATGGCTTCCTTGAACCTAGAATGCCAGCTACTTGATGATGTACTATTAATAATGTAAGACTCTCCTTCAAAAATAAAAATTCCTTTTTGCCACAACATTATTCCCCTCCATGGAAAGAACTTTATCCGTCGAATTTCAAGTCCGGTGAAATAAGCCAGGAAACTCTAGAAAACCTGCACTCTATCCATTGGACTCCCAGTCCGGTGAAGCAAGTCGGGAAACTCTAGAAGACCTGCAATCTATCTGTCAGACTCCTACTCCGATGAAGCAAGCTGGGAAACTCCAGAAGCCCCACACTCTATCCGTCGGACTTCCAGTCCGCTGAAGCAAGTCGAGAAATTCTAAAAGACCCGCACTCTATCCATCAGACTCTGAGTTTGATGAAGCAAGTCGGAAAACTCCAGAAGCCTTGTACTTTATCCATCGGACTCTAAGTTCGGTGAAGCAAGTCAAGAAACTCCAGAAACTTTGCATTCTATCCGTCGGACTCCAAGTTTGGCAAAGCAAGCCAAAAATCTTCAGACTTCTCGCACTCTATCTATCAAACTCCAAGTTTAGTGGAGCAAGCCGGAAAACTCTAGAAGACCTACACTCTATCCATCGGACTCCCAGTCCGATGAAGTAAGCTGGAAAACTCCAAAAGACCTGCACTCTATTCGTCGAATTTCTAGTCCAGTGAAGCAAACTAGAAAACTCCTGAAGCCCCGCACTTTATTCGTTGGACTCCTAGTCCAGTGAAGCAAGATGGAAAACTCTAGAAGACCTGCACTCTATTCGTCAGACTCCCAGTCTAGCAAAGCAAGCTAGGAAACTCCAGAAGCCCCACACTCTATCTGTCAAACTCCCAGTCTGGCAAAGCAAGCCGGGAAGCTTCAGAAGCCTCGCATTCTATCCGTTAGACTTCAAGTTCAGCGAAGCAAGCCGGGAAACTCCAGAAGCCTTGTACTTCATCTGTCGGACTCCAGTCTGGCAAAGCAAGCTGGAAAACTCCTGAAGCCCCGTACTTCATCCATCGGACTCCCCGTCCGACGAAGCAAGCTAGGAAACTCTTGAAGCCCTACACTTCATCCACCAGACTCCAAGCCCGACGAAGTAAGTCGCTAACTCCAGAAGCCTCGCACTCCTATCTACATGGTTATAAGTCTGGTAAGGAGAGCCGGAGAATTTCCAAAGCCCCTATGGCTATCTACCAGCTTTCAAATTTGGCAGAGGCAATCGGGACCTTGGAAACCTTGCACCTGGCTCACATTTCTGCCATGCAAAAAAAATGCTAAGTAGGGGAAGAGCTTACCGATAGCAGTTGAAGGAACAGGTCGGTGATGACTACCACCAGCTATTTGTCACCCCTTTCCCAATGGTCATGTGGCTGGACAATGAAGTCCACCATTCTCTCGGCCAGCACGGGGTCGAGGGTGACCACCGCATTCGGCGGCACCCAGGTCGACACCTTGGCCACTCCCCGGCTTGGTGCTGAAGAGGATACCGCCAAGCCTGACATGGTGGATGGCGAAGGTGCGGGGGCTATTGGTTGGGCAATGGCTATATCTGTGGTCATCGACGGTGTTGGTCTCTCTCTCGTAGTGGCGTCGGCTGCCACCTCCCCCGCCTTCGGCGATGGCAGGATCTCAATGCTAACATGGGCCATCGAAGGGGCTTGCACGGCCCTCTCTCCAATAGTGGTGCTTCTACTAGGCCTGCGGGTCAAGGTCTAGGCCACCTCTCCAACTGTGGCTAGGGTTGCTTCGGGCCTCCTTTCTCCCGGCCCAACAGAGGGCTCTTTGGTGGGCCTCCATTTTGGCTCTCCACGAAGCCTCTTTTATAAGTCCTTCCTGGGCCCCGGAGATGAGGGCCTCTTCCTGGACATTTGCTGGAGTTGGTCCATAGAGAACCTCATGCCTGCAAATAGGAAAAACCTTTATTAGTCGCAAAGTGGAGAAAAATTCTTATCAAAAAGAGGTCCAAGTTGCGGGTCTTACCCAAGGATCGGACTAGGCTGATCTTGGTGTCGAACAGGTTTTGTTCGGTTAGCAAATCTCGAAGTGGAGGAACCTCGGAGGTGACGAGTCGATCGTAAACCTCCCTATTAGTAGGCTCCATCAGGGCATTCTGGTTGGGTGTGCGATCGAGGTCATTCCAGATCCAATCGACTCCCTCAACCGAGGCAAAAGAAACCTATTTTTCCATCTCTTGATGGAAGTAGGTAGGTCAAATTTAATGGCCCCCGTGCGGGGGGCCATGAACCACCACCCATTGTCAACCGGGTAGCATTTCAGGTTGAAGAGGCCCCTAAATAAGGAAAAACGGGCAACAATCCCGTGGAAATGACAAAGAATGATGACGCAAGAGATAATCCTAATGACATTTGGGACAAGTTGGACCAGGACTAGATGGTAGTTACTAAGGAAAGAGAGAAAGAAGGGATGAAGAGGAAGGCGAAGGCCTTCAAGGAAGAAGTCCTCATACAAGATGATCCAGCCTGGGCCACTGAAAATAACCCGCTCCTCTGACCCCAGAGCCAAGAGCCAGATAAAGTCCGGAATCCCGTAGGTGCTCCAAAGATGAAGGGTGTCCTCCTGGGTCATCATCGAAGCAATGTCGGAAGGATCGGCTGAATCCTAAACAGGAGGAGAAATTGTAGAGGTCCTATAACTATACCTGTCTGACGGGGGCCCCTACAGATTCTAATGGGGACATCCTCCTCCTCGCTATCTGAGGAAGGAGGCCTCGACCACGATGGCCCCGCCTCACCGGAATGGTCCAGGCGATAGTGCCTCCTACCAAAAGGACTCATATTGGTGGAAGATGAAGAAGAAGACCTAGACCCTAACAGATCCCCTTCGGTGCAGTTCAAAGGAGAGGGAAGCAAGGAAAAAAGAAGAGGGAGACTAACCTGTAGAATGCCTTGGGTCGGGGGGGTCAAGAGTGATAGAAAAGGCTCTGGCTCTCCCCTTGCTTCCTCACTCGAAGGCTCTTAAGAGATGGCCAAGGAAAATGGCTGCTTTTCAAAAGCTTGGCAGCGCCCCGTTGCATCGTACCGATCAAAATGTGCATCCTTTCCTCTCTCCAACCGTTGGATGCCCGCCATGCATCAAAATCTACTGGAAATGGTTCTTCGGTATGCAAAAAATCACTTCGAGCTGAGTGTAATCATCATGCCCTTCTGGCACCGATTGATGTGGCACCCCCTCATTGGCACTGAGGCATAATCTATGAATCGTTAATGGTCGAGGCATTAAATGGTGCAGGCTAATGTTCTTCCATGTCAGCATTACCATTACTCCCTTTGCCTCGAGCACTGTGTCATACTCTGGACTCGAGAGTGGGGGCCATCTGATATGGCATGACCACTGACATGGAGCCCGCATCAAACCCAGTTGGTAGACAAGCTAGCAGAAGGCGCGACCTCGATGCTACCGCTACATAAGGGCCGAGGTTGAGCTCCTGGTCAAAGTCAAGCTCCTCATCTAAAGTCAAACCTGAATAGCGATAGGTGGGTCCAGCCCCCTTTTCGGGCCACTACAGGAGCGGTTGGGATAGTGACCCCAACAAGGGTGTCACCATCCCCGCCGAAGCCCTCACATTGCTTGGAGAAGCTGCACCTCCTGCGGAGGAGCGTTCCGCTAGGGCACGCTGCCTGCACCTCCTGCGAAGGGACACACTACCAGGGCATGTCAACTGCACCTCCTGTGGAGTGACACTCCGTCTGCACCCACTATGGAGAGGTGTTCCTCTCAAGCACGCCACCTGCACCCGTTGTGGAGAGGCGCTCCACCGGGGCATCGGGCCCTGCGAGTGCACCATAGACACCTTCTTTGGAAAGGCACTCCACCCGAGGCACCGTGCCCTGGAACCTACTACCTGCACCACCCGGAAGAGAAATATTTTACTAGGAGTCTCAGACCCTACATCATCTCCCGCCAAGATAAAGCTCTGCCATGCCCCCAGACATGGTAGATCGACGTCCACAAGTGGAAGTGCCCTGCCGGGGTGTCAGGCTCCATGGCACGCCACTAGTACTCATCACGATGGCAATGCACACTTCACAGTACCCTGCTTGCACTATAGAAGCTTCCTCCAAAGATCTCGGATCTTGTCCCCCTCCTACGTGAGGCAGGGACAAACCTGCACTCCATCCATAGGAAGCGTGCCTAGAAAGCATCAGTCTAGGGCTCTAAGCCCTATGGGACAAAGTGATCTTATATAAGAAGCCAGAAGGGGCCTTCGACAAAGGTATGCGCAAGTACGAGCAAACAAAGAGGAGCCAAAGCAAGGGCTGGAAGAACTTTCGAAGACTTCCCCAAAAACTCCTACTGCTCTAGCTTTTACTCTCTCCCCATCTTTTCAGCATCCTTTAAATGTGGAGACCGCTTCAAGCTCCGTTAAGGAGGATATCTATTTTCCTTGATCGTCCACTGACTTGATCGTCGGAGTGCCCCGGCCAGGATCCTCGACCCGGGTCTTCTCTTTTTTTTGCAAGACTGGCTGACGATGAAGGTCTCCAAGTAGGAAGTCCACACATCCATGCCATATCGGAGTTGCAGGCCATGGCGATCTAGGTGGTAACAAGTTTAATCCAATATTTTATTTATACAAGCCTTCTATACTTAACAAAACTCTTGGGATTATAACATATACCTATCAAAGAAAATTAAAGAAACTTTTAGTATCGATAATTATTTCAGAATATTCAATCAAAACTCTAATTCTAACTCACTCTCACTAAGTTATTTTGATTTAAAACTTGGCTTTGATATCATTAAATCTGTCATGTCCCAACTCGATGCCTGAGCTAGGCATATAACAGACAGCTGCATCTCCTCAAGCTTCAATCCCAATGAAAATGCAAGGCCTATCTTACTAATCAACAATCAGACAATGATTGAAAATAAATTCACTAATTATTTGTTTATTTCTAGAGTTTTCCATCAAAACTAACAAGTAGATAAAAAAATTAACTAAAAATCCAAGATACGGTGTAAGCAAAGTTCAACTGAAATTTAAGATAAAACATAAACTAAGGGATTAACACCTAAACCCTAGCTCCTCACTAACTGGTTCCAAAATCCGATTGATCTTCTAGATTCGTATAAAAATAAGAAAATAGGGGGTGAGTTTTATAGGTTCAGTAAGTTATCATCACCTCTAATATATACATAAATATATCAATAATAATTTGCAAATATAAACAAATTATACATAATAGAATAACCAGCTCATGATAAAATAAAATGCAATATCATGTTAATATGCACATTCAATTAACAAATAACACAACCATGGATGGCCAACCATTTCTACTTTACTCTTCTAGTCTTTCTAATTATGGTCATGACCGGTCCATAGCTAACCCCGAAAGAGACTAGATCCTGACTATACATACTGTCCAACGGTCATGTACTAATGATCGTCCCACTGGAAGTCCGGAAAGAAACTAGCTATGATATCACATGAGAAATCATGCATCCTCAACATGTGCTATGACAAAATTAAAAAAGAAACTAACTTCTGACTACATATGCCGTCCATCGATCATATGCAAATGATCACCCTACTAGAGGCCTGGAAGAAGACTAGGTCCTCATGTGATCATAGTCAGACTAGAGGGTGTTAACACCAAAAACATTACAATTTATGTAATTCAATATAGCTTAATTTATGCTTAACATATTTAACATTTCATAATATTCATAAAATATTATAGAGCATATTTAGTATTTAATACTAGATGTCGAGATAGCTTACTTGAAAGAACTCTATCAATACATAGCATGTTCGAGTCTCAACTCTGATACTACTCTATCGATAAGAAAGATGAAAATCCTAGTAAAATTAATTATATAATTAATTTTCTATCTAAAATAAACTAGCATAGAAAAAATATATCTTAGTTTAGTTTGGATCTCGGTCTAAATCATTAAAAAAGTCGGTTCAAATTTTATTATTATTTTTTGATGTTTTATTTTTCTTTTCTTCCTTCTCCTTTACTCTTTCCTTCTCTCTCCTCTCTCTTTTCTCTCTCCTCTCCCTCCTCTTCTCTTTCCTCTCTCCCTCTATCTCTCTCTCCTCTTTCTCTCTCCTCTTTTCTCCTCTTCTCTCTCTTCTTTCTCTCTCTTCCCTCTGTCCTCTTCTCTTTCCTTTCTTCTTCTTTTCTCTCTCCTCTCTTTTTTTTTTTTTCTTTCTTTTCTTCTTTTTCTTTCCTTCTTCTTCCTTCTTTCTTTTTTCTTCCCCTGCTTTCCCCTTAGCTCGACCGAACAGGCCTCCCATAGTTCTCAGAAACTATAAAAGGTGGAATGGAGGTCATCAGCTTGGTCGGACAGAGATTGGTTGGCGGCGCAGCCACCGGTGATCGTCCAGCTCAAGGAAGCTAGAAGGAGCTCGTGAATTTTTTTTCTATTTCCTTTCCAAAGAAAGATCTATAAAAAGGGCTTATCGGTATCAATGAGGTCCTCGGCTGCTCACTGGAATGGAAGACGATGGGTTAGGCTCGATCTGTGCTTGCTTAGAGGTGATGAGAGGGGAAAAATTTATAGGGAAGAATGGAAGGATTTTTCCTTACCATATGGGAGAAGAACTCGATCGATCAAATCCCGCGACCCCATCCTCCACGCCACCGACCTTCTCCCTCCTCATCATGGTCATCTGGTCAAGGATTCCGATGAGATTATCGCTTAGATAAGCAGGGGCTTGGTCCCCTATTTTGGTCCTTTTTTTTTTTATGAACTGAAATCGGCAGGCTCTGCCGACTCCAGCCCAAGATGGCCCACGATGGTTTGGGCTTCACACATACACACTAGTGGCTTAATTTTCAAATTTTTTAATTTCTATAATAACTTTATTATTTTTTTACAATTTATATTAATGATGAATAGGTTTTGATGAAGAAAAGGATTGTAGCATTGACCAATTTTAAGTAGACAGATACAATCGCATTTCATTTGAAATTTTCAAATATTCTTTGCATGCTAAGGATCTTGTCCAACATCCAAATTAACAATAATTTGTTGATCATAGCAAAACTAGAGCTTATAAACATTAATATAATACCACTGCGGTGATAGCGCAGTGGTTAAGGTGCAGCTCCTCCTTTGTATAGTTTCACTGGTTACGAGTTCGAGGAATGAACCAGCGGGTGACTCGATTAAATTTCTAATTAATTCTGGGAGCACGTGACTGGGAGGCAGAGCGGCCAGAACTTTGGCACCGTAGTGGGGTTAGACAGACGTACTCACCAAGTCGGTGGAGAGGGTACGCAGAAATTTACGGTCCGAATCGAACAAAGGTCTAACGGATTGGGACCCGAGTGGGGAGCTACACCTGGAAGTTTTCCCCCCTCCCCTCACCCTTTTGTTTTACCCAAAAAAAAAAATTTAATACAATAAAATAAATTTTAATTAATTTTAGAAGCAACGCAATTAGTTTCTATCTCTTTTAATTGGTCCTATATTTAAAAACTTGCAGCCCCCAACCCACAAAAAAAAAAAAAGAAAGAAAAAAGGAAAAAGGACCAAATCGAAACCTTTCAATTTAAATGGAAATTTAAGCTCATTATGTCTACAAAGCCATAAATTTTCTCATGTACCATTTTGGTTAATAAAATTCATCCAAGCTCGAGAAATCCTCCAACCAATCAATCTCGAGAAATCCTCCAACCAATCAATCTCAGTCCAAATTCGATGAGTAAAATAGAGATTGGACTTTTGATTGTAAAATTAGAGCAATAGAACTTCTTGCTGTACAGTTGTGTGTCTGCAAAATGACAGACCATTAATATGACAATAATATTTTCACGGTACAAGCATAAGCAGTTCCATCTTTGAAGTTTGCTTTAGTTTTTTTTTTTTGCTTTGGAGCAATGAAACTTTCTTCAAAATGACAACCATTAATATGATGATAAAGTTTTCATGGTGTAGGCAAGGGGAGTTCTACTTCTCGAGTTTGCTTTAATTTCTTGCTTTGCTTCAATTCACCATATAAATACGAGGCAAACCCCCAAAGCGAGAGGGCTAAAGCGGACGCTTTGCTACCATCAAATTTCTCATTTAAAAAGAAAATCGGTAAGATCTCTCCAATAGGGATAATAATTGCTGCCATAATACCACCAAATAGCGAGGAGGCACTAAATATGACACCCACCGGTCCCACGTTTAGGATTTGCCAACAAATTGCATCCCAAATAAGCACCATGTAGTATCTCAACTCATCAAGCTCAAACTCTCCTGCCTCCTTTGGAATGGCCTGAACATAAGCAACAGGAAACTCTTCGTAAAGGCACCTCCTCATAGGTCAAATCCTCTCGAAGTTGCAAAAGCACATAATCTATTGCATGATTAGGATCAGGAATATATTTCCGTAACATAGATACATGAAACACGTTGTGCACTCCAGATATAACTGGTGGTAGCGCTAATCGGTAGGCCACCTCACCAACCTTATCCAAAGTCTCAAATGGTCCCACAAATCTCGGACTCAACTTTCCTCGTACACCAAATCTCATCACACCCTTTGTGGGAGATACTTTCAAAAAAAACATGATCTCCAACATTGAATTCCAGCTCTCTTCGCCTTTTATCAGCATAACTTTTCTGTCGGCTTTGAGCAGTATGCAAACGTTCTCTGATCATTTGTACCTTCTCCACTGTTTGTTGCACTATTTCTGGACCCAACAATTTTCTTTCTCCTACATCATCCCAGCAGATAGGATATCTACACTTCCTACCATATAAAGCCTCAAAAGGCGTCATTTGAATACTGGCTTGATAACTATTATTGTAGGCAAATTCTATTAACGATAGATGACAGTCCCAAGCACCACCCACGTCCATAACACAAGCTCTCAACATGTCTTCCAGAATCTGGATGGTTCGCTCAGACTGTCCATCGGTTTGGGGATGAAAAGCTGTACTAAAACTTAATTTGGTCCCCAATGCTTTATGAAGACTCTTCCAAAATTGTAAAACAAACCTACTGTCTCGATCCGATACTATAGAAATTGGAATCCCATGTAGTCTCACAATTTGTTCTATGTATAAGTTTGCTAATTTTTCCAGAGAGAGTCCGATACGAAAAGATAAGAAATGAGCTGACTTTGTTAGTCGATCCACAATCACCCACACCGCATTATTTCCCTTAGGGGTTTTGGATAAACCTGTCACAAAGTCCATGGTAATGTGCTCCCATTTCCACTTAGGAATTGCAAGAGACTGCAATGGTCCAGCAGGTCTTTGATGCTCAGCTTTTACGTGTTGACACACCAAACATTGAGCCACATACTGAGCTATATCTTTCTTCATACCAGACCACCAAAAGTTTTCACGTAGATCTCGATACATTTTTGTACTACCCGGATGCATCGTATATACTGAACTATGTGCTTATTCCATAATTTCATTCTTTAATTCTGGAAGTTTAGGAACACATAATCTATTATCAAATCTCAAGGTACCATCTTTATATATAGTAAATTCAGATTGCACACCAGACTCAATTGTCTCTCTAATTTTCTGAAGCTCTAAATCTTCCTTCTGAGCTGATTTAATTTTGTCAATCATGATAGGTTGTACCATAATATTTGCTAATTGTATCCCAGGATTATGAATTCGTACCTCGATCTCAGATCTTTCCAGGTCCATTATGATGTGCTTTTGATTAGTAATTAAAGCTGCCAACTTACTCGGGGTTTTCCTACTCAGGGTTTTCCTACTCAGGGCATCTGCTACAACATTTGCCTTTCCTGGATGGTAGTTGATATTCAGATCATAATCCTTTAATAGTTCTAACCATCTTCTCTGTCTCAAGTTCAATTCCTTCTGAGTAAATATATATTTTAAACTTTTATGATCTGTAAAGATTTCACAACGACTACCATGCAGGTAATGTCTCCATATTTTTAAAGCAAAAACTACAGCTGCTAACTCCAAGTCATGAGTGGGATAATTTGACTCATATGATTTCAGCTGTCTAGAAGCATAGGCTATCACCTTTCCATTTTGCATTAGCACACAACCGAGACCCTTTCGAGATGCATCACTATATATGCAAAACTCCCCTGTCTCCGCAGGAACAGTCAATACTGGGGCAGTGATTAACCGTTTCTTCAATTCTTGAAAACTCTGCTCACAATCATCTGTCCATTCAAATTTTGTTCGTTTCTGGGTCAGGCGAGTTAAGGGTATAGCAATAAGAGAAAATCCTTCTACAAACCTTCAATAATATCCTGCCATTCCCAGGAAACTACGAACTTCCGACACATTAGTAGGTCTCTCCCACTCTACCACTGCTTCAACTTTCTTTGGATCCACAGAAATACCATCCTTAGAAATACATGGCCAAGGAAGGAAATTCTGTCCAACCAAAAGTCACATTTTTTTAGCTTGGCAAATAATTTCTCATCCTTGAGTATTTGTAATACTATCTTTAAGTGCTCCTCATGTGCTTGTAGACTGTTTGAATATATCAGTATATCATCAATAAATACTACTACAAATTGATCCAGATATGGTCTAAATACTCGGTTCATGAGATCATGAAAACTGCAGGTGCATTTGTCAGACCAAAAGGTAGAACCAAAAATTCATAGTGTCCATATCTGGTTCTTAAAGTTGTCTTTGGTACATCCTCTGTCTTTATCTTCAATTGATGATAACCAGAACGAAGATCAATTTTTTAGAATACCTGTGCTCCCTGTAATTGATCAAATAGATCATCAATCCTTGGTAAAGGATATTTGTTCCTTATAGTCACTTTGTTCAATTCTCGATAATCAATGCAAAGCCAAAACTTCCATCCTTCTTCTTTACAAATAAGACTGGAGCACCCCAGGGAGACACGCTAGGTCTGATAAATCCTTTATCCAACAGTTCTTGCAATTGCTCCTTAAGTTCTTTTAATTCTGCCGGAGCCATTCTATAAGGAGCTTTGGAGATGGCACCTATACCTGCTATAAGATCGATAGAGACCTCAATCTCTCTATCAGGAGGTAATCCTGGCAGATCATCGGGAAAGACCTCCGAAAATTCTTTCACAACGGGTATGTCTTCCAGCTTAAGCTCCTGCTATCGAGTATCTATCACCGTTGCCAGAAATCCTTCACAACCTTGTCTGAGGAGTCGCTTGGCAATAAAAGCCAAAATTACCCTCCTCATAAGGGTTAACTTGTTACCCTTAAAATAGAACTCTGACTGATCAGGAATTTGAAATTTCACAATTTTCTTAAAATAGTTGATGGAAGTATGGTTTGCTGCCAGCCAATCCATTCCAAGGATTAAATCGAAATCTTTCATATCCATGACTATCAAATCGGCTTCCATTGTTCTACCTTCGATATTCAATCTACATTTCTTGCAGATTTGATTAACCACAAAAACATCCCCACTAGGAATGGAAATATAGAGTTCAAATTCTAAAGATGTCGGGGTTAACTCATTATTTTCCCTAACCAATCTAACAGATACGAAAGAGTGTGTAGCGCCAGTATCAAAAAGAACATAAACATTACTGGAAAATAATTTGATCATACCTGTCACTACAGAATTTGATGCATTAGCATCCTGCTGGGTGAGTGCATAAACCCGTCCCTGAGTTACTGATTTCTGTTGTCCTTCAAGTTTCTGTTTTTCACGAGATAATTGGTGCTGCGACCCCTGACCAGAGGGACACACAACTGCCTTATGTCCCGGTTTACCACAGTTATGGCACTTCCACTCATCTGGCCACGTATAATCCCGCTTATAATGGGAACCACCACACTTAAAGCACTTGACGTCACTCTTTGGTTGAGTCTTGTCATCTAAAGTAACATTGTCAAGCTTCCTTGTTTTTGCATTGGTACCTTTATAGGATTGGCCTTGATTCCCTCTTGTTCCAGATCTCTTCTTTAATGCTTTTTCTCTTTCAGCTTGAGCCACATCCAATCCCCTTTCTATAATTAATGCTTTATTAACAACCTCTTTATAAGTTGGTAGCTCAAAAGCAATCACTTGATGCTGGATCCGACTTCTAAGTTCATTTTCAAATTTCCTGGCCCGGATCCCTTCATCAGCTAAGAGTGATGGAGCATATCTCGACAATTTCTCAAACTTTGAGGCATACTGAGAAACAGTTAAAGTACCTTGCTCCAAGCGATCAAATTCACGAAATTTTGTACCCGAACACTTTGAGAAAAATATCTCTCATAGAAAACCTTTCTAAAATCTGTCCAGGTAAAAGATGTAACATTTGGTCCTTGTTTTCCAAGCTCCAGCTCCCACCAAGCAGTTGCCTCATCTTGCAATAAAAAGGTAGCGAATGTAACCTTCTCCTCTTCTGGACACCGCAAGGTTTGGAAAACTTTCTCAACAGCTTTAAGCCATCCCTCTGCCTCCATGGGATCAAAAGTCCCCTTGAATACTGGTGGCGCATACTTCTTGAATTCTATTAGTGTAATTGGCCATTCTTGAGAAATTCTGACTTCTGGCTGTTGTCATTGTAATAATAACTATTGCATAAATTGCTGCTGTTGCTGTTGGGCTTCCATAAATCTTAGTGTATCAGCTCTTGCAGTAGCTTGCTGCTGTACTAAAATTTGTAATAGCTGAGGAAGACCCATCTGGTCCCCAGGCTGAACTCCAGATCCACCCGGTGTTCCTGTTTCAGCAGTTCCAGTCTCCGGGGTGTTATCCAAAGGATTGGGCACTGGTTCATGGGGATGCTCCTCATCACCAGTGTTGTTCATCAGATTCGGCATTGGGTCCTGTGGATGTTCTTCATTATCAGATAAGGCTCCAGCATTCTCATGCTGCTCAATAGGATCCCAAGCATTTGCTCCATCCGCAAATCTTGTGGGCCTCCTAACACGTCCACGTCCACTACCACGCGCCATGGAAAACCTACACCAATCGTTGTTAGTATACAACTAACACTCAGATGGTCAAAACAATCATGACATAATATCTACCCCACATATGGATCAACCCACACTCTCTCTCGTTGAGCTTATATCCTAAGATCCTAGAACCTGGTTTGCTCTGATACCACTCTGTCACGCCCCGAATCCAGTACCGGAATCGACTACGTGACCGGCCGCACAAACCCTAGATTTTATCCTAGAGATTATGCAAGGCCTAGGTACACAACAATTCAAACATATCCGAGTTAAATTAATATTATATAAACAATCCAATAACAAATATACAATTCAGTATTTAAATCGATGTCATTAATTGGTCTACTGACTCACAAACATCAGTAACCGAAACTAACTAACTAACTAGCTCAACAATTATGAAGCTCCGTCTCACACCCAGCCCAGATCCTCTTTAAGTATCATGAGTTTCTGAAAGAAAACAAATGATAGGGAGTGAGCTACATAGCCCAGTAAAGGTTCCAAATGATCACCAATAATAATATACATGTATATGAAAACAGCAAAACATTAGTATAACATATGACGAAATCAAACAATTCAAATTTCATGTTTAACCAAAAACTTTGAAATTTTTTTTTTTATATTATTCCTTTCAAAATTTCCATTTATTTAACCATTATCTTTAGGGTTCTGGACTAGCCACAGTCACACTCCAGCCTGTGACTGGCACACTATTGTCACACTCCAACCTGTGACGGGCACACTGCTGTCACACTCCAGCCTGTGACGGGCACACTATTGTCACACTCCAGCCTGTGACTGGCATACAAATTGTCACACTCCAGCCTGTGACGGGCACATTGAGAAACCACGGTACCGCCGTGGCATGGCTAGTCCAAACACCAGTTCACTTAACACTTTATCATTTCTTCTTACATAGTCAGATCATGTCACTTTCCAACGATCGATATCACGATCAAACACATTTCAAGATCACTTGGCAATGCAAACAACATTAACAACAAACTCGTTCCGTAACCCGGAAATCAAATCATGTTATCCGAAAATTACCATGCATGAATATATGCTCGGATCAAATCAGATCATGTAAAATATCAATATTACGGGTGATCAAGTTTAGAAGTCCTTACAAATCAACTATCCACGCATGTACTAATCCGTACCCGAAATCAGTGCGACGTCTTCTCGCTCAGGACTGATTCTATATAGATAAATAATTTTAATTAAAACTAAATTCTCAATTTTTTCTCAAATCTTGAAAAAATCCTTGATTTTCTCTCTCTTTCTTCTCTCTCCTCTTTCTCTCTCCTCTTATCATATATATATATATATATATATATATATATATATATATATATATATATATATATATATATATATATATATATATATATATATATATATATATATATATATATATATATTATTATTATTTTCTGGCCGTACAGAAACCCCCTCTTTTTTTCTTTTCTTTTTTTTTTCCCTCTTCCTCTTCTCTTTAAATCTCCCAAACCACCCCTGTTTCTCCTCAGCCGGCCGAACCCGTCTTCTTCCCTTCCCCCACTGCCGGCAACCACGGTGGTTGCCGCAGGCTTCTCGGACCGGCGACGGCAGGCAGTGGCGACGGCGATGGCGGCGACTGCGAACGGCCACCAACCAAACCGAACCGAAAAAATCCAAAAAAAAAACAACAAAATTTTCCAAAAATTGGATGACTTACCGTTGCTTGAAGAGTTCTTCGTTGCTGGCAGGAGAGGAGGACGTCGTGTGGAAGGAGCTCGATGAGACTCGGATCGGTGGTGGTGAGGAAAATTTAAAGAAAAACCACCGGGGTTTCATCGCCGTTTGGAAATCAAACCCCATCCAATCATGGTTTTCACCGTCCCGGACTCATCGTCGATCTCTTCCCTCCCCTTCACGACGCTTCCACCAATTTCTCCGACGAAGATTTCGGTCGGAGAAGCCCCGTTCGACTCCGCCTCTCCTTTTCTTATTCCGGTCTTCGTCCTTTTTTTTTTTTCGTTTGGATTGAAATTGACTGGATCCGTCGATTTCAATCCAGGCCCATAGCTTACATTCTCTTTCGCTTCTATCGAGGCCATGGATGGGATTGTCGATAGGGGGTGTTTTATAATGTTCGCGACACTTGAAAAAGATCCCTGGTAGGAGATGCGGTGGCTGTGGGATCCTCTGCTGGCTGGGTACCGTGAATGGTTCGATGCCGTCAATCATGAACGGCCGTCTAACTGGATTCATAATTTTTTTTGTTATATATATAATTTTAATAATTTAATGCGCGGCTGTGATCGACAAAATCGAACCACGCACCATGGAGGATCCGGGCCTGAATAATGGTCGGTCCATCAAGATGGTCGCCATGCCCATGGCACGATAAAATTTGCCGCGATGGCAATGATTGGTGTGCCATGTCAGAATTTTCCCGACCGCCACATATTAACCGATGTATCCACATTTCAAATTGAAGAATTTAATGACCAATCCATATGTGGATCGGTCTTTTTTTGATCGAAAGAGGAGTAACACTCCACATGTTATAAGATGCAACATAAGTTTTTTACAATATCCCAAATCTTATACGACAACCAAAAGACCGCTGCACTTAAATTGACACTCAAACCCGGCGCAGCATTGTTTACATAAAGGAGGCCTAGGAAGCTTTGAAGCAGAATTAAGTAAAGAAGGACAACAGTAAACAAGCAGAATAGGCAGATATGAGATCTGGAAGCTTGAGCCGCAGCAGAGGCCCCTATGGGATCCGTTCCAAAATTCATACTTGGAACAATGATACATTAAAAACTTGCAGTTGTGGAAGTGATGAATTCCGGATAGAGAGATTGCATCATTTGAGCAGCAACCGCCCTTGTAATGTTGCTGACCTGGATGAAATTCATTGTCCTCCCACCTCCAGAACGGCCGTTCTTCGTCCCTGAGAGTATAGCAGTCCAACAGAGGTGAATAATATAAAGTAATCAGTGCAGAACCTTGAGAAAATTCAGTAACTGTGGAACAAGAATCCCATATGCCCCTATTGTCAGAGCATAATTGCAACGAGAACTCCAAATAACCAAGATGATCACGAACAGCAGAAGTAGGAGGAAATGTAACCCAGAGATTAGAGCAATATAAGAGGAGTGCATGTAGGATATCTTGGAAATAAGTAATTGGTGGCCAAACACCAGTTTGGCCTGAGAGAATAGTGCCCAGTTCTGAGTTCTGAAAAAGTTAGAGTCCGTGCCAACACAAAGTATCAAAACCACAATTTTACACTGCTGTATAAAAAATCTAGCATAACTATACTTCCCTTGATCATAAGAACCTGTGTTTTCATGGTAACTAAGAACATAATGCCTATATAAACACATATAAGCAATTCCAAGTATCTTTAGAAGCATGTATCGGATTGAAAAATAACCAATCATGAAATACTTCACAGCATCAATAGAAAGGCTAACAAAATACGGATACGAATAAGTTGGTTGTAGAAAGAACCAGATGGAAGAATACGAACACATAATTCTGATATTCTGCTGTTTGAATGGGCCCCGACGTCGACTTCGAAGGATCGAGATCGGATCATGAGCAGCTTTGATAAATTTGACAGTAGAACATAGCAGTAGATTAGCTGAATAGAGCATAGTAATGAAGCGATAGAAAACATATGGAAGAGGAGGCTCTGTCATTGGAGAGTGATATAAGGAGCAGTAAATCGTAAGAAATTGAGCACCACATTTAACCCAGACTTTGAAAAGAACTATTCTGCGGATGAATGTACAAGAAACCAATAAGCCACCTCCAATGTGGTAGAAGCCGGTACAAAGGTGTGTGCCCGGAGTATAAAGTCGATATGGTGTTGAAGATCCCCCCATCCGGTACGGGAGCAGTTGAAGGCTTATACCACAAATTCCCATGAAACCTGGATTTATCCCACATGAGGCAGGACTTGCTGACTTGAATAAAGAAATTCAGTATGCAAAGACCCTCCAAACTTAGAAAGAAACAGCAGGTAATAGTTGTATGATGAAAGACAGTGAAAAAGGATGAGAAAGATTGTGCCTCAGTATCATACAATTCCCTTCCAACAAACCAAATGATGGCGTAGCGAGATGATCCCTGCAAAAAGAACAAATTTGTTAGGAGAGGGTTAATCCCTGTATTTTTTCCATTGTTCCCCTTTTTTTTTTTTTTTTTTAATTTTTTTTTATTTTTTATGAAGCTTTCCATTTCTCCTTCTTCCTTCCAATTTCTTTTGTCATGACTGTATACATTGATTTTTCCGGTTGACCTTCGAAGGATAAGTGAGTGGGCTGAACCGCAGCACAGCAGGTAGAGTAAACAAATTGAGAGGAGGTTTGAGAATTGTTCAGGCCATCATAGGACAAAGGACAACAGCATCCGAGAATGACATGCAGAGCTATAGTATGGTGGTGATTCTTTATATGAACAACCAGCGTGGGTTGCTCTATAAAGTTCATATAGCTAATGATAAAGTCCTCTAGTATCCCTCCCCAAGATTTACAGCGGTTCATTAGGAATGTCATTGCTTTGGTGATAGACAAAATCTCCCCTGCGCGCATGCTTAGCCAGGTAGTGGGCAGCTTGATTGGCCTGGCGCGCAACGTGGATTGCAACAAAGTTAGGACATAAGTTCTTCCAATTCAGGATATCCAAGAGCATCAGCTGGAGATTAAACCGGCTTTGATAGTGCTTATTGATGACATTAATAACCAACTGGCTATCACCTTCAAGGATGAGATGATGATGAATGGCCTCTAAAGAATCCTTGATACCATACCAGGCAGCAACCAATTCGGCATTGAAGGTCGAAGTGGTCTGGATCTGTTTCCCAGCAGCTTTAAGCACAATGCCCGCATAATTTCTAATAATATACGCAACCGTGGCAATGCCCGGCTTAACCGAGGCATCAAAGTTTATCTTGATAACCCTAGCAGGGAGGGAAACCAACAAACCGATTTGGATCCCCTACCTTTAAAAAGATGGGGTAACGGATTTTCCCGGTGCCTTGGGGGATTAACAGCCTGCAATTGCACGCAATGCCGGTTAGAAGAAATAAACGTGAGAACCATCCGGACAAGTTGATTATGGGTCCGAAATTTGTCCTGGAATAACCTTTCATTTCGCGCATTCCACACCTGCCAAATAGTATAGGCAATTATGGAATTAGTAAGGTTATCAAACTGTGTAGACATCATGAATGTCAAAAGTTCAGATATTGAATTAGCTTGAAATTTAAACTCAAGGTAAGTGTAAATGAGGTCCCAGCAATCCTTCACAAACGGGCAATGAACAAAATGTGATCCATGTCCTCCTCCCGGTCCGGGCAAATATCACAATAAATGGAGTCAGCCTGTAAAATACCTTTATTACCCAGAAATTGCTTAGTCTGAACTTTGAAGTTGACCAATTTCCACCAAAAAGTTCTTACCCGTTCAGGAGTCTGATGTTTCCAGATCCATTGACGATTAAAGGTACATACCTGTGACGGTTGGGCAATGCGCCGGTGCATATCCTTTTGTGTAACCTTCTGAGCCGCAGTAGGCTCCCAAACAATTCTATCCGGCCAATTTTTCATAGGAATGAGGATGTTAGTTATTCTTTTGACAATATCCTTTGAGAAGAGGCTGCGCAGAATGGAAAGGTTCCAATCTCTATCTGCCGTGATAAGGTGCGACACTTTCCAATCCTGGAAGTTGATGTCCATATTTATAGTCGTCGGCCAATGAGATAAAGGAATAGTAAAAATCCAAGGATCATTTAGAGTAGAAATGGCATCGCCCGAACCAATATTGCATATAATGTTGGGACCCAATAAGTTTCCTAACTCCGCAATACGAGCCCAAGTGCGCGTACAATCGCGGGGTCTTCTATAAGCCACCGAACAGGGGAGCAGACGATACTTGGCTCGAACAGTTTGGGCCCACAGATTATTAGGCTTCAAATAGAGATTGGCAGCCTGTTTAGCATATGACGCATTTTGCTTAGTAAGCAGAGGTACAATACCCAAACCCCCCTCCTTCTTCGGTTTGCACACCTTATCCCAAGCAACCAAGTGAAGACCTTTAGTATCATTAGAATGACCCCACAGGAAAGCCTTAACAATTCTTTCGATTCTCTTTATAACTCCACGAGGGATGTAAAGAGCAGCCATAATATAGTTGAAAAAGAAAGGTAAAACCGAATTAACCATCGTCAGATGCCCCGCAAAGGATAGAGTCTTCCCTTTCCAAGCTTCCATTCTAGCAATCACTGCATCCACCAAAAAATCAAATTCATTAAGCTGAAGTTTAGCTCCAGACACGGGAATGCCCAAATATTTCATGGTTCCAGTTTTTTTCTCTTATATTAAAAACAGAAATAATACGGTCTTTTATTATAAGCTCAATAGAAGGGCTAAAAGAAATATGCGATTTCGAAACATTGATTGCTTGACTCGAGAGGTCATTGTAGGTTTGGAGAATGGTTTTTAAGAACACAGCATCAGTTAGAGTAGCTCGGGCAACAAGAAGCATATCATCCGCGAACATTAAATGCGAAATACGCGGACCTTCATTCCCCACTTTAAGAGGTCTGAGCAAATGATGGGTAACGGCATAGTTCAGCATATTTGAGAAAACATTCGAACATAAAATGAAAAGGGAAGGGGATAAGGGACATCCTTGACGAAATCCTCTAGCTGGTTTCATCCACTCTGTAGGGTTCCCGTTCAGAAGAATAGCATACTCATACTCAGTGACACATTGCATGATCATTTGCATGAAATACGGATGAATGCCCACTTGCTGCATAACCTTTTCAAGAAAGGACCACAACATTTTGTCGTACGCCTTCTCCATATCCACTTTGACGATCATCACAGCCCTCTTCCTAGGAGCCTTATGCACCGAGTGCGAGATTTCTTGGATAAGGAGAATGTTATCGGTAATATTCCTACCCGAAACAAAGGCCCCCTTGTTTCTCCGATATAATAGAAGGGAGAACGGTTTGCAACCGGTTAGCCAATATTTTAGCCAGAATCTTATAGATAGTGTTACAAAGGCTAATCGGTCTATAATCCGTGATATCCTTAGGCTGAGCTTTTTTAGGGATAAGAGTGATAAAGGTCCTTTTCCAGATCGTCGGCATTTTGCGCTCCTCCAAGATATAAGCAATAGCTTGAGTGACGTCTTTATGGACGATATACCAAAAATTTTAAAAGAACGGAGGAGAAAACCCATCCGGGCCCGTATGTGGATCGGTCTTTAATAAAACATTCCTGTCGATAAAATATTTTAACCGACGCTTCACCGGCTACAATTTCTTTAATTCTTGATCTCTCTTAAAGCATACACATTTATTACAGTGATGAATGGGGGAACGAATCGGAAATTAAAAAGCTTCAACCTCTCGTTATTATACACGGGTCGAAGAAGGGATTGTGTTAAAAATGCTTAGAATAATTTTTTATACATATATATATATATATATATATATATATATATATATATATAGAGAGAGAGAGAGAGAGAGAGAGAGAGAGAGAGAGAGAGAGTATGGATAACTAAGAACATCATTTAATTGTTAGTCCAACTTGCATGTTCTCACCAAAGTGATCGAGAAGATTCTCATGTACAGCTATATCAACTTGGTGCGATGGTGTACGTTATTTTTTGCTGCATGTTCGAGTAAGCTTCAACTAGAAATTGGGAAGATATTTAAATTTATAGGTAAAGCAAACCAAGTGTTAACCATAACGTAAGATCCGTTGCCATCACTTTCATCTAGTGTCGAATTATCTGGTCTTTTTGAGTAATTCACTTTCATTACAACATGATTTTAAGAATAAAGTTAACCATGATATAAATTCACTTCCATCACCAAATTACATGATATAAATTCATTTGTTGCCTGCATTATCGACACAAAAATTATCCGAACTGCAACCATGGATAGAAAAATAGAACTAACAAGAAAGTGTATAAATACACCGGTCAATCCTGATCAGCATGTATTGCATCTTTAACAAAACTCCCACCGCCGGCGTCCAACGATGATGCGGTCCATCTCGCGGTCCCCGGCCATCAAATTGTAGTTCCCCATCGTTTCAATGATCGGAATAGGAGATGACATAAAAAAAAAGTAAAGTCGGCGTCGGGTAATGGTACCCGTGACAATAAAGATGCCCGACAGACAGCTCGGTCAGGTAACGACTGTTGGTATGCGGTCTAATCCGTATCCCATCCGTTAAATCAATGCGATCGCCGGTCCCGTCGGAGAAACCCAAAGGATGCCTTTTATATTGATGATTCCTCTGGACCGGACCCCCAAATATAACTTTTAAATACAATTAAAATCTTGAATATGTTATCCTGATCGAGATTTTCATTATCTTGGTTCGAAAATTTCGGCCAACATCTCAAAAAATATCGAGTCTCTCCGAATTCTCCCATGACAGTTTGAAGATTATTTGAGATCGATCCCTATTCATCTTCATCTCGGCCACTTGATCGGCAACATACATATACCTCTATATCGATTGTTTTATTTTTTAAAATCCTGCGGTCGTTAATCTTAGGCACTCTAAAAAGCAATAAATGGATGAGGGCATCATCCAAATTCTTGCTGGCGCAGCAGTACCGGTTTCAAGACTTGGTCTTCGAGAATGCATTCTTATCTTAGCTTTTTTTTTTTTTTTTTTCTTCTTCTTTTTTCTATCTCATGTTCTTCGCTTTTTATTTTCCTTTTTTTTTTTTTTGGTAGACTTTGATGATTTATTGCCTGTTATGGTGAAATTTAGGATCAGATGCATAAGACTCCTGCTCGTACTGATCCAACTGATCATTTTTTAGCTACAATAAATAGCATGGTCTCTTGATTTAGTTCAATGAACCACCAATATTAATAATAGTTAAAGTTTTATTTTGCTAAGCTTTTGGAGTACTTGAAAATACTTTTTAGCCCTTAAATAAATATATATATATATATATATAAAATAAAATTTAATTAAAAATAAAAAAAATTTATTTTAGTTTTACCGGAAAGCTGAAAAGGTCTTAAAAATCTCTATTTTGAAGCTTCTCTCCAAAAAGACTTTCCGACCAATATCTAAAAGTTATTTTGGTTTAAATAAAATATTTTCAATGATCAAAATACCCACTAATGCATCATAATTATACTTTATATCATATCATATTTATATTATTATATTAGAAAATATAATAAAGTATAATAATAAATTAATATTATGGTATATTATAAACATATAATGTAATATATTATAGTATTTTATATTATAAAAATACAATCTAATGTAATAATTTTTAATTATATCATTATATCATTATATTAATATGTTATATTATAATTTATTGTTAGATTAGATTATAACCTATTATATTATATAATATAATAACATTTTAATATATAATATTATACTATATTTAATTTACTATATAATTTAATGTAATATCTTTTATTGTCGTCTTATCATATCAAAAATATATTTTATTTTACTTACCAAATATATATTAAAGTTGACAAGTATTTTATAAACATGGTTACTGAACATCAAATAGTTTTTTATGTAAAAACTTTACCTCGAAAAACTCTACCATCAATGATAATCTCAAATAAACTTTAAGCCATTTTGATCGAAAGAGCATCACTCTTTATGGGAAGTTCTCCCAAAAATGATAAAAAAGTGAAAAATCCCCCCAATGGTTTGATGCATGGTTGTCGACTTCCTATCAGAATTAATCTACCTACTTGCTGGAGCTATATCTCCGAGTGAGCTGCATAAAGTGAACTAGATGTTACTAGGATCATGATGCGGTTGTATACTTGTTTCACTTTCACTTACAGTAGAATTTTCTTCCCTTTTAGAGCAGTTGTAATTTGTTAGAGTGCAATTTAGTAGGACTAAATTCTTCCATTGCTTGATGAAGTAATGCCATGACTGCAAACTGTCTCATCTAGCCACATACACTTTGCCACCTTCTCCTATCAGCCTTGACTGCCTTTCATCACCATGGCATATATATGTATTTTCAGATTAATGGTCGTAGATCGCTATCACCGCCGATCTTTACATCACCGGCACATCGGTGCACCTTTTCTTGTTTCACTATCTTACATGCCTTACATTGCCAAATTGAGAATTAATTGAGAGCGGCCCAAGAGTGCTTGGGTACCGCCGAGAAAGACCGGCGAGTCACGAGCGAGTTACAATGGACACCAAATGACCTATAACTTTGGCGAGTCACGAGCGAGTTACAATGGACACCGAATGAACTATAACTTTGGCTAGAAAAACTAGTGCTAAAAGAAATCCTGCATGCTTCCCTGACAGATATAAACTTGGACCGTGGGGGAACGTCGGAGATGTTGATACTATTTAATGCTAAGTCTTAAAACTTGAAGTTTGGTTGTTTTTGAAGGAAATTAATTTATCCAAATAAGCAAATCTAAATACTAGTTGTTTAATGTGAAGTCTTGAAACATGAAGTCGGTCTTCTTTTTTAAGGAAAAATGAACTTGTATCTGGCCGATTGATTTAAATATTAGATTTAGGGTGAGCTTAAATTGGGTTGGGTCCAAACAAAGTTTAGGTATTCAAGAAGATTAAAGGATAACCGGGAATTTGCTCTTTCATGGGACAGGGTTGTCTGCTTGTAGCATTTGCTCAGCAAATGAAAATGAATACGAGTTAAAAGTTAGTTTTTCTAGCATCTCTACCACTCATTTATATAAGAAAAATAATTTATAGCTTAATAGTACTATATTACTTAGCAAAAATCAAGGATGAGATAAAACACGAGCCATCATTATTTAAAAGAAATAATATGTTGTCTTCTTTGCCAAAGCATGTTTCTTATTTTTAACTACTTCAAAAGAAAAGAAAAGAAAAAAAAAAAAAAGGACGGTTGGTAACGTAAAACAAAAAGAACTAGGGATATTTTAACAACCAGTAGGTTCTTACTTCTAAATGCGAAGCATTTTAATTAGCAAGTGATACCCCACGTTCTGCAACCCACGATGGACAACTAAGAAGGCAGCAGTCCCCCTCAACTCAAAAAAAAATAGATTAAAAAAAAAAAAAAAAAAAAACTAGGTTGGTAGGGGCCACTAAATATATTTCAAAAGAAAAGGCTAATACAATCTCCTAGCATTGACATCCAAAGAACTAGGTTGGTTGGGGAATGCAGTGACATCCAAAGAACTTGGTTTGCATCACAATTTTAAAGATGGAGGTGGTCTGGGCTTCTCCGGGCCTGCGATACGTCTGCTGATGCATCTGGTCTGGTATGAAGGATGAACTTGCTTAGCTGAGCCCAAAACATCGGGCCCATGATCAATTCTAAGTAACGAGGCATCTAAGATGTATATATTGACTTGATTTTTTTCATCTTGTGCTTGAGTTGGCACGAGATTGGACCACAATTTTTTATCTAAAAGTTCGGCCAAGGTACCATCAAGCCTCTCGCTCCAACCAAGCCTGGCTTGCATTCGATATTATTTAGAAGGAGCTTCCCACCACTAGTAGCATGCCCTCGGTATCTCAGATAGCAAATCTAGCACCACGAATAATGCCACAAAGTTCACCTTAAACAAAATCCAGAAAAGGAGGCTCCAAGGAGATATATATCACCCTTCGAAGTTTTGCTGAGACAGTATGGAAATCCCAGAAATTAGGGATCGCAAGGGACACGATGATGTCAAAATAGTGATACTTTAAAGCCATAAATATGGCTCTACGAAGAATTCGATGAGTTGGAGTGAGCACAGCCTCAAAGACTAAGTTATTCCTGGACAGCTAAATCTGATAAGCGATGTAGACAGATTGGCCACCAACCTTGATTGAACACTGCTGGAGCATGTCGAGGAAAGAACACAACTAGGCCCCATCATCTTCTTCTCAAGGCCATCTCCTAGCCATCTTCCAAATCAACCTTGCCCTAGGACAGCGCGGGATAACTTGCTCGGTGGACTTGTCTTCTAAACCATAACTTGGACAAATCACCGGCAGGTCCATACCTCTACGCCTAAGCAGCACTATCATGGAGAGGCAACCCCAAGTCACGTTTCAAAAAAAAAAGGTACACTCTTGGATGAATAAGCAATCTCCAGATCCAGGCAGCAATAATCCTTGTATTTGAAGGTATGCTGTACATATCGGAGAGGATGCTAAAAAAAATCTTGGGATAGCAAGAATAGTCTCGCACCCTTAGATCCTGACAACATTAGGTTGAAATCAGGATGGTGAGAATCCGATCAATTAGCCGACTTCCAAAAAGTTTGCAAACCTCCTAAGCTCTCCAAGTCCAACCGTCGTCCGCCAGCAAGTTAGAAATCCGAAGGTTGTCGACCACCTCAATGATAACAAAGGTCGGCCATATAAATAAAGGTATGCCAGAAATTCTTGCATCCTGATTCACATCAATCATGGACATATCTCCAATTAAGCATCCGATCCAAACCAACATAGTAAGGTCTCGGACACAAATCTTCCTTCGGATAGAAGAACAATCACGGATGATCGGAATCGGCTTAAAGAAGATATTTAACTACATGCCTAATAATTAAATATTCCGTTTCTAATAAGAAGTGATCGGATTTCAAGACTTCCATTTTTAACCAGTTAATCTACGGTATTTTAGGATACTAAATGAAGTCTTTGATTACCGCGTCTAAAACTTCACTAAAAATTTTAAAAAATAATTTATTTATGTAAGATAATATTTAAATAATACGATATTTATAAGAGATAAACAGGAACGGAGTTTGGGAATGACAAGCTGCCTGCGATCGTTCGATAGCATTGGGGTCTAGTTTTTCTCGCACCGCAAAATAATTGCTCACGGGATGGATGGGGACACTTCAACCTCTTGACGTGGCTGTAGATTTTCCTTCCTACTATTATGGTGGCTGAGAGAGAAGGTCCACTCCAAGTCCAAGGACATCATGATATGATTTGCCACCGAGGCGACGTTTGGCAACTCAACAGAGACGAGGGATGCGGATTGATCAGAATTTTTTTAAAAAATAATATAAAAAGAAATTATAATAATATATATTTTTATCTATATTTATAAAAATAAATATTTTCCTGTCTACGCGACAGAAAAACCTACTTCCCGATCGAAGAAAAGGAGACGGTGCCAGCGGGACCGAAATCGTCCGTAGCAAAGATGATTTCAGGTCGAGAAATCATTTTTGTCAAAGACGATTTTCAGATTTTAAATAATTTTTTTTATAAAATTTTATTTGAAGCTTGATATGATATTTTTAAATTAAATTTTTTTTGGCGTGATCTTTGAAATCGTCCGGGGCACGAACGATTTCAAATGCATTCATTTGAAATCGTCCGTACAATAAAAACAGTAACGAAGATTACTGTTTTAATAAACATCATTATTTTTTTTCAAATCTAATTAATAAATTTTAATTTTAAATAAATAAATAAAAATAAAAAAATTAATATTAATTAAAATATATATTATTTTTTTATAATATTAATTATTATATAATTTTAAAATAATATTAATTAAAAATAACATTAAATAACCATATAAAAATATTATTAATTTAAAATTAATAATAAATTAATTAAAAATAACATTAATTAAAATAAATTAATTAAAAGATATTATAATAACATATTATAATATATTTTTACATCAAAATAAATATTTTATATTCTAAAATATGATAAATTTATTATAATTTATTATATTATATATTATAATATAGTATAAAAAATTGAAAAAAATTAAAAATAATTAAAAATAATCACAAAGTCGATACCATGTAGTCGTCAGCCTGGTACTAGTTCGGTCGACAGCACGGTATCAATCCGATCCCTTGCTCAGGACCGGTGGCAGCCTGACAGGACCCGACGACCAGACCGGCGATCGGATCTGTGACATGACTGGGGCTAGATCGGTGGCAGGGTCCTGGCTGCCAGACCGGCGATCGGACCGGGGGCCGGACCATCGATTACCTTAAAATTTTTCTATTACTAATATTATTTAAATAATCATAACTTTTACTCTTCATAAATATTATCCAATATTTTTTATATATTATCATATAATTTCTAAATTTAATATTTACTGTTCATTTTTTTAACTATAATTAATCTTTTAATCTATAATTAATTAATCTATGATTATTGTTTAATTTCTAACTAATTTAGTAATTTATTATTAGTTAATATATATTACTAAAAGTTTCTAGTATATTTTTTCAAAAAAAATATACTTTTTATTACTTTTATAGTAATTTTTTTAAAAAATATCACCTATATTTTTTTAAAAAAATTAATTAACCTATATTTTCTTAACAATATAGATATAAATTTTATTTCTTACAAAAATATTTTTTTACAGCTTCTCTTATATTTTTTAATATAATTATTTTTAATTTAACTAGGGCTTATAATACAATTCATGTTATAAAAAAAATTTTAAAATTATTACCTTAAAATTTTTTCGTTACTAATATTATTTAAATAATCGTAACTATTACTCTTCATAATATTATCTAATATTTTTTTTTATATTATCATATAATTTTTAAATTTAATATTTACTACTTTTTTTAGCTATAATTAATTTTTTTAATCTATAATTAATTAATCTATGATTACTGTTTAATTTTTAATTAATTTGGTAATCTATTATTAATTAATATATATTCCTTAAAGTTTCCGGTATATTTTTTTTAAAAAAAACTTACTTTTTATTACTTTTATAGTAATCTTTTTTTGAAGAATATCACCTTTATTTATTTGAAAATTTTTAACCTATACCTTTTTAACAATCCAGTCTAAATTTTAATTTATTATGAAAATAAATTTAATAATAATATTATTATTATTTAAATAATTACAACTACTAGTTTTTGTAAACATCATGATATATTTTTTATAAATTATAATATAATTTTAAAATATGTTATTTATTATTCATTTTCAATTTATAATTAATTTATGAACTTACTATAATTTCTCAAAATATATGAATCTAAGATTTTTTTAATTATTTTTTTAAATATTGCATTACTATTTTAATTTAACCTTATTTACATCAACAAACACCACTATAATATTTTTTAAATATTTAAAAAATATATAAAATAAGCCCAATCCATTTCAAATCCAACTATACCATGGTCTTATATTATAAAAATAGAAATAATATTTTTTACCAATCATTTACAGAAATACATATCTAAAAAAATTAAAAAATTATTTTTTCATGAGATCTCACATGTCCGTTTACAAAAATTACTCTATCATTTCAAAAAAAAAATTAGCATGATTATTATTAAAAAAATCTTGAATTATAAAATTCAAATGGTAACAACAGCGTACCATCGGAGAAAAGGCAACGAGATAACTGAGCGCCGGCTACTACTGATTCATAAAAAATAAAATTTTTATCATTCTAAAAAATTTAAAATAAAATAAAACTATGCATATTATTTATTATAAAAAAAAAAAAATATCTACAAAATGGATGGCAATAAATTCGATCGCACCCGAGAAAAGGGGAACATGGGGATCATAGATCAAAGAGAAGGGAACGGGGGAGAGGGGGAGACCAACACCTGATTTTTTATTTTTTTTTTCGGTTGAAGCTCTCGACAGTGCTTAAAGAACTTGAGAACAAGCATCTTCTCAACGTGTCCAATCCCCTGAGCTCACATGATCAAGAACGAGTAGCATTTACTAACGGTTCTTGATATGCCCAGAATGGTCGGTCTTCTTCCTAGTATCTGTCCAAAAGATTTTTCATGGATCTCATTTCAACCATGTGTCGATTTGATTAGCCTTGGTTGACTGCCTTTCCGAGGATTTTTTTTAAAATAATATTTATTAAAAAAGAAAAATACCAAAATAGGGTTCCTATAATCAATTCAATTGTACCAAAGTGGTTTTGGCCATTTGTTAGTATTTAAAAAAATATTTTTGCCACTTGTTAGCTATGCTTTGCCATGCGGGGCCTCCCCTCTTTGATGGAGATTCGGGAGAGAAGAAGACTCCCATAAGGAAGGTTTTTTTTTTTTTTTTTTTTTTTGAGTTGGGTGGGGGGGGGGGGATGGCAAACTTGGTGGTGATCTCGGCATAAAGGTTCATTAAATTGGGTTTGTATGCGGCAAACTTTGGCTGTGATTTCGACATAAACAAAATTCTTCATAAAGGTTCATTAAACTTGGTTTATATATGTCGAACGTGGTCATGATTTCAACATGACAAGATTCGTCATAGATAGAAGAGGATGTGTTTAGATGGAGGATTGCCTACTTAAACTGGGTTTGGAAAGCCCCAGAGCTTATCTATAAATAACGAATTTCTCTTTTTTAGATTTTTGAAAATCATCATTGATTTCAGAGATATTATGAGTTTTTCCTTGGGTTTCATTGCGAAAGGTCACTGTTCTTCCCTCATTCAATCCCGCAAGCTCTTTTTGTCCTTCCTATCCTTTGACAATGATCATCAACCTAAATCTCATCATGGATCATTGGAACTAGGCAAGGAAAGGTAATTTTCTTCGAATCTCTTGGTTTTCCTTCATTTTTTCATGATTTCTCTGGTACCATTGTTATTGTTGAATGTCGGATCAAGATCAATGGCTGTGCCACCATGGATCCTAGTTACGGCCACCTTCTTCTTGCAAGATCTCCTAGGTTTTGGAGGAAATGAACGGGAAGCACAGGTCCCTTGTTCTGGCTAAGCAAAAGAAGAAGAAATTAAAGAAGAAGAGAAGAAAAAGAAAAAGAAAAAAATAGATAAAAAAAAAAAAAGGAAAAATAAAAATAAATTATATTTTTTTCTCTTTCCTCTCTCTAGTTTCTCTCTCCACTTTTTTTTTTTTTTTTTTTTCCGTCTCTACTTTTTTTTCTAAACTCTTCTCTCTAAAAGTTTCTTTGTCTTTTAGGGATAGGAGAGGTTGTGAAGTTGGGATCAGGGATCCGGTGGGTTGACCATTGATAAATCCTGATAGAGGATTCTATATTTATAATTGCTATACCACGGAATTATTTTTAATATTAAGGTTGATTATGTAGGAAAATAATTTTTCGAGCAGGAAGACGTCGAGCGAGTCCCTTAGCATCTAAGTCGAGGATCCGGATTTGGATTGATATTTATCATATGAAGTTTGGCACTAATAGAGGTAAAAATTTTTGGACATCGATTATCTATTTATATAAAAACTATTTTATATATCGGTGATTTCATTCCATGTGATTTGATAATTGCATGTTATATACTTATTTGTTAAATATATGTGATATTTAATAACCATCTATTATGTACTCATCTATTAAGTATATGTGATTTTATATGAATTATATTTTATATATTATTGATCTTGATTGGATGAATTGTGATATTCATGTGCATTCAATTTTTTAAAAGAGTATGTTTTAGTATAAAATTTGTTAACGAGAATGAGTTGATTTTAAAATTGCATGAAGGTGGTGCTGCACTGGACTAGCCATGTATTGATGCCCTGCTATAAGCCGAAAATGTAATATCGTTGATATCCTGTCACAGGTCAGAATGTGAAGCTGTTGATACCCTGTCACAGGCCGAAAATGTGAAATTAATAATATCCCATCATGGATTAGAAACGTGGTTGTGATAGTTTTCGAGACCGGCCACGTTATTGATGCCCTACCAAATGTTAGAAAATTGAACTGTTGATGTCCCACCATGGATCGAAAATATGGTTATGGTAATCCAAAGCCGAGCACCTTAAGATGATTTTATCTAATTTATGATAATCATGAAGATTATATAATATGACATTTTGTATCGTATAGTATGTGCTGTTATATATGACCGTAGTATTTTGTTACATTATATGTTACTTTCTTATTTATTATTATTATTATGGTATGGGTGTATAAAAATTTTTACTAAGCTATAAAGCTCACAATCTTGTCTATTTTTTTTCTTTTTCAGAGTTACAAGATAAAATATTTTGATTATGGCCGGTTACGATTGAAAAAGTTGATTAGATAGAATATCATCAAGATGATCAGATGATCGAATTTTATAAAATATAAAAATTTGATATTTATTAATATAAATATTTATTATAAATAGAGATACTAAAAATTTAAGATTTTAATAAATTTTAGGACTTCGCATGATCTCTGGAGTGTAGTTTTAGAATTTGTGCATTCGGTTGAACGGGATGCGACATATGCAAACCATGTTCAATGAACATTTATGATGGACCTTGGTATATTGAAGAGTCACCGTCAAGTTTGCTGCATACAAACCAAGTTTAATTAACATTTGTTGACGTGATCGTGTGTTGGGAGGAAGAAATCAGCCGTTGTCTTTCACATGGGGTGGTAGTTTCTTTTTCAAAAGAAAACAAATAGGTTGGTACGTGCTATACACAACCGATCTCCCTTCAAATCAGATCGGATCTGATCGGTTTATCATAGATTCGATCGATCCATCAGAGATCCGACCGATCCATCAGAGATCCGATCGATCCACCAGCTAGGTCCGATCGATCTACTTCAGTCAGGCCCATATCGGTCCAAACCGGATCGTTCCAAGGATGGCCCGAAGGTCCCAGAGATCCATTTTAGCTGGTACAAGAATTCTATTACAACAGATTCCTGACATCTCAGCATCACTACTTTACAGATCCCACGGCACCACTCCATTCTGGTGCTACCTGGCCACTACCAAGATTTCTCTAAGGGCAAATCGACCATTTCCAGTCTAGTTCCTAATAGATTCTGCTAAAGTTCCATGCTTATATAAGGTAAAAGGGAAATCCTGAGATAAGCAGACTCTTTTTTCTTCACGAGCTATCTCTTTTGCGATCCCTTCATTTTATTGCTCCAAGTCTTCCACTGACTTAGCCATCAGAGTATCTTCACCGGAACACCACCGATCCGTGAAATCTTTTTTACAGGAACTGAAAGATAGGCACTCCAGCAAGCCCGGTCGAGAGAGCCTGATTTGGAAGATTCACAGCAGCAACAGGTACGCATTTCTTTTTTTTTTTAATGTTTAACGGAAACTTTATTCTTCGCATCCTAGTTTTTAAAATGATTACATGAGCATGGTTGTTGAAGGTATGCTTGTCAAGCCTAGTTATAATTTTTATTCGGACTAGAGGGGTTGGGTCCCCATCCTCTTGTCCTTGTGATCCTAACCTACTCCATGTCCTCAACCACTTAAAAAAATCACAAGAAATGGTACCATCCAAGATAAAGCTCGGTAGTAACCAAATTATAATATTAATATTACATTGCCAATTATTTAGAAGCACGTGCACTACTTTATAAGCCTCTTATTAATAGTAGAATTAATGTCGGGTAATTCTAAATTGGGCTTGCATTCTAAAACCAACACATATAGAATATTTAATAAGAAGATGCATTAATTACCTTGATCAATCAAATACTTTTCCATGTACTATAGATGCAGGCATGTCCATTTCTTAAGATAATATTCATTAATGAAGTGCCATCATTGTTGTGGCAATGCACTTCGATGAAAGTGCCTTACATGCATGTTCAAAACATCCTATCTGGACATGCTGTCACGTTTACAAGTTGCCATGGATGATTAATGCTCGGATACCCAACCTTGACATCAAAAAGGATGAACAAAGTTTTATCAGGATTTTTTTATTTTTATTTTAATAAAGAGCCAAAGATTTATCTGTAGGTGTTGCACCAACGGGTTTTTTATCAAAATAATATAAAAATAATATTTAATTATGAAAGTACCGTCAGCCAAATTTTATTTATGAAAGTAGGTAATTTTGGCCACGTGTCATCGTTGCTTGGACATGTGGCAGCTGGTTCGGGCCACATGGCAGGGCACATGAAAACATGGATTGAACCCGCGAATTCGGAGTGAAATCATGGGTTGAACCCGTGATTCTTTCTCGGAGCCTCCACATGACGATGAAAACATGGGTTCAACCCGTGATTTCGGACTGAAAACGCGGGTTGAACCTGCGATTTCATTAAGAAAACGCGAGTTCAACCCGCGATTTCAGTCCAAACCCGTGATTTCTCAGTCGAACCTTATCCTCTATAGGCACCGGGGTTTTTTTTTCCTTTACGTTGCCGAGGCTGTTCTTTCTTGTTCTTTGCCGCACACCTCCGATCCACATCTGGTCCACCTCCGGTCCCCTGGCTGCCCCACCTCCGGTCCTTGGCTGTCCCACCTCCGGTCCCTTCTTGGTTGCCCCACCAGTCCCCTCTTGGCTGCCCCACCGGTTTCCTCTTGGCTGCCCCACCTCCGGTCCACCGGTTCTCTCTTGGCTGCCCCACCTCCGGTCCCTAGGTATGTTTTTTTATTCTTAGTTGGGTAGATATATTAAACCAGAATTTTATATGCTAACCGTTTGATCTAATATTTTTATTATTTTTTTAGAATCATTCCAAGTATATTTTACATCCAGAGCAATCCGGCATTCAAATTTACAAGTATGATTTATATATTTTTTTTAAATTAATTTTTGATTGTATTATATTTTGTGATATTTTTTATGGCATGTTAGTCTAATTTTTGTTAATATATATATATATATATATATATATATATATATATATATGCGCTTTGATATATTAGATTAATTAATGATTTAAAGTATATATATATATTTAGAATTATATATATATATATATATATATATATATATATATATATATATATATATATATATATATATATATATATATATGTTATATTATCATATGGCATGAAAATATTTATTCGATGAATAAAATAAAATTTTTATGAAGTATTTAATTTTTTTTATATCTTAAAAATTAATAATGTTTATTATTAAAAAAATAAATATTGGGATAAATGTTTAGGATAAACCTATATTTATAATTTTTTTAATTTGATATAAAAAAATGTTGTATAATATTTATTTATAAAAATAAGTATTTTTAATGTTGAATAGACATAAAATTATAGTAGTACATAAAATGAGCTAAGTAAATATTAATATACATGGAATTCTTAAAATTATGTTATGAAAAAATAATATATTAAATTAGTTTATTATTGTATAATTTTAATAATTAGTTATTTATAAATATATAATTATATAAAAGTAATAAATTAATATTGATTATATTATTTAACATAGGAATACAGATAATTGATATGTTTATTAAGAAACAAATTATAATGTAAATAATAATGACTGAAATATATTATATTTTATAGCTTATAAATAAATTTTTGTTATTATATAAATAAGTTGTGGTACAAAATTAATATATCTGTAATTTTATTTATTTTTATTTTTATTTTTTTAGTTGTGTAGCATGAATATCTATATTGTGTAGTATGCAGATATTGTTATTACTGTATAAATTATGTATCAAAATTGACTGTTACAATTAAACATTTGATTTTTCGTATATACGAATATAAAATTTATATTATATTGAACCGTAGATCCGTCAATTGATTAATATGTATAATCTATAGTATCCGTATATTTGTACGAAGCTGAAAATTATGTACATTAATCAATTGATTATCCATAGTGGACAGTTTGGGAATTGTAAATAATTTTACATGTCATTTTACAGTAATCAAAAGGTGTGCAACGAAGATCGAATGAAATTTCGAGTATCATTTTTCTTTTGTTCTTCACATACATAAATATTTGTATGTGGAGAACTAAGGGGAAATGCTGCCGAAATTTCATTTGGTCTTCATTGCACACTTTTTGATTACTGTAAACTGACTTGTAATATTAATGTAATTCTTGAATGGGATAGGACCTATCTTTACCCAGTAATTGGTGATACGATGCATTTATCATTTAAGTAATCCATAATTCCGGAATGCGTTTCTGATCATGATGATGAAACCCTTATTATGCCCGATATGAGTAGGCTGAGATAGAAGGGCAGGCCTCGTTCTACCAGAATTAGGAACGATATGGATATCCGTGAATCTGGAAACAAACGAAGGTGTGCCATCTGTAAGGAGAAAGGACATGATAAACGGTCTTGTCCAAGAAGAGTACAAGGGGATCAGGATATTTTTGACAAATGACATTGCGTAGGTATTTTGTTTTACGTCGATTTATTCTCTTTTATACAGTCTATTATTTATTGATTGCGACATGTACGTTACTGATATGTATTTCTTTTTATCTTATTGATATGTCAGGACAGCTAATGGTTGGAGCTCCGAATCTGATTACTTGTACTATTTGGTTGTCTCACGATTAGTTTTTTATGTTTGATCGATTATTGACCTATTATTGATTTGTCATGTAATTTGCTATTTATGTATAATTTATGGATCTCTTTAGTTATATGTTATTTATATTTACGTTGCATATATTGTAATTTGTTTATTAGTTTTACATATATGTTATTGCATATTACAGTTATGGATCTCGGTCTAGTAGACCCTTCCATGTTGTACGATCAGGATATTCATCAATCCCGTTTAGCATGGGAGGGGTAGGAAGATGCTTACTATATTGTAGACGTAGAGAGTTGATTATGCGCAGGTCGATACGTCTCGATAGGCGTATAATACCTTTACTGTTACAGCCTGGCTTTTACGGTCTTGCACGAGTAGGATACATACATTTGGACTGGCACCTGATTACAGCCTTTATAGAGCGTTGGCGTCCCGAGATGCATACATTTCATTTACCCCATGGAGAGTGTACCATCACCTTACAAGATATTGCTATCTAGCTAGGTTTGCCTATCGACGGTCTACCAATGATAGGTACTATATGGATAGACTGGCGATATGTTTGTCAGGATTTATTAAGGATTATCCCACCACAAGGTAGACTTCAGGGTTGCTGCTTGAGCATGGTATGGCTAGCAGAGGAGTTTCATGAGCTAGCACTTGATGCTGATGAGATATAGATACAGCGATATGCTCGAGTGTATATTCTACAGCTGATTGGTGGGTGTTTGTTTATGGATAAATCTGGTGATAAGATGCATCTCATGTTCCTACCCCTACTTGCGGATTTCGAGAGTGCTGGTCATTACAGTTGGGGTAGTGCAGGGCTCACCTGGTTATATAGAGAGTTGTGTAGGGCGAGCAGGAGAGATACTACTGAGATAGCTGGTCTTTTGTTGCTTCTACATTTATGGGCATGGAATAGATTTCCTATCCTAGCGCCACGCAGATTATTTCACCCGGCTCTGGATCCAATGATCGATTTAGGCGATGGTGGAGCTAGTTTACCACAGGGTCTACTGGGGATGCGGTAAGTTGTAAATTTATTTAAATTTAATGATTACTCATATTTATTGATATATGTAAATTAATTTATTTAATATACAGTTGGAGAGATAATTTTGCCGTTACGAAGGTACCTATACATGTTCTCTCTTCGTATCGACATTTGATAGATCACCTGAGTCTACATCAGGTAACGACTAGCACTTATCTTTGTCAACAGTTAAATGTTTTTATATTACTTATTTAACACATACTTGGTATTGTTTATTAACAGGTGATATGGATGCCATATATGGACGACGTACTTGCACATCTACCAGAGTACTGCCTTCAGGGTCAGGATATATGGTGCAGTAGAGTGCCACTCATATATTTTTATATCGTAGAGTGGAATTTTCCTGATAGAGTGCTGGGACAGTTCAGTTTTTGACAGGTCGTACTCGATCGGTGTGTTACAGATCGTGCACTGCATCATTTCGATCTTAGGGGACGACCCGATCAGGATTGGAGCAGCAATCATCGTGCATATATTCAGTTATGGGAGAGCCATCATGATTCGATTGTAGATGGTGCTCCTGCTGATGGTGCTATGCATTATCATGATCCATACATGTAGTGGTATAGTGGCATCAGTCTACGATTTATCGACCGTGATGGTGCGATGCATGATTATGTGTATGAAAATTTTATTTATGCTATTACACATCGTTATCATATATTTCATATTTTGTTTAACTTATTAAATGTTTGTAACTTTCAGACCATTGGCATTGCGGCGATATACCAGCTTGCTATGCCATATTTCATAGCGACGTCCTCGCAGCATATACAGGACATATGTCAGTCCATTCTTGATGTTGTTGGTGAGTTTGCACGGTCCAGTTACGGGGATTTGCTCGGGAGGACGACAGAGACGACGAGACTCCAGAGCCTTATCGATATGCATCTACATCGACAGCACCTCACCTGCTCAGCCTTATCGATATGCATCTACATCTACAGCACCTCCTGCTCAGCACACACGAGGTACTCGACGATTCAGTACCTCTCCCTTTCCGATGCAAGAGTACGATCTATATATGTCAGCGGGTGGTTTTTTCCATGAGGATGTGAGACAGTTCACGTCTACGGAGGATGCTACTGCATATTTTGAGTATGCTGTTGGATCGGACTATCCGATGCATCCTGATTACTCGGGACATGGAGGAGGACAGCATACAGGCGAGGGGTCCTTGCATCATGTATATGCATCGCATGCATTTCCTGATGTACAGGATTTGACGGAGCATCAGGAGCCGATTGAGGTGGAGCCGGTACATCGTCGACAACAGCCTCCACGTACGAAGAGACGGCCACCATGCTGGACTTATGATTTTTGTATTTTATTTTTTCATTGTTTGAACTTATTATACTGTATTCTTATACTTTGTAATTGTTATTATCACATTTTGTATTTTACTTTTTCACTGTTTAAACTTATTACACTGTACGTTGTTATCGGACCGGTTCCAATACTATAACCCTAAACCCTAAATCCTAACACATAAATCCTAATTTCTTAAAAAGAATTGGGTTACACATGAATATACGGATTAATAAAATAATTAAGAAATTATCTTTTTAAAATGTATAATAAATTATTAATTAGTAGAAAAAATTTAAATTTAATAAAAATAATATTATGGAATTATTATAATGAATTATATACTCTATAGCTATAAATAGGTCGGAGTGAGTCGAGGGACGGGCGTCAGTCGGCACATTTTGATCAGATATAATTACGGACCGGGATCGGCTATTTCCCGGATTTATTTGCTGATCAATATTGGATCGATCTGAGCCGAGCCGAGGCAAAGGGATGTTCGATGCTGGTCCGAAAACTAAATAGACCTGAAGCCCGAAGCCCGGTCCGATATTTTTAAATACTCTCAATTTTGGGGCGGCACGAACCAGTTGCACCCCTACAATTCTAAATCCTAAAATCATAATAACCTAATAATCTCGAAACCTTAAATCCTAAACCCAAACCGACTTAATTTCTTTTACTAAATTAATAAATATATACTTTTATTCAATAAAAAATAAAATTATGAAATATATATCTTTTTAAAAAAAAAATTGAAATAAAATCGCGGGTTCAACCCCCGATTCTTTTTGAAGCCATTTACGATTTGTCGAAATCGCGGGTTCAACCTGTATTTTTATTTCATTTTTTTTTTTTTTCATCGTAGTGAAATCACTAGTCGAATCTACGATTTTGTAGGGAACTCGTGGATTCAATCCATATTTTTACCTTGCCATCCTCGTCTGGCTCTGTCACGTTACGTGGCTACATGGTTAAAATCATGTATACCCGAAAATAAAAATAAAACGACGGTATTTAGATAATTAAATATTTTTTTTAATATTATTTTGGTTAAAAACCCTTGCAGCAACCCTCTCATGCATGCGTTACATGCTTGCAACCAAGATTGGGCACCACGGTGTTACTTGCGGCAAATCTTCCGTACTCCAGGCTTTGTTGTTTTCCTCCTGCCTTGGCCCTTAATAAATGTCATGTCCCGTGGCTGCACCCCACGGTGCTTTGACCGATGCCGGTCATCTGTACCTTTTTGCAGGTGAAATTTTGCCACTCGTGTATCCCCCCCGCTTTGCGTTCCGGCTCACGAGCTATGCTATGCGACCACCTTTTGTTTTTCTGAAAAGAAAGGACACCGTCACTGGGATGCCATTGAAGCACCGAGAAAACTGCATACATGATACATATCGTATGTCCCCGTACACCAATTGATTCTACTCAAGGCATGTTCATCCACATGTAAATTGTAGATCTATGCATTGTAATTATTTATGTATACTTCAATTTCATGGAAATCAATACGTCCTTGAGAAATACTTATCGCACCATGCATGACACGTGGCTAATTATCACTTCTTGCAGATTAGCTCCATGGGACATGGTTCAGGGTGCGACGTGTCAGGTAACCTTGACTCCGCTTCACGCACATGCATTCATGCACTTGGATACTATAAATCTACTGGTTGTAATAATTCATACTTCAATTGCATGGAAAGCAATGCATCATCGAGAAATATTTATTGCACCATGACATGTGACTATATTGCAGGTCGATCCCTCTCCATAGGACATGATTTGGTTGTAGTCCAAATTTTTTTTTTTTTTTTTTAATTTGAAAGAATATATATATATATATATATGATCACTTGAAATTTATTATTGAAAATGACAGGAAGCTAAAAATAATATCAATGACAGCATCACCTCACTAAATCATGTAATTTAGTGATGCTTCGAGGGGAAGCCTCCAATGTAACAAACCAGGGAGATATTTGCCATGATTCACATACAGGAACAGCTTTGTGTTCCAACTTCCCAGCTAAGATTTGAATTCCATGTTTTAAGTTAGAGGGATCGGGTATTTTGATGTCTCGATTGAATACCACATCCTTGGTGGCATCCTCGTTAGAAGGGAACATCACCTTCAAGGCAGGAAAGCAGTCCATGGATCATCAAAAAAGTTTATTAAACAATTATCATAATTTTAAATTATCATGCGAAGATTTAGCCTATAATAAAAAATATTTTTTAATATATAACGATGTGAAAGAAACAGAGTAGTGGAGAACACTCCGTCATCGTGAACAGTTTAAGGTTGGCAACAGAAAGAAAGATAGAAAAAAAGAAAGAAAGAAAAAAAAAAAAATATATATATATATATATATATATAAAAGAAGAAAGTGACGGTTCGAGCCATGGCGTGCTGGGTCCGAAGATGGAGTTGCACCTCCCATACTTCTTCCATAAAATAATAAGATATTAAATTCCAGATCGAATTTTAGGAGGTCAAACGATGCGTACTACTTTTGATTTGAAGGCTCGTTCGGATCATTCGGATCTCTGCAATTATTGGGGAGGTTCCTCCGTCTTTTTCTCCATCAATTTTTTTCCTGGTTGAGAATACGCCTCGGTCTTTTTTTATGGGTGCAGTTTTGTGGCTGCTAAGAGCCGTTTCATGAAAGACGTAACGTAACGTAGGGAAGCACTCCGCCGCGGTCAGCGTTGAGTGGTGGAGGCTGCCGAGGAAACTCTTTCGGGGGAAATTATCGCATGGACCCCGTCCAGGTAGACCGGGCAAATCGGAGATTGGTGAAGTGCAACGGGAACCGTGGCATGTTATCCGCCGTACGATGTGGTGTGGTTCATTTGGAGCCGATCCAAATAATAATTTGGCCTTCCACCTTCCAGAGGCTTCGGAGCACTTCAATTTGAAGCCAAGGGCCAACTCATGGCTTACGCAGGCCTTGTGCAATCAAGACGTTATCTGATCACGCCTTCTTCTTATTTTTTTTATTATTAAAATATTAAAAATATTATTATTATTATTATTATTATTATTATTATTATTATTATTTTATATATGTTAAAAATTATTTATAACAATAAATATTATGCTAGAAAATAATAATAATTGATATAGATAAATAAAAAATAAACAACATAGAATCATGTCGATAAAAAAATAGCATTAGATTAAAATACTAAAAAAATAAGTATTATAAAATTAATTTTATATGATTCTAAAAAGCATGTTAATACTTATATTCAAACTCAAGTTGATATATAAATATTAACTTAATTTTTTTTATAGATAAAAATGCTATAGAAGAGATGTTCGATGCTTAAAGAAAAAATAGTTAAAGGTTGATGATCCATATGGACAAAAATATTGTAAAAAAAGATCGATGCTGAAGGTAATCGAAGGTATATGACCCTCACATGCAAAAATTATGTATAAAAGAAAAATGATACTTAAATAGAAGACGGTCGAGCATCAATAATCCTCACAAACAAAAATGCTATAAAATAAAAGAAAAATATTTTAGATTGAATAACAAAATGTCAAAAAAAAAAAAGATAATAAACTAGATAGTAAAATGTCTAAAAAAAAATGATAAGATGTTCAAAGAAAAGCAAAATTCAACATTAAAATGATCAAAGAAAAAAAGCGGTAAAGAACGGCTAAAAACTCATCTAAAAATAATAGATCTTTAGATCAATTACGAAAAAATGGATGATCTGCATATTTACTGGAAATAAAAAAAATTACATAAAAATAAAAATGGTTACTTTAATACCATGTTAAAATATTTACAAAAAAATAGAGAAAGAGCAAGAGGAAAAATATGTTATTATTTCTTTTTTAATTTTATTCAATATATTTCAAGAGTTATTTATAATGTTGTATCGACATCATATAAGAAAAATAATAATAACTGATAAATAGTCAAACTAATAAAAAAATAATAACAAGCAATATAGAACCATGCTAATAAAGAAAAAAGATACGGAATTAAACTAATAAAAAATATATATAATAAGATTAATCTTATGTAATCCCAAAAATGTGCTAATACTTATAAAAGAACATCCTTCCGGATTTACTAAATAAATTAACTTTTTTATTAAAAATATAACTTTAATAACATCAATATCTTCAAATTTAGAGATATTAGTAATCATAATAAAGCATCGTGCTAAAATTCATTCCAATCTATTTGGATATTAACAATCTTTTTATATATTTCCTTCTATTATAAACTCTTTTTTGAATAATTTAGTTTTATTTGACTAAAAATTGTAAACAATGCAAGTAAAAATGACGTAGCAAATACATATCACATCTATAAATACTACTACCTATACAAAAAAGTCAAGTACCTTGCATCCTCATTATTGCCACCAAATCACCTTTTCTAGAAATTAGTCGGTGTTAAGAGGACCTACTGCTTTCTTCGGTGGGATGAGGTCCTGCTCCTGGATGTCTCTTGGATAAAATTTACAAGAACAGTGTCCCTTGACCGGTAGTGAACTATGAGAGATCTTTCGATGCTCAAGTTAGCAAGAAAAGTTTGGGCAATAGCAGTCGAAGCCAAAAGCCATGATGAGAGAGTACCAGAATGAGCATCTTACAAGGATATAAAGATATATCGGTCGGGGGTCTTCTCTTACCAATTTATAGAGTTACTCAGGATAACTTCTTGCTATTTAGTGGATGGCCTCCTTTGACGTGGATAGGGAATTTTTATTAGATGTTGAGATCATGTCTCCCATATCTTTTTATTGATATCTTTTTGTTAGAATGGCACCATTTGTTGAGATCTTGTCTAGCATGATTTCTACTAGGATTGTTGTAACTTGTTCCCCTCTACCACTTACTCGAGCATCGCGGATTCTAGACACCAGGGTAGCTTGTTCGTTGCTGGTTATAGTAGCCTTGATACTATCTCAATACTATCAGCTAATTCTTCTTAATTTGGTAGTTAGTCGGGTTTGAGTAATTACTTGACCACCATGCATCGAGGGACGTCATGCTAATGGGCTTGTAGTCGCTTGTAATTACTCGAGCTCAAGTGTCATAATTACTCGGCCAAAGATACTTGGCCAATGACCATGGTTGCTCAGCTATGATTACTTGTCCATAGTCGCTCGTCTATGGTTAGTCGATCATAAGTGCTCATCCATGATTACTTGGCCAAGGTTACTCGTTGATATGGGACAACTTGATCTAGGTGTACATGAGAGTAAACTAATTTAGAAATTTTATTGTTAGCTAACAAAACTATAATTAATATCGATTGGCTCAGTTCTTTATAGCTAAACAGGGGGATTAAGCTATAATTGAAAAGCGTTAACAAACCACAAGTATCAATAGAAGACCCTAGATCTAAAGATTAGGATCATGGGTAATTGAGAAATCATCCATAGATTAGGCTCAGCTAAGAAAATTAATATATAAGTCCAATAAAATCAAAGAAATGTTTATTCTCACTACCAATAATAATGTATGCTTATTTAAAACGAAAAGGGTGCTCATAATCATGATCGTGACCGAACTTGGAAGGGAAGACATTCTACCAAGCTGGGTTGCGATCTTGGTCAGATGACGAGTCTGTTAAAGCCTTCGGATGATCGAGCGAAATGCAGGCTACCTTCACGATGGGATTCAGAGGAACAGAGAATGATCGAGGCTTGGTGGAGAGACAATCGGTAGTTCGACGGTGGTTGTGGTGGTAAAAGGTCGTTGGGGGAGGGTGATGGTAGATCAGGCAGCGGCGAGATGGCAGCGCGGTCAATCTTCGCGTGCACGGAGGTGTTTGGCAACACCAATAGCTATAAGCAGTGAGCAGGGAGGAGTCATGGTGGGAGGTGTCGAATGGATCTGGGGCTACGAGCGATGGGATGTCAAACGAAGGGGAGCTGGGGAAAGCCTCGGGCGATGGGGGTGTTCCTTTGGAGTGGCGACGACGAGGTGGTCCTTGTGGTCGGATCTGATGGTGGAGGCAATGCGGGAGGAGATGGACTAAATAGAAGGGTGGAGGATGATGGAGTCGACACTAGGGAGATGCTGGAGAAGGCATAGATGATGACTCGGGCAGTGGCATGATGGCATGGAAGATGGAGGGCATCCAGCAATGGGAGGCGAGTGATGGGTTTGGCAAAAATAGAATTGGGATGGGGTTGGCTGGGCCAAAGGTGAAGTGGAGGGGCTCACCGGGGCTGGTGAGGGTGTCAGTTGTACGGGCTTTCGGTGGTGGGATGATGGAGGATGCAATGCGGTGCAGTGGCGGGAGGTGGCTAAAAGCAGAGGTAGGCGATGCGGTGATGGCTCCAGAGATGATGGTGCAGCAGTGGGGCACCAAGTGTCTCGGGCATGGGGTTCATCAATGGTGATGATGGGGACGGTGGTGGACGAGGTTGTCAGCTGGGCGTGATTGATGATGGTGGTTGCAAAGAGAGGCTTGGAGAGTTGGGGTTCTCAGGGGACCTAGGGAAGCAGGGAGAAGAAGAAGAAGAAAGAAGAAGTAGAGAAAGAAGAAGAGAGGAAGGAGTATAGATGAAGAAATAGAGGAGATGAAGAAGTAGAAGAGGGGAAGAAGAGAGAGAAATATATGGAAAAAGAAGAATACTCAAATCTTTATTTAATTATCTATGATTTTTCCAATAACAGGAACCTTTTAAAAAAACTCTAGATCCCAATAATGTGGAAGCTAACTCTATCAAAACTCTAAAACTCCAGACTAATTTAAAATAAATTTAAAAGAGTTTAAACTAATCCAGTCCCCATGCTTTAAGATCTATATATGAGTTGGACATAAAGAAAGATACGCCCATTCCAATTGAATATAGGACTTAATCCAATTAAGCTAATATAAACTCATGACTTTAAAATGAAACTAAATAAAAGTCAATAATAAATGATAAATAATATCAATCAAATAATAAATCTATGGAAGGCTCCACATCAATCAAGCCATAGAAAAGATCTCTGCTAACGATGGTTAAGGGTGTTCGCACCACTCGTCTATAGTTTCTCTTCCATGGTTAGTTGGCCACAGGTGCTCGTCTATGTTTACTAGACCAAAGTTAATCCACCGAGATTTCTCGGCCAAAGTTACTCTACCAAGGTTACTTGGCCAAAGTTACTCCATCAAGGTTACTCGGCTAAAGTTACTCAGCCATAGCTTATCTTCAGCTTAGTCATTGATCTGGTTGGTTCGTTGAGGCTGGGTACTTGAGTTGTCACAACAATGCCCCCCATTTCCGAGACCGAAATATTGTCGATTAAGTACTTCGACTTTTCTTGTTTTTGGATGATGGAAGTGAGACCTAAGATAGAGTTGAGCTAGCCATCTTCTTCGATTGGATATAGATCAACCTGAGAAACTTCAGTTGGCCCCACGGACTTCGGTGGCTCGATAAGTTTTGGTGTGCCCCAAAGGTTTCGATGCCTTGACCAGCATTGGTGGGCCCCATGAGCTTTGATGGTTCGGCAAGCTTTGGTGGACCCCATGGGCTTTAGTAGCTCGATCAGTTTTGGTGGTCCCCATGGGCTTTGGTGGATCCCGCTAGCTTTGGTGGCTTGGCGAACTCTGACAGGCCCGGTAGCGTTCGTGCCTCTGATCCTAGTGGTTGTTTCTACCTTGGATCTTGGTTTGCCCCCCAGGCTCGTGAATAGTTGCTGCTAATCCATTGGTTGAGAAGCATTGATCTTTGGTTGGGTTGTTCGTCATGGTACGAAGAATGTCTGGTGCAACCGGTGGAGGCATCCTGTGCTTGAGTCGTCACCATTGGGCTCTAAGTTTTGGGATATTCTTCTTGATGCATTTTCTTCTACCTGAAGCATCAATCTGTTGCCATCAAATCATCTTCCCTGGAACTCGGTCAGCATCATGAGGAGGCTCCGCTGCCTTTTTCGATGGGATAAGGTCATGCTTGTTGGTGTCTCCCGGGCAGAAACTTGTAAGAACATCCCGTTTTATTGATGAGGCCCTGCCACCTTTTCCAGTGGGATGAGGTCTTGCTCTTGGACATCTCTCGGACAAAAACCTGCAAAAATAATTTTCCTTAACTGGTGGTGATTGGCAGGACCCTTTGATGCTCAAGTCAATTAGGAAAGTTTGGATAATAACAACCAGAGTTGAGAGTCGTGATGAGAAAGTGCTAGGATAAGTGTTTTACAGGGATGCGAAGACATACATGTTAGAGATCCCTTTTTACCAATTTATAGAGTTACTCAGGATAACTGAATTTCAATTGAGAGGTGGCCTCCTCTAACATGGATAACAGATTTCTATTCGCTGTTGGGATTTTATCTCCCACATTTTTTTTATTGATATTTTTTTATTCGAATGGAAATAATTATTCGGATCTTATCTACCATGATCTATGCTGGGATAGTTGCAACTTGTTCACCTCTACTATTTACTTGGGTATCGTAGGATCTAGGCATCAGGATAGCTTTTTCGTTGTTAATTATAGTATTCTTGACACTATCCTAGTGCTGTCCGGCTAGTTTTGCTTTGGTAGTTAGTCCGGTCCGAGTAATTACCTAGCTGCCATGCATCGAAGGATGTCATGCTAATGGACATGTAGTCGCTCGCAGTTACTTGGACTCAAGTATTATATTTACTCGATCAAAATTACTCGGCCATAGTTGCTCAGCTATGATTACTTGTCCATGATTACCTGACCATAGGTACTCATCCATGATTACTTGGCCACATGTGCTCGTCCATGATTACTTAACTAAGGTTACCCGGTCAAAGTACCTCGGCCGAGATTACTAGGCCACGGCAATAGCTTGCCTCCAGTTTAATCAACGATCTGGTTGGTTCATCGAGATCGGATAGTTAAGTTGTCACGATACTGATGGAAGTTTATTGATTTTTTTTTTCTTTTTTTCTTGGACAAATTTGGATTGGTTTTTCGTTTTTTTTTTTTTTTTTAAAAGGATAATAGGTGGATCCATCAAGTCCTATAGACCGGTTGTCGCTGCATACATCATATGTAATAAAATTAACGTAGACTGATGCTTACTGAAATAATTTAAAATTAGCTTTTGAGAACTAAATTGATGATACACGGACATATGACGTATCATCGATAGCTGATTCCAATGAATTGCAATTAAGTCTAAATGCAATTAAGTAGCATCGCCTTTGCGTTTGCCCTTCTCGGTCCGATAAAACGTTCTCACTTTCGAAGTCGACGACATAGCCATGGGTCCCAGCACCATGGCCACCCACCCGGAGAGGCTTAGGAGAGGCCTGAAAGAATTGTTGTTATAATTTACAAAATCTAGACAGATATCGTTCGTCAGTGCTCACGTTACCAGAGTAACGGACAAAGACTGGCCATCCGCACTGGGACAGTTTTTGAAGTCTAGACGCGTCTATTTGATTAAGATTGGTGAATGTGGACAAAAAAAAAAAAAAAAAGGACATATTTCGGCTTACATTCAATTTAAGGTTGTTAATAGAAAAAGACATGCTAGGATTATACAATGATGCTTGTTTTTTTTTGGGTTAGTAATCGACCTATTCTAAAATATATCACGATCGAACCAAATCAAGTAGGGCTGAGTCCAAATCGGATATGGATTGGCTAAGTATATATTAATACAAGTTAGAGGATAGTAGTATGAATATAAATATGGATCTAATTAGAATAATTAAATTTTATATTCATAGAATCAAAAATATTATCGAGTAAAAGATAAATTAATTTTAATAACATATTAATGTGACCATTTTATTATTTTTTTTAAAAATATGAGTATCATATAAAATTAAATAAAATTGGATATTTAGATATGGATAGGTAGTTGTTTATCTATATTCATATCTATACTTTTTAATAATTTTAGATATGGACAAGGATATTAATTAGATGTTTAAATTTTTATTTATATCCTGTTAGATTTGGAAACGGAATGGATTTAGATATATATATATATTTTTCGGTCTACTTTCACCTCTAAAAGCAAATAAAAAATTTATGCTCGTTGATTCATGAACAAGGATGTTTTTGTACTGTAATTACGATAATATAATAACCATTAACAGCATCGCCATAGAATGAGTACAATAGGATCTAAAAAGATGATAATGCGATATGGATCTACAATTTTATAATTTTATTATTATTATTTTTTTTGACAATGGCTTACAAAAAAAGATAATTTGGTATAAAGCAAGTCTTCTATGTTATTATTATTTTATTATAATACATTGTTAAGAATAATGTTGAGGGGGTTTTGTTTATTAATGCGCGAAGGCAGTTTATAATTGTCACATGTAACAAAGAAGTTTAATGAAATGCATGTGATTTTGCTTGAAGATAGTTAATTTTCGCTAAGCTAAGATTAGCAGGCAAAAGAAAATTTTGTATGCAAATAATAGGAGTCCTAAAGCATCTTCTAGTTCCATGTTCATTATTATAGCATAAATAAAATTAATGTTATGGAGTGCTTGTTTTCCTTATATTCTGTGGCATAATAAATTAATACGGTCTATAAAAAATTGGTGTGATATAGAGGTGTTATTTGATACAAGTGTCATTAGTGTAATGTTTCAAAGTCATTTATACAAGTGGTCATCCATATATATATATATATATATATTTATTGTGCACTCATGAATTTCTAGGAGTATTTTCTAGAAATAATAAATATTATTATTATTTTATTAGAAAGTTAGTGGATACCATCTAACTATCTAAGTAGACTAACTTTTGATTAAAATTTTATGGTGAAATATAATGAATGCTAAAAGACTTTTTTTATTTTTTTGGATCAATTATGGCATAAAAAAAAAAAAAAAATGTATACATGACCGCTTTATATAATCTAAACCACTGAGCCATGTACGAAGAATTGAAGATAACCACTGGTGAGTGATGTAGTTGGTTGTGAGGCTTTTCTCACAACGAACTGGCAGGAATTCGAATATTGGTTTAGACATATTTCGACGAGAAAGTTCAAGATAAAATAAAAAATAAAAAAATAGTTCAAAAATAAAATAAAAAAAGAAAATAATAAAATAATCTCGAAGTCTCCGTTGGTTGGTGGCGGTGAAAAAGTTATGGATATATATAATAAATCCCATTCACTTGGCTGACGCCAGTGATAGTCAGGTTGATATGCATCGAACATTTCTTGGCTGGGATTGGGGGACTGTCTGGGGGATCTAACTCCTCCCCTTTTTTGTTCCAGTAAAAAAAAAAAAGGAAAATATATTTTTAAGCTCATTAATTTATGAGTTTAAGATTTTTTTTTTTTTTTTTTTTGTGAATTTTATCGATCATGGTGATGTAAAAAAATTGCTTTGATATATTCTGATTCCTTTTACCAATTTTATTGAAGCAACATTTCAAAGTACAATGAAAGTACTAATAAATCAATAGATATTATATTATATCATATTTTTATAATAAACTTTCTCTCTATATAAATTTTAGACATTTGAATGTCTTAATCAATCTATTAATATAATATAGCATCAATCCCACTTTCATTAAAATCCATGAAATTCTAACTTACCAGCAGCCGTCATAAATATTTGGATCGCAAGAATCAAATACCAATACGGCTCCAATAGTATATTATAAAGTACAAGCTGCTATGTATAAACGAGGGGTGGTGACACAAAGGTTTTAATGTAGATGCGCGTCGCCGTCCCGCCCCCCGGGCGCCACGTGTCGCACACATCGGTCAGAGTTGGCGACCTCCGTTGCAAGGTAGCGCATTCCAAGGCACACACGGAAACTCCCTCTATATATCTTTCCGCATGCTTATCTCCCACGCTCTGCTTCTCACCTTGTTCGGGTCCGTCGTGTCCTTTCCCTGTGCCATTAAATACTGCTACAACAGAGGAAGGGGAAGGAAAAGAACAGGAGATCAGGGGACAAAGAGACGAGAAGAGGATATATGGAGAAAGGAGAGCAGAGGGTTGCTCTCCTAGGAGAGGAGGAGCTGTATGGGGGAGTGGGATTGGCGGAGAGGACATGGGAGGAGTCGAAGAAGCTGTGGAGAATTGTTGCGCCGGCCATTTTTAGCAGAGTGGTGACTTATAGCATGAACGTCATCACCCAAGCCTTCGCCGGCCATCTCGGCGACCTCGAGCTGGCTGCCATGTCCATTGCCAACACCGTCGTCGTCGGCTTCAACTTTGGCCTCATGGTAGCCCATCCATTCCATTCCTCTTCGTTTAGAATCTTGCTACCCTGTTTTCCATCCATCTTCAAAACTCTTTTTTTTTTTTTTTTTTTTTTTTTTTTTTTGTTGATTTATTTTTGGTATATAGAAACTGGTTTCCTCTTCTTCTTCTTTTTTCTCTTTTAGTTTTTCAGGAAGAAAATTCTTGGGACTCGCTCGCTCTCTCATTTTTTAAATTCTTTTTTAAGAATATACCATCCATTCCCTTTCATGATATGTATTACTTACCATGTTTTTTTAATTTATTTTCTTCCATTTTAAGTTTTAAAATCATATTTTATTTATTTTTTTAAAAAAAAAGGTTCTGGAGTTTTCACTTTCTCATTCAATGATTCGAAGACAAATTAAAAAAGGGGGTCCATTGCAATAAACTCTTCTGTGCAATTCTTTAATTCGACAGCTAATGTTCATGACTTCCTATAGTCACCTGGTTTGTAAAATACTATCCTAGACCATTTTGACCTTTTTATTGAATGCGACGATGTCGTGGACTTCTATATACCCCGAATGTCCAAGCCGAATCTCTGCCGTCAAGATACAGTGATCCTTTTGTTTTGTTTTGTTTTGTTTTTTTTTTTTTTGGGGGCCAAATCTTAGTAAATGCAGGGACTTCCAGTTGGTTGATACTTTGAGTGAGTGACATGTTATTTATAATTAAATTCACCAACGATTCCAAGCAATTTAATTCTTCGAGCTTTATATCATATGGTAGTGCTTCCAATCTCTTTTGGCAGCTTAATCGGTAGATGTTTGAATTGTTATGATGAAACACTCGTGCAGCTGGGCATGGCCAGTGCACTGGAGACATTGTGCGGACAAGCATTCGGTGCCAAGAAGTACCACATGATGGGTATATACATGCAGAGGTCATGGATCGTGCTCTTCCTCTGCGCCGTCCTCCTCCTCCCCATGTACTTCTTCGCGACGCCGATCCTGATTCTGATGGGGCAAACGCCGGAATTGGCGGCCGTCGCCGGGCAAGTGTCGATATGGTTCATCCCCCTCCACTTCTCCTTCGTGTTCCTGTTCCCCCTCCAGAGGTTCCTGCAAAGCCAGCTAAAGAATTCTATCAATGCTTATATATCTGCCATTGCAATGGTCGTCCACATCTTCATCAGCTGGCTCTTCGTGTCGAGGCTTCAGTTCGGCCTCATCGGCACCGCCGCAACTCTCAACTTCTCTTGGTGGGTCGCCGCCGTCCTGCAATTCATATACGTCAGCTGCGGAGGTTGCCCTCACTCTTGGCATGGATTCTCCATGGAGGCATTTGCTGGGCTCTGGGACTTCTTGAAGCTTTCTGCCGCTTCTGGTGTCATGCTATGGTCAGTCTTCTTTTCTATATATGCTCGCATCACACGTACACTTTGCCTTTTTAATTTGGAACATTAACGTGCTGATCGGAAATAAGTACATATCGATCGATCCATGGTTTAAGACTTTGATGGAAATTTATCTTAATTTACTCAATACTGGATATCTGAAAGCAAAAAGCCATACTAATTATCAGCGGTAATATAGGTTTGTCATGCATGCATGGGACTTCCTTTAGTTTTGTCATTCTTATAAGCGGTGCACCTAATCTTTTTCTATGATGTTTATTTGCGAGGGCTGCCAATTATTTCGAAGAAATGATACAATAATTAGCAAGCAAGCACTTCTCACGTTAGGCCATGGTCCATTCTGTCAATTTATGTTATTATGACCGGCCAATCGATCATCCACAGCCGGGGAAAACTCGGCTAATTAATCGGTATCCATCTCACCGATGACATATCTCACAAACCTACTTGGTATAGTGAATAATCACCATATTCTTAAAAAAACTCATGAAGTTATTTTAATTAGACTTGGTTTGGTACACGATTCTAGAGGGGTCTTGGTCACCATGTGCTTGATCTAGACAAAGGCAAAGTTTTCATCCATTTTGAACTTATTCGAGAGGCCTACTTTGGTACCCAATTCTTGGAGGACCTCGAATTGCTTGTTGACGTAGCGCCAGGAATTTGTGATGGAACGCTAAATGTTATGAGTCACCGAAAAGCTCCTTGGCCTAGCGTGCATCCTAGGCTAAATGTATATCCATCAGCTGGAATGCTACCATTCTTGCGAACTCGGGACCACGTAACCAAGCTATTGACATCATACGAGGTGACATGTCGCAAAAAAAAAAAAAAAAAAATTCGTCTAAAACCAAGAATCGAATGCCACGTACAACATGAATGTGGTTCTGGCACCATTTTTTGGCTCTATCGATCCTTTTTTAAAGGTAAATATCGTCTATATCAATGTGATGACTCATTCCTTTTTTTATTCTTTGATGGAAACAGCTTGGAGAATTGGTACTACAGAATATTAGTTCTTCTGACTGGAAATTTAAAGAACGCCGAGATAGCGGTGGATGCGCTCTCCATTTGGTAAGAAGCCACATCCTCGATTCAATCTATTTCTTTCGTTTCTGGCTTTTGTAGCTTCTGGAGCCAAGTGGATTATTGGAGACACATTTATCTTGGCCGCTCTTGAATCACCTTTTCCTTCGTGGCTCGAGATTTTGGACACAAACATACCTTGTGGGTCCCCATTTCTTTATCAGATGCAAAAATTCAGAAGTTGGTGACTTCATTTCTGCAAGAAATTTAAGGACAAAAAGTTGAAGCATGAGAAGACATGCATTATTTTGCGATGGAGTGTGATAATCCTCCTCTCTATGGATTAATCAGCATTATTTATGTCCAATAATAAAAGAAGGGGATATATAATGCACATAGGAGCACATACACAAACATGACAATTATTTGAAAAAAACCTCGTCGTCTATTGTTTTGTACGTCATACAAGAATTTGTACGACATACATAGTGGCATTTATTTGATAATTTTTGCTAGTTGTCCAATTAAAACACCTTTTACAAAAAAAAAAAAAAAAAAAAAAACTTGAACTTATACATCAGTTGAGAAAGGGCAGTTTTAGCAAACTAAATATTAACATTTCCTAATAATTTTCAGGACTATAGAAAGCTTTAGCCATACAAGATCTTGTTTCATATGGTACACCTCGCAACAACCTGATGCCAATCAACATATTTGACAGGAATAGATCAAATGGGTTCAGTACAATATATTGGTGCTCTAATGAAATAGGATGCGGTTGATATTGCTTTGTCCTTAACCACGTAGCTGGTCTTCTTTAATTTTCTTTGTGTATTAACGTAGGGATATATATATATATATATATATATATATATATATATATATATATATATATATGCTACCCGGTGCGAGAGGTTGACAAATGCTTTATTAGATTTTGATTGCTATTGTTTTCTCTGAACAGCATGACCATAAATGGATGGGAGTTGATGATTCCTTTGGGTTTCTTTGCTGGTACCGGGTATGTAAAAAAAACCTTGCTCTCTCTCAATTTCTTCTTTTATGTTTATCTATGGATTGCAATTTCAATTTCATATATCTTGTGTTTTAGGAGTCCCTAAAATAAGTTTTTTTGACATATTAATATTTTTAATATTCTTATATATTTTCATTAAAAATTAATCTTTATTTTATTTATTCGATTTTACCATGCAGCGGCTTGAACTTAACTATTTACACAAATGAACTTGATAAGATCAATGCTGACCATGCATATGCCTAGAAAATTCCTATCTTCGCATCCGAAAGGGAACCTTATCCATGCGACCAAACTCCCAAATTTATCAATCTATTAAAAAAAAAAAATTTATCAACCTTGTTTTAGAAAAAAAATGAATAATCATGCCATTTTTAAAATTCCTATTTTTTAAAGGAAAATCTTAACTCCATGGAAGTGGCTACAGGGTATTTGTTTGTCTTGTGAAATAGTGTGGACAGATTATAATTCTAATTACAGTGCAGGAAAAGCATGGATATGTAGTTGTCGGTTCATATAAGCCTTTTTTTTTTTTTTTTTGGGGGGGGGGGGCTTGGTGTATGTCTTTTGCTGGCCCGTGCCTTGGACTCTGCTATTTATAAAAGTAAAATATAACTTCCTACCTGGAAGACAAGAAAAGGGAAGCAAGGAATAGGAACCAAGGGTTCCTCTTTCAACGGCGTTAAATCCATGGTAATGGTCTGGTAGGCTGCAAAAGATTCAATAATTAGGACAAGCCATAAGAATTTTTTTTTTAAATAATATTTTTTAAATAAAAAAATATCAAAAAATTATTTAAAAAAAAAAAATCCGTTAAATCCATGGTAATGGTCTGGTAGGCTGCAAAAGATTCAATAATTAGGACAAGCCATAAATGCACCAAGCGGACAACGCTCCCGTAGATTTGTGGTACTGGAAAGAGCCAGTTTTCCCTGCTGCTGGCCGGGGTACGTACTGAAAGCATTCATGGACACGGGACCCACAGGGTACAGGCAAGTAATGACATGGGTAGGTCCTCTGCTATCGGTATCAGGCTCGCTAGTTGTGGGGGCCATCCTATACCTAACCATGGGCCGGACAATCTGTCTGACCCGACAATTTCAATCCACGACCCAGAGGAACTTGGACACGAAGATTTCACCTATCATGATCCGATCCATTTATTTTTCTGAACGGGCCTAGGATACGAGAATAATTAATTCAATCCGATCCGGCCCGACCCGATAAATAATTATCTTGATCCGGTCTGATTCGATAAATAAATAAAAATTTAAATGATTAAGATCACGCACGGATATCAAAAATAAGCTCGATAATCGGGCCTGAGTTAAAAAATTATTATTAATATCTTGGTAAGGCCCGGTCCTTGTCCGTCTCCGGGCCATCCTCTGGCATTTTATTTTACGTCTCTCCTTTCCTGTTTCTTTCCGAAAGTTTTCAGGGAAAAAAAAGTTTGGACTATAGCAGAATTTACCCGACCTTCGTTTATGTTTGCCGCATGGTTTGGTGCATGATTCCTCGTATGTTATCCTTCCCACTGAGATTAAGTACGATTTTTTTTTTTTTTTTGGTACACAAACAGGTTAAGTAATAGCTGGCTGCCAACTAATGATCGGACATTTGCTATCCATTAGAGACATCAAGTTGTTGTTTAAGAATTTCGGTAATACATGGTTGCTCTTGACTTGCTTCATTTGTAGTTGTAGCATGGAAGGGATTCCTATGAGAAAATGGTTTTTGTTACTGCAACTTTTTCCGGACCGGGTCCGGTTGGCTTCGCTGGAGCGCTCATCTCCCGATCGACCTGCAACAAAGTCTCCAAGACACCGGTGATGTTCCGGCGGGGGACACTTCGATGTCTAAGTCAGCAGAAGCTTGAAGGCAACAGAATGGATGAGTTAAAGATGCAGCAGCGTATGAAGAGGGAAGAGAGAATTTAGCTTAAAACGGGATCCCCGGGTACCTTATATAGGCGCGGAATAGTCCAAAAGTTATTACGGGATAGACCGAAGATGACCGATTTGTCCCTACGAGTATCTGGAGAGTGGCCACGTGGCACCTGAGAAAGGCGGCGTCGTGGGAGTAGTGGAGTAGTGCTGTTGATGTGCAGGATTATGTTGTAACAGAAAGGGTTTTTGTAATTCTCTGGGCCCTGAAGTAATTCGATCGGACGCTGACCGAAGGGAGGGCATCTGAGGGACAATGGGTCGGACTCCATCGGGAGCGGGCCGTCGGACCTTGGCTCCCGTGGATCGGACCTCAACAGGTGATCGATGGGTTGGACCTCAACGGGAGCAGACCGTCGGATCCGTCCATGGGGCAGCGGGTCGGACCTTGGCTCCAGTGGATCGGACCTCGGCAGGAGAAGCCGGTCCGGTTTAGAGATGAGCCGGATGGGCGTAACCGTCTTAATTTGTTCGATGGATCTTTTAGCAAGATGTTTTTTTTTCTTCCTTATTATTTTGTTATATGATTGTCTTAGTCGGTATGCCCTCCCTGGCAAACTAATTCATCCATTAACTTCTAATATTGCAACATATTATAAGCTACCGAACTACCTCTTGAATGTAACAAACTGGCACATCTACCTTGGATTTAGGCTCGTCCTTCATTTAACATCTTCTAAGTTTTAGTAGTTTATTTCATGTTTTAGACATGTTTCGGCTTTTGAATTCTAGAATGGAAAATTGGTACCTATCAAATCCAAGGAGCTATGCCTTTGTCTTTGACCATTCAGTCCATGCGGCTCTTAATCTCCAGAATGATATTCTTTTCATATTATGGAGAAAACAAATAAAGACTTCATTTTGAAGAAATGATTCGACAATAATTCTGAAATAATCGGGTCATCATCGATTTCACTCACTGTTCAATTATTGATATATGTTGCATATCATTCATGAATCATCGATAAGTTTGAATCAATTATTATAATAATAATAAGGGCTTTTTGCTTATATACCCATGCAAGTTGGATGATTTGAGGTATATATATATATACAATAATAATGATAAGAAAGTTTTTCATGCATTATCGAGTTATCCTTGTTTGCTTGCGGTCCTGTTAATAAATATATGAATAATTCAGGCATGCATAAATAGTGTGCCTGTAATTTGATTAACTGCTAGATTAATCGATTATATCTGTCCGAAATAAAGGTTTATGGTAGCCATGTCAACATGCAGAAGGTTGTGCATGCATGTTATCTTAATTTAATTTACACTTAATTACTCCTATAGAATTAATATAGCACAAGACTTTTTCATATATAATGATTATGTAACTTGGGTCATGAAGATTGCAGCTGGTGCAATTTCATAATTAATCTGAAAAGCATGTGTACGTAGGTTGGTTCTTATCTTATCTTGCAAGAGCCATGTCCTAAATATCCAATTAAATCACATAAATTAAGTTTGATTATATATATATATATATATATATATCTTAGTGCTATTTTCTTTTTTCACAATCTCCATGCTAATTTCATGCTTGTTCTAATGAAATAATTAAGTGTGCGGGTTGCAAATGAGCTCGGAGCAGGCAATGGGAAGGGTGCTAGGTTTGCGACCATCGTATCGGTGTTGACCTCCTTGGTGATAGGCTTTTTCTTCTGCATTTTGATCATGGCCCTCCATGACAAATTCGCTTTCATCTTCACCACGAGCACCGTGGTTCTTGAAGCCGTAGACAATCTCTCCATTCTGCTGGCATTTACCGTTCTCCTTAATAGTGTTCAACCTGTTCTTTCTGGTAATTATCAAGCTCCTCTCTTCTGAATTATTAGCTTGGTAATCTTTAGTGTAGTACGTGTAACTTCATTTATTTTTCATAGTTTTCGAACTACTGAAGGAAACCTACAAAGCTTGATGAAATTAAAGGGCCAAGATCGAGTCTCCTTGCAAACTCATAAAAGTCATCCTCTAGTAGTACTGGCAGCACCTTGTTTAATTTCTAACCATGTTGCATGTCATGTAGGTGTGGCTGTTGGATCGGGTTGGCAAGCAATGGTGGCATTTGTTAACATTGGATGCTACTACCTGATAGGTATTCCTGTTGGGGTTCTCATGGGATGGCTCTTCAACTTTGGGGTTCTGGTATGCTTCTCCTGCCTCATATGTATAGCATATATATATATATATATATATATATATTTTTTTTTTTTTTTTTTGTGCAATAAGAATTAGAGTAATTAATTTTAAAAAAAGGGAAAATTGTACGTTTCATGATGGAAACTTACAATGTCGATAATATTTTCTCGATCATTTATTATTAATTTCGAGTTTATCCGAGGTCAGTATACTTGCCATTGCTCAATTCCCGTACGATCGCGTCTAATAATAATGCATGCAACGATTAATACACGTACGTCAAATTGGATGGTACGTATTTAAGTATATTATTTGTTTTAAGAAAGCTGACCTGATTCTAGACCTTTTAATTTACTAGGTATATATATCATTATTGTTTATCATGATTTTTATCCAAATGCTTATTAACCGAAAACCAAAATGCAGGGTATCTGGGGTGGAATGATCGGTGGAACCGCTGTCCAGACATTGATATTGGCCTTGCTGACCATCAGATGCGATTGGGATAAGGAGGTGAGACCTTGCACGTAGTCTATAGTCGATACATTTCTAGCTCGGACTTGTTATTTTAATTCTTTTTAAATTAATTCCAAATGCATCTCATCGTGACTCCTTTTGCGTTCGTCTCCAGGCGATGAAAGCTATCAGTCGTGTTGATGATTGGGATGCTCCCGCATGATCATGGAGAATTAATGGTTATTCGGAAGAAGAAATGATCAGAAAAGAAAACCTCAACCATCCCGTGGATGATCATCGTTTACGAAAAGAATTAGACGACGCATAAATACCAGCAGTTCTCATAACATTGCTTTTTTGGAGGTTTTTTTTTTTTTGGTTGGGTGGGGGATTGGGGTGGGTTGGTTATATTACAGTATTTGATCGAGGAGAGGGCGAGTTGGTGGCTCGGATCGATTATTGCAGTACATGTTGCTTCCAGGAAGCTAAATGGCCAGCTCGCAAAAGGGCAAACTGGTTAATGCTTGATGAATCGGACTGATATATTGTGCGTTATATTGCTACCTCCCGATTCAATTATCTGAGAAAAAAGAAGATGGATCTGTTATATCGATCGTTCCTTCATTAAAAAATCCGATCGATCCATCAAGATTGGGATCCAATCTATATACCTGGATTCTAAAATCTAAATCCATGCTCCTCGGTCTCTTCCTCGTTTGCTTTGTCCTTATTTTCATGAACACGGTCCATTTGATCGATTTCAGACTCTTTTCGTTCCGATCAACAAGTGATAAGCAAAAGCTTGATATAATTGTCTTCTAGCTGTTTCGCATTGCAAGGTAGTAGTAGCCTATGTCACTAAATGAACATTTATGTTGGAGCCAGAACAGAGCTATTCTCACTAATTATCTTCTGCGGTATGACTCTGGCGAATTGCGGTACAACCTAGAGAACTCGGAGAGCCATCGAAGCAAAAGCCCTCCCTAAGAAGATAACCTAGATTTCATGTGCCCCTAAAATGGTCTTTTTTTTCCAGTACGTAGGTATATTCGAGTATAGGTAAAGGTTGACTTTAGCTTTCAATCGCAAGGTTGAATTCGGGCATCGATCCCGTCAACCAAAGTCGGCCCAGGTTACGCAGCATACCAAGTAGATTTCTTTCAAGTTATCTAATACTGGATCTCTGCAGGTGCATATACTAGTTATGGCATAATTAATCTCCTATAATTATCCTGATCCAGAATTTTGGTTAATTATGTCCCCAAGCCTCAAATCTAGGATCTTTAGTTGCTGAGCAGAGTGGTGTTGCCATTGGATATGACCCTAGATCGCATGATGATAAAAGAAGTATATTTTTTATAATAAAAAAGTAAGATTAAAAAAAAAAAGAGATAAAAAAAATATATTTTTTATAATAAAAAAAGTTGGACAGATTTGACTTAGCCTAGAATATTTGGCTTGGTTCAACCAAGTCAGAATATTTTTTTCTGAAAAAAATAAAGAAATAAAAAGTGGCAACCAATTTCTTAACTTGCTAAAAAAAAATTATACTAATTATCCTTATTAATGGATGGTCAGGATTTTTTTTTAATTTTTTATAAAAAAATTAAAGAATATCATAGCACATTCCATAAAAAGAAATTTATTAAGTTATTTTGAAATTAATATCCACATTCGGATGTGCTCGTCCAAATAAGATTTTAGAGATGTATAAGTATATTACTTAGCCAAAAAATGAATTAATATGTGGAAAGTCCTTCACCTCGATGAGCACCGCTGCACCATAGTTATAAGTAACGATGAATCTAGTCCGAAACTGACTTTGACCAAGTTGTTTGAAAAAATTATTCTTAATTCATTTTGATAGTGAAGCGAGTGAAGTTAGCTTGCTCCTTTTTCTTTTCTTTTCTTTTTTGGAAAAAGAAGCTTAGAATTTCGATTGAAAAGATTGATTATAAAGTGAGAAAAATTGATTTAAGAATTTTTCTAAAAGAAACTCGGAAGATTTGATGATGCTAAACAAATATTGCATTTTTTGGTCCATGCAACTTTGATGAGTTAAGACAGGTCGAAGGCAAATGCCAGTCCAACCTCACCTCTATATCTCTCAACCATAATCCAACCCGGTGCAATTTTATGTTGGGATTTCTCTGACCGGATTCAAGCCTGCACTATTATGAGCTAAATTTGGATCGAACTAGGTCAGCTTAGATTGGCCACGTTAAGTTGGGTTGCATCATATTAATCAAGTTAAATAGAATTAGAAGTAAAGAAAAGATTTGGAACAATTATGAATAAATAAATACTTGTTAAATCAACTTCTTAATCATTTATAAATTTTATTATACTCTTATACATAATTTAATCAAATTAAGTGTGATTATGCCCATATATAATTAATTATATGAAATATAAACTTGATTTATTTAATTATTTATATATTAGGTCAGGTCAGATTCAATTGGTTTTGTTTGGGTTGGACTAGAGTTTGATTTAGGTTGTTTGAAGGTCAACCCTAATCCAATCCTATTTACGATTAGATTTGGATGCTTGAGAGTTGTGTCTAAGCCCAACGATGTTTCTAAAACCTGAACCCAACTCGGATTTGTTCCTATCCAAGAAGGTCCACCTCGAGCTAGGACTAGGAGGAATATTTACTTTTTCTTTTGGTCGTTGGCAGATATATTAAACGTGGGAGATGTTGGTTTCTCGCACGGTTAGCTTCTATATTCCCTGTTCATTGCTCCCGTACATTAATTATCACGTCCCGAATACAGTATCGAAATCGGCTATACGATCGATCGCACAAACCCTAGGTCTTATCCTAGAGATCATGCAAGACCTAGGTATACAAGAGTCACTGACCTCAAAAAATATCTCATTCTTCACTAAGCCCGAATATCTGCAAAACTCCGTGAAAGAAGAAAGTAGGGTTGTGAGCTCTACAGTCCAGTAAGGTTTTTATATAAACACGACAGTAATAATATAATTCTAAAAATAGCAAAACACACTAAAATATCATATCATGCAGTCAAACAGCCCAAATATAATGTACGGCAATACCATGAAAAACCATATTTTTCTTTGCCAATTTTCATTAATCAATCTTTACTTTAGGATTATCGACTAACCACGATCACACTCCAGCCTGTGACTGTCACACTATTGTCATACTCCCGCCTGTGACTGGCGATCTCATAATCGACCATATACAATCTGCTCATGGCCAGGCTCATGTACTAAGCCCGCTCTGGCTATATAATTGACCATGTACAACCTGTCCATGGCCAAGCTCACGTACTAACCCGCTCTGGCTATATAATTGACCATGTACAACCAATCCATGGCTAGGCTCATGTACTAAGCTCGCTCTGGCTATATAATCGACCATGTACAACCTGCCCATGGCCAGGCTCACGTACTAAGCCCGCTCTGGCTATATAACCACGATCCCATGGCACGGCTAGTCCAAACACTGTTAATACTTATATTTTCACATCATCTTGTCAAAACATGTCATTTTCCAACAACCAATATCACGATCCAACCCATTTCAAAGACACTTGATAACCATGGTATATTAAAATAAAACACAAATAACAATAATAACAAATCCATTTATATTTTGGAAAATCAATCATGCTATTCGAAAGCACCCATGCATGTAAACATATATATATATATATTCGAATCAAATCAGGTAAACTAAAATAATAAACGCACACGCACATATATATATATATATACTGGTGATCAGGTCCAGAATCCTTACTTTCAATTGCTAATCCCAGATATCCGGTATCAATCTATACCCGAAAATCATCCAAATCCTTCATGCTCAAAAGATTGATCTCCTCAATAATAAATAAATTCATTCAATCCAACTCCTAGTTTCACAAATTTTGAAAAAGAAAGTTCCCCCCTGATTTTCTCTTTTCTCATCTTTTCTCTCATCTTTATCTCTCCTCTTTCTCTCTCTATCACAAATCCCTACATATCTCTAAAACTGGTCACTATCCCATGCCATCAAAGCATGACAATCTCCCCCTTCTTCAAGATCCATTTCCTCTCCCCATTCTCTCTCTTCTCCTCTTTCTCTTTCTTTCTTCTCCCCTCTTTTCCCTTCTCTTTCTTTCTATTCTAGCTCTCTGCAGACTCTTCCCTGTTTCCTGTCGATGTCCTGGTTAAAAAAAGGAGAAAAACTAATCCAAAATCACCTCAAACGTAACCTGAGAAGTCCAAAACCATCAAAATATCTTTCCAGCCGTCAGATCTGAGATCGATGCCTCAAACCACGTCCAAATCTGAATCCAAAAGCATCTAATCAAGCGTAAACTCCTTCGGATTAATCTCAGCCATTCGATCAGGCGATCGGATGGTCCAGATCGCTTAGAAATCCTATGGACCGTCGTGAGCCTCGTGAAACGACCTGGGAAATGCTTGGAAATGCGTGGGAAACGTTCATGCGACGGCCGGCTCCAGCTGGGCCGAGCCCAGCGCTCATGCGCGCCGCGCGCGTGGGCCTGGGCCGTGCAACGCGCGCCCGTGCGTTGCTCGCCCGCATGTCGCTCGCTCGCGTGTCGTTGCTCGCATGGCCGTGCACCGCGCGCTCGCTCGCCCACCCGTCCTCGCCCTCTCTCACCCGCCATGCGTCGCTCGCGCGCACCACGTGCTCCTGGGCCGCGCAAAGGTCAGGGCCGGTCCATTCTGGTGGGCCGGCAGGCCTTCAAATCCCTTTCCTTTTTTTTATGCGTCATTACATTCTCCCCCCGTTAAAATAATTTCGTCCTCGAAATTAACTTGACTAAAATCTGAATCAGTGCTTGCATCAAAACACTCCTAAATCAATACGATTCCACTGCGCACTCTGATATAATTTACTAAACCTTCTAGGTTCACTAGTAAATCCTTCCAAAAATTTATGTCATGTCTTACTAATCATCATGTTAATTTCTTAATATCTTATATCACAATTTCAAACAATCATGACCTGAATTCAATACCACTCATATCTATTATAATCACTATGCTACAGTCCCAAATCATCGTAACTAAGCTCTGACACAATTCTTATCATATCCTAATAACCATCATGTCATTATTATTATTATCCACTTGTATCACCTTCCCAAGTGATCATAACCTAAGCTCTGATACCACTCTGTCATGCCCCGAATCCAGCACCGAAATCGGCTATGCGGCCGACCGCACAAACCCTAGGTTTTACCCTAGGGATCATGCAAGGCCTAGGTATACAAGAGTTACTTACCTCAAAAAATATCTCATTCTTTTCTAAGCCCGAACATCTGCACAACTCTGTGAAAGAAGAAAGTAGGGTTGTGAGCTCTACAGCCCAGTAAGGTTTCTATATGAACACACCAGTAATAATATAATTTTGAAAATAGCAAAACACACTAGAATATCATATCATGCTGTCAAACAGCCCAAATATCATGTACGGCAATACCATGAAAAACCATATTTTTCTTTGCCAATTTTCATTAAACAATCTTTATCTTTAGGGTTATGGACTAGCCACGGTCACACTCCAGCCTGTGACTGGCACACTACTGTCACACTCCCGCCTGTGACTGGCAATCTCATAATCGACAATGTAATATCTGCCCATGGCCAGGCTCATGTACTAAGCCTGCTCTGGTTATATAATTGACCATGTACAACCTGCCCATGGTCAGGCTCACGTACTAAGCCCGTTCTGGCTATATAATTGATCATGTACAACCTGTCCATGGCCAGGCTCACGTACTAAGCCCGCTTTGGCTATATATTTGATCATGTACAACCTGTCCATGGCCAGGCTCATGTACTAAGCTCGCTCTGGCTATATAACCACGATCCCGTAGCATGGCTAGTCCAAACACTGTTAACACTTATCTTTTCACATTATCTTGTCAAAACATGTTATTTTCCAACAACCGATATCACGGTCCAACCCATTTCAAAGATCACTTAATAACCATGGTATATTAAAATAAAACACAAATAACAATAATAACAAATCCATTTATATTTTGGAAAATTAATCATGCTATCCGAAAGCACCCATGCATGTAAACATATATATATTCGGATCAAATTAGGCAAACTAAAATAATAAACACACACATATATATATACTGGTGATCAGGTCCAGAATCTTTACCTTCAATCGCTAATCCCAGATATCCGGTATCAATCTATACCCGAAAATTGTCCAAATCCTTCCTGCTCAAAAGATTGATCTTCTACAATAATAAATAAATTCATTCAACCCAAATCCTAGTTTCACAAATTTTGAGAAAGAAGGTTCTCCCCTAATTTTCTCTTCCTCATCTTTTCTCTCATCTTTATCTCTCCTCTTTCTCTCTCTATCCCAAATCCCAACATATCTCCAAAACTGGTCACTATCCCATGCCATCAAAGCATGACAATCTCCCCCTTCTTCAAGATCTCTTTCCTTTCCCCATTCTTTCTATTCTCCTCTTTCTCTTTCTTTCTTCTTCTCTCCCCTTTCCCATCTCTTTCTCTCTCTTCTGGGTCTCTGCAGACTCTTCCATGTTTCCTGTCGACGTCCTGGTTAAAAAAAGGAGAAAAACTAATCCAAAATCATCTCAAACGTAACCTGAGAAGTTCAAAACCATCAAAATATCTTCCCGGCCGTCAGATCTGAGATCGACTCCTCAAACCGTGTCCAAATCCAAATTCAAAAGCATCTAATCAAGCCTAAACTCCTTCGGATTAATCTCAGCCATTCGATTAGTCGATCAGACAGTCCAGATCGCTCAGAAATCTCATGGACCGCCGTGAGCTGCCCGAAATAACTTGGGAAATGCCCAAAAATGAATGGAAAACGTCCCCGTGACGGCCGGCTCCAGCTGGGCTAAGCCCAGCGCTCGCGCGCGTTGGCCTGGGCCGCGCAACACGCGCCCGCCGCGATGGGCCTGGCCGTGCACCGCCCGCTCGCGCGCCCGTGCGACACTCGCCCGCGCGTCGTCGCCCGACATGTGTTACCCGCGCGCTCGCTCGCCCGCCATGCGTCGCCTGCGTGCACAGCGCACTCCTGGGCCGTGTGCTGGGCCACGCAAAGGTCAGGGCCGGTCCATTCTGGTGGGCCGGCAGGCCTTCAAACCCCTTTCTTTTTTTTTTTATGAGTCGTTACATTCTTTCCCCGTTAAAATAATTTCGTTCTCGAAATTAACTTGTTTGAAATCTGAATCAGTGCTCGCATCAAAACACTCCTAAATCACTACGCTTCCACTGCGCACTCAGATATAATTTACTAAACCTTTTATGTTCACTAATAAATCCTTCCAAAAATTTATGTCTTGTCTTACTAATCATCATATTAATTTCTTAATCTCTTATATCACAATTTCAAACAATCATGACCTGAATTCAATACCACTCATATCTATTATAATCACTATGTTACAGTCCCAAATCATCGTAATTAAGCTCTGACACAATTCTTATCATATCCTAATAACCATCATGTCATTATTATTATCATCCACCTGTATCACCATCCAAAGTGATATAACCTAAGCTCTGATACCACTCTGTCATGCCTCGAATCCAGCACCTATGCGACCGGCTGCACAAACCCTAGGTTTTACTCTAGAGATCATGCAAGGCCTAGGTATACAAGAGTCACTTACCTCAAAAAATATCTCATTCTTCACTAAGCCTGAACATCTGCACAACTCTGTGAAAGAAGAAAGTAGGGTTATGAGCTCTATAGCCCAGTAAGGTTTCTATATGAACACACCAGTAATAATATAATTCTAAAAATAGCAAAACATACTAGAATATCATATCATGCAGTCAAACAGCCCAAATATCATGTACGACAATACCATGAAAAACCATATTTTTCTTTGCCAATTTTCATTAATCAATCTTTATCTTTAGGGTTATGGACTAGCCACAGTCACACTCTAGCCTGTGACTGGTACACTATTGTCACACTTCTGCCTGTGACTAGCAATCTCATAATCGACCATGTACAATCTGCCCATGGCCAGGCTCACGTACTAAGCCCGCTCTGGCTATATAATTGACCATGTACAACCTGCCCATGGCCAGGCTCACGTACTAAGCCCGCTCTGGCTATATAATTGACCATGTACAACTTGCTCATGGCCAGGCTCACGTACTAAGCCCGCTCTGGCTATATAACTACGATCCCGTGGCATGGCTAGTTCAAATACTGTTAACACTTATCTTTTCACTTCATCTTGTCAAAACATGTCATTTTTCAACAACTGATATCACGATCTAACCCATTTCAAAGATCACTTGATAACCATGGTATATTAAAATAAAACACAAATAACAATAATAACAAATCCATTTATATTTTGGGAAATCAATCATGCTATCCGAAAGCACCCATGCAAGTAAACATATATATATTTGGATCAAATCAGGCAAACTAAAATAATAAACACACACATATATATATATACTAGTGATCAGGTCCAGAATCCTTACCTTCAATCGCTAATCCCAGATATCCAGTATCAATCTATACCCAAAAATTGTCCAAATCCTTCCTGCAAAAAAGATTGATCTCCTACAATAATAAATAAATTCATTCAATCCAAATCCTAGTTTCATAAATTTTGAGAAAGAAAGTTCCCCCCTGATATTCTCTTTCATCATCTTTTCTCTCATCTTTATCTCTCCTCTTTCTCTCTCTATCCCAAATCCCAACATATCTCCAAAACTGGTCACTATCCCTTGCCATCAAAGCATGACAATCTCCTTCTTCTTCAAAATCCCTTTCCTTCCCCATTCTCTCTCTTCTCCTCTTTCTCTTTCTTTCTTCTTCTCTCCTCTTTTCCCTTCTCTTTCTCTCTCTTCTGGCTCTTTGCAAACTCTTTCTTGTTTCCTGTCGACGTCCTGGTTAAAAAGAGGAGAAAAACTAATCCAAAATCACCTCAAACGTAACCTGAGAAGTCCAAAACTATCAAAATATCTTCCCGACCGTCAGATCTGAGATCGACGCCTCAAACCACGTCCAAATCCGAATCCAAAAGCATCTAATCAAGCCTAAACTCCTTCGGATTAATTTCAGCCATTCGATCAGGCGATCGGACGGTCAAGATCGCTCAGAAATCTCATGAACCGCCGTGAGCCACGTGAAACACCTTGGAAAATTTCCGGAAATGCATGGGAAACGTCCCCGCGATGGCTGGCTCCGGCTGGGCTGAGCCCAGTGCTCACGCGCGCCGTGCGCGTGGCCTGGGCCGTGCAACACGCGCCCACCGCGATAGGCCAGGCCGCGCATCGCGCGCCCGTGAGTCGCTCGCCCGCCACGTGTCGCCCGTGCACCGCACGCTTGCTTACCCGCCCATCCTCGCCCTCGCTCACCTGCCACGCGTCGCCCGCGCGCTCGCGTACACCGCATGCTCCTGGGCTACGTGCTGGGCCGCACAAAGGTCAGCGCCCATCCATTCTGGTGGGCCGGCAGGACTTCAAACTCCTTTTTATTTATTTATTTATTTATTTATTTTATGGGTCGTTATATTAATTGTGCAGATAGCGAAGCACATTGCAGCATCCATGGACACCTTCGAGTTGACGGCGAATACCGCGCGGCTATTACTGTTGCTGGCGTATTTTGATTCAAAATAGAAGCTCGCCTGGACCGGCGGAAGTCGTCGTTCAAGTGATTTATAAATTAAAATCTATAAACGAAGTTGGTTTTGATAAGAATCTTTGGGTATTTAAACCTGATATTTGAAATAGATAAAAAATAATCAACATACAAAAGAATTATTAATTAAAACTTTTTTAAATTTTGATTATTTATTAAAGATCATTAATGAACCATTGCTATCGAGAATATTTTGACTATTTATGGCATCGTTATAGGTGTAGAATCTTTGCTTTCATTCATTTCTGCATAGAAAAAGAATTGGTACCATTTATTTTATACTTATAGATAACCGTTTTTGTATATTAGATAACTGGTTGTTTGAAATCCTGGAAATTGATCACACGATAAGATCCATGTTAAAGAACCGTAGCTAATAATAACCAAGTAAAAAATATTTCAATATCGCTGATAGATCAATAATGGATCGATAGATAAAATCGTAGTAACTGATTACTGTTAATTGTGAAAATGCTTCTATGATAAATTCTGATTGATAGATAAGTTAATTACTGGATTGACAAATCAGGTATCTAACAACTACTGTTATACTTCAATGAGTATTTGAGTTGACCTGCTTCTGGTTAAACCGGAAAGGCTTTTTATCAAAAAAAAAAAAAAAAAAAGGGCTTGAGGAGAGATACCAGCAATAACTTCATTGGTTTTCTCCGGACCCATGTGTTTGGAGACATACAGACTTCTTTTGAAGTTGTGAAATTTTTTTAGCTTGTAATATAGCATGTGATTATAGAGAAATCTTGATTGAGGGTACATATATTTAATTTATTTTGATTATGAGATATCTCTTTTAATTATGTACATGACTGAGATCTAGTGTCGAGTTTCAGATTTATTGTGCTGTCAATGACATGATGGCTTGTTGTTTGATGCCATCACGATTTCTCTTGCTTATTTTGTTTCTAAGCATGTTGACGAGAAATTTGAGGACTGACAATGAAAAATAGCATGTTTTATTTAATCACCTTGATGCTATTTTCTTGCTACACTACCACACCAAGATTCATGTCGGTGGTGTTTATGATGCTTGAAACCATGGATAAGTCTTGTATCAGTTAAGTAGTATAACAGCTCCATGATTCGGCATCATGGATACTATTGGACCGAGTCGTTTGTAGGTGCTGTCTATGGATCATATGGTGGCCACATTTTGTTTTCAACCAGAGAGCTGTTTTTAAAATAAAATGTTTTTAAAATTATAATTAATGTAGTCCAAGTGGGAGAATGTAAGAATTTTCTTAATTTGGGCTAATATTAATTGGAATTTTGTTTTATTAAAACCGGGTTGATTTTGTGGTCAATATTGATAGATATAGGTTGAGCCCATTATTATTGTTACAACCGTGACAGTGACGTGGCCAGGCTCAGGTACCGCCGAATGCGATCGAGCCACGTGGGAGTTTTCCCGGCCGAGTCAGCGCCACGTCTTCAAGGCCAGGATCGGCAAGACTACACCGCCCGACGACTGTCTAAGGCAAACTGCCCTCGCCGAGGTCGAGCTCGGCTCGGAATTCCTCTACCACCCCATTGGCGCCCGGACCCGGAGGGGTCCGCCTAAGCCGAGGTCGGCCGGTCCTTCGCCCTTCGCCAGGTGGCCACCCGGAGACGGGTCCACCTCGGCCGAAGCCAGGCGACCTCCTGCCACCTCGCCAGGTGTCCACCCAGGAGGGGTCCACCAAAGCTGAGGTCGGCCAATCCTTCGCCCTTCTCCAGGTGGCCACCCGGAGACGGGCCCACCTCGGCCGAAGACGGGCGACCTCCTGCCACCTCGCCAGGTGTCCACCCAGGAGGGGTCCACCTAAGTCGAGGTCGGCCAGTCCTTCGCCCTTCGCCAGGTGGCAACCCGGAGACGGGCCCACCTCGGCCGAAGCCAGGCGACCTCCTGCCACCTCGCCAGGTGTCCACCCGGGAGGGGTCCACCTAGGCCGAGGTCGGCTGGTCCTTCTCTCCTCACCAGTTGGCCCCCGGAGACGGGTCCAACTCAGCCGAGGTCAGACCGCTCGTACGGAGAGGGTCCTAGGGAGAGAAACGAGCCCCGAGGCCATCCCTCAGACCGTACGAACCCCAGACGGTGCTCCGTACGGAGGGCGGCGGCACGCGGAACATCACTTGCATCGGCCCGACAGGTCCCACAGCCGAGAGACGCGATCATGACGGAACAGGCCCCATAGATGGTTGGCGCCCACGCTTGGGGAAGAGAGTGCTCTCGCTGGGCCCGAGGCCTGAATGGCCGCCTTGCCAGCGCCGCCCTCCCCTTTTTCTCTTCTGTCTTTGCCTTTTCCCTGCTGGGCCCGGCGGACGAGGTCGGAAAGCCGCCTGGCCCCCTTCACCGAAAAGGGAAAAGAGAAAAGGACGGGGGAGGGAAGTCTCCAAGGAAGAAGAAACAAGCGCACGACGAAAGGAGATAAAGAGGGAGGAATCTGGGGACGACAAGGTAAGCGAACAAGCCTGGGGAAGAAGAAGAAGCACCGGCACAAGGCCTTGCTCCGAGGGTAAAAACCCAAAAATCCCGAGAGGGGAACACTGGGTGTGAGCTCGGCTAGGAGGCTCAGCCGAGATTCTGGTCCCCAGAGCGTCTCTCTCACTAGCAAACTCTCTAAGTCTGGAACCCCTTCGGGGGTCCGTCTGGAGAGCTGTTCCTTCTCGTCGTCTAATAACTTGACCGTCGGAGCTCTCTCGCCGGAATCCCCGGCCAGGGTCTTCTAATCCCTTTTTTGCAGGTTCGCCGCGGGAAGGGAGGCTCCCTCGCCAGGCGGTCAGGAGGGATCGACGGATCCGTGGCACGGGCGCGGCGACGAGAGCGGCAACAGATTGGCGCGCTAGGTAGGGGGGCAGGACACTGAACCCCAGCGGGAGCCAGCTTTCTGCAGGTATCGCGCTCTCCGACAATGGTGGTCACTCGTGGACGCGAGGCGTCCACCAGCCGTGTGGGGGAAGTCCACTCCCCTTCGGGGGGCCACAGCCCCGAAAGGGAGCTTCCGGCTCCTCCTCCTCTTCCACAGCAGCCTACCCCGGTGGACGGATCCCTTGCGGCCATCGTCCAGCAGCTGCAGACCTTGACCTCAGCGGTCCGGCAGCTTCAGCATCAGCAACGGTCCCTGGCCACCCAGCCGCAGCCAGGGACCCTCGCGGCCCGAGCCGCGGGGCAGCGTGGGTGCCTGCGCTCAATTCAGGGCAGGCCATCCCATCTGAGGGCCGTCTCCAACCCCCGGGGGAGCCACCGAGCTCCCGCAAAGAGAAACTACTCCGGTTCGGAGGATCACGAGAGCCGATCCCCAGCCGACGGGGCCGAAACGGCGCATCGCAGCAAGCGACGCCGAGGCCAGACCTCGCGCCGAGACCGATCGGTGCCCCCTTCACCCGCAGTCTCGGTGGAAGACTCCACCGATGAAGCCATTAGGCGCCAGGCTGAGAGGCGCCTGGAGGAGCATGAGCGCAAGCTGGCGGAGTTCGCCCGCCGATTCGCCGACCTGCAGAACTCATCGGCAGACCCGGCGGGCTACGACTCCCGCCCCCCTTTCTCTGAAGAAATCCAGGCGGAACCGATCCCGAAACGATTCCGCATGCCGCAGGTGGATCCCTACGACGGGACCACCGACCCCCTGGACCATTTGGAGAGCTATAAAGCTCTCATGAGGGTCCAGGGGGCCACCGACGCTCTTCTGTGCATCGCCTTCCCGGCAACCCTCCGAAAGGCTGCTCGAGTCTGGTTCACCCGCCTCGAGCCTGGATCCATTTGCTCCTTCCATCAGCTGGAAGGAAGGTTCGTGACACACTTCGACGCTTGTCGAAAGGTGCTGAGAGAGGTGGACAGCCTCTTCTCCATCTGCCAGCAAGACCAGGAGCTGCTCCGGGACTACATCACCCGGTTCAAGACCGCGGCCCTGGAGATCTACAGCTTGGACGAGCCCGTCGCCATGCTGGCTTTGAAGCGCGGGCTCAAGACGTCCCGCCTGACCTATTCCCTGGACAAGAAGCCGCCCAAGACGTACTCCGAGCTCCTCCTCCGCACCCACAAGTACATCCGAGCAGAGGAGGCTGACCGCACCCGTCGAGAGTTGGACGGGAAGACTCCGAAGAAGCCGCTCCCGAGGGACGCCCCGGGAGCTCGGAGGCCTGGGCCGTCTGCCGACCCTCGCCCGAATCCAAGGCCAAGGGGCGAAGCCACTCCCGAGCGGAGGTACACCCCTCTTCTCGCACCCCGAACGAAGATCCTCATGGAAATCGAGGGCGAGCGCTACCTCCGCCGACCTCCTCCTCAGAACCCGAGGGCCGTCCGAGACAAATCGAAGTACTGCCAGTTCCACCGCGAGCACGGGCATGACACGGAGGAGTGTCGCCACCTGAAACGGGAGATCGAGGAGCTGATCAGGAGGGGTTACCTCAGGAAGTTCGTTAAGAACGAGGCCCCCTCTGAAGGGCAGCCACTCGCGGCCTTACCACCTGTCCCTGCGATCGACAACCGCCCAATGGAGAAACCCGTGGGCATGATCTCACGCGGGTCCGGTCGAGCGACGAAGAGAGCCCGGGAAGTCGGGAACCCGGAGAATGTAATCCCTCCCAAGGGGGGGAAGTTAATGATAATGTAAACAACGATGCCGTGGTGGTCGAGATGACCATCGCGAAGCATCCTGTACATCGAATCATGGTGGATAGTGGAAGCTCGGCTGACGTACTTTTTTACGACGCTTTCTCTCGGATGAACTTGTCCCCCGATCAGCTGAAACCAGTGCACACCCCCCTGGTAGGTTTTACAGGGGACTCCGTGGGGGTCGAGGGGGAGATCACTCTCCCGGTCACCACCGGATCCCCACCCCGGTAGGCGACCGTCCTAATAACATTCACCGTCGTCAGGCTCCCTTCGCCTTACAACGCCATTCTCGGGCGTCCCGGGCTCAACCAACTGGACGCCACCATCTCCACGAGAAGGCTGTTGGTACAGTTCCCCACGCCTTCCGGGCTCGGGGAGATGAAGGGGACGACCCGGCCGGTCCCGCTCTGCCTTCAGACGGTCCCAGGCACCAGGGGCGCGGAGCTCGCCCAGGATATCGACGACCTCGATCTGAGAGAGAAGGAACCCAGGGGAGGGCCCGTAGAGCGCCTGCTGACTTTTTCCCTCGGTTCGGATCCCCTGAAGACGGTGCAAGTCAGGGCCCAGCTCCATGAGGAAGAACGAACCCGCCTGCTGGAGTTCCTCCGTGCCAACGCTGACGTGTTCGCCTGGTCAGCAGCCGACATGCCGGGCATCCCGCCCGAGGTCATCATGCACAGGCTAAACGTGGACCCAAATTGCCGCCCGGTCCGCCAGAAGAAGAGAAGCTTCGCCATGGAGAGACAGAAGGCGATCAACGAGGAAATAGAGAAGCTCCTCGCCGCCGGTTTTGTCCGAGAGGTCCAGTACCCCAGTTGGCTGGCGAACGTGGTCATGGTAAAGAAGAGTAGCGGTAAGTGGAGGATCTGTGTGGACTACACCGACCTCAACCGAGCTTGCACAAAGGACAGCTTCCCTCTTCCAAAGATCGACCAGCTGGTCGACACCACCTCGGGGCATCGCCTCCTGTCGTTCATGGACGCTTTCTCCGGATACAACCAGATCCGGATGAACCCGGAGGACGAAGAGCACACCGCCTTCATAACTGACCGCGGAACCTTTTGCTACAGGATGATGCCATTTGGCCTCAAGAACGCGGGGGCAACGTACCAGCGCCTGGTCAGTAGAATCTTCAAAGACCAGATCGGCCGCAACATGCAGGTGTACGTGGACGACATGCTGGTAATGAGCAAACCCGAGTCGGATCATGTGGCAGACTTGGCGGAGACCTTCGGCAACCTCCGACGCCATCAGATGAAGCTGAACCCGGCGAAGTGCGCCTTTGGCATCTCCGCCGGGAAATTCCTAGGATTTATGGTGACCCCAAGAGGAATCGAGGCCAACCCGGAGAAGGTCCAGGCCATCCTGGATATGGAGCAGCCAGCCTCCAAGAAGCAAGTGCAGCAACTAACCGGCCAAGTTGCGGCCCTCAGCCATTTTATCTCCAGGTCGGCGGACCGCTGCCGTCCCTTCTTCAAGGAACTGAGGAAGATGAATGACTTTGCTTGGACCGAGGAATGCCAGCAGGCCTTCGAGGAGCTGAAGAAGACCCTCGCATCGCCACCATTGCTGTCCAGGCCCGAGGAGGGAGAGGAGCTTATCCTCTATCTAGCGGTTACCCCGAAAGCCGTCAGCTCAGTCTTGGTTCGAACCGACGGCCAGGGGGCCCAGCGGCCGGTATACTATACCAGCAAACTCCTCCGTGACGCGGAGCTCAGGTATTCTCGGCCCGAGAAACTCGTTTTAGCGCTAATAGTGTCTGCCCAGCATCTCAGGCCTTATTTTCAAGCGTACCCCATCGCTGTCCTGACGGATCAACCGCTGAAAGTAGTGCTCAGCCGACCCGATACCTCGGGACGATTGGCAAAGTGGGCACTAAAGCTCAGCGAGTTCGACATTACGTACAGGCCGAGGTCGGCCATGAAGGCACAGGTGCTGGCCGACTTCTTGGTCGAATGTGCAGGCTTGGGCAAGGAGCCCGAGGAAGGCCCCTCAGGTCGGTCGATGGAGATAGGCACCGACGAGCCCGGAGAGGATGCCTGGATCCTCCATGTAGACGGAGCCTCAAACTCCGGCGGGAGCGGGGCTGGACTCATCCTTGCCAACAGCAACGGGGTCACCGCCGAATGCGCACTCCGTTTCCAATTCCCCGCGACAAATAACCAGGCGGAGTACGAGGCGCTTCTTGCCGGACTAAGAGTCTCCCGCGAGCTGGGCGTAACCAACCTCAAGGCTTTCACTGATTCCCAGCTCGTAGCGGGGCAGGTGTCCGGGGAGTACGTCGCACACGACCCCCAAATGGCGAGATACTTGGAGCTCGTTAAAGAGGGCGCGTCCAGATTCCGATGCTTCAACATCTTCCATATCCCCCGCGGGGAAAACGCCCGCGCGGATGCTCTCTCCTGACTGGCGACCCTGCCGGACACGATGCTGGGATGCGCCTATGTGGAGCGCCTTGAGGTCCCAAGCCTCGAAGCACCGGTGAAGGTCCACCAGGTCGGCCATGAATCCAGCTGGATAGACAAGTACGCCGCATACATCACCAATGGCACTCTGCCGGAGGACCGCGAGGCAGCTCGCCTCATCAGGAAGAAGGCTGTGCGGTTCGTCCTGATGGACGGGCAGTTGTATCGAAGATCCTACTCCTACCCCTTTCTCAAGTGCGTAGGGCCCACGGAAGCCAAGCTTATGCTCTAGGAGATCCACGAAGGCATCTGCGAGAACCACGTGGGGGGCAGGGCATTGGCATACAAGACCCTCCGTCAGGGCTACTTCTGGGAGACGATGAAGGAAGACGCCGCCGACTTCGTGAAGAAATGCGACCGGTGCCAGCGTCACGCCACGGTGCAGCGACAGCCCTCCAACCCAATCTCCCAGCTCTCAGCCCCCTGGCCGTTCGCCCAGTGGGGGATGGACCTCCTGGGCCCATTCCCGCCGGCGTCTGGCCAGCGGAAGTTCTTGATAGTGGCCATCGACTACTTCACGAAGTGGGTCGAGGCCGAACCCTTGGCGAGGATCACCGAAGCGAACGTCGCCAAGTTCTTTTGGAAGTCCATCGTCTGTCGCTTCGGCCTCCCCCACACCGTGGTCACCGACAACGGGCGCCAGTTCGACTGCCTGGAGTTCGAAGAATTCTGCAGCGACCTCGGCATCAAGCATCGCTTCACCTCGGTGGCGCATCCTCAGACCAATGGGGAGGCCGAAGTCACGAACAGGACCATTCTTCAGGGCCTCCGCACGCGGCTGGACCAGGCCATGGGCAGGTGGGCCGACGAGCTTCCCAGCATCCTTTGGGCATACCACACCACCCCGAGGACGGCTACCGACGAAACCCCGTTCAATCTCGTCTTCGGAGCCGAGGCAGTAATCCCGATCGAGCTCAGCCTACCTACACTGCGTGTGGAGCAATACGACGAGACAGAAAACCCAGCCAGGATGATGCTCAACCTTGACCTCCTCGAGGAAACGAGGGACAAAGCCCGAATTCGAATGGCGGCGTACAGGCAACGCGTGGCCAGGTATTACAACTCCCGTGTGCGGCCGAAGGTTTTCCGTCCCGGAGACTTGGTCCTCCGGCGCGCTGAAGCCTCCCAGCCACGGGAATGCGGCAAGTTATCACCCAACTGGGAAGGCGCATATCGGGTGGCAGAAGCCCTCCCTCGTGGAGCATATTACTTGGAGGAATTGGGAGGTGCCAGGTTCCCCCGGACGTGGAACTCCTCGAACCTAAGGATGTACTATCAGTAATGTAAGGTTCCCTGTTTCTGCAACAAAGTTCCCCCACTTCAAACACTCTTTTCTCGCTTCGACAAGGAAGCCTACGGCATCGGGTTCAGTCCGGAAATCCTGGGTTACGGCCTGGAAGGTGGCGCAGAACCTAGTTCGCCCACGCAAGCCCGGAGAACAGCTCAGTAAGCCGCGCAAGGCTTGAGAAAACCTGCGGCATCGAGCTCAGTCCGGAGATCCTGGGCTTCGGCCTGGAAGGTGGCGCCGAACCCAGTTCTCCCACGCAAGCCCGGAGAACAGCTCAGTAAGCCGTGCAAGGCTTGAGAAAACCTGCGGCATCGAGCTCAGTCCGGAGATCCTGGGCTTCGGCCTGGAAGGTGGCGCCGAACCCAGTTCGCCCACGCAAGCCCAGAGAACAGCTCAGTAAGCCGCGCAAGGCTTGAGAAAACCTGCGGCATCGAGTTCAGTCCGGAGATCCTGGGCTTCGGCCTGGAAGGTGGCACCGAACCCAGTTCGCCCACGCAAGCCCGGAGAACAGCTCAGTAAGCCGCGCAAGGCTTGAGAAAACCTGCGGCATCGAGCTCAGTCCGGAGATCCTGGGCTTCGGCCTGGAAGGTGGCGCCGAACCCAGTTCGCCCACGCAAGCCCGGAGAACAGCTCAGTAAGCCGCGCAAGGCTTGAGAAAGCCTGCGGCATCGAGCTCAGTCCGGAGATCCTGGGCTTCGGCCTAGAAGGTGGCGCCGAACCTAGTTCGCCCATGCAAGCTCGGAGAACAGCTCAGCAAGCCGCGCAAGGCTTGAGAAAGCCTGCGACATCGAGCTCAGTCCGGAGATCCTGGGCTTCGACCTGGAAGACGGTGCAGAAACCGTGTCGCCTGCGCAAGTATGAAGGCGGCCCCAAAGACGGGCCCGCTTAAGGCCTACTCTGCCGCCATGCGATCCGGGAGGCCCCAACCTTCGATTTAAGCAATGGAAGGACCAGGCCTGCAACTGTTTCAAGTGTTCCATACCAACATCTCAGAAAGAAAGAAAAAGAAAGGTGAGATGAGATGATGGAACTCAAGGTTTTGATAAACTGAAACTTTCATTGATATAAAGGATCAATACAAGCTGGGAGTCCCGACAGGCCGGGAGTCCCCAAAAAACAACAACAACAGAAGAAGAAAAAGAAAAGACAATGGGGAGAAGGCGCTGGGTTCACTGTGGTGCAGGATCGGAGCCCTCTGCCAGGGGTGCGGGTGCTGCGTCCTCGACTTCTACGACGGCTGGCTCTTGAGGCTGCTCCGGAGCCGCAGCTTCACTGGTCGACGGCGCCGCAGGAGTTGCTTCGGCCGCGCCGGAGGCCTTGCTCCCGCCTCCTGGCCTCCTGCCTCCGATCACCACCCCGCTCAGATCCAGCTCGGGGAAGAGGACCCCCACCTTCTCCCGGCACATCCGGAACCCCTTCAAGAAGGAGTCCACGGCGGCCTCCCGGACCTCCGACGTGTACTCGTCGGAAGCCCGGAATCTCGGGATGGCCTCCTGCGCCTCCCGCTTTGCGGCCTCCAGGAGTCCGTTGACGTACGCACTCCGGTCTTTCGCCGCGGTTGCGTCTCGCCGGGCCTCCTCCAACTGGCGCTCCAGCCACTGGGAGTGGGCCCGCAGGCGGGCCTTCTCCGCCACCTCCTCCTCCGAGCGGCGCTGGTTGGAGGTCCGCTCCTCCGACAGGGAAGCCTCCAGCTCTTTGTTCCGCCCCTAGAAACGCGCCAGGTCGGACTGGAGGGCCTGGTTGTTTGCTCGCAGCTCGGCCCCCTTCTCCATCAGGTCCCTGACGTCGGCCGCAAGCTTGCCGAGCTTCAGCTCCTTCTCGGAGTCCCTTTTGGCGCTCCCTATGAGGAAGCTCCTCAGTAGGAGAACGTCGTTCTCGATCTGCACCGACAAGAGCAAATCATGTCAGGATGAAAAGAGTTAGGTTTTGAAAGGAAAAGAAGGGAAGAAGCTCGGACTTACCGTGAAGAGCTGCGGGAGGATCCCGAGCAGCGCATCAGCGTAATCCCGGCCGCCCCGAGCTCGGCGATCCCGGGCGGTGGAGGCGTACTCCATGATCTTCTCCGCGAGCCCTTTGTCGTGGATGACCGAGTCCCGATGGGTGATCACCGGTGCTGGGGGTGTCAGGCCGGCTCCTGCGGCGGCCGCCCCATCAGCTGGGGCCGCGGTCGACGGGTCGGCGGCGGCCACAGGCTGCACTGTCGAGGCGGCAGCGACGACGGGCCCTGCGCTGGGCGGAGCAGCAGGCGGAGGAGCCCTCTCGGCAGCGGCGCCACCAGGTCGCACGGCCGAGGCATCAGCGGCCCCGCCCTGAGGCAATCTGGGCGGGGGAACGACAGCAATCGGGCTGGGCACGGTCACCGTCACGACCTCCCGGCTCGCCTCTGTACGAGCCCTCTTCGCCGCGGGCTCGTCCACCTCAACGACATCCCGCTGGGCTGCGCCCTCCAGGAGGTTCTCCAGCGAAAATTTCATCCCTGCAAAACAAAGGAACAGAAAGTCAGCCGGCTCAGTCATGAAGAAAAAGGGGGGCAGAAGTCAAAGTGGAGCCGAGTCTCACCCGTCTCGCGGATGGGACTGATCCCGGCCTCAAAAAGATTCTGCTCAGAGAGCAGAACCTCAAGTGCCGGGACCACGTCGCTCAGGAGCTGGGAATAGGACTCCTGGTCCACCGACTCGACCCGAGAATTCCGGTTCGGGGTCCGGTCCGGTTCACTCCAGGCCCAGTCGACGTCTTCGACTGAGGCGAAGAAAAACCGGCTCTTCCAGCCCTTGACCGAGGAAGGGAGGTCGAACCGGAGACACCTGGGCCGGGGCGAAATGTACCACCAGCCTTCATCGGTGGAGCACTTCTTCAGGGTGAACAAGGCCCTGAAGAGGGAGAAACGGGCAACAAACCCGTGGAAGTGACAGAAGACAATGAAATAAAAGATGACCCGGATGGCGTTGGGAGCCAGCTGGGCCGGGACAAGCCGGAAATGGCTGAGGAAGGAAAGAAAGAAGGGGTGAAGAAAAAACCGAAGACCCCCAAGGAGGAAGTCTTCGTAGAAGGCAATGCGGCCAGGGCCACTCATGGTGATGCGCTCCCCGGACCGTGGAACAAACAAGCGAATGGACCCCGGGATGCCGTAAGCATCCCGGAGCAGAGAAAGATCGCCTTCGGTCATGGTGGAGGCATGACCGGAGGGACCGGCGGGAAGAGAAGGAGGTGCAGGAAGAGCAGGAAGAGCCGGAAGAGAGCAAAGGGGGATGACAGGAGCAACCGGAGGAGGCCGGATCCCTCTAGGAATGCCAATGGTGACACCCCCGGGTTGCAGACGCCGGCGGATCTCCTCCGGGATTGTCTTCTCATCTGAGAAGGAAGAAGATGGAGTCCTCGGCCGGGATGGACCGGCCTCGTCCGGGTTGGAAGAGACATGGCGACGGCGCGCCATGGAAAAGAGAAGAACAGAGGATTAAAGAGAAAAGAAAAAGGAAGGGAAGGAGGGGAGCCGGAGAAGACGAGGTTACTCACCGAAAATACGCCAGACGAGTGCGAGGCAACAGGAGTTAGTCTGCAGCAAACCGCCCACGAAGCAAGGGGAAAGGCCTCGTTCTGGAAAGTCCCCTCCCTTTCAAACTCAGCCGACAGCGGCCGTACCCATCATTCCGCCTCAGGCCACTGGATGATCGCCACGTGGGCGCACGCCCGACACCGACGCCTCGTTAGCAGAGTAACGGCCTCTGCCTCGAAGCGACGCATTAATTGCAGGCAAGTGGGCGACGCGTGGCGGCTCCCCATAGGTTTTCAGTCGCATCGAGCCACGGCGACGAGGATCGTGGCAATTATGATGCAAGATCTTCGCCTCCTCACGTCATGTCCGCATTTAATCCCGACGTTCCGTTCTACGACGCCCCGACGGAACGGCGGGCTGGGGGGCAACTGTTACAGCCGTGACAGTGACGTGGCCAGGCTCAGGTACCGCCGAATGCGATCGAGCCACGTGGGAGTTTCCCCGGCCGAGTCAGCGCCACGTCTTCAAGGCCAGGATCGGCAAGACTACACCGCCCGACGACTGTCTAAGGCAAACTGCCCTCGCCGAGGTCGAGCTCGGCTCGGAGTTCCTCTACCACCCCATTGGCGCCCGGACCCGGAGGGGTCCGCCTAAGCCGAGGTCGGCCGGTCCTTCGCCCTTCGCCAGGTGGCCACCCGGAGACGGGTCCACCTCGGCCGAAGCCAGGCGACCTCCTGCCACCTCGCCAGGTGTCCACCCAGGAGGGGTCCACCTAAGCTGAGGTCGGCCAATCCTTCGCCCTTCGCCAGGTGGCCACCCGGAGATGGGCCCACCTCGGCCGAAGACGGGCGACCTCCTGCCACCTCGCCAGGTGTCCACCCAGGAGGGGTCCACCTAAGTCGAGGTCGGCCAGTCCTTCGCCCTTCGCCAGGTGGCAACCCGGAGACGGGCCCACCTCGGCCGAAGCCAGGCGACCTCCTGCCACCTCGCCAGGTGTCCACCCGGGAGGGGTCCACCTAGGTCGAGGTCGGCTGGTCCTTCGCTCCTCACCAGTTGGCCCCCGGAGACGGGTCCAACTCAGCCGAGGTCAGACCGCTCGTACGGAGAGGGTCCCAGGGAGAGAAACGAGCCCCGAGGCCATCCCTCGGACCGTACGAACCCCAGACGGCGCTCCGTACGGAGGGCGGCGGCACGCGGAACATCACTTGCATCGGCCCGACAGGACCCACAGCCGAGAGACGCGATCCTGACGGAACAGGCCCCATAGATGGTTGGCGCCCACGCTTGGGGAAGAGAGCGCTCTCGCTGGGCCCGAGGCCTGAATGGCCGCCTTGCCAGCGCCGCCCTCCCCTTTTTCTCTTCTGTCTTTGCCTTTTCCCTGCTGGGCCCGGCGGACGAGGTCGGAAAGCCGCCTGGCCCCCTTCACCGAAAAGGGAAAAGAGAAAAGGACGGGGGAGGGAAGTCTCCAAGGAAGAAGAAACAAGCGCACGACGAAAGGAGATAAAGAGGGAGGAATCTGGGGACGACAAGGTAAGCGAACAAGCCTGGGGAAGAAGAAGAAGCACCGGCACAAGGCCTTGCTCCGAGGGTAAAAACCCAGAAATCCCGAGAGGGGAACACTGGGTGTGAGCTCGGCTAGGAGGCCCAGCCGAGATTCTGGTCCCCAGAGCGTCTCTCTCACTAGCAAACTCTCTAAGTCTGGAACCCCTTCGGGGGTCCGTCTGGAGAGTCTGTTCCTTCTCGTCGTCTACTGACTTGACCGTCGGAGCTCCCTCGCCGGAATCCCCGGCCAGGGTCTTCTAACCCCTTTTTTGCTGGTTCGCCGCTGGAAGGGAGGCTCCCTCGCTAGGCGGTCAGGAGGGATCGACGGATCCGTGGCACGGGCGCGACGACGAGAGCGGCAACAATTATGTGATCATTGATTGAGTTAGGAGCACCTCATGTGATTTGGTGTGTTTGAGGCGGTACAGTATAGGCCTCAGCTCAACTTGACTCGTGATGGGAGGGTCAGTTAGGGTATTTATATTTTATTGACAAGTCCCCTCTCCACTTTCTCTATTTATATATCACGTATACCATGATTTTGTGATACGGTGATTTTCTCCATCGAGAGCCGTCTTTTGAGAAAGATCGAAGAGAAGGACTTTGCCTACGATGTTCGTGCGAGCATCAAGATCCAGAATCAAGATTTGGATTATTGACGAATACAGATAAATATTCATTTTCAGATTTAATATATGATTCTATATTTTAATAGATCCTAAAAATTTAAGAATTATTTTTCTCACGTTCCCTTGATCTTCGTACAGCATTTGACGGTTGCCCGCATACACTTTGAAGATTAACAATGGACAAGCGGATGATTGATGGATTCTGGCTTGGTTTCAAATAGAGTGGTGCACATTGCACCGACGTTCCAACTTTTTTTTTTTTTTTATCGACAACCAAATATATACATAACAGCTGACCTCCGGTCCTCCACAAGGTTTTGAAAAATTATCAAACACGTAGAATGTAGCTCACAAATTACATGGGTGTGCAGTGATTCAAAACTAATACAACTTAAGGTTCTTTTCCCATGCATACTCTCGCAATTATAGCTTATTATATTCTTAAACTTTCAAGAAATGTTATTCCCCGTAAATCATATTTACGGGGTTATATATAAAAAAGTATGAAATATGTGTAATTGTGAGCCTACATTCAAGACCTTCCAGAGAAGTGCCAACCAACTAGATTCACAACTGCAAATTATTTAGATGGTGGACATTATTGGCTACGCGATAAAAGCTTTTTATTAAAACCTCCAAACGAGTTACAAGAAATCTCCCCAACAAATATTTTTCCTGTTGAGTTTTCTTTTCTTGGTTTTTGGTACGAGTTTGCAATTCCTGCAAGAAGGCATTATTAACACAAGTGGACCCTCTTCCTGCATTGGCTGCTTCATTAATATTCACCAGGTAAGTAACCGGCCAGACATTTTACCCCTGCAACACATAGCAGTCGTTGATTTCTGATCTGGGTGAATTCCTAATGGCATGAGTGAGAACGGAACCGACCATCCGTTTTCGATCCCGGAAGTATTCAGAGAAAAATCTCTTTCAAGCCAAACTTTTAATTTTTTCATACCGGAAGTATTCAGAGAAAAATCTCTTTCAAGCCAAACTTTTAATTTTTTCATACACAACAAATCCAGCCAAGCTACTTTTAATTGCCTATCGACCAATAAGATATCTCTTCTTTCTTGTCCGCAACAAGCCTGGATCTCCACCGCTTTCGAGATAAGCTAAAATTTTAATACCTACGAACATACTTCGAACCATTATTTGTACACCATGGATAGGATATACGTACAGATAACTACGCTAACATCACGCCGCCTCTGTTCTGCCACTTAATTCCCGAAAAGCAATTTTTATCTTTTCAAACATTATAATAAACAAAATCACTTGGCGACTAAACCCGTTCCGCTACCAGCGTACCAGACGGTTCGGTCCGATCAGCCGAGGTTCCGGACGTTGCACCTCCGGCTCCGCCCCCGCCGACGCCTTCGAACGGATCCCGGGAGGCGGGGAACACCCGCCTGCTCGACCCCTCCGCCGCCTCCCCCTCCCCCCTCCGCCTCACGGAGAACGTCCTCAAGAAGAATCCCCACCGGTCCGACCTCCCCGCCCGCCCGCTCCGCCACAACCCCCCCACGCCGCCGCGATTCCCCCTCCTCGATCCTGCATCGCCGGCGCTTGGGTACTCCGTGACGCTCGCCGCCCGCCGGAGAGTCCCGGACGCCGCCAGCTCTCTCTGCACGTGCTCCGGCAGCCGGAGCGTGTGCCGGTCGTGCACATCCTCCGCCGCCCTTCCCTCCGAGAGCCACCGCCGGAACTCCGCCGCTTGCGGCTTCGGCCTCGCGGTGGGCCCCAGATCCGTCCCCTCCGGCTCCCGCTCCTCCCCCTCGACGTCGATCGCCACGTGATCCGGCGGGACCAGGGCGCTACAGTCACCGGCGCCGTCGGTCCCGGGCTCCGCCGCTGCCTCGACCGGGGCGTCAGGGTCGGCGAGGTTGGAGCGGCAGACGGGGCAGGTGACGTGGGAGGCGAGCCAGGCGTCGATGCAGTCGGGGTGGAACACGTGGCAGCATCTGGGAAGCAGTCGGAGGGTATCGTCGTCCGTGAACTCGGACAGGCATACTGCGCACTCCAGCGCGCCGACCTTCCCTCCCTTGACCTTCTTCACTGCCGCGTACTCCATGGTCGGGAACGTCTCCAGCACCGCCGGGTCGAGTCCCCGCCCGGTTTCCCTTCCGCCGCCAACGATGCTGCCGGTCGCGGCGGCGGTGAGGGCGGAGATGGCGGAGCGGTCGCCGGCGCAGCGACGGATGTAGATGGAGAAGAAGCCCATGAAGAAGAAAGCGCAGATGAAGACGATGATGAGGATCGCCAAAGAAGGATTGATGGTGGTGTTGTAGGTGCCCCCGTTGGTGGGCACCGACGGTTGGGCGTTGGCACACCGGGGGGCGACGAGAAGCAATACCGCTACGATTGGAAGCATCGGGAGGAGGTTGGATGAACGGCTGTGATTGGTCGCCATCGGAGTTTCGCTTGGAGTTAAACAGGCGTTGGCGGTGGTAGAGGGGATACTTATATGGGCGGGCGATGGCGCGAACGTTACGAAAAAGGCAGTTCGCAGCCAAGAGCCGGGTTGTCTCGCCCGCTTGACTTCCAAGGATGACACGTGGACAGCTGGAGAGCCCTAGATTTTCGCGTTTACTTGGTCGAAATGGTGATGACCTTGGTGACGTCGGAGCTAGACATTTTTAGAGATCCTGTTTCTAGGGGGATAAAAATTTCAAAGAATAGTTATCGGAATTTAGAATTCTACTCCTTCTAGAACGACGGAGCGTGGGGGGAAACTTTGATAGGGAATGGGATTTTGTTCCGGAAAGTCTCGCTCTTTGACACCAATCTCGTCTGGTTCAAGGAATTTTTTTTTTTTAAAAAAAAGACGATTAATGTGGCATGTTGGATTCCACCGCTGCCAATCTAGGTAGAACTCATTGTAATATTTTGACTAATATTGGTCACTATAGCTACCCCTTCCAATCAGCTTCTCGGTCAATTTTTTATCCTTTATATTTAGTCTGGAATTGTAATTAAAAAGATAAGAGGATGTCATGCATATGCATGGTGCGCAAGGAAAGCGTGGCTGGTAAATTTATTGTCTCTTTTTTCGAAATAAATTATTGGTCAAAACCATTTTATCATCAAAATTTTGGATAGTTCAGCCAGCGTCGTCGCCAATTCAAAACTTCAAAACTTTTATCAAATTAAAAAAAATAAATAAATTACATGATTAATCATGATTAATCATCTTAAATTAAATTTTTGCTATTTTTTTTTAAAAAAATATCGTTGAATGATATTATACTGGATGGTCCAAAGTTAAAATAACTCTAATCGATAAATTTTTTTAAAAATAAATTATTTAAAATGAAATTTCATGTCAACCCGTTTTAAGACTTCTGAATCTTTGTTTCTCATGGCGGCCGGCAATAACAAATTCTTCGGTGGTGAGAACCGTTTTATTTAATTCGAAGTTGTTATGTCATCGTTATTTAAGACAAATAAACTAATACGCATATTGTCAAACCTGGAAGTACGGTGTCGCTGCTTGGGTCGGGCACGTGCTTTTTCTATCCGGAACAACGCCTCGGACTCCAACCCGCAATGGAGTAGATCGGTTTCTCTTCGATCCCACCACGCCATGTCGATGCTGAACCAAACTTCCGGTGGGTGTCCGAAGAAATTGGCGTAGCATGCGGCACGACGGTTCGTGATGTCGAGGTGTTCGGTGTTTTGACCCACTAAGATTCCGACTCATGCCTTGGTAGGCTCATGTTTAATCCCATGTCGGAAGTTGCAAGGCATTTTCCAATGAAACGTCGATGAATATACTAAACTCCGTATATAATGTATTTATAATGTCACTTTTTTCTTCAATTTTTTTTTCGGGAAACCATCCTGGTTATCTACTTCCACAAGTGATCAAACACCTTCTTAGCAAGTTTCATTTTAAATAAATTATTTTAGTTGAATTCTTAATTTCTTTGATAAGAAAAATAAATGAGAGAAGCAAAGCAGTCATGGTTATATGTGTCACCACTTTATGAATAAATTAAGGCAAAAATGTGAGTTGGATACATGTGCCAGGTGTATATAAAATGCAAACAGAATTGTGGATTCAATTCCTAGGTTGATCTTTTTTGTTATGCATGCATTGATGGTAATCTTGTTGGTTAGGTTTCAATCTCCTCGGTGTAAGAATCTGGTATCGAAAGTGCCAGCTTAGTTAATTTCTTGGCAGTTGGACAAGTGGCCTGTAATTAAATTTGGCCTTTAGTGGGATTTGAAGGTTAGGTGAAGGACGAGGGATACCGTGTTGTGTAGCTCATTGCTTCCAAACTTTATTTTAAGAGAGTCGATGCGTTAGAAATTTGACTATTCAAAAGCTTGACTAACAGAATGGGTCAAACTTTCATTAAATTGCTTACAGGACTCGGACCTTTTCATTGTTCAGAATCTGAGGTGCTCATGACGGGATTTGTTTGAACAAAATTTGGCATGGAACTTGACAACAAATTTAGTGCGAATTTAATTCATCCCCAGATTGAACATCAAACAATAATTAAGGTGGATACGAACTCCATCTCTAGCCTAACATCAAATAGTAAGGTGGATGATAAAATTCATGGCTTGGCTCAACATCAAATGATAAGATGGATAATTATCATCTTAAAGTCAAAACCAACACCTGAGGAATATTATTGATGTTGATGGCTCTAAATTCAACAAAATTGCACAGATGGAAATTAATCTGTCCTCATAATCAGAAGTTTCCAAAAAATAAAGAACACAATCTTTTATTTCTGTTATTTTTGTTTGTTCTTTCTTGGGTCAATAGAAGAAACAATCCTTAAGTTTGAGGGATTCGGGTTTGAACAAGTAATTCAAATCTAAGCTTCATATTCAGATTATTTTTTTGATTTTCTTTCATCAAATTAAAAATATGAAAATGCACATGTTTCAAATAGAAAAAAAAAAATACTGAAATTCTGCTTCATCATGTCTGATCGAGTTTGTTCTAATTAAGTAGATCCATTTATTAACTAGTTAAAAAAGTGGTTTTAAGATTCAATTCATGAGCTAGAACAATGACCAAATTCAAGGTGAATTAGGTAGTCCATTTAGATAAAGTTAGACAAGATTTTGTGAGCAAGGTCTACCATATATATGGTTTCATGAAAAAAAGAAAGGTCTACCATATGGAAAATTTGCTTGTACAAGAAAATTAACAAAGTGCATAACTTTGGTATTCTTCTTTTGCTCCTTCTTCTTTTAATTTAGTTTATGATAGGATTTATGACGTGGCAACTAGCATTTAAATCTATAGTGATGTCAGAATGACCTAGATTTTGAGATTGTTTAGGTTTTTAAAATATTGACCAAGACATTATGTTTTATACATAGAGAATTTAGTAACATGAAAAGATAAAGAGCCGATGTAGAAATTGAGATTTAGGTACTTATCTTTTTTATAATTTTTATTTTTCTAGCTTTAGAAAAATTTGATCATTTTAAGTAGAAAAGAAGTTCAATCTAAAATAATAGAGAAAATTTATGACCCTCGTCATGTGGTTTTTGTACTTTTTAATTTATTTTTTTAGGAGCCATCATCCTCCCATCTTCTTAAGATCAATTTTGATAATGATGTATGTGATTAAGATGATTTTGATAAATTTGAATTTGTTATCAAAAGGGTTATTGATATATTCGCTACTGCAAGAAATATTAGGATTTTTAATAATATGGTTCCCATGACAAAATTACACATGGTATAGAAAGATTTAAAATATGTAGCATATACATTGTGAGTCTTAAAAAGTTTCTTAGAAAGTGATCCAATGACAATAGTCAAATAGTTTTCTTCTCTACAACTTCATGACTATGCAACTCTGCATTTACCTTTATATGATTATTGAAGCATGATATACTCTTTGATTGATTTTGGTATTCTACATATTTATCGAGAAGTTAATAGTACTGATAATTGATGTGGCAAAACCGCTGACATGGAGTCCACCTCGAACCTAGTTGGCAACTGCACTGGCAGGGATCGCCATGCCAGACCCGCTCCATCCCTCGAGCCCTTCTGCCGGGGTGACTCCCTCAGGGTCGAGTCCCCAGTCGAAGTCGAGCTCCCGCTTCGCTCTCCGTCTCTCGAGCCCTTCTGCCGGCGTGACTCCCTCAAGATCGAGTCCCCGGTCGAAGTCAAGTTTTCGCTCCTCGAGCCTTGAGCCATTTTGTTGGGGTGACTCTCTCAGGGTCGAGTCCCTGGCCGAAGTCGAGCTCCCGCTCCTCGACCATTGAGCCGTTCTGCTAGGGTAACTCCCTCAGGATCGAGTCCCTGGCCGAAGTCGAGCTCCCGCTCCTCGACCATTGAGCCCTTCTGCTAGGGTGACTCCTTCAGGGTCGAGTCCCCAGTTGAAGTCGAGCTCCTGTTCCTTGAGCCTTGAGCCATTTTGCTAGGGTGACTCCCTCAGGGTTGAGTCCCCGGCTGAAGTCGAGCTCTCGCTTCTTGATCCTCGAGCCCTTTTATCAGGATGACTCCCTCAGGGTCGAGCCCCCGGTCGAAGTCGAGCTCCCGCTTTGCTCTCCATCCCTCGAGCCCTTCTACCGGAGTGACTCCCTCAGGGTTGAGTCCCTGTCCGAAGTCGAGCTTTCACTCCTCGAGCCTCGAGTCCTTCTAGTAGGGTGACTCCCTCATGATCGAGTCCCGGGTCGAAGTCGAGCTCCAATTCTGCTCCTCGAGCCTTGAGCCCTTCCATCGGGTAACTCCCTCAAGGTTAAGCCCCCGGTCGAAGTCGAGCTCCCACTCCTCGAGCCTTGAGCCCTTTCGCCATGGTGACCCCTCAGGGTCGAGTCCTGGGTCGAAGTCAAGCTCCCTCGAGTCGCGCGCCCTTTGGTCGAGAAGGGATGCCCAACTCGAGGTTGATCCATGGTCAAGGTCAGCCATGAAGCTGGTATGCCAAGCGGGAAGCGGAATGCCACCCAAAGCCTATAAAGGGAGAGCGCGTCGACTTACGGGGAACTGTCTCGCCGGCGCCACCAGGGTTCCTTCATGCCACCGTTTACACCAGTTGGGAAAGAATGCGCCACTTGAGGCACTGCGCCTCTCCATCGACCATCTGCACCACCTTGGAGAAGAAGGTTGCACCAAGGGTTCGAGTCCTAGAGCATCTACCCCTGGATGGAGGCTCTGACAAGTTTCCCCAAACAGGGCATCCTACCAGGGAGTCAGAGATCGCAATATAACTTCCGGCCATGAAGGAAGAAGGGGCTCGAGCACGATTCCCAAAGATCGCACATCGTTGACCTCACAGCATCCTCGAGGGAGGGGAGGAGGGAGGGGGCAGGCCTGAGACTGGTAACGGACAGTACCTTTTATCTTTGAGAAAGAGAGAGGGTCTTCAAAGGAGGTAAGCAAGAACAGGTAGGGGAAGGGGTAGCAAGAAAGAGAGCGCTTTGAGGCTACCAGAGAACTCGTCGGAAGAGTCCCAATAGATATAGCCGACATTGCTCGAGCTCTCTTCCTCCACCAAATTCCTTACTCTATTCTTTTCTTTCTAAACCTCTAAGAGTGGAGACCAGTTCGGGATCCATCCCAAAGGATCTGTTTCCCTAGATCGTCCTACTGACTTGACCGTCGGAGTGCCATCGCCGGGATCCCCGACCCGGGTCTCCTTTCTTTTGCAAGACCGGGCATGCGAGTCGGATACCAGACGAAGAAGGTACAACCCGACGTCATGTAGGAGCTACGGGCCACGACGATCCAAGCGGCAACAATAACCGAATGGTATCATATGTAGCTAATTATACAAGATCAATATTTGGGTATCTCGAGTAGATCTTCTTTTTAAGTTTTATACTATTTTTTCTTTGATTTTCATAGACATATTTATTCCTGTTTAGTTTAATTGAATATATTTACTTTATCAAAAAAATTCAACCTAGATATGAAAAGTTCAATTTTACTAGTATAAATACAAAATTTATAATGATAATTATATATTCTATTTTGAAAATAAAAATAAAAATACTCTATTTTTTTTTTTTTTTTTTTGAGATTTGAGTTAAGGGGATTGGAAGAAAAGAATTTTCTACCATCAATTAGATTATTTTATGTAGCAAAATTTTATATCAAAATAAAGTTCACATATAATTTACTCTATCTAGACAAAGTATCCAAGTCCTGATGATGTTCCTTTTGTTTTTGTTTTTTTATTATTTTAAAATAAAATTTTAGCCACTTTATAAGGAATTTCTCCGCTCAGACACCATCAGTAGAACATTGTCTTGGTCGCATTTATTTTTCCTTTTTGTTCTTCAAATCTACAAGTAATTATAAAAAAAATTATATACTTAAATATCCCATGAAATAACCAACAATTGGTAGTATCTTGATGTTTCCTTTTTGTTGAAAAAAAAAGAGAACATGACCCAGCAAAATTTATTAAAATTAATGAATTACGATAAGGCATGACCTAAAGCCTAGTCATCAATATCATCTCTCGGTGACTTTGCCATCTGAAACGATTAACACCCTCACTATTAATTTACATTACATCCAATTGCTTTTTGTTTGGATTTGCAGTTTGTAAACGTCCCACTGATGTAGAATTAATTGGTTTCAATTTCTGTGTCCATTTTTATCAAAAAAAAAAAAAAAAATTGTGTCTGCTTTTAATAATAATAAAAAAAATCATCCATACTTTATCTTATTCTAGGGGTGGCAAAACTTGACCCGACCTGCCAACCCGACCCGCGTTCAACCTATCTTAAATAGGTTTAGATTGAGTCTAAATAGGTTTGGATTGTAAATGGGTCAACTCGTTTAACCCATTTAATATATGGATCAGGTTCAGGTTTCAAGTCCTTGACCTATTTAACCTGTTTAATCCATTTAATATACAGATTTAAACAGGTCGGGTTGGGTTATTAACCTGTATAATAAAACCTACCATTGGATTTTGGGCCTGGCCCATTAGTGGGAGCGCTAAATTCATCAATGGCCATTTGCTGATTTGCAGCATTTGCCTCACCATTTGGGTATCTGGTCCATCTCTTCGTTTTCGTCTTTTTGGTCTTCTCAACTTCTCTGAAGGTGGGAAAACTAGGGTTTGCCGTTTCCTTGCCTTTTGCTCCTTTCATGGTGGTGCACGCCGTGCACTACCTCCCCTTGGCCCCCTCTCATTCGTCGGGCTTCTCCCATCCCTGATCTCACGGCGGAGCATGGCGCACTGATGCAGAACAAATAAGATGATGCGATGCGGAAGTAAATTAAGACTTTTTTTTTTTTTTGTATTTTGTTAGAAGTTGGCTTGACTCAAAAACAAGGCTAACTAATATTGAAAGAAAATATGCACTGAAAGAAAGCACAATTCAAAAGAGTAGATTATCAGAGTAATAAAAAAGTAGGATCGTTGGGGATTGAGAAATCCCCAGACCTAGGGTTTACTCCTCTTTCAAGAAACAGACGAAAAGAGAAGAGAAGGTTTTATACCTGACCGTGATATCTCTCTTTGCTTCATTTGAAGGACACTCTCGAGCAGATTGTAGGATCCTTGGAGACGGGGTATCTTCGTAATGGATCCTCGGATTGTAGTCATATGGCAAGGTTGGCCTTCTTCTCGTACTCTGTATCTGAAAAAGATGAAGAACAAGATAAGGATGTAAGAAACTCAAGGAAGAGACCTTTACCTGGGATAGCTCCGGACTGCTCGAACTTTGAAGATGAGGGAAGAGTATGGAGGTGGCGGTGGAAGATGGAGTGGATTTAGGGTTTGGCTGGTAGGGCGGCGACTTGCAGATGAAAAGGACCTAGGGCTTGATATAGTGGATGCTTGGAGAAGGAGATGGCGGCCTTGAATGAAGTGGGAATAGGGTTTAGGAATTTGGGTGTTGGCGGCTAGGATGATGAAAGGAAATTAGGGTTGGCGGCCAGGGATGAAAGCGGGGCAGGGTTTTGGTAACTTTGGAGATCTCTCACCTCCTCAAGGCTCCAATGGAACCCAGATTTACTCCTTCACGGAGCTCAACACTCAAAGAAGTGCGGAAGAAGAGAATACAAGGTTGCTCAACACAAGAAAAGATTTCATTTACTCATTCCAATCAAAAGATTACATAAGGGTCCAATATATAGACCTTGCAAGAGAAACAAAATTACACTACTTCCCATGTGGGACTAAACATTCATCCTAAGCATGAAAAACTTTCCTTGACCGACCAGGCTTCTTTCCTTGGAGTGGGCGGCCTCAAATGCAACGTGATGGCTTCATATGGCAGGTATGTGGGGCACCTCCTAGTTCTTCTCCTTAAGTTATGAGTTTTCCTTCCATGACTTGCTCTTTCTTGGAAGAAAATACTCATCTCCTAGTCTTTCTCCCCAAGACTAGGCTCATTCCATTCATAGCTAGGTACTTTAGGCAGGTGTGGGCGCCTACCTTGAAGTCCTCTCTAAGAAAAATCTCCTGCTCCTTTAGCTTGGTTACTTTTGGCAGCTTGTGGGCGCCTTCCTTGACTTCTCCTAAGAAGATTTTCTTGCTCTCTTGGGCGTGGGGACCAGGGACACTGGGATGAAATGTGGCGCCAACTGGTCCTGGGAGTGTGGCGTTCACTTGTATTTGGCCTTGGAAGAAAAAATGACGCCCTAGGGAATGGCGACAACCAGGACTTGACTTGGACTTAGACTGAGTCAACATGACTCAACAAAATGAAATGAAGACTCAAAGAAATAAAATAATCTGGTTGACCAGGTCAACCCTTATTACAAACCCTAATCTTCGGACAAGGTCATTCAGAGATCTAGATGGAACCCTGAAGTCTTCTTCTGATTCTGGTGCCCGCACCACGCGCACCTTCCCCCGTTCCCACCCCCGATCTTATGATGGTGCACCGTGCATGACATGTGTCTCCCCCGGCCCCCTCTCTTTCTTCGGGCTTCTCCCCCCTCTCACAGTGGTGCACATCCCTTCGGCCCCCTCTCTTTCTTCGGGCTTCTCCCCTCTCTCACGATAGTACATATCCCCCTAACCCCATCTCCTTCGGGCTTCTCTTGCCCCCCATCTCGCGATGGTGCATGCCATGCGCCTCCCATCGGCCCCCTCTCCTTCAAGCTTCTCCCCTATCTCACAGGGAGTGACTTAGTAAGCATCCCCCGGTGGCTGGCTCCCTCGGTCCCTCTCCTCCTTCGACCTTCTTTCATGGCGGTGCGTGTCCCCCCTGGATGGCTGGACCCCTCTCTTTTGACATTCTCCCTTTCATCTCACGATGGTGCACATCTTTCTCTTTCCTTTCCCTTTCGTCACTTAGATTTTTTTTCCCTTTCTGGTGCGGGCACCAGGCTCAGGAAGAGGCTTCAACTAATGCCAAGTTCTTTATGGATAGAAGACTAGAAATTTAAGTCCTGTAATAAGTCTATGAGTCCTGTATTTATTTTATTTGAATAATTGAGTCCTGTTTTATTTTAATTTGGGTCCAATTAGAGTTAAATTGGCTTTGTATTGAGTCGGGTTCAAGATCTACTTGCATTGGGCATCAATTAAGCAAGAATGAGTGCAACCAACTTCACCAACTACTTGGAGCACCACATCATCAAAGCACCATGCCACCTTGGAAGACAAGTCATGCCAACTTGGAGGATAAATCATGCCACATCACCAAGACACATCAACCATGAATTTTCAAATTTGAATGAAGCTCCACTCTTTATGGGTGCCCACCTTGTAATTAGGAGATTTAAATTTGAATGGGCCACTCCTATCTTCATGGGACACCCCTTGATTTTCTCCATGAAAAGTGTTGCATTTTGAATTTGAAAAGGAGCTTAAGGTTTATAAAAGCTCCTAGAATTCTCTTGTAATGGAAATGATGAATGAAATGAAATTTTTTTCTAAGAAAGCTTTCTTCCTTTGCTAGCCAAAGACCCTTGAGAGAAGGTAGGTGTGAGACCTAGGATACTTAACCAAACAAGCTACTAGTCCCTTTTCCAATCCCATTCGGCCACCCTTGAAGAATCCTCTTCAAGCCTCTCCAATTTCAACCTTCCCATATTCCAAAAGAGGTCATCTATAATGGAGTTCTCCACGCCAACAATTGAAGATGATTCATGCAAAGGACGCCAAAGGAGATCTACTTAAAGCCAAATCTAAACCATTTCCTCCATTCCTAATTTCCTCTTCCATTTCTCCATTCTTCCACCTAAATCTTTTAATTTTACTATGTATCTATGCAGGATCCCCGGGTCTCCTAGTTTTCAAGGTGAAGGTCTACTGTGCCAAGGAATCATAAACAAGGTGCCTTTAGATCTATAGTAACTCCTTGCTATTCTTAGTACTTCATCTTGAGTGTCCCTTTTCTGAATTTCAGATTATTAATAGCCGGATAGCCATCTTTATAATATTCTTTCAGATCTGAAATTGGAAAGTAGGCTAGCCCTAACCTGTGTGGTTTCCTAACCATGAAGATCCCTTCTTAATTACTTTGAGAGATTCTTTTCTAGTCTAGTTCTTTTCCTTATGTTCCTTTCATATAATTCTATTTCTTTTACGTAGAATAGCTACATGTTTATCTATTTCATTTTTATTTAGTCCATCTAATTCTTCAAATGCATCATTCGATACATGTCCCCCATCATTTTGGTATCAGAGCATGGTAGGTTAGGGTTACTTTTGAATTTGTGCATTTAGGTAGGTTGCTGAAATTTTCTGCATGCATAGCATTCATACATACTACTTAGTTATTATTTTTAAAATCCAATCTAGATCTAAAATTCACGCCTCCTGAGCGGGTGTACACCAGTACACTGTCACGACCCATGGGAATAATGAGCCCCTGGCCGGACGTGAATTTTTAGGTTGAAGTTTGGTATGTAAATGCCTTTGTTTGTTTAAATTCTGCTTGCTATATTTCTGAATGAGCTGACTGAGATTTGCATAAAAGTCTGAATGAAAGTAGTTAATTTTTTATTGAAATAATTTTTTTTCTACTCCATATTAAGTCAGTTATCATCACGTAAAATTTCATCTTCAGAAAAAAATTACAAAAAAAATAAAAATTCTCGCATCCCATCAACCCTAGAAGAACTCTTCATCAAGACCATTTCTTCGAGCCAAATCCTAGGAGGCCCAATCCTGATCGAGTCCATGACCCAAATCCTAGGATAGCACACCATGATCCAGTCTATGAGCCAAACCCTAGCAGACACAATCAGGATCACACAGACCGTGATGAGCGAGCCCTTAGGAGTATTAGATTGGAAGCACCAACATTCGATGGAAATCTGGATCCTAAGGTTTACATAGATTGGGAGGGAGAGATGGATCAGTACTTTGATTGGTATGACATGACAGAGGAGAGAAAATGCAAGTTCGCGAAGCTTAGGTTAATTCGTCAGGCTAGGCTGTACTGGGGAAATGTCGAGAGGTTCATTAGGCAAAGAGGTGATGTTCCCATAGTAACCTGGAGGGCAATGAAACTTAGGCTTAGAGAGAAGTACCTTCCTATGTCCTACCACCAGAGACTTCTAGACCAGTGGCAGAGATTGACCCAGGGAACCAAGAGTGTAGCCGAATACATTGCCAAATTTGATGAATTTGTAATGAGATGCAATGTAGATGAGTCTGAGTCAGTTACTTTGTCGAGATTTAGGGCAGGATTGAGAGAAGAGATCCAGAAAGAGTTATTTCTGGGAGAAGTCCATGACTTAGAGCTAGCTTACCAGGTAGCACGAGATGCCGAGAGATTTCATAGGGGACCATTTTATCGCAAACCCGAACCCCCTAGAACTAGTGCACCTAGTCAGCAGCCAGGAACAAATCAGATGCGACCCAGTCGACCCAACCCTAGCACCCCTCTGACCCGTAGAGATGATAGGGGTAAAGCACCAGAAGTTCAGAGGACTCCAAATTCTAATGTGGCTTGCTATAGATGTCATAAGTTAGGCCATTACGCTAGCAATTGTCCAACTAGGGCCTTACACATAGGAGAATTAGAAGAAAGTGAGTCTGAACCCAAAGAACCCCTAGGTGATAATGTCGAGGAAGTATATCAGGCTGAGGATAATTTGGCTGAAGAGTATGAAGGAGACGAGGAACAAATAGAGCCTGATATGTTGGGAGTAGTTAGATGCATCCTTACCCAAAACGCGACACAGGAAGATTGGCGTAGGACTAACATCCTACAAACATTCATCAAGTTAGGGGATAAGGTATGTAAAATAATCATAGATAGTGGGAGTTGTGTAAATGCCATATCCACTAGTGCTGTCAAAACTTTAGGCTTGTCCACAGTTCCCCATCCGACTCCATATAAGGTTTCTTGGATAGACTCCACTTCGATTCCTATCAAACATAGGTGCCTAGTCCAAATCCAGTTACAGTCCTATCAGGAGAAAGTGTGGTGTGATGTCTTACCAATGGGAGTGAGCAGTATCATCCTAGGTCGACCCTGGTTATTTGACCATAATGCGACCCTATACGGCCGATCAAATTCTTGCTCATTCATGCACCTAGGAAAGAAGTTTGTGATTAACCCAACACCACCTAAGGACACTGTTAAGAGAGGATCAAGCCACCTAAAGGAAAAGAAAACGGGAGTCAATTTGAACACTGAAAGGGAAATTGAGAAAGAACTCATTGAGGGTACACATGTTTGGATTTTAACCACTAAGGAAATTCAGGAGCCTTCCCAAAAAGAACGCCCTCAGGAAGTGGCTAAAGTGTTAGAAGACTTTAAGGATGTATTTCCAGATGACCTACCTGACCAGCTTCCACCACTTAGGGTCATCCAGCACGCCATTGACTTGGTCCCAGGAGCCACCCTACCCAACCTTCCACACTATAGGATGAGCCCTACCGAACATTTAGAGTTACAAAGACAAGTAGGGAATCTCCTTAGGAAAGGATTTATTAGAGAGAGTTTGAGTCCCTGTGCAGTACCAGCATTACTGACCCCTAAGAAAGATGGCACTTGGAGGATGTGCATTGATAGTCATGCCATTAATAAGATCACAATGAAATATAGGTTTCCCATACCCGTTTGGATGACATGTTAGATATGATGGCCGGAGCAACAATATTTTCAAAGATTGACCTTAAGAGTGGCTATCATCAGGTTAGGATTAGACCAGGGGATGAGTGGAAGACTGCATTCAAGACCAAGGAGGGTCTTTTTGAGTGGGTAGTAATGCCTTTCGGACTGTCCAATGCTCCTAGTACCTTTATGCGGATTATGAATCAAGTCCTACGGTTATTTATAGGAAAGTTTGTCGTAGTTTACTTCGACGACATTCTTATATATAGCAGGACCCAGAAGGACCATTTGGACCACTTGAATCAAGTCTGTTTAGCTCTTAGGGAAAATAATCTCTTTGCAAACCTTAAGAAATGTGACTTTTTTACCCATAGAGTCATTTTTCTAGGTTTTGTTGTCACACCTGATGGAGTTTCTGCTAACCCTGAAAAGATCAAATCAATTGTTGAGTGGCCAGTGCCAAAAAGTATTCATGAAGTACGAAGTTTTCATGGCCTAGCTACTTTTTATAGAAGATTCATTCGAGGGTTTAGTACCATAGTTGCGCCAATCACAGATTGCATTAGAAAAGGCCAATTTGAATGGACAAAAGCTGCTGATAGGGCCTTCCTAGATGTTAAGAAGAAAATGACACAAGCACCTATCTTAAGATTGCCTGATTTTTCCAAGGTTTTTGAGGTTGCTTGTGATGCATCTGGAGTTGGAATAGGTAGAGTTTTAAGCCAAGAGAGCCATCCCATAGCTTTCTTTAGTGAAAAATTAAATGAAGCCAAGCTTAAGTATTCCACCTATGATAAAGAGCTCTATGCGGTAGTGCAAGCTTTAAGGTATTGGAGGCACTATCTACTACCGCATGAATTTGTCCTATTTTCTGATCACGAGGCCCTTAGATTCCTTAGTTCCCAGAAAAAGCTGAATCCTAGGCATGCCAAGTGGGTCGAATACATCCAGGCCTACACGTTTGTCCTAAGACATCGTGCTGGAACTGAGAATAAGGTGGCCGATGCATTAAGTCGTAGAGCCCTGCTTCTGAACTCGATTAGCACTGAAGTCGTTGGATTTGAAAGACTTACGGATGAGTATGATAATTGTCCAGACTTTAGTGAAGTTTACCAAGCTCTGAAATTAGGACCATCTAGTGACCACAGTGAGTACACCCTTTTAGATGATTATCTATTTAAGGAAAATAAGCTTTGTGTTCCGAAGACTTCCTTGAGAGATTTTCTAATTTGGGAAACCCATGCTGGAGGTTTGGCTGGCCATTTTGGAAGAAACAAGACCATATTGATAATTGAGGAAAAATTTTACTGGCCAGGCCTTAAGAGACAAGTAGCCAATATTGTTGCCCGATGTAGGACATGTGCGGTTGCCAAACATCAGAGACAAAACACCGGGTTATACACTCCTTTACCTGTGCCGGATTGTCCATGGCAGGATCTTAGCATGGACTTTGTTTTAGGACTGCCCAAGACCCTTAGAAAACACGATTCAATCTTTGTAGTGGTCGACATATTTTCGAACATGGCCTATTTTATACCCTGTTCCCAAACTTTTGATGCCTCCAGGGTAGCCAAGCTTTTTCTCGATCAAGTAGTCAAGTTACATGGGTTACCTAAAACCATTGTTTCAGATAGGGATGTCCGTTTCACAAGCTATTTTTGGAAAACTCTTTGGCACCTACTAGGAACAAAACTAAAATTCTCAACTGCTTACCACCCTCAGACTGATGGACAAACTGAAGTTGTAAATAGAAGTCTAGGAAACTTATTAAGGTGCCTTGTTGGAGAGAATCTGGAAAATTGGGATTTACTTTTACCTCGTGCTAAGTTCGCATACAATGGCTCGGTCAATAGGTCTACTGGTAGAAGTCCCTTTGAGATTGTCCATGGTTACAGACCTAGGAGACCTATCGACCTTATCCCATTACCCACACACGCACTTGTATCTGAGTCTGCCGAGACATATGCACAGCATCTTAAAGAATTACATAAGGAAATTAGTAAGAAAATTCAAATGAGTAATGAAGTTTATAAGCATGTGGCTGATTCACATAAACGGATAAAGGAATTTAATGAAGGAGACTCTGTCATGATTAAACTTAGACCTGAAAGGTTTCCACCGGGAACTATGAAGAAATTGCATGCCCGGGGAGCTGGACCTTTCAAAATAATTAAGAAAACAGGATCTAATGCATATGTATTAGAGTTACCACCTGATTATGGCATTAGCTCCACTTTTAATGTTTATGATCTGAAAGAATTTAAAGAACCGGCATTAATTCCAAGAGAGCCTTTTGAACTTCACCCTGCCTTTGAGAGTGAAACCCTACCTGAGTGTCCACCAGCAATTTCACTAGACCGGAGAGACAAGATTGAATGTATCTTAGATGACCAAGTGATTACTACTAGAAATAAGGGTTATCAGCGTTATCTGGTTCGTTGGCACGGTCGACCGGAATCTGAAGACTCTTGGATTACCCGAGAGGATCTACAACAAATTGACCCAGATATATTAGAAAAATACCACAGTCAAACCGATCCTTACTCGACAGGGTCGAGTTCCTCCCACCCGGGGAGAATTGGTGCGGGCACCAGGCTCAGGAAGAGGCTTCAGCTAATGCCAAGTTCTTTATGGATAGAAGACTAGAAATTTAAGTCCTGTAATAAGTCCATGAGTCCTGTATTTATTTTATTTGAATAATTGAGTCCTGTTTTATTTTAATTTGGGTCCAATTAGAGTTAAATTGGTTTTGTATTGAGTCGGGTTCAAGATCTACTTGCATTGGGCGTCAATTAAGCAAGAATGAGTGCAACCAACTTCACCAACTACTTGGAGCACCACATCATCAAAGCACCATGCCACCTTGGAAGACAAGTCATGCCAACTTGGAGGATAAATCATGCCACATCACCAAGACACATCAACCATGAATTTTCAAATTTGAATGAAGCTCCACTCTTTATGGGTGCCCACCTTGTAATTAGGAGATTTAAATTTGAATGGGCCACTCCTATCTTCATGGGACACCCCTTGATTTTCTCCATGAAAAGTGTTGCATTTTGAATTTGAAAAGGAGCTTAAGGTTTATAAAAGCTCCTAGAATTCTCTTGTAATGGAAATGATGAATGAAATGAAATTTTTTTCTAAGAAAGCTTTCTTCCTTTGCTAGCCAAAGACCCTTGAGAGAAGGTAGGTGTGAGACCTAGGATACTTAACCAAACAAGCTACTAGTCCCTTTTCCAATCCCATTCGGCCACCCTTGAAGAATCCTCTTCAAGCCTCTCCAATTTCAACCTTCCCATATTCCAAAAGAGGTCATCTATAATGGAGTTCTCCACACCAACAATTGAAGATGATTCACGCAAAGGATGCCAAAGGAGATCTACTTAAAGCCAAATCTAAACCATTTCCTCCATTCCTAATTTCCTCTTCCATTTCTCCATTCTTCCACCTAAATCTTTTAATTTTACTATGTATCTATGCAGGATCCCCGGGTCTCCTAGTTTTCAAGGTGAAGGTCTACTGTGCCAAGGAATCATAAACAAGGTGCCTTTAGATCTATAGTAACTCCTTGCTATTCTTAGTACTTCATCTTGAGTGTCCCTTTTCTGAATTTCAGATTATTAATAGCCGGATAGCCATCTTTATAATATTCTTTCAGATCTGAAATTGGAAAGTAGGCTAGCCCTAACCTGTGTGGTTTCCTAACCATGAAGATCCCTTCTTAATTACTTTGAGAGATTCTTTTATAGTCTAGTTCTTTTCCTTATGTTCCTTTCATATAATTCTATTTCTTTTACGTAGAATAGCTACATGTTTATCTATTTCATTTTCATTTAGTCCATCTAATTCTTCAAATGCATCATTCGATACATGTCCCCCATCACTTTCTCCCTATCTCCCTCGTGTTTGGTGTAGTAACTGCAGTGCAGTTGGAGTGCAAGTATGAACTCTGAACTTTGAAGGTAATTTTACTGATCTATTTTTTGAGATTAGCCTTATGCTTTGGATTGTAAGATTTTGTTTTAATCTGGAAGCCTTCTAAAATATAATATTTATTTTGTTACTTTTGTATCGATTTCCTTTATTGCTCATGATCTATAATTCATGATCTTGTTGTTGTTGGTAGTGTTGGGGTTTCAAGTGCACCGCAGCGGAAGTGTAAATTTCAAAATGATGAAATTTGCACCGAAATCCCTTAGCCAAGATCTCCTTATATACTAATTAAAACATACATACTAACATTGTTAGAATTAGGGCACTAACCTTTTAACGCTAAGCCCAATTTTGATGTAGAATCAGAACTTGGTGTTGAATGCTTCTTTTGATTTCACCAGGCGTCCAAATGTCCACCCTCCAATGGTGATCCACAAGATGATTGAACAAGATGCAAGCTTCTTCAAAGTTCCCTCACTTGAATTCTTATCCTAGAACTCAAGAGGACTATGGCTCTAAAACTTCAGGGTAGGGGCTCCTTACTTCCTTTCTTCCTTCTTCCTTTCCCTTTCTTAAGACCTTGTCCTAAGAATAAAACTCTTGTCTTAAAGGAGGAGATGGATTTAAGACACTAATGTCTTAAAGTAAAGGAAATAGAAACAGAGTAGGAGTTCCTTTCTTTTACCGATCAAGAGATTCTTCCTATCTCTTGTTTTGGACTTGAGTTTCAACAGAGAAGAGAACTCTGTAAGAGGGAAACTCTCTTTGTCCTAAACAAGCTAAGGAGGAATCAGTTTCCTGGAAAGAAAAGACAATAAAATAAACTCTGTTGTTCAAAAAAAAAAAAAATCTTCTGAACACCCGAGACCTCTGTTGTTTAAATAGATTTCAGAGAGATGTCTTCTCAGAAGAACACAACTCTCCGTAAACCCCATTCCACTTTATCTCACGCCCCTTTCTTATTTCTCACGCCCAATCCACACATCTCACGGCCTTCCAGATTAAATCCCACGGCTCTTCTTAAAGGAAAAACCGCGGTGTTTTAAAAAGAAGAAAGTCGCGACTTTTCATCTCCGAAGAGATGTTACTTCGCGCGCCCGGGAGGAGTTAGCGCTTTCTCTCTTTCTCAAAATCCCATCAGCCGTTGGATTTTCATCCAAGGGGGGGGAGAAGGAGCGCTAATCACTTAAGAAGGAGGCCGCCCAAATAAAATCTCCGATGATTTTATTTGGGGCGCGCCAAGAGTCCATGCGCCATGGACTCTTCCTTAAGGCGCGCCAAGAGTCCATATGCGCATGGACTCTTGGTGTTTGGCGTGAAAAGCAAAAAGGGGGCGGGTGGGAGGCTAGCCAAGCTACATGGCTAGCCAATAGGGTTAGCCATATTCCCATATTTCTTAATTAGGGTCTAATTAGGTCCAATTAGAACCCAATTTGAACCAATCCGGAACCCTAATTCGAATCCGATCCGAATAGAAGCTAGGGCTTGCAACACCTGCTAGAGTGTTATCTTGCAAAGACAATTTAATTCCAAATTAAATTCTTGATCAATCCTCTTAAGTGTGTGACCCATTGGGTTCCACATCTAGCCAGCAGTGGGTTCGAATACAAGTTGACCTAATTTGATTAGAACTCTTTCTAATCGATTTAGGTCAAACCGGGCTTACCCGGATCGATCAATTAGGATTCTTCCTAACATGTGATCTTTGAACTTGATCAACCCACAAGACAAGATTGACGTCTAGCAACGTGTCATGTCTACCCGGAAGATATGGAAATTCTGGTGAAATACCAAAATTACCCTTCAGTAGAGAGTTACCGTACAATTAAATCTTTCGATCAGCCTGCACCCAAAATATAACTATGGATATGGATATATGTCAAATCCAACATTATATTTGTTTCTAGCTCAATCTTATAATGATGATTCGATTATCTTGATATTAGAAACCATCTCTAATATCCTTACTTTGATCAAAGATTCCCTGAATCATCATGCGATTGTTGACTAGCTGGATGCAATCTCCTCTTACTAAGAGTGATCGATTCCTTGTTGACCTACTCATTACCTTCATATTCAATTCACCATTCCCAGTATCAATCCTGTGCATGTCTCAGTGTCATGATTAGGATTGAACCAAAGGATGGGTTCATGTACATAAGGTACTTATGGCAGTCTCAGGTCAAAAGATTACTTGTACCACTCCTACTATGAGAACCTTCTATTGACATGTAGCTAAGACTCCATTAGATGTTCTCAAGTTGGATCATATCAGTGAACTCATTCTCCAATGAGCACCCACATCCCAGTATTAGTGTCATACACAAGTGACTGTGAGAGCAGTCACCCTTTCCAGTATACCCGGGGTGTGCTAGTCTTATCGGAAAAACCCTGATCCCCTATTCAGGGTTCCTTTGACTAGGAATACTTTAGATTAAGGTTTTAAGATTTTAGGTCTCACTGGTATGATCTCATCATAACCCTAAAATCATAGCCCTAATCTATGGGGTTCATCATATAATAAACACAGCGTATGATAAAAAATAATGCCTTTATTTAGAAAATTATCAATTACAATGGTTTGGGAGATACAACAGAGATTGGTTTGTAGGGCATATCCCTTTCAATCTCCCACTTGCACTAAAGCCAATCGCCTTTGAATCTTAATCCCATACATTCTAGGTGGCGATCAAAATCTCGCTGTGGTAGAGCCTTAGTGAACGGGTCTGCTACATTGTTCTTTGTATCAACTCTATCTATGTAGACATCTTGTCTCTCTACTATTTCTCGGACAAGATGGAAGCGTCTCAGAATGTGCTTGGACTTATGATGAGCTCTTGGTTCCTTAGCTTGAGCAACGGCCCCAGTGTTGTCACAGTAAAGTGGCACTGGGTTTTCAATTTGAGGAACAACACCCAACTCTGTGATGAACTTCTTCATCCAGACTGCTTCCTTGGCGGCTTCACTAACAGCTATGTATTCTGCCTCTGTGGTTGAGTCAGCTACAGTCTGCTGCTTGGTACTCTTCCAACTCACTGCTCCACCATTTAGGGTAAAAACATATCCCGAAATGGATTTGCTATCATCAGGGTCTGATTGAAAACTAGAATCAGAATAAGCTTATAGTTTAAGATCAGAACCACCATAAACCAAAAAAATATCCTTAGTCCTTCTTAGGTACTTAAGAATATTTTTAACTGCTTTCCAATGATCCTCTCCTGGATCAGCCTGAAACCTACTGACAATGCCTAAAGCATATGCCACATCAGGCCTGGTACATAACATGGCATACATTATGGATCCTATTGCCGAAGCATAGGGTATAGAATTCATTCTATCTCTTTCTTCAGGTGTCTTGGGAGACATCCTTTTAGAAAGATGTATGCCTTGACTCATAGGAAGATAACCTCTTTTACTTCCTTCCATGCTGAATCTTTTCAGCACTAAGTCAATGTACCTAGATTGGGATAAACCTAGCATCCTCTTAGATCTATCTCTATAGATCTTAATACCTAGTATATAGGATGCTTCTCCCAAATCTTTCATGGAAAACTGGTTTGATAGCCAAACCTTGACTGATTGCAACATTGGGATATCATTCCCAATGAGGAGTATGTCATCTACATACAGAACCAAGAAGACTATGGCACTCCCACTAGTCTTCTTATAAACACAGGGTTCATCCACATTTTTGATAAAACCAAATCTTTTAATAGTTTCATCAAAGCGGATGTTCCAACTCCTGGAAGCTTGCTTTAATCCATAAATGGATTTCTTCAGCTTGCATACTTGATTAGGTTTATTCTTTGAAATAAAACCTTCTGGCTGTGACATGTAGACTTCTTCCTCAAGGAAACCATTGAGGAATGCAGTTTTCACATCCATCTGCCATATCTCATAATCGTGGTATGCTGCTATAGCAAGTAAAATCCGAATTGATTTTAGCATGGCAACAGGTGAAAAAGTTTCATCATAATCAATTCCCTGTTTTTGTCTAAAACCTTTAGCCACTAATCTGGCTTTATAGGTTTCAACTTGGCCATCAGCCCCAATCTTTTTCTTATAGACCCATTTACACCCAATAGGATTAACACCCTCTGGTGCATCAACCAAAGACCATACTTGGTTTACATACATAGAGTCTACTTCGGATTCCATGGCTTCTTGCCATTTATCTGAGTCAGTACTCAAGATAGCTTCCGTATAGGTCAGAGGTTCATCATTTTGAATGACTTGAGCTTCATTATTTTCAATAATAAACCCATACCTCTCAGGTGCCCGTGGCACTCTGTCAGACCTACGAGGAGGAGTTTTGTGTTCTGGTTCTGTCCTAACTATATGTTCTAATGGTTGAGAATTGTCTATCTGTATTTCTTGCACTTCTCCAAGTTCAATTGTTCTACCATTGCCCCTTTCCAAAATGAACTCTTTTTCTAGAAAAGTGGCATGCCTGCTAACAAAAATCTTTTGTTCAGTAGGATGGTAGAATAGATATCCTCTACCTTCTTTAGGATATCCTACAAATAGACATTTATCCGCTCTAGGTTCCAACTTATGTCCAAAATTTCTTTTAACATAAGCTGGACATCCCCATACCTTAAAATATTTAAGATATGGTTTCTTTCCACTCCAAATTTCATATGGAGTACTAACAACGGATTTAGAAGGTACCTTGTTCAGAATATAAACAGCAGTTTCTAGGGCATGACCCCAGAAAGAAATGGACAAATTTGTGAAGCACATCATGGATCGTACCATATCTAATAAGGTACGATTCCTCCTTTCAGCTATACCATTTAGCTGTGGTGTATAAGGAGGGGTCCATTCAGAAAGGATTCCATTAACTTTAAGATAGTCTAAAAACTCCGCGGATAAGTATTCTCCTCCTCGATCAGAACGAAGAACTTTAATACTTTTCCCGGTTTGTTTTTCGACCATACTTTGATACTCCTTAAATTTATCAAAGGCTTCAGATTTGTGTTTCATAAGATACACATATCCGAACCTAGATAAATCATCTGTAAAAGTGATAAAATATGAGTATCCTCCTCTGGCCTGAGTTGTCATTGGACCACATACATCAGTGTGTATAAGTCCTAATAACTCAGTTGACCTTTCCCCATGTCCAGTGAATAGAGTTTTTGTCATCTTACCCATGAGACATGATTCGCAAGTTCCTAATGATTCATACTCATAAGGATCAAGGAATTTTTCCTTGTATAACTTGCTAATCCTAGACTCATTAACATGACCAAGTCTATGATGCCAAAGTAAAGTATCATTAAAGTCTTTTCTTTTCCTTTTAGTATTGACATGAAAAATACTATCATTGGAAGAAAGAGTTAAGAGCCCATTGCTAAATATGCCAGAACAAATAATTTTATTAGATAACATTATTGAGCAACCAGTGCTCGTTACATCCATTACATATCCTTGTTTTAATAACAAAGGAATAGATATAATGTTCCTAATAATCTTTGGCATATAGTAACAATTCTCTAGCTCCAAGATCTTCCCTGAAGGCAACTTCAGAATATAGGTCCCTACAGCTTCTGCTTGGATGATATCACCACCAGCACCGTAGAGATTGAAGTCGCCTTCCTTCAATACTTTAAGCTTGTGGAGGTCCTGCAAAGATTTGCATATATGGTAACCACAAGCGGTATCCAATACCCAAGTATTTGATATAGACGAATTTAATGTCAATATAGTATGTATCTCATACATACCTTTTGGTGCGTCTGCCGTACCAGGCTTCACAGTTGCAAGGTAAGCCTTGCAATTCCTTTTCCAATGTCCCGCTTTGCCGCAAAAGAAACAGGTTGACTGTTTTGAGACCTTCTTTCCTTTCTTGTTCTTATTGATGCCACCCTTAGGGTTTAGTCTCCTGCTAAAACCCTTTTTGCCTGATTTCTTCTTATTGGTCTTATCAACAAGAAGAAGTGGAGCCTTTTCTTTCTTAACATGGCTCTCTGCTGTTTTTAACATATTTAACAGCTCAGGCAAGGAAGTGTTCAGTTTGTTCATGTGATAATTCAAGACAAACTGAGAAAATGACTCTGGGAGTGATTGCAGGATTAAATCCTGATTCAGCTCCCCATCCATAATAAACCCTAATTGACCTAATCTAGTGATTAAGTCAATTACCTTCAGGACATGATCCTGAACGGATGTACCCTCTGTCATCCTAGCACGGAATAACTGCTTAGATATTTCGTATCTAGCAGTTCTGCTTTGTTCTCCATAAAGCTCCTTTAAATTGAGCATTATGGATTGAGTATCCATGCTTTCATGCTGCCTCTGTAACTCATTGGTCATAGAGGCCAGTATGATACACTTGACAGTGAGGGAGTCATTCTGCCACATTTTGTATGTGGCCATATCTTCCTGTGTGGCATCATCCCCTAGTGGATTAAGATTAGGGGTATCAAGAATATAAGAAAGTTTTTCTGAACTCAGTACAATCTTTAAGTTTCTCAACCAGTCCACATAGTTTGGACCAGTCAGTTTGTTGGTATCTAAGATGCTTCTCAGTGATAATGAAGATGCCATTTATCTACATTTAATTAAGAACAATACATAAGCAAACAACCATGAAATGATTTACATAATTAAATTAGGTCTTCAATTTAATTATGTCTCCCACTATTTTATCAAAAATCATAGCCCTCACTATGATAATCGAGAAGAACCCTGATCGGTTTTCTTAGTGAGATCGAGATCCTTATAATTTATAAAAGATCTTGCAGACAACACAACAAATCTTTTATAAGTTGTAAGGTAGGAAACTCTTCCAATTATATCTCATATAATTCTCAAAAATAACTTGGCCTCTAGAACATTATAAGTCTTGCAGAATACACAACAAACCATAATGTTCTAGTTAAGTCAAGACCCTTTCATTTCTATACAGTCAATATTCAAATATAATGCCCTTGTAGATAACACAACAAGGCATTATACTGAATATACTGTAAGGATATTTTGTACTAGACCAATATTATGTCAATCACCCTATTAGGTCTTGCAGACAACACAACAAACCTAATGTGGTTCATAACACAGTAATGATCCAGCATGAAGGAAGGCCAACATATAGCAATTTTTTTAACACTAAGCATATAAGTCAAGATTTAAATATAATCAAATCGGCCAGGCAAGTGGAAGAGATGTGGGAGTCCCCCCGTTGCTTTCCTAGACACCAATAAAAATTGGCCAGGTCAGTCAACGGAACCAATTAAAAACCACGATTCTCTTTACCTTCCCAGAACCACCTTTCTAGACACCGAATGATCAATTGTTCATCATGACTAGTGATGCTTATTAGTTAAATATGCTATGACTTAATATGATTTTAAGAAGAGGGCTTTATAAAATTGCCAGCACATTCTTACATAAAAAACATATCATAATGATATCACTCTGATAAACATATATGTGCTAAGTGTGTCATCATACTAGGACAACCATTTACCACATAATGGATCCACCATTATGCCAGGGCAACCTTATTTCAGTATGATGACTTCAAAACTAATCATATCTCTATAATAATTAGGGTTTGAGTGAAAAACCCTAATTAGTGGCATACATCAAAACATTAATTATCATATATGCATTCCTTAAATTATGCTAAGCGTATCAGCATTCAAGGGTTTAAAACCCTAATTTCGATACTACAACAAAAATGCATATAATATGTTTTAACTGTAATAAGGATGGCTCTGATACCACTGTTGGGGTTTCAAGTGCACCGCAGCGGAAGTGTAAATTTCAAAATGATGAAATTTGCACCGAAATCCCTTAGCCAAGATCTCCTTATATACTAATTAAAACATACATACTAACATTGTTAGAATTAGGGCACTAACCTTTTAACGCTAAGCCCAATTTTGATGTAGAATCAGAACTTGGTGTTGAATGCTTCTTTTGATTTCACCAGGCGTCCAAATGTCCACCCTCCAATGGTGATCCACAAGATGATTGAACAAGATGCAAGCTTCTTCAAAGTTCCCTCACTTGAATTCTTATCCTAGAACTCAAGAGGACTATGGCTCTAAAACTTCAGGGTAGGGGCTCCTTACTTCCTTTCTTCCTTCTTCCTTTCCCTTTCTTAAGACCTTGTCCTAAGAATAAAACTCTTGTCTTAAAGGAGGAGATGGATTTAAGACACTAATGTCTTAAAGTAAAGGAAATAGAAACAGAGTAGGAGTTCCTTTCTTTTACCGATCAAGAGATTCTTCCTATCTCTTGTTTTGGACTTGAGTTTCAACAGAGAAGAGAACTCTGTAAGAGGGAAACTCTCTTTGTCCTAAACAAGCTAAGGAGGAATCAGTTTCCTGGAAAGAAAAGACAATAAAATAAACTCTGTTGTTCAAAAAAAAAAAAATCTTCTGAACACCCGAGACCTCTGTTGTTTAAATAGATTTCAGAGAGATGTCTTCTCAGAAGAACACAACTCTCCGTAAACCCCATTCCACTTTATCTCATGCCCCTTTCTTATTTCTCACGCCCAATCCACACATCTCACGGCCTTCCAGATTAAATCCCACGGCTCTTCTTAAAGGAAAAACCGCGGTGTTTTAAAAAGAAGAAAGTCGCGACTTTTCATCTCCGAAGAGATGTTACTTCGCGCGCCCGGGAGGAGTTAGCGCTTTCTCTCTTTCTCAAAATCCCATCAGCCGTTGGATTTTCATCCAAGGGGGGGGAGAAGGAGCGCTAATCACTTAAGAAGGAGGCCGCCCAAATAAAATCTCCGATGATTTTATTTGGGGCGCGCCAAGAGTCCATGCGCCATGGACTCTTCCTTAAGGCGCGCCAAGAGTCCATATGCGCATGGACTCTTGGTGTTTGGCGTGAAAAGCAAAAAGGGGGCGGGTGGGAGGCTAGCCAAGCTACATGGCTAGCCAATAGGGTTAGCCATATTCCCATATTTCTTAATTAGGGTCTAATTAGGTCCAATTAGAACCCAATTTGAACCAATCCGGAACCCTAATTCGAATCCGATCCGAATAGAAGCTAGGGCTTGCAACACCTGCTAGAGTGTTATCTTGCAAAGACAATTTAATTCCAAATTAAATTCTTGATCAATCCTCTTAAGTGTGTGACCCATTGGGTTCCACATCTAGCCAGCAGTGGGTTCGAATACAAGTTGACCTAATTTGATTAGAACTCTTTCTAATCGATTTAGGTCAAACCGGGCTTACCCGGATCGATCAATTAGGATTCTTCCTAACATGTGATCTTTGAACTTGATCAACCCACAAGACAAGATTGACGTCTAGCAACGTGTCATGTCTACCCGGAAGATATGGAAATTCTGGTGAAATACCAAAATTACCCTTCAGTAGAGAGTTACCGTACAATTAAATCTTTCGATCAGCCTGCACCCAAAATATAACTATGGATATGGATATATGTCAAATCCAACATTATATTTGTTTCTAGCTCAATCTTATAATGATGATTCGATTATCTTGATATTAGAAACCATCTCTAATATCCTTACTTTGATCAAAGATTCCCTGAATCATCATGCGATTGTTGACTAGCTGGATGCAATCTCCTCTTACTAAGAGTGATCGATTCCTTGTTGACCTACTCATTACCTTCATATTCAATTCACCATTCCCAGTATCAATCCTGTGCATGTCTCAGTGTCATGATTAGGATTGAACCAAAGGATGGGTTCATGTACATAAGGTACTTATGGCAGTCTCAGGTCAAAAGATTACTTGTACCACTCCTACTATGAGAACCTTCTATTGACATGTAGCTAAGACTCCATTAGATGTTCTCAAGTTGGATCATATCAGTGAACTCATTCTCCAATGAGCACCCACATCCCAGTATTAGTGTCATACACAAGTGACTGTGAGAGCAGTCACCCTTTCCAGTATACCCGGGGTGTGCTAGTCTTATCGGAAAAACCCTGATCCCCTATTCAGGGTTCCTTTGACTAGGAATACTTTAGATTAAGGTTTTAAGATTTTAGGTCTCACTGGTATGATCTCATCATAACCCTAAAATCATAGCCCTAATCTATGGGGTTCATCATATAATAAACACAGCGTATGATAAAAAATAATGCCTTTATTTAAAAAATTATCAATTACAATGGTTTGGGAGATACAACAGAGATTGGTTTGTAGGGCATATCCCTTTCAATCTCCCACTTGCACTAAAGCCAATCGCCTTTGAATCTTAATCCCATACATTCTAGGTGGCGATCAAAATCTCGCTGTGGTAGAGCCTTAGTGAACGGGTCTGCTACATTGTTCTTTGTATCAACTCTATCTATGTAGACATCTTGTCTCTCTACTATTTCTCGGACAAGATGGAAGCGTCTCAGAATGTGCTTGGACTTATGATGAGCTCTTGGTTCCTTAGCTTGAGCAACGGCCCCAGTGTTGTCACAGTAAAGTGGCACTGGGTTTTCAATTTGAGGAACAACACCCAACTCTGTGATGAACTTCTTCATCCAGACTGCTTCCTTGGCGGCTTCACTAACAGCTATGTATTCTGCCTCTGTGGTTGAGTCAGCTACAGTCTGCTGCTTGGTACTCTTCCAACTCACTGCTCCACCATTTAGGGTAAAAACATATCCCGAAATGGATTTGCTATCATCAGGGTCTGATTGAAAACTAGAATCAGAATAAGCTTATAGTTTAAGATCAGAACCACCATAAACCAAAAAAATATCCTTAGTCCTTCTTAGGTACTTAAGAATATTTTTAACTGCTTTCCAATGATCCTCTCCTGGATCAGCCTGAAACCTACTGACAATGCCTAAAGCATATGCCACATCAGGCCTGGTACATAACATGGCATACATTATGGATCCTATTGCCGAAGCATAGGGTATAGAATTCATTCTATCTCTTTCTTCAGGTGTCTTGGGAGACATCCTTTTAGAAAGATGTATGCCTTGACTCATAGGAAGATAACCTCTTTTACTTCCTTCCATGCTGAATCTTTTCAGCACTAAGTCAATGTACCTAGATTGGGATAAACCTAGCATCCTCTTAGATCTATCTCTATAGATCTTAATACCTAGTATATAGGATGCTTCTCCCAAATCTTTCATGGAAAACTGGTTTGATAGCCAAACCTTGACTGATTGCAACATTGGGATATCATTCCCAATGAGGAGTATGTCATCTACATACAGAACCAAGAAGACTATGGCACTCCCACTAGTCTTCTTATAAACACAGGGTTCATCCACATTTTTGATAAAACCAAATCTTTTAATAGTTTCATCAAAGCGGATGTTCCAACTCCTGGAAGCTTGCTTTAATCCATAAATGGATTTCTTCAGCTTGCATACTTGATTAGGTTTATTCTTTGAAATAAAACCTTCTGGCTGTGACATGTAGACTTCTTCCTCAAGGAAACCATTGAGGAATGCAGTTTTCACATCCATCTGCCATATCTCATAATCGTGGTATGCTGCTATAGCAAGTAAAATCCGAATTGATTTTAGCATGGCAACAGGTGAAAAAGTTTCATCATAATCAATTCCCTGTTTTTGTCTAAAACCTTTAGCCACTAATCTGGCTTTATAGGTTTCAACTTGGCCATCAGCCCCAATCTTTTTCTTATAGACCCATTTACACCCAATAGGATTAACACCCTCTGGTGCATCAACCAAAGACCATACTTGGTTTACATACATAGAGTCTACTTCGGATTCCATGGCTTCTTGCCATTTATCTGAGTCAGTACTCAAGATAGCTTCCGTATAGGTCAGAGGTTCATCATTTTGAATGACTTGAGCTTCATTATTTTCAATAATAAACCCATACCTCTCAGGTGCCCGTGGCACTCTGTCAGACCTACGAGGAGGAGTTTTGTGTTCTGGTTCTGTCCTAACTATATGTTCTAATGGTTGAGAATTGTCTATCTGTATTTCTTGCACTTCTCCAAGTTCAATTGTTCTACCATTGCCCCTTTCCAAAATGAACTCTTTTTCTAGAAAAGTGGCATGCCTGCTAACAAAAATCTTTTGTTCAGTAGGATGGTAGAATAGATATCCTCTACCTTCTTTAGGATATCCTACAAATAGACATTTATCCGCTCTAGGTTCCAACTTATGTCCAAAATTTCTTTTAACATAAGCTGGACATCCCCATACCTTAAAATATTTAAGATATGGTTTCTTTCCACTCCAAATTTCATATGGAGTACTAACAACGGATTTAGAAGGTACCTTGTTCAGAATATAAACAGCAGTTTCTAGGGCATGACCCCAGAAAGAAATGGACAAATTTGTGAAGCACATCATGGATCGTACCATATCTAATAAGGTACGATTCCTCCTTTCAGCTATACCATTTAGCTGTGGTGTATAAGGAGGGGTCCATTCAGAAAGGATTCCATTAACTTTAAGATAGTCTAAAAACTCCGCGGATAAGTATTCTCCTCCTCGATCAGAACGAAGAACTTTAATACTTTTCCCGGTTTGTTTTTCGACCATACTTTGATACTCCTTAAATTTATCAAAGGCTTCAGATTTGTGTTTCATAAGATACACATATCCGAACCTAGATAAATCATCTGTAAAAGTGATAAAATATGAGTATCCTCCTCTGGCCTGAGTTGTCATTGGACCACATACATCAGTGTGTATAAGTCCTAATAACTCAGTTGACCTTTCCCCATGTCCAGTGAATGGAGTTTTTGTCATCTTACCCATGAGACATGATTCGCAAGTTCCTAATGATTCATACTCATAAGGATCAAGGAATTTTTCCTTGTATAACTTGCTAATCCTAGACTCATTAACATGACCAAGTCTATGATGCCAAAGTAAAGTATCATTAAAGTCTTTTCTTTTCCTTTTAGTATTGACATGAAAAATACTATCATTGGAAGAAAGAGTTAAGAGCCCATTGCTAAATATGCCAGAACAAATAATTTTATTAGATAACATTATTGAGCAACCAGTGCTCGTTACATCCATTACATATCCTTGTTTTAATAACAAAGGAATAGATATAATGTTCCTAATAATCTTTGGCATATAGTAACAATTCTCTAGCTCCAAGATCTTCCCTGAAGGCAACTTCAGAATATAGGTCCCTACAGCTTCTGCTTGGATGATATCACCACCAGCACCGTAGAGATTGAAGTCGCCTTCCTTCAATACTTTAAGCTTGTGGAGGTCCTGCAAAGATTTGCATATATGGTAACCACAAGCGGTATCCAATACCCAAGTATTTGATATAGACGAATTTAATGTCAATATAGTATGTATCTCATACATACCTTTTGGTGCGTCTGCCGTACCAGGCTTCACAGTTGCAAGGTAAGCCTTGCAATTCCTTTTCCAATGTCCCGCTTTGCCGCAAAAGAAACAGGTTGACTGTTTTGAGACCTTCTTTCCTTTCTTGTTCTTATTGATGCCACCCTTAGGGTTTAGTCTCTTGCTAAAACCCTTTTTGCCTGATTTCTTCTTATTGGTCTTATCAACAAGAAGAAGTGGAGCCTTTTCTTTCTTAACATGGCTCTCTGCTGTTTTTAACATATTTAACAGCTCAGGCAAGGAAGTGTTCAGTTTGTTCATGTGATAATTCAAGACAAACTGAGAAAATGACTCTGGGAGTGATTGCAGGATTAAATCCTGATTCAGCTCCCCATCCATAATAAACCCTAATTGACCTAATCTAGTGATTAAGTCAATTACCTTCAGGACATGATCCTGAACGGATGTACCCTCTGTCATCCTAGCACGGAATAACTGCTTAGATATTTCGTATCTAGCAGTTCTGCTTTGTTCTCCATAAAGCTCCTTTAAATTGAGCATTATGGATTGAGTATCCATGCTTTCATGCTGCCTCTGTAACTCATTGGTCATAGAGGCCAGTATGATACACTTGACAGTGAGGGAGTCATTCTGCCACATTTTGTATGTGGCCATATCTTCCTGTGTGGCATCATCCCCTAGTGGATTAAGATTAGGGGTATCAAGAATATAAGAAAGTTTTTCTGAACTCAGTACAATCTTTAAGTTTCTCAACCAGTCCACATAGTTTGGACCAGTCAGTTTGTTGGTATCTAAGATGCTTCTCAGTGATAATGAAGATGCCATTTATCTACATTTAATTAAGAACAATACATAAGCAAACAACCATGAAATGATTTACATAATTAAATTAGGTCTTCAATTTAATTATGTCTCCCACTATTTTATCAAAAATCATAGCCCTCACTATGATAATCGAGAAGAACCCTGATCGGTTTTCTTAGTGAGATCGAGATCCTTATAATTTATAAAAGATCTTGCAGACAACACAACAAATCTTTTATAAGTTGTAAGGTAGGAAACTCTTCCAATTATATCTCATATAATTCTCAAAAATAACTTGGCCTCTAGAACATTATAAGTCTTGCAGAATACACAACAAACCATAATGTTCTAGTTAAGTCAAGACCCTTTCATTTCTATACAGTCAATATTCAAATATAATGCCCTTGTAGATAACACAACAAGGCATTATACTGAATATACTGTAAGGATATTTTGTACTAGACCAATATTATGTCAATCACCCTATTAGGTCTTGCAGACAACACAACAAACCTAATGTGGTTCATAACACAGTAATGATCCAGCATGAAGGAAGGCCAACATATAGCAATTTTTTTAACACTAAGCATATAAGTCAAGATTTAAATATAATCAAATCGGCCAGGCAAGTGGAAGAGATGTGGGAGTCCCCCCGTTGCTTTCCTAGACACCAATAAAAATTGGCCAGGTCAGTCAACGGAACCAATTAAAAACCACGATTCTCTTTACCTTCCCAGAACCACCTTTCTAGACACCGAATGATCAATTGTTCATCATGACTAGTGATGCTTATTAGTTAAATATGCTATGACTTAATATGATTTTAAGAAGAGGGCTTTATAAAATTGCCAGCACATTCTTACATAAAAAACATATCATAATGATATCACTCTGATAAACATATATGTGCTAAGTGTGTCATCATACTAGGACAACCATTTACCACATAATGGATCCACCATTATGCCAGGGCAACCTTATTTCAGTATGATGACTTCAAAACTAATCATATCTCTATAATAATTAGGGTTTGAGTGAAAAACCCTAATTAGTGGCATACATCAAAACATTAATTATCATATATGCATTCCTTAAATTATGCTAAGCGTATCAGCATTCAAGGGTTTAAAACCCTAATTTCGATACTACAACAAAAATGCATATAATATGTTTTAACTGTAATAAGGATGGCTCTGATACCACTGTTGGGGTTTCAAGTGCACCGCAGCGGAAGTGTAAATTTCAAAATGATGAAATTTGCACCGAAATCCCTTAGCCAAGATCTCCTTATATACTAATTAAAACATACATACTAACATTGTTAGAATTAGGGCACTAACCTTTTAACGCTAAGTCCAATTTTGATGTAGAATCAGAACTTGGTGTTGAATGCTTCTTTTGATTTCACCAGGCGTCCAAATGTCCACCCTCCAATGGTGATCCACAAGATGATTGAACAAGATGCAAGCTTCTTCAAAGTTCCCTCACTTGAATTCTTATCCTAGAACTCAAGAGGACTATGGCTCTAAAACTTCAGGGTAGGGGCTCCTTACTTCCTTTCTTCCTTCTTCCTTTCCCTTTCTTAAGACCTTGTCCTAAGAATAAAACTCTTGTCTTAAAGGAGGAGATGGATTTAAGACACTAATGTCTTAAAGTAAAGGAAATAGAAACAGAGTAGGAGTTCCTTTCTTTTACCGATCAAGAGATTCTTCCTATCTCTTGTTTTGGACTTGAGTTTCAACAGAGAAGAGAACTCTGTAAGAGGGAAACTCTCTTTGTCCTAAACAAGCTAAGGAGGAATCAGTTTCCTGGAAAGAAAAGACAATAAAATAAACTCTGTTGTTCAAAAAAAAAAAAATCTTCTGAACACCCGAGACCTCTGTTGTTTAAATAGATTTCAGAGAGATGTCTTCTCAGAAGAACACAACTCTCCGTAAACCCCATTCCACTTTATCTCACGCCCCTTTCTTATTTCTCACGCCCAATCCACACATCTCACGGCCTTCCAGATTAAATCCCACGGCTCTTCTTAAAGGAAAAACCGCGGTGTTTTAAAAGAAGAAAGTCGCGACTTTTCATCTCCGAAGAGATGTTACTTCGCGCGCCCGGGAGGAGTTAGCGCTTTCTCTCTTTCTCAAAATCCCATCAGCCGTTGGATTTTCATCCAAGGGGGGGAGAAGGAGCGCTAATCACTTAAGAAGGAGGCCGCCCAAATAAAATCTCCGATGATTTTATTTGGGGCGCGCCAAGAGTCCATGCGCCATGGACTCTTCCTTAAGGCGCGCCAAGAGTCCATATGCGCATGGACTCTTGGTGTTTGGCATGAAAAGCAAAAAGGGGGCGGGTGGGAGGCTAGCCAAGCTACATGGCTAGCCAATAGGGTTAGCCATATTCCCATATTTCTTAATTAGGGTCTAATTAGGTCCAATTAGAACCCAATTTGAACCAATCCGGAACCCTAATTCGAATCCGATCCGAATAGAAGCTAGGGCTTGCAACACCTGCTAGAGTGTTATCTTGCAAAGACAATTTAATTCCAAATTAAATTCTTGATCAATCCTCTTAAGTGTGTGACCCATTGGGTTCCACATCTAGCCAGCAGTGGGTTCGAATACAAGTTGACCTAATTTGATTAGAACTCTTTCTAATCGATTTAGGTCAAACCGGGCTTACCCGGATCGATCAATTAGGATTATTCCTAACATGTGATCTTTGAACTTGATCAACCCACAAGACAAGATTGACGTCTAGCAACGTGTCATGTCTACCCGGAAGATATGGAAATTCTGGTGAAATACCAAAATTACCCTTCAGTAGAGAGTTACCGTACAATTAAATCTTTCGATCAGCCTGCACCCAAAATATAACTATGGATATGGATATATGTCAAATCCAACATTATATTTGTTTCTAGCTCAATCTTATAATGATGATTCGATTATCTTGATATTAGAAACCATCTCTAATATCCTTACTTTGATCAAAGATTCCCTGAATCATCATGCGATTGTTGACTAGCTGGATGCAATCTCCTCTTACTAAGAGTGATCGATTCCTTGTTGACCTACTCATTACCTTCATATTCAATTCACCATTCCCAGTATCAATCCTGTGCATGTCTCAGTGTCATGATTAGGATTGAACCAAAGGATGGGTTCATGTACATAAGGTACTTATGGCAGTCTCAGGTCAAAAGATTACTTGTACCACTCCTACTATGAGAACCTTCTATTGACATGTAGCTAAGACTCCATTAGATGTTCTCAAGTTGGATCATATCAGTGAACTCATTCTCCAATGAGCACCCACATCCCAGTATTAGTGTCATACACAAGTGACTGTGAGAGCAGTCACCCTTTCCAGTATACCCGGGGTGTGCTAGTCTTATCGGAAAAACCCTGATCCCCTATTCAGGGTTCCTTTGACTAGGAATACTTTAGATTAAGGTTTTAAGATTTTAGGTCTCACTGGTATGATCTCATCATAACCCTAAAATCATAGCCCTAATCTATGGGGTTCATCATATAATAAACACAGCGTATGATAAAAAATAATGCCTTTATTTAGAAAATTATCAATTACAATGGTTTGGGAGATACAACAGAGATTGGTTTGTAGGGCATATCCCTTTCAGGTAGTTCTTTCATCATATAGATCTACCTATTTTGTTGTCTTTTTCTTATCAGGTGTTTCACTTCTTAGAGAGTAAATAAGCTTTCTAACCAATTTAAAAATTGGTTTAAGGTTTGTATATGGAGGCTGTGATGATTTTAAAATGTATGTTTTGTTGATTCAACTATTTTTAATGGCAACAATCTTCGATGGCCTTCTTTTGTAGGCAACTGATTGTAGCCATTTTGATTCAGTTGTAGATTAAATAGTAGATCTGAACCTCTTCTTTCTCTTCATTTATTTATTATTCTAAATTTTTTATGATTAAATATCAGATTTGATCTTTTGATATAATTTAAAATTATATAATGTAAATGGATAAAGATCTTGTCATCAATGTAGATTTGAGAAGTGATGATGATATGGCCAATGAATCGATACCCAGAGATTCTAATACAGTTGTAGTAGGTGATTTTATACATGGTAAACATAAAAGAAAGCTAACTTCAGTTGTTTATCAATTCTTTCATATAAATAAAGCAACTAAAAAATATAAATGCATAAAGTATGGTATGGAGTATCAAATTGGGGACATGGTTGGGACTGAAAATTTGAGGAGATATTTAGAAAGTTATAAAAGAACCGTGATGTAGGACAGATGATTTTATCACAATCTCATGAATCTATATCTATGTAATCTAGTAAATTTACTCCCGAGAAATTCTATAAATTGTTAACTTATGCAATTCTTAAGCATGATCTACCTTTTCAATTTGTTGAGTATGAAGATATTAGATCTCTACTTGCTTATGTTTGTGAGGATGTCAAGTTGATATCACGGAATACTGTAAAGACAGATGTATTGAAAATATATAAAAAGGAAAAGAAAAAATTAAAATTATGGTTACAGTCAATTCCTTCTAGGATAAGCTTGACTTTAGATTTATGGACCTCTGTTGCTACTAATGGATATTTGTGCTTGACTGTCCATTTTATTAATGAAGAATGGGTACTGCAAAAGAAAGTTTTCAACTTTTGTTTCATGCTTCCTCCACATAATGATATATCTTTGTGTGAAATAATTTATGGTCTATTAATTGATTGGTGGATTGAAAAAAATATATACCGTATGACTTTGGATAATGCATCGGTGAATGCTATTTTTGTTGATATGCTAAAAACTCAACTTAATTTAAAGGATGCACTTTACTCGAATAGTGAGTTTTTTCATATTCGGTGTTGTGCTCATATCCTTAACTTAATTGTGCAAGAGGGATTGAAGGAGTTAAATGAACCTATTTTTAAGGTTTGTAAAAGTATTAAATATGTAAGAGGTTCACAAGTTCGAAAATAAAAGTTTTTGGAATGTATTAGACAAGTATGTTTGGAAAGCAAAAAAGATTTAAGGCAAGATGTTCCTACAAGATGAAATTCAACTTTTTTTATATTAGAAAGTGCTCTTACTTATCGCCGTGTTTTTCTTCATCTGAAATTAAGTGATTCTAATTACAAGCATTGTCCATCTGAAGAAGAGCGGGGCAAAGCTGAAAAGATTAGCAAGTTGTTGAGTATATTCTATGATGCTACTCTTATATCTTCTAGTGTTAAATATCCTACGGCAAACTTGTATTTTTCTCATGTTTTTTTTATTGAGCTTACTTTAAAACAAGAGATGGAGAGTGTAGATGTTTTCATGCAAAGAATGGGGTGACAAATGTATAAAAAATTTAAAAAGTATTGGTCAGATCATTGTTTAATCTTAGCCATAGCAGTTATTTTGGATCCTCGGTATAAATTTCAGTTTGTTGAGTATTGTTATAAGAAGTTATATGGATATAGTTGTACCTAGACCCTACGCTTCCATGAGCAGTTATTTTCTCTCTTCAATCATAATATGGTTCCATTATCTAAGGTTTCAAATATTAGCACATTAACTCATAGAGACATGGATAGTGGTACTTCTTGTGAAACTTCCGAGTCATGTAGAAAAGCAGATGCTTTTAAGATAATATAATTTTTTTTTATCAAAATAAATTTACTCTTTATTTATGATATTATTTGATTTATTTATAATAAATAATATATTTTATTTTTATAATAATGTAGGATTTTGATATTTTTAAAAGTTTTGATTTTGTTACTGCTACACAAAAGTCTCAATTGAAATTATATTTGGATAAGCCTAGAGTTGATAGGAATTAAGTCTAATTTGAATATCCTTGAATTTTGGAATGCCAATCAGTTTCGATATCCTTAACTTTCTTTAATGGTTTGGGATATTTTAACTATTCCAATACTATAGTTACTTTTGAATCGGCTTTTAGTGTTGGAGGGTGAGTACTTGATAAGTATCGTGTTGTACTTAAACCAAATATTGCTAAAGCCTTGATTTACACTCGAGATTTGATGTTTGGAAAGAAAGGTATATATATGTTTTGGAACTTGGGTTAGATGAAATTGTGGAAGATGTGATGGACTCAAGTTTCATCAATGAAGCCCAATCAACTCAAGGCTCGGCCAATATTGATACAAACCCGTATTAAGATAAATCATGGTCATGTATACCTTTTTGGATTATGATACTCATATTATTTAGACATATTATCTTATTTGTAACTTATTTTTAGTTCTTGTTTGAATATGGATGTTGTTATGTTGCATTTTCTTAGAAACTTATTTCAGATACTTGTTTCATATTATAATTATGTAGAGGCTATGATAATTTCGGTATATAATTTTACTGATTTAGCTATTTTAAATGGCAACTATTTTGGATGGCAATCGATTGTAGTCATTTTGATTTAGCTATAGATAAAATATTGGATTTGACTTTTGAGCCTCCTCTTTCTTTTCTTGGGTGGCTTATTGGTTAATGACTTGATACTAATGATTTTGAGATATCTTTAAGGTTTGTATATAGAGGTGTTACAGCCATTACGATGATGTGGCGAGTCTCAGATTCCGTCGGGCGTGATCCAAACCACGTGGATTTTTTCGGTAGAACAGGAACAGTCCAGCAAGGTCAGATGTGGCTCCACTCGGCCGAAGTCAAGGTCGGGCCGGGCCCTCTTGCTCCTTCGCCAGGTGTCCGCCCAGGAGGGGTCCACCTCGGCTGAAGCCGGCGGCCCCTTGCCCCCTCGCCGAGTGGCGCCCTGAGACGGTTCCACCTCGGTCGAGGTCGAGCCGGGCCCTCTTGCTCCTTTGCCAGGTGTCCGCCCAGGAGGGCTCCACCTTGGCCGAAGTCGAGCGCCCCTCTGCCGCTCCGCCAGGTGTTCGCCCAGGAGGGGTCCACCTCGGTCGAAGCCGGCGGCCCCTTGTTCCCTCGCCGAGGGGCGCCCTGAGACGATTCCACCTCGGTCGAGGTCGAGCCGGGCCCTCTCGCTCCTTCGCCAGGTGTCCGCCCAGGAGGGGTCCACCTCGGTCGAAGTCGATCGCCCTCCGCCGCTCCACCAGGTGTCCGTCCAGGAGGGGTCCACCTCGACCGAAGCTGGCAGTCCCTTGCCCCCTCGCCGAGTGGCGCCCTGAGACGGTTCCACCTCGGTCGAGGTCGAGCCGGGCCCTCTTGCTCCTTCGCCAGGTGTCCGCCCAGGAGGGGTCCACCTTGGCCGAAGTCGAGCGCCCCTCTATCGCTCTGCCAGGTGTCCGCCCAGGAGGGGTCCACCTCGGCCGAAGCCGGCGGCCCCTTGTCCCCTCGCCGAGTGGCGCCTTGAGACTGTTCCACCTCGGCCGAGGTTGAGCTGGGCCCTCTCGCTCCTTCGCCAGGTGTCCGCCCAGGAGGGGTCCACCTCGGTCGAAGTCGAGCGTCCCTCTGCTGCTCCGCCAGGTGTCCGTCCAGGAGGGGTCCACCCCGGCCGAAGCCGGTGGCCCCCTGCCCCCTCGCCGAGTGGCGCCCTGAGACGGTTCCACCTCGACCGAGGTCGAGCCGGGCCCTCTCGCTCCTTCGCCAGGTGTTCGCCCAGGAGGGGTCCACCTCGGCCGAAGTCGAGCGCCCCTCTGCCACTCCGCTAGGTATCCGCCCAGGAGGGGTCCACCTCGACCGAAGCCGGCGGCCCCCTGCCCTCTAGCCGAGTGGCGCCCTGAGACGGTTCCACCTCGGTTGAGGTCGAGCCGGGCCCTCTTGCTCCTTCACCAGGTGTCCGCCCGGGGGGGTCCACCTCGGCCGAAGTCGAGCGCCCCCTGCTGCTCCTTCGCCAGGTGGCGCCTGGACACGGGTCCACCTCGGTTGAAGTCGAGCGCTCCTCTGCCGCTCCGCCAGGTGTCCGCCCAGGAGGGGCCCACCTTGGCTGAGGTCGGCTACCCAGCATGGTGAGGTCGCCGAGAAGCAAGAGCACGAGTTCCGAGACCGCCCCTCGAGCAGCGCGTGCCGCACCTCGAGAGGAGCGCCAGTACGATCGGCAGCAATGCATGAAATCTCGTTTACATCGGCCCGACAGGTTCCGCAGCCGAGAGGCAAAGTCCTGGCAAGGCAGGACCCGGTAACGGGCATTGTCGGCGCCTGGGAAGGAGAGCGCTCGCGCTCGGCCCCAGGGTCTGGCCGGTGTCCTCCCTCTACCCTTTCCTCGCTAGGCTCGGCAAGCAAGACAAGGAGATCACCGGGTTCTTGGATCCAAAGGGGATAGGGGAAAGAGAGGGAGAGAAGGAGGTGAAAGCAAAGAGGGAGCCTCCCAAGGGCGGGAAGCCGGAGGCAGCGTAATCGGATAAAAGGATGGGAAGAGCGGACAACCAGGTAAGGAAAAAAAATGCTGGGAAAAGGAAAGGCACCAAGAGCAGGATCCAAGATCCCGAGAGGGGTCCCTTGGCGCAAGCTCGGTGAAGGAACCTGGCCCAATTTCTACTCTTCCTGAGACCTTCTTTGCGAAGATAATCTTTAAGCCTGGGGCTCCTTCAGGGGCCCACCTTGGAGACTCTGTTCTATTTCGCCATTTTCTAACTTGACCGTCGGAGATCCCTCGCCGGGATCCCCGGCCAGGGTTTCTGACCTTGTCTTGCAGGATCAGGAGCCCGGAGACCTCGAGGCGAGATGGCTTGATCAAATCTACAGCTCTGAAGCTACAAGCGCGGCAGCGAGATCGGCAACAAGAGGTTATGATGATTTTGAAATATGTTTTTGCTTATTCAACTATTTTTGATAGTAACAATCTTGGATGGCATTTTTTAATAGGTAACCAATTGTAGTTGTTTTGATTTTGTTACCGATTAAATACAAATATGAGCCTCATCTTTTTCTTCCTTTCTTTTTGGTTCAAGCAAGTGACCATATTTTCTATATAGCTTGATGCATATTTTTTTTTGCAGCTTATTAGTGGATATTGATTATGATTCTTTTGGTATGCTAACTTATCTGTTAATTGTTATACAAGGAGAGTCTATCCACAATTCCAGAGAGTTAGTAGTATAGATGAATAATGTTTTCTTGATATCCTATATCTCTCTGTAGATAAATTTTAAAGCTTTCAAGTGTGTAGCAAAATTTAATTTGATCAACTTTTATATTTTTTCATTTTGTAGTGCCATCTCAATTATTTTTGTAAGCTGCTACTTTGTTATATTTAAGTAGCATAAGTTTCTATTGTTTGTTATAAGGTTAAATACGTTCTATTAATACAGTTCAAAGTTCTAGTGTTCTATAAAATTTTTTTTTTTCATCCTTTTCATGTGCTGCTTTTATTTTTTATTTTAAAAAGGTTAAATGAGTTGGGTTGGGTTAACAATTTAAATATTGGATTTAATTTTTGAGCCACCTCTTTCTTTTCTTGTGTAATTTATTGGTTAACAATTTGATACTGATGATTTTGAGATATCTTAATATTTGAATGTAGAAGTTATGATGATTTTGAAATGTCTTTTTGCTGATTCAACTATTTGTGATGGCAATAATCTTGGATGATCTTTTTTTAATAGGTAACCGATTGTATTCATTTTGATTTAGTTGCAGATTAAATACAAATCTAAGCCTCATCATTTTCTTTCTTTCTTTTGGTTTAAGCAACTGACCGTCTTTTTTACATAGCTTGATACCTATATTTTTTTTGTAGCTTATTAGTCGATACTGATTGTGATTCTTTTAATACTGTTATGCAAGGAGGGTTAATTTACAATTTTGAAGAGTTAGTAGTATAGATGAAGAAAAAAGAATATTTTCTTGATATCCTGTCTCTCTACAGATAAACCTTAAAGCTTTCAAGTATATAGCAGAATTTAATTTGATCAACTTTTATATCTTTTTACTTTGTACTGTCATCTCAATTACTTTTGCAAGCTGTCACTTTGTTATATTTAAGCAGCATAAATTTTTGTTATCCGTTATAAGATTAAATATATTCTATTAATACAGTTCTAAATTCTAATAAAAAATTATTTTCCTGCTTTCTATGTGCTGCTTATACTTTTTATTTTAAATAGGTTAAATGGGTTGGGTCGAGTTAACAGTTTATCTATATAGTAAACTGGTTAAATAGATTGGGTCGGGTCGGGTTGTATTACTAGGTTATTTATTTATTCAATAGGTTAAATAGATTAGGTTGAGTCGGGTTAGTAGGTTACTTGTTTAGTAGACGGATTAAACGGATCGAGTTGGATTACCTGTTCATTAAATGGACCAGATTCAGGTTTTAGATTATGACCCACTAAACAAATAGGTCGGGTTCAGGTTGAGATTTTTCTAATCCGATCAATATATATCCAAACCAATCATTTTCTAATCTAATCCGTATATATCCAATCCAATCTGATTGCCACCCCTACTTTTTTTTTTTTTTTAATAAGGACTTTTGATGGGCCCCAAAAGAGTGTAAAAGTTTGATCGGCCTTTTAACTCCCCCCCCTTTTGATGTATCTTATTTCTAGTTTAATATTTTTTGTCGGAAAAGTCTTTGTGCACCGCGTGCGGCGTAGTTAATCCAACATGGCCCTACTGTATTTTTTATTGATCCAAATGTATCTACTGTAGCATGACGGGATGGGAGCTGAGCATGACTAGCATTAATTACCATTCAGCTTTTATTTGAAATTTTCGTCCAGACCAAAATACCATTCCCTCCAGTCCCTTGAACTAGGATATCGTAGGTTTTGAACGAGGATGTTGTAGCTTTTGAACTAAGGTGTCGTAAATTTTTGAACTAAGGTGTCACAGGTTTTGAACTAGGGTGTCGTAGTTTTTAAACTAAGGTGTCGTAATACTGTTTCAGGTCATTTTTGAACTAGGGTGTCGTAGGTTTTGAACTAGGATGTCGTAGGTTTTGAACTAGAGTGTCGTAATACTGTTTCAGGTCATTTTTGAACGAGGATGTCGTAGGTTTTGAACTAGGGTGTCGTAGATTTTGAACTAGGATGTCGTAATACTACATTCAGATCATTTTTTGAACTAGGGTATCGTAGATTTTGAACTAGAGTATCGTACGTTTTGAACTAGGATGTCGTAATACTATTTCAGGTCATTTTTGAACTATGGTGTCATAGATTTTGAACTAGGGTGTCGTAGCTTTGAAACTAGGATGTCGTAGGAGTATTTTGGTCTGGACGAAAATTTTAAATAAAAGCTGAACGATAATTAATACTAGTCATCTTTTCTTATCCCGTCATGCCATATATTTAGATTAATAAGAACGTACGATATAGGTCATGCTAGATTTACTGTACTGTATACGATGCACAAAGAATTACTCTGTTTTGTCTCAGGACTTTCCATGGGCTTGACTTGAGCAGGCCCAGGGATGCAAACATTGGCTCGTATAAGAACTCTCGATCCACCCGTTCTCCGAGACACCCAACCGAATCCATTCGCTCTCGGCCGACTAAGAGCATAAACCCACTTACACGTCACTAAGAGGGTGAGCTTTTGAGTGTTTACAAAGAAAAAAGTGCAGGCCAATTAGGACTAGGTCGATTCAAACTTTTTGATTCGTACCTCACCACGGTAATCAAAGAGGTCACGATTTGGAGCTTTGGATATTAAATTATTTCCTATACTGTGGAGTGGCCATATCCACCATCAATGAGAATCATTTTTACGTGTAACGATCTACCAATATGCCAAAAAAAACTTTGAATAAATTTACCCTATCATGTGTGTTATAGGCAAAACTAATGAAAATATACCCGTTATCACCAAACCTCGAGCGATTACTTCACATTGTCAAGACTCGTCAAAAATGATTCCTTCGAAGTCTTACAAAATTGACATACTCATCACAGAATTTTTGGTGAAAGACACTCCAATATTTAAATCAATAAAAATTCAGATAACAGATAACAGATATAGAATCTCACAGAAAATTGATCAGAATGAGAAGACTTTAGCTAGTTTTTCTTATTTATCCCTAAATATCATTTCTTATTATATTTATAATCATTTATCTTAACATAATTTAATTAGAAGAGATTTTTCACAGTTAATTTTGACATTATTCTGTTGAGAACTAACCTGAATCCGTTATAATAGTTGATTGTTATTCTGATAAGATAATTATCTCTTTTCTTATTGTCTTCATTATTCTTAAAGCCAGTCAAACTTTAGAGTTGGTTAGCCTTTATAAGTTGATCGGATTAATGAGCTTTAGAAATGAGTCAGCTGGATCCCATATTATCAACTTATCAATTTTTGGATTTGCCATAACCTTTGGTCGATTAATTCGACCGGCCCATCAGAACAATACCATATCAATAATTTAAATTATAAAATTCTACAATTGTTTCAACAACGGTATATCGAGAAAGTTCAATAATGGTGTATTGAAATGGTTGCAAAATTTCTCAGTTCAAACTATTGATATAGCCCTGGAGCCCCTATTGACCGGTGGTAATAAAAAAGTTAGGGATATATATAATAAATCCCGTTCACTCGGCTGACACCGGTGGTAGTCTGGTTGACGTACTCACCTTCGGGTAGGGAACGGCTGTGGAAAAATTAATATGCGTCATGTATCGAACATTTCCTAGCTGGGGTTGGAGGACCGTCTGGGGGTGGTCATGCCCGGGATCTAACTCCCCTCCCTTTTATTTAACCAAACAAAAAAAAAAAGTATATTGATATAGCATATTTTTGTTATCATCATCTATGGTACGCATGGTAGATCAAGTCTATCCAAAATTAATTTTTTTTTTTAAGATGCATACTTTATAAATGAGATGGTGTGTATGGCCATGTGGTGAGGGAATAATTTCTCAGTTGGATGACGCCCAAGTCTTCCTTGAATTTAGTAGCCTGCCCTAAAATTTCCCAGTTGATCATAATCTAACGCATCTTTCGGATGTGCGGGCCTGGGGACATTTAGGCCTCAACCCTACCGAAGAGGCCTTCACAATAAGGGCTACTTGGTATGTTCTTCTTCCATTTGTAATTATTCCTAAATAACTTCGGTGGGTGCAGGCACTGCCCTTTTCCTCTTAAATTAAAATGCCTACTTCATAGAATTTTGTTATCAAATACTTGGATGGCAGCTTTATGAAGTTTCAAACCGAAAATCTCCTTTAATTTTGTGCGAAGGAAACACCGCTTGGTTATTGAGTATATTGCAATAAGTGGTTGGCAAATGGATTGGGTCGAAGCATGTTTGGATCCAAAATTTCCCAACCTATATGGGAATCGCGCTGAAATATGTAAACCCATACATATCCCATTTATTTTATATAAATCTGCGTCACCCACCGACCCCAAAACCCAATTAAAATTTTCACTCAACAATTATGTAATAACGAAAGCAAAACATAGCATGCAGATATCACCAACCAAAAGAAAACAAAAGAAAAGAAAAATCTAGTAATTGTCATCATAAGCACAAAAAATTTAGAAACTTAGAATATATTGTAATCAGGAATTAATTAAAGATGAACTTAAAATGCAACGATAAGCATAGATAGATCAACGTAGTCCATAGGCTTAGGATCTGGCTAATTTCCAGCAGTTCAACTCAAGGGACCCGACAAATTTGAAAGCTAAATTCTAACCCACCCCTCGATAAAGTATAAACGAGTTTGTTCAAATTAATTCGTTTCTAACCATAAATTTAAAATGGTAACCCAAATCTAATTTATCTTAGTTCGGCTTATGGATGTCAGCAATCCGAGTCAGATTTTGCTATCATTATCCGCGATGCATCAACTAGTCAGCGTACATTTTGGTGAAAATTATTTAAAAAGTATTTCATTATATATTTCAAGTTTTTAAATACTCATTCAGTTCACGCTTGTTTTAGTCCATTTGCATGGAAGCAACGGTAGCTCAAATTTTTATTAATGCTTAATGTTAGCAAGATTTGTCTCAAAAAGGCTGAAAGGCTTATATTGTAACCCGTCAAAATATCTTGTTAAATTTGTAAAACAACACGCTACCTCGAGGAGGATATGTCACACAGGTCCAGGATCTAGAATAAAAATCAAACAAAAATATTTATCAAGAATTTCAGGAATAAAATAATAATGAAAAAAATAATGGATTTGTTTTTTTTTTTTTTATAAAAAAAAGGAGAGGGGGATAAATCCCGGTGTAACTATTCCACTGGGTCTCAATCCCGTCAGGCTATGTTCGATTTGGATCGCAATTTTTTTGCATACCCTTCCATCACTGATAAGTACGTCAGCCTGATACCACCAAGATACTGGAGTGATCACGTGTCCCAGAAAATTTTTTGAATTTAATCAAGTCATCCATGAGGATCATGCATCAAATCTGTAATCGATAAGAGATAAGACCAAGTCTTTATCAACCAGGCTATCGTATTAGCGATAATGAATTTGATTTTTACCGGCAAAGATGCTTTCCTGCGAGGCTTCAAGTACAAAAAAAAAAAAAAAAAAAAAAAAAAAAAAAAAAAAAAAAAAATCTCATCAAGCTCTCCATCAACTCTTCTTTACTGAACGCTTTCCCTTATTTATAAAACTATAATCTCTCTTCCCCAACAAGGCAAAAGTATCACCATCCTGTTCTAACTAAAAAATCAATACAAATATATTGAGCCTAAAGCTCAACCTAATTTAATATGGACTTAAATCTTAAAGTCACCAAAACTAATGATCTATATTAAATATGAATCTTAATAGAATTAGGATCTGGCAAACTTGGATTTTGGCTAATTTAGAACTTCATTAGAACTCAACTTTGGTAGTCGCATTTGTGAAGATGCGACGAAGCAAAAGACATTTTCTGAAGCCCACTTGGAACCAAAGTGGCTCTGTTAGAGTTTAAGCTAGGAAGTCCAACTAAATCTAGGCCACAAAATTTCTGGCGTAGAAGCGAGTGCAGGCGTTTCGAAGAGATGTATCACTTTATTTATGGCTTTGGTTTACATTTATGTTTTTTTTTCAGAATTTTCGTGGCTGGGAACACATCTGTTATTTGAAAAATGAAAATAATCATAGAAGTCTCTGGACCAGGCTAGATAGAAACTTTGGCTACATCTGCAACGAATTGCGGATAATTTTTACTTTATTTTTCTTTCTTTTATATATTTTTTATCCGATGTAGTTTCTTTAATTTTGTTTCTTCTGAAATTATAGCTCGTTTATTTTTTCATTAACAATAATTAAAAAAAAAAAAGTAGCATCCTGCTACTTCCCGTTACAGAAAAAGAAAAAGAAAAAAAAAAGGAAAAAAAAAAAAAACTGAATGTCATAACTTTATGGTACTTTGAACGTACTCAGAGAAGCGCGAGACTGTGATGAAAGGGTGGAGGTGTCACGGAAGGGTGGAGGTGTCACGCTCGATTCCAAACCTGAATCAGATGTGCAATAGACATGTATCCTAAAATTTATTTTTCTTCTATTTAGATATGCAAGATCTTTATCAATTAAGTTACCATCCCGGCAATATTGTTTGCTATGTTTTAAGTTTCTCACTGACGGATCCCAAAATCCAATTAATTCTGGATCTATAATAAAAATATAAAAAAATAGGGATGGGCTATACAGGCTTGGTAAGTTATCAACACTTCTAATATACAACATAAATATGCTAATAAAAACCAACAAGCATAAATATATCATACAACGAGATGTCCATCAATATAATAATAAAGCCAGTAACATGATGCAAATATGTACACTTAATTTCAACCGACATTGACACAACTATGGATGGCCAACCATTTACTTTACTCTCATAGTCCCTTTGACTATGGCCACGATCGGTCCGTAGCTCGCTCCGAAAGAGATTAGATCATGTGTACACATACCGCTCATCAGTCATGCGCCAGTGATAGTCCCATTGGAAGCCCAAAAGGAAAACTGGCTCTGAGTATCATACGAAAAATATGCGTCCTCGGCATGTGCCTGCCATGCATGGCTAAAATAAGGTAACTAGCTTCTGTATCACATACCGCTGAATGGTCATGTGCTAGGGATAGCCTCGTTGGAGGCCCAAAAGAAGATTAGGTCCTCGTGTGATCATAGTCGGACTAGAGAGCGCGACAACATCAACACAATGCATGCAACCAAATACAATCCAATGCAAATTAAAATATATCATATGTATTTAATATTTCATAAATACATAACATATTTAGCATATAATATCAGAGGTCAGGATAACTTACTGTTTCCATCAACTAAGCATCGTTCAATACTAAACCCGGTCTTCCAAGGACAACGATGATCCTGAACAATATTTTTAAAATAATTTAATCATACCATTAATTTATATATATATATCTATATAGAACAAAAAAGAAAACTACATTCCCTGTTGCTGAGTCAACCCATCTGACAATCGAGTCAACTAGTCCCAAAGATCGAGTCAACCCAGCTTGCCAACCGAGTTGACTCACCCCTGCTAACCGAGTCAACTCGGTTCTTCCTTTCCCCCTTCTCCCGACTCTCCTCCTCCTTCCTTTCTCTCAAGCATGCTGGCTTCTCCCCTAAGGAAGGCTGGAGGGAAGAGGGGACCAGCGGCGATCTTGGTGGCAGTCCGGCCACCTACCGGAAACCCAAAAGCAATTCCCCCCTTAAAGCTTCTCTCTCAGCTTAACCGAGTCGGTCTTCCCATGGTTGTCAGCGGTGGCCATGGGAGACGGCCATCGAGAAGGGCTTGGCTGACCGGAGTGGACGACGGCGTGACCACCGGTAGTCGTCCGGCCAGCCACTTAAATCCCAAAATGAAACCCCTTGTTAACAAAGCCAGCCCCTCTGTCAACAGGGCCGACCAATTCTCCATGACGAATGCCAGAAGGAAGGATTGGTGGCGATCATAGCGAATGTCCATCGAGAAGATGACTGGAAGAAAAGGAAGGGATCGGTGGCGATCAATGATCGCCTGACCTCTTTCTAAAATCCTAGAGAAAGGAAATAAATAAAAAGAAAACGAGACGGACTCCTCCCTCCTCCCCGTCGATCACCTCTACACAACCCATGTTCGAGAGAAAACGGAGAAGGAGGACTTACTGGTGAGGTCGGCTTCGGGTCGCGGCAGTCATTGGAGGAGAATGGCCTTCGGAACGGGCAAAGGCACTAAGAGAGGTTATCTGATGAGATCGACGTCGATTTCCGGCATCCATTGGAGGAAGAAAAATCCGGTTTGGGCTAAGGCACGCGAGGGACCTTTAAACCCCAAGAAATACCCTCATTCCACCCCCGCGCCGTCGACCGGCCTCTCCGAAACCTCCGCCGATTATTCCGAAGGTTCGGTGCCATGTTGAATTTGAACTGAGGTCGGCAAGGGCTGCCGACTTCAGCCCAAAAATGGCCCAATAACATCGGGCCTCACATTCTCCCCTCCTAAAAAAAATAATTTCATCCTCAAAATTTAAAAAAACATCTAAAGCTTCCAAAACTCAAATACACCTAATCCAATACTCATAAGTATCCTTATGTCCAATTTAGTAATCCCAATAAGAGCCTCCATTCTTTCATTATAAGACATTTTAAATTAATCCTAATATTTTTAGTCCACCATACTTTCGCTGTGTACTCTGATATAAATTTTTCAAATCCTCTAACTCCATTAAATGAATTTCTAATAAGGATATCCCTCATAGACTAAACCCATATAAATCTTTCAATATCATTTTTTTGCTAAATGAAACATCAATAGCAAGATAATCTAAATTTTATCATAAATCTTAAATTTAACTTGGAGTTTAACATATCCAATAATCTTCAATATATATATATATACATATATATATATATATACATATATATATATACATATATATATACATATATATATATACATATATATATATACATATATATATACATATATATATATACATATATATATACATATATATATACATATATATATATACATATATATACATATATATATATACATATATATATATATATATATATATATATATATATATATATATATATATATATATATATATATATATATATATATATATATATATATATATATGATCAAATAATCCAATCCAAGACTACTAATATAAGTCATCAAAAATTTTACTAAGACATGCATGCCATGTCCACGTAATATCATTAAATCCACTAATAGCAAACTACAAATCTATCATTATCCTAAACACATTTTTTATTACATATTTTTAATAACAATCTCCATATAGATTCATAAAAAAACTCTCCTTCTTAATATCATTAAACTTTTTCATAACCTTCATCCTAAATATCTTCTTGCAATAATCCCAGAGTTTACAATCTACTAATTAACAACAAAACCTACAAGCTATCATGATCTTTATCCATATCAAGTTTAGGATTCCTACATCATTCAATGAAAAACTGAATATACACATTCAACATAATATAATACACTATACTTCCAGGTCAACACTTCTAAAACTCAATCAAATTCATTTATCAGAGATAAAAACATATCTTATCTAGCCCTTCAATAGTATGCCTACTTATTATGATCAAATAGTATCAACCATTCAGCCTCATCCAAGATCAATCTCTACAAAAATCATATTCCAGATCTTATGAATAATACCTGGAGATTAGAAATCCAAACTTCAATTTCAATCTTGCAACTTTTATCATATCCTGACTGTTCATAATACTAAGTTCAAATATCTCTTAAATCATAATTCACAATGATCACAATCTAAATTTTAATATTACTCAATCATATCCATGTCGGTCTCAAGTGATCATAACCCAACCTTCGATGTCATTCAGTCATGTCTTAATAACCATTTTATTAATTTCTAATCACCTGTATCACAGTCTTTAATTATATCAAAATAAGATTTCCAAAATAAATTAAATCCATAATATAACTCAAAATACCTCCATATATCCATTATCTAGCCTTGATGATATTCTTCTAAAAATTAAGCTAGGAGAATTTAATCATTTTATTTGTGCAAGCCTTCTACACTTAACAAAACCCTTGGAACCATAACATACGCCTATCAAAGGAAATTAAATAAATTCTCAATATCGATAATTATTCCGGAATATTCAATCAAAATCCTAATTCTACCCCACTCTCACTAAGTCATATTGATCTTAAACCTTTGCTCCGATACCAATAAATCCATCATGCCCCGATCCCAAACCTGAGCCGGATGCACAATAGACGGCCATGTGCCTTAGGATTTATTTCTCCTTCCTTCGGACACACAAGGTCCCTACCAACCAGGCTACCACCTTGGTAATATTGTCTGCTATGTCCTAAGTTCCTCACTGACTGGTCCCAAAGCCTAATTAATCTTCTGGATCTGTAACAAAAATATAGAAAAACAGGGATGAGCTATACAGGCTCAGTAAGTTATCAACATCTCTAATATACAACATAAATATGCCAATAAAAATCAACAAGCATAAACACATCATATAATGAGATGTCCATCAATATAATAATATAGCCAGCAACATGATGCAAATATGTACACTTAATTTCAACCGACACCGACACGACTATGGATAGCCAACCATTTACTTTGCTCTCCAAGTCCCTCTGACTATGGCTACGATCAGCCCGTAGCTCGTCCCGAAAGTGACTAGATCCTGTGTACACATACCGCTCATCGATCATGCGCTAGTGATAGTCCCACTAGAGGTCCAAAAGAAAAACTAGCTCTGAGTATCACACGAGAAACATGCATCCTCGATATGTGCCTGCAACGCATGGCTAAAATAAGAAACTAGCTCCTGCGTCACATATCGCTCAACGGTCATGTGCCAGCGATAGCCCAACTGGAGGGCCAAAAGAAGAATAGGTTTTCGTGTGATCATAGTCGGACTAGAGAGCGACAACACCAACATAATGCATGCAATCCAATGCAATCCAATATAAATTAAAATATATTACACGTATTTAATATTTCATAAATATATAACATATTTGGTATATAATATCAGAGGTTAAGATAACTTACTGTTTTCACCAACTAAGCACAGTTCAACACTAAACCCGGTCTTCCAAGGATAACGACGATCCTGAACAATATTTTTAAAATAATTTAATCATACCATTAATTTATATATATCTATATAGAACAAAAAGAAAACTACATTCCCTGTTAGCCGAGTCAACCCATCTGACAATCGAGTCAATTCATCCCAAAGACCGAGTCAACCCAGCTTGCCAACCGAGTTGACTCACCCCTGCTAACCGAGTCAACTCGGTTCTTCCTTTCCCCCTTCTTTCGACTCTCCTCCTTCTTCCTTTCTCTCAATCCTGCTGGCTTCTCCACTAAGGAAGGTCAGAGGGAAGAGGGGACCAGCGACGATCTTGGTGGCCGTCCGGCCACTTGCTGGAAACCCAAAAACAATTCCCCCCTGAAGCTTCTCTCTCAGCTTGATCGAGTGGGTCTCCCGATGGCTGTCAGCGGCGGCCATGGGAGACGACCATCGGGAAGGGCTTAGCTGATCGGAGTGGACGGCGATGCGACTACCGGCAGCCGTCCGGCCAGCCACTTAAATCCCAAAATGAAACCCCCTATTAACAGAGTCAGCCCCTCTATCAATAGGGCCGACCATTTCTCCACGATGAATGCTAGAAGGAAGGATTGGCGGCGATCATAGCGATCATTCGTCGAGAAGATGACTGGAAGAAAAGGAAGGGACTGGAGGCGATCAACGACCGCCCGGCCTCTTTCTAAAATCCTAGAGAAAGGAAATAAATAAAAGGAAAACGCGATAGACTCCTCCCTCCCCATCGATCACCTCTACATAACCCATGCCCAAGGGGAAACGGAGGACTTACCGGCGAGGTCGGCTTCGGGTCGCGGCGGTCACTGGAGGAGAACGGCCTTCGGAATGGGCAGAGGCACCAGGAGAGGTTATTCGACGAGATCGACGTCGATTTCTGGCATCCACCGAAGGAAGAAGGATCCGGTTTGGGCTGAAGCATGCGAGGGACCTTTAAACCCCAAGGAAGACCTTTATGCTCCCCCTCCCCCCTCCCCTGCGTCGTCGACCGACCTCTCCGAAATCTCCGCCGGTCGTTCCGAAGGTTCGCTAGCTGCACGCGAATTTGAACTGAAGTCGGCAAGGACTACCGACTTTAGCCCAAAAATGACCTTCCTTGTAGGAGGAGACTACGAATGAAGAGGGTCATATTTTACCAGCACACCCCCCCCCCCCCCCCCCCCCCCCCCCAACCACCACCTTCCTTTTTTTTTTTTTTTTTTTCGTTCATGTATCTCCTTTTCAAGAAAAAAGTATATATATGCCTTTCAAGACGTTGCATGGTTTTTTTTTTTTTAATTATCTGTTTGGTTACGTTGCGCGTTTTCTTTTATTATTTTATATTTTCGATCAAAAGGTTCATGGCAATGGAAAACTAAGTGTAGATTGAGCTTCAAGAAATTAGATCGCCAGGAACAACTCATAGTTTCATAAACTCCAAAAGTTCTAGATTGTTAAGAATATATAGCCAAAGATACCATTGCAGAGAGGACTGCCACGAACTCGGAACTTGGCTATAAATCTGTCGATTATCCCACATACTTGACATCAGAACGACTTAGGTTGTAACATGTCAAGTACGATTGTTGTAGCCGATTCACTTAGAAGGAGAGATTTTTTTTTTTCTTTTTCCTTTAGTGCATGCTCGAGGAAGACTCGGAAGGGGCAAAATTACAGATCCGACCACGTAGAAGTTTGCTCAAAAGCAAATAGAGGTGGCATAATAAGCTTATTCGGTGACATGTCAGGAAAGTATACTCTAGGTGCTTAATCCAGTAGATGTAGAATGCTCGTAAATCATGTCATTATCTTGATGCCACAGCCCAATTACCTGTAAATTGAGGGGTGACTTGGCACAGCTAGACTCGGCCAGGTCAGCCCATTTTTCAAGCTCAGCTCACATTACAACCAGGATAACCTTCAACAAACTCGCCTAGATTAATTTTGAGCTAAATTGGAGCTATCGATGAACAGCTTTATTCAAGTGATTGGTTAAGGCCCATGGGACTCCTCCTATACCTGCCATGAATTAATGAATCTAATGGGATGAAAATATTTATCAGTTGGTATAATTTAGCCACATTCTAACAACAAGGTTTAGCCATATTCTAACTGAAACTCGAGCCTTCTTTAACTTCATCTTTATCCTGTCTTCGCAGCGGAGCTAAATATTTTTGCGAGAGTCGCCAGCTCATGCATTGGAGATCCAAACAAATGGTTATGTTGGATTGGTACGATCTTCCATGTGATTCTTTCCTGCAAAATCCCATAATGGATCATAATGATTTAGACCGGAATACTTAAATCTGCTGTGGACTGATGGAGACTTCATGCTCCCTCGGAATCTAGTATATGTGACAACCCTCGTCAATCAAACTCCCTATGGGCAGCCCAGTTTCATACCAGCAGGATTCCATTCGTTCTCTTCTTTTCCATTCCGTGGACCCCGACGAGAGAAACATATTCATACCTAGCTAACCTTATAGAACTGGCCAAACAAGTAGGAGTCAAATCGTAGCTATGTGGTACATATTTAAAGAGATGCTTCAGTATGTTTTCTCTTTTAATTATATTAAATATATGTCAGACTTCTCGCACCTAGAACACCAGATGGCTTTTTTTTTAAGACGGGTACATCACAATCTCGATCTATTTTTGGATTTGATCCAATTCTCGAGTTTTTTTTTTTTTTTTTTTGGGTATTACAAGGAAGCTGTAACTTCATTATAGGAAATAGACATGTATCGGTACGGTTACAACAGCAGAAGTAAATAGGATCCCTTGTACACAAGGATCAAACCCAATACTGCTTGAAAACCAGCACAACAGACCCACGAATTGACCATTCAAATATAAACCAGCAAAGATAAATTGGACAAATTTCTAAATGTAACCATATAGAAAACGCTTGAAGCCAGAACCCCCCCCCAGCAATCGGAGAGCCCCCCCCCCCCCCCACACACACACACACACACACACCAATCGGAGAGTTTGGGAGGCTATGACAGAAATGTTCGAGGATTCCTGGAATTTATAGGTGTATCCCAAGCGGATCCTGGAGATGTTCCAGAACATACTCTCTAAGGTTGAGAGAACATGTGAGTCAGTTGGAACAGGAGACTTGATCTAGGTTGGAATGTTTTCTCATATATATGATATAAGGGAGAATTTTTGAGAGATTGTATCATAATCCGGTTCGTGGGTTATGGAGTTTTAGGTCCAGAGATGTAGTTGGTTCCCTTTTGGTTTAAGAGGAAAGTGCATGATCTCTCTTTCTCACCATGAGGAATCAACGTGAGAGTTACATCACGCGGAACAGGGCTTGGGATGTGGAGGTTCTTCCATGGGTTTGGAGAATGGCACCGTGCGTGAGGGAGTCCACAGGTGGGAGTTTCTTCTCGGATTACAGAGATGAGGCTGGTTCTTATATCCTGTATCAAGATCTTTTCCAGGATTAATAAAAGATACAGTCTTTCTTTTCTCCTAATTTTTTTTGACATCTTCTCTTGATTTTTTATGAATCAAAAAAACTATCATCATCTCGTTAGGATCTACCTCGCGGTGCTTCCATGGTTAAGCATATATTCTGATCCATAATTTCTAACAGGTTGATGGAGTGACTCCCGACGTGGTTTTTTCAAAGTTTTTCCTTTCCATGACCGTTCCTGATTGATGAACTGTACGTTGAAGGATGGTCCTACGTACGGTTGCAGCCACATATGCTTTACACTGCATCCCCGTTTAGTGGAAAAGTACTTGTTGCATCCTGTTCCCCAACACCTTGTGCAGCAGCATATTTTTAACTCGAGCCAATAGAAAGAAGATAAGCAAACAAAGATGGAACATTGGTAAATAATTAATGCAATAATTGAACTCAGGGCGGATACATGCGACTTCCCCGGCCCCAACATTTCTGCAAGCCATAAACATAAGGCCACAGATCTGGAAAGGAAAGTCTCAACTGATCGAGCTGGCAGTTCATCAAGATGATTATTTATTTATTTATTTATTTTTTCTGGATGCTAATTTGAACTCCACATCAGCTAGCCACATCATCGTCCAAAATAGATCCCATGAAAATCAGCCCACAGAATTACAGCCAAATCTGGGTGGATATGGTCATTACAATAGATATCAATGTCTCTTTCCCGGCCGGGCTTCTAATGCTAAGAAATCAGCTGCCCGGTTAGCCTACCGAAAACATGATTATTAATGTATATAAAATGAAATAGGGGCTTCCATGATGATAAGTCCTGCAACAGAGGGTGTAATGAAGAAGCAACGCCAGATTTTCTTGTTTGCCGCTTAACAGTAGTTAATGAATGTTGGAGCAAGCTCGCTTCACGGAATGCCCGGGATTTTTCTTGATTTCATCATGACGGAAAGGGAACACATCACCAGGGAAGAGATGGGGCGCGCCATCTACTCCCATCGTGGAGGCGAGCCCCCATGAGCTCCACACATGAGAAAGAACCAGGAGAAGAAAAGAGAGGCTAGAGTTTTCTTGGAGGAGAAAAGGGATCGCGTCTTCTCTTATTATTTCTCGACATTCTGTCGTTCTTCATATACATATAAAAATATAACCCTAGGTCACAACCGACCTAGTCCTAAAAAACTTTCCTCCTCTGAGTCACTCGAGAAAACCCAAACCCGAGCCCATATACATCCATGACTCACTTGTTCTCTCAACCTCAGACTCATAGTATCCCTAAAATACCTCCAGGAAATCCCTGGAATATATCCAGGACCCGCTTGGGACACGCCCCCAAGCCCTAGGGATCGCCTTCAACATCCCTGCCATGGACTTCCTAGTCTCTCCAGAGCTTGGGAGCACCACGCAAATCCCTACAATCTCCACTTTGGTACCCCAAGCTTTGGCAAACTTGGCAATGTCTTCCATGCACAACCCCGTTGTAACTGCGTGTCTTGATAGCTTGTGCGGATATCCTCGTCTTTGCCAACACTCTTCAGCTGCTGAATTCACCTAGATGCCTTTGGGATGACCGTCTCCACGGTTGAAAATCCTTGCTTGTAACTTGGCACCATCATTGTAGCCTTCCTTCTGCTTGACAGCTGCATCAGTTTTTTCCTTGGACTTTCTTGGAAAGAACCCAGCGAACCTGAACCGGCACCCGCTGTAATTGGAGCTTTACCTGACACCAGCACCTCAGAGCCACGCCAATCTCCGCACACTCTACTCCACCTGGCTAAGTGCATCCTTGGCGCTCGTGCTAGGATATGGTCCTCCTTGTACCGCCCGCTCTGAACTCGTATCAAAACCTGCTCCACCCGTGAAGCCACCTGTCACCGGTGCTCCACCTGAGATTGAAGTCCCCCTGATGCCGCAGAAAGAAACCTCGAGGCCAGCAACTCAACGCTGTCCTGCTGAGCCTGCACCTGAACCTCGTACCCAGTCACTACTTCGGACCCTTCGCATCACCGCGGACCCCTCCAAGATCGTTTCGGATACTCTGCATCCTCGCGGAACCTCCGAAACCCAGGAGCTCATCCCAACTCCTCTAACCCAGCGACTGAACCCAGTAACCATCTCCAGCGGCTGCTCCATCATGTCCCAGCCTGTCTCCCGGCTGCATGATGTCCCTGGTGCTCCCTGAGACCTATCCCCAGTCTCCCTGAGTTGCCAGCCCCATCTGCTCCAATTTCTGTCCCTAGGCAAAAGCCACCATACCAGGACACTCCCGACTGCTTGATACATCTGGCGCTCCCTGAGATTGTCCCCTGTCTTTCTGAGCTGCCTCTGGTACCATCCCTGCTGATGTACTCCGGTCTCCCTGAGATATCCATCTCCCGAGACCGACCTCCAACCACAAGGGATACCACCCACGTCCAGCTCCATCACGATCAAGATAGCTGGAGTACTACCGATGGAGCTACCACTCATGCTCTGAAAGATCCCGGTATGTATCACTCCACCTGTGCTGAACCACAGATCACCCGACCTGTCATAGCTCCTCAGCACAGGACCTGCAGCTCTGCACCACTGTTGCGAACTTCTGCACCATCGGACCCATAATCTTCGGCGAGATCCACTCCACCAGCAAACCTTCGCACTACTCCCGATACCTCGAACCTCTGTCCGTCAAAGAGTGCCGAAAATGGAACCATCCTGCACGTGCTGCCCGCACACACGGCCACTGCAACACGATCTCCACATACTTTGCAATCTGACTCCACCATCAGATCCAACCTAGCTCAACACGAAGTGCTCGAAAAATGGAGTTCAACAGCACAAACGGGGCTCAAATCGAAGTTCAATTGAGCCCGAAATCATCGAAAATCCATCAGCATGATTTTCAAAGCAGAATGACTTGAAATCCTTGATTGGCCGGTTCACCGTGAACCAGCCCGCCGGTCCACGTGTGCCAAGCCGGTCCACAGTCTCCCTTGGTTGCCGGTCCATGGCAGAAAACCATGGACCGCAGCCTCTCCCTGACACGACGTCGCCCCTTGGCAGCCGCCGTCGACTCCGACGACCACCCGAGCGGCCGTGCTGTGCCCGATCGGATCCACCAAGCCTCCGTGAATCGCCCGCCCGGCACCGACGACTCGCGCCCTGCATCGTGCCGTTGCGACGCTGCGGCCGACGCCATGCTCGTGCTGGCGAGCGGGGACCCGTCGCCTTGCACTACGGTCGTGCTCGCGCCCGCGATCGGCGAGCCTGAGCCACCTCGCCCATGACTGGCGTCGTGACGCCCTGCTCCGTACCGGCGCCACCGTGCGACCTGCGAGTCTGCTCCCTGTGTCGCACCCGTGGCTGCGCCGCGCTCGCACCCTGCGTCGCGGTCGAGCCTTGCTCTGCGCCCGCGCCCGCGCGCTGCTCGCTACTCCGCGCGAGGATCCGTGCATCGCCCAGATCTGCTCCTCCAGATCCGCATGTTCTTCTCTATCTCCATTTTCAGGGAGGGCAACAGGTCCTCATCTCCAGATCTTGGCATCTCGAGATCTTCTCCATCCTCGTGAGATCCTCTTCCTTACTTCTTTCACGCCATCGCATCAAGGTTGGCTCTGATATCAATTATTAGAGCAAACCTGCTCCATGGAATGCCCAGGATTCTCCTTGATGCCACCACAGTGCAAAAGGAACAATCACCAAGGAAGAGATGGGGCGCGCCATCCGCTCTCTTCGGAAAGGCGAGCCCCCATGGGGCTGCACACACGAGAAAAAAATTAAGAGATGAGAAGAAAGGCTAGGGTTTCTAGAGGACAAAAGGTATCGCGTCTTCTCTTATTATTTTCCGACGTTCCGTCGTTCTTTATATACACATAAAGATATAACCCTAGGTCACAACCGACCTAGCCCTAAAAAACTCCCCCCCTCTGAGTCACTCGATAAAATCCAAATCCGAGTCCATGTACATCCATGTCTCACTTGTTCTCTCAACCTCAGACTCAGAGTATCTCTAGAATACTTCCAGGAAACCTCTGGAATACATCCAGGACATGCCCCCATGCCCCAGAGATCGCCTTCAGCATCCTTGGTCTCCCAAGTCTTTCCAGAGCTTGAGAGCACCACGCAAATCCCTACAATGAATCCCCCCTCCACCCACAAATTAATTCAAAGCAAGAAGCCTTCATCTCAAACATAGCCACACTTTGATTCCTATCCAGGCAGCCATTTTTTCGGTACAGGGAACAATGGAGGGTGGCACCAGTTTGCCTCTAACTCGCGGTAGAGTTCCCTGATGATTTCTAATGATATAGGTAGCGGTTGCACCGGTACAAGTCAAGGAGGAATCAAAGTTCAGCAATCAAGAACATCCACGGATGGTGGAAGCTAACAAATAAATCTTGGTTGATAGTTATGATTGTAAATAAGGTGAAAAGCTTTCCAGTTCCAATGACCGGTTCTCGAATCCTTGCCTCAGGAGACATTGAATATGTACGTAAATATGGCACGCCTCACTAATTGCACGAGAGTCGTAAATGTTTGCTGAAATAATCTCTCATCATGGACCTTCTAAATTAACCATGCAGTACGTAGTACATGCAAGGAGTTGTTTCGAACCCTTCCCTACCTCGGGAATCAAATAGTAAGGATTCTAATTCTGGCAAAGAACACCGGTAGAACTTATCCCCATGCTTGTATTGTATTAATTGCCAGCAATCCTTGGCAAACGAGCAACCAGTAATTACATGTGCATGATTTTCAATTTCATAACTTTTGTTACGTAAGAGTAGTTTCTTGCACGAATGTCTAGGCCTTCGAAATTTTAACCATAAAGTTTTAACCCTCGAGTGTACATTCATCTTCCAAACCCATCTAAAACAGTGGTTCAATCGTTGAGGGGGTTATTGAATAATTTGATACGTATCTTTGAAGGCAACATTACTAACTTTACTTGGACCCAATCTGGCCTTTGTACCAAAGCAAGAAGAATTAATGGTGACAATAGTATTCATCAGATCCTTCGGGAAAAGAACGGTCTGCAAGTTGACATCTCAAAGTTCTTTCTGATGTATCAAGTTCCTGCACTTTTCCATCCATCCAGATGGATGTCCATATTAATAAACGTAGGCTAATAAGCAAGTAAAGTAAAGGAAGTTGGGACAATCATGGATCGTTCAACAATCTCACCCCATCACCAGATCCAATCATCTATGTAAATTGGTATGCCAACCTTTTACATTGACCAGCAATCTTTGACCAGATATTCGAGTACTTAGCAGTTTTTTTGTATTAATGCCACGTTCCTGTGAAGTGATACTTGGGTACTTACAATTTGCGCCCGGAGTGAGCGAGGCTTCAAAACTAATCGGGTAGACAATTTATAAAACAATACTTATTTTTGGGCAAATAAGGAAATGATACCCCTATGGTGCTTGGGAGAGCACGTATATTTCCAAGCTACTAATTAAATGCATACCTTTTCTTTCAGTAAGGGGATTCTATAAAAAAAAGTCCTGTATTCTTTTTCCATTTTCTCCAATATAAAGGTTAGTATGGTACACAGAGAACATACAAAAAGTGCATGAGAGGAAAGATAGAATCTTTCCGGTTGTCTATTTTAGATATCACTACCTCAAGTAGGTACCAGGAATGATTTATTTCCAACTTGTTTGGGTCCCTCTTTTTTCTAATATTCGCAGCACAGCACGGAACATATACTACTTTTAACATTTTTTGAAGTAGAAGGATTAAATGCGACATGAAACTTTGATGAATTGGTGGCTTGTTTTGGATATATATGGTACGGTAATATTCGATAATAGCTTTTAGATAGGTTCCATTCCTGGTTGTTGCTCTTGTAATTAAAAGCATATCCCCTTCCTGGTTTAAAGATTTGTAAGCGATGCTGTTGTATTGCAAATTTCAAAAATTTAGAAAAGAGCTTTGAACATAAGATAAACAAGAAGACAATTGGAGCAGCCTTGCCTAAGTCCTCTTGCCGACGAAATCTAATTTGTTGGGAGCCATTTATCATTAACACATATTGAAAATTTGAAGTACAAAGACGTACCTAATTGATAAGTTTTGTATCAATCTTCAAAGCCACTAAACTCCTAGAGGCAGCATCAAATTGATAAGTTTTGTATCAATCTTCAAAGCCACTAAACTCCTAGAGGCAGCATCAAATTGATAAGTTTTGTATCAATCTTCAAAGCCACTAAACTCCTAGAGGCAGCATCAATGAATTAATGTTGATCCCTATTCTAAATGAACACTTGATGGCTACAGCGGAGGCTTTGCTCAATTGTAAACCCTAAGTATACGATGAAGGATGCAAATATTTTACAATGCAAAGATATCTTGGCCAGTGAGAGCAATACGAATTGTGGAACAATACACTATATGGAGTGTATTAAATGTGCTGGTCTAAGATCTAAAACAAACATTTTTTTTTAAAAAAAAAAAAGATATTGAAAGAAAAAATAAAAGAGGAAAAAACTCTATATTAAAAAATCGAGCTACACAGAAAAGGTTTCTCAAACCTCTCCAAAAAGGACATATATAATTCTCTCTTCCGCCATCCTAAAGGAGACAGCAATGGTTTTTTTAAATAGGGATCATGTAAACGAAAGTTTTGACACCTACCTGAATTTAAAAATACAAAACTTATTAAAACACAAATTCTAACACTTTTAAAAGAAAACAATTAAACAAAATAATATTATAATTTAGAGTCCTATTTGGAATAATTAAGACAAGTAATGATTCTCAAGAGGAAGTGCCATGTTAATAGATATTGTTGTGGTCAAGGCTGCTTTATGGATATGTAAGAATTGGCTTTGAAAGGAATGTTACGGTCTTCGTACTCCATTCCGAAAAGCATCTCACATGTAAAAGAAGAATCCTTCGATATAAGCCAGTGTTTTTCTTGACATATAATCAATGTGAAACTAAAGATGTCCACCACAACAGATTTTATTACCAGGATCTAGCTAGACTTCTCATCTTTACAGTCAATTTGATTTTTAGATATTATTTACCTATTGTCAAACTTTTCTAAATACGCTAGGCCTTAATCCGATAAGTTTAATAGTGTAAAACAGATTTTTTCTTTTCTTTCTTTTTAGTGGTTACACATGATAAGATGTAGCATTAGGGACTTCGAGGTTTCATTTATATATATATATATATATATATATATATATATATATATATATATATATATATATATAAAATACTTTTTTATAAATAACTAAGAAATGGGTTTATCAAGTATTTGTAATTAATTTAAATTTAATATGTTCTACTTTCAAAAAATAAGAATAAATGTATAGATATTACCATAATGGTCATCCGACATTTCAAGTTATCAAAATTAATCATATCCACCTCATTTAATATAGAAAATATGCAAACTTTGCCCCAAAAAAATGGTAAAATTCAAAGTTTTCATCATCTCGCTTATCACTTGTGATTAAACTATAAAGAAATTATAGCTATTTCTAGTCATTGTTGGCAAAGGAATAGAAACTTATTTTCATATAATATTTTTTGATCCTCAATATTTACAATGATGTCTCGGATTTTTTTCATCATTAACACTATTGTCATTGTCGTACTGGGCGATGAATCGGTGACGACTTGACAATGATTAAACCTATCTTGGTTGATTTATGATCTTATAGAAATAAAAAATGAGAATATGACATGTTTGATTTTTTCGGCTCATCAATTAAATTAAGCCATGAAAGACTTAGCAAGATCTGGATCGATTTTGTTCATTTTTAATATTAACAAGGCGATGTTGATTTTTGATCCGGTAGCCTCAATTTTTGATTCTAGTTGTCTCACTGGGTTTTCTAATCTCGACCCTACATCTTTATGTTCTCATAGATCTATTATTTGTGACTTAAATCTCAAAAGATTATCTAAAAATTATATTTTTTTAAGCCTGTAAAGTCTATACCATTAATTTTTAATGACCCTTTTTTTTTTTTTTTTTTTTGTAATTGCTAAGACTTCTCTATTTTTTTTTTCTTCTCTCTGTGAATTATCTGCATAACAGTAGTCTATCAATATCATTTGCAGTTTGACTGTCTGGTTCTTGCAAGCAGCGTGAGTTCAAGAAAATGCTAAACTTTTATAAGGTGCATGTGAAATATAAACTCAGTTTGCCACCATGCATGTTCCCTTTCAAGCACATTTACACTTGTGGAATCTAGATGTCCTTGCAAAGGTAACAGTGCAATGCAAGTCTCGGGCATGGTGAGAGATATGAGTGTGGGAGTGTCACCTTTGCTATATATGTATAGGTATATGTATATGTATGTATGTATATATATATATATGTATGTGTATGTATATGTATATGTATGTATATGTATATATATATATATGTATATATGTATATATATATATATATGTATATATACATATATATATATATATATATATATATATATATATATATATATATATATATATACATATATATGTATATATGTATATATATATATATATATATGTATATATACATATATATGTATATATACATATACATATATATGTATATATACATATATATATATATATATATATATACATATATACATATATATGTATATATACATATATATATATATATATATATATATATATATATATATATATATATATATATACATATACACATATATATGTATATGTGTATATGTATATATACATATGTATATATTATATATTATATATACATATGTATATATTATATATTATATATTTTGATAAAATAGTGTATTCATTAAAAAAAGCGGGAATGAATACAACCAAGATAATTAGAGAGGATAATATTCCTAAACTGTACAGGAAAAGCTCGCTAATCAGACCAGAACATCGAAATAGAGTGCCGGGCGACAAATGAAATAACCCAATCCGTAGCAGAATTTGCCTTCCTATAAATATGCCGAATCTCAATAGACGCATAATTCTGTAAAAGAAGTGTCACGCCTCGAATCTTACCTTGGAATCGGCTATGCGACCGACCGCACAACCCTAGATTTTATCCTAGAGATCATGAAAGGCCTAAAAATCTTTTATTTCAACTTTATTGCTCCATAATACTATTGATCATAATTCATAAGAAAAATACCTAATACAAAGGAAATAATACACTCATATGATTCAATTTCAGATATCCTTCAGTCATTTGATTAGTATTAATAACTCTCTAGCTACTCATCTTTTCTTCAAGAATCTCATTCATCACTAAGCTCGAATATCTGCATAACTCTGTGAATGAAAAAAATAGAGGTTATGAGCTTTACAGCCCAGTAAGGTTTCCAAACAGTCACCAATAATAATAATAATTTAAGAATAATAAGGATATAATAGTATATCATGTAATGCAACCAAACAACTCAAATGCCGACAAATCCTTTTATAAAATAATATTTTCTTTTTATATTTCAATTTAGTCATTCTTCTTTAGGGTTATGGACTAGCCACGGTCATGCTCCAGCCCATGACTGGCAACCTCATAATCGACCATTTACTCGTGGTCAGGTTAGTCTCATAATCGACCATTTACTCGTGGTCAGGCTAGTTTCATAATCGACCATTTCTCGTGGTCAAGCTTGCTTATGTACAAAGCCTGTCGCTCAGGCTGTGTAACCACGATCCCATGGCATAGCTAGTCTAAATACCGTATTCTCTTGGTTATCACTTTATCAATTCATGTTACACTGTCAAATCAGGTCATCTCAAACTTTTCAATGACCTGCATCATGATCCAAACCATCAAAATATCATTTAATTTATTCGATAATACATTGTATACAGGAATATAGCTAGTAACAACAAAAATCATATTGTCCAACATGAAGAGTCAAACTGTTCCATACAAAACTAGTCATGCATGCCGATGCTCATATGCACGGATCAAATCATATCATGATAAATACATATATATATATATATATAAAACTGGTGATCGGGTCCAGAAAACCTTATCTTCAAGAGCTAATCCAAAATACCCGGTATCAATCTATACCCGAAGCTCGTTCAACACTTCCTGCTCAGGAGACTGTTCCCCTACAACATAAATAATTTATTTAAAATTCTTCTGCAATTCACCTGAAAAATTTCGATCGCATGAATTTCGAAAAAAAAAAAATTTCCAATCCTCTTCTCTTTCTCTCTCCTCTCTCCTCTTTCTTTTTTTTTTCTTTCTTTTTTTTTCTTTTTTTTTTCCATGAAATATAGATCAATTAGACTTATCGACTTTGATTCGAACCCGAATTTTATAAAAAAATTGATATTCGAACGATAGGATGAACCGAAAAAACTTTCAGCCACTGTCGAATCCTTGAAACCACCTTTGCCGTAGTCGAAGTCAACCCCTCAACGTACGGTTGCAAACACCGAGGAGGGTGCAGAACGCCAATTAAGGAGAGGACGAAAGTCATGCAGTTTATGGTCGAATATGCCATAAACTTTTGCCGAAAAGCACTTCCGTCCACGACATGACACTTGATGCCCACCATGACATTGCACCATTCGTGAGCATAAACACCAATGCACCACCTGTATGCATAGAAGAATCCGATAAAAGAGCAGTGGCATGGATGGCATCGGAACAGCGACAGATTGAAATTGTTTATTTATTAATTTACTGCTTCCTTGCCGGATAATATTAAATGGGAAAACATAAGTGTAAACAATTTAACTCGAAACATTATTGGATGCATGGATATAAATTGAGGTCTCGAAGCACCATTTCCATGCAAGGTATAAAAATAAAAAGTTGACGTTATTAACTTTCTAGCCCGAAGATAAGAGATTCGGTGGATGAGGAGATTCTCGTACCCCCACCATGTCATGTCATGCTTGCAAATGGAAATGAATGTATATCTGGCCATCGTAGATAAGGGTTCTAATTAATTGACCATCTTTCAAATCAAGGTTGTTGGCTAGCCTGATTCCTAAGCCTAGTGGACCATGGATTAATGTGGAACGTACATATTACAATGTCATGGTGGCATGAATATATAAATCTGATGATGCCAATATACATGTTTTAATTTCCCTGTGTCTACAATTCTCGTGGCACCAACCCCTACCTATTTAATAATGTTTATATGCTATATATCAGGATGTCAATCTATAATCTTAAAAATTAATTATCAGATGGACTCATTCTACTATGGGTAAAGTCTTTTTATCCGGTTACACGTCAACCGGTAGTTAGCATTTAACTTAGAATTAATGGTGATTGATGTGTGGGATTTTGATAGGCTTTGTGTATGATAGAACGAGTCTATCTAATAATTTCTCCTATGATCTACAACATGAAGGTATCATGTAGGTTATAAATTTTTTTTTGCAATAATTAAAGGTCGTAAGAAGTAGGTGCGATTTGTGTTATAATCAGGGGTTACCTGTGTGATAGCTCGAGCCTGAAGTGGTAGTCGTTCTATGATGTGCACATTGTGCTGATGCATGCAACTTGCATCGAAACCTATGGGTGGGAAAGCATTCTCCATGGGTCCGTAGGATGAAGGGACATGCATGTCATAGCACAAGTTGGGCTCATGTAGACATGCATGTCAAGCCTCAATTTTTAAAACAATGATCAGGCCTCTAATCACATCAAGTTGAGTCACAATTAGATAATAGTTCCAAAAACTTGGGCCCAATCGTCTTCCAGTTGCAAGCCACCCTGGTAGAAGGGAAAGCTGGCCAAAGTCTGCATCAAGGCAACCAAACCGCGCGCTGCAATGTGCATGAGGTGGACTGGATGCATGAACCTGGAAGCAGTTGTGCAGTGTAGTTTCAGAAATTATTTGTCCAATCTGAACACCTTTTGTAGTTTGGCAAGTAGTCAAGTTTGTCCTTGTGCACTAAAAATCGTTGTTTGGGGTAGCCCAGAAATGGCCACAGGCATGACGGGCTACTGATCAACTTCTAACCGATGAGTTACCTTCAGCTAAACGGCTAGCTCTTGTCTATTCCTCAACTTAAAAGGACGCGCGTGGAATGGTTTCGTGCTTGCCAATCTGGGGAAGCGCATCACAAATCGTACTTTTTTTTTTTTTTTACCATTTTCCTCCTTTGAATTCAAGGTTATTCATGCCATTCCCCGAACCTAGTACCACCGTACGGGAGTCGGCCATGCAATCGGCTACACGAATTCTAGATATACTCTGGAGATCATGTAAAATCTAAAAAAAATTCATTACAATTTCAATTTTCCGGATCATTATCATTGATCACGATTCGCAAGAAAAAAATTTAATGTAAAGAAAATAATATCACTCATATAATTACGAATTTGATCCTTCCACGGTCGTCCAATCGGTATCACAAACTTTTTATATTATCATCCTTTCATTCGAGAATCCAACCCTCCGCCAAGTTTGAATATTATGCACGACTCCGAGAAGAAAGAAAAGTATGGGATATAACTTTACAGCTCAATAAGAATCCCTACATACTCATACCAGTATAATACAATATAATTCAAAAATAACAGTAAATAGTATGAAACAAAGCATAAAACTTAAAATCTCATATCAAGTAACCAAGATAACTCAATATTGATAAATGTAAAGACATGCATCAATCAATACAAAACATCTATCTCATTCAAAAATAAATTATCATATATGTTATTAAGTAAAATTTCCTTTTTTACTTAATCATTATTTTTCTCTTATTATCCGCATCTTATTAATATGATCCGAATCAATCACTGTTATCTTTTTAGGATTTTGCACTAATCACGGTCATGCTCCAACATGTAATTGGCAATCTCAAGATTAATCATATACTAACCAACCGTGGTCAGGCTAACCCATGTACTATCCATCCGTGGCTCAACTATTCCATATACTAAACTCGGGACTTGGCTGTCTCACGTACTATCTGCTCGTGTCCAGCTATTCCACGTACTATGTGCTCGTGGCCAGCTATTCTACGTACTATCTACCCGTAGCTCGATTATTTCACATACTAAGTCCATGGCTCGGCTGTTTCACGTACTATCTGTTCATGGCCGGTTATTTCACGCACTATCTGTCCGTGTCTCGGCTATTCTATGTATTATCCGTCCGTGTCTCGGCTAGCCAAACACATCTTCTTCTTGATTATTACTTTATCAAATCATAAATATGTTATCAAATCATGTTCTTTTCAAGATTTATAATAATCGATATCATAATTCAAATCATTTAAATAGACATGTTTAATATGAACATATCATATGAAAAATATAAGTAGCAATACCAGCAATCATAATTGTCCGTCATGAAAAATCTAAATATGTAATGCATAACAATTATAAATGCCAATACTCATGTCCAAGGATCAAAATCATGCTATATAAAGTATATTTATAAACTAGTGATCGTATCCAGAAATCCTTACTTTTACTGAAGATAGGTTTAACATGCATGATATCAGTCTGCACTCAAATCCTCGATCTAGATGCTACGGAACTCGCTCAATGCCCTCTTGCTCGAAAAATTATTCTCCCATAATAATAATCTTATTTTTAATAAACAATTCTATAGTATCATAGTTATAGATTTAGAATGCTTCACTTGGGTTTCATCAGCGATCTATCTGTTGATATTCTAATTTCACAACTTTTCTAGGAGAGAAACTTTTTGGATCTTTTTTTTTCAATATTTATTTTTTTAACTTACTCTTTCTTTTCACTCTCTTTTTTTTTCTCCCTCTTCGCTCTCTCCTCTTATCTCCCTCCTCTTCCTCTTTCTTCTTGTCTCCTCTTTCACTCTCTTCTTTTCTCTCCTCTTTCTCTTTCTTCTTCTCTCTTCTCTTTCTCTCTCCTCTTTCTCTCTCCTCTTTTTTTTTTTTTTTTCTTTTCTTTTCTACTTTTTCCTTTTTCTTTTCTTTTCTTTTCTTTTCTTTTTCTCCTTTCCTTTTTTTTTTTTTCTTTTTCTTTTCTTCTCTTTCCCTTTCTCCTTCCTTCTTCCACTTGGCCGAACAAAGTACCCGCACCCCATACTCTTTCCTCTAAAGCTTGAGATTTCTTGCTCGCAAGAGGATGGCCGGGGCTGCGATCTTCAGCGGCGTGGCCTCTAGTCCCAATTCGACATCTCTCGACGGCGGTAGCGGTGTTGGAGATTTGAGATAATAGGATTTCCTTCTCCCATTTTTTTTCCATGGACTAACCTCTTCGTTTGGCCTAAATCTATGGTAGTGGAGATTCGTGGAGAGGAAGAGATCCCTCCTTATAGTCAGAAAAACTCGACTTCAGCTTGATTTGGTCTCCTTCTCAAAGGAGGAGAAGGCTCCTATTGGAAGTCTTCATCTGGTTCGATCCTCACCCTGTTTTTTAGGTTATTACATTCTCCCCCCTAAAATAATTTCGCCTTCAAAATTAACTTGCTTGAGATTTAAACTTTGATAATCCCTAATTGTCATGTCATCTTTAATCCCTAAATAGTTTACCTTTCAAAGTATTTACGCTATAAGATCTTGACATTATAATTATAAGATATTTCAGGACAAGATTGTTTGCATACCAAATTATCTTAAGCTCTTCCAAAAAAGTACTAATCTTTTAATGTCAATACAATTAATTATCATTGATTAATTTTATAGAAAATTCATGATGGCCCAAACTTTGGATATACCCAATTTTATTATCATCCTCAAGCTTCTAGGTGATTCCTTTCTTAGAATGGTTTCTTCATAAATCCCTAACATAACAGAATTATATCATATTTCAATTTTGATCCTTATGATTTACAATACATAGTAAATTCTCTCAATCTCTTCCAAATAAACATTAGCACCTCAATCTCGAATTAAAATATATAATTCTTCATTCCTGAAATTTATTTCTCTTCATTAACTCTACATCATAATCGACCAGGTTCCATGTTATTAACACCAATACAAGAAACTTTGAGCATTAAACACTCTTTAGAATCTAAAACCTTCTTTCTCTTAACCTTCCCTATAATTTTATAATTAGGCTTTTATTTCATGAAAACCTTAAGTCTCTTTAAAAAATGGTTTACAATATCAAAACTAAAAAGAGCTTTGTATCAGAGTATTTCAGATCTAAGCTTAGTAAAAGAATCATCACGTGTTTTTCTAAATTTGGAGATATTCAATTTTTTTCTTAGAGTCTTCTATACTAGGAAAACCTATTGATGAAATTTGCATGAAAATATATATAGGCTAGCCCAAAAATTTATAATATTATCCTTTTATTTATTACTAAAATTCAAATAAACTCTCCCATTATAATACTTCTGAAGTCTTTTACTGCGCACTTTGATATAATTTACTGATCTATCTGAGTTCACTAAATAAATCTCTCCAAAAATTTATCTTATATTGATATTAGAAAGATCTAAAGTTACTAAAGCAAAGCTTTTGAGTCTTTTTATCTTGTCCATACCTCAGGCATATCATATCAAGATTAACTCTAATTCACTTTTTATATTTAAAGTCCTTGCATAAATTTTACCATTCTTTTAAGATATCAATTATTCTAATCCAAGTCCAAATTAATCGTGCTTTACTTGACAATTCAATTTAGACCATCTAGATCAACTTTTCTCTTAGAAGATTAATTTTAACTCTAACAAAGTAAATGACTTTGAATCAATGCTCTATGAAAAGAATCAATCATATTATTACTCATAGAACTATCTTATCATGATTCTTAGTATCAATTAATAAATCATCTAAAATATTGTCACTCATAGGCTAAACCCATATAAATTTTTCAACACCAATTTCTTCGCTAAATGCAATATCAGTAGTATGATAATCTAGATCTTCTTATAAATCTTAATTACTTAGAGTTTAACATATCCAATAATTTCTAACAAATATAGAGAATATCAAGTAATCTAATTTAAAACTACTAACATAAACTATTAAAGATTCTACAAAAATATGTATGCCATATCTACATAATATAATCTAATCTACCAATAGAAAGTTACAAAGCTATGCATTATTCCAAACATATTTTTTCTTACATATTTTCAATAATAATCCATATATAGATTCATTAAAAAATTATCCTTTTTAATATTATCAAACTCTTTCATAATTATACCCTAAACATTTTCTTGCAACAGTCCAAAGATTTATAATCTGATAATTAACAACAAAACTAGCATGCTATCATGATCTGCATCCATATCAAGTTTAGGATTTCAAAATCATTCAATTAATAATTGAATATGCATGTTCAGCATAACCTATTAATATAACACACTATATTTTTAGGCCAACACTTCTGACACTCAGATCAAACCATTTATCAGTGGCAAAGACATATCTTATCCAGCTCTTCAATATCCATAATATGTTTACTTATCATGATCGAATAATATAATTCATTCAACCCTTACACTCATTCTTGGTCAATCTCACTACTTATATTAAAGATAAAAATCATATTTCTTTTTTGCAATCATATGTCCGATCTTATGTACAATACCTAAAAATTAGAAATCCAAATTTTGAATCTATTCTTGCAACTTTTATCATGTCCTGATCGATCATAATACTAAGTTTAAATACTTTTTAAGTCATAGCCCATAGTGATCACAATATAAATTTTGATATTATTCATATCATATCTTAATCACTTATGTCATAGTCCTAAGTGATCATAACCTAAGCTTCGATATCACTCATATCATGTCCTAATCACTTATATCACAGTTTCAAGTAATCATAACCTAAGTTTCGATATTACTCATATCATGTCATAATTACCTATATCAAAGTTCCAAGTAATCATAACCTAAGCTTCGATATCATTCATATTATGTCCTAGTCACTTATATAATAGTTCTAAGTGATCGTAACCTAAGCTTTGATACTATTCAGTTATATCCTAATAGCCATCATGTTATTTCTTAATCTCTTATATCACAGTTCAAAGTAATCATAACCTATGTAATACATAACAATTATGTATGCCACTACTTATAACCAAGAATCAAAATTATGTTATATAAAATATATTTATAAACTGGTGATCGCACACAGAAATCCTTACTTTTATGGAAGATAGGTTTAACATGCTCAATATCAGTCTGCACTCGAATCCTCGATCTAGATATTACAGAACTCGTTCAACATCCTCTCATCCAAAAAATTATCCTCCTATAATAATAATCTTATTTTTAATAAATAATTCTATAGTATGATAATTATAGATCTATAATACTCTATCTGAGTTTCATCAGCGATCCATCTACTGATACTCTAACTTCATAATTCTTCTAGAAGAGAAACTTTTTGGATCTCCCTTTTTTAATATTTATTTATTTAACTTGTTGTTTCTTTTCTCTCTCTTCTCTCTCTCCTCTTATCTCCCTCCTCTTTCTCTCTCCTCTTCCTCTCTCCTTCTCTCTCCTCTTTCTCTTTCTTCTTCTCTCTCCTCTTTCTTCCTCTTCCTCTCTTCTCTTTCTCTCTCCTCTTCTCTTCTCTCTCCTCTTTCTCTTTCTTCTTCTCTCTCCTCTTTCTTTTCCTTTTCTTTTCTTCTTTTTTTTCTTTTTCTTTTATTTTTTCTTTTCTTTTTTTTTCTTTTTCTTTTTCTTTCTCTTTTCTTTTCTTTCCGTCTTTTCTTTTCTTTTCTTTCCCTTTCTCCTTCTTTCTTCTCTTTTCTTTTCTTTTTCTTTTCTTTTCTTCACTTTCTCCTTCTCTTGCTTGGTCGAACACGACACCCCCTACTCTTTTCCCCAAAGCACGGGATTTCTCGCCTGGAGGAGGGTGGCTAGGGTTGCGATCTATGGCGGTGTAGCCTCCAATCCTAGTTCGGCATCCATCGACAATGATAGCATCAGAAGATTGAGATAATAGGGATTTCTTTTCACTTTTTTCATGGATTAACCTCTCCATTCAGCCCAAATATCTGGTAGTGAGGATTCATGGAGAGGAGGAGATCCCTTATTATATCTAGAAAAATCATATTCTAGCTTGATTTGGTCTCCTTGTCAAAGGAGGAGAAGACTCCTATTGGGAATCTTCTTTCTTTGGTTCAACCCTCCCCTTTTTGTTCGGGTTATTATAGTTCATATCCGTTAGGAAGGGGAGTAAGACTTTGGGGAACATAAGGTGGCTGGAGTCTTGGAGAGGAATCTAGTTTTTAAGGAGAGATTATAATTTGGATTCCTAATCTCTTGTAGTCGGAAAAGTTGGTTTGCCTATGTATGTTTGGCATCAATATTTTTGGGCATGTTCACTTGGTAGAATGAATAAGTATAAGATAGGATTTTCGATGCTAGTCTCAAGTTTGGATGATGACATTAGATTTAGAAAAAGCTATAAACAAAATTGTTAAATTATAAAATATTGCCTCTACTAATTAAGGCTTTATGATTACCCGCACCATGTACATGCGTAAAGAGGTAGCACATATATATGTTGCAAAGAAGTAGAGGCATACCTATCTTGGGCATTTATTTGGTGATTTTTTTCTTTAAAACAATGTATTAAAGTATTATTGCGATAACTTCAATCATTTTTACCAATATTAAGTGAGTTAATCTCCAAGTCATCTTTAAAGATATGTTTCTTTTGGTTGGTAGCCTTTTATAAACTAGGAAAAGAGGTGTAGACTTCAACTTAGTATGGCAATATATCCATCATTATTTTCAAAAGATGGGTTATTCTTTCTCCATGTTTAGTATCAATGGAATAGCAATCAGGTTGTAACCACATTTGATATGTCCCTGTTTACATTAAAAGAGATCTTCAAAGTATTTTCTTAAGTATTGAACACGAGTAACTCTTTTGGCAATTTTTTTAATGAAATGAACAAAAAATATATAAGACAAGTACTATAAAATATCATATGGGGGTAGGTTTCATTATTTTCCATGTATTATTTTTCACTTATCTTAAAGAGTAAACATAAATGTTAAATATCTTTTTTGCTAATGGAGTTATAGTTCTATAATTATAACATTCTCTTTCTTTCTCATTTTCAGCTAATATTTTTTTCATCAAATATATATTAATTGATCATGTATTATATCATGGTGAGCATTATGTTTTATAAACTATCTATTAATTTAATTATCTAAAGGTGTATATTGAAATATCAAATAAATATTTTGCTAGATGTATATTAACTAGCTATAGTATGTATCAGTATGCCATCAAGTATATATCGTTGACCATATACTATACATTGATGAATACTATATCCAAAAAATATGTATCAATTTATCTATAGATATGTATTAAATCGCTACTAAGTATATTCAAAAAAATTTACAGTATATATCGGTAAGCTATCAAGTATATATCAATTGGCCGTATGTTATGTATTGGTGAACACTATATTTAAAATATATATATTAATTTATCTGTAGATATGTATTGCATCGCTACTAGATATGTATAAGAAAATCTTACAGTATGTATCAGTAAGCCATTAAATATATATTAATTGACTATATACTATATATTGGTCAATACTATATTTAAAAAATTATATATTAATTTATCTGTAGGTATATATTGGATCGCTAATAGATATGTATAAAAAAGTTTATAATATATATTAGTAAGCCATCAAGTATGTATCAATTTGCCATAAACTGTGTATTGGTAAAGATTATATTTAGAAAATTATGTATTAACATATCAAATACATACTGTAAACTTTTTTGATATACATATAATCGCAATTCAATGCATGCCTACAGATAAATTAATATATAGTTTCTCGAATAGTGTTCACCAATATATAATATATAACTAGTTAATATATACTTAGCAAAATGTTCATTTAATATTTCAATACATATTTTTAGATAAATCAATATATAATTTATAGAATATGATGCTTATCAATATACAGTACATGATCAAATGATACATACTAGATGGTTTATTGATACACAAGGTATGTGCTAAAAGTAAGGAAGAAAGAAATATTATAATTATAGGTTTATAATTTCATTAGCATAAAAGTTATTTTTACTTTTATGCTTATTATTTAAAATTGGTGAAAAAAAATATGGCAAATAATGAAGCTTTCTCCATATGATATTCCATAGTGTCCGTCCCATATGATTTTTGTTCTAATGAAATAGTTGGATAGTCTCTACAACTATTTTTGTATTTTTTTGATTTAAATCTTTAAGATTAAAAGATGAAATTTGCTAAGATGCTTCTTTATAATATTTTATTATAAAAAAGTATTTAACATATTACAACACAACTAATTTTTATATATTTTATTATTTTTTTAAAAATAATATTTTATTATTTTTTAAATCTATTTTTTCATATCCTCATGTTTGTGTTCGTGATTCCTTTGCCATCCGATCGATTGCATCCCCACCACCCTCCTCTCATCGTAACAACTCCTCAATTCTTTGAACTCTGTCTCTTCTACTGCTTGTTGATAGCTCCCTCACTCCCCACCATCCATGGCACCTCGATTCTTTGGGCCCCCCTCCTACCCACTCCCTTGCTCATGGCTTATCTACTCCCACCCCCAAGTCCCTGGCGGTGGAACATATTTTTTGAGGTGACAAAATAATCCAAAATTCAACAAAATTATCACTAGCTATGGATGGATAAATCCTGATCATTGATATTAGACCGAATGATCAAAATTTTATTTTTTTTAAAAAATAGTTTTATTCTTTGAAGCATTATAATAAAACCCTTAAAAGATGGTCTCTTTTTGTGATTTATAGAACAACAATCATGAAAGAGAAGAAAAGGGAAGAAAATAATGAAAACCTCTACAATAATGAAAAGTTTGCCATCGATGACCCTGGCCTACATATCTAAACATGGATGCAATTCTTGGAAGGTCATAGCATTATATTTTTAGCCTCCACATATAAACCTCTACAATAATAATTTTTAAACATAAATAATCATAGGATAATTTATAAACCAAAATCTTTTACCTATAAACCCTAACATCACGAATTTCTAGAAAAAGTTTTTCGATCTTCCCCCTTCAATATTTATTTTTTTCTCCTTTCTCTCTCCTCTTTCTCTCTCTTCTTTCTCTCTCCTATTTTTTCTTTTTTTTTTTCTTTCCTTGTCTTTTTCTATTTCTTTCTTCTCTTCTCTCGAACCCCTGCTTTCTCCCTCGGCTCGACCGAATCGGCCTTCCCATGATTGTCGGCGGCCAAGGAAGGTGGTCACCAGGAAGGGACTCGACGGATCAGAGGCGGACGATAGCTCAGCCACTGGTGAGGTACCATCCAAAATCGAACAAAACCAAACCAAAAATCCCATTAATCCTCCCTAAAAAATACTAAATAAGAAAAAAACTTACCGGCCAACGTTGAAGAACTCCCGGTCGCTCACCGGAGAGGAGGATGACGGTGTGGAAGGGCTCGATGGGGCTCGATTTTGCGGCGGTGAGGGGGATTTAAAGAAAAAAATGATGAGTTCCCTCGCCGTACGGGAGAGAAACTCATCGATCGAAGAATCCCATCCCACCCCAATGCATCGCCAGCCTTGTCCCGGCCCTCCACGACGGTCCGGCGTCTTTCCTGGCAAGGTTTTTGGCCAGCTAAGAGGGGAGAAAGAGTCCCCTATTTCGACTCTCAGCCCTCCAATTTTTTTTTCGTTGTGCGATCTGGGTCAAAGTCGGCTAGGCCTGCTGGCTTCAGCCCAAAAGTCCAAAAAGCCCAGGATTCACATTCTCCCCCCATTAAAATAATTTCATTATTGAAATTAACTTGCTTAAGATTTTAAACCTTAAAATAACCAACCCTTAGGTTATTCTCAAAGTCCCAATTAGTCTTCCTCATAGGGCACTTGTTTTTTAAGTCTTAATGTAACGAAATTATACAATACTTAAAACTAGATCCTTCTCATTCACAATGCTTGTCGAATTCTCTTGAGCTTTTCCAAAAAAATACTAACCTTTTGATGCAATTTATTATTCCTAATTAACTTTACAAGAACATCATGATAGTCTAAATTTTAGAAATACCTAATCTTAACATCATCCTCAAGCTTTTAGATAATTCATCCTTTTAGAATACTTTTCTCATACGACCTTTACATCACAACATGATATAGCATTTTAATTTTGATTATCACCATCTATAGTGAATTCCTTCCAGTTCCTTCAAATAAATATTAGTGCCTCAACCTCGAATTAAAATATATAATTCTTTACCCTGAAATTGATTTCTCTTGATTAACCCCCACATGGAAATCATAATCAGTCTACTCTATTCTTAACCAAAAATTAGAAGAAGGCTTGAGCATTAGATACCTACCATAGTCTTTAGCATTCTTATACTCTTAAGTTTCTCCATGATTTTACAATCAATTTTCTATCTCATGAAAATCTCGAGCCCTTCTTAAATAAAGAAATCATAATATCATAACTAAAAGAGCTTGGTGTCATAAATATTCCCGATCCTAACCAGGTAAAGATCAGCACTTCTTTATTCTAGATTTAGAGATGTCCAAAATTTTTACTAGAGTCATCTACACTAGAAAAATCTATTGATAAAAATTACATGATAACACCTATAGACTAGCCTAATGATCAATAACATTATCTTTTCATTTATTACTAAAATCTTGTTATCGAAATTCAAATCAGTACTCCTATCATAACACTTCTAAAGTTAGAGTTAACATTCTTAATTATTTCAGAATAACTCAGACCACTACGCTTCCACTGCGCACTCTGATAAAATTTATTAAACTATCTAGGTTCACTAAATGAATCCCTTCAAAAATTATTTTATTTTGGTACCACGGAGATTGCAAGTAAAGCTATTGAGTCTCTTTATCTTGTTCATATCTCAGGCATATCATATCAAGGTTTATCCTGGCCCAGTTTTTATATTGAAAGTCCTTGCAAAATTTCACCATCCTTTTAAGATACCCATAACTCTAAACCAAGTCTGAATTAATCATACTTTCTTTATCAATTTAATTAGACAATCTAGATCAACTCTTCTCTTGGAAAGTTATCATTAACTCTAACAAAGTAAATGACTTTCAATTAATGCTCTTATAAATAGAATCAATCATATTATCGCTCATAAAACTATCTTACCATAATTCTTAGTATCAAATAACAAACTATCTAAAATATCATCTCTCATAGGCTAATCCTATATAAGTCTTTCAATACCAATTTCTTCGTTCAATACAACATCGATAGTAAGGTAACTTAAATCTTTTTATAGATCTTAATTTGACTTGGAATTTAACATACTCAATAATCTCCAACACTTATCGGATAGATCCAGTAATCCAATCCAAAACTGCTAACATAGGCTATCACGATTCTATCAAATTATGTATGCCATGTCAACATAATATAATCAAATCCACCAATAGAGAGTTACAAAGCTATACATCATCTCAAGCATATTTTTTCTTATATATTTTCAATCATAATCCACATATAGGTTCATCATAGAAAATATACTTTCTAATATCCTTAACTCTTGCATAACCTATACCCTAAACATCTTCTTATAGTGGTCCCAATATTTTTTTTCTGATAATTAACAACAGGGCTAGCATGTTATCATGATCTGCATCCATATCAGGTTTAGGATTCCAAAATCATCCAATTAATAATTGAACATATATATTTAGCATGATCCATTAACATAACATACTATAATTTCAGGCTAGTACTCTTGATACTTGGATCAAACTTACTTATTAAAGACAAGGATATATCCCATCTAGCTCTTCTATATCCAACATATGCTTACTTATCATGATCAAAGAGTACAAATCATCCGGCCTTTTTCATTTATCCTAAATCAATCTCACTATTTATTTTACAAATAAAAATCATGTTTCTCTTTGGTACTAATCATATGCCAGATCTTATGCATAACACCTAAAGATTAGAAATCCAACTTCAAATCATTCTTGTAACTTTTATCAAGTCCTGACTGATCATGATACCAAGTTCAAATACCTCTTAAGTCATAATTCATAATGATCATAGCCCAAATTTTGATATCATTTAAATTATATTCTTATCACTTATATCACCGTTCCAAGTGATTATACTTTAAGCTTCGATATCATTCATGTCATGTCCAAACTACTTATATCACATTCCTAAATAATCATAAGCTAAGCTTCAATATCACCCATGTCATATTTTAATAACCACCATGTGATTTCTAAATCATCCATGTCCAGTCTTGAACAATTATGACTTGAATTTCGATGTCACTCATATCTATCATAATCTCTTATACCACAGTCCCAAGTCATCATAATGTAAGCTCTGATACCATTTTGTTATGCCCCGAATCTAATACCGGAATCAGTTACATGATCGGTCATAATCCTAGAATACATTCTAGAGATCATGCAAGGCCTGGGTACACAAGAGTCACTTCATTTAAAATCACAGCAACTAAACTAACATTATTTAAACAATTTAATAATAACTAAAAAAAATTCATTTATTCAAGTTAAAATCATTAAATGATCCATCGAGTTATTACATAAGTATCAACAATAGATCTAGCCAAACAAAACTAACTAAGCCATCTAAAAATTGATGTTCAATCTTACGCCCAACCCGATCATTGCTATGCATCATTTCACCACGAATCTAATCCACTACCAAGCTTGAATATCCTACACAACTCTGAGAAGGAAGAAAGTAGGGGGTTGTGAGCTTGAAAGTTCAATAAGGTCTCCAAACAGTCACACCAATAATAATATAACTTGAAAATAACTGGCAAACCATAATTTATCAGATCATGCAACCAAAACAACTCGAATATCAAATATAACAAATCTTTGATAACATTATATTTTCTTTTTATGTTTCCATTAGTTATTCTTCTTCTTTAGGGTTATGGGCTAACCACGGTCATGCTCTAGCCCATGACTGGCAACCTCGATGTCACACTTCAACCTGTGACATGGCAATCTCATTGTCCATGCCTGTGACTGGCAATATCATTGTCCATGCCATGTGACTGGCATTATCATTGTCCATGCCATGTGACCAGTAATATCATTATCCAACTTGTGACTAGAATATCAGTAACCACGATCCTGTGGCATGGCTAGTCTCGATACCATATTCACTTGATTAACACTTCATTTTCACATCATCATGTCAAATCATGTCATTTACAGTTTTTCAATAACTGGCATCATGGTCCAACCAATCCAAAAATAACTTTGTTTGATGAAACATGGTATGCATGAATATAAACAATAGTAACATCAATCATACTATCATCATTAAAAGTTAAACTATATCATGTGAAAATAATCATGCATGCCAACGTTCATGTGCACGGACCAAATCATGTCATGCAAAATACATATATAAGATCGGTGATTATGTCCAGATATCCTTACCTTCAAGAGCTAATACAAAAATACCCAATATCAATCTGTATCCGAAGTTTGCCCTACACCTTCCTACTCAGAAGGCTGTTCCCCTATAATAATAATTTTTAAATATAAATAATTTTAGAATAATTTGTAAACCAAAATCTTTTACCTATAAAATCCTAATATCACAAATTTTCAGAAAAAGCTTTTTGATCTCCCCCCTTCAATATTTATTTTTTTCTCATTTCTTTCTCATCTTTCTCTCTCCTCTTTCTCTCTTCTATTTTTTTTTTCTTTTTCCTTTTTTCCTTTTCCTTCTTTTTTTCTTCCCTTCTCTTTCTCTTTCTTTCTTCTCTTCCTTCTTTCTTCTCTTCTCCCGAACCATTGCTTTCTCCATCGGCTCGACCGAACCGGCATCCCCACGGTTGCCGGTGGTCAAGAGAGGTGGTCACCGAAAAGGGGCTCGACGGACCAGAGGCGGACAACGACGCAGCCACCAATGAGATACTGTCTAAAATCGAACAAAACCAAACCAAAAATCCCATTAATTCTTCCTAAAAAATATTAAACGAGGAAAAAACTTACTGGCCGGTGTTGAAGAACTCCCGGTCGCTCGCTGGAGAGGAGGACGACAGCATGGAAGGGCTCGATGGGGCTTGATTTGGTGGCGGTGAGGGGGTTTTAAAGAAGAAACGATGAGTTTCCTTGCCGTACGGGAGAGAAACTCGTCGATCGGAAAATCCCATCCCGTCCCAATGCATTGCCAGCCTTGTCCCGGCCCTCCACGGTAGTCCGGCGTCTTTCCCGGCAAGCTTTTCGGCTGGCTAAGAGGAGAGAAAGAGTTCCCTGTTCCGACTCTCAATCCCCCATTTCTTTTTTTTTTCGTTATGTGATCTAGGTCGAAGCCAGCTAGACCTGCCGACTTTGGCCCAAAAAGCCCGAGGTTTACACTAACAAAAATGAACGAGGTACATGAACGCTTGCACGGAGTAGTGGTAAGTCTAAAGTAGCACTCTAGACCATTAATTAGTTCTTATTTATTAGAAAGCTGCCGATTGCAAAATCATGTTTCACTTCATGATGCTTGTTATAATCCACCGTTGAAAATGAACATGAGGAGTCTAACTTCAACTGAATTAACTAACCTTGTGCCACCATGTCATGTAATACTAGTGCAAACTTTCAAGAAATCAACATAAATTATCCGATCAGTTTCGGATCCGGGACCTTTCGCCAGCACGTCTGCTTACAAGGAGGTGCTAACCGGTAGATCCAATTCTCATTACTGGCTAATGTTAGTGCAAGTCGAGATTCCTAATTAGCAGGTCATCACATAAAAATTTAGGACTTGGTCCTGTAAATAATGTTTTATGATGGCTCCCTAGAGTGCATGAGATCTTTTCAAAACCTCCGCGCGATCATAAAGAACGCGCGATTCGTGAAGCAAATCTCTTCCCACCAAGTCGAGTAAAAATATGAGTCGAAGATACCATGCCTGCCATCACCACTCCCGGGGAAACACGCATATTCGCTCAGGAAATACATCAGTCTAGACAACGTTCGAGGCCATGATAAGACTTGATCAAATCGAACGTACCCTAAGCGAACCCCTATAAATCTCAAAGTTCTTCCGGTCCCAATACTAAATTTGCGTGCCAAGGATACCATTAATTCAATGATCCAACATGCATGGGGGCCGGTAATAGTTTTATTTTTATTTTCTACTAGTATATATAAATGAAACAAATGCAATCCTTTACGTGCTCAAGTCTCCAATAACCCCACAAAAGATATGGGTGCGGATTGTGTTATGGTCCTGATCTGACCCAAGCCTTGCCCTGGAAACACGAGCACAAAAACAAGTGCTCGAAGGGATCATGAGGACTAGCTAGTTTTTAATCTTCACGACCAGACTCGATCGAGAGTGTGGACTAATCTAGTCGTCGACCATGGAGAGCTACCTCATTGGCATGTATCCACACCACTTGGCAGATCGTCCTCCACATTTCACATCAATGGAATCCATTGGAAGGAGTTCCAGTAGGGCGATCCCAAAGGATCTGCTGATGATCCTATATCAACAGATCTAGTCGATATTATGGAATTGTTAATACAAACCATGCTGATCGATCGTATCGGGGAATAGTCGGTGACACTGGTGCCCCGTAGCTAGCTAGGGGACCACTGTCATCATGGTGCAATGCGCCATGTCATGCTGAGCAGTAGCCTCATGGGATTTTGTCTGCATTAGTTGATTAAGTATAACAAAAATTTGCTATTAGTATTAAGTCGATATTAAAGTATCCACTATCAAATCTTCTACTCTTCCCAAGTAGGTTCTTTGAGAGTAAAGAAACACATGAGGAAGCCACTTGCTGAGCCCTTGCCCCTTGGTTGGTCGTGGCTCAAATCTTTCATGAAGTCACTTAAATAAGGAGATTAGTCATGATATATGTATGTATCGAGATGGAGGCCAGTTGGCTTTTCTTTTAATTAAAAGACACGGAATGTACTGGTATATACCTCCAAAAACTACACCACCTTGCAAGTATAAATTCCAAGTGTATTAGCTCAGCAGAATGCTGCATTTTGTCTGGTGTCAGGTGAGTCTCCGAAAAACCGGTGTTCCGCCGTTGATTTCACTTGTTTCATGATCATTTCCAGGGAGAACGATGACACAAAAAAATTGTTCTTGTCTCGCGAATAATTTCCTTTTGATGAAAATGACAGGCCGGCTAATTACTAATTAAAGAAAGCAATGATTCATTTCGCAAAATTTGCAGTTGGTAATTTGCTAGAAAGGGAGATATAGGAGGCATGCACGAAGGTGAAACTAGAAGCAAATGCATACAGATTTTTTAGAAAAACATTGTTATGCATCTTCCATATAACAAAGTTCACCGAACGTATATAACACCTGTAACATCAAGTGCATATTTTTCCCGAAAAAGGAAAAAGAAAGAAAAAGATTGATGGATTGCTCTTAAATTCCTGTATCAATTTTTAAAAGGATATTATTAAACTTTTTGATTTTTCTGGAGGTGGTATCAACATTTCTTTCCTTTTTTTTTTTTTTTTTTTTTGTTGGGGAGTAAAATGTAACAAATTAAGACCACCATTTTGTTAAGATGGTAAGACGATAAAAACGATCAAGGTTATCAGTCAACTAGAACGAGCTCTAGCATCATCCAAATTTGCATACGAGGAAATGAATAACATGAAGAGATGGCTTATGGGGTATTGATTTGTTAATATCTTTTAGAAGAATTGATTTATTAGTTAAATGGTATTAAATCGATGGTGCACTTTTCTAACCTCCATCTGGAATGCATGCAGCTAAGAGACCTAATACCCTTCCATTGCATGCCGCACTTTTCAATGGTCGAAGCCACCTAGACTATTGGTTAATTGCAAAGAAAAGTACCCTAACAGACAAAGGGAGTAGTTTTATGAAGAAAAAGTAGGTAGTTGACTGGATCATGCTGACTGGAAAAAGAGGAAAGAAATATGAGAAAGAATCCGTCTAAATTAAGCTCTAATTTATATGAGATAGCACCTTTTTGATTGGATATATGAGAGAAAAATACCACATATACTGACATCAAAATGGCAACCGAATGTGAAAAATCAAGGATCTATATTGTCTAACCAAACTAGGAAATAGCTACTCCAGATTCTATTAATTTATTATACCTAGGAAAAATTCTTTTTAAGAGGTAAAACAGGCTTGATTTAGATTTCCGTGAGGAACAAAGTAAACTTGGCCGATAAATGATGATGGTATAGAAGTGTGGTCAGCAGCACACATGCGTTGCAGTGCTCAGAGATCGAGGGGCAGAGAGTCCGGTCGTGTATGGCAGATGATTGCACTTGGGGAAGCGAGAAGGGGACTGTGCTCTTGGCTCAAGCTCGGGGTGTGGCGCTCAACGTGGTCTCACCCAGTAATGACCACGCTACGCTCCCACCGCACACGTATCGGCTCTTGCACGCACTCGTCTAAACGCTCTGTTCCTGGCCAAACTTTTTGATTTATTCCCCGAAACATCCTTTCACCCATTACTCCGTCCCCCTGGAACTTGATATATTTTACCAAATGAAACAGCAGACTCTAATCTCCAAGCTCCTTGTTTTTATATCATGATTGTCCTGCACCTCTCTTGACACAAAAGAAACGCATATATACCTTCTTCCCTCCACCTTCGTGTTCACGTGGCAAGTTTCTGTTGTTTTTGTTTCCTTGTGGCAACGTGGCCTTTAAAAGCCTACCCTCTCCCTCCCCCCTTTGGAGAAAGGTGAGAGTTGGGATTGTGCGTGTTTTTGAGAGTTGGAGAGAAGAATGGCATTAGAAGCCGTGGTTTTTCCACAAGACCTCTTCGGTTATACTTGCAAGGAGTGGTATAACATGGGAGCTGGAGCATGGGGCTACGACTTTAGAAGGGTTGGGGAGGAGGAGGAGAAGAAGAGGGAGGTGTCCGAATGTGAGTTCGGTGGAAAGGTTGGTGGGAGTTGGGACCCCCCTGCCTCCTCCTTGGTGCAGTACTTTGAGGAATGGGATGCGAATTCCTCGTTTCCGGAGGCCGGTGAGGGGATGGCAATGGAGGAGGAGGCCATGGGGGCAGCGGCGGCGGGCCGGAGGAAGAGACGGCGGGCGAAGAGCGTCAAGAACAAGGAGGAGGTGGAGAGCCAGAGGATGATCCACATTGCCGTGGAGCGCAACCGCCGGAAGCAAATGAACGAATACCTCGCCGTGCTCCGGTCCCTCATGCCATCTTCCTATGTTCAAAGGGTTTGCCTCCTTTCCCTCCAAAGTCTTCTACCAATCATATGACAGGGTGGAATTTGCCCTCTCTATCTGCCCCTTGTTTCAAAAAAAAAAAAAAAAAAAAAAAAAAAAAAAAAAAAAAAAAAAAACTTCTCGGAGTCTTTTTGTCCTGCAACTGATCATAGACTTCTAATAGAACAAATTTTCTATAATTTTTTTTTCCCTCTCTACATTTATATCGTCATATTGGTTGATTCTTCTAATGCGACCCTGGCCTAGGCAAAATGTAACTATAATAGTACTAGAGCATCATATCCTATCAGAACTTTGCAATAATTTATTTTAGCTCAGGTTGGCAGGAAAGTGATGTTCTGAAAAAGGATTGTGGTATGCGTGTCTAAATGGACAGGGTGATCAAGCTTCAATCATAGGGGGTGCAATAAACTACGTGAAGGAGCTAGAACAGCTCCTCCAATCCCTGGAAGTTCAGAAGAGGCTCAAGCAGCGATCCGATGCGACCGGGCTTGCGCACCCATTCGCCAACTTCTTTGCCTTCCCCCAGTACTCATCATGCTCTTCCGGTGGCGGCGGCGGCGGCAACGGTGGCAGCACCGCCCACGCCAGCGGCAGCAACCACAACATTGCTAATGAAATGGCAGTCGAGAACCGTCCGGCCATGGCAGACATCGAGGTGACGATGGTCGAGAGCTATGCCAATCTTAAAGTCCTCTCGAGGCGGTGGCCAAGGCAGCTGCTCAAGATGGTGATGGGGTTGCAGAACATGCGCCTGACCACGCTGCACCTCAACGTGACCACCGTGGAACAGCTGGTCCTGTACTCCTTCAGTCTCAAGGTATCATGGTGGTGTGCATTCCTCTTAGTCCCCCTTTCACCGCAGAAACATTCTTCTAGTTCCATTCTGTACTGCTTTGTTTCTATGGATCGAGAATTTTGAGAGATTATGTTCTTCTGATTGGCAGGTGGAAGATGACTGCCAATTCACTTCGGTGGATGATATTGCAACTGCAGTTTATCAAATGCTAGGGAGGATCCAAGAGGAGGCTAATAATTATTTCAGCTGAAAAACTAACTCACCATCTGAGTGTAATCATATCTTTTCTAGAATCATGTCATCTGATTGCTTCAAATGGTTTTGGTGTAAGCAATGTTTTGACCGTGTGATGTGTGCTGGCTATGTTGTCACGTTCCATATATGGTGTGGATCCAAACGTCTGTTCTTTGCTGAAGGAAACTCAGGACACTGAAACAATGATATGAAAGCTCAAATAGGTAGCTTTCAAATCTGTAATAGGGGTCTGAGATACTGCCACACTTGAATTCTTCAAGGAACGCATAATGCAGGTTAATTATAAGATGTCGCATTAACTTGGCAATGGGTAATTTTAATTTTTGTTCAAAGAACAATAAGCAACCTTTTGGAGCACTGCCCATTAAAGAAGCATATGATATCTGTCTGAAAAGCAAACTTAATTAGTTGCATAGACCCATCCTCCTTGGATGCTGCACTGACTTCAAATTAATCCTGGTTAATTCTGGTTGCAAATGCCAGCATGTATTTCAAATTTAACCACAATCAAAATATAGATATCAATAATAGGGAGAGATTTTCCATTAATCATATTTTTTTTTGTTACCTTCAATCCATTATGTTAATTTATTTGATTTGAATGGTCTTTGGATCAAGTATATCAAAGACCAAATCATGTTAGGGGAAACCAATTTAGTGGTCACATGAGAGAGAGAGAGAGAGAGAGAGAGAGAGAGAGAGAGAGAGAGAGAGAGAGAGAGAGAGAGAGGTTCCTGTGGTTAAAAAAGAATCGATAAAAAGAACCACTAAATTGACTTTATCTACTTGGAATAGTCCTCGGATCAACTACCACCATAAATTAACACTAAAGAAAGAAAAAATGGAAAGCAATTCTAATGGTCGTTGTCCCTAGACGCGAATAAAAACAGGAGGCATGGATTCGCTTATGCTAGAGATGATTAATATATTTCTGAAGTAGGTGGTGACGAACGTTGCGTGCTTTAGAAACTTTAGAAGCAATCAGGAAATGAAGTTGGAAGGTTCTTAAATTAAGCTTTAATTAGGTGTCTTCCTTTCAGAGAAAAGAGCATTGGCTCTAACATGGGGCAATTGATGCAAGTAAAGGTGTGTATAACATAAGGAAACAAACCGGTTTCATGAGGACTGTTTTCTTTCTTTCTTTTGGATGATGGTTTCATGGGTACTGTAGAGAAATCATAGCTGCCATGAATGGCTTTAGAGCCGAAACGACCTTTTTGCATGTCGACAATTAGGAATGAATAGTAAAAGTCAGAGCGGTGCAATAATGTTTGATTCCAAAGGGTTTGGATGTAGTATATGAAAAAGCGAAGAAGAAAAATTAACAGTCGTAATAATGAAAAGAAAAAACATATAAAAAAGAGTAACATGTACAACTTCCCATGGCATTTTGTTAGCGAGCAGGGAATTCCTGATGTGGGTCTTTCTGCAAAGGTCTTAAGAGCAATGATTAAAAGGTAAAAGGCCTAAAGACAATCCCTATCATGTGATTTTATAAAGTAAGGAGGAGTACTCCAATAAAATGTTTGCCTTGTACTAATGTAAGGGAGAAAGGACGACAGAAAGAGGAATAAAGAAAGGATAACCAGGCCACTGCTATTTCATGACTGATTTGCCTTCATATGGATGCCACTGTGACCATGTTGAGCTAAAGCTCCTCATTTCAGAGACTCACATGGTGCAACCTAATAGTCTATTGTGTTTCCATTGGATGCGTACCGACAGCGCTAAAGACCAAAAAAACCTAACAGAAGGGCCATGGATTGGATGGTGGGGAATATGGACTGCACTCCTACCCAAGCCAGAAGCTACAACAGTTGCTTTTTAGCTAATGGATTCCACATACAAACCGGATCCATTTATATTTAAAGAGAATAACAGGAGCACTGATGCGACTCTGATTCCATTTTTGCGTGCTATAATACAAAGAGACAATGGTTTAAATTCCTGGTCGAAGTGAAATGTAAGCAACTTTAGGATAGTTTAATTTTTTGTCTGCCCATAATTTGTGATGAACAAAGCTTTCTACATTGATTCCCCGGCTCACTTACAGTTAATCAGGGGTATTCTCATTTTCACTTTTGGATCGGTTCTTACCAAGTTCATGCGAATCTTCATGATTAAATAGCCGTAGTACAAAATATTTATTCCTTTCTACCAAGTGGTCCCCGAAGTCTCATCTCGAGTCTTGTCTAAATTTTGGGCACCAACTCGTAGAGGGTGAAATCAAATTTGGAGTGTCAAAAAGAACTCGTCATCGTTTGATCCTTTGATGGTGCTATGGAGCAGGCATGCTAGTTAATGGCAGAGGAACTAGTGAAAAAAAAAAAAAAAAAGTATACGTCCGGTGACACCTGACAAGAGCTAAGACAAGGAATAAACCACCAGCGAACTAAACTAGTGCTTGCTTCGACAAAGTATGAGTCGAACAACAATGTCTCGAAGACATAATAGCAATCGGATGGGGCCATCCAAAAGCTAGCAGGAAATGATAGACAAGACTCTCAAGAATTTTTTAGAAGATTTCTCAGCTAAATCATACAAGAGTTTGGATGTAGTGCAAATGGCTTAGACTAAACTAATCGCATATTATATAATTCATTTATCGGAAAGAAAACTAGCATAGACGAAGAATTCACAGTGCTGGAATCTCACCTCGGCATTAAGATGCTAGAACATGAATTCTTAGCTGTTAGAATTTGCAGACTTTTAAGATCACAAAATAGATTAGTTGTGGGTTATCTGATTCTTTTGCCGTGAAGGTAAACAGCACTCAGCAGAGTCAAAAGATTTTAGAGCGCTGTAATATGCTAATTATTTCCAGAACACCAGGAGTTCTTAGGTGTCCAAAAACTCAAAATAATTCTGTTACCCTAGACCTAGAGTGGCTAGGCTAGTTGATATAAGAATGCGTGCAGTATACATATTGTTCGAGAATTGCCAAGAAATGATATCAGATGGATGTTCAGAATCAGAAGAACATGGACCTGAAGTATGAATATTTTTTATGTCAAAGATGTTAATGAGCCACTTCATCATTCCCTGGAAACCGTGCAACTTCTCTTCTTGCTATCGTGCCGCTTACTAATATCACTAAAATGGTTTTAAATAGCTTAGAATTTTTTATCCTGACGGTGTTTCCAGTGCAGTGTGTGACAATCTGTTTGGGAGGCAGTGCCGATCCCGCATTCTTTGAAATACTTGAATCGAATCCAACTTTTGGTAGTTATTTTTCTAGAGAGGATGGCTTTATGATAATTGAGTTGGAGATTTGGAGGCAGATCAGATCCACCGTGACATGAAATGAGTTGATAGCTTAATTAGATCCAGCAGAAGAACACGATCATAAGCAGTGTGTAAAAATTAGTCACTCAATATTTCAGGTTTCATATAAGCAAAGTAGCCTCGCAAACAACAATTCAGGATAAAATGGTTCCTCTGAAGAAGTTATACCCTTTGGACATGACTAAATATGGGGATGATATCCACAAGAAATCCCAAAATTTTTAGATCGGATGCTTCATACTCTCAGCCGATGGAGAAAGTAAAAGTTGGAACCTATATTAATTTTTCTATCATTGACTGGCCGGCGATAAGTAGAATTCCAGGGTGAATGGCCGGTGTCTAATATTGGTGTCCAATAAGATCTTATATTTCATTGAAATGCAATTAGCTTGTCAAATGGTAAGTTAAATCAAATAACCATGCACTTAATTGAGGCCGATAGATTTGGTGAAAGAATCTTAAACAGGCTGTGGACAGGCACGTAATCTGCAAAGTTGATGGTCCCCAATAACGAAAACAAAACAAAAGATGTGGTCAATTAAGTTCATGATTTCATGCATCCCCCCTCTTCTTAATCCAAAGAAAGCTACTTCAAAGGGAAGGAATGATCAGGAGAGGAGGAAACCAACAAAATTAGAGGGTTCACAAAGTCAAGCTAGATTGCGGATTTTGCCATTATTGAACTGGCGAACCCTTATAAGTTAGTTAAAGAGTATTAGGGCCCATGATTAGGGGTAATACTTAAATCAATCAAGACAGCTCAATGGCCAATGCCCTCAAATGCTAAGAATGGCAAAGGAACTATTTTTCCTTCTCATAGACGTTAGGGTTCGGGGCCAGCTTTTCGTCTGAATGATTTTAAAGACATTTCTTTATGATTTAGAATCGATTTACCTACTAAGGCATCTTATCAGCTAATACACACTCGTTGAATGAATAATGATAAAAGTAATATTAATAGTGTTTAAGAGCCTCACAAAGACCAAGATCATCAGACCAACTTATGTATTTTATATCGAAGATACTACGTTACCGTATAAGAAAATTACTATAATGAAGAGCATAATGCACGTGCACCATCCACAAATACGAGCAAGACGGAGGCAATACTCTAGGTTTAATTTTAATCTATGGTTGATGGATGTGAACATGATTATAAATGGGAGTGTATGCCAAATCTACCACAGTAACATAATTCGAGGTCAATTAAAATACATCACTCTTCGAGACCTTCCAATTAGAAAGAAATCCTTTTGATTTGGTTGATATGATTTTGATTTGGTTCGACTGGCCAGATAAGATTATATAAGATCAGAGATGATTTGAATAAGAAACCTTATATATTAATCATTGCTAATCTGGTCAGAATTTACAAAGAGCAAGTAGATGAGCAATGGCCAATGGGATGAGTTTACGGGAGGCAATGGGCACACTTGAAGCTGCATCAGCCATCCAGGAAGATTCCTCCCACAATAAGGCTTTTGATGCATGTTTCTGTGAGAAAAAAAATAGTTCATCTGTTCTCATTATTTTCTTTTCCACATTGGCTTTTCCTGAAGGCTAACAATTCGAACCTAATATTAATGCCATCCTTCTAATCTAGCAACATGTGGATGTGCTAAGCTTCTAGCGTCGCAGCAAATGATATAGACTACATGGTAGTACTACTAATCGAACGATGTTCCCTAATACCGCATGTCTACACCATCAAATGGTTATTTTACAAGAAGATAAATTGCAAGAACAGAGCCACGGTGGATCTGCATCATCTATTATATGCCAAAGAAAAACAAAAAGAAGAAGAGAATACAAAAAAAGGTTTCATAGTTGAAGTTTGTCCTTTATTTTTCTATTTTCTATTTATTATTTTTGAATAGTGAATGAAAACAGGCCTAACAAGTCACGATGTAAGCTACTTCTTCCAAGCAGCATACTTGGATGTTATATTAGAAAGAATCTGATTTTATTCAACTTTATATATCAAATTAACTTTATTCTTGAGAGAAAAATATGACTGGGTTTTGGAAATATCACAATATCACAAACAAGAGGGATTGGGTATGGTTTACCGAATGCTTAGGCCAATTTGTTTCCAGAGAAAAGCATGCCTAGGTTAAAATTAGGACTGCATATGTAGAATTTCCTTTTAGAAAGAGCAAGGGAATTCAGAGGAATAAGACAAGTCTTAAAAGGATCATGTCTTCATTTACATCCTTCTTGTCTTAATTTGTGAAGATCTTCCCAACTCCTTGGTTTGTTATCACCGTCTGGGTTCAGTCTTCGCATAATTTAATAAATCAGCCAAAGAATTTCATTTAGAGGCTTATAAACTCTTCTTATACATAATCGGCCTTCCTCCGAGCCAAACCGGAGCCGACGGCCCTTTAGCCGGGTCGGACCAGAGTCCATCGTTTCACTGACCGATGCACCAGAGGTCCGACCGACCCATTTCAGCTAGGCCCATATTGGCTCAAGGCGGGCCGCTCCAAGGATGGCCCGGAGGCTCCTTCCAGCTGGTACCAGAATTCTATTATAATAGATTCCTGACATCTCAGCACCACTACTCTGCAGATCCCATGGTACCATCCCGTCCTGGTGCCACCTGGACGCTATCAAGATTCCTCTAAGGACAAATCGGCCATGTCCAGCCTAGTCCCTAGCAGATTCCGGTAAAGTTTCGTGCCTATATAAGGTAAAAGGGGGACCCCGAGCCAAGGAGGGCTCTCATTTTTCCACGAGCTATCTCTTTTCAATTCCTCATTTTTCTGTTGCTCCGAGTCTCCCACTGACTTAGCCATCAGAGTGTCCCCCACCAGAACACTACCGGTCCGTGGGATCTTTTTGCAAGTACTGGGAGACGCACACTCTAGTCAACCCGGTCCGGAAGATTCAGCGGCAACAGATTGGTGCTTGAAAAAGGGGTGAACCTTCATCCTTGTGTTCCTTCTCCAAAAGGAGGGCTCTCCTTTTTCCACGAGCTATCTCTTTTCAATTCTTCATTTTTCTGTTGCTCGAGTCTCCCACTGATTTAGCCATCGGAGTGTCCCCTGCCGGAACACCTCCGGCCCGTGTGTGAAACCCTGTTTTTATTATGTTTTTGTGCAAAAGTTGGTAGGCCCAACCGACTTCAGCCCACAACGGAAAAAAAAAAAATTGGGAACGAAGAAGAGGGAGGTCACGGAACAGGGGAGATTAATCCTCCCTTATCCAATCAAGTTTCTCGCTTGATACCAAGAGGGAAGAGTCGTGAGAGGAGAGGGAATTGGTCGGTGAAGAGTCCGGGCCGGATTGAATTCCGATTGGATGGAGTTCGTCTTCCAAACGGCGAGGAAACTCGTTGTTGTTGTTCTTTAAATCCCCATCCACCGTTGAGCTCCTCCCACGCATTCCTTTCCCTCCGGTGAGCATCCAAGAGACTGGCGAAGCCAGGTAAGGTTTCTTTTATGATTATAAAAAAAAAAGAGAGGTTGAATCCAGTTTTCTTTCGTTTCGGTTTGAGTTTGGAGTCGTGGATCGCTGGTAGCTCAACTGTCGTCCATCTCCGTTCGTCGAACTTCCCTTCTTGGGGATCATCTCCTTTGGTTGCCGGCAACCGGGGGGGAGGCTGATTCAGTCAGGCTGGCCGATCGATCGAGATAGGGAGAGGCAGGGGATGAGCTCGGGAGAGAAGAAAAGAAAAGAGAGAAAGAAAGAAGGGAGGAAAGAAAAGAAGAAGAAGAAAAAAAAAAGGGGGGGGGAGGGGGTTTTGTACGGCCCAGGAAAAAAAAAGAAAAAAAGAAAAGGAAAGAAAAAAAAATGAGGAGAGATAAAGTGGAGAGAGAAGATGAGGAGAGAGAGGGAGAAAATAAATTTAAAATAATAATAATAGTGTATTATTATAGGAGAGAGAATTGGAGGGATTTCCTTTCTTGGAATTTGTGAAACTAGGGTGTGGTTTGAATGATTTTATTTATTATTGTAGGAGATCAACCTTCTGAGTAGGAAGGCGTTGTGCGAATTTTGGGTACGGACTAGTGTCAGATATATTAGGATTAGCGTTCGAAGGTAAGGATTCTAGACATAATCATCAGTTCTATACATTATTTTACGTTGCCTGATTTAATCCGAGCATATATATATATATATATTTATATGCATGACTGTTTTTGGATAGCATGATTTGATTTTCCGAGATACAGAATGAGTTTGTTGTTATTGTTATTTGTGTTTTATTTAATATACCATGTTTATTAAGTGTTCATTGAATGGGTTGGATCATAATATCGATCGTTGAAAGGTAACATGTTTTGGCTATATGAGATGAAATGATAAAGTGTTAAGTGTAAACGGTGTTTGGACTAGCCATGCCACGGCGGTACCGTGGTTTCTCAGTATGCCGGTCACAGGCATAATCGTGACAAATATTGCCTCTTGCAGGCATGGACAATGAGATTGCCGGTCACAGGAATAATCGTGACAAATATTGCCTCTTGCAGGCATGGACAATGATATCGCCGGTTGTTGCCGCCCGGATCGTCGTGGCCCGTAGTTGCTGGTTGCGTCGGGTGTTCCGCATCCGCCCGCGGGGGGATGCCTCCGGTGCCTCGGGACCTGCAAGAAAGCCAACGTCAGTGACCCGGGCCGGGGATTCCGGCGGGGGCGCTCTGATGGTCAAGTCAGTGGCGATCCAGGGGAACAGATCCTCCTGGTCGAGCCCCTCTGGATGAGCTCCATGCTAGGAGGAGTGAGTAGAGTGTTTGAGAGTGTGAGTGTGAGCTGGGAGGTGTGGTGGCCGAGGTGGTCTTGTCCTCCTCTCTGGCCTCTCCCCTTTCTCTTTTCCTCTTTTTGGTAGTTGTGTTGTTAAAAAAATAGTTGTCTCTCCCCTTTTGAAATAGGGTTGTTACCTCCTTTTTGCTTACTCTGACCGAGTCTTCTACTTTGGCTTGCCTCGGGGTTTTTTCGTGCTGTCAGGCTGGTACGACGAGGTATCGTGCCGTAGACGGGACGCCTTCTTGATTGGGTAGTTGGAGAAGCTTCGATATGCCTCTGACATTCCTTCTGTTTGCCCTTCCTGGAAGCCTGGCAGGATCTCGACTGTCGTGCCATCGGTCTCGGGACTTGGGCTCTTCGGTGGGGTCTTTTCTCCGTGTGTACGACAGGTCGGCAGAGGGTATGGTACCTTGATGTGAGCTTCCTTTCTTTCTGGTGTGGGCAACAACCGTGGGCATTTATGGCGACGTGGCGGGTACTGCTGTACGGTCCTTGCAGGGCCCGCCACCGTCTTCGGAGGAGAGGCGCGGCTTCTTTGGCAGTTGGTACTTTGATTTATGCTGAGGGCCGAGCTAGGAAGATGGGGCCCGCTTGCAACGGACCCATCTCGTCGAGGCTCGGCTGTGCGGAGGAGGGCCGAGCTCGAATCTAGGCCAAGGGAGGGTCCATCTTTGACCGAGCTCGAGTCAGCAGAGGTGGATGAGGTGAGCCCAGCTCAGGGGACCTGGCCTTGAAGGGGCGCCACGTGGCGGAGGAGGCTTGAGCTCAACTCTAGACCACGGGACTCGACCTCGGGCTCGGAAGGTCCGTCTCTGGTGGGACTTGAGCTTGGCTCCGACCTAAGCATCCGGCTTGGCGGCGACCGACCTGGCGGAGGACGGAGCCCGGCTTCGACAGGCAACCCCGTTGACCTCGGGGAGCTCAGCCCGATGAAGGGGCTTGTAGTGGGAATCCAGTGTGGCGTCCAGTAAGGGCTCCATGTCGGTTGCCGTCCAGGCGAACACGTCCGCATTCGCCCTTAATAATTCCAACAGCGGAGCTTTTTCCTCCTCGGGCAGCTGGGCTCCGATCTGCATGGTCTTCGTATGGTCGGTCCTGAGCTGGTAAGGAAGCAGGCGCTCAACCGGGCCTCCTCTGGGGTCCTAAACCTTCTGGTCGAGCTCGTCCATCTTGGAGCCCTCCTCGGGCACCCGGGCCCCGGGGAGGGTTTGGAAGCAGTGCTGCACTGGCTGGGGCGTTCCCCTCATCTCTCCCACACCGCAAGGGGTTGGGAATTGCATAAGCAGTCTTTTGGTGGAGACGACGGCGTCGAGAAGATTGAGCCCAGGTCGGCCCAGAATCACGTTGTAAGGCGAGGGAAGCCTGACAACCGTGAACGTCATCATGACGGTGCTCTGCCGAGGTGGGGTCCTGACAGTGACCGGGAGAGTGATTTCTCCCTCCACCCTTGCGGAGTCTCCCGTGAAACCAACAAGGAGGGTATATACAGGCTTGAGCTGAGTAGGGGAGAGATTCATCCGGAAGAAAGCATCGTAGAAAAGTACATCCGTGGAGCTTCTACTATCCACCATGATGCGCTTTACAAGATGCTTTGCGATCGTCATCTCAACAACCACAGCATCATTATTTACATTCTTCTCTGTATTTTTCCCTTTCCTCATAAAGGGGAGTACATTCTCAGAGTTCCCTGCCCCCCGGGTCCTCTTGGATGCACGCTCAGCTCCCCAAGAGATCATGCCCACCGACTTCTCGGTGGGGTGGTTGTCGATGGCTGGATTTGGCGGGAGAGCAACGAGCGCCTAGGACTCTGGTCGAGTTCTGCCCCCCACAAACATTTCGAGGTAGCCCCTCTTGATGATCTCTTCGATCTCCCACTTGAGATTGCGTCATTTCTCGGTGTCGTGGCCATGGTCACGGTGGAAGCGGCGGTACGTCGTCTTATCCCGAGTGAAGGATGGCTTCAACGGCACAGGATGCCTCAGATAGGTCTCGCCCTCGATCTCCACGAGGATCTTCGTTCTAGGGATGAGAAGGGGAGTGAAGTTACCCGGAGGGACGGGAGCGTTCCTTGGCCTTAGTGCTGGTCGGGAGCTCTGAGCCAGCAGTCCCGGCCTCCACGCGCCAGGTGCCTCGGTGGGTGCCGGCCCCCTTAGTGGCTTCCCGTCGAGCTCTCGCCTCGTATGATCCGCCTCCTCGGCGCGGATGTACTTCTGAGCCTGGAAGAGCAGCTCGGCGTAGGTCTTCGGAGGCTTCTTGTCAAGCGAGTAGGTCAGGCGGGAAGTCTTGAGCCATCGCTTTAGAGCTAGCATTGCAACAGGCTCCTCCCGGCTGTAGATCTCCAAGGCAGCGGATTTGAAGCGGGCCACATAGTCCCGCAGCGGCTCACGATCCTGCTGCCTGATGGAGAAAAGGCTGTCTGCTTCACGTGGCACCTTTCAACATGGTCAAAATGGGCCATGAACTTCTACCCCAGCTGGGCAAAAGAATTGATGCTTTCCGGCTCGAGGCGGGTGAACCATACTCGAGCAGCATTCCGAAGGGTAGCAGGAAAGGCGACGCACAAGAGAGCGTCAGTAGCCCCGTGGACCCTCATGAGGGCCCGGTAACTTTCCAGGTGGTCCAGGGGATCGGTGGTCCCGTCGTAAGGGTCCACCTAGATCTCCTGGGAGAATGGGGGGCGGGCATCATAGCCCGCTGGCTCGCTAGCGGAGCCGGGCAGGTTGGCGAACCGGTGAGCAAACTCCACCAGCTTGCGGTCATGCTCCTCCAGGCGCTTCTCTGCCATGCACCTGATGGATTCATCTATGGACCCCTCCGCTGAGGGGGACGGTGAAGGTGATGCGGACGCGCGGCTTGGCGGGGACCGACCTGGCGAAGGACGGAGCCCGGCTTCGACGGGCGACCCCGTTGACCAGGGGAGCTCAGCCCGGCGAAGGGTTCTGTAGTGGGAATCCAGCGTGGTGTCCAATAAGGGCTCCATGTCAGGCTCCTTGCTCCATGTCAGCGATCCGGTCACATCACCGGTCAAAGGCGGAATCATGATAAATATTGCATCTCACAGGCATGGATAATGACATTGTCGGTCATAGACAGAATCATGACAAATATTGCCAATTATAGGCATGGACAATGATATTGCTAGTTATGAGCTAGAGCATGACCATGGCTAGTCCAGAATCCTAAAGAAGAAGGATAATTAAATTGAAAGAATAAAGAGAAGAACATGATTTGATAAAAGGTTTTGTCATATATGATGTTGAATTATTTGACTGCATGATGTGATATTCTAGTACGTTTTTGCTATTTCCAAGAATATACATAATATTACTTGTGACTGTTTGGAGACCTTACTAGGCTATTGAGCTCACTCCCTATTTTTTTTTTTTTTTCAGAGACTCAAGATACATAGCGAGGATTGGGCTGGGCTTGAGACGGAGCTTCATTAATGTTGAGTTAATTAGTTAATTAGAGTTAGTTTCGGTTACTGATACTTGTTGTGAATCAGTAGACCAATTAGTGGTATTGATTTAATAAATGGATCGTTTAATTGTTAATCAATTATTTATATAATACTAGTTTTAATTTTGATGTGTTTGACTCTTGTGTACCTAGGCCTTGCATGATCTCTAGGATAAAACCTAGGGTTTGTGCGGCCGGTCACGTAGCCGATTCCGGTACTGGATTTGAGGCATGACACTGTGGGACCTTTGCACAGGTACCGGGAGACGTGCACTCTAGTCAACCCGGTCTAGGAGATTCAACGGCAACAACTCTGAAAATATTGTAAGCATTATTTGCTTTTTCTACCATGTCTTCTTTAAAATATTTTGAATTTTTTATCGAGCATATCTTTGATGGTTCTAGCTTTTTGACCGCTAAGCGCATAGGTTGGGATAAATTTCACTATCAATACGTTGGAAACTAAATTAGAATTCTTGTAGCTGAACCAAACCCGCGAGAACTATCAATTACAAAATTGAATTGCAAAGAATCAATTTAATGAAGCAGATAATTATGTACTCATAAAACTAAAATTAGGCCATTTGAAAAGAAAGACCACGAGAACTGAATTTTCAAGATGAAGTTGAATTTTACGATAATACTATATGTCATAAACTTTAAAAAATTTATGATAATACTATACATTATACACTTTAAAAAGGCTTATCGGAAGATATTATTTAGATTTGTTAACTCTCTCTTTTTATATATATATATATATATATATATATATATATCCAAATTCTTCTAAATAAATAATCGATATGAGACTAAATATACATCCATAAATCTATTTATAAACATCATAATTGGCCCATGGTAAGCTCCAATAAACTTGTGCTATAGTATTCTCTAGTCCATATAAGCTAGATCGGCTCAAATGAACTTGTGCTATAGTATTTCCTAGTTCATATAAGCGAGATCGGCTTTAATACTTGTAACAATTCAGAATCTCACATGAAAAAACTAATCAAAAGATATTATTTGAATTTCTTAATTATATATATAAATATCAAAAAAAAATTTAGTAAATAATTGATATGAAATTAAATACATATGCACACATATCATCGCAATAAGATTATTAGATATTTTAGCTGGCCACCCTTGCTCCGATCGAGGGATCAATGGACAGACACTCTAAATCCTCTCTTTTATCATCAACTCGTCACATCCTCATGTAAAGTGGGAAGGTGCAAACGAGTAACACCGATCATTGGATGTAGAATTTGGAAGTCTAGCCTGTAAATGGCCTTGAATGAGGCACATTGGCAGCCTCCAATCCTCTGGCCCAGAAGCAGGATGAGTGGATGACTATTTAGTCAGGCTTTCAAAATACAAAAGTGTAAGTGGTTCGTATAAATTTGCAACGCGCTGTTTGGTGATCACGTAGGAGGAAATCCCTGCCTTTCTTCCACCAACCCACCCCCCCCTCCTTCTACCATTGAAAAAATGGGGGAAGAAAAATAAAAAAGCTGCATTTAATACCTCAACTTAAAATTTATGTTATCAAAGATGACTCTGTTCAAGCTTCCTATCACTAGCCATAGCAAGCATGTCTATATAATTCATAATAAGCAAGGATGGCAATCACACACATTGAATACTAATGGTTACTGAGAGTTTGCTCATAGCCTCCTCCATCCAGATTCAGTTTCAAGCGTTCTGCAAGTTATAGGAGTAACTCAGAATACGGTGGCTGAAGCACAAAATGGAACTCAATTGAATGCTACCACTAGACAGAGGATGCCACACAACCGGCATTTTTCCTTTTTATTCCTTCGATCAGGTCTACCAAGCCAGGATTCTTAAAACAATCTCTATTGTAAAATATCAATTTCAATATTATTGTTGTTATATGAATAAGACTTTCATCAGACCAAGAAGTATACAAACCTGTGAACTTGTATGGATTATATAATCCTTCATTGATCTCAATTATACCAAAATGAGTTCAAATTTCCATTCATCATTATTTCTTTCTTTCATATATTTTTATGATAATCTTCTAGGCAGTATCAACCTAAATGTTTTCAGCACAGTATCAACCTAAATGATGACTGCTAGGCCCATCATTCCATCCTAAACTACATATGAATTATGTTCGGTAACTTCAAAGTAGCTTTGCCATCTGCTCGATAATATCAATCAAAAGGAGGCTTCACAACTCAGGCGAAATTTGTCAAAGATGCTTTATGTTATTGCTGACTTTAATAAACTGCAATATTCAGCAAGTCTATGCTTTATTTGTCATTTCTTCTTTGGCTTTAATTGACAATCAATTTTTTTGACAATCAATTTTTGTGAGATGTACTGCTGAAAAAATATTAAAAAAACAAAAACTGAAAGGACTATAAGAACTTCAAATTCATGAAACTAATCATCCAAAGGAAGAGTCATTATCCCTTGTTAGAAGCATCCAAAATGATGAAAGAAAGAAAACTTTCAAAATGGATGTTGGCTCATAATTGTCAGATTCATCTTTTGACTTTGATCACACAGTTTACAAAACTTTAACTATGACTAGCAAGTTAGAATCCTCAATCTAGAGACATGTCTTCCGCCATTGTATGATGCACCAAGTCCATTCACCAGTCCATGGCCTTGCAACAGCCATTTTGCTCAGACTAAAGAGAGTTGATGATGCTTGGCAGTCTCCCTATAACCTGTCAATAATCAATGAAATTAATCTGCATATGAATAGTGCCCGGCTCCATAACCCCAACCTACTTGACATCAAAAGCCAGAATATGTATCGAGGTTGTTGATGATTGTAAAATGAATTATGAAAAAAAGCCGTGATGATCACTCTGCAATTCATTCATGTGATCAGAATTCCCAAATTGATGAATAATTGTGCATTTATCTATCCTCTAGACATTGCCACCATGACATATACCTTTAAATAAGTCATGTGCATAAGCGAGATTTATAACAATCACGTAGAATATGGCTCAACAACTTTTACCAGCCATGGAATGCTGCTATGACTTTATCACAAACTAATCCTCGACCCCAAGGTTTATAACCAACAATCTCTATCTACAAAACAATCTCTCTTTTTCAAAGAGCCAGGAAATTTCGAGGACAAATAAACATACAAGATCTCATCATTGCAAAATTGTTTTCCAAAGTCTACTTCGAAGAACAAGATGCCCTGTAAACTTGAAGCTTTTGGCAGAGTTGGGATGCAGTGCAATTTATCTTGCAGGAGGCCCTAAAATTAAAGACTTGGTAACTTAATACATACTTTGCGCAGCATCTTATTCCATGTATAAATTTGTTTGTTCTAAAGCACCAAAAGAGGGTCAGAAAACAACAAATTTACTTATCATGAAGCCTGCAGGAAAATTATTATAAGAGAGAATCCAAATTAACAATGCCATTCTCTGTGGATCTAAGCAATTAATGCAGCACTTTAAACAACCAGAGGGACTTAAAGAAACGACTGCTTCATGCACTTTGGATCATTAGTATGAGACAAGTTATATTCAAAACCACAAAAAGTCATCATCACATGATGAAAATATGCTACCAGCCATAGCTACAAGCAATAAGAAAAACAATTAATTATGCATTTTGTTTTGCCATCTCTAGCAAATAATAGGCCGTTTGTTTTACTTCTTGTGCTGATTTCTACATAAAAAAACAGGCAGTAAAAATACAACACAAACAGTTGTCATTAGCTTTTATATTCTACTGAACTATATTAAATGCAGAAACAACTAGTATAACTAGAGACCATATGAACCAACCAAAAGTTAAAACTAAGATCCAGCAAGTGGCATACCATATATTTCCTGCAAGCATCTGATAGTATAAATATTGAAAAATCATTCTTAGAGAATTATGAATGCAATTTTGCAGATATTTACAGACTGTTCTGAAGGTTCTGAATTGGAAGAATAGCCATAATTATGAGGTGCAGAGACAAATGCTATAGGAGAATTATCCAACAACAAGAATGCCACAACTAAAACAAAAATATAGAAATAAAGATCTTTATTTGTGTAATCAAACAACTAGGTTTTGCCATCCAAAACATACAAACTTTCCCTCCATTTCACATTCTTCTGAACAGAATTCAGTTGTGCAAGTGCAGATTTAGATAAGGTTCACAATGAAAACGAAAAATAATTCATAACTTCAGTGTTCAAGATCAGGATAATTTTGAAGGAAATAACATATTGTTTGGTTGCAAGTGAACTGAAGCAGGTGATATGATTTATTTTTGTGGTAAATCATCGTGGTCTAGATCGGAAATCTTCTTGTTGGGTCATCTGTACGGAACTAACATGTGGCATGTATACTAAAAGAACATCTAAGCCTCCAAAATTATGTCCATCAAGTAATTAACTACAATCAAGAAGAAAAGCATGCAAGGAAGGCTGTCACGGACTCTTCATCCATTGATATCATATAAGCACAAAAAGTATGTCTATAAGCTGGTTTATCTGAAAACACCACTCATTCATTCATTCATCAAACAACTATAAGAAATTCCAAAGTTCTGGTTTCAACAAAGAGAATACTTTATCCAGAATCCGAAACAGGAAATATTGCTCTTTAACCATTCCAGTCTGTACATAATTGCATCAGCAGAGACAGGCAGCTCCCAACTTGCCGAGAACACACCATATTATCAAAATTCTACATCACAGGAACTTGAGAGGATATCATTAATGTAGCATAAACTAGCAGGAGAGAAAATTGTCACAATGGAAGAATTGCACTCTGGCCTCGTACATGTCTTGACAGCAAGAACCTCCCACTGCTGCTGGATAGAGACCCTTCCATTTCCTGAGGATCCTTCTGCTGAAAAACTCCCTTTGAAGCATTCCCCTGCTTTCCCCTGTTCTTGGTAGTGCGTTCTTGCAAGTCGGAATCTTTCCTCTCCTCGCCGGGTCCTTCCTCTGGATCTCTCTTGAGGAAGAGAGCACCAAGCGAGGATGAGCCCATGGAGATCGACCGGCGAACCAGTTGCAACCCATGTTCTCCCAAATCACTCGGAACCCGAAGCTGAGAACTTAGTGGCGGAGAAGAAGGCACCGCTATTGGGTCGACCGCAATTTCAGTTTCTGCGATTCCACTATCTGTTTCCTCGTCGGGTTCCCCACGATGAGCCTCCGGTGGCCGGACGGCCATCTGGGGATCATCCGCGAGAGCAGAAGTGTCTGTATTGGGTTCCACAGGATCGGTGGCGGTGGGCGGGGCGAGGATAGGGGCGCGGCAGATGGGACAGTTGAGGTGGGATCGGAGCCAGGTATCGATACAAGGGAGGTGGAAGGCGTGGCCGCACTTAGGGAGGAGGCGGAGGAGCTCGCCATCGCGAAAGTCGGCGAGGCAAACGGGGCAGCCGTCGTCGGCGGCGCCGAGGAGGCCGTCTCCGGGCTTGTAGGCCCAGGCGGAGATGGACCGGATGGTGGGCTCGTCGAGGCCGACGGTGCGGACGTACCACACGTGGTGGATGTCGGCCTCTCCCATCTCCAAGAGGTCGTCGTCGCCGTCGCTCTCGGCGTCGGCGGCGGCGGGGCCATCGCGGCGGCGGCGGAACCGGAGAAGGGCGTAGAAGGCGACTAGGAGGATTAATGAGGCGGCAACGACGGAGGCGGCGGCGATGAGGAGGCTGGGGAGGAGGGTGGAGCCGTGGTGGAATTGGATGGTAGTGGAGTCGGGGGTGGAGTTTAAGGGGAGAGAAGAGGAAGAAGGAGGGGGAGAGCACATGCTGTAGAATTGGCAGGCATCGCTGCAGTTAGTAATGCAAAGAGCGGCGTCGGGCAGCGGGTAGAGGATCCGAGGGTGGTGGAGAGCCATGGGAGGAGGAGGAGGAGAAGAAAATTAAAGAAGAAGAAGAAAAAGAAGAAGAATTAGGAGAGGAAGAAGAAGAGAAAAGAAGAAGAATCAGGAGAGGAAGAAGAAGAAGAAAGAGGGAAGGCCTCTCTCTCTCTCTCTCTCTCTCTCTCTCTCTCTCTCTCTCTCTCTCTGGGCTTCATATTAAATTCCCCGGGAGAGGGTGGTCAATGAGTTAGGAGAGTGAGGTTGACGGGGTAGCCGAACGTGATGGATATCTGAAAGAAAAGAGCGAGGGTTCCAAGGGGCGATCGGTGGCGGGTAAGGGTCAGGTGGATCAGCTGTTTTGTCTCGGCAGTCATATTTTTATTAATAGGAGAGCGTTGTATATTGTTGAGAAGAAGAATTCACTCCCCTTCCTTTGGGCGCATCCACCGTTGGGTCACCATCCGCACGAATCTTCGAAGGCTTTCTTTCATCCGCTGCACAGATCTGAAAGCTACCAGTGGATGATCCAACGGTAGATTCGACCCAAAGAAGGGTAATCGGGACCCCGTTAGAATGGACCCGGTCTTCGGGACAACACTTATGCAAGCAAAGCAGGTGGCACGGGCGGGAATGTTTGACATTTGAAGCGTTCGATAGACGGTGACCGGTTGTCACGGATAAGAACCGAAGCAGAACGTGCGAGACAAGCCACAGCGCTACAGAGATTGACAAAAAAATTTTACAGCAAAATAATTACACTTTGTTGAATATATATATATATTTGGATGAATTAGTTGTTTAGGTTTCATATTGGGCTTTCTGCTTAGACCAGTATCAAAATAGGCTACGAGCCAATTATCCAATAGAAAGATTATGTATAAGCCATATCATTATACGAAATCTCATTGCAAAATCTCGTTTGGCTATGGAATAAATATGAATGTGACATTGTAAAATATTATTTAGATGCATAATGCTACTATCTTGCACACGCTTTTGTTATAGCCAAAGCAATTTATTCTTTGTCCAAGAAATTAAGGTTGTGCAATCCATTCATATTACTGGTAATTTAATAGGATCCCATCATGATATTATGTTAGGTACATTTTTATGAATAGCAATCTATCATGTTTGGTAATCTATATTGTCTCTAAAAAAATATTCTAGATTATCTTCGGAAAGGGCAGTAAACTAAATTACCACATCTCAAGTAATCTTTTGAACAATATTATCCTTCCCTTTTTCTTTCATCTTATAATATAATATAATATATAAGATAATATAATAATATAATATATAATAATATTATGCAATATATATTATAAATTATATAATAGCATAAAAAATATGTGTTTTCAAAGGGACTTTGGGAGAAAAATGCTAGTTTTTCGGGAATATTTTTGAAACTATTTTTCATGGATCATTATCTACGTATTCATCTTCTATAGTCAGTATGGATTGGAAAATGGGTTTTTCAAAATATGATGATTTTTTAGATGGTATTTTTTGAAGAGGAGTTGGATCAGAAATTTCAACTTCCATTTGAGATGTTTGAAGTGGTAACGAGTCAAAAATTTCAATTACCAATTTTTGTTTTGAAATTGCTTGTTGCTGAGCTTCAGCTTCAGCTATTGCTTTTTCAAAAATTTCTAAACTCATAAGCGCTCGATTTGCCTTGGCTAATTCAACCATTTGTTTGGTAGAAAATGGGGAGCTTTGAGATTTCTCTTAGAATTTTTTCTCATTTTTTTCTTGGGTTACGATGTCATACCAGAATAATTTTGGTAAAACATAATGGGATTTTGGAGATTGTGATTAGATCATGATAGTTTTGGGTTTAGACATTTGGGCATAAGAGGCTTTTGTTTGCTTTTGGGCCATGAGTTTTTGGGCTGGAGGTTTCTTGAGAGCCATAAGATTTGAAGCCTTGTAAGAACTCACGAGGCATAAAATCAGGCAAGAATTTTCTTGACTTTTGATGTGTTCGATATTAAATTCGAAGACTGATAATAAAGCTTGCCATCTAGCAAATATATATTTTGAAGCTAGATTTTTAACATCTTTTTTTAAAATAAATTTTGCTATTTTGCAATCAATTTGAAATAAAAATTTTTGATTGAGTAAATCACTTTGAAACTTTGAAATACATAAAATAATTGCTAAAACTTCATTCTTAATAGTAGAATACTTTTATTGAGTATCATTCCAACTACCAGAAGTAAATTGAATTAATTACTCTGTTTAATCTTTCTTTTATTTCAAAATGCCTCCAAAGCCTAATTCAGAGGCATCAGTTTCGATAATTTTGGGAGCCGTAGGATCTGGTAAATAGAGACATGGAAAATTCCTAACTTGAGTTTTGATTTGTTTGACGACATCAGTATACTCCTGTGTCCAACTTGAAACACTCTTTCTAAGTCTTTAATAAAGGGACTTTGCTATAATCTTGAGATTTTTAATATAGTCTGAAACGTAATTAAGACTACCTAAAAACTTTTGTAATTATTTTTTGTCAAAGATTATATTGGAAAATTTGTCAACAAACTTTATTGATCTATTGATGGGTCTAATTATTCCTTGGTTTAAATCATGACCTAGGAACCTAATTTTTGTCTGAAATAAATTCAATTTTGATTGAGAAAGAACCAAACTATTTCTGATTACTAGACTCAGAAAATTCTGGAGGTATTTAAAATGCTGTTATAATGATTCAGAGAATATTAGAACTGAAGAATTGACGAGAGAAAAAAAATACTCTTCTTTGAATTAAAGCAAACAAGGGGTCATACATAAAATTGGTAGCAAAACACTATTTATAATAGCGTAAAGACCAATTATATTCCTACTTTTAAGGCACTACTAACTAGAAGTCTAGAGATATCATTTACGTGCCTATAAAATAGCAACTAAAAAACAAATCCACCATAACTCCACTAACTTAGATTGACTTATTCAACATAAATAAAGATAAAAATAGAATGTCATAGAATCGAGATTAATGCTAACATTCTCCCCTTAATCTAGATTTGGAAAAATAGCCATTCCCAGCAGCTGCTTCAACTTTGCAAATGCTTCATACTTCAATAGTTTGATGAAGATGTCAGCAACCTGGTTTTCAGACTTGCAGTATTCCAACTCAATCACCTTTTCTTCAACTTGATGCCTCAGGAAATGAAAATGTGTGCTGATATGCTTACTTCTTCCGTGTGCAACTAGATTCTTTGCCAAGTTGATTGCAGAGGTGTTATCGACAAAGATCTTTATCGATCCTTTAATTTGAAAATGAATTTGACTCATCAAATTGCATAGCTAAACTGCCTGACATGTACTTGAAGCTGCAGCAACATATTCTACTTCATAGGTTGACAGAGCAACAATTGTTGTTTCCTTGAAGACCACGAGCAAGCAGTGGTTCCATACTTAAAACTGTTGCCAACTAGATCGCCGTGGCCTGCAGCTTCTTACGTAGCCTAGGTGAGTGGACTCCCCGCCAGCGTCACCGGGCTCGTCGGTCGGAGACGATCAAGGAGAACATACCCTCCGTCATGGGCCTTGATGGAGTTGTCGTGCTCGGAGGGGTCATCGTAGGGATGAAGGGGCTTGAAGCTGTGCTGTGGTCCTCCTGTGGATCTCTCCGGTGGGGAGCAATCTTCTCTGCGTCGTCCATCGTGAGTGAAGGCCTGCAAGACAAGGGAGACCTGGGTCGGGGATTCTGGCAAAGACACTCCGACGATCAAGTCAGTGGGATAATTGAAGGGAACAGAAGATCTTTAAGATAGAGAGCTTGAGGGACTCTTTGCTTCCAGAGGGTGATAGAAAATGGACGATAGTGTAAGAATGAAGAGAGTGTGTTATTTCTCTTACCTCCCATTACCTCTCCATGCCGGTCTTTATGTAGACGAATGGCTCCTGTCGTTCGGGGGAGGCATGCTGGTCTTGATGTAGACTTGTCAGGCTAGGATAGCCTGTGAGGCCATGATAGGCTGGTGAACCTTTCTCCTCTGGGTGGTTCAGGAAGTTGGTGCAGAGGTACAGTGCCTTGGACAGGGTACTATTTCCTGATTAGTGTAAACAGTGGCTTGGGAAGCTTGAATGCAAACCTTCTTTGCAGGCGACGTGTCAGGTGGCGTGCCATAAGACCCACGAGGGTAGGGATCCTTGGCAAGAGTACCGGGTCCACGTGGATAAGACAGAATCGTACGATGCTCTTAGGGGCCGAGCTGGGCTGGGATGCCGAGGTGCCGAGCTGGCTAGGACACTACTCCAGATCGCCATGCAGGCATGCGGATCGAGCCATGGTCCGCAGAGCCTTCCCATGTACGTGGACAGACATGTGCATGGCGCAGGGCTCCGTGCATGAACCCATGCGTGGACGAGTGTGCAGTGGCTGAACTGGGTGCCGATGGCGAGCATGGAACCGAGCCGTGCATGTCGAAGCCGGAGGAGACGGTCCCGGGGCGCGATGTCGTCGAGCTGGGGTCCCGCTGGGCTGAGCCGAAGTAGGCAGAAGCGTGGGGGCGCGTCGTGGTCACGGGCCTAGGGCGCAAGAGTGCTGGACCAAGTGGAACCCAGCGAACCGAAGCCGGAGCAGGCGAATTTGGGGGGCGGGAGCGTCGAGCTAGGGCAGGCGTCCCACCAGATCGGAGCCGGGTGCAGGAAGAGCGGGGCGGAGCCGTGCGCGGGCGGTGCCTTGCGGGGCGGAGCCAAATGGAGTCGGGCATGCGGGGCGGAGCCGGAGCCGTGCGCGGGCGGTGCCTCACTGGGCGGAGCTGGGTGGAGTCGGGCGTGCTGCCGGCGTGCCAAGCAAGTATGCGGGCCAGAGTCGGAGCCGTGCACGGGCGGAGCCTCGCGGGGCGGATCTGTGTGGGGTGGAGCCTTGCTGCACCCCGCACCGGTCGGAGCTGGAGAAGCCGGGCGTGCGGGCCGGAGCTGGAGCCTTGCACGGGCGGAGCCTCGCGGGGCGAAGCCTTGCTGCACCCCGCACCGGTCGGAGCCGGAGACGCCGGGCGTGCTGCGGGCGTGCCAGGCGGACGTGCAGGCTAAAGCCGGAGGACCCGGTCCCGGGCACAACGTCACCGAGCCGGGGTCCCCTGGGTTGAGGTGCGGGCGCGCCAGGCGGGCGTGCCGCGGTGCCGAGTTGGGTCCGTGCCGGGCTGAGGTGCGGGCGCGCCAAGCGGGCGTGCCGCGGTATGGAGCGGGTTCGTGCCGGGCTGAGGCGCCGGCCTGGACCGACACGGGCTAAGATGGGAAAAGTCGTACGGGTGCTCTCATGGAGGAGCCGGAGAGCTCCTTGGGCTGAAGGGGGCAGCCTCGTGCGCCTAGCTGGGCCCCATGTACGCCTAAAGAGGGTTGGTCGAACTGCCGACCTGGTCTAGGTGCCAGCCCGGCCGAGCTGGGCTCCAGGCACGGTCGAACTGGGCTGGCCGAGGTGCCGACTTGGCCGCCACGGGGGCTAATCTCTTCAGGTGGGCCCACTGTTGTGTTAGGGCCGAATGGGTTGGTTGCTACTGTAACAGATGCCCCCACTCCCTGAGTCCAAAGCGTTCTCCTCGTTTTGGGCGATGGGAGTAGTTTTTTATTCATTCGGCTCTATGTCATAGCAGGCCTGCAAAACAAAAATAGGAGGTGATGTTTTTGAAACTTACTTACCTGTAGGTACTTTGACTGAAGGTTAGTTGTATTAGGATGGTGCTAGCACTTTAGCCTGACTCCTCTTTGACCAGATAGAAGGCGGTGCCGTGGAGGAAGAGGTTGGTGAGGTGCACAACTTGGGTGCACACATACATGACTGGGCACATGGCTGGGCTCAGAGTGCTCCTCAAAGCTTTTGATGAGGGCGTAGAAGCTGCTGGAAGGTCCGAGGAGCAAGAGCTCGATCTTGGATAGGAGTTCGATTCCAGCTTGGTGACTTGAATGCAAGGCTTTTGATGTGGGACCTCCGGCATCTCCTGTTTTGAGGTGCTAGGGTTTCCGATCTTGAAGTGCCGGGGTTTCCGGTCTTGGAGTGCCGGGATTTTTGGTCCTTAGGCGCCGGGGATTCCGGGCTTTAGGTGCCGGGGTGTCCGGTCTTTAGGTGCTGGGGTTTTCAGTCTTTAGGTGCCAGGGTTTCCGATCTTTAGGTGCTGGGGTTTCCGATCTTTGACGTTGGAGAGCTGAGCTCCTAGTGCCGGAGAGCATGGGATCCGGGCTTTCATCTGGACTGGACTCTAGGATTTGTACCGGAACTGGGTTCCGTTGTGCCGGGATTGGGTTCCGGGCTTTCGTCCAGACTGGACTCCGGGATTTTATACCGAAACTGGGTTCCATCATGCCGGAACTGGATTCTGGGCTTACTTAGTCATACTCGGAGTCGAACGGACGAGCTCTTGTAATGATGAAGAGCAAAGTTGCACTAAAAATGGAACTTTAATTATTGAGGAGGGATTTTTACACCCTTTATGAGGTGGTAGAGCCATTCGTTCGGCATGCTAGGAGGCGAGCAGCGAATGGTTGGAGCTCCAGAGCTTCCCATAGACATCTCCGGATGAGAGTCAGGTGATAGATGCGGGGCTCAGTGAAGAGCTTGACTTCAGCTCGGCTTTATTTGACCTCAGCTTGGCTGAACTGGGGAGCTTGACTTTACTTGATTTCAACTCGGCTGAACTGAGGAGCCTGACTTCAGCTCTTAACTTCGCCGGACTTGGAGTCGGACGGATGAGTTCCTGTGTTGGTGAAGGACAAAGTTGCACCAGAGAGAAACTTTAATTATCGAGGAGGGATTCTTACCTCCTTCATGAGATGGCAGAGCCACTGGTTCGCCATGCTAGGAGGCGAGCGGTAAACGGTTGGGCCTTCGAGGCATCCCATGGACATCTTCGTACTATGAGTTCAGCAAATGCTAAACTGTGAGTTTCTCGATAGATGGCGGGACTTCTTGGAGTCTCCGCGAACATCTCTGGACTGTGAGTAAAGCAAGAGCTGAACTGAGAGTCAAGCGATAGATGCAGGGCTCAGTAAGGAACTTGACTTCAGCTCGGTTTTATTTGAGTTCAGCTCGGCTGAATTGAGGAGCTTGATTCAGCTCTTAACTTCGCCAGACTTGGAGTCGGACGGGCGAGTTCCTATGTTGGTGAAGGACAAAGTTGCACCATAGAGGAACTTTAACCAAGGAGGGATTCTTACCTCTTTCATGAGATGGTAGAGCTGCTGGTTCGCCATGTTAGGAGGTGAGCCGTAAATAGTTGGGCCTCCGGAGCATCCCATGGACATCTCCGGACTGTGAGTACAGCAAATGGCAAACTGTAAGTTTCTCGGTAGATGGCGGGACTTTTTGGAATCTCTGCGGACATCTCCGGACTGTGAGTAAGGCAAGAGCTAAACTAAGAGTCATGCGGTAGATGCGAGGCTCAGTGGGGAGCTTGACTTCAGCACGATTTTATTTGAGTTCAGCTCGACTAAATTGAGGAGCTTGACTTCAGCTCTTAACTTCGCCAGACTTGGAGTCGGACGGGCGAGTTCCTGTGTTGGTGAAGGACAAAGTTGCACTAGAGAGGAACTTTAACTAAGGAGGGATTCTTACCTCCTTCATGAGATGGTAGAGCTACTAGTTCGCCATGTTAGGAGGCGAGCCGTAAATGGTTGGGCCTCCGGAGCTTTCCATGGACATCTCCGGATTGTGAGTACAACAAATGCCAAACTGTGAGTTTCTCGGTAGATGGTGGGACTTCTTGGAGTCTCCGCGGACATCTCCGGACTGTGAGTAAGGCAAGAGCTGAACTGAGAGTCATGCGGTAGATGCGGGGCTCAGTTCTTTGGTACCGGGGTGTCCGGTCTTTGGTGTTGGGGTGTCTGGTCTTTGGTGCCGGAGAGCATGGGATCTGGGCTTTGGTACCGGGGTGTCCGGTCTTTGGTGCCGTGGTGTCCGGTCTTTGGTGCCGGAGAGCGTGGGATCCGAGCTTTGGTGCCAGAGAGTGGGACTCCGGGCTTTTGTCAAGAATTCTTGCGGGCCATGACTGGCTCTGGCAAGTCGTAGTGCTTGCCCTTGATGGTGGTACATGAGCCTTTCCTGTAGAACTGAAACACAGTTTTTCATTTTGTAAATGTAGCAGGAAAATGAGTTATCTGTTGAGCAGGCTGGGATCAAATTCATCGACTGCCCTCTCAGGAGAGAATGGGACTCCTTTGTACGGAAGAATAGAACCCGGTTACATGGGGGAGCAAGGCTCCGTTGCATGGAAGGATGGATCTTCATTGCATGGGGGCATGAGACTCCATCGCATGGAGGTAATGAGGCTCCCGCTGCATGGGAAGGTGGATCTCCACTGCCTGGGAGGAGGTGAGACCTTTGTTGCATGAGGGAAACGACTCCGTCGCGTGGAGGGCATGAGTCTCCCGTTGCATGGGAAGGTGGAACCCCGTTGGATGGGGGGAAGCTCGTTGCATGGGAGCAAACTCCGTTGCATGGGAGCAAAAGGCTCCTAATGCATGGGAGAGTTGGAGCTCCGTTGGATGGGGGGAAGCTCGTTGCATGGGAGTGAGCTCCGTTGCATGGAAGGAATGAGGCTCCCATTGCATGGAGGAGACGGAACTCCGTCGCATGGGAGAGTTGGAGCTCCATCGCATGGGAGGAAAGAGGCTCCCTTGGATGGGGGGAGGCTCCGTTGGATGGGAGCAAGTCCCATTGCATGGGAGCAAAAGGTTCCTAATGCATGGGAGAGTTGGAGCTCTCCGTCGCATGGGAGCAAGTCCCGTTGCATGGGAGCAAAAGGCTCCTAACGCATGGGAGAGTTGGAGCTCCGTTGCATGGGAGCAAAAGGCTCCTATCGTATGGGAGAGTTGGAGCTCTGTTGCATGGGAGCAAAAGGCTCTTGGTACATGGGAGCATGAGACTCCCTATTGCATGGGAAGGAACTTCATTGCATAGGGGGAGACTCTGCTGCATGGGAGGAGGCTCCATTGCATGTTGCATGGGAGAGGAAGAGACTCCTGTTGCATGGAGGAGAAATCCTCGTTGCATGTTGCATGAGAGAGGAAGAGACTCGTGTTGCATGGGAGAGGAAGAGACTCCTGTTGCATGGAGGAGAAGGCCTTGTTGCATGGGAGGAGGTCCTGTTGCATGGGAACAAAAAGGCTCCCGTTGCATGGGAGCACACTTTGTCGCATGGAGGAGATGAGACCCCATGTAGCATGGAAGAGTGGGAGCTCCGTTGCATGGGAGAGAACTTCGTTGCATGGGAGGAGGCTCCATTGCATGGAGGGGATGAGGCTCCTGTTGCATGGGAGGAGTGAGGCTCCCGTTGGATGGAGGAGATGGAGCTCCCATTGCATGGAAGAGAACTCCGTCATATGGAGGGAATGAGGCTCTCATCGCATGGAGGAGATGGAATCCTGCTGCATGGGAGAAATGAGACTCCCGTTGCATGGAAGGAAGCTCCGTTGCATGGGAGCGTTGGAAACTATGTTGCATGGATTTCTTTCTTCTTCACGATAGCCAGACCCTTCCTCCCTCTCTTCTTTTTCTCTTCCTATCTCTTTTCTTCTTTTTTTTTTTTTAGTGGGGTTCCTGGAAGGTGGCACCACTGGGAGGTGGCTCCATCTTTGGCTTGCTGCCTACTGCCCTTTCAAGGATGGCGATGCACCTTCACAGCTCAAGATTTTTGGTTGAGGCCGCTCCTTGGAGCATCGAGAGAGAGTGAGAGAAGTTCTCGTGCCTCCATCCCCGTGCCCCCGGTATGCCCCCCGGGGACTAAGGACAAAGGTGGAAACCGTCGTCCCATCTTGTTGAGGAGCGTGGATCTGTCTCCCTACCTAGTGCGCCAAACTGTTGTCGCCTAGATCGCCGTAGCCTGCAGCTTCTTACATGGCCTAGGTGAGTAGACTCCCTGCCAGCGTCACCGGGCTCATCGGTCGGAGACGATCAAGGGGAACATACCCTCTGTCACGGGGCTCGATGGAGTCACCGTGCTTGGAGGGGTCGTCGTAGGGATGAAGGGGCTTAAAGCTGTGTTGTGGTCCTCTTGTGGACCTCTCCGGTGGGGAGCAATCTTCTCTGTGTCGTCCATCGCGAGTGAAGGCCTGCAAGATAAGGGAGACCTAAGACGGGGATTCTGACAAAGACACTCCGACGATCAAGTCAGTGGGACGATCGAAGGGAACAGAAGACCTCTGAGGTAGAGAGCTTGGGGGACTCTCTGCTTCCAGAGGGTGATAGAAAATGGATGATAATGAAAGAATGAAGAGAATGTGTTATTTCTCTTACCTCCCCTTACCTCTCCATGCCGGTCTTTATGTAGACGAATGGCTCCTATCATTCTAGGGAAGCGTGCTGGTCTTGATGTAGACTTGTCAGGCTAGGATAGCCTGTGAGGCCATGATGGGCTGGTGAACCTTCCTCCTTTGGATGGTTTAGGAAGTTGGTGTAGAGGTATAGTGCCTTGGACAGGGTACTATTTCCTGATTAGTGTAAACAGTGGCTTGGGAAGCTTGAATGCAAACCTTCTTTGCAGGCGGCGTGTCAGGTGGCGTGCCATAGGACCCACGTGGGTAGGGATCCTTGGAAAGAGTACCGGGTCCACGTGGATGAGACAGAATCGTACAATGCTCTTAGGGGCCGAGCTGGGCTGGGATGTCGAGGTGCCGAGTTGGCTGGGACACTACTCCAGATCGCCATGCAGGCACACGGATCGAGAGATGGCTCGCAGAGCCTTCCCATGCACGTGGATCGACGTGTGCATGGCGCAGGGCTCCGTGCATGAACCCATGCGTGGACGAGTGTGCGGTGGCTGAACTGGGCGCCGGTGGCGAGCATGGAACCAGAGTCGGGCGGGCCGGAGCCGGAGGAGCTGGTCTCGGGGAGTGGTGTCGTCTAGCCGGGGTCCCGTTGGGATGAGCCGAAGTGGGCGAAAGCATGGGGGCGCGCTGTGGTCGCGAGCCTGGGGTGCATGAGTGCTGGACCAAGTGGGACCCACTGAACCGAAGCCGGAGCAGGCGGATCTGTGGCGCGGCAGCGCCGATGGGGCAGGCATCCCATCGGACCGGAGTCGGGCGTGGGCAGAGCGGGGCGGAGCCGTGTGCAGGCGGTGCCTCGCGGGGTGGAGCCGGGTGGAGCCAAGCGTGCCAGGCAGGCGTGTGGGGCGGAGCTGGAGCCGTGCGCAAGCGGTGCCTCGCTGGGTGGAGCCGTGCGTGCTACAGGCGTGCCAGGTGGGCGTGCGGGCTAGACTTGGAGTCATGCATGTGCGGAGCCTAACAGGGAGGATCCGTGCGGGGCGGAGCCTTGCTGCACCCCGTACCGGTCGGAGCCGGAGAAGCCGGGCGTGCTGGCCAGAGCCAGAGCTGTGCGCGGGTGGAGCCTAGCTGCACCCCGCACCGGTCGGAGCCGGAGAAGTTGGGCATGCTGCGGGCGTGCCAGGCGGACGTGCAGGCCGGAGCCGGAGGACCCGATCTTGGGCACAACATCACCGAGCTGGGGTCCTGCTGGGCTGAGGTGCGGGCGCTCCAAGCGGGCGTGCCGCGGTGCCGAGCTGGGTCCGTGCCGGGCTGAGGCGCGGGCGCGCCAGGTGGGCGTGATGCAGTGCGGAGCTGGGTCCATGCCGGGTTGAGGCGCGGGCCTGGACCAACACGGGCTGAGATGGACGGAGTCGTACGGGCGCTCGCATGGTGGAGCCGGAGAGCTCCGTGGGCTGAAGGGGGCTGTCTCGTGCGCCTAGCCGGGCCCCATGTACGCCTGAAGAGGGTTGTCCAAACTACCAACCTGGTCGAGGTGCCAGCCCGGCCGAGCTGGGCTCCAGGCATGGTCAAACTGGGCTGGCCAAGGTGCCAACCTGGCTGCCACAGGTGCTGATCTCTTTAGGTGGGCCCACCATTGTGTCAGGGCCGAATGGGTTGGTTGCTACTGTAACAGAGACAATAGCCAGATGTGCTTCTACGATCATCTAAATCTCCACCCCAGTCATTGTCTGAGTAGCCTTCAAGAACACAATTATTAGATGAGGAATAAAATAATCCATGATCGAAAGTGCCTTTTATGTATCGCATAATTCTCTTGGCAACTTTCATGTAAGATTGGTGAGGGGATTCCATAAATTTGCTAATTAATCCAACTCCATAAGATATGTCAAGCCTTGTGCATGTCAAATATCTTAAGCTTCCAACAATTTGCTTGAAGAGAGTGGAATCAACTTGTGCTTCATGATCTTCTTAGGATAACTTGGTTCCAACCTCTACGGGAACCCTCACTAGATTGCAATCATGCATGCAAAACCTTCTTAGAATTTCAGTAGCATACCTTCTTTGGCAAATAAATATCCCATCTTCCTTTTGAACAACTTCCATACCAAGAAAGTGTAACATTAAGTCTAGGTCTGTCATTTCAAACTCATACATCATGGACCTCTTGAAATCTTCAATCATTCTAAAATTATTGCTTGTAAAGATTAAGTCATCAACATAAAGACAGAGTAGCAGAATATCACCAGAATCATTGGTCTTCACATATAAGGCATGCTCAGAGGGGTACTTCTGAAATCCAGCTTTATGGAAGAAAGAATCGATGCGCTTGTTCCTTGCTCTTGGTGCTTGTTTCAAGCCATACAATGCTTTCTTCAGTTTATACACCTTTTCTTCACTTCCCTTCTTTATGAAACCTGGTGGCTGCTTAACAAAAATTTCTTCTTCAAGTGATTCATTGAGAAAAGCTGACTTTACATCCATTTGATAGATTTTCCAATGATTCTGTGCAACCAAAGCAATAATAAGTCTGATAGTATCAATGCGAGCAACTAGAGAAAATACCTCCTGATAGTTATAGCCAGGTCGTTGCTCAAATCCCTTTTCCACCAATCTTGCTTTATGTCCCTCCACTTCACCATTTGACTTCATTTTTGTCTTGAATACCCACTTCACATCAATAGCTTTGTGACCTTGTGGAATATCAGTAAGCTCCCATGTGTTGTTCCTTTCAATTGCCTTTATTTTTTCATTCATTGCATCCATCCATTTGGGATCTTGAATTGCCTCCTCAAAATTCATTGGTTCACCATCTGCAAACATAGCCAAATGCACCAAATCTTCATCATCAGCAATAGCATTGTCAGAAGTTACCTCAAAGTCTTTCAAGGTAATTGATTGTTGACGTTGTCTTCTTGGCCTTCCAACTTCTCTGGAAGCTAGCGTTGTAGGACTTTCTTGAGAAAGAATTGGATCTTCTAGTGAGACTTCTTCATTTGTGATAGGAACAACTGCTTCAGGGATTTCCTCTTCTTTTTCTTCAAGGGTGGGATGTTTCCATGAGTCATTTTGCTCATTGACATCCCAATTCCAGGCTTCATCTTTGGCAAATGTCACATCTCTACTGACAATCACCTTCTTTGTCATGGGATTGAATAGCTCATACCCTTCATGTGTGTATCCAATGAAGACCATCTTCTCAGCTCGATCATCCAATTTTGCTCTAATCTTTGCTGGAACATGAGCATAGGAAATAGAGCCAAATACTTTAAGATGCTTTACACTTGGCTTGAAACCATTCCACACTTCCGCAGGGATGACATTTTGGACACTCCTTTTTGGTGATCTGTTGAGCAAGTAGATAGAATACGAGATAGCTTCTGCCCAAAAAGAGTTGGGCATATGTTTGGCTTTAAGCATACTCCTCGTTATGTCCATAATGATTCTATTCTTCCATTCAGCAACTCCATTGTGTTGTGAAGTGTAAGGAAATGTAACTTCATGCTCTATTCCCTGTTCTTCGCAGTACTCATTAAACTCCTTAAAAGTGAATTCACCTCTACCATCAGTTCTCAACATTTTGATAGAGTAACCACTTTGCCTTTCAACATATGCTTTGAATTTTTAATAGCCAAACACTTCAGACTTTTTTTGTAGAAAATAGACCCAAGTTTTTCTTGTAAAATCATCAATAAAGATAAGAAAATATCTATTGTTACCATTTGAAGTAACAGTCATTGGGCCACAAATATCAGAAATGGATGAGCTCCAGTGGTTGTAATGCACGCTGATTCTTTCATGTTACAAAGGGCAATCTGCTTTGTTTGCCAAGAGTGCAAGCCTCACACAATTGATCTAGATGATGTATATTAGGAAAACCTTTCACCATATTCCCTTGAGCAAGTAATTTCAAACTGCCAAATTTAAATGACCAAAACGGAGATGCCACAGCCAAGACTCATCTTTTATAACAGCATTAAGGCAAGCGTAAACATCATTAATAATGTCTACTTGAAACATACGGTTCTTTGTTAAAGGAGCCTTAAGAATAAGTGTACATTTGGTATCAATGATTGAAAGCTGATAATCATTTAAGTGTATATCATACCCCTTTTCTAGCAGTTGACCCATACCCAATAGATTGCTCTTCATATCTGGCACATAAAATACATTGGAAATATACTTGTGATCTCCCGTCTTCGTCTTGATGAGAATCCATCCCTTTCCCATCACTGGAATGATGCTATCATCGTCAAACTTAACTTTTGAACGGAATGACTCATCTAAATCAACAAAGAGCCCCTTCTTGCTGCTCATATGGTTGGTACACCCAGTGTCAAGAAACCATGTGTGATAGTTTGATGATTCACCAACAGCAGTAACCATTAGAAGGGCATGGTTTTCATCATTTTCAACTTCTTGTGCACAATTAGCTCTTTCATCATTCTCCTTAGATCTGCATTCATTCGCATAATGGCTAAGTTTGTGACAGTAATAGCATTCAACATTAGATTTATCATACCTCACTCTACCACGATCAAAACTTCGACCTCTGCAATTCGAATTCTGTTTATGGCTAGAATGTGATTTTTCTTGATCATTGTGATGGTTGCCTTTACCGCAATGATTATTGTTGTGACCACCATGTCCACGTCCTTTGCCACAAGAATCACCATTCTTCTGGTTTGAATTTGCACTTCGATCATCTTTGGTGGAAACTTGGCTTTGAAATGCTTACTCAACTGGCTCATGGATGTTCTTCTCATTCATGCATTGTTCATGGGCTTGCAACGTACCGGATAGCTCATCAATCGTCATGTTGGACAGGTCATGTGCTTTTTCAATCGCCACCACGACATGCTCAAAATGGGCTGTTAGAGTCCACAGGATCTTCTCCATATTGATCTGATCCTTGTACTCTTCTCCAAAGGTTTTCATTTGATTTGTCAAAGCCAAAACTCGACTTATGTAATCAGTAACAGATTCAAAAGACTCCATTTGCAGAAGTCCATATTATCATTTTAAAATTTGAAGTCTCACCTTCTTAACTTTGTCTGTCCCCTTGTACGATGTCATTAAAGTGTCCCAAGCTTCCTTTGAAGATGTGGCACCACCAATCTTCTCAAAGACTTCATCATTGACTTCTTGATAAATGAAATACAAGGCCTTCTTGTCCTTCTTCTTGCTCTCACGATGAATGTTCTATTATACTTTATTTGCATTCTGGGCGAGCTCTGCAACTCCACCTTCTACAACTCTGGGCAACTCGTGGTAGTCTAAAAGTACTCTCATCTGAACACTCCATCTATTGTAGTTTTTCCCGTTCAAAATGGGTACGGAAATCTGGGTTGAGCCGTTCATAGCTTTAGGCCCTGATACCGCTGAAGAATTGACAAGAGAAAAAAAATACTCTTCTTTGAATTAAAGCAAACAAGGTAAAGACCAACTTTATTCCTACTTTTAAGGCACTACTAACTAGAAGTCTAGAGAAATCATTTACGTGCCTATAAAATAACAACCGAAAAACAAATCCGCCATAACTCCACTAACTTAGATTGACTTATTCAACATAAATAAAGATAAAAACAGAATGCCATATAATCGGCAAGAACATCATCAATATAATAATAAATTTTGAGTATGGAGTAAAAATATTATTCATGATTTTTTAAAATTCATGAGTATTTTTAAATTCAAAAGATATTACATTCTATTCATACTATCCGAAGAGAATAGTGAATGTCATTTTATACTTGTCTTGCATCATAAGACTTTGAAACTTTCAAGCTATACATAATAATAGATAAACAAAATTTAGATGAGCAAGTGCCTTGTTGTTGCAACCAGAAACAACCATGGTACTCAAGTATCGTACCTAAACTATGGTCGGAAGATTTGAGATTGTGGCCATGAGTAATCTAACAAGGAATGCAATAAGCTTTGTATATTGGATTAGCTCTAATAATCATTGTGATATAGCTCGGGTTATTCATTTAATTTATTTGACTATCATCTTGTCCTTACTCTACTTCCTAGGCGGCTCCATTAAAAAAAAAAAAAAAAAAGAAAAGAAGAAGAAGAAGGTGTGGGTTATGCCTGATATATATTATCACATCCATTCTCCATTAACTTATTGTTATTTTTTTTTCAATTGATTAGTTAACAAACCGCGGATCAAAATCTCATGCCTTATAAATTGTGCTCATTTGCATGTATTACCAAAAGCTCATAGTTCCATTTTGCACCTTGATTTTGTGCATCATCTAATGTTACTCATGCTTGTAAATTAACATAGCAAGTTATAATATGCAGAATTTTTGAAACTTAGATACATAGATGGTCTTGCTCGACCAGTGGCCTTCAGGGATGGCAACAGGCCGAGTTCGATTCGAGTTTCTAATTACTTAAATCTAAATTCTAATATTCAATAAATTATCCAAATCCAATCCAAATATTATCGAGACTGGATTATTTTATCCAAACCTATCTCAATCGGATATCGGATAATTTGGATTTATTTGGCCCGAACCCAATTGAATCACATGGAACATTTTTTTAATTTTTTGTCAATTATAAAGCCATCTACCATTCTATAAATCATACACATCTTAAATAAATAAAATTTAATTACATTTTTAGTTCAACGATAGTTAGTTCCATATTTAATCAAAAGAAAATTTAAATTATCTTAGACAAATAAAATTGAACAATGCTTAGTTCAATATCTTTGAAAAAAATAAAAACATAAATATAATTTAAAAGTATATCTAATTCTAAGTTTCAAGTTCCCAAAAGGTTTGATTGAACAATTCTCGATTAATCCTTAATTGTAACATCATTCTTTACTTGATCTGCCTACAAAATAATTAATCATTATTAGTAATGATTGATTATAATAATCATGAAGAATATAATATATATTAATCATATACACATTAAAATATTAAAATAGTTCGGGTCGAGTTTGGATCGGGTGCATATCTATCTACTCTCGGTCCAAATCCAAAATTAAGCATTCACATTTTATCCAAATCCGGTCCAAATCCAGTTCAAGCATTCAATTCAATTGGATCGGATATTCATGGATTTGGATTTTATTGCTATTCCCGATGATCTTTTAAAACCAGTTGACTACTTGTCATTTTCTATCATTTATTTGACTGCTAACCGCTTGTCATTTTCTATCTTAAATTTAGCCGCCCTATTAAAGCTTTTCTATATTTACCGTAATTCTTCCTTCTAGTTTTGAGAATTTATGATGGGGATCCGACTATTGGAATTTAATTCTAAGACCTGTCACACATAAAGAGGGATGGCAACTGGTGGAGATCGATGGAGAATTAACTACATCAACATTTTTCGTAACATAACAAAACTTTATGAAAGAAAAATTCTCTTCAAACCTAAATGAGAGTATCAAACCTGGTGCGAAAGAAAATTCTCTTCGCCGTCCACAACATACTTGAGAGGAGAGAATTAATGCCATCGACAGGGTTAGCGAAATACATGGGAAAATTTGGTGCATAGATGCCTATTTTCATTTTTGACCCGAAACTTTTTTTTTTTTTTTTTTTTTCCGACCACGTAAATGTTTTTGAGAAAGAAGGATGCAAACGGTGGGGCCATCAAAAAGACATGCACCATCGAGCAAATTTATTGGTGGGTACTTCCACTTCCATGGAGCCATTTCCGATGAGCGCGACGAGAAAAGCTTCTAAGGCTACAGATAACTTTGGTTGGTATTATGCGTCGTTACTGGAGTTGGAGCAAGCTAAATATAGTATTTATTTTTCCCATCATCAACTATCTATTATATTATAATATAAACAAAGTGTGATTTGACTTCAACCTCCGTTTGAATGCATCTTTTTCTCATTCGGGTTGGACGCTATCGTGAAACCGGCCTCCTTTCTTGATCGCTGTTGGTGTATAAACCCTGAATCCTGGATCCTAAAATTTAAAATTTAAAATTCTAAATCCTAAACCCAATATGACAGAAAATTATTAATTGCAGTACCTATCACAACTCTTCTCATCCGTATTTACAAATCAATCTTAGGTAAATTAAATTTTATTTGCAAGAAGAATATTCTTCCGTCAAACTTCCCTCGCCGCAGGAATCGTAGTCTTTGTTAAGCTGATCGAAGGTAGGAAATGACGGTTCGATCTATAACATCAGCGGACCCCGCGACCCGATACACGTTTCTTTCGGGAGCGGTACACTTGTATGCATTAAGCGGTACACTTGTATGCATTATGCTCCTTGACAACTGGCTCGAAAGGTTCATGTGGTAAGCGGTATAAATATCAAATTGGACCATTATCTTCTTCCTCCCATCCTACTTTGAATTATCATTTATTATACTTTGGATTATCATTTATTTTTATCAATGATCGACTTTTTTATTCTCTAGAAATTTGCATTCTTTTTTCCTTTATTATCTCTCTCTCTCTCTCTCTCTCTCTCTCTCTCTATATATATATATATATATATATATATATATATATATATATATATATATATATATATATATATATTACATTAAATATGTTATACATTTTATTCGAAGAGTATAAAATAATTTTTAGCTTGGAAGTTATAGTATCATAAAAACTCAGCATTGTTTACAATATTATTATAATAACTTGAATAATTATAGATCTAGCACAAATGGCATAATAGATAATATTTGGTAAATAGAAAACAACATAGATATATTTATATTATAAATTTATATTACACTACTAAAGGAATTATTTACAATAAAAAAAATTTAAAATACAAAAGATCAGCAACAGATATATCGAACTTTTTTTGGGATAGACTTTCTAATTTCTTTTTGGATATGCTTAGGTGTGATTTTTGATAGACATAAACTATATAATATAATACTATGTCCATGATAACAAAAATTAAGAGATAAAGAGAGAAGCTAATCGAGTAATATTCTGTTTCATGTATTCATCAACAAAACTATTTATCAAGGAATAATAGTTTTTTTCTAGTATCGATGATCCTCAAAAATGATCTAGAAGATATTTCCAAAGCTCAAGTAAAGTTGCTCTTAATGCCGATAAATTTTCTTTTTCACAAATAATATATCCTGTAAATATAATTTTTTGAATCTTTTCATTAACTATTTTGATGTGGTCAACCATGTCAATATTGCACTTCATCGCATGCTTGTTTAATTCTATAAGTAGTTCCCTAATGCATCGCACTCCTTTTGGTTATTGGAGTCCTTTTTAGAATTATTATTTTTTTATAATAATAAAAAATTAGATAAATATTATATACATTCTAAATTATTAAAATATAGAAATATATCTCTATATCTAAAATATAAACAACTATTACATTTTTTTTACAAAGTTAATATTCTATTTTTTTGTCTTTTTTTTTCATAGTTCAAAATATAACTTACCAATTGATGATAATTTTCAAAGGAAAAAGAAAGAAAAAAAATTATTTACTTTATAAAAATATTATAAGTTTCAGTATATTGTTTGGATGCTAGTAATTTTAAATTTTTTAAATAATTGTACTATAACCATTAAGGTGGTAGCGTAGTTGGTGGGTGCTTTAACTCCCGTCCCCTAGATCACGAGTTTGAGGTTTGATGGGTACACGAAAAAAACTGTAGCCTGAATCAAACATGGTCAGGCAGGGTGGGGGCCCAGTGGGGGTAGCTACAATGGGGGGTTCCCTCCTCCCTTCTTTTTCTTTATCAAAAAAAAAAAAAAATGTACTATATATGGAAGAAAATATATATTGCATCTTCTTTTTTCATACATTTTTTTATCACTAACTATGCAAAACAAAGGGGGAAAAATCTATAAAATACTTCATGAGTCAAACAACAATAATTACATTATAAACTAAATTTATAAAGTATACTTTATATATTCCTTAGAATCTAGTTCAAAAAAAAAAAAAAAGTTTGTTGATATCCAAAGCTTTTAACATATTATAGACTGAACATTGTATGGGAATTATATAGGATTTTCATTCACCAATGATCTAGTATCAAGATAGGATATCTTCTTATACCTGTTCAGCTCCTCCATCAGTACATCATAATTATTTTTTAATCATCCATATTTATCAATAGCTAAATCATGGCTTTATTACAACATCTTATGCCTACCATTGAGATTGTTATACGCAACTTTCATTCTTCAATATTGATGTTTATAATATTGTTTATCTATGTAATTGTAATTAGCAATTTCAAATCTAAAATGCTCATTCAAAAAATTTATAGCAATTTGTCTTGCATTTTTTTTAGACTTAATTGTATCATTCTTATTTCTTCCCATATCCTGTTATGTCTAGTAAACTCATTTCCTGTTCCCTGGCTTGATCCAAGAATAATCTCCATGTAAGTTTATTGTAGGCTCAAATGATATATAACTATGCTATTTTCTAGAGGCATTAACCTTAACCCAGTAGTGATCTCTTGTAGCACAATTTTTGAAACAAAATAATTATGTTCATTTTTGCAATTACAATCAATTATGGAATTAGAATTGTAAAACAAATTTATTCTTTAATCTATAAAGATCATATAAAATAAATTACATATCTATAACTCAAGGAATAAAACTAAAAATTTACCTGGTGATATATAAAAATTAACGGATCTGAATGTTGTTATTTCCATGATCAAATTGAATTTAATAGAATTATAAATTCTCTTATATTTTTTATGGAATATATATGTACAAATGTATGTATAGATATGTATATCTTCTAAATTTTTAAGTTACATAATACAAATATAATTCTCATTAATAATTTTATAAGCTTTAGTCTAATATTTATAATAAAATAACTTAATTGTATATAGATATTTTTAATGCCACCACAACTTTCTAATTCATCTACCCTTCTTTCATTTTTTCTAAAATAATGTTTTTTATGTATGTGTAAATGTATATATATTTTAAATTTCTTAAGTTACATAATAAAAAAGAGATTAATTTAAAACCAAAAATCCTACCGCAACTTTGGAATTCATTTAGATTTTTTAAATATTTTTTTAATTAATTTTTTTTGTGTTTATAGATAGATATTATAGGAATTATATATATAGGTATATATTTTTTTATATACATATATAAATATAAATCTATAATTTGCATCAACATTTTTATATACTTTAATCAAATATTTACACCAAAACAATTTAATTATATTATAGATTTTATTAATGCTAAATAACATTTTTTCTAATATCAGAAAAATATGTAGCCTTTTTTTTGAAATATTTTTGTTATATATATATAGATATATATATTCTAAATTTCATAAGTTACATTTTAAAAATAAAATCTTGATTAATATTTTTATAGACCTCAATCTAATATTTATAACAAAATAATTTAATCATATATTTTTTTTATTTTTTAATGCCAGGAAATATTTTTTTTAATGTCAAAAATGCTAGAATAACTCTGGAATTGATCTAAATTTTTTTTATTTTTCCTAAAAGTTTATTTTCCATGTATACTTCCTAAATTGTCAAAAAAATTGTTAAAATTTTTTCTTAAACTTTTTTAAAAAAATTGAGGACTATTTGTTAATTATAGTGAATTTGTGGACTGCTTTATAAAAATAAAGAATGTGTGGGGCTTTTTTATAAAAAATTGTATTTTTTAAACATTCATTCAGAAGGTTTTAGTCCCTTCCCAGGCTTATCCCTTCCTCTCCAAACTCTCTACCCTTTCTCTCTACCATCCGATTGCCCTCATGCCTTCCTCTTCCCTTCTCTCCACCCTCATCTCCCCTTCTGGCCACTATCTCTTCCTCTTTCCATTTTCCTGTTCCTATCACTCCAATCCCCATTTACCTGTTCCCATCACTCCCATCTATTTTCCCATTTAGTGTGGAAGTGGCGATAGACTTGTCAAAATGGGCCAGAGCCCATGGGCCAGCCCATTTAACCCTATAAATGGACCGGGTCAGGCTAGAAAAAAGTGGTCCATTTATGTAACCAGGCTTTTTGGCCCGGTCCTTGTAGTCCATGGGCTGAAGTGGGCTAGGACTGGGTCAGCCCGTGGGCCATGATTAAAAAAAAAAAAGAGGGTGGGGAAGCGAAGGGTCACGTACTCACATAATATGGTTCGGAATCTGGATTAGCCCGTTTAACCGAATAAAAAATAGTGATTATGATTTACGGTCCCTTACGGCCTTACCTCACTTACGGACCTATAATTTACTGGGTGATTACGGTCAGCCTCTGCACCTCTGCGGACTGCGGGAGACCAGGAGTCGGAACTCTGTTACTTGATGATGATGGCTTGATGCCTCGGATCCTCGATTAGGGTTAGGTCCCTTATTCCATCTCAAACAATCAAAGCCACCGCCCACCATTGGAGAGAACTGGTGAGTACGTGAGTGACTTACGAAGAGCCACTAGAGAGAACTGGGAGACTGGGAGTCTCAACTCTCAAGTTTGGCTGTTTGGGAGAACCGGAGACATGAGAACGGAGAACCCCACCCCATGGTCGCCGTTCCTCTTCTGCAAGACCGTGACCCCTGATGCGACGTTCACCGGAGCTCTCCATTCTAGCGAAGGAGAAGAAGCGGTGGCAACGGTGACGCTGGCCAGAATCCAGGACTTCGATAATTCGATAGTGAGGACTCGTCATTCTTCCATCCTTTTTTTTAAATTTTTCTCTCAACGGATCATTAAAGGCATGGGTCTGAGGGGGCTCGAGGGGTGCCACCGTCACCGTACCGGCCTGCCATGAGGGCTCACCGGCTTTTCCCGATGTCCTGTCGATCCATCATAGAAATAGTATAGATTGGAGAGGGGAAGTTTGATCTCCAGGTTTCCCCTTTTCCCTGGCTCCCACCGGCCACCGTTCCAGCCTCCAGGAGACCTCCTCCATGCGACCATGCCATCCCCCTCTCCAATCTACCGATTGCCGACGATATGGTCCACATGGACTTGGTGGTGAGAGCTGAGAACCCACCCCATGGCGGAGTCTAGGAGTTTAGAAAATTTCTTCAAAATGAAGATTTCTTCGGTAATTTCTTCAGGAGTTTAAAATGACATCGGGGATAATATTGATCCAGGAGTTTAGAAAGTAGAAATTTACATGGTCGATTCCAATTCCCATGCATATTCGTGGGTTGGCCCGGCCCTAGCCCATGGCCCATATAGGGCCGGGCTGGGCCAGGTTTTTTCAGCTCATTCTTGCAAGTGGGCCTAACCTGGCCCGACCCATATAATATCAGCCCATATGGGTTAGGGCCGGGCTGGCCCATTTTGACAGGTCTAAGTGGCAAGGAGGTGGTGACTCCGTCCAAGCATGGTGGGGGTGAGTGAGACCTTTCGTTTCCATTTCAAGGAGGTTGGAGGGAAGGGAAGTGACTAAAAAGGTGGCGACTCGACCGGAGCATGGTAGGAGTGAGACCCTTCTTTTCCTTGCTGAGGAGGTTGGAGGGAGGGGAAGAACAATCACAGCAATGAAAAATCTCAAGTAAACCAATTCCTTAACCCCTTTTTTTTTCATGTTTTTTCCTATCTTGCTTTTTTTCTGCTTACTTGCTCATTACAAGAAAAATCAGGTTTAGCAACCAATTTTTCGGTTGCTAATAATTGAAAATCGGTTGCTAAAGCAATTTGCAACCGATTTTGCAACCGAAATTAGTCGGTTGCAAAAGTATAGTTGCTAAAATTTGTGATCGATTTTTTCGGTTGCAAAATTTAGCAACGGATTTAGCAATCGAATTTGACATATTTTTTTAAAAAAATTTAGAAAAAAAAATCGATTGCTAAAAAAATTTAGAAAAAAAAATTAGTTGCTAAAAAAAATTCAGAAAAAAAAAATCGGTTGCTAAATCAGTTGCTAAAAAAATTCAGAAAAATAAAAAAAATCGGTTGCTAAAAAAATTCAAAAAAATAAAAAAAATTGATTGCTAAATCGGTTGCTAAAAAAAAAATCAAAAAAATTTTAAAAAAAAATTGAATGCTAAATCGGTTGCTAAAAAAAATCAGAAAAATTTTAAAAAAATCGGTTACTAAATTGGTTGCTAAAAAAATTCTAAAAAATAAAAAAATTGGTTGCTAAATCGGTTGCTAAAAATAATTAAAAAAAAAAAAAAAGCGGTTCCTAAATCGGTTGCTAAAATTGAATAATTTTTTTAAAAAATTATAAAATATAATTTTTTTTCCTGAATTTCACAAATTTCAGCTAAGAAGTATAAAGCAGATATTCATTTCAGCATTAGGCACAAAGCATTAAGAAGGGTTCAATCACACCCATTAGACACAATGGCAACATATAAAGCATCCATTAGGCAGCTTAGGCACAAATCAGATATTCATTACAAGGGTTCAATCACATCTAATTATCCAAAAATAACAGCTACATACATCAAATGGATTTAACTGGAATTGAATACCGGGTTTAAATGAAGCTAAAATAGCCAAGAAATTCTATAAGTCATAACTTAAACACTATAATTAATCGTCATATTTAATGAAAAACAATAAGATTTAGAAGCTCAGGATTGTCTCTTTTTGTACATTGAGAAGGGTCTAAGGCAACAAATGGTTGCTTGCAAAAAGAGCAAGCCATCCAAATTTGTAACACCATTTAGATCTATGCAAAATGGTTCGATCTAGAATATATTTTCAACATTTGAAGCATCACGAAGATACCAAGGCAACTCATCACAGCCTCTAGCCGTAGGTAACAAAAGAAAATCCATGAAATTTAAAATGCACAATAAAATAACAAAAACTGAACAAAACTTTCAAACAATAAAATTCAGAAGCTTAGGATTGCCTCTTTTTGTACATTGCGAAGGGTCTAAGGTAGCAAATGGTTGTTTGCAAAACGAGCAAGCCATCCAAATTTGCAACACCATTTAGATCCTTGCAAAATGGTCCGATCCAGCATACACTTTCATCATTTGAAGCATCACAAAGATACCAAGGCAACTCATCACAGCCTCTAGCCGTAGGTAACAAAAGAAAATCCATGAAATTTAAAAAGCATAATAAAACAACAAAAATCGAACAAAACTTTCAAACAATAAAATTCAGAGGCTCAGGATTGCCTCTTTTTGTACATTACGAAGGGTCTAAGGTAGCAAATGGTTGCTTGCAAAATGAACAAGCCATCCGAATTTGCAACACCATTTAGATCTTTGCAAAACGGTCTGATCCAGCATACACTTTCAGCATTTGAAGCATCACGAAGATACCAAGGCAAATCATAGCCTCTAACTGCGTGAAATAAGAGGGAATTCATGAAAATGCATAATAAAACAACAAAAATATAACAAATGTGTCAAACATGAAGAGGTGCAGTTCATAATACAAAGCTAAACAAATAACGATAACAAGAGATGCAGTTCATAATATAATGCAAAACATATAAGAGTAATCATAATACAAAGCTAAACAAATAACGATAACAAGAGGTGCAGTCCATAATATAATGCAAAACTTATAAGAGTAATAAGTGGAGCAAGATAATATGAATAATGTGCTAATGCTCCTATTCCTCCTCGTCCTCGTCCTCCTCATCATCATCCTCCTCCTTGCCCTGCTGTGATCCTTGTCCACGATACATCTGATAAGGATCTACTCTAGTTCGTTACAAATGTTTACCACTAAAAGCATGAGTTGCAGGAGTTGCTGCAGGCTAAAAATTTATGTTGGCTAATATCTCCTGCAACATTCATTCATTATGTTCAACTCACCTTCGCGGTTTATCCCTTTCTTGCTCGGCAGCTTGTACCCGAGTAATTTACTTCATTGACTTCGATTTTAACCTGCTTCCGTACTTGCTCCTGGAATTCTTACTATTCAACCATTGTACGGGGAATGAAGATTGTCCTGAAAATTTTGAAGTTGGCATTAATGCAGTGGACTCTAATCCTAGCCCATACACTCTTCCTTTCTTCTTTCCACCAACAGTACGTATCCATACATCCAATTTCGATGGTGGAGTTTGCTATTGGCTAGAATCAGCACTGCTTTGACTTTGTGCCTCTTCCATGTTATGTCTAAATTCAGACTGAAATTAATTTAATTCAGTTAGTATAAAAAAAAATTAGAATAACTTAAAAATTTAACTTATGCAAATATGCTCTGATCTCCTATCAACCCATGTCTTATTCTTTCTCTGATGGGTATGAATAAATAGCTCAGATGGAGAAGGCACAGTACCAGTCTTCGAAGTCTGTATCTCGTAGAACAATATATTTTATTAATATAAATTATAAATATATTAAATATTTCGGTTGGTATTGCTTACCAAATTGTATCTGTGCTGGGATGTAATGATAGAGCCACAGGTATGATGTGAAGGACCAAAATCGTCAGTATCAAAAGCCTTATTTGCTTTTGCTTTTTCTGACTTCTCCAGATATTGGGTGGTGTGCCAGTGCTCACATAATCTATTCCATACAAGTTCTCCTAGCTATGGTGGTATCTCCATAGATCTTCTAGCAGTAGCAAAGAGATTTTTAAGTCGAGCCGCACCACGTTTTTCAAAATTACGACGTGCCCACATATCATCCGATGGCTGAAACTGATATCTCCTTTATTATGAATTCAACAACTGGTTAAATGACAATAAAATATAAAAAAATTATTTACATCTATCTAAGCAAAATTACTTGCCTTGAACTTATCAAACCACATATCCTTTACACCGTGCGGTATTCTTTTCCATGATACCCATGGCTCCTCAAAATGGCTCCTCATTATGTCTGTAATGGCATTGGCGGTTGGATGAGATGGTAAAAACCTACAAAATTCAAGTCAATCAATAAATCTGATACAACCCACAAATATGATACAACCCACAAATATTCCAACATGGGACATAAGGCTAAAACTTAATATTACTATTACCCCTCTCCATCTAGGATCAGTACAGTCCTGCCATCGGTGGATGAATGAGGAGATGCTAAAGAAACTGCATCGATGGATGAATGAGGAGATGCTAAAAGAACTGCGCCGGTGGATGAATGAGGAGATGATGAACAAATAGCGGCCGATCCTAACTGAGGAGATGATGAATGGACTGTAGGAGATGTAGAATAAATAGGGGGTGGTATAGTATACATAATAAGGCCTGGAGCATGTATAGGAGGCCCTGAATATAATGGAGGTGAAAATATGCCTCCTGCTGAACATGGCGTAGTAGTAGTATGTGGGGGACTAATGAGTGGAGGCGCAGGAATAGTAAAAAATACAGGTGGGATTGTGGATGAGGGGGATGGGATAGTAACGGAGAGACGATATTGAACTGGACCACCAACTATTGCTTCATATGGTAAATGAATAGGTAAGTGCTCCATTGAGTCAAAAAAACTGGGCAAAAAAATCCGTTCTAATTTGCATATAATCAGAGCAATATTCTGTTTCATTTGTAACAAGTTATCGATCCGTAACATTGTTGAGCACAAATCCTTAAAAAACCTACTAGCTCCACTATAAGCTTCCATACATATCCGGTAGAGCAATAAATGCAACTAGCAACAAATGCTCAAAGAAGACATGGGTGTCATGACTTTTCATTCCAGATAATTTTTTCTCATGCATATTAACACATCTGCTTAAGTTAGATGCATAACTGTTAGGCATTTTTAATTCTTTCATCCATTTAAATACACCTCTTTTCTGTTCCAGGTTGAAAGAATATGCTGCTTTTTGTTTCAAATAATTTCCGTTAGCCAACTCTTGCAACTCAAGTTCCCTACGCTTGCAGTATTCCTTTAGATCCATTCTTGCTTTGATGTTATCTTTGGTTTTGCCTTTGATATCCATTACAGTGTTAAAAATATTATCAAATACATTTTTTTCTATGTGCATGACATCCATATCGTGTCTGATCAAATTAGTCTTCCAATATGGTAAATTTCAAAATATGCTCTGTTTTAACCAATTATGTGTAAACCCATATCCATCAACTATGCATGAACCCTACTCGATTCCATTTGGATTGGAAGATACAGCTTCCCATATTTCCTCCCCAGTCAACCTTCGTGGAGGTTGATCTTTTTCAATACGGTTTTTATAGAATGCATCATTATTTCTTCTTAGTACATGATCAATAAGCAGAAACTGTCGATGGCAATCAAACCAAGAATTCTTTCGACCATGTTTCAAAGTGAATGCCTTTGATCGGTCCATACAATACGGACACGCCAATTTTCCAGCTGTACTCCATTCGGACAGCATTCCATATGCAAGAAAGTCATTGATGGTCCATATCAATGCAGCCCTCATCATAAAATTTTGCTTTCTTGCTATATCATATGTTAGGTCACCCTTCTCTCACAAATATTTCAACTCATCTATCAAAGGCTGTAGATACACATCTATTTGTTCTTTGGATTATGTGGACCCAGAATAATTATAGTCAAGAATATATAAGGAATGGTCATGCACAATTCAGGTGGCAGATTATAGGAAGTAACAATTACTGGCCAGCAAGAATATGGGGCTGATGACTGACTGTAAGGAGTAAAACTATCAGCACATAGGCCTAGCCTGACATTGCATAGTTCAGCTGCAAAATCAGGATAGGTTCGATCAAAATGTTTCCATGACATGTCCAATACTAGTAAATCAGGTACCCCCTGACACGAGGATCACTCTCTCCATGACATGTCCAATACCAGTAATTCAGAACAAATCCTTTTTTATAAAGATGAAGCTTCACTTCATCGGTTGTCAGGTACCTTAGATTTTTGCACTTGCAACAAGGGCATCTGAATTTTTCCTCACTTTGAAAGTTAGGTTGTTGACAGGCAAAGAGGACAAAATCTTCCACGCCCATCAAAAATTCTTCGGTATATCCCTTTCAACCCGGTAAAAGTCGATTATACATCCAACTATGAAGTTGAAAGATATCCATATTCTGTACCATATCAAAACATGATGATACATAAATTTATTTGAATATCGAACAATAAGTTGAAATAAATACGACCTTTATAATAGGTCTTTAATTTACTAATTGTTCGTTATAATGGATCCTTCAACACTTCTTTGACTTAGCTTTGATTTGGCTTCTTTGCATTGGCATTATTACGAGTGGTATCTCTAGTGGTTACTAGTCTAAAATGTGAATGAAGCAACCTCTCAATACAATTAAGTATACAACTGATGAATTTGTGCCACATGAACTAGTGAATTGAGAAGGATCAGCTTCATTCAGGAAAAAAATTGTATAATGCATATGCTTTAAAAAAAGAAGAATAGCAATCACATGTGAATGCAGAACCTAAGCCACAACTCTTCCTGTCCATCTATTACCATATGTGGCATGCCATGATAGAGAGCATCTTTCAATCTTTCAATCAGCATGGTAAACTAGCCTATTTATATCATGCAACAACCTATTCATATTATGTAATAGAGGTGACATATATATGCAACGAAGCCTCTTCTTTTGATCAATAAATCTATCAGAGATGAGAACTCACTTTCATGTGGATAAATTAATTTTCATGATTTGAGCATAAATTGACAACTTAATTTTGTGTCAAGCACTCATGCATATGGATGTATTCAATCACATCGGTCATACAAAATTGACTTGCATAAGGTAAATTGGAAACATGCACATCAAAGATACATCAACATCTTGATCTTTCAAATTAACTTTTCAAAAATTCCTTTGTTCCCTTAATTAGTCCTTCACCCATAGTCTTCAATAGGTTTTTAAATTATTGAAAATAATGCTTCTTGATGCGAGATGTGCATGATCTAGCTATCAAAGAGATCATGAAATTGATTGATGAGGAAAAAATAAGTAAAATTTATATATGGCTATTAAACTACATGTACACCATGCCTTCAAAGGGCAGATTGGATTCTTTTGGGGCATCCTCTTATGAATTGGATTTTAGTTCTAGATGAGCTATTTATGTGGTCATAATGTTTAGTTTCCTCTTTTCTTTTAATAAATTCGAACTAGTAGCCTTATCATCCTTTAAAGTCATGGAGAGATGTAAAACGTATGAAAACCATCTACTATCATGGTCCTAAATTCTCCTCCTAGAACACATTCATGGTAAAAATTGAGATAAGGATAGTTAAATCTCTAGTATATGTATGATGATCTAAAGTGGATCAGCTTTTATTAAATAATTAATTATTTTTTTAAAATATTTTTTTGATTCTAAGTTATATATTACCTAATTTCATGGAGTAGCTCAACAAGAGTGGCTTGAATTAGTGGCAACATACCTATTTTGAACTTGTCACATGCCAACATATCCAAAGCCTATCATGATAACACCAGAAAAAAAAGAAAAAAAAAAGATTACTAGGAAAAAGATTACATGCTGGAAAAATATATATATATATATGAGAATGGTTAGGACATATTGATTCCAAGCCTGGGATTATAAATTTTAAAATTAAAAATTTAAAAAAAAGTTTAAAAATTACAAATTAAATAAAAAAACAAACCAACGGCCATCGGGTGGGGGGCCGGAGGAGCCGCAGACCTTCGGGGGGAGGACCGGAGGGGGGAGCGCCGGAGGGGGGGCGAAGTAGAGGCAGCTGGGCGGGAGAAGGGGGCTAGGGCACCTAAACGAGGCACCGCAGGCTGTCGAGGGGGAGGGCCGGAGGGGGGAGCGCCGGAGGGGGAGCGAAGGAGAGGCGGCTGGACGGGAGAAGGGGGCTAAGGCACCCGAACGAGGTGCCGCGGGCCGTCGAGGGGGAGGGCCGGAGGGGGGAGCGCCAGAGGGGGGGTGAAGGAGAGGTGGCTGGACAGGAGAAGGGGGCTAGGGCACCCGAACGAGGCACCGCAGGCCGTCGAGTGCCTCTCGTTGGCCATCGGGGGAGGGCCTGCAGGCGGCGTTCGCCGGAGGGGGGAGCGCCGGAGGGGGGGCGAACAAGAGTCGAGAGTGCCGGAGGGGGGGGAACAAGAGGCGGCTGGACGAGAATGGGGGCTAGGGCAACCGAACTTTGGTAAATAAAATTTTTACCCTTAAACGATATTAGCTGTCCGATTTGAATCAAACGTCTGGTATTTTTTCAAAGTTTTGCAACCAATTTTTTCGATTGCAAATTTTTAAAAAAATAATTTTTTTTAACCTTGCAATCAAAAAATCGGTTGCCAAATTTTAAAAATAATTTAAAAAATTTAATAATTAACATTTTTTAGCAACCGATTTTTTGGTTTCTATTTTTAAAAAATTTAAATTTAAATTTAAAAAAATACTGCAACCAAAAAATTCGGTTGCAAAATTCATAAATTATAAAATTAATTTTTTAAAAAATTTAGCAACAGAAAATTTTGGTTACAAATTTCAAAAATAATAAAATTAAATTTAAATAATTTTTTTAATAAAAAACAATTGAAAATTTATATATTTATAATTTTTTTTGCAACCGAAAAATTTGGTTGCAAATTTCAAAAATAATAAAATTAAATTTAAATAAAATTTTGCAACTAAAAAATTGGTTGCAAAATTTTAAATAAAAATCTAAAAAAAATAATTGAAAATTTATATATTTATAATTTTTTTTGCAACCGAAAAATTTGGTTGCAAATTTCAAAAATAATAAAATTAAATTTAAATAAAATTTTGCAACTAAAAAATTGGTTGCAAAATTTTAAATAAAAATCTAAAAAAAATAATTGAAAATTTATATATTTATAATTTTTTTTGCAACCAAAAATTTTGGTTACAAATTTTAAAAATAATAAAATTAAATTTAAATAAAACTTTGCAACCAAAAAATCGATTTCAAAATTTTAAATAAATTTTTTTAAAAAATAATTGAAAATTTATATATTTATAATTTTTTTTACAACCGAAAATTTTGGTTGCAAATTTTAAAAATAATAAAGTTAAATTTAAATAAAATTTTGTAACTAAATAATCGGTTGCAAAATTTTTAAAAAAATTAAATATTTTTTAAATTTTATTTAAAATTTTCCAACTGATTTATCGATTACAAAATTTTATTTAAATTTAATTTTATTATTTTTGAAATTTGTAACTGAATATTTCAGTTGCTAAATTTTTAAATAATAATTAAAAATAATTAAAAATAATTTCTGTTTGGTTGCAAAATTGATTGCAAAATAAAATTTTTGCAACTGAATTTGTAACCGATTTAAATCAGTTGCTAAATTATTCTAAAAATATATCGGTTGCAAAATCGATCACAAATATTTAAAAAAAATCGGTTGCAAAATCGGTCACAAATATAACCAAAAAAATTGGTTGCAAAATCGGTTGCTAAAACTGGTTTTTCTTGTAATGGCTCTTTATTTTTTTTTTCTTTTCTAGTTTCCTGAATCCATATCAGTGTTTTTTCCTTTTCGATCCTTCCATATCTACTAGTTCTTCTCTCTATTCCAGCACCTTTATTCGAGTTCCTTTCTTTCTTTTTCCCTTTACCCTAATTTTCCCCTATTTTTTTTCATTTACGTTAATTTTCTCCAATCTCTCCTTCCATGTCCCCTGATTATTTTGTGTTGACATTTTTCCCTTTAGCCTAATTTTGTCACCTTGGTTCCTATATCTATATTTTCTTCTTTGGCCGGATCATCTTCATTCCTATCACAACCCATTCTTCCACTACCACTGACGAGACCTAAGGCTAGGGTTTTTGATCAATAAAGCTAGGATTAGGGTTTAGGTTTCAAATCCTGGTTTGGGTTTGGATAACCAATCCAAACCCTAATAGAGAAGCCCAACCTTAAAACTAATTAGCAAGGTTCTTTGTGCACTATGTGCGGTGCAGAAAATCTAAGTTAGCCTGCACCACTTCTTTTCATTGGTCTACATGGATTCGAGCTGGCATGATGGGATAGGATGGGACATGCATTAAATATTAAGAAAGCGGCGTCTGTTATCAATATGATAGGAAATCAACCTCATATTGAAAGTCTTGAATGGACCAAACTATCATTTCTCTCTCTCAAAGATACTTTTTTTCCTCTGAATACTACAAAGAGTAGATAATATTGGATTTTACTGATTCTAAAATATTCAAAAGCTACTGGTGAAATTCTTTCTCGCTCTGAAGAGTGCTCTAGGTATCAGATCTAAGGAATCATATAGTATCCAAGGTTAAAGTAAGATTCTTTCTTATTTTAAAAAGTACTCTGAGTGTTGGATATAAAGAATCAATTTTGGTCGAGGTTGAAGCAATTAAAGGCTTGTTCTATTACTTCAAAACAAAATATCATCGCAACATGAAATAAAAAATCCTTCATCGAATATTTTTTTATAATAATTTTTTATAGATCCTTTATTTCATCAACTATTTTGGTAGTTAGAAAAATATAATATATTAAAAAATCATATAATATCCTAGGATATCATAAATTACTTAACCTAGTCACATCTTAAATATCAATAGTGTTAACTTTTTTCAGTTAATCATATTTTAGGTAAAAGATATCGAAAAAGTTTTTGTACAAAGGATCAAAATATTCAATTTTTGGTTTTAAGCTTATATGTCATAATTTTTGTGAATAGATGTCATAATTTTTGAACTAGGATGTCATAAATCTAATTTTCATATTTTCAAGTTAAGTTACCACTGTGTTGTATTATTATATCCTGAGAGTTATATTCAAGCCGACGGATTATGGAAAGTCTTAATAAGAGAATCAAAACCTTTAGTTTTTCATTTTATGCTAGGGTGTCGTAATTTTTATAAATGGGTATTATAAATTTTGAACTAAGATATCATAAATTGAAATATCATATTTTCAGAAAGTTTTTATCTCTTGACTATATTATAGTACTCTTTGTATCATATTCATGATAATGAACAGTTAACAAGTCTTGGCACGGAGGATTGTAACCTTCATTTTTTATTTTGTATCGAGGTAATCATATTTTTCATATTCTTAGCTCATAATGGATAGTGAAAAAGTCCTGATATGGAGAAAGTTTTGGTTTTGTGCCCGGGTGTCCTAATTTTTGGAATAGGATATCATAAATTTTAAAATAGGATATCATAAATTGAAATTACATATTTTAAGAAAGTTTTTGTTTCCTAGCTATATTATCACACTTTATGTATCATATTTATGGCAATGGCTAGTTAAAAAGTCCTGGAATGGAGGATTACAATCTTTATTATTTCGTTTTATACCTAGATAGTTATATTTTTCATATTTTTAGCTCAGATTGTCTTAGAACCATATTATTCACTCTAGATGTCATATTTAGATAATTGATAGTGAAAAAGTCCTGGTATAGAAGATCAAAATATCAAGTTTTTGATTTTGTACTCGGATATCATAATTTTTTAACAGGATATCATAAATTGAAATCTCATTTTTTTTAAAAAAAATGATTTCCTGACTATATAATCATACTCTAGGTATCATATTTATGCAATGGATAGTTGAAAATTTTTGGTATGGAAGATTACAACCTTCATTTTTCTATTTTATGCCGAGATAGTCATATTTCTCATATTCTCGGTTCAAGTTATCTCAAAACTGTATTATTACACTATGGATATCATATTTAGGCAATGAATAGTGAAAAGTCTTAGTACGGAGGATCAAAATATCAAGTTTTTGGTTTTGTACCCAGGTGTCATAAACTTTGAACTCTAAATGTCATATTTATAACAATAGATAGTTGAAAAGTCCTGACACGGAAGATTACAATTTTTATTTTTTTATTTTGCACCGAGATAGTCATATTTCTTATATTTTTAATTCAAGTTATCTCAGAAACTATATCATTATACTCTAGGTATCATATTTATGTAATAGAATGTGAAAAGGTACGGGTACGAATGATCAAAATATTTAATTTTTGATTTTATACCTGGATATTATAATTTTTGAACTAAAGTATTATAAGTTGAAATATCATATTTTTAGAAAGTTTTTATTTCCTGGCTATATTATTACACTCTAGATGTCATATTCATGATAATGGTTAATTGAATAGTTCTGACATAGAGAATTACAACCTTCATTTTTTTGTTTTATGTCGAGGTAGTCATAGTTCTCATATTTTCGGATTAAGTTGTCTCAAAACCATGTTATTACATTTTGGATGCCATATTTAGGCAATAGATAGTGAAAAAGTTATGGTACTGAGGATCAAAATATCCAGTTTTTAGTTTTATATCCAGATATCATAATTTTTGAACAAGGATATCATAAATTTTGAATTAGAGTATTATAAGTTGAAAACTCATATTTTCAGAAAATTTTTATCTCATGGCTATATTATCATACTCTGGATGTCATATTTATGGCAATGAATAGTCAAAAAAATCTTGGCACCAAGAATTGCAATCTTTATTTTTCTATTTTGTGCCCGAGATGTCCTCTTCCTCTCTCCTTTCCCATTTTTTTTCTTCTTTCAATATGGAATAGTACTTAGCGATACAACACTATACATCACGGAGCATATCATTTCTTCTTTTACTTACCTTCCAAGCTTACATGTCACTCTTTCTCCTCCCCCTCTCCGTTGCTCTCTCTTCTACTTCTACTTCTCGATTTTCAAATTTTTTCTCTCGAGCATATCAAACTTAGTGCTACCTCACCAGGTATGGTAGGTGCCATCTCGAGAGATTGGTACATATCAGTGGACTTGTCCGGTGGTGCATCGACATGGCGGAGGGATGCACTTTAATATACAGGATAGATTTTTTATGGGTTGATTAAAAAAAACAATACTCCATTTCTCTCAAGTTGGCCGTTCAGTTCAAGTGACAGGTTCACGTAGAAGAAAAAAAGTACGGTCCAATGCCATCTCTCATCCGATTCCTTTCTTCTTCCCATTCAGAAGCCCCAAGTACACTGGGTTTGTGAGAGGTTATTTATACAGCTCCCACATCGACCTTGAGCTCATGCCCACCATCAACCTCCCACGCCTCTGTTTTCCATCCTTACTAGCAACAAAAAAACGGTGAAATAAGATCTTTACCTTTCCCGTTACTCAGAGACCTTTGATCGAAATGGAGACTGAGCAAATTTCCCGCAACTCGGAGGGCAGCTGGAAAATTGATGGCTGCGTTGTGTTGGAAAGTGTGGAAAGAAAGAAACAAGAGAGTTCTCTTCGGAAGCCCGAGCACCATTTTATCTACCCTAAAGAGAATTCTACATTTGTTCTTCTTCAGTTGGTAATATCTTTGTTCCATCTGGTTTGTTTTTCCTTTCTATTTCGCTGTTAAGGATTATAGCGTTGCCTTTCTTTTTCTTTCTCCGTACATAATTGATCAATAAAAGATAGACGGTTACTTCAAGCTTTTTTTTTTTTTTTTTTACTCATATTAAAAATTAATATCGGTAGCTTTGAGATAGAGGATAACGGGGATGATTGCGACGTGGGAGTTGTTGGTGTTTTTTTTTTTTTTTATTCCCGGACCCCAGCTGCCGCACCTTCGTCTTTCGCCAGGGGCTATGGGGATGACCTGGCCCTCGCGGTTTTATGCGAGGGAGGGGGGGGCAATATAACGAAGGGAGAGCATGGTTATGGAGGAAAGCGACGAGCTAGGCTGCCGAGGGTCAGTGGAAATCGGAGAACTTGATGCTAAAGTACCCGAATTTTTAGGGATGAAAATTTTGATTACAAAATATTTTATTTCCATCATTAAAATTTTTTTTTTAGTGATCTAAAATATTTTATCATTAAATGGTTATAAAAAATTATGCATAAAAATTTTAGTAATCAAAATATAAAATTATAAAAAAATATTTAGCTACGAAATATAAATAATTATTAAGGATAAATATTAGTGATGATTTTATTTATAGTCAAAAATAAAAAAAAAAATTGTTGAAAAGTTCAAAAATTATGATTTGATAAGGAATTAATGATTCAAAAAATTTTGATAGGGATTTAAGATCGTCACTAAAATATATTTTTATGATGAATTTTTATTGATCATCGATATAATTAGTGGTGAAATGAAAATAATCATTAAAAATAAATATTTATAATATTTTTTAAATAAAAGATTAAAAAATTATCGGTGCATAACTCACCGGTACAGTTAGCAATTAAATGAAAATGGTCGCTAAATACAAAACATTTGTGACTACTCTATGAGTTTTATCATTTAAGCTATAATGGTCATTTTAAAATATTATCATTAAATATATATAAGTTTTAATGATAAATTATAAAATTATTATTAATGAGTTGATTAAATATAATTACGACACTAAAATTATTTTTTCATGATGAAAAAAAAAGGCCCTATTTAATGATGAATTTTGTATAATGAAATACAAAGTAATCATAGAATATACATTTTTTTGTAATGGCACATCTCATTTTATCATTCATGGCATTAATCAAATGGTTTGTTATCCTCATTTTTTAATTTTGTCACTAAACATAATATTTTTAATGATTAGACTTGTTTTTCACTACTAAAATTTATTACTAAAATTTTGAATCATGATATTGACAATGAGGGCGACAAAGGGAGAGCCTTTATTCATGGCAGACAGAGGATCTTGAGGATGCTGGAGGAGACGAGGGAAAGTAAAGGTCCAGCAATCGACTATCTCAAGGAGGTTGATAAGTTTAGAGGAGGTGGCTGAGGGGGCATGGAGGATCGTGGCTAGGAACAATGATGGGGCCAAAGGTCTCAAGGATTGACGAAGAGGTTGTAGAGGACCGCTGGTAGCGAGAGTTCCTTTTCTTATAACCTTCCTACAATAATTTTGGACGTTAGATTAAAAGATCTAACGATTTATAATATTTTTAATTTATATATAAATATATAATTTTTATATTTTATTATTCATATCACGGGCTTATCTAATATCCAGATCCTATTCATTTATATCATAATTAAATAGATTCGGATCTGAGTCCGGATAAATGAATCCCATGTTAGTACGATATCCGGACCCGTTAAGCAATATATGTAGGTCTCGTATCTGAATCTGGCTTGTTGATAACTCTAAAGCTTTCCGAGATTAAAGTAGTAGCTCAAGAGGGTGAGAAAGTCCTGATGCCAACTTGGAACTACTTTTCCGGACAGGGCAGTTGGGAGAACTAGCCACGTCACTATCTTGTAACAAGCCCAGAAATGTTTCCTAGGGAGGTTAGGGTCGCAAAAAGAGAAAAGTTAGGGCTAATCAAATTAATTTTTTATTCTTCCAACCAAGGTTAGAAGTAGGTTAGGAGATTAGGTTAGGAAAACAATATATATGGTGAAGTTTTGTTGGGCTAACGTATATGATAGATTAAGTCAGCCTTTCTTTTTTTCTTTTTAATTTTAAATTTGGGGAAACGATCATTTAGCTTAGGCAGCTAAAGGGCAAGAGATGGGGAAAGAAAAGGACCCATGCTTGATAAAGAGTAGGAGGTTATTTTGGTTATAAAAGCATTCAACAATTCCCTAATGCACACGGTAACCGCTTTTCTTCGATCCAACGAGGGAAAGTTAATCCAAGGGCCAATATTGCCTTGGCGTCTTGAAAATAAGGATAAGAGAAGGTATAATAATGCTGATAAAATCGTAGGCATGATATGCAAGAAGTTCAAGAAACAGAAATAATTCGCATCCCCAATCATATTTTATGTTTTCGTTACAGTCCCTCCTCTAATATTTTATTGGTAACTAAATATTCTCCCATCTGTTTTTAAATATGTTGGTTAGGCTAGTATTTTTTTTGAGAAGTTATTTTCTTTTTAAGAAATTGGTAGGCAAGCTTCTCAATTTGAGGGCTGGAGTAGAATCCCCCTGCTTGAACGCTCGAGGTCCATCGGATCGGGTCAACTTCAAGTTGGGTTTACAAGTGATGCTCGAAAGATTTTAGATCGGATTTGTGCTTAAATATAGAGCCAACAAAATTTTTGAGCTGAGCTTCGATATATCATGTAGAACAAACAAACACTCACAAGCTCTCACACATCCAGCAATTTCTGGAAGATAAAATTCAGACGAAGAAAACAAAACAACCAGAAAACGGAGCAGACGGTGTTTTGAGTTTCTAGAACAAAACGCTGCTATGACCACCGCAACCCTCACGTTCTTCCATTTTTATTCCAATACTTCAAACAACGTACACGATAGAAATTACAAGATAGACTCCTAACTAAACTTGAATACCGGAATCTAGATAAAGATAAACACTAACAAACTCATAGTTTAAATAAAATACACAAACCGAACACCAAATAAAGATAAACTTTATTTCGTTTAGAAATAGAAATAGATTGACAATGCTCAATCCTGCGTGGGGTAGGGCTGGTGTTGTCGTTCAATACTCCCCCTCAACGCCAGCACCTAATCCCTTTATCACACCGAGCTGACGACAATGATCTTCGACTTTGTTCCCGTACAAGCTCTTGGTAAACAGGTATGCAGCTTGATCTTTCGTTCGAGTATACTTCAGCTCAACCTCTCCCTGCAGCACTTTTTCTCTTATGAAATGATAATGAACCTCCACATGCTTTGTCCTAGCATGAAAAACTGGATTTTCTGCCAGCTTCATTGTAGACAGATTGTCACATTGTAAGAGAACTCCACCCTCTTCCAACTGATACAGATCTTCCAGCAATTGCCTTAGCCAAGCAATTTCTTGAGATGCCATTGCAACAGCTCAGTATTCAGATTCTGTGGTTGACAAAGAGACAGTGGGCTGTCTCTTACTGCACCATGAAATTGCTCCAGATCCAAGCTTAAACACATATCCAGTAGTCGACCGCCGAGTATCAAGATCACCTGCGTAGTCGGCATCACAGTAACCTTCCAATCTGCAGCTGCTGTTCTTTTTGTACATGATGCCATGACTAAGCGTCCCTTTCACGTACCTTAAGATTCGCCGAACTGCTTCCAGATGAAGATTCGTTGGGTTGTGCATGAATCGGCTCATCACCCCAATAGCAAACGAAATATCCAGCCTAGTGACACTGAGGTAAAGAAGGCTACCCATCAGTTGCTGATACATAGTGATATATGTCAGACTTCTGCCTTCCTTAAAGTAGATTTTGGCATTAGGTTCCATTGGTGTTGTGCTCGGTTTGTAATTGAGCATCCCAAATCTCTTTAACAAATCCTTGGAGTACTTCCTTTGATGTAGAAACAACCCCTCATCTGAATGATCGACTTCTAAACCCAAGAAACGCTTCAGCCGTCCGAGTTCCTTCATCTGAAAATGGATCGACAGGTTTTTCTTGGTTCGAATTATCTCCTCCTCAAAATCTCCGGTAATAATTAGATCATCCACATACACCAGTATAGCAGCTATTTTCCCTTCACTAGCTTTGACAAACAGGCTTGAGTCCACAGAAGTTACCTGGTATCCAGAGTGAATAAGAAATTCAGCAATTTTCCCGTACCAAGCCCTCGGCGCCTGCTTTAAACCATAGAGTGCCTTCCGAAGTTTGCACACATATTCAGGGTGCTCAACACTCTGAAATCCCAGCGGCTGTTCCATGTAAATTTTTCGGTCTAGCTCTCCATGTAAGAAAGCATTCCTTACATCCATTTGCCATAAATTCCACCCTCTGCTTGCTGCCAAAGTCAGGAGAACTCTCGCTGTTGTGAGATTTGCAACATGACTAAAGGTCTCATCATAGTCTAACCCGTACTATTGGGAGAACTCTCGAACTACAAGACGAGCTTTGTATCTCCCAATTGATCCATCAGCATGGTGCTTGACTTTGTACACCCACTTGCACGAGATGGGCGTCACATCCTTTGGCTTGGCCGTCAGCTCCCATGTCTGATTTCGGTCAAGTGCAGCAATCTCTTCCTTCATTGCGTTGAACCATTCCAGGTGCTATGAAGCCTCTTCAAATGTGTCTAGTTCCCTTGTATCCAGATCCTCTACTATTGCGGCATTAGCATATTTAGGATTTGTTTTTCTAATCCTGGTTGATCTTCTAAGTGCAGTCAACATATTTTGTTGTAATGGCTCGTCCTCCTCCTCTACTCTCTGATAAACACATGTCTGCCACGGGTGTTGAACAGCTCTTTCCTCGCCATTACCGCTACTTTCTGCAACTTCAAATTGCTGTGAACTGAGCTGAACACGTGAGGGTTCCAGATCTCCTTTGAAGGCATCCGGACTTGGCAATTCCTTCTTGTCCGCCGACCACCATAAAGACGCCTCATCAAACACCACGTTCCACGATGTGTAGCATCTTCCTGTAACTAGATCACAGCACCGCCACCCTTTTCTTTGACTATCATAACCTACAAAAATACATCTGACAGTCTTCTTCTCCATTTTGCTGCGTAGATGGTTAGGTACAAACACATAGCACACATATCCAAACACGCAAAAATGTCCAACTGCAGGTTTCGAATTCCATAATTTTTCAAAGGGTAAAAGAAAGGATAACCTTTTTTGAGGCAACCGGTTGATTACAAAGGCTGCTGTCTTCATTGCTTCAGCACAAAACTGACCCGGTACGTTCTTCGCATGAAGCAAGCTTCAACAGACTTCAGCTAGATGCATGTTCTTCCTTTCTGACATGCCGTTTTGTTGTGGAGTATTGGCGCAAGTAAACTGATGGAGAATTTTGCACTTCTGAAGAAAATCCAGGAACTCCTTTGAGGTGTACTCTCTCCTGTTATCTGTCCGTAAACAGCGGACAGTTCTTCCAGTTTCCGCTTCTGCGATTTTCTTGAACTCCCAGAATTTTGAGAAGGTTTCAGACTTCTCCTTCATGCAATAAATCCAAACATACCTCGAGAAGTCATCAATGAAGGTCACCAGGTATTTCATTCCACTGATGGAAGCCTGCTTGACTGGTCCAAACACATCCAAATGAATCAGTTGTAGGGGCTCCTTTGCTTGGAAGTTGGACACCTCATAAGGCAGCTGATGTGCTTTCCCATATTGGCATCCTGCATAAACCGTATCAGTCCTTACTTCAAGCTGTGAAAGGCTCCTTAGCATCGCCTTCTTCATCATCATATCAAGCTTGGAGTAGCTGACATGTCCTAGCCGTGTATGCCATAGATCAGCTGTTTTATTTTTTCGGGTTTTGTCTACATAGGCGAATTGGGCAGACATCACATAAACTGAATCCAGTTTCCGCCCCTTCTTCACTGGTTCTTGGACAATCTGAAGATCCCAATACACCTTGACATCTTGTGGGCCAAACACAACAACATGGCCAGAGGATGTCAACTGTGCCACAAAGAGGAGATTCTTCTTCATCCCTGGAACATGGTAGACATTATGGAGATGCACCTCACTGTTATTGCAAGGAAGAGCAACTGCTGTATTGCCAGTGTGAGCAATCGGCAGCTTTGAATTATTTGCTGTCACCACCACCCGGCTTCCCTTATATTCAGACAGATTCTGTAGCTTCTCCCTATCACCGGTCATGTGATTTGAATATCCTGAATCAACAATCCAGTCATTGTCATAATCAACTTCGGTGACTGTTGTTACCATGAAGGCTTGCTCAACCTCGGCTGTAGCGAAAAGTGCCTCAGTATCCCATTCATCCTCGATTTTTGCGGTTGCAACATTGCTTTCTACCTCCTTCTTGAACCAGCAATCCTTTGCCATATGACCCTTTTTCTTGCAATTGTAGCATTTTTCTTCAAACCTTTGATCATTGCCAGAGTTCCTTGATCTGCACCCTGCACGAGAGTTCCCTTCGTCCTGATGATTTTCCACCTCATCATCCTTCTTCTTAGATCCTTTGGCAACATGCTGCTTAGAGTTCTTCTTGCCTTTATTGGCATAGAGTGCCTCTTCTTCACCTTTTAACGAGACTCCTCCCATCTGCTTGGTTAGGGCTTCTTGGCTGGCTAGCAGATTTTCAAACTCCACAAGCGATGGTTGATTTTGCCATCCCTGTATAGCAGCAACAAAGCTCCTAAATTCAGGCTTCAAACCATGGATGATGATTTGCTTCATCCTGGTATCGCCGATTGGAGCTTCTGGATCCAACTCGAAAATCTCTCGACACAAGGACTTCACCTTATGGAAATACTGGACGATCGTTTGATCTCGTTGTGCCATCGACAGCAGTTCCCTCTCCAGAAGTTGAAGCCTAGTATCATTCTTCTTGGAGAACAACGCAGCAAGAGTATTCCATGCTTCGTTGGGGGTCTTCAACTCACGGATATGGTCCAGCACATCTTCTTCGACCGTCGTCTTCAGGACAAACATCGCCTTGCCCGCCTTGATTTTCCACTTCCGCAGCATCCCGTTTGTGTCTTCATCAGGTTGCCGTGTTTCGTTGCCGTTTACAACCTCCCACAAATCCTGGCCTTGCATATACGAGATCATGCAGGTTGACCATGAGTTGTAGTTCTGATTATTGAGCTTCTTGATGCCGCCAACAACTTGAAGATCACCCATGGCAGATTGATATAGAACGCCCTTGATCGCTGGTTATGGAGCTCCCTTGAATGCTGGCTCTGATACCAAGATTGTAGAACAAACAAACGCTCACAAGCTCTGATACACCCAGCGATTTCTGGAAGACAAAATTCAGACGAAGAAAACAAAACAACCAGAAAACAGAGCAGACGGTGTTTTGAGTTTCTGGAACAAAACGCTGCTGCGACCACCGCAACCCTCACGTTCTTCCGTTTTTATTCCAAGACTTCAAACAACGTACACGGTAGAAATTACAAGATAGACTCCTAACTAAACTTGAATACCAGAATCTAGATAAAGACAAACACTAACAAACTCATAGTTTAAATAAAACACACAAATCGAACACCAAATAAAGATAAACTCTGTTTCGTTTAGAAATAGAAATAGATTGACAACGCTCAATCCTGCATGGGACGGGGCTGGTGTTGCCGTTCAATATATCATTGACTTGATCTGGATCGAACCTGAGCCCAAGCTCGGATAAGACTCGAAATAGAGCTCAAACTCAAATTTGACTTGAACGGAGTTTGAATTTAATTACTTGTTTATGAATTTTTTTAAAAAAAAAAAAAATTACAAGAACAGCTCCTAGCTTAATTTTATTTCAATTTTATTTACACCTGAATTTTAAAATATTTCAATTAAATACTTTAAATTAATAAAATATATTAACATGAACTTTTTATCTATCTTTGTTAATAGAATACCATCACATAATCTCGATACGACGGTCCTGATTTCATGAAAGGATAAAATTATCTTTGTGGACTGTTAGCCATGGCACCAGAAGAGGAATGTGGCGAGTCGGGGGCCATCGGCGAACACAGAACCACGACCATGCCATGCCTCGAGAACCTCCTTATGGTTCAATTTAATGCCCAAATCAGACTTGTTGAAGCTCTCCGGTTTGGCACGCGGTGGCAGCGGCGATCTGCGTTATCTCCCACTTCCTCCTTCTCCACCTTCTTTGTGGTCTTCTTTTTCTCCGATGATAGCGTTGAGATCTTAAATTTGGGAACAATCTCTTGTCTGGGAACCGTCAGAGACCTCGACCAGTCCCCCTTATCCGAATGCCTCGTCGACGCTCGCTGCATGTTTTTTCGGAACTTAAAACCCAAGGCCGAGCTCGAACTTGCCACCCGAGCCAAACCCCATCAGGCTCCGAAGGTAGGGATCGATGAGGGAGTTGTAATTATTGCAGGCTTCCTTATTATATTATTTTTTTGATAGGAGGAGCCAAGGTCTATGCATTAAGAATAGAGTATAGAATGCAGTCTACGATACGAAACCAGTAGCCAAATAACCGACCAAGAGAAAGCACATATTCATAAAAAAAATTTAAAATGCTAGTGTAGCTCCAAGTTCATTGCACGGAGTTCCCACATTTCTTTTTCAACATGGGGTGGACCTGTAGTTTTTTGAAAAGTTGAACCCACTAAATTATGCAACTAGTTCTGGATCTAGATAAGTTATTAAGGTTATAAGGAGTATCATTTATGATTCGAATGAGGAGCTAATCTAATTGCAAGACAACGATACAGGTCTTGTTTAAAATCTCCAGACTATTAGGACTTGCTAAAAAGAAATTCCTGTTGCAGCAAAAAGATGAAGCTCTTTTGCTGATATAATCAGAAAATTTACACTGTATTTGCATCAGGCGATTAGTGCTATGAACAAGAATTGAAATGCACAAACCCTATTTTGAGATGGTATCTATAGAAGGGCCAAAAAAAACATTTTCACATAATACCATGGAAGCTCGGAACATTAAAACTAATATATACGAAGACTTGAAACAATTCAGGCTTCCTTGTAGTTGGTATTGGTGGTGGGGTGTTCATATTAAGGTTGCTCATGATGCTATCGATTCCCTCTTTGTTGTTGCTAAGCAATGAAGACATCGTTGCCTTGAAGAAGCTTTAGAATAGTAATGCAAAGTCTATGGGGTTTGATAACCTGTAATTTGGATGGGGATGGGGATAGGATTGGGCCTAACAACAAATAGTCCTAAAACCTTAAGTCCAAATGCAATGATTATCCCCTGGTTATCAAAAACCTTTAGAAGAGATCGTGTGCATATGATTAAGGGAATCAACAAATAGGAATAGGAGTTGGACTTTGCCAAAACCCTAAAAATCCTGTAGGGTTTTTGAGTGGTGCTCCCAAGCTTTGGAGAGACTTGGAAGACCATGGTAGGGATGCTGGAGGCGATCCCTAGGATTTGGGGGCGTATCCCAAGCGGGTCCTGGAGGAGTTCTAGGGATACTCTGAGTCTGTGGTTGAGAGATATGGGTGCACATGGGCTCTAAGTTTCGGTTTTATCTCATGTGACTAAGGAAGGAGTTTTTGAGAGATTGTAACATAACCCGGTTTGTGGGTTATGGGGTTTAAGTCCAAGAATTAGTTGGTTGATTGCAACCATCTTAGGAAACCCCAAACCGTTCATGTGATTATATAGAGGGAGAGTCGGTTTAGAGGGGTGTGAGAGAGGAATCGGTGTGAGGGTTACATCACGCGGAAGAAGGGCTTGAGCGTGGAGGTCTTCCACGGGTTTGGAGAAGGGGGTCTTGCATGAGGGAGTCCGCAATGTGGAGTTGCTTCTCGGGTGTTAGAGAGGTGCTGGTTCTTGATTGTAATCAAGGTTTCTTCTCCAAGGATTAATAAAAATCAGTCTCTTTTTTCTCCTAATCTCTTCCATTACTTCTTCTACTTCTTGGTTTATAAAGAAGGCTGCCATCATCATGTCAGGATCTCTCCCACGGTGCTTCCGCGACATATACTCTGATCCGGAATTTTTTAACAAGTGGTATTAAAATGGGTTCGAGCATGGAGACAGGAGTTTTCTATCCCATCATCCCATTGAGGTTTCTCCAGGATTTTGGAAAAGGGTTCAGATCTGGGGCTTCTGTCCATCCCCCTTTCATTAATTTCCTTCTTCATGATTTTCAATCTTTCGTTGTTGGTGATTGTTCTGGATCATGGAAGGCAGCGGGATGAAAATTGGTGTGGAAAAATTTGATAGGAAAGGGAGTTTCACTATGTGAAAGGTTAAGGTGGAAGACTTGCTGGTTTAGATGGGATTAGATCTGGCTTTGGAAGATAGGCCAGGGGGTATGAATGACAAGGAGTGGATGTCCTTGGAGAAAAGGGCATGTGCCACGATTATTATCTGGCGGATGAGGTTTTGTATGGCGTGTTAGAGGAGAAGACACCCAAGGAATTGTGATCGAGGTTGCACACCATGCATATGAAAAAAATATGTGCAACAAGTTAGTGCTGAAAAAGCAACTGTATAGCCTTTGGATGCAAGAGGGTAAGGATGTTGCGGGATGCATTCAGCGGTTCGACCAAATGAGCATGGATTTGCTCAACATTAGGATGGATTTAGAAAAGGAAGATAAAAGTCTGCTGCTTTTATGTTCACTACCCGGGAGCTTCGATCCGCTGGTGACTACATTGCTGTATGGAAAGAAGATGCTAGTGTATAAAAAGATCATATCAATGCTAAGGTCCAATGAGCTGTAGGAACGGATGATAAAGAGGGAGGTCTTCCAGGAGGGTTTGGCTGCATCAAAGGGGCAAAGAAAATGGAAGAAGAAGGGTGAACAAGTGGGATGGGTACAGTCTAAGAAAGGCGGTATGGCTGGCAAGTGCTATAGGTGTGGTGTAGCAAGGCACTTTAAGCGGCAGTGTCTGCTTAGGAAGAAGTGCAATGATGGAGAAAAGGAAAGCCCAGATTTCTCAGGTTCAGTCATTAGGTCAAAGGAAGAGTCGGATGAGCTCTTAGTTTCGGAGGAGCCTACGGGAGGCAGTGTATCTGAAACGGTCTCGGAGGGATCCGCGAGATGCGGAGGGTCCGAGGAGGCAGTGACTGGGTACGAGGTTCAGGTGCAGGCTCAGCAGGGCAGCGTTAAGTTGTTGGCCTCAGGGTTTCTTTCTATGGCATCAGGGGGACTTCAGTCTCAGGTGGAGCACCGGTGATAGGTGGCTTCACGAGTGGAGCAGGTTTTGACACGAGTTCAGAGCCGAAGGTGCAGGGAGGACCATATCCTAGCATGAGTGCCAGGGGTGCACTTAGCCAGGTGGAGCAGAGTATGCTGAGATTGGTATGGCTCTGAGGTGATGGTGTTAGGTAGAGCTCCAGTTACAGTGAGTACCAGTTCAGGTTCGCTGAGTTCTCTCCAAGGAAGTCCAAGAACAGACTGATGCAACTGCCATGCAGAAGGAAGGCTATAATCGGTGGTGCCAGGATACAAGCGAGGGTTTTCAGCTATGGAGGTTTTCAGCTATGGAGGCATCATCCCAAAGGCCTCCAAGTGAATTCAGCAGCTGAAGAGTGTTGGCAGAGGCGAGGATATCTATATGGTGCTGTCAAGACACGCAATTACAACGGCGTTGTGCGTTGAGGACATTGCCAGGTTTGCCAAAGCTTGGGGGCACCAAGGTGGAGATTGTAGGATTTTTGCATGGTGCTCCTAAGCTTTGGAGAGACTTGAAAGACCATGGCAGGGATGCTAGAGGTGATCCCTAGGGCTTGGGGGCGTATCCCAAGCGGGTCCTGGAGGTATTCCATGGATACTCTGAGTCTGAAGTTGAGAGATATGGGTGTACATGGGCTCGGGTTTGAGTTTTTTCATGTGACTCAGAGGGGGAAGTTTTTTAGGGCTAGGTCGATTGTGACCTAGGATTATATCTGTTATATATATAAAGAACGACGTGAACGTTGGGAATAATACACGATCCCTTTTCTCCTCCAAAACTCTAGGCTCTCTTCTCATCTTCTTGGTTCTCTCTCGTGCGTGCAACCCCATGGAGGTACGCCTCCGTGACGGGAGTGGAAAGCGTGCCCCATCCCTTCCCGGATGGTATGTTACCTTTCCACCATGACGGTATCAAATTAGATCCCGGATATTTCGTGGTGCGGCCTTGCTCCAACAAACCCCACCTCCCATAACATAAAATATATATCTAAATCAGAAGTTGCTAGAACCCTAAACCTATCATCAAATTAGTAGGAAAAGAGTCAACAAATTGGAAACCTTCAAGATTCAAGCTTTATAAAAGAAAAAAACCTTTAAGAATGATTTCTAAAACACACACACACACACAGAGAGAGAGAGAGAGAGAGAGAGAGAGAGAGAGAGAGAGAGAGAGAGAGAGAGAGAGAGAGAGAGAGGAGAGAGAGAGAGAGAGAGAGAGAGAGAGAGAGAGAGAGAGAGAGAGAGAGAGAGAGAGAGAGAGAGAGAGAGAGAGAGGGGGGGGGGGGGGGATTAGAAAAATCATGATTGGATCTTGACGCTTTTTAGAAACAAGGTAAATTTCTAAAAAAAATAAGTAAGGAACAAAGTAAAATCTTATTCGGAAGCTTATAATCGATTTGGGAATTCCATGGGCAAAGAGCACAAGCCCCTATCAGAACTAAAATACAAAGAACTTTAGTAGGAAGAGAGGGTCAACAATCTTAGGACGATGAGAGAGGGAGGGAGAAAGGGTCGGTTGGAAAGGTGTGGAAAGCCCGTAGAGGGGGAGGGAGAGAGGAAGGGGTTAGGTGCATCGGGGGATTGGAGAAGACGGAACATAGGCATTTTAGAGAGAGAAAAGGGCAAGCGACAGGACCTGCTTTCAACTCCTTTTCTCTCTACCGGTGCTCTCAAGAAGAGATTACTCGACTCGGGTGGAGAGTAGGATGAGGATCGTTACTAGAATTTTGAAGAAAAAAAAAATGTATAAGAGATGCTGCACGAGCAATCCTTGAAATTTAGAGAATCATCATCAAAATATATCTTAAAATTATCACTATCGTAATATATTTTAAAATAAAAATAAATATTTTTATTTTTTAAAAAATAATATAATCATGTCAAAAATTAAATAGATGAAAGATCATATTGATATGTTTTATTAATTTAAATAATTTAATTAAAATATTTTAAAATTGAGCCGATGTTAATAAAATTAAAATAAAGTTTTAAAAAATATTTCTATAATTTTTTCTAGAAAATAGAAATGTTATTTCTAATTATGTTATCAATTTGTTTCTCATAATATGTTCCTGATAATTAGATGGTTCCTAATGTGAAGCTACAACAATTCATTATAAAAAACATGAAGCCACGGTTTGAAATATTAACAGGTTAAGATTCAATCGAGTTAAAACCAGCCTAAGTTGCAGCCCAAATGGATAACTTGGGCTTTCACAATCACTCTCAGATCGGGCCCAGGCCTAAGCTCAGGGTTGGAATTTTTAAAAAGTTTTAGATATAGCTGGGGCTCAAAGCCCAAAAAAGTTTCGGGCCAGGCTTAGATGAGGGAGTGCCCGGGCCGGACCAGCCTGTTTTCAAACATACTCAATTCTATATATTAAAAAAAAAAAAAGCCAAAAAAAAAAGAAGATTATGCAAATTTAAATAAATTTTTAGTGTCAGAGGCATTGCAAGCCCATGCAAGATCCGGACACTAGAAACTCCTCACAAAACCTGCGAGGCCCAAGAGGAGGCCCTTGTTACTTTTGGACATTAACGAGAGTGACAGGCCCTGCAGCGGACTCATAAAAGCCCTCCAACAATTTTATTTTGAGACTGGGGAAAGATAATTTTATTTTGAGTCTGAATCTCGTACGTGTTGTCCAGGGTTGGGTTTGTTATTCATGGAGATTATTTCCATCCAGAAAGCCCCACGGTGGGCCGGCTTCGGTCCACGTGCACCAGCCCAGGCGCGTGGGCGCGCGCCGCGCGACCCAGGCCCAGGCGGCCGGGCGCTGGGCGCGCGTTGGCCTGGTCCAGGCATCAGCGGCTTGCAGTAGAGGGTCTTAGCGGTATTTTGGTTCCGTTTCTACGTGCACGAGTTTTGGCGCTGCGATGTGGCATCAAATGAAGCGCTTGTTTGGACGATCCAACTGTCCAGGAGTCTTGTACAGAGATTAGGAGTCTACAGTTACGTGTTTTTGAGTTCTTGGATGCCTATGAGCCCTATTTCTTGTACCCTATATAAATATATAGCTGAGAAAGTTTTTCTAGAAATGAAAAAAGGAAGAGGGTTTTTCGAGAGGTTTTTTTAAATGAGATTTCAGAGAGAAAGTCCTGAAATCTTTTAAGGGGATTAAAAGAGTTTCTGAGATAGAGTGTTTTTGAGGGCTTGTACCTGTTTTAACTCTTAGTGAAGCTTTGCAGATCCTGTGCCGCTGTGGACGTAGCCCAGTTTGGGTAAACCACGTAAAATCCCTGTCTCTTGCTGGTTTTGATTTTGTTTCTTATATTATTCTGTTTTATTTATTTCTTGTTGATTATAACGCAACTGCGTGCTTGGCCGTACTAATAGCGATCCTATTAGAGGAATTTTTGTTCCATTTCTTTTCAAATTGGTATCAGAGCCAGGTTCCTTCCTATTATTACGGTCGGATAAATCAACAAAGAGATAACAGAAGACAAGATTAAAATCGAGAAATTCAATGGTCACAATTTTGGACGATGGAGGATGCAAATTGAGGACTACCTATATCAGAAGGATCTTTACCTTCCATTGGAGGGGGAGAAGCTGGATTCAATCAGCGACTCAGATTGGATGATTCTGGATAAGAAAGCCCTGGCCACGATCAGATTGTCGTTGACACCTCAAGTGGTGTATAATATTGTAAAGGAAAGGACCACCATGGATTTAATGACCGCTTTAACAAAGCTGTATGAAAAACCTTCCACCTCAAACAAGATATTTCTCATGAAAAAGCTCTTCAATTTGAAGATGGCTCAGAATGGTTCAATGACGGAGCATCTGAATGAGTTCAACACGATGATCAATCAATTGGAGTCGGTCTCTGTCACTTTTGATGATTCATTCAGGGCTCTTCTTTTCTTGTGTTCCTTGCTAGAGAGCTGGGACAATCTTGTAATGACAGTCAGCAACTCGGTATCAGGTACCCTTACATTCAATGATGCAGTTAGTTGTATATTGAATGATGAGATGAGAAGAAAGGCTGTGAGTGGGACTTCTACAAGTACTGCACTCATTGTGGATACCAGAGGAAGATCACAGGAGAGGAAGAAATCAGAGAAAGGCCGGTCCAAGAGCAGAGGAAAGTCCAAAGGGAGATTTCCCATGAAGTGTTGGAACTACGGGAAGAAAGGTCACATGAGCAAGGATTGTTGGGGTAAGCAGAAAGAAAAATGTGCAGAGAGCAAGTCAGAAGGTCAGGAAGCAAATGTTGTGAGTACTATATGGCAGAATTTTGAGGATGTGTGCATGTCAGCCGGCGATGGGGCAAACTCAGATCCGTGGTTTATAGACTCAGGGGCTTCTTACCATTGCAGCTCTAAGAGACACCTATTTTCGGATTTTGTCCAAGGAGATTTTGGTCATGTTACAGTTGGCAATGGACAGTAGTGTAGAATTGTTGGTAGAGGAACAATTGTATTGAAGCCAGTGACAGGCGAAGAATTGAGACTTGCACAAGCCAGATACATTCTAGAGTTAAAGAAAAACCTAATTTCTACCGGTTAGCTTGATGATGAGGGTTATGTATCCGTCTTTTGTAATTCTCAGTGGAAGATTACTAAAGGGTCTATGGTTGTTGTCAAAGGGAAGCGGACAGGCACTCTCTACTTCTTAGCAGACAGCCACATGCATACACCGGTATCTCAGCCGGTGTCCCCACAGTTGAGGAGGTCCACGAGGGTTACCAGGCCATCACAGAGGTATTCTGCTAAAGATTATGTTTTGTACACAGATTCTGGAGAACCAGAGTGTTTTGTTGAAGCCATGCAGGATGAAGCTAAGGTCAAGTGGGAGTTGGCTATGAAAGAGGAGATGGACTCTTTGAAGCAGAACAAGACTTGGAATCTTGTGAAGTTACACGCTGGCAAGAAAGCTCTGTTCAACAAATGGGTGTACAAGATGAAGAATGAGACCAATGGTACCAAAAGATACAAGGCAAGGTTAGTTGTCAAAGGTTATGCATAGAAAGAGGGAATTGACTTTCAGGAGATTTTTTTCTTAGTGGTCAAGATGACATCCATCAGGGTGATTCTGAGCATGGTAGCAGTGGAGAATCTTCATCTAGAGTAGCTAGATGTGAAGACAGCATTTCTTCATAGAGATTTGGAGGAGGAGTTGTACATGCACCAACCAGAAGGTTTCCAGATCAAGGGAAAAGAAGACATGGTCTGCAGACTGAAGAAAAGCTTGTATGGTCTGAAGCAGGCTCCGCAGCAATGGTACCTCAAGTTTGACAATTTCATGTTAGAGAAGGGCTTCACCAGATGCCAGTCAGATCACTGTGTGTACTTCCAGAGGTTCGTAAATAATGAGTTTATTATTTTATCCTTGTATGTGGACGATATGCTTGTAGCAGGTTCCAATATGAGGAAGATTGAAGAGCTCAAGAAACTGATGGCAAAGAAGTTCTCAATGAAAGATTTGGAAGAGGCGAAGCAGATTCTTGGCATGAGGATCAAGAGAGATAGAAAGCAACGGAAGCTATGACTATCTCAGGAGGACTATGTAGAGAAGGTGCTGAAGAGGCTCAATATGGAGAACGCAAAGGCAGTGTCAACACCTTTGGCAGCACACTTCAAGCTTAGCAAGCAGTTGTGTCCAACAACTTAGGAGGCAAGGGATGAGATGATTAGAGTTCCATATGCCTCGGCCGTGGGAAGTCTGATATATGCAATGGTTTGCACAAGACCGGACATCATACAAGCAGTGGGAGCAGTCAGCAGATACATGCAGAATCCAGGCAAGGAGCACTGGAATGCAGTGAAGTGGATCTTGAGATATCTCAGGGATACATCAACTTACAGTTTGTGCTATGAAGGTGACAGTCTTCAAGTACAGGGATTTGTAGATGCAGATCACTCTAGTGACAAAAACAGTGGGAGGAGCACCACTGGTTATGTTTTTACTGTCGGTGATACAGCAGTGAGCTGGATATCTCAGTTGCAAAAGATAGTGGCTTTGTCAACTACTGAAGCTGAGTATGTGGCGATCACTAAAGCTAGTAAAGAGATGATCTGGTTACAGAGGTTGATGGAGGAGTTCGGCAAGAAGCACATGTGTAATACACTATGGAGCGACAGCCAGAGCGCAGTTCACTTGGCCAGGAATCCAGCATTTCATGCAAGAACCAAGCACATTCAGCTTAGGTATCATTTCATACGCAGTGCGTTGGATGAGGAGTGGCTGAAGCTGGAGAAGATTGATGATGCCAAGAACCCTGCAGATATGTTCATCAAGGTTGTGAGCAGAGACAAGTTGAGTTTCTGTTGCAACTTGGTGAACCTTTCCAAGAGATAAATCAGGAGAGCGCGGCACAGAGAAAGAAGGCAGATCAAAGGTTGATGTCAATTAATCTCCAAGTGGGAGATTGTTATTGATGGAGATTATTTCCATCCAGAAAGCCCTACGGTGGGCCGGCTCCGGTCCACGTGCACCAGCCCACGTGCGCGGGCGCGCACCGCGCGACCTAGGCCCAGGCGGCCGGGCACTGTGCGCGCGTGGGCCTGGTCCAGGCATCAGCGGCTTGCAGCAGAGGGTCTCAGCAGTGTTTTGGTTCCGTTTCTACGCGCACGAGTTTTGGCGCGGCAACGTGGCATCAAATGAAGCGTTTGTTTGGACGATCCAACTGCACAAAAGTCTTTTACGGAGATTGGGAGTCTACAGTTACGTGTTTTTGAGTTATTGGATGCCTACGAGCCCTGTTTCTTGTACCCTATATAAATAGATAGCTGTGAAAGTTTTTCTAGAGATGAAAAAAAAGGAAGAGGGTTTTTCGAGAGATTTTTTAAGTGAGATTTTAGAGAGAAAGTCCTGAAATCTTTTAAGGGGATTAAAAGAGTTTCTGAGAGAGTGTGTTTTTGAGGGCTTGTACCTGTTTCAAATTCTTAGTGAAGCTTTGCAGATCCTGTACCACCGTGAACATAGCCCAGTTTGGATGAACTACGTAAAATCCCCGTCTCTCGTTGATTTTGATTTTATTTCTTGTATTATTCTATTTTATTTATTTTTTATTAATTATTACGTAACTGCATGCCTTAATAATGATCATATTAGAAAAATTTTTATTTCATTTCTTTTCGGGATAAGGACCATCATCAATCTTTTGCGTAACGCATAACCCCTGGTGATCGAGTGTGACAAAATTTAATGAGGTGAGTATCTTTTATTATTATTATTTTATTTTTTAAAAAAGATTTTAACTATCCGAACCTTTTCCGGACTTTTGATGGATTCTCCATATTCTTTTTGTAATATAAAAGGTGAAATATAGGCGTCGGAGACCCCGTCTTTTTATTAATATCCAATCACCGGGATGAGGGCGAACATGTGACAATTCAACATCCCATAGGTCTCCCACGGTTTCTCATAGCCTGCAATGCATAACCAAGTAAGTAGGACTGGATCAAAGCTACCAGGGTCTCGCTATCAGAAAATTCCGACTTAAATCGAAGCAATTTGGAGATCCATGGATCATGCTCTTGCCTCGACCAACCGCCCCTCATGGCTTCACCTCTCCTCCTCTTCCTCCTCTCGCCCTCGTGTCGCTCTTCCTCGCCGCCTCGTCGGCATCTCGTCATCGAGCCACAGACGTCGGATGCTTCTTGTTCGAGCGGCGCAAGCATCTGGTGGTGATGGTGCGGATCCAAGCAAAGGAGATACAAAGTATGTGATCTTTGGTAAAAGAACTACCTCTCATCCATCCATTTAAGTGCTCTGTTTTCCTTATTGCTCATGGTGTGCTTAAAAATCTCGGGCGAGCCATCAAGCTTAGAAAAGTCAATAAATGATCCAAATGTTTTAGTTGCCGTGAGGTTTTTGCTTCCTCGATTACTTTCCAAGCGATCGGTTCATGACTAGATCGTTTCACTCCTTTGATGCAGGGTGACGAACTCCAGCACTCGTAGTCTAGATATATCTAATCTCCCATCATGGTACGGCGTCCACTAACCTTGTCATTTATATCTCCTCTTCCTGCCATCCATTTCTGAACTTCGAGCTTAATTTGTACAGGGCAAAATGGTTGTTGGCCCCCATAATCCTCCTGGCTTTACCATTCTACAGGAAATTTTTAAAAATGGAAGGTACTGAAATCTTAGCGAAGATTTTTTTTTTTTTTTTTTTTGAGGGTTAGCAAAGACTTGAAATCATATACCCGGATGTTTAATTTCTTGCTTGAATTCTGTGAGTTAGATGAACTGGATCGGACAGCGGGGTCGGTGGTGGATGTTGTGCAGGCGGTGGCTGATGGGACGGAGAAAATGACTTCGAAGTTGGCGGAGGCCCTTCCAGACGGTGGAAAGCTAGAGAAATTGGTTTTGAAGGTGGGGGATTTTGCTGAAGAAGTAGGTGATCGAGCAGATCTAGCTGAAGACATAATTGACAAGGTCTTGCCTACCTTCATCGCCTCCAACTTTGTATTTTCTTCTCTCATCATACAATTAAGAATGCTTAATTTTCAATATCCAGGTTGATAATAAGGTGTGCTTTCTATATATATGGCCATCTTATTTCTATGTATCGGATGGAGCTAGTATATAATTAACTTGGAAGATCCCCATTTAGAATACTTCATTTTATTGGAAGCTGGTAGTAATTTGATCTTCTTCTTTTTTCTTAAATTAGGTTGATGATTTTGTGGACAAGGTGGACGATATGCTAGAGCCCATTATTGAAGAAGAGCTCTCAGGGAAAAGTAACCCAGCAGAGAAGGTGACCGGCGAAAACTCGGAGCTGAAGAAGGAGACCGGTTGAGGAAGAAATTATCATTAAATGCCTTACTGTAGCTTTCTATTGGATAGAAGGGAATGAAGGTTCCATATTGTAAACACTGCTCAAATGTGCTTCTTGTTGTCGCTTTTTGCTATATTATGTTATGGTGCGTCTCACGAAATATTGGTTTGGTATATTAATTTATGGTGCATCTCGAGAAATATTACGTGAACGCCTTCCACTCGCCTTAAACAATGTCGTGCATCACATACTGGATCTTTTGCCAGGGAGGAGGAGGAAGAAGGTTTTAGGACCCAGGGTGGTTGAGACGGACATTATTTAAGTGGCTGCGAGCAAACGTGGCTGTGGAATCTTGTGGCGTCCAGCTGTAGTGGGTCTCAACTAGTACTTTATTTGTTTATTTTTTTTCTGAGGGCCTCACCAGGTACTTGCTATCGGATCGATGAACTTTTTTAGGTGGTAGATGATGTCATGGAGTCTGTTTCTCCAGAGTGATGCGATGAAACATGTGATCTTTATATTTAATATTCTTTCAGAAATCTTTGGCAGATGGATGAAGTTTGATTTAGATGCGAAAAATAGACATCAATTTGGACTTGTGTTTAAAGAAAAAAGAAACGCATGGATGGTTTGGTAGTTAAAATATGTTACGTTGGGCTTATTTATTACAGAGATCATTTGAGATCATCTCCATCATTCTTTGCCTACGGTTAAAAGGTTGTCGTTCTCGGTGGAATGGATAGTTTTGCCATGTATCATCGTTTAGGAAATATTTGGTTGAAAGATTTAGGACCTGAAATGGAAGTAAAAAAAGAGATGGCTCCCGTTCTAATCATTTGATTAGAGGAAGTTTATTTCTATTTCAATTTTAGAATGAGAATTGTCCAGCTCTTCTAAAATTCAATTTTCACTCTTTTCTAAGAATTTAATTTTTTAATAAGATAAGAATTTTTATTTCGAATTTAATTTTGATTTCGGTCATGCATTTCAAAAGGATATGATCATTGCAATTTTCATTCTAATCCATTTTATTTTTGATTTCGATTTTGATTCTGATCATGAACCGAAGCTTCGAATTCTTCTTCGCTAAAGGATTGTGTTGATCTCGGTTTTGTTACTTTTACAAGAATGCTCTATTGATTTTGATATTCACAGGGTTAATTGTTTGTGGATGGTTTCCTTCGAGTGCTTTTAGTGGATGGTTTTCTTTCCTAAAGGTTAAAAACGATCATGGTTGTTTGTATCCGAAAACAAGCTGCTTGGTCTTATTAGAAGGAATGGGTCGGCAGTAGAGGTTTGTATTTCGTAATGCCGAAGTGGAATCTGCATATCATCCATTCGATGGATGCTTTTCAATTCCACAAGCCTGGAATTTCTTTCTTCTGAAATTGGATGTTCTTTTGATGCCTTCGTTTTCAATATCGATTTGGTTTGACTGGTGGATAGCTGATGATAACAAAGAATTTTCAAAGAGAAGGGATCTAATAATACATGCCATATCGCGGTTGATCTGAAAATAAAGAAATTATAGAATTTTCAAAGAACCTTGAGAGCTTGCAGCTGGAATCATTCAAAAAGTCACCGTCACCGTTTCCTCGGAGCGGTCATCTTTTGCTCTTTTTCCTTCGTCTTTCAAGGAGGTGCCGTATTTGATTTGCCATCCTCCGTTCACATTTCAATTTTTATAAAATAAATCAATGAATCTTTTTATTTTTTTAAAAATATTTAAAAAGTAATTAATTTGGATAGCCCTTGACTTTTCTCTAATTATATCATATTTTTTAGCAATATATTTGCATTTTTATATTTTTTTATTATATAAAAAAAAAAAGGAAGTGGATTTTTTTTCTTCTAAATTTGTAATATATAGGCTCCTTGTACATTCTCTCATCTCCTCTGTTTTTCTCATAATTAAAAAATTCACCAGCTGGATTAACATCTTTATAATGGATGTTCCATTCACTCGGAAAGGGCAAAATAATTGCAAACGGACAAATATGTGGGGTAGGACTTAGAAAATTAAAAGGCTGATGGTTTGGCTTTTTGGTTTTTGCTAAAATTCCAACCACCCATCCCCCAACCCGGGGGTCGGGGCGGGGTTGTGGGTTAGAAAGAGGTAGGACTTAGATAATTACAAAGTAGATATATATATATATATATATTTTGCTAAAATTCCAACCATCTAGCTCCTTAGTCCCTACCCCTCCACAAAATAAATAAATAAAACCCACATATTGTCTGGTTATTAGGTTAAAATAACCAGATAAGTTAAGTCACTGGTAGATTGTATAGAGCTAGTTTAGTGTTTGAAATTAACTATATAAGAGGAAAAAGAAATCGTTGTTTCTAGGAATCAGGGTACCTTTATCCGGTAGTTAATTAATTAATAGCAAGTGAATATGAAGCCGTATTAATTATTTTTCTATACGTAGTTATATAATAACAAGCTTATATAGGCCATGGAGTGGACTTCAACAGTTCATTACATTTGCTCTTGTATTTTTGAAAAGGAAAAACTATAAACTAGCACAGATCTAGAAGAACAGTTATATATAAAAACATCAGAAAATGATTCATAAAGAACTCGTTTAAGCAGTCTTTAGCTCAATAGGTTGGGGGGAAAAAAAAATCACCATGCACGTTCTAACAATTGCATGCATGCCCGTAACTTATTTATCAAAAATAATTATGAGTGGGAATAATGCTTGCAGGTTGATCAGAGGGAGCAAATTAACAAATATTATAGCCATTGTTTAGAAAAAATATGCATTCAAGGCCTCATATGGAGCACGAGAAGATATGTGCTTGCAGGAAAATGATTGATCCACGGAACCATCGTGGGGGCCTCATATTGATTACTCTCAGCTTTTATTGATTGATATGTCACGGTGCATTGTAAACATGGAAACCATGTCAACGGAAAACATGTTGAAAGGTGGAAAATGGGCGAACATTTCCTGACAGAGGTTGCGGGACTGTTTGGAAATGGTCATCCGGAATCTAATCTCCTTTTTTTTTTTTTTGATTTATTCAACAAAAAAAATGTGGAAAGTGGGAGCTTTTTATTATATGAAAAGAGGTGGATGAAAGAAATAAGAATAATTCCTTCTTTTGGCTCTTTATTATTATTATTTTTAGTATACTTTGGGTTATTTATTTTTCACCCACATGAAATGAGCTAAAACAGCTACCTAACCTAGAAGGCGCATAGAGTGGCAGGAGCCTAAGTAAAAGTTGGAAAGACACATGCAGACATATAAATGTCCCTGACTACCAATTAGACTGAAATTTACTATACAATACTTAAATTGGGAAAATCTGCCATGTATTGATTATTTTATGGGTGCAGCTTGAGCTAGGCTGTCCTCGTATTGACCTGACCCGACAATTAAAACTGGATTAAAATATCAGTACCTAACTCAATTTAGGTTTGGGTTAACAACATAACGTTTACCAATCTTGTGAAACCCGGTCACTGGGCCAAAGTCGGCGAGCCCAGCAGACTTCAGTCCAGTTACAAAAAAAAAAAAAAAAAAGACCGAACGTGATGAGAAGAGACCGAAACAGGGGAAGAGTTTTCTCCCTCATCCGGCTGGAGTTTCCGCCAGGGGTCTCGGTGGAAGAGTCGTGAGGGGAGTGGAAGACGATCGGCGACGGATTTTGGGAGGATTGGGATGCGTTGGATGGTGGTTGAGTTTCAAACGGTGAGGGAACTCGTCGTTGATTTCCTTTAAAAGCTCCACACCGTCACCTCATCGAGCACCTCCACGCACTTTCTCCCTCTCCGACGAGCGATCGGAAGCTCTCCAACACCGGCTGGTGAGTCCTTTCCCTTTATTTTCATTTTTTTTGGGAAGATTTTTGGATGGTTTTTCTTGGATTTCCGTTCGGTTTTGCGGCCAGTCGCATGCCGATTCTGGTGCTGGATTCGGGGCGTGACAGGAGGTGCAAGGTGTCGCGGTGCATTCTGGAAGGTATGTTGATACCCAGGATTCTGAGGACGAGGGCAATCCATAGCTTTGTGGCCCTGCTGACCATAATTAAAACAGGCCCCAGAAAACCAACGACAATCTTTCTCCAGAAGAAAACCTTGACATCTCCTGCAACAAGGACCATTACCCTGCTGAGGACCTGGATCCTGCCTTTGATTTCCCCTCTGTCTAGGTTGTTTGCCAGAGTGTTGGTTCCCTCGCTGCCCATCAGGTCTGGATCTCTTCCTCAGCTGCCGTTCCCTCTCCTGCTGCATATTATCAACATCCTGCTCCACAATTTTTGCTTTACTAACGACGTCCCGGTACGAGGCCAGCTGCATGGGTCTTACTCCAGCACGAATCCTAGGTTTAAGCCCTTTCTCAAATCTCTGAGCCTTGATATAATCCGTGGCCACCAACTCCGGAGCAAAGCGGGACAGTTCTATAAACTTGGCTTCATATTGTGCCACTATCAAGCTTCCTTGTATCAATCTGGTAAATTCACTCTCCTTCTCAAATATGAGACTTTCAGGAAAATACATATCCAAAAACTCTTGGCGAAAAATGTCCCAAGTTATTGGCTCTTCATTACCATATTGTCTCCTGACAGCATCCCACCATTCCGAAGCTTTGCCTTGCAATTGATAAGCTGCAAAGCGAACCTTTTCCCGATCTGTACAGTCCATGCTGGTAAAGACCTTCTCCATTTCCTTCAACCATTTCAAAGATTCAGTAGGTTCAGTAGAACCCTCAAAAGTAGGAGGCGCCAACTTCTTAAATTCAGTGATCCCCCGATCCATCTTAAAAGACTAACCACCCCTACTCCCCTACTGCCTCATTTCCTGCACAAGTCCAGTTAGAGCCTGGATAAGACCTACCACCTGACCATCAGAATTGGCTGTCCTCATGTCATGCTGCAGAGGAGGAGGACTAACTGCTCGGCTCTCGCCCTGATCAGGTGATGGGCTACGAGTCATGAAGGCGCCGGCCGCCCGAGATGGACCCGCTGCCTGCGAAGTATCATGAGCTCGAGAAGCATGATCATTTTGATTTGATGTCCTCATGGATCGGGTCCGAGCCATTAAACCTATGTCACAAAAGTTAGTCAGTTAAATAATATAACCTTACTTGTACTTTTATTAATTTAAACTTGTCCTAATTATCTCTACCCTGCTCTCACTATCTATAATATCTTAATTTTTTTTTTTTTAAGACAAGCCTGACTTTGATACCACTAAATCTGTCACGCCCCAATCCCAAGACCAGGGCCAGAAGTGCGACAGACGGCCGTATGTTCTGGGGTTCAACCTTCCCAGGGACATACCAGGCCTGTACCAACCATTTCTTAAATAAAATGAATAAACAAGCAATTAAACCATAAAAAGTAAACCCAGGCAAGTAGATTCAATGTTCATAAAGCTAACCGTCACACATTTAACATAAACAAATTTCAGGCAAAAAAAAAAAAATGATAGTGTCCACTAGATCCTAAGCCTCACTGATTGAATCCCTAGCCCATGTGTTCCTCTGATCCTGAAAAAAAAATGCAAGGGAAAGGAATGAGTTTCCCTTAAACACAGTAAGTCATCATATGTCACAAATATAAATTTACCATGAATCTAGAGTAACTCCATGCATGTGAGCAACCATAAGATATAAGCCATTTCTCATTATTAACCTTTTTATTTATTTTTCTGACGTCATACAAATTTTAGGATGGCCATCCATACACACTCACTTAGTCCCTCATACTATGGCCACGATCGGCCCGTGGCTCGCCCCAAAAGAGTCTAGATCCTGCGTCACATACCGCACATCGGTCATGTGCCAGCGATAGCCCCGCTGGAGGCCCAAAAGGAGTCTATCTCTGAGTATCACACGAGAAACATGCTTCCTAGCATGTGCTAAAATAAAACAACTAGCTCCTGTGTCACATACCGCTCATCGGTCATGTGCCAGCGATAGCCCCGCTGGAGGTCCAAAAGGAGTCTAGATCCTTGTGTGATCATAGTCGGACTAGAGAGCAGCTAAATTCAACTCAACCATAATTCTTAATCTTAGTCTTTGTTTACATTTCATAATACATCGACATACATGTATGCAGTATAAATATAAGCTATAAATATTAACTAAGAGTCAAATAATCATGCATGGCAAAAGTTATATCGGTGAGTGATAACTTACAATTTCACCAACTAAGCACTAAACCCGATTTTCTAGGGATGATGATGATCCTGTATCACAAATTATTTGTTTATAATTTGATATAATTAATTCCTATAAAAAAGAAATTAAATATAAATTAAATTCCTTGGGTCATCCCCAGACAATTTCTTTCCTCCCTTCCTCCACCTTCCTTTTTCTTTTATTTATTATTTTTATTTACTTTCCTAATGGTGTCTTTACTGGGTCGGCCCATCCAAGATAATAGGCCTAGCCCAACAGGGCATGGCTCAACCGAGTCCGGCCCAACAAGGCCTGGCTCAGCCAAGCCCGACCCAACAAGGCCCAGCCCAGCCAAGCACGGCCCAGCCAAGCCCGGCCCAGCCAAGCCCGGCCCAGCCAAGCTCTGATTAAATCGAGCCCAGGCTAAACACTCCCGGCCACTGCACCGTCCCGTCTTCACGGAAGAACCAGGGAGGATCGACGGCGATCCTCCCATCCGACCACCAAGGAGAACTCGCCGGAGAAAAGGAGAGGGTCCGGCGATCTCTACGGCGACCGTCCGACCGTCAGCCGGTGAGCACCGAGCCGAAAACCGCCCCCTGTAACAGAGGCATCCCTCTCCATTATCAGGCCGATCAATATCCCTTCCCCCCCCTAAGCAAGCGGAGGAACGGTGGCGATCCCTGTGATCGGCCGCCCAGAACGTTTGCCGGAGAGAAGGAATCCGGCGGCGACCTCCCGTCGCCGACCACTATCCTCTGTTCCAACGGAGAAGAAGAATCAACCGGATTCTTCCTTCCTCCCTGCCAAACATCCCTACACCCAACATTTTCCGAGGAGGAAGAACTTACTGGCGAGATGGTTCCGACCGCAGCGACCACCGGTGGAGAGCACTCCAACGAGGGCAGGGACACACGAAGGAGCCGTCGGCGTCCACTGATAGGGAGGTATTCCGGATCAACAGAGGCACCCGATGCCCCTAAAAAACTCGAGGAAGACCTTTATCCCCCCCACCTCCGGCGGCGTCGACGGACTTCTCCGGATTTCCCTCCGGAAAATCTGAACTTCCAAACCAGAATGAATTTGAACTGAAGTCGGCAAGGGCCGCCGACTTCAGCCCAATAAGAACTGGGCCTCACATCAGTATCTTCTTTAACTTCCCAGAATGCCATTCGAGTGAAAAACCACCTACACCACCTTGAGCACCTCTCTCTCAATAATGGGCTAGTAGAAGCAAAAAAAAAAGGAAGAAAGCTATCCGACCTAGGGGCCTTATCCTCTCTTAGGGACTAGAGGGCCTTACAAACCTCCACATCAGACTCCATGTGAGTCAGGTCCTCATTCTCTTAATTAGAGATGTAGTCCAGTAGCTAGGAGACCTAGAAAGACTCATCTTCACCCAGAGATAAGATCCATCGAGATCTAAATAACTGGAAGATCTGCCTCCTAACCTGATCATCATCAGCCACCACACTGCTATTGCTCTCTTTTGGTTGCATGATATGGTTGCTTGCCCTCCAGATCATAGTAGATTGATGGAAGAATTTAGTATTTTAGTTACCCTTCTTAATCCACCGGATCCTAGACTTTTCCCTCCATAAAGTCTCCTACTATCTCAGTAGGGAATGATGTGACAAGAGCTTATAATGAAGCTCCCTCAAATCAGACTCCTGGAGGCCCTTCTCTTGGTCCTCTCTCATTTGTAGAATTGAAATGTCCGCGTCGACCTCCTCAATCCTCCTAAATATATCACCGATCTCAAGCCAGTTCTACTAAGGGAGCCTATGCCTAGCTAGCTCCAACCTCTAGGTAATATGATACGTCACATTCCCATGGATTGATATCCTCTGTGCCTCTCTAATCAATTCACATAATCTCAGATAGAAAATCTAGAACTTCTCCAATCAAAATGGAGGTCTGGGCATGTACAGGACTTCAATAGTAATAAGAACTGGGTAGTGATCAAACATGATCCTCGAAAGATGTTGCACCTAGTATCTCAGGAAATGTTGGACTAGCCAGTTGTGATAAGTGTCCGATCAATCTTTTTCTAAGTCCTGGCAATCCCAGTCAGTTGTTGCACTAGGTGAACTGGGATCCAAAGTAACCAAGATCAATCAAGCCCGCCCCACCAATAAAGTTTCTGAACTCACTAGACTCGATCCTGTCAATATACTGCATGCCACCCATCTTCTCATGGGAGCCCACAATATAGTCGAAGTCCCTAATGACAAGAGATGATAGCCCCTAGGAATTCAGTTCGGTGATCTCGGACCATAGCACCCTCAGTGCTAGTGTACATGCCGGACAGAAGCCAGAGATCTCCGATATATTTTGAAATGAACAAGGCCACTTGTTGATCGCACCTATGGAAATAATCCACCCTCATAGAGCCACGTCTCTATATCACCAAGTCCTCCTTGATAGGCCCGTAAACTATACTGCATAAGTGCCCTAAGCTAACTGGGTCCATTGCCTAGCATGGTCAAGGCTTGTCCTTGATAGCTAGGTCTCAAGTAAGACATAAATATTAAGATAATATTATTGGACGATTCTATCAAGGAAGTCTGGAATGAAGATTTTCCCGCCCCCCGAGTGTTCCAAATTAAAAGCCTCATGGAGACACCTGGTGGGGAAGGGGGTCCACACTAGCAGCCCCCTTAGTCTAAATGTCCATCTCAATCCCAATTGTAGATGCATCGATGAGTGGAGGGCTCTACCCTGCCCCTTGGATGGCCTATTTCAGTTGGTCCATAGCATCCTAATGGCTCAAGTCCTAAAGCTCCCCCGTTGGCTTAGACACCTGCTCAGAGCGCCTCTCCTTTCCCCTGGGCACTTGGGTCTAGTAAAGGATCCTCCTTAATCGGAGAATCTTATGCCTTCCTCAGGGCCCTAGCAAAGAAGAAGAAGATACTGGACCTTCCTCCCTGTTGATTCTAGGATTGATTTTGATGATTACAAAATATTAATGCATGATATGTTACTAATTATTTTTGTAAAGATTATTTTTGTAGAGTATCATAGGTTTAGAAGATGCTTAAAGTAGTTTAGAAGAAGTTTGGAGAAGTTTGAAAATATTTGAAGAAAGTTCACTCGAGCCGACTCTCTCAGAATGGCAGAACTGTAATTATTCAATAGAGTCGACTCCAGAATGGCAGAACTGTAATTATTCAATAGAGCCGACTAGACCCAGAAGAGCCGACTTGTCCAGAGTTTGTATTTTTCTTGACTGAAACTTCGAGCCGACTCGAGCTCTGCACTTTCAAATAGTAACGGCTAGTTTTCTGCAACAAGCCTTTTCTTCTCCAACAACCATAAACGGCTAGTTTTCACTTTCCAAGGCATTCCAACGGTTAAAACAATATGGGAACACTTCCAAAATATATATATGATGGATCAAGTTCAAAAGAAAAGAAAGGAGGAAGGAATGGATTAGATTTGGAGTTAGAGAAGAAAAAGTGAGCTTCAAAGGAATATCTTTTAGGGAATCAAGTGAGCTTTATTTTCCACACTCAAAGGGGATTCAAGATCAATCTACTACAACTCTTGAGGCATCTCTTGAAGAAGAGGAAGAGCTTTGAAGAGCACATTTTGAAGCTTTAGAGCTACACCAATGCGAGCTAAAGCGGCAACCATCTACTCTTTGGGAGTTTGTATTTTGTGTTGCATTATTTGCTTGTTTTATTTTAGTATGGATTTTTGGTGAGCCCGTGTAAAACTAAGTTTGGGTTTTTGGTGATCCTGGTATAAAACCAAGAGTGGGTTTTTGGTGAGCCCGTGTAAAACCATGTTTGGGTTCTTGGTGATCCCAGTATAAAACCAAGAGTGGGTTTCTTTGGTGAGCCCGGTGTAAAAACCAAAAGGTGTTAGGTTTGGATTGTGATCCTGGTAAAACAATCCAACTATATTCTAGGAAGAATATAGTGAAAATTTCAAGTGATATCTTAGATAGTGGATGTATGAGCTGGATTGCTCCGAACCACTATAAATTATGATGTTTGTGATTGTTTTGTTTGAGCTTATTTATTTACTTCCGCATTTAATTATTTAAATACTTCACACACCACACTAAAATTTCAAAAGGGCACATGCTTGAAAAAAAGTTTTCATTTCCAATTCACCCCCCTCTTGGAAAAGCCACCACTCTCTAATTGGCAGCCTCTCTTAGGTCATGCGGGTTGCCGACACCTTGGCCAATATCTTATTCTTTCTCCCTGCTCCCTTACTAGACCTCCCAACCTTCAAAAACCTTGACATGGACCTCACGAGCACTTGGTCTACATCAAAATTAAGGGGCTAGGCACATTTGGGCTAGGCCAGACCCGCGCCCACAGCAAGTGCAAGCCCATCTTCCTTGGTCTAGGCCAGATCCACACCCACAAAAAGGGTAGCTTGATCCATCCCCAACAATGAAAAATGGCATACGCCATCACCAGTGGCTCCCTCTTTGCTCGAACCAATCATAGAGCGGGGAGGGGATCTCCAGCGAGCATATTTGGCGGCATGATCCAGTCATCGGCATCCGACTGGGTCAGCCTGGCCAGCCTATGTTCGAATAGCATCCTTGCTAGGTCTCCTCATTTTCATGGATTGAGCTAGCTCAGTCATATTCCATCCATGGTTGATTGCCGCCTCCTACCTAGATCTCCAATGCCAAATGGTCACCAACCACGGTCCCAGTCGTAGCCCACCATCCATCACAGTCTCCGCCTCCCCTTTGGCCTGGACAATGCTCTATGGGGATAGAACAGAACCCTCGTCAACACCCCCTCTAGTGGAGCATGAAGCTTCAAGAGCATGGAAATAGCCGCAACAAAGGTAGACGCCATCAAGGCTCTCAAAAATAAATCACTACCAAAAGGGCCCTTCCGGTCTATTATCAAGACTCCCGATTGAAATGACCAGGAGAGGTCAATTCGGATGCACACCCTAGCGAACCCCAACCGCTTCATTTATGCCATGCATTTGTCCATTGACAACAACTCCCTGGCTAGCCAAAGTTCTTCCTATAGCATTGCCTCACCTGAGACTCCACCGGCAGCTATGGGAGTCAGACCCAGACTAAGGCTAAGCTAATCACCCCCTTCGATGGAAAGAACCCTAGCTACCATGGCTCCACCGCCAGCGCCTAGCCCGCAACTACCCACGTCCAGTGAGGTACCAACTCTCTTTCTCTAGCCTCTTTGAAATGAAACATGGCGAACCCATTCTCCAAATTGAAGTTGGCCACCTCTCCTTTCAACCCAGCTCTCAACTAGAACTCCCTGGCCACCATGTTCATCGAGACCCGCCATTCTAGGCTTTGCAGTACCACTACAAAACCTATTCAGTCATCGAATTTCTCCCTCAGTACCTTCATCGAGACCATAACCACCTCCGAGAACCATTTAATCAAATCCTCCACCTCCTCCAAAGATAGTATCGATGAGATCCAAATGGTGCATCCTTGCACCGCCCATTTCCAACTCCCCTCCAGCCCAGCACTGGCCTTTGGGATATCAGGATGGCTCGATGAGGTGCTGACCATCTTCTCCATCACTGTGGTCCTCTATAGCTCAATGGATCGCCAGCGATCAAGAAGAAAAAGGTCGATGCATGAATCTCAAAGCATAATGGTGTAGAACCCAAAACCCACGCACACGAATTTTGGAAGACAGGAAGAACAAAAAACGTTGCTGCAACCACACAACGTTGATGGATTTTTTTTTTTTTTTTTTATATTAAAGTCCTCTACTGGCATATATGATGGAAACACCAAGACTTTAACTAAAACTAGACTAACTCAAGACTCATTGTTTAAACCAAACAAATAAACTAAGAGTCCAAACAAAAATAAACTCTGAGACTCAATCCCACGTAGATAGGACTGGTGTTGGTTATTCAATAAATGGAACACAACGGTTAGTCTCCTAAAAAAAACCATCATTTTCGTAAGATTTTCTTGAATTAGATGTAAACATTTACCATGGTTAATGTTTAATATAGACTATTTCAAGCAATTTTAATGTAAGCATGGCTGTATGTACATGACCTATATAATTGGTGCAACTATATGCTCAAAATGTTACTCAATAATTGATTTCAATGGATGAACATGATATTGCATTAGTGGTATGTGCTTTGAATGCCAATCAGCATTAATCTATCGTCCAAGACGATCTACCATACACTTGAGGTAGCATTCACCGCTAGGGCATTCCTATTTAATGGAAGACCATGGGATTTCTTTTAATTAACTAAGAGAAAATCAGGATTTGTAATTAATTAGAAAGTTATAAATGGGACACCCAAGTTATTTTTATATAATGCTGATGTTTAGAAGTCATACTCCTCCCTTAGCAATTCCAAATTACAATATTAAATTACTACACAACTTTTTATACCATAGCAACCGATACATTAAAGTCGTAAATAGATCATACTGATCTATGACCCAACCAATCCATAAAGACCAGATATGAACTGTTTAAAAGGACTAGTTGCGCAAGGTCATATTCTAAAATTAGATCTATTTTATTTTTTAAGTCAGGTATGGATTTATTGAATTCTAGCACATTATGTGTATTTTTTGGATTTAAATAAATCTTATCCTTAATGATCCGACCTTATCCGAATCTATTTTATGAACCGGATGGAATAGGCAAATCAATCTCGGATCATAATCTGTCATCTAAAGCTTGACTCGAGTGACCAAATCAACTCTGATCTTTTTGTCTTAGTCTCAGTGTCATGGAGACTTAGACTCTAGGCATTCTTATTTCCATTAGTTCCTCTTCTATTTTTATCTATCGTTCTTATTCCATATCTTTCATTCTTATTCCATCTTTATTTCAAGCCCATCAGCAATGGCTAACTGATGTTGCAGGTTGTAGTAAGGCAGGCAATAGTTTTTGCGAGGTGAGAAAGTGGGAGAAGGGGCTTTGAGCCTGGACCACCATGGTGACAAAGTCCTGGTTTTGTGTGACATGGCGGTTAACAGCACAAGAGACGAGGAGCTTCTTCCATGCACCCCAGATATCATGCTCCGAATCACTCAATCTTGCTTTCAATGAGGTGCATCTTGCCACCTCCATCATCCTCTCGTTGCCTTTGCTACGAGACCTAGGGCTTCTCCTTTTTTTTCTTCTCCATTTCTGGTCTTTGTTTTCATTTTCTATTTTTTCTTCCCTTTTTTATTTTTATTTTTTATAGGCTTTGCTCCGCTCCTTTTTCCTCCATCATCTATCTTGTCACTTACTGGAGCCCCTCCTCCACTATCCTGATGATGGCGGTGAGCAAGAGGGGAGGATGAGATGGACGGAAGCTATGATGAAGACAATGATGGCTGAGATGAGGAAGAGGATGGTCATCATCGTGGCCGTAGCTCTACCTCTCTTGCCCTACTCTGCTCCATGCAGGTTCCTTGTGCTCAGGTCCAGTCTCCTAGGCATCCCCTCTTTGGAATGGGCGATGAAGTCGCTGGTGGCAGTGGTAGCGTTGCCAAGAAAGAGATTCTGAAAAAAGTTTAGTTCAAAACAGAAGAAAGGAATACTTTGGATGGGCTTGACCTGCTCCCAATAACTCGATGCATCAAAAAATTTGATTATGGACCCAGTCCAATTTATTAGACTAGGTTTGGATCCAATATCAAAACTTGATTAAAATATCGAATTAGATCAAATCATTCCTGGTTCAATTTGACTTGGCCTATTTACATCCTTAGGATGCACTGACAGTACCACAATGCTTGCTAAGTTTATATTTTTATATTTTTTTACTATCCCCTCAGAAACATATATGATTAATATGTCTAACACTAAAACATATGTATAAATAAATAAAAAATAATAGACAGGGAATTAAAGCATGATTTGGCTTTCTTAATCCTATATATTTTTGAATCATGTGTGTTACGGACAAATCACCCTCCGTTGGGCCTTCGATAGTATCGATCGGTCTTACTGCCTTTTTTTGGTGGGATGAGATTTTTCTCTTTGGCATCTTTTGGATGGATACCGGTAAGAACAGTCTTTCTTAACCGTTGATTATCAATGAAAGATCCTTTGATACTCAAGTCAGTGGGAAGATTTAGGCAATGGCCGGAGCTAAGAAAAAGATGGTGAGAGAGTGCCAGAATGAGCAAGTGGTGGGTGATAACCGGCGTACCTATTGAGGGTCTCCTTTTATTAATTTATAGGGTTACATGGAATAACTGAATGACCGTTTGGAAGGTGACCTCTTCTGACATATATAATAAAATCTCTTGGGATGTTGAAATCTTGTTCCTTAGAATCTTTTCTGTTAGCATCTTTTTATTAGAATAGTAGTTTTTATTGAAATCTTGTCTACCACGATCTCTGTTGAAATAGCTGTGATTAGTTGGTCTCTGTCGCTTGCTTAGATGTCATGTATTTCAAGTATCGGAGGATGTCGTGCCGATAGGCTTACTGTTGCTTGAAGTTACTTGGACTCAAGTATTCCTCGGTTAAAATTATCTGGCCACATTACTTGACCATAGATGCTCGTCCATGATTACTCTTCCATAGGTCACTCATTCATGATTACTTGATCATGATATGCTTAACCAAGATTAATGGACCAAACTTACTTAACCCAAATTATACAGTTATTTTCTCCACCACTTAGTGTGTCGTACCGTCGAGTTATATATATATGAAGCCACTTCGTAGAACCGATAATGCTCATTGGCAGAGCCAAAAGAAGGCTCGGCTGAAGATCATAAGGACATAAGCTCCTGAAACAGTAGGAGAGAGAGATTGGGCGAGAGTGATCTTTCCAATCTATCTATAGAATCCGCTTTCTTGCTCGGTCCTGGTTCACCTTTTCTCCACCATGACAAGGGCAGCTCTATCGGCTTATGAGTTCTTCGGTAAGACATAACTGGGTACGGGACCGTGATGATGATCGGAGCTTTACTAAATTCTATGGTATTTGTACGACGAAAGAGAAATTCATTAATCGATAATTGTTACGATAATATGGTTGGTTTGTCGAGGTCCAATAATTTTATTGGGCCACAACAATGTGCACTTTCATCGAAGCACATATATATGATCGGCTATCAGGAGTTCTAAAACCCAATTTCGGCGGCAGGTACGTGTCCACATGGAAGAAACTCCGGCACAAAGGATCTGGAGGGTGACCTTAATTTCAAATCATAAAAACTTCAGATCCACCGGAGGAAAAATTATATCTTTCAGGCATCACGTGGCCATGAAAGCCGCAACATCATAAATATCTACTTGTTCCTGGAACGATGCACCGAGATAAACGATGAATGGAATCCACCGAAAAGGGTGACCGTGGTGATCGGCGACGTGCACGCCGAGAGGATATAATTACAATCTAGTGGAGCGGGCTGACTATTGGAGCAATATCCACCCAATCCACGACAAAGCACGTTCATTTCATGTCAGGTAAAGACAGACAAGCGTAAGTTATCCATGACTGATAATGGATCGGTTCAAAAATTCATTGTTTTGAATTGGATTAGACCAGCTCGATAAATTTCGGACCGGTCTAAAATTGATTCAAGTTACGGATAAAATTTTAATTATATTGAACTAGTCTTGGGATTATAAAATAAAATCCATTTAATTTTTGGATTAAAAAAATATCCAAATTCGATCCAAAAATTTTAAAAATTTTTGGACCAATCCAATGCATCCTGGCCGGTCCATTTTCAGTCCTGAAGTTATCCAACAGAAAAAAAGATAAACAAGTTGATGTTATCAAATAAAAATGAAGATAAACAAGTACAGAAAAGCATTTTTATGTAGAATTCTTCCCACCCCACACGAGAAAGAGGGAGGGAGAGAGAGAGAGGGAGGGAGGAAGGGAAGGGAGGGAACCGTCGAAAGCTTCGTGACCATGGCAGTGGCACCATCCTTGGCCGCCTCAGAATTCTCGAACCTCCATGCGGTCCTTCCATGCGAATCTTTATGCTATGTCTCCAAGTCTTCTCTCCTGTGGATGTGCAGATCAAGCCGCAGAAAGCAGAGGGTGAAGCTATCGATGCAGTCTCCGGGTCCCATGGGTGAAGATCCACCCAAGAAAACCGACGAGAACATGTACTTCCCGATGCACTTCTATGCACTCCAAACTTTTGTGATAATTCATATGTTGCATTTTTTTTTTTTTTTTTTATTTAGATAAAAGAATCTCATCGTTAATTCGTAATAGCTTGCTTTTGGACTGGATGATCTGTAGCTCAAAGAATACTTCGTTTTCTGAGAATTTGGTATGGTAGAAGTTATAAAAGATTATAAGATGGAATTATTAATTAATCGGAGGTGTTAACCTTGTGTACGATTATTGCTTATGGTGGAATGATTCGATGCAGGGAAACAAGCAGCCAAACTCCAATCCAACCACCTGCTTCGTCTCCTCCCTTGCCTAATCCGCCTGATTGGTAATTTTTGTTGGATTGGGAATTTCCCGTTTTCTAACTTACGTATTTCTTTCTTCCTCTGCTTTTTTTTTTTTTTCCTTCAGAGTCTTTTCAGAAAATCTTAACGCCCATCTTTTGTAACGAGTATGGTATAATTCACGTCTGATTTATCCTTTGAAAAAAATGGGTGTACGTCCTGAGAATTGATATCTCCTGTGCAGGCTGAGGTGGACCGTGGGGTCTATAATGTGGCTAGCTATCCCCGCTTGGAAGACAATACAAACAACTGATGGTAATCTGAGAAAAGAAAATATAAATCATGCTCTAGATCTTCTAACTCAATGTCAGGGATTATGTGACCGTACCTCATATTATCAAAAAGATTGGATCGCTTCTTGTGGATTTTGGTGGTAAAGCTGAGCCACAAAAGTTGTTGAAAGTATATATGTAGGGGTGTTAAATAAACGGAGCAGGCTGAGCTCAGCTTGAGAAAAGATTGTATCGTGCTTGATTTGAAATTAAACAAAACAAGCTTGAAATTAATTGAAGCCGAGCCAAAATTTGGCCCAACTTGACCCTCAAATTCGTTATGTATATATTTATATCATATACATAATGAATTGTCTATTAATGCTTTAATTAGAATATCTTTCTATTCATGCTTGGTTTGATTTCTGACCAACTTAGGATTATCAAGCTGACCGATCGGACTCGTATTGGACTTGGCTTGAAATTAAGCTCCAATGGAGCTCGAAATAATGGTATAGAAATCAAGATCGAGTTTGAGTTTCAATCTTGAAATTAATTTCAAACCAAGCCCCATAAAGCTTAGCTCGCTTCTACACCCCTATGTACATGTTTGTCATTTCAAGGGCTTGACTTCAATTTTGTGTCCTTAATTTACTTTGAATTTAATTGTTGCCTCAAGGTGTGCATGAATTTATTGGGTTGCTGTGCTATTGTAAACAGATGCGTTGACGAAACTGGATAATACAGTGGAGATTATCGAAGACGTGGCAGAGGTAACCGAGAAGATATCTTCGCATTTGGCGGAAGAGCTCCCGGAGGGTGGGGCGATGAGAAAGGCAATGGAAGGTTTAGAGAATGCATCTAAACAAGTTATAAAGACGGCTCAAGTGACAGATAATTTCATTGATAAGGTTGTGTTAAATCATTTATTATGGTGAGCCTCTAACATCTCTCTAATTTTCTTTTTTAACATTCTTATGTTTGATCTGGCATTTTGGAAGGGCAGGTAGATGAATGGACAGAAAAGCCAAACATAGGAGATGAGAAAGGGGATCAAGATAAGCCTGGAGAGAAGAATGCCCGGTAGAATAAGAACGTACGTACCTTGGGAGTTCTATATGTATTTGATTTTCTTCTTTTCCCAGAAGAAGATTGTCCATGCATTGACCTGGATCGATTATGTTTTTCAGAAGTGGAACAGGAGGCCGGCTAAGAATGAGCTGAGGGTGAGATTAAATCTAATCTTCTCTCTCTTTTTTTTTTTTTTTTCGTTGATCTTTTTCTTTTTTAATGTTTTGCCATTGACAATAGAACTTCATATTAGTAGTTGGCTTATAGCTAGGAAGGACGTACTGGATGGTAATCTGGTTTGAAGCAATACGAATTTTACCAATTAGCATCCATATTTTGTTTTCCTTTTCTTTCGATCTTCTAAAATAGAGTGTATATTCTTGTAATATTGCATTCTCTTCTAGCAACGTCCTCTCCAGTCAATTCTCCGAACACCTGGCCGCCGATGCCTTCAGTTATCCAAAGTTCAGCTCTTCGTCGCTTTCTTGGTTTTCTCCGAGCAATAACGAGATGCATGTAATGCGAAAAAGCAATAAGAAATCTTTGGAACATAATAATTCAATAATTGAATTATTTTTTGCTTCTTAATTAAGGTCAGCACCCACGCTATTTCATTTTTTTTTTTTTTTTTTTTTTAAAAAGAAGAAGAGACGTGCTATATTTAATTAAAAACTGAGCTTGTAAGAAATTTTTTTAGTGCTGTTAAGCGCACATGAAGAGAACACCAAGCTCCAGTTTGCTGATTTGGCCGTTGCATGATTCTCTATTATATTTGGCAACAAATATTGCCAAGTTGCACCAATCTTTTCAAGCCACGTGGCAAGAGAATAGTTTGTGCACACATGATCAGAGCTTAGGGAGTTTAAAATACAAAGTGACTCAAAAAACAAAGGGTACAAGCATAAAGTATCTCTTGCAATTTTTTTTTTTTCCATTAATCATTATACATATGCAGAAGGTCTAGATTATTAAAGATACATTATTCGATATTCGAATCTAAATAACTAGAGAGGTGTTCCCGATTAGACAGGGCCTGGCTCGAAATAAAATACTTTCATCTTCCAAATTATAAACTGACATTAGATCATGCTTGCAAAGCAATTTCTTTCAACTAACACCGGCCCTCCCTCTCTAACTAAAACTAAACCAGGCATCCACAGTGCAGTCATGAAGTTGGTACCATGGGTATTATACAAAGCTTTGGTTCGATACCACCTCTTGCTTGTTGAGGATTTAGGTTTTAGCTGGAGTCAATCTCAAGATATGGGATGGAAATAAGGATAGAGAAATGGGGACTTAGCCTCTACTAATTCCAAAAAAATAAAAAATCTGCTACTAAGGATAGCCTTGTATTAGAACTGCGGTGATTTTAGGCAGTGTCATCACTTATCGACTCGATTAACCGGTTGACCTGCCGAAACTGGGTGCTGAATCTATGACGGGCTCTCTCTCTCTCTCTTTTTTTTTTCCTTTTTTTCCGGTGGAAAGGGAAGTAGGAGTGCTGCCGCCCAGCATTTATTAAAAATTAAATAATAATTACACTGAACAAAACTTATAGAAACAAGAAAAAATAAAGGAGACAGGAAAATATACATAAAATAGAATCAGTGTACAAAAAAAGCCAACTGCTACAAAAGCAAGAGGCCTCAAGCTAGAGAGTCTTCGGCTAAGATTGAAGCACCAGGATGAGAGGACGCAGTTGCAGGAGGAATCAAGCTTTTCAAAGCCTCCCAAAAGGTAATATGACCAACTAGAGATGAGTTGGAGCAAAGATTCATCCATAAATCAAAAATAGAAAGAATTTTTTTGGAAGACAAAGTAAACAGATAAAGTCCTGTTGAGGAAAACTCTACAGTTCCTTTCTCTCCAAATTTTTCAATAATAAGTGGCCAGTAGTTGATCAATAGCATGACAAATCCTCATGAAAAATTTTCTCTGTCACCAAGACATCCACATATCATGTAGAGTAGAGAGCCAACCTCTAATTTTTAGTTGAATTTTCAAAATATGTAGAAGGCTTTTAGCAAATGGGCATTGAAGAAAAACATGTTGGTTCATCTCTTTAGTAGTGCTGCACAAAGAACATACTAAGCTAATATGCCATCCTTTTGTGGCAAGATTTGTACCTATGTGAATCTTGTTCTTAAGTATAAGCCAGAGAAAAACCTTTACTATCATGGATATTGTGGCTTTCCAAATAACCTTATAATAAGGGCACACTTAACCTCCATTGTTAAACAATTTATACTAGGACTCTACGGTGAATAACCCATATCGGCATAGTTTCTAGGTAAGCATATCACCCAATCTAGAAGGTTTGAAATTAGAGAGACAATTATTCAATGCTTTTAGTTGCTCAGGTTGCACAAGAATAAGAGGCCTTAGAAGTTGTAACTTCTAAGCAATAGACCTGGTAGACCGCTAAGATTTTACTAAATAGTGTTTAAAAATAGCCATTTCATAAAGATCATAGAATAAAATGGTCAAACGGATAGAACTAGTCCAACAATCCTCCCAGAATCTTATATCTGCCCCGTTACCAAGCTTGAAGGAGATGCAATTCCAAAAAGCATCCAAATGCTTGTTCACATCCTTCCATACATGAGAGAGTCCAGAGCAATTATGAACCACATGCATCTCAAACCTTTTGCGAAAGTCATAAGCCCTTTTGATTTGCTTCCATGAAGGGTTGGAAGAGCCAATAGACGATTTTCAAGCCCACTTAGAGAGTAAAACAATATTCATATGTTTAAGATTGTTGATGCCAAGACCTCCTTGCTTTGAAAACCTGCACATCGAGTCCCGGTTAGTAAGATAATGCAAGCCGCTAACTTTATCACTCTCATTCCAAAGAAAGGCCTTTCTTATTTGATCAATCTAAACAATAACCCACTTCAGCAATTTGAAGATAGACATATAGTAGCTAGGAAGAGCAGAAAGAACTGAATTAACTAAAGTTAATCTACAATCCCAAAAAAGTAATCTACCCTTCTAAAAAAATAGCCCCGTCCCAATCCTCTCAAGAAGAGGTATCTAACAATGCTTTGGCAACTTTTTGTCATGCAGAGGCAGGCCAAGAAAAGTGATTGGAAGCTTACTCTTATTACAATTCAATAAATTTACAAAGGTATCAACTTTTAGATCATGTATGTTCAAGCAAACAATTAAACACTTATACAGGTTAATCTTGAGATCGGAAGCACTCTCAAAAGCAAGCAAAATGGTCTTAGCTACCATGGGACTACCCTCATCTCCTAAGCAAAAGAGCAATGTATCATTAGCAAATTGTAAGATTTTAATATCTTGAAAAACATCAACATGCCCAATTCCTTTGAGCAAACTAAAAGAAACTGCTTGCTTCAACAATCTACTTAACATATATGCCACCAAAATAAACAAAGCCGGTGACAATGGATCTTTTTGCCTCAATCCCTATCTACTTTTAATCCAATTACTAGGCATATCATTTAGGAGGGTGGCCACAGAGGAAGAAGAGAGTAATGATCTAATCCAAAGAACCTGTCTACAAGGAAAACTATGAGCTTGAAGAAGAGAGAGAAGGAAGTCCCAGTTGATTTTATCAAAAGCCTTCTCAAAGTCAAGCTTACATATAATATCTCTAAGTCTAGTTCTTTTGTAGTAAGCCAGCATCTCACGTGCATTTAAAATTTTTTTCACAATAGATCTTCCTTTAATAAAAGCCAATTGTGCATCATTAACAAGCAACTGAAGAAAAGGTGCCAATCTGTTAGCTAATATTTTTGAGATGATCTTGTATATACACTATTCAAAAGATTAATAGGCCTAAAATCTTCTACTAACATTATTTCATCTTTCTTAGAAATTAGATAAATGTAAGCGAAATTGAGCCTATCGAGATCAAGCGAACCACTATAAAATCTCTCAAAGAGGACTATCAAATCATCACTAATAAGATTCCAAAATTTCTTGAAGAAGGCCATAATGAGTCCATTAGGTCCAGGAGACTTTAGGCCATCAAATGAGAATTTGTATTTTATACTTGATCTAAGAAGAATTCACAAGCCAAATCTGTAAGGTTAAGTCCACTATCACCATATATGAGACTCCAATTAATAGAAATAGGAGAATAAGAATGAATACCAAATAACTTTCGATAGAAGGACAATAACAAGGAGGCCATACCATCAGGACTTTGCACTTCAACCCCATTATCAAATAAAGAGGCAATAAAGCTTCTTCTCTTCTTACCAGATGCCACTTTATGAAAGAAAGTAGTATTCCCATCATGTTCTTTAAGCCATTAAATTTTAGCTCTTTGTTTCTAATAAAGTTTCTTCTTATGGTACACATCCTTTGGATTAGATTTAAAAATTCTTCTAGATGTTAACTCTTTTGGACTTAAAGGCATTCCCCCTCTCTTTTTTTCAAGAACCTACAAATTATAGATAAGCTTTTTCTTAATAGTTTTGTTCCAAATCCTCTTCAGCGAAGACCAAGGTTTGATGGCACTCCTAAGTCTCTTCAAATTCTGAACCCAAGCTAAACCCAAGTTATGGTGGAATTGTCTTCATTCATTATGTTTCTCCATTGTTGATGAATAATTTTCACCAATTATGGCTCATGTAACTGTCACGCCCCGAATCCAGCACCGGAATCGGCTACGTGACCGGCCGCACAAATCCTAGGTTTTATCCTAGAAATCATGCAAGGCCTAGATACACAAGAGTCATTCTTCTAAAATCACAGCAATTGTATCAATATGAATTAAAAGTATAACTAAACAATTCTTTTATTTAAATCAAACTACTAATGGTCCACTGATCCATAATAAGTATAAGCAACCGAAAAACTACATAAAATTAACTAACAAACTAAAAGTTGAAGTTCCGTCTCATGCCTAGCCCAAATCTTGTTATGCATCCTGAGTCTCTGGAAAAAAAATAAAAAGTAGGAAGTGAGCTATACAGCCCAGTAAGATTTCCATATGATCATACAAATAATAATATACATTTCTGAAAATAGCAAAATACCAGTATATCATGTCATGCAGTCAAATAAATCAAGTCCATGTATGACAAAACCTTGATAACTTTATGTTTTTCTTAATAATCGGTGTCATGGTCTAATCCATTCAATAACCGGTATCGTGGTCCAACCCACTCGATAACCAGTATCATAGTCCAACCCAATCAATAACTGGTATCATGGTCCAACCCACTCAATACCAGTGTCATAGTCCAAACCATTTAATAATTGGTATCGTGGTCCAACCCACTCGATAACCAGTGTCATAGTCCAAACCAATCAATAACTGGTATCGTGGTCCAACCCACTCGATAACCAGTGTCATGGTCCAACTCATTTAATAACCGGTATCGTGGTCCAAGCCACTCGATAACCAGTGTCATAGTCTAAATCAATTAATAACTGGTATTGTGGTCCAACCCACTCGATAACCAGTGTCATAGTCCAACTCATTCAATAACCGATATCGTGGTCCAACCCACTCGATAACCGGTGTCACTTTTCTTTAAAATATGATGTATGAAATACAGACTATAATAATAATAACAACCACAATGTCCATCACAAGAAATCAACTATGCCATGCGAGATAACACCATGTATCAAATGTATATATATATATATATGCTCAGATCAAGTCAAACCGCGTATATGCTCAGATCAAGTCAAATCATATAAAATACATGTATAAACGGGTGATTAATATAGAATTCCTTACCTCTCAATAATCAACTGTCTACACCTGAATTAATCCGTATCCAAAATTTTTGCGATGCCTTCCTGCTCAGAAGATTGATTCCCTACATTAATAAATAATTTTATTAAAATCTAAATTCCCAATTTTCACGAATCTCGAGAAAATTTCTTGATTCTCTCTCTTCTTCCTCTCTCTAGTCTTCCTTCTCTCTCCTCTTTCTCTCTCCTCATCTATTCTCTCTCCTTCCCTTATTTATTTATTTTTTTTCTTCTTTTTTTTCTTTCTTCTTCTCTTCTTTCTTTCTTCTCTTCTCTTCTCTCCCGATCCCCTCTCCCTTCGGCTTAACTCAACCGAGACCCCCCTCTCCACGGTGGCCGGCAGCGGCCATGGGAAGGTTGCCAGGGAGGGCTCGATGGATCGAAGGCAGGCAACGGCACGGCCACCGGCGGTCCACGGCCCCAAGACCAAATCGAAACAACCCAAAACAAAAATAAATTAAATCCTCCTAAGGAATACTTACCGGGCTTCGACGACTTTTGAATGCTTGTCGGAGAGGAGGAAGACACGAAGATGGATGCTCGATGGGGCTCGATTTGACGGTGATGAGAGGAATTTAAAGAAGTTCCCGTCGGTTCCCATGTCGTTTGGAAGACCAACACCGTCCGAGCGAGTCCCAATCCCCCCGGACTCATCGCTGACCAGTTCCCTCTCCCCTCACGACTCCTTTCTCGAAAACACCGGCGAGACTCCGACCGGATAAAGGAAAAACCAATCTCCCCTGTTCCGACGTCTCTCCGCCTTGTTTTTTTTTCCTTTCGCTGGGTTGAAGTCGGCTGGGCCTGCCGACTTTAGCCCAACGGCCCAATTTTCATAGTAACCACCCTGCTTTGAACCTAAATAAAGAATGAGAATGGAAACAGTGATTACAATCTAAAAGGACAGGGATGTGATTGGATGTAGAGCTTGGCAACACCTCCAAAATGCATGTAGGAAAACATCATCTCATTCAGAAAAGAGAAGAAATCTATCAAGCCTAGCCATAGAAAAGGGATCTCCCTCCCATTAATCCAAGTAAAATCACATCGTTTGAAGTCCAAATCAATAAAATTAAGGGAAGAGATAAAATGCAAGAAGATAAGATTGTCCCTGACACTTTAAGAAGTTTCACTGCAATCAGCCATAGTTTTAGTCAAATTAAAATCTCCGCCCATGAGCTAAGGTCTAGGGCAATTCAACCTAATTTCACCCAGTTCTTCAAAGAAAAGACTATGAGGGCCATAATAGCACTTATAGTAAGATCAAGGTTAAAAGGTCTAATAGCATTTATAGTGAGAGAAAATGTTTTTTTACATGCACCCTTTAGAGAGGACGTTTTAGAGGACCAACCAATTAGAATGACTTCTGCGAGTCCTTCCGAATCTAGCCATACCCAAATATCTAACCTGGAACTACCAATAGAGTTCAAAAAGTAGAAGGAAAAGTCACTTTAGTCTCTAGAATGAGAATAACATCACAATGATTGAAAACAATCAGATCCTTGATCAACCTTCTTTTCTTAGTAGCACCAGTATCCTGAATGTTCCAAGAAATTATATTCATGAGTAATGTAAAAATAACCACAGTAGATATGGCCAAGAAGATAAAATTAAAGTAGAGTAGCATAGATATAGAGAGAAGAATTGAAACCATGAAGCACCCGAAGCAACATAAGAGGGACCAACAACCATCCACCACTACAGCAAAACAGGGTTATCCCGATCCTTTTCTGCCGACGCTTCGGAGAAGCGTTGGGAAGAACTAGAACCCGCCGACGGTTTTTGAAAGCGTTGGCAAAACTGAAAGTCCGCCGACGCTTTAAAGCGTCGGCAATTAATCCTGAGTTTTACCGACACTTTTAAGCGTCGCCGGACCATCCGCCGGAGTCTGGGACCTTTGCCGACGCTTTTAAGCGTCGCCAGACTGGACATTTACCGACGCTTATAAGCGTCGCGGAGTCCAGGGAGCTTTGGCGACGCTTAAAAGCGTCTCCACAGTTTTGGACATTTACCGACGCTTTTAAGCGTCGCCGTACTATACATTTACCGACGCTTTTAAGCGTCGCGAAGACCAGGAACCTTTCCCGATGCTTATAAACGTTGCCGGATCGTACATTTGCCGACGCTTTTAAGCGTCGCCGAAGTCCGTGACCTTTGCCGACGCTTTAAAGGGTCGCCAAAGATTCCAGGACATTTGGCGACTCTTATAAGCGTCGCTATAGTTTCCTGGTTATTTAGCGACGCTTATAAGCGTCGCTAGAGTCAGGACTTTTGGCGACGCTTAAAAGCGTCGCCGGACTCCAAGAAACCCCCCCCCCTCCTTTCCCCCTCCTCCCCCCCCCCCCCCTCCTCCCCCGAACCCTCCCCCCCCTCCCCCCCTCCTCCTCCTCCTCCTCCCCCACCCCCCCCCCCCAACTCCTCCTCCTCCTCCTCCCCACCCCCCCCCCCCCTCCTCCTCCTCCCCCTCCTCCCCCCCCCTCCCCCCTCCTCCCCACCCCCCCACCGAACACCCCCCCCCCCCTCCTCCCCCCCCACCCCCACCCATGCCACCGAACATCTCGGGAGGGTTTCTGGCGGTTCTTGGAATTTCTGGGGTTTCCTTGGGTTTCTTGGCTAGGAAGCGTGGGATTTGCAGGTGTTTCCTTTTCGATTTCCGCCGCGAGTAATGCTGCTTGGATAAAGGCGTTGTTGGGCTCCGGAAGTCAGCGAGAGTGTATCGTATTTCGGGCAACTTCCCATCTGGGTGACCTCCTTCACGAGCAATCGTGAATCTCGTGTGAGTTATTTTTTTAATTTTAATTTTATTTTTTTAACCCTCTTAGTTTTCTTCTTCTTTTTGTTGTTTTCTTGTAATTTTGTTTTGTTTGGCTTAGTTTGGTTATTTGTTCTTGGTCATCTGAGTACTGTTATGTCTCATGAGTTATAATATATTTAGGGTTAGAAATGATATCATTTTTTTTTGCCTTTTTGTTAAACTTTCTTGACCATTCTGTTAAACTCTATGCTGTTTGCTTTAGTTTCATCCACTGGTGGCTTGTGCAAATTGTGTAACTGTATGTTATTCTGCTCAAATAAAATTTTGGGCAATTAAGAACAATTATTTTTTATTAAAAAATAATTGAAGGACTGACATGCCCTATAAGGTTATATTAGGGAATCTTCAAAAAGGAATCGGTTTGGGTAGGGTATTGATGCGGCTCCATGGCCAGTGTAATCAATAATGGAGTAATACTAGTTGGGTTTTGGCATTATACATTTAACTCAACTTCTCTGCTTGTCACAAGTTTTCTCCGTGCATTCTCTCATTTCTGGAACTAATTTGAGGATGAGTAGTTCAATAGTTCTCCATCTTTACCTTGTTGGGGAAGAATTATTTGATAATCCACAGCACCATTTTGTTAAAAATTTTTGATGGACAACCAAATGTCATTTGTTTTGTTGTATCTCTTTGGTATACTCAGCATCACAATTTTTTTTTCTTTTCCATCAATTTAGTCAGAATATGTTACAGGGAATTATGATTTGTGCTGGTTCTCTTGCAAAACGCCATTTAGCTGCCTCCATTTTCCTAGTTTTTTTTCCCTCGTTGTGTGTCTTCTGGCCCTATCGTCTTGGATAAATTGCCCAATATGAAGTTTTATCTATAAGAGATTGGTTTCATGGATCTAATGTTATTGATTGGACTGGCCTTTTGACATCCACCTTTTTAATGCTTGAGGTCTTGGTTGCCAATTATGAACCCTGCTCCACCAATTGCTTAGTTTGATTGGTTTGGGGAAGTTCCTGCCTAAGTTTGTGGGTCAGAGTATGACTATACATTTATTTGTATACTTTGTTACAGTCATCTATTTTAAGAGTCACCATGGGGCTATATATGTACTTGAAATGGATATTTTAATAGGAAAAATTAGCTCAAGAGATGAACTTATGGACCTTACAGGTTGAGTCTCAGTGGACTTGGTGTAATGATTATGAATGTGCTGATATAACACCAGTAAAAACATGGGTCCTCTAAAATAAAATGAACTCAAACCTATTTTTAAAATTGGTTAGTTCAATTGGCGTCATAACGGGTATAACCCAATAAGCAAAATCAATCTCAAGCTTTGTTTCAAAAGGAATAATTTGTTTTCATTTGTTAAATAAGATGTGTCGATGGATCAGAGTGGCCATGTCTATCATCAGTGATTTAGGGCTAATAATTTGACCAAAATCCTTTTCTATTTGAGATGTTTACATATATACCCTTGTCTTATAGCATATTTAATTTCTAACAGAAATCACATATTTTTATATATATATCCCTTCAAATTATCATGTTTCTGGAAATATGACCTTTCTATTACATTTGTTGTCTGATGCATTGATAAATAATCATTTTAAAAGTAAATGACATTATTTTACCCCTTTGCATTAGTATCCTTAAAAATAACATTCAATTTATATCATATGTACCTATAATTTTGAATAATTTTTTAGTAATAGAAATAGAGTTGTTTTAACATGAAAGAATTATCTATTAATGATATTAGCCAAAAATCTCATTGGATGACATGGGAAAAAGGGTGGAAGAAGAAGATGATGATACTTACACTCAGTGTATGCCTTATAATATTGTACCGGATGATCATATAAATGATACAACCATTTTGGTTAGGTTGGATTCCGAGGAAGGTACAACTGGTTGATTATGACAAGTAAGTAGTTTGTAAGATGGTTTACATTTTTTGCATTGATGATTATGTTATCTTTTAAATTGCAATTCATTTCCGTTATAATTTGATTATAATGTTGACTGACTTGTTTTTAAATAATGCACGTTAGGTACACCATGCCTCGAAGGAAGCGATTAGCAGATGTACAGATACAGTTTTCCCAGACCGAGGCTGGTACTTCAGCACAACAGCCTGAGGGCAGTCGATCAGTTTCACATCGGTCTGATGGCAGTCCCTTTATTTCTGCACATCAGCCTCAGGACGACGTTATTCCCTCCGAGTCCGCACATCACGATCCTTCTATGGATCATCCTGATGACGAGCCTATCATCGATGATATACAGATACAGGGTACATAATTTAATAATTCTATCTCATTTCAATTCATGCATATGCAATAGTTTTGATATACAATGTTCTGTATTTTTTTTTTGTAGATGGATCCGGGAGACTCAGGCGTAGGCGAGGACCCACATTAGTCCGTGATGTGTGGCAGTTACCTGAGGGTGAGAGGATAGTGATAGAGTGCAACAAGCTAGGGCAGCCTATTAAGAAAGCTGCTAGCTTGTTGACTAGCTTTCTGGGGACAGTAGCATGCCATGGTCAGCTATGTCCTCTGAATTATTCGAAGTGGAACGACATGCTTCCTGCATATAAAATAGAAATGCTACGAGTTGTGCAGGTAAAAAAATTAATATATTATTTTATATATTAGATTTTTAACAATTGAATTGCTTTTTTCATTTAATATTTATTTTATTGTTTAATTAAATTGTAGAGCAAGTTCGTTCTTCCTTCAGATTCATCTGATTTTGTGCTTAAGTCTCTCAATCATAAGTGGAAAGAATATAGGGCGAAGTTAAAGAGAGACTACAAGCTAGAGGGTAGAACAGAGGAGTAGGTTGTAGCTACCTGTCCTCCTGATGTTCACCCTCATCAGTGGATGGAGCTGGTGCACTATTGGTTCTCTGAGAGGGCACAGGTTGTGTAGCATCATCAAACACTTCGAAATTTATTAATTTTCACTTGTTATAATTATATTTATACAATATATAACATTGTTTTAATTTTATTTTGCAGACGTATTCTGATATTGGTAGAGCTGCACGAGCTGCTCAGTCTGTTCCTCACACAGCGGGGTCCAAGAGTTATGCACGGCTCAGGCATGAGTTTGTATGTTTCTCATCCCATAATACTAGTAGTATACTTTTAGTTTTAACATAATGTATCATCATGTATCATGCATGTGTCATGTATAATGGTACGGGGATATAAGATGTGTTATTTTAAATTTTTTTGTAATATTTATTCTTTATATAGGCTGATCAGCAGGGGAGGGAGCCTGGTGAGGTGGAGTTTTATCGGATGACTCACGTTTACCAGGATGGCAGTTTTGTTCGGGACGAGTCCAGAGATATATATGTATTTTTTTTTTATGTTATATTATGATTTATATTTTTATTTTTATTAAGTATTAATATATGTATTTTTTGTCAAATATAGAATAGGGCTACCTCTATGATAACCGAGCGTGCTGGCGAGGGTTCATCATCTACACAGAGCAGTCGCATCGAGGCCGAGGTATTCTCGGAGTTGATGGGACCAGAGCGTCCTGGACGAGTGAGGGGTTATGGGATTGGAGTTACCCCTACTCAGTTATCTGAGGTGCGTAGATATACTCGGGATACTAGAGAGAGTCATGATCAGTTACATGTTCGTCAGCTCCAGGAGGAGATAGCAGAGCTCCGACAGACACGTGATGCAGACAGAGCAGAGATGCAGACCATTAGGTCTCAGCTAGAGCATGTTACATCTGTGCTGCATATGTTCATGTCATCTCAGGTAAGTAATTATTTATTAATTTTGTATATATCTAATAATTAAGAATATATATAATATATGTATTATAATTCCTGATGTATATATTGCAGGTTCCTGGTGCATCTGCGAGCCGCAGACCTGACGACGACCAGCCTCCCACGGATCAGTGATGCTAGATGGTTTTTTTATTATTTATGTATGTCTTTTTGTTTATTTGAACTTGGATTGATATGTTTATATATATATATATATATATATATATATATATATATATAACTTTTTATATTTGGGTTGTATTTGTGTTTGTGTATATTGGATGTGATATGTGATACAAGTTTGAATATTTTCATTTGTTTGTGTATGTTGGATGTGATACAGGTTTGAATGTTTCTTTTTCGTAATATATACCGGTTATGGATTTGTATATATGGCTGTTTATTTTTTTTTTTAAGAAAAAATTTACCGACGCTTTAAAGCGTCGCTAGTTTTGGATATGGCGACGCTTTAAAGCGTCGCTAAAACTGGAACTGGCGACGCTTTAAAGCATCGCTAGGCTTGTGTCTAGCGACGCTTTAAAGCGTCGCTAGGCTTGGTGTCTAGCAACGCTTTAAAGCATCGCTAACTGGCGGCGCTTTAAAGCATCGCTAGGCTTGTGTCTAGCGACGCTTTAAAGCGTCGCTAACTGGCGATGCTTTAAAGTGTCGCTAGGTTTCAGTTCTAGCAACGCTTTAAAGCGTCGCTAAAACTGGAACTGGCGATGCTTTAAAGCGTCGCTAGGTTTGGTGTCTCCGACGTGGCGAGTTCTAGCGACGCTTTAAAGCGTCGCTAGAATAAACCCTAGCGACGCTTGAGAAAAGCGTCGCTAGAACTGAAAATGGCGATGCTTTAAAGCGTCGCTAAATTTGGTGTCTAGCGACGCTTTAAAGCGTCGCTAATCGGCGACGCTTTAAAGCGTCGCTAGGGTTTAGTATAGCGACGCTTTAAAGCGTCGCTAAATACCGACGCTTTAAAGCGTCGCTAAAAGCCGATGCTTTAAAGCGTCGCTAGAATTGCGACGTTTTTTCCAAGCGTCGGTAAGTTGCATCCCAACGCTTGCATAGGCGACGCTTTAACGATGCTTTATAAAACGTCGGGAGATTATTTAGCGACGTTTATAAGCGTCGGTAAAAGTCAAAAAAAGCATCGGTAAATCCCAGATTCACTGTAGTGCACTTATAAATAGAACAAACATTGAACGATAACAAAGCTTACTTGGCAAAAACCTTTGCCTTGCTCTTCTCAAAAAAAGTAAGGAAATCTACCACCTTGATCGCAATGTCATCCGAGCAATTGAACCCCCCGCAAGCCTTACTAAGCTCAATAAGTGTCATGCCCCGAATCCAGTACCGGAATCGGCTATGCGACCGGCCGCACAAATCCTAGATTTTATCCTAGAGATTATGCAAGGCCTAGGTATACAAAAATCAAACATATCAAATTAAACTAATATTATATAAACAATCAAATAACAATTGTACAATCTATTATTTGAGTCGATATCATTAATTAGTCTACTGATTCACAAACATCAGTAACCGAAACTAAAACTAACTAACTAACAAGCTCAACATTTATGAAACTCCGTCTCACGCCCAGCCCAATTCTCGTTATGTATCATTAGTCTCTGAAAAAAAATAAATAGTAGGGAGTGAGCTATACAGCCTAGTAAGGTTTCCATGTGATCACCAATAATAATATATATATATGAAAACAGCAAAACACCAGTATATCATGTGACGCAGTCAAACAATTCAAATTTCATGTATGACCAAAAATTTTGAAAACTTTACATTTTTCTTTTAGAATTTCTATTATTTAACCATTATCTTTAGGGTTCTGGACTAGCCACGGTCACACTCCAGCCTGTGACTGGTACACTATTGTTACACTCCAGCCTGTGACGGGCACACTGTTTCACACTCCAGCCTGTGACGAGCACACTGTTATCACACTCCAGCCTGTGACGGGCATACTGTTGTCACACTCCAGCCTGTAACTGGCACACAAATTGTCACACTCCAGCCTGTGACGGGCACACTAAGAAACCACGGTACCGCCGTGGCATGGCTAGTCCAAACACTGGTTCACTTAACACTTTATCATTTCATCTCACATAGTCTAAACATGTCACCTTTCAACGATCGACATCACGATCAAACATATTTAAAGATTACTTGGTAAACATGATATATTAAATAGAACATAAACAACATTAACAATAAACTCATTCTGTATCCCGGGAAATCAAATCATGCTATTCGAAAACAACCATGCATGAAAAATATTTAAATATATGCTCGGATCAAATCAGGTCATGTAACATATATTTATATTACGGGTAATCAAGTCTAGAAGTCCTTACCTCTCAAAAATCAACTATCCATGCCTGAACTAATCCGTATCCGAAATCTGCGCAACACCTTCCTGCTCAGGAGACTGATTCTCTACATAAATAAATAATTAAATTAAAAATCTAAATTTTCCAATTTTTCATGAATCTCAAGAAAATCATTTAACTTTCTCTCTCTTCTTCTCTCTCCTCTCTTTCTCTCTCTATTTTTTTTTCTGGACCATACAGAACCCTTCTTCTTCTTCTTCTTTTTTTCCCTTCTCTCTTTCCTTCGTTCTTTCCTTCTTTCTCTTCTTCCGAACTATCTCCCCTGCTTCTTCCTCGGCCCGGCCGAACTAGCCTTCCCCCCCAGTCTGCCGGCAACCAAGGAGTGGTTGTCGCAGAGACTTCACGGACCGAAGGCAAACGGCGGCGGCGACGACGAACGGCTCCAAAACCGAAACGGAAACCCAAAAAAAAAACATCCAAAAATCCTTCCAAAAATTAAAAATAAATGGAAAGGACTTACCGGCCGGCGTTGGAGAGCTCCCGGTCGCTCGTCGAAGAGGGAAAAATGCGTGTAGGGCTTGATGAAGCGACAATGTGGAGTTTTTAAAGGAAAAATCAACGATGAGTTCCCTCGCCATTTGAAACTCAAATACCATCCAACACGTCCCAATCCTCCCAAAACCCGTCATCGATCACCTCCTACTTCCTCGACGACTCTTCCACCGAGACCCTCGGTGGAAACTCCGACCGGATGAGGGAGAAAACTCCTCCCCTGTTCCGGTCTCTCCTCATCGCTTCGGTCTTTGTTTTTTTTTTTTTTTTATCAGTTTGGGTTGAAGTCGGCTGGGTCTACCGACTTCAGCCCAAGCCAAATATTACATTAAGAGTCTGCAAAACAGAGAAGATAGAGGATGAGAAGGGTGAAGATGGGAAGAAACTAGCTTGGCGGTTTTTTTTGACCTTTTCTGATAAAGCTGTTTAGCCATGGCTTCTTTGACGGTCCCCATTGCTTGAGGGCAAGCAGACTTCCGAGCTTCTCGAGAGGCAAGAAGAGGGCAAGAGAGAAGAGGAGGCACCACATTCACATTCGAAGCTTGTTCGAGAGCATGGACACGAACAGGGGTGGGGGCTCTTTCACGGAGTTGTGATCCACAACCAATTGCAAATCAACAGAAGGAATAATATTATTCTCAACCACAATAGCATATTCAAGTTGGTCAATTGGGTTACTTGGAAAACCACTAGCAAACCTGTGGCCACTTCAGCATTAGGAAAAGCAATTTTATATCAGGGGTAAGAAAGTCCAAAAGGACGAACGCGGCGAGGTAGCATTGCATTCCGTGGCCAAAAAATTGGCAAGAGCTTCAGCCAGGCTTTGGCATGCGGCCTCATTAATTACTGCAACAGGGGAAGGAGTCTCCAGAGAAATCAAATTGGTCAGAGGCTTCTCTACCTCGAGCCTCTCCAATGCAGAATTTGAATTTGAACCACGATAAAGAGCAGGAGTTGAATTGGGGGAGGAAGAAGGCTAGTTCACTCTTAAATCAGATACCAGAACAACTCAGCAGAGGAGATAACGATCACCAGAGGAAGATGGAAACTCCTCACCCACCATAGCAAATGGAGGTTGAGAGTCAGGCAGAGGGGAGCACCAGTAGGTGATAGACTCAATCGATATCTCAAGTGGCCCAACAGTACCTGACAGAGGTGGAAGAAAGGAAGGGAAGTGATGTAATTAAAGGCAGTAAAGCAAACAAACTCTCCTGATAAGGGTGCAAAGGAAGAGGGATGGATAGAATCCTTTCTTTCAAAGCCTCACCAAAATAGCACAAGATAAATGGAGAATTGTCACGTCCCGAATACAGCACCGGAATCGGCACGCGACCGGCCGCACAAATCCTAGATTTTATCCTAGAGATCATGCAAGGCCTGGGTACACATGAGTCACTTACTTCAAGAAAACCTCACTCATCACCAAGCCAAATATCTGCACGACTCTGTAGAAAAAGAAAGTAGGTTGTGAGCTCTACAGCCCAGTAAAGTATCCATATGATAACTCCAAGTAATAATATAAATTTCTGAAAAACAATAAAATACCAGTATGTTATGTCATTCAATTAAATGATTTAAGCCTCATGTATTACAAAACTTTGATAACTTTGCATTTTTTCTTTAATATTCTCATTATTGCACCTTTATCTTTAGGGTTCTGGTCTAGCCACGGTCATGTACCAGCTCATGACTGGCAACCACAAAGCGACCATGCATACTATGGTCGGTCCTGCTCATGTACTAAGCCCGTGGCTTAGCTGTCCCACGTACTATCCGTCCGTGGCCGGCTCCCACGTACAAAGCCCGTGGCTCAGGCTGTATAACCACGGTGCAACTGTAGCATGGCTAGACCAAATACCGTATTTACATCATTAATACTTGTCAAAACATATCTTTTATGAACTCTCGATAATCGGCATCGTGGTCTAACCCACTCGAAAACCCATGTCATGGTCCAACCCATTTTAATGACCGATATCGTGGTCCAACCCACTCGATATCCGGTTTCATGGTCCAACCTATTTAGCAATCCGGTATCATGGTCCAACCCATCCGGATATCAATTTTCTTTATAGCATCATGCATGAAATACGACAATAAAATCATAATGTCTATCTCAAAAAAACAACTATGCCATATCATATAATACCGCACGTGCAAATACATAAATCATATATGCATAAATCAAACCATAATAAATTCATGCATAAAAGAATGATCAATACAGAAATTCCCTACCTTAACACGCTATTCTTAGTATATCCGATATTAGTCAATACCCGAATTTTACGCGATGCCTTCCTGCTCAGTAGACTGATTCCCTACATTAATAAATAATTTAATTAATTAGTAAAACTAAATTTCCAAATTTCACGAATCTCGAGAAAATTCCTTGATTCTCTCTCTTCTTCCTTTCTCCTCTTCCTTCTCTTTCCTCCTTCTCTCTCCTCTTTCTCTCTCTTCCTTCTCTCTCTCCTCCTTCTCTCTCTCTCCTCCTCTCTCCTCTTTCTCTCTCTTCCTTCTCTCTCTCCTCCTTCTCTCTCCTCCTCCTCTCTCCTCTTTCTCTCTCTTCCTTCTCTCTCCTCTTTCTCTCTCCTCTTCATTATTATTATTATTTAATTATTATTATTTTATTATTTTTTTCCAGACCGTACAAAAACACCTCCATATTTTTTCTTTTCTTTTCTTTTCTTTTCTTTTCTTTCTTTCTCTTTTCTTTTCTTTCTTCCTCTTTTCTTTTCTTTCTTCCAAACTACCTTCCCCCTCCCCTGTTTTCCTATTCGCCGATCCGGCCTCTCACCCCGCCCCAGCTGCCGGCAACCACTCCGTGGTTGTCACAGGGCCCTCACGGACCCATGGCAGGCGGCAACGATGGCGGCGGCGACAGCGACAGCGACAAACAATCCAAACTAAACTGAAAACCTAAAAAAAACATCAAAATTCTCAAAAAAATAGATTTAAATGAAAAGGAACTTACCGGCGGTTGAAACCATTCGCTGCTCGCCGGAGAAAACAACTATGGTATGGAGGAATTGATGGATTTGATTCGACAACAGTGGAAGGAAATTTATAGGATTAACCGGTGGTTTTCCTTGCCGTTTGGGGAGCAAACTCTGCCAAATCGGAGTTTATTCCATCCCGGACTGGTCACCGTTCACTCCCACTTCCATTACAACTCCTCCCTCTGAGTCCTCCGGCAAAAACTTCGGCGAGCACCCCCTCCCCTATTCCGTCTCTTCCTCGATCTCTCTTTTTTTTTTTTTACTGGTTTGGGTTGAAGTCGGCTGGGCCTGCCGACTTCAGCCCAAGCTCGGTATTACATTCTTCCCCCGTTAAAATAATTTCATCCTCGAAATTAGCTTGATTGAGATTCTGAACCTTAAAAGTAATCAACCACCAAATCATTCTCAAACTCCCTAATTAGTCTACCTCTTAAGGTACTTGCTTTCCAAGTCTCAACAAAGTTAATATAACATTTAAAACTTGATCATTTTCTTTTACAATACATATCAAATTTTCTTGAGCTCTTCAAAAAGAACACCAATCTTTTGATATGATTAACTATCCTTAATTAACTTCACAAGAACATCATGATTAAAAATATCCAGCCTTAACATTATCCTCATGTTTTCGGATAATCCTCCTCTTAGAATACTTTCCTCATACGACCATTACATAACAACATGATATAACATTTTCATTTTCATCAATACCATCTATCTACATATTGAGTTCCTTTAATATTCTTCTAATGAACATTAGTGCCTTAACCTCGAATTAAGATATGTAATTCCACAGAAAACTCATGATGCCTAAACTTTGAAATTTAACATTATCTTCAAGCTTCTGTATGATCTCTTTCTTAAAATGTTTCTTCATAAGTCTATAACATAACAAAATTATATCACATCTTCAATTCTTACTCATGATTTACAGTACATAATGAATTCTCTCAATCTCTTCAAATGAATATCAATACTTCAACCTCGACTTAAGTATAAAATTCTTTACCCCGAGATTTATCATAATTGATCCAACATATACTTAACCAAAAATTCAGAGGAGGCTTAAGCACTAGATACTTGCCACGATCTTTAACATTCTTTCTTTTCATACTCCTCTCTATGACTTAACAATCAATCTTTTATATTAGAGAAACCTCGAGCCCTTCTTAAATAGAGAAGTCATAATGTCATAACTAAAGAAGCTTGGTATCACAAATATTTCCAATCCTAGCTGGGTAAAGATCAATACTTCCTTAATCCAGATTTAGACATGTCCAGATTTTTACTAGAGTCCTCTATACTAGGGAATCTATTAATGAAAATTGCCCGGCAATATCGATAGATTAACCCAAGACTAGCAATACTATATTTCCATCTTGTTACTGAAATTCAAATCAGTACTCCCATCATAATATTTCTAAAGTTAAAGTTAACATTCATAACTGATTCCAGGATAACTCAGACCACTTCACTTCCACTGCGTACTCTGATAAAACATACTAAACCATCTAGGTTCACTAAATAAATTCTCTAAAAATTTATCTTACTTGGTACCAGAAAGATCCAAAACTATTAAAGTTATTGAGTCTCTCTATCTCCCTTACCTCTCAAGTATATCATATCAAGGTTTATCCTGATCCGATTCTCATATTGAAAGTCCATCCTTTTTATGACTTTAATAATTATAGCTCAAATCTGAATTAATCATACTTTTCTTAATAATTCAATTAGTCATTCTAGATCAACTCTTCTCTTAGAAAATTATCATTAACTCTAATAAGTACATGGCTTTCAATCAATGCTTTTACATAAAGAATCAATCATCTTATCACTCATAGAGCTATCTTATCATAACTCTTAACATCAATTATCAAACCATAAAAAAAATGTTCTCTCATAAACTAAACCCATATAAATTTCTTAACACCAATCTCTTTGCAACATTAGTAGCAGGGTAACTTAATTATTCCAATACCAAATTGTCTTCTTACTATAACCCAGTATCATGATAACGAAGATCTTCCTATAGATCTTAATTTGACTTGGTTTTTAACATATCCAATAATCTCCAATAATTATAGAATAGATCCAGTAATTCAATCACAAACCACTAACCTACATCATCAAGGATTCTACCAAGATGTGCATGGCATAATATCATTTACTCCACTAAGTGCAAATCTATACATTATGCCAAACCCACTTTCTATTATATAATTTCATTAATAGTCTACAAACAGATTCAGTAATCCAATCAAAACTGCAATTTAGACTATTATCAAGATTCCATCAAAATATGCATGTCATGCTGACATGATGTAACCTAATCCATCAATAAAGAGTTATAAAGCTATACATCATTCCAAACACATTTCCCCTTATATATATTCATACAGATTCATCACAAACATATCCTCTCTAATATCATTAAACTCTTTCATAACTTATACTCTAAACATCTTCTTATAACAGTCCCAAAAAATCAATAATCCGATAATTAACAACAAAACTAATATATTATCATTATCCACATCTACATCCGGTTTAATATTCCAAAATCATTCAATTAATAATTAAGCATATATATTCGACATAACTATATTTTCAGGCCTGTACTCTTAATGGTTGGGTTCACTCACCCATCAAAGGCAAAGACGCATCTTATCCAACTCTACAATATCCATCAAACGATTTCTTATCATGATTCTCCATTCATATCAAGTGTAGGAAACCTCACATCATTCAATTAGTAATTGATTATCCATAATCAGCACACCATATTTTTCAGGCCAACACTTCTAAAGATAGATCAAATCCATTTCTCGCTTATTATCCAGCTTCGAATATTCATAATATACTTACTTATCATAATCAAAGAGTACAAATCATCTAGCTCTTACATTCATCCTAGATCAATCCCATTACTTGTGTTACAGGTAAAAATCATGATCCTCTTTGATATTAATCATATGCTAGATCTTGTATAATATCTAAAGATAATAAATCTAACCTTCAAATCTATTTTCTTCCCAACTTCATATCTTGACTAGCCATGATTTAAATACCCCTAAAATCATAGTCCATATTAATCATAACTCAAATTTCAATATCATTCAAATTATATCCCAAGAACTTATATCACAATTTCAAGTGATCATAACTTAAATTTTGATATCATTCGCATCACATCCAAATCACTCATGTCACAATCCTAAGGGATCATACTCTGGCTTCGATATTATTTATACTATGTCCAAACTACTTAAGCTTAATATCATTCATATCATGTTTAAATTACTTATGTTACAATCCTTAATAAACATGAGCTAAGCTTCAATATTCCTTATGTTATGTCTCAAATGATCATAAACCAAACTTTGATATCATTCTGTCATGCCTTACTAATCACTATATTAATTTCTTAATCTCTTATGTCACAATTTTCAAATAATCATGACCTGAATTCAATATCACTCATATATATTATAATCACTTATGCTATATTCCCAAATCACCATAACCTAAACTTTGGCACTATACTTGTTATATCTTAATAACCATCATGTCATTATTATCATCATCCACCTGTTTCACCCTCCCAAATGATCATAACCTAAGCTCTGATACCATTCTGTCACGCCCCGAATCCAGCACCGGAATCGGCACATGACCGGCCGCACAAATCCTAGGTTTTATCCTAGAGATCATGCAAGGCCTGGGTACACAAGAGTCACTTACTTCAAGAAAACCTCACTCATCACCAAGCCAAATATCTGCAGACTCTGTAGAAGAAGAAAGTAGGTTGTGAGCTCTACAGCCCAGTAAGGTATCAATATGATCACTCCAAGTAATAATATAAATTTCTGAAAAACAATAAAATACCAGTATGTTATGTCATTCAATTAAATGATTTAAGCCTCATGTATTATAAAACTTTGATAACTTTGCATTTTTCCTTTAATATTCTCATTATTGCACCTTTATCTTTAGGATTCTGGTCTAGCCACGGTCATGTACCAGCCCATGACTGGCAACCACAAAGCGACCATGCATACTATGGTCGGTCCTGCTCACGTACTAAGCCCGTGGCTCGGCTGTCCCACGTACTATCCGCCCGTTGCCGGCTCCCACGTACAAAGCCCGTGGCTCAGGCTGTATAACCACGGTGCAACCGTAGCATGGCTAGACCAAATACCGTATTTACATTATTAACACTTGTCAAAACATATCTTTTATGAACTCTCGATAACCGGCATCGTGGTCCAACCCACTCGATAACCGATGTCATGGTCCAACCCATTTTAAGAACCGATATCGTGGTCCAACCCACTCGATATCCGGTTTCATGGTCCAACCTATTTAGCAATCCGGTATCATGGTCCAATCCATCCGGATATCAATTTTCTTTATAGCATCATGCATGAAATACCGACAATAAAACCATAATGTCTATCTCAAAAAAATAACTATGCCATATCATATAATACCGCACGTGCAAATACATAAATCATATATGCATAAATCAAACCATAATAAATTCATGCATAAAAGAATGATCAAAACAAAAATTCCTTACATTAATAAATAATTTAATTAATTAGAAAAACTAAATTCCCAAATTTCACGAATCTCGAGAAAATCCCTTGATTCTCTCTTCTTCCTCTCTCCTCTTCCTTCTCTCTCCTCCTTCTCTCTCCTCCTTCTCTCTCCTCTTTCTCTCTCTTCCTTCTCTCTCTCCTCCTTCTCTCTCCTCTTTCTCTCTCTTCCTTCTCTCTCCTTTTTCTCTCTCATCTTCATTATTATTATTATTATTATTATTATTATTATTATTATTATTATTATTATTATTATTATTATTATTATTATTTAATTTTTTTTTTCCAGACCGTACAAAAACACCCCTACATTTTTTTTTCTTTTCTTTTCTTTCTTTCTCTTTTCTTTTCTTTCTTCCTCTTTTCTTTTCTTTCTTCCGAACCACCTTCCCCCTCCCCTGTTTTCCTATTCGCCGATCCGGCCTCTCACCCCCCCCCAGCTGCCGGCAACCACTCCGTGGTTGTCACAGGGCCCTCACGGACCCATGGCAGGCGGCGACGATGGCGACGGCGGCGGCGACAGCGACAGCGGCGAACAATCCAAACTAAACCGAAAACCTAAAAAAATATCAAAATTCTCAAAAAAATAGATTTAAATGAAAAGGAACTTACTGGCGGTTGAAACCCTTCGCTGCTCGTCGGAGAAAACAACTATGGTATGGAGGAATTGATGGATTTGATTCGGCAACAGTGGAAGGGAATTTATAGGATTAACCGGTGGTTTTCCTTGCCGTTTGGGGAGCAAACTCCGCCAAATCAGAGTTTATTCCACCCCGGACTGGTCGCCGATCACTCCCACTTCCATTACAACTCCTCCCTCCGAGTCCTCCGGCGAAAATTTCGGCGAGCACCCCCTCCCCTGTTCCGTCTCTTCCTTGATCTCTCTCTTTTTTTTTTTTTTACTGGTTTGGGTTGAAGTCGGCTGGGCCTGCCGACTTCAGCCCAAGCCCGGTATTACAAGAATTCTAGATCTGCAACCCTGAAATAATTAGGTCACTGACCATCCAGGCTTCTGGCAAATCCGGTGAGACAAAGGTATGCCATCTACAAAGAGAAATATCAGAGATCCAAACATGTGCCCACACTGTGATAGATTTACCGTCCCCCACTGTCCATCTGACATAGGGAGAAACCTGCGGAAGACGTCTACTGATCTCCTTCCAGATTGGCGATCCTCGAGAAGAGGGCACAACCTGACCCCCCTGAAGGAAAGTGGTATCATATCTGGCTCGCATAACTGAGGCCCACAGGCCAATCAGATTAAAGACCAAATTCATAGCATGATGAGCCAGCAGAGCCTCCCTCCGACTGAGAAGTGAAAAAATGCCAAGACCACCCTCTCATATTGGCTGGCACACAGAATGCCAGCCAACCAAGTTGATACCCCTGGTCGCAGCATTGGATCTCCATAGAAAGGCTCGAAGAATCTGCTCTACCTTCTTTACCGTTGCCTTAGGAATAATGGCATTGGCCAACATATAGATGGGAAGTGAAGAGAGAACAGATTTAATCAAGGTGAGTCTACCCACTACTGCCCCTATGTCGAACCTCTATAACATCTATCATCCGGCTCAGCAGGTTGATAGCCAGGGAGGTTGGATCTGGGCTTTACCGGTTCATCCAAGGGTCTACCTCTTTTTGTGGAAGGTCATGAGGAGACGCCTACCTACAAGGTCTCTTCTCAGCTCTAGGGGTGTCCGTATACCCCCCTCTTGTCCGATTTGTGATGATCCAGAGGAATCTCTGGACCATGTGTTATTTCTTTGCTCAAGGGCTAGGCAGGTTTGGACTTTAGCAGGTTTTGGGTCCCTTCTGGATGCTGAAGATGATGTCCTCCCTACTTTCGCTTATTATCTGAGGTCCCCTGATACTATATCTTCCAGGACCCTGCTTGCTTATCTGGCTTATCATTTATGGATCTCCCGGAATGCTACTATTTTCAGGTCTGAGACTATCTCTCGTACTTTTTTAATTGAAAGAGCTAAGTCTCTGGCTGAGGAGTATCATCAGTCGATGGTGACTGTGCCTGACTTCTGGGGCTCCGGTTCAGCTCCTCGAGCGCCTAACCGGATTTTGATTTTTTGGAAGCCCCCTCCTCAGGAGTATGTCACTATCAACTTTGATGGGAGTGTTAGAGGACGGATGGCGGGAGCAGCGTTTGTCATCAGATCTTCGACGACGAGCTTTATAGCTATGGGGGGTTCCAAGTTAGTGGAACAAACTGTACCCCAGGCAGAGCTTTATGCTGCTTGGTTGGATATTAAGTATGCCATGAGGATCCTAAATTTGCATCGCCTCATCATTGAAGGTGATTTTGCTACGATCATCTCCTAGATCCAGAAGGCAATCAGGGATACGCCTGCTATCACTATCCTTCGAGATATTGGCATGATGCTCAGTCAGTGCTCTGGGCTCCTGGTTCGCCATGTTTATCGTGAAGCCAATGCTGCGGCTGATTGGGCGGCCTCTTTTGTTGCACAACATTCTGGAAAAATTGTGTGGTCCTCACTGTTTGAGTTGCCTGTACAGTTAAGAAATATTTTGTATGCAGATAGTCTGGACTGTACATTTTCACAGAAATTAATATAAGTCTTCCGATTTACCAAAAAAAAAAAAAAATGCAAACAAACTCTCAGCGGGCAATGGGTGCCATCTCCACAGAGAGGGACATGTGAGAGCACCTCGCAAGGTTAGAAGGAAGCATGACTGAGAGACTATCAATGACATTCCCCAAGCGGTCAACCTTGTTCACTAAATGCTACAAAGCATATAGAGGTTTCACCGTAGGTCATACATCATTCGAATCTGGATAGAAGGGTTCCCCCAATAGTGGCAAAGCCTTAATAAGGACACCATAGTAGTCCGGTAATGGATCAAAGCGAGGGCCCCTCAGTGACCAATCCACCTCCCAGTCCCTGCTAGGGAGATATTTAAAGGTACAAGGTGACCTCCCGAAGCATCCTGGATATCCACATTCACCTTGTATTTGGCATCACCCAGCATCAGGGAAATGAATCGAGGCATGGCTTCTAGATATTCACAAAATGCAACAACTTCAAAGATTGAAAGATCGTGACCAACTAGAGTTTTGTGGGTAACCCGATCGAGCAGGGCAAACTGGCAATCATTCTATGAACAAACTCTAGATCCCATGCATGCAATGGAACTCCAAACAAATCGACCACCTTGAAATGAAGGCTATGAGGTGTTGCATTTCCCTAGAAAGACCACGGGCGAACAGAGTGGTGAAAACAGAAGTCATTTATGCTTCCATTATGGTGAGTGCAGAAAGATCTCGCAAGTGGGAAACAAAATCAACGAGTTAAATCCTACCAGAATAGGATCCCATGCAAAGGAGGGGTGGACTCTCTTCAAAGCAGCAACCACCCTTTGTACTGAAGGAACACTAGCTTTGGTTAAGAATACCTGAATAACACCCGTATTGATCAACTCGTTGTAGTGCCTCACATTCACCTCTTCCGTGGGAATAAAAGGCGAGGTAGAGTTGGGCCTCCTTGGGTGGAAGGACTAGCTCAATGGAGTACTCCCTCTTACCACGACCCACACTATATCGATGGAAAGAGTAACCAAAGCCCTTATAGAGAAAACAAAGATCATTGCAACACTCACTTCTTTGATAACCAACATTTTTATGGTGAAAGTGATACGGCTGTATCCGCTGACATGGAGTTCATCTGGATGTCAATCACCAGCCAGCAGGTGGAGGCAGGTGGAGGTGCTACCTAAGCCAGGCACCTGAGCAAGGAGCCAAAGTGAGCCCCCTGCCGAGATCAGTTTCCAGTCGAGATCAAGCTCAAGCTGCCATCAAGTACAGGAGGGAAAGTGACAGAGGTTCAAATCATGGCAGGAAAGAGAGTTGCCTCCATCGAGACCCTGCCGTTGAGACAGTACAACTGACAGACGGCAGCCCGCCACCTAAGGCCTGCGGAGGGGGGTTCCTCGCCGGAGCACCAGGGCCCCCCAGGCCTCAGTTTACACCGATCAGAAAGGAACGTCCTCGTCAAGGCGCAGCGCTCTCCAGTCTACCATCTGCACCACCCACAAGTGGAAGGTCGTGCCAGAGGATTCAAACCCTGGGGCGGTCGCCCGCGTGCCGGTGCTCTGCCAGGTTTCTCAAAATATGGCAACCAACTGGAATATCAGAGCCAGCAACATAACCCTCCACCTCAAAGGGATAAACGGGAGCTCATGCACAGTTCCCGCGTGCTACCAGATATCACCCCCTGGGACTTCCCTAAAAGGGGAACATATGAAAAGTAAGGATGAGGTCACATACACGACCTCTCCACAACAAAAATAAAAAGGGGCCTCCGAATGAAAGGAGAGAAACAAGAGACAAGAACCAGCAAGGGGTAAGGGAGGTAAAGGTTGGCACACAAAAGGAGAAGCAAGCCAGACGCAACGCTCTGGTGCTACCAGGAAATTCGTTGGAAGTATCCCACGGACACAGCCGAACCTGCTCTAGCCCTCCTTCTTTGCTAACACCCTACACTCACTTTCTTTTCTCAAATACACGACCCCCGAATGTGAAAACCTAATCAGGATCTGTGGAGGGGGATCTGTTTCCCTGAATCACCCACTGACTTGATCATCGGAGTGCCCCCGCCGAAATTCCCGACCTGGGTCTCTCTTCTTTTTATAGGGGTCCGAGAACGCGCGCATCATTCCAGGCGAGGGGAGCGATGCCTGTTGCCGCACCAGAGCTACAGGCTACGACGATCCAGGTGGCAACAGATTGGCGCGCCAAGTAAGGGGGAGCACCGGGCAAGACATTGGAATGTCAACCAAACTAGTCCCCCCCACCATGAAAGCGGTTCCACTTCAGGCATGATAGTGATGCGCACACAGGAAGCTTCCGCCTGCCACATGGAGGACTCTCCTTCTCACGGAGGCCCACGCAGCCTAGAGGGGGAGCTCCCCGCTCCACCACAACCGCCTCCGATGGATGTCCAACCCATCGCACTTGCCCAGCAGATGCAAGTGCAGTCCACGATGGTATGACAGTTACAATACCAGCAATGGACCTTGGCTACCCAATAGCAGCCAGAGACCCTTGTGGCTCAAGTTGCCGCCCCCCGCAGTAGTCTGCGTCCCATCTGAGAAAGGCCCTTGCAGTCGCGGGCCACGACTGATCCCCGGGGTAGCCTCCGAGCCCCGACAGAGTAATAGAGGAGCAGGTTGATCTATCGGGAGAGCTAGTCCTTAAACTTAAAGCGCGCCTCCCATAAGCACCGTAGACATTGTCAGACCAAGGCCCCCCATCGTGACCCTCCTCAGTGTTCGCCTCCATCCTCTCTAGTAGCCTCAGCGGAAGACTCCACTGATGAGGCTACCAGGCACGTGCTAGAGAAGCGCTTGGAGAAACAAGAGTGTAGGTTGGCAGAGCTGTCTCACCAGTTTGCCAACATGCAAGACTCCTCCAAAGACCTGACGGGCTATGACGTCCATCCCCCATTCTCCCGAAAGATCCAAGAGGGGATGATCTCAAGTCGGTTCCACATGCCTCAAGTGGATCCCTACGACGAGACCACCGACCCCTTGGACTACCTAGAGAGCTACAAGGCTCTCATGAGAGTCTATGGGGTGACAGATGCCCTCCTCTGCATAGCCTTCCCCGCTATCCTGCGGAAGGTCGCTCGGGTCTGGTTTACCCGCCTCGATCCTGAAAGCATCAGTTCCTTCATCGAGTTGGAAAGAAGATTCGTGGTACACTTCAACGCCTATGGAGAGGTGCCGCAAGAAGCCGATAGCCTTTTCTCTATCACGCAGCAGGACCACGAGTCCTTATGGGATTATGTGGCATGCTTCAAGGTTGTCACACTAGAGATCTACAACCTGGACGAGCCCATCGCCATGATGGTGCTGCAAAGAGGTATCTGGACTTCCCGCCTGACTTACTCTCTGGACAAAAAGCTACCGAAGATGTACTATGACCTCCTCCTCCGTGTTCACAAGTATGTTCATGCTAAGGAGGCAAACTATGCCAGGAGAGAGCTGGATGGAAAGCCCTTGAAGAGACAAGCTCCGGGGGAGGCTCTAGAGGCACGCAGGCCCGGGCCGAACCCCAGTTCCCGAGCGAGGCCCAAGCCAAAGAGCAGTCCCGTTCCAGGAGAAGCATACACCCCTCTCCTCGCCTCGAGGTCAAAGACCCTCATGGAGATTGAAGGCATGCACCGCCTGCACCACCCTCCCCCACTGGGGTCCCTCGATGGCTGTGACAAGAGAAAATACTGTCGGTTTCACCGTGACCATGGCCACGACACCGAGGACTGCCACCACTTCAAAAGAGAGATCAAATATTTGATAAGAATGGGCCACCTCGGAAAGTTTATGGGGGCCAAGACCCCCGTAGAGACCCAGGTGCTTATGGCTCTTCCTTCTGCCCCTGCAGTTGACAACCGGTCCATTGAGAGGTCCATGGGCATGATGTGATGGGGCAAGCTCTCCCCAAACTAGGAAGGCCTTTATAGAGTAGTCGAGATCCTTCCACCTGGAGCCTACCATCTTGTCGAGATCGATGGTGACGAAAGTCTAAGGGCTTACCTTCAAAAATGTAAGGCTCCCCCCTTTCAATAAAAGTTTTCTTTCGATGTAATATTGTCTTTGCTATGCAGGAAAACCATCACCCGACCCTAGGCCTGACGATTCAAGCCAGAAAATTCTTGAAGCCCCGTACCTGTCGCCGTACTTACAGTCCAGAGATGTCAGCGGACTCCTTAGAAGTTTCGCCATCTATCGCCAGACTCATAGTTCGGCATCTCAAGCCGGAAAACTTCTGAAACCCTGCACCTATCATCGTGCTCACAGTCCGGAGATGTCAATAGGACTTCCAAAAAGTTTCGACATCTACTACCAGACTCACAATTTAGCACCTCAAGCCGAAAAACTCCTAAAGCCCCGCATCTATCACCGTGCTCACAGTCTGGAGATGTCAATGAGACTCCCCAGAAGTTCTGCCATCTACCGTTGGACTCACAGTTCGGTACCTCAAGCCGAAAAACTTCTGAAGCCCCGCACCTGTCGCCGTGCTCATAGTCCAGAGATGTCAGTGAGACTCCTTAGAAGTTTCACCATCTACCATCAGACATAGTTCGGTACCGCAAGCTAGGAAACTCCTAAAGTCCCATACCTGTCATCGTGCTCATAGTCCAGAGATGTCAACAGGACTCTCTAGAAGTTTCACCATCTATTGCAAAACTCATAATTCGGCACCTCAAGCCGGGAAACTCCTAAAGCCCCGTACCTATCACCATACTCATAGCCTGGAGATGTCAGCGAGACTTCCCAGAAGTTCTGCCATCTACTACAAGGCTCACAGTTCGGCACCAAAGCCCGAAAACTCTCGAAGCCCGACACCAAAGCTCGAAAACTCCTGAGACCTGGCACCAAAGTCCATAAACTCCCAAAGCCTGGTGCCAAAGCTCGAAATCTCCCGAAGCCTGGCACCAAAGCCCGGAACCTCCCGAAGCCCGGCACCTAAGCCCGTAAACTCCCGAAGCTAATCACTTAAGCCCAGAAACTCCTGAAGCCCGGCACTAAAGCCCAGAAACTCTCGAAGCCTGGCACCTAAGCCCGAAAACTCCTAAATTCCGGCACCTATGTTGACCCCTGGAATGATTTTGATAATCACAAAATATTGGAGCATGTATTTGATACTAACTCTTTACAAATGTTTAAGAAGTTTTTGCAGGAATGAATTACCTTGGTTTTAAAATGGTATTCAAATTCACTTAAGAAAATTCAATTGAGTTTGTAAAGGCCCTTAGTTATGAATGTTGTAATCATAAAAAATGGGCTTAAAAGTGTAAATAATTTGACAAAGTATGTAAAGTAGCTTCTAGTTATTTCAATGATGAAGTTTTTGGGAAGCTTGAAGCAAATTTTTAAAGGCTTGTAAGAGCCGACTCAAAATGGCATGGCACGGAGGAAAATTCAGAGTTTCAGAACTAAGAGCCGACTCCCAGCTCAAGAGCCAACTCTTACAAAAGTATAGCTTTTGAAGTTTTGAGAACTAGAGCCGACTTCCAAATCAAGAGCAGACTCCAGGTATGCATGTTTGTCAATACTGAAAGCTTGAAGGCAAGAGCCGACTCCTAGTCCAAGAGCTGGCTCCAACAGAACTTTATTTTTGGCATTTCTGAGATTTCGAACCGACTCCTGGAGCTCGAGCCGGCTCGTAGAGCCGTTGTCTGCACTTCAACGACTGGCTACAAAAATTGAAATTTGAATGCCAAATCACTCCCAACGGCCATTTCATGATCTCCAAGGTCCTACAACGGCCATATCACTTGAAAAACTATAAAGGGGATCATTTTTGAAGGATTAATCAATGAATGGAGATTTATTGCTGAATATTCTTGAAAGAACAAAGAGCTTCCAAGTCATTCCTTCACCTACCTCAAAGAGAATTCAAGTGAGATTCAAAGCTTCACCAACTCCACTCCATCATTGAATCCACTCATTGAAGAAGGGAAGATGCAGCTTTGAAGATCATTGAAGTGTACTTAAAGCTTGACTTCGTTTTGATCTTCATCAGCAACATCGAAACAACTTTGGTTTGTTGTAGTTGCTTATTTTACATTCTTTATCTTGGTTTGCTCTCTTAGAACAGCAAGGGGCTATATCTAGAGAGAGTTGAAGGTTTTAGGTGAACCTTGTAAAACCTAAGTTTGGATTCTTGGTTTTCCCGGTTTGAAACCAAGTGTTTGGATTTTCTTTGGTAATCCCGTGTAAAACCAAAGGAAGTTTGGGTTTCTTTGGTGATCCCGGTAAAATAAAAGTGTATAGGTTTGGATTGTGAGTCTAGTAAAACAATCCGACTGTATTCTGATTGGGGGATATAGTGAAAATTCCAAGTGATCCTTGGATAGTGGATGTAGGAGCCGGTTGCTCCGAACGACTCTACTTCTTGGTGTTTGTGATTGTACTTTCATTGCTTGATTACTTTAATTTGTTTACTTCCACTTTGCACACTTCACTTCTACATTAAAAGAATTTCAAAGTGCACATACTTGCAAAAAGTTTTTAATCCCAATTCACCCCCCTCTTGGGAAGCCACCTGAGCAACAAGTGGTATCAGAGCAGAGTCTCTGAAAGTTACTTAGAGTAAAGACGTATGGCAAATCCCATGAGCACTTCATTGGCCGAAGGTCAATCCACAAATAGATCACCACTCTTCACCGGAATTAATTACACTTATTGGAAGGCAAGAATGAAGATATACATTCAAGCCGTAGTCTTTCATCTATAAAAAATTATCATGAAAGGGCCTCACACACCCACAATTAAAGTTAGTGATGTAGAGGTTTCCAAGCCAGAAGAGAATTGGGATGAGAATGATATGAAATTAGCTGAGTTAAATGCCAAAGTGATGAATCTATTTTATTGTGCTTTGGACCCAAATGAGTTTAACATAATTTCAACTTGCAATTCTGCTAAAGAAATTTGGGACAAATTAGAAATCACACACGAAGGCACTTCTCAAGTTAAGACATCTAAAATCAATTTACTTGTACATAATTATGAGTTGTTTAAGATGGATCCTAGTGAGACTATATCTACCATGTATACTCGTTTTACTGATATTATAAATGGTCTCAAGAGTCTAGGTAGAACTTATTATAATGCTGATCTTGTCCAAAAAGTATTAAGATCTTTGCCAGATAAGTGGAAAGCCAAAGTGACAGCAATTCAAGAAGCAAAAGACCTGAATACACTACCACTGGATGAGCTGCTTGGATCCTTAATTACACATAAATTGGCTATGCAACAAAGGACTGAAGAAGATACAAAAAGGAAGAAAGCCATTGCATTTAAAGCAACTGAGGAAGATAAGAATGAAGAATCTGATTCATCAGATGATGATGATCTTGGAAGTGATGAAATTGCCTTAGTTATGAGGAAATTCAAAAGGTTTATGGGCAGAAGAAAAATGAATAGATGGAGAAAGCATTACAGGAAATGTGACTTTGGAAAAGAAAAGGAAAGAGACAAAGAAAAAAATAAAGAGAAAGATAAAGATCTAGTACCTATCTGCTATGGATGTAAGAAACCAGGACACATCCGGCCTGATTGCCCTGAAGGAAAGAAGAAGATATTTCCTAGAAAGAAGAAGAAAGCAATGCTAGCTGCTTGGAGCGACAGTGATGAAACTACATCTACTGAAGAGGATGAAGAAACAACAAAAACAGCACAAATCTGTCTTATGGGTTTGGAGGATGGGGTAAGTACTTCTGAACCTAACTTAGAATTCACTTATGATGAATTGCATAATGCTTTTTGTGAACTATTGATAGAATATAAAAAAGCTGGTTTGAAATTGAGAGATTTAAAAAGCAAATGTAATGTATTTGAAAATGAAAAAAATGAATCATGTGAAAGAAACAAAATCTTACAAAGAGAACTAAATTTGGTTTGTGAAAGACTTAAGATTGTTTAAATTGAAAAAGAAGAACTTTTTGATAAAAATAAGGATTTGAAAAATGAAATTGATGACCTAAAGAAAAAAGTTCAAAAATTGAAACCTTTAGTTGAAAAATTAATCCTAAGTTCGAACAAACTTGAGCTAATTTTGAAAGATCAAAAAGAAACAAATAATAGATTTGGAATTGGTTATAAAAGCTCTATTTCAAACATATTTTTTGCTGCTACTTCATATGCTCCTAAATTTATTAGTTCTAAACATGTTAGACCTAAATTTGCATCATCTCGTAGTTATTATTCAAATTCAAGGATTGTATGTTATGTATGTAATAACATTGGTCATAAAGTTTTTGAATGTCATTTGAAACACAATGACAAAAAAAAAATTAAGAAAGTTTGGATTCCAAAAGGAACCATTTCCATTAAGTTGCAAGGACCCAAGAGAGCTTGGATACCTAAATCTATTAAATGATTGTTTTGCAAGGATGTCTTGCAGCCACAAGCATAAAGAAAAGATGGTATTTGGATAGTGGCTGTTCAAGACACATGACGGGTCATGCTGATCTATTCTTCACCCTAGAACAGAAAGATGGTGGAATTGTAACATTTGGGGACAATAGAAAAAGAAGGATAATCGGAATTGGTAACATCAAAATTACTCCTTCTATATTTATTAAAAATGTATTACTTGTAGAAAAATTAAAGCATAATCTTTTGAGTATTAGTCAGCTATGTGACATTGATTATAATGTATTCTTCAAGTCATCAATGTATATAGTAGTTGATCCACTTGACTCTAGTACTAAGTTCATTGGACACAGACTTGATAATATTTATGTGGTAGATCTTAATGATCTAGCTATGTCAAGTAATACAAGTCTTGTAGTAATGAATGACAAGAGCAAGGAATCAAGTTTACTATGGCATAGACGACTTGGTCATGCTAGTATGGACACTATAGCTAAACTTATTGCAAAAGATTTAGTCAATGGTTTGTCTAAGTTTAAAGTTAATTTTGATTATGTTTGTGATGCATATCAGTTAGGAAAATAAGTGAGGGGGAGTTTTAAATCTAAAAACATAGTTTCAACTTCTAGACCTTTAGAGCTACTTCACATGGACTTATTTGGACCTACTAGGACTACTAGTCTAGGTGGTATGAAATATGGACTTGTGATTATAGATGATTTTTCAAGATACACATGTGTTTTATTTATTGCACATAAAGATGATACTTTTAATGTATTCAAAAAGTTTTACAAAAAAGTTACAAATTTGAAAAACTTATCTATTATTTCAATTCGTAGTGATCATGGCACCGAATTTGAAAACCAATATTTTGATCGTTTTTGCACAAAGCATGGTATTGATCATAACTTTTCTGCACCTAGAACACCATAGCAAAATGGTGTTGTAGAAAGAAAGAATCATACTTTGGAAGAGATGTCCAGAACAATACTTTATGAAGGAAATCTTCCAAAATATTTTTGGGCAGAAGCTGTTAATACCGCATGCTATATGTTAGATAGAGTTTTAATTAGACCTATTATCAGAAAAACCCCCTATGAGCTTTGGAATAATAGAAAACCAAATATCAAATATTTTCATGTTTTCGGATGTAAATGTTTTGTTCTCAATAATAGAAAAGATAATCTTGGCAAATTTGATGCAAAATCTGATGAGGCTGTTTTTCTTGGATATTTTTTAAATAGTAAAGCCTATCGAGTTTTCAATAAAAGAACTTTGACTATTGAAGAATCTGTTTATGTTGTTTTCAATGAATCTAACATTATATCTTCGAGAAAGGAAGATTTTGCTGATGATGATGAAGGTAGACTAGAGCATGGAATGAAAGACTTGACTCTTAAAGATAAACAATCAAGTGAACCACATGAAGAAGAGGTGAGTAAAAAGCATGATGATATACCTAAAGAATTGAGGTATGTATATTCACACCCTAAAGAATTAATTATAGGAGATCCATCTCAAGGTGTTAAAACTAGATCTGCACATAGAGATGCACATGATTTAATTGCTTTTGTTTCTCATGTAGAACCTCATAATATAGAAGAAGCCAAAACTGATCCTAATTGGATGTTAGCAATGCATGATGAATTAAACCAATTTAGGAGAAATAATGTTTGGACCTTAGTTGAAAGACTCAATAATCATCCTGTTATAGGCACTAAGTGGATTTACAGAAATAAACTAGATGAAAATATAAATATAATTAGAAATAAGGCTAGATTGGTTGCACAAGGATATAATCAAGAAGAAGGAATAGATTTTGATGAAACTTATGCACCAGTAGCTAGATTAGAAGCCATTAGACTGCTACTAGCCTATGCATGTTTCATGAATTTCAAGTTATTTCAAATGGATGTAAAGAGTGTGTTACAGCCGTGACAGTGACGTGGCCCAGCTCAGGTATCGCCGAATGCGAGCGAGCCACGTGTGAGCTTTCCTGCCAGAATCAGCGCCACGTCCTCAAGGCTGGGGTCGGCAAGACCGCACCGCCCGATACTGTCTGAAGCAAACAGCTCCCGCCGAGGTCGAGTTCGGCGCGAAGTTCCCCCACCGACTCATCTGCGCCCGGGCTCGGAGGAGTCCGCCCGGGTGAGGTCGGCCGAGGTCGGCTGACCCCCCGCCTTGCGCCAGGTGGCCACCCGGAGACGGGTCCACCTCGGCCGAAGCCAGGCGATCTTCTGCCACCTCGCCAGGTGTCCACCCAGGAGGGGTCCACCTAGGCCGAGGTCGGCTGACCCCCCGCCTTGCGCCAGGTGGCCACCCGGAGACGGGTCCACCTCGGCCGAAGCCAGGCGATCTTCTGCCACCTCGCCAGGTGTCCGCCCCGGAGGGGTCCACCTAAGCTGAGGTCGGCCGACCTCTCGCCTCTCGCCAGTCGGCCCCCGGAGACAGGTCCAACTCAGTCGAAGTCAGACCGCTCGTACGGAGAGGCCCCCGGGGAAAGCGACGGGTCCCGAGGCCATCCCTCGGGCCGTACCGACCCCAGACGGCGTCCCGTACGGAGGGCGGCGGCACGCGGAACGTGACTTACACTGTCCCGATAGGTCCCGCAGTCGAGAGATCCGATCCTGACGGAACAGGCCCCGTAAACGGATGGCGCCCACGCTCGGGGAAAAGAGCACTCTCACGAAGCCCGAGGCCTGACGACTGGCCGCTCTGCCAGCGCCGCCCTCCCTCCTTTTCTCTTCTGTCCTTGCCTTCTCCCTGCTAGGCCCGACGGACGAGGTCGGAAAGCCGCCTGGCCTCCTTCACCAAAAAGGGAAAAGAAAGGAAGACAGGGGGGAGGAGTTTTCGAGGAGGAAAAGGACAAGCACACGACGGAGGGAAATAAAGAAGGAAGAATCCGGAGACTGCAAGGTAAGCCAACTAGCCTGGGGACAAGGAGGAAGCACCGGCACAAGGCCTCGCTCCGAGAAAGAAACCAGAGATCCCGAGAGGGGAATACTGGACGCGAGCTCGGCAGGCAGGCCCAGCCGAGATTCCGGTCCCCGGCGCTTTCCCTTCACTAGTTAACTCTCCAAATCTGGGACCCTTTAGAGGGCCTGGGAGGGAGAGTCTGTTCCTCCTCGTCGTCTACTGACTTGACCGTCGGAGCCCCCTCGCCGGAATCCCCGGCCAGGGTCCTCTAACCCCTTTGTTGCAGGTTTCTCGCAGGAAGGGGGGCTCCCTTGCCAGGCGGTCAGGGAGGATCGGCTGATCCTCGGCACGGGCGCGGCGACAAGGACGGCAACAGAGTGCATTTTTGAATAGTCTTTTATCTGAAGAAGTTTTTGTTGAGCAACCTTCCAGTTTTATCGATCATATTTTTCCAAATCATGTTTTTAAACTGATTAAAGCTTTATATGGTCTGAAACAGGCACCTAGAGCCTGGTACGATAGACTAAGCAAATTTTTAATTGCAAATGAGTGTTAGAGGTAGTGTCGACACTACACTATTTATTCAAAGAAAGAAAAATGATATTTTAGTTGTTCAAATTTATGTTGATGATATTATCTTTGGATCTACTGATGAATCTTTGTGTCAAGACTTTGCTAAGCTAATGCAGGGAGAATTCGAAATGAGCTTGATGGTCGAATTAAGTTACTTTCTTGGATTTTAAATTAAACAAACTAAAGAAGGTATTCTGATCAACCAAGCCAAGTACATTAAAGAAATAATCAAGAAATTTGGCATGGAATCAAGCAAAGAAATTAGAACACCAATGAGTCCTGCATGTAGACTTGACAAAGATGAGAATGGCACAAATATTGATCAAAAGCTGTACCGAGGTATGATTGGATTATTACTTTATTTAACAGCTAGTAGACCTAATATATTATTTAGTGTTTGTATGTGTGCACGTTTTCAATCTAATCCTAAAGAATCACACATCACAGCTGTTAAGAGAATTATTAAATACTTGAAAGGCACTTGTAATATAGGATTATGGTATTCTAAACACACATCACTGAAACTAACTAGTTATTCTGATGCTGATTATGGAGGATGTAAGATAGATAGAAAGAGCACAAGTGGCACCTGTCAATTTCAAGGTGTTAACTTGATCTCTTGGCACTGTCATAAACATAACTCTGTAGCTTTATCTACTGCTGAGGCAGAATATGTAGCTGCTGGGAGATGTTGTGCTCAAGTGTTATGGATCAAGCAACAACTAGAAGATTATGGTGTTGTCCAATCTAAAACTCCTATTAAATGTGACAATACTAGTGCTATTAACTTATCAAAAAATTCAATTCAGCACTCACGAACTAAGCACATTGAAATTCGACATCATTTTATTCGTGATCATGTTTTGAATAATATTGTTGAACTTGAATTTGTACCTACTGAAGACCAATTAGCGAACATTTTCACTAAACCATTAAATCAAGATAGATTTGAGAAAATTAGAGAAGAATTAGGGTTATGTGACCCATTTTGAACCTATCTGACCTAATTCTTGAAAATTAAGAAAAAATTATCTAGAAATTTTAAAATTCTCTTTAGAGCATAGGGCAACCTAATTTAGACTCTAGTAACCCTTAGAAATTGAGTTTGACCCTTTTTGAATTTTAGAACAGATTTTAGCTCGAGCCAACTTGAACTCTAGGTACTCTAGGCGAGCCGACTCGCAAGACGGACCGAGACTTTTTAAATAGGGTTTCCACTTTTCCTATTCACCACTCTTTCTAAATTTCAACCGTTTCTCTCTAGTCGACTCTTCTCTTCTCACCAAAAAAAAACCCACTCCAAAACCCTTTCTACCTTCTCAAATCCTTAATCTTTGGAGAATGGGGCCTCGCAAGGCGGTAGCGAAGAAGGCAACACGGGTTGTTCGGACTGCAGCAGAGGAAAGGAGGAGCAAAAGACATTTGGATACATCATTTCCGCAAGAAGAGCAGCAGCCTGAGCAAGAAGAGGTTGTTCCAGCACCCCGGCAGATCATTCCAATGGGAAATCGTCAAGTGACCCCCGATAGGTGCAAAGATTTCAATTTTATTGAGCAAGAATAGTTAAATATTGGAATGTGGCTTGAAGGACAGGGTTGGAAAGAGCTTTGTCAATTAAATGTGCCAACTTATCCAAATTTGATTAGACAATTCTTTGAAAATATGCCCCTAGGAGCTTTTCACATTGAGGGAACAGTAAAAGGAAAACTGATTGAGATAAATAAGCAAAAAATTGTCAAATCTATTGAATATTCCTAAAGAAGGGGACTGTTATTTGGTAATGAAGGAAAGGGTGAAAACTCCCAGACTTATCTTAGGAAGATCCAATGTAAAAGGAGTCATTCATATGCGTGCAAATCAGCTCTCATTGGAAATGAGACTGTTGCACAACATTATTACACGGATTTTCCTACCCAGGATAGGTAGATTCGACTGGGTTAGTGAGAGAGATCTTGTATTCATGAGGTGACTGATTGAGGGGGAGCCCCTTAACCTTCCATTCATTATGATCTCACAGATGAGAGAGGTTGTACGTAGGGCATGAGCCGTTTGCCCTACGGGATGGTATTCACTTTGTTGTTTCAGGATGCAGACATAGATCTTACTGGAGAGGACTGTCGGTTGTTGCTGCACACCGAAAGTATACAGTGAAATTCCTAACTAGGATGGGATTTTTCAAGGTTGATGGGAACTGGATCAGAAAGACCTCAGGAGTACTTGTAGCACACTCAGAGGACTCAGATGATGACATTCAGGCTACACAGGATCATGGTGAGCAGACTGAGGGACATACTGATGAGGCTGGACCTTCCGAGCCAGCTCCTGCTTCACCACATTCACCTATCAGGACTCCTACTGCTGCTAGAGCTGATACTGATGATAGACTCCACAGAGTTTTGGAGGAGATTTCTAGTCTCGGGACTGATACTGATAGGATGATTACTTCTCTACAGTCCGAGATGCAGCAGGGCTTTCATGACAGCATGGTTATATTGAGGCAGTTATCAGCAGCCAGCCAGCATGGACCTTCTACTGGCACAGCTATTGGCACAGCGACTGGCATGGGTACTGAGACTGATACTGGCACACATGCTGAGCAGGGACAAGAGGCACACTGCACTGAGACACCTTATCATGCCACACCTACCGTTAGTGAGCCTCAGGATACTTTGGAGGCAGCTGGATCTATTGATATTGGAGTGACTCCGGCTACTCAGATACTTTCTTCCACCAGTACATTGACCCTATCCCTTGATCCACCTACTACCAGACCTACACCCATCTTTATTTCATCTGAATCAAAAACCAAACCTAAACCTAAATCTAAAGTTACTAGGACTTCCACACCCACTAGGACTATGATTAGGGATCTCCACCCTAGGTTCCACAAATTCAAACCTAGTCCAGGTATTCTAGAGGTTGGTTCCTTCTCTGATGAGGAAGAATCCGATAGTGGTCCTAGCACTTCTTTCTGATGGTTAGGTTTTATCTTTTGAGACTTTTTGTTGTTGTATTTTGGTTATGTGATACTATTTTGTTGTGCCATGGCACGTTTGTAAAGTATCACATATACTATGTATTGACTTTTCTCTCATATATATATATATATATTTCACTTGTCTTGATACATATTCCCTTGAATTAATGTTATAATTGACTCAATATTTCTCATTTGTTATGAATATATGTTGCGAATGTTTCTCTATTTCTCATCTACCTTTTGTTGATGACAAAAAGGGGGAGAATGGAGACTATGTATGTATGGGCATGAAAATTGCTATTGCTATTTGAAAATTTGTTACTTATTGCTATTGATTCTGAAAATTATTCAAAAATTGGTTATAAAAGCTATATGGATAATTGAATGATACGAAATTTTGATAAAATGGATGTTTGATTCATAGAAAGTTGATGAAACTTAAGTTTACTTCAAAAAGTTTGAAAATTCTATAAGTTTCGATATGCTTTGTATAGTTAATATCTTTGATACATCATGTATCGATACATCATGTTATGATACATATGAAATCTCATGTTTCGATACACTTGATACATAATATTTGGTATTCAGTTATATACATTTGATACATTATGGCACATTGTATTGATACACTGATACCTAACTTATATGATATGCATAGACTTGAAAATACTGCAACTGTAAAGTGATTTCAATTTTTTTGATCATGCCCGATATTTTGTCATCATCAAAAAGGGAAAGATTGTTGACCCCTGAAATGATTTTGATGATTACAAAATATTGGAGCATGTATTTGATACTAACTCTTTACAAATGTTTAAGAAGTTTTTGCAGGAATGAATTACCTTGGTTTTAAAATGGTATTCAAATTCACTTAAGGAAATTCAATTGAGTTTGTAAAGGCCCTTAGTTATGAATGTTGTACTCATGAAAAATGGGCTTAAAAGTGTAAATAATTTGACAAAGTATGTAAAGTAGCTTCTAGTTGTTTCGATGATGAAGTTTTTGGGAAGCTTGAAGCAAATTTTTAAAGACTTGTAAGAGCCGACTCAAAATGGCACGGCACAGAGGAAAATTCAGAGTTTCAAAATTAAGAGCCGACTCCCAGCTCAAGAGCTGATTCTTACAGAAGTATAGTTTTTGAAGTTCTGAGAACTAGAGCCGACTCCCAGATCAAGAGCAGACTCCAGGTATGCATGTTTGTCAAGACTGAAAGCTTGAAAGCAAGAGCCGACTCCTAGTCCAAGAGCCAGCTCCTACAGAACTTTGTTTATGCCATTTCTGAGATTTCGAGCTGACTCTTGGAGCTCGAGCCGGCTCGTAGAGCCATTATCTGCACTTCAACGACTAGCTACAGAAATTGAAATTTGAATACCAAATCACCTCCAACGGCCATTTCATGATTCCCAAGGCCCTACAACGGCCATATCACTTGAAAAACTATAAAGGAGATCATTTTTGAAGGATTAATCAATGAATGGAGATTTATTGCTGAATATTCTTGAAAGAACAATGAGCTTCCAAGTCATTCCTTCACCTATCTCAAAGAGCATTCAAGTGAGATTCAAAGCTTCACCAACTCCACTCCATCATTGAATCTACTCATTGAAGAAGGGAAAAAGCAGCTTTGAAGAGCATTGAAGTGTACTTAAAGCTTGACTTCATTTTGATCTTCATCGGCAACATAGAAATAACTTTGGTTTGTTGTAGTTACTTATTTTACATTCTTTATCTTAGTTTGCTCTTTTAGAACAGCAAGGGACTGTATCTAGAGAGAGAGTTGAAGGTTTTAGATGAATCTTGTAAAACCTAAGTTTGGGTTCTTGGTTTTTCCGGTTTGAAACCAAGTGTTTGGATTTTCTTTGATAATCCCGTGTAAAACCAAAGGGAGTTTGGAATTCTTTGGTGATCCCGGTAAAACCAAAGTGTATAGGTTTGGATTGTGAACCTGGTAAAACAATCCAACTGTATTCCGATTGAGGGATATAGTGAAAATCCTAAGTGGTCCTTGGGTAGTGGATGTAGGAGCCGGTTGCTCCGAATGACTCTACTTCTTGGTGTTTGTGATTGTGCTTTCATTGCTTGATTGCTTTAATTTGTTTACTTCCGCTTTGCACACCTCACTTATACACTAAAAGAATTTCAAAGTGCACATACTTGCAAAAAGTTTTTAATCCCAATTCACCCCCCTCTTGGGAAGCCACCTGGGCAACAACCTAAGTCTAGAAACTCCTGAAGCCTAGCACCTAAGCCCGAAAACTCTTGAAGCCCGGCACCAAAGCCCGAAAACTCCTGAAGCCCAGCACCCCAAGCTAGAAAACTTCTAAAGCCACGTACCTACCGCTGCGTTCACAGTTCAGAGATATCTGCGGGATGCCCTAGTGGTTTCGCCATCTACTACCTGACTCACAACCTAGCACCCTAAGCCCGGAAACTCTTATAGCCTGGCACCAAAGTCCAAAAAATCCTAAAGCCCGGCATCCTAAGCCGAGAAACTTCTGAAGCCCTGCATCTGCTGCCGTGCTCATAGTTCGGAGATGTTAGCGGGATGCCCCAATGGTTCCTCCATCTACTGCCTGACTCACAGTCAGGCACCTCAAGCTGAGAACTTCCAAAAATCCCACATTCAACCCACTGGACCTCCAGTCCGGAGATGGCAAAGTGGGGCACTCCCGAAGGTCCACACTCTGTTGACCGAACTCGAAGCCAGTGAGGGCAATCTCGAGACTCCTCATGTCAAGTTCTCCAACTTGATGATCTCTCAGGGCCATGTAGGCCCCCCTCAAGCCATCCACCAGCTCCTGGCTAACTGAAGAGGTTCAAGGCAACTATAAAAACAAAAACTCGGTGAAGCGAGGAGGACTTCATTGCATTGATGTTGCATGAAAGAGATACATTATCAAAGGACCCCTGACAGCCTGGGCGGTCCCAAAAAAAAAGGAAATAAAAGAAAAGAAAAGAAAAGAAAAGGAAGAGAAAAAGGGCAGGTTCTGGAGGGAGACCAGAGCCTATTCCTCAGCAGACTCCTTCCCAGGATGGTGGATAAGCATGCCAGCATCCTCTTGGGCCTCTGTAGTCCCCGCAAGCGGGACCTCTTCAATGACATGGGCAGGCTCCATCTTAGCCATGGCAGTGGGAGTCATGCATCCCTTAGAGCTTCCACCAAGGCCGCCAAGGACCACGATTTCGTCCAGCCTCAGCCCTGGGAAGTGGTAGGCCACCAAGGATTTGCAGACCCTGAACCCTTTGACAAAGGAATCCATGGCCGCCTCCCGCACTTCATCGGCAAACTTCGTCGAGCCCCTGAATTTGGACATCGCCTCGGCGGCCTCCATCAGAGCCACCACCCCAACAGCTTTCTTCTCGGCCGTCAACAGCCAAGCCTACACCGCCTCCAGCTGTGCTTGGAGGCTACTCATCAGCTCTCCCGCCCGGGCAACACCGGCCTTGAGCTTCTTCACCTGGCGGGGGGCCTGATCCCTTTCTCGGACCAAGGATGCTTCGAGATCTCTGACTCAATTCTCTGCATCGACCACTTCAGCCCAAAGGATCCTATCTTTCTCCTCCAAGGCCCAGGCCCTATCAGACTACTCCTGGGCCTTAGCCACCAATGACATCCTTTCCTGCTCTCACTAGGCACAATGGCCGTGAACGAGAAGAATGTCGGTCCCAATCTGCACCATCAAAGATGTTAGCCCTAGCAGTTAGACTGAAGCAATAAAAAGGCAGAAGACTACCGTGAAGAGGAGACGAAGAGTGCCAAGAAGAGCCTTCGCCAGCATCCCGCCTCCCCTATTACAGTGATCGCGCTACTGGACCGTGAACTCCATCATGCGCTCTGCAAGCGTATGATCTTGGGTGACCACCGAATTCAGTCTCATCCCAAGTATTTCCCTCCGGACAGCAGCCCTCCTTGATGCTGAGGCCATCGTCGCGTCCGGGGGAACTGCCTCTAAAAGCACCTCATCTAGCGATGGGGAGCTCATCGTCGCAGGCGATGGCGTCGGCGATGGCTGCTCCATCACCCCTTCTCCCATTACGTCCACCTCGATGACTGTAGGAAGGTGGACCGCAACTACCATAGCCGGCCTGGCCAGCGTGCCCGCGCCAGGTTCTTGGGCCAAAAGCTGGGCTCGCTGGTCCAAAGGCCCAGGGGCTGGTTCGACCATTTGCCCTGCAAGGCCACAGACTGGAGCAGGCCCCGTCTCTTGGCTAGGCTCAACCTGGGCCCTCTCTGGTGGAGCCTCCCCGGGCCCGGACGACAGCCCTCTCTTGTGGGCGGCCTCCAGAAGTTCTTGCACCAAGAACTTCATGCCTGCAGGAAATAGAAGACAAAGTTTAGCAACGGGCCTAAAAAGGGCTCATTGAAGAAGAGATACCTCTTCGGACTCACCTCGCCCCTGGATCGGGCTGATCCCGGCATCGAACAAGTTCTGTTTTGATAGCAGAACCTTGAGAGGAGGGATCTGATCGGAGATAAGCTAGTTGTATACCTCCCGATCAGAGGCCTCAACCTGGGAGTTCCGATTTGGGATCCGATCCGGATCGCTCCAAACCCAGTCCACCCTTTCAACATAAGCAAAGAAGAATTTCCTCTTTCACCCCTTGATGGAAGAGGGGTGCTCAAACTTTATCCCCCTCGAGAAAGGATTAATGCATCACCACTCATCCTCGATTGGGTGGTGTTTCAGAGTAAAAAAGGTCCTGAACAAGGAGAAGCGAGCAACAATCTCGTGGAAGTGACAGAAAATAATGAAGCAGTTGATGACCCTAATGACGTTGGGAGCCAACTGGGCCAGAACAAGATGGTAGTTGCTTAGAAAAGAGAGAAAGAAGGGATGGAAAGGCAAGCGAAGGCCCTCGAGAAAGAACTCATGGAAGGCTATTCGACCTGGGCCACTAGAGGTGACCCACCCCTTCGATCATGGAACCGAGAGCCAGACAGAATCCGAGATCCCATAGGTAGCTCGAATCATAGAGAGATCCTCCCTGGTGATCATCGAAGCTATGCCCGAAGGTTTGGTCGGGCGGGAAGACCCAGAAGAAGCAATGGGAGCAGAAGAGATGGAAGGAGCAGGAGGGACCCCGGGCCCATCGATGATTACTCCGGTTGAGCAGAGATTTCTGTGGATGATGAGAGGGACCTCCTCCTCCTCGTCTAAAGATGAAATCCTTAGCCGAGAAGGCCCTGCCCCAATGGGGTTACCAGAAGAGTAGTCATGTCGGCCGGACGCAGCCATTCGAGATTAGAGAAAGAAGGAGGTGTACAAGAAAACGAGACTTGAGAGCCCTACAGGAAGACTCAGCCTAGCCAAAAGAGAAGGAGAAGGCCCAAGGAGACTAACCTGATTGTTAAGAAAAAAGATAGTCGAGAGAAGGAAGAAGCTCTAGCCCGACGGTGAGTGAGAAAGTTCTAAAAGAGACAACTGGGGGGAAAAAGCTTACCCTCTCTTCAAAGCCACCAGACTGCAACCGTACGTCCTTTCAATGCTCCCACCGCCGGATAGGCACCATGTGGCCACACCGCCCGAAGGCGATGCCCCGATGCAACAGAAACAACCTTGAGTCATATATCCACCATTATGCTTCCTCGGACCCGCTGATGTGGCACCCCCGTACTAGCCTCAAGGCATGGCTCGCGAAGTGGCGGTGATCATGGCATTTAATGGCACCAGATCTCAGTCTTTCCATGTCAGCTCCATAATTACCTCCTTAGCCTCGAGCGCAATGTTTTGTTAGGACTTAGGAATAGAAGACCAATGAAGAAATAACATCACTGGGTCTCGCATGGATCCATTCGATGGAGATTGCAACTATAAGCTATGTCCCATCAAGTCCTTTTGCTGGGATAGCTCCTCCCAGGTCGAGACTCCAGCAGAAGCCCGGTTCCTTGAGTCCCTTTGCTGGGTTGGCTCCTCCCTGGTCGAGACTCCGGTCTAATTCAGACTCCACCTTCCGCTGGGCTGGCTCCCCCCAGGTCGAGACTTCAACGGAAGCCCGATTCCTCGAGTACCTTCGCTGGGTTGGCTCCTCCCTAGTCGAGACTCCAGTCGAAGTCAGACTCCACCTTTCGCTGGGCTGGCTCCCCCCAAGTCAAGACTCCAGTAGAAGCTCGATTCCTCGAGTCCCTTCACTGGATTGTTTTCCCCCTGGTCGAGTCTCCAGCCGAAGTCAGGCTCCGCCTTCTACTGGACTGGCCCTCCCAGGTCAAGACTCCAGCAAAAGCCGAACTTCTCTCCAAGTTTTCTCGTCGAGCTAGCCCTTTCAAAAGTGCATACTCGTGAAGTGCGCAGTTGCATCCCTTTGCGGGCCTCCTTCGGAGCAACTCATACGGAGGAGAAGAAGAAAAAGAAGAAGGAGACAAAGAGAAGAAGTGCACAATAGTCAAAGCAAAAGCCTTCATTGATCAAAAGTCCCTTACATCGTACGGAGGTTCCTGACAGGCCAGGAAGCCTCCCAGATATCTAAGTTACAAGTAAAAAAGGATCCTCCCTAGCAGTACTCCCGGAAGCAGCTGGGGGAGCGCCAGTCCTTCTTTTAGGTGAGCTTCCTGGGAAGGAGGATGGCTGTGCCTCCGTCTCTACTGGCCCATTCTCCCCAGGAAGTCGCCGGGTCTCTAGAGCTCGGCATTGGTTCCACTTGGAGGATGCGGGTACCCTTCCGCAAGTGAACATTTGAGGAAGGGGTACAACGACGCATCCTCCTCGACCGTGCCATCCTTCTTGGATTTCACCAATCTGGTGATTCCAAAGTTAGTTGCAGCCGCTCCTTGTTAGGCCACTCTCAGTAGCATCGCGGCGACCGCGGCCTTCTCCTCATCGACTGTGACTACCGTCGTCCCCTCATTTAGTCGCATGATCGGGTACACCCGGGAGGTTCGCAGGTAAACTGCTTCCATCATATAAATAGCCATCTCTCCTGCCCCCTGGGGCTTCTCCACTTTCTCCTCCTTCAGGGAAATCTCAAGCTCAGCGGACCTCTTCTCCGACCGGGATGTTCTCGCTCGGAGTCGGCCGGATGTGCCAGGAGAAGCATCAGGCAACCTCCCGGGCCTGAAGCTCACTAGAAGACCTCCTTTGGCACAAGCTAGGAGAGAAGAGTCAAAGAGAAAAGGTATTGGAGAGAAGAGGATGTTCTACGAAGGTCCATCCACCCGTGCTTAAAATGGTGAGGGATGGCCTCTCTGCAACAGATCTTGCCAACCCCTCATACCGATTGAAGGTACGTGCCTCATTAATTGCTAGGCCGGCTAGAAGATGCCACGTGCCAGTGCCAGACGATCCGCGTGCTTCATTCTCGGAGAATTCGCATTGACCCAGGAGAAGCATTTATGGCCACCATCAAAAAGACGAAGCACCATGAAACCCCCATCAATGCGAAGGCGTGGTCTTCGAAGCATAGGCGCACGGAGACGTCGGAGACATAAAGGATGCACCGGTCCACGTCAGCATGATCATTACTCTCCATGCCTCGAGCGCCGCATCGTCTTCCGGGCTCGAGAGTGGGGGGGCAATTGATACGGATGTATCCGCTGATGTGGAGCCCATCTGGATGTCAATCGCCAGCCAGCAGGTGGAGGTGCCACCTAAGCTAGGCGCCCGAGCAAGGAGCCGAAGTAAGCCCCCTACCAAGGTCAAATCCCGGCCGAGGTCGAGCTCAAGCTGCCATCAAGCGCAGGAGGGAAAGCGACAGAAGTTCAAATCATGGCGGGAAAGAGAGTTGCCTCCACCGAGACCATGCTGTTGAGACAGTACAACTGATAGGCGACAGTGCTCTGCCTGAGGCCTGCAGAGGGGGGTGCCTCACTGGAGCACCAGGGCCCCCCAGGCCTCAGTTTACACCGATCAGGAAGGAACGTCCCCGTCAAGGTGCTGCATTGCCCGGTCTATTATCTGCACCACCCACAAGTGGAAGGCTATGCCAGAGGATTCAAACCGTGGAGCGGCCGCCCACGTGCTGGTGCTCTGCGAGGTTTTCCAAAACATGATGACCAACCGGAATATCAGAGCCAGCAACATAACCCCCCATCTCAAAGAGATAAATGGGAGCTCATGCACAGTTCCCGCATGCTGCCAGATGTCACCCCTTAGGACTCCCCTAAAGGAGAAACATCTGGAAAGCAAGGACGAGGTCACACACACGGCCTCTCCACAATAAAAACAAAGAGAGACCTTCAAACAAAATGAGAGAAACAAAAGGCAAAAAGGGATAAGGGAGGTAAAGGTTGGCACACAGGAGGAGGAAGCCAAATGCAATGCTCTGCGGCTACCGGGGAATTCATCGAAAGAATCCCACGGACACAACCGATTCTGCTCTAGCCCTCCTCCTCTGCTAACACCCTACACTCACTTTCTTTTCTCAAATACACGACCCCCGAACGTGGAAACCTAACCGGGATCCACGGAGGGGGATCTGTTCTCCTAGATCGCCCAATGACTTGATTGTCAGAGTGCCCCCACCGGAATCCCCAGCTTAGGTCTCTCTTTCTTTTACATGGGTCCGGGAACGCGTGCAGCATTCCAGGCGAGGGGAGCGATGCCCAACGCCACGTCGGAGCTATAGGCCATGACGGTCCAAATGGCAACAGAAAGCAAGCATCAACCTTGAGGATTTGCTCCCACTTTGACTTGATGAGCTGACAAGGAGGAAGATAGTTACCCAGGATTACTTTAGAAGAAAAATATCCATAAAAAAAGAAAAATATTTTAAACTGGATGATGAAGAAATATTTAAAAAATGATAAAAAGAAGTTGCAGATTTATCAAGAAAATAAATAATTTTCAAGTCATTTATCAAAAAATGGATAATATATGAACCTACTGAAAATAGAAGATCTTTAAAAAAATATAAATTAATAAACCGACACTAATTGGTGCTACAAAGATTGATATTATATTAATAAAATTTTAAATGATCATATGATTTAATTTTAAATTATCATATAATTTTAATGATCATATAATAATTTATAATATTTTTTATAAATGTAATTTTATCATATTTTTATCAGTATAATTCTGTATTATTTTTTTATTAGCATGATTTTAGATTAGCTATTGTTGCGGATAAATCACCTGTGGCCGAGACTTTGGCAGCGCCGGGCAATCCCGCTCGCTCTTCCAACCGGATGAGATCCTGTTCCTGAACACTCTTCTTGGATGAAGACCTGCAAAAGATTCCCGGACTGGGTTTTGGGTAGGGACACTTCGACGCTTAAGTCGGTAGAGTGATTAGATAATAGAATGGAGAGTTCAAAGAAAGATAGATTAAAAAAAAGAGTAGTGTAGGCTTGTCTTAAACTTTTCTTCCCTCGAAGATTCCCTCTTATCTCTTTTTATAAACATTAACTAAAATATAGTTAAGCCTTCTTGATTTCGATTGGGAAAGTCGGTTAGTGTAAGTTTTCCTTAACCGATTATAGTTATTACCGATAGTTAGTTATAAATTCAATTTATTATAACAACCAGTAATTGGTTATATATCTGGTTGATTATAACAACCAGTAGTTAGTTATATACCTAATTGATTATAATAAACAGGTTCACTCCTAATGGAATCAAGTTGATCGATCTTTATGACCTCTAGTTGATCCTCATGAGTTTTGGTTATATTCTTGATTAACCAATTTTATCATCAATCGGCTTTTTATCAAGATCAAGTGACTGAATTATTATCACCATAGCTATTATTATTATTATTTTTACAATGCTGTATAATTTTTTTAAAAAATATATTAATAAAATTAAAAATAGGGATGATAAAATCTCAGTTTGTCTATTCCTCTGTAGAATTTTAACATCCGATCTCTCCTGGCTGTGGTAGCGGAACCGCGAGACGGAGCGCGAGGCTGGTGGATGCGACGGGAGGGAGGGGGCGAGATCGGAGGGTAGGCGCAAGTGGGTGGTTCGACGAGCCGACGCGATCGATGACAGGGACAGCAGTGCAGGCTCGGGTGGGTGCTCCGACGGGGTGAACGCGATGGCGGCGATGCAAGCTTGATCGAGCGGGGCTGAGTGAACGGCATTGGAGATGGGCATGGTGGGGGCGGAGTCCCCCCTTTCTCCTCCACTCAGCAAGATGAAGAAGAAGCAGGAGGAGAGAAAGCGAGAGGCCCGCGCAAGGGGCCGCCGGGAGGAGGGAGAAGGCCAGGGTTGGAACCGGGCCAGATATGGTGTGTCTCCTTTTTCTAGTCGCCGGACCACGGCCCTTTAAAAATTTCAGTCTGTGGACCGGGCTATGTCTTGAATTGCTTGTTTACCGCGGTCTCCAACCCGAACAAGAGCATGGCCCGAAGCTCGGATGGGCTAGACCGGATAGGACGCACCTGCCTGAAAGGCTGCGCCAGACTTTGGACTGATAATTTCGGCTTGGCCACTTTGCATGAACGCGGCCAATTTTTACCAAGTCCTCGTGTGAGCTTAACCCAAGCTGAACACACGACATGATCAAAAGGCCAAACGCTTGGCTTGAGCCTAGCTAGTAGGCTTTTCCGAAACTCTAACCTCTATTTTATTAAATAGAAGTCGTCATTTGGCGCCACTTTGCTTTGTGCCCTCGCTTTTGTTGGGCTCGTGCAGAACGAGAGACAGCAAAGAGGGGGAGGAGAGAGACAAACAAAGGAGAGCGAAGAAAGATGGATGGAGATCCACCGAAGGGAGGTGGCCGAGCTGTAAACATGAAATGTATAAATATGAAATTAGTAGACCAAATCGTAAACATTGAATCAATTAAGAAGTTTATAGGGATGAGAGACCGTAGGGATTGTAAGAAATTATAGGAATGAAAGATTGCATGAATTAATTATGAGAGATTGTAAGGACGAGAGATTGCAGGAATTGATTATAGGGATTGACAAATTATAAAAATTCTTTACTGATTTTGTTTTGGTATAGATTGGCTAATATAGCCTATATATAGTGTACTCGACTTCTAACGAAATTAAGAAATTCACATCCTATTTTTAAATTTTACATGGTATCAAAGTAAAAATCCTGATATCAATATAACTCTAGTAGCCTTTTTAATTCACGACCTCGACTCATCATCGCCAATTAGAAGAAGGTGACGGAAATATCATCATCATACTAGATGAGTTCCTTGGACAATCCGAGATTCCATTGCTCTCCTGCTCCTCATCGGTGGCAACTACTCGACATGGATAAGGGTAATGAAAAATGCCTTGCAGGCAAAGAACGAGCTTGGATTCATTAATAGAACATTGAAGAAGCCCAACGCCAGTGCACCTAAGGCAAGCCATTAGATGATTTGTAATGCAATGGTAATAGCGTGGATCTTCAACTCCCTAGACAAATCATTGTAAGGGAGTGTTGCTTAAGCAAAAGACATGAAAGCTTTGTGGGACGATCTGAAGGATCATTTCCTTCAAGGAAATGCCATATGAGTTTTCCAACTTGAAATCGAGCTTAGCCTTTTCTATCAAGAGGGCTCATCAGTGTCGAGTTATTATACAAAATTGAAAATTCTGTGGGACAAACTGGATGATTATTTCGAGATGTTGACTTGCACATGCACGACAGCCCAGGATCATGTCAAGAAGAAAGAAATGGAGAAACTCTATCATTTTCTCATGGACCTCGATGCTAAGGTCTTTGGCACTGTTTGTTCATAAGTACTCAACTCCAACCTTCTGCTGACCTTGAGCAAAGTGTACTCAATGGTTATACAAGAGAAGCGTCAATAAATGGTGGCCAATAGAAAGGATGATCATATCAGAGTGGTGGCCTTCTTCATAAGCAATAGTGGAAAAGGGAGCATGAAACCAACTTAAGGCCACAAATTGAAGTGCAACCACTATCAAAAGGTGGGACACGATCAAAAAAGATACTGGGAGCTGAACGGCCACCCATAAAATTAGAAACAGTGATAGGGATCTCAATGAAAGAGAGGTAGATAAGTTAGAGAAGTGGCTATTTCGAGATGATCATCATAGCAGTGGACAAGCCGTCCAATTATGGCTGTCCATTCTGCTTAAGCCACAGTTTTGACCTAGAGTTCAACCCAAATAGTCCCAACCTTCGCCAACAAGCAATATCAACAAATTCTAATACTCTTGAATGATAAGAAGGGATCAACCAAATAAATATTAGGTGAGAATTTTACTCACAATGATACCGTAGATTGGATACTAGGTACAGGAACCTTAATACATATGACTGGATGATTAGAGTAACTTGATGAATCCAATAGAGTAGAAGCATCTTACCCCATACAACTTCCAAACGGGAAGATGGTTCGGGCTAAGGCGGTGGGATAGGTGTAATTAGGCCCAAATTTAATTTTGTAAAATGATTTTTTATATTCTTGGTTTTATTTGCAGTTTGATTTTGTTTGGAAAGTTGACTATAAATTTAAATTGTTTGGTGACATTTTTTCTTGATTTTTGTCTTATACAGGATCTTATCTCGAAGAAGCTGATTGGAGTGGGTAAATTGCAAGGAGGGGTCTATTAGCTTGGGTGTGTGGCACCATTATTGGTATTTCAGGCAATCATGATAGAGAGCTATGATTTATAGCATCGATGACTATGTCATCCATCTCAACATGCTTTAAATTTAATTCTTGAAATCTCAGTTAACAAGTTCATTAATGATTTTTGCGATTTATTCAAAACAAGCTAGAGCACCTTTTAATGTTAGTGAAAATAAAGCTACTGTCATTTTTTATTTGATCCATTGTGATTTGTGGTGGCCTTATAACACAACGTCTCTATCGGATGCATGCTTTTCCTTATCATGGTTGATGATTATAGTCGAAGGACTTAGATATTTTTACGAAGGAAAAATTTAAAATATGTGCACTACTGATAAAGTTCAATAACATTGCGAAAACTCAATTTGGATACATAATTAAGATAATCAAATCGGATAATGGTCAAAAATTTATTTCAAGTTCGCTATAATAGTTTTATTCAGACAAGGGGATAATACATCAAACTCCTATACCGATACTGTGTAACAAAATGGAAGAATAGAACATAAGCATATCCTTAATATAGCAAGGGCCTTATGCTTCTAGGCGGGACTACCTATTAGTTTTGAGGTGAATGTATCTTAATTGCTATTTATCTCATTAATTACACTCAATCACATCTATTATCTGGGAAGATACCTTACAAGGTGCTCTTTGGGCAAAAACCAAATTAAGATCATATTCAAATTTTTGGATCTGTATGCTTTGCTCATTGGAAGTCACGAGTCCATGATAAATTTCATGAAATGGCTTGGAATTGTATCTTCATCAGTTATCTTTATGTCCAAAAGGGATGGAAACTATACGACTTCGATATACAAGAATTTTTTTTCTTGAGGGATGCAATTTTCAGCGAAGGAAAAATTTGCAAAATTTGAGATCGATAATGAAGATGGGCTAATCATGTCATTAGCATTTGAAGAAGATGATGCGATCAATTCAAAGTTAATACCCAATATACATGGATGCCAGATCTCTGTAAGTAAGCTAGTAGCTCATCTAGATGTAGTTTCTTCAATTTGGACTGGTGCAACTGAACTCAGTGAGGTGCCTAATAATTTGCAAGTCCAATTCGAACCAGGTCCAGAAACATAATAGCCTAACTATAAAAAAATTATGTTGGATAGGAAGGGCAAGCTTAAGGTATGTGATGAGATGAATTTGATAGTGGCCTAAATTGCAAGGCCTAAAAAGATGCACAAAACAATAGCCCACCTACAAGACTACGTGTGCCATGCCACCAAGCCCAAAGACCCTCGGTGCATGACACCTCGCTACATGGTAACTTCAGGTATGGTCTATCCTATAGTATACTTTGTCTATTATGATAAATTATCTCGATGTCACAAAGCATTTTTAATTGCTCTTAATGAATATGCCTAGCCTAGAAGTTACTCTCAAGTGATGAAAAATCCTAAATGGCGGTATGCTATGATCCAAGAGATAAATGTACTTGAAAATAATGATATATGGACCGTAGAGGACCTCCGACCAAATAAGAATCCATCGGTTGCAAATGAGTATATAGGTGAAGTATAAGTCCAATGGTAATGTGGAGCATTATAAGGCCCGCCTTGTCAGAAAGAGATTCATTCAAATTAAGGGACTACATTTTCATGAGACATTTGCATCGATTGCTAAATTAGCGAACATACGTTGCCTTCTAACTATCTTGATTATCAAAAAATGGGAACTTCACCAAATGGATGTATATAATATGTTTCTATATAGTGATCTCGAAAAAGAAGCATACATGAGTATTCCACCAAATTTCCATGTTACAGGGCATGATAAAACTTACTACCTTCGAAAATCGCTTTATGGTCTCCAACAAGTCTCCAGAAACTAGTTTGCAAAATTCGCATCCACCTTGCATAAATATGGGTTCATTCAATTAGAGGCCGGTCATTCCTTATTTACATACAGTAGGAGACCACCTTCATAGCTATTCTAGTATATCTAAATGATTTAATATTGACATGCAATGATTCAAGTCAATATTAGAATTTCGAGGGTTATCTAGCCATCTAGTTTATATCATGGACCTTAACCCTTTGAAATATTTTCTCGATATTGAAATCGCTTGCAACCAGTCAAGATTATTCTTGTCCTAGCAAAAATATATCTGGACATATTAACCAAATGTAGCATGCTTGGAGCTAGACCGTCACCATTTTTCATGGAGCAATAACATTGTTTATTGATAGACTCTGATGAACCGATATCCGATCCAGGATAATATCGATGCTTAGTAAGGTATTGGATTTATTTAACCATCGCACAATCGAAACTTTGCTACTTAGTCCATATTTTGTTTCAATTCATGTAGATTCCTTGATACTCACACTGGGATGTAGCGATGCGAGTCCTTCATTATCTTAAGCAATGTCCGAGGCAGGGGATCCTACTTAATATGCCGATATCTTTGTAATTGATCGCCTATTATGACTCGGATTGGGCTAGTTGCCTGATGATATGGAATTCCGTCACTGGATACTTTGTTATACTTGGAGGTTATCCTCTTTCCTGGGAAACCAAGAAGCAGACTACTATGTCCACGTCGTCAACAGAAACGAAATACAGATCTATGATAACTGCCATCAACGAATTCCTATGGTTGCGCAATACTTTCGCAATCTCTCGAAATCGATCATGTTTGGTCTATGCAGCTCTTCTATGATAATCAAGCCGTACTCCATATCACCAATAATCCCATCTTTCATGAATGAACGAAACATATCAAGATAAATTATCATTTCATATATGATCATCTAAAGCTTCGCAACATCGTCCCACCTTATATACCAACCAAACTTCAGTTAGCCAACATGTTCACAAAGGCCGTGGGATGGGATCGATTTCAATTCCTACTAAGAAGATTGTAGGGATTGATTGTGAGAGATTGTAAGGATTGTGAGAGATTATATGGATGAGAGATTGTAGGGATTGATTGTAGAGATTGAGAGATTGCAGGGATTGACAAATTATAGGGATTCTTTACCTTTTTTTTTTTTTTTTCTATGTACAGATTAACCAATATGACCCATATATATTGCACTTGGCCTTCGATGAAACCAAAAAATTCTCATCTTATTTTCAAGTTTTATAGTAGATAATTATATTTTTGATATACATAACTTGTAAGAAAAAAATAGAAGCCAAGAATTATGGTGTGACTGAATCTCTCAACGTCTAACGTGAACAGAAAAAAATATTTTTCCTTTTCTTTTGGTCAAGAGAACGAAACATACCGGTAACATTTTGAACAACATTCTAGCTCATTGGAGAAACAGTCCTTGTTAGAGGGAAACACGCAAAGGTATCCATGTTGCGATCCTTATCCTTCTAGACAAGGTTCAATTCTTATAGTTCTAGCATGGTCAAGAACAAAATCTATAAATGTTTGAAAGGTCTACTTGAGGATGTTTCCTCGCAGCAGAAAATCTATATATATATATATATATATATCTTATACATGTCGAGGATTTTATTATCATAGCTAGAAGGATCCACGAGGGTTCCGCTCCTCATGGAAGGTGGTCCATTAGTCGCCTGCATTCAATCTCCTAACGTGGACTTCACATAATTTTCATATCCGCTTCGTGCTGGACTATGTTTGCTTCTTCTTGTCTATTTCCATCAAATACATTCTAAGTTCACCCAATTTTTTCGTGCACCCAAACGCAAACCCCCATGAAATACAAATCCATGTGGGTCCTCATGCAATTGACAAAGTCTGGGTTTGGGTGATTGAATGTTAGCGTCCAAGCATGTGCTCCTTTCTATGCATGAAAACCGCCCTCGGAGAACAAGTCTCATCCGGCACAAGTCTTATTCCTTGCAAGGCTCTAAAATCACCGACATCATGTACTCCTTTTTTTCCTTCGAGGGACTTGGCTAACTCACCACCTCGCTCTTGCCCCCACGCCAAACACCTCAGGAGTAGCGTGGTAGGGACATCAACCTTTACCGTGTCTCCTAGCACGCAAAACTTGGCCAAGGCATCTCTTATGAGTCACCTCCTGTCAAACATTTTTTGGGAGCATCCAGTCTCCTTCGGTAAACGGCCTATATAAGAAGAGAAGCTCAAAAGATTGCAAATTTTCATACATAGGGATCATTTGACAAATCATCCCACCTAATAAAATGTCTCTAGTTAGATCTTTGGCTTCCTACTGGCGTCGTAACGTTCGTCTTCTCGATCACCATGGATCCCACTCGCATGATCATGTGCATGTCTCTCGGCTACGATGGATGGCCGTCGTGGATCAAAGCCGTAATTGCTCGGGAGATCAACATGCTGGAGCGAAGTCCAGGATGTATAATCTTTTACTAATACTATTTATTATTATATTTTTCCAGATCCAACGCCCTTCTAAATTCCAAGTGACCTCAATATTGTCCTTCTTTTTCTTCGAATATCATAATCCCGTGTTGGTGGCTTGGTCCCCATGCATCAATGTTGAATTAGAGTAATGTTTGATGTCCAGAAATATTTCTGGTTCCGCTCATGCTGATGGCTGAGCCTGCACATATAACAAAGCAATGACTGGACTGGATTACGGAACCAGATAAACTCTCGATCGAACAAAACCGGTTTACCAGGACAAAACTTTACCTATTACCGACAATTTTCTTTTCTTCCGTTCTTTGTTGCTATACAGGGAAATCGGCGATGAGAACGTTGCCAAAAAATCATTTCGGACCTCAACTCGACCTCGATCACCTCTCTCTTGGTAATATATTCATCATCATCTAGACTCCCAGCATCTCATTCTCGGTGCTACTAAATTTGTTCTGCTAAGCATGAGGTAGCTGTCTTGTTGCAGGGCTAGATGGGCTTTCGGATCTCTAGTAGCTCTGATACTACCCTTCTGGCACGGTAAATGGATAGCTCTGTTAAGATTAGAAGGTGATTTTATGAAATCCAATCGATTCAAGTTTGTTTATGTGTCAAGGAGCAATCATGTAGCTCACATGAGGGTCTGACTCTATCAGGGGAGGTGGAGATGGTAGCAGATGCAGTGGAAAATGCAGCGGAGATCGTGGAAAAGGTGGCAACGGTCACTGAAAAGGTATCATCACGAGTAGCAGATCGATTACCAGAGGATGCAAAGCTTAAAAATGCAGCTCTTCTAGTCGAGCATGCGGCGAAAGAGGCGGCAGAGGAGGCTCATCTTGCAAAGGACATCATTCATAAGGTTTATTATATTCTCCGATGAACCTCTAATTAATCCTTTCCTTTCCTTGCACTGCTCTGCTAAGATGAGGTATTTTGTTAATTACCTAATGGAGATTGTTTAGTTGAGGAGAAACAGCATTTAATTAAAATGGACAGGACATGAGATTAATTTGCTTTTGCTCGTAAATAAATTGATTTTGCAGCTGTTTAAATTGAGACTTCTTAGCGTTCTTTCAAGCCTTTTATAACTTAAATAATTCAGGGTAGAGGTCTTTCAGCTAAAGCCCCTTCTGCCCCTGGTATATTTGTATGAGGTGCAAGCTCGAGCAACTAGTTGTAGTAATTGAAACATAACAAGCTGCAACTAGTTTATTAGTTAAAGCGACCTCTAAGCCGAATGCTCCGCCTATCTTCGAAAAAGAGAGAAAAAGTTGGCACTCCATCTATTTCTGCCTCTCTGGTCCTCCAATCTGTGGATATTTCATCATTCCACATTTCTTAATTATGTCATGGCACATATACTTTTGATAGTTGATATTGTGATGGGGTGCCTAATTACCAAGTCACTCTCCTTACTTTATGTAGTGTTTGAACGAAATTTAATCAAGATTTGCCTTAATTTCCCTCAAAAAAAAAAAAAAGTCCTGTATATGAATTTATAAAAGTTAGAGAACACCATTAGAATGATAAAAAAAGTGGTATTTTGCATGGTTAGTTTGGACAAAGTGATAAGGATGAATGCTAAATTTATGGCATCATGCAGGTGGATGAACTGAAGCACGAGGTAGAAATGCTACTGGAGCCCATTATAGAGACGGAAAAGCTTGTTGATAGAGAAGGCCATGGAAAGTAGAAATCAATAAGCAGACATTTATAAGAATACCTGTATATCTCCTAAGTACTGCTAAAGTAGTGATCTATGAGAATGTAGAGTACCGGACTGCAAGATTTGTTACCACCTCTTCAGATTGTTTATTGGATTCTGCCATATCTAAGTATATGGAAATCTGACCTATCTGGCACTTGTTAATTCTTGCCCTAGTCATGGATTTACATGAATGAATAAAATACAAAGGAAAATAAAATACATATATTTAGAATACAGTACAATGGAAAATGCCTTCATGCAAAATCTTCTTTCTTTTGTCTAAAAGAAGTCCAATACAATGAAGAATCCTACAATTAGAGGCCCATTGACATTCCATTATTCTTGAAGAAAACAAATATTCTTGTTTGGTGTGCATTTTGCAACTAGTAATGACTGACAAGATTTATCGTAGCAGTCAACTATAAGAACACTGACAGAGGATGGAGCTTTGTTAATTAAAACATTGGCAGGAATTGTTACCATTGGACATATTCTCCAGAAATTGGTTTCTGACCATACTGCTGAAACGTGATAAAATAATTAGTGTTTCCCTGAGTTTTACTTCCAACATGCTCTCTTATGATAATTGCCAGGATCTGTTGCTTCACAACCCTAGTACGTCCAAATAAGTTAATGAGGAACTCTGGAACAATAATAGCGAGAATCCTCGTAATTTGTCAATATTCTTATATTATTTGTCCACCACTTCAGATTGACCTCTAGCTTTGTCACAAATGTCTTTTGAATCAATAATTTTATCGAGGTTGTTCCCTGTTAGATAATAATAAGTTGAGTCGTTCTTTCTCAAAATAAAAACTGTTTTCAGCTCTAGGAGCAGAGCATCAGCTGACCACCTCCTCAAAACGAGTCAATAGCTAGAACTTTAAATGTATCTATTGTAAGAATTGACAGCATCAAACACAAAGCAAACAATGGAGAGATCATATGATGAAAAAGTTTCTCAAAAAATGACAAGTCTAGGAATAACTTAATATACCAAATATGGTAACTTACATGATTGAATATTTGAAACATATAGAAAATGTTATAACTAAAAAAGAAAGCACATACAGGAACTAATATCTCTAGCATTCAATGACATACTTTCAGAAACCAATAACCAGGTCTTGCAGTCATATAACATGAAGAAGAAGAAGAAGAAGAAGAAGAAGAGCTAACTAAAACCAACAACATGCCATTCTTTGTGAAACAGTATACCAACCTTCTGCTCACAAACCAGAGCACACTGGGCTGGAGTAAAATTTTATGTCGCTAAAAAAATAAGCAACATCCTTCTCACCATCTTTGTTGTTGCAATAAGCCCCCGGAGGCACCAAACTTTCCCTGTAATCACTGCAAACCTCCCAATCCAACCATGTAGGGAACCCTGATATCTTCAGTATATTTTGACACCTTGTCTTACACTCATGAGTTAAAACCATCCTGAAGCCAAACCAGCAGCACTCCATTGAGGGCATGTTTGGTTCGCGACCAGAATTGGAGTTAAAATCAGAATCAGAATGAATTAGAATGAAAATCAAAATGAACATATCCTCCGAATCATTTGTTCGTAACTGGAATCGAAATCGGAATCAAAATCGAAATCCTTATCCAACTAGAAATTTAAATCCTTGAGAAAGAGTAGAGATTGGAGCACTTCTATTCCATCCCAGAATCAGAATGAGAATGGGACTCCCGCCAACCAAGTAGTTAGAATGGAAGTCACCCATTCCCATTCCAGGCTCCAAATTTCCGCAACCGAACACCTCCTGAGTTCTTGGATGGATATCAGCCTTGGAAATCTCGTGCTGGGATATAGGGCCTATAAATGTGGAAGATGTACTGCTTTTCCCAGCGGTTCTCAGTGTGATCCTTCAGAAACTACACCTTTACAAGGTCATACTCAATATCTGGTACCATGGATAAACAGCCAACCAGCTCACCGATGCTGATATTGGAAGAGAATTTGGGGTGCAGTGTAACATTAACTTCATCCTTGCCTATATCAAAGATATAATTCTCTCGTACTTATGTGAAAGCAAGGATGAACCAGCCAATGTACAGCTCCATTAGCAAATACTGGACAGCCATAGGGAGGGCAATTGAAACCTTGGAGTGCTTTCCAAGAACTGGTTGAACCCAGAGTGTACACCTTGGCTGTCACACGAAATCTGGGATTCCTGAATCTGGAATTTGTAGGATAGAATACCCCCATATATCAACATGCTTGATTCAAGAGGTGCACTTCTAGTTGATTTTGGTAGGGTGACGTTCTCTGGCGATAGGATTGCAGACAAAGACTCCCCTTGGTCAGAGGAAGTGAAAGAGAGTAAGCCATTGCATGTCCCTACTAGCTTACGTGAACTGGAATTAACCATATGATTAATAGCATTGTCACTTACATTGACTCTATGTTCCTTTATGTTGAGGAGACTCATGCTGATTACGTTCTCCATTGACTTACAGTGCAACAGGATTATTATTGTTGGGTCTGTTGATCATAAGAAGTGGGGTCTCCTGAAATCTGGATCTGTTATCACATCGAACCAGTACTTCGATACACAGCAAAACCGAAGTACAGATTTTAGGGGCAATGTTAAAAGGATGCTAAACAGGATGTCATGGGGGACACATTCAATTTGCAATCTCATTGTAATTCTACGTTTCTCTCTAGCCATGCTTAGACTAGCTTTCTTACCCTCTAGGATCATCAAAGATGAATTGCAAGTGTTAACATCTGGAGAGCTTTGTGACTCTAATGAAGTTTGTAGAGAGCTATTTCCTGCAGGACAAAAAGTTGATAGAGCACTAGCTGCAAAACAGGCCATCCAATTAGTGATCAATAGGATGTTAACCTTCCAATATGCATCTATTTCTTAAGAGTCAAAGAGCATCAAGAGTTAAAAGAAAGAGAGGGAAGAAGAAGATGATGATGGTGATGATTAAAGAATCTGAGGTTAGCTGCAAAATCTCTTCTTAGGAAGCATGGACAAGGATGAGAAATACAGATAAAACAAGATATAGATAGGCTGATACAGCAAAACTTGAAAATGTAGGAAACGAAACAACAATAAATATGTATGTAATTTTTGAATAAATACATGCACATAACATATACATACATGTGTACATATGTGTGTGTAAAATAGCAAAATAGCATAGTCCACACCAAGGTTCCCGGTACCGGTATCGGTACGGTACCGTACTATACCGACACACTGTACGGCATGGCGTATCGGTTCAAACTGGTATGCCCAATTTTTTTTTTTAAATTTTTTTTTGATATTTTTTGTAATTTTAAGATTTTTATTTTATTTTTTAAGGGTTAAGGGTTTAGGGTTTAGAGAGAATTCAGTGTTTAGTGTTTAAGGTTTAGGGTTTAGGATTTAGGATTTAGGGTTTAGGGTGGCATACTGGTTTAAGATTTAGGACTAAATACTAATATTTAGGACTATTTTCAATTGAAATAAAATAAAAAATGATAATTAAACTAAGATTATCAGCAATTAATAAAAGTGAAATGTAGCATAAACATATAATTACATACCAATGTCTAGAATCGGGTAGAGTGATGATGTCCATAAATATAGGGATCATGTATGTACTCTGTAGGAAATTCGGCATGTCCCTCCTGTCGGCAGCATGATACTCCTCTAAGCTCATCCTAGGAAGTATGCATGATGGATCATAACTAATTGCAGATCCCTTTCTGATGTCCCGACTCCGAGAGCTGTCCAGAGACTAATGATATGGCAGTGCAGGGACCCATCCAAATATACTAGCAGCAAAATCAGATCCATAAGATGCTCCGGGCTGCATGGAATAATAACCACTGAATGCTGACGTCTCATATGCACCATATGGATCATATGGACCAGAAGCTGGCGGTATCTGCGGATAAGAGGATCCTGAATATGAGGATGATCCAGATACATCCATGGATCCTACTCCACGTGCAAGAGCTGCAGCTGTATCGTGTCCCAAATGACCACATGGAGCCGGTCGCCTATATGGAATCATATCATCACGGGGTCTATCAGATGGTACTCCATGATCTGTATCCTGCGTGGCATGGCAAAACTACGACTCCCTAGTGAATCGAATATGAATAGGTGGCTGCGACTCCTGTCATCCTGCCCCTCCTTGATCACTATATCTTCCACTATCTGAAGCACTATCATCACTATCTCTGGTTTATGAATCTGAGTGGACTGAGTGCTCCGATGGAGGTGCAACTGTCTTTCCTTTTTCTCTGTCTCCAGGTCTACTAGATGGTGGGGATGGACGATGTGCTGTATCTGCTGGAGTCCTGTGAGGAATATGACTTGTTACCCATTGTCCAGCATCCATCCCAGCCTCACTAGCTACAAAATTGGCTGGTCGAGGAGGCGATCCTAGCTCATCAAGCTCTGGCGTCTACTGCTGACCTATGACCGACCCAATCATTGGATATTCCTTCTCATCAACATATGAACTTGCAGTGGGATCGAAATATTTCAATTCTACTTCTTCCTGAATATATTTTAGCCTCAACCTTAAATTATAGTGTACATATATAAAATCGTTGAGGCATTTCTGTTTCAGACGGTTCCTCTGCTTGGAGTGGATAAGACCAAATGTAGACCGGTTGCGCTCACATCCACTGGATGACACCGTCTGGGAGAGGATCTTCACTACAAGAACCTTCAAATTTTTAGCAGATCCACCAAAATATACTTACATTCAGCTGCAAAAGACATTACATCATTTAGAATTTTAGATTTGACAAAATAAAAAATTTAATCCTGATATAATATTAGACTTACTCCTTAGTAGTACCTACCAGGATTCATCTTTGATTTACTTCTGACCACTACAGTGGATCCAAATGAATCTATGCCCTTTCTAAAAAATTGTCTGCCAAAAAAAAATTGTTAGCTTATTGAAATTAATACTCTTAAAAATCATTCAATAATTTCAATTTAACTTACTTCTTCAAGGCACATAGCAGCGATATCTGGATCGGGCTCCATCTTATATATAACATTGCATAGGGCAGATATAAGATCCTCATCCATGGCAATGTCCGGTACAGAGTACTAAAATCTCGGATTTAGATAGTAAGCTGCACATATATTTTAAGAATTAGTCAAGCGTACTTGTATGAATCTAATTGAAACTTAATTTTTAGGGAATTCAAAAATTACTACATACCTGCTAGATGCAAATCCGAACTCATTTGATAACTCCACCGTCCATCAATGATCCGGATTTACTCAGATGCATGTGATGGATCTGCCTCCTGAATCTTTTCCATTATCCTTTGCATCATGAAATATAAGAAGCCCATCTGAGCATATCTCTCGGAGTCCACGGCACAAAATATCTCATATAGAGGCTTGATAGCCTCCACTACCCTCTCAGCCCGCTGCCAGAATGTCTGTCTTGTCACTAAATTTTTCACATTGCTTCCCTCAGTATTTTTCCTGGCATATCTGCTCTACTGCCAGTCCTGACTGACAAACATCTGACGCAGCTCTGCTTTTTTGTCAAGAAGACTATCAAATGCAATGTAATTAGTAGCAAACCGTGTAACCCCCGGTCTCAATATTTTTTTTCCTGTAAAGCTCCTCATCAATGATAAGATCAATGTATGATTATATATAAATCTGGTGATAGACTGTGCTAGCTCAACAATTTTCTGCACCCTGCGGATTTTTTCAATATCCATCAACATGAGGTCTATACAATATGCAGCACAAGGGGTCCAGAAAATATGCGGCTGCTGCTCCATCAATATCTACCCTGCAGCCCTGTACTGTGGTCCATTATCAGTGATGACCTACAGAATTATACTCCTCTCACCTGATCAATCACCTCCTCCATCAATCTAAGGATATAACTGGCGTCATGCACCTGATCTGAAGCATCAATAGACTTCTGAAAAAATGTCTTCCCATCACAATAAGTCAAGAAATTGATGATGCTCTGTCTAGTAGGACCAGTCCAATTATCACACATCACCGTCAATCCATACACGGGCCACTTGCTCTAATATAAGGATATTCATTCTTCTAGCTCTTCCTTATTGCTGTCTAGAAGATGACCATAGATATTCCTTAATGATGGAGGATCTATACCTGCACCAGCAACCTGTATAGATGAAATAGCAGAGCGATAATATGGATTGTTTGCTGCATGGACTGGGATATGACTGAAATGAAACCAGGAGAAGATGACCCACCACATATCCTTCTTCTTATCCTTTTTCAGCATTGTATCAATCCTCTGTTGCTTAGAATCTCTACTAATCTCTACTGGAAAATACATGTGGATCGACATCATGGATAGTGGCTCCCTCTGGAATGTTCCTGGAAGACTTCCTCCTACTGCCAAATGCTCCTAACATAGATACAATACGACCAGTACCTCTCCTGACGGGCTCTCTGACTGAGGTCTTCCTAAACTGTGTTTTAAACTCTCCTGGAGCACTAGCAGAAGCGGATCCCGATCCTGACTCAAAAGCTGATGGCCTGAATCGCTGTCTATGCTTGGTTGCCTCCTCCTGCTGCCTCTGCTCATACAAGCTCGCCTAAATAGCAGCCTCCATCTGTGCCTCCTCATCAGAAAGAATAGATGTTCTCTGGCTTCCTGAAGTAATAAGAAGGTTGTTATGCGGCTCTGCGGTCCACATCTGCATTCTTCTTTGCTGCTCTTTCCTTTCCAGCTTTAAAATCAGCAGTGTTTCTTCATCAGTTGACGGATCTCCTGTGGATACTGTCGGCATGCAGATACATCAGAATAACCGCCAGCCAAGTACTGCTTCAACCTTGTTACCCATCATCTTTGAATTCATTATTGCACCATTTACACGTCCAGTGATGCCGACCCGAGATCATCTCTCCATGTGACCAGTCAATGTCCCGCTCCGGATCCTTCTTCCTCATGGATCCATACCTAAATATTTAAATTACATATAAGGTAAATAATAATGTTTATTACTTAACACTTTATTAACCTAATTTTTAAAATTTAATTTATTTTTTTATTTTTTTATTTAAAAAATTCAAAAAAAAATTTAAAAAAAATTTAAATTTTAGATTCATGTAGGATTCTATCATACATGCTATATATATTTTTTTAAGATCCTAGAAATGCATTAAAAGTTATTTTTTTTCAATTTAAGACCTACGGTACTATTTATGAGATACACAAAACTTGAATAAATCGACATGAAATTTATAGTGATAATAGCTTATAAGCCATAAATTAATAATTTATAATTATAATTTTTTTTCTAATTATTTTTTAAAATTAATTTATTAATCCAAAATTAATTTTTAATTTAAAAAATTATATATTTAACAAAAAATCAATATTTTAGTATCATTGTGTAGATCTATCCTAGATCTACCACATACTCTAAAATCAAAGCCAACAAATAAATTTTGACAGTATTTCTTTTTAATTTTTTATTTTGCACGGATTTTAATAAAAAATAATGATATGAAAAAGGAAAATATGGAAAAAGGAAGGTATACGTACCTTGATTCTATCTTCTTCTTCGACTTTTGCAGGTTCGATTGGGTTGAAAATGATCGAGAAAATTTTTTTTCATTATTTTTCCTTCCACGGCTCTGCAGCAGAGAGCTCGTAAGCTTTTTCCTCTCAAAACCGAAAGCAAACCCTCCCTCAAAGCACGTCACATGGCTACAGTAGCCATGTGACAAAAACAAAAAAATTTGCCCCACCTGCCCCTTCCCGGCTGTACCGACCCGAATCGGTGCCGAACCGGCCGGTTCGGGCCAGTTTCAAACGGTTAGGTGCGGTAAATATTTTTTTTTTTGATTTTTAATTGGGCTGTGCCGATTTATATGGCCGAACCGTGCCGGTCGGCCACCGGTCCGGTTCGATACGCCACGAACCGACCGATTTGGCATGGTTCGGAAAACCCTGGTCCACACTTTATATATTAGATCAACCTCTACAAACTAATTATATAGTCATTCAAATTCACAAACCACAACCCCCACTCTATACTTCAGTACCTACATAACAAAGTCTAAGATTAATTATTCATCATTAAAAGGTCACCATTCATTAAAAAAAGAAAGAAAGAAAAACCCTCCCACTTATTCTTAAAGGCTTGGAAGTATCTTGAGTGTATCCGAGTAGTATCCAAAATGCTTTTTAAATTCTGAAAATAGAATACTTAACATAAATATCCCAAAAGTTTCTCGGGAGTATCAGTATTCAATACAAAATGTGATTTGAAGTATCCATGCTTCCTACATCACTTCATTCTACTATCTTCTTTATCTAGTTCTTTATGATTCATTTATTCCTTTGGAGGGGGTGTGGGTCAAGTTACCCTTTGTTTATGGTTTGATGAAAGTGCCTTATTCAGGATTCAACTAGATGTCATCTGATCAGAGCACAACAATATTGCACAGATAAAGAAAATCTTAGCTACTTCTGACTTTGACATTAAACTTCTTTAAGCAACTTTAGAATGGTCAGGTTTTAGCAAATAGTGGGGGAATGAAATGAAGATTCAGAAGTGAAGAAAAACCTAAAAGAAAAAAGAAGAAAAAGAGAAGAAGAGAAGGAAGGGAGGAGATAAGTTCACATCTTAAATTCAACAATAAATATTTCCAGTCTGATGGATACATGCATATACTGAATGTAATGGTACTTAAACCTCATCGATATGATTGGAAAGCTATATAGTCATTTGCTGTAGGAGACAGCTCTCCCTTAAATTATGGGACCTCAAGGACACCATAAATGATTTTTTTTTATTTTTGTGAGAAATAAATGATCAATGTACAAGATACAGCTTATAACCATGGATAAAATGTGTATATGATAGTCTAGAGTCCCATCTTTGGTAATGACTAACTTCCAATAATGATATGATATCACAGCTGAGAACAAGAAGGCATGACACTTGAGAGAATGCCAAGAAGAAGTGGTTGAAAGGTCATAAGGTAATTCGTGAAAATCAACTTGGAAGTTCTATTGAGATAGGAATGGCTCACATTCACCAAGGACAAGGTCTAGAATAATCATGTTGCTCTTGAATGGCAATATATGTAAATTATTAAAACAACAATGGTCATGATCATTCCTTTTCTTCTTAAAGCTTGAATCGTAGCTTTACCATACCTAATAGTTGATGGGGACCCGAAAACCTATTTTATTTTATTTTATTTGAGTCCATTAGTCCTGTGTTACTTGAGTCAAAGTGAGCCACTTGAGTCCTGTAATAAAGTGGGACAACTGAGTCAGTTGAGTTCACTTAGTCCAGGTCTAGTCGTTTTAGTTCAGTCAAGAGTCTAGTTAAGTTGTTAAGTCAAGAGGAGAGTCATCAGCAGCCAGGAGATTCACCAGACCCCTCCAACCAGAGCTGGCCTTCATGCATCTGGACCCTTTCATGCCGCCAAGCCTGCAAGAGAGAGCTCCAGCCCAAGACAGGCCCACTATTGACCGGTCCACCAGGATTTCTTGGCCCACAAGTTAGGGTTTCTTAGCTCTCAAGTAATATACCCTGGGATGAATCTATAAATACCACCCCTCCCCTCTTGTATTAAACATCTTCTTCTCATGAATACAACTTAAAAAGTTATTTTGTCTGAGTTTTGAGTTTTCTCCGAATTGGAGTGGGTGTGACACCCGGGTTCTGGTTCTTGAGTACAAGCCCTAATCTTCTGGTGACTTCTACGCTCACTAGCGATCCTCCCCCGCCTTGTCCCGCATCAACTTGGTATTAGAGCCCAGCGGATTAGGGTTTTCTCTTCCTCCCGGCTTCCCATCATTTCTCGTGTCCAGATCTTCAGGTGCAAGGCTTCTCAAACCTCGGTCAGCCATCGACGTCCGTCAACGCCCTGCACCCGAGCTCCTCTCCCCTGCTGCCATCGCCTGTGAAGCATGCCTCCACCGACGCCGATCCAGAAGTTCCCGCACGTGAAGTCTGTCTCCAACCTTCTGCTTCCGTCCCGTGACCCAACCCAACATCCAGCAGACGAGTCCCGCGCCAAGGCCCAGGCCGCCGCCTCCGCCCTTGCCGACCCCGGCCTCGACCGCACGGCCAGCCGCGACGTCCAATCCACCCCTCTTGCCGGATCTATCCCAGCACCCGATTGGCGCCTCCCGTCGGACCCCCTGCGGCTATGACTCCCGCGACCAGCGCCTCCAAAGCCTCCGATAGCGGCCGACGCACCATTCGACACGGCCGATCCCCACACTGCGCGGCCAGCCGCAGCATCCCGTCCGCCCCCCTCGTTCAAGCCCAAACCCGAACGGCGCCTCCCGCCGGATCCGTTGCCTGCAGCCGACAACCAGGAATCCACCTTCTCTCCCCCCCGGGCAACCAGATCGACGTCTCCAACCCTCAAGCCCGATCGCATCCCACTTATCCCCACCGTCCTGTCGACATCCTACGGCGGAGAAGCCATAGCGGAGACACTCGTCTTCAAGGGCACGAAGCAGAGCCACTCGGACATGGTGACGGTGATCGCCACCACGTTGGACATCCCCGCCAAGATATTCTCACCCGTGTCACCCACCGGACCGCCTCCCTACCTCCTGCAAACCGCCGACAAAGCCGAGCTCCTCCGGACGCACGCCTGGGCCGAAACCTCTTCATTTGCTGCTGTCCCCCCATCGGAGTTACCCACGATTGGCCGAGACGACCTCCGTGCCAGCATCCTCCCATCCGTGCCGCCGTCTCCGCCCCAGCGCCGCCACCGGCGAAGCTCACCGGACCTCCCTCCCCCTCCGCGAGCCTCCCCTGTTTTTCGGTTCGTGGAGAAGGGATGCTCCACCGCACGAACGTGAAGGCAAATGCCTTCACTGTTGCCAACTTCAGTGGTGCACAATTTCTGGAGCAGCGCGATTTCCGGAGCAGCACGGATTTCAGCACTGCATAGCTTTCAAAGGTGCACAATTTTTAGTGCAGAGATTAAAAAAGAAGAAAAATAAAATGGGTGAACCCAGCCTTGTAATCCTTTTTTGATTGGTTTCGGTTCCATCAACCCTGCTGAGCCTGACTCGACGGAGTTGAATTCTCCCCACCGCAGGAAAATGATGGGGACCCGAAAACCTATTTTATTTTATTTTATTTGAGTCCATTAGTCCTGTGTCACTTGAATCAAAGTGAGCCACTTGAGTCCTGTAATAAAGTGGGACAACTGAGTCAATTGAGTCCACTTAGTCGAGTCCAGTCGTTTTAGTTCAGTCAAGAGTCCAGTTAAGTTGTTAAGTCAAGAGGAGAGTCATCAGCAGCCAGGAGATTCACCATACCCCTCCAACCAGAGCCGGCCTTCATGCACCTGGACCCTTTCATGCCGCCAAGCTCGCAAGAAAGAGCTCCAGCCCAAGACAATCCCATTATTGACCGGTCCACCAGGGTTTCTTGGCCCACAAGTTAGGGTTTCTTAGCCCTCAAGTAATGTACCCTGGGATGAATCTATAAATACCACCCCTCCCCTCTTGTATTAAACATCTTCTTCTCATGAATACAACTTAAAACGTTATTTTGTCTGAGTTTTGAGTTTTCTCCGGATTGGAGTGGGTGTGACGCCCGGGTTCTGGTTCTTGAGTACAAGCCCTAATCTTCTGGTGACTTCTACGCTCGCCAGCGATCCTCCCCCGTCTTGTCCCACATCAATGGTATCATTGAAATAATTTAATAGAGATTACAAAACTTCTTCCATGCTGAGATAGTGGTCAAAGGCCATGTATGGTATTCATGGAAAAATTGAGAAGATTTTGTAAGAAAACAGAAAAGAAAGTGTTGGGATACGTCGGTTCAAGCACAGATCAGCCACCAGTCCAACCGGCCGAAAACATTTCTCCCGAACCATGCACGGTCAACCAAAGTGTCCAGAAGAAACCGAACAATTGACGGACAAGCCGAAGCCGAAGCTCTCAACTTCATCTGAAAAATCAACCTGTGGCCCCTGCTGAAGACAGGACCCTCGGCCTGAACCGAAGACATGATCTTCACCATCAGTCGAAGACAATCTCCGGCCTATGTCGAAGACAAAGTCTTCGACCCATTCTGAAGACGTGATCTCCTTTCTGTCTCAAAGGGGTCCGAAGACGAAGGCACCCCTTCAATTCAGATATAAATATTTTCTTAAAAAAGAAGTCCGAAGACAAATCTCCGATCTATCTCAAATCTCCACGAACATGGCAAATAACTGTTATTGCCGACTGTACAACTACCTCCAAAGCACGTGATCATTAATTCCAGTGACAACATCTCCGGCCTAGCCGGAACCATTTCGTAACCGTCCACGATTGCAAATGAAGGGGAATGAATTAACTCCCCCCATCATAATCGCTGGAGGGAGAACGGAACCGCAGAACAGACCAATCAATATAAATAATGGTAAGAGGGGACACTCCAGGTAAGGCACAAGATACTTCTGAAAATTTCAGAGTCCTTTCCTCTCCATTTATCCTCCTCAAAATCTTCAATATTTTGTGGCTGGAGCCCGCCTCTGACTTAAACTTAAGGCATCGGAGTGTCCCCATAGGAGCAACTCCAGCCAAGAATTTGTTTTGCAGGTGAGCCAGGAATCGGACCTACGATCCAGTAGCTTCGCCCGGTCAGACAAGGAACTCTATGCCAACAGAAAGTTTGATGGAAGATCACAGCAAGAAGACTTATATGAACTGGTGAAGAGGTTTTTCTTTTCCAAGCAAAAAGGTGGTAAAACCATCACAGATTTCATTGGATTAGTGAAATGGTAGAAAGAACAAAGAAGCAATAAGAGAGGGGGAGGGACAGAGGGAGAAGGCGAGGAAAAAACTCTCGATATTGTCAACAGGAGCAGCCAATTTACTAAAAAAACCCCTCAAGACGTCCTGACCAAAGGCCAAACCAACTGCAACCCTCTTCAACAAACATCAGATTAGTAATCTCAATCAAGAACATAATAGCATGACCATGAGCCACATGTTGGAGTCTAAGAAAACAAACCTCTGTGAAGAAAATGGGCTTAACGAGCACTACACATAAGTAGGGGGTCTTGATCACCCAAAACAGAGCACAGAGAAGTGTAATGACTCTTCCATGCAACAAGAACAGTGCTCATCATTACTAAGCATATAACTAAACGATTTGAAAATGATAAAAGACCTTCATGGATATCATAAGACTCGGTCATGGATCAAAACAAGTCACAATAATTAAATAATTGAATCAAATAAAAGCTATGATGAAAAGGGAAAAAATAATATAGTTTAATGTGAAATGTGGTCCGCATCACATCTAACAAACATTTGTGCAGTAAAAGAAGCCTTTATACATTCACCGACTACCCAATACTAGAAGCTCTTGAAAACTTATGCTGTTAAAGAACGACACAGACCACAAATTCATGCAGCCAGGTAACCTATCTTGTTACGGATCATATAGCTTGTAAACCAAACTTGGAAAGTTAAAGTGCCCATGAAGAACACCAAGGTTAAAAAAAAATCGGATTTTCCCTCTTATTTGAAGTCCCGTCTGTAAGGTTCGTGCTCGTGGGTACATATATTTCTGATTCATAGGTGTCACGAGGAACAAGAAGTCGAGAATCCTGTCGGTGCCATTGTTGGACTTAGTACTTCTTTAGAGAAAATAGGATTCGTGGTACAGATTGCTTCGCCCGTGTTAAAGACAAAATTCATGATGCGACATAGAGATGACTGAATGGAAGTACCATGGCTTCCTGCAAGACTTTTTCTACTTCGCCTTTTCATCTTCAATAATACGGGAGGATCCATGGATGTTGGGTCATGCTCGTAATTTAATTCATCCAAAGAGATTTCTTTCTTCTTTTAGTGGCAACATCAGGAGGAGAAATTAAAACTCAATATGCTCTACAACAACGATTTTTTTTTTTTTTTTCCCTCATCTATTATATGAAGATTCTTACAAGTCAAAGGAAACGCAGTTAAATCCAACTACCCCTGGAAGCAACACCAAAATCTACAACCATGATAGCATTAATCTATACGTAAATAAATCAAAGCTCAATCCTAATGCTCCAAAGAACACTAAAAAGAGAAATCATTTTTCAGAAAATGTAACGAAGAGACCGATGAATAAAGTATGAGAGTACCTTTAAATTATTTTTCTTCACTAGATGGAGGAATCTGGAGATAAAGAAAGGGACTTGGTTACCGCATTGACGAAACTGGGTTTTATGAGTTATTCTTTCTTGCGCTGCAAGCAAGCTAGTCGAGATTCTCATTCTCTCCTGAAGACATGCTATCCTAGGTGGAGTATAACTCTCCATCCATCCATCTCAACCTCGGTTGGATCCTCGTTCATTAGGTGCGCTCATATAGAAAGTTTTATATACCACGGCGCATATCGCTAATCGATTCCTCTTCAGACACCAAACTCCCAATTTTCGACCGCCAAGGTGGCGACGACGCCGCAGAAGAATCCGACGGAGGGGTGAGTGTTGGCGGAGCTCCCATAACCGGAGTCGAATGGGTGAAGACGACATGACACAAACCCGGGGAAAGGAAGAAAAGGCTGCGGAAAATGAGCTCCGGCCAAAACGAGCCATGCGTGGGTATGCCTGGTTTGGGTCGATCCGGGATTTACTAATTCCAGTGCTGCCCCTGTTGAGGTTTTGCCACGAGCAAGTCTTTGTGCTGTGCACCGCTTGGTGATGTTTTGCCGCGAGTATTTCTTTGTGCTGTGCATCGCGTGTGGTGCAGCAAATCCAGCATGATTTGTACCGTATATTTTTATTGATCCAAAAATATTTATTGTTGCATGATAGAACAAAAATTAAAATGATTAATATTAATTAAAATTTTTATCCAGATCAGAATATCCTTACCATATATTAGTTCAAAAACTATGATATCCCAGTTCAAAATCTACTACACCTTAATTCAAAAAATGACCAAACAGTATTACGATACCCTAGTTCAAAACCTACGACACCCTAGTTCAAAAACTACGACATCCTGGTTCAAAAATGACCTGAAACAGTATTACGACACCCTAATTCAAAACTTACGACATCTTAGTTCAAAACCTACGACACCCTGGTTCAAAAATGACCAGAAATAGTATTACGACATCCTAGTTCAAAAGTTATGATATCCTAGTTCAAAACCTACGACACCCCTACATAAAATATAAATTAAAACCAGAAACAGTATTACGACACCCTAGTTCAAAAGCTACAACATCCTAGTTCAAAACCTACGACACCCCTGCAAAAAAATATAAATTAAAACCTGAAACAGTATTACGACACCCTAGTTCAAAAGCTACGACACCTTAGTTCAAAACCTACGACACCCCTGCAGAAAAATATAAATTAAAACCTGAAACAGTTTTATGACACCCTAGTTCAAAAGCTACGACACCCTAGTTCAAAATCTACGACACCCCTGCAGAAAAATATAAATTAAAACCTACAACAACATTATTATGACATCCTAGTTCAAAAACTAGGACATCCTAGTTCAAAACCTATAACACCCTATAGAAAAATATAAATTAAAACCTGAAACAGTATTACGACACCCTAGTTCAAAAGCTAGGACATTCATAATTAATGCTAGTCACGCTCAACTCCCATCCTATCATGCTACAGTGAATACATTTGGATCAATAAACATGCGGTGCAGAAAGACTTTTCCTCTGCGACAATGGAACAATTGTTCCATTGAAGGATATGGTCAGATATTGGTCCGAGTCCAGGTGCTCATCACGTATCAAATAATATATCCCCAAAAATTAGTCAAGGTAATCATCCATGCTTTAAAACAAGTAAAGAATATATGGCCACATGTCCTACAAAAATTAAATTACAAACAACGGGTTAAGAATATATAAATAAAAGTAATATTATAATATGTACATATGAGGAGGAATTGATGGTTTTCAGTAGTTGTGATTGTTCTGAATCCTTATACGAGAAAACCATGTCAAAGGTCCAAAGAAACTTTAATGGTTTTGGAGTTTTCACCCGCTTTAGAACTATTGCTTTTTTGAATACCGTATCAATGTTTTGCGACTTGAATGTATTATAGAGCTTTTTTTTATCATGCTTTTTGTAGGTTTTTTTTTTTTTTTTTTTTTTTTTTTTGAAATGACAATTAGTTTTAAAGTCCTAGTTTCAGAATTCTTGATGTAACCCATAACAGGGGAAAGCAATTTTTTATAACAATTTCAATGTAATTCTCCAAGATTAGCTTCTTCCATGGTAACTTTTCCATCCGTGCTGGAAAATGTTATGCGGGTTTCGTTATGATAAGCCAATACAATAATTTCTTTTAAGAAATGCAGTGGCAACCTCCCTTCCTCTAGGATGGAATCCGAGATCTGTTCCCACCCAATATACCAAAAAGGCTGATCAGGTAAATGAAAATAAGTATTGATAACTAGAAAATCATACACTATTGTTGCTGCTAAATCACATGAACTGGAACTTCGACGGCGTCGGGCATCCCGCTTGCGCTTCTAATCCTGCTCCCGGATACCTGCAAAAGATCCTAGACGGGATTTCCGGCGAGGGACACTCCAACACTCAAGTCAATGGACGGTCTAGGCATCAACAGAATGAAAAATTCAAAAATAGCATAGATGAAAAAGGAAGTGAGTAGAGTGGAGTGGCCTCAAACCTTGCTCACTCTTAAAATGTCCCATCTTACCCTATTTATAGAGATTATAATAATGATTGAAGTGGTTGTAACCGAATAACCGAATATGGTTGTAACCGAATAACCAAATAACCGAATATGGTTGTAACAGAAAAACCAAAATAGTTGTAACTGAATAACAGAATAATCGAAGTAGTTGTAACAGAATAACCGAAGCAGTTAGCCTTAATGGGCCTTATTGGGCTTTGGGCCTTAATGGGCCTGGATGAGAGGGATATAATTGGGCCTGGATGAGAGGGATATAATACAGCCCCCCACTCCCGAGCTGAAAAATGTTGCTAGTGAACTGCTCCGACTTTGACTTCATTTTCAGTGGAAGGAGTAATAAATAATAGCCTTTGCATTTTGTCAGTTGCCTTTGATTGATAGTGATAGATAATAAGATAAGCAGGTCAGATTATCAATAAGCTGCTAAAAAATATATATTGATTAGATACACTTTGGTGCGTCACCGGGTTTACCGCAAGATAGACCATGTAGGTCATCCTGAATAAAGATTGGGCCATTTTGGCACTTTATCAAATTTATAGTAGTGTAAACCATATACATCATTTCTGAATTTTAGATAGAGAATAAAGAATAAGACAGGCTTATCAGGCCCACCTCGGCATTTCGTAAGGTAGATCACGTAGATCATCCTTATGCCCTTTAATTAAATATTAAGATAGGCTGATCGGGCCCACCTCGGTATTTCGTAGAGTAGATCATGAAGATCATTCTCATACCTTTCAAAAATAGGATTAAGACAGGTTGATCATGCCCACCTCGGTACTTCGTGAGATAGATCACGGAGATATCTTCATGCCTTTTTGATTAAAATATCTTCATGCCTTTTTGATTAAGATAGAGTGGTTATGCCCAACTCGGCACTTCGTAGGATAGATCATGGAGATCATCCTTATGCATTAAAGAAAAGAAAATTAAGATAGGATAGTTAAGCCCACCTCGGCACTTCATAAGATAGATCACGGAGATCATCCTTATGCCTTTTGATAGAGAATAAGATAGGCTTCAGTAGGCCTTTCCTTGAGCTTCAGTGGATCCTGATAAGACAGGCTTCAGTGAACCTTTCCATAGACCTCAGTAGACCATAATAAGATATTAGCCGTTTAAGAAGAGATTGGCCATTAAGAAGATTTCAGCCTTTAAAAAGAAATCGGCCATTAAGAAGATATCGGCCTTCAAGAAAAGATCTGTCATTAAGAAAATATCGACCTTCAAGAAAAGACCGGCCATTAAGAAAAGATTGGTCATCAAGAAAAGATCCGTAATTAAAAAGATATCGGCCTTCATGAGATAGACTCAAAGATATATTAGCATGCTCTGTAGAATTCCCTTCAGATATATGTAAGAAATGATTTTAAGAATATCAGAAGTTGAGGAATCTCTTCTGACTTCATCCATAATCTCCTTTAGAGCCTGCAATATGCATCATGAAATGAAAGATTTATTCAAAAATATGTAGGACAATGGTATACTCACAATTTTGAATATGGCAGGGCCTCTTGGTCAGATTGTTAAGCTTTATAAGCTTTCATGGGCCTTTGTGGTCCTTGTGGGCCTTCATTGATCTTGACCTTTGTGGGCCTTCATGGGCCATAGGCCTTTTGTGGACCTTCATGTTGCATTTTGTTGAATAGCTCGGTGGCGTCATCCAGAATAAGTATGACTGTCAGGAGGAGGACCTTTTTCCAACATGGAATTGAAGACTTCCCTAACATCAACGAGATGGCCTTCTTGACGGTATCCTTGCACCAATATAGTATGCGAGACTACATCAGGCTTTTCACCTCTTTCCTTCATCAGGTCTAATAATTTATGGGCTTCTCCAGTCTTCCCATGCTTGGAAAGTGGATCCATCAGCATGTTGAATGTCACCACATCAAGTGAAAATCCTTGATCCACCATCTCCTTGAAACTATCAACAGCTTGCTTCCAGAGGCCTGAAGTGGAATGTCCATAAATAATGCTGCTGTAAGTGCGAACATCCGGTTTAACACCCGTCCTAGTCATTTCCTCGAGCAGTTTGTAAGCATCACTGACATGTCCCTCTTTGCAAAGGTGGTGGATAATAGGGTTGTACGTGATTATGTTAGGCTCGCAGCTATCTCCCAGCATGGTCATTTTCTGGTGCATTTCTAGCGCCAAAGCAATACTTCCAGTGTTGCAGAGCCCCTTGATGAGAACATTGCATGACACCATGTTCGGCTGGCATTCCATCAAAGACATTCTATCGAACAGCATGGCTGCCTCCCCGACCCTTTTCTCGGAGTAGAGACCATTGATGAGATGGTTGAACATAGTGGTATCGAGAGAGAGGCCATGTTTGAGGAGGCCTCCTAAGACGCCGAAGCCCATGTCCATGGAGCTCATTCGGCAGCACGAGTTGATCACGACATTATAAGTGAAGATATCTGGCAGGATTTGGATTCCTGATAAAAGATTTAGCTTGTTGCAGAGAGAGATCACGACTGGGTACTGCTTCATTCTGGCGATGGCGCCGAGGAGGAGGTTGATGGCGTAGATGGAGGGCTTGGGATCGGCAGCCACCGCGGCGATGAACAAATCCAGCACGTCTTCGATCGTGAGAGCATTCGATCGGCATCGTTCGATCAAGGCTCTCTCCGTTAAACAAGGTTTTGCTCCACCGAAAGCTTTCTCGATGGAACGAGAGGAAGAAGAAGTCGTCGGGGAAGATGAGGTAGAGGCGAGGGCAAGGAAAGAAGTCGACCTCATCGAAAGAAAAATGAGTTGGCCGTTGCTACCCCCTCCATGCTTGGCCATCCATCCTCCCCATCGTCGCCGGTGGCTCCCACGATGCCATCACCCGAGTTCTCCTTCAACGTCCTCATCATCGTCTTCAAAACCTCCACTGAGATCGTCTACAGCATCCAAACCCCTTGGTTCGTCCTCGCCGGAGTCTCCGCTCGAGGCGGCATCCTCTCGATCCTGGAGGGCTCCGCTGGCACCCGGATTCCTCAGTCCGGCAGTCGGCTGTCCGTCGTCGTCTTCGTCGGAGTTGTACTCCCTGGCCCTCTTCCGGAATAGCTTGATCACCTTCTTGCTGGGATTCTTTAGCTTGGAGGCTGCAGCGGCGATGGCTGCGGGTGCCTTCTTTAACTTTTTGTTTGGATTCTTGTTCTTCTTGTGCTTTAGCTTCTGCTTTCTGGGGACGACTATGGAGTGGTCCCTTCGAGGGATTCCAGTTCGGTGGCCATGGTCGGTTCGGGCAAGCTCTTGGGCGGAAGGAGCTAGAGGTAAGGGCCGAAGCCGTGGAGGAGATCGAGGCGGGATCTACCAGCGATATGGCGGGCACCGACGGTGATGATGTAGAGGCCATCGGAGATGGCGGTGATGGCGTAGTTAAGAAAGGAACGGATCTTGGTGCACGGGAGCCGTGGCGTCTGGCGATCGAGCATCATGCCGCGGAGCTTATCGGGCTTAGCATCTACGAGGGCAAGCTCATCGGTGAGATCCTGAAATTTTTGATCAAGATCGATAGTGAATTCCTTCATAAAATTAAGGAGTGATTCTGGGGCTCCTCTTCTAATCAACTGGACTTCTTCTTCCGATTGCTAAAAGAGGTATCATCATTCAAGTCGAATTTTACTGGAAGATTTCATCGACGATGCTGCTGGCATCCTCTTCACCATCGACTTTGTTGGTGAGATCCTGGATTTTTTGGGTCAAGATCGGTAGTGAATTCCTTCAAGAAATCAAGGAGTGATTATGGGGCTCCTCCTCTAACCAACTGGACTTCTTCTTCCGATTGCTAAAAGAGGTATCACCATTCAAGTCGGATTTGACTGGAAGATTTCATCGACGACGCTGCTGGCATCCTCTTCACCATCGGCCGGTCTTTGTTGGTATCATTTTCCAGGTTTTTTCCTTTCTTTTTTGTCTTGCTTTTTATGAATTTCTCCTTTCAAAGAGAAGAACAATGAACCCTTATTTGGCGCGCCAATCTGCTGCTACTAAATCATCTGAACTGGAACTTCGACGGCGTCGAGCATCCCGCTTCTGATCCTGCTCCTGGATACCTGCAAAAGATTTCGCGCTTCTAATCCTGCTCCTGGGTACCTACAAAAGATTCACTAACCAACTGGACTTCTTCTTCCGATTGCTAAAAGAGGTATCACCATTCAAGTCGAATTTCACTTGAAGATTTCATCGACGACGCTGCTGGCATCCTCTTCACCATCGGCTGGTCTTTGTTGGTGAGATCCTGGATTTTTTGGGTCAAGATCGGTAGTGAATTCCTTCATAAAATCAAGGAGTGATTCTGGGGCTCCTCCTCTAACCAACTGGACTTCTTCTTCCGATTGCTAAAAGAGGTATCATCATTCAAGTCGGATTTCACTGGAAGATTTCATCGACGACGCTGCTGGCATCCTCTTCACCATCTGCCGGTCTTTGTTGGTATCGTTTTCCAGGTTTTTTCCTTTCTTTTTATCTTGCTTTTTATGAATTTCTCCTTTCAAAGAGGAGAACAATGAACCCTTATTTGGCGCGCCAATCTGCTGCTACTAAATCATCTGAACTGGAACTTCGACGGCGTCGAGTATCCCGCTTCTAATCCTGCTCCTGGATACCTGCAAAAGATTTCGCGCTTCTGATCCTGCTCCTGGGTACCTGCAAAAGATTCTGGACCGGATTTCCGGCGGGGAACATTCTGACGCTCAAGTTAATGAACGGTCTAGGCATCAACAAAATGGAGAATTCAAAAATAGCATAAATAAAAAAGGAAGTAAATAGAGTGGAATGGCCTCAGACCTTGCTCATCCTTGAAATATCCCTTTTACCCCTCTTACCCTATTTATAGAGATTATAATAGGTTGAAATGGTTGTAATTGAATAACCGAATAACTGAATATGGTTGTAAACGAATAACCAAATATGGTTGTAACCAAATAACCAAATATGGTTGTAACATAATAACCAAAATGGTTGTAACTGAATAACAAAATAATCGAAGTAGTTGTAACAGAATAGCCAAAACAATTGATCTTAATGGGCCTCAGTGGGCTTTGAATCTTTATGGGCTTTGAATCTTTATGAGCCTTAATAAACCTGGATGAGAGGGATATAACAACTATAAAGCATAATTATAATATAGAATACCCCCCTCCCCTCTCTCTCTCTCTCTCTCTCTCTCTCTCTCTCTCTCGAAAGAGAAAAAAGGGCTGCCAATGAAAAGTAACTTCATGTGCTGCCATCTGTTATACGGTAAAGTGGCATGGTTCGATATACATAAAATTATATGCTCAAAATGAACTCACAGACCAATAAAAAATAGAAAAACAATATATTCTCAAAAATCTTTTTTTTTTATAAATTTAAACTATATAATAGTAAATATTTGGACTCTATGTGCAATTTTTCAAGTAATTTAGCAAATAGATTTATACAAATTACATGACCTCCAGTAGTAACACGCCATTCAGTACTAGACGCATGTACATGCCTTCACCCACCGCCCCCATGAGAAGTGGAATTCACAGGATGACTTCCAATTACAAAAGCATTGCTACTAATATCAAAGTTGTACCCTGCTAAAAAATTATAGCTCAAACTTCTGGACAGCTTTAGTACCGGAGCTTCAACTGCCCACCTTCTGAAATTCAGTCATTAGCTAGAAATATGCAAGCATATATGCAATCTAAGACCGGCCAGCATCAATCATAAACCCATTGTTGAAGTGAACGCCATATGATGAAAAATTTTGCCTGATGAGTCTAAAACTGACTTGAAATTCATATATCAACGTATGGTAACCTGCAAGATTTAATACTTCTTTCTTCTAGCAAAAAGATGGGAAATATATATATATATATCTATGCATGATTTAGTATTTTGAACATGTATATCCTCGCATGTATTTCAAACATGTAGATAATGTTACCACTGGAAAAAGAAAACCCATTGGGGAACTTGTTTCTCCAGCACTCAACAAGGTTTTGCAGTCATACATTATGAAGAAGAAGTGCTGACTTAATCCACCAACATGCGATTCCTGCTAAAACATGTAACAAGGGCTTGAGACCGACCAACATTCTCCTCCTCACAAACTAGAGCATTAACAGGCCTCGAGTAAAGTTCCATGTCGCTCAGAAAATAAGCTGTATCCTTCTCGCCACATCCATTGTCACAATAAGCCCCAAGAGGCACCAAGCTTCCTCTAAAACCACTGCAAACCTCCCATTCCAACCATGTAGGGAACCCTGATATCTTCAACATCTTCCGACGCAAAGTCCTAGGCTCATATGAGTAAAGGCCATCCTGAAGCCAAATCAGCAGCACCTCATTTTGTTCATGGATGGATATCAGCCTAGGAAAACTCTGATCAAGAGAACCAGGCTTATTTATAGGGACAATGTACTCCTGTTCCCAATGATTTGTTACATGGTCCTTCAGCATCCATACCTTTATAAGACTAGACATGATATCTGCCACCACTGATAAACATCCTCTCAGCTCGGCAATGCTGAATTTTGATGCAAATTCAGGGTGTGGTGTGGCCATAAATTCATCTTTCTTGATATCAAAAGATATGATTTTGTCACTCCGGTATTCGAGTAAAGAGCAAGGATGAGCCACCCAATGTACAGCTCCATTAGCAAATACAGGCTGGCCAAAGGGAAGACGGTTGAAGCCCTGCACTGCTTTCCAAGAACCAGTTGCACCCAAGGTGTACACCTCAGCTGTCATGCGAGTTTCCAGATTCCTGAATCTGAGACTTTGTGGAATGGGAGGTGTCGGATAGATTATGCGAACAACCTTATATTTTTTTGTCAAACGATCAAACCCAAACCCATATACCAGTGTGCAAGGTTCAGGAAATGCAGTTCTAGATGGCTTTGGTAAAGTGACAAGTTCCCTGGTGATAGGATTGCCGACATATATGGACTCCCCTTGATTGAAGGAAGTAAAACAGAGCAAGCCATTGCATGTCCCTACTAGGTTGAATGGATGGGAGCCAACCATATGACTTATGGCATTGTCACTTACATGGACTCTATGATTCTTTTGGTTGAGGTGACTCATGCTAATTACATTCTCCCTCAACAACTTGCGTTGTGATAAGATTAGTACCGTGGGCTCAGTTGGTGATTGGAAGAAGTGGAGGTTCCTGAAATCTGGATCCGTTATCATATTGAACCAATACTTTGATACACAGCAAAACCGAAGCACAGATTTTAAGGGCAGTCTTGAAAGGATGCTGAACAGGATGTCACGAGGAGCATCCTCCATTTGAAGCCTCATTTTAATTCTGCTATTGTCTCTAGCCATGCTTAGATTTGTTTCTCTCACCTTTTGGGGTGTTAAAGGAGAGTTGAAAGTGTAAACCTCTGGTGAGCTCTGAACTCTTACTGAATTTTGAAGAGACTATTTCTCGGAGAACAAAAAGTTGACAGAGCAATACCTGCATAATAACAAGCCATCCAATTAGTGACCCATAGGACATTAGATTTCCATCTGCATCTATTACCTACGAGCCTGATGCAATAAAATGGAAGAGAGGGAAGGAGGAGGAGAAGAACTTCTTTGGCTGCTATTTTCACTGCATATCATCTGATCACAGCACACATAGAAATAAAGAAAATGTAAGAAACTATCTGCCCTCCTTTGAATACCTTGAGAAAGGTTATGTTGAAACAATTTAAGATATTATCTTAGCAATAAAAACTTCCAAAATCCGACAGATAAATACAGGCAGTGAATTTAATAGTAAATCCCTTCAAGGACTGTAGAAATGATATCACTTTATTATTTTTGAGAAGATAAATGAAACCATTGTAGCGCATACAGCTTGCAACTAGCGGTAAAGTGAGTGTATGATGGTTTAAAATAATCTTTTCAAAGATTAGAAGTGAGTCTAGACATTAGACTGAGATATGGAATGCTTTCTTTGCCATGGGACAAAGTCCAAAATAATCTTGTTGCTCATGGATGGCAATATAGATAAGTTATTGTAATCACAGTTTCATGGCTATTCGTATTTTTTTAAGCTTGAATGGTAGCTTAAGTTAACTCAAATGTCCCTCATATGCATTCCAAAAAACAAAAAAATCATAGAAATTTCATTACTGAAAAAGAATTAGCAAATGTTGCAACTACTCTGTTCAGACTAGTGGTCAAAGGTTACATATGGCATTCGTGGCAAGAAAATTATAATATTTTCTAACAAAATAGAGAAGAAAATTTTCATTGAAGATTACATCATAGAGCTTATATTAACAGGTGAAGAAAATGGACATAGCAGAGCATTAAATATTTCATTCAAGAAAAAAAAAAAGAAGAAAAGAGCATTAAACCTAAGTAGATCATCTTGATAAAACCAAACAGTACCAGATAGAAGCCTAATGGCTCTCTTCCTGTGCATTTTTGAGATTGGTGTTCATCATTATTGAGAATACGATCAAAGACTTGAAAGAGCTAAAAGATAGAAATACTGAAGGGGTTTCAGCATGGAAAACCATCAATAAAACAGCAATAATCTTTTCAAAGAATGGATATATATGAAAACAATAATTAGCAAAACCGGTTTGGCTTATCAAGAAATTGAAACATCAGTCAGTAGATCAGCTGTATTCTCTATGTAGATGACATATAACGTTAATTTTAAGAGAATGATGGAAGACTTTTATCTTTTACTATATTTTCTTAACAAAGATAAAGCATACATCAACAAGAGAATTGGAAGGAAGAAAATTAGAATGACTGAAAACACTTAAACCTGCACAGAGGATTAGAACATACTCTGATGATAACAAACCTTCGTGGGTAACATAAGATCCATTCATGGATTAAAAAACAAGCCATGGTAACTAATTGAGAAACTAATCAAATCAAAAATATGATGAAAAGAGAAAAAAATAATAATATTGTTCGATGCAAAACATGATCTGCATCACATCTGAAATAAAAATATTTATGTGGTAAAGGGACTCTTCATATATTCACCAGCTAATCCATGCTCAAGTACCAGGAAGTCATGAAAGCTTATACAGTTGAAGGACACTGCAGACCACAAACTCATATTACAATGTACAGCCTATCTTGTCATAAATCATAAATCTAGCTAGTAAAACAAAACCTGCAAAGTTAACAAGTCCAGAACAGTATCAAAGTTTAATAACTGTATTTTCCACTGATTCATTGGTAAAATGGGGATTTCCGCTAGTGCCTTTGTTGAATTTTCTACTTAACTAAGGAAAAAAGGATTCGTGGTAGTGGTAGAGATTGCGCAGCCCCTATGATAACGACATTATATAGGTTGTAGTAGAAAATCCAAGATCTTTTCTACTTCATGTTTTCATATTCAACAATATTAAAATATTCATGGATGCCTTTCCTTTTTCTTTCAAGCAATACCCACGATTTGAACCTTCAACCTGAATATTCTAAAAGGCAAACTCTTAGGGGCGGGGTGCTAACCAATTGATCTAACATTTATTACCAAAAAAAGGATCCATGGATATCAGATCATGCTAATCACATAGTTTGTTTATGATATTCTTTTTCTTGCATGACCTATATATGTGTACGTATATATGAGCTAGACTTGGCTATACTTGAGTGGATCTCTATTCAGATCCAATTAGGTCTGGATTGGGTGATGGTAGTCCTACATCAATAATCTGAGCTGTTGAATGTGACCTACTACTTATTAATTGTTTATACATAGAAAGTTCCTAGCCTATGCATCAAATAGTCAAAAAATTGAAAAATCTAAATAACATGAAATTATATATGTTTCTTTGATCACTTGATGCATAGGCTAAGGTGTCTAAATCATATGATTTGGTATGCAAGTAGTTTAGAGATAGTAGATCACATCCAATGGCTCGGATCATCAATGTGGGACTGTTATTATCTAATATAGACTTGACAGGATCTAGGTCGAGATCTACTTGAGTATAGTCAAATCTCTCTCCCCCCCACCCCCCGCCCCAAAAAGAAAAAAAAAACTACAAATTATTTACTAGTAAAAATTAATCACTTAGCGAAGATTTTTGACAAGCCAAAAGATACAAACCTAGTTAAATCCAACTGCCCCAAGAAGCAATGCCAAAGCCTACGACCATGATAATATTAATCTACATAGAAAAAAGTCAAAAGCTCATGGAACATAGAAAACTCAATGAAATAATTTCAATCCATATGCTTTCATAAACACTAAAAGGAAAAAAAATTGTCATTAGAGAAAAGTAACAAAGAAAATGATAAGTACTGGAGTGTCTAAGAAGAGTTCTATTAGGAAGAAGGAATTTAGAGAAAAAGGAAGAGGGTGCATTTATGGGTAGATAATCAGTAAATTAAACATATGATAAAATCTTTTTCAGGTTTTAGGGGTGTTTTTAGTTTTGACCACCAAAGTGAGGTAAAGGATACTTCCAGAACTACAAGCATTTTGGATACTCTCAAACTATTGATGATATGATAATGTGGTGCAGCCATCAAAATTTCCATTGGATCCTCATCCATAGTTGTGAAAAATGGATATACTTTTACATTTCGTAATGTTAGCAGTCGCCTTGATGTATACAAGTCTAGGTTGTGATGAACATTGATTCATGAGTTTGGGTCTAGGACAAATTTGAATCTTGAAGAATATGGAACTCTTATTAAGTTGTTATATCCCATCTCAGGATGAGTTTTTGAAGCCTGGCAATGTTAGGATCTGATGAGGGGGAAAATTGTCCACCCTTGATATCTCAAGGACTTCTAAGAAAAATGAAGGTACAAACAATCATTGATCATGTTCCAAATGAACTAAGACCAAATTCAGGCCCCCCTTAGCATCACCGACCCTCAACATTAGATCCTTCATCCTTAAATTGTTTATATGTGAAGCATTTGCTCAAATAGAACATCAACCAAACATCTACAACCATGTAGAAAGAAAGGTCAATAGATATATCCCTTGAACAGTTGACGGAACAATACCAGTTACATACTATCTGTACATGATGACCCTCCAAACAGCCTCATCCAAGGCTCATTCCTGGCATCTGAAGGCAAAACAGGAGCAATCAAGTTTTCTTGGTCTTGATAAGTAACCTTCACCCTTCCAATATTCAAGATAGTCCCTTTAGGGAGGCTAGGTCAATGCCTCAACCCTCGGCCCTTGGCTTAACTATCCTTGGCCCTCAATCTAACTGTGCCTTGGCCCTTGGCCTAATTGTGCCTCGGTCCTCGATCTAATTGTGTCTCGGCCCTCGATCTAACTGTGCCTCCGCCCTCAGCCCTCGACCTAAGCTATGTCTTGGCCTAAAAGACCCTCATCCTAGAACCTCAGCATAACAGGTCTTCAACCAGTTGATCTTCAACATAGCTGACCCTCAACCCTCTTTATCCACAACCTCTTCTCATCATAAGTCTTCAGCATGGCTGACCCTCAGCTCTCTTCATGCTTAGCCTAGTTCATACCTAACCTGATTTACCTTCAGGAAAAGGAAAATTTCTTAATAAATACTACCATATAACTTAAGAGAGGTTCATCTGATGCTCATTTCCATGCACATAATGACATGGCTAGGAAGCCATTTTGCATAATCTCCACTGATATGGCAGGACTGCTGACATGGAGCCCCTCTCAGATCTAATAGATGGCCACGATGGCAGAAGACACACTTGGACGCGGACCCCGGGTGGAGCGTTCGGAGAGCCCCTTGACCGAAGTGAACTCCCTCGAGGTCAAACCCTGGCCGAGATCATGTTCTCGCTTTTCATGCCCTTGACCGGAGTGAGCTCCCTCGAGATCGAGCCCCGGTCGAGGTCGTGTCTTCGCCTTTCGAGACCTTTGGCTGAGATGGCTCCCTCGAGGTCGAGCTCCGACCGAGATCGTGCTCTCGCTTTTCATGCCCTTGGCTAGAGTAAGCTCCCTCGAGGTCGAGCCCCGGCTAAGATCGCATCCTCGCCTTTCGATCCCCTTGGCTGAGGTGGCTCCCTCGAAATCGAGCCCCAGCCAAGGTCGTGCCTTCACCTTTCGAGCCCTTTGGCTGAGGTGGCTCCCTCAAGGTCGAGCCCCAGCCGAGGTTGTGCTCTTGCTTTTCATACCCTTGGCCAAAGTGAGCTCCCTCGAGATCGAGCCCTGGCCGAGGTCATGCCTTCGCCTTTCGAGCCCTTTGGCTAAGGTGGCTCCCTCGAGGTCGAGCCCCGGTCGAGGTTGTGCTCTCGCTTTTCATGCCCTTAGCTAAAGTGAGCTCCCTCGAGGTCGAGCCCCGGTCGAGGTTGCGCCCTCACCTTTCGAGCCCCCCCGGTTGAAGCAGCTCCCCTTAAGGTCGAGCCCTCGGCCGGGGTCACGCTCCCCTGCTCGAGGTTGATCCCCCGATCAAGGTCAACCTCTTCCCCTAGAGTCAAGTATGGATTTTTTCAGGTGAACATGGCCTCTCCCACGAGCGCCCCTAGGGCAAACGGGCAGGTGACGTCCGTAGGTGGCGCCATCGCCCTCGCCAGAATCCTGGCACTACGCGGAGAGGCTAACATCCTTGAGGGGTGGCTCTCCGCTAAGGCACGCCGTCTGGAACCTCTGAAAAACAAGCCTCCCTCCATGGCACGCCGACTATGGCTCCTGTGGGATGGCATTGCATCGGAGCACGCCACCTATGAAGGAGCGTCCCACCGAAGCATCAGGTCCTTCAGCCTACTGTCGGCACCACCTGAGGAAAGGGCACTCCACTCAGGGCGCTGCGCCCCTCTACCCACCATCTGCACCACCCAAAAGAGGAAGGTTTCGCCAAGGAATTCAGACCCTGTAGCGTCTGCCCACAGACTGGTGCTCTGTCAGGTCTTCCCAAATGCCAGAAAAGGGGCGGTGCTCTATCGGAGCGTCAGGCCCGGCGACATACCTCATGTACCTGCCATGAAAGGGATGCACACTCTGCACTCTACCACTGCCAGTGGCAGACCTCCCCCGATGGAGGCTACGAGTCTGGTCCCTCTCCTCCAAAGGGGGGAGGAAGAACAGGCCTATACCTCACTCGCGTGAGAAACGCCTAGAGAGCGCCAGGCCAGGACTCTGCACTTCACTGGAGGTGCCACTCATCTATAAGAAACTCAAAGGGGCCTCCAACAAAAATAAGCGAGAAGGGGCAGGCGATTCAGCAAGGCTCTGAGGACATCCATAATACACTAGGACTCTCCAGGAGAGTTCCAACGATGATAGCCATCACTGCTTAAGCCCTCTTTCTCAATCCTAACCCTACTTCATTTTTTAAGACCTCTGATAATGGAAGCCACTTTGGGATCCACTGAGGAGAATCTGTTTCCCTTGATCATCCACTAACTAGACCGTCGGAGTGCCCTCACCGGGATCCTCGGCCCGGATTTTTCTTCTTCTACAGGACCAGGTACACTTGTGGGATGGCAGGCGGGAGAGCCACCAACTAGCGCCACGTAGGAGCTGTGGGCCACGACGATCTAGATGGCAACAGATTGGCATGCCGGTAAGGGAACGATCCCGGATTAAGCCAGCCTCCCGTCATTAGAACGGTTCCGCCGGCAACATGGTGGTGACGCGCACACGAAAAGCCTCCATCAACCACGTGGGAGATCCTCCTCCCCATGAAGACCCACACAATCCGAAGGAGCTCTTCGCTCCGCCACTGCCGCCTCCAGCGTATCTTCAGCTTACCGTGCTCGCCCAGCAGGTCCAGACCCTGACCATGGCAGTGCAATAGCTGCATCATCAGCACTGATCCTTGGCAACCCAGCAGCAGCCAGGAACCCCCGCGCTTAGGCCGCAGGATACCGCGGTAGTTTGCAGTCCTTCCAAGGAAGGCCATCGCACCCACAGGCCACATCTTATCATCGGGGAAGCCTTCAGACCTCGAGGAAGAGGCAATGGAGTGGGTCGGCCGACCAAGAGAGCCGATCTCCGATCACGTCACCTCTAGGCATTGCAAGCACCATCGAGGCAAGGCCCCCCGGCACGATCTTCTCCGACCCTTGTCTTCTTCTCCTTCGACAGTCTCGGTCGAAGGTTCCACCAACAAGGCTATCAGACGTCAGGCTGAGAGATGCCTGGAGGAATAAGAGCGCAAGCTGGCTGAGCTATCCTACTAGTTTGCCAACCTGCAGGGCTCCCCACGCGAGCCAGTGGGCTATATAATGCCCACCCCCCTTTCTTCCGAGAAATCCAAGAGGAACCGATCCCCAGCCGGTTCCGCATGTCTCAGGTGGATCCCTACGACGGGACCACCAACCTCCTGGACCACCTGGAGAGTTACAAGGCCTCATGAGAGTCTAGGAGGCGACTAATGCCATCCTCTGCATCGCCTTCCCGGTCAATCTTCGGAAGGCTGCTCGAGTCTGTACACCCGCCTCGAGCCCGGGAGCATTGACTCCTTTATGCAGCTAGAAAGGAAGTTTGTGGCACACTTCAACGCCTGCCGGAAGGTACCACGAGAAGCCAACAACCTCTTCTCCATCCAGCAACAGGACCATGAGTTCTTGCGGAACTACGTGTCCCGCTTCAAAACTGCCATCATGGAGATCTATAACCTGAACGAGCCCATTAGGGATGGCAATGGGCCGAGTTCGAGCCGGGTGTATAACTATCCAAACCCAAACCCGAATACTTAATAAACTATCCAAACCCGGTCCAAACACTATCGGACTGGATTTTTTTATCCAAACCTATCTCAATCGGGTATCGGGTAATTCGGGTTTACCTCACCCAAATCCAATTGAGTCATATTAAATATTTTTTTTATTTTTGTCAACTTTAAAATCATCTATAATTTTATAAATCATACATACATTAAATAAATAAAATTTAACTACATTTTTGTTCAACACCAATCCAAGAGGAGAAAGAGCCGCCGAAGAGGAAGAGGGGAGCTAGAGATTAATCAGGGATTACCGATTGCAAATTATAATTTACAATTCCCTTATTTTTGAAAAATAATGATTAGGATAAAGGGTTTAAGTAATTTAAAATTTAATAACTTATAATTAATAATTAATATAATATATTTAATATAATATATATTAATTATATATATTTAAATATTAAAATAATTTGGACTGGGTTCGGGTCGGGTGTATATCTACCCAATCCCGGCCCAAATCCAAAATTAAGCATTCGAATTTTATCCAAACCCGGTCCAAACCCAGTCAAAGCATTGACTACCCGGCCCAATCAGGTCGAGCCGGGTCGGGTACCCATGGATTTGGATTTTGTTGCCATCCCTAAAGCCCATTACCATGTTGGCGCTGAAGAGGGCTCAGAATCTCCCACCTCACATACTCTCTAGACAAGAAGCCCCCGAAGACCTACTCCGAGCTTCTCCTCCGAGCCCACAAGTATATTTGTGCGGAAGAGACGAACCGCACCTGAAGAGAGATGGACAGGAGGCCTCTGAAGAAGAAACCCCAAGGGGAAACTTTCAGGGCGCACAAGCTGGAAGCATCCCTGAACCTCCGGATGGGTTCGAAGCCGAAGAGTTACCCCGTCCGGGAAGAAAGATACACTCCTCTCCCCGTCCCAAGGTCCAAGATCCTCATGGAGATTGAGGGCGAGCGCTACCTGCACCGCCCCTTCCCCGCTAAGGCCGTCCGGTGGCCGCGACAAGTCGAAGTACTGTAGTTCCACCGCGACCACGGCCATAACACCAAGGAATGCCGCCACCTTAAGAGGGAGATCAAAGATCTGATAAGAAGAGACTATCTCGAGAAGTTCGTGGGGGGCAAAACTCCGGCATAACATCAGGCACTTGGAGCTCTCCCTTCTGTTGACAACCGGCCTACTGAGAAGCCAGTGGGCATGATATCCTGGGGGACAAAGCGCACCTCAAAAAGGACTAGGACGGGGGAAGGGTTTGACTTTTGAGAATGTACCCCCCGTACGAAGGAAAGGAAGACCGGGATGGAAAATGTAAATAATGATGCCGTTGTCGAGATAACGATAGCGAAGCATCCTGTAAAATAGATTATGGTCGATAGTAAAAGTTTGATTGATGTTCTTTTTTATGATGCCTTCTCCGAGATAAATTTGTCTCCTGCCCAGCTAAAGCCGGTGCACGTTCCCCTGGTCAGTTTTACCAGTGATGCGGTAGGGGTCGAGGGGGAGATCACCCTCCCAGTCACTACCGAGTCGCCACCCCGGTAGAGTACGGTCATGATGACCTTCACGGTTGTTAGGCTCCCCTCGATCTACAACGTGATCCTCGACCGTCTTGGGCTCAATTTGCTTAACGCGATCATATCAACAAAGCGGCTCCTGGTCTAGTTCCCGACCTCTTCCATGGGAGAAATGTGGGGGACCCCCAGCCAGTTCAGCACTGTCTACAGGCAGTTCCTGGCACCAGAAGCGCCGAAGAGGACCCTGTCGCCAATGAGCTTGATCAAAGAATGCGAGACGCCAAGGGTGGCCCAGTTGAGCACCTATTGTCATGCCCCCTCGGCGTAGATCCATCGAAGACTATACAGGTAGGAGCCCAGCTGCAGGAGGACAAGAAGGCCCGCCTGCTAAGTTTCCTCCTTCCAAATGCAGATGTCTTCGCCTGGACCACATTGGATATGCCGGGAATCCCTTCTGACATCATCACTCATAGGCTGAACGTCGACCCGAAAGTGCTGCCCAGTCCAGCAAAAGAAGAGGAGTTTGGTCCCGGAAAGGCAGAAGGCGGTCAATGAAGAAGTGGAAAAGCTTCTCGCAGTCGGCTTCATCTGCGAGGTCCAGTATCCCAGCTGGCTGGCAAATGTAGTCATAGTCAAAAAGGTCAACGGGAAGTGGAGGATCTGTGTAAATTACACCGACCTCAATCGAGCCTGCCCAAAAGATAGCTTCCCCTTCCAAAGATTAACCAACTGGTGGATGCTATATCAGGGCACCGCCTACTTACCTTCATGGATGCATTCTTCGAATACAACCAGATCCGAATGCACCCGGAAGATGAGAAGCACACTGCCTTCACACAGACCGGGGACGTACTGCTACAAGATGATGCCGTTCGGTCTGAAGAACGCCGGAGCCACATACCAGCATTTAGTCAATAAGGTCTTCAAAGACCAAATCGGCCACAACATGCAAGTCTACGTGGACGACATGCTCGTTATGAGCAAGCCGGAGACGGATCACGTTGTAGACCTAGCAGAAGCCTTCCAAAACCTCCATCTCCACCAGATGAAATTGAACCTAGCTAAGTGCATCTTCGGCGTGGCCGACGGAAAATTTTTGGACTTCATAGTCACTCAGAGAAAAATCGAAGCCAACCCTGAGAAGGTCCAGACGATCGTCGACATGAAACACCCCATCTCGAAGAAGCAGGTGCAGTGCCTGACCGGCCGAATCGCAACCTTGAGCCAGTTCATTTCGCGCTCTGCTAACCGCTGCCTGCCCTTCTTCAAGGCGTTGCACAAGGTGTACGACTTCACCTGGACAAAGGAGTGCCGACAAGCCTTCAAGGAGCTAAAGAAGTTCCTAGCATTGCCGCCGTTACTCTCCAGGCTAGAAGAAGGGGAGGAACTCTTGTATCTGGCAGTCTTCCCAGGGGCCATCAGTTCAGTGCTTGTCCACACGGATGGAGACGAAATTCAGAGGCCGGTGTACTATGCCAGCAAGCTCCTCTGAAATGCGGAGACCAGGTATACCCGCTTTGAAAAACTAATTTTCGTACTCATTATGTCTGCTCAACGTCTCAGACCATACTTCCAAGCCCACCCGATCGCAGTCCTTACCGACCAACCACTAAGGGCCATACTCAACCGTCCGGATATATCTGGACGTCTGGCTAAATGGGCGTTGAAACTTAGTGAGTTAAATATCACCTACCGCCCGAGGCCATCTCAAAAGGCGCAGGTGCTGGCTTACTTCCTGGTGGAATGCACCAACATGAGTGAAGAGCCAGAAAAGGCTTTCCCGAAGCATCCCGTGGAACCACCATCCGACGAGGCGATTTGGGTCCTCCACGTGGACGGCGCATCCAATGCAGAGGGAAGTGGAGTCGGCCTCATCCTCACCAATTCTGACAGGGTTGTGGCCGAGTGCGCACTACGCTTCCTATTTAAAGCTACCAATAACCAGGCCTTGCAGGATTAAGGGTGTCCCACGAGCTGGGTGTGTCCAGCCTAAGAGTCTTCACTGACTCGCAGCTAGTCACGGGTCAAGTTTCGGGAGAGTTCGAAGCCCGAGACCCTCATATGGCAAAAATCTGGAGCAGGCACGCTCGAGCACAGCGGGTTTCCGGTGCTTCAACATCTACCACATTCCTCGCGGAAAGAACACTTGTGCCGATGCCCTCTCCAGGCTTGCAACTCTGTCGGACTCATCGTTGGAACGTGCCTACATCGAATACCTGGAGGCTTCCAGTTACAAAGTGTCCGGCAAGGTCCAACAAGTCATTCCTGAACCTAGCTGGATGGACCACTATATTGAATACATCACTGATGGTACCCTGCCCAAGAACCGCATAGAGGCCGGCCTTCTCAAGAAGAAGGCTACGCGCTTTGTGTTGATGGACGGTCAGCTCTATCGAAGGTCCCATTCATAACCGCTCTTAAAGTGTCTAAGACCCTCGGAGGCAACATACGTGCTCCAGGAGATACACGAGAGTCTCTGCGGGAGCCACGTGGGGGACAAAATGCTGGCATACAGAGCCCTCCAGCAAGGATATTACTGGAAGACCGTGAGGGAAGACTCGGTTGACTTCGTAAAAAAATGCGATCGTTGCTAACGACACGCTTACAGCGTCGGCCGGCCGCGCCGCTCTTCCAACTCTCCGCTCCTTGGCCATTCACCCAGTCGGGGATGGACATCTTAGGTCCTTTCCCCCGCGTCCGAACAATGGAGGTACCTGATTATGGCTATTGACTACTTCACCAAGTAGGTCGAGACCAAGCCGTTGGCACGAATCACTGAAGCCAAGGCTAGATCTTTCCTGTAAAAGTCGATCATTTATCGTTTCGGTCTTTCCCATTCAATCATCACTGACAACAGACGGCAGTTCGACAACTAGGCATTCGAGGAGTTCTATGCTGGCCTCAACATCTGTCACCATTTCACCTTGGTGGTTCACCCCCAGACCAATGGAGAGGCTGAGGTGACCAACCGGACCATCCTTCAAGGGCTCCATACTAAGCTAGACCAAGCCAAGGGCCGATGGGCTGAGGAACTTCCTAGCATTCTTTACGCCTACCACACCACGCTCAGGACGGCAATAGGTGAGGCACCCTTCAATCTTGTTTTCGGTACTGAGGCTGTTATCCCAGTAGAAATGGGTCTGCTCACACTGTGGGTGGAGCAATATGATGAGACTGAGAATCCAGCCCCCCGCCTTCTACTCAACTTAGACCTCCTAGAAGAAACAAGAGACAAAGCTCGGCTCCACTTGGTGGCTTACAGACAACGGGTGGCCCGGTATTACAACTCCCATGTGAAGCCGAAGGCCTTCCGCCCAGGTACTTGGTCCTGTAGCGAGCTAAAGTCTCACAGCCTTGAGAATATGGCAAGCTCTCCCCCAACTAGGAAGGTCCTTACAAGATAGTTGAGGCCCTTCCTTATGAAGCTTACTACTTTGTCGGACTCGATGGCGTCCAATTTTCACAAACATGAAATGCCAGTAATCTGAGGATGTACTACCAATGATGTAAGATTTTCTTTCATTAATGAAAAGTTCCTTTTTGGTACAACACTGTCTTCACCTGCGCAGGAACTCTATCCGTCAAACTCCCAGTCAGGCAACGACAAGTCGAGGAACTCCAGAAGCCCCACACTCTATCCATCGAACTCTCAGTTTGGCGACGGCAAGCCGGAAAACTCCAAAAGTCCCGCACTCTATTCGTCGGACTCCCAATCCAGCACGACAGCAAGTCGGAAAACTCTAGAAGCCTCGCACTCTATCCGTCAAACTCTCAGTCCAGCAACGACAAGCCAAGAAACTCTAGAAGCCCCACACTCTATCCATCGAACTCCCAGTCTGGCACGATGGCAAGCCGGGAAACTCTAGAAGCCCCGCACTCTATCCGTCGAACTCCCAGTTCGGCAACGGCAAGCCAGGAAACTCCAAAAGTCCCGTACTCTATCCGTCGGACTTCCAGGGCAGCGACAATAGCATTGAAACCCCTGAAGCCCTACACTCCAACCTAAGGGACTTTCAATCTGGTAGAGATAGCTCACAGAACCCTTAAGGTTCCTCTGGCCACCTGCCAACTCTGGGGTTAGCCAGGAAGAGCCGAAACCTGGGAGGCCTTTAGACTGGTGATCACAGTAAAAATCCATCTTTGAAAAAAAGGAAGAGAAAAAAGAAATGGAGAGCTCATTGAAGGAACAGAGATTTCATTAAGGAGGCCAAAGCTTTTACAGTAAAAAGAACCCCCAACAGGCCGAGTGGTCCTCCAAAAATCCCTAAGTACAGAGGTAAAGTAAAAAGAAGGCCCGGTGTAGTCACGACAACATCGCAGGGGCCTTGCTGGGACATCACGGGACCTCGTTGGCATCCTCCCAGCTTTCTGTTGGTGGGGTGAAGGGGTCCGCCGCCTCCTCGATGGGCGCTGCACCGGTTTCCACAGGTGGCTCCTTCCCCCTCTCGTTGCTGTCGATGCCCGAAAGGTCTAGGACGATGGCCTCCAGGTCTTGATCCGGGTGCGCCTGGGCCACCTTGACCTTGCAGTCTGTGAAGCCCTTGAGGAAGGAGTCCACCGCTTCCTGGACTTCTTCGATGAACTCTGCCGAGGCCTTGAACCTCGGCATAGCCTCCACAGCCTCCTTGGCGGCCTCCATCAGTGCCACCACCGCGGTTGCCTTCTCCTCTGTCGCTGAGGATCGGGCCAGCACCGCATCCAGTTGGGCTTGGAGGGCCCGAGATTGACCCTCCAAGCACGCCACCTCCGCGGCCGACTTCTCTGCCCGATGGGTGGCCTCATCCTTCTCGACGGCCAGGGATGCCTCTAGGTCCCTGGCCCACCTCTCTACTCTGGCCATCGACTCCTTCCCGTCGGCCATCTCAGTCTGGAGGATCCTGGCCCACTCCTCCAGGACCCGAACCCTCTCAGTTAGCGACCGGGCCTCGACCTCCAGTGTCTCCATATGCTTCTTCTATCAGGACTCGCGCTTGACCATTGTGCACAGTAGTCCCTGACAAGGATCATGTTAGTGGCGATCTACGATGATGGAATTGTCAATGAAAATTAAATGATGCGAATAAGAACGAGGGAAAGTAAAAAAAAGAAAAAATTTACCTCTTCACGCTCGTGATGGCGGCCGACAGTTGCTTGCCGCTCTTCTCATGGCGGTCGTGCAGCTAGACAGCGAACTCCATCATTTGCTCCGCCAGCGCTGTCCTGAGTAACCGCCACGTTCGACAGTACTGCGATGGAGATCCGATTCACCCTGGGAGTCGTCGTTGCCGGGGGCATCACCAGCTTTAGTGTGGGCATAGGCGGTGGCACCTTAGTCGCCGGGGGAACGATTGCTGCTTCTGCCACCATCGACAGCAATGGTCTCCCTCCCGCCACCACCTCGGCTTCGACGTCGACCACCTCCGGAGCTTCAGCAGAGGCCTTCACCGGCCTGGCCCAGGCAGCGGTGTCGGGCTCACGGGCCAAGAGCTAGGCCTGCACCCCGGACAAGGTAGGGACCGGCCCAATTCTCCTTCCCTCCTGGCCGGACGACGAGCCTGCCCTAGGCCCCTGTCCAGGTTCATCGCGGGCCCTCTTTGATAGGTCCTCCCTGGGCCTGGGCGACGCGCTCCCCTTCCGGGACATCTCCCATATTTGGTCCATTAAGAGCTTCATGCCTACAGAGAAAAAAGAACGCTGGTTAGTCTCCAAGCTGAGAAGGATCCATGCAGAAAAGAGAAACATGATTAATGAGGTTCACCTAAGGCACGAATCGGGCTTATCCCGGCCTCGAACAAATTTTGTTCGGCCAGTAGGTCCTGAAGGGAAGGAATCACGGAGGTGACGAGCTGGTCGTACACCTCCCGATCCACGGCCTCTACCTGAGAATTACGGTTTGAGGAACGATTTGGATCACTCTAGACCCAGTCGACCCCCTCGAACAAGGTAAAGAAGAATCTATTCTTCCATCCCTTGATGGAAGAAGGAAGTTCAAATTTGATGGCCCCCGGGCGGGGGCCACGAACCACCACCCATCATCAAATGAGTGACATTTCAGGATGAAGAAAGTCCTGAACAGGAAAAAATGGACGACAATCCAGTGAAAATGGCAGAGGACGGTGAAACAAGAAATGACTCTAATAGCAATTGGGATGAGCTGGGCCGGAACTAGATGGAAATTGCTAAGGAAAGAAAGAAAGAAAGGATGCAAAGGCAGATGAAGATCCTCGAGGAAGAAGTCCTCGTACAGGGCAATCCGACACGGGCCACTGGAGGTGACCCGCTCCCCCGGTCTCGGGATCGAGAGCTAGATAAAGTCCAGGATCTCGTAAGTGTCCCGGAGCCGAGAGAGGTCCTCCTGGGTTATCACCGAAGCAATGCCAGAAGGACCGGCCAGACTAGAAGGAACGGAAGGGACCGGAGGAGCAGAATGAACTGGAGGAACAAAAGAAACATGAGAAGTAAGAGGAGCAGAGGGAGGGGGTGCCCTAGGTTGACCAATCATTATCCCCGTCGGCCAAGGACCCCTATGGATGTTCAGAGGGACCTCGTCCTCCTCATCGGAGGGGGTCCTCGGTCATGAGGGCCCTACTTCACCAGGATTACTGGAGTGAAGGCACCTCCAGCCGGAAAGACTCATCCTAGATAGAAAGGATGGAAGATGGGAGGAAGAAGACCTAAAGACTCTAAAACAAGACTCCCAGGCCGAAGGAAAGGAAGAAGGCAAGGAAAAGAACTAACATGAGTGCCTCGGAGAAAAGTTCGTATTGGGATGGAAAAGGGCCCTGGTTCTCCCTGTAAGCACGAAGGCTCGAAAGAGAGAAAAAAGTTTCTCCTTTTCAAAAATGGCCTGACAGTGCCCAGTTGCATCGTATTAATTGCGACGTGCATCCCCCCTCAGTCCCTTAACCACCGGATGCACGCCGCGTGTCAAGATCCACCGGGAATGGCGCTTCGACATGCCGAAGGTCGCTTCAAGCCCGGAGCCAATCATCGCACTCCCTAAGCCTGCTGACGTGGTGTCTCCTCGTTGGCATCGAAGCACGATCCGCAAATCGTTGGCAATCATCGCATTTAATAGCATCGGATATCTGTCCTTCCATGTCAGCGTCACCATAACTCCCTTCATCCCGAGCACTGCACCATGTCAGGACTCGAAAGTGGGGGGCAACTGATATGGCAAGACCGCTGATGTAGAGCCCCTCTCAGATCTAATAAGTGGCCACGATGGTAGAAGACGCCATTTGGATGCGGACCCTGAGTGGAGCGTCCAGAGAGCCCCTTGGCCAAAGTGAGCTCCCTCGAGGTCGAGCCCCGATCGAGATCATGCTCTCGCTTTTCATGTCCTTGACTGAAGTGAGCTCCCTCGAGGTTGAGCCTCGGTCGAGGTCGTGCCCTCGTCTTTTGAGCCCCTTGGCTGAGGTGGCTCCCTCGAGGTCGAGCCCCGGCCGAGGTCATGGCTTTGCCTTTCGAGTCCTTTGGCTGAGGTGGCTTCCTTGAGGTCGAGCCCCGGCCGAGATCGTGCTCTCGCATTTTATATCCTTGGCCGAAGTGAGCTCCCTCGAGGTCGAGCCCTGGCTGAGGTCGTGCATTCGCCTTTTGAACCCTTTGGCTGAGGTGGCTCCCTCGAGGTCGAGCCTCGGCCGAGATCGTGCTCTCGCTTTTCATGCCCTTGGCCGAAGTGAGCTCCCTCGAGGTCAAGCTCCGGTCAAGATCATGCCCTCGCCTTTCAAGCCCCCCTGCTGAAGCAGCTCCCCCCGAGGTCGAGCCCTCATCTGGGATCACGCTCCCGTGCTCGAGATCGATCCCCCGGTCAAGGTCAACCTCTTCTCTTGGAGTCAGGTATGGACTTTTTCAGGTAAACGTGCCTCTCCCACGAGTGCCCCTAGGGCAGAAAAGCGGGTGACGTCAGCAGGTGGCGCCACCGCCCTCACCAGAACCCTGACATTATGCGGAGAGGCTGACACCCTTGAGGGGTGGCGCTCCGCTAAGGCACGCAGTCTGGAACCTCTGAAAAAAAGCCTCCCTGCATGGCATGCTAACTGTGGCTCCTGTAGGATGGCGTTGCATCGGAGCATGCCGCCTGTAGAGGAGCATCCCACTGAAGCATCAGGCCCTTTAGCCTACTGTCGGCACCACCTGGGGAAGGGGCACCCCGCTCAAGGTGCTGTGCCTCTCTACCCACCATCTGCACCATCCAAAAGAGGAAGATTTCGCTAGAAAATTCAGGCCCTGTAGCATCTGCCCCTAGACCGGTGCTCTGCCAGGTCTTTCCAAATGCCAAAAAGGGACAATGCTCTGTCGGAGTGTCAGGCCCCGCGGTGTACCTCATGTATCCACCACGAAAGGGATGCGCACTCCTCTGCACTCCACCACTGCCAGTGGCAGACCTCCCCTGATGGAGGCTACGAGTTCGGTCCCTCTCCTCCAAAGGGGGGAGGAAGAACAGGCCTACGCCTCACCTACATGAGAAACGCCTAGAGAGCGCCAAGCCAGGACTCTGCACCTCACTGGAGGTGCCACTTATCTATAAGAAACTCAAAAAGGCCTCCAGCAAAGATAAGCGAGAAGGGGCAGGCGATTCAGCAAGGCTTTGAGGACATCCGGAATACACTAGGACTTCCCAAGAGAGTTCCCACGACGACAGCCATCACTGCTCAAGCCCTCCTCAATCGTAACCCTACTCCATCATTTTTCAAGATCTCTGATAGTGGAGATCACTTCGAGATCCACTGAGGAGGATTTGTTTTCCTTGATCGTCCACTGACTTGACTGTGAGAGTGCCCTCGCCAGGATCCCGGCCCGGGTCTTCTTTTTTTGCAAGACCGGGTACGTGCATAGGACGCCAGGCGGGGAAGCCACCAACCGGCGCCACGTAGGAGCTGCGGGCCACGACAATCTAGATGACAACATCCACCAAATCACTTCTAATAAGTGGGGCATAACTCATCTGAAGCTAAAGCTCCTACCATTATTAGAAAGTATCTGGAAACACATAAAAGATAGAAAAGATAAACATTCTAACAGCCTGCAGCCCTATCATTTTCCATCAAAAACCTAATAAGGGCCTTAGCATTCCAAAAATGCCCTCATCCCCTTGGTATAAAAGGAAGCTCCCTGAGAGCTTTCAAGGTATGCTCTCTCTCTCCGATCTCTTTATGCTTTCTTTATTCATTACTATGCTCTCCCTGCTTTACTTCTTCCTCCTTGTTGCCTCATGCTGATTTGAGCATCAGAGTGCCTTCATCGGGACCATCCCGGTAGGATTTTTTTTGTAGGTACAGCCCGTAAGCACCACCTCCTTCAACATACTCCGACGGTGAGCAAATTTCAGCCGCAACAAGATCTTTTTAAGATAGATTTCAATTTGATTTAAACCTCTAAGAAGCAATCTTATAAGGGGATGAATTTAATCCAATATAAGTTTAAGTCTATGACAAACAGTCACTATGAATTCGAGCTTTGGAGAACATAGGACTCTAGGGCTCCATTTTTTTTTTGCGGATGCTATATCCTTTGACCAAACACTGCTTTGGGCAAAAATTGTGTTTCAAGATTAAAAGCTGATGTTGGGCAAGGCAGTTTTTGCTGTAAAAGCGTTTGGTTGTCAAGGTCCAAAAGCAATTTTGAAACTGCAAAAGTGATTTGCTGTGTGTTTGGCTGACAAACCTAAAAGTTACTTTTGAGTAACAAAATAATAAACAATAACAAATGCTAAAATTGAATCAGGAATTGTTTGTCCCTTTGGTAAAATGAGTACCATGATAAAAATAGCATTGAATAATAAGTCCTATGAATTTAACTCCTCATCGAGTCCTTGGGTTCTCATGTAGACCATCATATGCGACAGATAAACCGACAAATTATAGAATAAGTAACTCAAAGCAGAGTTCAACAAATTCTAGTGAAAGCACCTTTATCTCAAATATTAGATACAAAAGACTCATCTTCTGACCCAAAATGACGAGAAAAGGGGGGAAAAAAATATCATTCGACTCCAATAGTTCACAACCCATCACACTATCAGTATTTGGAATCCCGGTCTATTCCATCTCTTTTTTTTTTCGGTAAGAATTCCATCTCTATTCCTTTAGCCATAATACTGAAGAATCGCCCAGACCATTCACAGATTCAAACAAAAATCCAAATTAAGAAATCTCTTTAAATAATCGAATAGGCTACGCGACCAGCTAACGTGAAAAGAAGACATTCTCTAGCTCTAAAGAAACCGAGAATCTCACCTAATGGTTCAGTTGAACGACCTATGCGATCTTCTGGAGAGACTGGGACCCTCTGGCCTCTGCAGCACCGGAACTTGCCAAGAAACTCGATCACTGGCTCCAACAACAGAAAACAGAAACATCAAATAAAATTCTCCCCAACAGCGGACAAAGTTAAGGATTTTAGGGTCTGCCCTACTTCGCGATCCACCCGACGGAGCTGGAGAAGAACGGTAGAGACAGGAGAGGCATAATTTTATTTTTTTTAGAGAGCAGACAGAGGCACGATTGGGAGACCTGCTTTGGGGTCGTCGTTGGGGGGCAATTGGGGAGATCGAGGAAGGGATTCCGACGGCAGTTTTGTGACTTTTGTCACCTTTCAGAAAATAAAAACTTCCCGCATGTACGATTTCTAGCCAGCGGTGCAAGGATTTTCCTTCCTTCGCACGAATCAGCCGTTAGATCATCCGCTGATTGCTTTGAAATCTGTGCAGAAGGTATGGATCGCTTTAAGAACTGCGCACCCAGATCCTAACAACGGTGGACACGCGAACGCGGATCATAAACCCCGTTCCTGCGGGAAATGGAAGGGCTTAGGAATTTATTTTATAGATCTCCGGAGAATTGAAATTATCAAGCCTATAGCGTTGAAATTGCCGATCAGAATTCTAATACAATTTGATGATAAAAAATCATATTTGTACATGCTTTTCGTGGATGAATCAATTTAAAAAATTGTTAAGATTGTAGCATGATTAGTAGAGATTTAATTTTACCTTTCATCGATTATGAATTCGAGGCATGTTCCTCGTGGATGACTCAATTAAATTCAGAAATTTTGACGAACCTATTTAAAAGACTGTTAAGATTGTAGCCTGATTGATAGAGACTTAATTTTACCTTTCATCGATTATGAATTCGAGGCAGGTTCCTCGCGAGTTACTCAATTAAATCCAGAAATTTTAATATTTTAGTGACGTACACATCGATGATGATGATGAGGATATGCGAAAAAATTACGGTCGGAATCGAACATAGCTCAGTAGGAATAGCTACACCGGGATTTATCCCCTCCTCTTTTTTTTTTTATCAAAAAAAAAAAAAATTATTTAGAAAACTAAAAATTGAAAAATATAGCACGTTTAAGATTTTTTTTTTTATTATTTTTTTATTTTATTGATACCTACCAACTTTTCTATGGACGGGCCAAGACTACTTTTCAAGCTCAAGCTACGTACCAACTCAAGATTGGTCCAGGTAACTCTGATCTGAACCTCACCCCTCCCCCATCTCGATCCCGATACAATCATCGACGAAAGTCCCACGAAGAAAGATAGTGGGCCTTCAAACCCTCGCCCATTGGTGTCGATAATCATCTAACCCTCACACATCTTGATTGCTCTACTCGCTCTCGCCACCTCGATGGTGATTCCTTACAACTCCATCACATGTATCCTCATCACCAATTGCATCTCACTTAGCCCATCGCATATCCTCCCCACCTCAACCATGGTCCCCTCTCATATGGGACCTATATATATTTTATATAAGAAAAATAAAAGAGAGAGTTATACAACGGGGAGTGACCAAACGTCCTCATCATGAAGAAATCCTTGTGCATGGAAATTGGGGCGGCATGTGAGGGAGCACCAAAACAAGAAAATGAGGAAGAGAAATAAATTTAAGGTACTATTTTGCCAAATGATGGGAAGGTTGGTTGTATCATAATTTTAATGAAATTTTAGTATACTATTCTAAGCACCGAGAGCTATAATTTGAACGGTTTCAATGTTTAAAAAACCTCCTCCATTGATTGTTTCAAGCATTCATGTTCCTCTACTAATTATTTTAAACATTCATGTTTGATGGAATCTACTATCTATTTCTGTTTATTATTAAAATCTATCTTATTGGTTATAATTGTTTTTTATTATGGAACCTAAAATTTAATATCAATTATATATTTGTATAGTCTTTTATTGATCTATCAAAGACATGCAGTAATTTTATTATTTAAAATAAAGAAAGACTCACATCAAAATTATAATATCTTTTATTTATGGGTTGATAATTTTTTTTTACTTACTAATTATCTATATAGATCAGATAAATTATTATTACTTGATAAATTATATTCATATCCCATTTAATTGCATAAAAATAAAAAAATTATAGCATTATTATTTGTGATTGCAATTCTTTCCGAATAAAATGATATTAGCGAATGGTTGTTAGTAACTGAATTTTCTTATATTGATTAAATAAAAAATATGAAAGTAAAAGTATAGTTAAACTCACATTCTTCAATTATTCAAGTTACAAGTCATATATAAAAGATTTATTATTTTACAAGGATTCGCATCATCTAATTGAAGGGGATAGTAACAAAACACTACAAGAGTATATAAAAAAAATATGAAGACAGTTAGATTAATCATACAGTAAATAGATGATAGTATTTTTTATTAAATTGCTATAAAAACTAATGTTCATAGTTTATAAAAAAATTAAAGGATATCTATCAATAGAAAACTGCATAGAATAAAACATTCATGGTAAAAAGAAAACTTGTGAATATAAAATATAAGGGTGAGAGTGCTGCCTAGCTAGACAACAAAAAAGGAAGTATGATTTAGGTTTTTTAAAAATTTAAATCAAATGTATATTGCCTTTGAAAACTTATAGAGTGATAGTGAGCAGAATTATGTGCTTTATCTATTCTAGAATGAGGTGCTGAAGGTAATTAAGAGCAAAGAGATAAGAAAATATACACAAATACACAGAAATTTTATAGTGATTTAGTATATCCAATACCTATATTCACTCTCCAAGTCTTTTCTTGAAAATTTTTATTATAATTTCTCCAAGATTATAGTCAGATTATTTTATCAGGCTCATAATCCAAAATCCTTTACAGCGAATCTCTTACTAAATACCTAACTTCAATCTCCAATTAAAATTAGAAATAACGAAACTAAAAAAGAAAAATATGAATACAAAGCTCCTTGAAAATGAGCAAAAATAAAGTAATAATGCACTAAAAAAGAGACTCCTAGGAATCTATAGAATCTTCAAAGCTTGTCTTATTGGTGAGAAGCTAATAATTGAAAGACTTTTCAAGTAGTTGGGAGTAGAAGCTTTCAAATCAGTTCTCTTGATTTTTTCTCTTTGCTCTTGTGATGTCACTTGGAATATTCTAAATTTGTTGTTGATCTTCAATGAATTTAGTAAGTTTTAAACATGTTTCCAGAGCCAAATAAACTGTTTCTAACTATTGAAGGATAAAATAAAGTTGTTATATTTAAATCTAAATCATTCTGAATTTTCTACATAACTAGTCATTATACTTGTTAGTAGTTCTCGAGTTAACTCAAATTTCATCCAAATTAGTTCAGTTCTTAAATGAGTATACTCGATCTCAATTCATCCAAAACTATCTTTTTGTTTTTGATATTGAGTCGGCTCAGATTGTTAGGGTCAACTCAATTGCCATTCTATCAAAAAAATTAGCTTTCTGTAAAGCATTATTGAGTCGACTCAGATAATTGGAATCAACTCGGTTTCTATCCGAGTCAACTCAGTTTATATTTGGATTGACTCAGTTGTCAGCCTCTAAAAATATAGTTTTTGTATTTTCAACTTTTTTGTCAAGTCAACTCGATTTTCATTTGAGTTGGCTCAATAGTGTGTTGGTCGAAACTCTTTGTATCAAGCTAAAACTCTTTCATACCAGGTTAAAACTTTGATCTTTCAAAAAAAAATTAATTATATATCCCAATATACTATTTTTACTTGAGTTTTATTGACTTTTCTTTTTTTAGAGCTTCAAAAATATATCTTTCATATCAAAAATTATTATCATTAATCCTCTCTTTTAGTACTTTAACATTTCCTGAAACATGAACTTCTTTAAGTTATTAGTTATATTATATACTCAAATATTTTATTATTCATCAAAATCAATCTTAGGACTAACAAATTTTTTTTTTTTAATGGTGATGACAAAACTTTAAGAATATAAGTAAATAATATCAAAATAGATATAGCACTCTTGAAGATTTCAAAATAAGTTAAAATAGCTCAAGAAGTGTTAATTTTTTAAAGATTCATGATATCATTTAGCTTATAGATTTTTATTACTTAGGTATTAGAATATTTTGGCTATCAAAGCAAATTTTAAGAAATTTCATATAGAGAATCAAGATATACAAATTATAAATTGAGTATCAGAGCATATTATATAAATTATAGATTGAGTATCAAAGTGATGTGGCAGGATTGCTGACATGTAACCCATGTCAGACCCAGTCAGATGCCATGTCGGAGGAAGTTGCCATGTCGGACATCCCTCTTCAGACTCCTTCGCCAGGTGGCTCCCTCGAGGTCGAGATATCCTGGTCGAAGTTGGGCTCCGGCTCTCTCAGGACTCCTTCACTAGGTGGCTCCCTCGAGGTCGAGACGCCCTGACCGAAGTTGAGCTTCAGCTCTCCCCGGACTCCTTCACCAGGTAACTCCCTCGAGGTCGAGATGCCATAGTCGAAGTCGAGCTCCAGCTCTCTTCGGACTCCTTCACCAGGTGGCTCCCTCGAGGTCGAAACGTCCTGGTCGAAGTCGAGTTTCTCCTCCCTGAACCAGTCCCACTTCAGACGAGGGGACCGAAAGCCGAGGGACGCCGCTACCATCCTTGAATGGCGGTAAGCCCCCAAGGACCATGGAAGGGCGCCCACCAAGTCACAAAAATTATCCCTGCTACCCTTACACCAAAGGAGAAGGGGTCCCCCGATCGAGGCACCGTGCTCCCGACTGACTATCTGTGCCACCCAAAAGAGGAAGTCAACCCGGGAGATTCAAATCCAGGGGGTGGCTGCCCCCCGATCGAGGCTCTGCCAAGTTTTCCAAAATGGAATGACATGAGGGAAGGTTAGAGCGCACGGTGTGGTTCCCTATCACGAATGGGGAAGGGTACCTCGTGCATAGCACGGAACATCGCCGCACGCGCCTGCAAGCAAGGGGAGGATCCCAAGGTAGGCGACGTGCAGCCATCCTGGCATAAAAGAGCTCTCCAAGGTTCCAAGAAGAAAGTAAATAACAAACAAATAGACGAAAGGGGTGGCATACAGGAGAGCAACTGAGAGGCAAAGTGCTCTAGGCTACCGGAGACTCACCGAAAGGGTCTTGACGAACACAGCCATCCAGCTTAAACACTCATCCACTGCCACTTCTCCCGCTCTACTCTCAATTCATCCACACTCTCCAAGTACATGATTTTCTCCTCCTAGAGTGGAGTCCATCTACGGGGCTCGACCAGGAGGATCTCTTTTCCTAGATCGTCACTGACTTGAGCATCGAAGTGCTCCCACCGGGATCCCCAGCCCGGGTCTCCTCTATTTTACATCTCTGGGCACACAAGCCGATTCTCGAGCTACGATAGCGGGGTTCGAGGTCATCTCCAGCTATAGGCCACGATGGTCGGGCGGCAACACAAAGCATATTACAGTATTTATCAAAGCATTACTGATATACTCAAGGAGTATCAAGTATCACTATACATATATTAAATATTAAAGCATAGTATCAAAGACAGTATCAAAATATCAATATGTGATGTCAAGGTATCACAATATATAATCATTGTATTGAAACATATTATAAGATATAGTTATCAAGGTATTAAAGTATCAGAACATGTTATAAGTATCAAATATCAAAGTATAAGCATCAGAGCAATTTTAATATTTGAAAAAAGGCAGCATATGAGGAAGCGATGGAATAAGAAAATGAGGAAGAGAAATAGATTTAAGGGACTATTTTGCTGAATGATCGGAAGGTTGATTGTATCACAATTTTAATAAAATTTCAGTATATTATTTCAAGCATCGAGAGCTACAAGTTGAACAATTTCAATATTTAAAAAGCCTCCTCCATTAATAGTTTCAAGCATTCATGTTCCTTCACTAATTGTTTCAAGCATTTACGTTTGATAAGATCTACCAACTATTTCTATTTATTATTAAAATCCATCTTATTGATAATAATTATATTTTATTATGGAAGCCAAGATTTAATCTCAATGATATATTTGTATAGTCTCTTATTGATCTATCGAAGATATGTAATAATTCTATTATTTTCAATAAAGAAAGATTCACATCAAAATTATAGTATTTCTTATTTATGGGTTGATAAATTACTTTGTTTATTAATTGCCTGAATAGATTAGAAAAATTATAATTACTTGATAAATTATATTGATATCCTATTTAATTACATGAAAATTAAAAAAGTTTATAGCATTATTATTTATGATTGCAGTTCTTTTTGAATAAAGTGATATCAGAAAAAGATTGTTAGTAACTAAATTTTTTTATATTAATTAAATAAAAATATATATAAGTAAAAGTATAGTTAAACTCATGTTCTTCAATTATTCAATTTATAAATCCCAAATAGAAGATTTATTATTTTGCAAGAATTTGCATTATCCAATTGAAGGGGATAGTGCCAAACTAAATGACAAAACTCTACGAGAGTATATAAAAAAAAAATAGGAAGATAGTTAAATTAATTAGATAGAGAATAGATAATAGTGCTTTTTATTATGTTGCTATGAAAACTAATGTCCATAGTTTATAAAAAGATATAGAGATCTATCGGTAGAAAACTGCACAAAATAAAACATTCATGATAAAAAAACTTGTGAATATGAAATATAAGGGTGGGGTGGGAGTGTTGCCTAGCTAGACAACCCACGAAGGAGGATGAATTAGATTTTTTAAAAAATTAAATCAAATATGTGCTGTCTTTGAAAACTTGTGGAGTGATGGTAAGTAGAATTATATACTTTGACTATTTAAGAATGAGATGCTAAAAGTAAGAGCAAAGATATAAGAAAGTATATATAAATATACAAAAATTTTATAATATTTTGGTGTAGCCAATACCCACATCTACTCTTCAAATCTTCTCTTAAAAATTTTTACTATAATCTTTCCAAGATTATAGTCGGATTGTTTTGTTGGGCTCACAATCTAAAATCCTTTACAACTAACTTTTGACTAAAGACCTAACTTCAATCCCTAATTAAAGTTAGAAATAAAGGAAACAATAAAGGAGAATATGAGTACAAAGCTCCTTGAAAATGATCAAAAATAAAGTAATAATACACTAAAAAGAAGACTCTATGAATCTATAAAATCTTCAAAGCTTGTCTCCTTGATGAGAAGCCAATGTTGAAAATTTTTTTAAATGGTTGGAGTGAAAGCTCTCAAATTAATACTCTTGATTTTTTTTCTTTGTTCTCTTGATGGTACTTAGAATATTCTGAGTTTGTTATTGATCTTCAATAAGTTTGGTGAGCTTTAAATATATTTTCAGAGTCAAAATGATTATTTCTATTCATCGGAGAATGAAAAGAATTGTTAGATTCAAATCTGGGTCATTATGAACTTTCTATCGAACTAACTATTATATTTGTTAGTAGTCCTCAAGTCGACTCAGATCATTATCGGGTTAACTATAATTTCATCCGAGTTAATATAAAGGGATGTTAATATAATATTTTCTAATATATATTTTAAATAACAATATTGCTATTTCTTTTTTCTAAGAAGTATTAATGGCATGCCACAAGCCTACACATCCTATGAATAAAAAGATACTTTAACTAAGGGTGCAAATGGATCGGATCGGATCGGATCATGAGTGACCTCGATCCAATACAGTTTTTTAATTGAATCTCAATATTAGATCCATACCCTATCCATTAAAAAATTGGATTGGATCGGGTCGGGTCCACTATCAAAATTTTTAACCCAACAGGTCATTCAAGTTGAATTGGATTCATAAATAACTTGATTCTAATCTTAAAAACCTGGATATAGATATGATCCGGATAAAATATAGATAACATATTTTAATTATTACATAGCCAACTATTATTAATCATAAAATAGATAACAAATAATATTATTTTTAAAATAAATTAAAATATAAAAATAATTATAACTCTATCTTTATGTTAAAAATAAGTTTCATACAAGTTTTAAATTATAATTTAAAGGTCCAAATATATATGATCCTAATGGTATTAGTATGTTCGAGTTGGGTTATGTCCAAATTCAGTAAATCCAGATCCGACTCGGAAAATAAAATGAATCTAATTTTAGAACTCGATCCGGATATATGGATTCTTAAAAATGGGTTGGATCAAATCTAAATAGATTGGATTGAGTCGGGTCACCGGTTAACCCAACCTATTTACAGCCTTAACTCTAACCAGCTAAGGCTGACTTGTGCCGAATATGCTATATTTAAAGCATGAAGAATCTTTTACTGGAAAGGAAAGAGGAGAAATTATATGCTACGACTTGCACTGTGCAGCGGTGCATCACGACAATCACCGTGTTTTCTTCTCGTGGGCTCGATCTATCAGGCATTTTGTCTTGGTAGTTGGCCCACAGAAATGAAACACTGTAATTGGCACGGGCTATGCGGTGCACGTGAGTCAGGAAGAAGGCCTAAACAACTGGCAAGAAATTATGATTTCTATGGTCATTTTCTGTAACGCCTGAAACAAGCGATGCACACCGTAACATCAAGTTGGAGGTGGAACACGCCAGGTTCGAATCCATGGGCCCTCCTGTTTCTCCCTCGGATCGGAACGATATTTGTCTTCCACCGCATAGCAAAGGGCGGTTTATAAACAGCGCGATGCTTACAAGGTTCCTCTGCATAAACATACTACGCACACAACCCCTCGAGAAAAAACGCCTTCCTCGCGTCACGCTTCCTCCGCCCTTCCTCACCAAGTTCCCTCTCCACACCCTCTTCCTCCCTTCCTCCTCTTCCCTGCCAAAAGGGAAGAGAATTTTATTCCTCCACGGCTCTACTCCTTATTAAAATCCATAAATGGATTTACTAAGGGCACCACCTTCTCCTGGCCGGAGATCTCAAGTAAAAATAACCTCACAGCCTCGCAGCGTAAAATGGTATTTGGATTGGCAGTTGGAGCAATGTGAGAGGGAGACCTCAACTGATGGCCTCCTCCAGAACTGTGACCTTCCACGTCCCCTCAGGGTCTTCTCAGTTAAGAGATATGACGACAAGAGAGGGATGGGAGACATCAGCCCTGCTATTCCGGTGCAAAAACAAACAGCCCCAACTCCCGCACCAATGTAAGTTCCGCATCGTAAACATAAATTGGTTTTCGTTTTGTTGAAAGAAAAGATTATTTTCTCTGATCTGGCAGCAAGGACGATCAAATGGATAATGAACCGAGATCGAAGCACGGTGGCGGTGAGAACTCGAGCCTGTTAAGAGCCCTGCAGCTCTCACAGACACGAGCAAGGGAAGCCGAGAAGGCAGCCTTACAGGCTAGCAAACAAAACAAAGAGTTGGCCGTGCTGATCTTGGAGGAGTCGCTGAGACTGTATGCGCACCGGCAGTGGGTGAAGCTGCTCGAGATCGAGGTCTCGATGCTGGAGAAGAGGAGGCCGATGACCCTGAAAGAGGAAGCGAAGGATGAGGATTATGCAGAGTCTACCGACTCGTGGTTTTTGGCTTTGGCCTTGTGCTTGGGCATTGCCAGCATGGGGTTTGTGTTTAGCCGCTGCATGTTTTGATCCCACCAATATTGCTGTACGTGTCCATTGATTTACAAAGGACTTAACCATGTACATCTCTCATTAAACCATGTACAAACTCAAAAAATAAAAGCAGAATTTTATCAAGTTAAGATTTTCCATATGGAAGATTACTATTAGTATGAGATTAGAAAGGCCAATGCTGGCTTTGGCAAGATGGAAGTATTTCTGTATCATGCCCAGACATATTTTATATATTCAGAAATATTTTTGTCTACTATATATACTTTTCATTAAATCAATAAGACCGGTGGGCAGACCTCATCTGAGTATATCCCCATCACTATTTCCGGAAAACTCCAAGCAAACCCAGCAAATGTGTGTCCCATACTTGCACTCAACGTGATTGCAACCATCGATCTTCTTCAATTGTGTGTCTCCTTCCCCTTGCATAATGTTAGAGCTTGAAATTCTTATGTTATTATGCTTGAGATTTATTCTATTAAATATATACTTGATGATATACATAAGATAAATACCTACCAAAATATTCTAAATGAATAGCAGCGGGTGTCGGGAAGGGTGCCGAGAAGGGGATGTTGGCCATCGAGGAGTCAACGATCGAGGGAAGGAAGCATCGGCTGTCAAGAGGGAGGCAGAGAGGGAGAGGGAGGGGATTAGGACGGCCCTTAAGAAAAAGAAGAGAATAGGACGAGAATAAGATGGAAATAAGATTGGAATAGGATTGAAATCGATAGGAAAAAGGTGAAATAAGAACCTTGCTCTGATACCATGTTAGAGCTTGATTCTTATATTATTATGCTTGGAATTCATCCCATTAAATATACACTTGATAATATACATAAAATAAATGCCTACCAAAATATTCTAAATAGGATTAGACAAACATGGTTACATATTAATACATCCCATATAAGAACATCTAAATTTGAAAGGATATCTTTTAAATAGGAAACATGTTTAACAAGCCACTCCACTAATGACAGGGCCGGGTCCTCCTTGCACTCGTATCTCTTGCAAGATATGAAAGGATAGTACTCTAAATGGCACTTGGTGCATGTCTCCACCGAGAAGCAAACAAAACGGCCACACCACTGGAAGCCCCAGAGCAAACCCGATAGATGGACGAGCGGTCAGGTGAGGGACAGCAGCGATAGTCCCCGCCATTGGAAGCCACGAAGGTAGGGCTGAAAATGGACCGACCCAAAAATCCATTGTCTGGAACTGGACTGGGCCAGCTCAATAAACTTCGGACCGGCCTGAAATTGATTCAAACTTCGGACCAAATTTTAAATATATCTGATTAATCTACGGGTTATAAAATAGAGTCTATTTAATTTTTGATCCAAAGGGATGCCCGGATTCGGTCCAAAAATTTTTAAAATTTAATCTTTGAGCCGGCCCATTTCCAGCCCTACACAAAGACCATCAAATAGGGCCCGAATGGCTCTTCCATTTTTTTAGTCGACAGGAGAGATCTCAGGTCCACGGTCAGGATGAGCTTCTTGCAGCCCTCCTTGGTGCAGCAGAGAGGGAAGCCATATCCCATATCTGGAGCTGCCGGTGGACTCGCATTGACCAACCAAGCAGGTCGGACAGAAATCATGACCACAGGCTTCCAGCCTCTGTAAGGCTCCTCCAGCTCGCACAGGCAGATGGGGCATGAGGTTCCTGACGGTGGCTGAAATACCCCAGATGATGCCACCTCAGATATCACCCCTTCCTTCCACATTTTGCTTCAGCTCCTTGTTCCCTCGGACATTGATGATATGGTATCAGGTGTTAAGAGTCAGCTCAACCCCAGGCACCATTTCCTTCAGCCCCCGAAGATCTGTTCAAATCTCTGAACCGCTTCTTTCATCAAGCCAGGTGGGAGGTTGCGACCCTGGAAATGGATCTCGAGCAAACTTGTCCTCGTGGAGGGATATAGCAGTGCTTGCACCAAATTCTCCTCAGGTGCAGCAACCTCCTTCGGGGGTCCAAACACCATGACATTTAGGTTCTGCCTGTCATACAGAACACAAGTTCCAGACTTGTGCTCCACAGCTGTCAAGAGTTTCCTGCCATCCCGGGACAGGAGTAGCTGAAGCACAGCTGGAGTGAGGCTTAGATGGCTTATGGTCTTGCCTTTCATTAATCGCTCCAAAGGCCTCCGCAACTCTGCAATAGTTTTTGTGGCATTGGCAGATATCTTCACTCGACAAGAACCATTATTGTTCTTTCCCAGACTTTAGGATACACCTGTCCAGTATGATACCTGTCAGGGGATACCACGGATGCCTTGGATATATCTTCTAGACATGGCTTCAGAAATGGGTGCTCAACTTACCAACCGATCCACCGACTTATTTGTTGACCAGAGCCTATCTCCAAGGTATCTTCACAATTAAACAGTCAGATACTATGGCCTGACCCATCCACTAATCTATCAGCTGTGCCGAGCCATATACCGAAACATACAATATCTAACCATTATCAGATACAATCCTTTGAACGCCCTTTCTCACGTGATCCATCTCCAGCATTTCAAATAGCTGATCACTTATATCACGGGAATAGCTATCCATACCGACGATATCGTCAATAATAGCGGCCTCCACGATTCGCAGGAACGAATCAGGATTATAATACCGCAATGATACAATCATGGTTCGATACTCTCGAAATTGCCTACTTTCTCAACCTTTATCTATAAATAACCAAGACTTCAAGAATCCCTGATAAGTAACTTCTTTTCTACTATGACTACTTCCTTTCTATTGCAGATCTCTGACTTAAACATTGGAGGATTCTCGCCGAAGCCAACTTCGAATGGAACTTTGTTTTACAGGTCACTCTAGCAACGATTTTTGCCAGCTAGTACATTTTCCATCCTCAAGCTGAAATCTGCAGCAACAATACCACATGACAATTAGTCATGTTCTGGAGATCTTAACAGATATCAAACATAATGCAATTTGTTAACGATATTGTCTATGATGAATCAAAAGGTCTGCAGACTGCAGTCATAGCACACTGTACCGCAAAAGAAAGTAATTACAACAAGAGTATAAAACTAAATGACTTGATGGTTACCCAGTTGAAAAATAAAGTTTCCTACAAAATTTCCCTCTCCTTGGTTTACTTGCATTGGAAATGACATCCACAGAGTTTAACCATTGAGGTTGCATGCTTGCCACATCTGTTCGCACGCCTACCCTTTTGAACTCCTTTTTCTCTTGCAGAATATACGCAATTCAAGTCCCCTGCAAACAGTTGAAGCAATTTTTTTCTCCTTGACGTGTCTTTGGACCTACATATTCCACCACCAAGTTTCTCTTTTACATGCAATTTTTAACCTTGAAATTTCAAACATCTAGCTGCTTAATTGATGCATTTTGCCATCCACGCCATCATCATCTTGGATGTTGTTTGCTGTTTCAATTCTAATCTACTGGCAATTCAACTCTAATTTGTTAACCAAGGTGCATGCCTACAATTTTTTTAATAGATTAGCACCTGTACATCCCACAAGAATAAGGAAAACAATTATTTCAGGTATTAAAAACAAAACAAAGTCAATCCAGTCTTTTAGAGTAACTAAATTTGTGTAGATTTCTTACACAAAGAAAGCATATTCAGAAACTTATGTACATTTCTGCATGATTCTTTGAGTTCCAGCAAACAATTGAGGAAACCTTTTCAAACTTTGCAAACTATCTTCATTTTCCATACACCTTCTATGAGTCCCTTTTTTAAAAAAATTTCTCACCTGAATAGTAAGAATTCTGATTTTGTTCAACATTCTAGTCAACCTTGTTTTCAATCTCGGACCTTACTGGACTAAATCATATCTTAACGAAAATAGTCCATATCATTGATCTTACATAAATAGTTAGTATCTGTAACTCCAAAGAGTGGTAATGTGACATATTGATACCAAGATATTACGCTTTAAAGTTTTTCCAATACAAGGCTTTTTGACTTCAATATTTAATTTAATATGGCTATCAGAAAGAGTAATTGACTTAGCAGGAAGAACTTCTGCCACTCTAAGTGAGAAATGAATGATATAAGCGGTACTCATGATTCTGCACCCAAGAATGCTAAGCATGATTTAGAGAGGTACAAAACAGAAATGAAAAATATTGCCACAGGAACGAGATATCCAGAAGGAAACAGAAATTTGAAAATAAAAGTAAAACAAGTCAAATTATTTAGTTAAAAGGAAATACACACATACCCTTCTTTCGCCGGACGCTTTCAAGTAGAGTATTCAGTTGTTTCTTAATAACAAAGTAGACACGAGCAGGACAAGATAAATGAGTAAATGACCGTGAAACACATTTTTGCACTGTATCTTCTGCCATGAGAGACAACCAGGTAGTACTTTCCCTGGATGTGATCCAAAGCCTTTGCTGCTTCCAGGTGAAGGCTGCCATCAAACATGATCATAGCTTTCATCATACAATCCTTTGATTCAGGGTAAAACACTTCAACTTGGAAACTATGGTCAAGAAAATTCCTTTTAGGCATAAAAGCAAAAATTTCTCTAACAAGTGCTTCTGCACAAGTAGCAGTTGGGGGTTCAGGTATTGCTTCTCCTCTCAAGTGAATGTCAAGGATTGTCCTGTTTGTTGTACTTAAAAAAGCATCATATAATTCTGGTTCTGATACATCTCTGGGAAGTCCTGTTACAAGTAAAAAAATCTTTGTATTTTGTGCTGACCTGACAGTTAACATACCTACCTCCAATCCCCAAGGCAAAGCAGTCCCTAACAATAAATTCAGCCTCCCCTCTAGCACAATTAATAAGCACAACTCCTTTGCTTGGCCTACGTGGCCAACAAACTCTGACTCTAACTGCAGAAAGTGGTAGCATCTTCTTGTCACCTGCCCTTCAGGGAAGAACTTTCAACATGGAACCATGAAATTCTTCAGCGTGGCAATAGCATTTTCTGCAGCCTCAGGGCTAAGAAATGTTATCTTGCCCCACTTACCCATTCCTTCTTGATCCCTCCCTGCATATTTACGACAGTTAGCTATTCCAGACACACATTGGTCAATCATAAAAATAACTTCCTTATCATCTATAGAATGTGCATTTGGATGGGATATTTCCATGGTTAGATATCTCTTTTCAAGCTCTAGATGCTTGATTTCAGAACCCAGGCCAAACAGTGCCACCAGGGGAGAACTACCAGGTCTCCCAGGAAATAAGCATTTCTCAACATGCTCATCCCTTAACCATTTTGTTTTACACCCCAGGGAATCACTAACAATGCAACAGGCCTTCTCCATCTCTTTTGCTGATGCAAATACATGAATTTCCCTTTTTTCAAAGTAAACATCAATTGACAATACAGTCGTCCATGCAAACTTTCTGAATATGTGAAATAATCCTCTGTATGTTTTGATTGAGTTTGCCACAAAACCTTTTAAGCAGATTACTGCCAACTCCAGTGATCACATTAATCTTCATCCTCCGGTTCTCCATCTGTTCAATATCAAACAAAGGAGGCCGGATTATTCCCAAACTGTCAGAATCCACTGCAGTTACACATACCAAATATTGATTTGATATTGAAAAAATTTCCCCAAAAACTACCCAGTTTGGTTTCTGGCCATACATTAGCAACGAACTTGATGGATGAAGCTACACATGTTGACCCATCAGAGCCACTTCATAACCAAGTCAATCACATCCAGAATACATAGCTACATTCTCTGCATGGGGTTTAAGCATGATATTCTTCAATGTTTTATCATGAACAGTAGGCTCATCTGGATCCCATAACCACTAATTAAAAATGATAATCTTCAGTTCATGTTGAAGACAATTTTCCAATTCCATTACAGTCTCCAGACACCTTCTCATTGACTTAGCGTTGATGCTCTTCTGCCAACACCACTAGTTCTTATTTTCATTTTTATCTTCCCATTTCTTGTAAACAGAGAACAGTGTGAAAGGGTCTCTGTCATGGTGGCAGAATGGAATTTTAAGACAGTCTGCTTTATATTTGTCCGCATCACTGCCAGCTCTACAAAATATGCTGCTAGCATTTGACATTACAGCAGCAAGAACAATGCCCTCCTTTCTTAAACCACAACCAAGGCAATCAATAATAATTTTCCTAGCCGTGGTTCAATACCCAATTTGACTAAAGACCTGCCAGTCCCAATAAGTTCAATGAGATGACCATTTCCAGTAACAGCACCAAACTGGATGAGATTCTGCACAGCTATGTCAATTGCCTGCAGACTTAAAGCATCAACAAGCTCTAAATCCTGCATGTTCTTAAAACCAAAGCAAGAATTCTCAGGACTGCAATTCCAAGATGAACCTTACAAATTTTGGGCTCCTAATGCAGTTTCATTGAATTGAAATCACATTCCTAGTAAAGCCTGTAACACTTGCCCGGTCCCGTCCGACCTGCACGGCCAGCACATTGACTAGCAGAACTTTGACTTATCCTGCCAACCCTGAGCACATTCCAGCAAAGATAATGAAGTTATAGCACATTCCTCCTCAACAAGTGCTAGCACATAGTGCAATGCTAGGACTCCGCTTGCTATGCCATTGCCATGTTCATACCTGCTTTCCCTTGCCATGCCAGAGTCAACCACATACACACTGGATGGTAAAGAGAAGTCTCTGCTACATCAGTGGAAAAAATAATTTTTCTCTTTCCTGGGTATTTTTGGAAAACACGACTTTGTTTGCTACAAGAAAGTTTCCCATGCATTGGTAGCACTACTGCAGAGAGATCATCAAAATTTTCACAAGCCCATCTACTTCCATTTGAGAAGGCAAGAATGCCAAGATGGAACCATCACCCTCCGTCTTGTGAATTATGAGCACCATCTTTATTACAACATAAACAAAGGAAGCATAAATACCAGAAATGTGCTTCAACGAAGTGGTACAGGTAGAGTTGGCAGATATATCAGGAACATATTTTATGTCAACAGGGAAGTTTCTCCCCATGACATACAAGGTGCAGCAACCATAGAAATACTCTACAAGTTTGCCTGCATCTGCAGTTGCAGACATTATTATAAGCCACAAATCTAACTTCTGAAGAAATTTCTTCTTAATCAATGCCAAAAGGAGATCAGTGTTCAAGCTTCTTTCATGAGCTTCATCTACAATGATGCATGATATATCAGACAAACTCATATTATGAATTAAAAGTTGCAGGAGACAATGGTCTGTCATAAATATTATCCGACAACTGAGCTCCTGATAGGATAAATTGGTGGGATGAGAAATAACAATGTTATCTCCGTAGCACCCATAGCTTTCCTCCTCAACCCTATGTGCCAAAGATATAGCTGCAGTTTTTTGAGGCTGTGTACACAAAATTGATCCATCAGAAGCTAGTCCTGCATCAGCAAGATATTGGACTAACTGGGTACTCTTTCCAGAACCGGACTTCCCAATCAAAACCACAACCTATGAAATCAAAGCCAGAGAGAACTTCAATTACTGAAATTTCACTCTCAAAACAACCCTTTATCTAGTTCTAGTCAAGTAAAACTGTTTCCTGACTCTGACTGGAAAGACACTAAACGGAACGTTAGATTGAACTATTCCAAAGGATCACATGAATGGATCTCCAGAAGCAAGACATGATATTTAAGCAGCAACTGATACATCAGGAAAAAGAATTGAGGAACTAACTATAAACGACTTAATTGAAAAGATAGCTTGGTCCCAGAATACAATAAATTATGACATTGTAAATGCTAGAGAAATAACTTGAGAAAATTCAGAACGACTGAGAAAGAATTTATAACCTTGTCAGTTTCAATAATATGAAGATAAAGGATACAAAAGAACATTATCAAAAAAAGTAGCACGCAATTTAAAGTCCAAGATTGTCTTATGATTTCAAATAAATAATCATATGTCAATAGAGTTATGAATAATCAAGTGAAGAGATAACATTAAGAACTCATTTGGCTCGCGAGAAGAATTTTACTTTCCTGGAATGTTATTCCTAAGAATATGATGGCTGAGAAAATAATTTCAGCATGTTTGGTTTGCCATAAAAAAAGTAGCTTGTTCCAAAATGGATTATGTTTAATTGAGCATCCATTTTCCTAAGAAAATTGTCTAAAGCACCTATCATACCCTTAATAGATATAAGACCATACTTTTTGCTTCCAAACTTTATAAATATTAATATAATATTAATATTAATATAATATAATATTAAATTATTTAATATTAAATTATAATAGAGTATTATATTAATATAACATTAATATTTTAAGTATTATATTATATAAATATTATATTATATTAATATAACATAAAAGGATAGCATTAAAAGGATATTTTCTGAATAACAGGGGACCCTAATTCGTACCTTATAGGAATTCTAAAAACCCACTTTCGCCATAGATTTTTCTTTCTCATGAAACATGGAAATTGTATTCCCATAGGAAAATGTTTTTTCAATCTTTCTTCTATGAAAACTCCAACCAAACAAGAGGAGTTTTTCCTACTTTACTTTCCCCCTCCAATTCCCACAAACCAAACGAGTCCTAAATCCAAACAATACTATCATCTGCTAATTTTACTTTTTGTTTCTCTAGACTTTAATTTAAACATAGAAGAGATGACAAGTGAGTTGTTGAATTAGTACTTAACAAAAAATCAAATACTATTGAGAAAGTTCAACTTATTAGTACAAGCTTGCAATTACAAGGATTAGAGAGAATTAAGCAGCCAGAATTCTAATTTTATACTATCCAGTCTTCACAAATACAAGGTATGAAAGAAAAGTGACTAATTAACTATTTAATGATGTTGAAAAACTCCATAGAAAGATTTCTAGAAACATCTCTAATACCAGCATACTGTCTGATTTGACTCAATTTCTTTCATAGTTTTTACCAAGTAGATCCAGCTGTAAACTAGAGTCATGCTACAATTTGTCTGCCATGACCATGAATGAAAACCCAAACAATGATCCATGTGAAGCCATCAATCCATCATATCAAGAACCACAGAATCAGCAGCATTGTCAGAGATACCAGCAAGCTTTAGAAAAGCACTAATATCTATACTCATGCAAAAACTTCCTTCAAGATTTAGAGATAATACTGAAAAATTCTCAGTGAGATCCAAACATATTAGGGGTTAAAGAATGGTTGAAAACTTCAAGTATAATTTGCAGTCAAATTTATCCTGATTTTTCAGTATTTATCATCAAACTAGTTAGTTATTAGGCTATAATTATGATATAAGCTTAATTTAACTAAAAATCAATTGTATTGGAAGGCTGTCTGTTTCAGGAATCATTAAAGCACTATTTTGTCAATGTTTTGCAACACAGTCTTGAATAAAGATAACAGTAGATGCCCTAATTTGACAATAGATACAGTCAAGGAACTTCTAGAGTGATTAAGGTTGTGCTTTAGGAAACTTTAAGCCTTTTGCATAGAGGGTTCTATGAAGATCTGGATTTTATAACATAAATTTTATTATTCTTATTATTTTCCAATAAAAACCAAACGCAGCAAAATTGAATAGATTCTTCTGTTTTCTTCAATCTTTCACCACATGAATGCATAAAAACACCTCCAGCAATGATATCGGTTCTTGTTTGAGATATTTCTTAAGGTGATGCTCAAGAAGCTGATGGTGGCCAAGTAGGCTCAACAGAGTGACCATTATTTAGATAATCAAGTTTCATACAAAGATTCTATCTCATTTTCTTCTTTAACAGTTGTAGACCATAAAATGGCAAGTTTAAATTTCTCAGGAGGTACAAATATGCTCACATGGATTAACCAACTCTAATGTATCCTCAAATTATTAAAAATAAAAAATCCATAACTAGATGAGAAGAGATTGCCTAATCACAGAGATCACCAACCCATATTTCTTCTACTTCTAGAAGCTATCATAAAAGCTTTCTTTTCTGGAGTACAACATATTGAACCTTGATGTTTGCTTTTACTTGAAAGTCCTATAATTCTCACCATGGATGAGGATTAGAAACCAAAAGAAGTATCCCTAAAGCATAATCTGTTGAGGCATCTCAACAACTTTGTATAAGGATAATTCCAGAGGAGAACAGCAAAATGGGCTTTTAAAAGCAAAAGAATTGAAATGTCTCTCTAAGAAGATGGTATGAGAAATCAACTTGAAGGAGTCCAAGCCTCCTCCATACCAAGAAGCATGGCTGAACCACCATGGAAACAAAAATGCAATAACAGCATCATTTTCCTTTTTCATTTGTAAGTAACAAATCAGATGAAGAATGAAGTTATTCTATAACACCAACGCAACATTTAGGGAGTCTATGATTGCTTAATATGGGAGCAATCATCAATCAAGATACTCTTAAATATTTTCATAAAACAAAACAATTACATGAAGGATAAGAAGTCCAATGATTGCTTTCTGACATGAAGGATAAGAAGTCCATTATTTTCATAAAACAAAACAATTACAAGAATAAATCAAAGACAGCAAATATTTTTGTCTGTATCTAAGACAATCAAATGGAAGGAGAATGCCTTGATTGAACTTGTTCCAAAAGAGACACAAATGAAGAAAGTTCTGAAATTCAACCATAGTGCATAATCAGAGGCAATCTAGAGTATACCAACAAGCTTCCAAAAGGCATATTCAACATCTAATAACTGAAACTCAATAACAGAGCACTTACAGTGAAGCTCTCACCAAATTTACAAGGGGAAAAAAATAGCCCTAAGACTTGGTTATAATTTGCTGACAAATTTATTCCAATTCTTCTCTACTTTCTCCTCAGATTAGTTAGTTATATAAGAATAGGAAATCAACTAAAAGATAGGAGTGACTAGAAATATAAGAAGAAAGTTTTTGCAATTGTTTTGATGCCTCCTAGTATCTTTTTTTAACAAGACATAGTAACATGAGTCTGAATTCTTTTTTATACATTCCATTGAGGCCTTGGAATTATTCAAACAGTATTTTGGAGAAAGGTTACAATTGACAAATTTTCAGACATACAAATTGATTGCTCTTGCGTTCATAAAAGTTTAATTCATTCAAAATCCTCAAGATTAGGATCTTGAAATTTAGTTGCTTAGTTCTATGGTAAGAAATATCAATATCTCGACTAATTTGGAGTCACGTTTTTTTTTATCAAAGTAGAATTTGCTAACAGGTTGAACCAGGAAACTATTGTATTCACAAGAATCTCTTTACATGTCATACATATCTTTTCATATTGTGACAAGTTGAGGACAAACTGTAGTATAAGAATTACTTTCTGAATAAAGAAAATTTTTCTCCAAGAAGAATCCACCATCCTATCTTCTCTTCTTTTCTTCCAGTTTCTTCACCTCCTGTCTTCTTTTTTTTTTCCTTCTGTCCTTGAACCAAAATCCATTCACCATGTGTCTGGGGCTACATCAATTTGGTCTTGGAGGCGATCTCCCTCGCCTGACTAGTTACATCATTCCCATGGCTGAAAAACGTGGTTAACCAGATAAGTTAAGTGGAAGTCCACAACAAAGGGTGCTTGGGAGAAGGCACTTGTGAAGACTCGATCACCATGAAGCTCTGCTAAAATAATCTGCAGTTTGTTAATTCAGCTAGGACATGTCTTAGAAAGAGATATGTTGTTAAGACCACACCTCCAAGGAATATATCTTCACCTAACCAGGCTATTAGAAAAAAGACTTGTCAGAAGATCCAACTATTAGGGGGCAAATAGTCACATCCAGAATATCCAGTTTAATTATCAAATGCAAGAAGTAAGCATTGAATCAACAATCGAGATCACGATATTGTATATGACAATCCATTTCTCTTCAAAAACAAAAAACCCTTGCTTATTTCATTTGATCCTTGATCCAGTGCACCCCACATATCTAAATCACATCGAGCCAAAGATAGAACAATTTAACAGGGACTCAAATTGGTCTGCTGTGATATTTGGGCCTTTTTGGGCCGAAGTCGGCAAACGCAGCCGGCTTCGACCCAAATCGAAAAAAAAAATGGGATGAAGTCAGAAACAGGGGAGGTTTTGCTCCCCTTATCCGGCCAAGGAGTTCGCTAGAGGAGCCGGGAAGAGAGTCATGGAGGAGAGGGGTTTTGTCGGAGGTGTAGTTGGGACGGATTGGAACTCCAATCGGGCGGAGTTTACTTCCCAAACGGCGAGAGAAACCTTAGGGAGATCCTTAAATTCCCCTCACCACTGCCTACCGAGCTCCATCGAGCCCTATTCCGCGCTGTCATTCTCCTCTCCGGCGAGCATCCGAAGTCTGTCGAGGCTCAGTGAGTTTTCTTAGAAGGGTTTAATATAGATTTTTTTGGGGTTGTTCGGTTTGTTCTGTCTTGAGGCCGTGGATCGCCGGTGGCCGCGCCACCGCTTCCCTCTGACCGCCGATCCCCTTCCCGGTGATCACGTCTCTTGGCCGCCGGCAACTGTGGGGAGGCCGATTCAACCGAACCAAGAAATGAGCAACGGGGGTTCGGGGAGAAGAGAAAAGAAGAGAAGAAAGAGAGGAATAAAAAAAAGAGAAGAGAAGAAAGAAAAAAAAGGAAAAAGGAAAAGGAAAAAGGAAAAAAGAAAGCAAAGGAAAAAAAGAAAGCAAAGGAAAAAAAAGAAAAGAAAAGAAAAAAAGATGAGGAGAGAGGAAAAGGAGAGAGAAGATGAGGAGAGAGAAAGAAGAGAGAAATAGGAAAGAGAGGATTGGAAAGCCTTCTTTCTTTGAATTCGTACAGTTAGGATTTTTTGGGTGAATCGTAAAAGAATTTTGAATAAAAATTATTTATTGTTGTAGAGGATCAACCTTCTGAGCAAGAAAGTATTGAGCGAGCTCCGGATACGGACTAATATTAGTTATACTAGGATTAGCTTCTGGAAGGTAAAGATCTTTGGACCTGTTCACCAATTATACATATGTGTTTATTATGACATAGTTTGAGTGCGCATATGCATTGGCATGCATGATCTGTTTTTGCATTATCTCTAAGATAAAAACCTAGAATTTGTGCGACCGGTCGCGTAGTCGATTCCGGTACTGAATTCGGGACGTGATAAAGTGGTATCAGAAATTAGATTATGATCATTTGGAATGGTGATATAAGTGGTTAAAATAATAATAACATGATGGTTATTAGGATATGACAAGAATAGTATCAGAGCTTAAGTTATGATGACTTGGAGCCGTGGTATAAGTGATTAGGATAGATATGAGTGACATCGAAATTCAGGCATGATTGTTCGAGGCTGGATATAGGTGATTTGGAAATCACATGGTGGTTATTAAGACATAACATGAGTGATGTTAAAGCTTAGCTTATGACCACTTGGAACTATGACATAAGTGACTAGGATATGACATGAGTGATATTAAAATTTAGGTTATGATCGGGACTGTGACATAAGTACTTAGGATACGATTTGAATGACATTGAAATTATGGTTATGATCAACATGGACTGTGATTTAAGAGATATTTGAATTTAGTATCATAATCAGTCGGGACATGATAAAAGTTACAAGAATGAATTTGAAGTTGGATTACTAATCTTTAGATATTATGCATAGGATCTGACATATGATTGGTACAAGGAATACGATTTTTGATCTGTAATATGCGTAATAGAATCGATCTAAGATAAATGTAAGGGGCTGGATGATTTGTACTACTTAATCATGATAAGCATATGTTGGATATAGAAGAGTTGGATGGGATGTATCCTTGCCTTTGATCAGTAGGTTTGACCCAAGTATCAAGAGTACTGGTCTGGAATTATAGCATGTTATGTTAATAGATTATGCTGAATAAGTAGGTTCAATTATTAATTAAATGATTTTGGAATCCTAAACCCGATACGGATGTAAATTATGATAATATGCTAGTTATGTTGTTAATTATCAGATTGTAAATTTTTGGGATTGTTGTAAGAAGATGTTTAGAGCATAGGTTATGAAAGAGTTCAATGATATTTGAAAGGATATGTTTTCGTTGAACCTGTATATGGATTATCGTTAAAAATATATAAGAAAAAATATGCTTGGAATGATGTATAGCTTGTAACTCTCTAGTGGTGATTAGATTATATTATATTGACATGGCATATATATTTTGATAAGAATCTTGATAGCCTATGTTAGCAGTTTTGGATTGGATTACTGAATCTATCTTATAATTATTGGGGATTATTGTTGAAAATATGTAATGAAAAATATATTTGGAATGAAGCATAGATTGGTAAATTGTTATCAGCGGATTAAATTATATTATATGAACATGTCATGCACATCTTGATAGAATCTTTGATGGCTTAGGTTAGTAGTTTGGGATTGAATTACTTGATCCTCCTTTTATTTGTTGGAGATTATTTGGTATGTCAAATTCTGAGTTAAATTTAAGATCTATCAAAAGGTTTAAGTTATCTTACTACTGATGTTGTATTGAATGAAGAAATTGGTATTGGAAGACTTATATGGGTTTAGCTTACGAGGGATAATATTTTAGGTAATTTGTTAATTGATGCTAAGAGTTATAGTAAGGTAGTTCTATAAGCGATAATATGATTGAATCTATTCATAAGAGCATTGATTCAAGTCTTTTGCTTTGTTAGAATTAATGATAACTTTCCAAGAGAAAAGATGATCTACATTGTCTAATTGAATTATCAAAAAAAGTATAATTAATCCGGACTTGGATTAGAGTTATTGAAGTCATAAAAAGACAGTGAAATCTATACAAGGATTTTCAATATGGAAACTGGATCAAGATAAACCTTAATATGATATACCTGAGATGTGAATGAGATAAAGAGACTCAACAGCTCTACTTTGCTAACTTAAAATTTTCCTGGTACCAAAATAAGATAATTTTTTGATGAATCATTTAGTGAACCTAGATGATTTAGTAAATTATATAGAAGTGCGCAGTGAAAGCATAGTGGTTTGAGTTATCTTGAAATCAATTAAGAGTATTAACTTTAACTTTAGAAGTATTACGATGGGAGCACTGATTTAAATCTTAGTAACAAGATTTTAATAATAAATGAAAGGATGAAGTTACTGATCCTTGGGCTAGTCTATGGGTGTTACTATGCAATTTTTATCAATAGGTTCTCCTAGTATAAGGGACTCTAGTATAAATTTTAGATATCTCTAAATCTAGAATAAAGGAGTTATGATTCTGATACCCGGCTAGGATCGGAGATATTGTGGCATTAAACTCCTTTGTTATGACCTTATGATTTCTCTATTTAAGAAGTGCTCGAGGTTTTCATAAGATAAAAAATTAATTGTATAATCACGGAGAAAGTCAAGAGAAGAGAGAATGCTATAGACCATGGCAAGCATTTAATACTCAAGTCTTCTTCAAATTTTTGGTTAGGAATAGAGTGGATCGATTATGATATGGAGTTAATTAAGATAAATAAATTTCAGGGGCAAAGATTATGATTTAATTCGAGATTGAAGCACTAATGTTCATTTGAAAGAAATTGAAAGAATCCATAATATAGACAGATGATGATCAAAATGAAAATGCTATATCATATTGTTAGGAAAAGGTCGTATGAGAAAAGCATTCTAAGAGTGGGATTATCTGGAAGCTCGAGAATGATGTTAAGATTGGGTATTTCTAAAATTTGGACTATCATGATGATCTTGCAAAGTTAATTAAGGATAATTAATCGTATCATAGGGTTAGTATTCTTTTGGAAGAGCTCAAGAAAATTTGATATGTATTGTGAAAGGAAAAGATCAAGTTTTGAATATTATATAATTTTGTTATGATTCAGATTTGAAAAATCATTACCCTAAAAGGCAAGAGAATTAAGAGTTGAGAGTGATATGAGGGTTGATTACTTTCAAGGTTTAAAGTCTCAATCAAGCTAATTTCGATGACGAAATTTTTTTAATGGAGGAGAATGTGATATTTGAACCTTTTTGGGCCGAAGTCGGCAGGCCCAGCCGACTTCGACTCAGATCGAAAAAAAAGGATGAAGTCGGAAACAAGGGAGGTTTTGCTCCCCTTATCCAGTCGAAGAGTTCACCGGAGGAGCCAGGAAGAGAGTCGTGGAGGAGAGGGGTTTCATCGGAGGTGTAGTTAGGACGGATTGGAACTCCGATCGAGCGGGGTTTGCTTCCCAAACGGCGAGGGAAACCTTAGGGAGTTCCTTAAATTTCCCTCACCGCTACCTACCGAGCTCCATCGAGCCCTATTTTGCATTGTCGTTCTCCTCTCCAACGAGCATCCGAAGTCCGTCGAGGCTCGGTGAGTTTTCTTAGAAGGGTTTAATCTAAATTTTTTTTAGGTTGTTCGATATGTTCTGTCTTGGGGCCGTGGACCGCCGGTGGCCGCACCACCGCTTCCCTCTGACCGCTGATCCCCTTCCCAATGATCACGTCTCTTGGTCGCCGGCGACTGTGGGGAGGCCAGTTCGGTCGAAACGAGAAAGGAGCAGCGGGGGGTTCGAGGAGAAGAGAAAAGAAGAGAAGAAAGAGAGGAAAAAAAAGGGAAAAGAAAAAGGAAAAAAAGGGAAAAAAAGAAAAGAAAAAAAAAGAAAAAAAAGATGAGGAGAGAGAAAGAGGAGAGATGAGAGAGAAAGAAGAGAGAGAAAGAGGAGAGAGAAAGAAGAAAGAGAAAGAGGAGAGAGGATTGGAAAGTCTTCATTCTTTGAATTCGTGCAGTTAGGGTTTTTCGAGTGAATCATACAAGAAATTTGAATAAAAATTATTTATTATTGTAGGGGATCAACTTTCTGAGCAGGAAAGTATTGAGCGAGCTCCGGATACGGACTAATATCAGTTATATTAGGATTAGCTTCTGGAAGGTAAGGATCTCTGGACCTATTCACCAGTTATACATATATGTTTATCATGATATGGTTTGATCCGTACGCATATGCATTGGCATGCATGATTTGTTTTTGCATGATCTCTAGGGTAAAACCTAGGATTTGTGCAACCGGTCGTGTAGCCGATTCCGGTACTGGATTCGGGACGTAACATCTGCACAACAAGATCATGGAAGCAAGGTCCACATTTTGATATTAGGTTTTTTAATTTGAACTCTTCATGAATTCTTTTTGTTACTTAAGGACCTTGAGATTAGAAAATGTTTAAAAAATCTTAGTTCTTGAGAGCTCAAATTTGGGAGTTCACACATTTACTTAGGAAACCTTTTTTTTTAATCAGAATAATCAACATTTTGGCTCATTTGGAGTCCTATTTTAATTATTGTCATAATTTCTAATTTAATAGGACAGATTAGAAAGGTTTTACATAAATTAGGATTGTCTTTTCAAAATTGTAATATGATAATTGATTTTTGAAAGAAAAAAAAATTTTGATAGTGGTTTCACCTCCCAATCATCCATCTTTTTCCTTCTATCTGTGTTCATCCCCCAATTTTTTTCTTCTTTCTCTTTCCTCATACCAAAGTAGGACCCTTTCTCCAAGGCCCCATGACAAACCATGTACAAGTGTTGCAAAATGCAACCAAAGCTTGTGTTAACAATACTTGACATTAGGTTTTCATCATAAGCCTTGAAACTGGTTATCGCCAAATAACAATAAATTTCATCTAGAATGTGTTTTTGACATAAGATATGTATTTTGGGACAGACGAAGTAATGCGGACATTGGCCAAAGGAAGAAGTTGCAAGCTAACAATCTCTGATTTTGTAGCTAGTCCAATTTTTTTTAGGTTCCACTCAAAATTATGGAGATGAAGCCCAACCTCATGAAGCATCTTGAAGGCTCCTAGTTCCATCCATTTAAGAAGAACCCTATTGCATGAAGCAAGTCAAGACCATCTCCATTTGAGACAAGCAAGCCAAAGAAATTCAACTAATGAAGACCTTTCTTTCCAAAATTCCAAGCAATCCATTTGGACCGGCCAACCTATGATTTGATTCACCTAATTTGAAGCATATTTGAAGACTAAATCTTAGAAGACACATGGAAGGCTTTTGATGAGGACACTTGGCGAAATAGGATGGCGCCACATAAAGATTCTAGTTTCTTCTCTTGTTAGGATTAGTTACCTAGAAGCTTCTCAATGTAATTAGTTACCAACTAAATTTAAATTAGTTGGCTTCTTAATCCACCTTTTTGCTATCCATTATAGCTACCCTTGGCCTATAAATAGGATCAAGGCCTCCTCTTGTAAGGCAATGAATTACTTGAGTTGAATGAAAGCTTGCTAGTTTGTGTTCTCTTCCACCTTGCCAAGTTCATGAGTTCTCCTTGGTATTGTGAGTGTTTCTCTTGAAGTTTGAGTTGGAGTGCTCAGTTTGAATGTGAGTTTGAGTGAGTGCCTTGAGTTCGAGAGACCTTAGTTCTATTTTCAAGCTTTTCTACCTAAGATCCAAGTAGTCCAAGAAGAAGAAAAAGTGCTGCCCAAAAATTTCAGTAACTCTCTTCACTTCTCTTTGTTGATTCCTTCATTTTTCCTTAATTTCTTTGAATCACGACCTTACCTTGACTCTTTTGCAGGTTCTTCTTGGTGATTTGAAGATGATGATGAAAGCTCCATGCCAAAGATCAAAGCTCCATTGGTAAATCCAAGTAGGGAGTGTAGATCTTGTCTCTAGCCTTCAATTCTTGAGTGGTGAGTGCTTTCCTTTCATTTGAGCTTTGATTTCTCTTCATTGTTGGGAAAAGACCCTTTTGATCCTTAGATCTGAGGTTCTTAAAGGTAGCTCAGCCTAATTTGAGGGTTTCTATATCCTTAAATCCTCTCTTTTATTTTTTTGAAAGTAAGCTTGCACAAAGATGTCAGATTTTCTGCTCACCTAATTCCCAGATCGAAGTTTTTCATCCCTTCTACCAATGAATCCGGCCATATCTGGAGCTCTAATGCTCGTATGTTGTTGCTAAGTGAGTAGCTCACATCTCCACACACCTATTTCATCAAATTCGTCCCCCATCAATTTTTTAGTATCAAAGCTTTGTTTCTAGGTTAAGCTTTGCAAGCTGCTAAAGTTTTGTCACACTGTCTTCCGAGTTTTCTATGATTTTTCGGATTTTTTATGGTGATCAAAAAAATCCAAAAAAAAATACTTTTTCAGTACCTTAATGTGTTAAGATTCGAAATATAAAATTCAAAAAAAATATTTTTCTCGATTTTTGGATTTAAAATTACGAGTTCTTAGGTCGTTTCTGAAGTTCTATCCAGAATTATGTTTTTGCCTTCCATTTCATTTAATTGTCAAAAAAATACAAAAATATTTTTTTATAAATTTCAAATTTTAGATCTGAGATCCAGATTCGAAGTTTTATCATTTTCCACCGGAATTTTGAATTTTAGAGAGGTTTAAAATTCGGAATTTGAAATTTGAATTCAGGTTGTTAAGAGTTAGCTAAACTGCTGGAACCTTCTAGCAACTGTTTTCAAACTACCTTCTCAACTAAAATTCGAATTAATTTGAAATCAAAAGTTAAATTTCGAGATTTTAGATCCGAGAGCTAACCAAGTCAGTTTTATTTCAAATTTTTTGGATTTAAAAATTTTAAATTTTGAATTTTCAAACTCATGTTAGCTGGAGGTTAGTTGGAAGCTGAAAATTACATTTTAACCACTTTGCCTCCCTTGGACAAATTTTCTAATCAAATTTCAAAATTTAAAATTTTAAAATTTGTTGCTGAGATCTAGGCTTCAAGATTTGAATTATCCAATTTAAATTTGCATTATTTGAAATTTCAAAATTGGGTTAAAAATTCATGTATTTGTGCTAAGTCTAGTTAATTGTACTCCTTGCCTTGCTGAAATTGTTTGCATCCAATTTTAAACTATCTTAAGGACAATCAATATTACATAAGGGAATGAGATCATTACCTTTCCTTAGCCCAGAACAATCACCTACATTCGCATTGACCTAAGCCATAAATAAAATCAAGTAGGAGCCTAAACTAGGAACACCCACAAGTCGGGTTCAAGTGCAAGGTAAGACAAAGTATTATTTGAGTTTGTACTTATTCCTTGAAATTGGTGTCTAAGACTAGAGGTCAAATGGCAAACGCCTTAAGCGGACTTGCAGTTTTTAATTAGGACCTTACGAAAGCGAGAGGAGCCTCCCGCAACCCCACATCTTACCTGGCCAGTGGACAGGATAATTACATACTTAAGTAGTACCTAGTTAAGTTTTGTATTTTGAACTTTTAGGTCTAGGAACCCTAAAATTAGGTCTTGTTTGCTTGTCCATTGTATTGCTTATCCTTGTACTGTGTCCTATAAGCTCTATACCAAAGTCCACCCTCGGTCTAGTTTATCCATGGACCCCAATCTTGAATTCTTTATGAGAACCCTGACTGAAAAATTTGATACCCTAACTAAATAATTAGGATCAATGAACAAAGAGTTAGGGCAAGTGAATAATCAAATTGGGAACATCGAAAAAGATCGCTTGACCGTACTAATCCTAAATCACCTCCCATTGATCCAAGAGCCCATTGTCATGATCTCACCCCTGAGAATAAACTCAAATATTCCTGTCAAGGCTTTGTAGATCAAGAGGAGAGAGTCTTTAGGAGCAATCGACCCTATGCACCCGCTTTTGATGGAAACCCAGAGGTGTATATCGATTGGGAGAAGAAAATGGATCTGTACTTTGAATTTGATGAAATGTCGGAAAAAAGGAAGTGTCAATTTGCCAAATTAAAGCTAAACTGACATGCTAAGTCATATTTGGGACATGTTAAACATAAAGTTATTATAGTGGGGATAAAATAATTACTTGGAGAGATATGAAGAGTAAGCTGAGGGAAAAGTACCTAGGCAAATCTTATAAGCAAAATCTTCCAATCCAATAGTACAAATTGAGACAAGATGATGAAACCGTGTTTAAATATATTGCTGAATTCAATAAGTATGAGGGAGATGAAGAAGAGACTAAATCCATGAAAGAATTAAAGGAAAAATCTCCTAAACCTATTGAAGAATTTAAAGATGAAGTGGAGTCAAAATCTTGTCCAAATAGAGAGCTAAAAAGAGAAGATCCTAAACCCGTTGAAGAATTTAAGGAAGAAGTCTATGAAGCTAGGTCTGACTTAGTGGATGAATATGAACAAGAACAATTGCTTGAGGATAAAATAATTACCCGGCCTAAGAAAATCAACAATGGAAATAATCAACTTAAAGAGAATGAAATCCAGGGACAAAACCATGAAGAGCAATCCAAGGAGATGATAAAGGACCCGGAATTAATCAATGTTGAGGATTTAGATCTAGAAATTAATGAAGGATCACTGATGCGGCACGCATATGATTAATGCAACAAGCTGAAGCCCAAGTCCAGGGTTCTGATCACTGTTATCTAAGTTCTCCAGTCCAGAGCATCAATAGTTTCAAGTTTTGAATCATAGGAAGGTTGGAAAACTCATCAAGGTAAGTCCTCAATCATTAGCCCCTATTGTCTAGATCTTCTTCCTTCTTAGTTTTAGAGTTGTGTCTAATCATGTAATAGTCCCTTTTCATGTAATCCTTAAATCTTATTAAGATGAGTACAATGCTAAGTGTAATTAGGTCTCATTGCTCTACAAACCATATTCAAAACATTAATCATATGCGTGCCGCATCAAATTGGTATCAGAGCATGGTAGAATAAGTTCCTGATTGCATAGCATTAAGTCCTTGAAGTACTTGGATCGGGGGCGTTACCAGGCCGTCCGGTCTTAGGAGAAAGTAGGGTTTAAACACCCTCTCTTCCCATTCCACGGGGATCTCCTAAGGCGTGTCGGGGTGCCATTGTGATTGACCCGTGAAAAAGAAAGCCAAAGGACTTCTTAGATTTCATGTGTGAATTTTGCATTGGGCACGTTCTGTTTTTCTGCTTGCTGTATTTTCTGTAGGCTGACTGTAATCCGTCTGCAGCTCCAAAGGCAGGTCGCTAATTTTTTATTGAAATATTTTTTTTCTTGTTCCCTTTTAAGTCAGTTATCACCATATTAAATTTCATCATCAGAAAAAAATTATAAAAAAAATGAAAATTTCTGCAGTTCGACACTATCATTAGGGTTCTGTTCTATCCTTTTTATTTATCTTTATTTGTAGGATCTGCTTAGATTAGTATAGATTTTAATTTTTAAAATTTCTTTCACCTGCATTGAAACATATAAGTTAGGAATCCTCTGTAAATTTTTCATAATTTTTGGACATTTTTTTCATCACGTTTTCTACACCACTTTCAAACTGCAACACACTTCTGCAGCACCTTTGCATTTCATTCATCTCATGAGAAATCAAATTAAGGGCATCAATTTGACATAGGGTCGGGATTTCATCACCTGTCCCTAGCCCAAAAATCACCAACCAGCATATCGATCCCAGCCCATTAATTAAAATTGAGTAGAACGTTAATTGCCCTAGTGGGTTAGGGACACCAACAAATTGGGTTCAGGTTAGGGTCAAGTTAACTGTGTCAGCTAATTGGTGTGTGCTTACTGGCTTGGTGTCTAGGATTGGTGCATCAGGGCTTGTGATTTGGTCCGCCTACCTGGCCAATCTCAGATTGGTGTCTAAGGTTGGCAATCAGGGACCTTCACTCCCCACCACCTACCTGGCTAAGTCCCATAAGTACTACTAGCTAGTTGGTTCACTTAATTAGACCTCTAATTTGTGCTCTAGGTCTAGGAAACCTTAGCTCGAGCTTGAGTCCATTTTCATGCATGACAACTAGAGCAGGGACACCATATTCACCAATCCAAGCCCAGTCCAGTGTAGCCATGGACCCGAATCTTGAAACCATGCTGAAAGGCCTAAATGATCTAATGGCCCAATTGAACCAAATGCTGGCTAAACAATTTTTCTTAGACCAACCAACTCTTACTTTCCCATTAGCTCATATGAATGATAGGAGTAAGAACGCTGAAGTTCAAGTTGAGTTCATGAATACTCAAGACTTAGGGTATCCTCAAACTGAAGGGCTAGGGAAGGAAGAAGGCAAGTCTGAACCTAGTAAATATGTGTATGAGAGTAACATAAGTTTAATAGATGAATATGAAGGGGAAGACTGTGAAGAGAACAACTTTAATACCTTACCTGAGGAAACCTTTGGTAAAGAAAAGATTATTGAGCCTAGTCCTGAAACATCAGAACAACCAAAATTTAGTGAGGATTTGGTTCCCGTAAGACAATGCCCTCAGGAAGAACCCAATACTTTAGCTTCAACACAAGAACTCCTTCAGGTACCTGAGAAGAACCCAATCATTATTTTAGAAGACTTTCCTGATGACCTTCAACTACCTAGAAGCATCCCGCCTGTAGATCAATATTCAAATCTTAAGGTCATCATGAGTAACCAAGGTCTGTTTCAAGATTCTCCTAAATTATCCCAAGACTCGGATTCCTATTTCCTGCCTTTCCTTAAGTCTTATCCTAATTTTAGAGCCATTAAGTTTCATTTTGATGAGATTACTAGGTTGCATGAGCCTTTAAAGCCTATTCCTTTTGCTACCTACGTTTGGAAAACCTTATGGCATTTGCTAGGAACCCATGGTAAATTCTCATGTGCATACCAGACCAGGGTCAAACCTAGAGAGTCATTAATCTGTTAGGTTTAGGCCCTAGAGAGTCCAATAAAATTCCTCTCAATAAAGATGCCTAGTTCAGTTTGCATTTCGTAAGTGCTTGTGTAAGTTTCTGAGTCTGCTGAGTCTTTTGCACAGCATGTCACAAATCTGCATAAAGAAATCAGTAATAAGATCAACCTGAGCAATGAAACTTATAAACACTTAGCTGACTCACATAAGAGGGCTAAAGAATTCTGTGAAGGGGATTATGCGATGATTAGGCTCAACCCTGAACGGTTTCCCCCTGGAACCATAAAAAAGCTGCATGCCCGTGGAGCGGGACCTTTTAAGATCTTAAAGAAAATAGGGCCTAATGCATATGTTTTGGAACTTCCACCTGATATGGGTATTAGTACAACCTTCAATGTTTCAGACCTAGTAGAATACAAAGAACCACTACTAATACCTAGTGAGCCTTTTGAGCCAGAAACTTTCATTGAGAGTGAACATATTTCCGAGTATCCACCACCAACCTTACCTGAGCAGAGAGAGAGGATTGAGAGAATCCTGGATGACAAGATCATTACTACCAGGAATAAAGACTATCAGCGATACCTGGTTCAATGGCAAGGTCGACCTGAGTCCGACAACTCTTGGATTACTCGAGAGGACCTGCAAAGACTTAACCCAGACTTGTTCGAGCATTACCAGGGAAAAACTGAACCATACTCGACTGGGTCGAGTTCTGCCCATCCCAGGAGAATTGGTGTGGACACCAGAAGCCGAAAGAAACTTCACTCCAACAAGGTTAGCCTTATCCCAATTTGGATCGAAGATAATTAGGTTACCTTGTATCCTTTAGTTCAAAAATATTTTATTTTGAAGAGTCATTTCCTTTTCAAGAGTCCTGTAATTAATTTTGAGTTTCAAATCAAGAGTGTTTATTGAGTCCTGTAATTACTTTTAAAATTTCATTTCTTGTAAGTCCATTTCAAGTTTTAAAGTCTAGGTCAGTCTAGTCAGTTTAGTTGAGTTAAGTCTAATTCAGTTGAGTTAAGTCTAATCAAGTCTTAAAGCCATGAAAGCCAGCAACAAGACTCAAATTCTAGACCCCAGAATTTGACCACATGAAGAAGAGAAGACACATCAACCAAGCAAGAGAAAAGGATCATCAACTAGGACCATTGGGCGCCACATGTCATTCTTATCCAAGTAGAAGACCACCTCACCATGCCACGTCATCAGGTGCAACTTCACCAGCCACCTCATCACCCTTTGGGCGCCAACAAGGGAGATTCAAATTCAAGGAGGTTGGCCACATCCCTCCAAGTCCTCCACCAAATCCTCCAACCCCCCCCACATCCCTCCAAACTCTCCACCAAATCCTCCAACCCCCCTTGTAATCCTCCTCGATTTGGGGAGTTTTTAAATTTCAAAAGCTAGCTTTGTGAGGCTATTAAAAGCCTTGGACTCCCATTGTAAAAGAGATTGATTTTGGAAATGAATGAAGTTTGAAGTGAAGTTGTCTTGAGTTTTATGTGTAAAATTTTTCCTATCTTCTTCTTCCACGCCCAAAGCCACTCTCTTCCCTAGCAATTCATCATCCAAGCTCAAGGCAAAGGCATTGGAGTCGGCCAGATCTTCTCAACTATCTTTTCTTTGTTCACAAGTTCTCCCATCCCTTCTTTATGTTTGCATCCTTCAACCTTAACTTTGATCTTCATTGCAGGGTCCTTCGAAGTCTTTGAGTTGTGAACAGGGTTTCCCTTGATAATGAACCAACAAGCTGAAGCCCAAGTCCAGGGTTCTGATCACTGTTATCTAAGTTCTCCAGTCCAGAGCATCAATAGTTTCAAGTTTTGAATCATAGGAAGGTTGGAAAACTCATCAAGGTAAGTCCTCAATCATTAGCCCCTATTGTCTAGATCTTCTTCCTTCTTAGTTTTAGAGTTGTGTCTAATCATGTAATAGTCCCTTTTCATGTAATCCTTAAATCTTATTAAGATGAGTACAATGCTAAGTGTAATTAGGTCTCATTGCTCTACAAACCATATTCAAAACATTAATCATATGCGTGCCGCATCAAATAAGTTAAGGAAGAAGGATAGGAACATATAGAAGGGATGGAAGAATTGATGAACTAAGAACAGAAATTTGAGTAGATCTGGCCGACTCCAATGCCTTTGCCTTGAGCTTGGATGATGAATTGCTAGGGAAGAGAGTGGCTTTGGGCGTGGAAGAAGAAGATAGGAAAAATTTTACACATAAAACTCAAGACAACTTCACTTCAAACTTCATTCATTTCCAAAATCAATCTCTTTTACAATGGGAGTCCAAGGCTTTTAATAGCCTCACAAAGCTAGCTTTTGAAATTTAAAAACTCCCCAAATCGAGGAGGATTACAAGGGGGGTTGGAGGATTTGGTGGAGAGTTTGGAGGGATGTGGGGGGGGTTGGAGGATTTGGTGGAGGACTTGGAGGGATGTGGCCAACCTCCTTGAATTTGAATCTCCCTTGTTGGCGCCCAAAGGGTGATGAGGTGGCTGGTGAAGTTGCACCTGATGACGTGGCATGGTGAGGTGGTCTTCTACTTGGATAAGAATGACATGTGGCGCCCAATGGTCCTAGTTGATGATCCTTTTCTCTTGCTTGGTTGATGTGTCTTCTCTTCTTCATGTGGTCAAATTCTGGGGTCTAGAATTTGAGTCTTGTTGCTGGCTTTCATGGCTTTAAGACTTGATTAGACTTAACTCAACTGAATTAGACTTAACTCAACTAAACTGACTAGACTGACCTAGACTTTAAAACTTGAAATGGACTTACAAGAAATGAAATTTTAAAAGTAATTACAGGACTCAATAAACACTCTTGATTTGAAACTCAAAATTAATTACAGGACTCTTGAAAAGGAAATGACTCTTCAAAATAAAATATTTTTGAACTAAAGGATACAAGGTAACCTAATTATCTTCGATCCAAATTGGGATAAGGCTAATATGATTAATGTTTTGAATATGGGGTTTGTAGAGCAATGAAACCTAATTATACTTAGCATTATACTCATCATAATAAGACTTAAGGATTACATGAAATGGAACTTTTACTTGATTAGACACAATCCTAAACTAAGAAGGAAGAAGATCTAGATAATAGGGGCTAATGATTATGGACTTACCTTGATGAGCTTTCCAACTTTCTTTTGATTCATACCTTGAAACTACCAACGCTCTGGACTGGAGGACTTGGATAACAAAGATCAGAACTCTGGACTTGGACTTCAGTCTGTCGGTTCATTGTCAAGGGGGAACCCGGTTCTCAACTCAAAGACCTCGAAGGACCCTGCAATTGAAGATCAAAGGTTAAGGAAGAAAGAGACATATGTAAAGAAAGGTTAGGAGGATTTGTGAACAAAAAAGAAATTGCAGAAGATCTGGCCGACTCCAATGCCTTTGCCTTGAGCTTGAATGATGAATTGCTAGGAAAAAAAGTGGCTTTGGGCGTGGAAGAAGAAGATAGGAAAAATTTCACACATAAAACTCAAGACAACTTCACTTCAAACTTCATTCATTTCCCAAAATCCATCTCCTTTACAATGGGCATCCAAGGCTTTTAATAGCCTCACAAAGCTAGCTTTTGAAATTTAAAAACTCCCCAAATCGAGGAGGATTACAAGGGGGGGTTGGAGGATTTGGTGGAGAGTTTGGAGGGATGTGGGAGGGGTTGGAGGATTTGGTGGAGGACTTGGAGGGATGTGGCCAACCTCCTTGAATTTGAATCTTCCTTGTTGGCGCCCAAAGGGTGATGAGGTGGCTGGTGAAGTGGCACCTGATGACGTGGCATGGTGAGGTGGCCTTCTACTTGGATAAGAATGACATGTGGCGCCCAGTGGTCTAATTTGATGGTCCTTTTCTCTTGCTTGGTTGATGTGTCTTTTCTTCTTCATGTGGTCAAATTCTGGGGTCTAGAATTTGAGTCTTGTTGCTGGCTTTCATGGCTTTAAGACTTGATTAGACTTAACTCAACTGAATTAGACTTAACTCAACTGAACTGACTTGACTGACCTAGACTTTAAAACTTGAAATGGACTTACAGGAAATGAAATTTTAAAAGTAATTACAGGACTCAATAAACACTCTTGATTTGAAACTCAAAATTAATTACAGGACTCTTGAAAAGGAAATGACTTTTGAAAATAAAATATTTTTGAACTAAAGGATACAAGGTAACCTAATTATCTTCGATCCAAATTGGGATAAGGCTAACCTTGTTGGAGTGAAGTTTCTTTCGGCTTCTGGTGTCCACACCAATTCTCCTGGGGTGGGCAGAACTCGACCCAGTCGAGTATGGTTCAGTTTTGCCCTGGTAATGCTCGAACAAGTCTGGGTTAAGTCTTTGCAGGTCCTCTCGAGTAATCCAAGAGTTGTCGGACTCAGGTCGACCTTGCCATTGAACCAGGTATCGCTGATAGTCCTTATTCCTGGTAGTAATGATCTTGTCATCCAGGATTCTCTCAATCCTCTCTCTCTGCTCAGGTAAGGTTGGTGGTGGACACTCGGAAATATGTTCACTCTCAATGAAAGTTTCTGGCTCAAAAGGCTCACTAGGTATTAGTAGTGGTTTTTTGTATTCTACTAGGTCTGAAACATTGAAGGTTGTACTAATACCCATATCAGGTGGAAGTTCCAAAACATATGCATTAGGTCCTATTTTCTTTAAGATCTTAAAAGGTCCCGCTCCGCGGGCATGCAGCTTCTTTATGGTTCCAGGGGGAAACCGTTCAGGGTTGAGCCTAATCATCGCATAATCCCCTTCACAGAATTCTTTAGCCCTCTTATGTGAGTCAGCTAAGTGTTTGTAAGTTTCATTGCTCAGGTTGATCTTATTACTGATTTCTTTATGTAGATTTGTGACATGCTGTGCAAAAGACTCAGCAGACTCAGAGACTCGTGTGTGAATAGGTAGTGGGATTAGATCTAAAGGCTTCCTAGGCTTGCAACCATGGACTATCTCAAAGGGACTTTTGCCCGTAGATCGATTGACCGAACTGTTGTAAGCGAACTCAGCACGTGACAATAACAAATCCCAGTTTCCTAGACTTTCTCCCACTAGGCATCACAGCAAGTTCCCTAGACTTCTATTTACAACCTCGGTTTGTCCATCAGTCTGGGGATGGTAGGCAGTGGAGAATTTCAGTCTAGTTCCTAATAGGTGCCAAAGGGTTTTCCAGAAGTAACTTGTGAAGCGGACATCCCTATCAGAAACAATGGTTTTTGGTAACCCGTGGAGTCTGACTACTTGATCAAGAAAGAGTTTGGCTATCCTAGAGGCATCGGAAGTTTGGGTGCAAGGTATGAAATGGGCCATTTTTGAAAACCGGTCGACCACCACAAAGATTGAATCATGTTTTCGAATGGTCTTGGGTAATCCTAGAACAAAGTCCATGCTTAGATCCTGCCATGGACACTCAGGTACAGGTAATGGAGTGTATAGCCCGGTATTCTTCTTTTGTTGCTTTGCAACAGCACATGTCCTACATCGGGCTACAATGTTTGCTACTTGTTTCTTAAGACCTGGCCAGTAAAATTGTTCCTCAACAGCCAAGATAGTCTTGTTTCGTCCGAAGTGGCCAGCTAAACCTCCCGCATGTATCTCCCAAACTAAAAAATCTCTTAAGGAGGTTCTTGGGATGCAAAGCCTATTCTCTCTAAAAAGATAACCATCTAGAAGGGTATAGTCATTATGATCACTAGATGGTCCTTGACGCAAAACCTGATAAATTTCATCAAAATCTGGACAGGTTTCGTACTGCTCCTTAAGTCTTTCAAAACCTATGACTTCAGTACTGACTGAAGTTAAAAGTAACGTTCTACGACTTAGAGCATCAGCTACCTTATTATCGGTTCCTGATTGATGCTTTAGGACAAACGTATAGGATTGGATGTACTCTACCCATTTGGCATGCCTAGGGTTTAGTTTCTTTTGGGAACTCAAAAACCTAAGGGCTTCATGGTCTGAAAATAAAACAAATTCTTGCGGTAGGAGATAATGCCTCCAATACCTTAATGCTTGCACTACCGCATAAAGCTCCCGATCATATGTGGAGTATTTTTTCCTGGCTTCATTCAATTTCTCACTAAAGAATGCTACGGGATGGTTCTCTTGACTCAGAACTCCACCAATACCTACTCCCGAAGCATCGCATGCTACTTCAAAGACCTTAAAAAAATCGGGTAGTCTTAAGACTGGTGCTTGGGTCATCTTATCTTTGATGTGAAGGAAGGCCTTATCAACTGACTTCGTCCATTCAAAGTGACCCTTCCTAATACAATCCGTGATAGGAGCAACTATGGTGCTAAACCCTCTAATAAATCTTCGATAAAACGTAGCGAGGCCATGAAAACTTCTTACTTCATGAATATTATTGGGTGTTGGCCACTCTACAATTGCCTTAACCTTCTCAGGGTCAGCGGATACTCCTTCAGGGGTCACAACAAATTCTAGGAAGATAACTCTAGTCGTCATGAAAGCACATTTCTTTAGATTGGCATAGAGGTTATCTTTCCTAAGTGCTAAACATACCTGCCTCAGATGTTGTTGATGATCTTCTCTAGTCCTACTATAGATAAGTATGTCGTCAAAGTAAACGACAACAAATTTTCCAATAAAGGCTCGTAGGACTTGGTTCATGATTAGCATAAAAGTGCTAGGGGCGTTTGATAACCCAAAAGGCATAACTACCCATTCAAATAACCCGTCCTTAGTTTTAAAGGCAGTCTTCCATTCATCCCCTGGTCTGATCCTAACTTGGTGATAGCCGCTCTTCAGGTCAATCTTAGAAAATATAGTTGCACCGGCCATCATATCTAACATATCATCCAAGCGGGGGATGGGAAACCTATACTTCACCGTGATTTTATTTATGGCACGACTATCAACACACATTCTCCATGTGCCATCTTTCTTAGGGGTAAGTAAGGTTGGGACTGCGCATGGACTCAAACTCTCCCTAATGAATCCTTTCTTTAGGAGTTCTCCTACTTGACGTTGTAATTCTTGGTGCTCGGTAGGGTTCATTCTATAATGGGGAAGGTTCGGTAGGGTTGCTCCGGGGACTAAGTCTATCGCATGTTGTATATCCCTAAGAGGTGGGAGTTGGTCGGGCAAGTCATTGGGGAACACATCTTTGAACTCCTCTAGCACTTGACTGACTTCTTGAGGTTGTTCTTTTGAAAGAGGTTCTTGATGATCCTTAATGGTTAAAATCCAAACAGGTGACCCATTGCTAATTTCTTTCTCCATTTCTCTAGCAGTGATCACGTTTATCCCCTTTTTCTTATCACTCAATTGGCTTGATCCTCTCTTAATGGGGTTCTTAGGTGGAGAAGAATGGATTACAATCTTCTTTCCATTATGAGTAAACGAGCATGAATTAGGACGACCATAGAGTGTTACGTCAAGATCGTACAACCATGGTCGGCCTAAAATTATGCTACTTACTCCCATTGGAAGTACATCACACCATACTTTCTCCAGGTAAGATTGGAACTGAATGATTACTAGGCACCTAGACTTAATGGAAATCGTGGTTGAGTCTATCCAGGATACCTTATAGGGATTAGGATGGGGTACGGTGGGCAATCCTAGGTTTTTAACTGTGTTGGTGGATATGGCATTGACACAGCTACCGCTATCTAAAATGACTTTGCATACTTTCTCACCTATCTTAATGAATGTCTGTAGGATGCTAGTCCTACGCCAATCTTCTTGGATTTTAGCTTGGGTGAGAATACACCTAACCACTCCTAACAGATCTTGATCTACCAGGACTTCCTCATCCTCATACTCTTCAGCCAAGTTCTCATCTGCCTGGTATACTTCCTCCTCAAATTCACCTTGGGATTCTACGGCTTCCTCTTCTACTTCGCCTATGTGTAGGGCTCTATTAGGACAGTTGCTAGAATAGTGACCCACTTTGTTACACTTGAAACATGCGTTTGGAGTTCTTTGGGTCTCAGGTGTTTTTCCCTTGTCATCTCTACGGGTCACAGGCACATTAGGATTGGGTCGGTTGAATCTAGGCTGATTGGATCCTGACTGCTGATAAGGTGCACTAGTCCTAGGGGCTTCGGGCCTACGATAGACTGGACCTCTATGGAATCTCTCAGCATCCCTAGCTATTTGATAGGCCAATTCTAGGTCATGTACCTCTCGCATGAACAATTCTCTTTGAATTTCTTTCCTCAGTCCGGCTCTAAATCTAGACAAGGTCACCGACTCAGATTCATCAACATTGCACCTCATAACGAATTCGTCAAACTTCGCTATGTACTCTGCGACACTCCTATTTCCTTGAGTAAGTCTTTGCCATTGATCTAGGAGTCTTTGGTGGTAGGACATAGGAAGGTATTTCTCCCTAAGCCTAAGTTTCATAGCTCGCCAGGTCACTATGGGCACATCACCTCTCTGTCTAGTGAGTCTCTCAATGTTTCCCCAATATAACCTAGCTTGGCGCACAAGTTTAAGCTTTGCAAACTTACACTTGCGCTCTTCACTCATCTCAAACCAGTCAAAATACTGGTCCATCTCACCTTCCCAATCAATGTAGATCTTTGGATCTAAAATTCCATCAAAGGTGGGAGCTTCTAGCCTAATGTTCTTCATGGTTCGGTCATCTTGATCAAAGTGAATTGGGGTGGGTCTCCTGACATTGGGTTCATAGTTAGGCTCATGATGGAATCTCCTTGGGTTGGGCTCGATGGTTTGACCAGGATGGGGTCCTCTAGGAATTGGATCATAAAACTGATCTTAGGGAGCTCTCCTAGGGTTTGTTTCGTAGAGAGGGTTTTGATATGGAATCCTTCTAGGGTTCAATGGGGTCTCGAGTTCAGGTGCAAGACTTGGCTCAGGCTCAGTCTGGGCTTCATGATTGCTTTCAGGGGTTCTAGCCTCTAACTGATCCAACCTAGTAGTGATGTGGGCTAACTGCTCATTCATGTCTTGGTTGGTTTGTGCCACATTCTGATTTGTTTGGGCCAATTGCTCAGTTAAACTCTTAGTCAGTTGGGCCACTTGATCATTTAGGCCTTTGATCAAATTCCCTAAGTTTTGGTCCATGGCTACACTTGACTGGGCTTGGATTGGTGAATACGGTGTTCCTGCTCTAGTTGTCATGCATGCAAATGGACTCAAGTTCGAGCTAAGGTTTCCTAGACCTAGAGCACAAATTAGAAGTATAATTAAGTGAACCAGCTAGCTAGTAGTACTTATGGGACTTAGCCAGGTAGGTGGAGGGGAGTGTAGGTCCCTGATTGCCAACCTTAGACACCAATCTGAGATTGGCCAGGTAGGCGGACCAAATCACAAGCCCTGATGCACCAATCCTAGACACCAAGCCAGTAAGCACACACCAATTAGCTGACACAGTTAACTTGACCTTAACCTGAACCCAACTTGTTGGTGTCCCTAACCCACTAGGGCAATTAACGTTCTACTCAATTTTAATTAACGGGCTGGGATCGATATGCTGGTTGGTGATTTTTGGGCTAGGGACAGGTGATGAAACCCTGACCCTATGTCAAATTGATGCCCTTAATTTGATTTCTCATGAGATGAATGAAATGCAAAGGTGCTGCAGAAGTGTGTTGCAATTTGAAAGTGGTGTGGAAAACGTGATGAAAAAAATGTCCAAAAATTCTGAAAAATTCACAAAGGATTCCTAACTTATATGTTTCAATGTAGATGAAAGGAATTTTAAAACTAAAATCTATACTAATCTAAGCAGATCCTACAAATGAAGATAAATAAAAAGGACATAACATAACCCTAATGATAGTGTCGAACTGCAGAAATTTTTATTTTTTTTATAATTTTTTTCTGATGATGAAATTTAATATGGTGATAACTGACTTAAAAAGGAACAAGAAAAAAAATATTTCAATAAAAAATCAGTGACTTGCCTTTGGAGTTGCAGGCGGATTACAGTCAGCCTACAGAAAATACAGCAAGCAGAAAAACAGAACGTGCCCAATGCAAAATTCACAAATGAAATCTAAGAAGTCCTTTGGCTTTCTTTTTCACGGGTCAATCACAATGGCACCCCGACACGCCTTAGGAGATCCCCGTGGAATGGGAAGAGAGGGTGTTTAAACCCTACTTTCTCCTAAGACCGGACGGCCTGGTAACGCCCCCGATCCAAGTACTTCAAGGACTTAATGCTATGCAATCAGGAACTTATTCTACCATGCTCTGATACCAAAGTTGATGCGGCACGCATATGATTAATGTTTTGAATATGGGGTTTGTAGAGCAATGAAACCTAATTATACTTAGCATTATACTCATCATAATAAGACTTAAGGATTACATGAAATGGAACTTTTACTTGATTAGACACAATCCTAAACTAAGAAGGAAGAAGATCTAGATAATAGGGGCTAATGATTATGGACTTACCTTGATGAGCTTTCCAACTTTCTTTTGATTCATACCTTGAAACTACCAACGCTCTGGACTGGAGGACTTGGATAACAAAGATCAGAACTCTGGACTTGGACTTCAGTCTGTCGGTTCATTGTCAAGGGGGAACCCGGTTCTCAACTCAAAGACCTCGAAGGACCCTGCAATTGAAGATCAAAGGTTAAGGAAGAAAGAGACATATGTAAAGAAAGGTTAGGAGGATTTGTGAACAAAAAAGAAATTGCAGAAGATCTGGCCGACTCCAATGCCTTTGCCTTGAGCTTGAATGATGAATTGCTAGGAAAAAAAGTGGCTTTGGGCGTGGAAGAAGAAGATAGGAAAAATTTCACACATAAAACTCAAGACAACTTCACTTCAAACTTCATTCATTTCCCAAAATCCATCTCCTTTACAATGGGCATCCAAGGCTTTTAATAGCCTCACAAAGCTAGCTTTTGAAATTTAAAAACTCCCCAAATCGAGGAGGATTACAAGGGGGGTTGGAGGATTTGGTGGAGAGTTTGGAGGGATGTGGGAGGGGTTGGAGGATTTGGTGGAGGACTTGGAGGGATGTGGCCAACCTCCTTGAATTTGAATCTTCCTTGTTGGCGCCCAAAGGGTGATGAGGTGGCTGGTGAAGTGGCACCTGATGACGTGGCATGGTGAGGTGGCCTTCTACTTGGATAAGAATGACATGTGGCGCCCAGTGGTCTAATTTGATGGTCCTTTTCTCTTGCTTGGTTGATGTGTCTTTTCTTCTTCATGTGGTCAAATTCTGGGGTCTAGAATTTGAGTCTTGTTGCTGGCTTTCATGGCTTTAAGACTTGATTAGACTTAACTCAACTGAATTAGACTTAACTCAACTGAACTGACTTGACTGACCTAGACTTTAAAACTTGAAATGGACTTACAGGAAATGAAATTTTAAAAGTAATTACAGGACTCAATAAACACTCTTGATTTGAAACTCAAAATTAATTACAGGACTCTTGAAAAGGAAATGACTTTTGAAAATAAAATATTTTTGAACTAAAGGATACAAGGTAATCTAATTATCTTCGATCCAAATTGGGATAAGGCTAACCTTGTTGGAGTGAAGTTTCTTTCGGCTTCTGGTGTCCACACCAATCACCTAATGGGGTGTCAACCATCAGAGAAAACCTAGAACAAACCCCTATGGATCAGCTCCAAGAAGTTGGAAAGCCTTTGAAAAACCTTTAGTATGTTTTCCCTAACCATTTCTCTATCCCTGATCCACCATCCTTGAACATCCACCTTTCTAATTCACCACTACGTAACATGTACTCTCCTATTCCACCAAGCTATGACATCCACCATACCATTGATCTGTTCCCAGTGATATTCAATAGTTACTTTCTTAAGACTTTATGGCATATGTTGAGAGCCAAATTAAGATTTACTGCCACTTACCTGAAGATGTGTGCGAGAGTCTTAGAAGTCTCTTAAAGAAAATATTGAAAATTAGGAACTTTTGTTTCCTAGCCAACAATAAATTTCAGTCATTAGTTAATAAAGCCCATTTGAGCTTGCCTTTTGAGTTTGTTTTGTCATTTGGTGTCATCCATGCATAAGTCCACCGAATCATATGCACAATATCTTAGGGATTTGCATAAGAGATTAGCAAGAAAATCCAAATGAGCAATGAGAGTTACAAGCATATGGCTGATTCTCATAAAAGGGCCAAAGAATTTCAAGTAGGGAACTTTGTGATGATCAGGCTAAAACCTGAACAGTTTCCACCGAGAACTATGAAGAAACTCCACGCCCGTGGTGCAGGTCCTTTCAAAATAATAAAAAGAATATAACCTAATGCTTATGTGCTGGACCTACCTTCTGACTTTGGCATTAGCTCTATTTTTAATATCTCAGATCTGGTAGGATATAAGAAGCCCACAATGATTCCCAGTGAGTTCCTAGAACTTGATCCATCTCTTGAGAGTGAACCAACCCCAGAGTGTCCACCAGCCACACTACCAATGCGGGAGAATTGAAAGGGTCATAGATGACAAGATTGTCATTACCTGGAATAAAGATTACCAACGATACTTGGTCCATTGGCAAGATAGACCTGATTCTGAAGATTCATGGATCACTCAAGAAGAACTACAAAGGATCAATCCAAATCTACTTGAATACTACCAAAGCCAAAATGATCCATACTTGTCAGGGCCGAGTTTTTTTCATCCGGGAAGAATTAATGGGGACATTGGCAAGAGGAAGAAGTTGCAAGCTAACAATCTCTGGTTTTGTAGCTAGTCCAATTTTTTTTAGGTTCCACTCAAAATTATGGAGATGAAGCCCAACCTCATGAAGCATCTTGAAGGCTCCTAGTTCCACCCATTTAAGAAGAAGAACCCTACTGCATGAAGCAAGTCAAGACCATCTCCATTTGAGACAAGCAAGCCAAAGAAATTCAACTAATGAAGACCTTTCTTTCCAAAATTCCAAGCAATCCATTTGGGCCGGCCAACCTATGATTTAATTCACCTAATTTGAAGCATATTTGAAGACTAAATCTTAGAAGACACATGGGAGGCTTTTGATGAGGACACTTGGCAAAATAGGATGGCGTCACATGGAGATTCTAGTTTCTTCTCTTGTTAGGATTAGTTACCTAGAAGCTTCTCAATATAATTAGTTACCAACTAAATCTGAATTAGTTAGCTTCTTAATCCACCATTTTGCTACCCATTATGGCTGCCCTTGGCCTATAAATAGGACCAAGGCCTCCTCTTGTAAGGCAATGAATTACTTGAGTTGAATGAAAGCTTGCTAGTTTGTGTTCTCTTCCACCTTGCCAAGTTCATGAGTTCTCCTTGATATTGTGAGTGTTTCTCTTGAAGTTTGAGTTGAAGTGTTGAGTTTGAGTGTGAGTTTGAATGAGTGCCTTGAGTTTGAGAGACCTTAGTTTCATTTTCAAGCTTTTCTACCTAAGATCCAAGTAGTCCAAGAAGAAGAGGAAGTGCTGCCCAAAAAATCCAGCAACTCTCTTCACTTCTCTTTGTTGATTCCTTCATTTTTTCTTAATTTCTTTGAATCACGACCTTACCTTGACTCTTTTACAGGTTTTTCTTGGTGATTTGAAGATGATGATGAAGGATCCACACCAAGGATCAAAGCTCCAATGATAAATCCAAGTAGGGAGTGTAGATCTTGTCTCTAGCCTTCAATTCTTGAGTGGTGAGTGCTTTCCTTCCATTTGAGCTTTGATTTCTCTTCATTGTTGGAAAAAGACCCTCTTGATCCTTAGGTCTGAGGTTCTTGAAGGTAGCTTAGCCTAGTTTGAGAGTTTCTATGCTCTTAAATCCTCTTTTTTATTTTTTTGAAAGTAAGTTTATACAAGGATATCAGATTTTCTGCTCACATAGTTCCCAGATCGAAATTCTTCATCCCTTCTACCCATGAATCCGGCAATATCTAGAGCTCTAATGCTAGTATGTTATTACTAAGCGAGTAGATCACATCTCCATATACCCATTTCATCAAATTCGTCCCACATCACGAAGCACCAACACTGTATCCCACATTAAATTCAGATAAAAACAATATCATGAAGACATATCAGAATCTTTGCAACATTATGGAGACACATATCAGAATATTTGTCTTACCAAGTCCCACGAACCTGACTATTCAAAAAGATGATTTTCAAATAATCATGTAAGCTTAATAAAACAAAATTCTTAGCAAATAAAAATTTTTGCTCAATGATAAGCTAATTAATTCAACAGAATCCTAAAATACTACATAGATATAAAGAATATGCAAACATAACCAGCAAATAATCCAAATTACCTCCTATTTTAGGATCTTGTTTATACACCTTAACCAATAGGCCTTATCTCCTCTATCTGAGACTGCTACATGGATCAAAAGAAACCCACTTAAATTGACAATGTTTTATACCAGGGCTCCAAATATAATGTCAACATTCTATCAAGATCACCATGGTTACCATAACTTGTATAGATAGTTCCATACAAATTCCACTCTGAAACAACCATCAAGTGGGGGGAAAGAAACAGTTCAACATAAAGACCATCAACAATCACAATTCCATGCACAGAGAGAGAGGGAGAGAACAATTTATTAAGTAAAACAAAAAAGCATAACGAAGATATGTAACTCCACTTACTCTATTAACAAAAGCTAATACCTGATTGGAGAATATGTGACTAAGAACTTTCGTTCTGCAACCATAGATGGGCGACCCATCCTGGCATTCCCTTATCATCACGTTGTGGATCGTGCTCCAATCCAACTCACCCTGAAGATTAAAATCTTAATTTTCCCCTCCTCCTCCTCCTCACAGACCTCCCGCTGCTGCTGCTGCTTCTGCTTGCGGAGACAATTGAGAAGATCCTCCATCACACTCCTGAAGGCCATCAACCTGCTCTCCAACTGTTGTTTCACCTCCATACTCCTCCTGTCCTGCAGCTCCCCAAAGGTGGCCGGTCGTTTCGATCGGGGTAGAAGCTCCTCCTCATACGCCGGGCCGGATCGGACGCAACGAAACCCTAAAAATTCTCTGGTTTTCTTGGATAAAGACGGAAGCCGGGAGAGAGACCACGAGGAGCGGGAATGAAGAGGGAGAGGTGGTGGAAGGGGCGGAAAACGACGGCTAGTTTTTATCTTTCCGAAAGCGGATGGAAACGGTTGAGCCGCAACGAACCGGAGGGGGGTGGGGTGGATGGGCGCGGGGCGCGTGTTTGGGCGCGGGTTAGGTCGGAGGTGGGGTCTACGGGTGAAAGTCTTTGTATACTGCGGTCGGTTATGGCAAAAAATAATAATGATAATAATAAAATAAAATAATTATATAAGTTTTATTTTTTAAATATATTTAATATTTAGAGTTTAATTTTTTATTAAAAAAAATTAAATAATATTTTTTTTTATGGAATAAAAGGATAGGGGGTTTTAATCGAGTCACCTGCGGGATCATTTTTCGAACCCGTGATCAGAGCCGCATTACCATCATAATGATAATAAAAATATTTTTAAAAAAATTATGATACATCATAGATTGCATTATGATATTTTGTGAATATTTTTATTATTAAAAAGATTTTTAATAACATTCTCGGTCTTATGATATCATGTTAATAGAATTATGATACCCTCTGTTCATAAAGGATGTCATAAAGGAACGGCATTTTCATCATTCAAACTTTTTAATGAAAAAATAAATAGTATACATTTAAGGCATGTTTGAATGATAAAAATATGTCATTCTTTATGACACTTCTTTGTGAACATGGTATTATAACTAGGGGTGCGAATGGGTCGGATCGGATCGGGTCTTGAGTGACCCCGATCCGATCCGGTTCTTTGATCGGATCCTAATAGTAGACTCAGACCCAATCCACTAGAAAATCGAATCGGGTAGGGTCGGGTCCACTATCAGAAATTTCAACCCAATGGGTCATTTCGGTTGGATCAGGTCCATAAATAATCTGGTTCTAATCTACAAAGTTTGGATCTAAATATGATCCGAGTAAAATATAGACAACTATATTTTAATTATTACATAACTAACTATTATTAACTATAAAATAGATAACAAATAATATTATTTTTAAAATAAATTAAGATATAAAAATAATTATAACTAGTTCCATAGAAGTTTTAAATTATAATTTAAAGGTTCAAATAGATATAATTCTAACAGTATTAGAATGTTCGAATCGGGTCGGGTCCAAATTTAGTAAACCCAGACCCGACCCGAAAAATGGAACGGGTCTAATTTTAAGACCCAACCCGGATCCACGGGTCCATAAAAATGGATTGGATTTGGTCTAAATGGGTCGGGTCGGGTCATGGGTCAACCCGACCCATTTGCAGCCTTAATTATAACCCTGTTTACAGGATATCATAAAAAAAAAATTTCAATGATGAAAATATCATTCGATCTTATGACACAGTAGTGCCATAACCCAAGCACAGGTATCATAATCCAAGTCAACTGATATCATAATTTTTTATAAAAAATAGATATTTTCATTATTCAAAGTTTTTTAACAAAAAAAAGCTATAAACATTAAATATATGTTGAAAAGTGGAACTTATGTAGTCCTTACTTGATTTAATCATATTTGGTAGTGTATTTTTTCTACATTGCCCATACTCCAGAAGATGAGGTTAATGGGACAGATGAAAATACGAAAAAGATGGTGACTAAGTAAACCAAAAGGGGGAATCGAACATTGAAGGATGAAAAGCAAGAAACATCAAACCGGTACCGGGTCTCGTATCGGTCATTGACTGGTACAGTACGGTACCGTATTATACCGTATCGTATCGGGTCTATAAAATTTTTAAAAAATTTCTTTCCTCTCTATCAAAAAAATTGTTTGATATAAATCGGATACGAATCGGATCCGAACCGGACCGAATTGAACCTGAGCTGGACCAAACTAGACGATACGATATGGTACCGTACATACCATACCATACCGTATGGAATATAATTTTTTTTATTTTTTTAACGATCCGTAGTGCCGGACTATTTTTTATATAAATTATATTGATTCTTGGCCAGTATGGTATAGTTCATCTCGTACCGAGCAGTACGAGATGGTACCATAAATCCTGTTGAAAAGGACAAGGGACGAAGATAATAAAAATGAATTAAGTGAATTTTAATAGATGTGTAACCTTAAAAAGTGAAGTACTGGATTTCAAAGGTCTGCATGAGTGACACAAGTTGATTTTCATTTACTAATTAACAAAGTATTGCCAGTTACAAATCCACCTAAACAACAAGAAATCGAACTACTTTATTATTCTGAAATATATTAATGAAGTCAGTTAGGGAACCTCAATCAATACGCGTAATCTACTCCATAAAAGTTCCATCTAAGATAAAATGTAATAAATTTAAAAATATATTAATTAAAGATGACACGTAAATTTGTATTGATGAATGTGAAATATAATAACTTAATCATCTTGATAGGTAACAAATTCAATTAAGGTTAATGTCCTCATCACTAAAATTAAACGCTCCATAATAACTTAACTCATGGATGAAATGATGATTATTATAGCAAAGGTTGAGGTGTTAAATTTCAGTAGATTGCATCCATGGGATACATAATTTTCATTCACTACATAAGAAATGATAGTCATTTGCTGACTTGAATGGAGGATTATAAAATGCAACCGTTTGTATTACTTGGAACCGTAATGAATTTAGTTAGGGTTAGCAAACTTGAGTACAATGTACACTTTTCTGATACTGTAATCTTAATATAGTGAATTTAGTTAGTTAATATGTACATTTATATAAACATCAATGGGTCAACAAAATGAAATTGATGGTAACTCCAACAAAGGCAAAAATGAAGTTAGAAACACTAGCAAAAAGCATAAGTGAAATGGAACGAGAGCATAGAGAATGAAGATAATGAAAATGAATTAAGTGAGTTTTAATTTGTGATGAACCACAAAAGTGAAATTTCGAATTTCAATAATTTACATAGACCAGATTTTTTTTTTTCTCTCCCGAGAGTTTGGTGATTCATATTGTTTTGTCTGTTTCATTTTATTGTATTTTATAACCAAATCAAACAAAGTTTTTTCTCCCAAGAAAAACTTGCCGCACAACATTCCTCTTTACTTGAAGACTATCTAAAGTTTATGCATGATATGCATTGAAATTAGGCAACGTGGATCATGCTTTATATAAAAGTTAGAGTTGATAGGGACACAATCCCAATCGTATAGCATGCAAGGCATATCTCTAAGTGTCCGTTTGGTTGGAATATATTAGACTACGGGATAATCTAGAAAATATTTATCTAAAAAAATAATTTTTATCATATTTGGTTGGTGAATATTTTTTTTAGTCAAATGGAGCATTCAAACAAGTGTTCTAAAATGAATACATTCTAAGAAAATTCAAAGAACAAAATCATGAAGGAGAGTAGGGACATCCCTCAAACTGCTCCACAACACGTTGCTCAAGTGATTAGCAATAAAGGTGACAACCCAATCTACCACAGTGTTTGCCTCCTGATACACATGTCTAACCATAATGGCCGAGCAACCCTGTAAAAACAAAGCAATTCACGGAGAAGAGAGTGCACGGCATCATCCTCATCGCCTCCCTAATTCAGAAAATGACAGTAGTCGAATCGCCCTTAATAATGAGATGATCCGCCTGTAGATATCTCTGAGCGTAACAATGCCAGCTCAAGCATCCCGAAGCTTCGCTGTTGGAACAGTCGGGTTAAAGAGATAATCCTCCTACGGCGACTATACCAAGCCCAAAACCCCTGATAACAAAGCTGGCTCCTCCATTTGTATCCCTGACACTTCTATCAAAATTGATCTTAAAAAATCTCAAAGGTGAAAGCTCTCAGAATTAAAAACCCGACAGGGCGCACGAAGAGGTGTGTTAAAGCCCTAGGTCTTCCAGGTAAAGGCGGTCATCATCTCATACTCTTTCAAATGAGCACGAGCTCTTTCCACAATGACTCTAACAGAGCATCTCGATGAGTTAAATATAATATCATTCCTGGTAAGCCAAAAATGGTAAGCTATGTAAACTAGTAAAGAATGAGGAAGTGAGCAGTACCCGGCCAAAGCAGCTCGAGGAAGGTGTCAACGAAATCCATAGCATAAATAAAGTAACCGTGAAATTCAGCCAGTCACCAGACCTGCAAAGCCCTCTGATATAAAAAAAGAACATGGACAAGGGTCTCTCCCTCCTTCCCACATGCTAGGCAAGATGAGGGCAGGCGAATACCTCTGGCAATGAGATAAGACTAGTAGGGAGCCAATGCCAGGCCACCTTCCACAGAAATAAGCTCATTTTAGGGTGCACACCCAACCTCCATATCCAGCCTATATCCAGACTCTGCCGGGGCTCCTGACAGAACATAGGATACAAATAAGACATAAGTGCTCTAGGTAAGGTGGATGACCTCCATACTCTAACATCACAGCAATGGTGGATAGGTAAGACAATAGGCAAGACCCGTGCACCCGGAATGTCTCCAAAGATCTGAGTGACCATAACTGAATTCCACTATGTACCATTCATGCTCAATAAATCAGAAATAGAAATATAATCAGGGATGTCCATGGAAATAAATGTTGGCCACCAGGCCAGGGGAACCTCCACAATCCAAGAATCATGCACAAAGTTGATAGTCTTACCATCCCCCACCAACCATCTCGTCTGGCTGAGTACATGAGAGGCCCTAGCAACCATCTCTCTCAATATTGCAGAACCTGTCTATCCCCTCCGATTACCCTCCTCCATAAATGAAGATCCATATCTGGCCTTCATTATAAACGACCACATACTGTCAGGACATAACAAGAATCTGGCCACATGTCTAGTTAGCAGAGCATCTCGCATCACAAGAAGCGAATGAATACCAAAACCCCCATTGCATATAGGCTGACACAGCGTGCCAACCAAGAAGATGGATGCCCCGACCACCCGAGGCCGATCCCCATAAGAAAGCTCAGAACCACAGACTTAGGAAGGATAGCATTAGAGAGCAAGTAAACTGGCAAGGATGTAAGAACTGACCTGATCAAGGTTACCCTGCCCATCAAGGACAGAGCCCTATCCTGCCACTCCTCCACCCTTTCCTGAATTACCTACACAACTTGGCAGCACTCCACCTTTAGGAGCCTACCCCTTATGATAAAAACTCTTAGGTACTGTAATGCACCCTCCTGCTCAGCAATCTCCAAGGTAATCCAAATGAGATTTTGAAGATGGGAAGGAGTCTTAGGACTAAAATAGATCCCAGATTTATGCAAATTGATACTCTAGCTTGAAGATAAACAATAGTTCTCCATAATCCTCCTGAAACCTTGAGTGCAAACGATAGTGGCACGATCCAAGAGCAAGCAATCATCTACAAAAGGGAGGCATAAGATCGAGCATTCTCCAGGGGCCGGGACATATAGGTGAAGACCCGACTCCCATGCTGCAGCCCACAATGCTCGCGATAATGAGTCAGCACATAAAATTAATAAATACAGGGAGAGAGGACAACCTTGTCACAGATTGATATTAGAAGAGAAGAACTTAGAAGGAGAGCCACTAATAAGGATTGCAAAAGAGGGCCCCATAACGAAAGCTAAGATCTTGGCAATCCAACTGCGATGAAAGTCAAAATCTATGAGGGCCTTTTCCAAAAAATATTAGTGCATGCAATCATACACCATCTTCATATCCAATTTGATAACCATAAGATTGCACCGGATAGGGACCTTCTGAAGATCATACATAAACTCCTATGTAATAAGGATATTATCAGAAATATACCGGCCCCCCATAAAAGTCCCTTATTCCGGACTGATCAGGTGCGAGAGAATATGCTTCATCCTGATGATCATAAGCTTGGCACAAAGTTTGTAAAGAGTATTACATAGGCTAATAAGTCTAAAATATCCAGGCTCATGAGCATTTTGTCGCTTAGGAATAAGAATAATAAAGGTCTGTTTTCAATAGTCAGGCACTTGTTCATAGACAAAGAATTCCTGCACAGTGGCAATAACATCATCATGGATAATAGGCCAGAATCGTCTGAAGAAGATCGATGAAAAGCCATCAGGACCGGGAGCTTTATCCTCCATCAAAGACCAGAGAATAGTCCGAACCTTCTCTTGAGAAATAGGTCTCAGGAGGCCCTAGTTTCCCTGAGGAGAAAGTAAGTCAGATGGTGGGTGGGGGCTCAAAAGAAGTGAAAAAGTGAGGCCCCCAGTAGAACCAGTCCATCTGGATATGAAGAACATGGTGATCTCCCGCCTAATGTTATCATCATTCTCAATCCAATGTCCCTTTGAGGACCTTAAAACTCTGATCCAGTTTCCATGTCTATGGACAACTGTAGCCTAGTGAAAGAACCAAGTATTTTTATCCCCTTCCCTGATCCACTGTACCCTAGATTTTTATCTTCAAAACATCTCCTGCTGACGGAGAAGGGAATGATGAAGCGATAACTGACTTCGCAATTCAGACATTTCTTACTCAGGTAGTCCCCCTTCCCTTTCATCCTGTTCCTGGAGTTGAAGAATAGATTTCTCCATAGACTCAACCTAGTGAAAATGTTACCCACTTCCATCCTGTTCTACTAAAGTAGGCGCCTCTTGGCCAACTCCAACCTACGGGTAATCTGGTATCTGGCATTGCCATGGACCGGCATCCTCCACACTTCCCTCATAACCTTCCAAGATCATGGGTAATATAACCAAAACTTCTAAAATATGAAAAGAGCATGACAGGGAGGTAGAGTATCAATAGTAAGAAACACTAGGCAGTGATCTGAGGCAATTCTAGTGAGATGCCGAACCCGGTGTCCAGAGTACCATTGTATCCAGCTTGGGGTAGAAAAGATCTTGTTAATTCTCTTTCAAACACGAGTTCTTCCGAAATGGTTATTGTATCAGGTATATCGAGGGCCAACAAATCCCAAGTCAAGCAAGCCATTCATTTGCAAGAAGTACCAAAATTCCTTTAAGGCAATGTCCTCAACAAATGGTATGCCACCTCTCTTATCCTCAGGCCCAAGGACACAATTAAAATTCCCAGCAACCATGGTTGGATTGCCCTGCTCAATCAAAGCTGTGACTTCTTCCCATAAGATTCTCCACTTCCTATAGTCAGTTCTGACATAGATCCCAGATAACAACCAGGTGAGCCCATTAAATTCAATAATAACTATGACCACATACTGGGAAGAAGGTGGAACACATCCACTTTGGTTGCCCCCTTATCCCACACCACAATGACACCTCCAGACAAGCCTTCAGACTCAATAGCATAGAAATCCCAGTTACTCATAAAGCAACGACGAATTCGTTCCAAAAAAGAACCAGTGATTCTAGTTTCAAGCAAGATACATAACTCTAGATGATGCAACTGAACCAATCTACGGATTCTAATTTTTTTCAAAAAATGATACTGAAAAAATATTACTATATTTGGTTGAAAATAATCCTATATTAAAATATGATTAAATTTACAAATATGCCTATTAACAAAAATAAATTTTTAATACTAAAATAATATTATTATCTTCAATCAATATTTATATAATAACTATAATCATGTAACACTTTATATAATGCTATTTATATTTTAATTATTTTACAGAAAAAAAATTATTAAATAAATTTAAAAAGATATCAAAACAAATTCAATGATTATAAATGTACTTTATAAAGATAATTTTTATCAAGTATAAATTACTATTATTTAGAAATTTATCAAATACCAACTTTCATAATATTTGTTTTATCTTTTCTTTTCAAAAAATAAGTATGAGATCCAACATTTTTTTCACAATTCCTTTCTTTCTTTCACTTTTAATATCAAATATGATAATATGACATAAAATTTATTTTTTTATCCCAAATTATTCCTAACCAAATAGAACCTCTAAAGTTTATCTGTGAAGCAATTTTTTTTGTTTATGTTGTATAAAAGGTAGATAGGACAAAAAAGAAAAGCAGAGCCCCAAGACCTTATTAATGTGGGCTAGACTTTTCTGAATTGCTAGGGTGACCATATTAACAATATATCTCCAAAATTATGAATCGAATTAGAAATTATTCATATATTTTAGATTCTTCAAATTAAAATTAAAAAAAAAAGTTTAGATGAGTCACAAGATTTTCATTGTTATTATTTATGACATAGTCAAAAAAAAATATATTCATATATTTTTAATTAATAAATTTGTATTTTTTTTAATAAAATGCTCTTCAAATGGGTGGTAGAGCAGGCAAAGCAAAGGCGCAATTCCAACAAAAGAAAAGAAAAAAAACAAAACAAAAAAGGCGCATTTCCAAGCCTAAAACCTAGTTCGACCGTGCCCGCAAAGCGGCACGCTCACATGCTCCCGCAGTCGTGCTGCGAAACAGGCCTTGGAGTCCAAATTCCCATTTTACCCTTTCCGCACATCAACAACAGATGAAAATAATAGTGATGGTAAAAAAAAAAAAAAAAAAAAAAAAACAACTAAAAATAATAATAATAAGAAAAGAAGGTACAATGACAATTACAGCGTCTCTGCTCCATCAGTCACTTGTCCATGCATATAAAAAAAAAAAGAATACACAAAAAAAAAAATAAATAAAAGAACAGATAAACAATCTAACAGTATGATCCCGTGATCAAGAATCAACGGCGAAGAAAGCGCTAGAGAGATCGAACGGCCCTAGAACGCGCAAGCAGCGGCGACGGTGGCGGCGACCGCGATCCAGCTGACGACGGGCAATGCGGCGGCGCTGTCAGTCCCGGGGGCGGAGGGGGGTTGGGACGACGGGGCGGCGATAGTGGTGGGCGGAGAGCCTGCGGGAGAGCTCGAGGGGGTGGCGGCCGTCGGAGGGGCCGGAGGGGAGGCAACCGGAGCGGGGGAGGGTATCGGGGTGGAGGCTGGGGGAGTGCCGGTGGGGGCCGAGGATGGGGAGACAGGGGAGGGTGTTGGGGTCGGGGGACTGACCGGAGCCGGGATCGGAGGGCCAACGGGGGTGGCGGTGGGGGGCCTCGTGGGGGCGGGTCCGGGAGCCTGGGCGAGGCAGGCCGCCGCGAGTAATCCGAACGTCAGGGCGAGGACGGAGAAGCGAATGGAGGAGATCGCCATCTTTTCCAAAGAGCGAGAGCAACAGCGCAGGAGATCGAGATCGAGGCAGAAATTATGGTCACGGCTAGGGTTAGTGTCGAGTTCTCTATAGGGGAATACGAGAGAGGAGTGGAGGGTATATATAGAGGTGGAGGATGGGGGATGGCGAATGGCGGTTAATAATTAATTCGTAAAATTATTGCTTTGCGAAAAATGTTTATTATTTTGGGTACGGTAGGTGCCTCGATGGTGGGTTTGAAATGGGACCGTTCCCGATGGAGTCGGTTGTTTTGGGGTCGTCTGATGGAGCTTAGGCGGTGCCCAATTTATGATTGGTGGGTACTTGCGGGTGTCCACGCGTCAGCTCGGGCTGGATTCCGTCGAGCTCTGGTTTTCCGCGTTTCTTTTTCTGGAGGAATCTGACATCTTTTTGGTACAAAAACTGGCGCCTTTCGAGTTTCGAGAGTGAACGGCAAGAAAAGGAACCGTCGGCACCGCCGTAGGTTGGTGATCGAACGGCCACTACTGTTGCAGATATGAACGTTGTAGGTTACGAAAAGTCCAATTAGCCGTTGGGGAGTTTGAAAAATATTTCAAAAAAGACGCAACAGACGTGGCCGGCGGGACCGGTCAAGCGGTGAGAAGTGGAGGTTTTTGTCCGAAATAATATTAAAAAAAAAAATTATTTATCAAAGCACCGCTATTTTTTTTTATTTATGGATATAAATAATTTTGACCACGTGATTTTCCTACTTGGACACGTGACAGGATTATATGGGTACATGGCATTGAAATCAAAACACGGATTAGATCTACGAATTTTATACGAAATCATGGGTTAAACCTATAATTTTAGTTTCAAACGTTCACGTAGCATCTAAAAACGCAATTAAACCCGCGAATTCAAAGAAAAAACTCGGATTGAACCCGTGAATTCAGAGAACCCGTATTTTCAATATAAACCAGCGAAAAAAAAAAAAAAAAAAAAGAAGAAGAAGGCACAGTCGAACCTGCATCTTCTTCCAATGAATAAAAAAAAAAAAAAAAACCGCATTGGAGAAGGTGTGGCACCCAAATTTTTTTTTTTCCAAAATATCCTTTATTTAATTTCGAAAATATCATTCATAATGCTAGATTTAATTTCAAAAATATGATAATTATATTTAATTTTCAAAATATCCTTGATTTAATTTTGAAAATACCATTCGTAATGTTTGATTTAATTTCAAAAATATCATTGACAGTGTACTTTCAAAAAGTATTTAAGAAATTAAATAAAAAATCTCACTGCACGTCATAAATATTCTTTTTTAATTAAATTTTAATTTAATAAAATTTTAAAAAATAAATAATAAAATTTAAAATAATAAAATAAAATTAAAAATATTTAAAATGACATAATAAATTTATAATATTTATAATATTTAAAATATTAAAATATTTAAAATAATATAATAAAATCTAAAATTTTGAAAAATTAAAAAATAAAAAAAGTTACGGGGCACTCGGACTAGTATCGATCATTGATCTAAATTTTTAAAAAAAAATTAAAAATTTTTAAAAAAGTCTGGCCACCGTTCGATCACTAATCTAATTGGATACTGATATCGATCGAACTGGCAACCGGACTGGTATTGACTTGGTGACCGCCAGTCCAACCATCAATCCTGTGCTAATCCGACCGCCAGTTCGATCACTAGTCCGCCAGATTAACACTGGATGGGGGTCGGATTTTTTTAATTTTTTTTAAAAATTTAGATCAGTGATCGGTACCAGTCCGGGTGCCCCGTAACTTTTTTTATTTTTTTATTTTTTAAAAAAATTTAGATTTTATTATATTATTTTAAATATTTTAATATTTTTAATTTTATTATATTATTTTAACAATTTTAAAAATTAGTATAAATTTATTATGTTATTTTAAATATTTTTAATTTAATTTTATTATTTTAAATATTTTATTACATTATTTTAAATATTGTTATTTATTTTTAAAATTTTATTAGATTAAAATTTAATTAAAAAAATATTTGTGGTGGGATTTTTTATTTAATTTTTTAAATATTTTTTTGAAAGTAAACTAAAATTGGTATTTTCAAAATTAAATCAAACATTATCTACGGCATTTTCAAAATTAAATCAGGGACATTTTAGAAATTAAATCTAAATACTCTTTTCAGGATATTTTTGAAATTAAATTCAATATTACGAATGGTATTTCGAAATTAAATAAAGGATATTTTGATTTTTTTTTTGGGGGGGGGCCATGCCTTCTCCCATGCGGGTTTTTTTTTTTTTTCAATTCATTGGAAGAAGATGCGGGTTGGACTCGTGCCTTCTTTGTTTTTTAAATATGCAGGTTCGACTCGCACCTCCTTCTTCTTCTTTTTTGTCCACTAGTTTACGTTGAAAACGCGGAACCCGCGTTTTCACTCTTTCCGCGTTTTTCATTCTGAATTCGCGGGTTCAATTCATGTTTTTATTATGAATTCACGGGTTCAACCCGTGTTTTCAGATGCCACGTCGGCGTTCAGAGCTAAAATCAAAGGTTGAATTCGTGATTTCATATAAAATTCGCGGGTCCAACTCATATTTTTATCCTCATGCCACGTATTTAAATAATGCTGTCACATGTTTAAGTAAAAAAGATACATGGCCAAAATTATTTAAATCCGTAAATAAAATAAAGAACAACGATATTTTAATAAATAAATTATTTTTTTTATATCATTTCGGTCAAAAATCCGTGAGAAGCGGTCGTTAGTTATGTTCGGATAATCATCGTAAAAAATAGAATTTGTATTATTTATTTTTTTTGCTTTTAATACAGAATATTAGAACCTGGAGAGCACTTACGGTTTCCTGGAGAACCGATGAACTCTGGAGAGCTGGCACTCGTCCATCAAGCATCAAACGGCTAGGATCAGGCGGTGAAGTAAGGATTTTGGTGTGTTGAAAGTAATAAGCTTAGAATTGGCTGGAGGAGAACATAACGAGGTACAGGAGGACCGAGCCCAAGTCTTACTCGAAAAATAATTTCTAAATTTTTAAAATTATTAAATAAATAAAATTATATATTAGATTAAAAAATAATCATATATTTGTATTTGTCATAATTCTCTAATTTGATGCTCGTACGGACATCGAAGGTAAAGTCCTCTCCGATTTTTCTCGAAAAGGCGGCTAAAACCATCGAATACGTGATATATAAATAGAGGAAGCGGAGAGGAACCTAGCCAATAAAATGAAAAATATCCTAATTGACCCCCATCACGAGTCAAGTCGGGCTAAGGCCTACATTGTACCACCTCAACCACACCAAATCACATGAGGTGCTCATAGCCCAATCAATGATCACATAATAATGAGCTCAACCTACGTTTATCAACATTGACCATAAAATCAACCCGGATTTTAATAAAAGAAAAATATCAATTAATGCTAGCCCAAATAAAAAAAATTCTCACATTCTCCCACTTGAACAATATTAATTAATAATTTTTAAAATATTTTATTTTAAAAATAATTCTCGGGTTGAAAATAAAATATGGTCACCATATGATCCATAGACAGCACCTACAAACGACTCGGTCCAATAGTATCCATGATGCTAAATCATGGGACTGTTGTACTACTTAACCGATACAAGACTTATCCATGGTTACAAGCATCATAAACACCACCGACATGAGTCTTGGTGTAGTGGTGTAGCAAGAAAATAGCATCAAGGTAATCAAATAAAACATGCTATTTTTTATTGTCAGTCATCCAATTTCTTGTCAACATGCTTAAAAACAAAATAAGCAAGAGAAATCATGATGGCATCAAATAACAAACCATCCTGTCTCACATACTCAATAATAGTATCAATGACGAGACAGCACAATAAATCTGAAACTCGACACTAGGTCTCAGTCAGGTACATAATCAAAAGAGATATCTCATAATCAAAACAAATTAAACATATGTAACCTCAATCAAGATTTTTCTATAACCACATGCTATATCACAAGCTAGAGAAATTTCACGACTTCAAAAAAAGTTTGTATGTCTCCAAACACGATAAGATCTCATAATTATCAAATGAGACATACCCATACAACTGTCATTCTCAATATAAAGACACAATCTTGAGATACTATGTTGTACTTTATTTCACATGTGCACATATAAAACTACATAACAAAATAATTATCATGACAACAATGCATGCAAAAACTCATGATATATATAAATGAAAAATAAATTCATGATGATAATAAAGTCTAATCACAGAGTCACTCCAACTAACAAAGTACATCAAAAGAACTCAATATGCCCATATTTTCAACAAGCCTTGCAAAGCATATGGACCTCAAACCTTTAGTCAGAGGATCTGCTAACATAGACTCTGTAGCTATATAATCAACAATTATATCTCCATTCTTTATAAAATCTCTAATGGCCAAATACTTCAGCCAATGTGTTTAGACTTGCTAAATGACTTATTATTCCTTGTAAAGAATACCGCAACCATATTATCACAGTATATCAACACAGGTCTGGAACTCAAATACAAAATCTGAAATCCAGCCATAAGATTTCTTAACCAAATAGCTTGAGTAGCAGCTCCATAACAAGATACAAACTTAGCTTGCATGGTAGAAGAAACAGTCAGTGTCTGTTTAATACTTTTCCAAGATGCTGCACCACCAGCCAACATAAAAACATATCCAGAAGTTGATTTCAGATCATCAGGACACCGGCATAATCAGAATCCGAATATCCAACGAACTCAAGATTATCAACTCTCCTATACACGAGCATATAATCTTTGGTTTTCTGTAAATACCTCGTCACTTTCTTTATAGCAATCCAATGTTGATAACCTGAATTTGATAAGTATCTGCCAAGAACACCTACTATGAAGGCAATGTCAAGTCTGGTGCAGACTTGAGCATACATCAAGCTCCCTACAGCACTGGTATAAGGCACATCTTTCATTTGATCTTTCTCAAGCTGATTCTTTGGACATTGATCTTTATTGAACTTGTCACCTTTAACCATAGGAGAATCACAAGGTCTACAATTTTGCATACTAAATCTCTGAAGAAATATGTCAATGTATGTCTTTTGTGACAAACCCAATAAATAACGAGATATGTTCCTGTGAATTTCAATTTCTAAAACAAAGGATGCCTCACCAAGATCTTCCATATCAAAATTCTCTGACAATATTTGTTTGGTCTCGGAAAGCAAACCAAAATCACTGCTAGCAAGCAGGATATCATCAACATATAAAACAAAGAAGATAAAATTCCTTCAACTGATCTTGAGATATATACATTAATCAATTTTATTTTCCTCAAAACCAAGAGAGGTCACAACTTCATCAAACTTGAGGTACCATTATCGTGATGCTTGCTTCAGACCATCGATGGATCTTTTTAATTTGCACACCAAGTGTTCTTTTCCGTTTTCTTGTAAGCCTTCAGGTTGCTTCATGTAGACCTCTTCACTGAGATTACTATTCAGGAAAGTAATTCTAACATCCATTTGATGTAGCTTCAAATCATAATGAGCCACCAAGGACATGATTATTCTGAAAGAATCTTTTGAAGATACTGGAGAGAGTTTTAGTGAAATCAATTCCTTCTTTTTGAGTGAAGCATTTTTGCTACCAGTCTGGCCTTGAACTGTTCAACTCTTTCCTTGGAATCTCTTTTAGTTTTGTATATCCATTTGCATCTAATAGGTTTACAACTATCAGAAGTCTCAACAAGCTCCCACACATCATTATAGGCCATAGATTGAATCTCCTCTTTCAAAGCATTTATCTATAGATCAGACTGGGGAGAACTAACAGCATCAATATAAGTAACTGGGTCAACCATATGCCCAATATCAAAATCATTCTCTCCGAGATAAACATAGAAATCATCTAAAATTGCGGATCTTCTTTGTCTAGCAGATCTTCTGACTTGGACTTCTTCCATTGGTTGAAGATTTTGAATAGGCCCAAGAGAATCATGGATTTTATGATCCATTCTTTCAATAGGAGCATGAATCAAATTATCATTCTGACTAGATATGGGAGTAGAAACAATTTCTCCTTGTGCATTATCATCATCAGTAGTAAATGAAGATCCTTTATCAGCCACATCAAGTTCTTGAAACTTTGCAGTAAGAGACTCCACAATTCTGTTACATCTCCCTGGACTATAAAACATGTATCCTTTAGAATGTTCTGGATATCCAATGAAGTAGCAATGACTTGTTTTGGGATTAGTCATTTTCTCTGAAGGATTGTATAATTTTACTTCTGCAAGACAACCCCAAACCCGGAAATGATTCAAACTAGGTTTTCTTCCAGTCCAAAGTTCAAAAGGTATCTTCAACATAGATTTATTGGGAACTCTGTTGAGAATATATAAAGCAGTCTTGAAAGCTTATTCCCATAAAAATTCTATCATATTAGAGCTACTCATCATGCTCCGCATCATATCTTTAAGGGTACGATTCCACCTTTCGGCCACACCATTCTGCTCAGGACTTCCATGCATGGTATATTGAGGAACAATCCCACAGTCCTGTAAATACTTGGTAAATGGATCCATTTGCTGCCCAGACACATCATGTCTGCCATAGTACTCACCTCCACAATCAGATCTCATAATCTTGATAACTTTTCTCAATTGTTTCTCGACTTCAATTTTAAAAATATTAAACTTTTGAAGGGCATCAGACTTTTTTTTAATCAAGTAAACATAACCATATCAAGAAAAGTCATCAATAAAAAGTGATAAAATATCTATTACCATAAATTATAGAAGAATGAGGTCCACTTATGTCAGTGTGAATTATTTTCAAAAGGTTTGAACTCCAAATTGTCCCTTTCTTCTTGGTTTTAGTCAGTTTTTCTTTAATACAGTCAACACAAATCTCAATATCCCCAAGATCCAAAATAGGCAGGATGTCATCATTGATTAATCTGGTTATTCTTTCATTTGAAATATGTCCCAAGCATTTATGCCATAACATAAAGGATTTATCATTAGTCCTTAGATGTTTGGCAACAACATTTTTAATACTTAAAGAAGCATTAGAATCATCAGTAGCCAGAGACAATCTGTATAAGCCATCAACCAAAACACCATAGCCAACAATTTTTGAATTGAATATCAAATCAACTCTTTTATTGCTAAACATGAATCCATAACCAAGCCTATCTAAGGATGAAACAGAAATCAAATTCCTTCTAAAAGAAGGTACATAAAAGGTATTTTCTAAAATAATTACAAAATCTGATCCTAAGCATAACTTGACAACTCCTACACACTCTACTTCGACTTCAGAATTATTTCCAACCTTCAACTTGCTCTCATTCAGGCTTGGCTTCCATTTGTTTATCATCCCTTGTAGAGAAATAACAACATGAGTCAAAGCTCCATTATCTATCCACCAGGAATTAATAGGGACATTGACCATATTAGATTCACAATAGACTAAACAAAGGGGCTTACCTTTCTATTTTTCTTTCTTTTCTAACCAGGACTTAAACTTAAAGCACTGACTTCTTATGTGTCCTTTCTTTTTACAGTGGAAGCACTTGATCTTCTTCTTAATGGCAGCCTTGGGACCTCCTATAAAATGGTTCTGATTGTGACCTCTTCCATCCCTCTTGGAATCCTGAGACTGTCTAGGAGTAGTATGCTTTCCCTTCCTTTTATGTACAAAATGCTTGCCAGATTGAGTTTGTTATTGATGAGTAAAGAAGGGCACTATCAATCTTCTCTTTCTTGACCTTTTCTTCTTCAGCAACACACTTAGTGATCAGGTCATTAATATTCCATGTTTCATCAAGAGTATTGTAGGCATCTTAATTTGAGAAAATTTTACAGGCAAGGAATTCAAAGCATGTGACACAATGAAGGAATCCGGTAGATCAATCTTTAGACCCTTGAGCTTAGATTGTATATGAACCATCTTCAGAATGTACTCTCTGACACCCCCAATATTATTGCATGTCATGGTTATCAATTCCTTCATCAGGGATCCGATCTTAGCATTATTGGATACGAGATACCTCTGCTCAATTGCATCGAGCAACTCTTTCACATTGTCAGACTTGGATAAATCACTCAGGAGATGTTCCGAAATTGACCTCTTAATTGCAATCAAACTGAGTCTATTCGACTTCTCTCATTTAGCAAGGTGGTCCTTCTGTTCAATGGTACTTTGATCATTCAAATCATCAGGTCTGGGCTCACGCAATGCAAGATCAATGTCAGCAATTCCAAGAGCAAACTTTAGATCTTGCCTCCATTTCTTATAGTTCGACCCAGTAAGCACCTCAACAACAGCATTGTTGTTGTTCACACCAAAAGTAACTATACAATCAAAATAAGAAATGCGAAACATTAATTAATGGACATACTATAAATATATCATATCACAATAATAAATAAGAGCACAAACATAATATCACATATTTTTCTTTGGACAGAACATGCAATATATATTAGTGCTCTACAAATGAAGCCACAAACTTATCAGATATTCTAGCATTCCTGAACCTATCCCCTTTGGGCAGACAGGCCCAAGGAAGCTAGAGTACCTTAGCAACAAAATGCTCCATGCCACATTTTCTAGTTAAAATCACAACCCCCTTTGGGCAGGCTGTTATATGTTATAACCAGAAAATATCCCTCACATGATGAACAATTCGATGAACTGACACAAACAAACCACTTTGATGATAAATATTTGTACCAACCCATAAAATTATGCATACAGAGAATAAATATCCAACAAAATAAAAGAATACTCGCAAAACAAATGTATGTCCAATACGATCAGTCATAATATGATACTAATTAACATGTATCCACTGATCCACTTTACAAATATTATTGCATTCCATAATGTACATCATTGATAAAAATAACTGTAGGATCCATCCATGCCCCTCCAACATTTTATTTTAGAGCAAAATATAATTATAAGTTTTTCAGGGTCTTAACTATAAAAGGACTAATTTATAATTCCAGAAAATCCAAGGGCTTAAGTGCAAAATGGCCTTTTAGGCCCAAAAATAATTATAAATTTTGGAGGGACTAAACTATAAAAGGACTTCTATATAATTCTAGAAAACCTAGGGACTTTAGTGCAAAATGGATCTTTTTTTGGTTTATTGGATATTGGGTTATTGGGTTTGAACCCAAAATCTAAAACCCTCAAACATTTTCTTCCCCGTGATCAAACCCAACAAGGTTCTTCAAACACCCAAAACCCCTCCCACCGTTCAACCTCATCGGTGACATCGCCTGAGCCGGCAAGGAAGGCCCGATCGCCGACTCCGGTGGGCATGCCGGAGGACGGAATGCCTCCGACGGCGTGCGCGACGGGTAAGCCTCTTCCTTAATTTTTGTTTGTTTCGGTTCGATCGATCATCGATGGTTGTTGCCGCCTGGATCATCGTGGCCCGTAGCTCTAGTGCATCGGGTCCCTCCCGCTGGGCGCTTGGCCTCCGGCCTCGTGAATCGGCTCTCTCCATCAGGTGGACCTGCAAAACAGGGGAGACCTGGGCCGGGGATTCCAGCGAAGACACTCCAACGATCAAGTCAGTGGGACGATCGAGGGACACAGAAGACCTCTAAGGCAGAGAGCTTGGGGGACTCTCCGCTCCCATAGGGTGATAAGAATGGAAGATAATGCAAGATTCAAGAGAGTCTGTCGTCTCTTACCTTCTGATGCTGGTTTTATGTAGACGAGTGACTCCTGTCGTCTGGGGAGGCATGCTCTTCTTGACATAGGCCTATGAGTCTTTTGCAGGCCTGGAAGGCTAGGATAGGTTGGTGGATCTTCTTCTTCTGGGTGGTTCAGGAGGTTGGTGAAGGAGCATAGTGCCTTGGGTGGGGCACTCCTTCCTGATTGGTGTAAACTGTGACCTGGGGACTTTAATATAGCCCTCCTTGCAGGCGGCGCGCTACAGGACCTGTAGCAAGTCTGGTAAGGATGGTGATTTTACATGTCGGGGTGGCCATCTAGGCTTCCTCGTACCTGTACTTTGAAAAGCAAACCTGGGACAGAGTCAGACGGATCGTGGCATGCGGATCGAGATGAGGCAGGCGGAGTTTCTCTATGCACATGGATGAGGAGCGGCACGCAGAGTCCCCATGCATGCAGATCAAGGTGCGGCATGCAGAGTCTCCAACGCGCGCGGATTAAGGCATGCAAAACCCCACTAGAACAGGGCACTAGGCTGCCCTTACTGGATGCCAGGCGAAACCGCGAGTGGATGTAGGGCGGAGCCGAGATGCGGCTTCTCGCGATGCCAACGCGCGACCCTGTGCGAGCATGGCCAAGACATTGAGCCAGCCTTGGAGCATGCCTGGGTGGCAATGGAGCTGACCCATGCCACACCTCTGCGGGTTTGGTCGGACCGGAGTGGGCTGAGCCAGAAGAGAAAGCTGCGCCATCGTGGACGAAGCCGGAGCGGACGGAGCTGGGGTGGACGGAGCCGGATTGGGCGCGGCCGTGCCGGGAGGACTCCATGCATGAGCGCGTCAGACTGGGCCAGCCTTCATGCTGGCAGAGTAGTGCTGGCACGGAGGGCGCCGGGAGGACTCCATGCATGAGCGCGCTGGACTGGCACGGGGTCGTGCCGGATTGGCGCGGGGTTGCGCTGGACTAGGCAGAGGCATGCCGGTCAGGAGATGACGTCGGGAGGACTCCATGCATGAGCACGCCGGACTGGCATGGGGTCGTGCCGGACTGGACAGAGTCGTGCCGGACTGGCATGGGGTTGTGTCGGACTGGGCGGAGGCGAGGTGCCCTGGCACGGGTTTATGCGGGTGAGGTGCCTAGGCGCGGGCGTGCCGCGGGCGTGCCGCGGGCGTGCCGCGGGCGTGCCGCGGGCATGACCTGGGTGCCGGACTAGATCGAGATGCCAGGTAGGCTCAGGGCTGGAGCGAGTGGAGCCGCGAGCGGGACCCCGGTGTCGGACCGAAACGAGCGGGGCCGAGGTGCGCGAGAACCGGAGAGCACCACCTCGGAACTGGAGCTAGATCCCATGCGGGAGGAGCCGGACTTGGGGCGTGCCGCGGGCGATGAGGAGCCGGCTTAGACACCGTGCGAGGGACCTTTCCACCCATACCATGCGAGGGACCTTTCCACCCATACCGTGCTAACACACGAGGTGAGGTAGGACTCCATGCTGGATCGGGGCGCGGACTGAGCAACCAAGAAGCTGTACTTTGGCATGGCCGGAGTGGGCTGGCCGAGGTGGGATGGTCGAATTGTCGACCTGACTGCCACAGGGGCCGATCTTCTCTTAGAACAAGCAGACCCACCATCTTCTTTTGATGCGAGACTTGGGGATACCCATGAAGCACGTGGCCACGTCAGCCACCAAGGAGGATGCCGTGTCAGGGCCGAATGAATTTTTTTTACTACTGTAACAGATGCCCCCACTCCCTCAGTCCAAAACATCAACGTTTTGGATAAAGGGAGTTCCATCATTCATTCGGCTCTATGCCGTAGTGGGTTTTGTACTGGTTGCAAGAAGTCAGTTGCTATATGGAACTGAACTTGCCGGAGGTTAGTCGTTGGTCCTTGAAGGCCTAGATGAAGGCATCGAGTCTGGCTGTCCTCTTCATGAACAGGGAGTGGCATGCAAAACAAAGTAGAAGGTGGTGTTTCTGAAACTTAGTTGCCTGGAGGTACTTCAACCGAAGGTTAGTTGCATTGTGATGGTGCCGGTACTTCAATCTGACTCCTCTTTGACCGGATAGAAGGTGGTGCCGAGAAGGAAAAGGTTGGTGAGGTGCACAACTTGGATGCACACATACATGGCCAAACTCAAAGTATCCCTCGGAACCTTTGATGAAGGCATTTAAGTTGTTGGAAGATGGGACCATCCAGGCTGAAGAACTCAAAAAGAGAGAGAGTTCAACTCCGGCCATATGCTCGACCTCGGGGGAGCCATCCTGGCGAAGGAGCTTAAGGAGTAGGAGTTCGACTCCGACCAGATGCTCGACCTTAGGGGAGCCATCCTGGCAGAGGAACTCAGGAAGCAGGAGTTCGACTCCAGCCAAATGCTCGACCTCGGGGAAGCCATCCTCGTAGAGGAACTCAAGGAGAGAAAGTTTGACTCTGGCCAGATGCTCGACTTCGGGAAAGCCATCCTGGCGAAGGAACTCAAGGAGCAGGAGTTTGACTTCGGCCAGATGCTCGACCTCGGGGGAGCCATCTTGGTGGAGGAACTCAAGGAGCAGGAGTTCGACTTCGGCAGATGCTCGACCTCGGGGGAGCCATCCTGGTGGAGGAACTTAAGGAGAGAAAGTTTGACTCTGGCCAGATGCTCGACCATGGAAGAGCCATCCTGGCGGAGGAACTCAAGGAGCGGTAGTCTGCTAGCGCATGCGCGGCTATCGCAAACTCCAGTTGGTGGAGGTGCAGCCATCACAAACTTCCACGATGGTTGACCTTGTGCATTCCAGTGGCCGAGAATGTTTAATAAGGTTGGTGATGATGGTATTGCGGAAGCCCTAAGGAGGGGAGCAGTATAGTGCATGCATTTGTGAGCTTTGTACCATCCAACGCCTGCGTTGCATGGAGTGACTGGATCACTGTTTGCATCAGGTTTGCATGGAGTGGAGAACGAAATCCCACTCATATTCTTTGCATAGTGTGCATGAGGTGACGGGGTCTTCCCTTCTTCCATCTTTTGGGAATCACACCTCGTCGTTGCCTTCCCCGGCCATGGTGGGGGGTTGGTACTCTTCATTTCAAATGGGAGTTTGACCTCAGCAGGGAGCTTGGTCTTAGTGAGAAGCTTGACTTCAGTGAGGAGCTTGACTTCAGCTAAGCTTGAATGTAAAGCTTCATTAAGGGTCCTGACTTTGGCTTGGCTTTATTGAGAAGCTTGACTTCAACTCGGTTTGATTGAGGAGCTTAATTTTAGCTCAGCTTGATTGAGGAGCTAGGCCCTAGTGAGGAGCTTGACTTCAGCTCGGCTTGGTTGAGGAACTTCAGAAGTTTCCTGGCTTTGGTGAGGGACTTCTGGCATTTCCCATCTTGAGGCGCCGGGGTTTCCGGTCTTGAGGTGCCAGAATTTCCGATCTTAAATTCTTGGGCTTTAGGAGTTTCCGGTGTCGGGATTTCCGGTCTTAAATTCTCGGGCTTTAGGAGTTTTCGGTGCCAGGGTTTCCAGTCTTAAATTTTCAGGCTTCAAGAGTTTTCGATGCCGGGGTTTCTGGTCTTTAGGTGCCGGGCTTGAAGAGCTTTCGGTCTTTAGGTGCCGGGCTGCTGAACTATGAGTTTCGTGGTAGATGGCGGGACTTCTTGGAGTCTCCTACAGACATCTCTGGACTGAGTTCAGCAGCGAGCACAGAGCTATAATACCTGCCATCGATGATGATATAGGAGCTTTTCCTACAAAACTGAAACACAGTTTTTTACGTTGCGAAGATAGCGAAGAGAGAAGTTACCTTAAAAAAAGAATATGACTCCGTTGCATGGGAGAATAGAGCTCCATTGCATGGGAAAATAGAACTCCATTGCATGGGAGAATGGAACTCTGTTGCATGGGAGGAGTGGACTCCATTGCATGGGAGAGCAGGGCTCCGTTGCATGGGAGAAGAGGACTCCACTGCATGGGAGAAAAGAACTCCATCGCATGGGAGAGCGGGGCTCCATTACATGGGAGGGCAAGGCTCTGTTGCATGGGAGAAGATGACTCCATTGCATGGGAGAGCAGGGCTCCGTTGCATGGGAGAGCAAGGCTCCGTTGCATGGGAGAAGAGAACTCCATTGCATGGGAGAGCAGGGCTCCATTGCATAGGAGAGCAGAGCTTCATTGCATGGAAGGATGGAACTCTGTTGCATGGGAGAATGGAACTCCGTTACATGGAAGGAGTGGACTCCATTGCATGGGAGGATGGAAGTCCGTTGTATGAGAAGTGCCTGGTGTTTGAAAAGACCACAAGCATGAGTACTACGATTAGAACCTTTTTTCTTCTCTTTTTCTCTTCTTCTTTATTTCCTCTTCTCTCCTTTCTTTTCTCTTCTCTCCTCCTTTTTTTCTTTCTTTTTTTTTCCTTTTCTTAGAACCCATGCAGCCTGGCACCCATGGCATTGGCATGGGTTTGGACATTCCCCGCCTGATCTTGGCGGGGATGACGATGCCACTTTAGGCTCGGAACATTTTCTCGAGACCACTCCCTAGAGTCTCGAGAGAGGGGGGAGCTCCTGTGCCCCCATCCTCGTGCCCCCAGTCTGACCCCCGGGGTAGAGGACGAAGGTGGCTACTGTTGTCCACCAGTTAAGGAGCTTTGATCCACCCCTTACCTGGTGCGCCAATCTATTGCCGCCTGGATTGTCATGGCCCATAGCTCTGGTGCATCGGGTCCCTCCCACCAGGCGCTCGGCCTCCAGTCTCGGGAATCGGCTCTCTCCGTCGGGCAGACCTGCAAAACAGAGGAGACCTGGGCCGGAAATTTTGGCGAAGACACTCCGACGATTAAGTTAGTGGGACGATCGAGGAAAATAGAAGACCTATAAGGCAGAGAGCTTGGGGGACTCTCCGCTCCCAGAGGGTGATAAGAATGGATGATAATGCAGGATTCAAGAGAGTCTGTCGTCTCTTACCTTCTCTTACCATTTGATGCTGGTTTTATGTAGACGAGCGACTCCTGTCGTCTGGGGAGACGTGCTCTTCTTGACATAGGCATGTGAGGCTTCTACAGGCCTGGGAGACTAGGATAGGTTGGTGGATCTTCTTCTTCTAGGTGGTTCAAGAGGTTGCCGTTGACCCATCCACAACCAACCGAGGCACGATTGAATCAGGCCAGTGACAAACGATGGGAAATAAGAAACAAACAACATAAATTTCAGATCTAAAATATTAAACACGATTCTAATATGATACCAGGGCTCTGATACCAAATGTAGGAAAAATAATTCCTAAATCTCTAAGATCATCAAATAATTAGAATCATATATTAGATATGAAAAATAATCATATACCTGTATTTGCCATAATCCCCTGATCCCGATGCTCATACGAATAGCAAAGACAAAGTCCTTCTCTTCGATCTTTCTCAGAAAGGCAGCTCTCGATGGAAAAAATCATCATACCATAAAATCACCGAATACGTGATATATAAATAGAGGAAGCGAAGAGATGACCTAGCCAATAAAATGAAAATACCCTAACTGATCCTCCCATCATGAGTCAGCTGGACTAAGGCCTATACTGTGCCGCTCAACCACACAAAATCACATGAGGTGCTTCTAGCCCAATTATCACATAACAATGGAATCAACTTACGTCTATCAACATGGACCATAAAATCAACCCAGATTTTAATAAAAAAAAAATATTAATTAATGTTAGTCCAAATAAAGAAAATTCTCACATTGGTCGTCAAGCTTCTTGAAGGAACCGGCCAAGCATGGAATTTCCAAGCAGTGAGATTAATGAATGGAAACTATATTTTCTTAGTTGTCAAAGTTAATTACAATGGTACGCGAGCCATAAATCATTTTTTAATTAAGAAGCACTATTTTTTATTTAAAATAATATGCTTTCTAATTTGTGACTTCGTAGTTTTCTTTCTGCCAAATCACCCCATGTCCGCATAGGTTGATATCTTTGTTAACCGTTGATAATTGGTGATTCTAATATAGGTGCAACATAGAAGATAATATCTATTATGGGGAAAAAAATTTATCTTGATCAATATAGAAGAAAATGATACCTTGGATAGGGCAAATTTGTCCAATTGATAACAACCAGTATTTCCACAACAATCCTATGCCGATATTTTTGGCAAAGATTGTACCTAATATATTATCTTATCTATCTATAATCAAAAATATGTCTAGATCTTCGATAATAGCTTGCAAATACTTAATAAAAAAAGAAGATGATGAAAATTATGTAAAATATCTTATTCAATATGCTTAATCATTGAAAATACTCAAAAAACTTCTAATAAAATAAAAAAAATCGGAGTATCTCACTCAATAAGGTATGGTTAACCACCCAATCCTCTCTTCTTCTTATGACACCTTAGCCCTTATAGATAAGGTAGGAGAGACTAGCATACCTTGTTGAATAAAGTAGGAAATAACGAACATAACTCACCTAATTAGATAGGAGAATAATGGTGAATCATGCGTAAAAAGGAAAGCAAAATCATCCAATTCTTCCTTCCTCTCACTATGTTTCAGCTTGTGCCCATAAATAAGGGCCAAAGGGGACCCCCAAAATAGGCACTGATCTCTCTCACGCTTGCTCATTTCCATCCATTCTTTAATTTCTGATTTGATTATCGGAGGGTCCTCATTGAAACTAATTTCAGTATGGGACTTGTTTTGCAGGTTCCACTATCGCTATGAAGCGACCACTATTGCTTTCAACCGATCCAATCCAATTAAAAAATTAACAACAACAATATTATTATATTTTTCATTATTATCTATTATTTTTATTAATACGGTTATACGGTTATAATGATCATTATAATAGTCATTTTATAGGGGTGGCAAAATATGAACCAATCGGTCAATCCAACCTGTGTTTGACCTGTCTTAAATAAATTTGAGTTTGTCTTAAATAAGTTGTTCGGGTTGTAAACATATCAATCTATTTAACTTGTTTAATTATTTAGGTTAGGTTTATTTATTTATTTTTTGATATATTTAACCTATTTATTAAATTGACTAGGCTAGATCCAGGTAATTATCAAAAAAAATTTAAAACTTTAAAGCCTACTTAAAAAACCTACTTAAAAGTTAAAGTTTGGAAGCTTGCCTTTTATTGCATCTCTATGGATCCTTTAAATTTTAATTCTATCATGCACAACACATGATCCTCAAAGACGAAGGGCCTTCAAGAGTCACTGCAAGGATGGAGGGTGTTGCCCCACTACCTCCTCAAGGGAGGCCGAGGATGAGGGGGAGTGACAGGGGATAATGGGGAGCAAAGAGGCGATAACCGAGAATGATATAGACGAAGAGACAGTGAGAGCGAGGTCGTGGTGGCTAGAATATTCAGCAAGGATGCATATCATGGCTGAGAGCGAAGTCATAGCCAAGAGCAAAGCCATGATCGAAGGTTGGCAATGATAGAGAGCTATCAAGAGCAAAGAAGTGGCTAAGCCTAACAGCCTAAGAACAAGGTTAAGGATGAAGATATGGTTGAGATTAGGGTTGAAGCTATCAAAGAGACTCGACGATGATGTAGTCACTGGAGAGAAGCAAAAGATCCCCTCTTTGGTCTCTATTTTTTTTTGTTTGTTTAACTAGATGGATTCGGTTGACTTAAATAAATGAGTTAAACAAGTCAAGTTCAGTAACTTATTTATTAAACAAGGTAGGTTTGAATTTTAAAACTTGATCTATTTAACAAATAAGTTAGGTTAGATTTAAATTTTGCTAGCTTGATTCATATCTGACTCAATTCATTTACTTCCCCAATCCAATTCGATTACCACCCTATCATTTTGAACAGCTTTCACCCATGCTAAAGCTTAAGCATGAAGGAAAGGGTCGCTAATTAAATACCGGTCCTTGATACATAGGTATAAGTGAAAGTGAATGTGCAAATACAAGAGCTGGTGTTTGAGACTAAGTTCTAGAAAATGTATTATTGCAAATTTGTTTCTCTTCCATGATCGAGGTTTTGTTTAGTTTTGGCAAAGGGTCCCGGAAAGGAACATGATTGTTATACACAACCCGCCTCCCTCCGAACCAAACCGAGTCCGACTGACCCATCAGGGGTCCGACTGACCCACCAGAGATCCGACCGACCCTTCAGCTAGGTCTGACTGACCCACTTCAGTCAGACCCATGTCGGTCCAAAATAGGCCGCTCCAAGGACGGCCCGGAGGTCCCAGAGGCCCCTTCCAGCTGGTACCAAAATTCTGTTACAATAGATTCCTGACATCTCGGTACCATTACTCTGCAGATCCCAGGTGCCATTCCCTCCTGGTACCACCTGACCACTACCGGGATTCCTTTAAGGGTAAATCGATCATTTCCAGCATAGCTCCTAACAGATTCTGGTAAAGTTCCGTACCTATATAAGGTAAAGGGGGAACTTCGAGATAGGCAGGGCTCTTCCTTCTCCATAAGCTATCTCCTTTGCGATTTCTCCATTCTGTTGCTCCAAGTCTCCCACTGACTTAGCCATCGGAGTGTCCCCCGTCGGAACACCACCGGCCAGTGGGATCTTTTTTGCAAGAATTGGGGACGCGCACTCCAGTGAGCCCGGTTGAGGAAGCCCGGTCCGGGAGATTCAGCGGTAACAGATTGGTACTAGAGGAAGGGTCGCAACTGAACCTTCGCCCTTATGTTCCTTCTTTGAAAGGAAGGATCCACCGTTAGACAAGACGATGGTGAAAGGAAGAGCTCAGAACACCTCCAACAGGAGAGGCCACTCCCAGACAAGGTTGGGAGAACTTGTCAGGGAGAACGACGCTACCCAGCCTACCATCACCCTAGAACAGCAGTAGTTCCAGACCTTTCTGAACTGCATCGACACTCTTACTGCCGCAGTTCAAAATCTCCAAGATGCGGCCAACGATAGATAGCAGCCGCTCGCGACATCCAGAACCAGTCATCCACCTACTACCGAAGGGAGTTGACAGCAAGGAGTCCCTCGATTCCACTCCCACATTATCCCGGAGCCCCGGAGGTCGCAGAGGACTCATGCCAATGGGAAAAGAGTGAGGTCCACCTCACACTCTTCCACGGATTCAGTCTCCGACGATGACCAGCAATGCGATGAAGACCCGAGGGACTACCCCAGCTAGCTCCAATACATGGAGGAGCAAATTACCGAACTGGTCGACCAGCAAAAAGAAGAAGAAGCGCTGGTGTACGACTCTCACCCGCCATTCTTCGCTAGAATTATGGGGGAAACTATCCCCCGTCACTTCAAGATCTCCCAGGTGGATGCTTACGATGGCACCACCGACCCTCTGGATCATTTGGATACTTATAAGGCCCACATGATGGTACAGGGCACTTCCGATGTCCTCCACTGCATTGCCTTCCTCGCAACACTCAAGAAGGCGACTCATATATGGTTCTCCATCATCCGACCAGGTACTATCCATTCCTTTTTCTAGCTAGAAAAACTCTTTTTGTCCTATTTCAGGACCCGCAGCCGGATGCCAAGGAACACTGATTGCCTCTTCCTCATGCAGCAAAAGGAAGGAGAAACCCTCCGGGAGTACATGGCCCGATTTAATTCGGTAACCATGAAGATCCTGGACCTCAACGAGCACGTGGCTATGTTGACCTTCAAGAAGGGGCTGCGATCATCCAGGCTCACTTTCTTACTGGACAAAAAGTTTCCAACAAGCTACTTCGAACTACTGGCCCGGGCCAAAAAATGTGCCCTAGCAGAAGAACAAGCGGCAAGCCAATGTCAGGCTAAAGAGAGGTCAGCTCCCAAGAGGAGTGATAGGGCTACCGAAGTCCAACCTCCCAGTGATGGTACCAACTCGGTCCGATGCTGCAGCCCTAAGTTAAAGGACTTCCCCTGGAGGTTCGATACTTACACACCTCTCTCCCTCCCGAGGGAGAAAATCCTTATGGACATAGAGAAGGAAACCTTCCTGTAAAGGTGTTGCCCGATGAGGAGTCCCTCCACATCAAGGAGCAGGGACAAGTACTGCCAATTCCACCATGACCATGGGCATAGCATAGAAGATTGTCTCCAATTGAAGGACGCAATCAAAGATTTGATCAGGCGGGGGTACCTGCATAAGTACGTCCGACCTTAGAGGAGCCAGGCTGAAACTTCCACTACCAGAAACCCCCCGAAGGAAACGGAGTTGCTCAACCAATGCCCCACCGACAGAAATATTGGCATGCTCCACCGCCAGTCCGATTGGAGGGACAAGGGAGGTCGGGACATCTCAAAGGGCCTCGGGACTATAATGTAATTAGTTTCTTCGACGAAGATCTCCTAGAGACCCAGGTCTCCAGGAATGATCCTGTTGTTGTATCGGTAGTAATTGCCAATTATGATGTAAGGAGGATCCTCATTGATAATGGAAGCTTCACTGAAGTTTTGCTGTATGATGCCTTTATCAGAATAAACCTGCCTAGAACTAGGCTGCAAGAATTCCCAACACCGTTGACTGGGTTCGGAGGGAACTCCGTTGGTATAGAGGGAGAAATAACTCTGTCCATAACCGTCGGGTCAGAGCCTTATCAAAAAATCCTCCTTATCAATTTTATGGTCGTCTGCACGACATCAGCCTACAACGCCATTTTGGGGCGGCCGACCCTGAACAAGTTCCGAGTCATTTTGTCTACTTACCACTTGTTGGCGAAGTTCCCGACTCGAAATAAGGTCGGAGTGATGAGAGGGGATCGCAGGATGGCCAGACAATATTTGACCATTCAGGACAGATAATTGGGAGACTGTTCCACCTTGGAATAACTTGATCCCAGGTTCGAAACTGACTGCTACGGAGAACCGGTCGAGAGGATCCTATTCATACCTCTTAGGGAGGACGATCCTACTAGGATCCTGCAGATCGAGAGCACGCTCAGCGAGGAGGCTAAATTATAGCTAGTCAGCTTCCTAAGGGATAATGCCAACATCTTCGCTTGGTCGGCATCCGACATTCCAGGCATCCCGTAGGAAGTCATAACCCATCGGCTTAAGGTGGACCCTACCTACAAGCCTGTCCGATAGAAGAAGCGGAACTTCACCCCTGAGAGACAGAGGGCGGTTGATGAGGAGGTCAAGAAGCTCCTCGAAGCTGGCTTCATCACAGAAGCCTACTACACTGACTAGCTGGCGAATGTCGTGATGGTGAGGAAGGCCAACGAAAAGTGAAGGATATGTGTGGACTACACTAACCTCAACAAAGCCTGCCCAAAGGACAGCTCTCCTTACCAAAGATCGACCAACTGGTGGACGCCACTACCGGTCATCAACTTCTGAGCTTCATGGATGCCTTCTCCGAGTACAACCAGATCAGCATGGACCCGGAAGACGAGAAGAAGATAGCCTTCGTCACTGACAAAGGGCTGTACTGCTATAAAATGATGCCCTTCGACCTAAAGAACATCGGAGCCACATTCCAGAGGCTAATCAACAGGGTCTTCGAGGGGCAACTTGGAAGAAACATGCAGGCATATGTTGATGACATGATAGTCAAGAGCCTCTGGAGAGTCGACCATGTCAAGGATCTGAAAGAGTCGTTTGACGCCCTGAGGCACCACTGGATGAAACTGAATCCTACCAAGTGTACCTTCAGGGTGACCTCAAAAAAATTCCTTGATTTTCTGGTCACCCAGCGGGGAACTGAGGTCAATCCGGATAAAATCAAGACCATCATCGACATAGGGCATCCAACCAATAAGAAGCAAGTGCAAGAACTCACAGGTCGGATAGCCTCTCTCAGTCGTTTCATTTCTAGGTTAGCTAAAAGATGTCTCCCTTTTTTTAAAATGCTGTGGCAGTCGGATTGCTTCCAATGGACTGACGAGTGTCGGTCGGCCTTCGAAGCATTGAAGACGTACCTGAAGACCCCCTTACTTGCTAAGCCTTTGGAAGGAGAGTCCCTATACTTGTACCTATCCATATCGGACGAGGCTGTGAGCTCCATCCTTGTCCGGATTACGGAGGACAACCAGCAAAGGCCGGTCTATTACATCAACAAGGTACTCCATGATGCCGAAACATGGTATCCTAAGATGTAGAAGCTTGTTTACACCCTAATTATAGCAGCCAAGCGACCGTAGCCCTACTTTCAGGCGCATCCAATCATCATCCTGACCGATCAACCTCTTAAGGCAATCCTCAGGAGCCCTGATACCTCGGGTTGACTCGCCAAGTGGGCCATTAAACTTGGCGAATTTGATATCTCCTTCCAGCCTCGGTCGGCCATGAAGGCTCAGGTGATTGCTGACTTCATAGCAGAGTGTACCTAGATATAGGAGACACCTCTACAAACGGTCGACACACCTGGGGATGATAATGCCGAAGGGTCAGACCCTGCCTAGACACTCCATGTGGATGGGGCGTCTAACCTTGCTGGTTACGGAGCAGGATTAATCCTGGCCGACCCCGACAAATAGAGTCTGGAGTATGTCTTATGCTTTGCATTCCAAGTATCAAATAACTAGGCAGAGTATGATGCCCTCCTTGCAGGACTGAGGATGGCTGATGAACTAGGTATCAATCGAATCAGAGCCTTCTCGGATTCCCAGCTGGTAGTCAACCAAGTAAGAGTGAATTTGAGGCGAGAGATTCGACCCTAGCCAAGTACTTGAGTAAAGTGCAGAACCTTGTGGCTCGACTCAAGTTTTTTTAGATCATCCACATACCCCAGGTGCGAAACTCTCGGGCAGACACCTTTTCATGGTTGGCCACTGCCATCACTGATTTCTCCGATCTGGCTTTCATGGAGCACCTACAAAGCCCAAGCATTGCCGAAGAGATCTCGGGAATCCATCAAGTGGAGCGAGAGGCTTGTTGGATGGACCCCATCCTCGTGTTCCTCAATGAAGGAACGTTGCCATAATATACGACCGAAGCCAAGCATGTGCACTGGATGGCCTCGAAGTACATCATCATCGACAGGACCCTCTACATGCGATCATTTACGCAACCACTACTCAAGTGCTTAGGACCGTCGGACGCCGATAATACACTCAGAGAGGTGCATGAAGGCATATGTGGCGACCACCTGGAAGGTAGATCCTTGGCCTACAAGATCATCCAACAAGGCTATTACTGGCCAACCATCCAGAAGGATGCTGCAGACTTTGTTAAAAGATGCGACGCATGTCAGAGGTCCTCCAATGTTCAAAGGTGACAGGCTAGTCAACTAACCCCGCTGACAGCCCCCTGGCCATTCACACAATGGGGAATGGACATCCTTGGGCCATTTTTTCCAGCATTTGGACAACGAAGGTTCCTAATTATAGCCATCAATACTTCACCAAGTGGATGGAAGTTGAACCACTGGAACAGATTACCGAAGCCAAGGTTGAGATCTTCTTCCGGAATTGTATCATCTATTGGTTCGGCATACCCAGGCAATCATCACCGACAACGGGCGGTAATTTGACAATCCAAAGTTCCAGAAATTTTACCAGTAGTATCATATCTCTCATCGGTTGATTTCAGTCGGACACCCCCAATCCAATGGGAAGGCCGAAGTCACCAATCGGACGATTCTTTATGGCCTGAAGACCCGACTGAATAAGGCCAAAGGGCTCTGGGTCGGAGAACTCCACTCGATATTCTAGGCCTATTGGGCTACCTCCCATATGGCAATTGGAGAAACTCCATTCAATCTCACTTACGGGAGCGAGGCGGTCATACCAGTGGAAGTCTCCTTGCAGTCCCTCCAGATTGATCATTTCACCGAACCAGCCAATTCTGAACAAAGAAGGGTAGACCTCGACTTACTCGAGGAGACCCGACTCTAAGTAGACCTGAGGATAGCGACCTATCATCAAAGAATGGCCAGATACTATAATTCTCGAGTCAAGGCTCGAAGCTTCCGGGTCGGAGACTTGATTTTGCGGAGATCAGAGATATCTAGGCCTACTGAACTAGAAAAGCTCTCCCCCAACTAGGAAGGCCCCTATCGGGTAATCGAAGTAATCCGGACCGAAACTTATCGACTCGAGCATCTAGATGGATGACAAGTGGCACGTCCTTGGAATGTAGATAACCTCCATAAATATTATCAATAAAGACAATAATTTACTCTACAAAGAAGTCCGATCCTGATCGACTAAGGCTCTAGTGTAGCCCACTCAAGTCCGACCCCGATCGGCAAAGGCTCTAGGGCAACCCACTCAAGTCCGATCCTGATCGGTAAAGGCTCTAGTGCAGTCCACTTAATTCCGATCCAGATCGGCAAAGGTTTTAGTACATCCCACTCAAGTCCGATCCCGATCGGCAAAGGTTCTAGTGCAGCCCACTTAATTCCGATATTGATCAGCAAAGGCTCTAAGGCAGTCCACTCAAGTTCGATCCTGATCGGTAAAGGCTATAGTGTAGCCTATTCAATTTTGATCCCGATCAACAAAGGCTCTAGGGCAGCCCACTTAAGTCCGATCCCGATCGGTAAAGGCTCTAGTGCAGCCCACTCAATTCTGATCCCAATCGGCAAAGGTTCTAGGGCAGCTCACTCAAGTCCGATCCCAATCGGCAAAGGCTATAGTGTATCCCACTCAAGTCTGAGCTCGATCGATAAAGGCTCTAGTGTAGCCCACTCAATTTTAATCCCGATCGGCAAAGGCTCTGGTGTAGCCCACTCAAGTCCGACCCCGATCGGTAAAGGCTCTAGTGTAGCCCACTCAATTCCGATCCCGATCGGCAAAGGTTCTAGTGCATCCCACTCAATTCCGATCCCGATCGGCAAAGGCTTTAGGGCAGCCCACTCAATTTCGATCCCGATCGGCAAAGGCTTTAGGGCAGCCCACTCAAGTCCGATCCCGATCAGTAAAGGTTATAGTGCAGCCTACTCAATTTTGATCCCGATTGGCAAAGGCTCTAGGGTAGCCCACTCAAGTCTGATCCCGATTGGTAAAGGCTCTAGTGTAGCCCACTCAAGTCCGATCCCGATTGGCAAAGGCTCTAGTATAGCCCACTCAATTTCGATCCTGATCGACAAAGGCTCTAGGGCAACCCACTCAAGTCCGACCTCAATCGGCAAGGGTTCTAGCGCAGCCAACTCAAATCCGACCTCCGTCGGAAAGCACTTTGTGGGATCCTTAAACACCTAAGGTATTTTCCTATAAACAGCTAGTTTGAAGATCCCTTAGGAATATTTCTAAAGGAGATGGGTTTGTACTAAGCCAACCTCTTGACACTTAGAAATATTTCTTATAAATGGTTAAGTTAAAAACTGGTGGGGTGCTCAGCAACCCCATAAGGGGCCGTTGGTCGGCCACCTTCTTCAGGCAGGAATAGCCCATTCAAAAAGAAAGAAAGAAAATATAACAACAGCAAGATAAAACAGAAGATGAACATCAAGATGTTATTTCATTGATCAAAAACTTTTGTACAAGATATAGGCAGACTTTTACAGCTGGTTCTAAGTCTTGCCAAGAATTTACAAAAGAGGAAGATCTTTCCCGCTCACCGAAGGAGCTTTGGCTTCGGCCTCCTGCACCGCATCCAGAGCCTCAACCAAGGCCTCCCAGGTCCCACATCGGTAATGGTTTGGGCATTGGCCCCGATGCCGGTCGGGCCCTCTTTTTCTTTCGGCGGGTGCATCAGCTGAATTGAGGACAGGTCAAGCTCCGGGAAGGCTTTGGCCACCTTCTTCAGGCAGTCGTTGAAGCCGTAGTTATAGCTTGCCACTCTAGCCTCCATTTCATCGTTGAAGTCGGCTGAGGCCTTGTATTCTGCTATGGCATCGTGGACCTGTTCCTTTGCCAGCTCCTTCGCCTCCTTTAGCTCAGTCAGATACTTCCCCGCCAGTGCCTTGTGAAACCGCACGCTCTTTTCTACGTCGACGGATCACTCCTCCTCTTCGGATAGCCGACGGGTTAAGGACTTGACCCTTTCCTTTTTCTTCTTCAGCTGGGCCTCTCGTGCGGTCAGCTGGGTTTGCAGATCCTCTGCCTGCTTCTTCAATGACTCGACTTTAGCCAAACTAGCTGAAAGTCTCTCCTCAACAGCCTTCTGCGATGCTAATGCCACCACTTTGGCCGCCTTCAGTCCTTCGGCCTCCCCAGCTGAGGCCTCTGCCTCATGGACTATCTCGTCGAAGCCCTTGTCCATCATCGAGACCTCGTGAAGGAGCTACAGGCAACGGACCATGTTAGTCATGTACAAGAAGTGAAAAAAAGAAGGGATGACATAAGTACCTTCAACAGACTGAGGTAGGCGCCTCTCGCCACCTCGTTCATCTTATGCTTGCTCGTCTCATCCCAGTCAACATAGATGATGGCCCCCTTTTGTAAGTCTCTGGCATGCTGGGGGTTGTAAAGAGCACGCCAGCACTGATAGGTGTCGTGGCTGACCTCTTCAGCCTCTACCCCTTCGACTGTCCCTTTCTTCTCACCTGCGAGGTGAACCACCACCGTCCGCTCGACTGATGTCGAGGCTGGGGCTATCCCCACTTTGGTCGGCTCCGAAGGTTCCGGCTTCGGTTGGACGGTCAACTCCCCAACTGTAGGCAGAGGTCTTGACACTCTAGCTGCCAACCGCTCCAATAGAGGCATATTGTCCTCTTTGGAGCCCGACACCACGATGATTGCGGGCTGTTCTTCTGCTCGCCATTTCTGCTACCTGCCCGCAATCGGCTCCGCAGACTGGGCGGCCCTCTTCCTAGCGGCTCGCTCTGCTATTCTTGCACGATCCGGCTTCATTTTTTCTCATATTACAAGAGCAAGATCAGAGTGAGGAAAGAAGGAATATAGCTAACAGAACAAAAAAGCCGATGGCAATGACTCCTACCCTACCTAAATGTTCATGATAGCTGACTCCTGCCAAGCGGAGGCTGTCCTCCTGAAGTCCTTCACCATGGTGATATCGATTGTTTCCAACTCATTGAAGTCAGCTTGATCGGCCATCCAGACCGCCCTCCCTCCATCAGTTGTCGGCCTTGGTTCCCCCATGACGGGTTGAAGCCCCAAGACTGAAAACTATGAATAAAAAAGAACTTCGACTTCCACCCATGAATAGCCGATAGAAGATCCCCAATTATCTTCCACCCGGGATGGGGGCTGAACACCCACCACTCCTCACTCCGAAAGTCCTTCTTGAAGACATAAAAGTTTGCAAAGAGGGAAGTCCTAGGTTCTACCCAACCCTCTAGCATAGGATCGCGAAACAGCAGATGGCCCGAATATTATTCGGGGTCAGCTGCGTAGGAGTGACTCGGTACTGGTTGAAGACCTGGATGAATAAATCACACAGGAAAAATCGGAGATCGGCCTTTAGGTGGTCCTCGTACACCGGGAGGGCTCTCGGCAGCCAGGTCACCCTTTCTTCCCGGTCCGGGATGGTGACGTGCAGGGTGGAGGGGATGTTGAACGTAACCTTAAGAGCCTCTACTCGATCCCGTATTAGTTCAAACTGGACCAGGTTGGGACCCAATCCCTCTATCCTATGGCTGGAATCCGACTACCAGAGGCCATTGTTAAGAGGCTTGGACTAGAGAGGCACTAACATGAAGGCTGGGTTTCCTAAAAGGTTGAAGATGCTGGAGCGAGCCAAAATTTCTCTCCAAAGGCGAATGCGGCAAAGGCTTCGTCCACAGTCTCAATATCATCTTATATAGCCCTTGAGGGAAGAGATTGTTACCCTTCCTCGAGTGCCACGATCCGGGCATCAGGCAACACAAATCCTCATGCAGCGGAAGCTGATGCAACGGAAGGAAGCACAGTCTGGCCACGATCCGCGTGATCGCCGGATTAGTGATAGGTGGGTCACCCCCAATGTGGCACCAATCGCTCAAATGTCGCCCGTCACCTAAATCACCTCCGAAACCCGACGGTCGAGCCGGTCGGGTTGGCTACTCATCATTGCGCCCCTTTTGCATTAATTATCGCTCCCTTCGTTTCCAATGCGGGGTCGACACCTATCCTAGGTACGAGCTTCTGGAGTGGGAAGTGACGAGACGCAGCACACCTGATTAGATCCGCAATCTTCACAAGGATGAATGCATTCAATGCGAGAATGATGCTCTCGCCCTTCGAAGCTACGAGCCCTCTCGAAGGCCAAGAGCAAGGGGGCAACTGTTATACATAACCGGCCTCCCTCCGAACCAAACCGGGTCCGACCGACCTGCCAGAGGTCCGGTCGACTCGTCGGGATCCAACCGACCCGCCAGAGGTCTGATCGACCCTTCAGCTAGGTTCGACTGACCCACTTCAGCCAGGTCCATATCAGTCCAAAACGGGCCACTCCAACGACGGCCCGGAGGTCCCAGAGGCCCCTTCCAGTTGGTACCAGAATTCTGTTACAATAGATTCCTGACATCTCGGTGCCATTACTCTGCAGATCCCACGGCGTCATTCCCTCTTGGTGCCATCTGGCCACTACCAAGATTCCTCTAAGGGCAAATCGATCATTTCCAGCCTAGCCGCTAATAGATTCTGGTAAAGTTCTGTACCTATATAATGTAAATGGGGGACTTCGAGGTAGGCAGGGCTCTTTCTTCCCCACGAGCTATCTCTTTTGCGATTCCTCCATTCTATTGCTCCAAGTATTTCACTGACTTAGCCATCGGAGTGTCTCCCACCGGAACACCACCGACCCGTGAAACTTTTTTTGCAAGAATTGGGAGACATGCACTTCAACGAGCTTGGTCAAGGAATCCTGATTCGGGAGCTACAGCGGCAACAATGATGTTCTTTATAATGTGAAGCGGAAATAATTAGTCCAGCCAGATAAAGTATTAAGCAACTCAAGTTCTTCTTTCTTATACGGTAAAAAGAGTATTCGAGCTTGAGCTAAGCTTGAGAGTTTTTTGTTCATGCAGTTGGGTATTTGTGATGTAAACCAAAGTTGAACGAACTTCCCATCAAGTTTAGCTGTGCTTCTATTTATTAATGCGCAAGCTTACTGTTGGAACAGTTCATTTACCAATCAAGCTATAAAAATGTTCAAGCTTAGTCTGACTCCTAGCTTTATTTAGCTCAACTGGGCCTTGCTTTTAGGACAAGCCTGAGGTCTTTCATAGTAGTCTAGGTCATTTACATCTCCTTTTATAGTATAGGTTTAGCATAGTATTACATTACTATATATAAAAATAAATATTTTTAATTATTTGTAGAAAATACTCTAATATTTTTTAAAAAAATTATATATATATACATATAATTTTGAGAAATAGATGACCTCCTTTCGCAAATCCATTAAGAAAATGAATCAATTATTATGCATAGCTGATGACATTCAATCCAAAACTTGGAAAGCAACCCAAGAAAATGTAAAAATTATAAGTGAGGAAAAGAGAGGAACTAAAAGGTCTTGGTAACTTAAATCCACCAGGATGAGCCTTGCAAAATCTTAACAGTGTTTTTTTTTTTTGTCTGCTTGTAAATTGTGATCCAGTCTAAAGCCAACGAGTATACTTTTTCCCGGACTTAACTCAATCAGCATCCCCTTGGACGTGAAGATTCGGGGAAAAATTTCAGTCCAAACGAATTCCAAATGTTTTATGCTAGCGAAATTGGCCAGATTATCAGGAACCTCATTGGCTTTACACAGAACATGCTGACATGAGAAGTAAAGCATCAAGGAGCAAGGAGACGATGTTTCGAAGTCCCGGATGGTGGAAGGTGTCACCGGGGTCTCCACCCAAAAAAAAAAAATCTATCATGTTCGACGGTTGCAGTCGCTGATTTTAGCCCAAACCAAGTAGCCATAAGTTCAACAATGGCAACTCAAGTCGTGGACCCATGAAAGGATGCAGCAAGAAGTACTTGTCCCTCCTTATTTCTGATTACAAAGCACCAGCATGATGGTGATGATGATGTCCTCCAAAGCAGCCCAAGGTTCGGCCACAAGAAGCGAAGTGTGTTTTTTTTTTCTTTTGGTATATCGGATTTATTAATTCAATCTAGAATGAATATATCTATAGAAATCAGTAAATAAAATATTAAAAATTTAGCACGAATATCTAAAAATATTTATCCTTATGATGGGATATCTACGTTGCCATCCAATGCACCGCTGTTAGAACCTATATGATGGTCTACGTGAATGGAAATGGGCTTAGCCCGGTTTTAGGCCCATTAGGTTTCTCTTGTTGTGGATCAAACATTGCGTCTGGGCTGAAAGGAGGTCGTCGAAAACGGGCTTCGACCCAAATTTTGTAGCCCATATAACTTTGTAGCCAGTTAGGTCAACTCTAAGCGTGCCTACGCCGAGCCCAAAGCCTGATCCAAAGGCCCAATTTCAAATTTATCGAGACTACAAATATATGTTTGTACAATTAGATTTTTGTACAGATAGTACAACCTCCTAGGGGTTTGATTTTGCGAGACATTAACCTTTTTTTGTCCTCTGGTTATACTAAGCCCCTGGTTCCGCAAGCAGTGGGTATTGCTATTTGATGGCTTGTACTTGAGGTTGATTCGTTTTTTATATATTTATGATGATTTGCAAAGTTTTAATACCGATAAATATTGTGTCCATGCCACTATAGCGATTTTTTTTTTTTAATACTAAAAAAAAAAATTCTGAAAATAGGTGTTGTATCATATATTTACAGAAATAGGTATTTTTGGCTGACGTGGATACGGAGTACCAAAAATACCTACCACATGGTAGGTGGGTGGCAAGCTGGATTGAAATCATCTTTGGGAAGACGATTTCATGCTGAGAAATCGTCTTTCCAAAAGGCGATTTCAGCTCTCTAGCCACTTACCCCGCCACCCCCAAGCCATGGCATTACCCGAGAAATCATTTTTGGCAAAGACGATTTCAATCCAACCAATTCCTAAAATTTCTAAAATACCCTCCCACAAAATAAATTCAAATAACTAGTAATGATATTTTCGTAATTAACATAATGGCATTTTCATAATTAAACCAAACAAATATGGAGGGCATTTTGGAAATTAAATTTTCGTTGCTTCTGAACCGATCTTAAAAATTTAATTCTCAAAATACCTTCCATATTATTTGATTTAATTATGAAAATGCCATACTATTAATTACGAAAATATTTTTACTAGTTATTTGATAAAGGGTATTTAGGGAATTTAATTAAAATTTATCATAAATGTCTCAACATCTCATATGCCATTTTTTTAATTAAATTTTAATATAATAAATTTTTAAAAATATATCCGTATCCATAAATGCTAATTTTTTAATTAAATTTTAATATGATAAAATTTTTAAAAATATATAACAAAATTTAAAAGATATCATAACATTAATTAAAATTAAAATTAATTAAAAATATTATAATAATATACCCGTGATACGGTCGCCGGTATGGCCACCGATATGGTCGTCGGTCCAAGCCTGGTCCAGCCACCAGTACGGCCCCCGGTCCGGTCCCCTGTATGACCCCGGTATGGCTGCCAATCTAGGCCCGGTCCGGCCACCAGTCCGACCACTGGTACGGTCGCCGGTCCAGGCCTGGTTCGGCCACCGGTATGGCCCCCGGTACGACCGCCGGTCCAGCCCACGGTATGGCTACTGGTCTGGCCCCCGATAATATATTTTAAAATAATATTAATTAAAAATAACATTAATTAATCATATAAAAATAATATTAATTTAAAATTAAAAATAAAATTAACTAAAAGATATTAGTCCGGCCCCCGGAGGCCGTACCGGGGCCGTACAGGGGACCGGACCGACGACCGGATCGGGGGCCGTACCGGTGGCCGGACCGGTGGCCAGACCGGGCCTAGATCGGTGACCGTACCGGTGGACGTACTGGCGACCATACCGATGGCTGTACCGGTTACCGTACCGGGGTATATTATTATAATATTTTTTAATTAATTTTATTTTCAATTAATGTTATAATATCTTTTAAATTTTGTTATATATTTTTAAAAATTTTATCATATTAAAATTTAATTAAAAAATTAGTATTTATGGATACGGATATATTTTTTAAAAAATTATTATATTAAAATTTAATTAAAAAACAGCATTTATGAGATGTCAGTGGTATTTATGATAGATTTTTATTAAATTCCCTAAATACCCTTTATTGAAATAACTATGGATGGTATTTTCGTAATTAATTGAATGATATTTTTATAATTAAACTAAACATTCCGAGGGTATTTTATAAATTAAATTTTTTAGTATTGTTTGGTGTAATTATGAAAATACCATTCAGTTAATTAAGAAATGCCATTACTGGTTATTTAAATTTATTTTATGGGATAGTATTTTGAAAATTTTAAAAATTGGTTGGATTTAAATCGTCTTTTATAAAGATAATTTTAAATTGAGAAATCTACTTTGTCAAAGACGATTTCTCGGGCAATGCCACATCACGACTTGAAGGTGACAGGGTGAGTAATTGGGGAGCTGAAAACGTCTTTTAGAAAGATGATTTTTTAGCCTGAAATTATCTTTCTCAAAGACGATTTCAATCCAGCTAGCCACCCACCTGCCACGTGACAGGTATTTTTGATGCTCCGTATTCATGTCAGTCAAAAACATCTATTTTCATAAATATATGATACGACATCTATTTTTAGAATTTTTTTTTAGTATTAAAAAAAAAAATCCCACTATTGCACTTATTTTGTCATTTCAGAAAGTCCAGGAACTTTCAACTATATAAGAACTCCAAAATATTGATAGAGATAAATAGCGTGTCCATGGCACTGTTACACTTAGTTGACCTGGACAGGATCTGTGTGCTTCACTAGCTCAATGCCATTAGCTCGTTCCAGTACTTCTCCACAGTGCTTCAAACTGTACTTGTTTTTCTTTGTTTTTTCTTCGGCCGCGGGTAGGGGGAGGGGAGGGGTGTGTGAGTTTTCCCTCAGCATCCTCCTTTCTCCAGCTGGACCAATATGCTTACGGTAACCTTATAAACTTCTGTATGACTTTTTATTTTTAATTTTCAAAAAAAAATACTTGCTTACGATAATTAGTATGTTAAATCACTTCAATTTGATTTTTATCCCTCGATGCAAATGATAAAAACATTATTTTATATAAAATTTTAAATTTTATAAAACAAAGATATTCCAGTTTCCTTATAAAATGGGATATCCAATTATCCTATCCCTCCTGTCAGTAGTTCGCTTTATACATTCTCGTATATATCCTTTATTTTTTTCTTTCTTTATTTTTCTATATTTTTCTAGATTTTTTCTTTTTTCTTTGAACTTTCTTTTCCTTTCTTTTTCATTTTTTTTCTTCACTCTTTTTTTTTCCTTTTTTTTATTTTTTATTTTTCCATATCCTTCCTGCTTGGATGGATCACTGTGTTCTCAACCTGGGCATCACCTATCCTGCTGGAACAAAAATCTTGATCTTTATAATCCTGTAGATGTTAAAACAATCAAAACTTAGAATCCCATTGTGAGGCCCAGCAAATCCCATTGTGAGGCCCAGCTTCATTGAGCCGCCTTGGGCTGAAATCGGCAGCCCTTGCCGACTTTAATTCGAGACAGAAAAAAAAAAAAAAAAAAAGGAAACAGAGGAGTTTGATTTTTCCCTTATTCAGCCGGGTTTTCGCCGTAGATCTTGGAGGAGTAGCTGTGGAGGGAAGGGAATCGGCCAGAGGACCATCCGGAGTGGACGGGACTCTCGGACAGTTGGATTAATCCGTCGAGAAAGGAGGTTGTTCTTCCCAAACCCCTTCTTTAAATCTTGTTTCTCGTCGGCTCTAAATGGTTCCGGATCGAGCTTCCACCGATGGTCGATCGCCTCCTTGACGTCCCCGGTGAGTCTCCTTCTCCTCTAGCTTCTAATAGTTTGATTAGGGGATAGCAAGGGGATTTTTTCCCTTCTTTTTGGTTCTGTTTAATGGATAAGCTGCCGCCGGCAGCATCCTGCTCAATCTCCTTTCCATCCAACCATGCTTCGTCGAGCGCCACCAGGGGAAAACTCCTTTCCTGTCGCCTAGTTGTCGGGAGGGGGGGAGAGCCATCGGGCCGAGCTGGGAGGAGAGGAACCAGGAAGAAGAAAAAAAACCTACTCGAGAGTTCGTCACCGGGATGGTTTTCGATGGTTGGAGCTACTATTGGTGGCTTACTCATGAGGTCCCCTACCATCATGGGTGAGGAAGAAGAGAGAGAGCGGGGAGGCTGTTATGCGGAGACGAATGAGAGAAAGGAATGGGGAAAGAAAAGAAAGAAAAAAAAAAAAAGGAAGAGGAAGGAAAAAAAAGAACAAAAAAAAGAGAAAAGAAAAAAAAGAGAAGAGAGAAGAAAAAGAAGAGAGAGAGAGGAGAGAGAGGAGAGAGAAAGAGGAGGGAGAAGGAGAGAGAAAGAGGAGGGAGAAAAGAAAAGGAGGAATGGTTAATTTTCAGACTATAATTGAAATTGGATTGAGGAGAATGCCTCATGATAATTTAGTTTTCTTTTTAGTTTTTAAAATATAAATTAATTATAAATTTAAATTTATTGGCCATGATCATCGTTGTCCTTGGAAGCCTAGGTCTAATGTTTGAATTGTACGTGTTGGTGGATACTTTCAGTAAGTTATCTTGATCTCTGATATTATATACCAAATATGTTTTGTATTTATAAAATATTAAATATATATAATATATTTTAATCTGCATTGGATTTCATTGGATTGCATGCATTGTATTGATGTGGATGCTCTCTAGTCCGACTATGATCACACGAGGACTTAGTCTCCTTCTGGGCTTCCAGCAGGGCTATCACTTGCATATGACCGTTGAGCGGCATGTGACACAGAAGCTAGTTGCCTTATTTTAGTTATGCGTGGCAGTTGCTGGTACATGTTAGAGATGCATGTTTTCTCGTATGATATTCAGAGCTAGTTTTCCTTTTGGGCTTCTAGTGGGGCTATCACTGGCACATGACCGATGAGCGATATATGTACACAGGATCTAGTCTCTTTCGAGGAGAGCCACGGGCTGATCGTGGCCATAGTTAGAAGGATTAGGAGAGTAAAGTATATCGTTGGCCATCCATAGTCGTGTCGGTGTCGGTTGAAATTAAGTGTACATATTTGCATCATGTTGCTGGTTATATTATTATATTGCTGGATATCTTATTATATGATGTGTTTATGTTTGCTGTTTATTATTGGCATATTTGTGTATGTATATTGGAGGTAATGATAACTTACTGAGCTTGTATAGCTCGTCCCCTGTTTTTCTATATTTTTGTTACAGATCCAGAAGATTTATCAAGTATTGAACCAGTCAGTGAGGAGCTAGGGTTTAGGTATTATATTTTGATGCAGGCTTTGTATGTCCGAAAGAGAAATAAATCCTAGGATATATGGCCGTTTGTTGCGCATCCGGCTTGCATTTGGGATTGAGGCGTGACACCCATAAATTTTTTCTTTAATCTGAAAGTGAGTATGTCAACCTGATTCCATTAAATTGTCAGAGTAGAATGTTCTCTTCCATTTTCAATCACGTATTTCAAAAAAATTTTTGAATTTAATCGAGTCATTATGTAATCGAGTCAACGCATGGATCACATCTTAAACTCGTGATCAGAAAGACACGAGCATGAGCACCCACCGACTGTGCATCCCCTACTTTTAACCCTGATTTGGGCATTCATGCGGAGCATTAAACCATGATGATGCCGGCTGGTTAGGACTAATTACATTATCGCCTGACATTTTTGTTGGTGGAAATGCTGTGGAATCCCGAGCAAGTCGTCCCTTTTCCGACCCAAGCTTTCGCGAAGTTTTCAGCACCTCTCTGCCATGCACGCTATCCATGACCATGGCATTGAAGAGAGATACTGAAGGGAGAGGGATATATAAATCCAAACCAGCCCATCTTTTCACACCATGGTACTATCAAAGAAAGATACAGAGGAATAGTACCCTACCCTACAGCTCAATAGGCACCCTTCCCTTATTCCTCCTATAAGTCCCAGCTTTTCTTTTCCCCTTCCGTGTGAGACTCCACAAGGTCCTATAGGCCACCAGGAACCGGCCATGGAGACTTGGCAAAAAGACCAACCCACCACTTTATCAGGCCAGGTGGATGCACTGCCTGTAGTTTCAAAGCTGGGCAGCAATTGGTTAATTGCGACTTTGTGAGCCAAAAAGAAATCCTTCTTTGCTTCCCTCTGAACATAGGATACCATTGCCAACTTGTAAAGTGTAGAGGAGAGATGATAAATATAATTTTGGTAAGGGAAAAAAAAAGAAAAAGAAAAAAAAAAAGTGACATGTGACCGAGGATGACAGTGATCACCCAAGTTAAGACTTTCAGATGAATTTCTCTAGGAATTCGTGAGCATAGATTTTATAAGCCTTCAATCTAGCCCTGCCAATCTATGAATTCCTTGCATTACGATCTCTTCCACGAGCCAAATTTTCTATTTATAGATCTGTATCTATAATAAGTTGTCAGTCCTATCCTCCAACCAGGCTGAGCATATATGATTTGTGGGAGAGCTGAAGGCAGGTTGACAGACCATATTATTTGATCATGCTAATTCCTTGATGGAGCTGATCTGAAGGCCTAGTATATTGCTCTTGATATATCTTTTATGTTGTTAGCACTTAGCACTTCTATTGATCTATGAAAGAAATTAAAGTAGAAAAAGATGCATGGTTCCAATTGTCCTCCATCTTGATTTGAAGAACGAACTTACGCATGCCTTGATCATCGGTCACCATCAAATATCCTCTTGATCGATGTCATGCATGCATCAGTCTTCTTATCATCAAATGTATGCCTAGGAAACAATTAATTGCAAACGTTTTTAACCATGTAGGTTCTCCTTATTCTCAAGTAGTATAGAGATAATGGTCGTTTGCAAGTGACCGATGATCTCTCCTATCCTTCAAGAGAAGATTAATTACTGAAATAAAGAAACCTCATCAACCAACAACAATGAGCCGCGAGTCACAACTCGAAAGAAAAACGAGGACATACATAGAAGTGTTCACGTAGCGCAAGTCAACCACATTGTTTGATTCTAGAAGGCCAGGGTGTCCAAAGACAAACTCAATACACAATATGGTCCACATTAACCGCTTGCGTTTTGCCATGCGCTGAAAGTGTAGACTACTAGAGCCACCCCCCCCCCCCCCCCCCCCCCCCCCCTCCCTAGGTTGGTGGGATTGGCTGAGAAGACTAGCTAACATGACTACAACCATCGTTCCCACCTCAAATTGAGTGGGACAGGAGAAAAAGAGCGAGGTCTTTTTCAATGTTTCCGGTACTTAGAAACTAGATGGTGGTGTGTCAAGTCCGCCAGCTCCGAGTGGATGTGCACCCTGCCAACTTGATAGGACTCCATGGAAAGGAGGAACTTTATAATCACTGTAGTTTTTATTACGAGGGATTATATATATATATATATATATTTTTTTTTTTCTCGAGAGTTTGCATGAGATGTTCTTGAGTTTCGGTGTTTAATGGTTATATAATGTCAGTTGTCTACTAGCCTACATCTGCCCTGCTTTAATAATAAATGAAACGAAGTTACGCACGCTAATTCAAGTACGTATAGGATTATTTTTTTAATACTTTAATAATAAATGAAACGAAGTTACGCATACTAATTCAAGTATGTACAGGATTTTTTTTTATAAAAAAAATAAAAAAATAAATTTTGATATAGCTATTCCGTAGATTTTTATTTTTCGAAAGAATGTTCAATTCGAGATACTCAAATTTTTACAAATTCTTTCTATCTAATGATAAGAATTCTGATTTGTTGATAAAAAGATAATACCTTTATCAACCGGATTATCATCTTAGCGATGGCATGATTTTAAATACATGATATAGCTCCTTTCCAATATTTTTTAGTATATATTTTTAATTTTAATTAATGAATTGAAATAGGCCCTCATCGTATCACCACGATTGTTGTCACATCTGCTATGTCGCTACGGGACCTACCACCAGGCCATCTCCATCATTTTCGTCATGTTTTTTGAAAAAAATAACTATTGATAAAAGTAAAAAAAATATGATAGTGATGCAAAATGGTACCTAGCGTACCAGCTTTAATCTTTTATGCGTAGGGGTTCCCAAAGGAAGATGATCACCCTCATATCAATTTATTGTCATTAATTGGACGGATATTTCGACCCTACGGCGAAACGTCGATGGGACTCCGAGAGAGTCCCTGACAATGGAGCAGATCAACCCAAAACTCAAACAAGCATGCCACAAAAGGTACTTGCTAGTAAGAAAAAAAACAGAGCACGATGACAAGGACTCCCAAATGCCTAACTTGCAGACAGGTGCAACGTCCTGGAGCCGAGCCTTCACTTTTTCATGGTGCGGGTGTGAGAAAACCAGAGTCGTAGCAGAGATACCAGCTTCCAACCAAAAGGCTATGTGCTATGGATTCCACTTGATCATGGAAGTCTAGGCTCCAACCACTCCCACTGGCAGAGAACTTCGTGGAAATTCTGGACCAAATAACCAGTCTATACTAAGTGCTTCACAATCGGGGGCCAAGTCAATAACTCTGTTAAGTCTCATGACTTATCTGATAACATCTTTCGATCCCTCTGCCACTGTCTGTACGCAACCTAAACTCGATTGTGAGCAACTGCGAATGCTGAATTAATTTGTGAGAAACTTCCTCACGTCATAGACTTGTTTAAGTCTTTGATGGATGTTCAGAAATACTGGACCGAGATATTTAAGTTGCACCAAAATATCTCGGAGCTTGGATGCTTATTTTTTTAAAAAATAAAAAAAAAAAAAACTGTATGTAATTATGCTCCATGGGAAGATAGTTACTGATAAGATTGTGGAACAGTCAACAGACGGGAGAGGGGGAAATCATGAAATGAGATGCAAGGAAAAAAGATTTTTTTTTTTTAAAAAAAAAGCAAAACTCTTGTCCAAGTAGTAATTCTCCTATCTACAATTCTATAACCGACCATGAAACTGCGAAGGATTAACCAAAAGGAATTCTTTAGTAGATGGGACTCCAAAAACTGGCTACTTAGGCACTCATGAACTAATAACGTCCACTGAACATGCAGTTATGGCCTTTGATGATGATCAACCTATTCCTATCTTAGTGGTAACTCCCTAACAAGCTGCTTCTACTGGATCATCAATGTGAACAGGCTTTGTTTCCAACTTACTACGTTGAGGAGGGAAATTGTCCCATTTGAGGCACCTTCCCTTTCGTATTAGGGATGTCACGGATATTCGACTCGACCCGATTTTAATGGAGCAGGTAAAATCTGACCCATCTAATTTATAAATGGATATGGGTTATATAAAAAAAATTCGATTCGGATTCAGGTCGGGTACGGATAGTAGTACATCCCGATCCGAACCCGACCCGTTTATATATAAAAAAGTTATGTTTATAAAATATTTAAGTAAATTGAATATGGGACGGATATACCTGACCCGACCCGACTCAATCCAATCCATTTAGCTTTTAAATAAACTAAGTTTTATGAGATCAGATATACCCGACCTGACCTGATCCATACGTGATTTTTTTTATACTCGATCCGAGATGGATATGGAACGAATAATTTTTTTAACAAAATGGATATGAATTTTGGATGACCCGAATCAAATCCGATCCATTGCCGTCCCTGTTTCGTATGTGCCTCGTCCAAGGTCCCCAAACTAACTGCTCGTTCCACGATCATCACAAAATTTGCACGTGACCACTTTTCGGGACAAGATCCGTACCACAAATATCATTTCTTGTCAGCCCTTCTATTTTTGCAATGTGTCCTGACAAAGAGGTTAGCTTGATGTGCAGTTTTTTTTTTTAATTTATTTTTATTTAAGGGATAAGTAAGCTTGACGTAGGATAGCAATTTGTAATCCAACTCGCCATCTCGATCTATGTTTGATCCATTTGAATTTAAAATAAATGGATTCGAATCATAAACCGATCTATCCATTTATTCTATTTAATAAACAGGTCGGGTTTAGATTTTAGATCTAATCTATTTAACCCGTTTAATATACGGATCGAATTAGATAAATAAACTATTTATTTATTAAACATGTTGGATCGATTTGTGTTGGATAAATATATTATTCAACTATGGATGGTAATTTTTACCGACCCGATGGATGTCCAACCTGATCCAACCCTAATGGAACGGGTAAAATCCGATTCATCTAATTTATAAACGGATATTGGTTATATAAAAAAAAACCCGACTTGGGTTCGAGTCGGGTATCGGTAGTAGTACGCCTCGATCCAAATCCAACCCGTTTATATATATATAAACAAATATGTTTATAAAATATTTAAGTAAATTGGATATGAGATGGATATATCCGACCCGATCCGACTCGATCCGACCTGTTTAGGTTTTAAGTAAACTAGGTTTTATGAGATCAGGTATACCCGACTTGATTCGATCCAAATATGATTTTTTTATACCCGACCCAACCCGATCCGAGATGGATATGGAGTGGGTGTGGGATGGAGAATTTTTTAGCGAGGCGGGTATGAATTTTGGATGATCCGATCCAAACTCAACCTGTTGCCATCCCTATATTCAACTATTAAACATGTTAAATAAATCTAGATATATTGGATTAGCAAGTTATTTATGTAATAAACGGATTAAATGGATCAGATCATGTTATTTATTTATTAAATAGATCAGATTCAGATTTTAAATTATAATTTATTTAATAAATATATAGATTCAAATTAAATATTTTCTAATCCCATCTGTATCTCATCAGATTATCAATCATAGTTTGATGTATAGTTGATACGAATGTGGGATGCGACTAGCATTAATATATAAAGTAAAAATAGGTGTTAAGTAGTTATTTATGATGCCATTGTTAATTTGAGTATTTCAATTATCTTACAACCATACAAGGAAAAAAAAAACAAGAAATGATAAAAAAAAAAGAAGGGCTACGTTCCCTCCCCAACACCCCCCCTCCCCCTTCCCTTTTTTTTTTTTTAATAGGAGTATTGCAATGATTATTGCTATTTTTTAAACATTAAACATGGAAATTTAAGTATTATCATTGTTCACAAGATTTTTTCACACCAAAATATATATATATACATCTAAATTATCTAATTTGGAACAAAACTCAAACTTTTGGGATAACTGGCCAGCTTGTTTAACATGATATGTACCTGTTATATTTTTATTAGATTAAAATGCTCCTATAAAAATACATAATAATCAAAAATAAAAGAATGCATTGAAGTAAATTTCTTAAAAGATGTCAAATAAAATAAATATGATTGTTCTTACTCACCAATAATTATAAATGACTGTTATAAATTGAAGAGGATTTTTCATTGCATGGGGGAAAAAAATCAAGTATATTAAGAAGTAGGATGAAAATTATATAAAAATCTTAAAAGCACGTTATCATTCAAGAAAGTAATTATTTATATAAAATTATTATCAAATTAAGAAAAAAAGTATTTAGGATTGGTGTAAATGCCCATGTATGTACTATTTCATTATGGTTGGAATTCTTTATGCACGCCACCGATATCGGGAATATGGATGAAAATGGTGGAAGAAGGATTGTAGACCAGCAAAGTTTGGTGGAACAGGCGATGCACAGCGCATCACGGGAAAAAATTGTAGAACGGAGGGAGAAAGGTTTATTATTATTATAAAAACTTTAATATGGTCTACATCTCAAAAAATACTAATAAAACGTCTCCTCCTCCGTCCGACCGCCGTCACCTCTTCCAAAAAAAAAAAAAAAACTAAAAATAATGCGCATCTGCATTTAGTCTGACTTTCATTTGGCTGTCATTTCATCTCTCCCTCTCCCCTTGACCAATGGTCGGCCTCTCATCCCCCCTGAACCCTACCATCCCACCCCGCCCAACCCCTCTACTCCCTTGATTTCTTCCCTTTACTTATAGCCTCCTGCCATCCCACAGCCCCCGCCTGGCCCTTCTTCCACCACCTTGCTCTCTCTCTCTCTCTCTCTCTCTCTCTCTCTCTCTCTCTCTCTCTCTCTCTCTCTCTCTCTTCTTGACCTGACTTGATAGCAGACTTGGAGAGAGAAACGATAGTGGAGAAGATCTACTTGTCATCTGATGATGATCTCAGAAGGAGATGGGATGGGCAAGAAGAAGAGCAAAGAAGAGGAGCCATGGAAGAAGCTTGACTACTCTTCCTTCTTACCCTTGAAACCTTCCACCCATCTCTCCATCTTTTCTTCCTCGTCTCTTTTAAGACCCCCAACCTCCTAAAAACCCGTCCCATACTTCCTCCCTCCCTCCCTCACCTACAGCGGCACTACTACCACCTCATAACCCATAACAAACAGGAAGCATCAAAAGAACAAGCCCATGAAAAGGTCCAGCAGCTCAGACTCCTTTGGAGGAATGGAAGAAAAGGAACCTGGTCTCATCCCCATCTCACCTACAAGTACTCTCTCTCTCTCTCTCTCTCTCTCTCTCTCTCTCTCTCTCTCTCTCTCTCTCTCACTCATATTATTCCTTCTAAATCTTTAATCACTTAATTATTTCGTTGAACTCTTCAGTGGAGGAGAAAGGAAAGTATGAAGGTAAATTCCAATCCATGTTGGATGGAATGGAGGGGTTGGAGTGCGAGGACGAGGAGCTGTGCTCCCATGGTCACTCAGCGCTGGGAGAGAAGAAGCGCCGGCTGAGAGTGGACCAGGTGAAGGCCCTGGAGAAAAACTTCGAGGTGGAGAACAAGCTGGACCCGGACCGGAAGGCCCGGCTGGCCCAAGATTTAGGCCTCCAGCCCCGGCAGGTGGCGGTCTGGTTCCAGAACCGCCGCGCCCGGTGGAAGACGAAGCAGCTGGAGCGCGACTACGGCTCCCTCCAGGCCCGCTACGAGGCCCTCAAGATCGACCGCGACGCCCTCCGCCACGACAAGGAGAAGCTCACCGCCGAGGTAAGCCGAGGAGTTCATGGCTGTGAGAGCTCTAGAATTACTATGGTCATGGTTATCCTAGCAATACTATCAAACAAACTATATATAACTGATTTAGTGAGTCACTCGCAGTGAGGTCTAGAACTTCTTCAAATTATTACAATTGATTTATCGAGTCGCTCGCTGTTTCTTAGTCTGAGTTAGTTCATGCTTATATATTGATTATTTGAATTTTATCTTAATTGTTTCAGATAAAAGAGCTTAAAGCCAAGCTAGCAAATTCTGCAACTGTAACAAGATTGAAGAACAAAGATGCGGGGGAGAGGCCGGCTTTGATCCACAGGGACGGGGCTTCGGACAGCGATTCTAGCGTGGTGTTTAATGATCATGAGAACAGTCCTTACTCTGGGGTGGTGCTAGACCATGACTGCTTTATGGGATTCAAGTCCTACTCTTCTTCGTCTTTGTTTGGGAGCAGAGCTTCAGATCGTAAGGAGTACTTGGAGGAGGGGTTTTTGAGTGGGGAGGAGCTTTGCAGTGGTTTGTTCTCGGAGGAGCAGGCACCGAGCCTCTCTTGGTACTGCTCCGAGCCATGGGAGTAGGTATTCTGGAGTGTTTCTTTCTTGTAAAATGGCAGTGTAAATGGATCTTCTGTAATGTGAACCGTGTAGAAAGGGGCTTAGCTTTTGGAGCTGGAGAGGAGAGAGGAAAATGAAAGGAGGCGGAGGAAAGCGACCTATCTCTCCAGCTCAAAACTTGCCTTTTGCTTTGTCTGAGGTTTTATTGGTGGAATCGCCCGGGTTAGAGTTAAGGAAGCTAAGTAATAAAGGGGGTAATGCTGAGAGAATGGACTGATGTACATGGGATATTTGTTGGTGGTCAGTGGGGAATGTTTCACTTCTCTGGGCATGGTAACAACTGCATATCTTTATTATTTCCATGAAGCAATATTATGTTGGACCTTATCTATAATTGAGATTCTATATATAATTTTCTTTTTCTATTACAAGACAGCAGCTCTACACCAAATTACACACACTTCTTGTGAGACTCTGCGATGCAAACCATCATGCATGCTCGACTCTGACTCAGCTATATCCAATCCTTTTCATCTTTTCCATCGAATTCGTGGCTTTATTTTTTTATATTACCCCGTTGCGGCCCGTTGCATTGCATCAGTAAAATTATATCAAGTTTGAAAGGCTAGCTCATGGAGTTAATTTATGGAACAACTAGTGTGGAAAAATGCTATTAGCTAGCACCTCCGGAAAAGGATAAAAAACTAAGTTCATGAGTTAAAACAATAAAGAAAGAAGAAAGAGATGGTAACCTCTGTTCACAGGTTGTACGTATGGTTTCCTTAGCTGATATTTTAGTCCTCCATTGGCAAAACTATGGGCATTGCAGGTCGGGAGTGTGTCCCATCTCTTTTCTTTTGAGCGAATGGGAGCGTGTCCCATCTCATATGTCCATCGGATCCAACAGAACTTGATGTCCGGTAAATCAGTTGTATGCTATCTGAAAGGAGATAATAGATGAATCATGTTGCATTATCGACTACACTGCACCATATTTTGTTACCTTTGTTATTATTGGTAATAATTCTTGCGGCTATCTATTTGAAAATATCGAGTCTAGAATTATACTTTATATTCTTAAGATAATTTCATCCCGCAATGATATTTACGGTGTATGACGATTGTCTCCCAGATATAACGGTCTTCTTCTGGTGAAAGCAGTACTATCTTTCATCAGAAATTCGAAGCAGGAATATTTCTCTCTTTTATATGCACCATAGCTATACTCTATTAATTAGAGTATGCAAATGCTTAAGAGACTTTACTATACATTATAGCTATACTATGTTCCAGAGTATGCGAATGTCTAAGAGAAGGAAAGAAAAATTGGATCAAATGAATGAGGACCTATTTATAGCTTTAAGGTACAACTTGGAAACAATCCTTTTAAATTTGATCGGAGGAAATAACCGATGGCTTGATAAACCATTTCGTAGTGAAATATGCCTTTCCTCAACCGTGATCTGAAGAACACGGAATCAATATGCCCATCGGAAGCCATGATACGCTATTTTGTACCATGATTTTTAGATCACATGATCAACACGCTTCTCAATACGTCGTTTCATGATCCGATGGCACTATCAACGCCTCTGGAAACGTTGATCCATGAACGGATGCGTGATCAGTTGTCTCGTGAACAGTTGATCAGTCGATCATCGCAATGCTCTGATCGCTGCGATCATTCTACAATCAACCGTTGTTCTACATCATCGTGATCAACTGATGAACTTAGCCCACGATCTTGATTCAATCAATTTCGACCGTCTAATCCATTTGATCAAGAAAAATTTAAAGACTCCTCAAGATGATGCGAAGTGCAAAGTGCGCTTACAAAGCACCCATTGCGTCCTTGTCGCACAGGCGCGCATGCATGCACGGGTGATGCTATGCATTACCCTCAAGCTCTCTACATAAGGTGAGCCTAAATGCATGAGCAAGTGAAAATGTTTTTTTATAAAGAACCTTAACTTTTCCAAACTTTTCATGTGGGACTAACATTTCCCATCCCAAAGGGTATTTTGGGTACCCTTAATTTTCATTCATTTATAAGGTATTTTATAATAATCCCCCACATAAATGGAAATTGAAGGCAATCTCCCATAAATATAGATTTTAAATGCAAATGAATATGCAGACACTTAAAGAGAGTAAATTGAATGAAGTTGTATCAGGATAAATAGCTTGTTGCTTTGAATCTTCCTTTGTATTTTGTTATCGAGTTTACTTGCTAAAAGTGAACATGATGTCTTGAACTTTTCAGCGTTTGATATAAACTAAAATAATAACGATCACACAACTTCTTTCCGAGTATTCTTTTTGGTTTTCATGGTTGTGTTCATTTTGGTCCTGAACAACTCCTGGTTTCATGAGTGCTTTAGAAAATTAAAACTTTTAAAATTCTCATAGAATTGACCTAGTTCACACTCATATAGGTAATTCTTATTAAGAGTATTCTACTATACCCCATATTATATTCATGTTATAAGAATCATTAAAAGCTATGCTTATCCTAGTACCTTTAGCATGTAGTACTGATTATCATAGGAATGAGTAGGAATTGACATCCTTAGTGCTTCGTTGACCTCTTCATAATTTAGTTGTTCCTTTTGAACCTAGATCTTGGGATCTCCAGTCAACTAGGTTGAGTATCCACTATGAAGATTAATTTGTTATAGGCTTTAAACCCATTCCTCTCGATAAACAATTTACTTGATTTATGGGTAACCCTTCATCAGTGGATCTACAAGATTTTTCTTTGACTGAATGTAGTCAATAGAGATTATTCCATTTTCAAGTAATTGCTTAATGGTATTATGTCTGCGATGTATATATCTAGACTTACCATTATGCATCTTATTCTATGCTCTGCAAATAGTTGATTCATTATCACAATGGATACATATTGCAGACATAAATTTAGACCAACATGAAATATCCTTCAAAAAATCTCGAAGCCATTCTACTTTTTTTCTAGCTTTATCTCAAGCTACAAACTCTGATTCCATAGTAGATCGAGCTATACAAGTTTGTTTTGATGATTTCTATGACACTGCACCTCCTCCTAGGATGAACACATATCCACTAGTAGATTTAGCATCTTCTGAAAAAGATATCCAGTTAGCATCACTATATCCTTCTAGTATAGCTGGATATTTTGTATAATGTAATCTAGAATTTAGGATATATCATAGAAATCGTAATACGCTTACTAGTACTATCCAATGATTTGGACCTAGATTACTAGTAAATCTGCTTAACTTATTGACAGCATATGCTATGTCAGGACGGGTGAAATTCATGACATACATTAAACTACCAATTATACATGAATATTCTAATTATGATATGGGTTGCCCAGTATGCTTAGCAAGATGTAGATTAACATCTACAGGTATTTTAAGCAGACCGGTATCATATTTATTGAATTTATTTAATATTTTCTCAATATAATAAAATTGAGATAATATTATTCTTTCAGACTTTCTAGTAATTTTAATCTATAATATAACGTCTGCGATACCCATATATTTCATATCAAAATATTTAATCAATATTTTCTTTGGTTGTTTAATCATGTCAGTATTCCTACCTATGATTAACAAATCATCCACGTATAAGCAAACTAAAATATATCCTTTAGGTAGGGTTTTGATATATACACATTTATTACATTCATTAATTTTGAATCCATTAGACAACATGACATTGTCAAATTTTATATGCCATTGCTTAGGTGCTTGTTTTAATCCATATAAAGATTTAACAAGTCTGCACACCTTATTTTCTTTGCCTGGAACGACAAACCCTTTAGATTGTTTCATATAAATTTCTTCATCTAATTCACCATTTAGAAAAGATGTTTTAACATCCATTTGATGTATTTCAAGATTGTTAATGGATGCAATAACGATTAACATTCTTATGGATGTTATCCTTGTTACATGTGAATAAGTATCAAAGAAGTCTAGGCCTTCTTTTTGTTTAAAACCTTTGGCTACTGATATGGCTTTATACTTATCAATTGATCCATCAGTCATTAACTTCTTCTTGAAAATCTATTTATATCCTAAAGGCTTCATACCTAATGGTAAATCTATCAATTCCAAGGTATGATTATGCATGATGGACTTAATTTCGCTATTAATAGCTTCTTTCCAAAAGGATGCTTCTGTTATAGACATTGTCTCTTTGAATGTCTGAGGTACATTTTTCATTATGTACGTAACATAAACAGAACCAAAAGATTTTGTAACTTTAGGCCTCTTACTGCGTCTAGGTTCATCTTCAGGATGTTTTTCCTGATGACTACTGCTTGCCATATTATTATAAGTTTTGAATGTCTGAGGTACATTTTTCATTATGTACGTAACATAATCAGGACCAAAAGATTTTGTAACTTTAGACTTCTTATTGCATCTAAGTTTATCTTCATGATGTTTTTCCTGATGATTACTGCTTGCCATATTATTATAAGTTTTTTTATTTTAACTTGTAACTGATGTCCCTTTATAAGGGAATATCTCTTCAAAAAATGATGCATTTCTTGATTCCATAATTATATTTTCCTGTATATCAGATATACCTGATTTATATACAAGAAAGTGATATGCACTACTATTTTGTGCATAACTAATAAAAATACAATCAACAGTTTTAGGTCCTATTTTGACCTTTTTGGGATCTGGAACAGCTACTTTAGCTAGACACCCCCACACTCTTAGATAATTATAAGAAGGCTTTTTTCCTTTCCATAACTTATATGGAGTAATGTCCTTCCTTTTAAGAGATATTTTGTTAAGAATGAGATTAGCCGAGAGAATAGCTTCTTCCCATAAATTCGATGGTATACCATAATTTATCAACATGGTATTTATCATTTCTTTCAATATTTGATTTTTTGCGTTCAGCAATTCCATTAGATTGAAATGAATAAGAAGCTGTAGTTTGATGAATAATGCCATGTTTTTGATAAAAGTTATCAAATAGTGCATCGTATTCATCACCTCTATCGCTCCTTATAGCCTTGATCTTTTTACCAAGTCGATTTTCAACCTCATTCTTATAATATTTAAACATATCTAAAGCCTCATCTTCAGACTTTAGTAGATACACATAACAGTATCTAGTTGAATCATCAATAAGTATTATAAAATACTTTTTACCTCCTCTAGATTATACTGACTTTAAGTTACATTGATCACTATGAATCAAATCTAGAAATTTGGTATTCCTTTCTATTGAATGGAATGGTGTTTTGGCTAGCTTAGCTTCTACACATATTTCATACTTATAATGTGGATTGATTTCATAATTAGGTAATAATTCTAAATTCATTAATTTTCGTAATGAATTAAAATTCACATGTCCTAATCTATCATGCCATGAATAAGAGGAGTCAACCATATAAACAGAAGAAGCATCTTTATTCTTTTCAAGGTTGCGATGTACAGTCATTACATTCATCTTGAATAATCCATTATTCAAGTAATCTTTATCTAGAAAGATCCTCCCTTTAATAAGTATAAATTTATTAGACTCAAACACCATCCTAAATCCATGTTTGCTTAGGAGGGAGCATGATACCAAATTCTTATGAATGTTAGGAACATGCAGTACATCATTTAGTAGAAGCTCTTTGCCAGATATCATCTTCAAAATAATGCAACCAAGTCTTTCTATCTTCGATATAGTGGAGTTACCCAATAGCAGATTTCTACCTCTGATAGGAGTATATGATGAGAACATACTCTTATGAGAGCAGACATGTCGAGTAGCTCTAGTGTCAATATACCACTCACTTGGCTTATCAACCATATTTGCTTCGAACACAACTGCTGACAACATTATTTCTGACACTCCATGGGATAGGGTATCTTCAGTAGTATTGACTTCCTTCTTTTCTTTCTCCTTGAAATGATAATCCTTGGATTTGTAGCCTATTTTACCACAAATGAAGCACATACCTTTAAATTTCTTATGATTGTCCTTCTTCTGTTTATAGCCTTCACCAGGAAACTTGCGTTTCTTCTTGTTGACCTTTCCTTTCATGAGGTTGGCCTTAGGCTCAGCATGATATCCTCCTGTCTTCTTATCATGGCTCTTGTTGTCTTCCTCGATCCTCAGGCGGACGATCAGATCTTCAAGTCCCATCTCCTTTCACTTATACTTCAGGTAGTTCTTGAAGTCCTTCCATGATGGAGGTAGCTTTTCAATTATAGCAGCTATCTGGAATGACTCACTCAGAGATATTTTTTTTGCATGTATCTCATGCAGTATTATCTGCAGCTCTTGAACTTGCTCCATGACGGTCTTGTAGTCTACCATCTTGTAGTCAAGAAACCTGCCGACCATAAACTTTTTATAACCTACATCCTCGATCTTGTACTTCTTATCCAAGAATGCCCATCGCTCTTTTGCTATATTGATACTATTGTACACATTGTACAGTATATTTTCCAATCCATTGATGATGTAATTCTTGCATAGGAAGTTTGAGTGCTTCCATGCATCTACTGCAGCGACCACTTGCTTGTCGTTCTTTCCTTCCTTCATGATTGGTGGATCTTCTTGAGAACTCTGGCCAGATTCAGAGTCATCAGATAGAACATCATTTTCTATTGCCATCTCTTGAAATCAATGCCGGCAAACTTCTCCGGCTTCTCGGCTTGAACAGGTGCAGCCATTGTTGCCATCAGTTGAGCAGCACTTCAGACACAAAATTGTCTTAAGATTGTTGGTAATAATTTTTGTGGCTACCTATTTGAAAAGACTGAGTTTAGAGTTACACTTTATGTCCTTAAGACAATTTCGTCTCGTAATGGTGGTTACGGTGTATGACGATTGTCTCACAGGATACAACGATCTTCTTCTAGTAAAAGCAGTACTACTATTCACCAGAATTCAAACCATGAATACTTTTCTCTCTTTTATATGCACTATAGCTATACTCTATTAATTAGAGTATGCAAATACTTAAGAGACTTTATTATGCACTATAGCTTAGCTCTGTTATTCCGAGTTTCCGAATGCATAAGAGAAGGAAAGAAAAATTGAATCAAATGAATGAGGAATGAGGACCTATTTACAGCCTTAAGTTGCCCCTTGGAAGCAACCCTTTCAGATTTGATCGGAGGGAATAACCGATGGCTTGATAAACCGTTTCGTAGTGAAATACGCTTTTCCTCAATCATGATCTGGAGAACACGCGATCAATACGTCCATCAGAAGCCATGATATATTGATTCGTACCTTGATCTTTAGATCATGCAGTTAGCGCGCTTCTCAATATGCTATCTCGTGATTCGATGGCACTATCAACGTATCTAGAAACGTTGATTCATGAACGGACGCATGATCAGTTATCTCGTGAATAACTGATCAGTCAATCATCGCAATGCTCTGATCGTTGCGATCATTCTATAATCAACCATTGTTCTACATCATCGTGATCAACTGATAAACTTAGCCCATGATCTGGGCATAATATTATTTAAAAAGAAGTAAATAATGTGAATAATATTTTATAGAAAGGCTAATAATCTTACTAATTGGATGATATCTTACATTGCTAATCACATGGGATCAATCTTGTAGACTTCTTCAACTACTCTTTTGTTCAGTTTTTAGAATTTTCTTTTTTTGATTCTTATTGATGCATTTATTTACATTTAGTTTAATTTAATGCATCCATCTTAATAAAAATAAATGTTGGAACTCTAGATCACCCTCCATTGGTCTATAATGGCACTTGAAGGTCTTCCAATCTTTTCTGGTAGGATAAAGAGCTACTCCCAGTGCTCTAATACGGGAACTTGCAAAAATAGTCCCTAGACTGGGATTTCTAGTGAGGGATCTTTCAACGCTCAAGTTAGAAGAGAAGAGGATGAAATGAGCAATAATAGCCAGAGCTGAAGGCCCAGTGTTGACGGTATGAGTGCAAGAGTCGTCGTATAAAAAATATACCTCATCGCGATCCCCACTCACCAATTTATAGGATTACACGGAATAATAGAATGCAAGTAAGGAGGTGGCCTCCTCTGACAGGTGCAACAAAATTCGAGTGGGATATTGGGATCTTATTTCCTGAAATCCATTCTAATAGTATATTTTCTGTTAGGATAGCTGATTATGTTGTGAGCTGTCCCCCATGAACTTATTCACCTTGATGCCATAATTATGTTAGGATAGCTGGGATTAGCTGTCGCCACTTTCTCGGATGTCACTGGTGCCGAGATCTGGAGGTGAGGGCCTGCTGCCCTCCCAGGGAACAGAGAGAGAAGGTCATCCGTGAGGGATCGCCGCCTTCTGCGGCTTGATCATCGTGAGGAAGAGGAAGACCGTGAGGTCTTCTCATGGTTAAATTCGGACAAGGAGAGGAATATCCGGTGAAGATGGCGATGCGGGGGATGTCGCCGGTTGCTCGCTGGTCGCACAATGGCGCAAGGCAGCACGAGGCATCACGGGCTCGTCGGAGGCACGAGCTCGATTGTGGAACGATGCAGGGCTCGATGGAAGGGCTCGGCGGATGGCGCGTTTGCTCGCCGGTCGCAGGGTGCAACAGAGGTGGCGGGCGATTCACCGGAGGGAGGCTCGGTGGCGGGAAGGCACCGGAGGAGATGCCCTGTCCTGATTGGAGTGCATCGTGCAAGACTGTGTGTGCGGGTAGCCACCGGAGGCTCGGCCATGCATGCGGGCAGCCACCAGAAGTGCAGTCGCCGAAGGTGAGGCACGGTGACGGGCAGTCGCCAGAGGTGAGGCACGGTGGCTTGGGGCGATGGCGATGGCCGGGAGGAGCTATGGTCCATGGTTCTCTATTATGGACCGACAACAATGGTGACTGTGGACCACTTTGGCGTGCCTGAATCGATGGATCGGTTCATGATGGACCAGCATCTCAAGTCACTCTGCTCTAAAATATGTGTTGATTGGTCTTTTGGCGATTCTGGGCTCAATTGAATTCCGATTTGAGCCCCGTCTATGCCGTTGGATTCTATTTTTCGAGCTTTTTATGTTGAGCTAGGTTTTATCCGATGATGGAATCAGATCATGGGTATGTGGAGATCATGGCATAGTGACCATGTGTGCGGGCAGCATGAGCAGGATTATTCCATCTTCGACCTTCCAGGTGGATAGAGGTTCAAGGTATCGGGAGCAGTGCGGAGGTCTGTTGGCAGAGCGGATCTTATCGAAGATGATGGATCTGGTGGTGCAGGAGCTCGCGATGGTGGTGCACAGCTACGGGTCCTGTGCTATGGAGTAATGGCAGGTCAGATGATCTGTGGTTTAGCATAGGTGGAGCGATACATACCAGAGATCTTTCAGAGCATGAATGGTAGCTCCATCGATAGTGGACCAGGCTTTTGGTCACTATGGAGGAGAGCGATTGGTAGTACTCCAGCTATCTTGATCGTGATGGAGCTGTATGTGGGTGCGATATCCCGCTTGGTTAGAGATGGGTCTCAGGAGATGGATATCTCAAGGAAACCGAAGTACATTAGCAGAGGCGATGTCAGAGATAGCTCAGGGAGATAGGGGATAGTCTTAGGGAGCGCCGGAGGTATTGAGCAGTCTGGAGTGTCCCGGTATGGCGGGATTGGCCTAAGGACAGAGATTGGAGCTGATGGAGATGGCAACTCAGGGAGACCGGGGATAGGTCTCAGGGAGTGCCAGGGGCATCATGCAGCCATGAGTGTCCTGGTATGGCAGGATTGGTCGTAGGGACAGATTGGGACATGATGGAGCAGCCGCTGGAGATGGTTGCTGGGTCAGTCACTGGGTAGAGGACTTGGTATGAGCTCTTGGATTTCGGAGGTTCCTGTGGGGTTGCAGTTATCCGAAATGATCTCGGAGGGGTCCGTGATGATGCGAAGGATCTGAGGAGGCAATGACCGGGTACGAGGTTCAGGTGCAGGCTTAGCAGGGCAGCGTTGAGTTGCTAGCCTTTGGACTTCTTTCTGTGGCATCAGGGAGACTTTAGTCTCACGTGGAACACCAGTGATAGGTGGCTTCACCGGTAGAGCATGTTTTGATACGAGTTCAGAACGGGAGGTGCAGAGAGGATCATATCTTAGCACGAATGCCAGGGGTGCACTTAGCTAGGTGGAGCAGAGTGTGCGAAGATTGGCATGGCTCTGAGTTGATGGTATCAGGTAGAGCTCTAGAGTTACAACGAGTGCCGGTTCAGGTCGCTGGGTTCTCTCCAGGGAAGTCCAAGAATAGACTGATGCAGCTACCATACAAAAGGAATGCTACAATCGGTGGTGCCAAGACACAAGTGAGGGTTTTCAGCTATGGAGATGGTCATCCCAAAGGCCTCCAGGTGAATTCAATAGCTGAAGAGTGTTGGCAGAGGCGAGGATATCTGCACAGTGCTGTCAAGATATGCAGTTACAGCAGGATTGTGCTTTGAGGACATTGCCAGATTTGCCAAAGCTTGGAGGTACCAAGGTGGAGATTGTAGGGATTTGCGTGGAACTCCCAAGTTTTAGGAAGACTTGGAAGACCATGGCAGGAATGCTGTAGGTGATCCCTGGGGCTTGGGGACGTGTCCCAAGCGGGTCCTGGAGGTGTTCCAGGGATACTTTGAGTCCGAGGTTAAGAGAACATGTGAGACATATATGTATATGGACTCGGGTTCGAGTGTTTTCTCATGTGATTTAAGGGGAGAGCTTTTTAGGGTTAGGTCGGTTGTGACTTAGGGTTATATCTGTTTTGTATATAAAGAATGACAGGAACGTCGGGAATAATACGTGATCCCTTTTCTCCTCCAAAATCCTAGCTTCCCTTCTCATCTCCTTGGTTCTCTCTCGTGCGTGCAACCCCATGGGGGGCACACCTCCGTGACGAGAGTGGACGGCATGTCCCATCCCTTCCCGGATTGTGCGTTATCTTTCCGTCATGATGGCATCAAGTAGGATCCCGGACATTCTAAGGAGCAGTCTTGCTCCAACAAACTAAACATACGTAGGTGCACACGAGTCCTCACATCATAGGTCATTACAGTTCTTGCATCAGTGAGGATGATATGATCATCTAAATGCTAGATAGATTACCACCAGCATATCAAGATGGATTACTTGCAGCATATCGGTCATTCCAAACCTCCATTGGAACCAGATGATTCTACTTGGTTCTCGCATATATTAATTAGTACAACACATCATGTCACATCTAATTTGAATAACTTGACACTGCATAGCAAATATCAAGGCTTCGACAATATGCAAGCTGGTAATGTTCGTGGTTTCATGATATCTCATACGGGATCTTCGATTCTTCATGCACCTAATAGCACCTAGCTTACACTTAAAATTATTTTTGTCACGCCCCGAATCCAATACCGGAAACGGCTACGTGATCGGCCGCACAAACCCTAGGTTTTACCCTAGAGATTATGCAAGGCCTAGGTACACAACAATTCAAATGTATCCAAAGTAAATGAATATTGTATAAACAAATCATTAACAATGTATAGTTCATAATTAACTCGAGATCATAAAATGGTCCACTGACTCAAAAGTCAGTAACCGGACAAACTAACTATATATCTCAACAAACATGATGCTCCGTCTCACGCCCAGCCCAGATCCTCCTTAAGTTTCCTGAGTCTCTGAAAGAAAACAGATGGTAGGGAGTGAGCTACATAGCCCAGTAAGGGTTCCAAAATAATCACCAATAATAATTTACATGTATATGAAAGCAGTAAACATTACCATGACGAAATTAACAATTCCGATTTCATGTTTAACAAAACTTTGGAAACTTCATATTTTTCTTCTTATTGAATTTCCAATTATTTAATCATTATCTTTAGGGTTCTGGACTAACCACGGTCACACTCCAGCCTGTGACTGGCACACTATTGTCACACTCCAGCCTGTGACGGGCACACTGTTGTCACACTTCAGCCTGTGACGGGCACACTGTTGTCACACTCCAGCCTGTGACGGGCACACAAATTATCACACTCCAGCCTGTGACGGGCACACTGAGAAACCACGGTACCGCCGTGGCATGGCTAGTCCAAACACCAGTTCTCTTAACACATTATCATTTCTCTTCACATAATCGAATCATGTCACTTTCCAGCGATCGCTATCACGATCAAATACATTTCAAGATCACATGGCAAATACAAACAATACTAACCACAAACTTGATCCGTAACCCGGAAATCAAATCATGCAATCCGAAAACCACTATGCATGAAAAATATTTATTTATGCTCAAAACACATCAGATCATGTAAAATATATTAATAAATACGGTGATTAGGTTAGAATTCCTTACTAATCCGCTATTCACGCTTGTACTAATCCGAACCCGAGATCGGTGCGACGTCTTCCCGCTCAGAAGACAGATCCTCTACATAGATAAATAAATTTTATATTAAAACTAAATTCTCAATTTTTTCACGAATCTTGAAAAACAAATCGCTGATTTTCTCTCTCTTCCTTCTCTCCCTTCCTTCTCTCTCCTCTTTCTCTCTCCTCCTTCTCTCTCATCCTTCTCTCTCCTCTTTCTCTCTCCTCCTTCTCTCTCATCCTTCTCTCTCCTCTTTCTCTCTCCTCCTTCTCTCTCCTTCTCTCTCCTCCTTCTCTCTCCTCTTTCTCTCTCCTCTTTATCATATATTATATATATATATATATTTACATATATATATATATATTATTTAATTATTAATTAATTTTTTTTTTTTTTTGGCCGTACCAAACTTTTTTTTTTTTTCTTTTCTTTTCTTTTTCTTTCCTTTTCTTTTCTTTTCTTTTCTTTTTTTTTTTTTTCTTTTCTTTTCTTTTCTTTTTTTTTTCTTCTCCTTTCTTTCTTTATCTTCTCCCGAACACCCCTCATTTTTTTTTTTTTTTCTTCTTCTTCTTCTTCCTCTTCTTTTCTTCTTCGGCCGACCACCATCTCACCCCCCCCTGCCGGCAACCACATCGTGGTTGTCGCAGGGCCCTCCCGGACCAGGCGAAGGCGGCGACGACGGCGACGGCGGCGGCGGCGACGGCGGCTGCAGCGGCGACTTCCCAAACCAAACCGAACCCAAAATTTCATCCAAAAACTCACAAAAAAATTGCAAATAATAAAAAAAATCCTTACCGACGGCGTTGAGGAAGCTTCCGGTGTTCGTCGGAGAGGGAGAGAGAGCAGGATCGTGGTTCTAGGGGCGACGGTGAGGGGTTTAAAACGAAAAAATAACGAGATCCCCTCGCCGTTAAAAACCCTACCACCCGTCCCAAACCCTTACGGGTCTTCCGCCGAACTCCTCCCTTGCCTCTCACGGCTCCTCCCTCCGAGTTCTTCGGCAAAAAATTCGTCGAAATACCCCCCCTGTTCCGTCTCCTCTGTTCCTATTATTTTTTTCACAGTTTGGGTTGAAATCGGCCGGGTCTGCCGACTTCAGCCCAGGACCCGTGTTTACAATTTTACATTGGTACAAACCTCCCGGGCTTACTCTATGCCCAATAGTTATCCGAAGAAAATGATGATTATTTTTGTTTTGATCGTTGAAAATTACATGTAAGGTTTTGTCCTATATGAAATAATTAATAGGAGGATGCATGTGTGAGTTTTAGTCCAGGATAGAATAATTAGTCGAAGATGGATAAATTGACATAGATGATTGGGTTTAAAACTTGGTGGCTTAATTTTTCAAGTTAAATCGATCGAGTTCGATTAAACTTATATATCCAGACTGTTCCTAGCCGAACACAAAATATATAGAGGTAGACCATTGATGTTCTTTTCTTCACCAAAGCATTGTTCCTTCCCCTTGGCCTTGGGGGGCGCCACAATTAATCATCTTTATTATCCGTGAAATTCAACGATGCGCACCAAAACCCTTATTTAACTGGATGTCTGTTATAATAATACCACTGCATGTAATTAATTAAAACCAAATCCAACCGGTTGGCTTGGACTGGCCTGGCCTTTTCTCCCAAACTTTCTTATCATAGCTGAAAGAGAGCATCTCATGGATGAAAAGAGGGGCTAATCGTTATTGAAGCTAGCTCCCAGTGCTTTCCTCCAACTAGCATCAATTATTTTATTTTATGCTTTCATATTGTTACGCCTCAAATCCAGCATCAAAATCGGCTATGTAACCAGTCGCACAAATACTATATTCTACCCTAAAGATCGTGCAAGCCCTAGGTACACAAGAGTCACTTACCTTAAAAAAATCTTATTCATCACCAAGCCCGAATATCTGCACAACTCTGTGAAAAAAAAAATAGGGTTGTGAGCTCTACAGCCCAGTAAATTTTTTATATGATCACACAAGTAATAATACAATACTAGAAATAGAAAGAATATACTAGTATACCATATCATGTAAGCAAATCGTTCAAATATCATATATGACAAAACCATGAAAAATAATGTTTTCTTTAGAGTTTCCATTAATCCATTTTTATCTTTAGGGTTCTGGACTAACCATGGTCATGCTCCAACCCATGACTGGTAATCTCAAAATCGGTCATTTGCTATTCATTGTGGCCAAACTAGCCACGTACAAACCTGTTAATCGATCTTTTATTCGTGGTCAGGCTAGTCTTATCGACCATTTCTCGTGGTCTGGCTAGTTTCACAATTGACCATTTCTCGTGATCAAGCTAGCTCATGTACGAAGTCCGTGGCTCAGGCTATCTCAGAACTCCACGATCTCGTGGTATGGCTAGTCCAAATACCGTACTCTCTTTGTTACCACTTTATCAAATCAAGTTGTACTGTCAAACCATGTCATCACAAACTTCTCAATGACCGGCATCACGGTCCAAATCATCAAAAGAAAACTTTCTCGAATAAAAATGATATATGGCAACATAATTAATAATCCCAACACATTATCCATCTCGAGAAATTAAAATATACGATGCAAAACAAACATGCATGCCAATGCTCATATGCACGGATCAAATCATGCCATGTAAAACAATATATAGAACTGGTGATCATGTCCAGAATCCTTACATTCAATCGCTATCTCCAAATATCCGGTATCAATCTATACTCGAAATTCGTTCAATACTTATATGCTCAAAAGGTTGATCTCCTAAATAAATTCACCAAATCCTAGTTTCACAAATTTTAAGAAAGAAAGTTACCCCTGATTTTCTCTTTCCTCATCTTCTCTCTCCTTCCTCTTCTCTCTCATCTTTATCTCTCATCTTTCTCTCTCTATCCCAAATCCCAACATATCTCCAAAACTAGTCACTATCCCATGCCATCATAGTATGACAACCTTTCTCTTCTTCCAAACTAAGATCCCTTTCCTCTCCCCTTCTCTCTCTTCTCTTTCTCTTTCTTCCTTCTTATCTTCTCTTTTCCCTTCTCTTTCTCTCTTTTCTGGCTCTCTGCATCGAAAATAATTCTTAGCATCTTATTATTAAGAAGATCGGAAACAATCTAAAACAGAATCCTAAACCCATCTCACAGGCCCAAAACGTTCAGGAATTATCTCAGGCTGTCAGATCTGATATCAACACCTCAAATCGCATCCAAATCCGAATCCAAAAATCTCTGATCAAGCCTAAACTCTCTCGGATTCATCCTAGCCATTCGATTAGGTGATCGGACGGTCCAGATCACATAGAAATCTTGTGGACCGCCGTGAGCCGCGATAAACTAGCGAGAAACTCGTGGAGAAACGTCCAGGTTGCCGCCGCTTCCGGCTGGGCTAAGCCCAAGTGCTCGCGCGCGTGTGGGCCTGGGCCACGCCTCGCACGCCCGCCCGTGTGTTGCCCGCGTGTCGCACCCGCCCGCGTGTCGTGCCCGCCCGCGCTCCCCTTGCATGCCCGTCGCACCCCGCACGTGTCGCCCGCCCGCGGTCGCATCCGCGTGCTCGCCCCCGCGCGCCCGTTAGCCAACTCGCCCCTGCTCACCTGGGTCGTGCACTGGTTTGGGCCGGTTCAACTAGCGGGCCGGTAGGGCTCTAATCTTTTTTTTTTTTTTTTTTCCTTTTCCTGGTCATTACACATATACACTGCTTAAATCGTGGAGCATTTTTGCAATGTACGTAGAGAACTCTATAACCATTTGATGGATGTAACTTTTATTTCATGGCAATTTAGCCCAAAAATTTGGAGCTCCTGCAGGCAAGATAACCTACGGAGTCGCACTTAGCTGCATCATTAGCAGTTGCAAAGTTTCATACCAATCCTCTAACCATATATTGACCTGATCTTATATAAGGAAATTAATTCCTACCCCAATCCTGCATCAAGGAGGCTGGTTTTGTCATAGTTTGTCTTTTCCAAACAAAATAAGAAAAGAGTGGTTACTCTAGTTGGTTATGAGGACATTCGCATCCACACAAAATTTCCTGAGATCTCCCTTTTATTTTATTATTTATTATTATTATTATTATTATTATTATTTGATAAAGAAAAGGAGAGGGGGGGGATAAAACCTTCACTAACCAATATATATAGGGAGAGAGAGAGAGAGAGATAAAACCTTCACTAACCATTCCATGGGGCCTTGTCAAGGTGACCACTGCTCCCAGGTCACGAAGCAAAATTAAAGCCAATAGGGAACAACTAAAGAATGCCGTGTTGTGAAGGATGGAACCAAAGACAGCCCCACTCAAGGCAGACGTCTGCTGATGTGTCATCAAATAAATTCACATCTTGTGACATCATTCCCTTTCTCTAGAAGGTTAATCGAACCTAGTATATATCAACTGGGTGTGTCTGCCATAGTCCAGATTTCATGTTTTTTGTACTCGCTTCAAAATTAGAATTTAGTTGCATCGAAAAAAAAAAAAATAGAGCTACATCATACCTACTACTATGTTGCGTGTAGTTCTCAACAGGGCAGCCTGGAGCCGAATATTAGTTAACAAGTCGCCACATTGGATAATTACATATTGTTTGCATTCTTTCTTTCCTTCTTTCTTTTAATGAACCATTTCTCCAAGTGCATTTTGATGCATTAATTGTTAGAGTTCCACGATGGTGCAATTTCATCGATGTCTTTGTCATTTTCTAAAACTATGAAGGAGAACTTCTCGGATTCGAAAACGAAATTTTTGTCCTGAGGAAGAGTTTGTAGGTTAGGTCAAGCAAAGTAGATAGAGATCTTGGAGACTTAGCCATCTTGGTAGAAATTAAAAAATGCTCAGGACCCAATTAGTGCAAGCAAAATGTTCATTAAACCCACTTTTAATCATGCTGGCTTGGTATCCTTATCATTCAACTGCCACCTGTATATCAGACCAATCCAAAAGTCACACAAATTCCTAGCACCATGTGACAAAAGACAACCTAATAGTCTTTTTTGGTACAAATATATCAGCAGTAGATACAATAAGATATATAGGAAAGCTAGTTCGATAAGTATGCATGTTATGGTAGAATTTTCTAACCTAACTATATTAGTTATAATTAGATCATGTGAACATCAAAGATCAAATCCTTTCCAGTTTTCCTCTTAATAGGTAGATATTCGATGAAACAAGTCATGAGAACAAATCTCACAATATATATAGTAGAAGTGGAAATGAGACTTAGCCAATAAAATAAAAACAATCATAGCAGGCCCTTTCCTCACAAGCTAAGTTGGACTAAGATCAATACTGTACCGTCTCAACCACACCAACCAACATAAAGTGCTTAAAGTCCAAACACAAAGATCACACATAATATTGGACTATATACATCTTTCAACACGGATCATATGATCAGCCCATTTTTAATAAATCAAAATAAATAAAATAATAATTAATGATAGCCCATAATTAGGATAAACTCTTATATTCTCACGCTTGGATAATATTAATTATAATTTTAAAAATATTTTATTTCAAAATGACTCTTAAGCTGAATATAGTACGTAGCCATAAAAATATATGATCCATAGATAGTACCTTCGAAATAATTCAATCCAACGATATCAATCATGTTGAATCATGGAGTCATTACTTTTATTTGATACAAGACCTATCCATAGTTCACTACAGTGAATCTGGGCTTTAGCGACGCTTTTTTTGACATTTCCCGACGCTTTTAAGCGTCGCTAAATAATCTTCCGACATTTTGTAAAGCGTCGCCTATGTAAGTGTTGGGACGCAACCTATCGATGCTTGAAAAAAGCGTCGGCATTTGCCGATGCTTTAAAGCATCGCTAAATTTTTATTTACCGATGTTTTAAAGCGTCGCTAGTTTTAAATCTAGCGACGCTTTAAAGCGTCGGCATTTAGCGACGCTTTAAAGCGTCACTAGTTTTAAGTTTAGCGACGCTTTAAAGCGTCGCTAGACTAAACCCATGCTCATGATAAATTAGCGATGCTAAAGCGTCGACATTTAGCGACGTTTTAAGTTTTAAGTTTAGCGACGCTTTAACTATCATATCAATAATATATATAAATATTCATGATAAATGTATAAAATAAAATAAAATATTTATAATAATAATAAAGTATTAATACAAAGTCACTCCCACTAACCAAGAGCATCAAAAGACTCGATATGCTCATATTTTCAACAAACTTTGTAAAGCATATGGATCTTAAATCTTTGGTTAGAAGATCAGCCAACATGGACTCTATATTAATATACTCAATAATTATATTTTCATTCTTCACAAAATCACATACAGTCAAATATTTTAGCTCAAAATATTTAGATCTACTAGAAAATTTATTATTCTTTGTAAAGAATACTGCAGCTTTATTATCATAATAAATCATCAAAGGTCTAGAACTTGAATATAGAATCTGAAGTCCTACCATAAAATTTCAGCCAAATAGCTTGAGTAGCAGCCCATAACAAGAGATAAATTCAGCTTGTATTGTCGAAGAAGCAGTCAGTGTCTATTTAATACTTTTCTAGGATACCACACCACCAGCTATCATAAAAATATATCATAAAGTTGATTTTAAATCATTAGGACACCTTGCATGATATGAATCCGAATACCCTAACAACTCTAGGTTATCAACTCTCCTGTACACAAGAATATAATCTTTGATTTTCCGTAAATATCTTATCATCTTCTTTGTAGCAACCCAACACTAAAATCCCGGGTTTGACAAATATCTACCAAGGGCATCCACTATGAAGATAATGTCAGGTCTAGTACAAACTTGAGCATATATCAGATTTCCTACTATATTGACATAAGGTACATTTTTTATCTGATCTTTCTTAAGCTCATTCTTTGTGCATTGATCTTTACTAAACTTGTCACCTTTGATAATAGTTGAATTACATAGTTTGCAATTCTATATATTAAACCTTTCAAGGATCTTGTTGATATATATCCTTTATGACAAATCCAATAGATAGAAAGATCTGTTCCTGTGAATTTAAATACATAGTGATGTGGCAAGATCGTTGACATGGAGTCCCTGTTAGATCAAGCCGGATGCCATGTCGGCAGAAGCTGCCACGTTAGACCCTTTCTTCGAGCTCCTTTGCCGGGCGGCTCCCATGAGGTCGAGCCCACCTCGGCCGAAGTCGAGCCCGCCCTCTTCGAGCTCCTTCGCTGGGTGGCTCCCTCAAGGTCGAGCCCACCTCGATCAAAGTCGAGCTCCCTCTCTTTGAGCTCCTTCGCTGGGCGACTCCCCCGAGGTCGAGCCCGTCCTGGCTGGAGTCGAGCATTCGCTCTTCGAACTCCTTCACCAGGAAGCTCCCTCAAGGTTGAGCCCACCTCGATCAAAGTCAAGCTCCTTATCCTCGGACCAAGCTCTCTTCGGATGAGAGGACCAGCAGCCGGAGGCCGTCCCCATGGCCAAAGCCCATAGAGCTTCAAGGGATTCAGAAGTAGGAGGAAGAGGACGTTACAACCTCCCTTGGACAGCAGTGCGCCGCCCAAGGACCACAGAGGGGCACCCGCTAGGATGCCATGATTACTCCCGCTATTATTTACACAAGATAGGAAAGGGCATCCCAGCCAAGGCACTGCACTTTCCAGCCAATCGTTTGCACCACCCGAAGGAGGAAACCATGCTAGAAGATTCAAACCAGGGGGTGGCTGCTCCCAGATCGAGGCCCTGCCAAATTTCTCGAAGTAGAGCGACTAGCTGGGAGGTTAGAGCCTGCGACATAACTCACTATCATGGATGGGGAAACACACCCAAGTGCATGGCACAGAGAGCTGCTGAACGTTGACCTTCCAGTGCCTACAGAGATGGAGGAACCCAAGGTAGGTTGCTAGAGGGATCCATGGCCTAAAAAGAATTTCCAAAGGTCTTCGAAGAAGGTAAGCAAACAAGGACAAGCGAACAGGAAAGCAACCGAGAGGCAGAGCACTCTGGGCTACCAGAGACTCATCGAAAGAGTGTCGATGGACATAGCCACCATAGCTTAAGCTTTTCTCCACCACTGCCTCTCTCACCTAACTCTTTTTTTCTAAAGCAAAATCTCCTCCTTCTAGCATGGAGTCCGACCAAGGGGCCCATAGGGGAAGATCTATTCTCCTAGATCGCCACTGACTTGATCATCGGAGTGCCCCTGTCGGGATCCCTGGCCTGGGTCTTCTCTTTTTTGCAGGTCCGAGCACGTGGACTGGATTTTGGATGACGAGGTCGGCAGCCGGCGCCATCTTTAAGCTACAGGCGACGACGGTGTAGGCGGCAATAGATTGGCATGCTAGGAAGGGGGCACAGATACAGTCTGATTCAGGCCAATCCCCTCACATGCAACTCCACCCGAAGCATGGTCATGACATGCACGCAGGAGGTCTCCATCAGTCATGCGGGAGACCCCACTTCTCACGGGGGCCCACACAGTCCAGAAAGGGAGCCCCCCACTCCACCGTAATCGCCTCCAGCGGATGTCCAGTTGGCAGTGCTTATCCAGCAGATGTAAGTTCTGACTACAGCGATGTGACAGTTGCAGCATCAACACCAGTCCTTGGCCACCCACCAACAGCCAGGGATCCCTACGGCCCAAGCTGCCATATCCCGTGATAGTCTGTGTCCTTCCAAAGAAGGCTGTCACTATTGCAAGCCATGACTGACCCCCGGAGAAGCCACCGGACCCCGGTGAAGAGGTAGTGGACTAGGTCTATCGACTGGGAGAGCCGGTCTCCGGCCTTTTAGCGGGCCACTGCTAAGCACCACCGAGGCTATCGAGGCAAGGTCCCCCGTCGCAACCCCCCTCAACTGTTGTCTTCATCTCCTTTGATGGCCTTGGCGGAAGGCTCCACCGATGAAGCCATCAGACGCATGGCTGAGAAGCGCCTAGAGAAGTAGGTGCGCAAGTTGGTGGAACTATCCCGCTAGTTCGCAAACTTGTATGGCTCCTCCAACGAGTCCTTATTCTACTCCACCGGCTCCTTCCCGGGATTGTGCTGGGGCACACCGGCATCATCTCGGACCTCTACCGAAGGGGCTGCTTCAACAGCAGTCGCAAGTTCTCCCTCCTTTGCTTCGACTGCGGCCTCAACTGGGTCCCCGCCCGGAGCAGCTGGAAGGCGAGCTACTCCAGGTTCAACTCCGGAAAGAGCTGGGCCACCAAGGACTGGCAGAACTCGTAGCATTTGAGGAACGAGTCTGTGGCCACCTCCTGGACCTTATCAGTATATTATGTCAAGGCCTTGAAGTTTGGCACTGCCTCGGCGGCCTCCTTTTTGGCGGCCTCCATCAAGTCCATCACCCCAGCAGCCTTCTCTTCAACCACCGAAGTTCGTGCCCATGCCGCATCTAGCTGAGCCCGGAGGGCCTGAAACCGCTCCTTTGCTTAGGCTGTCTTGGCCTTGAGCTCCCTTGCCCGGGCCATCTCGGCCTTGAGCTCTTTAGCCTGGTGCTTGACCCAGTCCTTCTCCCGGGTCAGGAATTCTTTAAGGTCCTTAATGCGCCTCTCAGCGTTCACCACCTCGACTCGGAGCTCCCTGTTCTTCTCCTCTGCGGCTTGGGCCCTATTAGTTTTCTCTTTAGTCGCCAGCGTCGCGATCTCCTGCTCCTTCAAGTTCTCCCTTCTAGCCCACTGGGAGTAGTAGTCACGGATGAGCAAAAGGTCAGTCCCGAGCTGCATCGACGAAGATGTCAGTCATGCAAAAAAAAAGAGAAAAGAAGAAGAAAAAGAAAAGAAAAGATCCTACTGTGAAGAGGTGAGGGAAGGTGCTGAGGATGGCATCTGGCAATGATCTCCCTCCCCTTTCATGCCGGTCGCACGATTGGATGGCAAAGTCCATCATGCGCACGACCAAAGAATGGTCCTGGATGACTGAGGAATTTGGCACCACCTCGACGGATGCCCTTCGAGAGCTGGTCCTCGACTTCGTCGGGACCACTGTCGTGCCCCCGGGAGTGGCCGAGGATCTCTTCGAGCCCCTGTTGGAGCTCACTGCCACACCGGATGGTGTCGCCGATGGTGGTTCCCTCCTTTTGTCTCCTCCCGCTTCCACCTCAATGACTTCGGGAGGTGGGGCCATAGCAACAGTAGTTGTAGCGGGCCGAGCTACGCACCCACGTCGGACTCCCGAACCAGAGGCGAAATATGCTGCCTTGGCATTTCGAGGACCGGTCCGGCCGCTCTTCCACTTGGGCTAGAGCCCGCAACGGGCCCAGGCCTCGCAATGGGCTCATTTCGGGCCCTCTTCGATAGGGACTCCCTAGGTCCTGCCGGTGCACTCCTCTTCTGGAAGGACTGGATGAGTTACTCCATTGAGAACTTCATATTTGCAAGAAGAAAAAAGCCAAGGTTTGCCTCAAACCCGAAGAGACCTGTAGAAGAAGAAAAGAATGTTTATACCAAACTCACCCAACTCCCGGATTAGGTTGACCCCGGCTTTAAATATGTTCTGCTCTGATAGCAGAACCTCAAGAGAAGTGATTTGGTCGGTGATGAGCTGGTCGTGAACCTCCCAATCAGCCGCTTCGACCTTGGAATTTTGATTCAGAGTTCGGTCCGGATCACTCCAGACCCAGTCGACCCCTTTAACGAAAGCGAAGAAGTACTTTCTCTTTCATCCTTTGATGGAAGAGGGGAGTTCAAATTTAATATCTTTCGGGCCAGGAGAGATGAACCACCACCCATCCTCGGTCGGGTGGCATTTTAGGATGAAAGAGGCCATGAACAGAGAAAAACGAGCAACGATCCCATGAAAATGATAGAAGACAATGAAGCAAAAATGGTCCTAACCGCATTAGGGACTGGTTGAGTAGGGATGAGGCAGTAGTTGCTGAGCACAGAAAAGAAAAAAGGATGAAAAGGAAAATGAAAATCCCCTGCGAGGGATTCCTCGTAGAGGGCAATCCGGCCCGGGCCACTGGAAGTGACTTGTTCCCCCGGTCTTGGGACCGAGAGCCAAATAGAGTCCGGGATGTCAAAAGCTTTCTGGATTATCGAAAGGTCATCCCTGGTCATCACCGAGCGATGTCATCGGGACCAGTCGAACGAGAAGGGTCGGAAGGGTCTTCGGGAACAGGGGAAGGAAGGCGAGCCCTGGGCTCCCCTATCACTATCCCGATGGGGCGAAGGCCTCTACGAACATGAATAGGAACTTCTTCCTCCTTATCGAAGGAAGAAGTCCTCGGTTGAGAGGGCTCTACCTCGTCGAGGATGCTGGAATGACGATGACTCTGACCCGAGCGGGTCATCCTAAGGTAGAATGAAGAAGGAAGGGAGGAAGAAGGAAAATGAGGTCTGGAGAGACCCTAAGGACAAACTCGACCTAGCCAAAGAAGAGAGAGGACTGAGGAAGATGAACCTGATGGCCTTGAAGGTAAGGGACACTCGGGAGAGAAAAGGGAGAAGACTCTGGTCCATCGGTGGGAGCCAAGAATTTGAAAGGAATGATGTTTCAAGAAACTTTCTTTTCGAAATGGCTAGATGGAAACCATACCCCCTCTCAGAACCACCTCCGTCGGATTGCTGCCATGTGTCAAGATCTGCGAGGAGTGATGCTTCGGCTTACCAGAAACCATTTCAGGTTCTGCGTCGGTCATTATGCTTCCTCGGATATGCTGATATGTCATCCCCATATTGGCCTCAAGGCCCGTTCCGCGAAGCGGCGGCGATCGTGCTATTAATGGTGCTTGATTTTTACCTTTCCATGTTAGCTCCGCATTTACTCCTTTCGCCCGAATGCGGCATGCCAAAGGAACTTGGGAGTGGGGGGCAAATGATGTGGCAAGATCGCTGATGTGGAGTCCCTGTCAGATCCAATCAAATGCCACATCGATAGAAACTGCCATGTCAGACCCTCTCTTTAAGCTTCTTCGCTAGGCGGCTCCCACGAGGTTGAGCCCACCTCGACCAAAGTCGAGCCCGCTCTCTTCGATCTCTTTTGCCAGGTGGCTCCCTTGAGGTCAAGCCTACCTCGACCGAAGTCGAGCCCGCTCTCTTTGAGCTCCTTCGCTGGGCGGCTCCCCCGAGGTCGAGCCTGCCTTGGTTGAAGTCGAGCCTGCTCTCTTCGAGCTCCTTCGCTGGGTGGCTCCCTCGAGGTTGAGCCCACCTCAACTGAAGTCGAGCTCCTTTTCCTCAGACCAAGCTCTCTTCGGATGAGAGGACCAGCAGTCAGAGGCCGTCCCCGTGGCCAAAGCCCACAGCGCTTCGAGGGATTCAGAAGTAGGAGGAAGAGGACATCACCACCTCCCTTGGGCGGCGGTGCGCCACCCAAAGACCATGGAGGGGCACCCTCCAGGATTCCTTGATTACTCCCATTACTATTTATACCTGATAGGAAAGAGCGCCCTGGCCAAGACACTGCACTTCCCAACCGACCGTTTGCACCACCTGAAGGAGGAAACCATGCCAGAAGATTCAAACCAGGAGGCGACAGCTCCCAGATCGAGGCCCTGCCAAATTTTTCGAAGTAGAGAGACTAGCTGGGAGGTCAGAGCCTGCAACATAAGTATAACTTCCTATCATGGATAGGAAAAGATACCCGGGCGCACGGCACGGAGAGCTACTAAACGTTGAACTTCCGGCACCTGCAGAGAGGGAGGAACCCAAGGTAGGTTGCTGGAGAGATCCATGGCCTAAAAGGAATTTTCAAAGGTCTTTGAAGAAGGTAAGCAAACAAGGGCAAGCGAACAGGAAAGCAATCGAGAGGCAGAGCACTCTGGGCTACCGGAGACTCATCGAAAGAGTTTTGACGGACACAGCTACCATAGCTTAAGCTTTCTTCCACCGCTATCTCTCTCACTCAACTCTTTCTTTTTAAAGCAAAGTCTCCTCCTCCTAGCATGGAATCCGACCAAGGGACCCATAGGGGAGGATCTGTTCTCCTAGATCGCCACTGACTTGATCGTTGGAGTGCCCCCGCTGGGATTCCAGACCCGGGTCTCCTCTTTTTTGTAGGTCCGGGCACGTGGACTGGATTTCGGATGACGAGGTCAGCAGCCGGTACCATCTCCAAGCTACAGGCCACGGTAGTGTAGGTGGCAACACCTAGAACAAAAGATACTTCATCAAGATCTTTCATATCAAAATTCTTGGATACAATTTGTTTAGTCTCACAAAATAAACCAAAATCACTGCTGATAAACAAGATATCCACAATATATAAAACAAGAAAGATAAACTTTCTTCTATTGATTTTGAGATAAATGCATTGATCAATTTTGTTTTCCTCAAAATCATGAGAGATTATGACCATATCAAATTTCAAATACTATTTCTGATATACTTATTTCAAACCATAGATGGACCTTTTAATTTGTAGACCAAATGCTCTCTTCCACTTTCCTAAAAACCCTTAAACGATTTCATGTACACTTCTTCATTGAGGTTATCATTTAAGAAAGCAATTCTAACATCCATCTGATAAAATTTCATATTATAATGAGTTACTAAAAATATAATAATTCTAAAAGAATCCTTTGAGGATATCGGAGAGAAAGTTTCAGTAAAATCTATTCTTTTTTTTTTTAAAGTAAAGCTTTTAACAACCAACCTGGCCTTGAAATGCTCAATTATTCCCTTAGAGTCTTTTTTAGTCTTGTACATCCATTTGCATCTAATAGGTTTATAATTTTTAGAAGGCTCAATAAGCTTCTATACATCATTATTAGCCATAGACTGCATCTCTTCCTTCATAGCAACTATCTATAAATTAGACTTGGACTAGTTCATAGCATCAAGATATGCATCATATGCCTAATATCATAATCACTTGCTCCAAGATAGACATAGAAATTATCAAAAATAATAGATCTATTTTGTCTCACTGGTCTCCTTAATGGTACTTCTTCAACAGGTTTAACAGGTTAAAGATTCTTAAAAAGAGCAGAAGTATCAAGGACCTGAAATTCATTCTATCTATAGGAGCAGGAATAACATTTTCAAGAGGTAAAGACGTAGGAATATAGATAATATTAGCTTGACTACTATCAATATTAATAGCTTGAGAAGATTCATCATCAATCACATCAAATACTAGAAATTTGGTATTGACAGACTCCATAATTCTATTACTTCTCTCTGGACAATAGAACTTGTATCCTTTAGCATGTTTTGGATATCTAATGAAATAGCAATAACTGGCTCTGAGGCCAGTCTTTTTCTTTATATGATTATATATTCTTACTTCTACAAGACAATCCTAAACCTGAAAATGATTCAAGCTAAGTTTTCTTCTAATCCAGAGTTCAAATGGTATTTTAGGCATAGATTTACTAAGAACTCTATTAAGAATATATAAGACAGTTTTAAGAGTTTTATCCAACAAATAGTTTGGCAAGTTAGACCTTCTCATCATGCTCCTCATCATATCCTTAAGGGTGCGATTAAGCCTTTTGACCATACATTCTGCTCAGGACTCTATGCATGATATATTGGACAACAATTCTACAATCCTGTAAGTACTTGGCAAATGGATCCATATGCTATCCTGTTATATCATGTTTATCATAATACTCACTCCCATAATTAGATCTCATAATTTTGATTACCTCTTCTAATTATTTGTCAACTTTAATTTTGAAGATTTTGAATTTTTTAAGAGCATCTATTTTTTTTAGTTAAATAAAGATAACCATATTAAGAAAAATTATCAATAAATATGATAAAATTTTTATTACCATAAATTATTGAGGAATGAGGTCTACTAATGTTAATGTGAATAATCTCTAAAAGACTTGAATTTCGAGTTGTCCATTTCTTTTTAGCCTTGGTTAATTTATCTCTAATACATTCAATGCAAGTCTCCATGTTCCTAAAATCCAAAATGGGTAGGATGTCATCATTAATCAATCTATTAATTCTTTTTTTAGATTTTTGCCCTAAGTGCTTATGCCACAATATAAAAAAATTATCTTTAATCCTATGATGTTTTGCAATTGCATGCTTAATATTTTAAAAAGCATAAGGATTATCACAAGTTAAACATAATTTATATAATCCATCATTCAAAATACCCTAACCAATAATTTGAAAATTAAACTTCAAATTAACTCTATCATTACTAAAAACAAAGCCAAAATCAATCCTATCTAAAGAAGAAACAAAAATTAAATTCTTTCTAAAAGAAGGTTGTTGCCTAGCTAAAGCAACCCAAAAGGGGGGTGAATTGGATTTTAAAACTTTTTGCAAGAATTAAAAGCAAGTGCTAGTGTGTTTGCAGGTGTTTGTGTGCTCAACAAAAGTATACAGCAGAAGTAATAAAGTAAATACAAAAAAAGAAAAATAAGCATTCACAAATACAAGAATTTATAGTGGTTCAGTGCACACAAAACACCTACATTCACTTTCCAAGGTCTACTTGGATATTTTACTATAATCCTTCCCTGATTACAATAGATTAGTTTTTCCGGGCTCACTAATCAAACCCTTCTTGGTTTTCATAAGGCTAACCAAAAATCTAGTTGGTTTTTCAACACAAGGCTCACCAACAATCTAGTTGATTTTTAAACAAGGCTCACCAACAACCTAGTTGATTTTTTAAATAAGGCTTACCAATAATCGAAACACTAGTTTCAATTCACTTGAAATTAGGAACAATAAGATAAATCAAGTATAATGTAAGAATACAATAAGCTTTCAAAATAAAAGTAAATATCTCTTTGAAACTCTTTGAATGTTGTTGAAAAAGCTTGTCTCCAAGTTGTTGAAGCCTTAATCAATGCTTGAGAGTTGGACTTGAATGTCTCTTGAATGCTCTTGAACGCTTGAAGGCTCAACTTCACTCCAAAGTAATGAATACTCAATGAACTCTTAATGAATATTTGAATGATTTGCAATGAATACAAATGAATTTCTTCTTCCTTGAGTTTGGTCCACTTTAAATACCTTTCCAAGCCTTAAATGATCATTTATGATCATTGGAGAGAAAAAAATAACAGCTAGACATAAAAAGAACAAAATCTATACTTCAAAAAACTAGCCGTTACTGTTCATCCAAATATGCAAGTGTCGACACTTTAGGTCATGAGTCGACACTTGAGTTGACACTAGGTCAAAAATATTTTTTGAAGCTCTCTGGAGTGCTATGGTGCATCGATACTTTTTCTGATGAGTTGATACTTGAGTTGACACTTCATATTCATGAGTCGATACTTGGACAAAATCTATAAATCAGCATGTTCTGTCTTCATTTTGGTCTCAGGCCTTGAGTCGACACTTGCTTGATCATGAGTTAACACATGAGTCGATACTTGGATTCTATGAGTCGATATTTCATGCGTACCGGCTGAAACTCTTTCTACGTATCAGCTCATGGTTCTGTGAGTCGACACTTGATCTTTATGAATCGACACTTGGCTAAAACTTGCTGAAGCTGAACTTTGCCAAATTCAAATTTGACTCCTTCAAGGTCATTCTTATGTGCCAAAGTCCATATAACTTGAAATTCCATAAATTTAGATGACTTCTTTAATAGTTTGACAAGTATTTGAATTTTTCAACACAATATAGCTTTGATGAGTACCTTAATTTGCTAAACATACTTGTAGCACACAGTTAGTACTCAAATATACTTAAGTATTTTATTATTCATCAAAATCAATACAAGAGTTAACAAAGATTCATAAAATATAATTTTCAAGAATATTTCAAAACCATACACTAAGGATAATTTGACAACTCCTATATGTTCTACTTTATCTTTAAGATCATTTCTTACTTTCAACTTACTTTCATTCAAACTTGGTTTTTGCTTGTTTATCAACACCTATAAGGAGATGGTAACATAAATTGAAGCACTACTATTAATCTACCAATAATGAACAGGGATATTAATAATATTGGACTCATAATAAACAAAAGCTAGAGCACCTTTCTATTTTTCTTTCTTTTCTAACCAAGATTTGAATTTATAGCACTGACTCCACATATATCCTTTCTTCTTATAATGAAAGTACTTAATATTTTTTTTTATTGGCAGTGTTAGGACCTCCTACGAAATAATTTTGATTAGGATTGCTTCCATCCCTTCTAAAATCTTGAGACTATTTAAGAATAAGAGGTTTTTGCTTTTTCTTATTTATAAAATCCTTGCCAGAATGGGGTTGAGGTTTGAAGGAAAGGAGAGCACTCTCACTCTTTTTTCTTAATTTTTTCTTCCTCGGCAATATATTTGGTGATCAAGTTATTAATACTCTATATTTCATCCTGAGGATTATAGGTAGTTTTGATCTGGAAGAATTCAACAGATAAGAAATTCTAAGCATGAGGTACAAGAAAAGAATGATAAGGTAGATCAATTTTTAGACCCTTAAGCTTATATTAGACATAAACCATTTCTAGAATATATTTGTTGACATCTCCAATATTATCATATCTCATGATTGTTAGTTCTTTTATCAAGCATCCAGACTCAACATTGTTGAATACAAGATATCTCTATCCTATGGCTTGAAACATTTTTTTAGCATTATTAGTCTCAGGCAGACTACTCAGAAGATACTTAGAAATTGATCTTTTAGTTGCAATCAAACTAAGTCTATTTAACTTTTTTTATTTAATAAAGTGATCCTTTTATTCAAGAGTATTCTGATCGTTAAGATCATCAGGTCTATTTTCATGCGATGCAAGATCAATACCAATAATTTCAAGAGCAAATTCTATATCTTACTTCTACTTCTTATAATTTGACCCAATAAGTGCTTCAATGACAACATTATTATTATTCACATCAAAAGTGACTATACCATCAAAAAATAATAAGAATATAAAATATTAATTAATGGGCATAACATAAATAATATAATATCATAATAATAAATAAGAGTCCAAATACTATATCACATATTTTTCTTTGGAAAGAATATACAATCTGCATAAAGGCTCTTCACATGAAGCTACAAGCTAACAAAATACTCTAGCATTTAAGAACCTATTTTCTTTGGATAGATAGATCCTTTAAAGCTAGAGCACCATAGCAACACAATATTTTATGAAATATTTTTTTGTTAAAATATACAACAATCTTCTTTGGACATGTAGTTGTATGCCATAACTAAAAAATATTTCTCTCATAATGAAAAATATGATGGACTGACATAAATAAGCCACTTTGGTGATAAATATTTATGACAATCCATAAAATTATTTATACAAGAAATAAATATCCAAGAAAAATATAAAATGATATACTTTAACCATATATATGTCCCAAAAATTCAATCATGAATAGGATACTTAATAACATGCACCCCACTGATCATTTTAAAATATAATATTGCAATCTAATAAATTATACAATATAAAAAAATAACAAAAGGATCTAACACATGCCAATATATATATGTTTTGGACATATATCAAAATATAAAATTTATAAGGACAAAAATATAAAATTTTAAAGATCATATTTGTAATATTCAAAATGCCAGGGATCTAAATACAAAATGGCCCTTTATTAGCTAAAAAGGACTTGGATTTTGGATTTTGGGTCGAAATCTGTTGTCGATCTTACCGCGGTGGCCTGTAGCTTTTGAGCTGGCATTAGTTCTTGGACTCCCTCACCTCAAGATTTCCAAGTCTCTGGACCTATAAAACAAGGTTAGAGACTCGGGCCGGGGATCTTGGCGGGGGCACTCCTACGGTCAAGTTAGAGAGTAGAAAGATGGAACATGTCCACTAAGATGGGTTTCCGATGGATTCCCGTGCTCAGAGGAGGTTTTGATAAAAGAAATGTGAAAAAGAGAGGGGTTGACACCCAGCTTCTTGCGCTGGACCTGCTGGACTTGCGCATGGGGACTTTCGGTGGTCCCAGGATTGTTATCTCTCGGTATCCTTCCTCCCTCAGGCTTACCTTCTCCGTCCGCTTTCACCGTCCTTTTTATACCACCAGACTGCCTTCAGCCCTTGCTTCTTCCCTCGAAGGTTTTCGGAGGTCTCCCGCCCTTTTCCCCCCTCTTCTTTGAGCCTGGGAGTTAAGCGGCCAGCTTGCCTCGTCCGTCATGTTGTCACGAAAGGGGGAATCTGGCAGGGTCTCGAACCAAGCGCGGGAGCCCTCATCTCGGGGTATTGATTGTGGATTTCCTGGGTTCCTGACCGCAAGGATTTAATACCTCGATCGTGGGGCCCTCCCCAACTGATGTAAACGAGGTTCCGCGCACTGTAGCGGGCCGTACTGGGAACCATGTACGGGGCGCGCCGCTTGCCGACTCTAATAGCGACCTCGTGGCCTGGGCCTCTGACCCCTGGAGGCCTTGCAGGGTAAGGCTGACTTCGGTCAAGGTGGACCCATCAAGGGGTGCCACCTGGCGGTGGAGCAGGAGGGCCTGGCTCAACCTTGCCGAGGTGGACCAGTCTTGGGATGCTACCTGGCAAAGGAGCAGGAACGCCTGGCTCGACCTCGGTAGAGGTGGACCCGTCTTGGGATGCCACCTGGCGAGGGAGCAAGGAGTTGCCAGCTTCGACCGAGGTGGATCCATCTTGGGCAGACACCTGGCGAAGTGGCAGAGGAAGGCTCAACTTTGGCCGAGGTGGACCCATCTCGGGGTGCCACCTGGCAAAGGAGCAGGAGTGCTTGGCTCGACCTCGGAAGAGGTGGACCCATCTTGGGGCGCCACTTGGTGAGGGAGCAGGGAGCTGCCAGCTTCGACCAAGGTGGACCCCTCCTGAGCGGACACCTGGCGAAGTAGCAGAGGAAGGCTCGACTTCGACCGAGGTGGACCCATCTTAGGGTGCCACCTGGTGAAGGAGCAGGAGCGCCTGGCTCAAGCTCGGTAGAGGTGGACCCATCTTGGGGCACCACCTGGCAAGAGAGCAGGGAGTTGCCAGCTTCGATCGAGGTGGACCCCTCCTGGGCGGACACTTGGCGAAGTGGCAGAGGAAGGCTCGACTTCGACCGAGGTGGATCCATCTCGGGGTGCCACCTGGCGAAGGAGCAGGAGCGCTTGGCTCGATCTCGGCAGAGGTGGACCCATCTTGGGGCGCCACCTGCCGAGGGAGCAGGGAGCTACCAGCTTTGGCCAAGGTGGACCCCTCTGAGGTGGACACCTGGCGAAGTGGCAGAGGAAGGCTCGACTTCGACCGAGATGGACCCATCTCGGGGTGCCACCTGGCGAAGGAGCAGGAGCGCCTGGCTCGACCTCGACAGAGGTGGACCCATCTCGGGGCGCCACCTGGTGAGGGAGCAGGGAGCTGCCAGCTTTGGCCGAGGTGGACCCCTCCTGGGCGGACACCTGGCGAAGTGGTGGAGGAAGGCTCGACTTCGATCGAGGTGGACCTATCTCGGGGTGCCACCTGGCAAAGGAGTAGGAGCGCCTGGCTCAATCTCGGCAGAGGTGGACCCATCTTGGGGTGCCACCTGGTGAGGGAGCAGGGAGCTGCCAGCTTCGACCGAGGTGGATCCCTCCTGGGCAGACACCTGGTGAAGTGGTAGAGGAAGGCTTGACTTCGATCGAGGTGGACCCATCTTGGGGTGCCACTTGGCGAAGGAGCAGGAACGCCTAGCTTGAGCTCGGCAGAGGTGGACCCGTCTTGGGGTGCCACCTGGCGAGGGAGTAGGGAGCTGCCAACTTTGGCCGAGGTGGACCCCTCCTGGGCGGACACCTGGCAAAGTGGCAGAGGAAGACTCGACTTCGGCTGAGGTGGACCCATCTCGGGGTGCCACCTGGCGAAGGAGCAGGAGAGCTTGGCTCGACCTCGACAGAGGTGGACCCATCTTGGGGCACCACCTTGCGAGGGAGCAGGGAGCTTCCAACTTCGACTGAGGTGGACCCCTCCCGGGCGGACACTTGGCAAAGTGGCAGAGGAAGGCTCGACTTCGGTCGAGGTGGACCCATCTCGGGGTGACACTTGGCGAAGGAGCAGGAGCACCTGGCTCGACCTCGATAGAGGTGGACCCATCTTAGGGCGCCACCTGGCGAGGGAGCAGGGAGTTGCCAGCTTCGGCCAAGATGGACCCCTCCCGGGTGGACACCTGGCGACGTGGCAGAGGAAGGCTCGACTTCGGTCGTGGTGGACCCATCTCGGGGTGCCACCTGGCGAAGGAGCAGGAGTGCCTGGCTCAACCTCGGCAGAGGTGGACCCGTCTTGGAGCTCCACCTGGCGAGGGAGCAGGGAGCTGCCAGCTTCGGCCGAGGTGGACCCCTCCCGGGCGGACACCTGGCAAAGTGGCAGAGGAAGGCTCGACTTCGGCTGAGGTAGACCAATCTTGGGGTGCCACCTGGCGAAGGAGCAGGAGCGCCTAGCCCGCGAAAAGTTTTGAAAGAAAAACTCATGTGACACCGACGATATCCAGCTGGATCTGACACACACTCCTCGTCAGCGGTGTTGCCATATCAAAATCCAAAACCCAAAACCCGCTAACATTTCTTCCTCCTCTCTCTCATAATGAAACAGAGCAAGTGAGAAGAAGAAATGTTAGCAGGTTTTGGGTTTTAACCCAAAATCCAAAATCTAAACAACTTTTAGCTCATAAAGGGCCATTTTGCATTTAGATTCCTAGTATTTTGAATATTACAAATCAGTCCTTTAAAATTTTACATTTTAGTCCCTACATATTTATATTTGATATCAGTCCAAAACATACATATATATTGGCATGTGTTAGATCCTTAATTATTTTTTTTGTGTTGAACCATGAAATTAAATTAAAAATTATTAAATCTTAAATCTATTTTTTGATTCCAATCTTCTACAAAATTCTGTACTCTGATACCAATTGTAAGAAATTTTACTATCCCATAGATATATACAGAAGATTGATACATAAGAAGAATTATTCAAGAACCAATTTAAACAATTAGCAGATCCACTAAAGATGTATAATCAAGAACAATCAATTAATCTAGATTTGAAATGCAGATCTATGTTCGCCATTGATTCCAAACCTTCATTGAAGATGCTCATGCGAACATCAAAGGCCAGGTCCTTCTTTTCTGTCTTCGTCTCAATAGGTAGCTATTTCGGTGAGATAAGCCATGAGAATAAATCTCATGATACATATAGTGGAAGTGGAGAGGAGACCTAGCTAATAAAATACAAAATCCTAACAGGACCTTCTATCATGACCTAAGTTGGGCTAAGACCTATATTGTGCCATCTCAATAACACAACTAATATAAGATACTCAAAGTCCATAAATAAATATCACACATAACATTGGACTATACATATGTCCATCAATATGGATCATATAATCAGTCTATTTTTAACAATTCAAAATTAATAAAATAATAATTAATGGTAATCCATAATTAGAAAAAACTCTTACATTTATAACTCTCTATAGTTAATGGAACATGATTCTAGCTAGGCTTCTCTATTCAAAAAAAAACATGTCTAGTGTTATAAAGAAAATTTAAATTTTTGCCACCCTTCTCGAAAATAAATATATGCTAGGATAAATTGGTGCCAAAATTTGATCCAACTTAAACTATTGATGCTTGCATTGCTTGACATTCCTGCATGACATTGGCTACTCAGATATGAGAGCTAGTATAATTGATGCAAATGAATGTCCAACAATTTTAATGACGTACTATTTAACAAATTATTTGTGTAATTACTGAAATAGATAATTACAAGAGGGTCTTGCTCTCCAACACCACTCATCCTTGCTTAACACTTGTCTCTCATGGCATTGCTACTTAGGAGTTTGGTTAACAAGCATGCTTATTATGGAGATACTTTGAATGTCTTAGATATACCTTTGGAACATGGCTTTAGGGATGAATGCTTAACTAGCCGACATAGCCACTGATCTATTTATCGACCAAAGCTTGTCGCTATTATCCTATCTATTGGCCAATTTACCTGCCTATCAACGGTATTGAGCTATATGCCAAAGTATTTTATACTTAGCTATTACCAGTGGTGGACTTTCGACATGCTTCTTCTCATGCAATCCGTCTCCTAAATTTCAGATACCCGATCATCCAAATTATGAAAACAACTATCCCATGTATGTTGATTGTATTGCCAGTAACGGCCTCCTCCATCCAAGGGAGAGAATGAGGTCTAAGGATATAATACTATAATGGTGCAATCATGGTCCAATACTCTCAGAGTTGTCTATTTTGACAGCCCTCTTCTATAAATAACTAGAGCCCTGAGGACCCTGGGGTAAGCAATTCTTTTCTACATTTACTACTTTCCATCTATTCTAGATCTCTGACTTGAGCATCGGAGGGTTCTCGTCAAAGCCAACTTCGACTGGAAACTTTGTTTTGTAGATCACTCTAGCAACAACTTCCACCAATCAATGCCCGCTATGATCTCAAGCCAAAATTTGTAGCAACAATTCCCCATACCAATTAACAAGGTTCGAAGTGTTGTGGCTTAGAACATGCTTTGACCATTAGAAAAGAATAAAGAAGTTGTTGTAATATTTCAACCTAAGATGGTGGAGTCAGCATCCTGAGCTGGAGATCAATTTGGAGCCCACTTGGCCTTTCCTCTGGAAGACCTGCAAAAAAAAGTTCAAGTTCACCAAGGATTCTTTGGTGAGGGACCCTCTGATGATTAAGTTAGTCAAAATTTGGAATTATAGGAAGAAAGCGAGAGAGAGAAATAGTGGATAAAGAAAGAAAGCAAAAAATTTAGAGCATAGCTTTCTTAGAGCTTAGGGCTTAAAAACTATCTAATGGTCTCCTCTTGCCCTCTTTATATAGAGGGAGTTTGTTAGGTGATTTATAACTACATGATTTGTTATGATCCAAAGAATCTTTTTTATTAGAGGTAGTGGGTTGTTAATAAATAGTTATAGATGATCCTATTTATTAGAGTGAGTTTGTTATAATAGAATTAATGCCAGCTTGTAAAAGATAAAGGAGTGAAATGTGGTTCACATGTCAATAATGTCACCAGAGAAGTAATGGATCATTTTAGTCTTAGGTTAGTTGAAGATCTAAGTCGATGAATAGCTATGGAGGATATTTGGGGATGGTTTAGCCATTATTTGCAAGGTCAATAAGAATTCGATGGAGACCGATAGGTGACCAATCCTATAATCGAACATTAACCGATACCATTCAATGTCCCATGCATCCAATTCTTGTGATGGTTGTCGAGCGATTTCTTGGCTTCTTTTTTTCGATCCATACCCGATCTTTAATCGTCTAGGTCATATCAGGTGTGTACCTATCATATCATCCAAGATCAGATAGATTATTCTTCTATAATAATAGAGATCTTTATAAATAAGTTCATTATATCAAAAATAGCTTGTAATATTTTTTTAAAAAAAATAAGTGCTGCTTGGCATAAATAAATTTAAATAAAATATATATTTACTTTTATTCTCAAAGAGAATTCATGTTAGATATTGCATGGGATTTTACCATAACATTAAATAACTTTTCTTTTCTAAAGAAAGTATAAGATAGCATTCCTATCACAAGTCAGCATACCCTGGAGGAGAAAAAAATATAAGAGAATTCAAGGAAATTAAAACAAACACAAATTTATACAAGTGGTCAAGATTAAACAATAATTGTTTTATACGAATCATAGCTTGCTTGTACCTTTTGGTATGATAATCAAGCTGATCAAAGAAATAAAAATTCTTTGATCTATGTGAAAGGACCGATTGAGGGATAACCGAACATACTCAACCCACATGACATACAAGTACAATGAAAACATGATCATTTTATAAAGAAAATAAACTTGAACAAATCTAGAACACAAAAGAGAGATAATCAAGTAATATAAAAGCAAGGAAAAAAAAGTACACCAGATATACATGATTTGGCCTACCAATCCTTGGCCTATATCCATGGGCAAGACCTCCTTGACATTCCTTTATTTAATCCATGGCATAAAAGGTACAAAATTAGAGAAGAAAATACAAAAAACTCTCTTTCTTGTTATAAAGGGCTCTCAATATTTTTTTTTGAGTCTCTCTTCCCTTACAAAAGCCTCTCTGAATCCCTCGGTGCACAGCCCCTCTCTTGCATCTCAGGCACTTTATAAAAACCATGGTAGGACTTTTAGCGGGACTCTTATTTAAAGTCCTGTTAGGACTCTCAAACAGAGTCATATTAAGTCTCTATTTTAAAAAAGAAAAAAATAAAAAACCCAATAGGAAATAAGGTCTCGCGGTCTCACACGTCACCACACCACATTCGGGGAAAAGGAATCATGTGTGATTAGCAATGTGCTCACATGGACTTCAATCCTATCAATTCTTTCACTTGAAGACATATATCGAACTCCAAAGATTGTCATCCCTGGAGGCTTTGCCAACCTCCACTCCTCACGTAGCTCCAAGATCGAGAGAAGCTTTACTCTAATTTATATTCTCTTGAGTCACCGACTTCGTTAACATATCTACAAGGTTTGTATTAGCATGAACTTCAACAGCATGACTAAATCATCATCTACCACATCTCTTACAAAGTAATAGCGAATGTCGAGGTGCTTCATCCAAAAGTGAAATGCTAGATTTTTTACCAAATGCAACGCATTTTGACTATCACAATTCACTCTCACCACATCCTGCTTTATCTTGAATTCTTCAAGAAGCCTTTTAAGCCAGATAGCTTCTTTACATGTGTGTACCACTATAATGTACTCAGTCTCTGTTGTTGATAGTGCCACCACTGACTAAAGCTTAGATTCCTAGCTAATAGCACCACAATCCATGGAGAATACACAACTTGTGGTAGATCTCCTCCTGTCTTGATCTGGTACAAAATTATAATACACATATCCAATGCACTCCAAACCTACATAATCATAACAAAATGAATAATCTGACATCCCCCTAAGATACCGAAGGATTCACTTTACTGTTTTCTAATGATCACTACTCGGATTTACCATATACCGGCTCATAACTCTCACTACTTGTGCAATGTCGAGTCTTGTGCATACCATGGCTAACTAAGGCTTCCTACTGCTGATAAATATGGTACTCGGGCCATGTCAGTCTTTCCCATTTTCATGCTAGATGATTGCTCGGTCGATAGTTTTAAATGAACAAAAAACAAGGTAAAAACTAGCTTTGCATTTTGCATATTAAAGTACCGTAGAATCTTTTCCACATATCCTTTTGTGAAAGCCAGACCTTCCTATTATTCCTCTCCCATAGCACCTTCTCCCAGTATTTGGTTTATGGCTCCTAAATCCTTCATCTCAAATTTCCTAACCAACTAAGTTTTCATATTTGATTAACTCTTGCTATTCTCTGTGACCATCATATTATCAATATAAAATAACAAAATATAGAAGCTCCCATCATCATAACTACAAAAATATGTACAATAATTCACCTCTAATAGATCAAATCACAAACTCACAACGAAAGTATAAAATCACTTGTACCAATACCTCGATGCCTATTTAAGATCCTACAATGATTTGTTCAGTGGGCAAACCAACTCCTCTTTTCAAGATCTCCCCTTCGATAGAATTGCAAGATCTCATGTCTTGTTCTTCCAAAGTGACTCAATTTTCTCTTTTATAACACAATGCTACTTTCCAACATTAGTGGACTCATAAACCTTCTTATATGAAGTCGGCTTATCCTCCTCCACCAAAACAATATAAGCATAAACATAGTTGATAGAAGGTATGAAACAGGTAACATAGTCGTCATACCTCATGAGAGGTCTAATGACCTTCCTAGGCCTCTCAAACTCCGTTGATAGCTCTTCTGGTGAGATAACATCTTCAAGTAATTGTGGAGACTCCACGTCCAATGCATCATCAACTACCTAGACATCAACTTGTGCTTGCTCTATTTGTACTTCATTGCATACATCAAAGAACTCAATGGGAATACCAATATTATCATCTTGTTTTTCCTTGGTACCTTGAAAGGATTCTTCGTTAAACATGACATCTTGGCTAAGAATAGTCTTGTAGGTAGTAGGGTTCCACAATTGATACCTCTTTACTCCTTTAGCATAACTGAGAAAGATGTACCTTCAAAAGTTCTTGTTCAATTTTATCTTCTTTTCTTTTGGGATCCACACATAAACGTCACATCCAAAGACTCGAAGATAGAAATAATTTATGGGCTTGTTGCTCTAAATTTTCTTTGAGATTTCTAACCTAAATAGTTTTTTTAGCGCTCAATTGATCAAGTAACAGGCCATGCTCACAGCTTCTATCCAAAATCTCTTGTCAAGTTTTGTAAAACTCAGCATACTTCAAATCCTCTCCATGAATATTCTATGTAACCTCTCAACTATACCATTTTATTGTAGTGCATTGAAAACTATGAGATACCACCGAATTTTGTGCTTGCCATAAAACTTCCCAAATTTCTCGGAGTAATATTCCCCTCTATTATCAGAACATAGGTACTGGATTTTCAAATCCTTTTTATTTTTCATAAGAACCTTGAATTTTTTGAAGGTCTCAAAAATATCGGAGTTTCGCTTTAGAATATATGTCCAAGTTTTCTGAGAATAGTCATCAACCAAGGATATGAAGTAGGAACATCCATCCAATAATATATTAGGCAATTTCCAAGTACCTGAATGAATTAACTCAAGAAATTCCTTACTTCACTACTGCGATGAAGAGAAAGAAAGCCTTCTTTACTTACCATAGATGTAATCTTTACAAAATTTCAATGGCACTAACTTGTACCCTGAAAGAAGCTGCTTCTCAGATAATACCTGTAGCCCATGCTTACTCATATGTCCCAAAATGATGATGCCAAATCGCTAGAAATACCATCTTCACACTTGCTACTACCGCTTTTCCCACCTGAATCTTGCCTACCAATTTATAAAGACTACCTATGGGTTGTCCCTTCATCACCAACGAATATCCTTGGCATACCTTCAGTTAATCTTTCTCTTTGACAAACTTCAAGAACAAACTTCAAGCCTTACTTACAAAACTTTTTAAATGATAGTAGATTCTTGCAAAATGCAGGAACATGCCGAAAGTTAGAAACTATCCGAACTATGCTATCAAACATTTTGATTTGAATATCTCCTACTCTAACCACAGGACATGTTATTTTATTATCCAAATAAATAACTCCACCATCATATGATTTGTATGTATGAAACCACTCCCTAAAAGGAGTCACGTGAAAAGATATCCGTGAATCCAAAATTCAATGATGTACAAGTTCATATCTCTCTAATACTATCAATGCATCCCCATCATCTAAAATGGTTGAACCAGCTTCACCTTCTGCTACATTAACTTGAAAGTTTTTTTATTCAACTTTTGTATCAACTTCTTTGACCCAATATCTTTCTTCACATGCTCTAATTTTTTACAATTCCAATTTTTCACCTTCTTCTTGTCCTTGGATTTAGATCTCACATTCCTTTGATCATCATGTTCTCTCTTGATAGGTCTTTTCCGTACTACCATGACTTTCCCTAAAAAGCTTTTTTGGCTAGATTTTTGCTTCATTTCCTCTATTAGCAATGATGCAACAACTAACTCCATCTTAAGGGTTTCAACATGACTTAAGTTTATAATGAGATTATCCTAAGATTTCGATATCGAATAAAGTAGAATGCTAGCCTTCTCTTATCTTTGATTCTTATATCTAGGGCCGTAGCTTACTCACGATGAAATTGAATACACCCAAGTGCTCTTGAACTAATATCCCATCCTTCATCTTCAGATTGTATAATTACCATCTCAAATAAATTTTATTCACCAAAGACTTTCTTTTATAGAGGTTCTTTAATTTTTTTCAAACTTCTTTTACAGTAGTCTCGACCTTGATATTAAATAATACTGAATCATCCAATGCCAAATAGAGGTTCACTATTGCTAGCTTATCTTTTTTCTTATATTGCGCATTCGATATATCTTGTGATTTGTATTCTTTTTCTTGCAAGCAATTTCACAACCATCCTGGATTAATGCCCCCTACATCGTGATCTTCCAAAGTCCAAAGTACTTTGCCCACCATTATTTCAAATCAAATTAGTTATAAAAGGATCTCTCTGCTCTGATATCAAATTGAAAGGATCGGCCGAAGGGTAACCGAGTACACCTCAACTCACACAGCACACAAACACAACAAAAATAGGATCATTTTGTAGAGAAAATAAATTTGAATAAATCATAGAACATAAAAGAGAGTTAATCAAGTAATATAAAAGTAGGAGAAAAAGAAAACACACCAAATATATGTGGTTCGACTTATCAATCCTTGGCCTATCTCCATGGGTAAGACCTCCTTGAGATTCCTTTATTTAATTCATGATATAAAAAAGGTACAAAATTGGAGAAGAAAATACAAGAAACTCTCTTTCTTGTTACAGAGGGCTCTCGATATTTTTTTGTGCCTCTCTCCCCTTATAAAAGCATCTTTGAATCCCTTGGTGTACATCCCCTCTTTTGCATCTCAGGCACTTTAAAAAGACCATGGTAGGATTCGTATTTAGAGTCTTGTTAAGACTCTTAAACAGAGCCCTATTAAGTTTATGTTTTAACAAAGAAAAAAAGGCAAAAACTTAATATGAAATAGTGTCATGCAATCTCATGCATCGCCACACCACGTGGCAGGAAAAGGAATTGCATGTGTTGAGTTGCAAGCTCACATGGGTTCAATCCCATCACTATGTACTAGAGGAGATTATATATATGAGCCAATATTTCTTTCTTTGCCATTCATCTTAAAATGGAAAACGAAGAGTCTAAATAGGATAGAACTCCTCCTAGGAGTCCATCCATTCCATGATTTAGAAAAAGGAAATACATCAAGGTTCGTCCATGAGGTTGTCTGCTAATATCTATCTCTTCTTTCTTATCAAACTATCCTTCCCTCTCTATCCCTTAGTGAGGCCTTCTCCCTCCTCATCGAGTCCCTTTCTCCTTCGATAAAATGTGAAATCTCTTCCTTTCTATAACCATGTTCTAAGTTTATTAGTACAAAATACATGGTTAGCTAATACATACCTAACAATATAGTCATCCAACAATCCACATACTTTTAGATAAATTAATATATAATTTACAAAACAATATGTTCACCAATGTATAGTATATACTTTACATACCTAGCAATACATATTCAATAAAGTTTTGATACATGCATTATATTTGTTTGATACATACATAGCAATGATACAATATATATCTTTAGATAAATTAATATATGGTATTCTAAATAATGTATTGAGTAGTACATAGTGTACATTCAGGCAATACATACTTCATGAGTTTCTAATACTTAAGATTCTTTGATATAATATCCAACAATGACCCATCATACATCTTTAAGTTAATTAATATATTTTCAGATAAATTGTTATGAAAATTTTAAAATATCATATTTATTAATATAAAATAAATATGGAATGATATACATTCAATAAATTTTAAATATATACTTTAAGCTTGATTCAATACATGTACTCTATTAGCGGGAGGACCCACCTCCCATTTTGGTTTTTAGTTTGTGCTTCATGGGTCCCATAACGTATAGCTTAGTTGGTACTAGATGTGATTCCATGTCGCTCACTCTAGTATGGTGGAGAATGGTTGAGCCTACAATAGTTATCATCATATATCGAATATTTTTCAGTGAAGTGAAAACTCTTATAATCACGATCAAGAGAGATAACCACACTGGTCCCCCATTCTTTTTTATATATAAATAATAAAAACAAGAAAGAAATATCGTGGATCTCCTCTTCCACATATATTAGAAAATTCTTATTCAGCAATAATGGGTTCAAAGGCCAACGACATTTCAGCAAAAGAAATGTCACACCCTAAATCCAATCCAAAATCGGCTATGTGACCGATCGCAAACCCTAAATGTTATCCTAGAAATCATGCAAGACTTAGGTACATAAGAGTCACTTCATTTAAAATCACAGCAACTAAACCAACATTACTTATATAGTTTAATAATAACTAAAAAAAATTATTTAATTAAGTTAAAACTACTAAATGATCCACTAAGTTATTACATAAGTATCAACGACAAATCTAACCAAACAAAACTAGTAAAGCTATCTAAAAATTGATGTTCGATCTCACGCCCATCCAGTTCTTGCTATGTATCATTTTGCCACGAATCCAATCCACTACCAAGCTCGAATATCTTGCACAACTCTGAGAAGGAAAAAAGTAGGGGGTTGTGAGCTTTACAGTCCAATAAGGTCTCCAAACAGTCACACTAATAATAATATAATTTGAAAATAACTGAAAAATTATAGTTTATCAGATCATGCAACCAAAATAGCTTGAATATCAAGTATAACAAAACCGTTGATAATATTATACTTTTTTTTAGGTTTCCATTAGATATCTTTTTTTAGAATTCTGGACTAGCCATGGTCACACTCCAGCCTGTGACTCTCACACTATTGCCATACTCTAGCCTGTGATTGGCACATAATTTGTCACAATCCCGTCTATGACTAGCACACAATTTGTCACACTCTAGCCTGTGACTGGCAACATGAGTACCCACGATCTTATTCATGGCATGGCTAGTCCAAATACCATATTCATTTGATTAACACTTTATCATTTCACATCATGTAGTCAAATCATGTCATTGCCAATTTTTCAATGACCGATATCATGGTCTAATGCATCCAAAGATAACCTTACTCGTTAAAACATGGTATACAGGAACATAAATAATAATAACATCTATCATACTATTTATCACAAGAAGTCAAGATATACCATGCGAAAATAACCTTGCATGACATTGCTCATGTACTCGGATCAAAATATATTACATAAAATACATATATATAATTGATGATCAAGTCTAGAAATCCTTATCTCATTAGAGATAACTTATATGCATGATATAGGTTCGTACTTAGAACCCATTCATTACCCTTATTCTCAGAAGGCTGCCCCCTATAATAATAATTTTTGAACATAAATAATCCTAGAAAAATTTATAAACCAAAATCTTTTATCTATATTTCATCAATGGTCCACCTGTAAAACCCTATCCTCACGAGTTCCAAGAAAAAGAGCTTTTCGATCTCCCCCTTTCAATATTTATATATATATTTTTCCTTTCTCTCTCCCCTTTCTCTCTCCTCATCTTCTCTCTCCTCTTTCTCCGCATCTTCTCTCTCCTCTTTCTCCTCATCTTCTCTCTCCTCTTGTCCTCTCCTATTTCTCTCTCTTCCTTCTCTCTCCTCATCTTTTCTCTCCTTTTTTTTCTTTTCTCTCTCCTCTCTCTCCTCGTCTGCTCTCTTCTCTTTCTCTCTCTCCTCCCTTTTTTTTTTTTTCCTTCTCTTTTTCTTGCTTTCCTTCTTTCCTCTTCTTCCTCTTTTTCTTTTCCTTTCCCTTCTCTCCTTCACTTTGCCAAACAGAGTCTCCCCCTTATCTCTCTCTTTGTCCTTTCCTTTTCTTTCTTCTTTTCTTTCTTCTTTTCTTCTCCTCCTCTCCCTCTTCTTCCTTCTTCTCCCTTTCTTTCTTCCTTCCTTTCTTTCTTTTTTCCTTCTTTCTTTCTTTTTTCTTTCCCTTTCTTTCTTTTTTCTTTCCTCTCTTCTTCTTCTCTACCGAACCGAGGTCTCCTCCCTCGGCCGCCCTCACCAATGGTGCCACCACCCATCCCCACCGCCATCATCATCCTCGCCACCACGATGACAGGGAACCCAGACATGATACTGGTGAAGAGAACAAGAAGGTACAAGATCCCCGTGCAGGTGTACCAGTACAATGACCCGAACAAAATGTCCTCTGCTCCCTAGTTCGTCCGGCATCTACCAAGACCATCACCGACGTCGTTCCTCTCGTCGTCGGGCCGTTCATCACTACAGAAGTTGGTGGTATGCCTATTCTCTTTTCTCCCGCACGGCTCCAAAACAGGAAAAACCCTCCCCGTTTTCCTTCTCGATCTGCCATCCCCCCTCCTCAGCTGAATGCTCGGAGGAGCACATGGAGACAGAAGAAGACGTCGAATGCGCGCTCACTGTCGAAGGTGAGCTCAATCATCCTTGGGATCAAGCCATAGTAGCTGGGAGTTGGCTTGCATCCGTGTTTTGAGGGTATCTATGGGAGACAGCGATGTGGTCGATGATGCTAGCGATGGATCCGGCAACCATGAGCTACCAAAAGATGAGGCTGCCATAAGAGATGCTGAGCTCGTCGGCAGGCGTAGGGGAAAGGAGGTTAGGGTCTGGATTTTAAAGAGGAGAATGAGACTTTTCCTTGCCGTACGGGACAAGACCGATCGAGCCCCCTCCCCTCCACGAAACTTCCTCCGATCATCCCTGTCTTCCTCACGATCTCTCCTCCGTCTTCTTTGATGAAAACTCCAATGTCTGTTTTTTTTTTTTTTTTTCCGCGATGGGATGAAATTTACTGGACCTGTCAACTTCGACCCAAAAACCCAAGTTTCACAAAATAATAATAATAATAATAATAATAATAATAATAATGATGATGTCGCACTATATGGAGCCACGATAATTTTGATCACCACTATCAAATCGGCCGGAATTATCAACTTCGATCCAAAACTTCAGATTTCATAAAAAAAAATAATAATAATAACAATGTCACACTACATGGAGCAGCGGTAATTTCGATCACCACTATTTCCATCATCAAGAAGAGGTAGGATATCGCGCACCGTGTAGTCGGACCCGGTTTTAAAAGGCCAGGGTGCTTTCAGTAAATTAAAAGAACTTCTTTCCGTTGAGGGAGCCCGAGCCTTCAACGTCGTTTTCTTCTTCTCTCCTTTTTCCTTTCCCTACTTTCTTTCTCTCCTTTAATTTTTCCCCTCCCGTTTTACATTTTTCCGATGACAGTACACTTTTGGAGTCTAGCGGCAAAAAAAAAAAAAAAAAAAAAAAAAAAAAAAAGGCGAAGGGACCGCACATGGGTGACATGAAGGGAAACACACGTGTCGCTCGTACGTGCTGACAGTCACATGATTCTCTGATCTCGGCCATTTGATGTGATGGATCAGAGTGGTTCGGTTCGCCACTGGAGTTGGGCATCATCCACCTCAGCACCTGTCACCTCCACCGGAGGGGTCAGATTAAAATAGAGAGATTCTCTCTGTACTAAGAAAAGAAATAAAAAATATGAGGGATTCGTGCGGGGATGCGATCCATGTTCCCTGGGAAAGGGTGGTCCATTTCTGTAACGCCGAATAACCACTGCCTATTGGTGTGTTTTAATAATGTTAGAAAGTATTCTTATTTCTTTGGTGGTTTCGCGAATCCCCGAGGCAGCTAATTGAGCTAGCTCATGGGGTGGCATGCTCCCCTGCAACCGCACAACGGGAGGATATGTGATAAAGGAATTACAACAAATATACTTTTTAACTTAAAAAATAGTTTTTTTAATAAAAAATAAAAATAAAAAGGAACCTAGAAATTCATCCGTTCCACTGCATAAAGTGGTGCATTTTTGTAATACATGATGCATACGGCCCCATCATATGGAGGTGAGTTGATGTGCAGTACACATGACTGGTCATTGTGTAGTACAATGTCTTTGCCAAGTGGCCTTTTTTTGTTTTTTTGCCCTTTTACAACCCCCTCTTAATAGTTTATTTGTTGAGACTAATGTTGGTAACTTCTCTCATCATTAGTCGAACATTACTATGTTGTAAAATATTATTGTCTAGTTGTTTTTGTTACGGTGCCTAGCCAAATAATCAGGGAGAGATCTCGATGGATCGGAGATGGGAATAATAATAATAATAATAATAATAATAATAATCTAAGGAATGGAAAACAATATATAGGTCGTGAGAAAATGTGGACATATGAGTCCATAGTACTTTTCTAATGACATTTCTTAATTTCTTTTAAAACATATTGTAGAGTTTTTTAATTGTTATTATTTTTTTATATTATGAATTTCGCATCTTGGCATGTATCAAACACGTATAAGAACGTGTGATGCTTCATTATTGGTAGATGAACAAGTATTATTAACCATGTACATTGATAAAATTTTTAATCCTTGCCTGGTATGTGTTATGAAACTTCCTTCTCCAGAGAAATTTAAAAAAATTGTTTTTCTTGTTTAGAAATGCATCTTTAATACAATATCTTTAGTGCTAATTATTTTTCATGATGCCATGGAAATGAAAACTAGCATCTATAATTGATCATTATCGAGTTAAATTTCAAACGCTAGCTCAAGATTAGTATATATCATAGATAAACGAGTTCTTACCTCGAAGGCCAAGGGTTTGATTTTGTGCAGCACTAGTCCTTTCTTCAACCCAATCATTGGTATCAAACTTCCATTAACACCGCTAAACAAACTAATCAGTATCCTAGGTTTCAGTAATAGCTAGTTAATTAGTACAATTATAAGTTTCTTTTTCATTCTTTTTGTTTACACATAGGGGCTACTGCTTAATTCAACAAAAAGAAAAATACTAAATTATTAGGCCATCTAATCATTTCTAAGTTATATTGTCTTAGAAAGGATCATGCTAGGTGGCATTTTTCCTCGTGGTGCTATGTTTCCGGTTAACTTATATTGTCTATCTTTTAATTAATTATTTTTTAATTGGATATCATGATACCATTTACAAATTAATGGTAGATTAATATTTACAAAAATTTACATTATCTCCGTAAATAATTGTTTTTGAGCATTTATACCGGTCGTATGTGAATATATTAAAAAAATTAAAAAGCAAAATATTATAGAAATGGATCGGAGCCTCTCTCATCTTGGTTCACAAAAATTTTTCGCGGTGCTCTATAATATAGGCAGCTATCCAATCAAAAAATTTAACTCTCAAAAGATATGCCAAACATTTATAGCAGTACAGTCCATCAAGATAAAAGTAATATCACGAAGAAGATGGTACATTGTCTCTCACCGTATATTTTTTTAGATGCAAATAATAATAATAATCAATTCTATCATAATAAAAAATCATAGATTCATAAAGATAGTTAAAATTAATTTTTAAATACTTGTAAACTAATGAATGAGCTCTAAATTAGAAATAAGAAACCCGTTCCAGCGCAAAAAAAAAGAAAAAAGAAAAAACCCTAGTAGGCCCAACTCCCCTTCGCCCTTTAATTATAAAATACTATATTATAGAAACGCCAAGTCCTCGTCACGAGGTCATTTCCATGCTTGCGTACGTCCTACATTAACTAGAATATATCAAAGTTAAATGCGGTCTATGTGACTGAAATGGGTACAATATTTTTAACAATAAAGTAGTAGTTGATTCGAAAGAGATTAGCACACCAACTGTACTTGTTTAAGCCATATCCATCTAAAAATCAATGTTAAACACATAAAAGTAGAAGGATTAAGATAAGCTCAAGTGGTTAAACACGAGGGCCTCTCTAATGATTATAAATTCAGCTTCATTTAAGGGGAAAAAAAAAAAAAAAAAGGTGAGCCTTCCGTTTTTGGGAACGAACCTGTTATTACCAAGATGAATGCAGAAAAGAGAAATATTCCTATTAAAACAGCAGTTGGTTAACCAAGATATCAGGTTCATTTCTCTTTCAATCCATTAATGCCCATGGTTAGGTAGATGTCCCCTTCCTTCTTGGACCCAGGAAATTAAAAAGCCGTATTATAGGACTATAGGTGCTAGGATACTTTTAATGGTCAGGGGACAGCTCACATCCTAGTCTATCTCTAGAGATAGCCATGGGTTTACCTGTTCATGATGAATACATGTATTACATGGTGAACGCCCACCAACTTGGCAGCAATCATGTCGGATCGTACGTGATCATATCACTTGTGATTTAGACCCGATCCACTTGACCTGCGACACCTAACCTGCTCTGATAAAAATGTGTTCTATTAAATCTTCTTTTATTGAATTAACATATATATATATATATTTGTTGGTTTCGAACTAGTTTGGTTGGTGTAAAACCTTGTCCACCTGGAGATGGAGGCAATCTCTTTGGATCACATTCATGATCGTACAATTTGTTGATACAATTAGGTCGTTGAATTGCGTTCCTTTTTATTAAAAAATATTGGGATATCCTGGTTCAGCTACGAACCAAGCTTCGGTTCGATTTATCAAAACCCGTATCTCCAGATTACGGATTTCGAACTAAGCGAAGGGCGACCGCAAGCAATCCAAGGCTTCACACCGGACAATAACATCCGAAGGCCAGTCCTTCAGGTAGCACCTTCGGTCCCGGCCGAAGTCTAAACTACTCATCGACTTCCGAAGACACGTACTTCGGTCCCCGTCGTAGACACGATCTCCGGTCTCGGAAAAATACCAAGCCTTCGGCCCACGCAATGGGAAACCCGAAGCTTGAATCGCAATATGTTCCAGAAAGGAAACTGTAACCAACGGTTACAATCGACACTTATCATGCCATGATCATGACACGCAACTCCTGCAGCCATACCCCCGATCTGGCCAGAACCGCTCATTGACAACCCATGATCGCCAATCATGGAAGAGATTGGCTCCACATGATCGCCGGAAAAAGAGCGGGCCACAGACCAAAGGCCATCTTTTAAATATGGATAAGAAGGATAGCTTGGGGAGGGAGTGCGAACGATCTCGCACACATACACTTTCAATCCCCAAGAATTCTTTTTCTCTTCTACTCTCGACATCTTTCCCATTTTATGGCTGGAATCCGTTACTGACTTAGGCATCGGAGTGTCCTCCGTCGGAACAACTCTGGCAAGGAACCTGTTTTGCAGGTGAACCAGTGAGCGATCCTGCAATGCAGTGGCTCTGACCGGCCGATCCAGAGACTCCACGCCAACAGGAAAAAAAAAAGACTTTATCTTTATCATTGAAGTTAAAAATTTCGAGATACCTATCTAAAAGTCAAATATGTATTTGGCAATAAATAACCGATATGACGTGGATTCACCCAGCTCATAACTCATATGATAGATCTGGCGTGCTTAAAAATTTCCAAGCTATTCTTTTTCAAGCAAACTTGAAGGCTTTAGCATAGCAATGGCGGACCGACCTTCAAGGTAACCATCTTGTTCAACGGTGGCTATGTTTCTCTTTCTCTCTCTCTCTTTTATATTTTCATTATAATTTTTTTAAAAAAATTAAGTATCTAAAGAAAAGTAGCTAATTTAGCAAGCTTTCTTCTTAATTTATGTGTCATCTTTTAGGCTACGTTTGATAACAATAAATCCACCTAGATTATTGATAATTTTATAAGATTCTATCATTTTTATGGATGATAATCTATTCTATCCGGTAATTTAGATTACTTTTCAAGAGGTAATCTCAATTATTTTTGAAAGGGATGGTAAGCCAGATTATCACCTTTCAAGTAATCTTTCGAACAATCTTACATTCTCTTTCTCTATTCCCTTATATTATATATAATATAAAATAATAATATAATATAATATAATTTATTATTATATTATATTATATATTAGATAAAATGTAATTTATTTATATTAAATATATTTATATATAATATAAATATATTAAATAAAATTTAATAATATAATATATAAATTTAATATATCAAATTTATTTAGTATAAAAATAATTTTAAATTTTTAAAAATTTAATATAAAAATATAAAATATAAAATATTTATATATTTTATAATATAAAATATTGAAAAATTATATTTTTATAAATAAAATATAGATTTAATTTAGAGATATTTTAAAAATTTAATTTTATCTTATAATATTACCTGCATGTATCAATATAATAATGTATATTATCTGTAATTTATATTGCAAGTAATTCACATTACTGGTAACCTATATTATCTTTCAGGATTGTCTGGTAATATATCAAACATAACCTTAAGATCCATAAAAGTTATCAACCTTAACATTCTAAGATGGGCGGCAATGAATATGATTTATGGTTGCTAAGTGGGGAAACATGCAACTGCTAAAGCAAATCCTAATTCACATTTTATAAAAGAAATAATATGGATTCCAATGTATTATCTTGAATAAACTAGGTCCGCCAAAGTTCACTTCGATCAACTACAGCTAAGGCTACCTATCATGCTGGCCCGAAATTGGATCGGGCTTCGAATCTTGTAATAGAGCAATTCAATTTTCGGGCCGGGCTCGGGCACCTCTTTGACCCAACCCGGACCAGCTCGAACTCGACCTAGAATAGGCACGATCCAAGATTCCTAGATATTTTCTCATCTCCCTCTCTCCGTTCTCTCTCTCAGTCTCTCTCTCGTTTCCATCTTCCTCCCTCGGTCAGCTCCCGATGGCTGGCACCCTCTCACACCCGACGATCGAGGCCCCTGCCCCTGGTACGACCTCGCGGCCTCCCTACAGCTTTGCCGCTCCGATCTCCCTCTCTCGGTCCCGGTGCTCGTACCCAATGGCCTCGCCCTACTATGCGACCCTGCGATCCCCCTCCGGCTCTGATCTCTCTTCCCGTATGACCCTGCTGACCCCCTCGAGCTTTGATTTTCCTCTCCCGGTCTCGGTGCCCCACCAAACACCCCGTGCCTCTCACGCGATGTCGTGGCCCCCCTTCTTGGCTCGACGGCTTTTATCTCTTTCCCAGTTCCGGCACTCTCATGCCTCCCGTGGCTTCGGTTATATGACTTTTTTTTTTTTTGTCATTTGGGCTTTTGTTCGAGTTGGTCTAATCGGGCCCGGTCTTGGATCAGGCTCGAGCCTGATATTTTAAAAAAATTTTGGACCTAAACTCGACCTGAAAACCAAAATTTTTTTTTTGGCTCGGATTCGAAAGGAGGTGTGACCCGATCTGCGCCGATCCGGTTCCAGTTTTAACTACAGCACGGAGTCTCGGACCCTATCCCTTTCCTTGGAAAAAGGAAAAATTAATCCACATGGGTGCGGTCATGATCTTGAATAATGACCGCATAGACTTGGAAATCAGATCAACTTAAAATAAGTTGGATCTAATCAACTCCTCGACTATATTTTAATTTTTCTTTAGAAAGAATTCAAATGAGCTGTTCAATTTTATCTTAAGATATTCTAAATTGACTCAGGTTAGTCCGTTTTTTCATAAACCAGATTTGGTGCATAAAAAGAAGAAAGAAAAATAAAAAAAAAAGGGAGAGAGAGATATAGAGAGAGAGAGAGGAACAGGGAAAAAAGATACTTTATCAACCCGGAACCCAAACGGATCATCAACTTAATTAGGCGGAAAAAGAGCAGGCCAAGTCGTGTTGGATTTTGGTTTGATGTCAGATTACGTGCACATGACGCATGTGTGAGCGTATTAGACTGGAGTTTGTATTTTATTTTTCGCGGTGAGCGAACCGCTAAAACCAGCATACATCTGGTGAAAGGAATACAAAACGTCATACGGACTTGAACTGAAGTTTCTTACCCAAGCGTGTGAGTTGGCACATACCATTGTGACTCGTCTTACTCTACCCATATACCATCATCATCATCATCATCATCATCATCATCATCATCATCAAGCTGGAAATTAATTACATGGATTTCGTGGGAGAAAGCGCGGCCTTCGGCTGTTCCAGAAAAGGCCAGTGGTCAACCATAGGGCCTGTAGTATTCCGTAAACTATCTAAAGATAAGTGGCTTAGACTTTCACCAACCTGATCTCTTTTTTTTCCTGATAAGTACGTTCCGATCCAAAAATATTTTAATTTTTTTAAAATAAATATATCATTCCAGTACCATCCCAACATCAAAAAAAATCATTCAGATAAAAAAAAAAAACACTCTAGCCATATTTTTTTTTTGGTAAGCATATCATTTCAATTTTATCCAAGTACCAAAAAGATCATTCGGATCCGAAAATATTTTAGCCATCAGAATTAAATCTAGAATTTATTTAAATCGATCACGATAATATGCCCATTCTAACGGAACTATCACCTAGGTGGTCAACCTGACCTTTAAATAACAATGAAAAATCTTGTGGAATGACCTTTTAACCTTGGCAAATCGAATCCATTTACCTTATATAATATGAGCTTAACCCTTTTATTTTTTTATTTTTTTATTTTTTAAGGAATAGGAGAATCCGACTACTCACCCAAAAATTTATTCAGGATGAATAAAAAAATTACATGAGTTTGAGCATAAAAAAAAGGGTAGGAAATATCCTACCTACAAGTGACAGGGTGCATAAGGGTACACAAAAAAACCAAAAGACCGGTTGAAAGGAGACTCAGCCAATCTTAGGTATAAATCAAGAAAAAAAAAAAAAAAAAAAGAAGAAGAAGAAGAAGAAGAGAGTAGTATATGAACTAAAAAATAATAGTACTAAATCTTTTATAAATCATTAGCCACAAAAGACTCCACCATCATCTCCGGCTAGAGTCATGGTACAATAACCACATGTTGTAGTCTATACTAAATCACAAGAAAATTTCAGAGGAGGGCTAGTACCCATGTAATAGAAGAAATCGAAGGCACAAAAAGCTTGATTATATCCCACATAGAAAAAAAAGAACTATATGAAATTAAGATTTTAGTAGTAATAAAATTGGATAGAAAATAGTCTACTTTATCATTAACAATATTTTACCTGGCCACCATGATAACATTAATTTGTCTTATCAAATTATAGTTTAATATACTTATTAAAAACTTTGTACATTATAAAATATATTTATTTCAAATATATTATAATAACTTTTTTACTAATTAATTATTTTTATAAAAACTTCATTTTTAAAAAAATTAAAAGTTTTAAAAAATTATTATATTGTTTATAATATTTTGAAAATATTTTATTAAAAATATTTTAAAATAACATTAATTTCAATATATTTCAATAATCATATATATTTTTTCTAAAGTCTTTCAAAAGTAGATAATTCATAATTTCTTTTATTTATATTGTAATTAATAAGTAATGGTATTTAACATATAATAATTTAAAGTATTTTGTATTATATATCTTGTTTAAGTAATTTTAATTTTTATATATTTTTAATATAACTCAACTTGGATCGATGATCCAATTCTTTGGTTAAATCAGTCTTTGTGCAAGTTTTTAAAAATTACATCTTAGATTATTCTTTGATTATAGTATTTTGCTTATAATATTGATGGTGGATTTCATAATGAGAATTATTTTACTCTAATTTTAAATTATCCTGAATCATGTAAGTTTTTTATTAAATAGATCAAGTCAAATCAATTTGAAAATAAATATTTAATCCATCAAAATATTTTAGCTAAAGTATTTAATGATAAATTTTTAAAATACTGATACTAAAAATAGATTTTTAATGACCACTCTATAGTCTCATCATTAATAGTATATACCTATAATGACTATTTTAAAATATCATCACTAAAAATATATGTTTTAATGATGAATAATAAAATTGTTACTAATATATTGATCAATATTGATTTTAGTATACAAAATTATGATAACATATTATACTTTGTCATTAAATACAGAGAATTTTAATGACCACTCAAAGGTATATATATAGTGACAATTTTAAAATATCATCACTAAAAATATAGATTTTAGTAAATAATTATAAAATTATTATTAATAGTTTTACCAATATTGATTTTGATACCAAAATTATGACAACATAATATATTGTTATGAAGAATATAGATTTTTGATTACCCTATAAGTTTTGTTATTAAAGATATGCACCTATAGTGAATAGTTTTAGTGATGAAGTATAAAACCATTATTAGTAAGTTGAATAAATTGATTTTAGTATTAAATTATGTTTCTATTTTTTAAAATGCTCTGTTTAATTATGATTTTTTATGATAAAATATAAAATAACCATCAAAGATATATATTTTATAATGATATCCAATTTTGTTATTAACGGGATTGACTAAAATGATTTGTTGCGACTACTTTATATGAGATTTTTGATAACTAGGCCTAAGTTTCGTCACTAAAAATTTATTACTAAAGTTTTAATTTTTTTATGATAAAACCTATTCGTATTATAATTATCTAATAAGTCTAAATTTTGAAGATAACCATCAAAAACTTGAGCCCGTAACATGCGGTTGAGGCGAAGAGGTATAACCATGGAAGCATCCTCTAATTTTTTAATAAAATAATAACAATACTAACCTCTAAATTTTTTAATATAATAATATTTATTATATCCAGGACTCGAACACCTTAAAAGATAAGAAATTAGTGCTCACCAATCAGGCCAAGTTATGTTTGGCCTTGGGAACAATGATGATGAGCCAAATCATAAAGATTTTCCTTGACCTCTCTCCCAACGATTGTATGCGGAGACTCGGGGGCGCGAGTCACTTGCATCAATTGCACACAGTATTCGGTAGGGCATGTCTATTGCCTAGGTCCAACAACAATACAGAACAAGCATCTAGGTTTATATAAATGGCACATATCTGGACCTATATATATATATATATATATATATGTTTTCATGAAAGCAGAGATTAAGTTGTTATCGGCTGGTCGAAATATAGAGCCTGGCTTGAATGGCACGGTCAACCATGACATGATAGACGCGTTGGTGCTGTGTGGACTCAAGTTGTACCGAATGCTTTTCTAACCTAATGTCTTGGAGCCGCTAACCAGAAGAGAAGTTTGACCCTGGAACGCTGGAAACAGGACGAGCCTAGGCTACACCGAAGAAAAGGCCTCCAAAAGCCATGTAGCAATTAGTAGGCCCAGGCCAAATGTCGGTCCCGTTGCGTTAATTAGGCCCATATTTCATGCATACCATATCGAGCCGATCAATTCCAGGAGCAAAGGATTCAAAGGCAAATCCTTCTAAAGCCTGATCGAACCCTCCAACTCCAATGTGATCCTTGGTCCCTGAAGATTCGCGGTCTTCATCAAGAAACCCTCCAATAGTGTTTTCCTGACCAACTTAAATTTCCTTGTGATTCTCCTTGGGCCACAAGGTCACAGCAAATATACGATGCACAACTTGTATCATTGAATTCAACTGCAGCACTCCAATCTCGATCAAATAATTTCAATTTCCGGTCATTGTCTCGATATAGATTGACAATGCACATGGAACAGATAGAGAAAGATTTGGCTTGGCTTATCGAGATGAAAGAAGTTAAAGCTCCCTGCACCATTCCCCACTTCCGAACGAGCATTTGATTGATACGCCGCTCTACTCCACATGAACCCTCCTGACATCACCTACCCTCCTGTATATTGCGCCAATCACCAACAACTGCAACATAGGACCTCGGGACTGAGCAGGGAAGATGCTGGGCATTGCTCCATCGAGAGATGTTAAAAGATCAGCATACTTTTATGATTTCAGTACGTATATTTCCATCCCCATTGGAAGCGAAGGTTGGAAAGAACCGAGATTCTAGCTAAAGATGACAGCTACCAGATGGATCTATGTTCCTAGCATCCTTATCAACTTATATTAATGATAACTAGCATTTCTACGTACAGCAAGGTTGACCTCAAAACAGAGCAGGCAAGTGATCCTGAGGGCCCTCTTCAAAAAGATGTGCCAGAGTGGCGTCCCTTTCATACAGCTTTCAAGACGCCTAGGTTTAGAGACCGCCCACCTGTGAATGAACGAATATGTTCGTAATGCGACGTACGTGCAAGCTATTCATGATCTACGGCTTCTGAACAGAAATTTCCGGGCCTGCTCGGTAGCAGGCTTTGAGGCGAAGGATCAGGACTTGGGGTTACTACCGAGGAGATGATAAGGTGCCAAGAGTTTCCCTGTTAAGTTTGCAGCCAATGTACCAAGGCAGGTAACATGAGCCTACCAGCCAACTTGCTCAAGTCTCCTGTATTGTTACATGAGAGCTAGCTAGGTTCCAGGTTCCAGTCCTCACTCTTGGCATTTGACCGAAAAATTGGTTTTGGTGGCAAGTTGGCTTCCAGATATGTTGTGAATGTTTAGGGAGCTCAAGAGATAAACTTATTTGTTGCTTCAAATAAATGATGTAAAGATCCAGTTTATTTCAACAAAACTGTGCAAAAAGGCTTAAAGCCACTTTTTTTCTATCCTCTTTCATCGGAAGAAGGATAATGCTGGTTGGGCTTGGTTTCAACCAAGTTTGCCGGATTCTCTCAACAAGCCTGACCAGATCGGCACCGGTCAATTAGTATCCCGTTTGTTCTATCTAGCTGTTTGAGAGCCAGGGCACGTGAAAAGCCCAACCAAATGCCAGAGTTTAGAATCACCGTCTTGAGCCTGAATACAATTCGGATCCTAATTTCAAGTCCGAGCTTATCCAAGCTGGGTTGGATTTCGGGCTAAGTAACCTAGGCTTTTGCCAGGCATCCACACCGCTCCTAAAAAATAGTCTTTTCTAGCGAGTTCTCTATCCATTGTTTTGATTTCAGCAAAATATCAATGAAGATACGTAGATTAGCATCAAGCAATCAACATTACAACAATATATATATATATATATATATATATATAGCCAATACATATACAATATAGAACAACACTGCATGTATATATGAATTGAGATTTTTATTTTTACAAATTTATTGTCGGCTTAAATTAGTGGTCTTTAAAATTGAAGGACATTTGTTGCCAATTTTTAGTATGTGGCTCATATTGCAACGTTATGGTGGTTGCAACAAGAGATTTTTGTCCTCTACAAAGCTCGAGCAAGGCCCAAGTTCCCAGGACTCCCCTTGTCAACCAAAGGAAATAGAAACGCTAACCATGCATGCTACCCTGCCACCTTGAGCTTATTTGTCAAGAAACTGAAATGATGACATGGGCCCCTCTGCAAGCATCCATCACCAAGGTAATTTTATCTTCTAAGCACCGTTACCTGCACCTGATAAAGAGTACCGTCAACCAATTACCAACAGCGTTCCCAATCCGATGGTTGCAATCTAAGAGGGTTCTTTCCGCTGATGTAATTAATTCACACGAATGCAAGAAGATTCGCCATGCGCCATGTCGACCACCTTGACAGAAAGTTTGAGGACCCTCTTTTAGGTAAGTAGTTCGAGACACGTGGCTTCTAATGCCTGATACGAACTTCTTTGATAGCCCACATAACTGCATCAAATCGTCAAATGCATTTGCTTACGTTCTTACATTCCCTGATTTGTTGCCTCTCAGAGGGGGGGCCTTTAGGCATGCACGCCCACATTGGAAGATACACGTGAATTGCCAAATCTGTTCTCGATTCTTTTATTTTGATCTGGTCAATATTTCGATAACATTGTTATTCTATTATTTTTCTTCCCTATTAACTTTGACTATATGAAATTGAAATTTGGAAGGAGAAGTTAATAACTTGAAGGGAAAAAAAACAAAAAAAAAAAAAAAATCTAAGGATCTGTTTAAATATTATTATAAGATTGGTTTGAAAATCCCGTAAAAATTGGATATGTTGACCTTTTTATAAAAGTTTGTCCAGACCCGGGCCAGATTCTAACCTTGGGAGCTGGGACTGCAGAACCCCAAAAAAAAAAAAAAAAAAAAAAAGAAGAGAGATTAATAGATATCTTATTTTCTTTCTATAGGATTTGGACCGGATGGGTTTTAGTTGATGCGAGACCATGTTTAAATGAATGGCCCGGTCCATAAATCATACAGGATTTTCAGTCCAATACCGTAAGAAATATCCAAATTGACCTTAAATTTTTGAATGAAATTTTTTTTTTATCTAAAATATGTACAGAGAAAAATGCTGATCATCATTTATATTATAGCATATTGTAATATGATAAATAATATGTTGTAACAATCTAACGTGATAAAAGGAACTTGTAACCACGGCACGGCCATTATGTTAAATCATGATCCATTCCTTTTATACAGGTGTCAAGGACAAACTAACATCTAGGTCGATAATGGTACTTTCTTACCAAAAAATAATAATCATGGTACTTTGTTGGACTAGAGCTTGTTCGAGTACTCCCGCAGAAATGTGCTTCCTAAATCTTCATCTAAATTTTAATATATTGATCTGCATAAAAAAAAAAAAAATCAATGAATTTTTTTATTATTATTTTCCTAGTAATGATATGAGCTCTACTAAAATAAGCTGTTCAGTTCATGAATCCAACGGAAAGTCCAGCCCACTTCAGATGAATTGGCTAATCAGGCTCTGCATAATTTACTACAAAGACCTTTGGAACCCATAGGAGGTGGTGGAATTTTTTTTAAAAATAATGCTAAAAAAAAAAATTTCTAAAATAGATGTTGTACATTATATTTACGGAAATATGCATTTTTGGCTCACGTGGACATGCGGTGCCAAAAATACTTGCCACATGGCAGGCGGGAATGCCAGCCGGGTTTGAAATCGTGCTGAGAAATCGTCTTTCCAAAAGACGATTTCAGGCACCCTCTCTTTACATGCCTGGCTCCCCCATCCACCCCAGTCGCGATACGTGGCTAAAAAAATTGTGCACGTGGCATGCTAGGGAGCGAGCTGGTCCGATTTCATCTTTTCAAAAGACGATTTCAAATGAATTCATCTTTTGGATAGATGAATGCGGACCACGTGGCAGGTTCTGAGTGATCACGTGGCAGTTTCCCGAAGACGTGGCGGGCAAATGGAAAGAGACGCCTGAATTCGTCTTTCGGAAGGACGAATTCTCGCATGATAACTTCCCTGAGCCTTCTTTTTTTTTTTTTTGTTCTGCTTCAATCTTCCTCTTGTTCTTCCTCTCCGGCCCCATTCGATCCGTTCCGTCCCTATCGCAGGCTTTTTTTTTTCTTTCTTTCCCCTTGGCCCACTTCCCTCTGACCGGTCGTCCCATTTCCCGGTTCCATTATAGCTCGACCCCATTGCTCCCGGTCCAGGCTCGACCCCATTGCTCCCGGTCCGGGTTTGGTTTAAGGTAATTTTTTTTGTCCCACAATATTTTAAATTCATTTAGATCCTTATATTTTTTTTTTCTAGATCCGGTCTACGTTAATTTGTGGTGAATATCCGAGATTGCTAGATCTTGGGATTAAAAAGAAATAAAGGTATTTTTTTAGATGGTGTTATATTTATTGTGTAAATATTATTTTTTTGTAATGTAATTATGGTCGACAGATCGCTACCGTCCATTTTTCAAGGTGCTGAGAAAGATGAACGACTTCGCCTGGACCGAGGAATGCCAGGAGGCCTTTGAAGAGCTAAAGAAGACGCTCGCATCGCCACCGTTGCTTTCCCGGCCCGAGGAGGGGGAGGAACTCATCCTCTACCTGGCGGTCACCCCGGAAGCCGTCAGTTCGATCCTGGTTCGGACCGACGACCAAGGAGTCCAGCGGCCGGTGTACTATACCAGCAAACTTCTCCGCGACGCGGAACTCAGGTATTCTCGGTCCGAGAAGCTCGTTTTTGTGCTAATAGTGTCTGCTCAGCGTCTCAGGCCCTATTTCCAAGCACATCCCATCGCTGTCCTGATGGATCAGCCGCTGAAAGCGATCCTCAGCCGACCCGACACCTCGGGGCGATTGGCGAAGTGGGCACTGAAGCTCAGCGAGTTCGACATCGCGTACAGGCCCAGGTCGGCCATGAAAGCTCAGGTGCTGGCCAACTTCTTGGTCGAATGCGCGGGCTTAGGCAAGGAGCCCGAAGAGGATCCCCTACACCAGCAGCTTAAAGCGGGCACCGAGGGGCCCGGAGAGGATGCATGGATCCTCCACGTAGATGGAGCCTCGAACTCTGGCGGGAGTGGAGCCGGACTCATTCTTGCCAACGGCGATGGGGTCGTCGCCGAATGCGCGCTCCGTTTCCAGTTCGCCGTGATAAATAATCAGGCAGAGTACGAGGCACTCCTCGCTGGGCTGAGGGTCTCCCGCGAGCTGGGCGTGACTAACCTTAAGGCCTTCACTGACTCCCAGCTCGTGGTAGGATAAGTCTCCGAGGAGTATGCCGCGCACGACCCCCAAATGGCAAAGTACTTGGAGCTCGTCAGGGCGGGCACGGCCGGTTTTCGGCGCTTCAACATCTTCCACATCCCCCGCAGGGAGAATGCCCGTGCGGACACTCTTTCTCGACTGGCGACCCTGCCGGACACGATTCTAGGTTGCGCTCACGTGGAGCACCTTAAGGCCCCAAGCGACGAGACCCCAGTGGAGGTCCACCAGGTCAGCCGTGAGCCCAGCTGGATGGACAAGTACGCCGAATACATAACTAGCGGCACCTTGCCAGAGGACCGCGAGGCGGCCCGCCTCATCAGAAAGAAAGCCGTGCGGTTCGTCCTGATGGATGGGCAATTGTATCGAAGATCCTACTCCTACCCCCTCCTCAAATGCGTAGGACCCGCAGAAGCCAGACTCATGCTCCAGGAGATTCACGAGGGTGTCTGTGGGAACCACGTGGGGGGCAGAGCATTGGCCTACAAAGCCCTTTGTCAGGGCTACTTTTGGGAGACGATGAAGGAAGACACCGTTGATTTCGTGAAGATGTGCGATCGGTGCCAGCGTCACGCCACGGTGCAACGGCAGCCCTCCAACCCAATCTCCCAGCTTTCAGCTCCGTGGCCATTCGCCCAATGGGGGATGGACCTTCTGGGCCCATTCCCGCCGGCGTCTGGACAGCGGAAGTTCTTGATCGTGGCCATCGACTACTTCACGAAGTGGGTCGAGGCCGAACCCTTGGCACGGATCACCGAGGCAAACATCGCCAAGTTCTTCTGGAAGTCGATCGTTTGCCGCTTCGGCCTCCCCCATACCGTGGTTACTGATAACGGGTGCCAGTTCGACTGCCGGGAGTTTGAAGAGTTCTGCGGCGACCTCGGCATCAGGCATCGCTTCACCTCGGTGGCGCATCCTCAGACCAATGGAGAGGCCGAAGTCACGAACAGGACCATTTTGCAGGGCCTCCGCATGCGGCTGGACCAGGCCAAGGGCAGATGGGCCGAGGAGCTCCCCAGCATCCTTTGGGCATACCATACCACCCCGAGGACGGTGACCGACGAGACCCCGTTCAACCTCGTCTTTGGAGCCGAAGCGGTCATCCCGATCGAGCTCAGCCTACCCACACTGCGTGTGGAGCAATATGACGAGACAAATAACCCCGCCAGAATGATGCTCAACCTTGACCTTCTTGAAGAGACGAGGGACAAGGCCCGAGTTCGGATGGTGGCGTATAGGCAGCGGGTGGCCAGGTATTACAACTCCCGAGTGCGGCCGAAGTTTTTTCGTCCCGGAGATCTGGTCCTCCGGCGCGCCGAAGCTTCTCAACCACGGGAATGCGGCAAGCTTTCACCAAACTGGGAAGGCCCGTACCGGGTAGCAGAAGCCCTCCCCCACGGCGCCTACTACCTGGAGAAATTGGGAGAGGCCAGGTTTCCCCGGACGTGGAACACCTCGAACCTAAGAATGTATTATCAGTAATGTAAGGTTCCCCACTCCTGCAATAAAGTTTCTTTGCTTCAAACACTCTTTTCTCACCTCGTAGGGAAACCGGCGCATGGCCCTGGGTTCGGCACGCCCGATCGTGGCCGACGGCCAAAGGAAGCGAGAAGTTCCGGACCTTAGTCTGGAAGGCGGGGCAGAACCCAGTTCGCCCACGCGAGCACGGAGAACAGCTCGGCAAGCCGCGCAAGGTTTGAGAAAGCCTGCGGCCCCGGGGTTCAGTCCGGAAGTCCCGGGCTTCGGCCTGGAAGGCGGGCAGAACCCAGTTTGCCCACGCGAGCACGGAGAACAGCTCGGCAAGCCGCGCAAGGCTTGAGAAAGCCTGCGGCCCCGGGGTTCAGTCCGGAAGTCCCGGGCTTCGGCCTGGAAAGTGGGGCAGAACCCAGTTCGCCCATGCGAGCACGGAGAACAGCTCGGCAAGCCGCGCAAGGCTTGAGAAAGCCTGCGGCCCCGGGGTTCAGTCCGGAAGTCCCGGGCTTCGGCTTGGAAGGCGGGGCAGAACCCAGTTCGTCCACGCGAGCGCGGAGAACAGCTCGACAAGCCGTGCAAGGCTTGAGAAAGCCTGTGGCCCCGGGGTTCAGTCCGGAATTCCTAGGCTTCGATCTGGAAGGCGGGGCAGAACCCAGTTCCCCCACGCGAGCACGAAGGCATTCCCAAAGATGGACCCGCTCAAGGCCTACTCTGACGCCACGCGGTCTGGAACGTCCCAACCTTTGTTCTGAGCGACGGACGGGACCAGGTCCACCCTCGTTCCGGCATTCCACATCAACATCTCAAGAAGGAAAAAGAGGAGATGGGAGAGTGGGAAAGAAAGTGAATTCGAGACATGGACAAATTGTGTTTTCATTGATCCGAGAAGGAGAAGTACAAGCTGGGAATCCCGACAGGCCGGGAGTCCCCAAAAAAAAATAAGAGAAGAGAAAAAACAACAACGACAAAGAAGAAAGCAAGGAAGATTCAGAGAAGAAGAAGAAGAGGGGAACTAGGGAGAAAATGGAGGCACTCACCGAAAATACACCGAGCGAATGCGGGGCAGTGGAAGTTAGCCTGCAGCAAACCACCCACGGAGCAAAGGAAAAGGCCTCATTCCAGAAAGTCCCTTCCTTTTCAAACTCAGTTGACAGTGGCCATACCCGTCATTCCGCTCCGAGCCATTGGATGATCGCCGCGTGGACGCACGCCCGACACCGACGCCTCGTTAGCAAGGAAACGGCCTCTGCTTCAAAGCGATGCATTTATTATGGGCAAGTGGGCGACGCGTGGCGGCCTCCCATAAGGCTTCGGGCGCACCGAGAAACGGCGACGAGGATCGCGGCTATTATGATGCAAGATCTTTGCCTTCCCACGTCATCTCCGTATTTAATCCCGACGTTCCATTATACGACGCCCCAACGGAACGGCGGATTGGGGGGCAACTGTTACGGCCATTATGATGACGTGGCCGGTCTCAGATTTCGTCGGGCCTGATTGAGCCGCGTAGAGGTTTCCTCGGCCGAGTCAGCTGCGGGTCCCATGCCGCCGAGGTCGAGCTCGGCCCTTGCCCCCACGACTACCTCGCCGGGTGACATCCCGAGACGTTACCGCCCTCGCTGAAGTCGAGTTCGGTCTGGGCCCCCTCCTGCCACCTCGCTAGGAGTCCACCCAGGAGGGGTCCACCTCGACCGAGATCGGCTGCTTCCCCGCTCCCTCACCAGGTGGCACCCAGAGACGGTCCCATCGCGGCCGAGGTCGAGCCAGGCTCCTTCGCTCCTTCGCCAGGTGGCCTCCGGAGACGGGTCCACCTTGACCGAAGCCGAGCGCCCTTCTGCCACCTCGCCAGGTGTCCACCTAGGAGGGGTCCACCTCGGCCGAGGTCGGCTGCTCCCTCGCTCCTTCGCCAGGTGGCCCCCGGAGACGGGTCCACCTCGACCGAAGCCGGGCGCCCTTCTACCACCTCGCCAGGTGTCCACCCGGGAGGGGTCCACCTCGGCCGAGGTCAGGCCGCCCGTACGGAGAAGGTCCCAAAGAGCGGAGGCACAGGTTCCGAGGTTGGCCCTCGAGCCGTGCGCACCATAGACGGCGCCCCGTACAGATGGCGGCGGCTCGCGAAACACCACTTACGTCGGCCCGACAGGTCCTGCAGTCGAGAGGCGCGGTTCTGACAAAACAGGGCCCGTCGACGGACAGCGCCGGCACTTAAGAAGGAGAGCGCCCTCACTGGGCCCGAGGTCTGACCGGCCGCCCTGCCGGCGCCACCCCCCTTTTTCTTTACCCTTTCCCCGCTGGGCTCGGCGAACGAGGTCGGAAAGCCGCCTGACCCTTAAAACCAAAAAGGGAAAGAGAAAAGGATGGAGAGGGGAGCCTCCCAAGAGTAGAAGACAGGCAGGCAGCGGGAGGAGATAAAAGGAAGGAAATTGGAGGCGACCAGGTAAGCTGGGACGAGTAAGAAATAGTGGCCAAAAGCGCCGCTCCGAGAGTAAGATCGAGGGTCCCGAGAGGGGATCGCTTGGCGTGAGCTCGTCAAGGAGGCCCGGCCGGGTTTCTGGTCCCTACAACACCTTTCTTGCTAATAAATTCTCTGAGTCTGGGATTCCTTCGGGGGCCCGTCTGGGAGAATCTGTTCCCTCTCGCCATCCACTAACTTGATCATCGGAGCTCCCTCGCCAGGATCCCCGGCCAGGGTCTTCTGACCTCGCCTTGCAGGTTTGGTCCAGCCAGGAGGCCCCAGGAGCAAGATGGTCTAGCGGGATCGGCGGTTCCGAGGCACGGGCACGGCGACGAGATCGGCAACAGAATTTATTATAATTTTTTATATTTAATGTTGTTATTTTAGTTAATATACTGATTAATCATGATAAAATTAAAATAATCTAAGAAAAACCTAGTATAATAATTATAGATATTTTTATGTTAATTGTTTAAATATTATTATTAGTAATTTAATTATGTTGTTGTTATTGATAATATATTAAAAAATAATATATAATGCTAGAATAAATAATAATTAAATTTAAAAATTAAAGTTTTAAATATAAATATTAAAGAATTAATTAATAATTATGACTATATTTTTTAATGTTTTGATTAGGGAAGGAACTAGGTCGGGCCAGCCCAATGGACTTCGGGCCAGCCCGAAATCGGTACGTACTTTGGGCCAGCTTTTAAGCAAATATAATTATATAATATTTTCAAAATTTATTATGTTAGTTGTTTAAATGTTATTATTATTTGATATAATCATAATAATATATTTATTTATAATGCTTGAATAAATAATAATTAAATATAAAAATTAAAGTTGTAAATATAAATATTAAAAAATTAATTAATAATTATGACTATATTTTTTTATATTTTGAGTTGATTATTAAATGTACATCGATATTTTAAAATATTTTATACATGATTAATTAAAAAAAATTATATAATGATATAAACATCATAAAATAAATTTGTATATAATTTAGTAATTTACTAATCCGATATTTCTATTATTCATCTGATGTTTATTTATTAATTGATACAGTTGTACTCATATTATTTTCATTGCTTAAATTATGTTGTTGTTTCATGACTGCATTATGTTGTTGCTTCGGGAGTCCTATCGCATGTTCATGGTTCATGTTGTCCCTTTGTATTATGTGTGTTGGATTGAAATATAATTATATGTTGGGTTGTAATACAATTATTATTGTAACACAATTATTCATGGTTCATGTTAACACTTTGTATTATGCTTCACGTCTTTTTTTTAATATAAGAATTTGTATTATATTTATCATCTTTGTGATTGGTTATTTCGTTTCTTTCGAGTTATTGTATATCACAGTTATGGATCCCGGTCATTTTGATCATAGTGTACTATACGATCAGAAGATACATAGATCGACTGTAGTATGGGATGGACAGGATAGTACGGTTTTACATTATCGTCGAAGAGAAAATGTTATGCGCAGATCGATACCGCTAGATCGGTGCATAGTATCTTTGCTGATCATTTCGGTTTTTATGGACTTGCATGGATTGGTTTCATTAAATTGGACTGGCATTTGATCACTGCTCTTGTCGAGCGTTGGCGTCCAGAGATGCACACTTTTCATTTCCCGCAGGGAGAGCTCAGCATCACCCTCCAAGACATTGCCATTCAGCTTGGTTTGCCAGTGGATGGTCTACTAGTGACAGGTTCTACAGGGATAGATTGGGGACAGCTCTGTCATGATTTATTAGGAGTTATCCCACCATAGGATAGACTCCAGGGTTCGTGGTTGAGTCTGGTTTGGCTTACCGAGCAGTTTCAGCAGTTACATATTGATGCCGACGAGATAGCCATACAGCGCTATGCTCGAGCATACATTTTACAGCTGATGGGTGGGTATTTATTTATGGATAAATCCGGGAATATAATGCATCTCATGTTTCTATATCTACTGGCAGATTTGGATGATGCTGGACACTATAGTTGGGGTAGTACAGAGCTCGCATGGTTATACAGAGAGATGTGTAGGGCGAGCATGAGAGATTCCAGTGACATTGCTGGTCCATTGTTACTGCTTCAGCTGTGGGCATGGGATAGATTCACGATCCTTGCACCACGTAGATTACAGCGCCGGCTCCAGATCTGATTATCGATTTCGATGATGATGGAGCTGGTTTACCACAGGGTCCTTTAGGGATGTGGTGAGTTCGGTATTTATATTAAATTCTATACTGTATGATATTTACTGACTTATTTAATAAATTTATTTTGCAAATGGAGGGATGTTTTTTGTGTGACCCAGGTACCGACACATATGGTCTCCTCTTATCGTTACTTGATAGATTACTTTAGACTAGACAAGGTAATCATTAGTACTTATTCTTTTTAAAACTGTTGATTAGTCTTATATGTTTTCATTTAATGAATTATGCTTTAAATTATTTATGAACATGTGATATGGCAGTCATATTCTGCCGATCTATTTGCATAGTTACCAGGTTATTGTCTAGATGGGCAACATATCTGGTATGCTCAAGTGCCACTTATCTGTTTTCATATAGTGGAGTGGTACTTACCTGATAGAGTGATGCGCCAGTACGGGTTTTGACAGGTTGTGCCTGAGTTGGTTGATACACGTTCGGCTCTGCACCACATCGATCTGAGAGGATGACCCGATCAGGACTGGTTCACCACTCATCATGAGTTCGTTCAATTATGGATGAGTTGACTTGATCATATTGTAGAAGGTGCTCCAGATGCTGATATCATGGATTATCACGATCCCTATATGTAGTGGTACTGCAGCATCACGCGTCGATTTATCAGTCATCCTGGTACGGTTGATAATTATATGGTAAGAAATTTAAGTTTTGCTATTTATTAATATTAAATTTTATATTCCTTGAAATTCCTTGTTTATTTTTTATCTTACAGAGCAGTGCCATCACGCGGATACTTCAGCTAGCTCATCCAGATTGCATAGCTACGAACTTCCAGACTATTACGGAGGTTTGTCATTCTATCCTTCATACTGTCGCCGAGCATACACGTGTCCACGAGAGTTTTATCAGGGGGTCGACAGAGAGTACGAGACTCCTTCGCCTTACCACTATGGATCTTCATCGAGAGCACCTCCATCATTCCAGCATGGATGAGGTACTCGACATTATAGTACCTCTATATATCCGATGCCCAACTTTACATCTACTAATGTTGTTGCTGTACATTTTGAGACTATCGCTGTACTGGACTACATGTCGCAGCATGATTATTCCGGACATCGAGGACATGCTTATGGTGAGGGTTCGTTGCATCACGTGTCGGCACAGCAGGCAACCTAGGTCGGGGAGCATATGACAGAGTATCTGCCACCAGCTGAAGTTGTACCTCCACTTTGTCATGTTCAGCCTCCACGCAGGAAGAGACGGCCACCATGTGGGACCTAGGATATTTTTTTCATGTATTGTATTTGTAAAACTATATTTTGAAATAAAATTTAATTATAAATTTCATGATTTCTCATGTAGTAATACAATAATTAAGACAGGGAAGATATATAGATTGAAATGATATCTAGCCCGGTACCACTTCGGTTGACAACCCGGTGTTAGTACGATTTCCAGTTCGACACCAACTCGGTCGATAATTTATGGTTTAACTGTTTAGGGTTTAGTGTTAGTAAAAAAAATTATTTACATTGAGTCATGGAAGTGGAAATGATAAGTCATCATGAATGAATTTTTTTTAATAATAATGTAAACAAAAATTTTAGTGATACCGGTTCGGCCCCCTTACTGCCTTCGGTCTTACCATCGATCCAATGACTAGAGTCCGATACCACTAGTCCGGGCATCAGGGATAGGACACCAGTCCGGCTCCCAGTCCTGCCATTGGTCTTATGGTCCATCCGGTATTTAGGGTTCGGCCACCAATCGCATGTTTAGGGTTTATCGACAAATTTGAAATCATCTCTAGCAAGGAGCGGCAATGGGTCAAGGGGGAAGAAATCGTAGTGGGGCATGCTGGAGGAAAAGAGAAGAACGAAACAGAGAAAAAAAAACTCAAAAATCGGGCTCGGTAAAAATTCAAAAATCTATTTTTGTAATTTTTTTCGTATTATTCAAAAAAAAATTATAAACCGGACTAGTGAAAAATTCAAAAATTTATTTTTGTAATTTTTTTATTATTCAAAAAAAAAATTAAAAATTGGGCCAGGGATTTTTAAATATAGATATTTTTTTCCCGCATTATTCAACAAAAAATCCAAAAAAAAATCACTAAAAATTTGTCTATGGGAAAAACGTATTCTCAACCACCTCAAATCGTCTTTATCAAAGATGATTTCTTAGGAGCCTGAAATTGTCTTTAGCAAAGACGATTTCTAGTGAGAAATCGACTTTGCCAAAGTGACTTCTCTCTGTCGCCACGTGTCACGGGTGGGGGAAGCCTGGCACGTGGAAAAATCGTCTTTGCCAAAGATGATTTCTCAGTGAAAATTCAGCTTTGGCAAAGACGAGTTTTTTTGGCTGCCACGTGTCGTGGCTGAGGATAGCTGAGGGAGCCAGGCTTGTGAAAAGAGGGTGCTTGAAATCATCTTTTAGAAAGACAATTTTTCATAGTAAAATTATCTTTTCTAAAAATGATTTCAAGCCAGCTAGCATCCTGTTTGTCACGTGGCAGATATTTTTAGTGCCACGTGTCCATGTCAGCGAGAAATATTCATTTTCGTAAATATAGCGTAAGACATTTATTTTCAGAATTTTTTTTACATTATTTTTTAAAAAAAATCCGAGAAGGTGGACTTCGCTGTCCGCAGAGGCTCACGTGTGAAACGGATCCTTTTTGGAGAACAAATGAGTGGTCGGTGCACCTACCGACTTTCCAGCACCCACCCCACCGCCCACATCCTAAAAAGCACGGTCCCCACGTGTATGGGTCGTCGTCGCACACGTGGAGCCGAACGGCTTCGGCCCTTGCCTCGTTCCGCTCCCCCCACCATCGGAACTCGCCGATTCTTTTTTTAATTCCTCCCGCCGATCTATTCCGCAGACGCGGGATGGAGACGGAATAAGAGGCTATAGTTGGCCGTCCGATCTTAGAAGACAGAAGATAGAGTAGTTGACGGAGCGGTTTGTTGACTTAGATGAAAGCCTGAAAATGATTCAGGGGACGGAATAAAAATAACAATTGCATGAGCATCCACGGCAGCTTCTTAATCCGTACCAGTTTGGAGTTGGGAATTCAACATCGAAGGGAGGCTCCCGAGGCGAGGGGACCATTCCCGGTCCGTCCCCTAGCCGTCACGCGACAACCTGCTATCACCACTAGCACGGTTCAAGAAGTCTTCTGCCAACAGCTGACAACCGGGATCCCCCAATTCTCAGAACCAATCCTTTTACACAATTACGTCCGAATCCATTTCAGCGATTTTCTTGCCTATATTACTCTACAGGACAGAGACCGTTCATTCTAGAAACCTGATGCGGTGGCCCTTCTGAGCCTCCTTCTTAACCTAAAAATAGACTTGGTGGAAACGATAAGGACAGAACACGATGCCGGTGTAGATTAATTCACGATAGCTGCTGCTACTCGCCTGGACGGTCGGACGGATTTTGGTGTGATTCCAGCACCATGGACCCCAAAATAATCCAGAATCCCGTATGATGATCTAAAATATATCAAGCCCACATTTTCTCTGACTGCTGTACATTGATCTTGTCATGATATCTTATTTTATTTTAATTAATTATATATTTTTTATTTTATTTTATTAGTTCTATCGGATAGCAAAAGGAGTCTTCGGCTTCATGCTGTTATCTTCTCGTTATTAATCCTGAGTCTTCGACTATGCCTAAGATCTACGGTTTTGTATCCAGGATGTCTCTATGCCTAATATTTATGACTGTATATTCATTTCGGGAGATGTCAGCTTCGGGTCTTCGGCTTCGTATTATAGTCTTAGTCCGAAGACCATACCTAACTCTCTGGGAAGCAAGCTTTATTTATTGTCTTCGGCTTCGTGCATCCATCTTGATCCGAAGACTTGACCTCTTAGGTAAATGTCTTCGGCTTTATTTTTCCAGCATAATCCGAAGACTGTAAGTATTTATTTTGGCTATATTTAAAAGAATCCAAAGTACTAACATTCCCTTCAGGAGCACTACTAAAGAGAATGTAAAGTTCATTTAGGATTCACCCTTAAAAAGAAAGAGAGCTCTGGAGCAGGTGGGTTTCTTGGACAAACAGTTATTCTGTTTTGAGTTGTTATAACCACCCACATGGTCCGAGACCTCAGATTGAATAAATCCCGAGTGTAACAACTTTTCCGACAGCCACTACTTACAGTTATGAAATGGTTACGTCCGTCAACCTCCATAACTGCAAGTAGTTACGTTGGAGCCTATAAATGCTGGTAAGAGGGGACACTCAGGGGACCTTTTTTTTTCTCTCTTTTTTCTTTCTTGCTCTCGAAATTCTCCATTCTGCTGTTGTCTGGGCTTTTTCTGACTTAGGCATCGGAGTGTCCCCCGCCGGAAAACCTCCGGTCAGGGACTTCTTGCAGGTACTGGTCGATAGCGATCTGGCAGAAGAACCACTTCATCCAGTCTATTTGGTCCGGCATCAACAGATTGGCGCGTCAGGTAGGGGAGAAATTCGATTCTTCTATCTTGAAGGAGATTTCTACTGGGCGAGAATGGTGAAAGGGAAAGGTAAGAATGTTTCCACGAGCCAGGAGCAACATGCCCATCCGTCAAATGGATCTCCGGTCAATCCTTGTTCGGCGGTTCAGGGATCACCACCTCCCATGATCTTGGTGGAGAAACAACAGTTTGAGGGTCTGGTGAATAAGGTGGAAGCCTTGACGGCGCTGGTGCAGCACTTGCATGAAGCCGCAGCTCAGAAACAAGGCCCTCCCTCTGTTCCACAAGCTGATGGTCCACCTGAGAGGGAGCGAGATCAACACCGAGAGATCACCCCCAGCTTCTCACAGATTCGGTCATCTCATGGCCGCCGCATCTCTTTGCTAGATCGACAGGCAGAGGGTCATGTTGAAAGAAAGAGGGTCCGGCGGTCTCCCTCTGTTTCTTCAAGGAGTTATGTGCCAGAAAATTTAAGGCAGAAGGAGATCAATCAAGAAGTGCGGGAGAAATTCAAGGCTATGCAAGCACAAATAGCAATAATTTCAGATTTGAAAAGAAATAATGAGGTTGTGACCTTCAACTCTCAACCCCATTTTTCCGATGACATCATGGATGAAATTATCCCTAAGCACTTCAAGATCCCACAATTGGAGGCCTATGATGGGACTTCGGACCCCCTCGACCATCTGGGGAGTTACAAGGCACACATGATGGTGCAGGGAGCAACTGACGCTCTCTACTGCATTGTATTTCCTGCTACCTTGAAGAAATCCGTCCGAATGTGGTATTCGAGCTTGCCTCCAAACTCGATTCATTCTTTTGCTGAGTTAGAGTGGCAATTCGTCTCGCACTTCAGGACATGCCAGAAGATGCCGCGTAACACAAACGTAATTTCTTCTTCAACAACAAGAAGGGAAAAGTTTGAAAGGTTTCGTCCACCGTTTTAATTCAGCCACTTTGGAAATACCTAACTTGAATGAGCATGTGGCCATGTCTGCCTTAAAGAAAGGCTTAAAATCATCCAGGTTTACTTTTTCCCTGGACAAAAGATTTCCAACGAGCTATGCCGAACTGCTGATAAGAGCTCAGAAATATGCTGCCGCTGAGGAGCAAGCGGCAAGCCGAAGACTGGCGAAGGGGAGACCCCCTCCCAAAAAGAAGAGCACAAGAGAACTAAATGCACCAACATCCTCTAACAATGCTTCGGCTTTCAGGCACAGCCCTAGGCCTTGACAACAGAACAGCCGGTTCGACGCCTATACGCCTTTCAACTTACCCAGGGAAAAGATTCTGCTGGAGATAGAGAAAGAGAAATATTTCCAAAGGCCACGTCCCCTGAAGATGCTAGCAAAAGCCAGGGACAAAAGCAAGTACTGTCGGTATCATCGAGACCATGGCCACAAGATGTACAGCTTCCGCATGATGACCCTGTAGTGGTCTTGGCAGTAATTGCCAAATTTGATATAAAAAGAATACTAATTGATAATGGAAGCTCAGTTGACGTGTTGCTTTATGATGCTTTTCTTCGGATGAGATTGCTTGGACATGAATTATGAAGATCCCTCGTTCCAATAACTGTTTTTGGTGGAAATCAGGTTGGAGTTGAAGGCGAAATGGTCTTTGCCTGTGACCTTTGGGTCCAAACCATTTCAAAGGATCATTCCAATCAATTTTATTATGGCTAGAACATCTTCAGCTTATAATGCAATCTTGGGATGTCCGGCATTGAATAAATTCAAGGCCATAGTCTCGACCTACCATCTGTTGGTCCGTTTTCCTACCAGGATAGGCATAGGAGAAGCGAAGGGGGATCAAAGGATCGCTCGCCAATGTCTCATGATTCAGGACAAACAAACATCCAAATCCGTGGTACTTGACCAACTCGATCCAAGGGATGAATCCGAAGATTCTGGAGAGCCATTGGAAAAGACACTCTCTGTACCGTTATCTGAAGACGAGCCAACCAAGCTTCTGCAAATTGGCAGTTTGCTCGATGAGGAGTCAAAGGTAAGGTTGATTTCCTTTCTTCATGATAATGCTGACATTTTTGCTTGGATAGCTTCAGACATGCTTGGAATCTCGCCTGAAGTGATTACTCATCGCTTGGAGGTATCTCCCAATTACAAGCCAGTATGGCAGAAGAAGAGAAATTTTGCTCCAGAAAGGTAAAAGACAATTGATGAAGAGGTTAACAAACTCCTTGAAGCAAACTTCATAAGAGAGGTCCAATATCCGAAGTGGCTAGCAAATGTAGTTATAGTGAAGAAATCAAACGACAAGTGGAGGATTTGTATAGATTATACGGATCTCAACAAAGCATGCCCAAAGGACAGTTTTCCTTTACCGAAGATCGATCAGCTGGTTGACGCTATGGCTGGTCATCAAATGCTGAGTTTTATGGATGCCTTTTCAGGCTATAATCAGATCCGAATGGATCCTGAAGATGAAGAAAAGACTGCTTTCATTACAGAGAAAGGACTCTACTGTTACAAGATGATGCCGTTTGGATTAAAGAATGCTGGAGCAACTTTCCAAAGACTCATCAACAAAGTCTTCAAAAACCAGATTGGAAGAAACATGGAAGCTTATGTCGATGATATGATTGTAAAGAGCTGCATAGATCTGATCACATCATAGATCTGAAGGAATTCTTTGATGCTCTTAGATATCATCGGATGAAGTTGAACCCAATCAAATGCATTTTCGGAGTAACCTCTAGAAAATTTCTAGGATACTTGGTTACCAAGCGGGGAATAGAGGCTAATCCGGAAAAAATACAAGCTCTTCGGACCATGAGACAACCTACTTGCAAGAAAGAAGTGCAAAAGTTAACTGGGAGGATAGCCTCTTTGAGCCATTTCATTTCCCGCTCTGCAAAACGGTGTTTACCCTTCTTCAAAGCTCTTTGTCAAGCTCAAAATTTTGAATGGATAGAAGACTGCCGAATTGCTTTTGACAAGCTGAAGGGATATTTGGAAAACCCACCATTGCTCTCTAAACCCCATGAAGGAGAAATGCTTTATCTATATTTGTCAACCATAGATGAAGCGGTCAGCTCGGTTCTGGTACGAAAAGATGCCAATCTTTCGCAGAAACCGATTTATTACACTAGCAAGATGTTACACGAAGCTGAAGTCTGATATCCTAGAGTACAAAAGATCATTTTCTCTCTAGTGGTTGCGGCGAAACGACTTCGGTCTTATTTCCAAGCCCACTCTATTGTGGTTCTGACGGACCAACCCTTAAAAGTCATACTTCATTGTCTTGATACTTCAGGAAGAATTGCTAAGTGGGCTGTTAAATTAGGAGAATTCGATATTGAATATCAACCCAGATCATCAATGCAAGCACAAATTTTGGCTAATTTTATAGCTGAGTACACATGGGGATCTGAAGAAGACCAATCAAAGGCCGAAGAGGAAAAAGCCAAAGACGTTCCAGAGTTTATTTGGATGTTGCATGTTGACGGTGCTTTAAACGCCAATAGATGCGGTGCAGGTTTAATTCTTGCTGGACCCAATGGGCAGGTCATTGAATATGCTCTTCGATTTTCTTTTCAAGCATCAAACAATCAAGGAGAATATGAAGCACTCATTGCTGGACTTAGAATCTCCCAGAAGTTGGAGATCAAGAGGATCAAAATTTTTTCTGATTTGCAGCGGGTAGTAAATCATGTAAAAGGTGATTTCGAAGCTCGAAATCCAAGTATGATTCAGTATTTAGAAAAAGTCTGAAGCCTATCATCTAGGTTGGAACACTTTAAAATTGTTCATGTGCCAAGAACAGAGAATTCTCGGGCAGATGCTCTTTCAAGACTTGCTACCACCGCTCCAGATTCTCTTGGGAGAACTTATGTGAAATATCTTGAAGATCCCAGCATATCGGAATCCCCAGCTGAGGTCTATCAAGTTGAACATGAACCTTCGTGGATGGATCCAATTCTCAAATTCTTGGGAGAAGGTTTTTTGCCTGAAGATAAGTTGGAGGCTAAATGGCTTCGGTGGGCCGCCTCTCAGTATATTGTCTTAGACGGAACTCTGTATAAGAGGTCTTTCACACAACCTTTGTTGAAATGCCTAGGCCCATCCGATGCAGATTATGCGCTCAGGGAAATGCATGAAGGGATATGTGGAGACCATCTGGGAGGCAGATCTTTGGCTTACAAAATAATCCATCAAGGTTACCATTGGCCAACTATCCAAAAAGACTCTACGGAATTTGTTTGAAAATATGATCATTGTTAAAGATATGCCAATGTGAAAAGATGACCTGTCAACTAGCTGACTCCATTAACGGCTCCCTGGCCTTTTGCGCAATGGGGAATGAATATTCTAGGTCCATTTCCTCCGGCTTCTGGACAGCGAAAGTTCCTCATTGTAGCCATTGACTATTTCACTAAATGGGTCGAAACCGAAGCATTAGCTCAGATTACTGAGGCCAAGGTTAAAGGTTTTGAAAGAAATTTCATCATCTTCCGTTTTAGGATTCCATATTCTATTATAATTGACAATGGGAGACAGTTTGACAATCCAAAGTTCAAAAGTTTTTGCACCCAATATCATATTCTGCACAAACTTACTTCGGTATGACTTCCTCAGTATAATGGAGAGGCCGAAGTGACCAACAAAACTATCCTTCATGGTTTGAAAACCAGGTTAAATGATGTTAAGGGATCATGGGCTGATGAGCTGAATTCAGTTCTTTGGGCATATCGAACTACTCCCAGAACAGTCACTGGTGAATCTCCATTTTATCTTTCTTATGGCACTGAAGCGGTCCTTCCTATAGAGGTATCTTTGCACTCTTTTCGGATCGATTACTATGAAGAACCCGAGAACTTTGAACGCCGAAGAGTTGACCTGGACTTATTACAAGGCACACGACTCCAGGCACAATTGAAAATGGCTATGTATTAGTAAAAAGTTGCAAGGTACTACAATGCTCGTGTAAAAGAACAGATCTTTCTCCCTGGAGATCTAGTTCTTCGGAAGTCCGAAGTGTCAAAGCCGACAAAACAAGATAAACTTTTCCCTACATGGGAAGGACCATACCGGGTCAAAGAGGTCGTTCGTCCCGGAACTTATCGGCTAGAAACTTCCATGGAATGTACAAAACCTTCGAAAATATTATCAATAAAGGCTTCATTTAAGGTCATTGATACAGATTCAATCTGTTTCTCTTCATTCTATTTTTCTTAAAGGCATCAGGGTAATCTCTGTGATCTACTATGTGAACTGTCAAGGTAAGCATGTCTAGCCTATCATATTTTTTTTAAAGGTATGAGGATGATCTCCGGATCTACCTCATGAAGTGCCGAGTTAGGCTCAAAATAGTCCATCTTAATCTAAAAGGCATGAGGATAATCTCCGGATCTACCTCACGAAGTGCCGAGTTGGGCTCAAAATAGTCCATCTTAATCTAAAAGACATGAGGATGATCTCCGGATTTACTTCACGAAGTGCCGAGGTAGGCATGATCAGCTTGTCTTAATCCTAATGCAAAAAGGCATGAGGATGATCTCTGGATCCACCTCACGAAATGCCGAGGTAGGTCCGATTAATCTATCTTAATCCCCAAGTGATTCAAGGATTTCTTTTATCCTAAGTCCGAAGACTTAGCGTAAATTCAAGTCCAAGAGATTTGATTAATATATGGAATTCTTACATATCTGGAATTCTTTTATCCTAAGTTCGAAGACTTAGTATAAATTCAAGTTCGAAGACTTGATTATTATCTAGAATTCTCATATCTGGATTTCTTTTATCCTAAGTTCGAAGACTTAGCGTAAATTCAAGTTCAGGAGACTTGATTATTATCTGGAATTCTTATATATTTGGATTTCTTTTATCCTAAGTCTGAAGACTTAGTATAAATTCAAGTCCGAAGACTTGATTATTATCTAGAATTCTCATATCTGGATTTCTTTTATCCTAAGTCCGAAGACTTAGCATAAATTCAAGTTCAGGAGACTTGATTATTATCTGGAATTCTTATATATCTGGATTTCTTTTAACCTAAGGCAGAAGACTTAGTGTAAATTCAAGTCCGAAGACTTGATTATCATCTATAATTCTCATATCTGGATTTCTTTCATCATAAGTCCAAAGACTTAGAATAAATTTAAATCCGAAGACTTGATCTTTATGTATCTGGATTTCTTATGTCTGGAGTCCGAAGACTTAGCGTAAATTCATGTCCAAGAGACTTGATTATCATTTGGATTTCTTTTATCCTAAGTTCAAGGATACGATTTTTAGCATTAAGTGCTTCGAAATTCTTATTCGCCTGAAGACTTTATATTTAAGAAATTTCTATCCTATCGCATGCAAGTGGAAATTTCAAAAGAAGTTCTTTCATTAACAATGACTTCCTTACATCCCAAAAAGAAAAGGAAAAGTTATAGATTTTCTATTAGAGCCTCATCGATCAGATCAATTGGACCCACTACTTCTTCAGCCATTATTGGTGATTCGGGGTCCGTTTGGAGTTCAGGCGTAGTTGGACTCTCAAGATCAAACAGTTGGATGCTTGAAACGTCCAAGTCTGGATAAAGCTTCTGCACCTCCTCAACTCCGTCGTTGAAGCCTCCTCGATAACTATAAGTCCCGGCTTCAATCATTTCTGCTTCAAAGGCCGCAGATGCTTTGTAGTCTTCTATTGCCTTCTCCAATTGATCTTTTAAAGATCGATTCTCTTCGAGGACCTCTTCCTTTCTTTTGAAAGCTTCTTCGGAACGCTCGTTTGCTTCCTTGAGTGAGGCCTCCAAGGACCGAATCTTGGCCTTCCTTTTCTTAGATCTTGCCTCCTGTCCAGCATGCTCTGATCGGATTTTGTCTACTTCGGCTTTCAAATTTTGAACCGAAGCATCACTTTGGATGAGCTTTTCCTCCATAGCTTGTCTTTGCTCTTCAGCTATGGCCTTCTCAGCTTTGGTTGCTTTTATTTCTTCCTTCATTTTTCTGTAAGTTATTTTGAAGTCGAAAATACTCTCCTCCATATGCGTAATGTCGTGCATCATCTGCAACAGCAAATGAAAAACTTAGTAATTATAAATCTAAGTCAACACAGCAAATAAATATTTACCTTCAAAGCGGAGGAGAACACTGAGTCCGAGATCTCTTCGATACATCAGGACTTGACGTTGTCCCAGTCCTTTGGGAGAAGAGTGCGCTTCAACAACTCTCTTGCCAGTTCAGGATTTTTTAAGCCTTCTCGATTTGAGAAGGTAGTAAAGTCTACATTGCACCCTCCCTCCGAAGTGGCGTTCCATCTAGGACCCTCTTCGGATCGGTACTTCGACCTCTCCTGACTTCTATCTTCCGGAGGGGCAATCACAGATTCTTTATTGAAGTTTATATCTCGTTGACCCGTGGATGGCGCATGTTGAGGGCTCCATGGAGGGGACACCCTTGGGGACGAGCTTCTAGTGGGATCAACCGGAATCGGAGAAGCGGAGGGAATGTCTTCATCTGGTACGGGCCTCATCGGAGGTGCGCTAGAACTCTCCTTCGCCCTTTTCTTCTTACGGACTTCGATCGTTATAGGAGCAGCCGCCGCCCTTTTTCTTGAAGCCTGCCGAACTTTCTCAAGTTGGGGCTTCATTTTCTTGCCTACAGTTGGAAACAAGAAATTTGTTATGCATATACATATAGAGAAGGAAAGCAAAAAGAATCTGAAGACCATTTATTCTATACCTAATGTTGGGACTTCGCTGATATGAGTGCGGTGAAAATTCTCTTCCCTCAACAGCTCCTTAAGGGAAGGGATCTTCGGTTCTGACAAGGTCTCAAAATCTTTAGCATCGGCCTTCAATATCCTTTTATCGGTGTTTGCATCCAAACACGGAGCCGACCACTCAGTGTTGAAATCCTAGTGGGTATAATACACAAAAAAGAAGCTAGGCTTCCATCCGTGTATCGCACTGGGAGTTCCTTTTAGTAGTCTTTGGCCTGGCCGAGGACCTATGACCCACCACCCTTTGCCGTAAAAATCCCTTTTCAGCATAAATAAGAAAGTAAACAGGGATGTCTTCGGCTCTACGTTCCTAAGTTTGCAAAGTACAAGGAACCCGCAGATGTTGCTAAAGCTATTGGGGGTCAGCTGAGCCGGAACTATCTAGTATAAGTTAAAGATATTCGTAAAGAAAGGATGAAGAGGAAGCCGAAGACCCGCTTTGAATTGGTCTTCGTATATGGCTATGGATCGGATGCGAGGCTTATCTACCTTCTCTTCGGGTTGTGGAAGAATCATGTGGAAAGTATGTGAAATATGGTAACACTGTTTAGTCTCTTCTATTTTGGCAAGGGTGAAGGAACTTTGAACAGAATCCGGTGATCGTTCTGGGCTCCGCTTCCTACCAGAACTCCTCCCCCTACTGGTTTCACCTTGGGGGCTCCTACTAATTTCACCTCTCAGTGGGATCCTAGCGATCTCTCTTCTGGGCGATACTCTACCCGCTTCGCCTACTGATGAATCGCTGCTAGAGTTGGAGGAAGGACTTCTAGAAGATCCCGACATTGAAAGGAATAAGGAAATGGGAGAAGGAAAGGGCCTCTAACTTGTGAAAGGACAAAAATGGTGGACCAGACCACTGGGAAAGACGACAGAAAAACTGGAGATCCAAGAGCACAAGCACGAGAAAAATTTCTCTCGCAAGGTCTATCCCCTTTTTATAGGTGAAGGAGATAGGTCTTCGAGGCGGTTCGGAGATCTGCACGATCGTGCACCGTACCGGCGGTTTCGATCGTGGGTACGGTCTTCTAAAAATATCATTAATGAGACAAGTCAGGGCGATCCGCGTAAAATTCCACTACTGGATAGGATCACATTGATAAAGCATCCATGCTTCGGATGATTGCCACGTGTCCGATCCCCATTAATTAAAAAGTTGTCTCTCGAGAATTTCCCAAGGCTTTTCCGGAATCGAGGTGTTTCTTTTGAGACAGCCCATGGGTGAGTGACACGTGTCTTCACCACGTTCTGTTGCGCCACCAAGCAGTTAAGGCGAAAGGATGTGTCAGAACATAGTGTTATTAATACTTAACGGTTATCGCTAAAAGACGAATTTAATTACTTCCATTCTTCGAAATTTAATCATTTCAAACTTGGGAGTGGGGGACAGCTGTTATGATATCCTATTTTATTCCAATTAATTATGTATTCTTTATTTTATTTTATTAGTTCTATCAGATGGCAAAAGGAGTCTTCGGCTTCACGCTATTGTCTTCTCGTTATTAACCCTGACTCTTCGGCTTCGTATCATTATCTCAATCTGAAGACTATGCCTAAGATCTACGATTTTGTATTCAGGATGTCTCTATGCCTAATATTTATGGCTGTATATTCATTTCGGAAGATGTCAGCTCCGGGTCTTCGGCTTCGTATTATTGTCTTAGTCCGAAGACCATATCTAACTCTCTGGGAAGCAAGCTTTATTTATTGTCTTCGGCTTCATGCATCCATCTTGATCCGAAGACTTGACCTCTTAGGCAAATGTCTTCGGCTTTATTTTCCCAGCATAATCCGAAGACTGTAAATATTTATTTTGGCTATATTTAAAAGAATCCAAATTACTAACATTCCCTTCAGGAGCGCTATTAAAGAGAATATAAAGTTCACTTAGGATTTACCCTTAAAAAGAAAGAGGGCTCTGGAGCAGGTAGGTTTCTTGGATAAATGGTTATTCTGTTTTGGGTTGTTATAACCACCCACATGGTCCGAGATCTCAGATTGAACAAACCCCGAGTGTAACGACTTTTCCGATAGCAACTATTTACAGTTATGAAATGGTTACGTCCGTCAACCTCCATAACTGCAAGTAGTTACGTTGGAGCCTATAAATGCTGGTAAGAGGGGACATTCAGGGAACTTTTTTTTTCTCTCTTTTTTCTTTCTTGTTCTCGAAATTCTCCATTCTACTGTTGCCTGGACTTTTTCTGACTTAGACATCGGAGTGTCCCTCACTGAAAAATCTTCTATCAAGAATTTCTTACAGATACCGATCGACAGCGATTCGATGAAAAAATTATTTTATCTGAACTATTTGGTCCAACATCAACATGTCTGAACTCTATAACTTATAAGTTAAAACGTGAAAGGCTTGGCGTCCGAGTCAGCTTCAAAATATAAGAAATTATATATATAAAATATGACTTGACCTGGAAGCAACAAAGTGCGAAAGCTACTTCGGTGACGCTTTATTTATCGCGGACTCCTCATCCTCTCTCTCTCTCTCTCTCTCTTTTTTATTATCTTTTTATTTTTAAAAATAAAAAAAATTATCTCAATATAGCTCTTCATTCCGACTCCCAGTCCACTGGACTCCTCTTTCTTTACCCCCTCATTCTATTACTCACGGTTAATACGCCATGTGCTGCGTGCATGATTCACACCAAACTGTACTTGGACGTCTCGGAGGCGACTTTCTCCGACGGACTTGTTCTCCTCGGCATGGTGGGTGGGCCCCGGTCATTTTTCTGGATGTAAGCGGTCAACTTAAAGAAACCCACTCACAACAAAAGAAAGCATACCAAAGACCAAGATGTGATGTTGAATCACATTACAGCATGAAGAATCCTAGAAGCTCACCTTCTTCCAACCTCATATCCTCAATTCCTTTTTCTTCTTCTTTCTCTCTCTCTCTCTATATATATTAATATAGAGCACTTTCAACATAATAACCTGAGATCACTAATCCAGGTCTGAGAAAATTTCAACCATATTAGAGAGAGAGAGAGAGAGATGGGAAGGTCAGAGATGGATGGCAGGTGCAAGAGGCATCCAGAGCACAGGCAGTCCAAAGGGGTATGTCCCTTCTGCCTCAGAGAGAGGCTCTCTCATATCTCAGCTACTTCTTCCACAACCACCACCAATGCTTCTTCCACCTCTTCATACTCTTCCGACTCCAATCTCTCTTCTTCAACTAACTCCCCTCGTCACCAATACACCAAGACCACGATGCTCTTCCTTCTACTCAAAGGAAACACCGGCAAGTCCAAAAGGCTGAGGAAGAGTCGATCCTTGGCTTTTGTCATGAGAGAGAATAAGGAAGATGACAAAGGGAAGCAGAAAGAAGAGGGGAAAAAGGAGAAAGACAAGAAGAAGAGGAGGAGGAGGAAGAAGAAAGGAAGTTTCTGGTCTAAGCTCATGATTGGTTAAGACAGGAAAAGAAGGGGGATGGAAGCTTGCCTCACTCCAAGACCATGAAGGAGAAGTCCTCTGCCAAGTCGGTATTGTTCTGATGGATCTTCTCTTTCCCGAACTTGTATATAGGGAATAAGAAAAAGCATCGATTCTTAGCAGAAGAAGCTAAAGAAGTTAATCATGTATATAATAAATGTATTGTGTATTGTGTATGATGAAGAAGCCCTTCCTTTTGAGTATGAGAAAGTGAGGAATTTATATTCATGAAATTAAGAAATTTGTTTGTTCTCTTTAAGCTCTTTTTTTGGCCACCATAAGAAGACGGTATATTTTTTGGTTGTGTTTACAAGGTTTAGTTGAGATTAGGGGATTCTTGCACTTTTGGTCGCTTTAATTTTCTTATGTGGATCATCACTTCTCTAAATGAGCTACCTCTAGAGGCTGTAAAATTCCCTTTATAGATGTTTCCTGGCTTCCGTGCAATGGAGATCCAAGGCACGTTCCAGCAGGTAAAACTTTGGCAGTGGACGTTGCAACATAGAAAAAGCCAACCACTTCTACAACGTTCAATCTATTCCTCAAGCCACCTTGACCAATTCATCCACCTGCTATCACACCCGCCGACAGATTTGTCGTAAATCCATCAATCATATTTGAGTTGTTAAGGTGCACCCATTAGAATCCAGCAGCCGTTCAGCTACCATCGACCCACTGGAACAACCTTTGATGTAGAAGGACCACCAAATTAGCTCATCAGGATTTGTTACTAACTGCAGAGCCAGAAACCACAGCATGCCACCTTCATCCAGTTTCCAGAATGGAGCCAGATGTCACTGGAATCTGGAAAACATAAACTCATGAATGAGACGGGTTTTTTTCACCACCTGGAAAGTGAGCTCACACAATTTCAAAAGTATTTGCAACCACCATTTTAGCATAAAAAAGAAAAAACAACAAACTTTCAACGATTCTTTGTCACAAAAACAACAAATATTCTATAGATTCTCTGGTTAGATGCAAGAGAGATGAAACAAAATGAACATTGGTATCTTCACTGCTGTCAAAGATACGTGGACATCCCCTACGACTGGTAAATACAACAATATGGCTATTGGCATATCATCAATCTTCTATATTACTCACATTCCTTGGAAAAAAAATGAGGAATTGCTTCTGTACACCTTTCATTTTGTTTTCATGAAACAGAAAACCCATATGATAAAACAGAAACAGAAAACTGTTATGGTCCCTACTTGGATGCTGCTTCAACCTCTGAAAGAATTCCTCAGGGATTCAAAGCAGTAAACTCAGTATCATCTGCATCATAATCCATATCGTTTTCTCCCAATCTACCCCGTGATGGCTTGAAAGTTGGATCTTAGCACAACTAAAACAAAAGAATTTTGGATAGTTTAGGAAACTAATATCCATGGTCCAACAACCCTTTTCTTTACTCTATAATATTTATAACTAGAACTGCAAACTTTGTCAAAGTACCATTTGACGCAACATTTTATCAATAACATCCATGTAAGGTCTCAAAGGATCAAGCTTGGGTATCTGAGTGGATGTAGCTCGAGCCACCTAAAATAACATGCACTGAACATCTGAGAGATGGTCAAGTATACATGTAAGATAGAGATATCATTTGCCATCACATTGACAATAGGTTTTTTCACGAAATGATTATATGAAAAGATAGATGGGGAGGCACAAAATAGAATGACAGAAGAATGGCCTGAGTGTAAAATTAGTTTTGGAGTTTAATGTACTCGCTATATAAGAATAAGGGTTAAAGTAAATCTCAGTAGCCAAATTCTACTACAAGTTCTGTTGTACAGAGAGAAATGTCTAATCATAAAGAGATATCACAAGCATTAGACAAAGTTATAGAAAGACCAAATCACCAGAATATTGAGAGGTTCACCATTTGAAATTCTGTGTGTAATACATAAAAATTTTGGACTTATGGAAACAATACAGACCACGTATATCAAAGGGTCAGTATTGCTCAGCTTCCCTGATACATGGGTGCAAGGTATTGACGCTTGAACATACTTACTACACCCACAATAACAGATGTTACATTATTTATATATTTTTAAAGTTCCTTTGTGTCTTAAAGTTGTTAAATATTGTGCTAAGTTCATTTTAGCAATGGTTATCAGAATGAAGATACAGAGTAAAGTTGGAGTGTGATGCAATTACTTTTTGTTTCTCACTTGATGAGATGATAGTTGATTAGGCACACAGCGATTAGGGAGGAAAAAGGATCGACAACTTGTAGAATATACAAAGCCACATTAACTTTAGTGTAGCTAAGCTGTTTTTGCTTCTCTACTCTGTTATTCGAGACAGTACTAGCACTATATGGCGGAGCATTATTTACGTTACAAAACCAGGCATGGTATTAAATTATTCTAAACCTTTGTATGCATGGTGAATTATGAGGTATAAATTCAGGAAAAATGCATAAGAGAAAGCATTTAAACTAAATAAAAATAAAGTGAGAAAGAACTGCAGCAAATGGTTTTACAATGAGAACATATATAAGCTAGCTGAACCAACATCAACTACTATTTCTTCCTCTTCAGTAGTTAGTTTATGATGGGGGGTAGCAAGGGGACCAGTCCATGCTACCTACAACTAGGAGCTCCGTACCAGTCATTCCCGTTTATTCTTTTCCCTTGCTCAGGCTGAAGGTGAGACGTCATGGGCCATAAGGGAAGATGAGCACAGCGAGGGAGCTCGCATAAGAAACCAGCTAGAGGGAGCCTAGTCATAGGTCTCAAATGCTTCCATTCATTTTATTCAGGTCTTGTAACATCTATACTTCTCCTACTATATGATAGATAAGTTTTAAAGATTTTTCACAAAAGCATATTCGACAAGAAGACAAAGAAGTTATACCCAGAATTAAAAATAAGAAATAAAAGGATTGCTACTGTTTCAGTATAGTGTTCAAACTTCAAACAAATATAATATATTTAAGATCAGAAATATGAATATCATACTGCTAACCAACTTTAGAAGAAGGAATGCTCTACGGAACCCATCCTTAATGGCACTCAGCTCCCCATCCCACTCTCATCCCTCCCATGGCTCTCTGAACCGAGTGAACAGCATAAATTTTATCTTTCCATCCATGGATCTCTTCCCTTTATGAACAGCATAAATTATTATTGATGCTTTTATCTTTCTACTTTTCTTAAATTTATCCTCATAAAAGGGAAAACACCATTCTTTTTAATTGTTCCAGGCTTTTTTTCATAATCTTTTGTGAATATTTCATGAATTATGAACATTTTTCTCAATACATAGGTCATGATTGTATAGCTTAGAGATTGTGAACTGATAGAATATTATACAATAAAAGAGGGGAAGGAGGAAAATACATGATAAGTCGAACAAAATGAAATGAAACATAGTGAAACCATGTCCACATGCTCAAATAAGATATGGTAAGCATTTACCACTACTGCATTTGAAAATTCTTGATGAGCATTATCAAGGCATACGGCCATGTTTGCAACCTCTTGAGAAAGAACCTTTTGGCGATTACTCCAATCATCATTCTTCCAAATGCTCTCTGGAATTTCACTCAAACCAAACCCAAGAAGAAATGCACCTGTCACAAGCCTGAAGGTATTTGAGTAAGCCATGGCTAACCCAACAACACCTCCAGTCCTGCCACCAGCAGAATCAAATTCAGGAGGACCAACTTTCATACTGATTTACTGTATTACTATGATGTTGCATCCTTCGAGGCTAGTTATTTGCATGTATCAAGAGCAATTGAAAAAATATGCATGTATAGATGTAGGTACATATTTCATGCTCAACAAAATATTTCATTTCGTATTGTCTACCATCTAGGTTTGGCTAGTTTGTCCAAGTTAACTAAGATTTTTGCATAATTCATATAATCTATAATTAAAATTTTTTTTATAAAGCACTTAGTTTTTACATTTCAACAGCTTTTGGGATATAAAAATAATCTGAATAGTTCTTTTCTTTGTCAAATTTCTACCCTTTCTTTCCCATGCTAATCATATCTTCATATTTGCCCCTTCTTTTTGTTCATGGAGAACATCCCAATTTCCCAGAATTCTTTAGATCTTTTCCCAAATTATGATTTGCCCTTGCTTAATATTCCGAGATAATGACATGTGATCAGCTCTAGTATCCTTCACTGGTACGTGAACAACCTTTCTGCAAGGTAAGTACTAGAAACCTGAAACCAACACGGATTGCCATTTGCAGCTTTTAACCTCTGCAGATTATTAGATAGGTGTAAACAGTGACTTATTTTGACAAATTTAGGAACAAATTATCTCAATTCTCCTCACTTGATTAAATTACAAAGTTGAATGAGATTCAACTGAAGATGCCTTTTCTCTGAGCTTGTCTGACCTTTAAGGCCTGCAAAACTAGTTTGATATACTGGTCAAGAGTAGCTTTGACACCACTAGTTTAGCTTCTTTGTAAAATCTGAGAGCTTAATTTAATAATTCAAAGAATATGTTTTCACATTATTGGCAAACGGAAGTTACTGAAATATCAGAACAGATGCCCATCTCAACCTTTACATCTTACATATAAACACCCTAAGTATGCTGCTATAATAACCTATGAGATCATGGGGACAGAGAGAGAAGAATTCCTTTCAAGTAATTAGCAAGCAAGTCAATATGCTGGCAGATTGCCTTCTCCCAAACGTGCATCACAACGCAGTAAAGAATGTTATGTCAATACCATTGGCCTTTTAATAAAACATGCAGGATATCCATGAACAGTTGTACACACATGAGAGGAGAAATGCCAATACAGAATGGTTGAAGAAGTTATCCCTAATAGCCCTTCTCTATCCAACCCGTTCCAGCTGCCTGTCATTTCACTTTCAATCTAAGAGCAAGCACAAACCTCTAAATATAATGGTATAACTAATTCCCAGCTCTAAATTGCCATCGGACATAATCAGTAAGATTTTTATCCTCTATTATTATGTAGTTCATTTTATCCTGAAGTTACATTCAAGCAATGCATGCATGAACACGAGCATGCTGTCCATAAGATAACAGAATGTCCACCGTGTACAGTGGATTACAACCAAATGTTATGTCCGTTTAAAGCCAAGCCCAATGCTAAATGTAAGTCATGTTGTGAAACTGGTTGGGTTGGCAAAGTCATTGGGAACGGTAAATGGTACCAGTGACCCGAGTTTAACTCCCCTCTATACTACTTTAAAATTTATTACTTCCATAAATCTCATCTTTAAAAAAAAGGGTCACAGTCACTATACAGTTGCATGTGTTAATCAATTCATATATACAGATACATACAAGCATGCACCCACTCTCGTGCATGTAGGGTACTACATATTAGCATCTCAAGCATTGAGGTTCACTAGAAAACGAACTGCAAGATTAAGCATTCTCCATTCACAACCTGATCAATCACAAGATCAAAGCCAGGAAAAGGAATAACCAACTCTTTGTGAACCCAAGGGAGACACAACAAAAAACTCCCAAGGGCAGTCAATGATTTCCCACCAAGACCACCTTAACCCAAAAGCTGCAGTTCGAATGATCTAAATAATCTCTCTCATCGTGGAAAGTAGCACTGAATTTTTCATCTTCAAGAAATTTATAACATGCTGGTGAAGGTACAACTTTAATGCCTGTGTCCGCATACATGTGGAGCAGAGAACACGTTTATAGTAGCGTGACTGCAGATATACACAAATATGAAAATAAGGGAACAGATAACAAGCAAGAAAGCAATGATCCAACCATAACTTTCCAACATAACACATGTTACCCTAGCTTAGCACTCGTATGTTGACATGAACCTATTCTAAAATGGTCATAGCAGCACAAACTTAACCAAAAGTGACAAAGAACAAGGGAATGAAAATGACTTTAAGAATGGGTAAAAAGCACAACCAATTTCTGTGCATAATAATAAGCAGAATAAGTCCAACAAGGCCAATAGAACCCATGATTAGATGAAAAAAAATTCTCCCGAAGACTAGTTTTTAGTCTTTCTGTCACTAGGAAAAAATTCAGCATCTTCATAACCCTGAACAGTGGGAACAGTAGCCCCGCTTAGAGAGATAAAATAACATAAATATATAAGAATCTATACAACAGTGAATTACATAACCAAATCGCATACATAAAACCATGGAAGACATGTATTAGAATTCTAAAATATAAGGTCATAATCAAAAGTTTCTATCCCATGGTGACTCTAGAAGGTCAAAAGATAAAATTAATTAAAAAAAAGTATGAATATTTACACATACAAACTAAGTTAAAAACTACTTATATTAGTGTACTATAAGTCACAAGGTCCAAATGGGTTGCCTACTTGCCTTGGGTTTTTCTCTGAAGCCTATATTTATAGGTTTACCTAGACATCAAATTAAAGGTCTGAAATGGTCCCCGTTTGTGGCTATGCTCTATTACATGGTTTTACTGTAACATGATTTATGTAGATATGGCTGTACTTAGCTACACTTTCTTAGAATACTGCTAGGCATGTTACACTATTAAGAAAAACCAGAAAATTAGCTTTAGTGTAATGACAGCTTGCTTTTATATCTTCTAATAAGGCTATCCTTATTCTAAGATAGAAGATTACGACTCATAAACGAAATTTCACTGCCCATCATGACAACGAGAAGAAAAGGATTTTAGATGCAAATATTGGACAGTGTAACTAAGTGTGCTACTCTATACGCAATTTTATAGCTAAACTAATAATATGGTCTCTATGATCAACACATCTTCACTGGTCTGAAAAGAACATATTTAGGAAGCATTAGATAACATAATTGTAGGTATGTATGCATGTGTAAAATTTTTGGTTTTCTGCGTAGGATAACTACGTCCTGACAAAATATATTATATATGAATCTAGAGAATCCAACTACATGAACATACCCTGTCAGAGCAAATGTATGCCAATATGACCAGCTCTCAAGGAATGCAATTCCTCCCTTCTCATTACCACTTATCATCTGCTTGACATATTGAGGGTCATGAACTGAATAAACTAGCATAACTAACAATTAAGCTGCATAGTAGAACCAAAGGAAAATATATTGAATATTTGTTTCAGAACAAAAATAAGTATGCTTATTCAAGCATCTGCTAAAAGAAAGGCAGTACCAGTGTATTGCAACTAAACACAACAACTCCCATTATTAGCATATCAGCAAAGTAGTGGCAAGACTGCTTGGCCTCAGTAAATTGCGAATGACATATAGAATGGAAAGTCCAGGAATCTTTTTATTGACATTCCGTTATGAATTAGAATAAGACTGAAAGCATATAAACCAATGAGAATTGTTAACTTCATATATTAGAAAAAGTTCAGTTAACAATTTTATATACAGCAAATCATAATAGAGGGTGCAATATCCTACAAAAGGCAACCAACAGCATGATAAATTTTTTTATATGCGTGTGTTGGAAAGTCACACTCTCGGGCTCCATCGCAGACCATGACAAGAATAATTTTGCAAGCAAAGCCACCCAGAACACAGATATCTCATTAGCACAAGGGCCCTCATATTCCCTCCGACTCTCGCCGACAAAGCCCATCATTTGCAACGTAGCATGTGGCGGTCAAGGTGTTAAATTCCAAGATAACATACTCCAGGAAGCAACCAATACCAAGATGCACATGATCCTGGCTTTCTAGTCCAGAATGAAAGGCTGAAGAAAAATTAGAAGGGTGGTCAAGAAATTTAGCCTTCTTGTGATCTAAAAGAACAATAGCAATATATGTTAAATTCATAAGGACCGAAGACTTGAGATATATCCATTTTTCGATCAAGAAAAACAGATTCAATGGTTTATTTACATCGCATTGGCGAGGGCGTGACACCAATAAAATTGAGATAACGAACCTGCAACCAAATACTAGTAGCTCATAAATGGATACAAGGGGAAAATAAGGTAGAGAAGTACGTGTGCTTGTCGACACTCCCAACACATTATGTTCTCTTGTTTCCCAGCGCCCAATGGTGCTGGTCCCTTCTTTACCTATCATGTGATTAAAAATATACCCAATCAACATAATTAATTAACCTGTAAGAGCACGGTTAAGTTCGATTGCTCGAAGGCCACGATCAATCAACATCACTAATAAGTTCTGTTGGCGTGGAGTCCCTGGATCGGCCGGTCGGAGCCGCTGCATCGCAGGACCGCTCCCTGGTTCACCTGCAAAACATGTCCCTTACCGGAGTTGTTCTGGCGGAGGACACTCCGATGCCTAAGTCAGTGGCGGATTCCAGCCACAGAATGGGGAAGATGTCGAGAGTGGAAGATAAAAAGTGTTCTTGGGGATTAAAAATGTGTATGTGCGAGATTATTCACGCATATCTCTCGAGCCATCATCTTATCCATATTTAAAAGATAGCCTCCGGTCTGTGGCCCGCTCTTTTCTCGGAGATCATGGGAAGCCATTCACTCCCATGATAGTCGATCATGGGTTGTCAATGAGCGGTTCCGACCAGATCGGAGGCGTGGCTGCAGGAATTGCGCGCCATGATCATGGCATGATGAGTGTCGATTGTAACCGTTGGTTACAGTTTCCTTTTTGGAATAGATTGTGATTCAAGCTTCGGGTTTCCTTTTGCGTGGGCCGAAAGCTTGATATTTTCCGGAGGCCGGAGATCATGTCTACGGCGGGGACCGAAGTTTGTGTCTTCGGAAGTCGATGAGTAATTCAGACTTCGGCCGGGACTGAAGGTGCTACCCGAAGGACTGGCTTTCGGATATTGTAGTTCGGAGTGAAGCCTTGAGTTGCTTACAGTTGGCCTTCGCTTGGTCCGAAGTCTGTAGTCCGGAGAACCGGGGCTTCGATAAGTCGAACCGGAGCCTGGTTCGTAGCTGAACCAGGATATCCCAACAGTTGCCCCATACTCTCAGTTGTCGAAGCGAAGATCTGCCTCGAGAAGTGATAGTATTATAGTCTTGTCGCTTTCTTCCTGAGAGACGGCACAGTAAATGATTACGGGACCTCTATTGGGCTGCCCATCTGATCTGAGAATCAGATGGTGGACAGGTGCCATTCCCTGATTGGAAAAAGTAAGTGGCCCTGAAGCTATCTCTCCTCGTCCCGTTGCACAGTAGTTGAGACAATCTTTTGGTTGGGATTTGGATAGTTGTGGTGGCTGTTCTCCGCCCGTTGGATGAAGGATAGATCTTATCCTGGCGGTCAGTCGTAAGTGGGTTACCTCCCAGGGTAACCTTGAATCAAATTAAATCTCTGTGGGGGTCCAGAGATCCTTACTTTTCTTTTGAGGAAGAGTGAAGGTCTGGGCAAGGAAGCTTCTTCAACCTCATCTCATTCTCCGCCCAAACCATTCTGGAGTACCAGTCTATTCTTCAGGTAGAATCCTCTTTCCACCCCTTTGCTTCATTCCTTGGTCATGGAAGAGACAGTAGAGAGTCAGGAGAAGCAGGTTGGGCCCTCGGGGGCCGGAGATATAGTAGGTCCGGAGTCGGTCCCTAGCTCAGTTTCTCAGAGCAAGGCAACCCTTCTTTGGGAACGCTACCGCATTCCTGAGGAATTTCCCTTCGTCCTCCCCGCGCCTGAGGATTGGGCGAACGAAGCTCCTCCTGGGTGCCTAGCTGTATACGAAGATCACCTGAAGGCTAGTCTTCGGTTTTCCCTGCACCCCTTCTTTGTTAAGATTTTTCGCTTGTATCAAGTGGTGCCAGCGCAGTTAACCCCAAACAGCATCAGGAACATCTGCAGGTTCCTAGTCATGTGCAGCATCGCCAATGTAGAGCCTAGGACTAACTTGTTCTCAGCCCTTTTTATCCTCAAGAGGGACTTTCACAGCAACGGATGGTGGGTGATCGGTCCCAGATCGGGTCGCAGGGTGATTAAGGATATGCCCAGCGCCATCCACGAGTGGAAACCCGCCTTTGTATTTGTGTTGTCCTTCGATCCATGGGGCTTCGACACTGAGTGGAAGAAGCCTCGCCTGACCGCCAATGACGGAAAGAAAGTCTTGGCGGCCGATCAGTCAGATTATGATCTTCTGACCAACTCGAAAGTTGTTCATATCCGGGAGTTGTTGGAGGAGAGGAACCTCCATCGAGCGGGAATCAGTAAATTTCCCTCACTAGGTATAGCAGTAAAAATTTCTGCTCTTCTTCTTTAGGTTCCATTGTAGTTCATTTAACTGAGGTGATCCCCTTTGCCTATAGGTGGTGGGATGAAGCGCAATTTGAGCTGGCTTCGCCAGACTTCGGAGAGGAGGGTGGCACAGGCCCCTTCCACCAGGTCTGTAGCTCGGAAGAAAGCTCGGAGAGATGGTCCCGAAGGGGGCCAAAGCGCTTCATCTTTCCGAGGCATCTTGAGGGAAAATGCAGCGACCGTGGAAGAGGTTCCAGCGAGGCTCTACCCAGTCGAGACTCCAGCGGCGGTCGCCTCCCCAGTTGACACAACGGGGGGCCCGCCTCAAGGAGTGGATGTGTCGTCGGTTTGCCCCTCTGTCGCTGATAGGGGCAAGGCACGGCAAGTCGAAGGAGTGCCCGTTTGCGGAGCTTCTTCAGCCGGAGGTCGCCCGACTAACTCTTCGAAGCTCCCGCCTGTGGGAGAGCTACTGGTTCTGGACGAAGCCAGACAGGCATTGAAGGGTACGATACAGCCCCACAACCAGGCAATTCTCCGAAATCAGAGCTTTCACAAGGTGTCTGATTCTGGCTTCGTCGCCCTGCAACAAGTATGACTATCACCGCCTCCTTTGCCTTGAGAGTTACTTGACCCTCGATTCTTCTTTTTTGATGTAGTTGGTCTATGACTTCACCTTCATGGAGGAAGGCTTGGGGAACGTAGATAGCCTCATCTACGACCTCAAGGAGGAGCTTCAGACTACTAGGGCTGCCAGAGAAGTAGCCGAGGAGCTGAAGCAATCCATGGAGGACCGTCTTGTCCGGGTGACTGATGAAGTTCGCGACCTGAAGGGCGAACTGAAAAGCGCCCACTCGAGGATAGTGGGACAAGAGGCAGGGTAGAACAGGAGCAGGAGGCAAGTTGAATCCCTGGAGCGGACTGCCAGGGAGAACCAGGAGAGGATGGAGAGCCTGTCCAAGGTGGCAGAGGAGGCTTTTAGGAGGGTCGAAGAGGCGATCCTAGAATCCGAAGTTGCCAAGAGGGAGGCCGAAGCCGCCAAGAGGGAGTCCGAAGCTTTGAGGAAGCAGATGGACAATGCCGTGGCTGACTTCAAGATGTCTTCGCAATTTCAGACAGAAATTAATGAAGCATCATTGTATGCCTACCAGCATGGCTTCAATGATGGGCTTTCCAAGGTAAAGGAGACCCTCCCTCACCTCGACCTTTCGAAGATCCCTTCCTACAACATAATTGGAGAGGAAGGAGAAGAAGCGGAGGAGGCCGAAGCCGCACGGGGGGTCGAGGAGTCACCATGTCCGGCGGAGGAGGCTGCTACCTCAGTTGAAAACCCGGAGGTGATCCCAGCTTTGATCTCAGCCCAGGAGGCGACTCAGGCTGGAGGAGTCCAAGCTGAAGGTTCTCCCGTCCCGGCCCAGATTGATGAGACCTTCTCCGATCAAGTTGATAGGTTGCTCCAGTCTTGTGGTGTGGAGCCCTCTCCTGTTGATGTTGAGTGACTTGGATCACTCCGAATGTATTTTCTTCTTCTTTTTTTTTAGTTGTATTGCTAATGAACTTTGTACTACAATTTTTCTAGATTTTGGAATGAATTCTCCTTTCTTTGCATATGCATTGTTGTGCCTCATGTGTTCATGTGTAGCCTGAAAAGGTTCTATCGTTTCTCCTTTGGCCTAGTCGAACGATAGCCTTCGAAGGTCGTCCAGTTGATAAGAGCCGGTTTTACCATTCTCTTTTCCACTTAGTCGAATAGTCATGGCCGAAGGCCGTTCAGTCGGTAAGGACGAATCCTTGAACGGACCAGAACTCCATTGTGTTGCCTTCCTTCGAATGATTAGCTTGTTCGTTGGGGCGGACAGGAGTCATTTTCCCGCCAATCAATAATTAGGGGGGGATTTGATTAGGATCATCGTTGTCTACGTGGCACGTCGAAATTTGTACAGTCGCGATCTCTTGCGCCTTATGAGCCGCCGGGCCTCTTTTTTCCAAAAAGAGATCATTAATGATGCCGTCGCATGATACGGATTTCTCCGTACTCGAAGCGATGGCGGTTGTGATCCTGGGGATGGCTTCCGAGAGACTTTCTGGTTCTCGAAGCGTCACCCAGACACGTGACACCTTCTTATTTGGTCGGGAAGGACGTGGGACACGCCTCTCCGCAGTCGATTGTGGGTGCAGGGTTTCTGTAAATATGACCCTACCCCCTGTTGTCGAAGGCCATCATTTCTGTTGGTGTCTTCCTTCTATCAGCCATGAGGTTCAGCACTTCCGAGCTTCGTCGTGCAGCGAAGAGGAGGGCTATTGACCCCGAGAGGAAGCGAAGTCCGGGGCCATCTGGGCTCGTCGGCGAAGAGGAGGAGCCTCTGGTTGACCATCTCGAGAAGAAGGTCCGTCTTATGGAGGCTCAGTTGAGGGAGGCCCGGGCCCAAGTCACGGCGGCAACCACGGCAGTGGAGGAGGCGAAGAAGGAGGCGGCGGAGGCCGTCGCAAACTTCAGAACTTCTGCCTCATTCAAGGATGAGGTCGCCGGGGTAGCCATGGACTCCTTCCACCAGGGGTTTCGGGAGTGTCGGAGAAAAGCCTCCAGGTTTTATGACCTGAAAGGCTTGGATAATATCAAACCCTCCGTTCCCTTTTCCGGCCACGAATTCGATTCTGACTCCAACGAGGGGTCGACTCGAGTTCGGATGGAAACCCCTGGGGCCCTTCGTCATCCCATCTGGTCTCTCCCCGACGGTACGGGACAAATCCATCAGGGAGTTAATGCAAATTTCCCAACCTGCTGTTGCTGCTACTTTTTTTTTTTTGTATCTATCTTTTGGAAGTTTTTCTCTTTTCTTTTTCTTACTCTCTTTATAGGAGAGTTTCTTTTCTTTTTTCTTTCTTTTCTTTTCTTTATGTAAGAAAAATTGAAAGAAATGAAAAATCTTTTCTGTTACCTCTTCTCGTATATTTTCTGCGATGTGTTGCATCACGATTTGTCCATAATGTAGACTCCATAAACCACTTGCAGTTTGTAGGAAAGAAGTAGGGTCCGTTGGACCGTTCTGAGAGTGTTTGTTATTGACAGAGAGGACGACAATGATCCTTTTAGGCACATGTTCGGATTTATCGTAGGATAGGTTACGAAAACCGTCCCTGTGCACTTTCTGTCGTGATTAAGGTAAGCTGTTCAGCCCACCTCAGCGCATGTTCGAATTCACCGTAGGGTAGGTTACGAAAACCATTCCTACACCTTTGATCTTTTTGGTGGCCTGGTTGGGCCATCCATTGCGCTCGTCGGGCATACCGATAAGGTGTGCGGATCAGACTCTCCTTTGCGCAGTTGACCGATTTTTCAGATCGGGTCGTTTGGGCTGTTGTCGTTTAGTCGATGCAACTAGCCGTTCTGAGTCGAGTAGGATTGAGGAGCTTTGCACAGAAGTTTTTTGGAACTTTTTCATTGATAGTATTTGCGAAGGTTTTGTACATTCCATGGCCGAGATAGGGTCTTCCCCTCTAGGGTCTTGAGTCGATATGTCCCTGGTCGAATGACTTCTTCGACTTGATATGGGCCTTCCCAGTTAGGGAAGAGTTTACCCTGTTCTGTTGGCCTGGACACTTCTGCTCTTCGCAATACCATGTCCCCCGTGCAAAAAGTTTGCTCCTTCACCCTTGCATTGTAGTACTTGGTAACCTTTTGCTGGTATGCCGCCATTCTTATCTGGGCCTGTAGCCTGGTGCTTGATAGCAGATCCAGATCGATCCTTCTGCGATCGGAATTCTCAGACTCTTCATAGTTATCAATTCTCAGGAACTGTAGGGAGACTTCGATAGGTAGCACGGCTTCGATACCGTAGGCTAGGTTGAACGGAGATTCGCCGGTGGCTGTTCTTGGGATAGTTCAGTACGCCCAAAGAACAAAGGTCAGTTCTTCGGCCCAAAGCCCTTTGGCGGCGTTCAACCTTGTCTTTAGACCATGGAGGATGGTCCGGTTGGTGACTTCGGCTTCTCCGTTGGACTGTGGATGTGCAACGGATGTTAGCCGATGCTGGATATGGTATCGAACACAGAAGTCCTTGAACTTTGGATTGTCGAATTGTCTCCCGTTGTCCGTGATGATGATGTGTGGGATATCGAACCTGAAGATGATAGAGTTTTTCACAAAACTCTCCACCTTGCCCTCTGTGATTTGGGCCAATGGTTCGGCTTCCATCCATTTCGTGAAGTAGTCGATGACCACTAGGAGAAACTTCCTTTACCTTGATGCTGGTGGGAACGGGCCAAGAATGTCCATCCCCCACTGGGCAAAGGGCCATGGAGCTGCCAACTGAGTCAGGTGACTCGCAGGTTGTCTCTACATATTGGCATACCTCTGGCACTGGTCGCACTTCCGCACGAAATCAGTTAAGTCCTTCTGGATGGAGGGCCAGTAATACCCTTGCCGGATAATCTTGTATGCTAGAGATCTACCTCCCACGTGATCCCCGCATATGCCCTCGTGGACCTCTCTCAATGCATAATCTGCATCGATGGGTCCGAGGCATTTCAGCAGTGGTTGGGAGAATGATCTCTTGTAGAGGGCTCCATTTAAGATGATGTACTGAGATGCCATCCTGAAAGATTGTGCCCTAAAAGCCAATTGAAATATTGTATTTCGATCCCAAAATCAATGAATTGACATTATTATAATAAAGGCATTATTTTCATCATACGCTATGTCTTTATGATTATATGATGAACCCCATAGATTAGGGCTATGGTTCTAGGGTTATGATGAGATCATACCAGTGAGACCTAAAGTCTTAAAATCCTAATCTAAATATTCCTGGTCGATGGGACATTGAGTTGGGGATCAATGTTTCCGGCAAGACCAGCACATCCTATATATGCTTTGTGATGAGGGTGACTGATCTCACAGTCACTTGTGTTTGACACAATACTAGGATGTGAGTGTTCATTAGAGAATGAGTTCATTGAATTGATCCAGATTGAGAATATCTAATGGAACCTTATCTGTTTGTCAATAGATAATTCTCATAGTGGGAGTAGTGCATGTGGTCCTTTGACCTGAGACTACCATGGTACCTTATATATATGAATCCATACTTTTCGCAATCAATCATGACACTGAGTCATGCACGAGGTGATACTGGGTATTGTGGATTGTATATAGAGGTTGTGAGTAGGTCAACAAGGAATTGATCAGCCCTAGTAAGAGGGAATTGCATCCAGCTAATTTCGATCAAATGATGGATTCAGGAAATCTTTGATCAAAGTATGAATATTAGAGTTAATTTCTAATGGTTCATTAATGAATCATCATTATAAAGATTGAGCTAGGGATGAATATGAAATTGGATTTGACAAGTATCCATATTCATAATCATATTCAGGATGCAAGTTGATCAAAGGACTGAATTGCCCGGTAACTCACCACTGAAGGGTATTTTGGTAATTCCACCAAAATTCTACATCTCCCGGGTAGACATGATACGTTGCTAGATGTTAATCTTGTCTTTTAGGTATATGATTGAATTATGATAATTCAAATCAGTTAATTAGAATTAGATTCTAATTGACCGAGTCGAGCTAGTTTGAGTTGACCTAAATTGGCTTAGTTGATATCTAACCGAATTAAGTCAAATAGCACTCGGACCTACTGCTAGCTAGGTGCGGAACCCAATGGGTCACACGCAAAAGAGAATTGATGAAGGATTTAATTTGGAATTAAATCATGTTTGCAGGATAAACACACTAGCATGTGTTGCAGACCTAATTTCTATTCGAATCAGATTCGAATTTGGTTCAGAATTGGGCTTAATTGGGTTCTAATTGAACCAGATTAAGGTCTAATTTAAATTTTAGGATATTGGGTTAACCCATGGATGAACCCAAGTGAATCAAGTGCACTGAGACTCTCTCTCCAAGCCGCCCACTCCCTTCCTCACCCGCACGCGCCAAGAAGAAGAGTCCACGCGCGTGGGAAGGAAATTCCATCGGAGAAAAATCAAGATAGGGGGCGATTTGGATCCTTGTCTGACGTCCTTGGATCTGGATCTGATGGCCAGAAAAATTAAGGAAAAAGATCCGTCGTTTTTCGGTCGCAAGTCCGTCTCCAAAATTCGCGATTCTTCCTGAAGTTTTTCCGAGAGTCCTCCTCGTCGGAAAAATGAAAATTAAATCGGAGAATCGTGATTTTTGGTTGAGGGACGCGTGAGGAATGAGGGATCGTGATTCCTGGGGTTTCAGAGGGTTGCGTTGTTTTGAGAAAATGCCCCTCTGAAATCTATAAAAGGGATTTGGGTTCTCGGGGGTTTTTCATATAATCAAATACAGAGATCATATTCCTCTCCTCCTCTCCGGAATACTCCTTCCCTTTATGCTTGTTGGGTATTGTTTCCCTTACAGAGATAATCTCTGTCGAAACTCTGACCCTAAACAAGAATAAGAGGAAGGTCTTGAATGGTAAAGGAAAGGAAAAGGAAAGGTCTATTCTTCTTCTTTTCTTTCTTGAATTAAGACTTTACTTGTCTTAATTTCTTCTTCCAATTCAATTCAAGGAAAAGAATTCAATAAAGGGAATTCAAGAAAAGAATTTAAGAAGAGGAAAGAAGGAAGAAAAGAAATTTTCAAGAAAGAAAATTTCAGTATAAAAGTCCAAGAATTGAATTCTTGAAAAAGAATTCAAGAAGAGGAGCCAAGAACAAGAAATTGCAGTCTTCATCTTTTCTGTGTGGATCACCATTGGAGGGTGAACATTTGGGTACCTGGTGGAGAATTAAAGTTTGGATTTTAGCAATACAGGTTAGTACTTTAATATGAGTTTAAATCTTATATATACATGTTATATGTTTTAATTCTTTTAAGGAGATCTTGGGTTAAGGGTTTGGTGAAGATTTCATAAAGATAAAAATTTTGAAATCTATGTTTCCGCCCTGCCACCGAACCCTACACATCCAGCGGATCTTCTTGGCATCTGCCTTATCTTCAGGCAGTTCTCTCTCATTCAGGAATCTGATGATGGGATCCATCCAGCTTGGCTCAGCATCAATCTGGCGCACCTCTGCAGCCTCTTTGGCAATGCTTGGAGTTTCAAGATGTTCAACAAAGGTGCGCCCGAGAGACTCTGGTACTTTAGTTGCCAGTCGAGATAATGCATCTGCCCGGGAGTTCTCTGATCGGAGAACATAAATAATTTCAAAATGTTCCAGTTGAGAGGATAAGTCCTGAACCTTCTCCAGGTATTGCACCATGGTTGGATCTTTGGCTGCGTACTCTCCATTAACTTGATTCACAACCAGTTGAGAGTCGGAGAAGGCTCGGAGTTGCCGGACTCCCAGATCTTTGGCGATCCGAAGTCCGGCGAGTAGGGCCTCATATTCGGCCTGATTATTGGAGGCATGGAAGGAGAAACGGAGTGCATACTCTATAATCTGATCACCAGGTTCGGCCAACATGAGTCCAGCCCCGCACCCGGTAGCATTGGAAGCTCCGTCCACATGAAGCACCCAAATGGACTTCATCTCCTTCGGGGCTTCTTCTTCATCCGAAGAGGCTTCATCTTCGGACTTCCAGGTGCACTCGGCCAGAAAATCGGAGAGCACCTGGACCTTCATAACCGCTCGGGGTTGGAAGCTAATGTCAAATTCGCTTAGCTTCACAGTCCACTTGGCTATCCTTTCAGAAGTGTCCGGAGATCGGAGAATGGCCTTGAGAGGTTGATCAGTCAGCACCACGATAGCGTGGGCCTGGAAATATGGCCATAGTCGCTTTGCCGCAATCACTAAAGAGTAGATCAGTTTCTGCATCCTTGCATACCACGTTTCTGTGTCATGCAGGATCTTGCTGATGTAGTAGATCGGCTTGTGGGACCCGTCTTCCTCCTTCCAGACAAGAACTGAGCTCACTGCTTCGTTTGAAGCAGAGAGGTACAGGTAGAGGACCTCGCCTTCTTTTGGCTTGGAGAGCAATGGCGAGGTCTCCAAATACTTCTTCAATTCCTCAAAGGCAGCGCGACAGTCTTCGGACCATTCAAAGCCCTTTGATTGTCGAAGCACCTTGAAGAACGGAAGACATTTCTCGACGGACCGAGAGATAAATCTGCTTAGGGAGGCAATCTTCCCTGTCAACTGTTGGACTTTCTTTTTATAGGAGGGATGTCGCATATCTTTCAAGGCCTGGATCTTCTCGGGGTTGGCCTCAATCCCTCGTTTGGTGACAAGGAAGCCTAGGAATTTATCCGACATGATCCCGAAGGTGCACTTCGCCGGGTTTAACTTCATTTTGTAGCACCGGAGAGCGCTGAATGACTCCTCCAACTCGCGGATGTGGTCTCTCCGATGGAGACTCTTGACGATCATGTCGTCAACATAGGCCTCCATATTCCTTCCCAGTTGCTTTTCAAACACCTTATTGATGAGTCTTTGAAATGTTGCTCCGGCGTTCTTGAGGCCGAATGGCATCATCTTGTAGCACTAGAGACCTTTGTCAGTGATGAATGTCGTCTTCTCCTCATCTTGCAGATCCATTCTGATCTGGTTGTAGCCAGAGAAGGCGTCCATAAAGCTCAGCAACTGGTAGCCGGCGGTAGCATCGACCAGTTGATCAATCTTTGGGAGAGGGAAGCTATCTTTTGGGCAAGCCTTGTTGAGGTCTGTATAGTTGATGCAGATCCTCCACTTGCTGCTAGCTTTCTTCACCATTACCACATTGGCCAGCCACTCGGGGTAGCGGGCCTCTCTGATGAACCCTGCCTTGAGGAGCTTGCCAACCTCTTCATCAACAGCTTGCTGTCTTTCGGGGACGAAGCTCCTCTTCTTCTGTCGCACCGGCTTGTACCCAGGGGTTACTTCCAGCCGATTAGTAATCACTTCGACGGGAATCCCGGGCATATCCGAAGCCGACCAGGCGAAGACATCGACGTTGTCCCTAAGGAAACGGATCAGCTTCGTTCTGGTTTCCTCGTCAAGGGCCCTCCCGATTTGCACAACTCTGGAAGGATCTTCCTCTTTCAAAGGTATCGGGATGGTCCTCTCCTTGGGTTCACCAAGGTTTGTGGTTGAATCCCTCGGATCCAGCTGATCCGGGGTAGTCGAATCTTTGAAGTGCTTGTCTTCAATCATTAGACATTGTCGTGCCATCCTCTGGTTCCCTCTAACTTCTCCAACACCATTCCTGGTGGGGAAGAGTACTAAGAGGTAGTGAGAGGAGATCACGGTCCGGAACCTGTTCAAGGCGGGCCTCCCCAGAATAATGTTGTATGCAGAGGGGATCTGGACCACCATGAAGTTGATCGGCAATGTCTTTTGTCGAAGCTCGGAGCCGAGGGTTACAGGCAACACTATCTCCCCTTCGGCATAAACTTAGTTACCCCCGAAACTGGAGAGTGGTATGGGGGATCTCTGTATTTGATGTCTAGGCAAACACATTTTGAAGAATGCATCGTACATCAAGACATCAGTCGAACTTCCATTATCAATAAGAACTCTCTGTACATCATAATTGGCCATTACGGCCAAAATTACAAGAGGGTCATCGTGCGGGAGCCGGACTCCTGCAAGGTCGTCGTCGGAGAAGAGGATGGAGTTGTTATCTTTCAGTCACTTTGAAGCTTCATCTTCATCCCTTCTCCAGTTGGCAGGCCGGTGTATCATCCCTACACCTCCATTGGTGGGCCTTTGGTTTGGCAATTCGGCCTCTTCGGGAGGTGGCTGGGGAACAGTTGCTTCCGACCGGGGCCCCTGGCGACCGATGTACCACCCCAGGTACCCCCTCTTGATGAGGTTCTCGATTGCATCTCTCAGCTGGATGCATTCTTCTGTGTTGTGGCCGTGGTCCCGGTGGAATCGGCAGAATTTGTTCCTGTTCCTTGCGGAAGAAGAGACCTTCATGGGACGGGGCCATTGGAGATAGTTTTCTTTTTCTATCTCCATGAGGATCTTTTCTCGAGAGAGGTTGAGGGGGGTGTATGAGTCGAATCATCCTCCCAATGCTTTGGGCTTGAGAGGGCTTCTCCGGCGGTCTGCATATTTGCCGTCATTACTATTGGAAGTTTGGGGGCCTTGCCCCCTGTTATTCTTTTTCTTTGAAGGGGGTTTCCCTTCAATCAAACATCGATTCGCCGCCTGCTATTCAGCATCGGCGTATTTCTGAGCCCTTGATAGGAGCTCAGCGTAGCTTTTGGGGAACTTCTTGTCCAAGGAAAAAGTAAGCCTGGAGGTTCGAAGCTCCTTCTTTAGTGTTGACATGGCAACGTGCTCGTTGAGATCGGGGATCTCAAGCGTGGCTGCATTGAACCTGGAGATGTAGTCTCTCAGGCTCTCTCCTTCATTTTGGTGGAGGAAGAGTGTGTCCGTATTCCGAGGAGTCTTGCGGCAGGTCCTGAAATGCAAGACAAACAATTTTTCTAACTCGAAAAAGGAATCGATGGTACCTGGGCGCAGGCTCGAGTACCACATCCGAGCGGACTTCTTCAAGGTAGCCGGGAACGCCAAACAGTACATCGCGTCCGAAGCTCCTTGAATCATCATATGGGATTTGAAGCTGCCCAAATGGTCGAAAGGGTTGGTGGTACCGTCGTAGGGTTCCATCTGGGGAACCTTGAAGTGCCGAGGAATGTCCTCAGCCATAATACGGTCGGTGTAGGGTGGGCGTAGATCACCCACAATCAAGTCCTCGGGATCTCTCTGATCCCGCATTCTCTGTTCTCGTGCCCTTGCCATCTCTGATTCGATGGCTCTGAATCTCTCGTCATAATTGGGAGTCTGCTTGGACGCTCTTTCCACCGGAGTGGAGTCTTCAGAGGAGGAGGAGGAAGTTTGCCTAGGCCTCTTCCCTTTTTGTGGGGAATCGGCGGATCTAGGCAGTCTCGAAGTTCGGCCTTCGGGAGAGGGCCGAGAATGGGGGCCGGGATGCGCTGAATCCTCCCGTGATACTCTCCTTCATCGAGATCGAGAACTATGTCTAGAAACAGCCGGTGGGTTTGCCATCGGGAAGGCTCTCGAGCCATCCTCTTACCAATATTTAAAAGATGGCCTCCGGTCTGTGGCCCGCTCTTTTCCCGGAGATCATGGGGAGCCATTCACTCCCATGATAGTCGATCGTGGGTTGTTAATGAGCGGTTCTGGCCAGATCGGAGACGTGGCTGCAGGAATTACGTGCCATGATCATGGTATGATGAGTGCCGATTGTAACCGTTGGTTACAGTTTCCTTTTTGGAACAGATTGATTCAAACTTCAGGTTTCCCTTTGCGTGGACCGAAAGCTTGATATTTCTCCGAGGCCAGAGATCATGTCTACGGCGGGGACCGAAGTTTGTATCTTCGGAAGTCGATGAGTAGTTCAGACTTCGATCGGGACCGAAGGTGCTACCCGAAGGACTGGTCTTCGGATGTTGTAGTTCGAAGTGAAGTCTTGAGTTGCTTACAGTTGGCCTTCGCTTGGTCCGAAATCTGTAGTCTGGAGAACCGGGGCTTCGATAAATCGAACCGAAATATGGTTCGTAGCTGAACCAGAATATCCCAACAAGTTCTATAGAACCATGAAACAGTGCTTCAACAAAAAAGGGATTAACAGAGAAATTCACAATATGATGTTATTTTAACAACTTCGAAAAAGAAATCAAGGGATGCGAAAGGGCGGAGATCTAACGGGTCCAGATATCGACGGCTGGGAGGAGGATGATGATGGAGAGGGAGCAGAACCAGGCGTATCCGACAATGAAGAGGACGTAGCAGAGGACGTCCGGCCCCTCGAAATACCGCAGGGTTATACCCAACATGCCCAGCATCAGCAGAAGCGATATTACAAAGGATACCCACATCTCGCTCGCTCGCTCGCTGTTTGGAATTCTTCTCCAATACCCTCATATTCCTTTGGAAATGCGAGACGACCTGAAGAAGAGAACGACAGAGAGAATGGGGGAAGAAGGGAAGGTATAAGTATCGCCGGCAAGTAAAAAAGAGCCGCGGTGGGCCGCCGAACTCAGGTTACTAACCACCTCTCTTTCCGTTTCCCGCTCCGTTGTGGAAGCACAGTTGAACTGGTGTGGTTTGAGATTCTCTCCGTGATCATCTTGTGAACATGGACGGCTATGACCAAAACGCATTCTGTATTAAAAAATTTACTTACTTTCAATTTTGCAAGAACTGGTCAGATTTTATCTTTTAAAAAACAGTACGCATCCAAAAATCCTTGGATAATTTTATCCCTCACTCCAAATACGACCTAGTGTTAGACATTGATATTAATTTTTTTTGTGCTAGACTTTTAGCTAATATACTTTGCATGTCTCGTAAATTGACTAAGGAACAAAATTGTTCAAAAACTTTTTTTTTATAAATAAAATTAATAATTAAATATTTTTTTATGTAAAATTCATAAAATACCTTTCTTATGTTATCCTCCATGTTTCTCTCTTGCTATCCTCCCTTCCCTGTAATAAGATGATGATCTCTTTTGGTCCTGTACTTGTATCTGCACGTCTTTTTCTTGCTTATAAGCTTTTTTTTTTTTTATAAGAATCTGAAGAGGTATTTTCTACCCTCTGCCCTCTATATCCTTCCCATCTCCATCTAGGCCAGAGTCCGGGCTTTTAGATAGACCAATCATTGCCCCCAAACCGAGGATCTATATATATACGGTCAAATGTTGTACCAAACCGAGGATATATAATCTGAAATGGAATCCCGTCCACTGTCCCTTGTCCTTGTAAGTAACTCCTTTCCTTTGTTTGCACCTATCTATCTTGTTAATAGAATGAGTGGAATTCTCCTTATTCTTCTAAACAATAAAAAAAATATCAACGTATGAAAAAAAAAAAAAAGCTTTGGCCGAGCCGGTAGATTTCCTTTTCCGTATGCCGGGTACTCGTTTACGAAGCTTGGAGGCCCAAACATAGCACATATGCTTACTGGCTTGCGAAATAGGCATAGGTATAGCTTGAGATCGGTGATCTCAACGACTGATCTAGCTATGTGCTGCATGCTGTCAACCGCAGTACATAATTTTTTTTTTTTTTTTCAAAATGGAAGTGGCATGGACTAAGTTAGAAAGTATATTTATCAAATCTCCTCCAAACAATCTCGATCAATGTATTAAGACCATCCATCAAATGTTATATTTTGTTACTAACACCAGAAGATGATCACCTTTGTTAGAGGTTTGGAGGGAAAACCCAAAATTCCCTCCAAGCTATTCTTTTAGTCCCATATGGAGAACATCCCAAAAACATTTATATATGATCCCTCTTCCGTTTGGCCTTGTACCATCTTGGGCCACTCACATGTGCGCGCGCGGCCCGGCCCGGTTCGCGCGCGGTCCGGTCCGCACGCGCGGCAGGGTGTGTTATTGTTGCCCGTTTTTCTTTTATTTTTTTCGTTTTTCATACCGGACTACATCGCGTCTTCTCCGAACGTCGCGACTTCTGAACAGAGGTCTTCTCCGAGCGTCGCGTCCTCCGCTGTACCGCGTCGCGTCTTCACCGAGCGGTGTCTCTTTTTCACGGCATTTCTCCATCTATAAAATGATGGAGTCAGATCACAGATAAGTCATCCATAGACTTCTCTCTTCCTATCTCTCTCAATCTGCTGTTTTCCCGATCTAGAACTCTCTTGCGTTCTAGGTTTTCTTTTTCCAATTCTTAATTTTGTTTCACTGCTGGGCGAAGCCGTTGTCAGTCCCTTCACAGTCGTGCCTGCAGAAGGGATACCTGGTTGTATCTTGGGACAGAGTTCTCGGATTGAATCCTGCACGAGGGCCGAGAATCGTCTTAGGACAGTGCCTCTGCACGCCTCCGGTCAGAATTCCTAAAACTCAATTTTTATGATTCTTTGTATTTATATTACTGTTCTAAGAATTCCTAAACATAATTTTTATGATTCATTGTATTTATATTACTGTTCTACATAGTACCATTTAGTGCTTTAGGACAGAGCATATAATTTATATTTACTGTTTCTAGTTTTATTTCACAACTTTTCTTTCTAACAATCTAAGGCGATTCTTGATGAAATAAAATAGAAACAAAAATTGTTTAATTAAATATATATGTTCTGATATTGGTTATTAAAATTCTAAAACGAGTTTTTTATCATTGTGCAGCTCTAGTTCTTAAATTACCTTGGTATGGGTTCTGTGGATTCTTCTAGCCTTAAACCTGATAGATTTGATGGGAAGGGTTTTCTTAGATGGCAAGAACAAATGGAGGCCTGGTTAATTTCATTAGGTCTAATTTCTGCCCTAGATAAAATTCTTCCATTTAAAACCAATTTCCAAGGTTCTGATGCAACTTCTAAGTCTCCTGAAGAAGTAGATTATCACTGTAGGTTTAGAATATTGAGTTGTCTTTCAGACAACCTGTATGCAACCTATAGGAAATGTCTAACTTCTAAAGAACTCTGGTATGCTCTAGAAGATACCTATATCAGAGATCATGAGGGGGCTATGAGGTTTACCGTTTCTGACTTTCATAACTTTAGAATGGTAGATAACCAACCAATCAATGACCAGATCCATCATTTCCAAAACCTTGTTCAAGAAATTCTTAGAGGAGGGTCTATCCTTGATGAAACTTATCAAGTTTCAAGTTTAATAGATAAACTTCTTCCATCGTGGACTCAATTTGCCAAAAATCTTAAAAGGACTCAGACCTCCCTGACCTTTAGGTCTCTTCTTCAATCCATCAGGATCGAAGATCAATATAGACTTAGAGAGATTCAAGAAAATCAACTCAAGGCCAAAGTCAACCTTACCGAAGGTCAAAATCAAAATACTAAAGGTCAGAACTCTAGAGATTACAATCCTAATTATAAACCTAAGGGAAAAAATTTTAAAGGAAAAGGAAAACATTTCCATCAAAACAATATCCATAGGCAGAATAACATAAAATCCAAGGATCAAGGTGATGGAAAATTCTGCTTTGTCTGTGGAAGGGACAAGCATATTGCTCCTCAATATTTCTACCAGAAGAAGTAAAAGGTTGTCCATAAGAAGAAGAATGATACTAAGAACCAGAATCAATTCAAATCTCAGGTCAATATGATTGAAGGAGAATTATCTTCTTTTAGGTCAGTCTCCTTTACCCCTTCGATAAATCTAACATATTTTGATTCCGAATGGTGGTTAGATATTGGTGCTAATATCCATGTTTGCACTGATAAAATTTGGTTTTCATCCTATCAGGGATCAAGTGAAAGAAGTGTAACAATGGGTGATGGAACAGCTGTTCAGTACTAGGATCAGGTCACATCAATCTAAAATTTACCTCTGGAAAATCTTTGATTCTTCGTGATGTACAGCATGTTCCAGCAATTAGAAGAAACCTAATTAGTGGTTCTTTGCTTGTCCAGACAGGACTTAAAGTTGTATTAGAATCAAATAAAGTTGTAATCTCCAGAGAAGATATGTTTATTGGCAAGGGCTTTGTATCTGAAGGATTATTCAAATTAAGTGTAATAGCACCTGTTAATATCAATAAAATCTCTGGTTCTTCTTCTAAATCTATTATGTTGAACTTTGAGGCTTGTGAAACTTGGCATGGCAGACTGGGTCATGTCAATCGTCGATCAATCAAGAAAATGTCTGATCTTCTATTAATTCCAAAAATAAATATAGATCATAAATCTAAATGTGAAGTATGTGTACAATCAAAACAACCTAGAAAACCATTCAAGCCTATAGAATTTAGAAATTTCCAAATCTTAGAACTAATACATAGTGATGTTTGTGATTCTAATAGAACCCTAACACGTGGAGGTAGTCGTTATTTTGTCACTTTCATAGATGACTTTTCTAAGTACTATTACACTTATATTCTAAAAACTAAGGATGAAGTTCTTAATAAATTTAAAATTTATAAAGCAGAAGCTGAGAATCAGTTAGAAAAAAAGGATTAAAATCATTAGATCAGATCGAGGAGGCGAGTACATTTCAAATGAAATAAACCTTTTTTGTGAAGAAAATGGAATAATTCATGAAGTCACTGCTCCCTATTCACCTCAATCTAATGGTGTAGCAGAAAGAAAGAACCGAACATTACTAGATATGATAAATGCAATGATCATTAGTTCAGGTGTTCCAGAAAATTTATGGGGAGAAGCTCTTCTTTCTGCTAATTACATCCTCAATAGAATACCTGCAAAAGATAAAGATAAAATTCCTTATGAAATTTGGAAGGGTCACAAACCTAGACTTAGTTACTTTAGAGTTTGGGGTTGCTTAGCTAAAGTTAGTATTCCTGAATCCAAAAGATTAAAAATAGGTTCTAAGACCGTAGATGCCATATTTATTGGTTATTCGTTGGATAGTAATACCTATAGATTCATTGTTATTTACTCGGAAATATCATCAATATCAAATAATATAATAATTGAATCCAGAGATGCAACTTTCTTTGAAAATATTTTTTCTATGAAAAATAGAGTGTCTAATCCAACGAATAATATTCCATCTTCTGCATCCTCAGTTGCATATTTAACTCATGAACCCGAATCTGAACCTGAACCTAGACGGAGTAAAAGAATTAGAACAGAAAAGAATTTTGGTGAAGGTTTTTTCACATATTTAATTGAAGATACTCCTTCTACTTATTTAGAAGCTTTGTCTTCTCCTGATGCACCTTTTTGAAAAGAGGCAATCAATAGTGAATTTGAATCTATTATCGAAAATAATACGTGGATTCTTACTAATCTACCTCCTGGAAACAAACCTTTAGGATGTAAATGGATTTTCAAGAAGAAAATGAGAACTGATGGAACAATAGAAAAATATAAAGCTAGACTTGTTGTTCAGGGATTTGGTCAAAAGGGTGGTATAGATTTCTTTGACACATATTCTCCTGTTGCTCATATCTCCACTATTAGAGTCATTCTAGCATTAGCTTCCATCTATAAACTTTATGTTCATCAAATGGATGTTAAGACTGCATTTTTGCATGGTGATCTAGATGAAGAGATCTACATGCATCAACCTGAAGGATTTTCTGTACCAGGACAAGAAAATAAAGTCTGCAGGCTTGTAAAATCTCTTTATGGATTGAAGCAAGCACCTAAGCAATGGCATGAAAAATTTGACCAAGTAATCTTATCCTACGGATTTCATATTAATGAATCCGATAATTGTCTTTATCAAAAACAAGTTAATGATCAATTCATCTTTCTGTCTCTATGTTGATGACATTTTAATTCTTGCACCAGATTTGAATCTGGTTAATGATATCAAGAATTTTCTGTCTCATCATTTCAATATGAAAGATTTAGATAATGCTGACTTAATCCTTGGAATGAAAATCATTCAAACTGTCGAATCGATCAGTTTATCTCAATCTCATTATACTAACAAACTTATAGACAAATTTGGATATTCTAATTATTCAACTATTTCTACACCTTTTGATCCATCTACTCATCTTACAAAGAATACTGGAATACCTATAAATCAAGACAAATATGCACAAATTATTGGATCTCTAATGTATTTATCCAATCGGACTAGGCCTGATATTGCTTTCACTATTTCTAGACTTAGTAGATATACATCTAATCCTAGTTCAATTCATTGGAATGCATTAGAAAGAGTGTTCAGATACCTAAAAGGTACTACTGAGTATTCTCTATGCTTTACAGGTTATCCAAATGTTCTTGAAGGTTATTGTGATGCAAATTGGATTTCTGACACTTTAGATATCAAATCTACATCTGGTTATATTTTTCTGTTAGGAGGTAGTGCCATATCGTGGCAATCAACTAAACAAACTATTTTAGCTAGAAGCACCATGGAAGCCGAGCTTATTGCTCTTGACTCTGCCTGTACTGAAGCAGAATGGTTAAAAGAGCTTCTTACTGAGATTTCTATATCTTCTCCTATACCTCCAATTTCAATACATTGTGACTCTAGAGCTGCTATAAAATTTTGCAAAAAGAAGTTAATAAATACTAAAGCAAGCATACACATCAAATTAAGACAAAAGTTTGTTAAAAGGAAAGAAAAACTTCAAATTGTTTCTATAAGTCATGTAGCTACAGATAATGATCTTGCTGACGTCTTACAAAAGGCTTAAACAGGACTAAGGTCCTGATGTCATCGAGGGGGATGTGGCTTAGCCAATAAAGGATCTTCCAGCAGCGGGAACCCAACCTCTGCGATAGGAGATCCCTTGAAGGAGGTTCAATATGGTAAAAACAAACTGATTGGTTGATCAGGGAGCACATGTAGTTTATTTAGCAGGAGTCTCTGACTCTAGCCCATCCCTATGATGATTAGTGCTCCTATATAGTGTTTAGGAAGAGTTATCTCTGAATAAGTCCCGAGAGATATTCCTCGAGATGTGACACTACACACATCCTTGGAGGGACTCACCTATATGAGAATATCCGTATACGGCTGCGGCTAGAGACATAGGCAATCTCTAGAAATTCTCATGAAACAAATCAAGATGCTTGCACACGGCCATTAATGTGCAAACCCGCGACATGAGCTTCTATACTGTGGGTATTATAGTAGAAATTTGATCTAACGAAATGTAGTTCAAGACCTGGTTCACTCCGCTCCCTTCAAATCAATACTATCAATGCTAAGTGAAGTGAACTTTAAAGGCACTTCATCAATTACACAATATATGTACCCAGCAGTAAACATTTTTCTATTATGTTCTACTTAATTATTTATAATAAGTGAATTTTGAGTTTTGAGGGGGATTGTTAGAGGTTTGGAGAGAAAATCCAAAATTCCCTCCAAGCTATTCTTTTAGTCCCACATGGGAAAAGGAGAACATCCCAAAGACATTTATAGATGATCCCTCTTCCGTTTGGCCATGTACCGTCTTGGGCCACTCACACGCGCGCGCGCGCGGCCCGGTTCGGTTCGCGCGCGATCCGGTCCGCACGCGCGGCCGGGTGTGTTATTTTTGCTCGTTTTTCTTTTATTTTTTCCGTTTTCCATACCGGACTACATCGCATCTTCTCCGAACGTCGCGACTTCTGAACAGCGGTCTTCTCCGAGCGTCGCGTCCTCCGCTGTACCGCGTCGCGTCTTCACCGAGCGGTGTCTCTTCTTCACGGCATTTCTCCATCTATAAAAGGATGGAGTTAGATCATAGATAAGTCATCCATAGACTTCTCTCTTCCTATCTCTCTCAATCTGTTGTTTTTCCTATCTAGAACTCTCTTGCGTTCTAGGTTTTCTTTTTCCAATTCTTAATTTTGTTTCACTGCTGGAGAAGCCGTTGTCAATCCCTTCACAGTCGTGCCTGCAGAAGGGATACCTGGTTGTATCTTGGGACAGAGTTCTCGGATTGAATCCTGCACGAGGACCGAGAATCGCCTTAGGACAGTGCCTCTGTACGCCTCCGGTCAGAATTCCTAAAATTCGATTTTTATGATTCTTTGTATTTATATTACTGTTCTAAAAATTCCTAAACACAATTTTTATGATTCATCGTATTTATATTACTATTCTACATAGTACCGTTTAGTGCTTTAGGACAGAGTATATAATCTATATTTACTGTTTCTAGTTTTATTTCACAACGTTTCTTTCTAACACACTTCCACGACCGAATGCCAGGACTCGATCACACATTGTAGCTAAAATCTACATTGCCAATATCAACTATGAAGTACCACCATGATTACCACTATCACCACTATCAGACAATCATATGTTCTTGTCAAGGAAAAAGTTAAAGCGATTGCAGAAATGACTCAGTAACGATGTTTTCCCACGAATTAGGCAAAGTTGACAGCATTTGAGGCCATCATCGGCAAGCTCAAGCCCTCTCACCCCGAATCCTCCTGGCCAGCTGAATGTCCTTGGGCATGATCGTCACACGCTTGGCATGGATGGCGCAAAGATTAGTGTCCTCAAACAGCCCCACAAGGTATGCCTCTGCTGCCTCCTGCAATGCTAGCACTGCATGACTCTGGAATCGCAGATCAGCCTGCATAACAATACAGAATCTCCATGAGACATGCAATCCACATATCATTGCGACAGCAATGGAAAAGACACGCACATCAATAAGAAACGCCCATCACATTTCCTTAAAGCCCTCACCTTGTAGTCCTGGGAAATTTCCCTGACAAGCCTCTGGAATGGCAGCTTCCTGACCAAAAGCTCCGTGCTCTTCTGGTACTTGCGAATCTCGCTGTCTCGATCCAGCACCCACAAAGCCCAATAAATTATGAGTAACAAATAAAAGGCTTTCTCCTGATGACTAGTTGTGAAACAAGATAAAAAAAACTAACGAAGGCGAAGCACAGAAATAGAATCATAAAAACATACCGCAAAGCAACGGTTCCTGGACGGAATCGGTGGGGCCTCTTAACTCCTCCAGTGGTGGGGGCAGACTTGCGAGCAGCCTACAGGTTATAAGCAATACTCATTAATACCAAACAGGTCCGTCAGAACCAATAAAAGAGGACAGCAAGCAATCACAGAACCTTGGTGGCAAGCTGTTTCCTAGGGGCCTTCCCTCCGGTGGACTTACGAGCAGTTTGCTTGGTCCGAGCCATCTGATAAACGGTACTTTCATAATGTCAAGACTTTTGAAACATCATTCAAAGATCCATTCATCACAATAACCTATCTGAACGCAAGCCAACATTCAACAAGAAGGCTACCAAGGAACAATAACACTACTCTTTGCTTGTTCTCCAAGCAGCCAAAGAAAACTCACTCACCTAAAAATACATAATGCAATCCGGTATGTATAGAAATTGCAGATATTTACACAAATTTTTCAGTTGACTGGTGAATAAAACACGATGACTTAAATATCTAAAGACAAAACATCAGAATTACATAATTTTTACAATGAGGACGATAAGGATAGAAATTGCAGATATTTACACAAAATTTTCAGTTGACTGGTGAATAAAACACGATGACTTAAATATCTAAAGACAAAACATCAGAATTACATAATTTTTTACAATGAGGACGATAAGGATGATCTAACTCAGAAAGTTCCCTAGAATTAATAGGCGGCATACAAATATCCAAATGTATGAATTCGACCGGGAGAAAAAAAAAAAAAAAAAGCTAACTCGATATCCTGATTTATTGAATTGCAATCAAAGTTATGGCTCTGTCACTTTCTCAAAAGATTCTTTGCAAATTTAGCCATGATCATGGGCACAAAAGCTACAAAAACTGAACATAATTAGAATTCAAGATAACCAAGAAAAGGAAACAAAGAATTCACAACACATCAAGAAGAAAACCCAATTCTTGTAAGAGAATCAAAGGCAATAAACCAGGAGGAAAGAAGTCGAGATCGATGTTATTCATCAACAAGAATAACAAAAAGAGGCAAAAAAATAAAAACCTTCCCTGAGAGAGAAGAGAAATCACAGATAAAAACTACACGTTTCAAGAATTCTAGAAACTAATACTTACCCTAAAATCAGACCTAAACCAACAAGAATTAATTATCAAAGAATAACTTACAACGAGAAATTGAAGCTATGAATGAACAACTCTCGCAGATCTTATTATAATCCCGTTTACTGATTTAGGGCAAGAAACTCAAAATTTTCATCAGGAGACCTAAAACCACAAACACAAATCCCACATAACAAGATTTTTTTTATTTTTGGATAGAACAAAGAACAAGAACCCGACCCAAAAACGGCAGCAAAATCCACCTAAAACACAAACCTTCAACCCAATTCAACGATCAATTAAGATAATTTAGAGAGCATAAAAGAAAAGAAAAGAATTTTTTTTTTTTTTAACCTCTTCGCTTCTTTTCTCTCTTTCAAGCTTCGAACTCGTTCAGGAGAGGAGAGGTCGAACGGAAGTGGGGGAAGTTTTGGAGGGGCTGGCCCTTTTATAGGCTTCCCTAAGTCGGTTGTTTTTATTTTCCCGCGTGTGATCCAACGGCCGGAGTGGGTCCCACGTTTGGCTGGGACGGTAAGTTTAACGGTTTAGATTTGCAGTTGATGTGTGATTCGGATCTTCGAAGTGGCTTCCTATTGGCTGACGGGTTTCCACCGAGAGACGGAGAGAGTGGTGCGGTTGCTTATCCGAAAAGTTGTCAATAATCTCAATTATTACCAGTAGTTTATCCATCACCAATTTACAACTAATGCAATAAACTCTTATAAACTACAAATTATATAAATGAATAAATGTTTGCATGTTTTAATAATTTTATATTATTTATATTTCTTGGTTGATCGAGCCACTAAGTTTGATTTCAGTTGAAGGGACATTTAATATATATATATATATATATATACTATAAGGGAATAGAAGGAAGCGCTGAATAATTAAAAGAGCTAAATAAGTTATATATAAACAAAAATGAGATAAATTATATGGTAAACCTAATTTATCATGACTTCAAGCAAATCATAACATTCTTGATTTTTTTGATAAAAAAAATGATAGAAATGCTATCATAAGATAAATAAATCGATAACATTCTTGATTTTTCTGATAAAAATACTTTATGAGATTTGATCCCCTTTCTTAATACCTGGCCATGGGATGGTTACCAAATAAAATATCTTTCTATCCATCTCTTTGGGACTCATTAGAAAGCCAGCATACTGTTATAGAATTAGCTTTTTAGATTCTTGAAATAAGAAAATAAGAAAAAATAAGTGGCAACTAAAAGTAATTTTATCAAATGGTCTTAAGCTTACATTATTGTTCTTCTACCGTGGAGAGATCCAAGATCTATTCCTTGCTTAAGTCTCATTTCCCACGTGTTGAAATCTCAACAATATACGATATTAGCATGCTCTTATAGAATTAATATTTTAGAATCTCAAATAATTGGCACTCCACATGGACATGAAAAAGAAGTAGCAATTGACAGGTGAAATACCACTAACTAGTCTATGACTGAATAAGTGCTATTCTTTATATGCGGGAGAGAGGTTCAAGTTTAAACCCTGATGAGAGAGAGAAGAGAGAGAGAGAGAGAGAGAGAGAGAGAGAGAGAGAGAGAGAGAGAGAGAGAGAGAGAGAGAGAGAGAGAGAGAGAGAGAGAGAGAGAGAGAGAGAGAGAGAGAGAGAGAGAGAGAGAGAGAGATTCTTTATCCGGACTATAGCACATTATATGTATTCATTCTTTCTGAGTAGCATTTCTAAGCATCAAAGTTCTCCTTCTCATTAGAAGAGAGTTTGACCATGCTAAATGTTGTTGAACCATTAAATCTCAAAGAATCATTCTAGTAATACAAGCATGGAGGGGGATGTAACTAATGAAAAGCAATACTATGTAAGTCTGCCCTCATGTCACATGCACGTACAATCCAATCTTTTATAAGAACTTTTGTGATATTAATTTTTTTTTTTTTAAATATGAATATTATATTATTTCTTTGTTCATGAAGAAATAATGCCCACATGTAAAACATGTAAGCATTCCCTTTAGCATTGATTGGATATGGTAGGATATTATTGATCCGTTACTGTATGCTTGACTCCTTGAGAACTTTCTGAGATAAATTACTTCCCCCTCTTCATTAAAGAAAAAATTACAACATATTTATATATGGTCAAATAGTCTAGATGATTACATTGGTAGTGAAACCTCTATCAAAAAGGGAGGTACGTGGAAAAGGACATACTTTACCGGAAACTTTCTCATGTTTTAATCTTATGTAAATGGCACTAAGGGGCATGAGTATTGTGATTCATATTTTGCTATACACCTTCGCCTTTCTATCCATCATGCATCAAGCCATCAATTCTACTTCAGGTCCTTTTTAGCTCATCATTTGATACATGACACATCATCATATAATATTAGACACACCGAAATAAATTAGCTAGCACGTCCACCTACTAGTCACCGTAATTTTAGCACCACCGCTTGATAATGGTCATTCCCTGTTGACCATTGACCCCCATGCAAGGATGCATCTTCCTTTCTTATCTAATGACCAATTCAGGAGCCCAAAATTTTAGGAGGTTCCACTAAAATTCACCTCACAGAAGCGAAAGCCATGTCCTCCCCAACCCCCAGCCCCAATAAATCCAACTCTTTTATCCTTCTCATCCCCAACTTTTCCAAGAGCCCAACAACAAGAGAGACCCCAATTATAAAGGACATGGCATGCTCCAAGATGTTGACCACCCTTGCTCTCCTCTTCATGGTGGTGCTATCTTCCTCCCTGCAAGCCGAGGGTGCCGAGCGTCCGAACAACGAGTGCTATTGCATGTGCATGATCGAGCAGTGTATGCAGGCCCAGGATGCCTCGCGCGAGAAGTGCCATGACACCTGCCATAAGGGCTGCCTTGAGGCCGGGCATTTGGGTCGGATAGACGAATCGGACTACTGTGGATACTAAGGCCCATCAAGGCCCAGGGATTGGGCAACGTTTGTGCTTGATGTGAATTCAGCGGTCTGTCCATCTGCTCTACCTTGAGTCCAATTGATTGTTGGTTGGTTTCTTTGTTTTCTTTGATCCTTTAATAAGCTGTGTCCCTGTTCCTGCTATGGTCTAATTGTTTTGGTGATGATTGTGTACCTAAATGAAACTTGAATGCCAGATCTTTGCTGCAAATTTTTCGGTCTTTCTTGTTCTTTTCTCTTCCCTCTTTGCATGGACTTGGATCTATTTGTAACGTCTGTAAATGAATGGTTTGGATTGTTGATTGATTAAAATTAGTACTGATGGAAAACCGGTGGTGCTTATGTTTAAATTGAGGTAGAAATGGGGGATGCAATTTGATGTCTTGGAAATGCCATCATGTAGCCACGTGTCCAAGACTTTTTTTTTTTTTTTTTTTTTGAGGTTGTTTGTGTGAATTTAACTTTTCCGTTTTTCAATCACCTATCTTTTTCTTCTTTTTTTTTTTTTTTTTTTTTTTTGGTAAGTCAATCACCTATCTCTTGTTGTATAGAAATTTTAAGCGTCATATATCAAACTGTACTTTGAGAGAATTTTGAGAATCTTATAATAAGGTGTTATATTTTTCTCACTTAAATGTCCTATATCTTGATGTTTATTAATTGGACCTTAGTGTCGGATTGAGGGTTGCTCCTTGTGCAAGCATGTTTCAAGTTTGAGGAGACAATCTTAATGAATCAAATAGCACTACGTAATCTCACCTGCACAAAAAATGCAATGATAAAGCAATGGATATTAATTGGAAGCCATGGAAAAAACCGAGAAACAAGTCAGATAGGATAAATTGATTACCATAGGAAATTACTCGATCAAAAATCAAAATGTTCACCAGGAATACTTATTAATTATATATATATTTTTAAAAAAAGTTCACTAGGAATACTTATTAATTATAAAAGAAAACAGAATCTTATCAGAACTTTTTTTTTGGTCCATTAAAATTTGCCATCTACTCAGCTAGAAGGAAATTAGTGCAATCCATTGTAAGTTGGATGTCGGGATTACTTCATAAGCATGGCATGGGTGACTTGTGATGCATATAGATAATTTCTCATGATAAGATGGGCCTTGATTTGGACTTAGGTTGTAGGATTTATTTACTTTTTCTTGAGTCCAATCCAATCAGCCTGGAACTGATCAACTATAATAGGTTAGGTTGAATCCAAAAACATGATATGAAATAAAACTGGAGTTGGGACAGGGGACAAGGATGCCTGGGTCCAGGCCTAGCCATTTGTAGCTCTAGCAACATCCAATGAGATTGTTATGTTAAAACCGCTAAGGTGATAGCACAATTGATGGGTGCTCGTGTTCATGTCTCTCCGATCACGAGTTCGAGATATGATCCATGCGGTAACTCGATTAAATCTTTTTAGGGATGGAGCATTCTACTCTGGCAGCTTAGTGAGATCAGGTAGGATCAGATTAACATACTTATCTTTGGATGGAAAGGGTAGTGCGAAAAAATAGCTATCCGAATCGAACATGGCTTAGCGGGGCCGGAGCCTAGTGGGGACAGCTACGCCTGAGATTTTTCTCTCCTATCCCTTAAAAAAAATAAATTAAAAAAAAATAAAAAAGCAATGTTAGAAACTTTTAAGGAGATTTGTAGAGAGGGAACAAAAAGTACCAACAAAAAAAAAAATCAATCAAAACCTACAAATGAAAAGAAAAATGCCAAAACAAGGGCCTAGTCTAGCGCAGAAGAAATACAAACAATAACATTTTAGGGATGGTACGGCATTTTTTTTTTTTTTTTTGATGAAACAAAAAGGGGGGGAGGAGTTAGACCCTGGGCGTGGCTACCCCCAGACGGTCCCCCAATCCCAGCCAGGGAATGTTCGATACATGACGCATATTAATTTTTCCGCAATCGTTCCCCACTTGATGGTGGGTATGTCAAGGCTCTAGGATTATTTTATTAATTTTTCTCTTTTTTTGATTTTACTCTCGGACTATTTTTTTATTTTTTATTTTATTCCCAGACTTTCCAGTCGAAATATGTCTAAACCAGGACTCGAACCCAGGACTTTCCAGTCGAAATATGTCCAAACCAGGACTCGAATCCCTGCCAGCTGGTTGTGAGATAAGTCTTACAACCAATTGTGCTTTATCCCCGGACTTTTCAGTCGAAATATATTCAAACCATGACTCGAACCCCTGCCAGGAGTTGTAAGATAAGTCTCACAGCTAACTATGCCACATGCTAGTGGCGTATGGCACCTTTTCAAGAAAAAGAAAAAGGAAAAGATGACATCTCCTTGCATCATGTTAAGATACTGCCATTAAATGATGCATTTTTCAACTTCTACCTTGCCATCTATTCTTGAATTATTATTTTTTTTATTTTCTTTAAATAACGAGAGGAAGAAAGATGGTAAGATAGTCAAATACGTTTTCTATGGGTTATAGATTATTTGTTCTAAAGAGGAGTGCATCCCCAAGATACAAATCAGAATTTCCACTATTAGAAATTATTTTTTTTTTTTGAAAATTATTATGAAGTCTATTTAAAAGCAAATCCCAAAAATAAACATGTGATATCATTGAGAATAACCAAACAATAAGCAGAAACATACCTGAATCCATATTTGAAAGCCTGGATTTGAAGGTCTACTCCTGTGTCACATGGCTAGCCTTCCATATTTACACGGGATTCCTAAAGAGCCTTGTCTTACTTCTCTAAAATTTTCTTCTCCAATGATGGGATATCAGGAAGAAAAAAATAACACCGTGTAATATGGGGACCATAACCGCTTTTATATGACAACAGCATTATTATGATTTCTATTTTTGTCCATCATAAAAATAGAAATTACCTTTAAGTCTCTACACATTAAAAGGCCCACACCCTATTAGATACATTAAGGTCCCAAATAGTTCAAAATATAATTGATCACTTTTAAGTGGGCCAAACCTTAAATGACAACCCATAAAGTATTATTATTTACATATAAGCCCAATGTTGGATTAAGGATCCAACAATCTCCCACTTGGGCTATATATATAACCTTATAACATACTTTGCAAAAATAACCGAATGAGCTCAACTTTACTTTGCTGTCCTTATTAAAATGTATCTATAACCAATTCGGTCTATCAACCACACCAACATAGGATCAAAGCAATCTTTGTTACAATTATCATAACTCAACCCATCAATGGTCACGTATATCAATGCAATTGAATGACATGGATTATGATGTGGATGTGTAGCATGGAAATTTTATGCAATGTGACCTTAACATGCCTATTTCCAACTGGTCCATTCTTAAACCTCAGTGAGATCAAACCAAACAAAATAGAGTGTAAATAAGCCGAAACTTTATTTCTGCAGAAAACTGAAATAACTGAAAAATGTCGGTATTACAAGAGCATCTAAAATATACAAACTCCCACTAAAACTGAATATCCTTTGCTGACATGACACCCATATGAGCAGTGTGCTCATGAAATATCTTCGATGGCACTCCTTTAGTAAGCGGATCCGCAACCATGGAGTTTGTACCTATGTGCTCAATAGACAACTTTTCACTCTGAACTCTTTCTTTAACAACCAGGAACTTGATATCTATATGCTTTGATTTCGTTGAGCTCCTGTTGTTATTAGAATATAAAACTGCTGACTTATTGTCACAAAATAACTTGAGTGGTCTTTCAACACCGTCCACTATACGTAGCCCCGTGACAAAATTCCGAAGCTATATTCCATGATTGGATGCCTCATAGCATGCTACGAACTCTGCTGCCATGGTAGAAGAGGCTATAAGTGACTGTTTAGCACTCTTCCAAGAGATAGCACCTCCAGCAAGCAGGTAGATATAGCCCGATGTAGATTTCATACTAACTTGGCATCCAGCAAAATCGGAGTCAGTATAACCAATGATCTCAAGCTGATTCAACCTCCGATACATGAGCATGTAGTCTTTTGTTCTCTGTAAGTACCGTAAGACCCGTTTAGCTGCTTTCCAATGCTCAACTCCTGGATTGCTCAAATATCTGTCCAACATCCCAGTGATGTATGTGTTGCCGATCCCGCCGCCGTGGCCTGTAACTTCAGAACTGGTACCGTGCTCGGGCCGTCTCGCTTCGAGGTCCCCGAGCTCCGATCCTGCAAAACAAGGTCAGAAACCCTGGCCGGGGATCCCGGCGGGGGAGCTCCGACGGTCAAGTTAGAAAATGACGAGATGGAACAGAATCTCTAAGGTGGGCCTCCGAAGGAGTCCCAGGCTCAGAGATTATCTTAGTAAAAGAGGCCTTTCGAATAGTGGAAATATGGCCGAATTCCTTCACCGAGCTTGTACCAAGGGACCCTTCTCGGGATCTTGGATCCTACTCTTGGTGCCTTTCTCTTTTCCAACCTTTTTTTCCCTTACCTGGTTGTCCGCTCTTCCCGTCCTTTTATCCCATCACGCTGCCTCCGACCTCCCGCCCTTGGGAGGCTCCTTCTTCGCTTTCACCTCCTTCTCTCTCTCTCTCTCTTTCTCCTTTCCCCTTTGGGTCTAGGAACCCGGTGGCCTCCTTGTCTTGCTTGCCGAGCCCAGCGAGAAAAGGGTAGAGGGAGGACACCGGCCAGACCTTGGGCCGAGTGCAAGCGCTCTCCTTCCCAGGTGTTGACAACGTTCGTTACTGGGTCCTGTCTGCCAGGACTCCGCCTCTCGGCTGCGGAACCCGTCGGGCCGATGTAAACGAGGTTTCGTGCATTACTGCCGACCGTACCGGCGCTCCTCTCGAGATGCGGCGCGCGCTGCCCGAGTGGTGGTCTCAGAACTCGTGCCCCTGCTTTCCGACGGCCTCACCACGCAGGGCAGCCGGCTTCTGCCGAGGTGGACCCGTGTCCGGACGCCACCTGGCGGAGGAGCAGGAAGGCCCGGCTTGACCTCGGCCGAGGTGGGACCGTTTCAGGGCGCCACCCAGCGAGGGAGCAAAGGGGCCACCGGCTTCGGCCGAGGTGGACCCCTCCGGGGTGGACACCTGGCGGAGCGGTAGAGGGGTGCTCGACTTCGGCCGAGGTGGACCTGTGTTCGGGCGCCACATGGCAAAGGAGCAGGAAGGCCAGGCTTGACCTCGGCCGAGGTGGGACCGTCTCAGGGTGCCACCCGGCGAGGGAGCAAGGGGCCGCCGGCTTCGACCGAGGTGGACCCCTCTTGGGCGGACACCTGGCGGAGCGGCAGAGGGGCGCTCGACATCGGCCGAGGTGGACCCATGTCCGGGCGCCACCTGGCAAAGGAGCAGGAAGGCTCGGCTCGACCTCGGTCGAGGTGGGACCGTCTCAGGGCGCCACCCGGTGAGGGAGCAAGGGGCCGCTGGCTTTGGCCGAGGTGGACCCCTCCTGGGCGGACACCTAGCAGAGCGGCAGAGGGGCGCTTGATTTCGGCCGAGGTGGACCGGTGTCCGGGCGCCACCTGGCGAAGGAGCAGGAAGGCCCGGCTCGACCTCGGCCGATGTGGGACCGTCTCAGGGTGCTACCCGGCGAGGGAGCAAGGGGCCGCCGGCTTCGATCGAGGTGGACCCCTCCGGGGCGGATACCTGGCGGAGCGGTAGAGGGGCGCTCGACTTCGGCCGAGGTGGACCCGTATTCGGGCGCCACCTAGCGAAGAAGCAGGAAGGCCCGGCTTGACCTCGACCGGGTGGGACCGTCTCAGGGCGCCACCCGGCGAGGGAGCAAGGGACCGCCGGCTTCGATCGAGGTGGACCCCTCCTGGGCGGACACCTGGCGGAGTGGCAGAGGGGCGCTCGACTTCGGCCGAGTTGGACCCGTGTCCGGGCGCCACCTGGCGAAGGAGCATGAAGGCCCGGCTCGACCTCGGCCGAGGTGAGACCGTCTCAGGGCACCACCCGGCGAGGGAGCAAGGGGCCGCCGACTTCGACCGAGGTGGACCCCTCCTGGGTGGATACCTGGCGGAGCGGCAGAGGGGTGCTCGACTTCGACCGAGGTGGACCCGTGTCCGGGCGCCACCTGGCGAAGGAGCAGGAAAGCCCGGCTCGACCTCGGCCGAGGTGGGACCGTCTTAAGGCACCACCCGGCGAGGTAGCAAGAGGCCGCTGGCTTCGGCCGAGGTGGACCCCTCCTAGGCGGACACCTGGCGGAGCGGCAGAGGGGCATTCGACTTCGGTCGAGGTAGACCCGGGTTCGGGCGCCACCTGGAGAAGGAGCAGGAAGGCCTGGCTAGACCTCAGCCGAGGTGGGACCGTCTCAGGGCACCACCCGGCGAGGGAGAAAGGGGCCGCCGGCTTCGGCCGAGGTGGACCCCTCCTGGGCGGAAACCTGGCGGAGCGGCAGAGGGGCGCTCGACTTCGGCCGAGGTGGACTCGTGTCCGGGCGCAACCTGGCGAAGGAGCAGGAAGGCCCGGCTCGACCTCGCTGAGGTGGGACCGTCTCAGGGCACCACCCGGCGAGGGAGCAAGGGGCCGCCGGCTTCGGCCGAGGTGGACCCCTCTTGGGCGGACACCTGGCGGAGCGGCAGAGGGGCTCTTGACTTCGACCGAGGTGGACCCGTGTCCGGGCGCCACCTGGCGAAGGAGCAGGAAGGCCTGGCTCGACCTCGGCCGAGGTGGGACCGTCTCAGGGTGCCACCTGGCGATGGAGCAAGGGGCCGCCGGCTTCGGCCGAGGTGGACCCCTCCGGGGCGGACACCTGGCGGAGCGGTAGAGGGGCGCTCGACTTCGACCGAGGTGGACCCGTGTCCGGACGCCACCTGGCGAAGGAGCAGGAAGGTCCGGCTCGACCTCGGCCAAGGTGGGACCGTCTCAGGGCGCCACCCAGCGATGGAGCAAGGGGCCGCCGGCTTCGACCGAGGTGGACCCCTCCTGGGCGGACACCTGGCAGAGCGGCAGAGGGGCGCTCGACTTCGGTCGAGGTGGACCCGTGTCCGGGCGCCACCTGGCGAAGGAGCAGGAAGGCCCGGCTCGACCTCGACTGAGGTGGGACCATCTCAGGGCGCCACCCAGCGAGGGAGCAAGGGGCCGCCGGCTTTGACCGAGGTGGACCCCTCCTGGGTGGACACCTGGCGGAGCGGCAAAGAGGCGCTCGACTTCTGCCGAGGTGGACCCGTGTCCGGGTGCCACCTGGCGAAGGAGCAGGAAGGCCCGGCTCGACCTCGATCGAGGTGGGACCGTCTCAGGGTGCCACCCGACGAGGGAGCAAGGGGCCGCCGGCTTCGACCGAGGTGGACCCCTCTTGGGCGGACACCTGGTGGAGCGGCAAAGGGGTGCTCGACTTCGGCCGAGGTGGACCCGGGTCCGGGCGCCACCTGGCGAAGGAGCAGGAAGGCCCGGCTCGACCTCGACCGATGTGGGACCGTCTCGGGGTGCCACCCGGCGAGGGAGCAAGGGGCCACCAGCTTCGGCCGAGGTGGACCTTTCCTTGGCGGACACCTGGCGGAGCGGCAGAGGGGCGCTCGACTTCTGCCGAGGTGGACCCATGTCCGGGCGCCACCTAGCGAAGGAGCAAGAAGGCCCGACTCGACCTCGGCCGAGGTGGAACCGTCTCAGGGCACCACCCACGAGGGAGCAAGGGGCCGCCGGCTTTGGCCGAGGTGGACCCCTCCTGGGCGGACACCTGGCGGAGCGGCAGAGGGGCGCTCGACTTCGACCGAGGTGGACCCGTGTTCGTGCGCCACCTGGCGAAGGAGCAGGAAGTCCCAGCTCGACCTCGACTTCGGCCGTGGTGGAGCCACATCCGATCTTGCTGGACCGTTCCCGCGCTGTCGAAAAAATCCACGTGGTTTGGATCACGCCCGGCAGAATCTGAGACATGCCACATCATCATAACGGCCGTATCAGTATGAAATATCCAGACGCATACAAACTTGAGCATACATTAGACTCCCTACTACTGATGCATAGGGAATCTTCTGCATTTCCTCTTTCTCCAAGTTATTCTTAGGGCACTAATATAGACCAAACTTGTCTCCCTTAGCCACAGGGGTATCTCTTGGTTTGCAATTTTGCATGCCATACCTTTTTAGAACCTTCTCGATATAGCTCTTTTGTGATAATCCTAGAATATCTCGAGAACGATCCCGATGTATCTGTATGCCTAATACAAAAGAGGCGTCACCAAGATCTTTCATCTCAAAACTCTTAGCTAGAAATCTCTTGGTTTCGTGCATTAAGCCTATATCACTGCTGGCAAGAATATATCATCGACATATAAAATCAGAAAAATATATTTACTTCCACAAAACTTATGGCATATACAATTATCAATCAAATTCATCTCAAAACCGAACGAGATGATCACCTGATGAAATTTGAATTACCATTGTCGAGATTCCTGTTTGAGTCCATAGATGGATTTCTTAAGTTTGCAAATCATGTTCTTTGGATCTCCCGACACAAAGTTTGCTGGTTACACCATATAAATTGTCTCATCAATATCATCATTGAGAAATGCTGTCTTCACATCCATCTGGTGTAACTCAAGATTGAAATACATCACCAATGCCATTATAATCCTGAAAGTGTCTTTCAAAAAAATTGGAGAGAAAGTCTCTTTATAATCAATGCATTCTTTCTATGTAAAGCCCTTTGCGACAAGACGAGCCTTGTACCTCTCCACATTGCCTTTCAAATCCCTTTTAGTTTTAAATATCCATTTACAACTAACGGGTTTCGCACCTTCTGGCAATGAGATAAGATCACATACGTCATTGTCTTTCATGGACTTTATCTCATCATTCATGGCATCAATCCACTTTTGAGAGTCAGAACTTTCCATGACTTGACGAAAGTTGATTGGATCATCTTCCATCACTCCAATGTCTACCTCATGTTCTTGGAGAAATACAATGTAATCATTTGACACTGCACTTCTCCTCTCTCTAGTGGATCTTCTTAATGGCATAGGTTCTTGAGGTACTAGAGTTTGTTCTTCTGGAATAATTTCTTGAATGGGAGGTTCTCCGACATTGTCTTGATTTGTTGTGTCTTGAACAATGTCAGAAATAAAATCCTGACTAATGCCAATGACACTAGTGGGAATATTAACATATTCCTCTTCAAAGACAAAGTCCTTAGCTATATCTCCTCCCACAAACTCAACATCCTCAAAAGAACCGTGCATTTCCCGACTCGAAAATTGACTAAGTCGTGGGATCATAAAACTTATACCCTCTAGATCTTTCAGAGTATCCAATAAAATAACAACTCACCGTCTTTGAGTCCAATTTCTTTTCATTAGGCCTATAAGGCCTTGCCTCAGCTGGACATCCCCAAACATGTAAGTGATTTATACTAGGTTTCCTGCTTGTCCAAAGTTCATAAGGGGTTTTGGTAGTTGCTTTAGTTGGAACTCTGTTAAGGACATATGCTGCAGTCTTAAGTGCTTCTCCCCAGAGTGAGTTAGGTAAGGTAGAATGACTAATCATACTTCTTACCATGTCTTTAAGCATTCTGTTTCGTCTTTCAGCAACACCATTTATGGTGAGTGAATTCGGCATAGTATACTGTGGAACGATACCTCATTCCTCTAGGAATTTAGCAAAAGGTCCTGGATGTTCACCTAAACCATCATATCTGCCATAGTATTTACCACCACTGTCAGATATGATGCTTTTAATCCTCTTGTTGAGTTGGTTCTCAACTTCAACCTTATAATTTTTGAACATATCCAGTGACTGTGACTTTTCATGAATGAGATATATGTAGCCATATATGGAAAAATCATCTATGAACGTTATAAAGTATTGTTGACCATTCCAAGCAATCATAGGGAATGGCCCACAAATATCTGTATGTATAAGTTCTAAGACATCCGAAGTCCTGTTGGCTTCAAATCTCCGTTGATTGGTTTGTTTATCCTTTATGCAATTAACACAAACATCAAAATCTACAAAATCTAAGGAATTCAAGATTCCGTCTAACACAAGTCTCTCCATTCTCCTTCTGGAGATGTGACCTAATCTCTTGTGCCATAACAAAGACGAAATCTCAATGGTTAATTTTCTCTTTACACCTTGTGTACTTAATTGCAAGGATTCATTAAATGAAGCAATTGAATCAATTAAATAAAGATTATCATAGCCTGATAAAAAATCAGAACCAACCATTTTTGAATCATGAAGCAAACTAAATTTTTCATTTCCAAATGAACAAAAATAACCTGATTTGTCCAAAGCAGAAATAGAAATCAAATTCCATCTAAATGACGGTACAATAAAAGTTTTATCAAGATCCAAATAAAATCCAGTCTTTAACAATAATCTAAATTTTTTTATTACCTCAACTTGAACCGCCTGACCATCGCCCACATAGATGTATCTTTCAGCATCACTTGGCTTTCGGCAACTCAGGCAACCCTGCATAGACACACTGATGTGAGTTGTTGCATCAGAATCTATCCACCACGTGTGTCTAGGTACTGAAATTACGTTAACCTCAGAACAAACCAAAACAAGAAGCATACCTTTCTTAGCATGCCAGGCGTGATAATTAGTGCACTGCTTCTTCTGATGCCCTTCAGCCCCACAAAAGAAACAACCCTTACCATCTGAGTCAGCAGTTTTCTTTTGTTGTTTCTTAGGAGGTACTGTATCTGCAGCTCCTTTATCCTTCTTCCTTTTCTTTTTCTTGCCCTTTTTCCCAGAGGTTGAGGCCAGGTGAGCACTTTCTGCCTTTTCTTGCTTAAACCTTTCCTCTTCCTGAACATAGTGAGAGATGAGCTCATTCAAAGACCAAGTCTCTTGCTGACAGTTATAGCTCACCTTAAACTGGTTGAACTGGATCGGAAGAGATATCAAAACTAGATGCACTAACAAGTCCTCGGAGAGTTCAAGCTTAAGTGCTTTCAATCTAGAAGCAAGATGAGACATCTCCATAATGTACTCCCTGATGTTGCCTTTACCCATATACCTCATTGAAATTAGGTTTGTCAAGAGTGTACCAGTTTCAGCCTTTTCACTTTTGACAAATCTCTTTTTAATTTCGGCAAGGAAATCTTTAGCCGTAGTAACTGTTTCAGATATTGTGCCTCTGAATGCTTCTGGAATCGACTTTTTTATGATCATCATGCACATGCGATTTGATCTCTCCCACCTCTTAATCTCTCTCTTTTCATCAGAGGTACTCTTATCTGTAAGAGGTGCAGGAGCATTTTTCCTTATCGTAAGGTCGAGATCCATGAATCTAAGAACTATTAAAAGGTTCTCTTGCCATGACTTGAAGTTAGAGCCCTTCAACATAGGAATTGAATTGATGTTGGCAGTTATATTAGCAAGATTCATATCTAAACAGAGAACAACAAAGAAAACAAGCTTACATCAGTATCACAACAAAAATAAATTCAAATAAAGGCAAATCCCATCTCAAGATATCGGGCACTCCATTAATAGTTTATCTTTGGATAAAATATTAACTTGTAAGTGATATCTTGGTGCAGTAATCAAACACTGATAATAGGAACATGTCAAACAATAAACCTTCCTTTGGGCCGATTTACTATTTACATGCAAAACCAAATAATCATCACGCATTTATTACCACAAGTACACATGTAATTTTATTAAATATTTACCATCCTTTGGGCTGACAAATATTCACAAATTACATTTATATAGACGTTTATATTTCAAAATAAATTATTTTTCACAAGAGAGGTCACTTTGGCAACATGTTGCTTCAATTAATTTATCTCAAAATATAAAAAATATCAATATTTGAATTTAAAATTGTATCCAAAATAAATAATATTAAAATTAACCCCAAGGGTTACTTTCTTAATCACAGTAGGTGGTCGCCTGCTGCATTTCCTTTCATTGAACACCGCTACCATAGCCAACCATGCCATGACGTCCCTGTGGTGCGGCCAAGCAGGCCACGCCTATCCTTTCTGACACCGGCAATGGTAAAAAAATCACAGATACCCAAAATAAAATACCAAAACAAAATCTTAAATTGAAAACACAATTTTATTCTCAATGATTCAATATGAACCTGACTCTGATACCACTTGTTAGGAATTATTTTCCTTTTTTGAAAATTATTTTGAAGCCTATTTGAAAGCAAATCCCAAAAATAAATATGTGATATCATTGAGAATAAACAAACTATAAGTAGAAGCGTACTTGAAGCCATATTTGAAAGCCTGGATTTGAAGGTCTACTCCTATGTCGCACAACTAGCCTTCCAGATTCACACGGGTTTCCTAAAAAGCCTTTTCTTACTTCTCTAGGATTTTCTTCTCCGATGATGGGATATCGGGGAGAAAGGAATAACACCATGTAATCTGGGAACCATAATCGCTTTTATATGACAGCAGCATTATTATGATTTCTATTTTTGCCCATCATAAAAATAGAAATTATCCTTAAATCTCTACACATTAAAAGGCCCACACTCTATTAGATACATTAAGGTCCCAAATAGTTCAAAACATAATTGATCACTTTTAAGTGGGCCAAACCTTAAATGACAGTCCACAAAGTATTATTATTTACATATAAGCCTAATGTTGGATTAAGGATCCAACACCCACAACCAAAATCCCTACTAACTCTGACCACTTCTTCGAGAAACCATGAAAATTTTGAGGTAGCATTAGCAGGGAAATAACAAGGTAGCCGTGATGCTTAAAAACGACACAATAAATGACCTAAGGTAGCCGGCGCACTCAGTACATTGGATTCGCTTTTCATGATTGTTTACAACTGTGACTTGGGAACTGTATCTATCTCCATTTTTTTTGTGCCAAAATGCTGAACTGGTGGTGGTCTATGGCGGAGGAAGGGAGAACGCGTTCGTCAATGGGCAAGGAGTTGCTGAGCTCTGGTGATAGCAAGCGAACTTGGTCTCGGGTGGTTCAGGAGCCATCTCGAGGCTTCTCATGGATGGCCCACAAGCTTTCTGCAGAGGAGTTGGAGCAGCTACAGACTTATTTTACAAAAGTTTTGGAGTTACCGGAATCCATCTTAGAGGACCCGCACCGGAAGTGGCTAGGTCTGGTAGTTGTCGTCAGGAGTCTGGGGAGGCGGGTGCCGGCGGAATGGATGGTGAAGGAAGTTAGATCTAAAGCTAACCTGTATTACGATCAAGAGGTCATACCATTGGTTGAGGACCACATCATGGTGCGACTAAGATCGGAGTGGGAATGCTCTTTCATCAGGTCCGGCGGGCTACGGTTCGTCTGGAGGCAGCTCTTGGAGATGGAGGATTGGGAGTCGGATTTTGTTTCGAGCTAGTGCTTGATCCAGAAGGTAGTGGTCTGGCTCCATCTTCCGGGTCTCCCGCTGGAGTTCTGGAAGCCAGCATCCATCATGGCAGTGGTGGAGGAAGCGGGAAGACCGCTCTCGATAGATGGCTTCATGGATCATCTGAAGAAGGCGGGTTACGCTCATGTTCGGGTTGAGCTAGATGTAGGTCAGCCTCTCAAACCAGGGGTGCTGGTTCGTGGGAAGAAGAGGGTGTTTTGGTAGCAGTTCATCTATGAGAACCTGCCGAGGGTCTACTACCGATGTGGAAGAATGGGGCATGGAGATGATGAATGTAGGTTTTCTGAATCGAGCATTTCGGATGCTAGCCGGGATCTTCAAGAGGGGAGTGATCACAGTGGGCTTGCTATAGGTGAAGGCTCTACGGCTCCTTCGTTGGCAATGAGGGCGGTTGGTATAGAGGTGGAAGGAATTGCCCGGCCAAGATTGGGGCCGTGGCTTGTGACCACTCGCATTCGTCAACTGCGGCTAGTGAGAACTCTAGTGAAGGGGAGGAAGGAAGCTGGAAAGGATATGGTATCTGAGAGTGCTTCCCATGATCTTCCCTCCTCTCTGCCTAGAGCTTCTCCTACAATTGGGATGTCTACTCTGAGCTTGCTGCCGGACTCGGATGGATGGCAAAAACCGAGCAAGGTGGCACGCCGACGTTCACCAAGGGCTAGTTCCGGGGAAGTTTCTGGCAATGGAGCACCTCCGGTCTTTGATTTTGGGCTTTTGAGTCCTCTGGGTGATTGCATGGACTTGGGCCACATCGAGGCAGGCCCAAAGACCAGCACATGGTGGACCTTGGCTCGGGGTCCCTGAAGCATGGCCGAAGCCCTCCAACCTCGCCTATTCCTAGCCCAAGAGGAGCCTCTCCCGTGATGCTGAAATCTTCATCTACTGATCCAGCTACAACGGCACTGGCAGTGGCTAAGATATGTGATTATGAACTATGTATGAAAGGGAAACTGGGGGGTAAAGGGAATCCTCTATCTTCTTCCTCCCCTTTTGCCAAGATGTTAGGAGATGCTGGGTCAATTGCTGCACTGATTGGTCAGGAGTTGCAGGGTGGTTTGAAACTAGTTGGGTAGGCTACCAGAGCCTCCAAAGGGAAGCATCCAGTGGTTGATCCGGGATTGGAAACTGGACAGGGGACGGTGGGCATGCTGGGAAGTCAAGGTACCATTGGGAAGTCTTCTAGGAAGTCTGAAGAGACGGTGGGCCTAAATAGGGGACGACATAGGACCATGGGAGGTGATCTAGTTCAATCTTCAAAAGATCAGCTTGTTCGGGAGAATGTATCGGCTACCTCAGTTCCTACTATTCCAGTTCAAATCTTAGATGCCAGGGAATCTCCAGGGCATGAGGAGGTAGTGGGGAAGCTTAAAGTGGCTCTGTTCAATGCTGGAGAGGTCGTAGTGGCAGGGAAGGGTATGAATGATGGTTCTGAGGAAGGGCTAGGGGAGGGCTCTTCTAAGGAGTGTTGAATCCTTGTAACAAAAATCCTATCTTGGAATGTTAGGGGGGCGAGGAAACCATCATTTGCCTCTTCTTTTCAAAGACTCTGTCAACTTTATCATCCTAATATCTGTATTCTTCTTAAGACCAGACTGGTGGGTCTAGTTTGCAAAGGATTTGTCGGTGTCTACCGAGGGACTGAGATTTCTATGCTATCGATTCCAAGGGGTTATCAGGTGGCATTGTGGTTGCATGGGATCGGGAAGTAGCCAGAATTGATGTGTTCCATAAGTGTCCTCAGCATGTTGTTATGGTTGTGACTGAAACTATGGGATCGACATGGCTCCTTTCGGGAGTTTATGCTAGTACCAACTACAAGGGAAGAAGAATTCTTTGGCATGAAATATCTCTATTGATTGACCAAGGGATTCCCACTATTATTGTCGGGGATTTTAATTGTATCACTAAGGCTGAGCACAAAAGAGGTGGTAAATCATTTGTATAGGATATGGCCACTAGAAGATTTAGCCACTTCTTGGATTCCAATGGACTACTGGAGTTGGGGTTTATGGGATCTCGCTTCACCTGTGTAACAATAGAACTAGAGGGGCGAGGGTGTGGGAGAGGTTTGACAGAGCCGTGGTCATGCCGGGTTGGCTTAATCTTTATCCTTAGTTTGTGGTGCATCACTTGGACAGAGTTGCCTCTGATCACTGCCTTATTCTCCTCTCTACATCCCCTTAAGCCCCTTTTCATGCTCCTTTTAGATTTGAAAGGATATGGCCTTCTTATCCGACATCTTGGGATGCGGTTCGGGAGGTTTGGAGGATGACTGTACGTGAAGATGCTCAATATCGGGTTACTCGTAGGCTAGCTCCTCAAGCAATGGCTTCATAGATGGAATAGAAAGGAGGTGGGGAACATCTTTAGTAGATTAGAGGAGGTTGAGAGGGTAATCCATGAACTCCAGGTGAAGGAAGACAGAGATGGGGGACTGCATGATGGTGATTTGCACTCCTTGTAAAGAAATATGGCTTCTTATCACTCTCCTTAGCCAGCAGGAGAATCTGCGGAGGCAAAAATCTAGAGTGCATTGGTTGGCTAAGAAAAATAGAAACACTCATTTCTTTCATCAGGCCACTCTTGTTCGGAGGCATAGAAACTAGATTGTGGCCTTAAAGTCTGATGATGAACAGTGGTTAGAGGATGAAGAGGATATTTGGTGGGAGGTTGTCTCCTTCTTTAGATCTAGATGGAGGTCAATCACTGGGTCTCCTCATCCTCTCCATGTGTCTTCCTCGGAGGTGCCAATCTCCTATATTCAAAATGCTGCCCTTCTTGCTCTAGTTACCGAGTCAGAGGTAACTGCTATTCTCTGATCCTTGAAGGAGACTAAGCTCCTAGTCCGGATGGTTATCCCCCTCTGTTCTTTAGGAGATATTGGAGTATCATTAGACATGATGTTTTTGCTGTTCAACTCTTCTTTTCAACTAGTCAGATGCCAGATTTCTGGAAGAGAACTTATATCACCCTTATTTCCAAATGCCTAGATGTTTGTTAGCCTTCTCATTTTAGACCTATCAGTCTTTGTAGTACTCTCTACAAGATGTGTTCTAAGTTGCTGGCTAATAGAATGAAGCCTATTCTATCACATCTTATCTCTCCTAAGCAAGGGGCTTTCATTGGTGGTCGGAGTATTTCTGACAATGTTCTGCTGGCTCAGGAGTTTATGTATGATCTGCGAAAAGCTCCAGCTAGGCGAGGTCTCATGGCTATCAAGCTAGACATGGAAAGGGCTTATGATCGCATGGAGTGGAGCTTCTTGGAGAAGGCTTTAGTGGATTTTGGTTTCCACCCCCTTTGGATATCCAAGATTATGATGTGTATTATCAGTCCTTCATTTTCTATCATAATGGCTCTTCGTCGGAATTTTTCTATTCCATAATTGGGCTGCGGCAAGGTTATCCCCTCTCCCCCTATTTGTTTATTATTTGTACTGACTCTCTTTCGCGAGCATTACGGGACTCTGTTCGGGAGTCGGCAATCCAGCCATATGTTGCTGCTCCTACAGTGTCCCCGATCTCATATCTTCTATTTGTAGATGACTGCTTACTTCTAGGTAGGGCATCTGGGACTATGGCTCAAGGATTTAGGAGAGTGCTCCATTCTTATTGCTTATCGTCGGGGTAGAGGGTCAATCTTACTAAATCGGAGGTCCACTTCAGCTTGAAGATGCCGGCTCATCAACAAAATTTGATCACTTCTATTTTGGGGATTGGAAGAAGGAAGGGTCTTTATATTATTTGGGTATTCCTATCTCCAGTTGTGCTTTTCGCAGAGATGATTCCGTGTGGTGCTGCAGGCTGTCCATGATAGGGTGGAGGGCTGGCAGGATCGGGCTCCATCCTCGATGGGCAGTCTCACCTTGATTAGGTCAGTTCTTACTTTCCTACCGATTCATATGCTTTCTAATGCGGTCATCCCTAAGACTGTTGTTATTAAAGCTGAGCAAATCATTCGGACTTTCTTATGGCGATCGATTGGAGATTCTAGGGGAGTTAATCTTCTAGGTTGGCAGTTTATCTATCAGCCGGTAAGGGATGGAGGGCTGGATATTCATTCACTTGTTGCTAGGAGAGAGGCACTATTGGCGCATTTTGTCACTCGGCTCTTCTTGACTCCTGATAGCTTATGGTCCTCCATCATGCGTCATAGATATGATATGTAGTCCATGGAGGTGGGGGAGGCATCTTACTCCCGGTGCGGGTCTGCTATATAGAGGGAGATGGTTAGGAGGGCTCCGGATGTTATGCATCACATGAGATGGATTATGGGGGATGGCAAATTGTCAAGATTTTGTCTGATCCCTGGATTTCAGATATTGCCTTGGGCAGGTGGCCTACTTTTCTATCTAGTGATATTCCGGGTTCCATAAACATTGCTGATCTTCTCCTCCCCGGGGTGCACAGGTGGGATCTGGCTGCGGTTACCCGGTATTTTGGTGATGTGTTAGGAGAGAGAGTCTTATTTCTTGGGATTCCGGAGAGTCCTTGCCCAGATGTTAGAGTTGGAGATCTTCTTCTTCTTCTAGAGCCCCTATGGCTGATCTCTATTCCATTTATTATCCTGAGCCTCGGAGGGGTATTCAAGTTGTGTGGATCTGGTCCCTCCCAGTGCACCCTAGCGTGAGATTATTTATTTAGAAGGTGGCGTGGTGGCGGCTCCCTACGAGATCTCTCTTGCATTCTCGAGGGCTCTACCTTTCTCCTTCCTGCCTGATATGTGGGGCGGATGATGAGTCTCTTGGGCATGCATTGTTTTATTGTCCGCAAGCCTGGCGGGTCTGGTCCTTGGCTGGTTGCAGTAGTTTGGTATGCCATGATAAGAACATTGTTGATACCTTTATGCACCTCCTTCGTTCTCCTCCCTCTTCTTCTCCGATGTTTGTAGCCTATTTAGGGTATCATATTTAGCTCACCCGAAATGCTATGATATTCAGCTCTGACACTTGTTCGACAAGGTTCATTATTGAGAGAGTTAGGACTCACTACGAGGAGTATCAAGATTTGATTGTAGATTGTTCAGAGATCTGAGATTCCAGTTTTGCTTTTCGAGCGCTTTGCCAGGTTTTTATTTCTTGAGAGCCCCCTCTTCCAACTTATGCCACAGTGAGCTTTGATGGGAGTGTCAGAGATAGGAGTGGGGGTGCTGCCTTTGTTATCCGGGCATTAGGAGTAGGGTTTCTTTCTATGGGGGGATCTCATCTCTTTGACCCTACTATCCAGATGGCAGAGTTTCATAGAGTCTGAGCGGGGATTAGGTATGCCAGGATGGTGCTTCATCTCGACCGTCTTATTATTGAGGGGAACTTTTTGACGGTTATTTCCTGGATCCACAGTGCTTTTCGATCTACTCCTGCTCATCCTCAAATTCGGAACATCATTAGACTTTTGCAGGGTTGTTCAGGGATAATCGTCGGGCATGTTTACCATGAGCCTCGATGGTGGATTGGGTGGTTTTTTTTGTGGCGAATCATTCGGACGAAGTCTCATGGTCATAGTTTGCGAAGACACCTTCGTCGTTGAGGAATATTCTCTTGTCTGACTCTCTTTGCTGTACTCACTCCGGGATTGTATCTTGAACGATCCAGTTAATCAAAAAAAAAAAAACCTAAGGTAGCCAGGAAGGGACCGCTAATGCTATTATCATAGGGCAAGGGAGTTCTGATAAGAGAATTGTGCAGTTCTTGCCTGTAAAGGAAGCGATCCTTCTATAGCGTTTAATTGCAACTGGTGTTACCAAAAATAAACACAGGAAAATTTAAGTACATGTATGTTGTCTCGGAGTGAATAACTAAAGTTTGGGAAGCTTATCGATCTCTCGATTTATATTGATTGTTTCACACCAATGGAAAGTTGGAAGGCTAAGGTGAAAAGTAGCGCCTAATTCAAAGATATAATAAGATACCTAAGTCAAGATCGAATATTAATATCGAGCCTGTATCTCAAGGATCCAAACTTGTATTAAAGAAATCTCAAAATACATATATGCAGATACACACATACATACATTCATGTACATATTATCATATAGATGCATGCATACATACAGACAGACATGCCTGCCTTGCTTGCTATCTTCTAATTGCCGTCGGAATGGGTCAAATGGACTTCCTGAAATATCCTCTCACCGCTGAAAATGGAAATGACCGTTTCCTTCAACAAATTCCAGCCTCCGTTGTTCTGATCTTCCCCTACGAAGTAGTACAGACCTCCAAAAGCTAACAAGCATTTCCCAAGCATGGCCCCTCTTAATTAAACCTTCCTCTCACTCACACGAGATCCTCCGTTCTATCCATATGCAATGGACTCCTAGGATCGCAGACTTGACAGAAGAGGTAAGAGAAAGAATAGATGGCAGGTGGTTTCAAGGTGATGGTGGCGATGCTAACGGTGCTGGTGGTGCTATCGATGCTGGTGGTCGGGAGCTGGGGCGTGCCGAGGGAGTGGTGCTTCTGCCAGTGCATGCACGAGCAGTGCATGATCCTGCCCGACGCCACCCCTCAGGAGTGTAGCTATCAGTGCGATAGCGCCTGCCGTGCTGGACACAACCCCGGACGCACGGGCCCCCATGACTTTTGTGGCTTCTGATCTCATGCGCGCGCCTTCAACCTTGGGGGGATCCAGTGGCGGGGTGATGGAGCTGGTATTTTTATTTCGATTTTTTTAAATGTAAATAATTCATAATTTTTGTGTAAATAAGGTTGTAGCTAACCTGAGTCCGGCCATGTATTTGCTCGATTAGACTCAATTTCTAAGCATCACCGACAAAGATACGTTGTAGCATGCTTGTTTCTGGTTAACGTTGCCTATATTGCGAGAACTCAAGAACAACATTGTTCCTTTGTACAAGAAGGGAAACATGATTCTTCTTTAATTTGCTCTTGTTTAATAGACATTGAGATCATTGACCGCAATGAACATACGAACTGGCCTTTTCATAGACTTTACTAGCTCAAACTTTTGGCACCCTCATATATTTTACTTTTTTCTTAAAAAACGAATGCCAAATTCGTCTAGGGAACAGTTTGAAAATCAATGTGAAAGCAGACAAACTGGATGCACATTGACCAGACCATAAACAAGACAGCTATATATATGCTCATCTTCTTTAATGGTTATGTTCACAGAAAAAAAAAGAAAAAAGAAAAAGACAAGAAAAGAAGAGAAAATAGTAGTTCACAGAAAAAAAAAATAAATAAATAAATAAGAAAAAGACAAGAAAAGAAAAGAAAATAGTAGTGAGGGAACCAGACCCTGGGAATGATGCGATGCATGGGATCGCATGGATGATGACAAATGGGCCCTTTGTTAATCCCACCAATGCAAAGGCAATGGAATGAGGATGGGAATGGTACACTAAAGCCGTAAAAAATTATAGATATATCATGTTGGTACCGCAAAAAAACGCAAATCACACAGCATAGACTATTCTGGAGAGAAAAATGTGAAGGGATCTGTGATTACAGGCGATGCCCCTTTTCAATACCAAATCTCAATATTCTGAGAACATTTGTAAGTCCTCGATTTGTATCTGACAAATCCATCAGATTAATATTTTGAAATTAGGAGCTAATGAAGAAACCAATAAGCAATTATTCAAATGTCAACGATTTCTAGCTTTTACAAACCGCATCACGTCACCGAACTCAATGGTTCAGTCAAATGTTGTGGTGAAAAAGCAATTCATCTGGAAGCAAATCCATCTATGTGTTAAACCTTGGACTTCAGAACAAGCCAAAACTTTTATTCATTATTCTTTTCCGAATAAGAGCCCCTGACCTCTCTCAATACAGACATCGATATTCCAGTTTTCAGAATCTCAAAAGTGAATTTACCGAGATTTGTTTGCACTGCTCATCTATAAGGGACCAGGAAAAGTCCCACTTGCTCGTTGCTCGTTCCATCGCTCAATCTGCAAACATGAATGTATATGTTATTTCAGCAGTAAAATAGAATTTTGAAAAGTCTCTCTCTCTCTCTCTCTCTCTCTCTCTCTCTCCCCCTTCCATTTCCTCCTCTATTTTTTTCCTAAGGCATTAAAGACAGCATTGTAACAAACAAACATTCCATATTCATTCTCTGCATATAGAAGGGGTTGAAGTAACCTAGAGCTTAATTAGTCTAACCGAGGTTCTACTTAATGAGATGGTGGAATCAATCTACCAGTATAGAATTGACAGATTCACAAAATAATTCAGAAATGAACTATTAAGATGGCATCAGGTTTCCCCAATTAGCAAACATGCTATCAGCCAGCATTTTAAGTGTTGTACTGTACTGTTCAGTATAGGGTATACAGATCCGGTAGGATATTGATACCACTATACGGTTTGATATGCCCATGTACCAACATACAGTACACCTGCACTAGTTCCAGCAGTACACCATGAGGGTGTATTGTACCATATGAGTACTTACAATATGGACCTTGTTATCTACCAGTTGTGGGTTCCATACTGAGACAAAACATTGCCATGAACTCCAGTGATTACATAGTAATGCTTGAAACATAACTTCACAATGATCTTAACAAATGCAGCCTTTATGGAAGTACCTTATTTGATGTTTGAAATACGAGGCATATCAAATTTATTTCCCATAATACTTGACAAGTCAAATTTATTTCAAAAATAATAATGCAATTCGTGTGCCTAATTGTGCACTGAAGGAATGAGCTCTATGATAGATTTTTCAGAATTTGATACACAGGTAGACTATGAACTCTAATTCCACCAATAAAACTGGCTATATATGGGGGAGGTTGGTTGTTTGAGTACCCTGGTGGGTATGTATAGCATTAAGTATTTCGTGAAAACTTGTCCCGGAGGTCTGCTTATTGCAAAGCTTGTGTGCAGCCCATTTGACCCATTGTTGGGGAAGGGTTACCCTTGTTCTATAGCCCACTCAAGCTTATGGGCTGAACTATCAAAAGGCAAAAATGCAGAAGCAGAAGGAAACAACAAGCTAGAACCCAATGATAACCAATAAGCCCTAGGATTTATCATTGCAGTACAATTATTTGAGACAAAAATCATAGTTCAATTATAGAGGCCTACCTAATAAGATCTTATGTGAAAGGCAAGTGGTTATTATATGATGTGCTAAAAAGCATCCATAAAATTGACAAGCTCCTCTTGTCAAATGCAACTATTTCTCTTCCTATGGTTTTGCCAAAGCATGCTTTATATGATAGCATGTGTCCTTCCCAATCGAGCAAATTTACTGTCATTGAACAATAACATCCAAAAAAAACTAATTAGGAGTACCCTGTATAACCATGAAAAAGGAACATGCGGTCATTCTAGACACATGAAAACCAACAAGATTTACCTCCCCTCATGACAACATGACAACATGACATACATTAGCATGCTACAAAAGATTGAGAGTAATCCCAGACAGGGGGTTTTCCTCTGGTAATCAGACAAACAAGGATATTCCCTCTCAAAGGTGCAATACTATCTGTCAAGAGGGAAATCTTTGAGGAGCTGCTGAAAATAATATTCTGGGACAATGATCAAGGAACTTCTTGGTTCAAATGATGCATATCACATTTTTTAACAGAAATGACAAAAGCACCTCATCAGTTAAAATGAGACATCTCTTATTAAATACTACATTCTGGATCACTTCGAACCCAAAATTTGACAGATGTCTGAAGCAATATATCTGCAAGGAAGTCAATATGAAAAGTTAAGGAAACATTTTCTTGGGAATGTTTCCCTTAAAAAAATAATAATGTCATATGCAGTCTATCTAACCCTATTCATGCAGCATGCCAAGCACTAGCATCCTGCAAAGAATCCAAACTCTATCATCATCTTTCCATACAGCTTAAAAATTGTAGTTACTTTTCTAAGCACGTCTACCTGACCTTATCAACTTATACTCCCTACATTTGTGATATTGACCTAATGGAGATAGTCTCCATCGTCAAATTAGAGGAAGCTTCCATCATGGTTTCAAAAAGTGTTGAACATATGGAGGTAGTCAAGGTATCAGTAAGCAACATGCAGCCACTTAGGTGGTTGCACAGGTGGGTTAGGAATAAATTTATTCATAATAAAGATAAAAATCTAAGAAAAAGGCTTGGGCTATAACTAACTTCTTAGCCAAATATCCTACAAATGATTGTGTTTGTCAATAGCCACCTGTCATTTCTTGGCAAGGTTTTGCTTAGAAAGGCTATGCTAACCTCTTTGTCAAATCTTTAGATATGATGCACAAGTCAAAGGTAAGGCCCAAGTTACTTGTAACCTAGGACAAAATAAATTTGATAACAAGCTGTAGATACAAGCACAAACACTGAGAGCAGAGGGATTAGATAACATCAACTTGACAAGTGCCAACCTTGCAAAGAAAGATGCATTGATACCCAAGATAATTTTTTTTTACTTTTCCACAAGATTTTAAGTTTAGCAGTCTGGGAATGCTTTAAGTGAAGGATCCAAATAGATAACAAAAGGAGTCTAGCAGAAAAATCACCATAAATCCACAGGGTACAAGATTGGAAAACCATGATTCTATGTGTGAATGTGCGATTCAACATTACCAACATAAGCAGTTATGAGTAACTGAAAGATTATGCCACATAAAAAACACATTAAATGCTTTCTACAGCTGTATGGAGATGAGGTTCCCTTTAAAAAAAGGTTTACAATAATATCACAAGCCATGAATAAATTGTTTGGACAAACTGCAAGGGTTCATTCACTTATGTTAATTAGACAGGCTTTTATATTAACGGAACATTGGAGCATCGGGACAACTTCATGTAGAAACTAAATAATTCTGTACTTATCTTAAAAGACCAGGTCTTGGAAAGCTAACAAATATTAACTGAAGATTGCATTTGCATTAGAAAGGTGTTAACATAAAAGGAAGAACAAAAATGCATACCCATTCACTTGGGCAAAGTGAGCGATAATATTTTGCAAATTTCTCACACTCAGGAGCTTCCTCCCCTTTTGCAGCAATGCACCTGATTCCACATGTTATCATGAGCCATTAGTGATATCAATGTTACTACAGGAACACAAACGTTCGGATTGAGATAGTCCGATCATACTTGTGATATTCAATATAGCGAGTAAAGCAATGCCTCGTTTGATTTGTTGTTGGAAAACGGAAATCTGCTGGGGCCGTTTCAAGCTGTAAAGAAACCATACTTATGGATTGGAATTTATAAAAATGATATGGAATTCTTATCAATCAGAATTTGCAACTATACTTATGAATTAGAATTTACAAAAATGATATTGAAATTCCTGTGCATGTCAAGAAATACTTGAACCTTCAGTTTACATGTTTTAGTCATGTAAAAATCAAACCTTTATCACTGGTTTCTCTTCAGTAGCTTCTTGTGATTCTGCCTCTTCTTGCTCAGGAACTTCACTGTTTTCCTCTGCAACAGGATCGGTATCATCTGCAACAGGGGTCTCATCAGTCTTCTCGGTGACAACTTCCTCAGCAATGGCATCAGCAGGCTTCTCATCCCCTGTTGTTTTCTCAACGGGGACCTCACTCTGATCTGACTTGTCCTCTTTGTCCTGGAGTGACCATTGCTGCATGCAATTGGATTTAGAATAAAAGTTTGATATGAAACCCAACTGAACATGACTTCTGGGGAAAAGAAGGAAATCAAATGGAGTAATTCATCCTCTTCAAAGCTTTGAGAAACAGAAAGCTCTAAAATAAATGTGTATAGAAACATTAACTGTAGAACTACTCTCTATGTGACTTAAGGAAAGTCATTCTAAGATTAAAATACAATTTAACCATCCTAAAAAATATATGGGCATACTGAAAACTTTAATCCTTCAACATTAACAAGTTAACATAACATTGTGAATAGATCACATTTAGGCCTACTAATTATTAGCAGCAACAGACATGTTATCGATCAATATTCCCGTAAACACTCCCCAAAAGACATAAGTGCAATATGAGTTACTAGAATGAGTCTGATCCTTGCTAAAATTATAACATTAGTACATTCTAAGTACATTATACAACAAATTGACACAATACAATATAAAACAACAAAACATAAAATAATATATTGACTCATGTGTTCTGGCTTTCAATTAATGTCTAGAATGCCTTTCATATGTTAGTAATGCTTGACTGTTTAAGGTTCTGCTTGACACGGTTAATCATATAAATAAGACTAGAACTGAGAAGCTTCCACACAGTTCTCTTTTGGTAGGACAGAGTATTGGTATTTGAGTCCAAGGAGTCCAACACTACTAATGCATCAAACTTGTAGAAGCTTCCTGTTATTATTAGATTAAAACAAATGTGATCTTGTCTAACAGATTAACCTTACACGTTGTCATTCTCTGATCAAATCACCAAAATGCTCTCTCATGTCTAGCAACAAGATAGGAAGATTGCAATGCACCCATATAAAGCATCTAATACTTTCAAAAAAAAAAATCATTTTTTCCATTTTTCCAAAGAAACAATCACTTAGAAAATATTTTAAATTCAAAATTAAAAACATGGCATGGACATGAAAAGCATTGTGCAATTGCATGTTGTTGATGTACATTTGTGTACAAAAGTTCCTTTCCTCAAAACCTAGCATTACTTTTGTAATCCTAACATGGTATGCAAAGTGCATCAGTTATTCTTGTCAGCAATATTATGGCCACTTGAAAAATTTATGCCATATAATTTGTCTAGACTCTAGACAATTTAAAAAATTCTTGTATGCTTTAAAAATGACAACATAAATGTAGTTTAACTGTCCTTATGTCTCCATCTATGTCCTTTTGTGCTACTGCTAGTATTCAGGATAGTAAGTGAAGATAATATATTTTTGTTTTTCGGTTCTATTCGCTACAAGATTAAGTATTATTCTGATAAACATTGATGAAGGCCAAATAACGGATCAACATTTATATCTTAATATCACTTGACCATTATTATAACAACGTAAAAAGTTCTTATGAACTGAAAGAAAGTTTGTTTTGTTCAGGGTTTCAAGTATTGCTCCATTTCAGACAGATAAGTTATATGTACGAACTATTGCTTTTTGGCAAATTTTCAAATAAAAAAGATTTAGGAAATCATGAGTTCAGATTGTAACAAATTGTGTCAATTAATATTAAACTGTGTGACACTTGTTGACCAAGACACATGTTGACATAGGTAAATAAGAACATAGCTAATAAGTATTGTTTATTTCAAGATGCTTAAAAGTGAGATTTTTTCCTTCCCCAAAAATTCCCACTGTTGTTTCACTATATACTAAGATCCAAATAAAGTTGACTGAAGGGGGGCAGCAATGAGATCCAGTATTATGCAGTAACACATAATTCCAATTTTCTGACTGAAATCCATAGAAACTCATTTTTGATAACAGACAGCTCATCATTCCATAAATTCTTTAAAAATCCAAAGATAATTGCTGGAATCAAACCAATGGTGAAGTGAAATCAAAATCAGCATAAACACTTAATATTGCCTGAACTTTATAATCTTGTTGGTTTGAATATAAACCAATCTTAAGTTAGCTGTATAATATATCTTAGCAAGCATTATGAATTAAATTACCTTGAATTCTACTTTGTACCTTGGGCTTTGATCTGATGTTATCAAAGGTGCACCAGGCACTTGTTTAGAGTGGATGCAAGAGCATTCCAGAGAGCACCTCAGTAGTCCACAAGCGATGCAGGTTTACTAAGGTGATGCCAAGGCAATGCCTTGGACAAAATAAGAGGAATTTGAACAAGTGCCTCTCCAATGTCCAACACTATTCTTATTGTCCCTTTCTTACCTACTCTGTTAGAGTTTTGGGGCTTTACTATGAGAGTCGGTAGGGACGATTCAAGCCATTATAGACAAAAGTAACTTGAAGATGTTCACATGCTTGTTTTTGGTTTGTTATTTTTCTGTTTAAAACATTAAATATGTCACGAGAAGTGGTATTCCACTAACATGTTTAAACATTGGAGCTAGTTTAAGATGTCCAATGGTTTATTTTTGCTACATTTTACTTAAAAACATGTTATGAAAAGTGGTACTACCATGTGATGTCTTGAAAGATAAGGAGCACGTTCATGTTCAAGATGATCACAATTTAGAATCTTGAAACCTGAATGATTAACTCTATGATGTTGTTGTTGTTCTTAGATCCAAATAGTATTTAATCCAATGCAACTATCAAACTTATCTTAAATTAGCATGTTGCTTTCTTCTGGATAGTGCCCTTTCGGTGCCTAGCACCCTCTCTGATGCCTTAAGGGTGATAGTGAATTTCTTTTGTTTTATTCAATACAAAATAATGGTTTAGGTTCCTTGGATCTAAGAATATTGACATTTTACATCAACATTCAACACTATTACACATGTCTTTATACATGGTTTAAATGCATACAATGTCAATCCTCAGCATGAAGTTACCCATAATAACATAGTGCATAGATAAGAAAACAAAATAAATTTCCTTAGTATCACATTGCATGTCCTTTTAGGTTTTATAGACATATTTGTATACCTTACGACTTTACATCCCCATGTGATCATTTGGGAGCAGTATATCATACCATACAACAGAACCTAACTGGGATTGACAATTAATAATGATACTTGAACCTCAATTTACAGGACAGATAATCAAGAAATGGGGTGTGTATGTGATATGGCAGCCATAAGTGATCAAATATATTCCTTTACCATAGGGTAGCGTGGTACGTGTATACTTTATGTCACCATGTCATCATTTTATGGCAATAAATAGAACCATATAAGAAACCAACTGGGATTGACCGCTACTGATGATACTTCAAACCTTAACTTACAGAAAAGACACCCACGAAATGGAGTGCATATGTGCATAACATGCTTTAGTAATCACAGACCATCCTATATTATAGGGTAGCATGATATGGTACTTCACTCGAAAAATCAACTTTTAATAAAACTACATAGAAATTTAGAAGTATCCAAAGAGGATTAGTGAACTCAGAATGCCCAATTACATATACTAAAATGAAAATAGCTTAAAACATCTCTAAATGACTCGATTCAATATAACCATGACAGTAGGGACACGAATCTGCATATGTTAGAAAACAAAGCTACCCAGATTTTCCAGTAAGGCTTGCAAGACGTGAAACAAAAGTCTACAATGAAGAAAACTACTAATATTAAAAAAGAAAAATATGGGAGAAGAAAAAATCATGACAAAATAGACCATAAGTAAGCTGCTCCACATACACACACACACACACAACAACAGCAGCAGCAGCAACAACAACAACAACCAACAAAAAAAAAAAAACATAATACACCCCTTTACTTTTGAGGAAAAGGTTAGGCATGAAGGACTAACCAACCTTTATTAAGAAAATGAAAGATACAACTTAAAAAAAAGAACACTCACCATATTGGGATTTATAGGCTTTTTTTATTCACAAAGTAGAAAAATAATATTAAAAAAATACAGATTCGTCCTATATCAATTAAGTGAATTAAGAATTTTAAAAAAAAAATCCTACCTTTCTCATGCATTTTCTTTTCTCCATTCCAAGAATTTTTCTTTTTATTCCTTTATCTCAATATTACTTTATTTATGACTATAAGTTCACTAAGAACATAAAGAAACCAATATCCGAAATTTACCCACATAAAACTGCATTTAAATTCGCATACCTAGATAACCACCCAAATCAACCATTTGATAAACATAAACATACATCAAATCCTGTCCTCAACAGTCGGTCAATTACAGAAGCATAAATCTATTCATAGCTTCTTTCATCCAGTCAGATCTAAAATTAAATTCCGTGTTTCAATATCTGACAGGAAAAAAAAAACTCATTAATGGATTCTATGATGACACGACGATTAATTTCGCCAAAATATTTCCCCGAATCTATAGATCTTTTCAGTGGGATCTAGCACAGCAAGAAATGACCTAAAATTCATATCTCAAATGATCAGATCTAAAACAAAAGAAGCGGATCATCAAAGGTGAAAACAGAGAGAGACCAAATCAAGAAAACGGAAAGCATCGCCTGCATCATCTAAAGAGTATTGATCAATTGAAAGAAATCGATGGAGAGAAGAGAAAGAGTAATGATTACCTCCGCAAGGCTAGGGCTTTTCCCCTGGGCGGCTTCCGCCATGGCCGGCGACTTCTCGCCCTCAAAGGTTCCAAGAAGGCGGCGTTTTTTCACAAGCCAGAGAGGATGACGAGCAGGGAGGGGTCTTGGTATCCAAAAAGAAGTGTTGATGATGCGAGAAGCACCTCATCGCTTCCAACGGGCCAATTGGTTGGGCTTCTCGCCGTCCCTCAGCCAACAACCCTTCCAAATGGTGGTTGGGTTCGGACCATTTATATCGATTCTCTTTTGCATTCGGATTGAGCCCAGGCTCGACGGCGGTGAGTTCATACGCAATCACCATGAAAGCGAGAATTAAATCCAGATCTCTAATGCAACTTTATTAATAAATTTATATTAGTATTTATATATAGTATGAGAAGACTTACTAAATTTTAATATTAAAATTAAGAGCAAAGATAACAAAGATGCGACTTGTTAGTTGACATTCTGTAAATCGTGTTGGATGAAACCAGATCAAGGTACCATCCTTCCCCTTCTCAAGGCTCCATTGCCAGGCCTCAACGATATCTACACCATTTATTCAATGACTGAATTGCAATCGTAGTTGGAGATCCATCTCATCCATAGTTAATAATAAGATGAGATATGTGCCTTCCATCTAGTTTTGCAACAAGCTAAAATGTATGATAACAAAAAAGATTGCGGTAATAAAAAAGATTTCCTGGGAGCCCCCTCCTTCGATCTATGCTACGGTCAATTTTGATGAGAGTGTTAGAGATGATACTGGTGGTGCTGCTTTTATCATCTAGGCTTAGGGCATTGGTTTCTTGTTACTGGGGGTACCCTTCTCTTTGACCCTACCATCTCCATGGCTGAGCTTCATGGAGCCTGGGAGGGGATCAGGTATGCCAAGATGGTTCTTCAGCTCAACCGTCTTATTATAGAGGGAGATTCGTTGTCGATCATTTCCTGGATCCATAGGGCCTTTCGCTCTATCCCTGTTCACCCCCAGCTTAAGGATATTATTACTCAGTTACAGGGATGTTCAGGGATTGCCGTCAGGCATGTCTACCGTGAAGCCAACTCGGCTGCTGGCTCAGTGACTTCCTTTGTGGTGAATCACTCTGGCAAGATCTCCTGCTCTCTTTTAAAGGATACGTCAGTGCCCTTTAGGGATATTTTGTTGTCTGACTTTCTTTGCCATACTCATTCCAGAATTGTATCTTGAACGATCCGGTTAATCAAAAAAAAAAAGATTACAAGGGAGAGACCGAAATAGTTGTTAGCTCCTTCAGCTGTGATCACATTTTTTCTTACATCATGGATAAGTTCATTTTATAAGAATTAGAATAATATGTTTTATTGTAATGGATATCTCATCGTTCTACAAAATATTTTTGCAATTGTCTCTTCAAGCTGTGATCACATTTTTTCTTGCATCATGGATAAGTTCATTTTATAAGAATTAGAATAATATGTTTTATTGTAATGGATATCTCATCGTTCTACAAAATATTTTTGCAATTGTCTCTTCAAGCTCCCGATGAATCAACTAGCTAAGCAAACTATTTTCCCCTTTTGCTTTTTTTCCATTTTAAAGAATATCAAACTAGCCTAGTTTTTCTTTCATATTCTATTTGGTGCTTGCTTTCACCTTAATTTCTTTTCCTTTGATGTTTGGCAATTTTGCAAAAAAAAAAAAAAAACAAAATCACTTTCTTCATACGAGCAAACTAGTTCACTTCATTTATTTTATAAACACTTTTACTTTTACCCACTTATAGGTATGTTGTGATAAACTGATTCAAAAAAATAATTACTGGTTCAAAGATTCAATTGATCCTATCCTAACTAATCGATCAGATGGATTGACATGTCAACACACCTAATCTCCGATGGGAGAACAAATCAAAACTACACTTCGGCTAGTAATGACATACAACTTGAGATCGGCCTTCAGCAAATGGCCGATCTACCATGTATGCTCCGGAGTAAATAGCTTCGAAGTAAATGGCCAACTCATAGCATATGCTCCGAAGTAAACGGCTCTGAAGTAAATGACCGATCCACACAGTTCTGCAGTGAATGACTGATCTACAGTCGGCCTGCTCCAAAGGGTATGACTTTGAAATAAACGGCTGATTTACAACCAATGAAATAACTATTAGCCAACTCCGAAGAGAATGGCCGATCTACTTCAAGCTAAAGCTGTCAAGAACGGACTTGGTTGTTATAACCAGCCAATCACATCTCTGACAACTACGGCTTCAGTAAGACCAAAGTAATTAATTTTCGACAGTAACCACAATCAATTGAAGGAAAGTTAGATTGACCAATATTTAATATTTAATATATGATCTAATTATCACTTTATCATGTTTAACTTTTGGATCGATTATATGTATTGAATCAGAGTCTAATTGATTAAAGAAAACTCTTCCTGATGAAACTGATCAAATAGAACTGGAGTGAAACTCTAAAGTTTTAATCTACTGATGGAAGATACATATGTGTTATAAATATAGATGTTGCTTGTCCCTTTTCTTCAACTCTCATAATAGCGATGAATGGTTTCCCATCGATCGTCAAGAAAGGAGGAACATCTCAAAGACTGCACATTCTACATACTAGAATAATAGCTTAAGGTATGTTTTCTGCAATTTATAATTTTGCATGTACATAAAAGCTTGATCCAAATATAAAGAATTAAAGGTATTACTCAAAAGCATAGTTTCATGCTTTATGTTCATGTAAAAATTTTAAAAAATTTTGCCTTAATTTCAAAATATTAAAATTATATTTTATATGTTGAAATTAAATTAAAGATTACGAAACTAGTTTTGATTTTCTTATAAAATTAAAATAAAATAAAATAAAATTCTTTCCGTAGGGAAGATCTCGATTCCCTCTCCTATCGACCACCCGCTAGGTTGTCCATCATTAGGTCACTATGTCAAAACCATTTCATTATTATATTTTATTTATTTATTTATACTAAATATAGTTTAAGTTAATAAATAAATAAATAAAATAGACAAGAGATTAAAATTGGAGGTCTTCCTCCCTTCTGAGCAAGAAATTTTTCTTTATTAAATGCTGAATTGATCTCCCTCATGCTCAACATAGCCGGTATATCGAAGATTGTTTAGACAATTATGGTTGGCCAGTGGCTCGCCGATCATGGTGATTAAGCAGAGGAGAGTGGCAGATCCTGAAGAGAAGGTGGCGATCGGCTGCCAACCGAGTTTTAGATGGAGATTTATTAGGCTTGCCAATGATGCGCAACAGGCCACTGCGATGCTACCACCGGTCTCCTGGTTAGATGATGGTTTCAAATCCACTGGTTTGGAGTCCGTTAGAAGCCATCATGTAGGCTATTGCTGGTGACTGGGAGATGGCAGACAGTTGTCAGTTTCAACCAGTGGTCCTCCGCAGTGAAGAACCCATGTATTGGGAGGCTATCAATGGCATTTTGAAGCTCTCAGTTTGGTGGTGTTAGGGAAGAGAAATAGTGATTTTAATTTCTCTTCTTCGATTGTTTCTAGCCACCGTGTGGCCAATGAGACTCTCACCGGCAACTGGGAGATGGCCACCATACCTCTAGATCGACTGGCGATGCACCAGTGGAAGGAATCCCAAGTCTTGGGTAGCCATTATTGGTGGCTTGAGGAAGGTTATTAATGGAAGAAGAAGAAGTTTTAAACAGGTTTAGGTTTTTGATATCTGTTAAGACCCAAACCCATATCCATTAAACAATTTAGTTAAGCCTAATAAATGAAATGATCTAGCCCAATCACATTAGATCATACTCTATTTGGATTAGGAGAATTTTACATTTTAGCCCCTATAAAATGTTTAAATTGCATATAAATCTAAATTAAAATTACATTTAGGTCCCAATTAGTTTCTTAATTTTATTTTATAGAAAGCCTCCTATATTATTTGTTATTTATAGTTTAGTCATTTCTTATTGAATTTCATTAAAATCACTATAATTTGCTCATTTTATATTTGATTTGAATGATTTTTGAGCCGTTGAACTCTTAATGATTTGAACAACATTTTGGTTGAGTTCTTCAGGTATGATAAAATATTTAAATATTTTTTAAAATTATTTATATATAATTTTGTTCATTATTATATTATTCAAGTATATTTTTGCACAGCCCCAAAGGGCCCGGAGTACTCTAAGGATTTTTAGTAGCTAAGTCATTAAGAGATAATAGTTTTCTCTCTCATTATATTTTAGAATTATATAAAGGTATATCTATTATAGTTGATCCAAAGGTGATTGTAATTAGATACATAATTAATAGTTATAGGTTGACAAACTTGAATTGCATAAAGATGGAGAGTTCTACATCCAAAGTTGGGAATAACCTCAAATTTTTATAATCATAGTTGGTTAAATCATTGAAACTATAACTAATATAATGGATCATAATTTAAACATAAATTATATATTTATGCCATAATTACCATTCTTACTTACATATTTCATATCATTATAAAAATTTTATATTTATGATTTATGTAATATATGTTTTGGCATTATTATATTTAAATTCATAATTAAATTAATTACAATACTTATTATATACTATAATTCTTATCCAAAAGTATTTTATAATTGTATAATAAGTGTTATTGATAGGATTATCATTTTTTGAAATCTGAATCATGAAAGTAACTATATGGATATTCTTTTATTTATAGCTATGATCCATATTTCACTCTCATTGCATCTAACTAATATTTTCATACTGAATGGATCCAATTATTCTGATTAGTATGAGCAACTTATTATTATTTTAGGATGCTAGACTTAGATTTGGTTTTTTATAAATCTCAGCTTGATTTACTAACTCCCACTAGTTATCCTGATCAAAAGGAATTATATGAAAAGTGTGAGCATTCTAATAGATTATCTCTTATGATCATTAAGAGCTCTATAGCGAGAGATATAAGGAGATCTATTCCTGAAATAAGTTGGCTTCTAGGTACCTTTTCTCCATAGAGCAATAATGTTGCCTAGTGTAGCAACCTAAGAGGGGAGGTGAATTGGATTTCTTTAAAAAATTAAAGCAGATATGTGCTGAAATTAATGGTTTATGAAGCAATATAAGTGTGCACCAAGTGAGTGAGATGCAATGCTAAGAGTATAAGCAGTAAAAGCAAAATAGCAAAGAGCACACACACAAACACAAGATTTATAGTGGTTCGGTACACACCAAGCACCTACATCTACTTTCCAAGCCATCTCTTAGGAATTTCACTATAATCAGCCTAGATTACAGCCAACTTATTTTCAACGGGCTCACAAGTTAAATCCAAAATTGGTTTTCTCACTTAGGCTCACCAACAACCTTTACTCAAGCCAACCTAGGCTTGGATTCCAATTCAAAGCTTGAAAGGGCCTATCACCTAGTTTCAAATATCATTGAAACTAAAACAATAAATGAAATCAGAGATACAAATATAACGCACAAGCAAACTCTCTCATAGAGTGGAATATAGAAGCTTTGAGGCTCTTGATGATTGCTTGAGTTGTCTTCTCTTTGGAATCACTTCAAAAACTACTTTTGGAATGTTGAAATGAAGGCTTGTAAGCTTTTTCAGTGAAATCTTCTCTTTTGCTCTTTTTTTGACTTTGGAAGTAAAGTTCTCGAGAAATATCTTGTCTCTTGTGAGTTGATTCTTCATGAATGAGTTTGGTGAAGCTTAAATACTTCAAAAACTTCCAAAAAATGATTTAAGATCGTTGGTGGAGCAAAACTAACCATTGGAAGCTTGTAGGGCTCAAATCTAACTCTCAGAAAATATAGCCGTTATAGCTGTTAGAATCCGTGAGTCGATACTTGACTTCTGTGAGTCGATACTTGAGTCTTCATGAGTCGACACTTGGATGAGCATGAGTCGACTCAAGGCATAAACATCTAAAAAACTAAGGTTCTATCCTTTTTCTCTTCTTAGGCTATGAGCCGACACTTGAATCATGTGAGTCGACACTTGAATGTTGTGAGTCGACACTTGAGTCTCCTGAGTCGATACTTGATAGAAAATATCTTAGAATGGTAGAGTTATGTATCTTCAATTTTCTCAGGCCATAAGTTGATACTTCGTTTCTGTGAGTCGATACCTGATTTCTGTGAGTCGACACTTGGCATGCCAAAAAAAATTTTGCATGCCAGCCTTTTGAAGTGTTGACACTTTGCATGCCATGAGTCGACACTTGACTCTGCCACTTGATAAAAACTTATGCCAACCTTCAAAATTCAAAATATTCTTCAATGAAACTTCAATACACTTTTTGTAAAGCTCCAATTGATCCATTTTGACATCTTTTTAAGATGAGAAGACTTCTTAAACAATAAAAATTGCTTGGCTTCCAATGAGTGCCTTGATACTTATATATTGAAAATTTAAGGTGTCTATATCCTGAAACTCATAACTACAATTGAAATATTTGTATAAAAGATATGCTCAACATTTTATTAGTTATCAAAATCAAGGGCTAAAGCCAACAATCTTTCCTTTTTTGATGATGACAAAACCTTGAGTATATAAGTATTTAAATTCAATTATAGATGTTGAACACTCATTCAAGTGAGCATACACTTACAACTCATAAGAATTGATTTAAATGCAGCATATCAAAGTTTATACAATACAGTTTCATAGAGGAGAAGTGCCAAACAAGGTTGAAATTTATTTTCTCTTCCCCTATGTTAGATAAGATATGAAACATTTTAGAATTTATAGAAAATACTTATATATAGATCTTACTCTCCCTTTTTGTCAACATTAATCATTAAAAAGAGTAATCTCCCCCTGAATTAATGCATTAGAGCATACAAAGTTGGTTAGGGGCTATGATCCGATAATATATTAGTAGATATTAGTTGGTATCAGAGCAAATGGATAAAAAGAAGAGTAAACATGAGATAAAAGTAAGCTTTCATATATTTAAGAGAATTTCAGTATACAAAATTGCTTACATAGCATAAATTGAAACATGACTAAAAACTGATACATAGTAAATAAAAATGCATAAACATAAGCAATAAGATAAACATCTGTGAGGCTACTCTTCATCAAATGGAAGCTCAAAGTAAATAGGAGCTCTAATCCTAGTCCTAGAAGCAAGGAGTCTAGGGGTCTTATGGGTGCCAAGGCTCCAAGTCCTAAGAGCTAGTCCAGAACGGGGAATGACCCTAGAGGACCTAGTAGAGGGTGGAGGCAGGGTCTCTGCTGGTGTCAGAAAAATTGGTGTAGTGGCAAGCTGAGTATCTCTAGGAGTATCAGTAGTAGCATCTGGAGTCTGAATCTCCCTACTGACAATCTCATAATCTCTTGCTCTGTCGTCGCTGCCATCACTATCATCACCATCAAGAATATCTGTGTCTCTGTCAGCCTCACCACCACCATCACCACCTGTTAGGAATTATATCCCAAAGCCAATCGTTTAGGCTGTAGACGGTTGTGCTATTTTATATTTGTATATAAATTTTTGATAAATAAAAGTTATTTTATTTTGGCTATTCATCATATTTACATTTTCCTGAAATGAGCTCTTGTATGATAGAGTCCTTTGAACTACTTCTTTTGATATAGAGAGGATATATCAAGTAGTTCTTAAACTGGTTCACGCCAAAGGATACATTGTTATAGAACGATAATGTATCAAGTGTAGGTTGTTGTATATCATATTTGTTGGTTGTCCTCTTAACCAAGAAGTATGGAGACACTGATATGACATGCAAGTGAGATATGTGACATCTCACTGAATGTGACCATCTGCAGAGCTCCCTTCTACCAAAGGGTTGCTCACGAAGGGATATGGATATGTGTCCCTCAAACCTGAGGTCACCATGGCAGCTTACAAGCAACTTACTATACTTTGGTGCCGGTCTACCTGGATTTCTAATCCAGTAATGAAAGGTTTCTAGGTGCAGTCAAGTACTTATGGAGCATTGGTGAATCAAGATGGAATTGACCCCTCCAAATAGTTTGGAGTGAATGACTCACTATATCTCAATTTAGCAAAACCTTAGCCAGGGTAGTTCTTGTAAGGAGTTACAAAACTTGTGAGGTTGAGACATGATCTGGATAAACCGAATTAGGGTTGGCAGTCGAACCCTAGATCATCCTAAGCATTATGAGGTCAAAGGGAAGAATTATGCGGCAACCATATGCCAGAGGTTCTTGTGAGGTGCTTTTCATCTTCAACCTATCTGGACATCGGGTATCATTCTAGACGATAACTTTGACTGGTACTGAAAATGTTCCAGTGCTACCGGCTTAGTGTTCGAACTTATGGAATCATACACCATAGAGGATTTCTATCTAATCTTAAGGCCAATCGACGATTGAGAATCGTTTGCCATCACCAAAAGTCAATATGATTGACTTTGTTCCAAGTGTCGATACTTGGAATTTTGCAGGTGTCGACACTTGGTGAAGTGTCGACATTTAGCAAATTTCGTGAGTCGATACTTCCTGTGATGAGCAGAATTCTGGAAAGTTTTTTTAGGAGGGTTTTGGGGCAAGTTTTGACCTAGTTTGAATTTCGAATTCAAACCAGTTTTGGCTCCAAGGTTATTTGGTATGATAGTCATACTTACCTTCTTGGGTTGGACCCATTTGGTATGACCTTGATCCTCTCTCCCATTCTCTCTCCTCATCTCTCCTCCTTCCTCTTTCTCCGTCTCCTTGCTGCCCCTACAAATGAACGTCATTTCTATGGCTGCAAGCATTTTAGGCACAAGAATTTGAGTAAGAACAAATTTTAAAAGAGTTCTAAACAAAGGAATCTATGATATCTAACTCTCTCCTAATCATGCAAAATCTTTCTTCACTCAGGGATTTAGTAAAAATATCAGCTAATTTATTATCAGTACAAACAAATTCAAGCATCACATTTGAGTTTTGCACATGATCTCTTATGAAATGATATCTTATTTCAATGTGTTTGCTTCTTGAGTGTTGCACAGGATTTTTGGTTAAATTAATTGCATTAGTATTATCACATCTTATGGGTGTTAGTTAATTTGATGCTAAAATCCTCGAGTTATTATTTGATTCATAAGATTTTAGCACAATAGCTTCCAACTGCTATATATTCGGCTTCCGCCATAAATAGAGCAACTGAGTTTTTTTCTTGCTACTCCATGAAATCAAATTAACTCCAAGAATTTGACAAGTTCCACTAGTACTTTTTCTATCAAGTTTATACTCAGTAAAATCAGCATCAGAATATGCAATCAATTCAAATGATAAATCTCTAGAGTACCACAATCCAATATCTATAATGCCAAACAAGTATTTAAGTATGCATTTAATAGCCAATAAATAAGACTCTTTAGGAGCAGACTGATATCTAGCACACATACAAATACTGAACATTATATCTAGCCTACTTGCAATTAAATATAGCAATGAACCAATGATACCTTTATATAACTTTTGGTCTATACTTTTACCTGATTCATCTTTATCAAGTTTACAAGAGGAGCTCATAGGCGTACCTAATGATATGGTATTCTCTATTCCAAACTTTTTTAAGATTTCTCATGTATACTTAGCTTGGTTAATGAAGATCCCCTCTTTTGTTTGCTTGATCTGGAGTCCGAGGAAGAAATTTAGCTCTCCCATCATGCTCATCTCGAGCTCTCCCTACATTAGCTTTACAAACTCTTGACAAAGACATTCATTAGTAGCACCGAATATGATGTCAACTACATAAACTTATACTACTAAGAGATCATCATTCTTCTTTTTCAGAAATAATGTATTATCTACATTTCCTCTAGAAAAACTATTTTTTAGTAGAAATGAACTTAATCTATCATATAAAGTTCTTGGAACTTATTTTAAATTATACAAAACTTTATGAAGTTTAAAAACATGATTAAAAATATCATGATTTTCAAAACCAGGGGGCTGAACTAAATAAACTTCTTCTTCAATAAATCCATTTAGAAAAGCACTTTTGACATCCATTTGAAATAGTTTAAAATTAATAAAATATGAAAATGCTAACAATAGTCTAATTACCTCAAGTCTAGCAACAGGAGTAAAGGTTTCATCAAAATTAATCCCTTCCTCCTGATTGTATCCTTTGGCAACTAGTCTAGCTTTATTCCTGGTAACTAATCTATTTTCATCAAGTTTGTTTCTAAATACCCATTTTGTATCAATTATTGAAACATTAATATGTCTTTCAATTAAAGTCCAAACATTATTCTTTTTAAATTGATTTAGTTCATCTTGCATAGCATTTATCCAATTACAATAATTTTCAGCTTCTTTAATAGATTTTGGTTCTATTTGAGAAACAAAAGCTAAATAATCACATACATATCTTAATGAGGAACGAGTGCTTACCCCTTTTGATGGATCACCAATTATAGGTTCTTTGGGATGTCCATGAACATACCTCCATTATTTAGGTAATGGGTTAGGTGTATATGAGTCACCAACTCCTTGTACTTGTTCTCCTTCATTGTTTTGATTGTCATCTTGCTCCTTGGAAGGCTCTTCATTATTGTTCACTTTTTCAATTCATTGAATACCTATTTTTTCATCAAGAACATCTTCTTTTCTAGAAGATTTTTGATTAGTCTCATCAAACACAACATGGATGGATTCTTCAACAAGAAGTGTTCTTCTGTCGAAGATCCTGTATACCTTGCTAAATGTAGAGTAACCTAAAAAGATACACTTATCTAACTTGGCATCAAATTTACTTAGATTGTCCTTGCCATTGTTTAAAATGAAACAGCGGTATCTAAAAACACAAAAATACTTAATTGAAGGTTTTTTACATTTTCAAAGCTCATAAGGTGTTTTTTTTAAAATAGGCTGGATTAAAACATGATTTAAAACATAGCAAGCAGTGTTTATGGCTTCTGCCTAAAAATATCTAGGCAAATCATTTTTGCAAAGCATGGTGCGTGCCATTTCTTCAAAAGTTCTATTTTTTCTTTCTACCATCCCATTTTGTTGATGTGTCCTAGGTGCAGAAAAGTTGTGATGAATGTCATTTTCACTACAAAACTTTTCAAAATTATGATTCTCAAATTTCATACTATAATCACTTCTTAGAGAAATAATTGAAATACCTTTTTCATTTAAGACTCTTTTATAAAATTTAATGAATGCAGAAAAAGTTTTATATTTATGAGCTAACAATATGATCCATATAAAACGTGAGAAGTCATCTTCAATAACTAGACCATACTTCTTACCTCCCAATCTAGTTGTTCTAGTAGGTCCAAAGAGGTCCATATGAAGTAATTCTAAGGATCTAGATGTAGAGACAACTCCCTTAGGTTTGAAAGAAGATTTAGTTTATTTTCTAAGTTGGCAAGCACTATAAATCTTATCTTTTTCAAAACTAAGTTTTGACAAATCTTTTATGAGATTCTTTTTATTAAGTTTTGAAAGCAAATGCATACTTGTATGTCCTAATCTACAATGCCAAAGCCAACTAGTTTCATTGATCTTGGCTTCCATTGCCACTAGGCATTGACCATTTTTCACTGAAAGATCATCAAGATCAACCATATAAATATTGTCATATCTATGACTAATAAACTTGATGCCATTGTCATCAAGACTAGAAACAATGCATATGAAAGACTCAAAAATAATTTTAAAATCTTTGTCATAAAACAGACTAATATTAAGTAAATTATGCTTTAAACCATCAACAAAAAGAACATTATTTATGTAAGTAGAAGAGTTAATATGGACTTTACCGATCCCAATGATTTTGCCCTTTCCATTATCACCGAAGGTTACATTTCCACCATTTTGATATTTAAGAGAAGAGAACTGCTCCACATCTCCAGTCATGTGCCTTGAACAACCGCTGTCGAGGTACCACAATCTTCTTTTGTTAGTTGCAAGACATACCTATAATAATAAATTAGGTGAAGACTTTAGGTACCCAAGTCATCTTGGGTCCTTTAGGATTAGTGGATATGGTTCCTTTTGGAATCCAAACTTTTCTAACTTTATTTAATTTCCTTTTGTTACACAAATATGATTTATATCTTACGTTGCCACAAGAATAACAAGTAATGGAAGATGAAACATGCACAAAAAAATTCTTGAAAAATTTTTGTTATTTCTGTGGTTTAAAATCTAATCCTGTTTTGTTGAAAACAACTCATTGATTATTTAAAAGTACATCGAGTTTTTCAGAATTATAAGTAAACTTTTCAACAAAAGGTTTTAATTTTTCCAGCTCATCCTTGTGCTTCTTGTTTTCTTGCAAAAGTTCTTTGTTTTGTTTAGCAAGATTTTCAGTTGTTGAAAAAGATTTTTCCTTTTTTAAATCTTCCTTTTCTTTTTTCAAAAAGATAATTTTATCAGTTAACTTCTTATTTTCTTGAAGCAAACAATCATTTTCAATCAAGGACTTATCACTTGTTTTAATCAATTCCAAATTTTGTTTCTTTAGCTCTTTGTTTTTCATTTTAAGTTTTTGATACTCAGCAACTAAATCATCAAACACATCATGCAATTCTTCGAAGGTAAATTCATCTTCAAGTTCAGATTTTACCTCATCATCATTAGCCATTAAACAAAAATTGATGACTTCTTGCTGCTCTTCATCTGAATCGAGTTCTCGCTTTCACTCCAGGTGGCCATCATTGCTTTCTTGGTTTTCTTCTGCTCTTCTTGAGTAAGGGGCAGTGTATCTTGAAGTGGCCGGATTTCTTATATTCAAAATAAGTAGGAGGCTCCCTTTCTTTCTCTTTTTCTTTTTCTTTGCTAGGCTCTCCCTTTTGAGGCTTTTTCTTGAAACTATATCTTTTCTTTCTCATCAACCTCCTAAACTTCCTTGAGATGAGAGTTGTTTCATCTTCATCATCTTCCTCATTGGAATCATCACTTGTATCTTTCCTGGTTGTGGACTTGAATTCTATGGTCTTCCTTTTTTTATCATTGTCCACAACCTTTTGTTTCAATGACAGCTCATATGTCATTAGAGATCCTAGAAGCTGCTCAAGAGGTAGTGTGTTGACGTCCTTAGCTTCTTCGATGGCTGTCACTTTTGGATTCCATGATGAAGTGATATGAGAATTTTATTCACTAATTCAGTATTAGAAATGACTTTACCCAAGCTTCTCATGCCATTCATAATGTTAGTAAATCGAGTGTACATTTCACTAATAGATTCAGATGGTTCCATTCTAAATATTTCATATGTGTGAATGAACATGTTAACTTTGGTAGTCTTTACTTGATGTATACCCTCATGTATAACTTCAAGTGTGTCCCATATTTTCTTAGCGGAGAGGCAATTTGAGATTTTATTGAACTCACTTGGGTCTAAAGCATGAAACAATAAATTTATAGCCTTAGCATTAAGCTCAACTTGCTTAAAGTCATTCTCATCCCATTCATCTTCCAACTTGGGAGTGAGAATGCCATTAACCAAGGTGGTAGGCTGATGAAGACCTGATGGGGACATCGACCAGCCCAGAATCTGAAGCAGCCCAGATCAAACCTGAAGCCCAACCCAAAAGCCAGCCCAGAACCTGAAGCCCAACCCAGCCCAAACCCTGGGGCCCAAGATCATGGAGTCAAATGGCACACATCCTGGAGCAGCACAGATCCCAGAGCATATCTAAGTTATTTTTAGGAATTCATTTTTATGTTACGGTTGCTTAGTTTATTTTAGGATTTATTTTATCCCTAGTTGGATTAGTTTGTTTTTTAAAATAAGTAGTTTGAATTTATTAGGGGTATCTGATCAAAATATCAGATATCTTAGATTGTCTATTTAAGATATTTGGTTATTCAATAAAACGTTAGCGAAGAATATTATTGTGAAAAAAGAGAGTAAGAGAGAGAGAGAAAGGGTTTCATTTGAATAAAGAAAATTGGAAAAAAACAATTTGGACCTGGTTTAACCTAGCCTAGGGTCATTTCTTAATGACCAATGATCCGATCTCCTAGAATAAAAAATTGATCGGGGCCTGTCCCGTGTCAAATATAGTATCAGAGCAAATTTAGGTCAGGTTACGTTAGTCATTTTTAATTACATTATTTGTATTAAGAAAAAAAAATTCAGTATGAAGATCACGTGGTGCATCCTGGAGTCAGAAGATTGCTGAAGCCTAACTCGACAGAGTCAAGTTCTCCCCACTTTAGGAAAAATGATGGGGACATCGACTAGTCCAGAATCTGAAGTAGCCCAGATCAAACCTGAAGCCCAGTCTAGAACCTGAAGCCCAGCCCAGCCTAAAACCAGAAGCTAGCCCAACCCAGAAGCCAGCCTAGAACCTGAAGCCAACCTAGCCCAGCCCAAACCCTGGGACCCAAGATCCTAGAGTCGATGAGAACACATTATGGAGTAGCATGGATCCTGGAGCAGCATGAATCCTGAAGCATATCCAAATGAAGATAATGTAAATTTTTTTATGGGATTGGGATATTAGGATTTTTTAGGATTTATCTCGATTGTTTGAAAATTTATTTTAGGATTAGTTTTATCATTATTTTAGAATTTGATTCGGTTATTTAGTTTGATTATTTGTTTTTAGGATTTATCTTATCAGCTGTTTTAGGATTTGTTCGGATCTCTTTCGGAGGTTCTATTTAAGGTATGTTTTGTCATGAATAAAATTAGTGAAGTGAAGAAAATATTTGAGAGAAAAATCAGGATGTGTTTCGATTCCTCCCCCTCCTCTCCTTCTTCTTTTTCCCCTGCTCTTCTCTCTTGTGGTTCTTCCCTCCATGCTCTCCTTCTCCTTGGGCTCTCTTATTCTTCCCCCCATTCCTCTTCTTCTTTCCCAAGCCACTCAATCAAAGCAACCCACCATACGAGGAAGAAAAACAACCAGTTGAAAATCCCGTCCCACCCAAACACATCCTCCAGTCGATTCTCACTCCTCCATGGTGCCTCCAGTGACTTCACCGGTGACTTCCTCGTTTGGATAAGGGGAGGATGATGGTTCCCCTATTCTCCATCTCCGTCCCAACTCTTTTTTTTTTAAAGTCGGCTGGGCCTGCCGACTTTGGTCCAAAAAGTCCAAAAGCCCAGGGTTTACATTCTTCCCGCATTAAAATAATTTCATCCTCGAAATTAGCTTGATCGAGATTTTGAATCCCAAAAATATCCAACCCCTATATCATTCTCAAACTTCCAATTAGCCTGTCTCTTAGGGTACTTGTTTCTCAAGTCTTGACATAACAAAATTATATCATTCAAAACTTGATCCTTTCCTTTTACAATGCATGTCGAATTCTCTTGAACTCTTCAAAAAGAATACTAATCTTTTGATGTCAATACAATTAATTATACTTGATTAATTTCACAGAAAATTTATAATGCCCAACCTTGGATATACATAATTTAACATCATCCTCAAGCTTCTAATATTTTTTCTTTTAGAACGCCTTTTTCATATGGTCTTTTCATAACTACAAGACAACTTTTTCATTTTGATCAACATCATCTATTTATATTGTGAATCCCTTCAATTTCTTTCAAATAAATATTAATATCTCAACCTCAAATTAAAATATAAAATTCTTTGCTCCTGAGATTTATCATAATTGGTCCAACATATACTTAACCAACAATTCGGAGGAGGCTTAAGCACTAGGTAGTTGCCACGATCTTTAACATTCTTTCTTCTCTTACGCCTCTCCATGACTTTACAATCAATCATTAATCTTATAGAAACCTTGAGCCCTCCTTAAATGAAGAACCTAAATTTGATGCGGGACAAACCTCGATCAATTTTTTATTCTAGGAGATCAGCCCATTGGTCATTAAGAAATGACCCTAGGCTAGGTTAAACCAGGTCCAAATTATTTTTTCCCAATTTTTTTTATTCAAATGAAACCCTTTTTTCTCTCTCTCTCTCTTTTTCATAATAATATTCTTCGCTAACTTTTTATTGAATAACCAAACATCTTAAATAGATAATCTAAGATATCCGATATTCCGATCAGATATTCCTAACAAATTCAAACTACTTATTTTATAAAACAAACTAATCCAACTAGGGATAAAGTAAATCCTAAAACAAACTAAGCAACCGTAACATAAAAATAGATTCCTAAAAATAACTTAGATATACTCTGGGATCTATGCTGCTCCAGGATGTGTGCTCATTGACTCCGGGATCTTGGGCCCCAGGGTTTGTGCTGGGTTGGGCTTCAGGTTCTGGGCTGTCTTCTGGGTTGGGTTTCAGGTTTTGGACTAGGCTTCAAGTTTGATCTGGGCTGTTTCAGATTTTGGGCTTGTCGATGTCCTCATCATTTTTCCTGAGGTGGGGAGAACTCAACTCCGTCGAGTCAAGCTTCAGAAAAGTTGCTCCTTGATGCATCATCTATAGACTGAAATATATATATATTATAAATAATATAATTAAAATAAAATTAGCTAACCTAACCTAAACTTGCTCTGATACCAAATTTGACACGGGACAGACCCCGATCAATTTTTTATTCTAAGAGATCGGACAGTTGGTCATTAAGAAATGACGCTAGGCTAGGTTAAACCAGGTCCAAATTATTTTTTTCCAATTTTCTTTATTCAAATGAAACCCTTTTTTCTCTCTCTCTTTTTTTTCACAATAATATTCTTCGCTAACTTTTTATTGAATAACCAAACATCTTAAATAGACAATCTAAGAAATCCGATATTCCGATCGGATATCCCTAACAAATTCAAACTATTTATTTTAAAAAATAAACTAATCCAACTAGGGATAAAGTAAATCCTAAAACAAACTAAGCAACCATAACATAAAAATGAATTCCTAAAATAGCTTAGATATGCTCTGATTTCTGTGCTGCTCCGAGATATGTGCTCATCGACTCCAGGATCTTGGGCCCCGGGGTTTGGGTTAGGTTGGGCTTCAGGTTCTGGGCTGTCTTCTGGGTTGGGTTTCAGGTTTTGGGCTGGGCTTCAGGTTTGATCTAGGCTACTTTAGATTCTGGGCTGGTCGATATCCCCATCAGGATCTTTTACAATAGTCCTCCAAATGTTATAATCAATGGCTTGAATATAAATGCGTATGCGTGTTTTCCAATATGTGTAATTTGTGCCATTAGACAAAGGGGGACGATTTGAGGCTTGTCCCTTAACAATTCCAACATCGATTTGGGCTGCCATTTAGATCTTTGATTCAAGATCGTTAGACATATACGCTGAGTACCAAGCTCTGATACCACTTGTTGCCCAACATAGCAACCCAAGAGGGGGAGTGAATTGGGTTTCTTTAAAAAATTAAAACAGATATGTGCTAAAATTAATATATTTATGAAGCAATACAAGTGTGCACTAAGTGAGTGAGATGCAATGCTAAAAGTATAAGTAGTAAAAGTGAAATAGCAAAGAGCACACACACAAATACAAGGTTTATAGTGGTTCGGTGCACACCAAGCACCTACATCCACTCTCCAAGCTATCCCTTAGGAATTTCACTATAATCAACCTAGATTACAGCCAACTTGTTTTCAACGGGATCACAAGTCAAACCCAAAGTTGATTTTTTTACTTAGGCTCACCAACAACCTTTACTCAAGCTAACCTAGACTTGGATTCCAATTCAAAGCTTTGAAGGGCCTATCACAAGTTTCAAACACCCTTGAAACTAGAACAATAAATGAAATCAGAGATACAAATATAAAGCACAAGCAAACTCTCTCATAGAGTGGAATATGGAAGCTTTGAGGCTCTTGATGATTACTTGAGTTATCTTCTCTTTGGTATCACTTCAAAAACTACTTTTAGAATGCTGAAATAAAGGCTTGTAAGCTTTTTTAGTGGAATCTTTTCTTTTGCTCTCTTTTTGACTATGAAAGTGAAGTTCTCAAGAAATGTCTTGTCTCTTGGAGTTGGTCTTCATGAATATATTTGGTAAACCTTAAATACTTCAAAAACTTCTAAAAAATGGTTTAGGACCGTTGGTAGAGCTAAACTAACCATTGAGAGCTTGTAGGGCTCAAATCTGACTCTCAGAAAATATAGCCATTATAGCTGTCAGAACCTGTGAGTCGATACTTGACTTCTGTGAGTCGATAATTGAGTCTTCATGAGTCGATACTTGGATAAGCATGAGTCGACTCAAGGCATAAACATCTGAAAAATAAGGGTTTTGTTCTTTTTCTGTTCTCAGGCTATGAGTCGATACTTGAATCATGTGAGTCGATACTTGAATGTTGTGAGTCAATACTTGAGTTTTCTAAGCTGACACTTGACAAAAAATATCTCAAAATAGCATAGTTCTGTATCTTCAATTTTTTCAGGCCATGAATCGATATTTTGTTTCTGTGAGTCGACACCTAACTTCTGTGAGTCGACACTTGGCATGCCAAAGAAATTTCTACGTGACAGCCTTCTAAAGTGTCGACACTTTGCATGCCATGAGTCGACACTTGACTCTGTCACTTGACAAAAACTTGTGCCAACCTTCAAAATTCAAAATGTTCTTCAATGAAACTTCAATACACTTTTTGTAAAGCTCCGATTGATATATTTTGAGATCTTTTTAAGATGAGAAGACTTTTTAAACAATAAAAATTGCTTGGCTTCCAATGAGTGCTTTGATACTTATATATTGAGAATTTGAGGTGTTTGTATGATACAGGACAACTCTAAGATTGCTACACATACAAGAAAAATAGAAAAAATAATTTTTTTGTAATTTTTATAATTTAGTTTGTAAGCTAAATTTCTAAATAAAAGTAAGAACTAGCAAGAAGAAGAGCAATGCATAGAATCATTGTATCGCAGGCAAACTCATGCAAAATAATAAATTCCAGGACTTGAGAATTGAGAAACTCCCAGATTAGGATAGCTTATCTTCATCAAATCAGAAATTAAAAGAAGGGAAGGATGTTACCAATCAGTGATTTGAAGAACATCCGATGAAGAGATCACACAGCACTCTGATTGGAGTCTGGATGATGAAGTTCGGTTCCCTTGATTAGATGGCTGATTTGGATGGTTCCGGATGCAAGGAAAGCCTCCTCTTGGGAGGTGAAACACCTCGGGGATCCTGCAAAACATCAAGGGTCAATCAAAATAGCAAGTAAGAAAAAGAAAGGGGATTAGGTTTAGAAGGAATCAGGTTAGGGTTTAGAAGCGGGGTGGCTTGAAGTTTGATGAAGATCTCCTTGCTTGGTGGCCTAGGGCACTCCTTCTTGGACATGTGAAGGCTTGGATGGCAGTGAGTTAGGGTGTGGAAGGATGCTATGGCAGCAAGGAAACACAAACACAAACCAAAGAACCAAAAAAAATAAAGTAACACAAGCTCGCAAGCTTAAAATAAATTCACCAGGATTTTGATATCATGAATAAAAGTTGATTACAAGAGGGGAAGGGATGGGATATTTATAGAGTTCCCATGCCCTCACTAACCATGGTTACACTTGGGTTACAAGTCCTCTTCCAAATTGGAATACAAGTCCTTTCCTAGCTAGGTTAGAAAAACAAATCCCCATTAGGTTAGGAATTGACCTAGTCTTCTCCTTTTTCCTTCATGCTTTGACTATTCCACTCATGGACACCTCTTAGACTTGGTCAACACTTCAAGGATGCCTAGGAGGGCATGTTGGGCTTCTAGGGGCAGCAAGAGGCCGGCCTAAAGGGGCTTGGATGTATGGGTTTGGGGCTCTGGAAGCTAGGGTGGCATAGTAGCCTGGTAGCAGGAATATTCCATGGAATCTTGCTTCTTTAGGGCTTGGGCTTGGCACTTGGACTTGATTTCTTTGAGTTAGGATGTAGGTGGACACTTGGAATCATGGAATCCTTGGTTTAGAAATATGCTCTGGCATCTGGACTAGAATCTGGGCATCTGGAGGACATCTGGAAAGAATCAGGATTTCTAGAAGCATCTTGGATCCTGGGTTGCCACACAAGATGCAATGGACTGATGTAGCGGCCTCTGACTCCTGGATGTGACCTGGTGGAACTCCAAAATAGGGTGACCTCCTCTCTTGTACAAAAATTGGGCTCATACTGGACTCATAATTGATGTACAGGACTCAAAATATTGACTAGGTTGAGGGTTGAGACAAATCAACTAACCTCAACTTATTACAGGACCCAATCTTAATTGATTACAAAATTTTTAAAACTTTGATACATGACTAAGTAAACCATATGGGATCCAGAGATTTGTGTCTGATCCTGGTGTCCCTACCATTGTATCCTAAAACTCATAACTACAATTGAAACATTAGTATAAAAGTTATACTCAATATTTTGTTAGTCATCAAAATCAAGGGCTAAAGCCAACAAATAATTTATCAAATCAAATAAAGTCCTAGCTGGTACTCTAATTAACAAGTTAACCTCTATGAAATATAATAGAATTTCTGGAGTACAAAAATACATTATGGAAATGCGCAATATAGTTAGAAAACTGAATAACCTGAAAATGACAGTATCTAAAACTTCATTATCTAGCTTGTTCTCAACTCTCTTCCATCATAATTTATTTAATTTAAAATTTATTATAATACACATAAAGAATCATGGTCAATGAATGAGCTTATCTTCTAATATGTGCAAGAGAAAGAAAAATTGAGATAGGAAGGGGTTCCAGTTATTCATGTGGTTTTTGAGAAGCATTTTAAAAGAAAGAAGGTAAAAAAAGGAAATAAAGGACTGAGCAATCTATCAAAGAAAGGTTCACACAAATTAAAATGTTTCTTCTGCAACAAGAAAAATATCAAAAAGGATTATGAAAAAAGAAGAAAATGGTTTGAAAAGAAGGATATTCCTTTATCACTTGTTTGTTATAAAACCAATTTTATTGATGGTCCTTCCAATACTTTGTGGATTGATTCGGGTGCTATAATTCATGTTTTTAATTCATTGTAGGGATTCCTTTTAAGTTGAAAACTAAATAATAGAGAGCGATGAATCTTTATGAAAAATCGGATGAAGTTCAAGGTTATTTTAGTTGAACCTACAGACTTATCATAGATATCGAGTTTTGATTAGATCTACATGATATTCTTTATGTTCTTTTAGTATTTAGAAATTTAAGTTATTAGTAAAACTTGATTTAGAAGGTTTTTCATTTATTTTTATAAATTCAAGTTTTAAATTAATAAAAAATTCTATTTTAATTAGAATATTATGTAATGGATAATATAAAATAAATTTGAATTCATATTTTGCATAATCTTTATTTGTTTTGAATGTCAATGTCGAAATAAAATACGGTATTATAAATAAAAACTCTTCGATATTATGGCATAGAGGATTAGATCACCTATCAAAAGAAAGGATAACTAAATTGGTTAAGGAATGTATTTTATCAAATCTAGATTTTAGTGATTTTGGTATGTACATTAATTGCATTAAAGAAAAATAAATTAAAAACCATAAAAGGCATGCCACTAGAGGTCAAGAACTCTTAGAATTGATATATACCGATATTTGTGGTTATTTTTTATCTTGTTTTGGAGGGCAAGGATATTTCATCATATTTATTGATGACTTCTCATGTTATGGTTATGTTTTTCTATTATATGAAAAGTCTAAAATTTTGAAAGCCTTTAAGGTATATAAAACTAAAATAGAAAATTAACTGGATAGGAAAATTAAGGTTATGGGATCTGATTGGGATGGAATAGTGTAGCATAATCCTAAACATTTTGCCAAATTATTAGAATGGTGTAGCATTATAGAACAGTACACTATGCCAGGAAATCTCTAATAAAATGGGATGGCTGAAAGGCATAATCATATATTGATAGACATGGTAAGGACAATAATTTGTAATTCATCATTATCTTTATATTTATAAGGAGAAGCTTTGAAAACCACTATACATATCCTAAATCGCGTTCCTAGTAAAGTTGTTCTTAAAACTCCTTTTGAATTATGGATAGGTAGGAAATGCATTTAGCACATCTACATATTTGGGATTGTCCTGCAGAAGCTTGATTATATAATCCACAAGAAGAAAATTAGATCTCAGAACTATTAGTTATTATTTTATTGGATATCTAAAAAGGTCAAAAGATTTTAAATTTTATTATCCATCACACATCAAAAAAATTATTGAAATTAGAACTGCTAGGTTCATTAAAGATAGTGATGATAATGGGAGTGGTAAACCACGTGATCTACAGCTTAAAAAAATAAGAGAATCTTTTTCTATTACATTAACACCTAGAGATATTCCACATAAAACTATTTATCCTGAGGCTGTAGAACATCAACAAAAAGCTGATATACCATCTCTCGAATAGCCTATCAATGAACCTGACCTTATTGAAGATAATCATAATAACACTAAATCTAGAGTATTACAAAGATCTACTAGAAATTAGGAGATCAGCTATTCCAGATGATTATATTATTTACTTACAAGAATATGATTATGATGTTGAGATTAAGGATGATTCAGTTTCATTTAAAGATCCATGAATAGCGATAATTTTAAACTTTGGTTAGATGCCATGAATGATGAGATGGAATCTATGAGTAAAAATTAAATCTTGGAACTTGTTGAATTACTTGAAAAGTTTAAGTCTGTTGGTTGTAAGTGGATTTTTAAAATAAACGAGACTCCAGAGATAATATCAAAAGATATAAAACTAGACTTGTAGCAAAAGAATTCACTCAAAAAGAGGGTATCGATTATTTTAAAATATTTTTACCTATTTTTAGAAAAGATTTATTCAGAATTATTATGGCATTCATAGCTTATTTTAATTTACAGCTATATCAAATGGATGTCAAGATTACGTTCTTGAATAAAGTTTTATAATAAAAGGTGTATATGGAATGGCCAAAATGATTTTCAACACAAGAAAATAAAATGTTGGTATATAAATTAAAAAAATTTATATATAGTCTTAAACAAGCTTCCAGGTAATGATACTTAAAGTTTAATGATATCATTGTTTCCTACAAATTTTTAAAAAATATTACTGATCAATGTATATATCTAAAGGTAAATGAGAGTAAGTTTATATTTTTGATTTTATATGTAGATGATATCTTACTAGCCAACAATAATTTGGATCTCTTATATGAAACTGAAATATTTTTTTTCAAGCATTTTGATATGAAAAATGCTTCTTATATTCTTGGTATAGAAATCCATCGTTACAGAAATAAGAGGTTACTTGGTTTATTCTAAAAAAATTATATTACTAGGATCCTAGAAAGGTTTGGAATATCAAGCTACTCATCAAGTGAAGTGCCAATTATTAAAGATGATAAATTTAATAAATTCCAGTATCCCAGGAATGAGATTAAGAAAAATCAGATGAAGGATATATCCTATGCATCCACAGTGGATACTCTAATATATGCTTAAGTATGTACTCATCCTGATATTAGTTTTGCTATAGGAATATTTAGTACATATAAAAGTGAACTAGGTATAGATCACTGGAAGGCTCTTAGGAAGTGATGCGTTATTTTCAGGAGATTAAAGACTACATGCTCACTTATAGAATGACCGTTTAATTGGAGGTGATCGATTATTTAGATACAGATTCTGCCAGTTATCTTGATAGCAGGAAGTCTACATGAGGATATATTTTTCTATTGACTGGTGGAGCAATCTCATGGAAGAGTGCAAAACAGTGCATTACTGCATGCTCTACTATGAAAGCTGAATATATAAGCTACTATGAAGCTTTCTCATATGCTTTATAGCTGAAAAGATTTATCTCAGGACTAAAGGTTATGAATTCTATTTCCAAGCCACTGAGAATTTATTGTGACAATTCCACTACAGTTTCGTTCTCTAATAGTGGCAAGATTATCAATACAAATAAGTACATTGATAATAAATATCTTACAGTAAATGAAAGAATTTGTAGTTATCAAGTGTTTATTGATTTTATTGGTACTGCTTGTATGTTAGCGAATTCATTGACTAAAGATTTACTATCCAAAATTTTTATTGAGCATGTAAAATTTATGGATGTTTATTATTAAATATTTAATTTACAATAGACACTTATTTGAGATCTTTTAATAGTTTATTGACTACTATTTAATTATTGTTTGTTTATATTATGGTTGACTTTTTTCAAAATTAGAGTAAATAGAAAGTTCATTTATATGACATTACAGTGGGATCATTATAATAGGTATTATGATTTTGATAACCTATGTACTTCAGTATATAAAACTAGATTAAGTAAGAATTGTTGATGTCATAATACGTGAAAGGGAGTATATCAATCGAGATATATGTCCGCCATGATCTGCATCAATGATTTTCTAGTTAAGCAAAGTATAAAGGATTTATGAAGAACAGACAATTAGATAAATTTTTAAAATGAGTGCACTCATCGGGTCAATTTCAAAATTTGATTCAATATTATTACTTTATTTTAAAATTAAAATATTTTATTTTTTTAAAGTAAAATATTTTGGTAAAATCAAATAGTTGTTTTTAAGTAATAATATAGGCCAAGCGAGAGAATATTAGATTTAATATCTAATATATGGCCTAATTATCACTTTATAATATTCAACTTTTGGATCAATCATATGTGCTGATCAGAGTCTAATTGATTAAAGAAAACTATTCTTAATAAAACTGATCAAACAAAACTGGAGTGAAACTCTAACTAAGATTTTAGCCTTCTGATTAGAGAGACATTTGCAGCTATAAATATAAATGTCACCGGTCCCTTTTCTTCAACTCTCATAACAGCGGTAAATAATTTTTCAACGATCATCAAGAAAGGAAGGACATCTCACTGCACAATCTACATATCAGAATAATGGCTCAAGATGTATCTTTTATAATTTATGATTTTACATATACATAAAAGTATTATCCATATGTAAAGTATTAAAAATATTATTCGACAAACCAATCATCCATAACACTCTTTTCAAATTAATAATCTCTTCTTCATACGCTTTGTGGATCCATTTTCTTTTTTGCTCAAGTAGCAAATGTTTTCCGTCCGAAGCTTCGGCCTCTCAGACTCTTCCAACAGCACACGAAGCTTCTCCTCAGTCAGCCTTAACGTAGTCTTCAAGTACTCATTCTCAACCCTTGTGTTGTCGTACTCCGCTCGGGTTTAAATTATGGTATTCCCATCGAGGAACCTCATCTCTAGCTTGGCTTCTTCAAGAAATATCTAGGTATGCTCGAGCTGTTTTGTTTGAGATGTGAGGGTGTGATTCCCTTGGCTTTCTCCAATTCGGCCTCCACCATTTCCATTCTAGCTTTGGAACGCACCGAATATGCATTACCATTTTTATCGGACAACATCCTCCATCTCAACTCTTCGATCTCTAGCAGAGCTTGGAATTTCTCCTGCTCTTCCTTTTAACTCTTTTTGGAACCGAATCAATTGGTGTTGCATCTGCATGTAGAATTGAATCAAACTCAATTGGCATTACCAAATAAAAGAACAAAAGGCTAATGGGGTTCCATTCTAAAACACTGAAAGGATGCGTGAAATAGAAGAATTCATTGAAAGTTTAGGAATCATTTTTATAATTTCAATGGACATGGCAGAGATCAAGCACAGAAGGAAGACAGAAGCCTTGGAGAGAGAGAAACATCAAAATAGAAGAAAGAATGCTTTTTAAACTTCCATGATAGATAACACCACAATGTAGGTTCGAAACCGAAGAAAATATGCAGTAGGTGCGAGTCTTTGATCTAAATAATAGGAAAGGAGGGAACTTTAGTACCTGGAATAGAACGAAGGAACGTGGAAAGAAAACTCAGATACAATCTCCTCTCGATTTAATTTACTCTCATTCTCAACTCTCTCCTCTTCACAAATTCGATAGCCAATGGCAATGAGGACAACAATGACAACGACAAGGAAGAGGATGAACCCAGGGGCAGAGAGAGAGAGCCAAGTCGTCTTTTATGGGAGGCCTTTCGTTGCGGTTCCAACGCGAGAGCCCCTAAATATAAGGGGGAGACTAGAAGCCGTGGCATGGTTGTGCTCCGTTTATTTATTTATTTATTTATTTTTATAGAAAAAAAAAAAATGAGGGGAAGGGGGTGAATGTTGGATCTTTGTTCGGTTCGGATCACAAGTTTTTTTGCATACCATCCCCACCAACTAGGTGAGTACGTCAGCTTAACCCCACTACGGTACCGGAGTTTAGGCCACTTAACCCCCAGTCACGTGTCTCAGAATTAATCTCGAATTTAATCTAGTCATCCACGGGATCATTCCTCGAATCCGTGACCAGTGAATTATACTGGCGAGATCATTTCTCAAATTCGTGACCAGTGAATTATATACAAGAGCTAAGCCACGTCTTAACTAACCGTGCTACCATCATAATGGTTGTGCTCTATTTATTCGGAGGGAATATCTCACGGAAAGAACGGTCCTTGATTATTGTCCACCACCACTAGACGCTATTAATTATGCACTAATTTTAATGTTTCGACGTAGTTTTGTCTGTGCTGGTATTACCTTGTATAATTGTATATCCTTATAATTGAATCTAGAATGTGAGGAATTGAAACCAAGTTGCATCACCCAAAATCAGGTCATATTTTAGTTGGGTCAAGAAGGATCCCGGCATAATTAACTTTTATTCTTCGGTTTTGTGAGATTTATTTATTTATTTATTTGAGGTAAGTGGAGACTAGGAGTATAAACCCGGCCCTTTGTTTAAAAATAATAATAATAAAGGAGCAAATCAAAGTCAAGTATAATCTAAACATGATACTGTTGGCTTCATCGATTGTGTCATAAGAATATCATGCAAGAACACATCTATTGTTTGTTATAAAGTATTAATATATTTCTCAAGCTTGAGAAATTAAGGGACACCATGGTGTGCATTTACAGCAAGACATTCAATTGGAAGAATGAAGATGATGCAGTGACATACAATATCATCCAAAGAACTTTTTAAATAAAACTAATGCACAGACACATTTGAGTTAACATTTAATAGCAAAAAAAAATTATTTAATAAATATTAAATAGTTATTGCTAACATAATTTTAGATTTTCAAATTTAGTGGGTGCTGGGGTGGATGGAGAAAACATAAGGAATTACATCAGAGTTGGCGCTAGGTTACCTTTAACCCACAACTCATTGCAGATTGGAATGGTAATCATTAATTTTCTTCGTTTACCTGCTCATTTCTTGATTCATCCACATGTTCAATAAAAAGTACTTGATACTTAAACTTTTAAAGTCATAATCCAAAAAAATAATTTTTGATAGAAAAAAGAAATTTCAAATTTCAATAGCCATAATTTATAAAAGATGCTTAGAAGTTATACAATCATAGAATTTTCTCAACATAGTTTGCTTTTGAGAGATAAATTTTCTCAACATAGTTATTGCTTTATTAATAAACCAGAAATACGCACATAAGAAGGCAACATTGTATACTTTTCATCTTCTTATCCATCCATCCATATGGTGCATCTTAGACTCTTCCCTTCGATGAGTAAATCAAAAGCTTTGTTTATTTCTTGTAAACCAACCTCATGGGTTATGAACTTATCCAATTGAAGCTCCTGCATAAACAAATGAACAAGCCAATAAGTCAATCACCTAATGGGTCTTTATATATATATATATATATATATATATATTTGATTCAAACCTAATGGGTCTTTGCATTGCAAACTAGGTAGAGATACTAGCTAAATGATCTAATAAATCTACCAGATTTCTAGTAATAACAAACTAGCAAAGGGTTGCTCTTAGCAGCTCCATATTCATCTTATGACCTAATAGAGAAACCCAACCTATCATTGGGTTTAACCATTGGGCATACCAAAAATAGGTTGCAAGGTATCTTAGCAATTTCGATGCAAAAAAAATAAAAAAATACAAATATAAATACAAAAACTGATATAAGAATATGTCAACCAATTTGCTTCAACTATACACAACTGTCAATTATTAAAGTATATTGCAAAGAATTATGCAACTCATCTTGCTTTGCTTTTTTAAGAAGCACTCGATGCTTTCTTCTCATTCTCACTTCTATTTTGTTTGCATTCAAAAAAAAAAACTTGGAAAGAATTGCGAAACAAAAAGGATTGCATGTGAAAAGCTAATAAAATATATTTTAGATTTTTTTTGTTTTCCTTATTAATATAAAATAAGGATGCAAGTGGAACTTTTGAAATTGAGGATATTTTCTTCTGCTATTGCACCCATGAATATTTGAAAGCTCCGTCTCCTCATTTTTATTTTGCTTTGTAAATCAATGAAACAATATATTTCAATTAATAGAGACCTCACAAAATTATATGATGCTTGTTGTGATAAGCCGATTAGTTTGACTCATAAAAGGTCATAATAGGCCCGAAGAATAAATAAAAAGCCATATCAGGCCGGAAAGATGGTGAGACGACAATTAGCCGATTGCCTTTGCGGACCTATTAGTCCGACTCGCCTATAAAACCTGACTTACTCATAAAGACCGACCAATTTCAAGAAGAATGAGAACGACAAGAAAAGAATTGGTTATTCTACCAAAATAACAACCAACCGTTATAGGCTAACGTCAGAACTAACTACAAGAAGCCCTTTCAATTAAATTATGTTAAGGCCAATACCTATAAATACCGATAAGAGGGTAAGTAAAAATGCTAGCTGAAGTTTTCTCTCATTTCTGTCCATTATCTCTGAGATTCTATATCTGTTACTCGAACCCTTGCTGACTTAGATATCGTAGTGTCCCCCACCGGAAACCTTCCGGTGAGTAGGTTTGTTTTGTTGGACCCTGAAGGAAACCTGTTTGGACGAATCTTGATGGTACGAAAGGATCACCTGGATTCGGCGATAACAGATTGGTGTACCAGGTAGGGAAAAGAATTAAAATCTTGAAAAGAATCTTGAAAGAGAAAATGGTGAAAGGAAAAGTATAGAACACTTCGATCGGAAGAGGCCATTCGTCATCCTAGAAGAACGATCCATCTTTGGATGGTGAAGACATCGCCCCCACAATAAGTATGGGATGATATCAAATTGGCATTCTTTTGGACAAAATGGAGAATCTGACCGCTGTTGTTCAGAATCTCCAAGAAGTTGCGGTCAGCGGGCAACAATGACTGATCACCTCAAAGTGTAGTCGACAATCTCTTTTACAAGAAGTTCAACAACGAGAATCAAGTCAGTATTCTTGATGTCAACATTCCTTGAATCGACGTTCTCCCGCGCGACAGGGCTCCCGGCTTCATGACTATGGGGAGAGCCGCCTCAGAAAGAAATGCCAAAAATCTTTTTGTGTATCCTCTAATGAGTCTACCCCAAGAAGCTCCCACTGGAGCAAGGGGACCCGACGACATGACAACTTCGAAAGAAAATTCTGGAAGCTGGAATTATAGGTTGCTAAACTTGACAACCAATGGAGGAATGACGAACGACTAATGGCCTATGATTCACGACCATCCTTTTCAAGAAGAATTATAGAAGAAATGATTCCGTCCCACTTCAAGATAGCACAGTTAGAGCCTTATGATGGAACCACTGATCTTCTTGATCATTTGGACAGCTTCAAAGTCCATATAATGATTTAGGGTGCCACTGATGCCCTCCATTATCTTGCTTTTTCGGCGACCCTCAAGAAGACTGCACGGATGTGGTACTCAAGCCTTCAACCAGATAGCATTCACTCTTGTGATCAATTAGAAAAATTATTTGTGGCTCATTTCAGGACCAGCAGGAAGATGCCATGCAATTCAGACAGCCTCTTTATCATCCAGCAACAAGAAGGTGAAACTCTGAAAGATTATGTGGCTCGCTTCAATTTTGTCACCCTTGAGATTTCAGATCTCAACGAGCATGTCACTATGTCTACTATGAAGAAGGGACTTCGATCGTCCAGATTTACTTTCTTCCTAGACAAGAAATTTTCCACCAGTTACTCTAAATTGTAGGCACACGTGCAAAAATAAGCGCAAGCTGAAAAATAAGCTGCCAGTCAATGCCAAGATGAAGGGAGATTAGTCCCAAAGAAAAAGTACCTAAAAAGTAACGAGTCATGACTATCCAACAATGATGATACCTCAACTCAACGGCATAGTCCGCAGTCAAAGAATCCTGTTGGCAAGTTCGACACATATACCCCTCTCTCTCTTCCAAGAGAGAAAATATTGATGAAAATTGAGAAAGAAAGCTTTCTCCAAAAATCCTGGCTGATGCGAGCACTCCCAGCATCATGCAACAAAGCCAAATATTGTCAGTTCTACAGAGACCATGGACACACCATGGAAGAATACATCCAGTTGAAAGACAAGATAGAAGCTCTAATCAAACGTGGATACTTGGAAAAGATATCAACGGTCAAGAATGCCAAGCTGAGGTTGCTGCCTAAAAGCAAATTACCGATGGTGCGGAGCTTCCTAATTAGCAGCCCACCAATGAAATGGTCGGCATGCTACATTGTCTATCAAATTTTGAAAAAGAAAGTGCTCCGAAGAGATCCCGGGGCAACAATGTCATTAGCTTTTATGACGATAATCTATAGGAGATTTAAGTATTTATGATGATCCTGTAGTTGTCTCTGCTATTATTACAAACTATGATATAAGAAGAATTTTGATGGATAATGGAAGTTCAACCGAGGTCTTACTCTATGATACTTTTTTAAAGATGAATTTATCAAGGGACAAGTTGTAAAGAACCTCAACATCCCTTACTACGTTGAGAGGAAATCTGGTAGGAGTGGAAGGAGAAATAACCCTCCCTGTAACCATTAGAACGGAACCTTGGCAGAAAACATATCCAATTACCTTCATGGTCGTCCAAACATCCTCCATATATAACACCATCCTAGGACGACCAGCCTCAAATAAATTCCAAGCAATTCTCTCAACTTACTACTTGTTGGTACGATTCCTGACTAAGAATGGAGTTGGAGAAATGAAAGGAGACCAAAGAGTGGCTCAACAATGCTTGATGATTCAAGATAGACAACCCGTCGGCAAAATGACCTTAGACTAACTGGATCAGCGGGATCAGACAGAAGAAAGTAGAGAGCCGATCGAAAGGACTATCTCCATACCTCTCACAAGAAAAGACCCGACTAAGGTTGACTAAGGTTGTGCAAATTGGAAGCCTACTCAATGAGGATATGAGGTCGAGATTAATTGACTTCCTATAGAACAACATCGATATCTTTGCATGGTCGACCAATGATATGGTAGGAATTCCTCTCGAAGTCATCACTCATCAACTGAAGGTCGATCCAGGATGTAAGCCTGTTCGGCAAAAAAAGAAGAATTTTGCCCCTGAAAGACAAAAACTCATCAATGAAGAAGTAACTAAACTTCTTGATGCTGGATTCATAAGGAAAGTCCATTACCCAGACTGGCTCGCTAACGTGGTAATGGTAAGAAAAGCAAATAATAAATGAAGAATCTGCATTGACTATATTGATATCAATAAAACCTATCTAAAAGATAGCTTCTCTCTATTGAAGATAGATCAGCTTGTTGACGCCGCGAACATAAGCTCTTGAGCTTCATGGATACCTTCTCCGGCTATAATTAAATTTGGATGAATCCTGATGATGAGGAGAAAATAGCTTTTGTAATTGAAAGAGGACTATACTGCTACAAGGTGATGCCATTCAGCTTTAAGAATGCTGAGCAATGTACCAGTAGTTGGTCAACAAGATCTTCGAAAAATAGCTTAAAAAAATAATGGAAGCATATGTCGACGATATGATTGTTAAGAGCATCCAAACCGATGATCATATTAAAGACATGGAAGAGGCTTTCGGCATATTATGAAGGCATACAATGAAGCTAAATCCGACCAAGTATATCTTCAGATGAAGCTGTCAGCTCGATGCTCATCAGGAAGGAATATGAAGGTTCCCATAAGCTGATCTACTATACCAGCAAAGTGCTACATGATGCCGAGGTGAGATATCCAAAAGCATAAAAATTGATATATGCTTTGGTGATAGCAGCGAAGCACCTAAGACCATATTTCCAGTCTCACCCAATTATCATGCTGATGGATCAACCACTAAGGCTATCTTGCAATACCCTGATACCATAGGCAGGATAGCCAAATGGGCCATCAAGTTAAGGGAATTTGATATTGCATATCAACCCCGACCAGTAATGAAGGCCCAAGTCTTGGCTGATTTCATTGTCGAATGCACTTGGAGCAATGAAGAAGGTGAAAGCAAGACAGATGTTGGAAAAGCCAAGGATAACTCCAATTTCACATTGATCCTCCATGTGGATGGAGCATCTAACTCTTCTGGTTACGGAGCTGGACTAATTATAACCGACCCTGATGGAGATGTTGTGGAGTATGCTTTTGTTGGCCTGGTGCCAGCTCACGCCTCATAGAGGTCTGGGACCATGCAACGTGGTCGCCAACTAGGTGGGTCTGGTCCAGTCAACTCCTCGTGACGGTACTATCGTGCTAGCTTCAGCGGGCAGACTCGAGGTTTAGTACTCTGGGGTTGGTGCTGCGGTGCTCGTGCGGGGGGTCGGCTCGAGCGCCCGGGGTTGCTGTGCCGGTTTAAGAAAGATTAACCTGCCTCTTATAATAGGGATGTTGCTTTTGTAAGAATGGTTAAGGATGTTGATCCAACAATTGGTATCAGAGCCGAGGTCTCGGGTTCGAGTCTCCGCAAGGAAAAAAACTCAGTCATTTTGCTGGGGGGGATTGTTGGCCTGGTGCCAACTCACACCTTGTAAAGGTCTGGGACCATGCAATGTGGCCGCCAGCTAGGTGGGTCTGGTCCAGTCAGCTCCTCTTGACGGTACTATCATGCTAGCTTCAGCGGGTCGACTCGAGGTTTAGTACTCTGGGGTTGGTGCTGCGGTGCTCACACGGGGGGTCAGCTCGAGCGCCCGGGGTTGCTGTGCCGGTTTAAGAAAGATTAACCTGCCTCTTATAATAGGGATGTTCCTTTTGTAAGAATGGTTAGGGGCGTCGATCCAACAGCTTTCCATTTCTCTTTTCAAGCATCAAACAATCAAGTCGAATATGAGACCCTTTAGGCAGGAGTTAGAATTGCTAGAGAATTAGGTATTCAGAAGATGAAAGTGTTCTCGAACTCCTAATTGATTGTGAACCAAGTCAATGGAGATTTTGAAGCCTGAGATACTACCATGGCAACGTATTTGGAGAAAGTACGAGACCTCATTCCCAATTTGAATCCCTTGACATTTCTTATGTTCCACGAACCGAGAATTCCCGAGCCGACATATTATCCTGGTTGGCCACAATGGCTCCCGATTTCCTGGGTCGGACTTTCATTGAATACCTGAAGCTCCTAGCATTATAACGGGAGATTGTATGGAAATATACCAAGTAGAGCAAGAACCTACCTGGATGGATCCGATCACCAAATATTTGAACGAGGGGACTCTACCAGAAGATACTACCAAAGCTAAATGAATTTGATGGACGGCTTCACAATATATCGTCTTAGAGGGAACTCTCTATAAGAGGTCCTTCACGTAACCTTTGTTGAAATCCTTGGGGCCTTCGGATGCCGACTACATCTTGAGAGAAGTTCATAAAAGCATATGCAGCGATCATCTGGGGGGCAGATCTCTAGCTTATAAGATTATACACTAGGGATACTATTGCCCAACCATCCAGAAAGATGCTGCTGACTTTGTAAGAAAGTGTGACCAGTGTCAGAGGTATTCTAATATTCAGAGATGTCCGGCAAGTCAGCCCACCCAGTTGGCACCCCTTGGCCATTCGTCCAGTGGGGAATGGATATTCTCGATCCCTTTCCTCCAGCCTTCAGCCAGAGAAGATTTGTAATTGTAGCCATCGATTACTTCACCAAATGGATTAAAGTCGAATCTTTAGCCCATATTATTGAAGAAAAAGTCAAAAGCTTCATTAGAAATTCCGTAATTTACTGATTCAAAATTTCTTATGCCATCATCACCGACAATAGAAAATAATTTGACAACCAAAAGTTTAAAGACTTTTGTGCCCAATACCACATCCTCCATAAGTTGACCTCTGTCAGACATCCTCAAACAAATGGTGAAGCTAAAGTAACCAATCGAACAATTCTCCATGGCCTGAAGACTCGGCAAAATGAGGTAAAAGGACTTTGAGCTAAAGAACTAAATTTTGTTTTCTAGGCATACCGGACAACTCCCCGATCTACCACTGGAGAGTCACCATTCAACCTGACGTACAGGAGCGAAGCAATGATACCGGTAGAAGTCACCCTCCGATCCAGAAAGGTAGACCACTTCAAGGAGCTAGACAATTTGGAACAGAGAAGAGCCATTTGGACTTGCTTGAGGGCACAAGACTCCAAGCATAGCTACGAATGGCCATATGCCTATAGAAGGTTTCCTGATATTACAACTCACGGGTGAAGGCTAAAACCTTTCGACCTAGAGATCTAGTATTGCAGAGAGCCAAAGTATCTCGACCGATAGAGTAAGGAAAGCTTACTCCCAATTGGGAAGGTCCTTACCTAATCACTGAAGTGATACGACTCGGAACTTACCAGATCGAAAGCCTAGATCGCTACCGGATGGCCCGACCATGGAATGTAGAAAATTTGTGCAAATACTATCAATAAAAAGCTCTCTTCATCTTCTCCATATTCAGTCATGAATAGTCGGATTTGCTCACCGACTCACATCTTGAAAAAAAGAGTTGGTCTAATCCACTGACTCAATTAGTATGTTCGACAAGTAAAGAATTGATCTAATCCACTGACTCAATTGGTATGTTCGACAAATAAAGAGTTGGCCTGACCAGCCAACTCAATCGATATATCTGACAAGTATCAGAGCTGGTCTAAACCACCAACTCACATCCGACAAACAAAGAGTTGGTCTCGCACACTAACTCAATCAGTATATCTAAAAAAGGACTAGCTAACTAGCTCAGCCAATATGTTCAACAAAAGGAACATTGGCACTATCAGAAATAATCTCTACACTATTGAACCATTACATCGATGGGGCAGTACTTAACAAAAGCTATCATGAAACAAGTATTGCATACAAAAAAGACGACAAGTTCATCCTTAGAAATTTTTTCAAGCACACATAGAGAATATACGACAAGAACACTATTTGTGAAGAAAATGGAAACTTCATTCATATAAGGGTTTGTTATATTTTGGAAGAAAGTTTGGATTTGCATAAAGCACAAAAAGAAACAAAGATAAAAGTACATCATGGTTGATCTTCCTCAGCCAATTTGGAAGCTGGAGCAGGATCGGCCACAACTTGGATGGGGTTGCTTGAGTCATCAACTGCAGGAGCAGGGACATCTTCGACTTATTTAGCCACCTCATCCTCCTCATCGGTCTCGTCCGAGTTTACCTTGGAGACAACAAGGTCTGGGTCGAACTTCTTTTCCAAGTAGTCCTCGAAGTCCATTTTGTAGCTTTCTACCCCAGCTTTGGTCATCTCATCATCAAAGGTGGTAGACTTCTTGTATTCATCAATAGCTTGAAGAACCCACCGTTCTGCCGATTTCGTCCTCTCTTTAGCCCATTCAACCCTTTTCCCGGTCGCTACCTTTTGGACCAAGGCCGATTTCGTCCTCTCTTTAGCCCATTCAAGCCTTCTCGCTACACCAAGGCATCATATTCTACAGGTGGCCATTTTCTCTAAAAAATGAAGCTTCTTCTTTTTCTTTTTAAGCTTCGTCTCCAGTTCGGCCACTTTAGCCTGTGTCGCTTTCAACTCTTTCTCTAAAGAAAGGTTGACAGCGACACTCTGACCTAGTTTCTACCCATAGCCGTCCTGAGTTCTTTGGCCACCTCCTTCTCAGCCTTCGTTGCTTCCAGCTGATCGCCAAGACCCTTACTAAGATTAGCAAATCCCGTGATACTCTCTTTAATCAGAGAGATCTCATGGATAAATTGCAGAAGATTAGCAAAAAGAGTTAGCTACTTATTGTGATCCATCAAAAAAGAATACAGAGGGAGAAGATTCGTGCCCTTAGAGTGTTTGGATAGATGGATGTGAAGATCTCCTCCAAACGGCGAGCCTTAGTCACCTCCCAATCCCTTGGGAGGATAGTGGCCTTCATCGTCCTAACCAGGCTAGGGTTGTCGAACCCTACATCATCGAAATATACATTGAAGTCGATCGGGTCCTCCTCCGCCTGTGGCTTGGACCCTGTATCAACTGTAGGACCTTTTCCCTTATCCAGACGATCGACTGAAAACGACAATCCGGCTTCTGGAGGTGCAGTCAACTGTTCTGAAGGTTGTTCAACTGGGATCATCCTTGGACAAAGCTCCACTAAGGGAACATCATCCTCATCAGATGTTGTCCGTACCACTATTGGAGTTTCCCCTTGATCGAAACTTCTGGGGGATTACCTGAGGGAGCACTTGTTATGCATGCCCTCTTCGTACCCTCCAGTTCAGTGGGAGGGATCGCCGTCGCCCTCTTCCTGATGGCTTGATGGAGTTTGTGGGCATCCGGCTTCATCTTCTCGTCTGCAAGAAAGGGAAGTACCAAGGATGGTTTGTCGAAGAAAGAAAGAAGACAAACAAAAATTAAACAATGTAGCTGACAGGACATACCTAGTAAAGGGGAAGTGTTGATCTGAGTGAGGTAAAGGCCCTGCTCGCTCAGCAACTCTCTCATCGGAGGGACTTCGACCCTAGAGAGGTTATTGAAGTCCTTCCTATCGGCCATTATGACCTTTTTCCCGTCATTAGGATCGGACGGGGCTCCCTCTACTCGGTATTAAAGCCCCAAGGCTGTGCAAAAAAAAGAAAGAAGAAGCAAGGCTTCCATCAATGAATGATGAATGGAAGCCCTTCGATGAACCTCTGACCAGGACAAGGGCCAATGACCTACCATCATTGACCGTGAAAGTCCTTCTTCAAGATAAAGGAGCTAAACAAAGAGGTCCTAGGCACTACGTCTAAGTTATGGCAAAGGACCATAAAGGCACATATGATTCGAATGCTGTTCGGAGTCAATTGTACTGGGACCATATGGTACAAACTGAAGATCCAGATAAAAAATGGATGAAGGGAAAAACGAAGACCAACCTTAAGGTGTTCTTCATATATCGCTATGGTCTGGGAGGAGGCATGTTTATCCTCTCACTGGAATAAGGGACAAAGGCGGGTAAATCCTACAGAATCTTGCAATAGTTCCCAAGGGAGGCTAACCTAGACTCCGTAAAGATACTTCTAATGGATCCAGGCCTCAGTTCTTCCCTATAATGAGGACCCTTTGCCCTAGAGGGAATGTGAATATCGGAGGAGTCGCCTTCTCCCCTACCGGTCGAGGACCTGCCGATGGCAGAAACATCTAAACACCTAACTATTTCTACAAGGGAAGAAAAGGGTCTAACCTGAGAAGAACAGAAGAGCTTGAGAAGAGAGGGAGAGATTGAAGCGAAGACGGAGACTCCCAAAGACCATAATCGAAAATGGTAGAAAGATTTGGCCTTCGGGTAGGAAGGCCATTTATATAGGGGGTGTCAACGACCGCGATTTCTTTCTCAAGCCATAGGAAACGCCTCCGATTGTACCATATATGCAAATCTCAACCAACAGATATGACTTGATGGAAAGAAGTCGATGCGATGGAAGGAAAACTAATGTGTCAGTATCGATCCGCGAGAGTTTGGTTAGCAAAGACAAAAAAATGATGACGATTATGATGGCATATTCGTGCAACTTTAACAATCCTAATCGTGCCACGAACCTGAACTTTTACCAAGCACCAGTGAAAAAAGTATCAATATGATCCCGGGATCCGAAAGATAACTTCCTCACCAATAAGAATTCGATACTCGGCAAAGGTGTTATGCCCTAAGACTAGCGAATTAATATTACTAACTGAAGCTGAGATTCCCCATCATTAAAGGATATCTCCTCTCTCTCCTCTCGATGAAGAACTCATCATTATTTATTATTAACTCCCATCTTTCAAGGCACTAAATATATCTTGAAACTGGAAGTGGAGGGCAAATATTGTGATAAGCCGATTAGTCTGACTCATGAAAGGCCATAGTAGGCCCGAAGAATAAACAAAAGGCCATGTTAGGCCTAGAAAATGGTGAGACGATAATCAGCCGACTGTCTCTACGGACCTATTAGTCTGACTCGTCTATAGAGTCTAACTCATCTATTAAGTCCGGCTCACTCATAAAGGCCGACCAACTTCAAAAAGAATGAGGACGACAAGAAAAGAGTTGAAAAAAGAGTTGGTTATTCTACCAGAATAACAACCAATCGTTACAGACTCAGGTTAGTTCTCAACGGAATAATGTTGGAACTAACAGCAAGAAGCCATTTCAACTAAATTTTGTTAAGACCAATGCCTATAAATATCGGTAAGAGGGGACCTCCGGGGATAAGTAAAAATAGCTAGCTAAAGTTTTCTCTCATTCCTGTCCATTCTTTCTGAGATTTTGTATCTGTTACTCGAACTCTTATTGACTTAGGCATTGGAGTGCCCCCATCGGAAACCTTCCGGTGAGTGGGTTTGTTTTGTAGGATCCCGAAGGAAATCTGATTGGACGAATCTTGACGGTGCGAAAGGATCACTTGGATTCGGCAACAACAATGCTATTTGACTATCTTATGGAACTTTTATGTGCATGCAATACAAGATACATAGCGTATAATGTTATCCTATTGTTCAGTATAAATTTAGAGTCGGAATGCCCCATTACACACTCACCACTCTCTCCACATATATAATTACTCAATTATCCCCCTTCTTGATTGAAAAACCAAAATCAATTATTATTTTACTCTAAAGTTGAGAAACAAGAGGAGTGTTGCTTTCAAAAGTCAGAATGCATTGCTTGAGCTACATAAAGAATAATAAATTTTTAAATCAAATAGAGATATACATGATCATTCATACTTTTTGTCAAGTGCGTCAATTGTGTCAATGATGATCAAAATATAATATTAATCTTCTTTTGCACGTAACCAAGACATCTTATTAATTAGTAGGAATCAAAGACAATTTCTTGGTGATTATTAATATATATAAATATATATATATTTTTATTGCTCCATGTAGTTTTCATAATAGGCATATTGAAAAAATAAGTTGCTTTGAGATAAACCATTCTTATAATAAACTTGCTAAAGATTACCTTTGGACTATAAAGTTATAAAGCTTTCAAAAAGCTCACCTTATTAAGATATTTCTTAACAAGAATTGGAATGTCGTTCTTCGCTTTTATCCCTCCAAATAGTGAACCCATGATACATTTACCATGTAAAATCTCGGCAGAGCTTATGGATAATGGCAACCCATGCATTTCTACTCCTAATATAATAGTCTTTCCCCAACCCTACATTCAACAAGAAAAACAAAGAAGAAAGTTAGTTGTAAGGGACCGTTATCGATCAAGACCCTAGCTATCTCCAAACAACATCTTTTTCAACCAATGCTTTCAAAATATCAAGACTTCTTAAACTGTTTTATAAGAAATTTTATAAACATTTGTGATGTTTAAAAGAAATCATTGATAGCAGCTTCTCATTTATTAAAAGGCAAAGTTACATCCGGCACTTTATTTTTAAAAATATTTTTAAAAATAAAATAAAAATATAATTGGTAAATATAATCAAATATCTTAATTTTTTTATAATTATAAAAATTATTTGAAATTTACTGGTAGCAAAGTGGCATGACTAACAACGATGGTTGTACTAACGATGATAGCAATTCTATAGCAATGACGTGTTGAAAATAACAATAGTGGTGTTACCGTGTTAGTAGCAGTAATTTTGAAAGCAATGCTAGAGACGGAAAAGAGAGCAATGATTTTACTTAAAAATCTTTAAAATATTTCTAAATTTGGATGTACGATTTTCTTTACATTCATTTTTTTTAAAAATAAGAATAATATTTTTTTTCAAAAAATAAGAATAAAATAATATAATCATATATATATATTTATTAAATATTGTATTTTTTATGTAAAAATATATATTAAAAAAAAAAAAGAAAGAAAAAAAAATATGATCCCAAACAAGCTCATGTAGGATATAGAGACCGGTCGAGAGCTTTTGAATGCATCATTCATCAGAGATGCTAAACCGATGCACTCGAAGCTGTAATCTGCACCCCCATTGGTCATCTCTATGATAACCTGCTCAACAAAAATAATAATAAAAAAAAAGAGCACAAAATGTTAACAATCATGATCCAGACTGTATGCATGGATGAAACATAACGAGTCATGAGGGCCATCCAGGATCGCCCAAATCAAAGTTCTTGGAGTATGACCTCACTGACACTCCTCTCTCCAATCTCCTTTGGATTAACGAAATCAGTTAACCCAAACTTCTTTCCTGTAAGTAAGAAATTAGAAGAAAAAAGACTTAATATTTTTGAGATTTTCCTTTTTTAGCATGGCATCATTCTTTTCAAGTAAAAATCAGGTTGAAACATGAGTCGATCCATTAGCAACGAAATTCTAACATCTATTTCCCAAAGCATATAAAAGTCAATACCATCTGTTATGATATCCCGATTTTATTCCAAAAATTTAATTATTTATTCTTTTATTTTATTTTATTGGTCGCATCAGCCGGTAAAAGGAGTCTTCGGCTTCGTGGTACTGTCTTCTCATTATTAATCCCAAGTCTTCGACTTCGTATCATTATCTCAACCCGAAGACCAAGTCTAATGTTTGTGACATTATGTTCATTCTGGAAGATGTATAACTCCAAGTCTTCGGCTTCGTATCGTTATCTCAACCCGAAGACCATGCTCAATATTTATGGTTTTATGTATACTCCGGATCTTCAGCTTCATATGATTGTCTTAATCTGAAGACCATACCCAACTTTCTGGGGAGCAAGCTTTGTTTACTGTCTTCGGCTTTGTGCACCCATCTTGATCCAAAGACTTGACCTCCTAGGCAAATGTTTTCGGCTTTATTTTCCCAGCATAATCTGAAGACAGTAAGTATTTATTTTTGCTATATTCAAAAGAATCCAAAGTGCTAACATTCTCTTCAGGAGCGCTACTGAAGAGAATGCATAGTTCACTTCGGATTCACTCTTAAAAGAAAAGGGGTTCTGGAGCAGGTGGGTTTCTTGATCAAATAGTTAATCTGTTTGAGTTGTTACAACTGCCCACATGGCTCGAAGCTTCAGATTGAACAAATCTCGAGTGTAACGGCTTTTCCAACGACCACTACTTACAGTTATGAAGTGGTTATATCCGTCAACCTCTATAACCGTAAGTAGTTGAATTGGAGCCTATAAATACTGGTAAGAGGGGACACACAAGGGACTTTTGGAGGAGCATTCTTTTCGATCCCTTTCTTTACTTTTCTTGCTCTTGAAATTCTCCATTCTGCTGTTGCCTGGGCTCTATCTGACTTAGGCATCGGAGTGTCCCCCGCCAGAAAACCTCCGGTCAGGGACTTCTTGCAGGTATCAATCGACGGCAATCCGACGGAAGAACCACTCCCTCCGGTCTATTTGGTCCAGCATCAATAGATTGGCGCGCCAGAAAGGGATCGAAATTCGATTTTTCTATCTTGAAGGAGATTTCTACTGGGCGAGAATGGTGAAAGGGAAAGGTAAGAATGTTTCCACGAGCCAGGGGCAACAGGCCCCTCCGTCAAATGGACCTCCGGTCAATTCTTGTCCGACGGTTCAGGGATCATCGCCTCCCATGATTTTGGTGGAGAAATAGCAGTTTGAAAGTATGGTGAATAAGGTGGAAGCCTTGGCGGTGCTGGTGCAACACTTGCACGAAGCTGCAGCTCAGAAATAAGGCCTCCCCTCTGTTCCACAAGCTGATGGTCCACCTGAGAGGGAGCGAGATCAACACCGAGAGATCACCCCCAGCTTCTCACAGATTCGGTCTTCTCATGGCCGCCGCATCTCTCCGCCAGATCGACAGGCAGAGGGTCATGTTGAAAGAAAGAGGGTCCGGCGATCTCCTTCTATTTCTTCAAGAAGATATGTGCTAGAAAATTCAAGGCAGAAGGAGATCAATCAAGAAGTGCAGGAGAAATTCAAGGCTATGCAAGCACAGATAGCAAGAATTTCAGATTTAAGGAGAAATGATGAGGTTGTGACCTTCAACTCTCAACCCCTTTTTCTGATGACATCATGGATGAAATTATCCCTAGGCACTTCAAGATCCCACAAATGGAGACCTATGATGGGACTTCGGACCCCCTCGACCATCTGGTGAGTTACAAGGCACATATGATGGTGCAGGGAGCAACTGACGCTCTCTACTGCATTGCTTTCCCTGCCACCCTGAAGAAATCCGCTCGAATGTGGTATTCGAGCCTACCTCCAAATTTGATTCATTCCTTTTCTGAGTTGGAGCGGCATTTTATCTCGCACTTCCGGACATGCCAAAAGATGCCGCGAAACACTGACAGTTTATTTCTTCTCCAGCAACAAGAAGGATAAAGTTTGAAGGATTTTGTTCACCGTTTCAATTCGGCCACTTTTGAAATCCCGAACTTGAATGAGCATGTGGCCATGTATGCCTTAAAGAAAGGCTTAAAATCGTTCAGGTTCACTTTTTTCCTGGATAAAAGATTTCCAATGAGCTATGCCGAACTGCTGGCAAGAGCTCAGAAGTATGCTGCCACTGAGGAGCAAGCAGCAAGCCGAAGACTGGCAGAGGGGAGACTCCCTCTCAAAAAGAAGAACACCAGAGAACTAAATGCACCAACATCCTCTAACAACGCTTCGGCTTCCAGGTGCAACCCCAGGCTTCGACAACAAAACAACCGGTTCGACACCTATACACCCCTTAACTTACCCAGGGAAAAGATTCTACTGGAGATAGAGAAAGAGAAATATTTCTAGATGCCGCATCCCCTGAAGACACCAGCGAAAGCCAGGGACAAAAGCAAGTAATGCCGATATCATCGAGACCATGGCCATAATACTGAAGAATGCTTCCAGCTTCGAGATGTCATTGAGGATTTAATAAAAAGAGGATATCTGGAAAAATATGTCAACCGTCCAGAGTCTCATGCCGAAGCAACTGCCCTCCTAGGAATATCCGAAGAAGCTGATTTGCCTCACCAGAAAATAACCGGAGGAGATGTTGGGATGCTTTATCGGTCTTCGGCATTGAATGAAGAAGCCGAAGAGAATGTGCCGAAGAGGCTCAAAGGAAAGAACTCTATTACTTTTATCGATGAAGACATTCAAGATGTACAGCTTCCGCATGATGACCCTGTAGTGGTTTCGGCAGTAATTGCCAAATTTGATGTAAAAAGAATATTGATTGATAATGGAAGCTCAGTTGATGTATTGCTCTATGATGCTTTTCTTCGGATGAAATTACCCGGACATGAATTACGAAGATCCCTCATTCCAATAACTGGTTTTGGTGGAAATCAGGTCAGAGTTGAAGGCGAAATGGTCTTGCCCATGACCTTTGGGTCCGAACCAATTCAAAGGACCCTTCCAATCAATTTTATTGTAGCCAGAACGTCTTCAGCTTATAATGCAATCTTGGGACATCCGGCATTGAATAAGTTCAGAGCCATAGTTTTGACTTATCATCTGTTGGTCCGTTTTCCTACCAGGACAGGTATAGGAGAAGTGAGGGGGGACCAAAGGATCGCTCGCCAATGCCTTATGATTCAGGACAAGCAAATATCCAAATCCGTGGTACTTGACCAGCTCGATCCAAGAGATGAATCCAAAGACTCTGGAGAGCCATTGGAAAGGACACTCTCTATACCGTTATCTGAAGACGAGCCAATCAAGCTTCTACAAATTGGCAGTTTGCTCGATGAGGAGTCAAAGGTAAGGTTGATTTCCTTTCTTCGTGATAACGCTAACATTTTTGCTTGGACAGCTTCGGACATGTCTGGAATCCCGCTTGAAGTGATTACTCATCGCTTGGAAGTATCCCCCAATCATAAGCCAGTACGGCAGAAGAAGAGAAATTTTGCTCCCAAAAGGCAAAAGGCAATTGATGAAGAGGTTAACAAACTACTTGAAGCAAACTTCATAAGAGAGGTCCAATATCCGAAGTGGCTAGCAAATGTAGTCATGGTGAAGAAATCAAACAGCAAGTGGAGGATTTGTATAGATTATACAGATCTCAACAAAGCATGCCCAAAGGACAATTTTTCTTTGCCAAAGATCGATCAGCTGGTTGACGCTATGGCTGGTTATCAAATGCTGAGTTTTATGGATGCCTTTTCAGGCTATAATCAAATCCAAATGGATCCTGAAGATGAAGAAAAGACTGCTTTCATTACAGAGAAAGGACTCTACTAGTATAAGATGATGCCGTTTGGATTAAAGAATGCTGGGCAACTTTTCAAAGACTCATCAACAAAGTCTTCAAAAATCAGATTGGAAGAAACATAGAAGCTTATGTCGATGATATGATTGTAAAGAATCTGCATAAGTCGGATCACATCACAGATTTGAAAGAATCTTTCGATGCTCTTAGACGTCATCGGATGAGGTTGAATCCAACCAAATGCATCTTTAGAGTAACCTCTGGAAAATTCCTAGGATACTTGGTTACCAAGCGGGGAATAGAGGCTAATCTGAAAAAAATACAAGCTCTTCGGGCCATAAGGCAACCTACTTGCAAGAGAGAAGTGCAAAAGCTAACTGGGAGAATAGCCTCTTTGAGCCATTTCATTTCCCGCTCTGCAGAAAGGTGTTTATCCTTTTTTAAGGTTCTTCGTCAGACTCAAAATTTTGAATGGACAGAGGACTGTCGAATTGCCTTCAACAAGTTGAAGGAATATTTGGAAAACCCACCATTGCTCTCTAAACCCTATGAAGGAGAAACACTTTAGCTATATTTGTCAGCCACAGATGAAGCGGTCAGTTCGGTTCTGGTACGAAGAGATGCCAATCATTCATAGAAACCAATTTATTATACTAGCAAGGTGTCGCATGAAGCCGAAGTCCGATATCCTAGAGTGCAAAAGATTATCTTCTCTTTAGTGGTTGTGGCGAAGCGGCTTCGTCCCTATTTTCAAGCCCATCCTATTATGGTCCTAACAGATCAACCCCTAAAGGCCATACTTCGTTGCCCTGATACCTCAGGAAGAATTGCTAAGTGGGCCGTTAAACTAGGGAAATTTGATATTGAATATCAGCCCAGATCATCAATGAAGGCACAAATTTTGGCTGATTTTATAGCTGAGTGCACGTGGGGATCTGAAGAGGACCAATCAAAGGCCAAAGAGGAAAAGGCCGAAGGCGATCCAGAGTTTATTTGGATGTTGCATGTCGACGGTGCATCAAACGTCAATGGATGTGGTGCAGGTTTGATCCTTGCTGGACCCAATGGGCAGGTTATTGAATATGATCTTCGATTTTTTTTTCAGGCATCAAATAATCAGGCAGAATATTAAGCACTCATTGCTGGACTTAGAATCTCCCAGAAGTTGGAGATCAAAAGGATCAAAATTTTTTCTGATTTGCAGCTGGTAGCAAAATCAAGTAAAAGATGATTTCGAAGCTCGAAATCCAAGTATGATCTAGTATCTAGAAAAGGTCCGAAGCTTGGCATTTGGATTGGAATACTTTGAAATTGTTCATGTGCCAAGAACAGAGAATTCTCGGGCAGATGCTCTTTCAAGACTTGCAACCACCACACCAGATTCTCTTGGAAGAACTTATGTGGAATATATTGAAGATCCCAGCATATCGGGATCCCCAGCTGAAGTCTGTCAAATTGAACATGAACCTTCATGGATGGATCCAATTCTCAAATTCCTAGAAGAAGGTTTTCTGCCTGAAGATAAGTTGGAGATTAAACAGCTTCGGTGGGCTGCCACTCAGTATGTTGTCTTAGATGGAACCCTATATAAGAGGTCTTTCATGCAACCTTTGCTGAAATGCCTAGGCCCATCCGATGCAGATTATGCGCTCAGGGAAGTGCATGAAGGGATATGCGGAGACCATCTAGGGGGCAGATCTTTGGCATACAAAATAATCCGTCAAGGTTACTATTGACCAACTATCCAAAAAGACTCTGCGGAATTTATTCAAAAATGTGATCAATGTCAGAGATATGCCAACGTGCAAAGACGACCTGCCAACCAGCTAACTCCATTAACGGCCCCCTGGCCTTTTGCATAATGGGGAATGGATGTTCTAGGTCCATTTCCTCCAGCTTCCGGACAACAAAAATTCCTCATCGTGGCCATCGACTATTCACTAAGTGGGTCGAAGCTGAAGCAATAGCACAGATTACTGAGGCCAAGGTTGAAGGTTTTGTAAGAAATTTCATCATCTTCTGTTTTGGGATTCTGTACTCTATTATAACTGACAATAGGAGACAGTTTAACAATCCAAAGTTTAAAAATTTTTGCACCCAGTATCATATCCTGCACAAACTTACTTCGGTAGGGCATCCTCAGTGTAATGGAGAGGCCGAAGTGACCAACAGAACTATCCTTCATGGTTTGAAAACCAGGTTAAATGATGCTAAGGGATCATGGGCTGATGAGCTGAATTCAGTTCTTTAGGCGTATCGAACTACTCCCAGAACAACCACTGGTGAATCACCATTTCATCTTTCTTATGGCACTGAAGCTGTCCTTCCTGTAAAGGCATCTTTGCACTCTCTTCGGATTGATCACTATGAGGAACCTGAGAACTCTGAACGTCGAAGAGTTGACCTGGACTTATACAAGGCACACGACTCCAGGCACAATTGAAGATGGCTATGTACCAGCAAAAAGTTGCAGGATACTATAATGCTCGTGTAAAAGAACGGGCCTTTCTCCCTGGAGATTTAGTTCTACGGAAGTCCGAAGTATCAAAGCCGACAGAACAAGGTAAACTCTCACCTACATGGGAAGGACCATACCGGATCAAAGAGGTCGTTCGACCTGGAACTTATCGGCTAGAAACTTTGGAAAGGGTTTTGTTACCTCGACCATGGAATGTACAAAATCTTCGAAAATATTATCAATAAAGGTTTCATTCAAGATCATTGATACAGATTCAATCTGTTTCTTTTCATTCTATTTTCCTTAAAAGCATTGTGGTAATCTCTGTGATCTACTATGTGAACTGCCAAGGTAAGCACATCTAACCTATCTTATTTCTTTTAAAAAGCATGAGGGTGATCTCCAGATCTACCTCACAAAGTGCCGAGTTGGGCTCAAATAGTCCATCTTAATCTAAAAGGCATGAGGATGATCTTCGGATCTACCTCACAAAGTACCGAGTTGGGCTCAAAATAGTCCATCTTAATCTAAAAGGCATGAAGAAGATCTCTGGATCTACTTCACGAAGTGCCAAGGTAGGCATGATCAGCCTGTCTTAATCCATATACAAAAAGGCATGAGGATGATCTCTGGATCCATCTCACGAAATACCGAGGTAGGTCCGATTAGCCTATCTTAATCCCCAAATAATTCAAGAATTTCCTTTATCCTAAGTCCGAAGACTTAGTACAAAATTCAAGTCCAAGAGACTTGATTATTATCTGGATTTCTTTATCCTAAGTCCGAAGACTTAGTGCAAAATTCAAGTCCAAGAGATTTGATTATTATCTAGATTTCTTTATCCTAAGTCTGAAGACTTAGTACAAAATTCAAGTCCAAGAGACTTGATTATTATCTGAATTTCTTTATCCTAAGTCCGAAGACTTAGTGCAAAATTCAAGTCCAAGAGATGTGATTATTATCTGGATTTCTTTATCCTAAGTCCAAAGAATTAGTGCAAAATTCAAGTCTAAGAGACTTGATTATTCTCTGGATTTCTTTCATTTGAAGTTCGAAGCTTAGAATAAATTCAAGTTCGAAGACTCGATCTTTATGTATTTGGATTTTTCATATCTTGAGTCCGAAGACTTAGCATAAAGTCATGTCCGAGAGACTTGATTATCATTTGGATTTCTTTTATCCTAAGTTCAAGGATACGATTTTTTGCATTAAGTGCTTCGAAATTCTTATTAGCCCGAAGACTTTATATTTAAGAAATTTCTATCCTATCACATGCAAGTGGAAATTCCAAAAGAAGCTTTTATTAACAATGACTTCCTTACATCCCAAAAAGAAAAGAAAAAGTTACAATTTTTTTATTGGAACCTCATCGGTCAGATCAATTGGACCCGCTGCTTCTTCAGCCATTGTTGACGCTTCGGGATTCGTTTGGAGTTCAGGCATAGTTGGACTCTCAAGATCGAACAGTTGGATGCTTGAAACGTCCAAGTCTGGATAAAGCTTCTGCACCTCCTCAACTCCGTCGTTGAAGCCTCCTCGATAACTATGAGTCCCGGCTTCAACCATTTCAGCTTTGAAGGCCGTATATGCTTTGTAGTTTTCTATGGCTTTCTCCAATTGATCTTTTAAAGATCGGTTCTCTTCAAGGACCTCTTCTTTTCTTTTGGAAGCTTCTTTGGAATGCTTGTTTGCTTCCCTAAGTGAGGTCTCCAAGGACCGAATCTTGACCTTCCTCTTTTGGATCTCGCCTCCTATTCAGCACGCTCTGATCGGATTTTATCTATTTCAGCTCTCAAATTTTGAACCGAAGCATTACTTTAGGCTAGCTTTTTCTCCATAGCTTGTCTTTGCTCTTCAGCTATGGCCTTCTCAGCTTTGTTTGCTTTTACTTCTTCTTTCATCTTTCTGTAAGTTATTCGAAAGTCGAAAATGCTCTCCTCCATATGCGTTATGTCATGCATCATCTACAACAGCAAGTGAAAAACTTAGTAATTATAAATCTAAATCAACGCAGCAAATAAATATTTACCTTCAAAGCGGAGGAGAACACTGAGTCTGAGATCTCGTTGATACATCGGGACTTGACATTGTCTCAGTCCTTTGGGAGAAGAGTGCGCTTCCACAACTCTCTCGCCAGTTCAGGATTTTTTAAGCCTTCTCGATCTGAGAAGGCAGTAAAGTCTACATTGCACCCTCCCTCCGAAGTGACGTTCCATCTAGGACCCTCTTCGGATCGATACTTTGACCTCTCTTGACTTCTGTCTTCCGGGGGGGCAATCACAGATTCTTTATTGAAGGTTGTATCTCATTGACTCGAGGATGGCACATGTTGAGGGCTCCGTGGGGGGGACACCCTTGGGGACGAGCTTCTAGCGGGATCAGCCAAAATCGGAGAAGTGGAGGGAATATCTTCATCTGGTATGGGCCTCATCGGAGGTGCGCTAGAACTCTCCTCCGCCCTTTTCTTCTTCCGGACTTCGGTTGTTGCAGGAGCAGCTACCGCCCTTTTTCTAAAAGCCTACCGAACCTTCTCAAGTTGGGGCTTCATCTTTCTACCTATAGTTGGAAATAAGGAATTTGTTATGCACGTATATATGGAGAAGAAAAGCAAAAAGAAACCGAAGATTACTTATTCTATACCTAACGTTGGGACTTCGTTGATATAAGCATGGTGAAGATTTTCTTCCCTCAGCAGTTCTTTAAGGGAAGGGATCTCCGGCTCCGACAAGATCTCGAAATCTTTGATATCAGCTTTCAAAACCCTCTTACCATCGTTTGCATCCAAACGCTGAGCCGACCACTCGGTATTGAAACCCTAGTTGGTATAATACATGAAAAAGAAACAAGGCTTCCATCCATGTATCGCATTGAGAGTTCCTTTTAATAGTCTTCGGCCCGGTCGAGGATCTATGACCCACCACCCTTTGTCGTGAAAATCCCTCTTCAACATAAATAAAGAGGTAAATAGGGATGTCTTCGGCTCTACGTTTCTAAGTTTGCAAAGTATAAGGAACCCGCAGATGTTCCTAAAGCTATTGGGGGTCAGTTGAGCCGGGACTATCTGGTATAAGTTGAAAATCTTTGCAAAAAAAGGATGAAGAGGAAGCCGAATACCCGCTTTGAAGTGGTCTTTGTATATGGCTATAGATCGAATGGGAGGCTTATCTACCCTCTCTTCGGGTTGTGGAAGAATCAGGTGGAAGGTACGTGGAATATGATAACACTGTTTGGTTTCTTCTATTTTGGCGAAGGTATAGGAACTTTCGACGAAGTCCGGTGATCGTTCCGGGATTCGCTTCCTACTAAAACTCCTTCCCCTACTGGTTTCACCCTGAAGGCCTCCTCTCGGCGGGATCCTAGCAGTTTCTCTTTTGGGCGATACTCTACCTACCGATGAACCGCTACTAGAACTAGAGGAAGAACTCCCAGAAGGCCCCGATATTAAGAGGAATGAGGAAATGAAAGGAGGAAAGAGGGATCTCTAACCTGTGAAGGGACAAATATGGTGGACCGAACCACTGGGGAAGACGACAGATTGCAAAAAAAACTGAAATTCCAAGAGCGCGGGTGTGAAGAAAAATCTTTCTTTCAAGTTTCCTCCCCTTTTATAGGCGAAGGAGATGGGTTGGGTCTTTAAGGCGGTTCGGAGAACCAAGCGATCGTGCGCCGATACGGCGATTTCGATCGTGGGTACGGTCCCTTAAAAAGATCATTAATGAGGTGAGTTGGGGCGATCCGCATGAAATTTCATTATCGGCTAGGATCGCATGAACAAAGCATTCACACCCCGGATGGTTGCCACGTATCCGGTTCCCGTTAATAAAAAATTTTCCCTCTCGAAATTTTTCCAAGACCTTTCCAGAATCGAGGAGTTTCCTTTGAGGCCGCCCGTGGTGAAGCAACACGTATCTTCACCACGTTCTATCGCTCCACCAGGCAGTTATGGCGAAAAGACGTGTCAGGATTTTGCCATCATTACTCGACGGTTATCGCTAGAAGACAAAATTAAAATACTTCCATTTTTCAAAACTTAATCATTTCGAAACTGGGAATGGGGGACAACTGTTATGATATCCCGATTTTATTCCGAAAATTTAATTATTTGTTCTTTTATTTTATTTTATTGGTCGCATCAGCCGGTAAAAGGAGTCTTCGACTTCGTGGTACTGTCTTCTCATTATTAACCCTAAGTCTTCGACTTCGTATCATTATTTCAACCCAAAGACCAAGTCTAATGTTTGTGACATTATGTTCATTCTGGAAGATGTATAACTCCAAGTCCTCGGCTTCGTATCGTTATCTCAACCCGAAGACCATGCTCAATATTTATGGCTTTATGTGTACTCCGGGTCTTCGGCTTCATATTATTATCTTAATCCGAAGACCATACCCAACTTTCTGGGGAGCAAGCTTTGTTTACTGTCTTTGGCTTCGTGCACCCATCTTGATCCGAAGACTTGACCTCCTAGGCAAATATTTTTGGCTTTATTTTTCCAGCATAATCTGAAGACTGTAAGTATTTATTTTTGCTATATTCAAAAAAATCCAAAGTGCTAACATTCCCTTCAGGAGCGCTACTAAAGAGAATGCATAGTTCACTTCGGATTCACCCTTAAAGAAAAAGGGGTTCTGGAGCAGGTGGGTTTCTTGATCAAACAGTTAATCTGTTTGAGTTGTTACAACCGCCCACATAGTCCGAAGCTTCAGATTGAACAAACCTCGAGTGTAACGACTTTTCCAACAACCATTACTTACAGTTATGAAGTGGTTATATCCGTCAACCTCCATAACCGTAAGTAGTTGAGTTGGAGCCTATAAATACTGGTAAGAGGGGACACACAAGAGACTTTTGGAGGAGCATTCTTTTCGATCCCTTTATTTACTTTTTATGCTCTTGAAATTCTCCATTCTGCTGTTGCCTGGGTTCTATCTAACTTAGGCATCGGAGTGTCCCCCATCGGAAAACTTTCGATCAGGAACTTCTTGCAGGTATCAGTCGACAGCAATCCGGCGGAAGAACCACTCCTTCCGATCTATTTGGTCCAGTATCAACACCATCTTTCATACCCCAACCCTCTTTCAATATATTTTTTAATTTAATTATTATTTATTAGCCAATGAGAGAACAAAATATCACCAATATCATGCAGTAGATTGGGTCCAAGAAGAATTTTCAAGATGTCCCTCTCTTTTCTTTTGTCTCCCTCCCTTTGCCCATAACTTTTCTTTTGTCTCCCTCCCTTTACCCATAACTTTGAAATAAAAGTCAAGTGGCAGATCCACTGCTTCTTTTTGCATTAAAAAAAAAAATAAAGATACCATTTATTTAAATTATTATATTTATTAATACCTCCAACGTTAACATGGATCAAGTCCATGGCTGGTGACAGTTTAAAAAATACGCAGTTGAATTAGTGCACAACGTGCCATTTAGTCATACCATGACATGACATCCCCCTAAATTTAAAATGAATGTGAACAAGTGAATACTTTTTTTTTTTTTTTTGATGAACCAAGTGAATACTTTTTCGGCAGTAAACTCTAGCCATCTATATTTCTAACTTAATTTTCTAAACGAAGAATATCCTATATATATATATATATATTTTCTGAAGAGTGGTTATACCAAGCTCAAATTTGTCGGGATTCAAATCAACACCAACGATCTTAGAAGCTCCACGAAGCCTGGCCCCTTCTGCCACCTGTTAAACAACGTTAGCTATCATCAGCTGATATATAACGGTACTCTGGGCCTGAACCTTGGTAGTGTGAAATGGCAAAAATAAGACCATCCTGGATATTGGAAGGCACAGATAAAGATGACATAACGGAAACAAACAAGGGAAATATTTGTGATATGCTGTATTTATTTATGCTAACAAATCACATCAATGCTAAATTATTAATGCTAAATAAATATTATAATTATAATAAGCTATCCAGGTAATGCAAGCAAGCAACCTTTTCCTGAGCATCGGGACAATGTTATTTGTCTAGTTAGTTTACGCAAGCTTCTCTTTACCTTCCTAATAAATTTAGTTGGGCACTTCCTTGCCTCCTTTACTCAAAAAAAAAAAAAAAAAAAAAAAAAAAAAAAAAAAAAAAAAAAAAAAAAAAAATTGGAGAGAGAGTCCGAGTTTTATTTATGCAACTTTTAGTCCACATCTTTAATATTTTTTAAAAAATTTTTTTATCATAGTAGTCCGGTTAATAAAAATTTAAATTCGCCTACTATCAATTATGGGTTCGAAATATAATTCTGTATTATACATGACTCAATTAAATTTAGATATTTTGATTTGATGATGATCAGGAGGGATTGGGATCGGCTTGGAACAGCTACTCTGCGATTTGTCTCCCCTCCCTTTTATTTTATTAAAAAAACTTCATAAGGTCACGTCACCTCGCAACCTAAATTGGCTTTACTTGCTTAGCGTGCGCAAGGAAGAAAAAGATGGGGTACTTGCCCGTGTGCCCGTCGGTCAAGATAATAGTGGAGGGCATTTTCTTGCACGTCAGTGAGAAAACTCATTTTAAAAAAATAATTTTTTTTCACCCAAAAAAAGTTTTTTTTAAAAAAATAAAAAATAAAGAGATAAATCCGATGCTGCAATCATGCATGTTCTTATCTTTCAAAAAAAAAAAAAAAAAAAAGGTCAATTCAAGATGTTAGATAAGAAATAAATTTTTAAAATAAATTATTGGAACTACCATTTAACCTATAAGACTTTTTGTATAGAAGACTATCTAAAGCCGTGTCTTATGCTGTAATCCCAAAGCCCGATTAATACACCCGTGTCATCTTGGTGCCAGCCCCTTCAATCGTACATCAACCAGAAAGGATCGGGTCATCCAATCACAATCGTATATTTAGCGTGACGTTATCTATGCAACGATGAAACCCATTCAACCGCATCTTTAATCTGTTATACAGGAAAACCAATCAAATCATAAAATCTATCCAAATCACATCCAAACAGTTCATTTCGATTTGATCTGGATTTATTTTTTTCATATCCAATTCTGTTCCGATTTAAAAATCTTAAAAATCAAAAAAATATTTCAACCTCTGTTTTAAAAAAAATTATTATTTTCATATTTAATTCATTTAGCCTATCTCGACGTAGACTGTTCATTTAATTCATCCCATAATATATTTATTTCACATAATTCAAAAAAAAAAAATGGATAGCAGCTTATTTAATCCATCTCATAACCTCCTATTTGGCAAAAGTCTAATAACTCACGTTCTGATAAACCAAATCAAATTGATTATTTAAGTTTGATTTGGACTAATTTTTCTAGGTCATCGTTCTATTTTGATTTTAATTTTAAAAAAAATAATTTAATTTAAAAATTGATTTCAAATTAATCTGAAATAAACCGTATGATCCACTAACCTATTACGAACAACCAACCGTATCCGTTTGATGTAAGGACGGGCGAGGACTCGAGCTCCAACTCGACTTGCTAACCTACGCGAATCTCAGAAATTTCAAGCGCATCATTTTTTTAAAAAATTTGCACAGTGCTGTACCGCCTGCACTTTGTCTGGATCTACTCTTGGAAATTAGATAATAATAATATAATAACAATAATTAATAATATAAGACAATTCCGTTCTTAGGCATTACCGCCAGACCGACAGCTCCGAGACCAAAAATGGCGACGCTGGATCCCGCCTCTACCTGCGCGACCTTCCACGCCGCCCCCACTCCTGCCGTCAGATCACACGTCGTAGCAAGATTATAGAAGCCAAAAAAAAAAAAAAATCCCATCAACGTGGCTAAACGATGAATTGCCGACCGTCCATGAACGTGGGGCATACCGGTGGAGATACCGCAGCCAAGGAGGCAGGCCTTGTCGAGGGGGATGCCGGGTTCCACCTTCGTGAGGTGCGCCACGTCCACCACGGTGTACTGGCTGAAGCTGGACACGAAGAGGAAGTTGTGTACCGGATTCCCTTGGGAGTCCGTGAATCTGGTGGTCCCATCCCTCGGCATCCCGGGGTTGACGTTGAACGGTAGCTTGGAGCACAGATTGCTCCGCTCCGACTTGCAGTCCGCGCAGTCCTTACAGTGTGCCAGGAACGTGGGGATCACCGTGTCCCCCATCCCAACCTCCTCCACCCCCTCTCCCACGCTCTCCACCACCCTTCGATCATCATCACACGGTCAATAATAAATACAAATCATATATATCCAAATTATAATCGAGCATCTAATCTAAATCTACGTACCCGACCGCCTCGTGGCCGAGAATTCGGGGGTAGACGCCAGGGAAATCCTGGAGGAAGAGAGGGAGAGATCAGGGCCGTGAAATGGGGAATGGAGGGTTGGGATGGGTGTACTACCTTCATGCGCCAGAAGGTGAGGTCGCTGTGGCAGAGCGAGGTGCAGACGATTTTTATGCGTGCCTCGTGGGCTTTAGGTGGAGCCACCTCCACCTCCTCGATCTGGAGCGGTTCGCCGGCAGCTCTGCTCACCGCCGCTGTTGGTTCAAACATAAAAAGGAGAGAATTAGATATCAAAAAGAAGAGATTTAGAGCACTGAAGGGAGAGCAAAAGGAGTGCCTTTGCATCGGATTGGCTTTGGGCTCTTCTCCTCCATCTCTATCGACCTCTCTCTCTCGGCCGACGACTCCACGCACAGGACACAGCGAGCCCACTTTCAGACGAGTGCCGTCTTACATAGAAGAAGAAGGGGACTTCTTTTTTTATTATTTTTTTATTTTAATGGTAAGCGAGGCAATAGGAGAGGTTGGACAGCAGGATGAATGATTCCCCGTATCCGGCAGCTATATTGGATAGGTCCACTGAAAACCCACGTTCCTCGACGGGGCGCCCTCTACTTAGCCGAATTTTCTTTTTAAATAATGTTTTTTAAATAAAAAATTATTAAAATATATGTTTCGGGATATATTTATCGAAGTAGGTGTTTTGCATCGACGTGGCGATGACGGGACAACTAAGTTCGGCTTTTCAATATTTTTAAAAATCGAAATTGAATTTCATTTTTTGAAAAGACGAAATTCTTATAAATAAATATTTTTTTATTTTATTTTAAAATTTAATTTGATACATAATTCAGTGATGCGACGTTGAAACTGTTTTTTGGAACGAGAAATTCAATTTGAAATTTGTCTTTCCAACGAATTCAAAATCAATTTTTTTTATAATTTTATAAATATTATTATTTTTTTTTAAATAAAATTAATAAATTTTAATTTTAAATAAATAAATAATAAATAAAAAATTAGTATTAGTTAAAATTTTATATATTATTTTTTGATAATATTAATTATTATATTATTTTAAGATAATATTAATTAACTATATAAAAATAATATTAATTTAAAATTAATAATAATTTAACCAAAAATAATATTAATTAAAATATATTATAATATATATTATAATATAATTATTATTTTATATTCTAAAATATAATGAATATATTATAATTTATTATATTATATATTATAATTTTTATAATATAGTGTAAAAAATTTTAAAAAAAAATAAAAATAATAAAAAAATCATCATGTCGATACCATTCGATCGCTAGCCCGGTACCAGTTCGGTCGACAGCCCGGTATCAGTCCGATCCCTTGCTCAGGAACGGTGGCAGGACCCCGATGACCGGACCGACGATCGGGTCTGTGGCATGACTGGGTAGCCGGTAACAGGATATTGGCGGTCGGATAAGTAATCGGACCCGGGTAGCCGGACCGGCTGCCGGATCGGGGGCCGCAACTGGGGTCGGACCGGGGGCCAGATCGATGGCCGGACTGGGACCCGCATCGGGGCCGGACCGGCGGCCAGACTGGGGCCCGCATCGGGGCCGGACTAGCAGCCGGACCGGGGTCCCCGGACCGGGGGCCGGATAGGAAGTCGGACCCGGGTGGCCAGACCGGGGCTGCAACTGGGGCCGGACCGAGGGCCGGATCGGTGGCCGGACCGGGGGCTGCAACTGGGGCGGACCGAGGGCCGGACGGCGGACCGCCCGCCCGCATCGGGGACCGGATCGGGGACCCCGGTCCGGCCGCTAGTCCGGCCCCCAATGCGGGCCCCAGTCTGGCCGCTGGTCCGGCCCCCGATGCGGGTCCCAGTCCGCCCGTCGATCCGGCCCCCGGTCCGACCCCAGTTGCGGTCCCCGATCCGGCAGCCGGTCCGGCCACCCGGGTCCGATTACTTATCCGACCGCCAAGATCCTGTTACCGGTCTAGCCCCAGTCATGCCACAGACCCGATCGCCGGTCCGGTCGTCGGGGTCCTGCCACCGCTCCTGAGCAAGGGATCGGACTGACACTGGGCTATCGACCGAACTGGTACCGGGCTAGTGACCGAATAGTATCGACATGATAATTATTTTTTATTTTTTTATTTTTTAAAATTTTTTTATACTATATTATTAAAATTATAATATATAATATAATAAATTATAATATGTTCATTATATTTTAGAATATAAAATAATAATTATAATATCTTTTAATTAATATTATTTTCGATTAATATTATTTTTAGTTAAATTATTATTAATTTTAAATTAATATTATTTATATATAGTTAATTAATATTATTTTTAATTAATATTATCTTAAAATAATATAATAATTAATATTATCAAAAAATAATATATAAAATTTTAACTAATACTAATTTTTTATTTATTATTTATTTATTTAAAATTAAAATTTATTAATTTTATTTAAAAATAATAATAATATTTATAAAATTATAAAAAAAAATTGATTTTGAATTCGTTCATTGGAAAGACGAATTTCAAATTGAATTCGTCTTTCCAACAAACGATTTCAACATCGCACCACCTAATTACGTGTCAAATCAAATTTTAGTACATGTCAAATTAAATTTTAAAATAAAATAAAAAATATTGTTTTATAAGAATTTCGTCTTTTCAAAAGATGAAATCCAATTTCGTTTTTTCAAAAGACGAACTTAGATGCCCGTCACCATCACGTCGATACAAAACACCTACTTCGATAAATATATCCCGAAATACTTATTTTAATAATTTTTTATTTAAAAAATATTATTTTAAAAAAACTTCCTACTTAGCCACCCACCCCCGCCCTTTTTTTTTAATTTAATATTTTATTTCAGTGATACGGTAATGCCAGGTTGTACCACCGGAGCAGGGTTTTTTTTTTTTTGACCAAAATAATATAAAAAAAAAATTATTTCCCAGATACCGCGGTTTCGTTTTTATTTATAAATATAGATGAGGGATTGAAAACGCGGGTTAGACGCGTGAGTTCTTTACGAAATCTTGAATTTAATTCATGTTTTTAATTTGGAAAGCCACTGCAAAAAAAAATAAATAAATAAAAAAAGCGCGGGCCGAACCAGTATTTTTTCTTACTGAACAAAAAAAAATTAAAGAAAGGCACAGGTCCCCACATCTTCTTCTACTGAATGAAAAAAAAAAAAAAAAATGCAGGTTCGTCCCTCATCTTTTCACTGAATGAAAAAAAAAAAAAAAAGCATAAGTCGAACCCGCGTCTTTTTTCACGGAATGAAAAAAAAAAACATCCTGTATGGAATAAGGTGTGGCACCAAAAAAAAAAAAAATCTAAAGTATCCTTCGTCTAATTTCGAAAATACCATTCGTGATACTGAATTTAATTTTAAAAATATCATTAGGAGGATATTTAAGTTTTTTTTAAAAATACTCTTGATTTAATTTTAAAAATATCATCCATAATATTTGATTTAATTTCAAAAATGCCACCTGCAGTTTGATTTCAAAATGGTATTTAAAAAATTAAGTAAAAAAATTTTACTGCACACCATAAATATTCTTTTTTAATTAGATTTTAATCAAATAAAATTTTAAAAAATAAATAATAAAATTTTTAAAAATATAATAAAATATTTAAAATAATAAAATTAAATTAAAAATATTTAAAATAACATAATAATTTTGTAATATTTAAAATATTTAAAATAATATAATAAAATTAAAAATATTAAAATATTTAATATAATATAATAAAATCTAAAAAATTTTTAAAAAATAATTAAAAAAAAATTATGGGGCACCCAGAGTGGTACCGATCACTGATCTAAATTTTTAAAAGAAAGTTATGGGGCACCGATTCAACTAGACCGGTGACCGGCGGTGGGACCGGTGGCCAGATTGATGGCCGGACCCTGGCGACTAGATCGGTGACCGTATGGATGGCCGGACCGGTGGCCGGATCCTGGCGATAGATGGTCCGGCCCCAGTGTCTGACCACCGGTCCGATCGCCGGTCCGGCCACCCATACGGTCACCGGTCTAATCGCTAGGGTCCGGCCACCGATCTCGCCACCGGTCCGATCGCCGGCCACCGATCTAATCGAACCGGTGTCCCATAACTTTTTTTTATTTTTCTATTTTTTTAAAAAAATTAGGTTTTATTATATTATTTTAAATATTTTAATAATTTTAATTTTATTATATTATTTTAAATATTTTAAATATTACAAATTTATTTTGTTATTTTAAATATTTTGTTATATTATTTTAAATTTTGTTATTTATTTTTTAAAATTTTATTAGATTAAAATTTAATTAAAAAGAATATTTATAGCATGCGGTGGGATTTTTTATTTAAATCCTTAGTTACCCTTTTGAAATTCAACTGTAAATGGCATTTTCGAAATTAAATCAAATATCGAATGGTATTTTCAAAATTAAATTAAAATTATTTTGAAAATAAAACTAAATAGCCTACCTAATGGCATTTTTAAAATTAAATCCAACATTACAAATAGCTTTTTTTTTTTCATTCAGTAGAAGAAGATGCGGGTTCGATCCGTGCCTTCTCTCTTTTTTTTTTTCTTTTTCTTTCAGTGCAATAAGACGCGGGTCGAATCCGTGCCTTCTTTTCTTTTTCTTCTTTTTTTTTTTCCGTTCAGTGAGGGGAGATGCGGGTTTGACCCGCACCTTTTTTTTTTTAATTCAGTGAGAGAAGACATGGATTCGACCCGCATCTTCTTTTTTTTTCATTCAGTGAGAGAAGACACGGGTTCAACCCACGTCTTTTTTTTTTTTCATTCAGTGAGAGAAGACGCGGGTTCGACCCGCGTGTTCTCTTTCTTTTTTTTTTTAGTGGCTTTTCAACCTAAAATCTCGGGTTGAAGTCGCGGTTTCGTATAAAACTTGCGGGTCTAACTCGTGTTTTCATTTCTATGATAGGCGCTTCCGTCACGTATCGACACATGACCAAAAATATCTAAATCTGTAAATAAAAATCAAACGGTGTACTTTAGAAAATAAATTATTTTTTAATATTATTTTGGTCAAAAATCCGCGCAGCAGCGTACATAAACCTACGTTTAATTCTTGCTTGAACCAGGTCCAAAAGGACGGTCCAAATCCAACGGTGGATAACCCGCCACGCCACCCCTTGTGTTTCACCAATTCCCGATTGGGCGTTATCGTACATATGCGCCGGAGTTTGCATGTGGCTCAAGTGGACGGCGTGCATGCAATCATTTCCCGTGGAATAGGGGCCAACGTGTCGGCACGTAAGGAGTCCGCATAACAAAAACCGATACGGGTGCTAAAGTGATTTGTACGGATACTGACTTAGAAATAGGGAAATTTTTGTTAAAATAATATTTTTTAAAAATATAATTACAGAAATAGGTATTAAATTTTATATTTATCAAAATAGTTATTGAGAAAGGATGTGCAAGTTAAAATCGTCTTTCGAAAAGATGAAATCAACCTTATCATTTAAAAAGACGAATTCCATACAAACGATTTCAATCATTTTTTTAATTAAATTTAAATTTTGATATAATATTTTTAAATTAAATTTGATATGATAATTAAAATCGTCTTTTGAAAAAATGATTTTAGTATTTGAATTCGTCTTTCTGAAAGATAATTTCAAACAATTTTTTTTTCCTTCCAAAATTTAAGACAAACGATTTTTTTTCCTTCCAAATTTCTTAAATAATATTATTATTTTTAAATCTAATTAATAAGTTTTAATTTTAAATAAATAAATAAAAAATAAAAAAATAGTATTAATTAAAATTTTATATATTATTTTTTGGTAATATTAATTATTATATTATTTTGAAATAACATTAATTAAAAATAGCATTAATTAACTATATAAAAATAATATTAATTTTAAAATAATGCTAAAAAATAATATATTTTTTTAAATAATGCTAAAAAAAATTTGAAAATAGATGTCGTATACTATATTTATAGAAATATGTGTTTTTGGCTGACGTGGACACGCGGCGCCAAAAACACCTGCCACGTGGCAGGCAGGGGTGCCAGCTGGGCTTGAAATCGTCTTTGGGAAAGACGATTTCAGGCACCCTCTCTCCACGTGCCTGGCTCCCCCAGCCATCCTTAGCCGCGACATATGGCGGCCAAGAGAACTTGTCTTTGCCAAAGCCGAATTCTCACTGAGAAATCGTCTTTCCTAAAGACGATTTCTCCACATGTCTTGGCTTCCCCCACCCACGACACATGGCGGCAAAGAGAAGTCGCTTTGGCGAAGCCGATTTCTCACTAGAAATTATCTTTGCCAAAGACGATTTCAGGCTCTTGTGAAATCGTCTTTGGCAAAGATGATTTCAGGCGGCTGAGAACTCGTCTTTCCCAAAGACGAATTCTCGGTGGTTTTTTTTTTTTTTTTGAGTTTTTTGTTGAATAATGCGGGAAAAAAAATATCTATGTTTGAATTTCCCTAGCCCGGTTTTTAAATTTTTGTTGAATAATGAAAAAAAATTACAAATTTTTTTTTTTGAGTTTTTGTCTGGTCTGGTTTATGAATTTTTTTTTGAATAATATGAAAAAAAAATTATAAAAATAGGTTTTTGAATTTTTCCTGAGCCCGATTTTTGAATTTTTTTTCTCCTGTTTCATTCTTCTCTTTTCCTCCCGCATGCCCCAATACAATTTCTTCTCCCTTGACCCACTGCCACTCCTTGCCAGAGATGATTTCAAATTATGCCGATAAACCCTAAACACGCGACTGGTGGCCAAACCCTAGATGCCGGACGGACCATAAGACCAATGGCAGGACTAGGAGCCGGACCGGTGTCCTGACCCTGATGCCCAGACCGGTGGTATCGGACTCTAGCCATCGGATCGACGGTAAGATCGATGGCAGTAAGGGGGCCGAACCGGTATCACTGAAATTTTTTTTACATTATTATTAAAAAAATTTCATTCATGACGACTTATCATTTCCACTTCCATGACTCGATGTAAATAAATTTTTTACTAACACTAAACCCTAAATAATTAAACCATAAATTATCAACTGAACTGGTGCCGAACTGGAAATCGTACTAACACCGGGTTGTCAACCGAAGTGGTACCGGGCTGGATATCATTTCAATCTATATATCTTCTCTATCTTAATTATTGTATTACCACATGAGAAATTATGAATTTTATAATTAAATTTTTTTTCAAAATATAGTTTTACAAATACAATACATAAAAAAAATATCCTAGGTCCTACATGGTGGCCGTTTCTTCCTGCGTGAAGGCTGGACATGACGAAGTAGAGGTACAACTTCAGCTGGTGGCTGATGCTCTGTCATATGCTCCCCGACCTGGGATGCCTGCTGTGCCGACACATGATGCGATGAACCCTCACCATAAACATGTTCTCGATGTCTGGAATAATTGTGCTGCGACATGTAGTCTGGTGCAGCGGTAGTCTCAAAATGTGCAGCACAATATCAGTAGATGTGAAGTCGGGCATCGGATATGGAGAGGTACTATAATATCGAGTACCTCGTCCGTGCTGGAATGATAGAGGTGCTCCCGATGAAGATCCATAGTGGTAAGGCGAAGGAGTCTCGTACTCTCTTCGACCCCCTGATAAAACTCCTATAACGGGACACGTGCATGCTCGCCGACAGTATGAAGGACAGAATGACAAACCTCCATAATAGTTTGGGAGTTCGTCGCTATACAATTTAGATGAGTCAGCTGAAGTATCCACGTGATGGCACTGCTCTGTAAGATAAAAAATAAATAATGAATTTCAAGAAATATAAAACTTAATATTAATAAATAGTAAAACTTAAATTTCTTACCATATAATCATCAACCGTGCCAGGACGACTGATGAATCGACGTGTGATGCTGCGATACCACTGCATATAAGGATCGTGATAATCCATGATACCAGCATCTGGAGCACCATTTGCAATATGATCAAGTCGACTCATCCATAAATGAACGAACTCGTAATGAGTGGTGGACCGGTCCTGGTCGGGTCGTCCTCTCAGATCGATGTGGTGCAGAGCCGAACGTGTATCAACCGGCTCAGGCACGACTAATCGAAACCCGTACTGGCGCATCACTCTATTAAGTAAGTGCCACTCCACTATATAAAAACAGATAAGTGGCACTCGAGCACACCAGATATGCTGCCCATCTAGACAGTGACCTGGTAACTGTGCAAGTTGATCGGCAGAATATGGTTGCCATATCACCTGTTCATAAATAATTTAAAGCATAATTCATTAAACGAAAACATATAAGACTAATCAACCGTTTTAAGAAGAATAAGCACTAATGATTACCTCGTCTAGTCTGAAGTGATCTATCAAGTAACGATAAGAGGAGACCACATGTGTCGATACCTGGGTCACACAAAAGACGTCCCTCCATTTACAAAATAAATTTATTAAATTTATTAAATAAGTCAGTAAATATCATACAGTATAAAATTTAATATAAATACTGAACTCACCGCATCCCTAAAGGATCCTGTGGTAAACCAGCTCCATCATCATCGAAATCGATCATCGGATCTGGAGCCTGGTGCTGTAATCTATGTGGTGCAAGGATCGTGAATCTATCCCATGCCCACAGTTGTAGCAGTAACAATAGACCAGCAATGTCAATGTCATATATCTTGCTCGCCCTATATATCTCTCTATATAACCATGCGAGCCCTGCACTACTCCAACTATAGTGTCCAGCATCATCCAAATCTGCCAGTAGGGGTAGAAACATGAGATGCATCATATTCTCGGATTTATCCATAAATAAACACCCACCCATCAACTGCAAAATGTATGCTCGAGCATAGCGCTGTATGGCTATCTCATCAGCATCAATATGTAACTGCTGAAACCGCTCGATAAGCCAAACCAGACTTAACCACGACCCCTAGAGTCTACCCTATGATAGGACAACTCCTAATAAATCATGATAGAGATGTCCCCAATCTTTCCCTGTAGAACCTGTCACTGGTAGACCATCCACCGGTAAACCAAGCTGAATGGCAACGTCCTGGAGAGTGATGCTGAGCTCTTCCTAAGGGAAATGAAAAGTGTTCATCTCTAGATGCTAATGCTCAACAAGAGCAGTGATCAAATGCCAGTCCAATTTAATGAAACCAATCCGTGCAAGTCCATAAAAACCAGAATGAATCAACAAAGGTACTATGCACCGATCTAGCGGTATCAATTTGTGCATAACATTCTCTCATCGACGATAATGTAAAATGTACTATCCTATCCATCCCATACTACAGTCGATCTATGTATCTCCTGATCGTATAGTACACTATGATCAGAAGGACTGGGATCCATAACTGTGATATACAATAATTCAAAAGAAACGAAATAAGCAATCACAAAGATGATAAATATAATACAAATTCTTATATTAAAAAAAAGACATAAAGCATAATACAAAGTGTTAACATGAACCATGAATAATTGTATTACAATAATAATTGTATTACAACCCAATATATAATTGTATTACAATCTAACACACATAATACAAAGGGATAACATGAACCATGAACATGCGATAGGACTCCCAAAGCAACAATATAATGCAGTCCTGAAACTACAACGTAATTTAAGCAATGAAAATAATATAAATACAACTGTATCAATTAATAAATAAACATCAGATGAATAATAGAAATATGTGATGTACATTAAAATTAATGTGCAATTTGACTACTATCTTTTTACTGATTTGGTTGTAGAAATCTTAGGCATGACCATTTGTCATGCCCTTCATCCTTACAGATTGTACACCTGCATTTGTTGCCAGCTTCTCAGATATCCATATCATTTCTAATCCTTGTGGACCGTAGCCTACTTTTTTGTTGTAACCTATTGATATCAGGAATAATGATACCATGTCCACTTTGCTGTGGCCAATATTTCTCATAAGGAATTGGTTGAAATTGTGATGCATATGTTTGATGATAATCTTGTAATGTGTAGCACCGATCAATATATCTATAAGAATTAATGGCAACATATGCACAAGCAGCCATGATATGAGAACAAGGTAAATGATAACATTGCCATTTCTGATACGTACATGTCTGCTGGGATCGACGAATAACCTACAACATCAAAAACTATAATTTGACATGTACACCATAGAATATATAATATATTTTCAATAATACATGTCGATAGTATGTACCTGTGTATTGTTGCCTCTGTTCATGTTAGGACCACATCTAGCAGTTTGGACCTGGAATAGGCTACTTCCTCTATCAAACCTTGTAATTCTAAGCGAAGTTGCTTTGACTTGTTTGGAAATAACATGTCCAGTGACAAATGGAGTAAACCTTTTGTTCCTGTCCATTGCCTCATTTGCTTGGGCACGTCGATCTTCAAAGTATGATACAAGTCGAAAGAATGTCAACTGCACCAATGCAATTATTGGCAGAAATCGAGCATTTTTCAATACTCCATTGAAACACTTGGATATGTTAGTTGTCATCATCCCATACCGTCGTCCATCATCATGTGACGGTGTCCATTTCAATAAAGGAATTTCATTTAGCCACTAAACAGCTTCTGGATTAAATTTTTTAATGTTCGTCATATATTTTTGAAATTTTTTATGCAGTGATTGCATTTCAGCTTTTTTCACTACATCCCTTAATTTGGGATCACGAAATCTTGAATTGAAATTACTTGCTACATGATGCAAGCAATATGCATGATAAGCATTTGGTGGCTGCCAACCAAGATATTCATTTTGTACTGTAGCAAGAATACCAGCATGTCAATCAGAAATTAGACAAATTTCCTGATGTGATATAACACACTGAACCAATATTTTCAGGTACAGTACTGTCCATCGTATGTGACGGGGATACTGGATAAACTGAACCGATATTTTTAACTTCAATAGCTACCATGTTTGGAGTACAGTATGAAATATGTTCGGTTACACGGGTTGTTACTATATTTCGAACAGCTTCTTCATAACATCCTGAAAACAGACAGGTTCAGGAGCTTCTACAATTTTGGTATCTATGTATAACTCCGTACCCGATATATATTGATGTGAATTGATAGTTGAAAATATTATCTCCATGTCTTCATCATCGGTTAGTGGAACGGGTTCATATTATATAGATATCGACTGGACAACTTGTGGATATCTATAAATGATCAATATTTTCTTCCCAGTTCTATCAATATGCAGGACTCTACATATTTTGTTCTCCAACTCTTGAAATGTCATACCATAATTTATTCTAATTACCTTTTTCAGACCCTAGTTGTACTCAATCCTATTTGGTCTATTGATAATACAACCATTAATATAACATAATGCTATGATTGTTTCTCCCATTATGCCCTATATATTTAACCAAGAAAATATATTTAGAAATATCCAATGCATCCTATCATCAACTAATAAGTAAAGATAGGTCATATCCCATTCAGGAATTGCATTAATATTACAGATCACTTATAGCATTGAAATGATGTGCAATGAAGATCGAACGAAATTTCAACATCATTTTTCTTTATTTCTCCACATACAAATATTTATGTATGCAGATAACAAAAGGAAAATGCTACATAAAATTTCATTCGAACTCCATTGCACATTATTTCATTGCTGTAAAGTGATCCGTAAAATTATTTGCAATTCCCAAACTGTCCACTTTGGACAATCAATTGATTAATATGCATAGTTCTAAGATCCATACAAAATTAAAAATAATGTATGGATACTATAATTTATGCATATTAATCAATTGACGGGTCTATGGTTCAATGCAATGCAAATTTTATCAAACTAATTTCGGAATATCAGATTAGTAAACTACCAAATTATATACAAATTTATTTTTCGATGTTTATATCATTATATAATTTTTTTTTAATAATCATGTATAAAATATTTTAAAATATTGATATAAATATAATAAACTCAAAATATAAAAAAATATAGTCATAATTATTAATTGATTTTTTAATATTTATATTTACAACTTTAATTTTTATATTTAATTATTATTTATTCTAGCATTATCAATAAATATATTATTATGATTATATCAAATAATAACAACATAATTAAATAACTAATAATAACATTTAAATAACTAACATAATAAATTTTGAAAATATTATATCATTATATATGCTTAAAAGCTGGCCCGAAGCACATACCGATTTCAGGCCGGCCCAGCCCAGTTCCATCCCTAATCAAAACATAAAAAATATATTCATAATTATTAATTAATTTTTTAATATTTATATTTACAACTTTAATTTTTAAATTTAATTATTATTTATTCTAGCATTATATATTATTTTTTAATATATTATCAATAACAACAACATAATTAAATTACTAATAATAATATTTAAATAATTAACATAAAAATATCTATAATTATTATACTAGGTTTTTCTTAGATTATTTTAATTTTATCATGATTAATTAGTATATAAACTAAAACAACAACATTAAATTTAAAAAATTACAATAAATTCATATAACATAATTAAAGAATTTTCTAAGTTTATTTTAATTTAATCAACATTATTCAATATTTTAACTAAAACAACAACATTATATTCAAAAAACTACAACAAAATCATCCAACATAATTACATTACAAAAAAATAATATTTACATAATAAATATAACACCATCTAAAAAAATACCTGTATTTTTTTTGAACCACAAGATCTAGCAATCCTTGATATTCACCACAAATTAACATAGACCGGATCTCGAAAAAGAAACATGAGGATCTAAATGAATTTAAAATATTGTGGGACAAAAAAAAAATACCTTAAACCGAACCCGAACCGGGAGCAATGGGGTCGAGCCTGGACCGAGAGCGATGGGGTCAAGCCTGGACCGGGAGCAATGGGGTCGAGTTGGAATGGAACCAGGAAATGGGGCAACCGATCAAAGGGAAGTGGGCCAAGGGGGAAGAATAAAAAAAGGCTGCGATGGGGACGGAACGAATTGAATGGGACTGGAGAGGAAGAACGAAGCATAACAAAAAAAAAGGAAGGCTTGGGAAAGTTATCAGGCGAGAATTCGTCTTTTTCGAAAGATAAATTCATCTCTCTGATATCGCCTTTCGGAAAGACGAATTCATACGTCTCTTTCAATTTGCCCGCCACATCTTCGAGAGACTGCCATGTGATCACTCAGAACCTGCCACGTGGTCTGAATTCGTCTGTCGAGAAAATGAATTCATTTGAAACCGTTTTTTGAAAAGACGAATCATTTGGAATCATCTTTTGAAAAGACAAAATTAGACTAGCTCGCTCCCTGGCATGTCACGTGCACAATTTTTTTAGCCACATGTCGCGGCTGGGATGGCTGGGGGAGCCAGGCACATGGAGAGAGGGTGCCTGAAATTATCTTTTGGAAAGACAATTTCTTAGCATGAAATCGTCTTTTCCAAAGATGATTTCAAGCCCAGCTGGCACCCCCGCTTGCCACGTGGCAGGTGTTTTTGGCGTCGCATGTCCATGTCAGCCAAAAATACATATTTTCATAAATATAGTGTACGACACCTATTTTCAAAATTTTTTTAGCATTATTTTTAAAAAAATTCAACCGATACGGGTGCTAAAGAGATTTGTACATATGCTGACCTTGAAATAGGAAATTTTTTTTAAAATAATATTTTTTAAAAATATAATTACAAAAATAGGTGTTAGGTTTTATATTTACCAAAATAGGTATTTAGGAAGGACGTGGAAGCCATGGTAGAAGTTAAAATCGTCTTTCGAAAAGATGAAATCAACTTCGTCTTTTGAAAAGACGATTTCCATACAAACAATTTCAATCTTTTTTAATTAAATTTAAATTTTAACGTAATATTTTTAAATTAAATTTTATATGACAACTGAAATCGTCTTTTGGAAAGACGATTTCAGCATTTGAATTCGTCTTTCCGAAAGACGATTTCAAACGATTTTTTTTCCTTCCACGCGTTTCCCGGGCGTTTCCCAGCCCGTTTCGCACGGCTCACGGTGGTCCGTGGGATTTCTGAGTGATCTGGTGATGCGGAACTAATATGCATGCAATTTTTTTTATATGTTTTATATGTGGGGTTGGGTGATTAATTCCCGAATTTCAGATTAAAATAAGTTATAGGGAATTTTATATGAATTTTAGAAGATCAGCATGCAGATTAGGACCTAGAAAAGTAGAAAAGAAGGATCGCCGGGGCTGAGAAGCCTCGGTTAGGGCAAGTTCTCCTACAATAAAACTACTGGAGGTAGAGGGGTGTACCTGACAACGTCTGTGAAGATCGCAGCAAAAGGGTCTCTCGTTCCTCGACGGATGCGGCCTGGAAAATCGAGCCAAAGACCCGCGGATACCCGGCTTTCTGCTCGGTGATCCGATTGAGGCTTGGCTGGAGTCGTTGGATTCGTAGGAATTCGGGGACCTGCAAACGACCTGTCAGGGGTTAGAAAACTCACAAAGGAACAAGAAAACAAAGGAAAAACAGCAAGGGAAGGCTTCTTTTGGAGTGGGCGTCCAGGGATCTGAGATGCTTGTTGGTAGCAGGAAGATGATTGCAGTACTGGGAAGAAGAACTCTCGCAAACCCCTTTATACACACAGCAGGGTATCACACAACTCAATAGAAGAACTCAAGGTTTTCATTCATCAAAAAATTCTCCTCATACAAGAGGCTAGGGTCCCTTAAATAGACCCTTAACCTTGGGCTCCAAGTAAGGGTACATAAGTCTTTACATAAGAATCCTTTTCCCTCTCAAACCCTAGCTAGAAAATAAGGAAATATTAGGTAGAAAAATCCCTAAAAATTTTCTTGACTTGGTCAAGACTCCAAGGACGCCTAGGGGGGCGTGTTGGGCTTCTAGGAGCAGCAAAAGGCCGGCCCAAAGGGGCCCGGGTGCATGGGTTTGGGCCTCTGGAAGCTGGGGTGGCCTGGTAGCCAGGTAGCAGGAATATTCCCTGGTATCTTGCTTCTTAGGGGCTTGGGCTTGGCACCTGGGCTTGATTTCATTGGGCTAGGATGCAGATGGACCTCTGGAATCATGGATGCCCTTATTTATGAATATACTTTGGCATCTGGAAGGAAATCTGGGCATCTGGAGGGCATCTGCAAGGAATCAGGGTTTCTGATTTTTCTCCTGGGGTCTTCAAATCTTCAAGCTGGGTTGGACTTGGGCTAAACTTCCATGTCTTCAATCTGGCTGGACTTGGTCTTCACTTGTATAATATAGTCTTGAGTCTTCAGTATGCTTGGACAGGACTCAAAAAAAATAAAATTAGCTCAACATGAGCTAACTAGCATTGGACTGAACTAGCTCAACATGAGCTGACTAGTACAGAAGTGAAATAACAACTAAAAATACTCAAATAACAACTAAAATGGACTCAGATGAGCTAAGCCCTTATTACAGATGGACTCATAAATTATTGATCAATTACAGAGGGTTGAGAAGCCTCTGCCTTATTCTGGTGCCTTTGGTGTCCGCACCAATTCTCCCGGGGTGCTCTGATACCAAATGATACGGAACTAATATGCATGCAATTTTTTTTATATGTTTTATATGTGGGGTTGGGTGATTAATTCCCGAATTTCAGATTAAAATAAGTTATAGGGAATTTTATATGAATTTTAGAAGATCAGCATGCAGATTAGGACCTAGAAAAGTAGAAAAGAAGGATCGCCGGGGCTGAGAAGCCTCGGTTAGGGCAAGTTCTCCTACAATAAAACTACTGGAGGTAGAGGGGTGTACCTGACAACGTCTGTGAAGATCGCAGCAAAAGGGTCTCTCGTTCCTCGACGGATGCGGCCTGGAAAATCGAGCCAAAGACCCGCGGATACCCGGCTTTCTGCTCGGTGATCCGATTGAGGCTTGGCTGGAGTCGTTGGATTCGTAGGAATTCGGGAACCTGCAAACGACCTGTCAGGGGTTAGAAAACTCACAAAGGAACAAGAAAACAAAGGAAAAACAGCAAGGGAAGGCTTCTTTTGGAGTGGGCGTCCAGGGATCTGAGATGCTTGTTGGTAGCAGGAAGATGATTGCAGCACTGGGAAGAAGAACTCTCGCAAACCCCTTTATGCACACAGCAGGGTATCACACAACTCAATAGAAGAACTCAAGGTTTTCATTCATCAAAAAATTCTCCTCATACAAGAGGCTAGGGTCCCTTAAATAGACCCTTAACCTTGGGCTCCAAGTAAGGGTACATAAGTCTTTACATAAGAATCCTTTTCCCTCTCAAACCCTAGCTAAAAAATAAGGAAATATTAGGTAGAAAAATCCCTAAAAATTTTCTTGACTTGGTCAAGACTCCAAGGACGCCTAGGGGGGCGTGTTGGGCTTCTAGGAGCAGCAAAAGGCCGGCCCAAAGGGGCCCGGGTGCATGGGTTTGGGCCTCTGGAAGCTGGGGTGGCCTGGTAGCCAGGTAGCAGGAATATTCCCTGGTATCTTGCTTCTTAGGGGCTTGGGCTTGGCACCTGGGCTTGATTTCATTGGGCTAGGATGCAGATGGACCTCTGGAATCATGGATGCCCTTATTTATGAATATACTTTGGCATCTGGAAGGGAATCTGGGCATCTGGAGGGCATCTGCAAGGAATCAGGGTTTCTGATTTTTCTCCTGGGGTCTTCAAATCTTCAAGCTGGGTTGGACTTGGGCTAAACTTCCATGTCTTCAATCTGGCTGGACTTGGTCTTCACTTGTATAATATAGTCTTGAGTCTTCAGTATGCTTGGACAGGACTCAAAAAAAATAAAATTAGCTCAACATGAGCTAACTAGCATTGGACTGAACTAGCTCAACATGAGCTGACTAGTACAGAAGTGAAATAACAACTAAAAATACTCAAATAACAACTAAAATGGACTCAGATGAGCTAAGCCCTTATTACAGATGGACTCATAAATTATTGATCAATTACAGAGGGTTGAGAAGCCTCTGCCTTATTCTGGTGCCTTTGGTGTCCGCACCATCTGGACCATCCGATCACCTGATCGAACAGCTAGGATGAGTCCAACTGAGTTTAGGCTTGATCTGGGGCTTTTGGATTCGGATTTTGATGTGGTTTGAGGCATCGATCTCAGATCTGACGGCTGGAAAGATTTCTTGATGGTTTTGGACTTCTCAGATGATGTTTAAGATGGTTTTGGATTGGTTTTTGCTTCTTTTTTAACCCGGGACGTCGACATAAAGCAGGGAAGAGCCTGCAGAGAGCTAGAAGAAAGAGAGGAGAAGAGGGAGAAAGAGAAGGAAAAAGAGAAAAGAAGAAGGAAGAAAGAGAAAGAGGAGAAGAGAGAGAATGGAAGAGGAAAGGGATCTTGGTTTGGAAGAAGAGAAAGGTTGTCATACTATGATGGCATGGGATAGCAACCAGTTTTGGAGATATGTTGGGATTTGGGATAGAGAGAGAGAAAGAGGAGAGATAAAGATGAGAGAGAAGAGGAAGGAGAGAGAAGATGAGGAAAGAGAAAATCAGGGAGAACCTTCTTCCTCAAAATTTGTGAAATTAGGATTTGGTTTGAATGAATTTATTTATTATTGTAGGAGATCAACCTTTTGAATAGGAAGGATTTGGATGAATTTTGAGTATAGATTGATACCGGATATTTGGGGTTAGCGATTGATGGTAAGGATTCTGGACATGATCACTAGTTTTATATATTATTTTACATGGCATGATTTTGATCCGAGTACATGGCATAGGCATGCATGATTTATTATTGCATGGTATGATTGATTTTTCATGATGGACAATATGACTATAGTTGTTATTATTTATATTTCCAGATACTATGTTTACCAAACAAAATTGCTTTTGATGATTTGGACCGTGATGCCGGTCACTGAAAGATTTGAGATTTCATGGTTTGACATAATGATGTGGTGTGACATCATGATATGATTTGACATAATGATGTGAAATGATAAAGTGTTAATGGTAATTGGACTAGCCATGCCACGGGATCGTGGTTACTGATATTGCCGGTCACAGCTAGAAATCATGACAAATATTGCCTCTCGCAGGCATGGACAATGGTATTGCCGGTGCCCGGTCACAGGTGTAATCGTGACAAATATTGCCTTTCACAGGCATGGACATTGAGATTGCCAGTCATGGGCTGAAGCATGATCGTGGTTAGTCTAGAACCTTAAAGAAGAGGAAAAGTTAATGAAAACATATAAAAGAAATATAATGTTATGAAATGTTTTGATATACTTGATATGTGATTGGTTTTGGTTGCGTGACCAGAAAATTTATCGTTTTTCATTATATGATTATAATCTTGCTGCTTTCAGTTTTTATATTAATACTAGTGTGATTGTGAGGGAACCTTACTGGGCTGTAGAGCTCATAACCCTACTTTCTTCTTTCATAGAGTCGTACAGATATTCGGGCTTGGTGATGAATGAGATTTTTGAGATAAGTGATTTTTGTGTACCCAGGCCTGTATGATCTCTATGGTAAAACCAAGAGTTTGTATGGCCGGTTGCGTACCGATTCCGGTACTGGATTCGAGGCGTGACATATATATATATATGTGTGTGTGTGTGTATGTGTGTGTGTGTGTATGCTAAACTATATGCATAGATTTGTTCCATATAAGGCCCAATCCAGTCCATGTTAACTAGGCCACTTCTAGTCCATCCATGTAGGGCGGTAAAAAATAGAGAGAGTTTTTATCCATCGCCCTCGATAGATAAAAAATATATTGCACAATTTAATTAGGCTACATCAGTCTTACTTTTTAATATATATTTACTATTACAATTTTATCTTTTTTAAAAAAAATTTAAATGATGAAAAAATCTCTTCCTTCTAAAAAAATTATGATACTTGTTGAGGATTATGATACTCGGTAGCCATTTTATAACATCCCCATATCCACAAGATGTTATAGTATCGAGAGATATTTTCATTATTAAAAAGTTTAAAAATTTACAATGACAAAAAGATCCCTTGCTTTATAATATTATGTGAACAGGGTTATAATACCCTATTCACAAAAAGAAAATATTTTTATCATTCAAATATATATTTAATATCTGTAATTTATTTTTTTATTAAAAATTTTGAATGACGAAAATATTCTTTCCTTATGATATCCATCTATAATTAGGATATTATAACTCTATTCACATGATATTATAAGATTATGGATTTTTTGATTAAAAAATTTGTTAACTTTTTTCAATAACAAAAATCCTCTCGATTTTATGATATTTTATGAATATGAAAATGTCATAAGCCAGCCACTAGATATCATAATCCAAGTCAACGAGTACCATAATTTTATCATAAGAAAGAGACATTTTCATCATTCAAAATTTTTAATGAAAAGATAAAACTGCAAGCATTAAATATGTATTAAAAAAATAAGACTTTCGTAACCCTTATATAGTCTAATAATATTTGATGATATATTTTTTTCTATACTGTCCATAATGGACAAAGAATTATCCTGGTAAGATCATTTTTGGTCTTGCCATAGGATTCAGACTGGCCCAAACCTTTCTGTGATTACTATAAAGGCATGGCCAACTTTTATGAATTTTATTGAATTACACTGTGTTGTGATAAGCCGGCTCAAGAAAGGCTAATTATCGGTTCAAGGATCCAATCGGATCCTTTCCAAACCGGATGCCTAAACTAAAAAATTCAAATATAACTCTACAAACTGATGAAGCGACGATTCGATATTGCTTAATCATTTTGTAGGACCAGTCTTTGGCCCGCGCCGAAGATATAGACTCCTAAAGCATACTTCTGGCCCGCACCGCCCCAGACGGCTAGCTAGTCCTCTTAGTGTTAGTCCGTAGAGAATGGGTCAGAAGAAGACAACTTATCTCCCGGCTGGCGTTGGAAAAGACTGGTCCAAAAAGGGCAACTCCGATTCAAGTAACTGGGATGTCTTCGGCTTACTCCAAAGGAGGTGAATACGAGGCAGCTTAACTTCGATCCCTTCTGAAGGAATGATCATGAGATAAATCTTCAGTTGATCTTTGCCTAAAATTTCCAAGAGTAGATATAGTTGTCATAACCAATCACGTGGCTACTAACTCCAAATCTCATGATATCGAAATGGCCATAATCAAATATTAACTACTTACGGTTACAAAGATATCACGCTCACTAATTCCATTGATTGAGAGCAAGTGAGCCAAACTGCATTTTGTTACACTTACCTTTATAAATGCTGGTAAAAGAAGACACCGATGATAAGTGTTACAGCCGTGACAGTGACGTGGCCAGGCTCAGATACCGCCGAATACGATCGAGCCACGTGGAGGTTTCTCCGGCCGAGTCAGCGCCACGTCTTCAAGACCAGGTTCGGCAAGACTACAGCGCCCGGCAATTTTCTAAGACAAACTGCCCTCGTCGAGGTCGAGCTCGGATCGGAGTTCCTCTACCACCTCGATGGCGCCCAAGCCCGGAGGGGTCCGCCTAAGTGAGGTCGGCCAAAGCCAGGAGACCTCCTGTCACCTCGCCAGGTGTCCACCCAGGAGGGGTCCGCCTGGGCCGAGGTCGGCCGACCCTTCGCCCTTCGCCAGGTGGCCCCCCGGAGACGGGCCCACCTCAACCGAGGGCAGGCGACCTCCTGCCACCTCGCCAGGTGTCCACCCAGGAGGGGTCCACCTAGGCCGAGGTCGGCCAGTCCTTCGCCCCTTTGCCAGGTGGCCTCCCGGAGACGGGCCCACCTCGGCCAAGGCCAGGCGACCTCCTGCCACCTCGCCAGGTGTCCACCCAGGAGGGGTCCACCTAGGCCGAGGTCGGCTGGTCCTTCGCCCCTTTGCCAGGTGGCCTCCCGGAGACGGGCCCACCTCGGCCGAGGCCAGGCGACCTCCTGCCACCTCGCCAGGTGTCCACCCAGGAGGGGTCCATCTAGGCCGAGGTCGGCTGGTCCTTCGCCCCTTTTGCCAGGTGGCCTCCCGGAGATGGGTCCACCTCGGCCGAGGCCAGGCGACCTCCTGCCACCTCGCCAGGTGTCCACCCAGGAGGGGTCCACCTAGGCCGAGGTCGGCTGGTCCTTCGCTCTTCGCCAGGTGGCCCCCGGAGACGGGTCCACCTCGGCCGAGGTCAGGCCGCCCGTACGGAGAAGGTCTCAGGGAAGAGGCGCGGGCCCCGAGGCCATCTCTCGGGCCGTACGAATCCCAGACGGTGCCCCGTACGGAGGGCGGCAGCACGCGGAACATCACTTGCATCGGCCCGACAAGTTCCACGGCCGAGGGGCACGATTCTGACAGAACAGGCCCTATAGATGGATGGCGCCCACGCTTGGGAAAGAGAGCGCTCTCGCTGGGCCCGAGGCCTGACCGGCCGCCTTACCAGCGCCGCCCTCCCTTTTTCTCTTCTGTCTTTGCCTTTTCCCTGCTGGGCTCGGCGGACGAGGTCGGAAAGCCACCTGGCCCCCCTTCACCGAAAAGGGAAAAGAGAAGAGGACGGGGGAGGGGAGTCTCCCAGGAGGAAAAGACAAGCGCACGACGAAAGGAGATAAAGAGGGAGGAATCTGGGGACGACAAGGTAAGCAAACAAGCCTGGGGACAAAGGAGAAGCAGCGACAAAAGGCCTCGCTCTGGAGAGTGAAAACCAGAGATCCCGAGAGGGGATCACTGGGTGTGAGCTCGGCAAGGAGGCCCAGCCGAGATTCTGGTCCCCAGAGCGTCTCTCTCACCAGTAAACTCTCTAAGTCTGGAACCCTTTCGGGGATCCGTCTGGAGAGTCTGTTCCTTCTCGTCGTCTACTGACTTGACCGTCGGAGCTCCCTCGTCGGGATCCCCGGCCAGGGTCTTCTAACCCCTTTTTTTGCAGGTTAGCCACAGCCAGGGAGGCTCCTTCGCCAGGCGGTCAAGAGGAATCGACGGATCCGTGGCACGGGCGCGACGACGGGAGCGGCAACATATTGGCGCGCCAGGTAGGGGGGCAGGACACCAAACCCGAGCGGGGGCCAGCTTTCTGCAGGTGTCGCGCTCTCTGACTAATGGTGGTCACTCGTGGCCACGAGGCGTCCACCAGCCGCGTGGGGGAGGTTCACTCCCCTCCAGGGGCCCGCAACCCGGAGAAGGAGCTTCCAGCTCCCCCTCCTCTTCCAACACAGCCTACCCCAACGGACGGACCCCTTGCGGCTGTCATCCAGCAGCTACAGACTTTGACCTCGGCGGTCCGGCAGCTTCAGCATCAGCAGCGGTCCCTGGCCACGCAGCCGCAGCCAGGGACCCCCGCGGCCCGAGCCGCGGGGCAGCGTGGGAGCCTGCGCTCCATCCAGGGCAGGCCATCCCATCCGAGGGCCGTCTCCAACCCCCGGGGGAGCCACCAAGCTCCCGCAAAAAGAAACTACTCCGGTTCGGAGGATCGCGAGAGTCGATCCCCGGCCGACGAGGTCGAAACGGCGCATCGTAGCAAGCGATGCCGAGGCCTGACTTCGCGCCGAGACCGATCGGCGCCCCCTTCACCAGCAGCCTCGGTGGAAGACTCCACCGACGAAGCCATCAAGCGCCAGGCCGAGAGGCGCCTGGAGGAGCATGAGCGCAAGCTGGAAGAGTTCGCCCGCCGATTTGCCGACCTGCAGAACTCGTCGGCAGACCCGGCGGGCTACGACTCCGGCCCCCCTTTCTCTGAAAAAATCCAGGCGGAACCGATCCCGATACGGTTCCGCATGCCGCAGGTGGATCCCTACGACGGGACCACCGACCCCCTGGACCATTTGGAGAGCTATAAAGCTCTCATGAGGGTCCAGGGTGCCACCGACGCTCTTCTGTGCATTGCCTTCCCGGCAACCCTCCGGAAGGCCGCTCGAGTCTGGTTCACCCGCCTCGAGCCCGGATCTATTTGCTCCTTCCATCAGCTGGAAGGAAGGTTCGTGGCACACTTCGATGCTTGTCGAAAGGTGCTGAGAGAGGTGGACAGCATCTTCTCCATCCACCAGCAGGACCAGGAGCTGCTCCGGGACTACATCACCCGGTTCAAAACCGCAGCTCTGGAGATCTACAGCTTGGACGAGCCCGTCGCCATGCTGGCTTTGAAGCGCGGGCTCAAGACGTCCCGCCTAACCTACTTCCTGGACAAGAAGCTGCCCAGGACATACTCCGAGCTCCTCCTCTGGGCCCACAAGTACATCCGAGCGGAGGAGGCCAACCGCACCCGTCGAGAGTTGGACGGGAAGACTCCGAAGAGGCCGCCCCCGAGAGAAACCCCGGGAGTTCGGAAGCCCGGGCCGTCTGCCGACCTTCGCCCGAATCCAAGGCCGAGGGGCGAGGCCACTCCCGAGCGGAGGTACACCCCTCTCCTCGCATCTCGGACGAAGATCCTCATGGAAATCGAGGGCGAGCGCTACCTCCGCCGACCTCCTCAGAACCCGAGAGCCGTCCGAGACAAATCGAAGTACTGCCAGTTCCACCGCGAGCACGGGCACAACACAGAGGAGTGTCGCCACCTGAAGCGGGAGATCGAGGAGCTGATTAGGAGGGGTTACCTCAGGAAGTTCGTCAAGAACGAGGCCCCCTCTGAAGGGCAGCCGCTCGCGACCTTACCGCCCGTCCCTGCGATCGACAACCGCCCAACGGAGAAGCCCGTGGGCATGATCTCGTGCGGGTTTGGTCGAGCGATGAAGAGAGCCCGGGAAGTCGGGAACCCGGAGAATGTAATCCCCCCCAAGGGGGGGAAGCTAATGATAATGTAAACAACGATGCCGTGGTGGTCGAGATGACCATCGTGAAGCATCCTGTACATCGAATCATGGTGGATAGTGGAAGCTCGGCTGATGTACTTTTTTACGATGCTTTCTCTCGGATGAACTTGTGCCCCGATCAGCTGAAACCGGTGCACACCCCCCTGGTAGGTTTTACGGGAGACTTCGTGGGGGTCGAGGGGGAGATCACTCTCCCGGTCACCGCCGGATCCCCACCCCGGCAGGCGACCGTCCTAATAACATTTACCGTCATCAGGCTCCCCTCGCCTTACAACGCCATTCTCGGGCATCCCGGGCTCAACCAACTGGACGCCACCATCTCCACGAGAAGGCTGTTGGTACAGTTCCCCACGCCTTCCGGGCTCGGGGAGATGAAGGGGACGACCCAGCCAGTCCCGCTCTGCCTTCAGACGGTCCCGAGCGCCATGGGCGCGGAGCTCGCCCATGATATCGACGACCTCGATCTGAGAGAGAAGGAACTCAGGGGAGGGCCCGTAGAGCGCCTGCTGACTTTTCCCCTCGGTTCGGATCCCTTGAAGATGGTGCAGGTCGGGGCCCAGCTCCCCGAAGAAGAACGGACCCGCCTGCTGGAGTTCCTCCGCGCGAACGCTGACGTGTTCGCCTGGTCAGCAGCTGACATGCCGGGCATCCCGCCCGAGGTCATCATGCACAGGCTAAACGTGGACCCAGGTTGCCGCCCGGTCCGCCAGAAGAAGAGGAGCTTCGCCATGGAAAGGCAGAAGGCGATCAACGAGGAAGTGGAGAAGCTCCTCGCCGCCGGTTTTGTGCGGGAGGTCCAGTACCCCAGCTGGCTGGCAAACGTGGTCATGGTAAGAAAGAGTAGTGGTAAGTGGAGGATCTGTGTGGATTACACTGACCTCAACCGAGCTTGCCCAAAGGACAGCTTTCCTCTTCCAAAGATCGACCAGCTGGTCGACACAACCTCGGGGCATCGCCTCCTGTCATTCATGGACGCCTTCTCCGGATACAACCAGATCCGAATGAGCCCGGAGGACGAAGAGCACACCGCCTTCATAACTGACCGCGAAACTTTTTGCTACAGGATGATGCCATTTGGCCTCAAGAACACGGGGGCAATGTACCAGCGCCTGGTCAATAGAATTTTCAAAGACCAGATCGGCCGCAACATGCAGGTGTACGTGGACGACATGCTGGTAATGAGCAAACCCGAGTCGGACCACGTGGCTGACTTGGCGGAGACGTTCGGCAACCTCCGACGCCATCAGATGAAGCTGAACCCGGCGAAGTGCGCCTTTGGCGTCTCCGCCGGGAAATTCCTAGGATTTATGGTGACCCAAAGAGGAATCGAGGCCAACCCGGAGAAGGTCCAGGCCATCCTGGATATGGAGCAGCCCGCCTCCAAGAAGCAAGTGCAGCAACTAACCGACCGAGTTGGGCCCTCAACCGTTTTATCTCCAGGTCGGCGGACCGCTGCCGTCCCTTCTTCAAGGTACTGAGGAAGATGAATGACTTTGCTTGGACCGAGGAATGCCAGCAGGCCTTCGAGGAGCTGAAGAAGACCCTCGCATCACCACCGTTGCTGTCCAGGCCCGAGGAGGGAGAGGAGCTTATCCTCTACCTAGCGGTTACCCCGGAAGCGGTCAGCTCAGTCTTGGTTCGAACCGACGGCCAGGGGGCCTAGCGGCCGGTGTACTATACCAGCAAACTTCTCCGTGACGCGGAGCTCAGGTATTCTCGGCCCGAGAAACTCGTTTTTGTGCTAATAGTGTCTGCCCAGCGTCTCAGGCCTTATTTCCAAGCGCACCCCATCGCTGTCCTGACGGATCAACTGCTGAAAGCAGTGCTCAGCCGACCCGATACCTCGGGACGATTGGCAAAGTGGGCACTGAAACTCGGCGAGTTCGACATTACGTACAGGCCGAGGTCGGCCATGAAGGCACGGGTGCTAGCCGACTTCTTGGTCGAATGTGCAGGCTTGGGCAAGGAGCCCGAGGAAGGCCCCTCAGGCCGGTCGATGGAGATAGGCACCGACGAGCCCGGAGAGAACGCCTGGATCCTCCATGTAGACGGAGCCTCAAACTCTGGCGGGAGCGGGGCTGGGCTCATCCTTGCCAACAGCAACGGGGTCATCGCCGAATGTGCACTCCGTTTCCAATTCCCCGCGACAAATAACCAGGCGGAGTACGAAGCACTTCTTGCCGGACTGAGAGTCTCCCGCGAGCTGGGCGTAACCAACCTCAAGGCTTTCACTGATTCCCAGCTCGTGGTGGGGCAGGTGTCCGGGGAGTACGTCGCGCACGACCCCCAAATGGTGAGATACTTGGAGCTCGTCAAGGAGGGCACGTCCAGATTCCGATGCTTCAACATCTTCCATATCCCCCGCGGGGAGAACGCCCGCGCGGATGCTCTCTCTCGACTGGCGACCCTGCCGGACACGATGCTGGGACGCGCCCATGTGGAGCGCCTTGAGGTCCCAAGCCTCGAGGCACCGGTGGAGGTCCACCAGGTCGGCCATGAACCCAGCTGGATAGACAAGTATGCCGCATACATCACCAATGGCACCCTGCCGGAGGACCGCGAGGCGGATCGCCTCATCAGGAAGAAGGCCGTGCGGTTCGTCCTGATGGACGGACAATTGTATCGAAGATCCTACTCCTACCCCCTCCTCAAGTGCGTAGGACCCACGGAAGCCAAGCTTGTGCTCCAGGAGATTCACGAAGGCGTCTGCGGGAACCACGTGGGGGGCAGGGCATTGGCATACAAGGCCCTCCATCAGGGCTACTTCTGGGAAACGATGAAGGAAGACGCCGTCGACTTCGTGAAAAAGTGCGACCGGTGCCAGCATCACGCCACGGTGCAACGGCAGCCCTCCAACCCAATCTCCCAGCTTTCAGCCCCCTGGCCGTTCGCCCAGTGGGGGATGGACCTCCTGGGCCCATTCCCGCCGGCGTCTGGACAGCGGAAGTTCTTGATAGTGGCCATCGATTACTTCACGAAGTGGGTCAAGGCCGAACCCTTGGCGAGGATCACCGAAGCAAACGTCGCCAAGTTCTTTTGGAAGTCCATCGTCTGCCGCTTCGGCCTCCCCCACATCGTGGTCACTGACAACGGGCGCCAGTTCGACTGCCGGGAGTTCGAAGAATTCTGCAGTGACCTTGGCATCAAGCATCGCTTTACCTCGGTGGCGCACCCCCAGACCAATGGGGAGGCCGAAGTCACGAACAGGACCATTCTTCAGGGCCTTGGCACGCGGCTGGACCAGGCCAAGGGCAGGTGGGCCGACGAGCTCCCCAGCATCCTCTGGGCATACCACACCACCCCGAGGACGGCTACCGACGAAACCCCGTTCAACCTCGTCTTCGGAGCCGAGGCAGTCATCCCGATCGAGCTCAGCCTACCCACACTGCGTGTGGAGCAATATGACGAGACAGAAAACCCAGCCAGGATGATGCTCAACCTTGACCTTCTCGAAGAAACGAGGGACAAAGCCCGAATTCGAATGGCGGCGTACAGGCAACGCGTGGCCAGGTATTACAACTCCCGAGTACGGTCGAAGGTTTTCCGTCCCGGAAACTTGGTCCTCCGGCGCGCTGAAGCTTCCCAGCCACGGGAATGCGGCAAGCTCTCACCCAACTGGGAAGGCCCATATCAGGTGGCAGAGGCCCTCCCTCATGGCGCATACTACTTGGAGGAATTGGAAGGTGCCAGGTTCCCCCGGACGTGGAACGCCTCGAACCTGAGGATGTACTATCAGTAATGTAAGGTTCCCTGCTCCTGTAATAAAGTTCCCCCACTTCAAACACTCCCTTCTCACTTCGACAAGAAAGCCTACGGCATCGGGTTCAGTCCGGAGATCCTGGGATTCGGCCTGGAAGGCGGCGCAGAACCCAGTTCGCCCACGAAAGCCCGGAGAACAGCTTGGCAAGCCGCGCAAGGCTTGAGAAAGCCTGCGGCATCGAGCTCACTCCGGAGATCCTGGGCTTCGGCCTGGAAGGTGGCGCAGAACCCAGTTCGCCCACGAAAACCCGGAGAATAGCTCAGCAAACCGCGCAAGGCTTGAGAAAGCCTGCGGCATCAAGCTCAGTCCGGAGATCCTGGGCTTCGGCCTGGAAGGTGGCGCGGAACCCAGTTCGCCCACGAAAGCCCGGAGAACAGCTCGGCAAGCCGCGCAAGGCTTGAGAAAGCCTGCCGCATCGAGCTCACTCCGGAGATCCTGGGCTTCGGCCTGGAAGGTGGCGCAGAACCCAGTTCACCCACGAAAGCCCGGAGAACAGCTCAGCAAACCGTGCAAGGCTTGAGAAAGCCTGCGGCATCGAGCTCAGTCCGGAGATCCTGGGCTTCGGCCCGGAAGGTGGCGCGGAACCCAGTTCGCCCACGAAAGCCCGGAGAACAGCTCAGCGAGCCGCGCAAGGCTTGAGAAAGCCTGCGGCATCGAGCTCAGTCCGGAGATCCTGGGCTTCGACCTGGAAGGCGGCGCAGAAACCCTGTCGCCTGCGCAAGTATGAAGGCGATCCCAAAGACGGGCCCGCTTAAGGCCTGCTCTGCCGCCACGCGATCCGGGAGGCCCCAACCTTCGATTTAAGCAATGGAAGGACCGGGCCTACGATCGTTTCAGCATTCCATACCAACATCTCAAAAAAAAAAAAAAAGGAAAAAAAGGAGAACTCGAGGTTTTGTCAAACTAAGGCTTTCATTAATACAAGTGGCCAGTACAAGCTGGGAGTCCCGACAGCCCGGGAGTCCCCAAAGAAGAAAAAGAAAAAGGAAAAAACACGACTACGACGACGAAAGCAGGTAAGAAGGCGCCGGGCTCAGTGTGGTGCAGGGTCGGAGCCCTCTGCTGGGGGCGCAGGCGCTGCATCCTCGACTTCGGCGGTGGCCGGCTCTTGGGGCTGCTCCGGAGCCACAGCTTCGCTAGTCGACGGCGCCGCAGGAGTTGCGTCGGCCGCACCGGAGGCCCTGCTCTCGACTCCTTGCCTCCTGCCTCCGATCACCACCCCGCTAAGATCGAGCTCGGGGAAGAAGGCCCCCACCTTCTCCCGGCACATCCGGAACCCCTTCAGGAAGGAGTCCACGGCGGCCTCCCGGACCTCCGACATGTACTCGTCGGAAGCCCGGAATTTCGGGACGGCCTCCTGCGCCTCCCGCTTTGCGGCCTCCAGGAGTCCGTTGATGTACGCACTCTGGTCCTTCGCCGCGCTCGCATCTCGCCGGGCCTCCTCCAGCTGGCGCTCCAGCCACTGGGAATGGGCCTGCAGGCGGGCCTTCTCCGCCGCGTCCTCCTCCGTACGGTGCTGGTAGGAGATCCTCTCCTCCGACAAGGAAGCCTCCAGCTCCTTGTTCCGCCCCTCAGAGCGCGTCAGGTCGGACTGGAGGGCTTGGTTGCTGGCTCGCAGCTCGACCCCCTTCTCCATGAGGCCCTTGACATCGACCGCGAGCTTGTCGAGCTTCTTCTCCTTCTCTGCGTCCCTTTGTGCATTCCCTACGAGGAAGTTCCTCAGTAGGAGAACGTCATTCCCGATCTGCACCAACGAAAACAAACCAGGTCAGGAGAAAAGAAGTTAGATCTTGAAAGAACAGAAAGGAAGGAGCTCGGGCTTACCGTGAAGAGCTGCGGGAGAATCCCGAGCAAAGCATCTGCGTAGTCCCGGCCGCCCCCGGCTCAGCGGTCCCGGGCGGTGGAGGTGTACTCCATGATCTTTTCCGCGAGCCCTTTGTCGTGGATGACCGAGTCCCGGTGGGTGATCACCGGTGCCGGAGCTGTCAGGCCGGCTCCTGCGCCGGCCGCCCCCTCAGCTGGTTCCGCGGTCGACGGCCCGGCGGTGGCCACCGGCTGCGCTGTCGAGGCAGCGGCGACGACGGGACCGGCGCTGGATGGAGCTGCAGGCGGTGGAGCCCTCTCAGCGGCGGTGCCACCAGGTCGCACAACCGAGGCGTCGGCGGCCCTGCCCTGAGGCAACCTGGGCGGGGGAGCAGCGGCCATCGGGCTGGGCACGATCGCCGTCACGACCTCCTGGCTCGCCTCCGTGCGAGCCCTCTTCACCGCGGGCTCATCCACCTCGACGACATCTCTCCGGGCTGCGCCCTCCAAAAGGCTCTCCAGTGAGAACTTCATCCCTGCAACACAAAGGAATAGAAAGTCAGCCGGCTCGGTCATGAAGAAAAAGGGAGCGGGAGTCAAAGTGGGGCCGAATCTCACCCGTCTCGCGGATGGGACTGATCCCGGCCTCAAAAAGATTCTGCTCCGAAAGCAGAACGTCGAGTGCCGGGACCACGTCGCTCAGGAGCTGGGAATAGGCCTCTTGGTCCGCCGACTCAACCCGAGAGTTCCGGTTCGGAGTCCGGTCCGGTTCACTCCAGGCCCAATCGACATCTTCGACTGAGGCGAAGAAAAACCGGCTCTTCCAGCCCTTGACCGAGGAAGGGATGTCGAACCGGAGACACCTGGGCCGGGATGAAATGTACCACCAGCCGTCATCGGTGGAGCACTTCTTCAGGGTGAACATGACCCTGAAGAGGGAGAAACGGGCAACGAACCCGTGGAAGTGACAAAAGACAATGAAAGAGAAGATGACCCGGATGTTTTTGGGAGCCAACTGGGCCGGGACAAGCCGGAAATGGCTGAGAAAAGAAAGAAAGAAGGGATGCAGAGGAAACCGAAGACCCCCGAGGAGGAAGTCTTCGTAAAAGGCTATGCGGCCGGGGCCACTCATGGTGACGCGCTCCCCGGACCGCGGAACAGACAAGCGGATTGACCCCGGGATACCATAGGCATCCCGAAGCAGAGAAAGATCGCCTTCGGTCATGGTGGAAGCATGACCGGAGGGACCGGCGGGAAGAAGAGGTGGAGCAGGAAGAGAACGGAGGGGCACGGCAGGAGCAACCGGAGGAGACCGGATCCCCCTAGGGATGCCAATGGTGACACCCCCGGGTTGCAGACGCCGGCGGATCTCCTCCGGGATCGTCTCCTCATCTGAGGAGGAAGAAGATGGAGTCCTCGACCGGAATGGACTGGCCTCGTCCAGGTTGGAAGAGACATGGCGACGGCGCGCCATGGAAAAGAGAAGGACGGAGGATCAAAGAGAAAAAGAAAAAGAAAGAGAAGGAGGGGAGCCGGAGAAGATGAAGGCACTCACCGAAAATACGCCAGACGAGCGCAGGGCAACAGGAGTTAGCCTGCAGCAAACCGCCCACGAAGCAAGGGGAAAGGCCTCGTTCTGGAAAGTCCCCTCCCTTTCAAACTCAGCGGACAGCGGTCGTACCCGTCATTCCGCCTCGGGCCACTGGACGATCGCCACGTGGGCGCACGCCCGACACCGATGCCTCGTTAGCAGAGCAACGGCCTCTGCCTCGAAGCGACGCATTTATTACGGGCAAGTGGGCGACGCGTGGCGGCTCCCCATAGGTTTTCAGCCGCCTCGAGCCACGGCGACGAGGATCGTGGCAATTATGATGCAAGATCTTCGCCTCCTCACGTCATGTCCGCATTTAATCCCGACGTTCCGTTCTACGATGCCCCGACGGAACGGCGGGCTGGGGGGCAACTGTTACAGCCGTGACAGTGACGTGGCCAGGCTCAGATACCGCTGAATGCGATCGAGCCACGTGGAGGTTTCTCCGGCCGAGTCAGCGCCACGTCTTCAAGACCAGGTTCGGCAAGACTACAGCGCCCGGCAATTTTCTAAGGCAAACTGCCCTCGCCGAGGTCGAGCTCGGATCGGAGTTCCTCTACCACCTCGATGGCGCCCAAGCCCGGAGGGGTCCGCCTAAGTGAGGTCGGCCAAAGCCAGGAGACCTCCTGTCACCTCGCCAGGTGTCCACCCAGGAGGGGTCCGCCTGGGCCGAGGTCGGCCGACCCTTCGCCCTTCGCCAGGTGGCTCCCCGGAGACGGGCCCACCTCGGCCGAGGGCAGGCGACCTCCTGCCACCTCGCCAGGTGTCCACCCAGGACGGGTCCACCTAGGCCGAGGTCGGCCGGTCCTTCGCCCCTTTGCCAGGTGGCCTCCCGGAGACGGGCCCACCTCGGCCAAGGCCAGGCGACCTCCTGCCACCTCGCTAGGTGTCCACCCAGGAGGGGTCCACCTAGGCCGAGGTCGGCTGGTCCTTCGCCCCTTTGCCAGGTGGCCTCCCGGAGACGGGCCCACCTCGGCCGAGGCCAGGCGACCTCCTGCCACCTCGCCAGGTGTCCACCCAGGAGGGGTCCATCTAGGCCGAGGTCGGCTGGTCCTTCGCCCCTTTTGCCCAGTGGCCTCTCGGAGACGGGTCCACCTCGGCCGAGGCCAGGCGACCTCCTGCCACCTCGCCAGGTGTCCACCTAGGAGGGGTCCACCTAGGCCGAGGTCGGCTGGTCCTTCGCTCTTCGCCAGGTGGCCCCCGGAGACGGGTCCACCTCGGCCAAGGTCAGGCCGCCCGTACGGAGAAGGTCTCAGGGAAGAGGCGCGGGCCTCGAGGCCATCCCTCGGGCCGTACGAATCCCAGACGGCACCCCGTACGGAGGGCGACGGCACGCGGAACATCACTTGCATCGGCCCGACAAGTTCCACAGCCGAGGGGCACGATTCTGACAGAACAGGCCCTATAGATGGATGGCGCCCACGCTTGGGAAAGAGAGCGCTCTCGCTGGGCCCGAGGCCTGACCGGCCGCCTTACCAGCGCCGCCCTCCCTTTTTCTCTTCTGTCTTTGCCTTTTCCCTGCTGGGCTCGGCGGACGAGGTCGGAAAGCCGCCTGGCCCCCCTTCACCGAAAAGGGAAAAGAGAAGAGGACGGGGGAGGGGAGTCTCCCAGGAGGAAAAGACAAGCGCACGACGAAAGGAGATAAAGAGGGAGGAATCTGGAGACGACAAGGTAAGCAAACAAGCCTGGGGACAAAGGAGAAGCAGTGGCCAAAGGCCTCGCTCCGGAGAGTGAAAACCAGAGATCCCGAGAGGGGATCACTGGGCGTGAGCTCGACAAGAAGGCCCGACCGAGATTCTGGTCCCCAGAGCGTCTCTCTCACCTGTAAACTCTCTAAGTCTGGAACTCTTTCGGGAGTCCGTCTGGAGAGTCTGTTCCTTCTCGTCGTCTACTGACTTGACCGTCGGAGCTCCCTCGTCGGGATCTCCGGCCAGGATCTTCTAACCCCTTTTTTTGCACGTTAGCCGCAGCAAGGAAGGCTCCTTCGCCAGGCGGTCAGGAGGAATCGGCGGATCCGTGGCACGGACGCGACGACGGGAGCGGCAACAATAAGCAATCCTGAACTACTTTCACTTTCTTAAAGAACCCTCCATTCTGTTACTCGAACTCTTACTGACTTAGATGTCGAAGTATCCCCCACCAGAAAAAATTCGATCAGAAGCTTGTTCTCTTTTGCAGGCACTCGAGAAGATGGATCAGCAACAACTCAACCACTCCGCCCGAATTGTAAGGGTTCGGTGTCAACACACAGGATACCATACAAACCCTTAGCGGATGCGTCACATTGTTTGAAGGAGGAGACCATGAGGACCAATCACTGAGATACACAGGATCTCTAGAATTTTTAATTTGCAAGGGATGGTGCTGTTTATTATAACATTGTGCACAAGATATATCGTTTGATGTAGCCTTTAAGGCTCGATTACTGAATACACTAAAAATATTGCAAAAATAAAATTAAAAAGAACTATTTATAGTTTTCTCTTACACTTATTTTTTATTACATCAATAAACAGAACCACAAATAACAAATGTTGTGGCTTTTCTTTCTCATCTTACCTATCCATCCACATGATACATCTAATGCTCTTTCCTTGGATGAGCAAATCAAAAGCCTTGTTTATGTCATGAAAACCGATCTGATGAGTTATGAACTCATCCAATTTAAGCTCCTGTTCAACATAAAAACCAACCCCAAATGAGTAGTTATTCATTATTTAAATCAATATAAAGGTTGGGATGCTGCTAAGCTTAGAAACTACTATGTTCAACTAAAATTTCATTTATATCAAATAAGCAATTTATGTTTAAATTGTTAAATTCAAGTTGATTTTAGGTTAAATCTTATGTCCAGAGCGAACCTATTTTCACAAATTTTACATAGTTAGTGATGAAACTCATCATCCAAACTATCATGCCAAGACCATGATCTAATTATATAAGGCATGCTTATTGAAAATCAAAAAATATATATATCTATATATTACCCAACAAATCCAACCTAAACCAACATCAGTTCCACCCATGTCTATTACATAACCGATGAGAAATCTCGATGTCAAAATTGTCACATTTAAACCATGGTTTAATCATATTAGATAACACAAGGCTTGTTGAAAACGAAAAACATCATGACCCAACTAGTTCAGTCTGAACTAACTTTAATTCCATGAACACCATGACCAAGCATATCAAGTCATATAACAATGCAAATGTGTTGGATCATATGCTTATACCATCATAGAGTTGCCAAAGATACATAACAATCTTTCAGATTTTTTTTTTTTTTTTGACTCAGCTATAGTTAATTAAAACTGCTTTATGGTTTAAATGATGAACACCATTGTTAAAAAAAAAAAAAAATATGAGTTAAATTAGGTTAGCTTGCTTAAATATTTTATGGTTTTCAAAATCTTCTAGCAAATTACATCACAATGAACTATGGCTCCAATCAGAAGTCCTTTTAATAACTAAGGAGATGGACTTTTGTTAAAAGATTACCTTATTAAGATACTGATTAACGAGTATTGGAATATCAGTCTTCGGTTTAATCCCTCCAAATAACGAACCCATAACACATTTGCCCATTAAAATTTCTACAGAATCCAATACAATTGGCGCGCCATGCATTTCCATCCCAAGAATGATCGTCTTACCCAAACCCTGCATTTTATGTTAAAAAAGAAAAGGATAGAAAAGAACCAATTAACATAAATGTCAAAAATTTTCTTCTAACCTGTAGATAAAATCAATGGCCTACAAATATATATAGATATATATTTATTGATTATATGCTGTGCCTGGTTTAAGCAACAGTGCCAATTCTCTTTCTTCTTTATTCAATGCTTGGAAACTACATGATAAAAAGAGTCATAACTTAATGATGGCACTTAATATCTGTCTTATATGCATAAATGGGTGTAGAAGCAGGTGCTATCCATGCTTGATCAGGTTTTCGAGGAAACAACCCATCTCTACAATAATATCATATTTCTTTAAAACATAGTTAACTCTTTTAAGATCATATTTAAGCAGCATTTTGCTAATTTAAAATCAAAAATCTTTCCTCAATTCATCTTTCACCAATTAATTTCCATCAAAGAATGGTACTCATTGCCTGGTCGTCATTGAATTGGAGTCCAACGACCATGCCATGAAATCAACCATTATGAGATACCATGTCTGTTTTTTTCTTTTTAGTTTATTAATTTTTCATTTTTTTTAAAGAACATGGGTGTTTGGCATTCCACATGCTTAATTTTCTGATGAAAAATGTCCTATTAAAGTTGAACAAATTAGATTCATGTTAGAACCAAAAGCTAGACTTGAGTATAGCATAGGTTGGTTGGCTTTCTGATAGAGGGTAGTTCATGTGTGGCCTTGTGGATGCATCTACATGCTACTATCTATGCATAAGCTTGTAAACATAAGATGGATATAGAATTTGAATCTGCATCTACATGCTACTATCTATGCATAAGCTTGTAAACATAGGATGGATATAGAATTTGAATCTTTTCTACGTATTCCTAAACTATTGAATTTACTGTGTATGTGTGTGTAAGAGAGAGAGAAGAGAAGAAGAAGAAGAAAGGAGAGGGAGAGACAATTCGAGAGCTTCGAAAGGCCTCAGACATCAAGGATGCTAAACCGATGCATTCAAAGCAATAATCTGCACCCCCATTGGTCATCTCCCGAATAACCTGCAGTCAAAGTTTATGAATAGAAAAGGAAAGCCCTGGTCAGTTGTTAATTTGATGTAGATGGCATCCAAAGAAACCAATATGAATGGGAAATGATGTGAAGGGAGGTGGGTGGAATGGAACCTCGCTAACAGGTTTCTCTCCAAGCTCCTTTGGGTTAACAAAATCTGTGATCCCGAGTCTCTTCCCTGAATGTTATTTAAATTATTATTTTTTTGAATAAAAAAAAAGCACTGATTAGATCAGGACAGGATAACGTGCATGTTCTGAAAATTGACAACTCGACTCACATTATTAGCCTCTTAGCTCCCAACGCAAAATCTAAATTAACAATTTTTCTTCACCTTCTAATATCAAAATTCAAAAAAGAAAAAAAAAAACTGTAGCTGCAAACTCAACCCAAGGGTGCTGGCATGAGCAGCTACTAACTACAACAATAAAGTATGATGTAAATGGAGGCTTATTCCAATAGTCAACTCTTCTCACATAATAAGTATGTAAATTAATTACTTAATCATATTATAGATATATTATAAAATAAAATGATAGCATGCAATATGTACATATTATAAAAATATATGTTATATGAGATTCAATGGTTATATAACCATGTACAATTATAATTAAGGATGTACATCAATGACAAACTATATGACAAGAAATATGTTATATTCAATGAGGAATCTAAAATAAATATTACACTAGCTTAGGATTGATTCGGATTGTTTCAAGTTCGGATTGGAAATTTAATGGTTAAAGCCTAACCTATTAGAAACTAGGTCAAGTTTTTGAATCCAAGCCTGATCCAAATAACTTCAGTTGGATCGTCCTCTTCCAGCCAATTTCAGAATTCTATAGCCTAAGTTTAGGTAGCCTGGAATCTTTCTATCGTGAGTTTGAAGTCCAAAATCTTAGCCAGTTCTACTGCTTTTTGCGAAGTTTTGTCCTTCGGCTTTAACTGAATTTTTTTAAGGTGTTGTTCTTGTTTCCGTAGGAGTATTCCTCATCCTTGTAATTGGGGCCGACCAGGAGATTTTGTCACCATCCATAAAAATATTTTATTAGACTTTCTCAGCTCCAAATTACATACCACAAATTTGCACAGAAAACTTTAATCATATTACTTTATTTTAGAGTTTTAGTTAAGTATATTTTTCAAAACAAAGGTTGTCCCGGTGGTTACACCACTATTTTGCAACCAAAAATTCTAAGTTTGATTCTTGGGTGCATGCATAGATGCCTCTCGCATTACTCAAAATATATACATCATCCTTGGCCAATTACACTACCCCTTGATAACTTACTGTTAAATGCCATTTTTTGTCCTTCAACCTTTTGCAACATGTTTATGCTGATGTCTAGAATATATGATGGTCCATATATTTTTCATACAAAAATTCCTTTCCATTTTATATGAGAATGACGGTTATAGTTCACTCATTCTATTAAGAATAACTCATTCATTCAAAAAAATTAATCAAGATCACCACAATAAAATTGATATATGATAACGTATAGAAATATGGAAGGGAGGGAGGGGTCTGGAGAGCCTACCAATCTCGAATTTGTTAGAATTCAAATCCACACCTATAATCCTTGCAGCTCCTCGAATTCTTGCCCCTTCTGCCACCTGCAAACAATAGATTTTGCTTTTTATGTGGCAACAGGATGTTAATCATGTCAAGCTAGAAAAGATGGATGGAGTTTGCATGTTGTTATCTTAAAGAAAAAATGTGGAGGAAGCAATCTCTATCTTTAAATTGGAGAGACAAATTAGTGCGGACCATGTTCCTCAATGATTTTTGACAACAAACTTGCCTGTGGCATCCAATTTCATCTATTATAGTATCTAATTACTATCTTCCTAAGTTTGCCAATAAATCATATTAAAATTCTTCAAATTACGTAACCGATGAAAAATCTCCATTTATTTTATCAAGATTATAAAATAGGGATAAAAGTATATACATTTGAGAAAAATTGTAGTACATAAATATCAAAGTTATGCCAACCAATCAATAAAAGCTATATGGCAACAACTTTCCCGAGAGTAATCCCACGTGATATTAAATTGCATCAGAACACAATCTCTTTGGAAAGAAATATCCGGTGGTAGGGCTTTTAATTAAGATAAATCTCATGTTAAATTACCATATCTAGTATGATAAGTGTAGGAGAGAGATTGTTTAAAAAAAATAACAGGTCATATACTTATTTTTCGAAGAGAGAAAGTAAAACAAATACGATGGAGATTTGTATTTTATAAAATTTTTTAGTAATGGTAATCTTGCATCGACAAAAATATTTCTAATAAAGTATATTTATGATCATTGAATTTACTTTAATATCTTTCCAAATGCATTCAATAAATAACTCTTACAAAATAATTAAAATATAAATATCATTATACAGAAAATTATATAATTATAATTGATGTGGCGGGATCGTTGACGTGGAAGAACCGGCAGGTGCCACGTCAAAGGAAGACGCCATGTCGGACGCCGCATCAATTCTCTAGCCCGGACTCTGCCAAGCTGAGCTGAGCTCCCTCAAGACAGCGAGCCAAGCTCTGTCCTCCGCCAGGTCGGGCCCGCGAGCTCGAGACACCTAGGCCGGAGCCGTCTTTTGCCCTCCAGAGCGAGACCATCGGAGGTTAAAGTCCTGTGGTCGGAGTCGAGTTCAGCGCTCACCCGCCAACGTGGAGCCTCTCCGAGCGCGTGCCCTCTGGACCGGGTCCACCTTCTGCCCTCCAGAGCGAGATCCTCGGAGGTTAGAGCCCTATGGTCGGAGTCGAGCTCAGCGCTCACCCGCCAACGTGGAGCCTCTCCGAGCGTGCGCCCTCTGGACCGGGTCCGTCTTCTGCCTTCCAAAGCGAGACCCTTGGAGGTTAGAGCCCTGTGGTCGGAGTCGAGCTCAGTGCTCACCCGCCAACGTGGAGCCTCTCCGAGCGCGCGCCCTCTGGACCGGGTCCGCCTTCTGTCCTCCGGAGCGAGACCCTCAGAGGTTAGAGCCCTGTGGTCGGAGTCGAGCTCAGTGCTCACCCGCCAACGTGGAGCCTCTCCGAGCGCGCGCCCTTTGGACCGGGTTCGCCTTCTGCCTTCCAGAGCGAGACCCTCGGATGTTAGAGCTCTGTGGTCGGGGTCGAGCTCAGCGCTCACCCGCCAACGTGGAGCCTCTCCGAGCGCGCACCCTCTGGACCGGGTCCGTCTTCTGCCCTCCAGAGCAAGACCCTCGGAGGTTAGAGCCTGTGGTCGGAGTCGAGCTCAGCGCTCACCCGCCAACGTGGAGCCTCTTCGAGCGCGCGCCCTCTGGACTGGGTCCACCTTCTACCCTCCAGAGCGAGACCCTCAGAGGTTAGAGCCCTGTGGTCGGGGTCGAGCTCAGCGCTCACCCGCCAACGTGGAGCCTCTCCGAGCGTGCGCCCTCTGGACCGGATCCGCCTTCTGCCCTCCAGAGCGAGACCCTCGAAGGTTAGAGCCCTGTGATCGGGGTCGAGCTCGGCGCTCACTCGCCAACATGGAGCCTCTCCGAGCACGCGCCCTCTGGACCGGGTCCGTCTTCTACCCTCCAGAGCTAGACCCTCGAAGGTTAGAGCCCTGTGATTGGAGTCAAGCTCATCGCTCACCTGTCAACATGGAGCCTCTCCGAGCATGCGCCCTCTGGACCGGGCCCGCACTCTGCTCTCCTCCAAGACGCCCCCGCAAGTTCGGAGCGCCTATGTCAGAGCGAGCCCCGTCATTCCAGCTCGGCACCAGCTCGGACGAGGTCCTCGCCAGCCCAGAACATCGGCAAGCTGCCCGAGGGCTACACCGGAGTGTCTTCCGGGCCGTACTGACCACCTGCAGCCGCCAGTTACACTAGAAAGGGAAGAAGCACGCTGATCGAGATGCCATACTCCTCACCAACCACCCAAATCATCCAAGAAAGGAAGCCAACCGGGAGATTCGAATCTCGTGGGCGGCGGCCCATCATCCGAGGTACTGCCAAGTTTCCCGGAATGAGACGACCATGAGGAGTGTCGGAGCGCATGACAGCTCCCCTTATCACAAATCAGGAAAGGCTCCTCGGGACACCGCCGCACGCGCCTGACAGCCCGGCGGAGATCCCGAGACGGACGTCCAACGGTAACCTAATTTGCGACAAACTCGGAGGTAACACAACAACCCCAACGCATAGGCAAAACACAAGCCAGAATACAAGAGAAAAGAGAGAGAAAAGAAAAAAAAAGGAGGAAGGTGTGCATCCCCCACGATCAGGAGGGGCATGGCACCTCCAGCATTCCTAAGCAAGGTCGGGAAGGAAGGCCACACAGGGACTCCCCCTAACCAGGCCACACTTCCCCTCGACACAATGGCTATTCACATTCACGCAACACACTCCTCCTTGCGTGGAGTCCATCAAGAGGGGCTCGACCAGGAGGATCTGTTCTTCTGGATCGTCACTGACTTGATCGTCGGAGTGCCCCCGCCGAAAATCCCGGCCCGGGTCACTAACCCCTGTCTTGCAAGTTCATGAGCAAAGGACCGCCGGGCAGCAAAGGGAGCGCACTTCGTCGCCGACAGCAACTACGGGTCACGGCGATCCTGGTGGCAACAATAATCACTATATAAAAATTGATTGAACATGATAATGCTATCTCAATATTAAAAAAATATTTTTTTATTTATCGATATATTTATAAATTTGATCATATTTTATATAGAAATACTTCCAATCAAATGTAGTAATATTTTTGCAGTATCATTTTTTTAAAAAAATGCTAAACAAATATAGTAAAAATTATTTTTTTTCATAATCATTTTTTTAGATAAATTATTTTCAGGAATCATCAAATTATCCCATAATTTGATATACCTCAACCAAACAAATCCTTTTTTTTTAAAAGAATTCTATGCAAAAATTCCTTGCCAGGTACAAACATTGCTATACACCAAGTCAAATTTATGGGACATATTTACGGATGATGTATGAGGTTCGGCACAATAACAGGAATTCTCTCCTTTAATATGATTTTTATGATAGGATGTAATATTTGTACCCTTGCCTTGAAGGCCAATTATTCAACGTGCCGGTCCCAATATTATCACCTAGTTTATGAAATATATGTCATTATCCAGGCAAATTACATAGAATAATATAAATAAGATGGAATCTTTAATTCAATTGGCATATGAAAACATATAATGAATTATTGGGATATTTTTCAATTTATATAAACTCTGAACTGCTCATTGATATGGCTATCCTCTCTACTAGAGAGTATAGCATTATTGGAGCCAATGAAAATAAATCAAGAGGCAAAAATATGCTCACCGGGATAATGGCTATTTTATTTCAATTATTCAATTAAAATATTCATGCACTGAATATATATGTGAAAAGAATTTCTATCTTCTCTTTTTTTGAATGAATATATTCTAATCAATTATAATTCATTGTTTAGTATTTTATATTTAATTTTATATTACCGCCAAACCAACAGCTCCGAGTCCAAAAATGGCCACGGTGGACCCTGCCTCCACCTTCGCCGCCTTCCACGCTGCTCCCACCCCTGCACATAAAAGATGTCAAATAATGAGAAAAATATATATTATAAAAATTACAAAGAGAATTTTGATTAAAAATCGATAATATTATAGCTTGCCATGAGATTTTAAAGTCAAAGATAATCTCATTTTCCATCGAAATAAATAAATAAATAATTCAGATAAATAATACCGAACGCACAAGATCCCTCAAAATTTTAGAAGTACAAATGAAGGTGTCCATTAAATAAATAAAAACTTCTCAAAGTAAAAATAGTTCGGAAGCGAGGCATCAGGTTAAACAATTCACTGGATATTATCCAAAATAAATAAATAAATAAATAAAATAAAAGGGTGGCATCACGACGTGACGTCCAGCTGTCAGACTCCAAAAACATGGACCTTTCGTTTATGATCCATAAGGATTATCGAGTCAAAGCCATCCCATCCGTCCATTTCTTACCGCCACTTTACTTGCACTCACCGGTGGAGACGCCGCAGCTAAGCAAACAGGCCTTCTCCGGCGGGATGGCCGGGTCCACCTTGACCACGTGCGCGACATCGGCGACAGTGTACTCGCTGAAGCTCGCTGCCCCGCCGAGGAAGCCGTGTACCACCGCCCCCTCCGCGTCCGTGAATCTGGTGGTGCCGTCCCTCGGCATCCCCACCGCCCGGTACGGCAGCTTCTGGCATATATTGCTCCCTTCCGACTCACAGATCACGCACTCCCCGCACTGCGCCAAGAACGACGGCACCACCATATCCCCCACGACCACCTCCTCTACATGGTCCCCCACGCTCTCCACCACCCTACGATCCTCGTCCCACGGTCAACAATACTATAAAATTAACTATAATCAAGTATTTAATCTACGTACCCGACTGCCTCGTGGCCGTAGATCCGGGGCAGGACCGCGGGGATCCCCTGTTATCAAGAGAGACCGTGAGATGGGGGCCGCGGGATCGGGAATGGAGCGTAGGGGATGGATGGGGGTATATGCATACCTTCATGCGCCAGAAGGTGACGTCGGTGTGGCAGACGGAGGTGCAGAGGATTTTTATGCGGATCTCGTAGGCTCGGGGTGGAGCCACCACCACCTCCTCGATCCGGAACGGCTCCCCCGGTGCTCTGCACACCGCCGCTGGAGGTTACCACACCGAAACCGAAGCTTGAGAGGAATTCTTCAGGGCTCAGAGAGAGAGAGAGAGAGATTGAAAAGATAAAAAGTAATACCTTTGCATCGCATAGGCTTTGGGGTGGTGTGGTCCTCCATCGCCGAAGACTACCCTCCCAGGCGTCTCCCCCTTTTCTCACCCTGATCTCTCTCTTAAATGAGACTTATCGAAGCAGGGCAGTAGTTAGTAGTGGTGGGGCCGAAAACGAATGAACCGGCATCGTTTGGGTGGGCAAAAAGATGATGAGGGTCGGGAAATTCTGAGGGGCGCTCTTTGGGGCCCCACGAACGAGTTGCCGGGGACTTCTCAGGACGCGCGTTTGGTACGTTGAGGTCTGCGGATATCATTCTTTCCCAGCACCGAGCTCGCACGCTCTCTCTCTCTCTCACGCGTGTGTGCACAATTTGCTTTATCTGGCTGGGTGGTCTGAAAGAGGAAGTTGCATGATTTGATATCAAATCATCTCAACAAGCATAGAAGTGCCAAGACGCATTATTTTTCATCAGCAAATAAATAACAAAATGCATGGATGCACGTGGGCCTCGGGAGGAAGATCAAACAACCTCCTCTCTCTCTCTCTCTCTCTTCTTTCTTTCTTTCTTTCTTTCTTTCTTTTTTTTTTTTTTTTTATATTTTATTTTATTTTATTTTAAGATGATAACCAGATTGGCAGAGACTTGATCATATCTTTTATTAATCATAAATTTAAAATATAATTTTGATAAATAATTTAATTAAATTTAATTTTTTTATAGATAGTCAAAATAATAAGAGAGTATGCTACTCTAACATATTAGTAATATGATGTACCAAAAAAGATACATGAAAAAATTATGATCCAAATCGAATATCGCCCGATAAAATTGAGGCCCAGTAAAAGTATAGCATTGAGACCCAGTAGAAATAGCTACATCGAGATTTATTTTTTTTTATTTTATAAAAAAACATCTTTTATCTATTTTTATTTTTATCTTCATTTTTTTTATTTTTTAACTTTATTTATTTATTTATTTATTTATTTATTTTTAAGGGCCAATAATGACACGAATTTTTTTTAAAATAATATTTTTAAATAAAAAATTATTAAAATAGGTGTTTCGGGATATATTTATCGAAGTAGGTATTTTGCATCGACGTGGTGGTGACGGGGCATTTAAGTTCGACTTTCTAAAAAATGAAATTGAATTTCGTCTTTTGAAAAGGCGAAATTTTTATAAATTAATATATTTTTATTTTATTTTAAAATTGATTTGACATGTAATTAAGTGATGCGACGTTGAAATCGTTTCTTGGAAAGACAAATTCGATTTGAAATTCGTCTTTCCAACGAAGGAATTCAAAATTAATTTTTTTTATAATTTTATAAATATTATTATTATTTTTAAATAAAATTAATAAATTTTAATTTTAAATAAATAAATAATAAATAAAAAATTAGTATTAGTTAAAATTTTATATATTATTTTTGATAATATTAATTATTATATTATTTTAAGATAATATTAATTAAAAATAATATTAATTAACTATATAAAAATAATATTAATTTAAAATTAATAATAATTTAACTAAAAATAATATTAATCGAAAATAATATTAATTAAAAGATATTATAATATATATTATATTATAATTATTATTTTATATTCTAAAATATAATGAATATATTATAATTTATTATATTATATATTATAATTTTTATAATATAGTATAAAAAATTTTTAAAAAATATAAAAAATAAAAAATAATCATCATGTCAATACTATTCGGTCGCTAGCCCGGTACCAGTTCGGTCGACAGCCCGGTGTCAGTCCGATCCCTTGCTTAGGAGCGGTGGCAGGATCCCGACGACCGGATCGGCGATCGGGTCTGTGGCATGACTGGGGCTAGACCGGTGACAGGATCTTGGCGGTCGGATAAGTAATCGGACCCGGGTGGCCGGACCGGCTGCCGGATCGGGGGCCGCAACTGGGGTCGGACCGGGGGCCGGATCGACGGCCGAACTGGGACCCGCATCGGGGGCTGGACCGACGGCCAGACTGGGGCCCGCATCGGGGGCCGGACTAGCGGCCGGACCGGGGTCCCCGATCCGGCCCCCGATGCGGGCTCCAGTCCGGCCCCCGGTCCGGCCACCGATCCCGCCCTCGGTCCGGCCCTAGTTGCAGCCCCGGTCTGGCCACCCGGGTCCGACTTCCTATCCGGCCCCCGGTCCGGCCGCCGGTCCGGCCGCCGGTCCTGCCCCCGGTGCGGGCCCCGGTCCGGCCCCCGGTGCGGGACCCGGTCCGGCCCCCGATGCGAGCCCAGTTGTGACCCTCGATCCGGCAGCCGGTCCGGCCACCCGGGTTCGATTACTTATCCGACCGCCAAGATCCTGTCACCGGTCTAGCCCCAGTCATGCCACAGACCCGATCGTCGGTCCGGTCGTCGGGGTCCTGCCACCGCTCCTGAGCAAGGGATCGGACTGACACCGGGTTGTCGACCGAACTGGTACCGGGCTAGCGACCGAATAGTATCGACATGATGATTATTTTTAATTTTATATATTTTTTTAAATTTTTTTATAATATATTATAAAAATTATAATATATAATATAATAAATTATAATATATTCATTATATTTTAGAATATAAAATAATAATTATAATATAATATATATTATAATATCTTTTAATTAATATTATTTTTGATTAATATTATTTTTAGTTAAATTATTATTAATTTTAAATTAATATTATTTTTATATAGTTAATTAATATTATTTTTAATTAATATTATCTTAAAATAATATAATAATTAATATTATCAAAAAATAATATATAAAATTTTAACTAATACTAATTATTTATTTATTATTTATTTATTTAAAATTAAAATTTATTAATTTTATTTAAAAATAATAATAATATTTATAAAATTATAAAAAAAATTGATTTTGAATTCCACGACGAATTTCAAATCGAATGTGTCTTTTCAAGAAACGATTTCAACATCGCATCATTTAATTATATGTCAAATCAAATTTAAAAATAAAATAAAAATATATTAATTTATAAAAATTTCATCTTTTCGAAAGACGAAATTCAATTTCATCTTTTAGAAAGTCGAACTTAGATGTCCCGTCACCGCCACGTCGATGCAAAATACCTAATTCGATAAATATATCCCGAAACATCTATTTTAATAATTTTTATTTAAAAAATATTATTTTAAAAAAAATGATCATAATGACACGATCTAGCCGAGGAAATGATAATAGGACGACAGACAGGATTGGGTTTGGGGGGGGGGGGGGGGGGGGGGGGGGGGAGGGGGAGGTGGTGTTGTACTTTAGGATAGGCCCTGTTACCGTGTGGTCACCTTCACCTATAATTTCAATGAGATCTGAGTCCTTGTATATTGTACTTTAGGATAGGCCCTGTTACCGTGTGGTCACCTTCATCTATAATTTCAATGAGATCTGAGTCCTTGTATATTGTACTTTAGGATAGGCCCTGTTACCGTGTGGTCACCTTCACCTATAATTTCAATGAGATCTGAGTCCTTGTATATCTCTTCAACGGGAAATATGACTTCCAACCCTCTCAAGCACTCTTTCTAAATAAAAAGACCTGTAAAATAAATTTAGGCCAAAGATACCGACAAGAATACTCCGATATTTAAATTAATGAAACAATCAAGACAATAACCAAAATTATAATGATGATCGGCCATCACCAAAAAAAATATAAATAATAATTGATATGGTAAAATTGTTGACATGGAATATATGTCTATCCAGCTAGTCGGCAAGCGGTGCCATGTAACGTTCTCTTTTAATCTTTTCTGCTAGGTGGCTCGACCAGCGATCGAACCCATCTCAATCCGAGCTCGGCGTCTCTGCCCCTTCGTCAGGTGTCGACCTAAGTAGGGTCTATCTCGACCGAAGTGAGCCTACTTTTGCTCCTCTACCAGGTGGCACTCCCAGATAGGTCCACCTCGGTCGGAGTCGAGCTAGCATATCTGCTCCTTCCGTCAGGTGGCGCCTCCCAGACGGGTCCACCTCGGCCAAAGTCGAGCTTACCTCTGCCCCTTCACCAGGTATCGACCCGGGTGGGGTCCACCTCGGTCGAAGTGGGCCTGCCTCTGCTCCTCCGCTAGGTGGCACCCCCAAATGGATCCACCTCAACCGGAGTCGAGCTTGGCAGCTCTACTCCTTCTGCTAGGTGGCGCCCCCAGACGGGTCTACCTCGATCAAAGTCGAGCTTGCCTCTGCCCTTCGCCAGGTGTCGACCCAAGCGAGGTCCACCTCGGTCGAAGTGGGCTTGCCCCTGCTCCTCCACCAGGTGGCACCCCTAGATGGGTCCACCTCGGCCGGAGTCGAATCTGGCACCTCTGCTCCTTTCGCCAGGAGATGCCCCTAGACGGGTCCACCTCGATCGAAGTTGAGCTTGCCTCTGCCCCTTCGCCACGTGTTGACCTGGGCAAGGTCCACCTCGACCGAAGTGGGCCTGCCTTTGCTCCTCCGCCAGGTGGCACCCCTAAATGGGTCCACCTCGGCCGGAGTTGAGCCTGGCACCTTTACTCCTTCCGCCATGCGGCACCCCCAGACAGGTCCACCTTGGCCGAAGTCGAGCTTGCCTCTTCCCCTTCGCTAGGTATTGACCCGGGCGGGGTCCACCTCGGTCGAAGTGGGCCTGCCTCTGCTCCTCTGCCAGGTGGCACCCCCAGATAGGTCTATCTCGGCCGGACTCGAGCCTGGCACCTCTGCTCCTTCCGCCAGGTGGGGCCCCCAAACGGGTCCACCTCAATCGAAGTCGAGGTTTCCTCTGCCCCTTCGCCAGGTGTCGACCCGAGCGGGATCCATCTCGACCGAAGTGGGCCCGCATCTACTTCTCCGCCAGGTGGCACCTCCAGATGGGTCCACCTCGACCGGAGTCGAGCCTGGCACATCTGCTCCTTCTACCAGGTGGCACCCCAAACGGGTCCACCTCGGTCGAAGTTGAGCTTGTCTCCGCCCCTTCGCTAAGTGTCGACCCGGGCAAGGTCCACCTCGGCCGAAGTGGGCCTGACTCTGCTCTTCCGCCATGTGGCACCCATAGATAGGTCCACCTCGACCAGAGTCGAGTCTGGCACCTCTGCTCCTTCCACCAGGTGGCGCCCTCAGACGGGTCCACCTTGACCGAAGTCGAGCTTGCCTCTGCCCCTTCGCCAAGTGTCGACTCAGGCGGGATCCACCTCGGCCGAAGTGGGCCTGCCTCTGCTCCTCCGCCAGGTGGCACCCCCAGATGGGTCCACCTCGGCCGGAGTCGAGCCTGGAACCTCTGTTCTTTCCGCCAGGTGGCGCTATGATGCGGATATCGAGATGAATATTGAACCTGATCAGCTGACTCATATATCAGGACAGCCTGGTGATAGTTCGGCGAAGCCCAACCCAGACATTTCGGTTCAGCTTCCGGCCCATGACGATTTGGGGCCGCCAGCCTCGCCAGCAGGAAACGTGCGCAGGTCCAGACGCCTTCAAGGGAAGCAAGTTTCAAATCTGACCCGTTTTTGGGATGAAAACAATTAATTGGGAATTGGGCCGAAGGCCCAATACACTAATTGCATCCATGAAATTTCGGATCCGGGAAAACACCGGAGTCTTTAGTCTTATTATTATTATTATTATTATTATTTATTAGTGGCATGATCTCTTGATTTTTTTTTTAAAAAAAAAAACCCGTTTGAAGTGTTTCACGCAAGAGTTACATTTGTTATTTTTTTTTCCTCCCTTTAGTCACGTGGAAACATTAGTTGTTTTGTTTTTTTTCTCCCTCCCTATTAGTCATGTGGGGGACATTACAACTTGTATTGCTTTTTTTTTTTAAAACCCGAACCAAGGGAAGCAACGAAGTAGTGTTTTTGTTTTGGAATATACAATTGGACGTTGATTGTTTTGGTTTTGGAAATTGCACGGTGGTCTTTTGGACGGTTTCCGTGGAAGGCAGCAAGCGCCTCTTTGTTTTGAAAAAAACAATTTACACGGTGTTGTTTGTTTGGGCGTCTCCTTTCCATGGAAGGCCACCGTTTTTTTTTCCCTTGCGCACACCAGGCCAAAAGCCCGGTTGGGAGAAGATGATTCCGTGAGGAATCTCTTCCTTCCATTCCAAGTTCTTGATTAAAAAAAAAAAAAAAAAGAAACAGGGACTCACGGTGAGAAACCCATCGTTCGTCCCTTCTAGTCTTGAAGACCCGGATTGAAATCCGGTAGAGAGCTGACAACGTGAGGAATCACGCGGCCCTTCCAGCGCTTGATCGTTGCAGGTTTCAAAGGATCTTCCCCATCTTGCTCAATCCTAGCATCCAAGAATTCCCAGAACCCGTTCTCGCTGAATCGGGGTTTTGGTCGCTACAGGCGTTTGACAACCGCCCTGCACCAGCTTGGTATCAGAGTGTTGATCCGTTCTTGATCATAGCCTTGATCCGTTCTTGATCTGTCCTTGATCCATTCTTGATTTAAAAAAAAAAAAAAACTTGATCTGTCCTTGATCCGTTCTTGATTTAAAAAAAAAAAAATTCTGCTGGTAAGCATGGAGCGGAACAACGAGGAGCCTTCTCTTCGTGACGTTGTAGAGACCCAGCAGCAGATGATGGCTGTTTTGAAAGCAATGATGGCACGGTTGGAGGCGCAAGATCGTGCTATACCTCATCAAGATCGCAATGTACCTGATGAACATCGAGAAAGTGATGCTGACCATTTCCAGAATATTGAAGATCCACCATCATTGCAAAGAGGGCAGCAACCGCGGCGTGATGTAGTGCTTCCCAGGGATTTCAGACTGCCGCCTGTGCATGACAATCAGACTCGTTGGGAGTCCGGGTTTTGAATTGAAATACCGGAGTTTAGAGGTAGTTTGAACCCTGATGAGTATGTGGATTGGACCCTGCAGGTTGATGATGTTTTTCGGCTGAAAGAAGTGCCTTTGGACAAGCAAGTGCCACTTATCACAATCTGATTCCGAGATTGAGCAGCGGCTTGGTGGCATGCACAGCACTACCGAAGGTATATGGATGGGAGGCCACCAATTGCATCATGGGCAGCCTTAAAGCAGGAGATGAATCGGGAGTACCTTCCTCAAAACCATGAATAGGTCCTTTATTCTAAATTGCATGGTTTAACACAAGAAAATCGAAGCGTGGAAGATTATACTACAGAGTTCTATCGAATGGTGGCTCGAAACCGATTGATGGAGTCAGAACCGAGGTTGGTAGCTATGTATTTGCTTGGACTGCGATTCCCGATACAGGATGCGTTGTCTCTGCATCGGATTGACAGTGTTGGTGATGCGCACATGCGGGCGCAAGCAGTGGAGCGGAGCCTGATGCAGAATAGAGGGTTCCAGAGTAGAGGAAAATTATCTGGTCAGTTTTCGGGGCAGAGTTCTGGTAGTAGGAGTGCACCTCCTGTGGTGAGGCAACAAACTTCGGCAGTTCCTTCGAGACCTACAGTGCCGAGTGGGGCTTCAGGTACCCAGCAGAGGGTGGGCAGCAATCGAGCCAATGTTCGCTGCCATCGGTGTCATGACCTAGGACATTATGCCAATGAGTGCCCCAAGGCGCGTACCCAGTTACTTATGAAGGAGGAGCAGGAAGTTGAATTTTTCGATGATGAGGAGTTCGAGGATGAGATGTATGTGACTGACCTAGACCACATCCAGGGAGAGAGTATGATTATTAGGAGGATGTGTCTTGCACCAAGAGCTGGTGGAGATTGGCGCCGGCACGATATTTTCTCAACAAAGTGCACTGTAGCTGGTAAAACTTGCAAGATAATTATTGATTCTGGAAGTTGGGAGAATGTGATTGCTGAGAAAGTTGTGAAGAAATTGGGGTTGATGACTGAGCCCCATCCTCAACCATACAAGCTCGGTTGGGTAAATCGGGATGCAGACATTCAGGTCAGTCGACGTTGTAGGTTGGCCTTGTCTTTTGGTCCTCAGCTTGAGTCATCAATAGTAGCTGATGTTGTACCGATGGATGCGACACACATCATTTTGGGACGACCATGTCAGTTTGATAATAAAGCAGTGTATAATTGTTACACTCATACTTAAATGCTGCGACTAGATGGGAGAAAAGTGATCTTGAAACCGCTACAGGACATGGCTGAACAGAAGGTAGTAATTTGTTTGCCAAGCAGGGAGTTTGAGGCGAGTTTAGAGGGAGAAGATTTCTGTTTTGTCCTGGTTAGTAAGCCAGAAGAGTTTGGCCAGAATGGGGAGCAGGAGCTACATGATCTTCCTTAGGAGTTAGTGTTAGTTTTGGAGGAATTTCGGGATGTTGTACGAAGTGAGCTTCCTACGGGTTTGCCACCACTTCGAGATATTCAGCATGAGATTGATCTGATTCCGGGTTCTGTGTTGCCGAATAAGGCTCATTACCGTATGACCCCACAGCAGCATGAGGAGCTGAAGAGGCAAGTTCAAGATCTTTTAGACAAAGGCTTTGTACGGGAAAGCATTAGCCCGTGTACGGTACCAGCACTTTTGGTGCCGAAAAAGGATGGTTCATGGCGTATGTGTGTTGACAGTCGGGCAATAAACAAAATTACTGTGAAGTATAGATTTCCAATACCGAGGCTGGATGATATGCTAGTTCAGTTGAGTGGTGCCGTGTTCTTTACTAAGATTGATTTGAAAAGTGGGTATCACCAGATCAGAATGAAGCCAGGTGATGAATGAAAGATAGCCTTTAAGACAAAGAAAGGCCTGTATGAATGGTTGGTGATGCCATTCGGGCTATCTAATGCTCCTAGTACGTTCATGCAAGTAATGAACCAGGTTTTGCATCCATTCCTTAGTTCTTTTGTTGTTGTATACTTTGATGATATATTGATATACAGTAAGACAGCACAAGAGCATGTTGAGCATGTTTCACAAGTTCTAACAATATTACGTGAAAACTAGCTTTTTGCTAACCCAGAGAAGTGTATTTGGATGGTAGACAAATTAATTTTTCTGGGATATGTTGTTACTGGTGATGGAATTCTTCCAGATGAAAGTAAGGTGCGAGCGATAGTGGACTGGCCAGTACCTACTACTTTGACTGAATTGAGATCCTTTTTGGGTCTTGCGGGTTTTTACAGAAGGTTTGTGAAGATGTATAGTGAGATTGCTGCACCCTTAACAGATTTGTTGAAATTAAATCAGTTTGGATGGAATGACACTACTCAGACAGCATTTGATGAGATGAAAGTCAAGTTGACCCAAGCACCACTGTTGGTTCTTCCAGATTTTGACAAGGTATTCGAAGTGGATTGTGATGCTTCGAAGACTGGAATTGGCGCAGAACTCAGCCAAGATGGGAGACTCGTTGCTTTCTACATTGAGAAGCTTGGAGGTGCCAAACTGTTGTATTCGGTTTATGATTTGGAGCTATACGCCATTGTGAGGTCATTGCAACATTGGCGACATTACTTGATCCAGCGAGAATTTATGCTGTACTCAGATCATCAAGCATTAAAATTTCTACAGGGACAGCATAAGTTGAGCTCTAGACATGCAAAATGGGTAAGTACTCTACAGGAGTATACTTTCAGCATCAAGCATAAGTCAGGCGCTTTGAACAAAGTAGCAGATGCTTTAAGTAGACTGAGTTTATTGATTGGTGCTATGCAAGTATATACCCTTGGGTTTGAAAGCATGAAGGATGATATCCGTGCAGATGAATATTTTCAAAGCATTGTGACTGAATTGGAAGCTGGAAGTCGATCTGACTTCGTCCTACATGATGGATATTTGTTCCGTGGTAATTGTCTCTGTATTCCTAACACTTCACTGCGTGTATTGATTATTCAGGAGCTGCATAATCAAGGACATTTTGGAAGAGACAAAACTGCATGGTTAATTCGTCAACGATTTTATTGGCCTGGGCTTGACCGAGATGTCAAAATCTTTGTGAAGAGATGCCGTTTGTGTCAGGAATCCAAAGGATCAGATACAAATCAAGGTTTATATACCCCTTTACCGATTCCAGATGAGCCGTGGCGAGAGGTATCTATGAATTTTGTTGTAGGTTTATCGCGGACAGTGAGAGGTCTAAACTCAATTATGGTAGTCGTAGATCGGTTCAGCAAGATGGCTTATTTCTTGCCATGCAAAACTATATTTGATGCGTCGAAAGTAGCTGATCTTTATTTTTCTGCAATTGTCCGACATTATGGGTTACCATCGTCAATAGTTTCGGACCGAGATAGCAAGTTTATGGGACATTTCTGGCACGAATTATGGAAAAAGTTGGGTACAAAATTAAAATTCAGTAGTCCCTAACATCCTCAGACCGATGGGCAAACCGAGACTGTCAACCGAAGTCTTGGTAACTTGTTGAGAGTCAATGTACAAGAATTTAAAAACTGGGATGTATGTTTGCCAAAGATTGAGTTTGAGTTCAATTCTTCGGTGAACCGTTCTACTAGTTTTGCACCCTTTCAGGTATTGTATGGATTTCTGCCAAGAGGACCACTTGATATTTTACCTGTTGATGTGCCAAACAAATCAAGTAAGAAAATAGAAGATCGAGTGGTTGATCTGCGTGAGGTGCACGCAACTGTTAAAGCCAATCTAGAGAAAAATTATACCAAGTATAAGGCTAAGGCTGATCAGACGCGTCGATAGCAGACTTTTGAGGTTGGTGATTTGGTATGGGTCTTCTTGCCAAGAGAACGATATCCACGGGGGCCTACACCAAACTCAAGCCAAAGAAAATTGGTCCTTGTCAGGTGTTGGAGAAATTTAGTGACAATGCTTACTGAGTTGAATTACCAGACGATGTCCTTATTTCTGATGTATTCAAAATTCGACATCTAACCCCTTATGCAGGTGATAATTCAAGCTTGAGGACAAGCTTTTCAGAGGAAGGGGAGAGTGATGCGGACATCGAGATGAATATTGAACCTGATCAGCTGACTCATATATCAGGATAGCCTGGTGATAGTTCGACAAAGCCCAACCCAGACGTTTCGGTTCAGCTTCCAGCCCATGACGATTTGGGGTCGCCAGCCTTGCCAGCAGGAAACGTGCACAGGTCCAGACACCTTCAAGGGAAGCAAGTTTTAAATCTGATCCGTTTTTGGGATGAAAACAATTAATTGGGAATTGGGCCAAAGGCCCAATACACTAATTGCGTCCGTGAAATTTCGGATCCGGGAAAACACCGGAGTATTTAGTCTTATTATTATTATTATTATTATTATTATTTTATTAGTGGCATGATCTCTTGATTTTTTTTTTAAAAAAAAAAAATTCGTTTGAAGTGTTTCACGCAAGAGTTACATTTGTTATTTTTTTTTCCTCCCTTTAGTCACGTGGAAACATTAGTTGTTTTATTTTTTTCCTCCCTCCCTGTTAGTCATGTGGGGGACATTACAACTTGTATTGCTTTTTTTTTTTAAAACCCGAACCAAGGGAAGCAACGAAGTAGTGTTTTTGTTTTGGAATATACAATTGGATGTTGATTGTTTTGGTTTTGGAAATTGCACGGTGGTCTTTTGGACGATTTTCGTGGAAGGCAGCGAGCGCCTCTTTGTTTTGAAAAAAACAATTTACACGGTGTTGTTTGTTTGGGCGTCTCCTTTCCGTGGAAGGTCGCCATTTTTTTTTCCCTTGCGCACACCAGGCCAAAAGCCCGGTTGGGAGAAGACGATTCCGTGAGGAATCTCTTCCTTCCATTCCAAGTTTCTGATTAAAAAAAAAAAAAAAAGAAACAGGGACTCACGGTGAGAAACCCATCGTTCGTCCCTTCCAATCTTGAAGACCCGGATTGAAATCTAGTAGAGAGCTGATAACGTGAGGAATCACGCGGCCCTTCCAGCGCTTGATCGTTGCAGGTTTCAAAGGATCTTCCCCATCTTGCTCAATCCTAGCATCCAAGAATTCCCAGAACTCGTTCTCGCTGAATCGGGGTTTTGGTCACTGCAGGCGTTTGACAACCGCCCTGCCCCACGCCCCCAGACGGGTCTACCTCGGTCGAGGTCGAGCTTGTCTCTGCCCCTTCGCCAGGTGTCGACTCAGGCGGGATCCACCTCGGTCGAAGTGGGCCTACCTCTGCTCCTCTGCCAGGTGGCACCCCCAGATGGGTCCATCTCGGCCGGAGTCGAGCCTGGCACCTCTGCTCCTTCCGCCAGGTGGCACCCCTAGACGGGTCCACCTTGGTCAAAGTCGAGCTTGCCCTGCCCCTTCGCCAGGTGTCGACCCGGGCGGGGTCCACCTCGGCCGAAGTGGGCCTACCTCTGCTTCTCCGCCTGGTGGCACTCCCAGATGGGTCTACCTCGGCCGGAGTCGAGCCTGGCACCTCTGCTCCTTCCGCCAGGTGGTGCCCGCAGACGGGTCCACCTCGACCGAAATCGAGCCTTCTTCGTGGAGCACGGAAGGACTGAGGGCGCAAGCCCCGAGGACGCTGCTGAGGATGGTGTGCACAGGCAGCGCATCCAGTACGACGTTCCCATATCTGTAACGGTGCACGGAACCTCGTTTACATCAGTTTAGGAAAGACACCCTGATCAAGATACCAGATCTGGTGGCCGGTGACTTGGTACTCCAAAAGGAAGAGCCACGATCAACGTCTCGAGACAGAGGGCGCCTTTGCATGTATCGAGGTCCTGCCAAGTTCCCCCTTTCATGACAACACGAAGAATGGGACAAGCTCGCCACTTAATTCCCAACCGTAAGGAGATGCGACCTCAAGCGAACGGCTAATGGGCACCAAAGCTCCAAGAGAGAGAATCGAGGCACCAAAGCATCCAATGACCTCAAAGGGGCACCGACGGGCGAGGGAGAAGGTAAGCAACTAAGAGGGCAAACACGCAACAGAAAACAGGCAGGCGACTTGCAGGCAGAAGCTGGGAGAAGTCTTTGTGCACCGCGTGCGGTGCAGCAAATCCAGCGTGGCCCGCACCGCACGCGGCTATTGGTCCACGCTGGCACCACATGGCATGACGATGGGACAGAATATGGCATGACGGGAGGGGTATACGTAAGCCTGCAGACGCTGCCCTCCAGTCTTTTCAACTATGCAAAATGACCATTCTGTCCTCATCGTTTTTGGTATCGGAAAAATGGTTCTTATTCTGCAAACAGGGAAAAAAACAAACATTTGCCATTACGACACCCCACCCTAGAGTTCGTCCATTATTTTTGGATATCCCAGATACCTACATTTTGTATTTTTTGCTCCTCTTTGGTGGTCGAGAAAGCGTTGGTGATCTTCCTTCAACATTTGATATGCCTTCGAAATCTTGGAAAAATGGAGACAAGTGGTTTCGTCTTTAAATGCAGACGAACAACACGAAAAGAATGCAAGAAGGAAACACAAATAGAGGAAGGAAGTACTGCGATCATTGTTTATTCAGGAGGTGATGAGACTCCCTTAAGATCTGTCCCCAAGAATGCTACAAAAGTAGAAACAGGTTAGGAAAATTTTTGATTCTTGCTTGGATATGACATTTAGCATCTGAACTTTTTTTTACAATTTCTGCAAGGGTATCAGAGTTTTTAAACTAGGGTGCCCCAGGTTTTGAACAAGGATGTCATAGGTTTTGAATAATGGTGTCGTAGGTTTTGAACAACGGTGTCATAGGTTTTGAACTAAGGTGTCGTAGGTTTTGAACTAGGGTGTCGTAATTTCTATTTTACTATTTTAATATCAATCTTTGAAATTTATCTTTACAGAGGGATGTCACGATAATTTTTTAAAAAATATTAAGTCTTCATAGTATAAAATCATGACATCGTAGTTCATATATTACGATACCCTAGTTCAAAACCTATGACACCCTAGTTCAAAACCTACGACACCCTAGTTCAAAACCTACGACACCCATGCAGAATTTGTGAAAAATAAGTTTTTAACCCCTCTACCTCTAATACATGGCAACCGTGGCTTATTTTATGACTCCCAGGATGTCATAAAATCACCACGGATGCTGTAACATTAATCAAAATGGTCAAAACAGTATTACGATATCCTAGTTCAAAACTTACGATACCCTAGTTCAAAATTTATGATATCCATGCAAAAATTATGAAAAATAAGTTTTTAACCCTTCTACCTCTAACACATGGCAACCATGGCTTGTTTTATGACTCCCAGGGTGTCATAAAATTGCCATGGATGCTGTAACATTAATCAAAATGGCCAAAACAGTATTACGTCACCCTAGTTCAAAACCTACGACATCCTAATTCAAAACTTACGACACCCATGCAGAAATTTTGAAAAATAAGTTTTTAACCATTCTACCTCTAACACATGGCAATCGTGGCTTGTTTTATGACTTCCAGGGTGTCATAAAATTGCCACGGATGCTGTAACATTAATCAAAATGGCCAAAATAGTATTACGACACCCTAGTTCAAAACCTATGATTTCCTAGTTCAAAACTTATGACACCCATGCCAAAATTGTGAAAAATAAGTTTTTAACCCCTCTACCTCTAATACATGGCAACCGTGGCTTGTTTTATGACTCCCAGGGTATCATAAAATTTCCACGGATGCTGTAACATTAATCAAAATGGCCAAAACAGTATTATGACATCCTAGTTCAAAATTTACGACCCATGCAGAAATTGCTTAACTTATATTTATATTTTACTTATGTTTCAAGTGATCTTCCAATACTTCGGCTGCCCAGATTAAAGGCTTCACAATTGTTTAAAAACCATTGCAAGCTAGCAGTGTATGCTGAACAGGTTTTAAAGATGAGTTTCTCAAGTTATCATTTAGAAATAATCTGAAAGACTCCTTTCAATACATTCGTAGACATGCAACCGTTTGTTGTCGACGGGTGTCTACTAGCTAAAATTATTAGATGCTATAAGGGAGGAAACAAGTTTATTTTTTGTGGCAAAGAACTTATATTCAGCATGAAAGACCTGGCCCTGATTTTGGGTGTGCCATGCCACGGAAAGAAAATCAAAATAGAAGATCAAGTTAAGAAGGGCCGGTTATTCAGAAGATTTGGAAGACAATTAAATATGCAAAATAAGGGCCTGGAGAAGTTAATTGCCCGACTTCATTCATCCAATCTACAAAAGGATGTCGAGCAGACAGTGAGATTATGGATTGCATTTATGTTCGCAACGTTCTTGTATCCAAAGTCAAATCAAAGTTGTCCAAGATTTATCATCCCTTACTTGGATGATTTATCCCAGCTGGATAAAATAGATTGGGCTACCACAATAATGGAGTTGACTCTTATGTCTCTCCCAGATGCTGCTGTTTGCTTGAGATCCGACCATCCAGTCCTAACCAAAAGAAGCGACAAGGTTAGGAGGCAGCCAACCCTGTATGGGTGTATAGCTGCTCTGTTGGTAAGTGTCATTAAGATACAGTAAAAGTATAATTACTTTATTTTAAATCTTCCATATATTTAACATACATGTTTATTATGTACAGGTTTGGTTCCTTGATCATAGTACCTTGAGAGTCCCAACATATCCAAAAAAATTGCCTAGGCTGTTAAAATGGTATGATAGCCAGGTGAAGACAAAGATTGTTGACCTTACAAACTTGAAGCCTCATGAGTTGATAAATAAAAATATTTTTTCATTATAATATTAATGAACAATATATTATTATGATTAATGTATGGTTATTTTGTTATTATTCTTTGCTTGCAAGTGGAGGGAGCTATTGAGCCAACAATAACGGAACAATGGCTTCTCCCTAAAGGATCAGTAACAGCAGCATCCTCCGAAAAGGAAAAAACTTGTGCAAGCTTTGCACAGGTAAATGTTGAACTTGAAGAACTAAAGAAGAGGCTAGCCATAGTTGAAACTCTTCTTAGTTCATTGGTAAATAAAGGTACCAATGCCAATAAAGAAGGCCAGAAAGAGGTGAAGGGAGAGGATACTGAAGATACTGAGGTTGAGGTGGAAGAAATTTTTGATGAAAAATTTAAGGATACCCTTGTAAGTGAGGAAGTTGAGGGGGAAAAAGAAGAAATCCAGATTCCTTCACTTATCAAGAGGGTAAAAAAAGAACCTAGGCTGCGGAAGGCCTCCCAAATCGCAGCTGATTCTGCTTTCGAAACAGGCTCATTGAAAAAAAAGTTGAAGATGGTGGGCACATCTCAGCCTGAGGAATCAAATTTGAATTTTCAAATTGAAGATGATGAAAATGTGATCAATATATTTTTGAAAGAAAAGATGAACTCGTAAGTTACACCTATTTTTTCTAATATGTATGCTAATTTATAATCGAGAATATATAATATCATTCATGTTTATTAATTTCAGGGATGTCATGTAAACCAACAAATTCGGAGGCACTATCACTAGGAAAAGTCTTTTTGATCTCATCAACAATGACATGATAGTTGATGATGTAAGTAATGGAGTATTACATCGTTTTGTTGTTAATCTTTATGTATGTACTGATATATTTTCTAATAATTATTATATTTACTTTATAATTAATCAGTTTAAATTGTATTGACAGATAATTGATGCCGGGCAGGAGTTCATTACAAAGAACTAGGCTGAGAATGCAGAAAGATATCATAAGAGTATAGTTGCTCCAGTAATGACTTCTGGCTTATGCCTAACCTCAACATCACCATGTCATGAACTTGCTGGAATAGCCGGCAATATGATTTTTGATGCAGCGAGTGATTCAGATAAGAAGGAATTTCGATTTCTCTTCACTATCATCAACTCTGAAAATTCTCACTGGCACCTGGTAGCGGTGGACATGCAAGAGAAGATTTTCATGCATCTGAATTCGATAAAGCGCAATTCCAAGTACAAGGCAAATGCTAGGAAGTGGCACAAGATAGTAGGTACAATGTTCCACATATTTTGTGATAATAGTGAGGTATCCAAATGGTCAATGATAGAGAATAGTGAATGCCCTTCCCAAGCTGCAGGATCACTGGACTGCGGGTTATTTTGCTTGAAATACATGAATTTTATTGCTCGCAGGGATAGGCCTGATACTTGGAATTTCACAGAAAAAGATATCAGCATGTACCGCCGCCAGTTAGCAGCAAGGATTTTAAGAGAGAGTATGAATCAAAAGATTGAAAGTGCTGTTAAATATTAGCCTATAAAAGCAAATTATTTGTTATGTACTCTTTCTTTTCGATTCATTCACTTCTGTATTATGTTACACAAATTTGTAACTAACTCGAGGATTATATTTTAAGTATCATTCTCAATGAAAAATTCTTTTGATTCATTCAACCAGTATTGTTTTTAATATCATTATCTTATTACATGTAATTCTATGTAATTCATTCAATCAATATTTTATAATTTTTCATTGCTGTGATGATGATATAAAGGAATGTTATGTTTTTTGACAGGATGTCGTAGTATTTATACTAGAGTGTCGTAGCATTTGAACTAGGGTGTCGTAGATTTTAAACTAGGGTATCGTAAGTTTTGAACTAGGGTGTCGTAATGCTGTTTCATGTGATTTTATTGATTTTTAAGCAGCCGGGACTATTTTTGATTATCTGGGAGTCAATAGCCTATCCAATGATGATATGTACTACAGGTAGAAGGGATTAGAAATATTTTATCTTATATTTTCTGCATGTTTGTTTTTTTTGAACTAGGATGTCGTAAGTTTTGAACTAGGGTGTCGTAACCTTTGAACTAGGATGTCGTAATGCTGTTTCAGGTGATTTTATTGATTTTTAAGCAGCCGAGACTATTTCTGATTATCTAGGAGTCAATAGCCTATCCAATGATGACATGTACCACAGGTAGAAGGGATTAAAATATTTTATCTTATATTTTTTGCATGTTTATTTTTCTTGAACTAGGGTGTCGTAAGTGTTGAACTAGGATGTCGTAACCTTTGTACTAGGATGTTGTAATGCTATTTCAGGTGATTTTATTGATTTTTAAGCAGCCGGGACTATTTCTGATTATCTGGGAGTCAATAGCCTATCCAATGATGACATGTACCATAGGTAGAAGAGATTAGAAATATTTTATCTTATATTTTCTGCATGTTTATTTTTTTGAATTAGGGTGTCGTAAGTTTTGAATTAGGGTATCTTAACCTTTGAACTAGAGTGTCATAATGCTGTTTCAGGTGATTTTATTGATTTTTAAGCAGCCGGGACTATTTCTGATTATCTAGGAATCAATAGCCTATCCAATGATGACATGTACCACAGGTAGAAGGAATTAAAAATATTTTATCTTATATTTTCTGCATGTTTATTTTTTTTGAACTAGGGTGTCGTAAGTTTTGAACTAGAGTGTCGTAACCTTTGAACTAGGGTGTTGTAATGCTGTTTCAGGTGATTTTATTGATTTTTTAGTAGCCGGGACTATTTCTGATTATCTGGGAGTCAATAGCCTATCCAATGATGATATGTACCTCAGGTAGAAGGGATTAGAAACATTTTATCTTATATTTTCTGCATGTTTGTTTTTTTTGAACTAGAGTGTCGTAATGCTGTTTCAGGTAATTTTATTGATTTTTAAGCAGCCAGGACTATTTCTGATTATCTGGGAGTCAATAGCCTATCCAATGATGACATGTACCACAGGTAGAAGGAATTAGAAACATTTTATCTTATATTTTCCGTATGTTTATTTTTTTTGAACTAGGGTGTCGTAACTTTTGAACTAGGATATCGTAACCTTTGAACTAGGATATCGTAAACATCCTATACCACAGGTAGAAGGAACTTTTTGTCAATCTGGGAGTCATAAACATCCTGTATGAAATTTCATTCAATAATCTAAAAAAATATAGGACTGTACATATATAGGACTATACCATAATTCAGGATTTTATATCCTATCATGTGTTAGTTGACTGCATACATAAGCATCAAATTCATCTAAAAAAGGGTCCGAAGAAGGTATAGTGGGTTCAATTACTGTTTCTGGTAATTCTACTACAATATGGGAAGTCTGCCTTTTGCTAGTACTACCTCTTCTCTCATTTTGCACAGGAGTGTCAACAGAAGCCTTATCCAAATTTTTCTTTGATCTCTTTGATTTCTTCTCGACTCCACTTTTAATTCTATTCTCTCGTGGACGGCCTTTCATAGTAAGTTGGTCATGATTATGAATTAGAAGTTCTCTGCTTTGCTTAGCTGCACAATTAGCATCAATAGCTTTTCTGAATAATGGTGTAAGATCTTCCATCACCAAATTGAATGCATCTTCAGACATGGAGGCTATCTCTGCAAGCTTCATCATCCGATGACTCATCAAAGCATATCTACGATCAATAAAACATAATATTCGTATTAGGATTTCATGATATATGATAGGTTAATGTAAACTTAAAATAAGACAACTGAATTTAAATAATTTTTTAAGTGCGTACCGTGATTTTTGCGTGCTTTTATCACAAAATTGAGTGTTGCATTCGAGATCGTCGAATTGATATTTCATGTCCTTGCACCATCTATTCAAGAAGTACTTATCTGGGATACGAAATATCTCGCTTTGATGAAGAACCAATAAGGCATGCCTACACAAGTAACCTTTGTACTCAAAGGATCCACACTGGCATTTAACATTCTCCAAAGTTTTGTCATATGAAACCTCGTAATTTTTAATAATCTCCTTATTGATTCCATTAACTTCAATTCTTTCAAATGATTTAATAGAATATACATCATGATTATCAACTTCTTTAAGTAATCTGGCATTTGATGCAGCCATTTCAAGGATCTTATTCTGAAATTTTTTGAATATGCACCTTGTATATTTTTCTGCTGCTTACCTCTCAAAAGGAGAGGATGTCTTTAGGAAAGCACTTGTTTGCAATGTTTTATTGTCTTCCTCATTTTCTGCTTCATATCTTTTCTCCAAGGCATCTTCGTACTTATCGATGAATTCCTTGAGCGTAGTTTTCGAGTTTATAAACCCATCAAAGAAGTGATTGATGCTCTTACTCCTTTGTGAAGTTGACATCCCTATTCATAAATATTCAAAAAATAGAAGCATATAAGATAAAAAGTTTGTTCAAAAATTTAAAAAATGAACATTAATCATTCATAATGACTAACAAACCTGCAAAAAATGTATCTTTAAGATAAACTGGAACCCATTTATCCCGATATTTATATATGTCATTTAACCAATATACGGCCTTGCGTTCTATATATTTCTCCATTAAATGTGCCCACCTTTCCTCGAAAGATACTATGGTAACTGAATCATATATCGCCTCGTCAAACTCAACCATAAAGTTTAGATTTGCAGTACAAATATGGCCAATCTTTTCAGGAATATTCTTCAAAATATGCCAAAGGCAAAATCTATGTCATGCATTGGAAAAAACATCCCTGATAACAGCCTCGATTGCCTTATCTTGGTCTGTTATAATGGCATTAGGTGCTTGACCACCATTTGCATCCAGCTATGATTGGAATACCCATTTAAATGTCTCAATCGTCTCATCTGATAATAATGCACAACCAAGCAATGTGGATTGTCCATGATGGTTAACTCCGACAAATAAACAAAAGGGCATTTGATATGTATTTGTCAAATAAGTTGAGTCAAATGTCAGTACATCACTAAAGTAAGTGCTTACCAATCTTGACCTAGGATAGATCCAGAAGACAGTCCTGAGCTGTCCATTATCATTCAGGTCAAAAGTATAAAAGAAATTTGGATTTTTAACTTGCATTTGTGTGAAATGGATTACCATTGACTATGCATCTCCTTCTTTCAGCTGACTCTGACGTTCTCAATAGATAAAATTATGAGCATCCTTTTCTGTGAAATCTAATTATCTTCTACCCCTTTCCTTCTAGCCATGGCAGAGTATATTTGACTTGTGGGAACATTCACGGCATGTAAATTGCTGATCTCTGCCTTTTCTAGTGCTGATCCTCCTATGGGACCGTAGATAACCAGCTGATAATATGGATAGCTCATGGTTATGTTCTAGGAAAACATCAACCAATATCCACTTACCATTTTTAGAATTTAGTCTTGCTTTTATCGAAGCCTTACAATCAATTTTGTCAGTATCCCTAGGATTCATGGAGTTATCGATTTTTCTAGATTTTCCTTTCCTCCAACATGCCAGGTGCTTAAAGCATATTTCTTTGTTGTTGTTGGACCTACTACACACTGTTGTGATTCCAAAACCTACTCTCCTTGCATATCCATTATAGAAATTGTATAAATCATTTACGGAATTGAACTCCATACCAATTTTAGGATCAACAGACTCGTTCTCTATGATCGGGGTGATAAGTGAAGGTGCATTCTTCTGAACAACATCAGCAACCTCATCCAAATTTCTAATTTCAGTGCCATATGTAGAAATATCTGCATAAAAATTTATAAACATTGATATATATAGTTTTAGATGACATTTTATCTATAACAAAATAAATAATGAGTTATGTATTGGATTGAATATGATATGACAGTGCAATAACAAGACATGGATGCAAAAAGTTCAGAAATATATGCTGAAACAGTATTACGACACCCCAGTTCAAACACTACGATACCCTAGTTATAAAGCTACGACATCCCTGAACAAAAAATTAAACCGGATGTTTTGATCCTCCGTAACAGAAGTGATTCGGTATGCATTGATGATATATGATACCCCCAATATAGTAAAATTCTTCTGAAAAAACTTGGGTATCAAAAAAATCGAAACATGAACAAATCGGTACAAAACAGAAAATGAAAGCTTTTATGCTCCATCATGGGACATTTCAACCGTGCATTGGCTTGAATAAGATTGTTGGATTGTGATAAAAAGACCTTGAATGAAAAAGATTTCAAAAAAAGGGATTTTCAAGTTACGACACCCTAGTTCAGAAGTTACGATATCCTAGTTAAAATATTACGACACCCGATCATGGAACATGAAACTAAATATACTGACCTCTACTACCTCGAGAACCTATCACTTGTGGACTGAGTTACGACTCCTAGGATGTCATAACATGACATGGATGCAAAAAGTTCAGAAATATATGCTGAAACAATATTACGTCACCCCAGTTCAAACACTATGACACCCTAGTTATAAAGCTACGATATCCCTGAACAAAAACTTAAACCGGATATTTTGATCCTCCATAACAGAAGTGTTTCGGTATGTATTGATGATATATGATACCCCCAATATAGTAAAATCCTTATGGAAAAACTTGTGTATCAAAAAAATTGAAACATGAACAAATCGGTACAAAATAGAAAATGAAAGCTTTTATCCTCCATCATTGGACATTTCAACCGTGCATTGGCTTGAATAAGATTGTTGGATTATGATAAAAAGACCTAGAAGGAAAAAGATTTCAAAAAAAGGGATTTTCAAGTTACGACACCCTAGTTCAGAAGTTACGACACCCTAGTTAAAATATTACGACACCTGATCATGAAACTAAATATACTAACCCCTACTACCTCAAGAACTTATCACTTGTGGACTGAGTTATGACTTCTAGGATGTCATAACATAACATGGATGCAAAAAGTTTAGAAATATATGCTGAAACAGTATTACGACATCCCAATTCAAACACTACGACACCCTAGTTATAAAGCTACGATATCCCTGTACAAAAACTTAAATCGGATGTTTTGATCCTCCGTAACATAAGTGCTTCGGTATGCATTGATGATATATGAAACCCCCAATATAGTAAAATGCTTCTGGAAAAACTTGGGTATCAAAAAAATCGAAACATGAATAAATCGGTACAAAACAAAAAATGAAAACTTTTATCCTCCATCATGGGATATTTCAATCGTGCATTGGCTTGAATAAGATTGTTGGATTGTGATAAAAAGACCTGGAAGGAAAAAGATTTCAAAAAAATGGATTTTCAAGTTACGACATCCTAGTTCAGAAGTTATGACATCCTAGTTAAAATATTACGATACCCGATCATGAAACATGAAACTAAACATACTGACCCCTACTACCTCGAGAACCTATCACTTGTGGACTAAGTTACGACTCCTAGGATGTCATAACATGACATAGATGCAAAAAGTTCAAAAATATATGCTGAAACAGTATTACGACACACCAGTTCAAACACTACAACACCCTAGTTATAAAGCTATGACATCCCTGAACAAAAACTTAAATCGGATATTTTGATCCTCCATAATAGAAGTGTTTCGGTATGCATTGATGATATATGATACCCCCAATATAGTAAAATGCTTCTGGAAAAACTTGGGTATCAAAAAATCGAAACATGAACAAATCGATACAAAACAGAAAATGAAAGCTTTTATCCTCCATCATGGGACATTTCAACCGTGCATTGGCTTGAATAAGATTGTTGGATTATGATAAAAAGACCATGACGGAAAAAGATTTCAAAAAAAGGGATTTTCAAGTTACGACACCCTAGTTCAGAAGTTACGATACCCTAGTTAAAATATTACGATACCCGATCATGAAACATAAAACTAAATATACTAACCCCTACTACCTCGAGAACCTATCACTTGTGGACTGAGTTACGACTCCTAGGATGTCATAACATGACATGGATACAAAAATTTCAGAAATATATGCTGAAATAGTATTACGACATCCCAGTTCAAACACTACGACATCTTAGTATAAAGCTACGACATCCCTGTATAAAAACTTAAACCGGATGTTTTGATCATTCGTAACATAAGTGTTTCGGTATGCATTGATGATATATGATACCTCCAATATAGTAAAATGCTTCTGGAAAAACTTGGGTATTAAAAAAATTGAAACATAAACAAATCGGTACAAAACAGAAAATGAAAGCTTTTATCCTCCATCATGGGACATTTCAACCGTGCATTGGCTTGAATAAGATTGTTGGATTGTGATAAAAAGACCTGGAAGGAAAAAGATTTCAAAAAAAGGGATTTTCAAGTTACGACATCCTAGTTCAGAAGTTACGATACCCTAGTTAAAATATTACGACACCCGATCATGAAACATGAAACTAAATATACTGACCCCTACTACCTCGAGAACCTATCACTTGTGGACTGAGTTACGACTCTTAGGATGTCATAACATGACATGGATGCAAAAAGTTCAGAAATATATGCTGAAACAGTACTACGATACCCTAGTTATAAAGCTACGACATCCCTGTATAAAAACTTAAACTGGATGTTTTGATCATTCGTAACATAAGTGTTTCGGTATGCATTGATGATATATGATACCCCCAATATAGTAAAATGCTTTTGGAAAAACTTGGGTATCAAAAAAATCGAAACATGAACAAATCGGTACAAAACAGAAAATGAAATATTTTATCCTCCATCATGGGATATTTCAACCGTGCATTGGCTTGAATAAGATTGTTGGATTGTGATAAAAAGACCTGGAATGAAAAAGATTTCAAAAAAAGGGATTTTCAAGTTACGACACCCTAGTTCAGAAGTTACGACACCCTAGTTAAAATATTACGATACCCGATCATGAAACATGAAACTAAATATACTGACCCCTACTACCTCGAGAACCTATCACTTATGGACTGAGTTACGACTCCTAGGATGTCATAACATGACATGGATGTAAAAAGTCCAGAAATATATGCTGAAACAATATTACGACACCCCAGTTCAAACACTACGACACCCTAGTTATAAAGCTATGACATCCCTGATCAAAAACTTAAACCAGATGTTTTGATCCTCCGTAACAGAAGTGTTTCGGTATGCATTGATGATATATGATACCCCCAATATAGTAAAATGCTTCTGGAAAAACTTGGGTATCAAAAAAATCGAAACATGAACAAATCGGTACAAAACAGAAAATGAAAGCTTTTATCCTCCATCATGGGACATTTCAACCGTGCATTGGCTTGAATAAGATTGTTGGATTGTGATAAAAAGACCTGAAATGAAAAAGATTTTAAAAAAAGGGATTTTCAAGTTACGACACCCTAGTTCAGAAGTTACGATACCCTAGTTAAAATATTACGACACCCGATCATGAAACATGAAACTAAATATACTGACCCATACTACCTCGAGAACCTATCACTTATGGATTGAGTTATGACTCGTAGGATGTCATAACATGACATGGATGCAAAAAGTTCAGAAATATATGCTGAAACAATATTACGACACCCCAGTTTAAACACTACGATACCCTAGTTATAAAGCTACGACATCCCTGAACAAAAACTTAAACCGGATGTTTTGATCCTCCGTAACAGAAGTGTTTCGGTATTTATTGATGATATATGATACCCCCAATATAGTAAAATGCTTATGGAAAAACTTGGGTATCAAAAAAATCGAAACATGAACAAATTAGTACAAAATAGAAAATAAAAGCTTTTATCCTCCATCATGGAATATTTCAATCATGCATTGGCTTGAATAAGATTGTTGGATTGTGATAAAAAGACCAGGAAGGAAAAAGATTTCAAAAAAAATGGGTTTTCAAGTTACGACACCCTAGTTAAAATATTACGATACCCTAGTTATAAAGCTATGACATTCCTATACAAAAACTTAAATTACATTTATTATCCCCTCCTACTAGGAATACCTATAACTTGTGGACTGAGTTATAACTCCCAGAGTGCTATTAACTTTCTCTAACTACCAAAACAGTTGGTGTAATAAATCAAATATAAAAAGAAAACTAAAAAAAATGTTTTACTTCTTGTTGGAGAAGGCATTTTATCTTGAACGTATAGAAGAACTCTTTGGTAGCTTATTCCAAACTCGGATCAAAAGAAAGGAAATCTTCGGTGCCTTATTCCAGCCTCAGACCAAAACAGAGTATTTTTTCAGATAGAAGAAAGAGGTTGATTTCTGCAACAAGACTCTCAGAGTAGATTTTAGCACGAGGGAGATTCTTCTTCAACCTTTATTGATTTCTTGGATAAAACCAGAGCATGTTTCAGAATGTTTCAAACTGAAAGATTTTCATAAATCCAAGCAAGATGATGGGTAAAATGAGACTGGAGGGAACATGCTAGATGAATATTTCAAATAAAAGCTGAATCCTATTTAATGCTAGCCATGCTCAAATTAAAACTTGTAATATCCCTTCCATTATACCATATTCCGTTCCATTATTATGTCATGTGATATCAGTATGGATCAATAATCACGTACGATGCGGGTCACGCTGTATTTGTTCCGCACGTGATGCACAAAAAATTACTCTTACTCTGTTCAACCATCGGATGATAGCCCCCACACGCCGCTCCACGCGCTTCAATCCCACGTTGCAAATTCGGAGGTCTGGTTCCCACCGTTGGCGTTAATTTCGAGTGTCATGTGACGTGGCATACTTACCACATGGCTCTACAATCAAACCATCAAAGGAGAGAGAGGATAGAAGCAAATAATAATAATAATAATAATAATAATAATAATAATAATAATAATAATAATAATAATAATAATAATAAAATTAGTTGACCAAACTACTGTACCTTGAAATAATTGGATGTTCAGGTTATTGTTAAAAAAAAAAAGTTGTTGCACCTCAGTATGGGTAGTTGGGATGGACTGCCGGAAGATAGTTGGGATAAACCAAAACAATTGCAACGGGGATCTTATGCGATGCATCTAAATAGTAGCATCAAAGGATAGATGGCCCTTAAACAAACATGCACCATGTATGATATAGCATATGCTTGTGGATTGACTTGTTGATAGATATCTTTTTTTTTTTTTTTGATGATGACCATCCATAATTGTTTAACACGATGCTGTGCTTGTACCATAGAGGATTCCTTCTTGGTGCTTATGGAATTGGGTCTTCAAGCCATTGTATAAACCAAATAGTTGTTCCAGGTTGGCGGGTTTGTCGGGATGGGCTGTGGGTAGTTTGGTACCAGTTATTTTTAAGTGATGGCCTGTTGAAGAATCCATTTTAACAACCGAATGGAACGGGGGCAATCCAAAAGTCAGGGGGGCATCCTAATGATACAACCAACCATCATTTTTAGGGGCCACTAAAAATAATATATATATATATATATTGGGATATCCCGGTTCAGCTACGGACCGAACTCCGGTTCAACTGGACGAAGCCCTTTTTCCCGGACTATGAACTTCGGACCAGGAAAAATGCCAGGCCAACTGCAGGCAGCTCACTGCTTCTCACCGGACTACAATATCCAAAGGCCAGTCCTACGGATAACGTTTTCGGCTTTGACCGAAGACCAGATTTCTTATCGACTTCCAAAGACGCGCTCTTCGATCCTTGCCGTAGACCCGATCTCCGCCCCAGGAGAAATACCAAGTCTTCGGCCCACGCGAGGGAAAACCCGAAGATTGGACCACAATCTGGTCCAAATAGGCAACTGTAATCAATGGTTACAATCAGCATTCTCCATGCCACGATCATTGCGCGCCACTCCTGCTGCCACGCCTTCGATGTGGCCGGAACTGCTCAGTGACAAACCACGATCGCCAATCATGGGAGAAATTAACTTCCACGATCACCGGAAAAAGAGCGGGCCACAAACCGGAGGCCTTCCTTTAAATAATGGTAAGAAGGATGGAGGGAGAGGTACGCACACATACGCTCACACATATTCTAAGAGCTCTTTCTCTCCTACTCTCGACACCCTTCCCCATTCTGTGGCTGGGATCCGCCACTGACTTAGGCATCGGAGTGTCCCCCGCCGGAACAACCCCGGCAAGGGACCTATTTTGTAGGTGAACCAGGGAGCGGTCCTGCGGTGCAGCGGCTCCGACCGGCCGATTCAGGGACTCCACGCCAACAGATTGGCGCGCCAGGAAGGGGGGATCAGCACTTTTTAGGCTCCCTCCTAGACCAAGGAAAAGTAAAAAGTTCTTAATGGCGAGAGGAAAGACTCAAGTGGCTTCTACAAGCTGGAGTCGTGCTCCATCCCAGGAGGCGCACCCCCGGGAGAGAACGATGTACCACATTCTACGGTTGTCGTGGGACTACAGCAATTCGAAGCCCTTGTGAACCAGGTCACCAATCTCACGGCCATGGTTCAAGACTTCCAGAACAGAGCCTTTCCGGTGGGAAACCCACCGGCTGCCTCCAGACATAGCTCTCGGTCCCGAAGGAAGAGAGCCCCATAGGAGGATTCCATGCATCCCTCCCCCCATTCTCGGCCCTCTCCCGAAGGCCAAACTTCGAGGTTGTCCAGGTCCGCCAATTCCCCGCAAAAAGGGAAAAGGTCTAGGCAAACTCCCTCGCCCTCCTCTGAAGACTCCACTTCTATGGAGAGAGCGTCGAAGCAGAATCCTGATTACGACGGGAGGTTCAGAGCCATCGAATCAGAGATGGCGAAGGCGCGAGAACAGAGAATGCGGGATTTGAAGGATCCCGACGATTTGATTGTGGACGATCTATGCCCACCATACATTGATCGTATCAAGGCCAAAGTCATTTCTCGGCACTTCAGGGTTCCCCAGATGGAATCCTATGACGGTGCCTCCGACCCCCTCGACCATTTGGGCAGCTTCAAGGCCCATATGATGATCCAAGGAGCTTCGGACGCGATGTACTGCCTAGCGTTCCTGGCTACCTTGAAGAAGTCCACTCGGATGTGGTACTCGAGCCTATGCCCAGGTACCATCGATTCTTTTTCTGAGCTAGAAAAATTGTTTGTCTTGTATTTCAGGACCTGCCGCAATACTCCACGGAATACGGACATACTGTTTCTCCTTCACCAGAACGAAGGAGAAAGCCTGCGAGATTACATCTCCAGGTTTAATGCGGCCATGCTTGAGATCCCCGATCTCAACGAGCACGTGGCCATGTCAGCACTGAAGAAGGGGCTCCATACCTCCAGGCTTACCTTTTTTCTGGATAATAAGTTTCCTAAAAGCTACGCTAAGCTCTTGTCAAGAGCTCAAAAATATAACGATGCCGAAGAGCAAGCGGAAAATCAACGACTGATTGAAGGAAAACCTCCTTAAAAAAAGAAGAATAACAGGGGACAAGGTCCCCAAACTTTCAATAACAATGGTGGCAAATATACAGACCGCCGAAGAAGTCCTCCCAGGCCTAGAGCTTTGGGAGGAAGATTCAACTCCTACACCCCCCTCAATCTCCCTCGAGAGAAGATCCTCATGGAAATAGAGAAGGAGAACTATCTCCAACGGCCCCATCCCATGAAGGCCTCCTCTTCTGTAAGGAATAAAAACAAATACTGCCGATTCCATCGGGACCACGGCCACAACACGGAAGAGTGCATCCAGCTGAATGATGCAATAGAAGATCTCATCAAGAGAGGGTACTTGGGGTGGTACATCGGTAGCCAAGGATCTCGGTCGGAAGCAACTGTTACCCAGCCACCTCTCGAAGAGGCCGAATTGCCAAATCAAAGGCCCACCAATGGAGGTGTAGGGATGATACACCAACTCACCGACTAGAGAAGGGATGAGGACGACGCTCCAAAATGACTTAAAGACAACAACTCTATCATCTTCTCCGACGATGACCTTGCAGGAGTTTGGCTCCCACATGATGATCCCCTTGTAATTTCGGTCGTAGTGGCCAATTATGATGTACAGCGAATCCTTGTTGATAATGTAAGTTCGACTGATATCTTGATGTACGATGCATTCTCTAAAATGTGTTTGCCTAGACATCAACTGCGAAGATCTCCCATACCGCTCTCCGATTTTGGGGGCAACCAAGTTTATGCCGAGGGGGAAATAGTGTTACCTGTAACCCTTGGCACCGAACCTCGACAAAAGACACGGCCAATCAACTTCACGATGGTCCGGATCCTCTCAGTATATAATATTAATCTGGGGCGGCCTGCCTTGAACAAGTTCCGAACAGTGATCTCCTCTCATTACCTTTTGGTGCGCTTCCCCACCAGGAACGGTGTCGGAGAAGTTAGAGGAAACCAGAGGACAGCACGGCAGTGTCTGATGATCGAAGGCAGGCATTTCAATGATTCGTCGACTCCGAATCAGCTGGATCCGAGGGACGCAGCCACAAACCTTGGTGAGCCCATGGAGAGGACCGTCCCGGTACCTTTGATAGAGGAAGATCCCTCAAGAGTTGTGCAGATCGGGAGCACGCTTGATGAGGAAACCAGAACGGAGTTGATCCATTTCCTCAGGGACAACGTCGACGTCTTCGCCTGGTCGACTTCAGATATGCCAGGGATTCCTGCCGAAGTAATCACTCATCAGCTGGAAGTTATCCCTGGGTACAAGCTGGTACGGCAGAAGAAAAGGATCTTCGCTCCTGAAAGACAGCAAGCTGTGAACGAAGAAGTTGGCAAGCTCCTTAAAGCAGGGTTCATCCGAGAGGCCCGCTACCCCGAGTGGTTGGCCAATATGGTAATGGTCAAGAAAGCTAGTAGCAAGTGGAGGATCTGCATCGACTATACAGACCTCAATAAGTCTTGCCCAAAAGATAGCTTCCCTCTTTCTAAGATTGATCAACTGGTCGACGCTACTACCGGCCACCAGTTGCTGAGCTTCATGGATGCTTTCTCCGGCTACAACCAAATTAGAATGGATCCACAAGATGAAAAGAAGATGGCTTTCATCACTGATAAAGATCTCTACTGCTACAGGATGATGCCGTTCTGCCTCAAGAATGCCGGAGCAACGTTTCAAAGGCTGATCGACAGGGTATTCGAAAAGTAACTGGGGAGAAATATTGAGGCCTATGTTGATGACGTAATCATCAAGAGCCTCCTCCGGAAAGACCACATCCATGACTTGGAGGAATCATTCAGTGCTCTACGGTGCTACCGAATGAAGCTAAACCCGGCAAAGTGTGCCTTTGGGGTCACTTCGGGCAAGTTCTTGGGCTTCCTTATCACCAAACGAGGGATTGAGGCGAACCCTGAGAAGATTCAAGCTTTGAAAGATATGTGACATCCCTCCTACAAAAAGGAAGTCCAGCAGTTGACAGGGAGAATTGCCTCCCTCAGCAGATTCATTTCTCGGGTAGCCGAGAAATGCCTTCCGTTCTTCAAGGTACTCCGGCAGACAAAGGGATTTGAATGGTCCGAAGTCTGTCGCACTGCCTTTGAGGAGCTGAAGAAATACCTGGAGACCCCGCCATTGCTCTCCAAGCCACAAGAAGGCGAGGTCCTCTACCTATATCTCTCTGCTTCAGACGAAGCAATCAGTTCAGTTCTTGTCCGGAGAGATAAAGACGGATCCCACAAGCCGATCTACTATATTAGCAAGGTCATGCATGACGCTAAGATGCGATATGTAAGGATGCGGAAGCTGATCTACTCTTTGGTAGTTGCAGCAAAGCAACTACGGCCATATTTCCATGCCCATGCTATTGTGGTGCTAACCGATCAACCTCTCAAGGCCATTCTCCGATCTCCGGACACCTCTGGAAGGATAGCCAAGTTGGCTGTGAAGCTAAGTGAATTTGACATCAGCTTCCAGCCCCAAACGGCTATGAAGGCCCAGGTACTCTTCGATTTTTTGGCTGAGTGTACCTGGAAATCCGAAGACGAAGCATCTTCGGTTGAAGACGAAGTTCCAAAGGAAACGAAATCCGTCTGGGTGCTTCATGTGGACGGAGCTTCCAATGCTACTGGATGCGAGGCTGGACTCATGTTGGCCAAGCCTGATGGCCACACCATAGAATACGCACTCCGGTTCTCCTTCCATGCCTCTAATAACCAGGCCAAATACGAGGCCTTGCTCATCGAACTTCGGATCGCCAAGGATCTGGGAGTCCAGCAACTTCGAGCCTTCTCAGACTCCTAGTTGGTTGTGAATCAAGTTAACGGAGAATATGCAGCAAAGGATTCAACCATGGTGCAGTACTTGGAGAAGGTACGTGCTTTATCCTCCCAACTGGAACATTTTGAGATTATCCATGTTCCACGATCAGAGAATTTCCGGGCGGATGCATTGTCTCGACTGACAACTACGGCACTGAAATCTTTCAGGTGCACCTTTGTTGAACATCTTGAAACTCCAAGCATAGCCGAAGAGGCTGCGGAGGTACGCCAGATCGACGCTGAGCCAAGCTGGATGGATCCCATCATCAAGTTCCTGAATGAGGGAGAGCTACCAGAAGATAAGGCAGAGGCCAAGAAGATCTGCTGGATGGCGTCTCAGTACGGCATCTTAGACGGAACCCTCTACAAAAGATTATTCTCCCAGCCACTGCTAAAATGCTTTGGACCCATAGATGCGGATTATGCTCTGAGAGAGGTCCACGAGGGCATATGCGGTGATCACTTGAGAGGTAGATCTCTGGCGTACAAGATCATTCGACAAGGGTATTACTGGCCCTCAATCTAGAAGGACTCTGCTGATTTCGTGCGAAAGTGCGACCAGTGCCAGAGGTACGCCAATGTATAGAGACAGCCTACGAGTCACCTGACTCAACTGGCAACCCCGTGGCCTTTTGTCCAATGGAGAATGGACATTCTTGGCCCATTCCCGCCAGCATCAGGGCAAAGAAAGTTCCTCTTAGTGGCCATCGACTACTTCACGAAGTGGGTAGAACCCGAACCAATGGCCCAGATTACAGAATGCAAGGTGGGAAATTTTGTAAAAAATTTCATCATATTCAGGTTTGGCATCCCACACGTCATCATCACGGATAACGGGAGACAATTCGACAATCTGAAGTTCAAGGACTTCTACGCTCGGTATCATATCCAACATCGACAGATATCTGTTGCTCATCCACAGTCCAACGGAGAAGCGAAGTCACTAATCGGACCGTTCTCCATGGTCTGAAGACAAGGTTGAACACCGTCGAAGGGCTTTGGGCCGAAGAACTGACCTCCATTCTCTGGGCATACCGAACTACCCCAAGAACGGCCACTGACGAGTCTCCGTTCAACCTGGCATATGGTACCGAAGCCGTGCTACCTATTGAGGTCTCCCTATAGTCCATGAGAATTAATAACTATGAAGAGCCTGAGAACTCCGATTGAAGAAGGATTGATCTGGACTTGTTATCAAGCACCAGGCTCCAGGCCTAGATAAGAATGGTGGCGTACTAGCAAAAGGTCGCCAAATACTACAACTCAAGGATGAAAGAGCAAACTTTCCGCACGGAGGACATGGTATTGCGAAGGACAGAGGTATCCAGACCAACGGAATAGGATAAACTCTCTTCCAACTGGGAAGGCCCATATCAAGTCGAAGAAGTCATTCGACCAGGAACATATCGACTCAAGACCCTAGAGGGGAAGATCCTATCCCGGCCATGGAAAGTACAAAACCTTCGCAAATACTATCAATTAATGAGTTCCTAAAATTTCTGTGCAAAGTTACTCAACCCTACTCAACTCAGAACGGCTAGTTACATCGACTGAACGACAATAGCCTGAGTGACTCGATCTAAAAAATCGGTCAACTGCGCGAAGGAGAGTCTGATCCACTCACCTTATCGGTATGCCCAACGAGCGTAACGGATGGCCTAACCAGGCCACCAAAAAGATCAAAGGCGTAGGGATGGTTTTCGTAACCTACCCTATGGTGAATTCAAAGACGTGCCGAGGCGGGCCTGAACAGCCTACCTTAATTACGACAGAAGTGCACAGGGATGGTGTAAATACCGTATCCTACTTTAAATCCAAAAACGTGCCTAAAAGGACCACTGTCATCTTTTCTATCGATAACGGACATTTCAAGAACGGTCCAACCGACCTCATCTCTTTCCTGTAGACCGAAAGTGGTCCACGGAGTCTACATTTCAGACAAAGCAACGATACAACATATCGCAAAAAATGCATGGGAAGAGGTAACAGAAAGATACTTCATTTCTTTTTCTTCAATTTTTTACAAAAAGAAAAAGAAAGAAAAAACTCTCATAAAGAGAGAACAAGAAAAGCAAAAGAAGCTCTCATAAAGATATATATATATATATATATATATATATATATATATATATATATATATATATATATATAAACAGTAGCATCGGAAAGATATGGAAAATTTTCAATAACCCCCCACCGGGTTTTTCCTGTACCGGCGGGGAGAGATCTGGAGGGACGACGAAGGGCCCCCAGGGTTCCGTCCAAACCAGAATCCGACCCCTCATCGGAGTTGGAATTAAATTCATGTCCGAGAAAGGGAATGGAGGGCTTGATGTTGTCCAGGCCCTTCAAGTTATACAACTTGAAGGACTTCCTCCTGCATTCCCGGAACCTCTGATGGAAGGAGTCCAGAGCCGCCTCGGTGACTTCCTCTTTGAAGGCAGTAGAAGCCCTGAAGTTTGAGACGACGTTCGCCGCCTCCCTCCTTGCTTCCTCCGCCTCCGTGGTTGCCACCGCGACCTGGGCCCGAGCCTCCCTCAGTTGGGCCTCCAACAGGCGAACCCTCTTTTCAAGACGGTCCATGAGAGGCTCCTCATCGTCGTCACACGGTCCAAAGGACTCCGGACTTCTCTTCCTTTTTGGATCAATGGCCCTTCTTTTTGCGGCTCGGCAGAGTTCAGAAGTGCTGAACCTCATTTCTAATGGAAGGAAGGGGCCTACAAAAATGATGGCCCTTGACAGCATAAGGTAGGGTCCTATTTATAGAAACCCTGCACCCACGACCGACTACGGGGAGGCGTGCTCCACACCCTTTCCCTGGCACGTCAGAAGGTGCCACGTGTCCGGGCGACGCTTCGAGAACTAGAAAGTCACTCGGAAGCCATCCCCAGGACAACAACTGCCATCGCTTTGAATCCGGAGAAATTTTCATCGTGCGACGGCAACATTAATGGCTCCTTTTTGGAAAAAGGAGACCTGGCGGCACATAGGGCATAAGAAATCGTGACTGTACAAATATTGACGTGCCACGTGGACAACAAAGATTATAATCAACTTTTTTTAATCGCTGGCTGATGGGGAGTTGACGCTTGTCTGCCCCAACGAACAAATTTAATATCAAAAGAAAGGTGACACCAGCTTGACCAGTCGTAGATGGTCTTCGGCAATGGAGTTCTGATCCGTTCCAGAGTTCGTCTTCGTCAACTATCAACTAAACGGCCTTCGGCCATGACTGTTCGACTAAGCAGAAGAAAGAACGGTAAAACCAATTCAAGCTACATATGAAGCATAACATTGCATATGCAAAGAAAGGAGAATTCATTTCAAAATCTGGAAAAGTTATCATACAAAATTCATTGATGATACAAAGGAGAAAGAAAGAAAATACATTCAAAGCGACTCAAGTCATTCAACATCGATAGGAGGAGACTCTACACCACAGGACTGAAGCAACTTCTCAACATGTTTTGAGAGGACCTCGTCAATCTGGGCCGGGACCGGAGAACCTTCGGCTTGGACTCCTCCAACCTGAGCTTCTTCCTGGACCAGAATCGGAATTGGGGTCACCTCCAGATTTTCGATTGAGGTAGCAGCCTCTTCATCCGGACACCGCACCTCCTCGACCTCTACTACGGCTTCGGCCTCCTCCACCTCCTCTTCTTCTTCTCCAGCTATATCGAAGGGAGGAATACCGGAAAGGTCGAGTTGAGGGAAGGCCTCCTTTACCCTAGAGAGTCCGTCGTTAAAGCCGTGCTGGTAGCCGTATAATGATGCTTCATTGATCTCCACCTGAAATTGTGAAGATGCTCTGAAGTCTATCACAGCATCGTCTACCCGCTTCCTCAAAGAAACGGACTCCCTCTTGGCGGCTTCAGACTCCAGGATCACCTCTTCGGCCCTCCTGGAAGCCTCCTCCACTGCCTTGGTCAGACTTTCTATCTTCTCCTGATCCTCCCTGGCAGCCTGCTCCAGGGAGTCAACTTGTTTCCTGCTTCTTCTCCACCCTGCCTCCTGTCCCGCCATCGTCAGATAGGCACTTTTCAGTTCGCGAACTTCATTGTTCACCCGGACAAGGCGGTCCTCCATAGACTGCCTCAGCTCTTCAACAACCTCCTTTGCAGCTCTGGCAGTATGAAGTTCCTCCTTGAGACCATGGATGAGGCTGTCAACGTTCCCCAGGCCCTCCTCCATGAAGGTAAGGTCGTAGACCAACTGCATCAAAAATGGGGGGTCATGAACCGAACAACTCTCAGGATAAAGGGAACGACGAGGATCGTACCTGTTGCAGGACGGAGAAGGCAGAATTGGACACCCTGGAAAGGTTCCGATTTCGAAGAACCGCCAAGTCATGAGAAAGCAGCGTACCCTTCAACGCCTGCCTGGCTACGGCCGGGACCAACAGTCCCTCCATAGGTGAAAGCTCCAAGGAGTTCGTCAAACGACCTTTAGCTGAAGAAGCCCCGTGGGAAAACTCCCCCTCGACTTGCCGTGCTTTGCCCCTATCAACTGCAGGGAGGCAAAACGGTGGCACATTCATTCCCTGAGGCAGACTCCCCGTTGTGCGAACCGGGAAGGTAGCTACCGGAGGAGTTTCGACTGGGTAGGGTCTCGATGGAGCCCCCTCCGCGGCTGCTGCGTCTTCCCTTGAGGTGCCCCAGGAAGACGAAGTACTTTGGTCCCCCTCGGGGCCATCCCTTCGAGCCCTCTTTCGAACTGTAGACCTGGTGAGAGGGGCCTGCGCTACCCTCTTCTCCAAAGTCTGACGGAGCCAGCTCACACCGGGCTTCATCCCGCCACCTACATGCAAAAGAGTCCACTTCAATTAACTAAGCCACAATGAAATCGGGAAAGGGGAACAGAAATTTCCATTGCTATATCTAATGAGGGGAATCTGCTAATTCTCGCCCGATGAAGATTTCTCTCCTCTAACAGTTCCCGGATGGGGGAAACTTCGGAGTTGACCAGAAGATCGTAATCCAACTGATCAGCCGCCAAGACCTTCTTCCCGTCATTGGCGGTTAGACGAGGCTTCTTCCACACAGTGTCGAAGCCCCACGGATCAAAAGACAACACAAACACGAATACGGGTTTCCACCCGTGGATGGCGCTGGGCATGTCCTTGATGACCTTGCAACCTAATCTAGGGCCAATCACCCACCACTCATTGCTGTGAAAGTTCCTCTTGAGAACAAAGAGGGCTATGAACAAATTGGTCCTAGGTTCTACGTTTGCGATGCTGCACATGACCAGGAACCCGCAGATGTTCCGGATACTGTTTGGGGTCAACTACGCCGGCACCACTTGGTACAAGCAGAAGATCTTGATGTAGAAGGGATGCAGGGGAAACCGAAAACTAGCTTTCAAATGATCTTCGTACACGGCAAGACACCCAGGGGAGGTTCGTTCACCCGTTTTTTGGGTGCGGGGAGAACGAAGGAGAACTCCTTAGGAACGCGATAGCGTTCCCAGAGAAGGGCCGCCTTATCCTGAGAAACTGAGTTGGGAATCGACCCCGGACCTACTATGTCATCGGCCCTCGAGGGCCCAACCTGTTCCCCCTGACTCTCTACGGTTTCTTCCATGACCAAAAAATGAAGCAAGGGAGCACGGGGAAGATTCTACCTGCGAAATAGACTGGTAGTCCGGAACAAGTTGGACGAAGGATGTGACGAGGTTGAAGAAGCTTCCTTAGCTAGACCTTCGCCCTTCCCCAAAAGAAAAGCAAGGGTCTCTGAAGCCCTGCCTGAGTTGATTTGACCCAAGGTTACCCTGGGAGGTAACCCGCCTTCAACCAACCACCAGGATAAGGCGCACCCATCATCCAATGGACGGGGGAAAGCCGCCACAACTATCCAAATCTCAACCAATAGATTGGCTTAACCATCGTGCAACAGGAAAAGGAGAGACGGCCCCAGGGCCGCCCACTTTTTTCCTCTTCCCCAACCTAGGAGTGACAGCTATCCACCACCTGATTCCCAAATCATGATGGACAGTCCAATCAGAGATCCCGTAATCATCCACTATACTGTCTCCCGGGAGGAAACGACAAAGCACTAATACTCTCACTTTTCGAGACAAATCTCCGCTTCGAAAACCGAGAGTAGGGGGCAACTGTTGGGATATCCCGGTTCAGCTACGGACCAAACTCCGGCTCAACTGGACGAAGCACTTTTCCTCGGCCAATTGCAGGCAACTCACTGCTTCTCACCGGACTACAACATCCAAAGGCCAGTCCTACGGATAACGTATTCGACTTTGACCAAAGACCAGATTTCTTATCGACTTTCGAAGACGCGCTCTTCGGTCCCTACCGTAGACCCGATCTCTGGCCCCGGGGAAAATACCAAGTCTTCGGCCCATGCAAGGGGAAACCCGAAGATTGGACCACAATCTGGTCCAAATAGGCAACTGTAATCAACGGTTACAATCAGCATTCTCCATGCCACGATCATTGCACGCCACTCCAGCTGCCACGCCTCCGATCTGGCCGGAACCGCTCAGTAACAACCCACGATCACCAATCATGGGAGAAATTAACTTCCATGATTACCGGAAAAAGAACGGGCCACAGACCGGAGGCCTTCCTTTAAATAATGGTAAGAAGGATGGAGGGAGAGGTATGCACACATATGCTCACACATATTCTAAGAACTCTTTCTCTCATACTCTCGACACCCTTCTCCATTCTGTGGCCGGGATCCGCCATTGACTTAGGCATCGGAGTGTCCCCCGTCGGAACAACCCCGGTAAGGGACCTGTTTTGCAGGTGAACTAGGGAGCGGTCCTGCGGTGCAGCGGCTCCGACCGGCCGATTCAGGGACTCCATGCCAATAATATATATATTACAGCCATAGCTATTAATGGGAAGGTAAAATTATTCGACATCGAAATATCGTGAAAATCTGTGTTTTTTTGGTAAAACAAAACGAGGGGAGGAGTTAGACCCCGGGCATGATCATCCCAGACGGTCCTCCAATCCTGGCTAGAAAATATTCGATATATAATGCATATTAATTTTTTACAGTCGTTCTCCATCCGATGATGAATACATCAACCTGTGTTTACAACCACAAAAAATCTGTGTTTACAACCACAAAAAATCTGTGTTTACAACCACAGCTCTCAACACTAACGATAGCAAAAAATGTGATGGGGAAGAGAAGATTCAACGGTGCAGCCATTTTATCCTTTGTCGCCGCCCTCAGCTGCCAGCCATTTAGCTGATCATTACCTCCTTTCGTGCCCCCATCTTGCATCCTGTGTTATCACTGGTCACAACGGCAACCACCAAATTTTAACACAAAATGTGACAAATGTGCCCACTCCCTCTGCCATGTTTTATATAAATAAAAGAGAAAAGATATAGCCATTATCCAAGTGAAAGTAAACAATAATATTTATTTATATTTGAATATTTTAAATTACGAATAAAAATTTGAATATATGAGTAACATCCGTATCTATATTCATATTAATTAAAAAAAATAAATATAAATATAGATATCTATCAAATTTATATATGAATATCCAAATGTATTTATAAATTTATTTAATTTTATATTGTACTTATATTTTTTTTTAAAAAAAATAAAAGATAACTTAATTTGAATAATTATTTACTTAGTAATAATATTTTTAATTTTATGGTTATAAAATTTACCAATCCAATTTATATCTATAATTATATCTATATTTCTAATATTCGATTTATATATCTAGTTAATATCTATTGATGTGACCGGATCGCTGACATGGAGCAAGGAGCCTGACGTGGAGTCCTTATTGGACACCATGCTGGATTCCCACTACGGGCTTCTTCGCCGGGCTGAGCTCCTCGAGGTCAACGGGATCGCCCGTCGAAGCCGGGCTTCGTCCTCCGCCAGGTCGGTCCCCGCCAAGTCGGACGCCTAGGTCGGAACTGAGCTCAAGTCCCACCAGAGGCAGACCTTCCGAGCCCGAGGTCAGGCCCCGTGGTCTGGAGTTGAGCTCAAGCCTCCTCCACCACGTGGCGCCCCTTCAAGGCCAGGTCCTCTGAGCTGGGCGCGCCTCATCCACCTCTGCCAGCCCGAGCTCGGTCAAAGATGGGCCCTCCCTTGACCTGGAACTGAGCTCGGCCATCCTCCGCACTACCGAGCCACGACAAGGCAGGTCCACTGCAAGCGGGCCCCATCTTCCCAGCTCGGCCCTCAGCACAAATCGAAGTACCAACCGCCAAAGAAGCCGCGCCTCTCCTCCGAAGATGGTGGCGGGCCCCCCGAGAACCGTACAGCAGCACCCGCCACGTCACCATAAATGCCCACGGCCGTCGCCCACACCAGAAAGAAAGGAAGCTCACATCAAGGCACCATACCCTCTGCTGACCTGCCGTACAAACAGAGAAAAGATCCCACCGAAGAGCGCGAGTCCCGAGACCGGTGGCACGACAGTCGAGGTCCTGCCAGGCTTCCAGGAAGGGCAAACAGAAGGAATGTCAGAGGCATATCGAAGCTTCTCCAACTACCCAATCAAGAAGGCGTCCCGTCTACGGCACGATACCTCGTCGTACCAACCTGACAGCACGGAAGAACCCCCAGGCAAGCCAAAGTAGAAGACTCGGCCAGAGTAAGCAAAAAAGAGGGAACAACCCCATTTCAAAGGGGAGACAACTATTTTTTCAACAACACAACCACCAAAAAGAGAGGAGGAGAAAGGGGAAGGGCCAGAGATGAGGGCAAGACCATCTCGGCCACCACACCTCCCAGCTCACACTCACACTCTCATACACAATACTCACTCCTCCTAGCATGGAGCTCATCCAAAGGGGCTCGATCAGGAGGATTTGTTCCCCTGGATCACCACTGACTTGACCGTCGGAGCACCCCCGCCGGAATCCCCGGTCCGGGTCACTGACGTTGGCTTTCTTGCAGGTTCCGAGGCACCGGAGGCATCCCCGCGGGCGGACGCGGAGCACCCGACGCAACCAGCAGCTACGGGCCACGACGATCCGGGCGGCAACATCTATATTTGTTTCTGTATTTGTTTAATAAAATAGATATAAATATGAATATGTTAGCATATGATCCATTTTCGGTCTAATTTATTATAATAGATTATTTAACGTTATGGGTACCTATTTTAATATAGATAACTTCCACTATTTTGATTTGTACTATTTTTATAAATAAAATAATTTAATTTAATTTATTTATCGAGTCAATCAGGTAAGAAGTGATTTGAAGAGTAACACCATTATTTTTGTTTATATTATTATTTTTTACTAAAGTATCATTATGACAGTTGTTATGACCACCATTATCTAATATTAATTTATTTTGAAATTAATATTACAAATATATAATATCTAGTCTGAATGTTATAGTATATAATAATAATTTTGGCCAAGTTTTGTTATGACAGAGTATAACCACCTTTTGTACATTCTCCGCAGGGCAACACGAAAACAATTTTTTCCCAGCGGGACCCTTTTTTTCGATTGGATGAAGTCGGGAACAACCACGCCAAGGTCTCAATCACCGTTGGAACCCTTGCAAACAGCCTCTTTTTTTTTTTTTTTTTTTTTTGGGGAACAAGGAGGGAGGAGTTAACCCTAGGATTATTTTATTAATTTTTTTTTTAATTTTATTTTCGAATTATTTTTTAATTTTAATTTTATATTTTTTTGTCAAAATATATTGAAATCAAAATCTTATAATCAACTGCACCATCTACTAACGGTACCTTATTATTTTATTAATAAAATATTGGATGGCCCGGCACCTCCCTCTTCAATCAAAATATTGTCATTGGAAAATGTTAGACAGCATCCAACTTTAATAAAGTGTTTGCATGAACTGGATATCAAATATCACGTTGCACTTACCTCCTTTCGAGTAGAAAAGCTGACATGCTATTAAATATAGCACGACGGAATTGGAATCCAATAAAAATAGTTACAGCAAGATTTTTTTTTTTTTATTAAAAAAAAACTGACATGTAATCAACACCTTTTTATAATATATATCATTACAATAGTTAGTGAGTCTAATTATTTGTCTTATCTCGCATGATCATATCTGCCAGATCATATCTGCCAACAAGATCAAGAGAATAAAGAAATTTATTTCAGAATTGTTGGTCAAAGAATGGATGGCATAAATAAAAACTAACCTACTTCTATTCTTTTCACTAGCACAATAACCTACTTTTTTTTTTTTTTTTTTTCCTATAAAATGTGCTAAAATTATGCTAGATAAAAAGCTTTCTACGAAGTTGTTTTAGCAAGCACAAATAAAAATAAAAATCTTGATATAGAAAGGATCTTTTTAAGCACCGTACATGTATGTATCCTTTCTCATGGATCCTAAAACATACATAAGGTATGCTAAAAATTATATAATAGGTTCGCTAAGGGTGGAAGAGATGAATAAAATCATAGATACAACCTGCGGTTTCACCTTAAATAAAATCGTTGATACAATTTGCAGCTTTATATATTATTATTTTTATTTTTTATAATATTTTTATTTTTAAATTTTTATTTAATTATAATTATTATACCCAACCGGCTCACCTTCAGACCGGACCGCCACTTTTGTTGAGGTCCGAACGAATTATTCTTGCTGACATCCGGGTGACCCTCTCCATCGGAGGTCCAATGGACACACTCTCGCAGAAATCCGATTGATGCATTCCAGATGAGGTCCGACCGACCCACCAAAGTCGAGGTCCGAAAGATCCACTCTTGCTGAGGTCCGGCTGACTCGCTCCTGCTGAGGTCCGATCCACTAAAGTCGAGGTCCAAACGACCTACTTTTGCTGAAGGCTGACCGACCCACTCCTGCTGAGGTCCGGTCGACGTACTATTAAGGGGCCACTTCGGAGTTGGTCCAGGAGACTCCAGAAGCCTCTTCCAGCTGATACCAGAATTCTGTTACAATGGAACCCTGCCACATCAGCTCCACTACTCCGCCACTCCTATGATGTTGCCTTATCCTAGCACCACATGGCCATTCTCCAGATTCTCCTAGGGGCATATCGATCTTTTCTGGCTTCATCCCTAACAGATTTTGGCATTATTCAACACATATATAAGGCAAACCGGGGGACTATAGAGGCAAAGACTCTCTCCCTACTCCATATGCTAATCTTCATTAATTCCTCCATTCCGTTGCTCTCAAGCTCCCGCTAACTTAAGCATCGGAGTGTCCCCCGTCGGAACACCACTGGCCCTTGGGGACTTTTTTGCAGGAATCAGAAAAGGAGCGCTCCAGCCTAGCCGTCTAAGCCCGGTCCGGGAGAAGTCGCAGCAATAGATTGGCGCTAAAGGAAGGGTGCGCCTGTTCTTCCTTCTCTAAAAGGAGGAGTCCACCCACTAAATAAGGCAATGGCAAAGGGAAGAGTTCAGAACACCTTCGCTAGGAGAGGTCATTCCCCGTCCAGGTCGGAAGTACCCCTCAGGGAGAATGACATCGCTGAGCCCACCATCACTTTAGAATAAGAGCAGTTCCAGACACTCCTGAACCGCATCGACACCCTCGCTGCCATGGTTCAAAACCTCCAGGATAAGGCTATCAACCAGCAACAGCCGTCTATAGTGTCTTGCACCAACCATCATTCTGCTGCTGAGGGAAGCCGACGGTGTGAAGTCCCTTAGCCCCATTCCTATGATGTTCCTAAGCCCCAAAGATTCCAGAGGGCTCAGGTTGATGGGAAGAGAGTGAGGCCCGCCTAACCCTCCTTCGCTGACTCAGTCCCCGACCACAGCCAGTACTGCAGTGAGGTCCCGAGGGACTACACTAGCAAACTCCAGCGCATGGAGGAGCAGATCGCCGTGCTGGTCAATTGGCAAAAGGTTGATAGGGTGCAGGTGTATGACTCCCGCCCGCCTTTTTCTGCCGAGATCATGGAGGAATCTATCTCCCTTCACTTTAAGATCCCACGGGTGGACCACTACGATAGTACCACCGACCCGCTGGACCATCTGGGTACCTACAAGGTCCACATGATGGTACAGCGCGCTTCCAACGCCCTCCACTATATCGCCTTCCCTGCAACTCTCAAGAAGGCGGCTCGGATGTGTTTCTCCGCCATCCGACCAGGTATGATCCACTCCTCTCAGCTTGAAAAACTCTCTCTCCCATTTCAGGACTTGCAGTCGGACGCCGAGGAACACCGACTGCCTCTTCCTTGTACTGCAAAAAAAAGGAGAGACCCTCCAAGACTACATGGCCTGTTTCAACTCAACAGCTATGGAGATCCTGGATCTAAATGAAGACGTAGCTATATCGGCCTTCAAGAGAAGGCTGCGCTCGTCAAAGGCTCACATTCTCTCTAGACAAGAAATTTCCGACAAGCTACTCCGAGCTGCTGGCCCGGGCACAGAAGTACACCCTAGCAGAGGAGCAAGCGACAAGCTGGCGTCAAGCTGAAGGGAGGCTGGCTCCTAAGAAGCAGAGCGACAAGGCTCTTGAAGTCCGACCTCTCAGCGATGGTAATAATCCAACCCAACACCGCAGCCCAAAGCCGAAGGACTTCCCTAGGAGGTTCGAAACTTATGCGCCCCTCTCCCTTCCAAGGAAGATGATCCTCCTAGAAATTGAGAACGAGACCTTCCTGCAAAGGCCTCGTTCGATGAGGGGCCCCTATGCATCCAAAAACAGAGACAAATAATGCCGGTTCCATCGAGACCACGGACACAACACTGAAGACTGCCTCCAGCTGAAGGACGCAATTGAAGACCTCATCAAAAGGAGGTACCTGCACAAGTATATCGGCCCCAGAGGAATCGGGCTGAAGCTTCAGCTACCACAGACCCCCCAGAGGAGACAGACCTTCCCAACCAGCGTCCGACCAACGGGAATGTTGGCATGCTGCACCGCCAGTCCGACTGGAGATATGAATAAGATCAGGACATTGTGAAGTGGTTTAGGGGTTCCAATGTAATTAGCTTCTCCAACGAAGACCTCCTAAAATCCCACATTTCTGGAAATAATCATGTAGTTGTGTCGGCAATGATTGCCAACTATAATGTAAAGAGGATCCTTATTGATAATGGAAGTTCCACGGAAGTTTTGTTATATAATGCCTTTGTCAGAATGAATCTGTCCATATCAAAACTGCAAGAATCCCCTATGCCACTGACGGGCTTTGGAAAAAATTCCATCGGAGTGGAAGGGGAGATAACTCTGCCTGTGACCATCAGGACGGAGCCTTACCAGAAGACTCTTCCCATCAACTTTGTGGTCGTATGTACGACCTCGGCTTATAACACCATTCTGGGCCGATCGGCCCTCAATAAGTTCCGGGCCATCGTCTCTACCTACCACCTGTTGGCAAAATTTCTGACTCAGAACGGGGTCAGAGTTATGAAGGGAGACTGCAGGATGGCCAGGCAATGCTTAACTATCCAAGACAGGCAATCGGACAATCATTCCACTCTAGAGCAGCTTGACTTTGGGGCCGAAGCCGACGGCCGCGGCCAACCAGTCGAAAGGATCTTGTTTATTCCCCTTCGGGAGGATGATCCCACCAAGGTCCTCTAAATTGGAAGCACTCTTAGTGAGGAGGTCAAGTTAGAGCTGATTGACTTTCTAAAAAATAATGCCAATGCCTTTGCTTGGTCGACATCGGACATGCTAGGCATTCCGTCGGAAGTCATAACTCACCAGCTTAAAGGGGATCCGACCTACATGCCTGTCAGGTAGAAGAAGAGGAGCTTTGCTCCCGAAAGATAGAGGGCAATTGATGAGGAAGTCAAGAAGCTCTCTGATGCTAGCTTTATCAGAGAGGCCTATTACCCCGACTAGCTGGCGAATGTTGTAATGGTGAAGAAAGCTAACAAAAAATGGAGAATATGCATAGACTACACCGACCTCAACAAGGCTTGTCCGAAGGACAGCTTTCCTTTGCTAAAGATTGACCAACTGGTGGATGCCACGGCCGGTCATCAGCTTTTGAGCTTCATGGATGCCTTCTCCGGCTATAGCCAAATCAGGATGCACTCGGAGGACAAAGAGAAGACAGCCTTTATTACTGATAAAGGACTGAATTGCTACAAAATGATACCCTTCGGCCTAAAGAATACCGGTGCCATTTTTCAAAGGCTGATCAACCGGGTCTTCGAAGGGCAGCTCGGAATAAATATGGAGGCGTATGTTGATGATATGATTGTCAAGAGCCTCCCCAAAGTTGACCACATTAGAGACTTGCAGGAATCCTTTGATGCATTGAGATGTCATCGGATGAAGCTGAATCCTGCCAAGTGCACTTTTGGGATGACTTCCAAAAAGTTTCTTGGTTTCCTGGTTATGCAAAGAGGAATTGAAGTCAACCCTGACAAGATCAAAGCTATCATTAACATGGGGCATTCGACCAACAAGAAGCAAGTGCAAGAACTTACAGGCCGAATAGCCTCTCTCAGTCACTTTATTTTCCCGGTCGGCCGAGAAGTCCTTACCTTTCTTCAAGACTTTGCGACGGTCGGACCACTTCCATTAGACCGACGAGTGTCGGTCGGCCTTTAAGGCACTAAAGACTTATCTGAAGAACCCCCCATTGTTGGCTAAGCCAATAGAGGGAGAGCCCTTATACTTGTACTTGTCAGTGTCGGACGAGGCGGTAAGCTCTATTCTCGTTCGAATAGGAGAAGACAATCAACAAAGACCTATCTATTATATTAGCAAAATTCTCCACGATGCCGAAATGAGATACCCTAAGATGCAGAAGCTTGTCTATTCCTTGGTCATAGTAGCCAAGCGACTCCGACCTTACTTCCAAGTGCATCCGATTGTCGTCCTATCCGATCAACCTCTCAAGGTGATCCTTAGGAGCCCAGACACATTTGGTCGGCTTGCCAAGTGGGCCGTTAAGCTTGGCGAATTTGACATCTCTTTTTAATCTCGATCGATCATGAAGGCTCAGGTAATTGCTGACTTCATTGCAGAATGTACCTGGAGATAGGAAGTACCCTCACAAGCGACCGGCGCACCTGAAGATGACGCCATTGGGGAGGCAGAGCCTGCTTGGACCCTTCATGTGGAAGGAGCGTCCAACCTTACAAGCTGCGGGGCGGGTCTAATCCTAGCCGACCCCGACGGACAGAGCTTGGAGTATGCTTTGCACTTTGCATTTCAGGTGTCAAACAACCAAGCAGAATATGAAGCCCTTCTTGCAGGACTAAGAATATCCAATGAGTTGGGCATCTGCCAAATTAGGACCTTCTCCGACTCTCAGTTAGTGGTGAACCAAGTGAAGGGCGAATTCGAGGCGAGAGTTCTGACCCTGGCTAAGTATTTAAGCAAGGTACAAAGTCTCGTGTCTCGGCTTAAATTTTTTGAAATTCTCCATATACCTCAATGGCAGAACTCCCGGGCGAACGCGTTATCGCGATTGGCTATGGCCGTTACCAACACCTCCGACTGGACCTTTATGGAGTATCTGCAGCGCCCAAGTATTATCGAAGTGCCGACAGAAGTCCATCAAGTGGAGCGAGAAGCTTCATGGATGGACCCTATTTTTGCATTCCTTGTCAAAGGGGCTCTACCGGAAGATACGACCGAAGCCAAGCATATATGCTGGATAGCTTCAAAGTACATCATCCTCGATGATACTCTTTACAAGCAGTCATTCTCACAGCTGTTGCTGAAGTGCTTGGGGCTGACCAATGCTGACTACGCACTCAGAGAAGTGCACAAAGGCATCTGCGGCGATCACCTGAGAGGAAGATCCCTGGGTTACAAGATTATCTGATAGGGATATAACTGGCCAACCATCCAAAGGGATGCGTCAGACTTCGTCAAAAAGTGCGACGCGTGTCAGAGATATTCCAACATTCAAAGGAGGCCGGCTAGTCAGCTAACTCCACTCACTGCACCTTGGCCGTTCGCACAGTGGGGGATGGACATCCTGGGGCCATTCCCCTCGGCATTCGGTCAGCGAATATTCCTGATTGTGGCCATTGATTACTTCACCAAATGGATGGAGGCCGAACCACTAGCACATATTATAGAAGCTAAAGTGGAGAATTTTGTTCGAAACTGCATCATCTTCCGGTTTGGCATACTAAAGATGATCATCACCGACAATGAAAGGCAGTTCGACAATCCCAAATTTTGAGAATTCTGTCAGCAATATCACATCTCCCATCGGCTAACATCAGTCGAACATCCTCATTCCAACGGAGAAGCCGAAATCACTAATCGGACGATCCTACACGGATTGAATACCCGACTGAATAATGCCAAAGGACTTTGGGCAGAGGAGCTTCACTCAGTGCTCTGGGTCTATCGGACGACCTCCCGAACGGTGACTGGGAAGACTCCATTTAATCTGACCTATGGAAGCAAAGCAGTCATCCCTATGAAAATTTCCTTACAATCCTTATGGATTGATCATTTCGTCGAACCGACCAACTCAAAGCAAAGGAGGGCAGACTTAGACCTGCTTGATGAAACCAGGCTCCAGGTAGGCTTGAAGATGGCGACTTACCATCAGAAGATGGCCAGATACTACAACTCTTGAGTCAAGGCTCGAACATTCCGGGTCGGAGATCTAGTTTTGTGGAGGACAGAAATTTCAAGATCGATCGAGCAAGGAAAACTCTTCCCTAATTGGGAAGGCCCTTATTGAGTTGTTGAAGTAATTCGAGCCGGAACTTACCGACTCGAGCATTTGGACGAACGGCAAGTGGCGCATCCATGGAATGTAGACAACCTTCATAAATACTATCAATAAAGGCCATCACTTCTTCTATGAAGCACTTCCGAAAGTCCGACTCTGGTCGGCCGAGGCTCTAGGGTAGCCCACTTCCGAAAGTTCGACTCCGATCGGTAGAGGCTCTATGGTAGCCCACTTCTGAAAGTTCGACTCCGGTCGGCAAAGGTTCTAGGGTAGCCCACTCCCGAAAGTCTGACTCCGGTCGGCAGAGGCTCTATGGCAGCCCACTTCTGAAAGTCTGACTTCGGTCGGCAGAGGCTCTAGGGTAGCCCACTTCTGAAAGTCTGACTCTAGTCGTAGAGGTTTCAGAATAGCCCACTTGAAGATCCGATCTTGCATTCAGACAGGCCGAAGAACCAATACTTAGAAAAGTTTTTAAGAGTCTGGATTCGGACTGAGCCACTGTCCAGCGGCAACTTCGGAGATTTCGCGTTCGGATGGGCCGACAGACCAACTCTTAGAAAAATTTCTTAGAGTCTGGATTCGGACTGAGCTACTGTCCAGCGGCTACTTCAGAGGCTTCGCGTTCGGACGGGCCGACGGACCAACACTAAGAAAAATTTCTAAAAGTTTGGGTTCGGACTGAGCCACTATCCAGCGACTACTTCGAAGGTCTCGCGTTCGGATGGGCCGACAAACCAACACTTAGAAGAATTTCTAATAGTTTGGGTTCGGACTAAGCCACTGTCCAACTGCTACTTCGGAAGACTCGCGTCTAGGCGAGCTGACCGCCAACACTTAGAAATATTTTTGGAAGAAAGAGCTTCTGTCAATTTGACTGACCCAATATACACAGAGACATGCATTGAAGATGAATCAAAAAGAAACACTTCTATTTCATTGCAAAAAAGAGTTTATTACAAAAGGTAGGTCAGACCTTTACAAACATCCTAGGTCCGACCCACTGAATGTACAGGTGAGACTTCGGATTCGGCCTCCTCGACCGTGCCCGAAGCTCCGACTGGGACGCTTGCCATCCCTACATCTGCTACAGCTTGGACCTCAGCTCCGGACTCTGAGGGCCCCTGAGCCTCCTCTGCGTCGGCTGCAGCCTGAGGTTCAGCCCTCAGTCGGTCAGGCCCGCTTCTTCCTCCATTCCCTCCTCTTCAGCCTGTCCGGTAGCTGTAGAAAGGCGAGGTCTAGCTCTGGAAAGGCGTCGCTAACCTTCAATAGGCACTCTTCGTAACCAAAGTCGAAGCTGATCGCTCCGGCCTCATTCATCTCTTCCTTGAAGTCGGCAGAGGCCTTGTACTTCCTTACGGTGTCATCGGCCACCTCTGCCATCTCTTCCTTGGCTTCCCTCAGCAGGTCCATATATTTTTCCGACATAGCTCGGTGGCCTCATGAGTGCCTTTCGGACTCGATCAGCCGCGCCTACTCCTCGGCTAGCCGGTGTGCCAAGGACTTCAACTTCTTCTTCCTCTTCTTCAAGCTGGCCTCCCGGTCGGCCAGCCAGTTCCGCAGGTCCTCTACCTGCTTCTTATGAGCCTCTCCCTCTGCCCGACAAGCAGACAGCTCTTCTTCAATGGCCTTCCGTGTCGCCTCCATCGCGGCCTTGTCCCTCTTTGCCGCGGCTCTGGCCATCTCAGCCCCTTCGGCCCTCTTGACAGAGTGTTCTTTCAAGTATAGCAACTCGCCCAGGCTGTCGTCCATCAGCGAGACGTCGTGGAGGAGCTGCAAACAACAAGACAACGTTAGTAACATATAGGAAACAAAGGAAAGGTCTAAGACTCAGGAACGGGTGACTTACACCCATCAAGTTGCAGTAGGAGCTCTTGGCAGCTTCATTCAGAGTTCGCTGACCTGACTCGTTCCAGTCGGCATCTATAACGGCCCTTTTGAGCAGGTCTTTGGCCTACTTGGCATTGTGTAGGGCGTGCCAGCTTTGGTGCGCCTCACCACCAGCTCCACCGGCCTTCACCCTGTCGGCATCTCCTCCCTCAGCCGCCTTTCTTCCTCCGGCCGTTGAGGGAACCTCTTGCGCCAACTCAGTAATCGGTGAGGTTGGGGCCATCTCCACATCGGGCGGTTCCGACGGCTCCTCTCCTATCTGGGCAGCCGACTGCCCAAATGAAGGTGAGCGCTCCGGGGTCCTCCTGACTCGACGCTCCAACAGGGGTACATCATCGTCGGAGTCCACCGACACGACATTAGCAGCTGCCTCCTCCACTCGCTGCTTCTTTCATTTCTCGGCTGTCGGCTCCGTGACTCGGACGCCCGTCTTCTTGGCCGATCGTGCCATAATCTCTACTCAATATGGCTTCATTTTTCCACATGCCACGGAACAAAATTGAAGTTAGTGATAGAACAGACAAAGCCGACAGGAAAAATAGAAGACCGACGACGGTGGCCTCTAGGCTCTAGGCTATCTTTGAAGAAGAAACGGGACTTCTACCTGTGAATAGCCGACGGAAGACCCCTCAAGATCTTCCGGCCAGGGTGGGGACTGAACATCCACCACTCCTGACTCCGAAAATCTCTTTTGAGAAGGAAAAAATTTGCAAATAGAGACACTCTTGGCTCAGCTTCAGCTCTCTGGCAGAGGACCATGAAGCAGCTGATTGCCTGAATGCTATTCGGGGTCAGCTGCATGGGTATATCTCTGTAAGAGTTAAAGATCTGGACGAAGAAGTCGAAAAGAGGAAACCTAAGGCTAACCTTAAGATAGTCTTCGTACATTGGAAGGGCTCCTAGGTTCAGTGGACAGGTCACCCTTCCCTCCCGATTGGGAACAGCCAAATGCAGAGTGGAAGGTATATTGTATACAACCCAAGGTTTTCTACCCTCTCTCGGGTCATTTCCGATGGAATGTTGTGGGGACTTGGTTCTTTATCCCTGTGGGCGGAGCTCCGGCTGTTGGAGGCCATTCTAATAGAAGTTGGAGAGGAAAGATGGGGGAAACTAACCTGGTGATTAAGGTTCCTAAAGGGACGAGAGCAGCAGAGGAGGGATGCTCTCTCTCCAAGTGCAGGTGCAGCAGAAGACTCTCCCTCCAAGCCTTCACCCCCTCCTTTTATAGCCTTCTAAGGATCGCTTCTCACCGCCCTCGAGTGCCACGATCAACCGACAGATGATGCGACTTCCCAATCCAACGGAGAAGCCGATGGGATGTGACAAACCACGTCCTACCGCAATCCGCGTGATCGCCAAACTGGCGGCGGATAAACCACTTTCGACGTGGCATCGACCCTTCGGATGTTGCCATGTCACACAAGTCGCATCCGAGACTCGACGAGCGGGCGCGTCAGGCTGGCAGCCATCATTGCACCCCATCAGCATTAACTACTCCTCCCGCCACCTCCAATGCGGTGCCGACACCTGTCTTGGGTGCATAATTCCGAAATGGAAAACGACCAGTCACGGTACACCTGATCAGATCCGCGATTGTCCCAGGGACAGGCACATTAATGACCAAATGATGCTCTCGTCTTTCGAAACCGCAGGCCCTCTCGAAGCTCAGGAGCAAGGGAGCAACTGTTATACCCAACCAGCTCACCTTCGGACCGGACTGCCACTCTTGTTGAGGTCCGAGGGAACCACTCTTGCTGACATCCAGGTGACCCTCTCCATCAGAGGTCCGACGGACGCGCTCATGTAGAAATCCGACTGATGCATTCCAGATGTGGTCCGACCGACCTACTGAAGTCGAGGTCCGAACGACCCACTCTTGCTAAGGTCCAGCTGACCCGCTCCTACTGAGGTCCGACCGACCCATCAAAGTCGAGGTTCGAAAGACCCACTCTTGCTAAGGTCCGACTGACCTGCTCCTACTGAGGTCCGACCCATTAAAGTCAAGGTCCGAACGACCCACTTTTGCTGAAGACCGACCAACCCACTCTTGCTGAGGTCCGGTCGACCTACTTTTAAGGAGCCACTTCGGAGTTAGTCCAGAAAACTCCAGAAGCCTCTTCTAGCTGATACCAGAATTCTGTTACAACGGAACCCTGCCACATCAGCTCCACTACTCCGCCACTCTCACGATGTCGCCTTATCCTGGCGCCACATGGCCACTCTCCAGATTCTCCTAGGAGCAGATTGGTCTTTTCTGGCTTCATCTATAACAGATTTTGGCACTATTCAATACCTATATAAGGCAAACCGGGGGACTCTAGAGGCAAGGACTCTCTCCCTACTCCATACACTAATCTCCATTGATTCCTCCATTCTGTTGGCCTCAAGCTCCCGCTAACTTAAGTGTCGGAGTGTCCCCGCCAGAACACCACCGACCCTTGGAGATTTTTTTGCAGGAACCGGAAAAGGAGCACTCCAGCCCAGTCCGGGAGAAGATGCAGCAACAATAATATTTTAATTTTTTTTTTTTTTTTTTTGAAAATTAAGACTATGCAGGCATAGCCTGGTTTCGTCCCGCCAATCAAATCAAGGTTAGATTTTGTAAATATATTTCAAACGGTGTTATTTTAGTAAATATTTATTAAAAAGATATTATTTAAAAAAAAAATCCTATTAAGCTTTCTTGGTACGATGAAGTTTATCCAATAGTTCCCGGTACACACCTCAAACTGGGTAATACATAATTAACGCTATTATTTTGTTAATATATGGTGTTGAGCTGGGCAATGCACACTCGAGCCTCAATACTTCATCCGAACTAGATTGACTTTATGTACATTCTCAAGGTCTCTAGCAATGAACCTAACTTCTCATGCTAATTGCTATCATTCTCACACGATGAGGATGCTGTAAGGTAGGAGCCCTTGACAAAGCCTTTGTGACAAAAGCCTATAGAGTTCAAGTAGATTTAAGGTCTTGAGATCTTATGGGAAGGGAAGAAAGGTGACATAGAAAACTATATGCTGATGAAAAGTTAATATAACAGCTTATGACCAGTTGATGCAATTCTAGACGTGGTCAGAGATATATTCATTCGTCAGAGAACAAAAGGAAGTTGAAGATGGGGGATGGGGAAGGAAATTTAACAGTCTTAGCTCTTTTATATTCGTGCATTAATTAGGTTTTACGGATAAACGGGAAAATGCTTTGGAGTTGCGATCGAGATATGGAATGCGGTACATAAGTACATTGAGAGGCTCTCCCCGGATGATATAGATATATAATTTGGTTATTTTTTTTAAAAAAAATTTGATAAATCAAAAGGAGAGCATCTTTGGGTTTTTTTTTTTAATATTATTTTTAATATTTTATTTTTTAATCTACTGTCGGATCCATTTTATTTACGGATTTAGGTACATGGCTCAAAAAAAAAAAAAAAAAAAGTGAAATTACGGGTGGAAAAAAAAAAAATTTGTTTGAAATCGCGGGTTCCACCAGCATATTCTTGAAATCACAGGTAGAACCAGCGATTTCACCTCCATTTTTTTAATTTTAATTTTTAATAAAAAATAATAAATAATAAAAAATTAGAAAAAACTAGAAAAAACTTTAAAAATTAAAAATAATAATATGATACTATAATAAAATTTTAAATTATTATAACCTGCGATTTTGTAATCCAGTCGTCGATTCGGCCACCGGTCTTATAGCTAGTCCAGCTCCGGCCATCGATCCAATAGCCAGTTCGGCTGCTAGGTTGGTGCTAGTCTGATTGTCAGTCTAGATGCCAGTCCGGCCACTGGTCTGACAGTCGGTCACCGGTCTGACGGTCGATCCGGTCGCCAGGATCCAGCCACCGATCCGACCGTCAGTTCGGCCACCGGTCCGGCCATCAGGGTTAAGGTGGACCAGCGGTCCGTCCAGCCACCGGTCCGGCCACCAGTCCGACCGCCTTGACCCTGATTGCCCGCCCCTTACCTGACGTGCCGATCTGTTGCTACCAAGATCGTCGTGGCCTGCAGCTCCGATGCGGCGTCGGGCATGTCCCTCCCCGCCGATCCTTTTCTGCACGCGCCCAGTCCTCCTCTTCGGGGGGTCGACTCTTCGGTCTGATCAGCCTACAAAAAAGGGGAGACCCGAGCCGGGAATTTCGATGGGGACACTCCGACGATCAAGTCAGTGGGACGACCAAGGGGAACAGAACATCTATGGCGGAGAGTTTCGGGAAACTCTTCGCGTATAGGATGAAAGAAAAATGTAAGACTGAGATTGTGAGAGCAAGACGGAGATGGGATGCGTGAGCCGAGGGGATCTTCTAGCGAGCACCCTACCCAGCGGCCCCCTCCTCCCCCTTTCTCCCTTGCTCACTTACCTCATGCCTTCTTTTTCTCTGACCTTATGTATGTGAGATGGCCTAGAACAGATCTGGGGCTTCATCTCGGTGTCCTTTTTTACGTGCCCTCTCTGAGAGGGGTTTACTATTGCCTGCCGCTTCCCCCCTCTTGGACCGGTCCTTAGGAGGAGATCCTTCTGTTGGGGATGTGTGTAGTAGGTCTCGTCCTTCTGGTGGTGCAATCTTCCAAGGGAGGGGCAGGCATCGTGCCACCGAGCCCCGTGCCCTAGTGGGATGTTTCCATTACCGGGGAGGGACTGTCAGAGCATTGCAGGGCCCTGGGACCTTGATGAAGTACTCCTCTTTTCGGAGATTCTCATTCGTATTGCGAGGGTTGAACCCCCTTGGTTGCATGGTTATCAGGGTGGTAGCTTGTCACAAGGCTCGAAGCCTAGTGAAGCATGCTCTGTGCAGAGTTTGCAGGTGGCACATCGCAGAGTTTGAGTTCATGGCTGGGTGTGGTCAGGCTTCGTCCCGCCTTGGTTTGAGTTTCTGTTGGCTTTTCTGATGCGGGGTTGAGTTCCGCTCTGGGGAGAACTCCGCCCCCGAGCTTGCCTTGACAGCATGAACACGATCCCGGCCGGGTGCTGACCTTGGTAGGAGGGCTTGCCTCGGAAGCATGAGCTCGACCCCGGTCGGGAGCTGGCCTCAGTCAGAGGGCTCGCCTCGATCGCATGAGCACGACCCTGACCAGGTGCTAACCTCAGATGGAGGGCTCGCCTCATAAGTACGATCCCAGCTGGGAGTTGACCTCGGCAAGAGGGCTCGCCTTGGTCGGATGAGCACAACCCGGGCCAGGCGCTAACCTCGGACGGAGGGCTCGCCTCATGACCACGACCCTGGCTGGGAGCTAACCTCGGCAGGAGGGCTCGCCTCGGTCGCATGAGCATGACCCGGCTGGGAGCTGACCTCGGCAGGAGGGCTCGCCTCGGTTGGATGAGCACGATCCCGACCAGGCACTAACCTTAGATGGAGGGCTCGTTTCATGAGCATGATCCCGGCTGGGAGCTGACCTCGATAGGAGGGCTCGCCTCGGTCTTATGTTCGGGTGCCATGTCCAGGTGGCAGTCTCCACCTATGTGGTGGCCGATTAATGTCTATGTAGGCTCCACGTCAGTGGATATTGCCATATCATGCATCATTGATAATTCATAGATACACAAATATGAATAAAAAATTATCCAATATATTGATAAAAACTTGATTAAGATAATTTGATATTTCAAAAATTATAATATATCAACCAAATTGGCTTCTAGGATATACACATCTAATAAATTTGAGATCAAGAACTCATATAATAAATTAAGATGTTATGATTTTCGAAGGTTTTAAATCTTCAAACTAACAAAAACTTTTAAGTAGAGACCAGTTAAAGATGGAACCAGAGAGAGCTAGAGCACCTCCACAAAGCCATGGATTTATAGCTTTAGAAAACCACTTGAGAGGCTGAAAGATGACATTCTGCGGTCAATTTATAACATCTTGTAATCAAAATACTTCTCAAAAGCATTTTTTTTAAAGATGTTATGACATCCGGTACCCTGACGGAGACATCCCATAACCAAAATACTCCCCGAAGGTACTTATTTTCATGAAGTTATGGTATGTTGAATCTTGATTATGACAACATGGCGCCAAGTTATGACATCTCGTGGAGACAATACTCCCCAAAGATACTTGTTTTATGAAGTTATGACATCTTAAACCCTGATCTTGATATCCTATGATTTGCAAATGACATCTTGTAGTCAAAACAACCGCAGAAAGTATCTTTTTTATGAAGTTATGACATTTTGTTGTCGACTTGAGACGTCCCATATGCAAAGTACTCCATGAAGCTACCTTTTTCATGAAGTTATAACATTCTAAACTCCAATTATGATCTCTAGCGGCCAAGTTATGATATCCTGTAAAGACAATACTCCCTGAAGGCACCTTTTTTATGAAGTTATGACACTCTGAATCGCAATCATGATATCCTATGGTCAGCATATGATATTCTAAAGAGACAATGCTCCCTGAAATTATCTTTTTTTATGAAATTATGGCATCTTGAACCCTTGTTTTGACATCCTGTGGTCAGCTTATAACATCTCGAAGCCAATATACTCCTCAAAGACTCTTTTTTGATGATATTATGATATCATGTATCCTGATTAAGTACATATTCAATGGACCTTGTTCTAGCTACTTCCCCTTTAATTAGGGCTGAGGATTGGGCCAAATAGACTAAGCGCATATATAGCCCTGCCCTTTGAAATATTTTGGGTCTCCTTGTGAGGAAAGGGCCCGGGCTCCATTAAACAGATATGTTAGTTTTAGTCACAATGCTCGTTACTTATTACTTTAGGCTCAGTAATTGCTAGTTTCTTTTCCCCTCTTCTTCTTCCTTTTTTTTTAATTTTTTCCCTCCCATGTAAAAGATGGAAAACCATCGTTCATTCAGTTAGTAAATGAAATAAACAGTAACGATGAAATAAACAGTAAGGGGAATTTTACTTACCACCAAGGTAACGATATCCCTGATGACTTCTTGTCCGAGTTTCGGAGGGATTACTTTGGATGCCAATCTTATCCAAATGAATATTAGCAATCAACCCAGGAGTTCGGAGAGGTCTCTACATCTAAATCACATGGAAAACTATGTTGTTGCCAACTCTAGGAATGGATACGAGGGTATTCATCTTAAGGGAAAAATGAACCTATGGAATGGAGGACACAGTGCTTCGAAAATTTGACAAAAACTGGAAAAAGGAAAAAAAAAAAAAGGAAAAAGGAAAGGAAAAAAAAATTTATATACTTGGACAAAAAAGCAAGATTTTCTCTTAACATTTTTGTTTGTTTTGTAGGATCCAGTTTCCACACCTCCAATCAATAATATTCGGATGGATCCCTATTTTTCCCGGTTGAAGTTTACAAAGCACTTTCGATTCTATTGTTCCAAAAGTTCACAGGGATCCTTTGCACCATCTGTGCCACAGTATGGTTACCTTTGTGTGTGCCAATGGCATGCCATTATCATTAAGAGCTGCCTTTTCTCCTTCGATAAGTATGCATACCTGTCATCTGGGAGGCTTTTTATCTTATTATATCTCCAAGCCTTATAATTCGGATGCTTATCTGCATCACAGTTACTATATTTATGCTGCAATTTTTATTTCTCTGTTCCTCTGCTGAATCTATAAATACTCAGTTCATACAGCTTATCCTCTTTTTACATCAAAAACTGTCCCTCGTTTCAACATTGGTTATGCTATTCTTCTATTTAATGGTCTACTCCTCAAGTTCGGATATCTTCGCCTAACTCCATCCAGGATGTTAAGCTCCAGGATATTTCAAAGCAGGAGGCTGTTAATGTTTCATGGCTCGTTTCATCCTCTTTTTCCAGTATTAATATTACATGTTTGGTTATTAGCTCTATAGCTTCATCTGTGCCCATATGGGATTTTCCTAAAGTTGCTTGGCATGTGCTACCTTACTTCAATATTTATAACTGGGCAAATTTCAGCTTATCCTTTATACTGCAGTTTCCTAGCTCCAACCGTTTTGTGGAGAATTCTGACTGCAACTATCATTATGAGAGATATCAATTTTGCAAGTTGTTCTACCATGCCCCACAGTCCACTGCTTATTGGTACAAGGGATTCCACAACTCTATTGATGAAATTCAGTTGTTCTACTTTATGATGGTCTTCACTACTATGGATCAACCTGTTCGTTTACTATGTACTTCGGGACTCAAGAATTCAGGAAGCTGCCTGTAATACCGGGCTTGGGCTGAAGTCGGCAGGCCCAGCTGACTTCAACCCAAACCAGTAAAAAAAAAAAATGACCGACAGAGATGGAACAAGGGAGGGGAGTTCGCCGGGGTTTTCGCCAGAGGACTCGGAGGGAAGGGTTGTGAGAGGCGAGGGAGGAGGTCGGCGAAGGATCCGTGAGGGTTTGGAACTCGGTGGTAGGGTTTTAAACGGTAAGGGAACGCTCAAGATTTTTTTTAAAAACCCCTCACCGCCACCTCTCGAGCCACCTCCACGCTCCTTCTCTCTCTCTGACGAGCGACCGGGAATCCCAGACGCCGCCGGTAAGTTTTCTTCCCATTTAAATCCAATTTCTAGAAGAATTTTGATGTTTTTTTTCTTTAGATTTCTGGTTAGTTGGGGTCGTTTGCCGCCGCCGCCACCGTCGTCGCCACCTGCCCTTGGTCCGTGAAGGCCCTGCGACAACCACTCCGTGGTTGCCGGCAGCTGGGGGGAGGGAGAGGCCGGATCGGCCGGATCAAGGAGGCAGGGGGGAAGGTTGTTCGGGAGAAAGAAAAGAAAAGAGAAGAAAGAAAGGAAGAAAAAAAAAGGATGGGGTGTTTTTGTACGATCCGGAAAAAAAAATAATTAAAAAAATAATAAATAAATAATAATAATAATAAAGAAAGAGGAGAGAGAAAGATGAGAGAGAAGGAAGCGAAAGAAAGAGGAGAGAGAATGAAGAGAGAGAAAGAGGAGAGAGAGAGAGAAATGAGAGAGAAAGAGGAGAGAGAAGGAAGAGAGAGAAAGAGGAGAGAGAAGGAGGAGAGAGAAGAAGGAGAGAGAAAGAGGAGAGAGAAGGAAGAGGAGAGAGGAAGAAGAGAGAGAATCAAGGGATTTTCTCGAGATTCGTGAAATTTGAAAATTTAGTTTTTTTTAATTAATTAAATTTTTTATTAATGTAGGGAATCAGTCTACTGAGCAGGAAGGTATCGCGTAAAAATTCGGGTACTGACTAATATCGGATATACTAAGAATAGCGTGTTAAGGTAAAGAATTTTGCACTGATCATTCCTTTATGCTTGAATTTATTATGGTCTGGTTTGATCTAGCATATATGTTTTATGTATTTGCACGTGTGGTACTATATGACATGGCATAGTTGTTTTCTTGAGATAGACATTGTGGTTTTATTGTTGGCATTTCATGCATGATGTTATAAAGAAAATTGATATCCGGATGGGTTGGACCATGATACTGGATTGTTAAATAGGTTGAATCATGAAACTGGATATCGAGTGGGTGGGACCACGATATCGGTTATTAAAATGGGTTGGACCACGATATCGGTTATCGAGTGGGTTGGACCACGATACCGGTTATCGAGAGGTCATAAAAGATATGTTTTGACAAGTGTTAATGAAGTAAATATGATTTTTGGTCTAGCCATGCTACGGTAGTACCGTGGTTATACAGCCTGAGCCATGGGCTTTGTACGTGGGAGCCGGCCACGGGCGGATAGTACGTGGGACAGCCGAGCCACGGGCTTAGTACGTGAGCAGGACCGACCATAGTATGCGTGGTCGCTTTGTGGTTGCCAGTCATGGGCTGGTACATGACCGTGGCTAGTCCAGAACTCTAAAGATAAAGGTTCAATAATGAAAATTCTAAAGGAAAAATGTAAAAATATCAAGGTGTGTAATACATGAGGCCTAAATCATTTGATTGCATACTGGTACTTTATTGTTTCAGAAATTTATATTATTAATTGGAATGATCTTACGGATACCTTGCTGGGCTGTTAAGCTCACTTCTTACCTTTTGATTTTTTAGAGACTCAGGATGCGTGACATGATTTGGGCTGGGCGTGAGACAAATTTCCATATATACTGAGTTAGTTAGAGTTAATTTCGGTTACTGATGTTTGTGAATTAGTAGACCAATTAGTAATATCGACTAAATAAATGGATTGTACACTTGTTACTTGATTGTTTATATAATAATAGTTTTAATTTGATATGGTTGACTTTTGGTGTACCTAGGCCTTGCATGATCTCTAGGATAAAACCTAGAGTTTGTGCGGCCGGTCACGTAGCCGATTCCGATGCTGGATTCGGGGCGTGACACTGCCTATCTTATCAGAGGGATTCAAGGTATTGGAAACACAGAGCATCCTTGCATTATTTGTTAGCCCAAAAATACAGAGCTGTTTGGAGTATTGCTGCCTCTTATCCATATAAATTATCTCGAGGCTTTCTATTGTATTATTTTCAATATGGAATTCATAGCTGCTGGTGCCAAATCAACAATGCTAATGAAACAGTAAACCACGATGACATTCAAGGGAACCTGTTCATTATCAATGGTATTATACAAATGAAATTGCTAAGATTTGGATTACAATTCAGGCTACAATTTCGAATCTGTTTTCAACTCAATGGTACTGATTTACTGACCAAGCAAATTCCTTTATGTCTTTATATTCTCACTCATTACAACTTCTACGGTCAGGACTGCCAAACATTTTCAGATGGAAGGAAAATGCAAGACATCATTCCAATAGTTTTTCTCCGTTCCACTTATATCTCTTCACATTCCAACACAGATGACTTATGTTTTTTGGAACTACAGGATTCTGTAATATTTTGGGAGGATTACATTAAACTTCTGTTATATGCTGTTATGTTTTGGCTTCTGCTATATATAAAGGTTTGTAAACTGGATCCTTATATAGCTTGTAATATTTGGATCAGATAAATGCAAGGAAGGCATTTGTTTCCTATCTAAACAGTAGTCAATCACTAGTTTCAAACCGTTCATACATTATATAGCTCCCGATTATCTTTAAAAAAATTGCAATCATAACCTTGTATATACAATTTGAAAACTATTAGCGCCACCTTATTTTCCTCCATACACTTTAGTAGATGGTGAAGAATTCAAATCCTCTCCGGTTCAGGGTTTTAGAAAGGTTCATCAATCATAGCCATCCTTGTATCATGCAACGGCTATGCCTGTAGGAGGCCAATAAGATATGCAAGACAGATTGCATGCATGTGCCATGATGTTCACAATCATGGCCATCGCACAACATGAAGGCTTTGATTGATCAATTGTAGCTTTTTTTTTTTTGTTTTTTTTTTGATAGGAATGATGAATCATACAATGCAAGTGTGAATGCAATCCAAAAGAGAATTGCAGTTTTTCAAAGTCACCATGTCTCCTAATTATTAATTCTTTTAGAATGTTACAAAGTAGAAATTAGGCAATGGTTGATTCACTGCACGGTGGACCCAAAAGAGAATAGCAGTTTTTCAAAGTCACCATGTCTCCTAATAATTCTTTTAGAATGTTACAAAGTAGAAATTAGCCAATGATTGATTCACTGCACGGTGGAATCTTCTTCTTCTTCTTCTTCTTCTTCTCTCTCTCTTTTCTTTTTTTTTCTTTTTTTTTTTTCTTTTTTTTTTTTTTTGTAGATTTGTTTATGCCTCATGACAAACTTTTCAGTTCGACATAATCTCAAAGTCCAACATAAATTGCACCAAGCTTCAACAAAGCCATTTGTTTCCACTGCGCAACAGACTTGAACCATACCAAACAGATTGCAACCTTTTCAATGCAACAATGATGGTGCAATGCCTTCGAGTTTAAGGTTAGTTTATTAGGAAGCGGCCCCTTAAATGGATGGTAGGAAAAGAGAACATGAACTTGGAGCACTCCATCAAGCTAAGCGAAGGCCCACCTCACATTTCATTGAACAAGTCAATTAAGTGCCCTTTAATCCCAAAGAAAAGGGTGGTTGGGTAGCCAACAACTCTTTTTTTCTTTTTTTATGTAGATGAAGGTAGCTAACAACTCATGTTGAAAGTCAAATTTTGTTTTATATTTGCATTGCTTTCATGGTTATGATAATTAATCCATTTTGTCATTGTAAACCGTGACAATTTCTCTTTGACACTTCCTTTGGTGTTGCACCAAAGTCTTCCTATGACTTACCAATTAGAACCAGCTAATAGAAAAATTCTTGTAGTTTAGAAAAAAACTAACAAAGTTAGTGGTTTCTCTTTTAGAAAATTAAAATTTGTTTTACTGAAAATTACAAAACCAAAAATAAAAATTTATTTATATCTCTCATGCAAGATATACCGGAAAATTCATTTCAGGATATGATTAAAATTTTTTCACTCGAGTATAATTATGGAAGAAGTTGATAAGTATTTTTTCAGTACCCAAGAAGAAAAATTTTAAAAATTTATGAACAATATGATGAGGGAAAAATGTAGAAGATAAAAAAAAAAAAAGAAGAAGCTAGGAATGAAGTTTTAGATGACTTGCGAAGATCTCAAAGAAGCCCTTATAGTCAACCAATTCTGATTATTTGGACTAGCCCATTAAAACCACAAATAAATCCCCAATATTAAAAAAATTATTTAAATCCTAATGTTTAAATATTACAAGAGCCTAATATTTAAATATTAAAAGCAGTGCAATCTTTAAAACATTAAAATAATAATAACAAGGTTTTGGGTTAGGCTTGCACCCACGTCCACATCCCCATCCTTGCTCGATCCAATCTGAGTTAGCTTGCACAAACCTTTTTAAATGGTTCTAAGGAACATTGATAAACCCTTTCACATATAAAGGCTTAAACAATTTTTTCACTCCTGATTTGGAACTAAAAAATTCTCAAATAAAATAGTTACGAAAGAAGCACTTTGAATAAAAAAAATATTGAAAAAATTTTGAATTTTCAAGTTTCCCTCTAACACTATCATACATAAATTGTTGGTGGGAAGATAAAGATATCATTTACAAGCTAATGGAAATAAGAAATCATAATTATAGACCAATAATTTGAAATATTTTCTAAAACACTCATTACTTTTTTTCAATTATTGCTAATTTATTTTATGCCACTAAACTAAATATGAGATATTTTGTATAAAAAGATGACTTTATTTTTATATTGGCAAATTAGCAAATATACTTCGATTTCAACTTCAACTTTACAAAATAATCGTGCTTCGATCTCTATTAAGAATTTTATCTTAGTCGATACACTATAGTGAAACAGGCCTCTGTCGATGCTTTTTTTGACCTTTCCCGACGTTTTTAAGTGTCACCAAGCAAGCTTCAGATGCTTCTTAAAGCATCGCTAAAGCGTCGGCTATGCAAGCGTGGGGACGCCACCTGCTGACGCTTTTTAAAAGCGTCGGCATTTGCCGACGCTTTAAAGCATTGCTAAATTTTAATTTTCCGACGCTTTAAAGCATCGCTAGGTTTAAAACCTAGCGACACTTTTTAAAAGCGTCGGCAGTTAGCGACGCTTTAAAGCTTTAAAGCATCACCAGGTCCAAACCTAGCGACGCTTTAAAGCATCGCCAGGTCCAAACCTAGTGATACTTTAAAGCATCAACAGATTTGGAACTGGCGACGCTTTAAAGCATTGGCAGATTTATTTATTTTTTTAAAAAAAATTAAACAGCTATACCTATATACATGAAATACATACAACATAATTTGTATACATTATCAAAATAAAAATATTTAAACCTGTATCACATCCAACATACACAAACAAATAAAAACATTGAAACTTGTATCACACCCAACATACACAAACACAAACACAAACCAATCATAAAGAGTTATATATATATATATCAATCCAAGTTCAAATAAACAAAAAGACATACAAAATTAATTAAAAAAATAGCTGGCATCACTGATCCACGGGAGACTGGTCATCGTTAGGTCTGCGACTCGCAGATGCACTAGGAACCTACAAGATATACATCGAGAATTATGATATATATATTATATATATTCTAAATTATTAGATACATACAAAATTAATAAATAATTACTTACTTGAGATGACATGAATATATGCAGCACAGATGTAACATGCTCTAGCTGAGACCTAATGGTCTGCATCTCTGCTCTGTCTGCATCACGTGTCTATCGGAGCTCTTTTATCTCCTCCTGAAGTCGACGAACATGTGATTGATCATGACTCTCTCTAGCATCCCATGTATATCTACTCACCTCAGATAATTGAGTAGGAGTAACTCCAATCCCATAACCCCTCACTCGTCCAGGACGTTTTGGTCCCATCAACTCCGAAAATACCTCGGCCTCGATGCGACTGCTCTGAGTAGATGATGTACCCTCTCCAGCACGCTCGGAGATCATGGAGGTAGCCCTATCCTATGTTTTATAAAAAATACATATATCAATACTTAATAAAAATATAAATATAAATCATGATATAATATAAATAAAAAAATTATATATATATCTTTGGACTCCTTCCGAACAAAACTGCCATCCTGGTGAACGTGAGTTATCCAATAGAACTCCACCTCACCAGGCACCCTCCCCTGCTGATCAGCCTATATAAAGAATAAATATTATAAAAAAATCCAAAATAACACATCTTATACCCCCGTACCATGATACACGGCACATGCATGATACATGATGTTAAAACTAAAGGTGTACTAAAAGTATTATAGGATAAGAAACATACAAACTCATGCCTGAGCCGTGCATAACTCTTAGACCCCATTGTGTGAGGAACAGACTGAGCTGCTCATGCAGCTCTACCAATAGTAGAATATGCCTACAAAATAAAATTAAAACTGTGTTATATATTGTATAAATATAATTATGACAAGTGAAAATTAATAAATTTCGAAGTGTTTGATGATGCTACACAACTTGTGCCCTCTCGGAGAACCAATAGTGCACCAGCTCCCTCCACTGATGAGGGTGAACATCAGGAGGACAGGTAGCTGCAATCTGCTCCTTTGTCCTACCCTCTCGCTTATAGTCTCCCTTCAACTTTGTCCTATATTCTTTACACTCATGATTGAGAGACTTAAGCACAAAATCAAAAGAATCTGGAGGGAGAACAAACTTGCTCTACAATTTAAATAAATAATAAAATAAGTATTAAATGAAATAAGCAATTCAATTGTTAAAAATTTAAGATATAAAATAATATATCAATTTTTTTACCTACACAACTCGTAGCATCTCTATTTTATATGTAGGAAGCATATCGTTCCACTTTGAATAATTCAGGGGACATAGCTGACCCCGACGTGCTACTGTCTCCAGAAAGCTAGTCAACAAGCTAGCAGCTTTTTTAATAGGCTGCCCTAGCTTGTTGCACTCTATGACTATCCTCTCGTCCTCAGATAACTGCCACACATCATGGACTAGTGTGGGTCCTCGCCTCTGCCTGAGTCTCCCGGATCCATCTACAAAAAAAATATAGAAAATTATATATCAAAACTATTGCATATGCATGAATTGAAATGGGATGAAATTATTAAATTATCCTGTATCTATATGTCATCGATGATAGGCTCGTCATCAGGATGATCTATAGGAAAATCGTGATGTGTGGACTCAGAGCGAATGGCGTTGTCATGAGGTGGAGAGGTAGTAGCATCGGTCAGATGTGCAGAAATAAAGGGATTAGCATCAGACCGATATGAAGATGATTGACTGCCCTTGGGCTGCTGTGCTGAAGAAGTACCAGCCTCGATTTAAGAAAATTGAAACTGTACATCTAATAATCGCTTCTTTCGAGGCATGGTGTACCTATCATGCATTATTTAAAAACAAGTCAGTCAACATTATAATCAAATTATAATGGAAATAAATTACAATTTTAAATATAACATAATCATTCATGCAAAAATGTAAACCATCTTATAAACTACTTACTTGTCATAATCAACCAGTTGTACCTTCTTCGAAATCCAACCTAACCAAAATGGTTGTATCATTTATATGATCATCCGGCACAATATTATAAGGCATACATTGAGTGTAAGTATTATCATCATCTTCTTCCACCCTTTTTTCAATGTCATATAAGTCTCTGGGTTTTGTCTTAATAACAGTAGCCCATGTTTATCTTTCGAGTCTTGTACATAAAAAACTTGTCAAGCTTGAGATGAAAAGATAAATGGATCATCCTTCAATAACATACTTGTATGTATCAATCTTGAAAAATTGATAAGTATGAATCTGTTTAAGTCCTTTTTCAAACCTCTTGGTGTATTTATATCCACCCAATCCTATCGAAATAATAACTTTAAAATTTTCATGTGTAGATAGACTAACCTGTAATAGTCAGATATTATGTCACTATGTAGCAATACATAATGGTGTGCTTGTGACAAGGATTTATGGTCAAGAACAATACTTTCAGCTTTTTCTATAAATCTTCCGGATGATGCAAATTTATATAGATCTGTATTCTCCATAGTATTACCATGACGTTGAGGTCGATTGAATACAGTCTCTACACCTTCGAGATATCTTGAACAAAATATTAAACACTATTCAGCAATATATCCCTCTACTATTGAGCCCTCAAGGTAGGCTTTGTTTCGTACATAATCCTTTAAACATACAAGATACCTTCAAAAAGTATGATATTTATATCACATTAAATAATAAAAAAGATATCTAAATTATGAAATTATTGTTTTACAACATTATCTCTCGATAGGGTACATCCATCTGTACTGTACCGGTCCACCAAGTTTAGTTTCCGAAGCTAGGTGAATGAGTAGATGAACCATAATCATAAAAAATCTAGGAGGAAAAATCTTTTTCATCTGACATAATGTAAGTATGACTTGAGATTGCAATTGATCAAGTTCCTGAGGATCAAGAACCTTAGAACATAATGTCTTGAAGAATGATGATAACTGAAAAACAACAGTAATAACTTGTTTTAGCAATGACGACCTTAAAACCAATGGAAGAATATCTTGCATTAGTATATGTCCATCATGACTTTTAAGATTTAAAATTTTTTGCTCTTTCAGATTCACACATCATGAAATATTTGATGCATATCCATCAAGAACCTTGATATTCTTTAAAACTACCAGGAAGAGATCTTTTTCTCGACTAGACATTGTATAACATGCACGAGGGATATAAGTTCTATTATTTGCAAGCACTTGTGGATGAAGTTCATGTCGGATGCCCATTTCTTTTAAATCAAGACGCGCCTTCATGTTATCTTTAGTCTTTCCATCAAGATTTAATATTGTTCCAATCAAATTATCACAAACATTATTTTCTATATGCATAATATCAAGATTATGCCGGAGTATATTATGCTTCCAATAAGGTAAGTCAAAGAATATGCTTATTTTCTTCCATAATTGTTTAGTATGCTGATGAATAGTTGCTGTGATTATATCATCATTATTTTTAACTTCAAAGAAATTATCCGGATCCTCGAACATTGCCGTATCTAAGGTGCAAGTATTGACTTCCTCCGATACTTCTTCTTGTACCGAAGTCTCAACATCATCTCTTTCTCGCTTTTTAGAGGTCTTTATCATCTTGCCATAACTATGTCTGATACCAAGCATTTGTCTATGAATATCAGAACCTAAAGGTAGAATTGAAGCAGATCCCAACTCTATAGTACCATCAAATAAATCCTTCTGATATCGAAATGGATGATTTGCCTCCAACCATCGATGATGTCCCATATAACAGAACTTTTCTCCATGTTTTAACCAAATTGAATGGGTTGATTCACCACAAGAAGGACATGCAACTCGTCCCTTAGTGCTCCAGCCAGATAAATTAGCATATGTAGGAAAATCGTTAATAGTCCATAATAGAGCTACCCGCAGATTGAATGTTTGGCCATTCGAAGCATCAATTACACTGATACCCTCCCATAGTTGTTTCAATTCATCTATTAAATGTTATAAAAAAATATCAATATCATTGCCTGGAGCTTTATCACTTGGAATAACCATTGATAAAATAAATGAAGACAGTTTCATGCATATCCATGATAGTAAATTATAAGGAATCAGAACAACCGGCCAGGTACTATAGACAGAACTTAAGGTCCGAAATGGATTGAACCCATCACTGGCTAAACCCAGCCTGACATTTCGAGCATCAGATGCAAAATCAGGATGTCTATCATCAAATACTTTCCATGCTAAACTATCTGCTGGGTGTCTCAGCATTCCATCTTTTGTACGGCTTTCATCATGACATCTCATTGACAAAGCTATCTTTGATGATGTATAGATCATTTTCAATCTAGGTTCAAGAGAAAAATAGCGTAATACCTTCGCCGGCTTTTGTTTAATTTGTGTTGTATCCGATTCATCTAATCCCTCACTCTCATTTTCTTTTTGCTTCGTCCATTATGAACATCCATATACATGGTACGACTCTTGAACGGTATGTTCTTCCCGATATAATATATAATCATTGGGACAGCTATGAATCTTTTCATATCCAAGATCCAATTCCTTTACTAGTTTTTTGGCTTCATAACAAGATGCTGGTAAACTAGTACCTTCAGGAAATACATCCTTAAACAACTTGAGCAATATAGTAAAATTCTTGCCAGACCATTCATTCAAGTATTTTATATGAAACAAATGTACAAGAAAATTTTTTTTTGAAAAGTTCTTGTAATCGGCACATAATTCTTGATATGCATCTCTTATCAGCTTCTGATAACGATCTATTCCAATATTAGTTGGGGGTATCGGCTCTCCATCATGTATAGATTCAGTAAATATAGGATCCTCAGATAACCCAGCTGCTACTTGTCCTCCACTGCAATCTCCAGGATGTTGAGCATCATATTCAAAAGCATCTCTGAGCAAACCCCTGATATCATCATCTCTTGCAAGATTTTTTTATTGATTACTGGATCCAAAATCAGGTATATGTTCCATGTTAGAGGTTTGGTTACATGTAGATTGTAACCTTGACTCTCCATGAAAAAATAACTTTGTGTAACCTCTTAAAAAACTATTCCATACCAAATGTTCTTCAATAATATTTGGATATAGAGAACTGGAATTTACACATTTTCAGCATGGACATAAAATCTTTTCATTAATACTACTTCTCTCCATACCAAATTTAATGAAATTCTGTACTCCATCTAGATATTCTTTGCTATTCCTCGATTTAGTTATCCAACTCTTATCCATTGTAAGATAAAACTAACTGAAATAAACAAATATTTATAAGAACAAAATAAATTTAGAATAAGTTTATTCAATAGATCAATTACAGTATTATTAAATGCACCCTATCACCAACTAATAGGTAAAGAGGTTCTATCCCATTCAAGAATTGCATTAATTATATAAGTCATTTACAGTAACCAAAGGATACGCAATAGAAGTTCCAGAAAGATTTTGGCAGCATTTTTTCTAAGTTCTCCCCATATAAATAAATATGTATGAGGAGAACTAAAAGAAAATGCTATCCGAAATATATTTGAAACTCTATCCGTACCATTTGATTACTGTAAGCATCTATAAAATTATTTGCAATTCTCAAAATGTTTAAACTGAATATTCAATTGACCACTGTACATATTTCTCCCATCCGTACAAAAATAAAATAATTGTACGGATGCTGTATAATATGTACTTTAATTAATTGACGGGTCTATGTTTCTATGCAATGCAAGTTTTGTAAAAAATATTTAAAAAATTATAATTGATCGTAACAAAGCTACAGATGATATTGAAATAAAAGATGCATGTATATACTAAGAAATTTATAAAGAAACAAAAATCATCTACTAAGAAAAAGAACAATAAATAATAAAAAATAAGGAGGAAGCTCAGCTATATACTATTTAATCTGCAACTATATCAAAACAACTACAATCGGTTGCCTACAAAAGAAGACCATCCAAGATTGTTGCCATTAGAAACAATTGAATCAGCCAAACATACATCGCATAATCATCATAGCCTCCATATACCAACCTTAAACCAATTTTGACATTGGTTACAGAACTTCTTTACTCTCCAAGCAAATACCTGATAAAAAAACAGGACTTAACATATAGTTTGCTTCCAAAACTCAATATAATTTTTTTTAAAATATTAATTATTTGTAGACACTATACCATGATTTCTCCCAACTTTCAAAAAAGAAAATTATAATACCCAGCCAACCTTATGTGCCTCAACTATAACCAAGGAGATATGCCCAAGCATCACCAATTTGCTTCTCCATTTTTAACCAGCTTGTTAATATGATTATAAGTTTTTTCGGTAGCATTGAAAAATATGAATCTAATTTTTTGATATAATGTTAAAGCCATCAAAACGATCATCCAAAATAACATGCAAACCTCAATCACAAATGGTTTTTGTTTTATACATTGGACCTCTATTATGGTATTTTTTATGTTAGCATTATGAGATTGGAGAATGGTGAACTTGATCCAATATTATTGGCTGTTATCTTAATTTCTAATGCTCTGCCAAGGATGTATTACTGTAAACCTGATATAGGATTATATCATCAAAATATTTTGTTTCAAATTTATTGATTTATTGATTTTTTTTAAGATGATATTTTTTTTGTTAAGAAAAAAGGAGGGAGACCAATCCATGTATTATTATCGAAGTATAAATATGTAGAGATGCACCATCTAAGTCTTCAATCCAGGATTTCTAGTTATTAACCAGAAATCATGGCCCTTGTTCTCTGGCTAAATAAAGACAGGTGTAGACATTGGACAAAATCGCAGTTTACCATCAACATTTTAGCAATGTTAATCCTTTTGTCATGTGTTAAATCCTTGTTAAGAATTTATACATCCCCTCAAATCATCTGATTTAAAATTTTAAAATATCTTTTTTTAAAAAAGATACGACTTCATCTACGTGAACGCCTAGTGTTGTCATCAAGTCACCATCAATTTTAAATAGGTCAGGTTCAAGTTAAGCATTTTAGATCTAACCTGAATATAATTCAATCCAAATCTAAAATTTGATATGTTTATACCTAATCTGATTCAATTGCCATCCCTAATCTTAACCTCTCAGCCAACACCATCAGTGATCGCATCCCAAGTGACCTCGACAAATGCATCAACCTCTGGTACCTCAACTTCTCCCACAACCTCCTCGATAAAGAATTAAACCTTACAGGACTAAATAATTTGGAGATGCTTAACATTGACGCCATTCGGTTTGTCAAAGAAATCCGATACAACTTCCTAACAATGTGCAGATACCTAGTCACTCTCAATATTTCAACAAACAACTTCACCGAAGATATCACTTACTGCTTCAACCAATGCCCCAACCTCCAATATCTCGACTTGAGCCCAAACCAATTCTTTGAAGAAGTTTGGGATGGCTTCTCCAAGCTTATGGAATTCACAGCAACAATTATAATTTGTATTTATGCAAATCCACACTCAATGAAATATAATAAAGAATCCAAATTAATCTATTATATATCCATTAAAAAATAAATAAGTAGCTACCGGAGGAGGGAGATTACTGAATCCAAATTTAAATATCAAAATCCATAATCTTAAATCAAAATAAATACCGATCGATCGAGGTGGCCGGCGCGTGAGGAGTCGACGGAAGAGACGGATAGCTACTGGCCGAAGGAGGGAGGGATCGGTGGAGGACAAGGTTGCGCCTGCGGATCGAGCATGGGATCCAGGGCACAGATCGGTGGAGCTACCGGTCGGATGAGGAGGAGGAGGTGCTGCATCGGTGGATCGAGCGGAGGAGGAGGAGGAGGATGAGGATGAGGAGGAGGTTCGGTGGCTCGGGCGGGATCTAGGGCTCGAGCAGGGGGGCAAGGGGCGAAAAAGGATTTTAGGAAATCCGACGATGCTTTTAAACGTTGATAAACGTCCGGTAATTACCGATGCTTAAAAACATCGGCGAGTAGCGGAGGATGCCGACGCTTTTCAAAAGCGTCGACGGGTTCCTGGGTGGCGACGGTTATAAGCGTCGGTAAACGTCCGATAATTATCGATGCTTAAAAGCATCGGCGGTTTAAGCGTCAATGGGTTGCGGAGGATGCCGATGCTTTTGAGCCGATGCTTTTCAAAAGCGTCGGCGAGTTGCTGAGTCTCCCGACGCTTCTGAGAAAACGGTCTGCTTTTCACCATTTTACTGTAGTGACATACTCATTTTGATAATAGATGTTAATCTAATTATCACGTCCTAAACCCAGCACTAAGATCGGCTACATGACCGGCTGCACAAAATTTAGGTATCATCCTAGAAATTATACTAGGCCTAAGTACACGAGATTCTCATCATTTTTAGAGATTAAATTTAATTAACTAAACATCATTAAAATAATTTAATAATAATTAAAAAAATCAACTATTTCAATTCATGATCACTAAATGATCAATTTGTTCATTACACAGATATCAGAAATAGAACTAACTATATAATTTAAAAATTCTGGTACCCAATCTCATCTCGATCCGATTCTTGCTATGTATCCTGTGATTCTGAAAAAATAAAAAAATAGAGAGTGAGCTTTACAGCCCAGTGAGAATTTTTGCATACTCCCACCATCATGATAAAATAATTTAGAAGCAATATGTAATGTCACAAAATATCCCGATCACATGTATCAATATATACCATGTGATACAAAATGTTATATCATATAACCCTCGAGATCATCATAAATCAAATTTAATAATCTTAGGGTGCTCAGCTTTGGACTACTATAACCATGTTTCCAGTCCATGGGGGTATCAATTGTTTCACATTTTCGACCTATAGCGGGGCATCAACAGTTTTACATTTTTGGCCTGTAGCGGGGTATCAAAGTTCCACATTTCTAGCCTATGGTGGGGCATCAACAGTTCTATATTTTAGACTAGTTACGGGATATCAACAATTTCATTTTTCTAGCCTATGCCAGGGTATCAAAGTTACTACATTTCTAACCTATGGTAGGGTATCAAAGTTACTACATTTCTGGCCTTTAGTAGGGTATCAATGATACTACATTTCTAGCTTGTAGCGGGGCATCAATACAATGCTAGTCCAGTGCACCACCACCCATCATGCAATCTTAAAATTAGTTCATACTCGTTATAAATTTTATATTAAAACATACTCTTTCATCCAATGGGATGCATATGAATACCGGAATTAACCAACTAAGATCAATAATATATAATTCATATAAAACTACATATACTGAACATTTGTATATATATAATAGATGACTATCACATACCACATGTACTTAATAGATAAAAATATTACATGCAATTATCACATCACATGGAGCGAAATTACCGAAGCACAAAATAGTTTTTATATAATTAGGTGATCGATATCTAGAAATTTTTACTAGGCTTTAAAGCTCACTTTCCACTTCTTTTTTCTTTCAGAGTCACAGGATGCATAGCATGGATCGGGTCAAGCATGGAATTTGAGTTTAGCATTTTTTAGATTGATTAGTTAGTCTTTTTCTGATACCAATATAATGAACAAGTTGATCATTTAGTTGTGATAAATTTATTTTAATATTATTTGGTTAGTTAAATTTAATTTCTGAAAATGAAAAGATTCTTGTGTACTTTAGGTTTAGCATGATCTCTAGGACGATGCCTAAAATTTGTGCGGCCAGTCGCGTGGTCGATCTCGGTGTTGGGTTCGGGATATGATAGAGTTGTATCAGAACTTAGGTTATAGGATCCTAGGGGGTAAGTTCACAAAGAGAAAGAGGCTATCTGGGAACTTGAGGCAAAAATGAGAGTTAAGTATCCGCAACTTTTTAAACTTTAGGTATATTAATTTTGAGAACGAAATTATTTTAATGGAGAGAGAATGTAATACCCGTCGGAACAGAGGAGGGCTCCCTATATGGAATTAAAGGGAGACCACCAATGGGAATCTTCTTCTCTGATTCACTCGTACTAGGATTCAAAGAGGGAGAGCCGGGAGGGAGTTAGAGTCCTCCCTTCCGCCTTCTTTAAATTCTTGAATGCCTCCCTTTTAAAACCAACCAAAGTCGAGGAATTGAAGAGAACTTACCGATTTCCACCGCCACCACAGCCGATCGCTACCGGAAAGCTAGGTAAGGGGGTTCCATTTTTTTCCTCGAAAGCTAGATCCTTGACCGCTGACCACCGGAGGCTGCACCGCCATGGAACATGGTTCCGGCCACTATGCTACGGATGAAGGATCCGTGCATTAGAGAACGAGCAGGGGGATAGGAGCACAGGAGTCCTCTATTCGGCCAACGGGAAAAGAAGAGGAGAGGAGAAGAAAAGAGGAAAAGAAAGAAAAGAGGAAAAAAAAGAAAAAAGAAAAAAGAAAGAAGAGAGAAAGAGGAGAGAGGAGGAGAGAGAAGAAGAGGAGAGAGAATGAAGGGAGAGAAAAGAGTAAAGAGAAGAAGAGGAGAGAAAGAAGACATAAAAAGAGGAGAGAGAGGAGGAGAAAGAAGAGGAAAGAGAGAGAATAAAGGGTAAGATAAATAAATAAATATTTAAGAGGATCTAAAAGTTCTCTTCCATGAAATTTGTGAAGTTAAGATATCAGCGGGTGGATCACGGATGAAATTCAGGTAGAAAGTTTTGAATATATAATTACCATTGAGTTATTTATTGATATTAAAAATCATTATTGTAGGAAGATAGTTTTATGAATAGAATGGTGCTGAGCGAGTTTTTGGTATGGATTGATATCGGATGTATTTAGTTTGTCTTTAATGATGCAAGAATTTCTAGACATCAATCATCTAATTATGTAAAAACTATTTTGTATTTTGATGATTTTGCTCCCTGTATGATAATTACATGTAATATTCTTATTTATTAAGTACATATTATATTTGATAGTCATCTGTTATATATGTTGATATGTTCAGTATATGTAGTTTTATATGAATCATATATTGTTGATCTTAGTTGGTTACTTCCGGTATCCATATGCATCCCATTGAATGAAAGAGTATATTTTGATTTGAAATTTGTTAACGAGCATGAACTGATTTTAAGATTGCATGATAGGTGGTGGTGTACTAGATTAGCTATGTATTGATGCCCTGCTACAGGCCAGAAATATAGTATCGTTGATGTCCCACTATAGGCCAGAAATGTAGTACGTTAATACCCCACTACTGAACAGAAATGTAGTATCGTTGATGTCCCGCTATAGGCCAGAAATGTAGTACGTTGATACCCCACTACAGGTCAGAAATGTAGTAATATTGATGTCCCATCATAGGCAAAAAATGTAGAACTATTGATGCCCCACCATAGGTCAAAAATATAGAACTATTGATATCCCGACACGGACTAGAAACATGGTTATGGTAATCCAGAGCCAAGCATCCTAAGATGATTAAATTTGATTTATGATGATCATGAGGGTTATATAATATGACATTTTGCATCACATGATATATGTTGTTATATATGATCGTGGTATTTTGTGACATTACATATTACTTTTAAATTATTTTATTATGATGGTGTGAGTATATGGGAATTCTTGCTGAGTTGTAAAGCTCACTCTTCACTTCTCTTTTCTTTCAAAGTCAGGGGATGCATAGCGTGGGTCGGGTCGAGCATGGGATTTGAGTTCCAGTATTTTTTAGATTGATTAGTTAGTCTTTTTCTGATACTAATATCACAAACAAGTTGATCGTTTAGTTGTAATGAATTAATGTTAATAGTATTCGGTTAGTTATATTTAATTTCTAAAAGTAATAAGATTTTTGTATACTGCAGGCCTAGCATGATCTCTAGAACAATGCCTAGGATTTGTACGGCCGATCGCGTGATCGATCTCGGTGCTAGATTCGGGGTATGACACTAATATAGATTGAGTATAATATTAAATGATAACTTTATTTTAATATCATGTGAATGTTTATTTTTTAATATCAATTATAATTTCTTATAAACAACAAAGTTATTAAATTTTCTTTTTTTTTTATTTTTTGCTATTGTATCATTCATAAATATCAAATTAGTGATGTCGCTATTTTTGTAGCAATTGAGCCTCATCCTAAACACAACCAAACGAAAAGACAGTCCAACTCTAAATTAAAGTAACCTGAACATATTGCAAAAAACTGATACAACTTTTACAAGATAGCGTGGCTCTTAAGCCCAAAGATATTGAAAACATATTTAAAAATTTTGCTAAACCTGGAAACGAGCGTAGTTAGATTCAATTATAAAATCTGACTGCTTGAACTATTCAATTTGCAAAATAATCCTCATAAGATATTAACTAAAGCAGCATAAAAATCAGATACTAAATACAACAAATAAGTTCATAACAGATACAGTATGTTAAAAAAACATTTATAAGCTAAGCCATAGTTATAGGAAAAAGAGAAGAAGAGAAGGTTGGAAAAGAACTAAAACAACCACACATTAAGAAAATAGGTAGATTACTATCAGTAGACGCTTTAACTTCTAATAATCAAGGTGTTGAATTGGCTAGCCAACTGTTACCTGAACAAATGTATCCATGCAGCATACAGTGGACATGCATTGAGAATAAGGATTATGATATCATGGTATATAATTATTTTAATCTTCTTTGGTTTGATAAACTATGAGGCAGGTGCTTTTTCAATTACTAGTTTTCATTTGAAATATCATTATCCAAACTTTTTTGTTTTAAAATAACAACCTTGGTTAGACTTTAAAAGTTCAAATGAAATGAGGAACTTGGAGACAACCCCGAGGAAATTTTATTACGCGGAAAACGGTGGAATCATAGTCAAGACTTCAAGGCTTGGAAAGAAGTAAATTAAAAACTTTGTAATCTTGCCTAGACCTTGGAATTTATTTTTTTTTAAAAAAAAAATTTATCTCACTAGAGATTTGAAGACTTCATGATTGAATATTACCTTTTAGCTTCTTTAAAATTAATCGAGAGAAAATTGTGTCATCATCCATCCTTAAATCAACTTAAACATTTCTCTTTGGCCCTCTCATGGGTGACATAGTCTAAATTTTAAATATTCTTATGAAATGTGTCTACATTTGGTACCAAGAAGAATATCACGGCTAGAAAATATAGTACCGAGGAACCACCATTTCATTGTGGTTATAATGAAATGATACAAGTAGACTATCTTGGAGAATATAGCTATAATATCCAAAATAAAGAAGGAAATGAGCAATGAGAAGGAAGACTCCCTCTCCTTCGACTCCATCAGAAGGAAGGAAAGAGGGCGGCCAAACCCTAGCATCCTAAACCTATAAAAACACCCTTCCTTCCTCTCTTTGTCACATCCGAACCACCTACCACCGAAGTTGGCATCACCGGAGGACGAGGTGAGCTCCGACCCCTCCTTCCCTTTCCTATCCCTCTCTTTTTTTTGGCTTTCGACCATCAATCACCGGAGTAATTCATGAAAAAAAGGGAAAGAACCGTACCTGAGAACCGAGCCGCCGGAGGACCTTCCTTATTTTGGCCAAGCAAAAGAAGGGAAGAGGGGAAGAAAAGAGAAGAAGAGGGGAGGAGAAGAGAAGAAGGAAAAAAAAAAGAAAAAAAAGGAAAATTCTCCCTGTTCGGCCAGTAGAAGAAGACAAGAGGGGGAGGAATTAAAGAGAGGAGAAGAAGAGAAGAGAAGAAAAAAAGAAAAAAGAAAAGAGAACAAAAAAGAAGCGGAGACCTCCTGTTTGGCGAAGAAGAAGAAGAGGATAGGGGAAGAAAAAGAGAAGAAGAAGAGGAGAGAAGAAAATAAAAGAAAAGAAAAGGAAAAAGAGAAGGAAAGTGTTGCCCAGGTGGCTTACCCAAGAGGGGGATGAATTGGATATTTAAAAAATTATTACTACAAGTATGTGCTTCTTGTTAAGTTTTTAGTGTGGTAGTGCTGTGAATTAAGTTAACTACTGCAGAAGCAAGTAAAAAAGGAAACACAATCACAAACACAGCAAATTTTATAGTGGTTCGGAGTCACCTCGCCCCTATGTCCACTATCCAAGATACCACTTGGGATTTCTACTATATTCACCCTCGAAATACGGCCGGATTGTTTTCAAGGGCTCACAATCCAAAACCCAAACTTGGTTTTATCCCGGGCTAACCAAAAATCTAACGCAAAGTTAGTTTTGAATAGGATCACCAACAACCAACTACACTTAGTTTTTGAGGCTCACCAATAACCTATCAAACTCCAAGTTATAGCCCCTAGCTATACTTAGGACAACTCAAAAGATGAGTTAAAGAATAAAGCAACAATATGACAAACCAAAGTTGTCGGATGGTTACAGTTGTAGCACTTGAAAAGCCCTTTTGATTGCACTTTGAATCCTCTTCAAGTCTTCTTAACTTCTTCAATAAATGCCTCAAGATACTGGTAAGAGTTGGTGAAGTCTTGAGTGCTTGCTTTGAATGCTCTCTAGTGTGTACTTGTAAATGTTCAATGAAAACACTTCAATCTCACATTAACTTCTCATCTATGTCTCCAAAAGTGATTCAAATTTCTTAAATATATACCTTTTAACTGAATTCAGATGGTTATAGTCATTGTAAACCGTTGGAATTCGAAATGTAATCATTGGAGACCATTTTGGATTCAAATAAAAGTTCTGGAACTAGCCATTACTAACCTGAAACAATCACTCGAGTCGGCTCGGATAGCTCGAGTCAGCTCGGATCCTCAGGTAGGTCAAAATAACACTCTGGTCAAGTCGGCTCCTCTCCTTCGAGTCAGCTCGCCTGGCTGGTTCTTCGGAGCTGAGATTTTCAGAACTTTGGATGAGTTGGCTCTTCAATACTTGAGTCGGCTTGGATGTCTGTCTGAGAAAACTGCACTCTGGATGAGTCGGCTCGGATCCTCTTGAGTCGGCTTGAATTCTCGGAACCTCGGAATTGAACTCTGCCCAAGTCGGCTCTTCTGACTTGAGTCGGCTCGAATGTTTGCATGCCAAAAAATAAGGTATCGTGCCAAACTTTGAGTCAGCTCTCCTTCTTTGAGTTGGCTCTTGTGACTTAGGTCCAAAACTTGTTAAACTTGTCCAGACTTCTTCCAGTGGTTTTTAAACAATTCAAAACCTTTCCAACTCATTCAAAGATTGAACTTGAGACAGTTAAACTAGAAACATACATAGAAGTAGCCATCTTTAAAGAGTATACAATTGATTTTACTTGGGGGCTCTTCTTTACATAGAGTTTTAATAGAAATTAACTTAACATACTATAATGTTGTTAGAAGGAGGGTTGTTCAATGAAATCAACCTACAAAACTTTGAGAATACTTGAAAGATAGTCAGTAATCAAATGCATGCTCCAATATTTGGTTATCATCAAAATCATTCCAAAGGTCAACAATCTCCCCCTTTTTGATGATGACAAAATATTGGGGATGGAAAAACTTTACATATTTCAATAAATGTATCAGAGTAACTTGTATATGACTATAATATTGAGATGTATTCATATATATTAACAAGTATCATGAATATATTGAAAGTATTAAGGTTTATCAACAAAGTATCAAGACTTTTGAATTAGATCCAAAATGTATCAGAGTTAATTTAGATCAAAAGCTACTTTTGCCTATCATGAATTGAAGTCAAAAAGGATGTCAAAGCTTAAGAAATATAAAGGCAGAATGTATCAGAGCAAAAGCACAAAATGTATCAGAGCTTATGTATCAGAGAATATCATAGATGTTTTAAACAAATGTTAGATCTATAATATTAGGATTGTATCAGAGTTATTATGAAAAGCATCAAAGGTATTAAGAATGTATCATAGCTATTATATTAGCAATTAGAGATTTGAATGAATCAAGATTGGTCAAGAAATGATCAAATTTTAGTACCAGAGGAAGATATGATCTAATATGAATACCAGGGTAAACAAATTTGAGCAAAATTCAAACTCATTATGCCAATTCATTCATTTTTACATCAATATGCCAATTCATTTCCATGCACATCAAACACTCCCCCTTTTTGTCATTAATCAAAAAGGTTTTCAAAAAGCATATTATTTTATCTTTTTAAAATAGGATAAGAACAATGATAATATTGTTTGTGATAATTTCACCTTCTCATAGAATTTTCAAATTGAAATTCTTCATTGAAATTCTGGTGAAGTTTCTCTCTCCTTATTAGGTTAAACATTGAGATCATTGAAGGAAGTAATAAGATGTAGCAATAAAAGATTCACAATGTACACAATGATTTGGAAAAGAAGGTATTTCATTACAATAAAAAGATAGTACATTACATCAAAAAGTAATACATTTAAAGGACAAAAAGATATAAGCACAAAGATACAAACTAGTGTTCTTCCTCACTAGAGGAAGAACCAACATCTACAACAGTATCTGAAGTTTTAGTCTTTAAATGTTTAAATCTAAGGTCTTTAAATCTTGTTCTAATGGGGCCTTAGGTATCTTAGCTTTTTGTTTACCCCTAGATTTTGATTTGACCATAGATGGAGTAGGTTCTACTTTAACTTCAAAGGGCATACAAGGTTCAGTGGGTGGTATAAAACAAATAAGATCTAGATCGAATAGCCCTAGAGGTACAAAAGGTGGTGGCTGAGCTGGTGGTGAAGGTGGGTGTGCAGGTGGCTCCCTGGAGGTCTGAGCTGTAGAAGCCTCAGCAGTGGATGAAAACTTGTGTAAGAACAACCATACAGCTCAAAGATCATCCTTGAGACCTTCCAGTCCTCTCTGCATGCCCTGCATCTCAGTAGCCTGCTGTGCCCTGAAACCATATGCAGCTCCCCTCAATCTGCCAAAATTTGCATGCAGCTCTCTGATAATAGCATGAATGTCCTCCTGCAGATACGGTCTGCTCTCCACAGCCTCGACCCTGGTGTCAACTGTGCCAGCTGTGCCCTGATGTCCTGTAGACCAGTGTCGACTGTCTGGCATAGCTTGCCAAACATCGAACTAATGGAGCTCGTTAGGGACTCTGAGAGAAGTCTGATTTGCTGGGCTATAAAAGCCTGTGAAGCTGATGGTGCTATAATAGAAGGTCTGGGAGCAGGTCTAGTAGAAGGTCCAGGGGATGTCCTGGGACTGGCAGGCTCTCTCTATGTTTGACCCTAGTCATCCACGTCAGCCTAAGTACCATCATCTCCTCTGGCTGCAGCAATATCAGTGTCACCATTTGGATGCTCAGTCTGATCATCCTCATCCTCGTCATCATCAGAAGAGGTAGCAACCCTCTGTCCAGATATCCTTTTCGACCAAATTCCTTCTACTAGATGGTATCCCATCCTTTGAAGAGATTTCGTCAGATAGGTATCTGTGTGGTGTAGGGGTCTGCCATCCTCCTCAGTGAGATCAATCCCTGCATCCTGAAATAGCAATATGAAGACCATTCTATAGGGCAGCAAGCCTTTACCTTTCTTGCTGCCTCTCTCATCTGCACAAGCATGATATAAGGTAGATTGAGGGCCTCCCTCTCAATCAAATGTCTCATGAATACTAGGTCTCGTTCGCTTACCCAGTCAAAGGGACCGGTCCTAGGCAGGAAAATCTGACTAATAATATTGTGCAGCAGTCTCATTTCCAATGAGAGCACATTTGCCTGCATATTTTTGATTGTATCCACATCTGATCTTTCCAATATAATCCTTAACGTCCTCTGCTTGTTTTTCAAAACCAGGTGATTTAAACTATCTGTGGGCATCTGTAAAATGCTGCTCAGCTTTTCTTCATCTACAATTATTCTTACCCCTTTCACAGTTGACTCAATATGGTACTCCTCAAGGGTAAGATTTTCAAAGAAAGCTTTCACCAAGTTAGGATGAGTAGGGGTGTCTAAAGAACAAAAAAATGTCCAGCCCTGTTTTTCAGTCCATTCCCCTATTCTTACTCCTAATCTATTCAAAAAGGAAAATATGATCCTTCTACCACTAGTGACTAGCCGATTGGCCATAGAGATAACTTGCCTTGGTGGTGAAGGAGATTCTTCTTCCATTTCTTCTTCTTCTTGTTGCCTTTGAGCTGACTCATCCTCTTCTCTTCTCTTACTTTTTCTTTCCCTTCGAGCATTCGAGTCGACTACCTGAGATCGCTTCCTTACTGCCCTTCTAGGAGCCATTCCGAAAATCAAGGATGGAAAGAGGTTGGAACTCAAGAAAAATGAGAAGGAAGAGAGGTTTTTAAGGTTCGGAAGGGTTTTGGGGGGTTTTGGCTAAGGTTCAATAGTGAAAATAAGCCCTAGCCCGGTCTTACAGGTTTTATATAAAAAGCCCTAACCCGATAATCGAGTCGACTCAGCCAGAACCTTGTCTGCTCGAGTCGGCTCGAGCAAAACAGCTTTAAAAAGCTAGCAAAAAGATTCCTAAGGATAGTAGCATACTAGATAAGGTGGTCATTGTCCTTAAATTTGATATTGGAGGTCTTCTAGATAATTTTTCTTAATTTTTTTAAAAAAATAGGTCAAAACTTTTAAAGAGGATCACACAAACCTAATTCACTTCTAATCATTTCAAATTTTTCTTCATTAAGTGGCTTAGTAAAGATGTCAGCAAGTTGGTTTTCAATTGGAATGAATTCAAGTTCAATATCACTATTTTGTACATGATCCTTAATAAAATGATATCTAATTTCAATGTGCTTAGTTCTTGAATGCTGAATTAGATTCTTTGTAAGATTGATAGCACTTGTGTTATTATATTTGATAGGAATTTTAGGTTGAATAACACCAAAATCTTCAAGTTGTTGCTTAATCCATAACACTTGTGCACAATAATTTTCTGCAGCCACATACTTTGCCTTAGCAGTAGATAGTGCTACGGAGTTTTATTTCTTACAGTGCCATTAAATTAAGTTCAACCCTAGAAATTGGCAAGTGCCACTAGTGCTCTTTCTATCAATTTTACATCCACCATAATCAGCATCAGAAAAGCCAATTAAATTTAATGAAGATTATTTAGAATACCATAAACCAAGATTACTTGTCCCTTTAAGATATTTTATGATTCTTTTAACATCAATCAAATGTGATTCTTTAGAATTTGATTGAAATATAACACATATGCATATACTGAACAAGATATCAGGCCTACTAGCAATTAAGTACAACAGTGATCCGATCATATCTCGATAAAGCTTTTGATCAATGTTGTTGCCATCTTTATCTTTGTCTAATCTGCATGTAGGGCTCATTGATGTGCTCATTTCTTTGGATGACTCCATACTAAATTTCTTAATAATTTCTTTGATGTACTTTGCTTGGTTGATAAAAATTCCTTCTCTTGCTTGTTTAACTTGGAGTCCAAGAAAATAAGTTAGTTCACCCATCAAACTCATCTCAAATTCATTATGCATTAACTTAGCAAATTCTTTGCAAAGATTCTCATTAGTTGCATCAAAAATAATGTCATTAACATAAATCTGTATAACTAACATATCATTATCTTTCTTTTTGATAAATAAAGTTGTATTTACATTACCTCTAACAAAATTATTTTCAAGTAAGAATTTGTTTAATCTATCATACCAAACTCTAGGTGTTTTTTCAATCCATACAATGCTTTATTGAGTTTGAAAACATAATTTGGAAAAGTATGACTTTCAAAACCTGGTGGTTGTTCAACAAAAACTTCTTCATATATAAAATCATTCAAAAATACACTCTTTACATCCATTTGAAATAGTTTGAAATTCAAGTAGTAAGCAAATGCAAGTAATAGTCTAATGGTTTCTAGTCTTGCTACGGGGGCATAGGTCTCATCAAAATATATTCATTCTTCTTGATTACATCTTTTGCTACTAATCTTGCTTTATTTCTAATTACATTTCCTTTTTCATCTAATTTGTTTTTATAAACCCATTTGGTTCCTATAACAGGATGGTCTAAGGGTCTATTTATTAAAGTCCATATATTATTTCTTTCAAATTGGTTAAGTTCTTCATGCATGGCCATCATCCAATTAAGATCATTTGCAACCTCTTCTATACTATGTGGTTCTACTTGTGAGACAAAGGCTAGATAGTCATGTGCATCTCTAAGTGAAGACCTAGTCCTAACACCTTGAGAGGGATCACCAATAATTAAGTCTCTAGGATGTGAAGTTATATACCTTCATTTCTTTGGAAGATTACCATGATCTTTACTTACCGTTTTTTCTCCTTCTTGAGTTGGTTTGTCCTTTAGGCTCATATTTTCATGGCTTTATCAAGTGTACCTGCATCATTATCAATACACTCTTTTTTTCTAGAAAGTGAGGGTTAGCTTCATTAAAGATAACATGAATAGATTCTTCAACTATTAAAGTCTTTTTATTAAATACTCTATAAGCTTTGCATTGATTGAATAACCAAAAAATATAGCTTCATCAGATTTAGCATCGAACTTTTCTAGATTATCCTTTTAATTGTTTAACACAAAGCATTTACAACCAAAAACATGAAAGTAATTAATGTTAGGTTTCTTATCATTCCAAAGTTCATAGGAGGTTTTCTTCAAAATCGGTCTTATCAAAATATGATTTAAGATGTAGCAAGCAGTGTTCACCGCTTCTACCCAAAAGTACCTTGGAAGATTGCCTTCACATAATATTGTTCGAGCCATCTCTTTCAAAGTCATGTTCTTCCTCTCTACAATACCATTTTGCTATGGTGTTCAAGGAGCGGAGAATTTGTGATTAATAGTGCTCAGTGCAATAATCATCAAAATATTGATTTTCAAATTATTTTTCATGATCACTTCTAATTGAAATAACTGAAAGATTTTTCTGATTTGAAACTTTCTTGTAAAATTTTTGAAAAACTGTAAATGCTTCATCCTTGTGTGCAATAAATAAAATCTAAGTAAATCTAGAAAAATCATCTACTATCATAAGTCCATATTTCATACCACCTAGGCTTGTGGTCCTAGTTGGTCCAAATAGGTCCATGTATAGTAGCTCAAGAGTTTTAGAAGTTGAAACCATATTTTTGATTTAAAACTTCTCTTAGTTTGTTTACCTAGTTGACAAGCATCACAAACATGTTCAAAATCAACTTTGAATTTGGATAAACCTCTAACTAGATCTTTGAAAACTAATTTGGCAATAGTATGCATGCTAGCATGATCTAATCTCCTATGCTAAAGTAAGCTAGACTCCTTGGTTTTAGCATTCATTGCCACTAGACTTGTAGTACTAGACATAGCTAGATCATTTAAATCTACCACATATATATTCACAAGTCTATGACCAATGAGCTTGGTGCTAGAATCAAGTGAGTTAGTTACAATACATATGGATGATTCAAAGACAACCTTGAAGCCTCTATCATATAATAGACTAATATTTAATAACTTGTACTTCAATTTGTCAACTAGCAATACATTTTCAATGAATGTAGAAGGGATTATTTTGATCTTATCGATGCCAATTATTTTTTCCTTGCCAATGTCATCAAAAGTGACCATTCCTACATCCTTCATCTCTAGGGTGATGAATTGATCTTTGTTACCCGTCATATGTCTTGAACAGTCGCTATCCAAATACCATCTTCTCTTTGAGTTATGGGCTACAAGACATTCCTCATCTTCATGATCCATTAAACATATATTCGTTATCTTTGTGGTCTCTTCTTCTTCATTTGAAGTCAACTCCTCGCTGTCACTCTAAGTTGTAACCATTTCTTTTTTCTTTTTCTTTTGGAAGATTTTCTTCAAGTTCGGACAATCAGATCTAAAATGCCCAGATTTTTTACATTCATAGCAGATGGGCTGTTGCTCTTTATCCTTTTCTTTTTCCTTTTCCTTGTCCTTGTCGTATTCTCCTTTCTTATAAAATTTTCTCCAGTATCTTCCCTTTTTCTTGCCCATAAACTTCCTAAATCTCCTCACTATAAGTGCAATGTCTTCGTCTTTTGATTCATCTTCGGAGGAGGGGCTTTCTTCATCGATTTCTTCTTCTTGTTTCTTCATCTCTACAGCAGCTTTAAAGGCAATTGACTTTTTTCAGGTCATCTTTATTTCTATGCTGCATCATGAGCTCATGAGTGATCAGGGATCCTAACAATTCATTCAATGGTAGAGTATTTAAATCTTTTGCTTCCTAGATAGCAATCACTTTAGGGTCCCACTTGTCTGGTAGTGATCTCAATATATTTTGCACAAGATCTGTATTAGAGTAAGTCCTGCAAAGACTCTTTAAACCGTTAATAATATTTATAAAACATGAGAACATGGCAGATATAGTCTCATTGGGCTCCATTTTAAACAACTCATAATTATGTATAAGAAGGTTAATCTTTGAGGTTTTCACTTGGGAAGTTCCTTCATGGGTTACCTCAATTTTATCCCAATTTTTTTTTGCTGATGTGCAAGTAAAAATTCGATTAAACTCATTAGCGTCTAAAGCACAATACAACAAATTCATTGCTTTGGCATTTAACTCATCCATTTTCATGTCATGTTCATCCCATTCCTCTTCAGGCTTTGGGATGTCCACGCCATCAACCTTTATCATGGGTACTTAAGGTCCCTTAAGAATGACCTTCCATAATTAAAAATCTATAGCTTGAATGTATATTTTCATTCGAGCTTTCTAATATGTATAGTTAGTGTTTGTAAATAGTGGAGGTCTATTTGTTGATTGGCCTTCAGCCAAGGAAGTGCTCATGGGAGTTTCCATAAGATCTTTTCTCTTAGTAATTTCAGAGACACCGCTCTGATACCAGTTGTTGCTCAGGTGGCTTATCCAAGGGGGGTGAATTGGATATTTAAAAAATTATTATTGCAAGTATGTGCTCCTTGTTAAGTGCTTAATGTGGTTAGTGCTATGAATTAATTTAACTACTGCGGAAGCAAGTAAGAACAGGAAACACAATCACAAACATAGAAAATTTTATAGTGTTCGGAGTTATCTCGCTCCTACATCCACTACCTAAGATACCACTTGGAATTTTCGATTTTCACTATATTCACCCTCGGAATATAGTCGGATTGTTTTCATGGGCTCATAATCCAAAATCCAAACTTGGTTTTATCCCGGGCTAACCAAAAATCCAATACAAAGTTAGTTTTGAACGGGATCACTAAACACCCACTCCTTTTGGTTTTTGAGACTCACCAATAACCTATCAAACTCCAAGTTATATTCCCTTGCTATACTTGGGACAACTCAAAAAATGAGTTAAAGAATAAAGCAACAATATGACAAACAGAAGTTGTCGGATGGTTGCAGTTGCAGTACTTGAGAAGCCCTTTTGATTGCACTTTGAATCCTTTTCAATGCTTCTTAACTTCTTCAATAAATGCCTCAAGATACTGATAAGAGTTGGTGAAGTCTTGAGTGCTTGCTTTGAATGCTCTCTAGTGTGTACTTATGAATGTTCAATGAAAATACTTCAATCTCACATTAACTTCTCATATATGTCTCCAAAAGTGATTCAAATCCCTTAAATATATACCCTTTAACTGAATTCAGATGGTTATAGCCATTGTAGACCATTGGAATTCGAAATATAACCATTGGAGACCGTTTTGGATTCGAAATAAGAGTTTTGGAACTAGCCATTTCTAACCTGAAATAGTCACTTTAGTCGGCTCGGATAGCTCGAGTTGGCTCGGATCCTCAGGTAGGTCAAAATAACACTCTGGTCGAGTCGGCTCTTCTCCTTCGAGTCGGCTCACCTGGCTGGTTCTTCAGAGCTGAGATTTTCATAACTTTGGACGAGTTGGCTCTTCAATACTTGAGTCGGCTTGGATGTCTATCTGAGAAAACTGCACTCTGGATGAGTCGGCTCGGATCCCCATAAGTTAGCTTGAATTCTTGGAATCTCAGAATTGAACTTTGCCCGAGTCAGCTCGAATATCTGCATGCCAAAAAATAAGGTGCCGTGCTAGACTTCGAGTCAACTCTCCTTCTTTGAGTCGACTTTTGTAACTTAGATCCAAAACTTGTCCAACCTTCTTCAAGTGGTTTTCAAATAACTCAAGACCTTTCCAACTCATTCAAAGATTAAACTTGAGACAATTAAACTAGAACATCATAGAAGTAGCCTTCTTTAAAGAGTATACAATTGATTTTACTTGGGGGCTCTTCTTTACATAGAGTTTTAACAGAAATTAACTTAACATACTACAATGTTATAGGAAGGAGGGTTGTTCAATGAAATCGGCCTACAAAAACTTTGAGAACACTTGAAAGATAGTCAGTAATCAAATGCATGATCCAATGTTTGGTTATCATCAAAATCATTCCAGGGGTCAACGGAAAGAGAAAAAGAAAATAAAATAAAAAAAAGAAGAAAAAGAAAGAAAGAAAAGAAAAAAAAGAAGAGAGAGAAGAGGAGGAAGAGGAGAGAGAAGAAGAGAGAGAAAGAGAAAAATTTAAAATAAATAAATAAATATTGAAAAGGGGAGATCGAAAAGTTTCTCTCTTTTAGAATTTATGAAGTAAGAATATTAATGAGTGGACCACTGATAAAATTCGAATAAAAAATTTTAGAGTTATAATTACTATAGAATTATTTATTTATATTAAAATTATTATTATATGGAAATAGCCTTCTGAGCAGAAGGGCATTGAGCGAGCTTCGGGTATAGATTGATATCGGGTATACTTTGGTTATTTTTAAGGAGGTAAGGATTCATAAACATGATCACTAATTTTATAAATATATCTTATATGGCATAATTTGGTCCCTGAATATAAGCATTGGTATGTATGATTGTCTACGCATAGTATATTTTGACTCCTCATGATGGACAATATGATAGCTATTATTATTATTTATGTTCTTGTATACCTTGTTTCATCAAGCAAAATTATTTTTGGATGATTTGGATTCACGATGCCGATCATTAGGAACTTAAAATGACATGACTTGACAGCATGACATGAATTGATAAAGTGTTAATCAAGAGAATGAGGTGTTTAGACTAGCCATACCACGAGCAAGACCATGGTTACTAAGATTGTCAGTCACGGCTGGAGTGTGACACTGAGATTTGCTAGTACAGGCTGGAGTGTGACAATGAAATTATCAGTTACAGGCTAGAGTATGACAATGAGATACCAATTACAAGATGGAGTGTATAATGAGATTGTCCATCACAGGTTGGAGTATATAATGAGATTGCCCATCACAGGCTGGAGTGTGATAATGAGAATGAGATTGCTAGTCACAGGCTGAAGTGTGATACTGAAATTGCCAATCACGAGCTGGAGCATGATCGCGGTTAGTCCAGAACCCTAAAGAAGAAGGATAACTAAGTAGAAATATAAAAAAATATATATGATTTTACCAAAGATTTTGTTATATATGGTATTGAGTTATTTTAGTTGCATGACATGATATTCTATTATTTTCTTGTTATTTTTAAATTATATTATTATTGGTGTGACTGTATGGAGTCCTTACTAGATTGTAAAGCTCACTCCCTACTTTATTTTTCTTCTAGAGATGCAGGATGCATAACAAGGATCAGGCCGGGCGTGAGATTGAGTACCAGAATTTTAGATTATTTAGTTAGTTCTGTTTCTGATACCCATGTAATAAACAAGTTGATCATTTAGTGGTCTTGACTTGAACGAGTTGATTACTCAGTTATTATTAAATTATTTAATGATGTTTGGTTAATTAATATGATTTTTTTTGGAAATGATGAGAATTTCATATACTTAGGCCTAACATAATCTCTAAGATGATATCTAAGATTTATGCGGCCAATTGTATGGCCGATTTCGGTGCTGAATTCGAGACACGAAATAACTAAATAAAAAAGAAAACAATAAGAAACATAAAAAAAATAGCTTTAATGCTTATTATTTTCATGTACATGTTGGTAGAATTATGTTCTCCTTCCACCATTGGCAGTAATATTTATGTTCGGACACTTCCATGTTTGTTGTGTTGAAACCTCCCTCTAGCTTAGCACTGATTGGTGTTTTAAGGAAAGAGGTATTGCAGATTGCTACTAAAAAAAGAGAACGAGGAAAGGATATATACAGTTCTGACAAAATTTGCTAAATAATTTTACATCCATGATATGAATAGAAATTTTAAAATTTTTGAATATTTTTCATCACTCTATCAATAACTATAGATAAGTAACACATGACAGCTATAAAACATGATAGACGGGATATTTTTAAATTTTCTTTTAAAAATATAAAAATATTTATAAGAAGGATTTTATGCTTGACCCCCTGGGGCATGCTTCTTTGACTAATAAAGGATAAAAAAAATGCAGCTAGCACTTGGAATGGAAAATAGAAGTTGGACACCATCATTATATTACGAGAGTTGTTGTTATACGATACAAAAATAGATTTATTATGTAATTTTTTTAAAAATTATGAACTATTATTAATTATTATTTTATTTTATTATGTAAGAATTTTATTTTAGTTTGATAAAAATGGATTAATTTTATGATCCGAGTTGATGGGCATGTGTATAGTCCAATATTATATATAATTCTTGTGTTTGGACTTAGAAGCGCCTTATATTGGTTGTTGTGGTTGAGGCAACACGATGTAGGTCTTAGTCTAACTTGATCCATAATGAAAGGGTTTGTTAGAGTTTATTTATAAATAGGCTAGGTCCCCTCTCCACTCTTCATAATATTTTATCGTGAGATTTGTTCTCTTAGCTTATCCTATCAAATAGCTACCTAAGCTTGTCCTATCAAATAGCTACCTATTGAGAGGAAGACCGGAGAGGACTCTGCTTTTAGTATTCGTATAAGCATTTTGATTGAAAGTTTGTAATTAAATAGTGAACACATGTATGCATCACAAATCTAAATTAATTTATGGATCATGATTATATAAATTATCTGAATTTGTTGATTATTCATATTGATTTTTATATAATTTTTTTAATGTTTCGATCTTCTATGGATGACCCGTGGGATAGTTAAAAATTTTTATAATTAGTATCAGATATTTTATAAAAGGTTGAAATCAAACAAACGAAAAAAAGGGACCACCGGATGGGACCACCACTTTCTTCTCCCATTTGCTAGCCTGGGAAAGCCCGTCGTCCGTTCGATGAGCAGCGGCACCGATGACAGGCCCTCTCCAGCCGGTGATATTTAATCAAGAACAATAAATAAATAAATAATAAGGGTATATAGCCTTCTTGCCCTAACAACCTTCTTCGAACACAGAAAACTCACACCGGGCATCATCAATGGTGGGGATCAGGACCCTGCCAGTCGTTGACGGCATGGAGTCGATCGTCGTGGCAAGGATGTGGCCATGGGAAATTTTATAGCCATGATGAAGGTCGATATTGGGGTGGTTTTGGACCTGAGCGACCGACGATGCATCTCGTGTTCCATACGTCGGCGCCACCCCGATTGGCCCGATGCTTGCCCGCACATGAAGTAGCAATTGAAACTCCAGCCGGCAAAGGTGGTCGGTGGTGAGTTTGGGCCTATGAACACAAACAAAAAAAAGGGGACGTAGAATCCCACCATCGTGTGGACCTTGGCTGCCAGCGATGCCGTGCGAGGCACCGATTAGTGATTGTCAGACATTTCTTGGTGGCAAACAAGCTCCGAAAAAAAGGTGGCGGGGAGGTTTTGGGAAGAGGGGCAGCGGCATTGCCCCTTCTCCATCTTCTTTGTTTCATCGTGAGGAGGAAGGAGTCTATAGCAGGTTTTGGATTTTGGATATCAACCTGAAATCAAAAATTCAAAAATCTCTTTGACTTATAATGGGTCCTTTTCCATTTAGACCCCTGGAATTTTGGATATCACAAATCAATCCTTTAAGATTTTACAGTTTAGTCCTTGCAAAATATATATTTAGATATTAGTCCAAAATATATATATATTGGTATGTGTTAGATTCTTTTATAATTTTTATATTGTACAATTATTGGAATGTAATATTAAGTTATAAAATGATCAATGGGATGCATATTGTTAAGTATCTTATTCATAATTGATCTTTGGGGACATACATGTGGTTAAATATATCTTTTTTTTATTTTGCTTGGACATTTATTTCCTATATGAATAATTTTATAAGTTGACATAAATATTTATCACCAAAGTAGTTTGTTTATATTAGTCCATTGATTTTCTCATCATGTGAGGGATATTTTCTGATTATGACATATAGCCGCCTATCCAAAGAGAGTTGTTATGTGTTTTAACTAAGAAAATATTGCATGAAGTATTGTATTGCTATGGTGCTCTGGCTTTCAGGGGTCTGTTTGTCTAAAGGGGATAGATTCATGAATGCTAAAGTATTTTGGTTAGCTTGTAGCTTTATATGAAGATACTTATGCATATTACATATTCTGCTCAAGAGAGAATATGTGACATAGGATTTGGGCTCTTATTTATTGTTGTGATATTATATTATTTATATTATGTCCATTAATTAAGATTTATATTCCTCTTATTTTTTATATACAATCACTTTCGGTGTGAACAACAATAATATTATTGAGGTACTTACTGGATCAAATTATAAGAAATGGAAGCAAGATATGGAATTTACTCTTGGAATTACTTATATTAATCTTACATTACATGAAAATAGACCCGATGATCTGAGCAATCAGAGTACTCTTGAACAAAAGGATTACTTTATCAAATAAAAAAAAGTTAAATAGACTTAATTTGATTATAATTAAGAGGTCTATTTTTTAGCATCTTTTGAGTGGTCGGCCTGAGTCCAATAATGCTAAAGAGCTGTTTAAAGTCATAGGACAGAGATATCTTGTATCCAACAATGCTGAGTCTGGATGCCTGATGAAAAAATTAACGACCATAAGATATGATAATGTTTGGGGTGTCAGGGAATATATTTTGAAAATGGTTCATCTCCAATCTAAACTTAAGGATCTGAAAATTGATCTGCCTGATTATTTTCTTGTGTCTCATGCCTTGAATTCCTTATCTGTTGAACTCTCTCATATCAAAATTGTCGATAATACTTAGAATGAAACATGGAGTATTAATGACTTGATCACCAAATGTGTTGCCGAGAAAGAAAAAATTAAGAAAAGAGTGAGAGTGCCCTCCTTTACTTCCAACCTTAATTCCATTCTAGCAAGGATTTTGTGAGTAAGAAAAAGCAAAACCTACTGCTCCTAAATAGTCTCGGGATTCTAAAAAGGATGGAAGCAACCATGATCAGAATCGTTCTATAGGAGGTCCTAAAGCAGCCTTCAAGAAAAGATATTTTTATTATAAGAAGAAAGGACATATAAGGAGTCAGTGCTATAAGTTCAAATTATGGTTAGAAAAGAAAGAGAAGCAGAATGGTAAGCCCCTAGATCTTATTTGTTGAGTCCAATATTATTAATGTCTCTGTTAATTCTTGATGGATTGATAGTGGTACTTCAATTCATGTTACCATTTCCTTACAGGGGTTGATAAACAAGCGGAAACCAAGTCTGAATGAGAGCAAACTAAAAGTAAGAAATGATCTAGAAGTTGAAATAGAGTATGTAAGAGTTGTCAAATTGTCTTTAGTATATGATTTTAAAATTTTCCTAGAAAACATGTTCCATGTACCTTCTTTTAGAAGAAATTTAATTTTTGTTTCTTCTTTAGATATGCTTGAATTTGATTTTATTTTTAGTAATGAAAGTGTTAGCTTGAAGTTTAATTTTAAAATTATTGGTTATGGTATTTTGAATGATGGATTATATAAATTATGTTTAGCTTGTAATAATCCTAATGCCACTTTAAATGTTGAGAATGTTTTTACCAAACATCCTAAGATTAAAGATGATTTTTCTTTATTTTGTGGCATAAATGTCTAGGATACATATCTAAAGAAAGAATTAATAGATTGATTAATGATGACATCCTATCTGTCTTGAATTTTGGGGACATAGAAACTTGCATTAATTGTATTAAAGGTAAATTGACCAAGACTAAAAAGAAAGGGACAACTCAAAATTCAAGTCTTTTGGAGATTATTTACATTGATATTAGTGGATCTCATTCTTCTGTACTTTATGTTAATAAATATTTTACCATATTTATTGATATTTTTTCTTGATATAGTTATCTTTATTTAATTAAAGAAAAATTAGATACTCTTAAAAATTTTAAAATTTTTAAAATTAAAGTTGAGAAATAATTGGAAAAGGTCATCAAAATTATAAGATCTAATCATAGGGATGAGTATTATGGAAAACATGATATGGCAGGGTAGTATATGGATCCATTTGTCAAGTACTTATAGGATTATAAAATTACTATCTAATATACCATGCCTGGAAGTCTTGAGCAGAATAGTATGGCCGAAAGGCGTAATCGCACCCTTAAGGATATGATAAAGAGCATGATAAGTAAGTCTAACTTGCGATAATATTTATGAGGTGAACTCTCAAAACTATCTTATATATTCTTAATAGAGTTTCTAATAAATCTGTGCTTAAAACATCTTTTAAACTCTAGACCGGAAGAAAACCTAGCTTGAATCATTTTTGGATTTAGGATTGTCCTGCAAAAGTAAGAATATATAATTCTACAGAAAAAATTATTGACCCCAGGACCAGTCATTGCTATTTTATTGGATATCTAAAATATTTTAAAGGATACAAGTTCTATAGTCTACAAAATTTCAAGAATTTGATGTGGCTAATGAAGAATCTTTCCAAGCTACTGATGATGATAATGGCCAAACTGAGGCTATCTTTATTTCTATATATGTACATCATGAAAATTTAGCTTCTTCTCCTATCGATAGAATGGATATTCATGTTCTTGATCCTCTTGTTTCTATTGAAAATCTTCAACCTGTTGAAAAAATTTCATTAAGAAGAAGAACTTATCTTGATACTATTGGGCATATGATTGATTAAGTAACTTATTTTGATACTATCAACTCTCTCCATTTTGACTTATGAATAGGTACTATGAAGAAGAAGATGCATTATATAGCTAATAATAATATGTGGAAGATTATTGAGCCTCCTAAGAATTATAAATTTATAGGATGCAAGTAGATGTGCAAGACTAAAAGAGACTCTAAGGAAAGAATTGAGCATTTCAAGATCAGGTTGGTTACTTAAGACTTTACTCAAAGAGACGGAATAGACTTTACTGAAACTTTCTCCGTATCCTCAAAGGATTCCTTCAAAATTATTGTCTTTAGTAGCTCATTATAATCTGGAGCTACATCAGATAGATGTTAGAACTGCTTTCTTAAATAGTAACCTTAGCGAAAAAGTATATATGAAATAGCCTGATGGTTTTTATGAAAATGGTAAAGAATATTTGGTCTACAAATTAAAGATATCCATTTATGGTTTGAAACAAGCATCATGGTAATGATATTTGAAATTTGATGAAATTGTAACCTCTTTTGGTTTTGAGAAAAATAAAGTTGATCAATGTATATATCTTAAAATTAGTGGCGGAAAGTTTATATTTCTTATTTTATATATTGATGATATATTGCTTGTCAATAGCGATTTTGGTTTCTTTGTGAGACCAAATAAATACTATCCAAGAATTTTGATATAAAAAATCTTGGTAAGGCATCTTTTGTTTTAGGTATTAAAATTCTTAAAGATAGATCATGGCATTTAATGAATTTGTCACAAAGAGTATATATTAACAGGATTCTTGAAAGGTTTAATATACAGAATTGCAAACCTTGCGATTCACACTTGCCAAATATGATAAGTTCAATAAAGATCAATATCCAAATAATGAGCTTGAGAAAGATTAGCTAAACATGTAACTTATACCAGTGTTATAGGGAGCTAATATATGCATAAGTTTGTCCTAGACCTGACATTGCTTTCATAGTGGATGTTTTTAGTAGATATATATCAAACCCAGGTTACCAGTACTAGGTTGCTACAAAGAAGGTAATGAGATATTTACAGAAAGCCAATAACTACATGCTTGTGTACAGGAGAGTTGATAACCTAGAGTTAGTGGGGTATTTAGATTCAGATTATGCTGGGTGCCCTAATGATTTAAAATCAACTTCAGGATATATTTTTATATTAACTGGTGGTACGGTATCCTAAAAATGTATTAAACAGACATTGATTACTTCTTCCACTATACAAGCTGAGTTTATCTCCTATTATGGAGTTGCTACTCAAGCTGTTTGGCTGAGAAATTTTATGACAGAGCTTCAAATTCTATATTCAAGTTCCAGACCTCTGATAATTTATTATGATAATAAAGCTACAAGATTTTTTATAAAGAATAATAAATCTTCCAATAGATCTAAACATTTTGAGCTAAAATATTTGACTATAAGACATCGTGTAAAGAATGGAGATATAACTATTGAGTATATTGATACAGAGTCCATGCTAGCTGATCTACTAATAAAAAATTTAAGGCCCATATGTTTTGCAAAGTTTATTGAAAATATATGCATATTGAGTTCTTTTGATATTCTTGGTTAATGGGAGTAACTTTGTATTTATGCTTTATTATCATTATAGACTTATTTTTTATTTATATATCTATCATGAGTATTTATATACAATATTAATATAATAGTTGATGGTATATTTATATAATTTCTTTTGACTATGAGATATCTTCTTTTGGTTATGTACCTACTGTATAAAAATTAAGAACTGGTATCGAATCTCCAATAGGTTATATTATCTTGTCATTGACACCATGTTGAGTATGTGAAATAGAACGGTTTGTTGTTTTGATGCCATTAAATTTTTTCTTATTTTGTTTTCAAGCATGTTGAAGAGAAATTGATGGACTGACAATGAAAATAACATATTTGTTTGGATCATTTTTGGATGCTATTTTCTTGCTACACTATCATAGCAATACTCATGTCGATAGTATTTCTGATGCCTGTAACATGGATAGATCTTATATCAAATAAATGATGCAATGATTTCTATGATTTGGCATGATTGATACTGATAGATCGAGTTATTTGTAGGTACTGTCTATGGATCATATATTTTTATGGCCGTGTGCTGTGTTCAGCCCGAGAGTCATTTTGAAATAAAATATTTTTAAAAATCATAATTAATATTATCAAAGTAAAAGAATGTAAAAGTTTTTTTAATTATGGGTTACCATTAATTATTATTTTATTTTATTTGGATTTGATAAAAATGGATTGATTTTATGATCCGAGTTGATAGACATGTGTATAGTCCAATATTATGTGTGATCCTTGTATTTGGACTTAGAGTGTCTTATGTTGGTTGGTGTAATTGAGACGTCATAGTGTAGGCCTTAGCCCAACTTGATCCATGATGGAAGGGCTTGTTAGGGTTTGCTTATAAATAGGCTAGGTCCCCTCTTCACTCATAATATTTTGTCGTGAGATTTATTCTCTTGGCTTGCCCCATCGAATAGCCACCTGTTGAGAGGATGACCAGAAAGAAAGACTATTTTTGATGTATGTGTGAGTATCTTGATTGAAGGTTTGTAATCAGATGGCAAACATAAGTATACATCACAAATCTAAATTAATGTGTAGATAATGATTATACGAATTATTTGAATTTGTTAATTGTTTAGCTTAGTTTTTATACAATTTTTTTTTGTGTTTCAACCTTCACATATGATCCGTGGGATAATTAAAAATTCCTATATATTAAATACAAAAATAATTTATAAACTCTGGATATTTTTTTGATAAAATATAAATTTTAGTTGGTGTGGTTGAGGCGGCACGGTGTAGGCCTTAGCCTAACTTGATCCATAATGGAAGGGCTTGTTAGGATTTGCTTATAAATATGTTACGTCCCCACTCCACTTCTCATAATATTTTGTCATGAGATTTGTTCTCTTGGCTTGTCTCATCGAATAGCCATCTGTTGAGAGGATGACCGAAAAGAAAGACTATATTTTTTATGTATGTGTGAGTATTTTGATTGAAGGTTTGTAATCAGATGGCAAACATAAATATACATCACAAATCTAAATTAATTTGTAGATAATGATTATACGAATTATCTGTATTTGTTAATTATTCAGCTTAGTTTTTATACAATTATTTTTTACGTTTCAACCTTTTGTATATGATCCATGAAATAATTAAAAATTTATATATTTTTAATACAAAAATAATTTATAAACTCTGAATATTTTTTTGATAAAATATAAATTTTGAATAAACTCTTAAATTATGACCTCTCACTCCACCAATCGGATGGCAAGGGATAATTTCTTGATTTGTGAAACAAGGTCCCAACTAGTTGGGTTACTATCTTTTAGCAATATTTGGTTGGTTAAAAGAGAAAATAAAGTTGGAACAAACCAAAAATATTTTTTAAATAAATAAATAAATAAATATATATATATATATATATCATTGGTTAATCTAATTGGGGACGCGCAGCGTTCTGTCGCCTCTGCCATTGTATCCGGTTATCTTTAGCTGATCTCAATGATGATGCGTCACACCGGTTGGTGCAGCAGACAGATTCTTCTGGGCTCACAGGTGTCACGTCTATGTGGGTCCCTTCTCATCCCATGTATGAGACAAAGACGAAACACAGATCAATTGCAGCCACCCAATTGATGAACGATCCATCACAATCCACCTAAAAAAACCATTTGATTTGATGATGATCCAACGTTTCGCAAGAGCCGCTACATTAAATAAAATTGTAGAGGGTAGGCACGCCAAACTCGGTCAAAAGCCATGCTTTCAGGTCAAGGCATCTCCTTTTCGTAGGGCCCTTTATTTTAATGAAGGATTATAAAATCCACGACAACCCAAAAACTACAGTCCCCGTCACGTGCCTTTCACTATCGCTGGACCCTGTCGCTATCCGACGTCTCTAAAACGCATCCTCTTGACGGCCTTTCTCTCTCTCTAGGTTTGTCCTTTTGCCCACCTTCTCTCTTTATCTATTTCACGTGTTCTTTCCCTTGCTTGCCACCATATCTGGTGCCTAGAGTTAGATGGCCGAAACGAGCCAATGCACAGCGACAATAAGCAAAATTCTTGTTACGGATAAAAATAATTTATACGGTTCCATTAAATTTTGCCGAGATATTTATTACATGAGAAACAATTTAATGTTTCTTCGGTATATGAAATTCTTAGTAGAGGATGTATCTAGCCGAGGCTTGGCCCTGGAGATCAATACCCTCCCGTTATGTATCTAGGCAAGGATTTTTTGTTTTTAAAGTACAAGTCAAGAATACTTGACTTTATAGGTACCTATGACGATTTTCTTATCTTTTTTTTTTTTTTTTTTAAGCACCCTGGGGGGTGGGTGGGCGAGGAGTCCAGTGGAGTAGAACTTTTTTTTTTTTTTTGTAAATACAGTATAAAATTTATTATATAATATATATGTCATCCATTAAGAAAATAATCTGTTTTTAATAAATAAAAAAATATTATGAATATTATTACGATGAAATTGCACTGAATGCTCCATATTAAATGGTTAACATCGTGTTTGGCACAAAAGACATCATTTAATAACTTTTTAACAGAATGGAGAGAGAACACATCAATGGCATTGTATAATAATTATTTTACATTTATTAGCAAATAAATAGTATAATTTTAACAATCCTAGCGATTCCAATTCGACATCGGTATTTATTTCTTGGAAAAAGATGGTATTGTAAATGCGAATGATATTTTTAGCTCATTATCCTCAGTATGAAGATGATTACGGAACAAAAATAGCCAGTTGTTATACAACAAGTTTATTTAATAAACGTGTAACGCCTCCTCCCAAATAAAAATGCATTTATATTCTCCGTTACGTCAACAGTCACTCACTAAACAATACCATTTAAATTACTCTTACACGTGACACCAATGCTCTAACACGTGACACCAGCCAACCAGACACGCTGCCCCCCATCACCCCCATGAGCACTCCCAAAGCCTTCTAGCTAGTCTTCCTCTCCCGTCTTTATCACAACCAGCAGAGCCGAGCTCCATAAAACTCAAGAGGCAAACCGGCGTAGCTTGTAGTCATGCATATTTGCTAGGATCCCCCCTAGAAAGAGAAAAGAGAGTTTGTTGTTAGATTATATTCCTATCCAATCTATCACTCTGATCTCCATAACGTATATTTCCTCTTTTTATAGGCAAGATTCAGAGGTAGCCAGATATCATGGAAAAAAGTTGTCATTCCTCCACCTCCGCCACCATCCCCAATCCCATCACCACCACCAGCAATACCAGCAGCTCTACAAGCACCGCCTCCTCCTCCTCCTCCACCACCACCACCACCACTACCACTAGCTCTCACATCCAAACCTCCCTCAAGTCCCTCAACAAGGCCTCTTATAAGATCTCTAAGCCCCTCCCCAAAAACCCAAGCCCTAACCCCGCCCGCCCCTCCCCGCCGCCCGCTGCTATAAATAGCGCTGGCGCTCCGCCGCAGCAGTCGCAGCCTCCCGTCTACAACATCGACAAGAACGACTTCCGTGACGTCGTCCAGAAGCTCACCGGATCTCCGGCGCACCACCAACCCCGCCCGGCGGCGCCGCCTCCTCCTCCCCCTCCTGCAGCCGCCCCCGCCATCACCTCCCGCCTCCATCGCATCCGCCCGCCGCCCCTCGCCCACGTACCCCTCCGCCTCCTGCCCTTACCCCCGCGCCCCCACCGCCGGCCTCCGCCGCCGCCGACTTCTGGACGCGGCCTCCTCTCTCCCCGCTCCCCCCCTTCCCTGCCGTCAGCGCCGCCGCGGAGTCGCCCATCTCCGCCTACATGCGCCGCCTCCACAGCGGCGGGGTCGGGCAGCCGCCTCTGGTGCCCTCGCCGACGGCGGCGGCGCTGCTGCTGCCCCCGCCGACTTCGCCGTTGGGGTTCGGGTGCCTGCCGTCTCCCCGGACAGCGTACCAGATGATGCTCTCGCCGGGCGTGGTGTTCCCGACCTCGCCCGGAGTGTCCTTGCCGAGCCCGAGGTTGGGGGATCCGTGATTGGGAGTGCTCCGATGCTTCAAATCTCTGGATTAGCTGGTTCTCTAGCTCAGAAGGTAAGCCCTTTCTTTGCTGCACATCTGCTAGGGTTTTATCATTGATAGCCTTCCATGTGTTCGTCATTTTACTATTCCTGTACATGTGTACTCTTAAAGTTTAATCAGCATTTTTGAAGTCATCAGGAGAGATCTGATGCTGGTGAAAGGGAAAATATCTGTTGTCTTTGTAAATGGATGATGCGGATGTAAAACCCTTTCAAAAATGTTGTTGTTTGGTGTTTGAAAAATTATACCTTTGGCTAGACATTGATATATATATATATATATATATAATATATTTGTAAAATTATGGTGATATGGTGTTGAATTGTACCGTATGCTGATCTGTTTATAAAGCAGTTAGTGTGCAACAAATTTTCTTATGGTCAAATGGTTTTGATGCTCCTATTTAGCCCTCTTCCGAGGTTAAATAACAGATTGGTTAAAGAAATGGTCAAACTGTTTCTCGTTTCCATCATGAGGGAATTCAAATAGCTCAGTGTAAAACGGTGGCCTTGTCTTGTGCTTGCTACTAGTTCCATTTTGTAATTTGGAATGAGCCTACCTTGATCTGCTGCCTGTCCACTAGAGAGTGCCCTTTGGAGTTAAATCACTATTTTTTGAGCTGCCTGGGAAACTTGCACGTAACAGTAGCCTAAAGGTTACACTCTGGCAATGAAGATATCTCTTGGATTTGCTGCTCAATCAATTAGTTCTTCCTTATTGTGAACCAAATGGACTGCTAATTTTGATGATTGCACTAGAATACTTCTTGCTCAACGATAGTTGAAAAGAAAATTCTGAAACATCCCTTAAACAAAAAAGCATGCGTGCATACTTTGCTTTTGGGATGAGATTGGGCATTGTTTATGGTATCTAACCACATAGGTAAGATCATTGTATTGCCCTTTATGTAGCTCTCCAAAATAAAATTTAAATTTTGAAGAGGATGGATGGAGAATGATCAGACTGAACTTTAATGATTTTTTTGTTTTGGTCTTTCCAATGCCAGCGCCTATTTGTCACTCTAAATTGAGAGAAATATTGTGGATGGAAAGCCTAAAAGCAGAGATAAGATTTTTATTTTTATTTTTATTTTTTTAAATTTATTATTATTATTATTTGTCTTAAGAATTTATAGAGCCTTGTGAAAGGATGTTGATGAAGTTACATGAATGTCAAACAGGAGAGATTTTCTGGAGTGTAGGATTTCGTTTCATGTTGTATGGAACTTCACATTTGTGCTAGGATTGGTGTAGAAGACTAGGTGAGGAAATTGATGGACTAAAGAATTTCTCATCTAAGAATGTTGAGCCTGTCCCTAATGGACAAGCTTAAACTGATAATGTCCAGTTATGTAACATACTTATCTACTTTCAATCTTCTTATTCCAGGTAGTGTTGTTATGGACTAAAGACTTTCTCATCTTAGAATGTTGAGCCTGTCCCTAATGGACAAGCTTAAATTGATAATGTCCTGTTATGTAACCTACTTTACCTACTTTCAATCTTCTTATTCCAAGTGGTGTTGTTGATGTAAGAATATATTTATATAAAAAGAGAGAATAAGCCGATTAAGGGGGAAATTCGCTTAATCTGTTAGTTGAAAATCTGCAGGAATAATGCTGAAGAAAGTGGCTTGATAAGAGCAATGAAGCCTAGGATCCTTTTGAAGCTGTTTGACTACTTTCATTGCTCGCATATCAATCTTCTCAAATGTAACTCATGAAATATAAAACAAAGATTCTTAGGGGGAAAGAGGGACTCAAACTTGGTAACGATGTGTGGCTAATTTGATTCTGCCTCTGTACTAACACAAATAAGCAAAGCAGATCCAATAGTGACAACAACAATAATAATTAAAAAAATGAAGCCCATGATTTCTGGAGACCGTTGACATATGGAGAAAGCTCAGATCACTTTTGTCTGAGTGTGTTTGGGGGAAGGTGGGTGTGCAGCAACCGTTAGGTATGATTTCCGTCAACATGTGCTATTGGATTTATAAGATTAGCTTATGAGCTTAGAACACTGCAACCTAGATCTTGAGGCTTAAAGTAAGAGGCTCAGCACTGGTTCTAGAAGCCTGATCTAAGAGGTGCTTATTTGACATGGATTATGAGGTGTTGGAGCAAAGGACTAGCATTGCCAACAGTCTAAGTAGCATGACAAGGGCAGCCTGACTTAGTATAGGCAGGTTTATGTGCTGCATGCAAATGTCCTTCTATCCTGGCGCTGGCATGATATGCGCCAACTACTTATCTGTGTGATAGAGTCTTCTTGGCCTTCAGCTTCTTGAGGTTGATCCCTTAACATAATTAATACAAAATTATGCTAGGAGCACACCTAGCTTGCATGGTCCAAACCTAGGTTCTTTTGGTTTTGATTTGCCATTTAAACCAAAAAAACAATCCATTTACTGGATGTGGCTGTGTCACCTTGGAAGTTGGATCTAATCTTGATAGGATATGCTTGAAGTTGTGATTGTTGTTTAATCAATTTTAAAGTTAGTCTTGTTGGGTTTATTGGGTTTGGTTTACAAGAGACTACCAAATTAAGTTGAAAAATCAGGTCTAGATTTGGGATCCAAAACTCTCATGATTTGCGATATCTGGATCGTGTTAGATCCTTGTTGAGTTCAGTTAAACTGAATTCAGGCTTATTCAACCCTCTTAGATTCACATTATCATACACCTGAAATCCAAGTCTTGTTATTTTGCATCTAAGATGATATTCATGAGCCGGGTTTCTCTTTGTTATTGGAGTGTGTTGCTTTCACTTTAATCTACTAATTGCTTGATCTTGTTCACCTATAATTCCTCTACTTTTTGACTTCAGCCTTTGAAACAATCCTTAGCAGCTTGATGAGTGCCAGAGCAAAGAAATGATGCCTAAGAAATTAAAAAGCATTAGCACTTAAAAGGATGTTATATTAACACAGTAATAAAATAATCATAATCTTTTACAGCTTGATGAGATTCCTGCATTTCAGAACTAGTGATGATATACTACAGCAACATTCTAGCAGGTAACTAGTATGCAAGTGTTTAGAGTTTCGAGAGAAATTGATCTGAAACTGCCTGAGTTTTTTTCAGTAGTTTCATCACTATTGGTTCAATTTTTAGTTAGTTTACATCTTTCAATCAAAATAACCGAAATCGACATGAAATTCAATATATACGAAAATGCTTTTTTTAGTATTTTCTTCTCCTCTTCTTTCAATTGTTATATATTATTGTTTTTCTTTTTTTTTAAAAGTAATTCATAACAATGTTTACAATCTGTTAGATCACTGAAGATATATAACATAACCAAAGATTTCAACCAACACAATCTACTGTAAAATGGTACCAAATTGTTTTGTTGATTTTTTTAATGACTTTTTTTCTTATTTTCCCCATTATTTTTGGCTAGCAGAAATCAAAATATCAAATAGAAATTGCTGAAGCCAAAACTAATTTTGCCCCACAAGATGCCAAGTTTGTAAATCTTGGTTTAGGGTATATTATGCTAAATTATAGTTCATATGCATATATATATATATATATATATATATATATATATATATATATATATATTATACACGTATGTATGTACATACATACATACGTAGATATACGTATGTATAGAGAGAGAGAGCTAGACTTGGCTCCTTTCGAAAAGATTTGGAGCCAAATCCGGTCAAATCCTCCATCGTCTGATTTATACAAATCCATGTATAAAAAAAATGGTGTATTAATGGTGTACAATAAATACAAACAGAAAAAAATAAAAATGTTCTAGAATAAACACACTTTTTTACTCGTATTAATGGTTGCTAGAACTTTTCAACAACCAAACTTTCCAGCAACTATTAATACACCATTAATGCGAGTGAAAAAGTGTATTTATTCTGAAGCGTTTTTGTTTATTTCTATATATTTATTCTACACCTTTAATATTTTAGTTTTACTGCATGAAATTCTATGCAGTAGGGGACTAGACCGAATTTGGCTCCAAATTCTTTCGGAAGGGGCCAAGTCCAGCTCTTTCTCTCCTCTATATATATATACACACACTTAGACATACATATATACATATACACATGTATATACGTGCACAGGTGTGAGGGCTAGAAGACTTTCATTGAGGGGAAAAAAACAAGGTAATCTATGGAAATGCTTTTGCATTTATTTGGAGAACCATTTAATTGTAGCACTGCAATTTTTTCCTGCAAATTCTGCAACATTATTCATTGATCATTTAAAGTTAAAGCACAATAATTCATCTAAAATAATGAAACGAGCCATATTGTAGGTAATTTGATACAAAATTAGTAAAATAAACACCAACTAATTGTTTGTGAAACTTGTGATTTGTAATTAGCTTAAACTGTTTGGGAACCAACCATAGTGTGAGGATTAGTGCCTAATTTCTCCGCACTCCTTACATTGGCCTCGTCTTATACTCGACCCAACCTGAAAGGTAGCCCACATCTCTCCAACTTAAGGGCCAAAGTAGGCTCAGGTTGGTCAATCAAGCATGATATCTGGTATCAAGAGTAGCAGATACTGATATGAAACTATATATGGTAGCTGAAATGAAACCGTGCTTGCTTCTATGAGTTACATCTGTCATGCAATTGAGACTTCTTTCCACTGGATTGCATGGGATTGGAATACAGACCTTGAGAAGCAAATTTCGTGGATGACCACTTTCTGTGAGCAGCCTGTCTGGCATCGTGCTCTGGATGAGAATCTCATCAAGTTCCATTCTGCAACTCACTTCACTGTGCCTTATAGAGGAAGCCTCTTTTCTGCTATGATCTGGTCTTAACCCACAGCCTTAGGTGGCAGATGGTGCTGCTGCTCTTTACCTTTTTCTCCTGTTTATCTTCTGATCCAATTCGTATTTTTACCAAATTCTTCAACATTGTAGTTTTGTATTGTCGGTATTGTATCAAACTATCAGTCTACTTCGACTGCCTTACCACTACCTCAGGGTTTGCTTTAGAGGTTGCATCAAAATCATGGTAACTTGATCAAAAGGCTTTCATCCCTGCCGTGGTATGCAGTATGGGGTCTGTTATCAAGAATGCGAACCTTGATCTCTACTCATCATTTCTTTGGATAAGCATCATGCTTTCTGTAACTTTCTAGGATACTATTCTGGATTGGCAGGCTTGCTAATGGATATGTTGTGCCATCAACATCATAACCTTCACGGTTTCTCTTTTCTTAACCACTTTGTTGCTTCCTGTCACTAACATCATATTGCTTTAAGCATCATGTCAGCCATATTCTGCAATTGACTTGCTGACCCACTTCATAACCAATCTATCTCAAATCTCTTATGTCATATTTATCTCTTAAGGTCCTCCTCCCATTGTTGGACCCGCTGTGCATATTAGGTTGATTAGTGTACCTGGTGGGAGATGTTATGGGTTATGATCCAGGTATAAACCACTTAGAGGATGATCTTTTTTCTTACAAAAAAAAAAATCTATGATTTGCACGTGGCTGAATATTGTTTCATATTTTGATCTAATTGTTTTTCTTGGTACATATAGAAACTGTTTTGTGATATTGTAATCGATGTGTCTTATCTGATTGCATGATTGCATCTAGTTTCCATGACTCATAAATTTATCCATGTCACTTCAGTGAGTTCCATCTTAATTCTGCGGCCACGGTTGTTTAGCCATCTCTCCAAGGTACATAGAAACAGGTATCTTACCAGATTTTTGAGGTTGGACCCTTCCCTACCTAATTTGTTTTACTGGTTCTGATTGATGCAAGAGGTTACCCAAGAAAAGTTTTTTTAATGGATAGTTCACGGGAGCTTTGCCCATGGTCCTGTCTCTACAATAGCATTTGAGGTATCACTTGGAGTACCTTAGGTTGTATGATGTAGTGTTGACAGTCTCACAACTCAAACCATGTTGGCATTCATGACTCTTTGAGCTGTTACGCAGCCTAAGTGATATCGACCAAGGTAGAACTCTATTAAATGTGCAGTATTTGATATTCGACCAAGGTAGAACTCTATTAAATGTGCAGTATTTGATATTCTTCGTGGAGCTTGCGTGTGACCAAAATGTTCCTTCGACGGCAAGGAATTGTTATTGCCCTTAAGCCTTGGGATTGGGCTGGCAGATACATTTCTACATCAAATGTTGCCATCAGTTATACCTGATGATATATATTTTTTATTTGATAGAAAGAAAAGGGAGGGGAGGGGGATAAATCCCGCTATAGCCATCTCTTCAAGCTTCCATCCTGTTAGGTAATGTTTAATACAAGATATTTAAACAGTCTTTTTCCATCAAACGGTGAGTACATCAACCTGACATCACTAAGACGCAGGCTGGTAGAATGGGTTAGTCTTGATTTCTCATTTATACCAACGGTCATGGATCCAGAAAATTTCTGGATTTAATCGAGTCATCCACATGATCGTGTCTCGAATCCATAACTGATTGGTAGTAAGGTAAGGTTTCGACCAACCAGGTTACCAATTTAATGGTATATCTGATGATATTTAATCGTGCTGGTATCTCATCAATTTTTTAGGTAGAGATTTTTGTTGCATGTTGTCTTGGAGGTTGAATCTCTCCATGTTACATATCCAAATTGCAATTGTTCACATTTGCAAACTTAGCCATTTCATCAAGGTGAGTTCCGGTTCATGATATGGTGTCACTGATCAGATCTATTTCTAAAATGAATGGTTATCGATAGGTTTAAGCTCATGGAAGAGTAGATGACTTTTCTTCTTTAGCTAAATAGTACATGTTCTGAAGACCCTGGGGTATCATATCCATTTATATCGATCATTCAGAAAACTATGGACCATCCAACTTTGCCAACAGCATTCGGACTCTGCTAACACTTCTGCCATGTGGTACATTTGGCCAGTCACCCACTGCTTTCTGCCCTGTGATCATGTACAAACTAATATATTAATTCGATTAATAGCTTGTATATCTCTTTGTTTAGGTGTGCACAAATCATATTTAGCTTCTTGGCTCTAGGATGCTGGAAGTTCTGTAGGATAAAGGTCCAGTGATTGCACTAAGATATCCCTTTTTTTCCTTAGTCATTCCCATCATTAAAAAATATTTTTTTTGAAAAAAAAAAAAAAGTACTAAGACTTTCACTAATCTACTGTTAAAACGGCGATTAGCGGCTCTATCCAAAATATCTGGATGCGGATGAAAATATTTTCTATTGCAACTTTATGATGGGGAGATTTTTATTTTAATAAAAAAGATTTATGACGATATGTTTGTCCTTTAAAAAGATCATTGTACCGTTAAGGCGGTAGCCTAGTCGGTAGAGACCTTGCCTCATTACCAACCAGGCCATGATTCATTCTATTAAATCTAAAATTTTTTTTAGAATTCGTGATCGTTGATGTGAGTGAGATGTCATGATTTTTTTTTTTTTTGTGAGAGGTCATGACTTTTTTTTTTTTTTTTTTTATATCCTACTAGCTAGCGTCTTAGTGGTGTTAGGTTGACATACCCATCTTTAAATGGTAAAAAATTATAAAAATTTAAGTATCTTGAATCGAATATTACCTGGTAGGATGACAGTCTACGGGATAGTTACATCAAAATTTATTCTTTCCCCCTCTCCCATCCCTTTTAGGTAGTGTTTGGTTGGTGAATAGGTATTCTGAGAATAGGAATAGGTATTCTCCAAGAATAGCTTATACTCGTTATTCTTGATTTGTGTTTGGATGAAAATCTGGTATTCCATCTTATTCTAGTGCAATTAATGCGGTGTTATTCTAAATGGTGTTTGGATGAGATGGGAGTAAGTCTGTATTCCACCAAGAATAGGGAAGAAATTTTCTGAAATCCTAAAAATACCCCTAGTTATATATAAATAAAATGAGTTATAAAATTATTTTTTAAATTTATATTTAAGTTAATATATTATTATATTAATAATAATTTATTAATATGTTGTATTAAAAATATGTTATACCAAATAATTTATTAATTTATTGTATGTAAATATAAAATTAAAATAAATTTATTAATATTAAATTCAAATTATGATGTATTAAAATGATGTTATATAAATTAATTGATTATTACAACATATTAAATTAATATCGCTACAACAACAAATATTATTTAATTTATTATTATGATCCAGTAACCATTCATTATCCTATTTGAAATATTTTTTATATCTACAAAAAACACTAATAAATATATTTAAATCATATTTATTCAACACTACTTGCAATACAAGCCGCAATTATTTGACTTCTGAATTTTTAAATTAAATTACATTTGCAAGGACAGATATACAATTCAGATATCTTATAATACAAATAAAAAATATCCTGTGACACGAGCAAACTATGTAATATCCACATAAAAAATACCTATTTTATTATTAATCTGAATTATCATAATAAATGTATAAAAGATGAGTACTTTTTATAAGAACACGAATATAATATACATGCCCAGACAATACACAAATGAACCTGAGTTCCAACAAGTCTAAAAAAAAAATGATACAATTAACTAGCAAAACAATCACGTGCTGCACTTCAATCCTTAATCATCAGCTCCAACCAATAATAAACTATTGTTATGCAAACTGCTCTATGGACCATTTTGAAGTATTATATCCCCTGTAACAAAAGATAAACAGTTACCTTTAATAATAAATACTTGTCAATATTATAAAATATACAATTCACATAAACTACTTGAATTCAGATATATGAAATACCAAACATGTGCAATAAAATTTCATTATGACAATCGATAAAAGTAACCTGAAATTTGACATGGCAACATAACAATCTTGGTGAAGAGCCATTAAGGTCCGCCAAGAATATAAGCATATCACACAACATCTGCTAAAATGTAAAATAGTAGAAACATATATTTTGGAAAAATGACTAAGGACAGCGAATGTAATCTCACTTGAGCACCACGGCAACAAGAGGAAAACAACAAATGTCGCCTTTCTACTCCTGCTTCCAAGCAATTCTCAATCAATAGGCTGCCTATCATCATTGCCACATAAATAATATATACCTGGAAACAAAGAACTTGAATGACACGTAGTCACTTGAACATTATAGAAGCACACATGCCTATCATCATAAACCATAACACCAACAAGCGATACATATAACTTAACAACTGAAACATTCTGGAATATCAAGAACATCATCATAAACCGTAATAACAGGATGCCATAAAATGCACTAACAATTGAAACATCCTGTAACATGAAGAACATCATCGTAAACTATAATACCAACAAGCTATACAATGCACTAACAACTGAAACATCCTAGAACATCAAGAACATCATCATAAACCGTAATAACAAGAAGCCATACCAGCTTGTTCTGCAAAGATATCCTTATATCTGTCTATCCTAGCCTTTCCTACCACTACCAGCTTGTTCCTTTCCAAAGCTCCTCTATTCTTAAGTTATACATGCCGATTCTATCTCATCCAATGCTCAAGCATTTTACCCATAAGCGGTCCAGCTTTTGCACTATTCTGTCACACTCAGTTTCAATTATTAAGAGAACTTCATATTTTAGTCACATCCATCTCAACAATCTCATCTTCACTGTCCTAATTTGTTATACCCTCCAACTAAGTTCGAGCAAAATAAAAAATAAATATTCGTACCTCTTCTGGCTTGTTTCCAAATGGTTCTGAACTACATCAGCTAGTATTAATGAATTCAACTCAAATTTGTAGAGTAATGCACATCATAGAAAGCCAAAAATTTTTGGCATATAACTTAAGTAAGCTTGGGAAAAAAATAATGAGATGCTTAAATTGGTTTCAAACTTACAAAGTAACTGAAAATTGCAGAAATCAAAGGAGCAACCATAGGTATCAAGTAACTAATAATAATATATCAGGTGCATACAATCTGAATATGGCTATGCCATGATACTGGCTGTAAAAAGTACATAGAATTATCCTGTGCCACTATCATGGCTGTAAAAAGTACATAGAATTTTTCCATGCCACTGCAAGGAAAATAGTGGCACGGCATGGATATTCCATGTCAATGGCTAGTCCAACAGGAGATTTAAATCCTTCAGCATTTTGGGATATTATAGATTCTTATGCTTAATGCAAATTTACAAAAACTCTTGCAATAGAATAATGCTATCAGCCTAGAAAATTACCAGTTGATCAGAAATGCCCAAACTGAAAAACAGCCAGACAGCTGCACAAAACTTAAATAGGCTGAAATTTACATGGAAAAGAGAATCTTATACAATTGATGAAAAATATATTTACAGCATTAATCTGTGAAAACTTTGATGACGTTGATAGTGAAGTGACTCAGACAGTGCTAAGTACTAATAAAAATGCATAAATTAAGCACTTACTCCTGTTTAATCTGTTACAAACCAATTTGAGTGCATTCCGAGATGAACCATTATAGTGAATAAATAAATATATAAAACCTATTGATATATGAAATAAGTGACAGCAAATATCTAACACGTAGGTACACAAAAGTAAGCACTGCAATTCAATTCAAATAAGGATTGAGAAGTATGACCCTCAAGCTTCAACCTATTAAAGAGAAAAAACTTGTATACATAGACTAAAGACAGAGGATAGAACAAAGTAACTACAATGAAGTGAACAGTCATATTATTTTATAGCTATGACAAAATTAGGTTGCTAGTCGATTGTTTGATTTTCAGTTTAATAATTACATGTTACACAAATAATGCATCCACCATCACATAGCAAAGTAAAATAAGATGGAACCAAAAATCCATAATGAAAACATGTTCTACCATGGAACTGTACCTGCCTCAGGAACTGAACTGGGCATATTTAAAGTGTTCTCATGATTGTTATGGCCTAACATGGTTGCTGGGTGCTGATGCAATTGTTCCTCATCAAGGTAGTGAAAGATGTCATCCAGAACAAAAAATCCTTTCTCCTGCGGAGCAAGGAAAAATGTCTGAACAAATTTCCTTCTAGCATTATGGTCCTTAGTTTGTACAAAACCAGAAACCATCACGAGAACACCTCCATTCCAAGAATTAAGCGAATGAGCTGTCTTGATCTCAATCTCTGGCCATCAAGCAAGTCTCCCACCCCACAATGCACTGCTATCATGTACCAGCAAAAGACACCATGCTGCATGGCTAACAAGGCCCATGAAACTGCTAGAAACAATGTACTGAATTTCCAAACAAATATATGAGCAAGTATCAAATATATGAGCATCATAAACCATAGTATCAAAAAGCGAAACAATGCACTGTATTTCTAAACAAATCATAAACCAAACTATCAAGAAGCGAAATAATGAAATGTGTTTCAGTCCTACCTCCAAGCAAAGTGGCATGGCAAAGTGGCACGGCATGTATAATGGTGGCACGGCCTCTACCAGTCAATGTGGCACAGCAAGAACCAAATGAACAAAATGATAATACATGAAGTACATATAAAACACTTATAATCCATATAAAACTTCAAAATCCTGAAACGATAAGGGATGCCATGAATGTGGCTCAGGACAGCGAATGTAATCTCAATCGAGCATCACGGCTACAAGATATGTAGAAACAACAAATATGTAATTCCACTCCGGCCTCCCAGCAATGCTCAATCAATCAATTGGCAGCACATCATCATTGCCTTATTTAAAAAACCAAGTCATATTTACAATCAAACTTTACAAGGAAGCTTAATGTAGCGGGACTTTAAGGGCTGCCACTTTAGTAATGCCTTACAATGGCTAATTGAATTTGTGGCTTAGCAAAATGCGGAATCCTCGTCAATGGAGCATTGCGGCTACAATAGTAACAAACCTGGATACATCGTATCACTATTGTCTCCTGGCATTGCTCCGTCCATAGACAGCCCATCATCATTGCCACATTCCAAAAATCGAACGAATAAGAAATAACAAAATGTAAATTATAAAAATCAAGAAGGATGTAGATTGGAAAAGATGGCTCAATACTATCCGCAATTGATATGACTTAGAGCATCGCGGCTACAATAGTATATAAAAATAACCAATATTAGGGTCAACTATTGTCTCCAGGCCATGCTCCATCAATAGGCAGCCCCACATCTTTTCCTTTCATCAAACCAAAAACTTCAAAATAATGTATCGGACTCACCTGGAACCATTCAAACATGATTGGTACATAAGAGAAACATAGCAATACTTTATGCACACGATAAAAAACATAGCAATACTTTATGCACACGATAAAAACATAGCAATACTTTATGCACACAATAAAATGCAACATACAACAAATAGTATCACGTCTTAATAATACAATATTCATAATCCATAATATCCTAGTTTCATTTAGAAGCACATGTCAGCAAGCCCAGCACATAACCTACGAGGATGGCAAGTAATACAACAAACATTAGGGCACATCGCGAGTGATTATTATTGCCCCTGTCATGATGAATGTTGTCTGCCTCAACCTCATTGATAGCATATTCATGTAGAGCAGGATTGTTAAAATCTCATACATATCTGTCAAATGCATCGAATGCCTCTGATTGTGTCATGAACTTTTTATATAAAGCATGGTTATAACCAGAAACTTCACGTTGACATTCAGCCCATGAGTCATAAACTCCCCTTCGGCGACCCTCAAAAACCACATAGTACTTTCTAGATGTCATTACTGGAGGTAGTTAACGAGGAACTCGCCTTCCTGTATAACAAAAAAAAATATCACTTTATACGTAGTGTAGTAATGTAGATTAACAACAGTTAGTACCAAACAATTTATCAAATAAAACCCAATGTATATGGGTAAAAAGGTATGTCATTTGCTTTCTATTCATTTGCACATACCCTGTTGTAGATGATCAACCCATAGCCTATTCGATATGGAATTACGTAGATCTTCCCCTCTACGACATTCATCATCACCGATAATTAGCAAAGGATCTATGTCATCCTCATCATGGTCAGGAGGCATTGGTGCTAATGACATGTTGAAGTACTTGTCATTATCCTGGTTGCGTCTTATAAAATTATTAATAATGCAACAAGCCATTATTATCTGCTTCTGTACCTTGAATGGAAACGGTATAGCAGTCCTCAAAATCTTAAAACGTTTTTTCAAAATCCCAAAGGCCTTCTCTACACAATTACGTAATTGTGCATGTCTATGGTTGTATAGATCTCGATTGTTTGAATATCGTCGAGTTCGAGGATTGTTGAATGTATTCAGGTGGTACCTATTTCCCCGATAAGGAGCCAGGAATTTATTGGTATTCGCATATCCAGAGTCTACAAGGTAATATTTTCCTGAAACGTTTAAAATTTGTTTAAATTAACTCAATGACAGTGTCAACGATATCCCATGAAATTTATTATTCATATGACATTCGATACCTTCAGGAACCATGAAACCACCGGACTCCACACACCAACGCAAAATACGCATGTCAGCTGCAGAGCCCTCCCAGCCAGTACAGATGAAAAGAAAAGTGTGATCAAATGAAGCAGTTGCCATAACATTTTGAGAAAGTGTTCCCTTGCGATTCCTGAATCGAGGTTGTTTGCTCTTCTTTATTAGAGCAGGTATGGTGTACCATCAACAGCGCCTACAGCATTCTTTGATGATACATACCCAAAGTAAATTAAATCACGAATATAACGTAGCAATAGTAATTAGATAAAGCTTTGAATTATACCATGAAGTATGGATAGAAGAGGTTGTTATTACGTATTCTTGGATGCACACCCACATCAGCAGATGGTTGAACTATGAAATCATGCTTTAGGGATCAAATCCCTTTAAAAACTTTGTTAAAGTATCTTGATATCGTCTCACCTGAATGTTGAAAAGTTTCGGACAAAACTCTATTGCTAACCCCATGCCCTACGCAGTACAAAAAGAAAGCCAATTGTTCGGTAGAGGTTACGTTGCGAGTGCCACTTATAACTCCTCGTGAGACAAGCAGCTGTTCTAATTGTTGGAACATATTATTTGTCATTCTAAAATGAGAGTAACCCCTGTCAGGATGACCGCTCATAATGTCTGTAATCAGATTGTGACCTGAAAATGGACGAGTTCGACATGGTCTCTTGTAATGTATATTATAATCCTCCAACTGAATCAGTCCTGTACTTAACAATGTCATAACAACATCATCCCAAAAATCTTCCTCATCAATAATGAATTGCAATAGCTGATTCGGGGGAGACATCTAAATAAAATATATGGGATTAGAAATGGACTTATAAAATATACTTCCTCTTTAATTCATATCATCAATACATAAGCATTAAAACTAATAGAACAATATGGATTGCCTAATAAAATTGTAAAAAAACAAATATAGAAATACGAAAGAGAGATTTAAGTACTATTACATTGATATTAAGGCCAAAAAGATACAGATACATATATCCTATGATGATTCCATAACAGCATACACAAATGTAGAACATTTAAGTAAACATAAAAATAACAATATAAACATACAGCACTTATAATAATACATTGTTCAAGCATATGTAAAGTAATTAAGGATAATGTTAACTTCAGCAGACATAGAAACACAGTATGTCATCCGTCAATCATGTCTGTAAGTGTCATCAGACTGATTTTGTGGTGCAAAAGAGCTTGTACCGAAAAATTGCGAGCTGTGTTCAGTAGATGTTGAATGAGTTGCACTTGGGCTACCTCTAGTACTAGCCCTAAAAACTTGGTTCATGAATGATGGTGTACCACATTGAATTCCTGATTGCATAGAAGTCGAACTAAACATATGTGGTGTAGAGTGAATGTTTGGATTCATAAATGGATTCATAAAATAATTTGGGGCAGCTCTGTGGACATCATGCATGGAAGTTGGAGTGTAAATGTTTGGGACATAGATATTTGATGCAGGAGGAGCTTGCATCGATCTAGGGCCTTGATTAAATTCGGACAGTTGTCACCGAAGCCATGCATCCAAAACATGCCCATCATAGTTTATAAAAAACCATCGATTGTCCTCATTTTTGAAAATTTCGAATATACCTATTATGCATTCAGGTGTAATTCCAGGTAAACTCTTCAACTTAGTCATGCATTGAGCAATAGAATAAACATTTGGCCTACCAAGCTTCTCCCTATGTAGAAACTTGTTTGCAATTTTCAATCTTCTTCTTCCTTGTTCAGCGATCTCTTGTAGTGCATCACTACTAATACGAGATCGACATGACCTACCGGTCTGGAAATTTGACCTCCTACTCTTTTTGCTAGAAGAGGAAGGCTGTCCTTCAGAAACTGGTTCGGTTACGGGTGTCGAGGTACATGCGGGCGGGCTGTTGAGTGCTTTATCTGACCTGGTTTCATCTGAATCTTTCAAACGGTAGAATGAAGCAGCAGATACACGATCAGTATTTTGTGAGGACTGCCTAATATACAAGGAATCAAAGTTTGCCGTCTGTCCTTCATCATCGGACGTTGAATTATCCGATACACCTTCCGGTAAAACAGATGTGGCCCCGCGCCTACTGGTGGCTGTGGTTCTAGAGAACAAAATCTCTAGATCTTCATAGGCAGGGAAAGGCTTATCCTTAATACGGGCATAAGCTTTGTTCACCTGTACATCATACATGTATACGTGTTAACTACATAAATTGATATACTTAACACTTGGTTAGAATGGTATTAGTTACAAAGCACTCACTACAATGATCTCCTCCCACATCTGTTCATCACCGGGAGTAGGCACCTTCAGTACAGGATCCCAGCCCCAACCCGATCGATTAGCAAGGTTGAAATAAAGATTGAAGGTTTTTTTGAGGACCTTCAGCCTGTTCTTCAGGTTAGGGTACGTGAAACTCTTCCTTGTTTGTTGATTAAAAGACAAGGTCATCTTTTTCCATGTTTTCTTTGTGAAGGTTCCATTTATACAATTATCTTCATCATATTCTTGCCGCATTAAGGCAATCATGATCATGTTGAGGGAATCCATCCAATTAGGTGCCTTTCGACGTGAGGAACCTCCTACATCTTGTTCACTCTTATCACGTGATTTGGACATTTTTAGAAACAACTGTAACTTTAATTCAAGAAAAATTCGTCAGATAAAATACTACAAGCGAACATCATCTTGTTCTTTGAGAAAAAGAAAAACTGTTCTTAGTATGTGCATCCCATCATACTATCTTAAATTTAGGCTAAATTATTAGAAAACATGACAAGCAACAGATAGTAAGTCATGAGATGTCATAAAAAAGAATCTCTGCAAAGTTCCCAAAGTATTTCACCTGTCTAAACCTATTTTAGCGCATGTTGGATAACAGTCAAAAACATCCTTAGCCATAATACAACAACAGCAAACGGATATGATGTAATTTCATTCTTATAAATTCAATAATGATTGCAAATAAATGGAAAATTTTGAAGTTCATAATAGTGTCTTCACCTCATAGTTTCAGCATACAAAGCTAACCTTGGCCATGATAATATGCACTCAAAATGTGTGTGTGTGTGTGTGTGTCTACATATATATTCCTTTAGGGTTGCTTCTGGACTTAATCAAAGATAATTTAATCTTGAAAATAAACCAAATATAGGAAAATTAGGGAAAGATCTGTCAATCCAATGAAAATAAAGAAACACATCAATTAGCTGAATAAGCAAATGATTCAATATTTGTTTAAGTGTTGAACTTGAAGTTTAATGGAAGCAAATGATTTAAATTTGAGGTTCATTAGGAATAGCTGCAATTTTTTAAGCTGAGAGTCAAACAAGTTACAGAGAGAAAGATACATGCTTTATTGGCTGACACCATAAGAGCATTTTGATGCAACACAAGCAGGAAAGCTTCCAGAAGTCCATGATAATTACTTTTCTGACCAACAACAATATCTAAAAGCATGGCAAGGCTGTGTCATTATAGCAGAAGTATTAAATAAGAAATTTTAGACAATTATCCATTAATCTGACAATAAGTATGAGTCAAACAAGTTGATAGCTCTGCTTAAGTTTCGTCGACGATTAAAATGAGATTAGCCTACTTTCAAATATAAATTTCAAACCTTCCATCTATTTTAACAAATCAAGAATGCTATGGTTATGGGACAGCAGCTACAAAGAACCAACCCAAATTTTTCCTAACCCTCTTCTTCTCTCCTCTCCTCTCCTCTCCCACTGTCTCTCTCTTCACAGTCTTCTTCCCTCTTTTCTCTCCACCCCTTCTCCTCATCAAGGATCCAATATCCCTCCTCCCAAAATCTACGGTTAGATCTAACTCAAAAAAGGGGGAAAAAAAAAAAACAAGAAGAAAACCTACTCTTTTTCTCTCTTTCCTCTATTCCTCCCTTCAAACACCGTGCTCCAAACACGAAGAATGGAGGGGAAAGCTCGGAGAACGGAGGAAAGAACGGAGGGAGAAATAAAAACATGGCTTATCTCAAGTGACAAACAGCCACTTCGACGGATCTTCGACGGTGAGGGGAAAGCCCGGAGACGGAGAGAAGAATGGAGGGAGACCCGTGGGCGAGGGTTCAACGGACTTCGGGAGGGGAGAAAAACAAAACTTGAGAAAATAAAAGACACACCTGTCCTTGGAATTCCGAATCGCGAATTATCTAATTCCACGGTGATCCGTGAAATTAGAATTCGTGAATAACCAAAATTAACCGAAATAAGTAATCCTCTTTATTTTCCCTCGGAACTGAGCTGTTTGGAAGAATAAGAAGATTATTCCCCCTATTCGATCCTGTATTCCGCAAAGAAACAGAGCCTTAATTTATAAAAAAATAATAATAATCATTGTAAATTATTAAAGTATGTTACATAAAATATTCAACTACACCCGCTCCCAAGTAGGGGTTCTAGCAGATAAAGGCTACCGTCATGGATTCCATTGCCCCTTACCGGTACCCACCAAAACCCACGGCCGGTACGATCCTTTCTTTTTCTCCGGTTCATCATTTTAAAGCTGACTGGATAAAACGCGTTCTTATCCAGTTGATTGGTTAGTTTATTCAGCCATTTGTTCTTTTCCATTTCCCCGGAGCCACTGATTTATCAAATCTGTGGGCCTGAAATCAAGTTGCAAAAGCCGCCTTGTAGACACAAATATATTATACTAAAAAGCCGCGCGATGGATAGTCCTGAGCATGCCGATTTGTAATGTTGGTGACTTAATTTGGATCCAATATACTTCACTACTTCTTTCTTCCTTTCTCTATTTTAATTTTAATTTTAATTTTTTTATCATCATGTAATAGTCCATTTAAATAAAATCTTATCTCACATCCATTTAGCACGAATATTAAAAAAAACATAATTAACTCAATTAAATTTAAAATTTATTCTTAAAACTCGTGTCAGATGAAATGGATATGGAATTAGAATCTTTTTTAATTTTTATAATATTTCGCTAGCATCTCAATGATGTCAAGTTGATATACTCATCTTCAGATCGGAAAAGATTACGTAAATCTAGTACCTTGTATCAAATATTTCTTAACGGGATGGAAGTTTTTAAAAGTAGCTACGTTGAATTTATCCTCTATTTTTTATAAAAAATACTTTTAAGTAAAATATACATTTATGAAGTTTTTTATCCTTTTGTTTGAAAGGAAGAATGCTATGTTGATGAGGACCAGTGGTGAATATGAAGTGCAAATATAATGGGCCCTGAAAGAGGGGTGAAATCTATTACCGCCTGGATCGCCATGGCCTAAAACTCGAGCGGGATTCAATCGAAGTCGAGCTCTTCAAGAAAGCTAGGCTTCTCTCCGTGTCGTCCCTGCACCCGGTCAGCTAGCCCTATAAAAAAAAGGAGACCCAAGCTGGGGATCCCGACGGGGACACTCCAACGATCAAATCAGTAAAGCAATCGAGTGGAACAGATCCTCTTTAGTGGGGCTTAGAGAGGCCCCCATGTCCAGAGAGTTTGAAAAGTAGAAGGGTTAGAAATGCAGGTGTCTGAGGAAGTTCTCTGGCGCTCGTCCGGCCCTTGCCCTTTACTTACCCATTCGCCGGAGGTCCCTCTTCTTTCTTATAGCCGTTAGTTCTATCCTTCTAGGCCTAGGGCCCCTTCCCCCTTTTGCTCCCCCATTAGGAGGTTCCATCTCCCAGGACTACCCATTCTCAAAGCCGCGTGGTACAAGGTCCGGAGTTCTTAGAGGGAGGCCCTGTAATGGGTGTAGGCGGCGTACCGCAAGGTCTACACCTTTAGTGGGGTGACCCAGTACGACAAGTGCAAGTGGCATGCCACAGGATCTGGCATCCCAATTGGGCACTCCTTCAGAAGGTGTAGGCGACATGCTACCAAGTTCGAAAGCCTGGAAGAGCACTATCCTGGCAGGAAATGCAAATGGAGTGCTTGAGGGTTTGGACCCTTGGTGGAGTACTTTCCCACAGAGGGTGCAGGCAGCGTACTACAAAGCCTAGATCTTCGATGGAGCACTCCTCTACAAAGGGCGCAAGCGGTGTGCCACAGGGTTTGGAGCTCCGATGGAGAACTCCTTTATGGAGGACACAGGCGGCGTGCTATAGGATTTGGGCTTCGATGGAGATACCTCTATAGAGGGTGCAGGCGGCATGCCATAGGGTCTAGAGCTCCGGTGGAGCACTCCTCTATGAAGGGCATAGGAGGCGTGTTGTAGGGTTTGGAGCTTTGATGGAGCACACCTCTGTAGAGTGTGCAGGCGGCATGCCACAGGGTCTAAATCCCTGGCAGGGCACCTCCGTTTCAGAAGGTTTGACTCCCTGAGAGTCGCGGTGGGTTTGGTGAAGATGGCAACGTTGCGTGCTGAGGTTGCCATCCAAGCCACCTTGATGGCCGCTTCTTGAGGGAGCACGCCCCTCTTTTCCCCCGTAGATCTTGTTACCATGACCATGGGGGTCTCTGTCGTCTTCAGTATTTGGTCCGGCCAGGGATTCTTCCTGGCCACGACCTTCCTCGACCGGGGACTTACCTCGGATAGGGCTCACATAAGATGGGAGCTTGACCTCGATCGGGAGCTCACCTTAGACAGGAGCTTGATCTTGGACAGGAACTCACCTCGAATGGGAGCTCATCTCAGATGGGAGCTCAACCTCGGACGGGAGCTCATCTCAATGGGGAGCTCAACCTTGGATGGGAGCTCACCTCAGAAGGGAGCTCAACTCCAGTCGAGAGCTCACATCGAATAAGAGCTTAACCTCAGTCGGGAGCTCACCTCAGACGGGAGCTCGATCTTAGACGGGATCTTATCTCGGATGGGAGCTTGACCTTGATCGGGAGCTCACCTCGGACAGGAACTCACTTCGGACGGGAGCTCACCTGGTGGCCCCGCCAACTGCCTCAACTGCTAGCTGTGTCTGATATGGACTCCATGTCAGCAGTTCGCCACATTAGATGACTCCACATCAGCGGTTCACCAAATCAGATGCCTCCCACTCTCAAGTCTGAAGCATGAGGCGCCCCCTTGGGCCCGGGGCAAGGGAAGTAATGACATCGTTGATGTGGAAGACATCGTGCCTGGACCATTTAATGCCCCGATCGCTGATGGTTTGCAAATCGCACCTTGCACCAATTGAGGGATGCCACATCAACGGGCATGGTGACTCGTCATGATAATTACACCCCACCCGGTGTAGTTGCATGTGAACTGAAGCACCCCGCATGGTGAAAATCGATACGTGGCCGAGATCCATTGACCACGGGAGGGGAGAAGATGCAAGTCCCGTCGATGCAATGTGATAGGGCTTCACTGTCTTTTCCAGAGAGGCCATTCCCCTCCATCCACCATTTCAAAAATCCTCGAGGGAGCAAAAACATAGAGGGAGGAACAAAAGCCTCGCATTTGTTTTGATAACCTTGGCCTGAGGTCTCTGTCGGACAATCTTCTTCCTCAACCTTCTCTCCCTCAGCTAGGTGCCGAGGGGGTTCCCTTAAGGTTTGTGTCCTTTCTTTCCTCTATCTTTTTTTTTTTTTTGGCTAGCCTCCTTTTCCCTTTCTTTAACTATAGATGGTCCAGGACACCTTCTTGGTCCAAGATGCCTGTATGGTGTTACTTTGGCGAGATGCAGATTCCCGCGACAAGGTGGAGTTCATAGAGGGAAAGGCCAAAACCTTGGCAGACCTGGTGGTGAACCTGGAGGGCCAGGTGAAGGGGCTGGAAGCTGACCTAGCCAGCACCAGGGACATGGTGGGGGACTTGGAGATGCGGGCGAAGGGTCTCGAGGAGGACCTGGCCAGGAAGGAGGGAGAGCTCACCCGCCTATCAGAGAAGGCTGCCCATTCTGCCTCCGAGGTGATCTGCCTGTAGGGTTGGCTCCAAGCCCTGGAGACACACCTCGATGCGGTGGAGGTGCGGGCCATGTCCATCATGGAGAAGGCCGCTGCAGCCGTGGTGGTGATGGAGGTTGCACAGTAAGAGATGGCTGAAGCTATCCCACGATTCAAGGCCTCGGAGGCCTTTATGGAGAAGGTACGGGAGGCTATCTGGGATGCATTCCTCAAAGGCTTCGAAGAATGCAAGAAGAAGATGGCCCAGCTTTTCCACCTACCAGACCTGGATGACATCATCCCTGACGACCCCGTGGATGCTGGGAGTAGGGAGGCCCCTTCTGCAAAGGTTGATGCTGCAGCCGACACCACGCCGGGGATCAATTCGTCGCCTTCGTCGGGGCCACAGGAAGCTACCACGGAGTCCCGAAGGCTCGGCAAGGCCCCAGCCTTAGCCCCGAACCCCTAGGTCACTTTTTTCTTTCGGCAAGGCCCCAGCCTTAGCCCCGAACCCCTAGGTCACTTTTTTTCTTTCGGCAAGGCCCTAGCCTTAGGCCCGAACCCCTAGGTCACTTTTTTCTCTCTCTTAGTGTATTAAGAATATTTTGTTGGACTTCCCGGCCTGTCGAGGGTCCTTTCCCTGTAAAAATTTTTACTTATCAATGGAATCAATGTTTACCTTGTTCCATCGTGTTCTTCCTTCTTCTTTCTTCTTCACTATTTGGCCATGTAGGGGCATGAGTTGCCTGCAGCAGGCCAACGTGGGCCCTCTAGGTCACTAGTTCTCGCTGGACTTGGAGTCAAGTGACTGAGTGCGGGGCTTCTGAAGTTCCTGGCTTTCTTCACCATATTTGGAGTTGGACGGATGAGTGCAGGCCTTCGAAAATTCTTAACTTTTTTCGCCAGACCTGGAGTCGAGTGGATGAATGCAGAGCTTCGAAAGTTCCTGGCTTTCTTTGCTAGACCTGGAGTGAAGCACATGAGTGCGAGGCTTTGAAAGTTCCCAACATTCTTCACCAGACCTGGAGTCAGGCGGATAAGTGCGAGGCTTCGGAAGTTCTCGGCTTTCTTTGCCAGACCTGGAGTTAGGAGGATGAGTGCAGGGCTTCGAAAGTTTCCAGCTTTCTTCGCCAAATCTAGAGTCGGGTTGATGAGTGCGGGGATTCAGATGTTCCTGGCTTTCTTCGCCAGACCTGGAGTCGGGCGGATAAGTACGGGGATTCGGAAGTTCTCGGCTTTCTTCGCCAGACCTGGAGTCGGGCAGATAAGTAAAAGGCTTCGGAAGTTCCCAGCTTTCTTTGCTAGACCTAGAGTCAGGCGGATGAGTATGAGGCTTCAGAAGTTTATAACTTTCTTCTCCAAACCTGGAGTCGGGTGGATGAGTGCGGGCCTTCGGAAGTTTTCAGCTTTCTTCGCCAAACATGGAGTCGGGCGAGTGAGTGCAGGGCTTCAGAAGTTTCCAACTTTCTTCGCCAAACCTAGAGTCAGGCGGATGAGTACAGGGCTTCGAAAGTTCCCGGCTTTCTTTGCCAAACCTGGAGTCGGGTGAATGAGTACAAGACTTCGAAAGTTTCTAGCTTTCTTTGCCAGACCTGGAGTCAGGCGAATGAGTGCGGGGCTTCAGAAGTTTCTGACTTTCTTCGCCAGACCTAGAGTCAGGCAGATGAGTGCCTTTCAAAAGGGTAGGGGTCGAGTTGTGATGGAAAAGAATCTCCCTTCATTGCTGCCTAAAAATTGTATATTACTGGTAGTACATTTTTAAATTTTTGGAATTTCATGTTTAAGGGAGTTGGGCATCATCGAGTCCGGCGAGCTGGTAGGCCCCCTGTGGTAGAGCCTCGATCACTTTATGAGGACCTTCCCAATTCATGGACAACTTGCCACGTTCTCCAGGCTAGGAAACTTTGGCCCATCATAGGACAAGATCGCCAAGCGGAAAGCTTTCGGTTTCACCTGAGAATTGTAGTACCGAGCTGCCCGCTGCTGGTATGCTGCCATGCAAAGCCGAGCCTTATTCCTTGTTTCTTCAAGTAGGTTTAGGTTAAGAAGGAGGCTTGCCGGGTTCTTGACCTCGTCGTATCGCTTGACCCGTAACGTGGAGAGGCCTACCTCTACCAGGATCACAGCTTCGGAGTCGAAGACCAGGTGGAAGGGCGTCTCGCTCATCGTCGCTCGAGGCATAGTATGATAGGCCTATAGCACACTGGGAAGTTCTTCTATCCAACGACCTTTCACCTCATCTAGCTCGGTGCAGAGTCCTTGGAGAATGGTTCGATTTGTTATCTCGACCTCCCCGTTGGTTTGTGGGTGAGCCACCGACATAAAGCGATGGTGGATGTTCAAATCAACACAAAACTTTTCGAATGCCTGGTTGTCGAATTGTCGCCCGTTGTCAGTGATGATCGTATGTGGTAGACCAAAATGATAGATTACTGACTTCCAGAGAAAAGATCTCGCCTTGCTTTCGATGATCCATACCAGGGGCTTGGCCTCAACCCACTTGATGTAGTCGATGGCCATAATCAAATACCTCCATTGACCAGATGCTGTGGGAATGGTCCTAAGATATCCATCTCTCACTGGACGAACGCCCACGGGGAAGAAAGCTAGGATAGCGGAGAGGTCGGCCGACGCTGGATGTGAGCATGCCTCTGGCAGCAGTCACACATTCTCACGAAGTTGGCTGCATCCTCCCGCATGGTCTCCTAATAGTAACCTGGCCGGAGGGCCTTGTAGGTCAATGTCCTATCTTCCACATGATTTTCATAAATGCCTTCATGTATCTCCCGAAGGACGTAGGCAACCTCCGCAGGCCTTAAGCACTTCAGCAAGGGATAGGAGTAAGACCTCCGATAAAGCTAATCATTGAAGTTCAAGCACGAAGCCAAGACTATACGAGACTGGTAACTGGTGTTACTTCACTTCTTAAAACCTAATCAGTGAAGTTCTCCAAACGAGCTAGGTACGACAGGATCTAGAACGAGTTCGTTCAAGCGGGCACAAGATGGTGCGGTGCAATGACACCATTTAGACGCACGTACCTTGCCATTGCTTCGAGTAAGGAAGTTTCGGTCGAAGTATGGCCGGCCGTGTTTGGTAAAGCAATCCTACAGTCGCTTGTAGACGGTATTTTCGCATCCAGGTTAAATATCCCATGGCATTTCTAACGAGTGCAAGCTATAGTTCTAGTCTGCCGTACACTGATGTGTTTAGACAATGAAGCAGGAGATTTATGAAATCGTGCTCGGTAGGCAAGATGTCAACCATGATAAGAACATCACAAGCCCAGGGGGTCCAATTGGACGCACGCCTCGCTCCACGACCAACCGACGCGATGTGAGCGAGAGAGATGGATGTGGATCGACTGTTTCTGCAACAAACCATGCACCTACAAAAAGCAATTAAAAACTTGGCCTGTCGTCACTTTGACCGGTCTTTTAGCCAACCCTGCAGCAAAAACTTTATTCTAGTGCCATCGCTCGATGTATCATGTTTTAGTGCGGGCAGTTGATGTCGATAATGGAACCTAGATCAGTGGCACTCTCGATCTCCATGCGTCCCTCCTAAGAGTAAGCCCTCTTACGCCCCCCCAGTGCCGGAGAATATTAGTACCATGTAAATGTAATCAAAATATCGAAGGGAAAAGCCCCGGTTAAGTGTCGTTTCCGTAACGCAAGTCGAGTCATGCATGATTTTTTTTTTTTTTTTTTATAATCTTTTTTTCCACTTTCTTTTTTTAATATTTTATATTAGATTCAAAAAATTTAACCACGAGTCATTTTTACTTATTGCACATTTTTCTGTATATTGGCTGAAGTTGAAGTGCATGACTCTTAAACGTTGATGTTCATTAATTTACTGAATTATCTGCAAGAGGAAATTTACTATAGCTAGAGGGTTGGACACTTCCATGAAACTTTATGGCAGAACATCTTGCAATCCATGTTACTTAATTGTGATAGTTATCTAGCGCTTCTAGTGTTTTTTTTAACAGCTCCTAACTTGAAACGACGTCGTTTTCCTTTCGTGACACGAATGTCAAAGATAAGTGTTCATCCATGCATGCAGTATGTAAGGCACAATATAACGCAATTGAAAGATTGGGCATCTGCACGAAACTTTTGAATAGAACTGTAGAACATCTCATAATCCATATTGCCTACTATATAACACTTATTGAAAGTGTTTTCTAGTGCTTTTTACATCTCCTAACTCAAACTCATCTTTTCTTTGCTTTCGGTTCAAGGTGATATCAAGCGCCACGTTCGTGTTAAATAACAGGAGTAACCCTCTCCACCATCCGCCAACTGTTATCAACCAACCAAGGTCTCTCAACCATCCGCCAACTGTTATCAACCAACCAAGGTTTCCAGCACAGCCACTAGGAAACTACAGAACAAGTAAAACTGGCAGCTTAAATATTTCTGCTAGATATTATACCAGCCACCTGAGAAAGAAATATGCAAAAATAAGATTTCTATTAAGATGATATTGTTCAGCAACATGTTTAAATTGGACAATATTTGCAGCTTTCATTATCCCCGCTACTTGTTCTTATTCATCCCCCAAGCTTTTTCCTTCTTCAGCTCTTCTAATATCTTGGTCCCTTCTTGTTCCCATGACGCGAAGTGGGACATCAACGGTTGAACAGAACGGAAACCAATTACATCGTACTAGAGGGAAGTGCAATCAACTCGGAGGGTATAGGATACTTCAGCAACCGATCGACATTATAGTACCGTTGCCAAAAAAACCCGAGATTATACCGTTGCCTCTCTGGTTCATGTTGCCATCGAACCTTTCAATTAGGAGACGCTGGTCTCGGTGATGGGGATTAGTGGCGTGCACCAGCGTGCGCAATAATTTTTGTTCAATTAGGTTATGCCCTCTCGATTGGCGCCAGTTCCATGTTTCCATCCCCTGCCACCCCATCCATGTTGCACTAACCATCATCTTATTTAAAATGCCATTATAGGAGTTGGTGAGAACTCGCGTCATGTCTCATGACCGACGCGTTAGTTCTCTCATTACTTTTTGACGAAAAGCCACCATGCCAGACAAGTTCAGACCGACGGGGCCAACGGTGCACATGGTGCTTCATTAATAAATTTTGATAAAGAGATGAACTCCGCTGCAAAGACATTATTTTTAAACTAAACGATTTATATGATAATTTTTGCAGAGAACTTTTTTTTCCCCTCGTAGGAAAACCTCTGAACCCTCCAATTCCCCAAAAATGTAAATACAAAAGCATGGTGGCAAAAATATAAAAAATAATAACTCATTTTTTTCTTGAATAATCTGGCTTTTTGATTGTCTATTTGAATATAGAAAACTAGTAAACTTAAACGAGCCTATAACTAATCTTCATTTTTTTTTTTCATGAAAGGAATTTAATTCCTATTTTTGATGAAAAGTGATATCCCAAGTGACTGATAGCCCATTTCTTTAAATTACAGGCCTTACCCTGTTACAACAACCAAAAAAAAAAAAAAAAAAAAAGGGCTTAACCAGTTCCGTGTAAAAAGTTGATAATTTTCAACAAATAAACCCGATACCTGGGATTTTCACAAAAACAGCCGGTTGGAATTTTCCTTTGAATAAGCTCATCATGTATAATACCATGGCGAATAGCAAAAGCAAGCACATAATTGTATATAAACTATTTCTTTAAATATAACATGAGATGAAGTTTGTCGTTACACAGCATCCAAGAAAGCAATGGCATGAGACTTGGACGGCCAGCATATCACAGTCTGGCATTTTCAAATTCAAACACAACAGCAGCAAACCCAATAATGATAAAAGGAGCGGGTAAAATAAAAAGATTCAAATATAAAAGAAAAAACAGAAAGAAAAACCAAATACACAAACAGAATGAACAGGCGGCCAGATGAGAACAGGTAATTATCTATATCTTTTGTGGGGCAAATCAACGGGACCCCTGATCGGCTACGAGGAATCAATGAAATAGCAGCTACTGCTGTTCATCCTCATGCTTGGGTGCTTCTTTGATCTCATCCACCCCATCATCCTGGAGATAACAAATATTAATTATTGGATTCTTGAAGTGAATGAGATCGTACATTAAAGACAAAAACATATGCTACTTATTTTAAACTTTCGAAGACCTGCATGTCTGAAGTCCACAAGGTGAGATTATCTCGGAGGAGCTGCATGATAAGAGTGCTATCTTTGTACGATTCCTCACCAAGTGTATCCAGCTCTGCAATTGCTTCATCAAATGCCTGACAGCACCAATTGAAAGGTAAGATCAATATCTTGGTAACAAATCAAGACTCGCATGAAATTCCCATTCAAGGTTCATCAAAATAGAAATTTCCATTCAAGGATCTACACAAGAGATTGACAGCACAAGATGATGAAATACTGGGCTTAAATGATCCTTTACATTTATTGCAGATGGAAGAAAAAGCTTGACCAAAAAAGGGAAAATAATACTGGAACTTTAACCTAAAGGGACCAACAAAATTTTAAGAAGTTGCCATAAGCCAAAAACATCCATTAAAGCTTGTCCTGAATGAATTAATATAATGGAATGATTCGAAATTTAAGTATAACCCTACAAAAGATTTTATTTTTATTTTATTTTTTTTTTTTTGGGGGGGGGGAGGGAGAGAGAGAGAGATTAACCCTCCTTGAATCAAATAATACCGGCATTCAAATAACATGAAAGACATATCAGATTGTCAGAAGATCAGATTGGATCCATGACAGATTGTTTAACATAATTATTCCAAAGTACTTGACTAAAGCAATAACATATGTTATATGCCCAATTTTATGGTAGTACATATTCAAACAAACTATTTACTTCAGGAATTCAGATTACAAGCTGATGGAGTTATTCAGCACTGAATAAACACAATAAGAAGAGAGGCACTGTAACTCTAATCAACCACAAAAAGAAACAGAAATATCCTAACTATAAATGCAGTTGTGAATGAAATAGAGATCCTAAACAAATAAGGGATCCTACAATATCTGAAATGAAACACTAAATAAAGGAAATCACCTTCAATCAAAAGAGCAACATCTACAAAATTTGAAGCCAAAAACTAATAAAGGACATTCACCAAAATATAAAAAGAGTAAGATCAAAATTGTTCATTGCTAAGAAACTAATAACCTTCCGACCCGATAGAATTCTCACTACCATAGCCTAATCAAAGAACAGAAGATGCCCAATTTCATTCAAGCATGCCACAACAACTAAAACAAATATCATGCAGTTAAAAAGAAATTACTCTTTTTCTTAAAGAAAGAAATTGCCCTCTGGGCAAAACACAGCAGAGTCAAAGAAAAGAAAACAAAAACCAAATCAATGATACCATACATGCTGGAAGTCAGAAGCAAAACATGAAAGATTGAAAAAAAAAAGGGGGATTTTTATAAAAATAATAAATATTTTAATATCTACCTACCAAGTATATATATAGACATATAAAAGAGTACCTTGCCACGCATCCTTTATTTGATTTAATTCATTCCTAATCACCTTAAGTAGCCACATGCATTCACATTTGTCATACACATCATTTAAAAACACACATTGCCCATCAAATCACATCACATAAGTCCACTGTCATTTTAATTTTTAAAGGAGTAGAATACACGAATAGCATCACTTGAGATTTATCATTCATCACATCATGCACACATGTTTATATCTAATAATTGCAACAGAATGAGGGACCAATGTGGTCACAGGTCATTTACTCAACTATCGAATTGTCTACTCAACTATCGAATTGTCTACCTCGTGTATCTTCTAGGAGCAGAGCTATTTTTCCAGATGTGTGTCACTGATTGGCAAATTGTAGATCTAAAATTCGAATCAAATTTCCATATATGAAAGGTATTTGCAAGTCAAAAACCAACGTTCTATAATGGTAAGGGATCTATAAACTAAAAGAAAAAAAATTCAAAATGCAAGAAATTAAAATTTCTAAAATCTTTGTCACTTTGTGGGCTTGTTCGACTTATCTTCCAGTTCAATTTTTAATATTTTATTTTCTGATTTCCACAGATGTATCTATTCACGTTTAGTTTAATTTGAATGAATCCGAATTACCAAAAGAAAAAATCTAAGATCACCTGCTTCGCGAGAGTGCATGCCCGGTCCGGCGAGTTCAAGATCTCGTAGTAAAACACCGAGAAGTTGAGGGACAGCCCCAACCGGATCGGGTGCGTCGGCGCCAGCTCCGCCACAGCAATATCCTATCACATCACATCAGATTGATCATCCCAACAAATCATCATCACGTCCATGTCAAACGAAATCAAATCAATAACCTAACCCTAGCATTGCGTGAGATTAAACAAATGGATCTCCGATTCAGTTCCAAAACCCAAATCCTAGCAAGCAGATCGGATCGGAGCCCTAAATCGATGGAAGAAGAGAGCCAGATAAAGACCGGAGACCTGGGCGGACTTGTAGGCGGCGAGAGTGCTCTCCGCGGCGTCCTTACGTTCAGAGCCGGTCTTGAACTCGGCGAGGTAGCGGTGGTAGTCGCCCTTCATCTTGTGGTAGAAGACCTTGGAGTCGGCGGCGGAGGCGGAGGGGACGAGGCTTGCGTCCAGGAGCTTGAGAATCCCGGCGCATATGCTGGTGAGCTCGGCCTCGATCATGGCACGGTAGTCGCGGATGGCTGCGACGTGGTCCTCGTTGCCGCGGCTCTCCTCCTTCTGCTCGATCGACGACACGATCCGCCACGATGCCCGGCGAGCGCCGATGACGTTCTTGTAGGCCACCGAGAGGAGGTTGCGCTCCTCCACGGTAAGCTCCTCCCCCTCCACCGCCGCCGCGGTCACCTTCTCCATGAACTCCACCATCTCCTCGTACCGCTCCGCCTGCTCGGCGAGCTTCGCCATGTACACGTTCTCCTCCCTCGCTCCAGCCATCGCCGACGACCGATCGGAGAAGAACAGCGAAATGGAAAGAAAGAAGGTGCAAAGGGAGGCGAGAAATCGGAAGGAAGGAGAAGAAGAAAAGGCGAACGGGGGCGGCTTTATGGGGGACAAATTTTTTTTTTAAAGTTTCTCCTTTTATTTTATTATCAATTATTATCAATCAAATAAAGAAAAAGGAAAAGAATTTGTGGGGTCATCCGTAAGAAGAGGAGGAGCTTAACGTGGGAATTCTAGGCGCTGGTTGGATCTGCCGTTGATTGCACACGTGTCGAAAACCTCGTCCGTTCATTTATGGTGACTTACCTAAAGGGAGTTTTTTTTGCGGATGTTTCGATTATAAGTATATGCAAGGCCATCTGGTGCCGTCCGGATGGGGTGAGCTGAGCGTTCGAGGACAGATTAAAAAACAGCTGTTTCCACTAATAATCTTATGACACGCGGTGGGACGCATATCAAATTGAACGCTAATTTCCGAGGTATGGGGAAAAGGCTGTTTCCTGTCAGTCTTGTACAGATTCTCTGCCGTTCAATATCTTTCTCTCTTTTCAGAATGTTAATTATTATTATTATTATTTTATGATTATTGGAAGAAAACTTTAGACAAGGTGGATGGATTTTTATGTACTTTTGACCTCGCCGCTAACTCGATGAGGTAAAGGCGTCCATAAAAAAATATCTTTGCATAAGAGTAACATCCCCTAGGAAAAATTATGTCACTGAAAACCCTTGGATCCTGAACAGATGGTTACTAGCTTTCGATCAGAAAGCCATGAACCCATGATCGAGTTTATGGAGACCAGTAGGCAACCCCCGGTCTCCGTCCATGATTGGCGGGTCTAATCAGAAAGATCCATCTAATGGAACCCATTCGAAGGACCCCGTCTCCGAGTCGAGAAATTTATTGCGTGCACCAGGTCCTAGTGGACCAGGGCAAATGCCGGAAGCATATGCACGGTGGTGGATAACGCCCCATCGGGAATTGATGCTTTCTACGAGGGGCAATGTGGCGTGTTATCTACCGTGGGATTTGGCGCGGTCCACTTGGACCTCGTCCAGGTATTTGTTAGACATCCGAGCCACAACGTGACTCCGTGTGAAAATGTCGTGTAGATCCGTCCATTATTGGATCAAACGGTCCAGATTTTTTTTTTTCTTTTTCGTTTAACGCCTAGCTGACAGCTAAGATACTATGATTCTGCAAACCGGACGGAGAGGCATGCAGACAAAGTAGGGGGAAGCATGATAACTACCAAATAGAAGGAACTAGTCCAGATCCGACACCTACAGGTATTTGCCAACAGATTCAGATTTAATATTAAATTTAATTATATTTATCTGGATTCGAACCCAGACTTATTTAGCTATAATATATATATATATATTTTCAGATCCAACAGATCCGGAATCCGATTATATAAAATAATATTATATATATTTATATATTTAGATATATTAATATTATTTGGACGATCAAAAATCTAATAATTAAAAATTAACAATAATTTTAATATAAAAGGCCTTCAATTCTATAGCCTTAAATCTTTTATATTTAAATAAATTCCTAATCCTCCCTTCTCCTTGATGGTCGACTGCTGACACCTTCCCTCCCTCTCCAGTCTTGATCGGTGTCCATCATGAATCATCTCCTCCTGGTCATAGGTGGTCTAATCACTCCAATGTCACTTCATCACCCCTCTCCCCGTTTGGTCATCTGATCATCACATCTGTGCCTCGCCATCAGCTCGTCACCCAACACCGTCCCCTATCGGCTGCCGTTGCTCTGACATCATCCATGTCGGCCTCCACTACTCTAACATCGTCCCTCACTAGCCACCGTTGTTTCGAAATCGTCTCCCATCCCTCCAACTCTCCTATCCTCAGATCCGAGCCCCACCGACAGTCGCTGCTTCAACTTCGTCCCCTGCCAATAGCCACTGCTTCGATAATGTCCCCTGCCGGCCATCATTGCTCCGATATCATCCCCACCTCTCCCTTTCTCAACTACCTGTGATTTCAAATGCTCAATTTTTTTAGTTAAGATTTCTAAAATTTTTGACTAGTGATGATATAAATAAGTTGTGATGCTCTTATTTGTTCCTAAGAATATTTACTATATTTTATATTGATATAATATTTCTTTGGAGTAACTTTTTATCATTGCAATAATTCATTTCAGGCTTTTTTTGTTCTTATGTTCATAATTTTGTCCTGCTAAAAGTTAAAAAAAAAATCATAACGAGTAGTGGAATGCTTCTTGCATTTCACCTGTCTCAGCTTTGTCATTATCATTCCTGCTATTAAATAATGAAAAAAGAATAAAATCTTCCACTCCTATAAGTTCATATGCTAAAACTCTATATCAATTTGCTACATAGTTACTGCTGGTAGGTAATAATATTTGGCTACCTTAATTGAAAAGACCGAGTTTAGAGTTACACTCTATGTCTTTAAGACAATTTTGTCTCGCAATGATGCTTACGGTTTATGACGATTGTCTTCCAGGATACAACGGTCTTCTTCTAGTGAAAGCAGCACTACAATTTACCAGAAATTCGAATCATGAATGCTTTTATCTCTTTGTATGCACTATAGCTATACTCTGTTATTCAGAGTATGCAAATGTCTAAGAGATTGCACTATAGCTATACTTTGTTATTCAGAGTATGCAAATGCCTAAGAGAAGAAAAGAAAATGATTGATTTAATCAAATGAATGAGAAACAGAACCTATTTATAGCCTTAAGATGTCTCTTGGAAGCAACTCCTCGGATGTGATCGGAGTGAGTTACCAATGATTTTTCATAGTGAGATACGTCTTTTCTCAATCATGATCTGAAGATTTCGTGATCAATACGCTTCCTCAACCACGATCGGATGCCATGATACACTGATTCGTACCATGATCTCTAGATCATGCGATCAGTGCGCTTCTCAATGCATCATTTCATGATCCAATGGCACCCATGATCATCAGAGGAAACGTTAATCCATGAACGGATGCGTGATTGCACTATAAACGCCTCCGGACGCGTGATCAGTTATTTCGTGATTTCTGAAATCCCATCATTCGAGTCGGCTCGAACCCTTGAGTCGGTTCCTTGTTGTAGAGAGCACCTTAATCAAGTCGGCTCGAACCCCTCAAGTCAACTCGGCCAGACCGCATGTTACCATTCTGTGGATCCCAGCCGGCTCGAACCACTCGAGTCAACTCGGCCAGACCGCATGTTACCCGTTCTATGGATCCGAGCCAACTCCCAGCAGAACCGAGCCGACTCTCCTTCCTGCAACCCTGATGTGATGCCAATCAATCTTGACCGTCTGATCCGTTTGATCAGAAAAAATTTAAAGGCTTCTTAAGCTCCTCGTCATCCGAGTCGACTCCCAGTAGAACCGAGTTGACATTCCTCCCTGCAACCCCGATGTGATGCCAATCAATCTCGACCATCTGATCTGTTTATCCGAGAAAATTTAAAGGCTCTTCAAGCTCCTCGCGACGATGAGAAGTACGCCATAGTCGCCCGTCGCACACACGCGCGTGTGCGGGTGATGCACGCCCATCGCACACGCGCACGCGTGCGGGCGATGCTACGCATCTCCCTCAAGCTCTCCACCTATAGTGAGCCTAAATGCAAGAGCAAGGGAAAAGGTTTTTTTGTAAAGAGCCTTAACTTTTTCCAATCTTTTCATGTGGGACTAAAAATTCCCATCCAAATGATAGTTTAGGAATAAAGAATTTCTATTCACTTTTTTCAACAATCCCCCACATGAATGGAATTTTGGACTAAGATCAAAGATCAGTAAAGACGATCCCCACAAATATAGATTTTTAAATATAAATGAATATGTAGATACTTAAAGAGAGTAAATGAAATGAAATTGTATCAGGATAGGTAGCTTGTGGCTTTGAACCTTTCTTTGTATTTTGTTATCGAGTTTACTTGCTAAAAGTGAATATGATGTCTTGAACTTTTCAGCATTTGATGTAAACTAAGACAATAACAATCATATAACTTCTTTTCGAGCATTCCTTTTGGTTCTTATGGTTGTGTTCATTTTGGCCTTTAACAACTCCTGGTTTCATGAGTGTTTTAGAGAATTAAAACCTTTAAGATTTTCATAGAATTAACCCAGTTCATACTCATATAGGTAATTCTTATTAAGAGTATCCTGCTATACCCTACATGATATTCATATCATAAGAATCATTAAAAGCTATGCTTATCCTAGTACCTTTAACAAGCAGTACTGATTATCATATGAATGAGTAGGAATTTACATCCTTAGTGCTTCTTTGACCTCTTCATAATTTAGTTATCCCTTTTGAACCTAGATCTTGGGATCTCCAATCAACTAGGTTGGGTATCCACTATGAAGATTAATTTATTATAAGCTTTAAACATATTCTCCTCGATAAACAATTTACTTGATCTCTTGGTAAACCTTTTATCAGTGGATCTGCAAGGTTTTTCTTTGACTGAATGTAGTCAATAGAGATTATTCCATTTTCAAGTAATTTCTTAATGGTATTATGTCTGCGACGTATATATTTAGACTTACCATTATATATTTTATTCTATGCTCTGCAAATAGCTGATTGATTATCATAATGGATACATATTGCAAACACATGTTTAGACCAACATGGAATATCCTCCAAAAAATTTTGAAGTCATTTTGCTTCTTCTCCAGCTTTATCTAAAGCTATGAACTCTGATTCCATGGTGGACCGAGCTATACAAGTTTGTTTTGAGGATTTCCATGAAACTGCACCTCCTTCCAAGGTGAACACATATCCACTAGTGAATTTAGTATCTTCTGAAGAAGATATCCAGTTAGCATCATTATATCCTTCTAGTACAACTAGATATATTATATATCGTAATCCAGAATTTATGGTATATCGTAGATATCATAATACTCTTACTAGTGCTATCCAATGATTTGGACCTGGATTACTAAATAAATCTATTTAACTTATTAACAGCATATGCTATATTAGGACAGGTGCAATTCATGACATACAGTAAACTGCCAATTATACGTGAATATTCTAATTGTGATAAGGGTTGCCCAGTATGCTTAGCAAGATGTAGATTTAATATCTACAGGTGTTCTAAGCAGACTGGTATCATATTTATTGAATTTATCTAATATTTTTTCAATATAGTGAGATTGAGATAATATTATTCCATCAGATGTTCTAGTGATTTTTATCCCTAGTATAATGTCTGCAATACCCATATCTTTCATATTAAAATGTTTAATCAGCATTTTCTTTATTTGTTTAATCATATCAGTATTACTATCTTATGATTAACAAATCATCCACGTATAAGCAGACTAAAATATATCCTTTAAGTAGGATTTTGGTATATACATATTTATCACTGTTACAGCCGTAACAGTGACGTGGCCAGGCTCAGGTACCGCCAAATGCGATCGAGCTGCGTGGAAGTTTTCCAGGCTGAGTCGGCGCCACGTCTTCAAGGCCAGGATCGGCAAGACTACACCGCTCGACGACTGTCTAAGGCAAACCGCCCTTGCCGAGGTCGAGCTCGGCTCGGAGTTCCTCTACCACCCCGCTGGCGCCCGGACCCGGAGGGGTCCGCCTAAGTGAGGTCGGCCGAGGCCAGGTGACCTCCTACCACCTCGCCAGGTGTCCACCCAGGAGGGGTCCGCCTAAGCCGAGGTCGGCCAATCCTTCGCCCTTTGCCAGGTGGCAACCCGGAGACGGGCCCACCTCGGCCGAAGCCAGGCGACCTCCTGCCACCTCGCCAGGTGTCCACCCAGGAGGGGTCCACCTAAGCCGAGGTCGGTCGGTCCTTCGCCCTTCGCCAGGTGGCAACCCGGAGACGGGCCCACCTCGATCGAAGCCAGGCGACCTCCTGCCACCTCGCCAGGTGTCCACCCAGGAGGGGTCCACCTAAGCCGAGGTCGGCCGGTCCTTCGCCCTTCGCCAGGTGGCAACCCGGAGACGGGCCCACCTCGGCTGAAGCCAGGCGACCTCTTGCCACCTCGCCAGGTGTCCACCCGGGGAAGGGTCCGCCTAGGCCGAGGTCGGCTGGTCCTTCGCTCCTCACCAGTTGGCCCCCAGAGATGGATCCAACTCGGCCGAGGTCAGACCGCTCATACGGAGAGGGTCCCAGGGAGAGAAACGAACCCCGAGGCCATCCCTCGGACAGTATGAACCCCAGACGGCGCTCCGTACGGAGGGCGGCGGCACGCGGAACATCACTTGCATCGGCCCGACAGGTCCCACAGCCGAGAGACGCGATCCTGACGAGGCAGGCCCCATAAATGGATGGCGCCCACGCTTGGGGATGAGAGCGCTCTCGCTGGGCCCGAGGCCTGGCCGGCCGCCTTGCCAGCGCCGCCCTCCCCTTTTTCTCTTCTGTCCTTGCCTTTTCTCTGCTGGGCCCGGCGGACGAGGTCGGAAAGCCGCCTAGCCCCCTTCACCGAGAAGGGAAAGGTGAAAAGGACGGGGGAGGGAAGTCTCCAAGGAGGGAGAAACAAGCGCACAACGAAAGGAGATAAAGAGGGAGGAATTTGGGGACGACAAGGTAAGCGGACAAGCCTGGGGACAAAGGAGAAGCAACGGCAAAAGGCCTCATTCCGGAGAGTAAAACCCGGGGATCCCGAGAGGGAATCACTGGGTGTGTAAGCCCGGCTAGGAGGCCCAGCCGAGATTCTGGTTCCCAGAGCGTCTCTCTCTCACTAGTAAACTCTCTAGGTCTGGAACCCTTTCGGGGGTCCGTCTGGAGAGTCTGTTCCTTCTCGTCGTCTACTGACTTGATCGTCGGAGTTCCCTCGCCGGGATCCCCGGCCAGGATCCTCTAACCCCTTTCTTGCAGGTTCGCCGCAGTCAGGGAAGCTCCTTCGCCAGGCGGTCAGGAGGGATCGACGGATCCGTGGCACGGGCGCGGCGACGAGAGCGGCAACAGATTGGTGCACCAGGTAGGGGGACAGGACATTGAACCCCAGCGGGAGCCAGCTTTCTGCAGGTATCGCGCTCTCCGACAATGGTGGTCACTCGTGGACGCGAGGCGTCCACCAGCCGTGCGGGGGAAGTCCACTCCCCTCCGGGGGGCCACAGCCCCGAAAGGGAGCCTCCGGCTCCCCCTCCTCTTCCACAGCAGCCTACCCCAGTGGACAGGTCCCTTGCGGCCATCGTCCAGCAGTTGCAGACCTTGACCTCAGCGGTCCGGCAGCTTCAGCATCAGCAACGGTCCCTGGCCACCCAGCCGTAGCCAGGAACCCCCGCGGCCCGAGCCGCGGGGCAGCGTGGGAGTCTGCGCTCAATTTAGGCCAGGCCATCCCATCCGAGGGCCGTTTCCAACCCCCAGGGGAGCCACCGAGCTCCCGCAAAGAGAAACTACTCCGGTTTGGAGGATCACGAGAGCCGATCCCCAGCCGACGGGGTCGAAACGGTGCATCGCAGCAAGCGACGCCAAGGCCAGACCTCGCGCCGAGACCGATCGGCGCCCCCTTCACCCGCAGTCTCGGTGGAAGACTCCACCGACGAAGCCATCAGGCGCCAGGCCGAGAGGCGCCTGGAGGAGCATGAGCGCAAGTTGGCGGAGTTCGCCCGTCGATTCGCCGACCTGCAGAACTCATCGACAGACCCGGCGAGCTACGACCCCCGCCCCCCTTTCTCTGAAGAAATCCAGGCGGAACCGATCCCGAAACGGTTCCGCATGCCGCAGGTGGATCCCTACGATGGGACCACCGACCCCCTGGACCATTTGGAGAGCTATAAAGATCTCATGAGGGTCCAGGGGGCCACCGACGCTCTTCTGTGCATCGCCTTCCCGGCAACCCTCCGGAAGGCCTCTCGAGTCTGGTTCACCCGCCTCGAGCCTGGATCCATTTGCTCCTTCCATCAGCTGGAAGGAAGGTTCGTGGCACACTTCGACGCTTGTCGAAAGGTGCCGAGAGAGGTGGACAGCCTCTTCTCCATCCGCCAGCAGGACCAGGAGCTGCTCCGGGACTACATCACCCGGTTCAAGACCGCAGCCCTGGAGATCTACAGCTTGGACGAGCCCGTCGCCATGCTGGCTTTGAAGCGCGGGCTCAAGACGTCCCGCCTAACCTACTCCTTGGACAAGAAGCCGCCCAAGACGAACTCCGAGCTCCTCCGCGCCCACAAGTACATCCGAGCGGAGGAGGCCGACCGCACCCGTCGAGAGTTGGACGGGAAGACTCCGAAGAAGCCGCTCCCGAGGGATGCCCCGGGAGCTCGGAGGCCTGGGCCGTCTGCCGACCCTCGCCCGAATCCAAGGCCGAGGGGCGAAGCCGCTCCCGAGCGGAGGTACACCCCTCTCCTCGCACCCCGAACGAAGATCCTCATGGAAATCGAGGGCGAGCGCTACCTCCGCAGACCTCCTCCTCAGAACCCGAGGGTCGTCCGAGACAAATCGAAGTACTGCCAGTTCCACCGCGAGCACAGGCATGACACGGAGGATTGTCGCCACCTGAAGCGGGAGATCGAGGAGCTGATCCGGAGGGGTTACCTCAGAAAGTTCGTTAAGAACGAGGCCCCCTCTGAAGGGCAGCCGCTCGCGGCCCTACCACCTATCCCTGCGATCGATAACCGCCCAACGGAGAAACCCGTGGGCATGATCTCACGCGGGTCCGGTCGAGCGACGAAGAGAGCCCGGGAAGTCGGAAACCCGGAGAATGTAATCCCTCCCAAAGGGGGGGAAGTTAATGATAATGTAAACAATGATGCCGTGGTGGTCGAGATGACCATCGCAAAGCATCCTGTACATCGAATCATGGTGGATAGTGGAAGCTCGGCTGACGTACTTTTTTACGACGCTTTCTCTCGGATGAACTTGTCCCCCGATCAGCTGAAACCAGTGCACACCCCCCTGGTGGGTTTTACAGGGGACTCCGTGGGGGTCGAGGGGGAGATCACTCTCCCGGTCACCGCCGGATCCCCACCCCGGCAGGCGACCGTCCTAATAACATTCACCGTCGTCAGGCTCCCTTCGCCTTACAACGCCATTCTCGGGCATCCCGGGCTCAACCAACTGGACGCCACCATCTCCACGAGAAGGCTGTTGGTATAGTTCCCCACGCCCTCCGGGCTCGGGGAGATGAGGGGGACGACCCGGCCGATCCCGCTCTGCCTTCAGACGGTCCCAGGTGCCAGGGGCGCGGAGCTCGCCCAGGATGTCGACGACCTCGATCTGAGAGAGAATGAACCCAGGGGAGGGCCCGTAGAGCGCCTGCTGGCTTTTCCCCTCGGTTCGGACCCCCTGAAGACGGTGCAAGTCGGGGCCCAGCTCCCTGAGGAAGAACGAACCCGCCTGCTGGAGTTCCTCCGTGCCAACGTTGACGTGTTCGCCTGGTCAGCAGCCGACATGCCGGGCATCCCGCCCGAGGTCATCATGCACAGGCTGAACGTGGACCCAAATTGCCGCCCGGTCCGCCAGAAGAAGAGGAGCTTCGCCATGGAGAGACAGAAGGCGATCAACGAGGAAGTAGAGAAGCTCCTCGCCGCCGGTTTTGTCCGAGAGGTCCAGTACCCCAGTTGGCTGGCGAACGTGGTCATGGTAAAGAAGAGTAGCGGTAAGTGGAGGATCTGTGTGGACTACACCGATCTCAATCGAGCTTGCCTAAAGGACAGCTTCCCTCTTCCAAAGATCGACCAGCTGGTCGACACCACCTCGGGGCATCGCCTCCTGTCGTTCATGGACGCTTTCTCCAGATACAACCAGATCCGGATGAACCCGGAGGACGAAGAGCACACCGCCTTCATAACTGACCGCGGAACCTTTTGCTACAGGATGATGCCATTTGGCCTCAAGAATACGGGGGCGACGTACCAGCACCTGGTCAGTAGAATCTTCAAAGATCAGATCGGCCGCAATATGCAGGTATACGTGAACGACATGCTGGTAATGAGCAAACCCGAGTCGAATCACGTGACAGACTTGGCGGAGACGTTCGGCAACCTCCGACGCCATCAAATGAAGCTGAACCCGGCGAAGTGCGCCTTCGACGTCTCCGCCGGGAAGTTTCTAGGGTTTATGGTAACCCAAAGAGGAATCGAGGCCAACCCGGAGAAGGTCCAGGCCATCCTGGATATGGAGCAGCCAGCCTCCAAGAAGCAAGTGCAGCAACTAACCGGCCGAGTTGCGGCCCTTAGCCGTTTTATCTCCAGGTCGGCGGATCGCTGCCGTCCCTTCTTCAAGGTGCTGAGGAAGATGAATGGCTTTGCTTGGACCGAGGAATGCCAGCATGCCTTCGAGGAGCTGAAGAAGACGCTCGCATCGCCACCATTGCTGTCCAGGCCCGAGGACGGAGAGGAGCTTACCCTCTACCTGGCGGTTACCCCGGAAGCCGTCAGCTCGGTCTTGGTCCGAACCGACGGCCAGGGGCTCCAGCGGCCGGTGTACTATACCAGCAAACTCCTCCGTGACGCGGAGCTCAGGTATTCCCGGCCCGAGAAACTCGTTTTTGCGCTAATAGTGTCTGCCCAGCATCTCAGGCCTTATTTTCAAGCGCACCCCATCGTTGTCCTGATAGATCAACCGCTGAAAGCAGTGCTCAGCCGACCCGATACCTCGGGGCGATTGGCAAAGTGGGCACTGAAGCTCAGCGAGTTCGACATTACGTACAGACCGAGGTCGGCCATGAAGGCACAGGTGCTGGCCAACTTCTTGGTCGAATGTGCGAGCTTGGGCAAGGAGCCCGAGGAAGGCCCCTCAGGTCGGTCGATGGAGATAGGCACCGACGAGCCCGGAGAGGACGCCTGGATCCTCCATGTAGACGGAGCCTCAAACTCCGGCGGGAGCGGGGCTGGGCTCATCCTCGCCAACAGCAACGGGGTCGTCGCCGAATGCGCACTCCGTTTCCAATTCCCCGCGATAAATAACCAGGCGGAGTACGAGACGCTTCTTGCCGGACTGAGAGTCTCCCGCGAGCTGGGCGTAACCAACCTCAAGGCTTTCACTGATTCCCAGCTCGTGGCGGGGCAGGTGTCCGGGGAGTACATCGCACACGACCCCCAAATGGCGAGATACTTAGAGCTCGTCAAAGAGGGCGTGTCCAGATTCCGACGCTTCAACATCTTCCATATCCCCCGCGGGGAGAACACCCGCGCGGATGCTCTCTCCCGGCTGGCGACCCTGCCGGACACGATGCTGGGACGCGCCTATGTGGAGCGCCTTGAAGTCCCAAGCCTCGAAGCAACGGTGAAGGTCCACCAGGTCGACCATGGACCCAGCTGGATAGACAAGTACGCCGCATACATCACCAATGGCACCCTGCCGAAGGACCGCGAGGCGGCTCGCCTCATCAGGAAGAAGGCCGTGCGGTTCGTCCTGATGGACGGGCAGTTGTATCGAAGATCCTACTCCTATCCCCTCCTCAAGTGCGTAGGGCCCACGGAAGCCAAGCTTGTGCTCCAGGAGATCCACGAGGGCATCTGCGGGAATCACGTGGGGGGCAGGGCATTGGCATACAAGGCCCTCCGTCAGGGCTACTTTTGGGAGACGATGAAGGAAGACGCCGTCGACTTCGTGAAGAAATGCGACCGGTGCCAGCGTCACGCCACGGTGCAGCGACAGCCCTCCAACCCGATCTCCCAGCTCTCAGCCCCCTGGCCGTTCGCCCAGTGGGGGATGGACCTCCTGGGCCCATTCCCGCCGGCGTCTGGCCAGCGGAAGTTCTTGAAAGTGGCCATCGACTACTTCACGAAGTGGGTCGAGGCCGAACCCTTGGCAAGGATTACCGAAGCAAACGTCGCCAAGTTCTTTTGGAAGTCCATCGTCTGCCGCTTCGGCCTCCCCCACACCGTGGTCATCGACAACGGGCGCCAGTTCGACTGCCAGGAGTTCGAAGAATTCTGCAGCGACCTCGGCATCAAGCATCGCTTCACCTCGGTGGCGCATCCTCAGACCAATGGGGAGGCCGAGGTCACGAACAGGACCATTCTTTAGGGCCTCCGCACGCGGCTGGACCAGGCCAAGGACAGGTGGGCCGACGAGCTTCCCAGCATCCTCTGGGCATATCACACCACCCCGAGGATGGCTACCGACGAAACCCCGTTCAACCTCGTCTTCGGAGCCGAGGCAGTAATCCCGATCGAGCTCAGCCTACCCACACTGCATGTGGAGCAATACGACGAGACAGAAAACCCAGCCAGGATGATGCTCAACCTCGACCTTCTCGAGGAAACGAGGGACAAAGCCTGAATTCGAATGGCGGCGTACAGGCAACGCGTGGCCAGGTATTACAACTCCCGTGTGCGGCCGAAGGTTTTCCGTCCCGGAGACTTGGTCCTCCGGCGTACTGAAGCTTCCCAGCCACGGGAATGCGGCAAGCTCTCACCCAACTGGGAAGGCCCATATCGGGTGGCAGAAGCCCTCCCTCATGGAGCATATTACTTGGAGGAATTGGGGGGTGCCAGGTTCCCCCGGACATGGAACTCCTCGAACCTAAGGATGTACTATCAGTAATGTAAGGTTCCCTGTTTCTGCAACAAAGTTCCCCCACTTCAAACACTCTTTTCTCGCTCCGACAAGAAAGCCTGCGGCATCGAGCTCAGTCCGGAGATCCTGGGCTTCGGCCTGGAAAGTGGCACGGACCCAGTTCGCCCACACGAGCCCGGAGAACAGCTCAGCAAGCCGTGCAAGGCTTGAGAAAGCCTGCGGCATCGAGCTCAGTCCGGAGATCCTGGGCTTCGGCCTGGAAGGTGGCACGGACCCAGTTCACCCACGCGAGCCCGGAGAACAGCTCAGCAAGACGCGCAAGGCTTGAGAAAGCCTGCGGCATCGAGCTCAGTCCGGAGATCCTGGGCTTCGGCCTGGAAGGTGGCGAGGACCCAGTTCGCCCATGCAAGCCCGGAAACAGCTCAGCAAGCCGCGCAAGGCTTGAGAAAGCCTGCGGCATCGAGCTCAGTCCGGAGATCCTGGGCTTCGGCCTGGAAGGTGGCGCGGACCCAGTTCGCCCATGCAAGCCCGGAGAACAGCTCAGCAAGCCGTGCAAGGCTTGAGAAAGCCCGCGGCATCGAGCTCAGTCCGGAGATCCTGGGCTTCGGCCTGGAAGGTGGCGCGGACCCAGTTCGCCCATGCAAGCCCGGAGAACAGCTCAGCAAGCCGCGCAAGGCTTGAGAAAGCCTACGGCATCGAGCTCAGTCCGGGGATCCTGGGCTTCGGCCTGGAAGACGTTGCAGAAACCGTGTCGCCTGCGCAAGTATGAAGGCGGCCCCAAAGACAGGCCCGCTTAAGGCCTACTATGCCGCCATGCGATCTGGGAGGCCCCAACCTTCGATTTGAGCAATGGAAGGACCAGGCCTGCAATTGTTTCAAGTGTTCCATACCAACATCTCAGAAAGAAAGAAGAAGAAAAGTGAGGTAGGATGAACACGAAGTTTTGTCAAACTGAAACTTTCATTGATGTAAAGGATCAGTACAAGCTGGGAGTCCCGATAGGCCGGGAGTCCCCAAAAAAAAAAGGAAAAAGACAATAGGGAGAAGGCGCTGGGTTCACTGTGGTGCCGGGTCGGAGCCCTCTGCCGGGGGCGCGGGTGCTGCGTCCTCAACTTCTACGGCGGCCGGCTCTCGAGGCTGCTCCGGAGCCGCAGCTTCACTGGTCGACGGCGCCGCAGGAGTTGCTTCGGCCGCGCCGGAGGCCCTGCTCTCGCCTCCTGACTTCCTACCTCCGATCGCCACCCCGCTCAGATCCAGCTCGGGGAAGAGGGCCCCCACCTTCTCCCGGCACATCCGGAACCCCTTCAAGAAGGAGTCCACGGCGGCCTCCCGGACCTCCGACGTGTACTCGTCGGAAGCCCGAAATTTCGGGATGGCCTCCTGCGCCTCCCGTTTTGCGGCCTCCAGGAGCCCGTTGACGTACGCGCTCCGGTCTTTCGCCGCGGTTGCGTTCCGCCGGGCCTCCTCCAACTGGTGCTCCAGCCACTGGGAGTGGGCCTGCAGGCGGGCCTTCTCCGCCACCTCCTCCTCCGAGCGGCGCTGGTTGGAGGTCCGCTCCTCCAACAGGGAAGCCTCCAGCTCTTTGTTCCGCCCCTCGGAACGCGCCAGGTCGGACTGGAGGGTCTGGTTATTGGCTCGCAGCTCGGCCCCCTTCTCCATCAGGCCCTTGACATCGGCCGCGAGCTTGCGGAGCTTCAGCTCCTTCTCGGAGTCCCTCTTGGCGTTCCCTGCGAGGAAGTCCCTCAGCAGGAGAACGTCGTTCCCGATCTGCACCAATAAGAGCAAATTATGTCAGGATGAAAAGAGTTAGGTTTTGAAAGGAAAAGAAGGGAAGAAGCTCGGACTCACCGTGAAGAGCTGCGGGAGGATCCCGAGCAACGCATCAGCGTAATCCCGGCCGCCCCGAGCTCAGCGATCCTGGGCGGTGGAGGCGTACTCCATGATCTTCTCCGCGAGCCCTTTATCGCGGATGACCGAGTCCCGCTGGGTGATCACCAGTGCCGGGGGCGTCGGGCCGGCTCCTGCGGCGGCCGCCCCATAGCTAGGGCCGTGGTCGATGGGCCGGCGGTGGCCACGGGCTGCACTATCGAGGCGGCAGCGACGACGGACCCGGCGCTGGGCGGAGCAGCGGGCGGAGGAGCCCTCTCGGCGGCGGCGCCACCAGGTCGCGCGGCCGAGGCTTCAGCGGCCCCGCCCCGAGGCAACCTGGGCGGGGGAACGACAGCAACCGGGCTGGGCACGGTCGCCGTCATGACCTCCCGGCTCGCCTCTGTACGAGCCCTCTTCGCCGCGGGCTCGTCCACCTCAACGACATCCCGCTGGGCTGCGCCCTCCAGGAGGTTCTCCAGCGAAAATTTCATCCCTGCAAAACAGAGGAACAGAAGGTCAGCCGGCTCAGTCATGAAGAAGAAGGGGGGCAGAAGTCAAAGTGGAGCCGAGTCTCACCCGTCTCGCGGATGGGACTGATCCCGGCCTCAAAAAGATTCTGCTCAGAGAGTAGAACCTCGAGTGCCGGGACCACGTCGCTCAGGAGCAGGGAATAGGACTCCTGGTCCGCCGACTCGACCCGAGAATTCCGGTTCGGGGTCCGGTCCGGTTCGCTCCAGGCCCAGTCGACGTCTTCGACTGAGGCAAAAAAAAACCGGTTCTTCCAGCCCTTCACCGAGGAAGGGATGTCGAACTGGAGACACCTGGGCCAGGACGAAATATACTACCAGCCGTCATCGGTGGAGCACTTCTTCAGGGTGAACAAGGCCCTGAAGAGGGAGAAACGGGCAACGAACCCGTGGAAGTGACAGAAGATAATGAAAGAAAAGATGACCCGGATGGCGTTGGGAGCCAGCTGGGCCGGGACAAGCCGAAAATGGCTAAGGAAGGAAAGAAAGAAGGGGTGCAGAGGAAACCGAAGACCCCCAAGGAGGAAGTCTTCGTAGAAGGCAATGCGGCCGGGGCCACTCATGGTGACGCGCTCCCCGGACCGTGGAACGAACAAGCGAATGGACCCCGGGATGCCGTAAGCATCCCGGAGCAGAGAAAGATCGCCTTCGGTCATGGTGGAAGCATGACCGGAGGGACCGGCGGGAAGAGAAGGAGGTGCAGGAAGAGCAGGAAGAGCCGGAAGAGAGCGAAGGGGAACGGCAGGAGCAACCGGAGGAGGCCGGGTCCCCCTAGGGATGCTAATGGTGACACCCCCGGGTTGCAGACGCCGGCGGATCTCCTCCGGGATTGTCTCCTCATCCGAGGAAGAAGAAGATGGAGTCCTCGGCCGGGATGGACCGGCCTCGTCCGGGTTGGAAGAGACATGGCGACGGTGCGCCATGGAAAAGAGAAGGACGGAGGATCGAAGAGAAAAGAAAAGAGAGGAGAGGAAGGGGACCGGAGAAGAAGAAGGAGGCACTCACCGAAAATGCACCAGACGAGTGCAAGGCAACAGGAGTTAGTCTGCAACAAACCGCTCACGGAGCAAGGGGAAAGGCCTCGTTCTGGAAAGTCCCCTCCCTTTCAAACTTAGCCGACAGCGACCGTACCCGTCATTCCGCCTCAGGCCACTGGATGATCGCCACGTGGGCGCACGCCCGACACTGACGCCTCGTTAGCAGAGTAACGGCCTCTGCCTCGAAGCGACGCATTAATCGCAGGCAAGTGGGCGACGCGTGGCGGCTCCCCATAGATTTTCAGCCGCATCGAGCCACGGCGACGAGGATCATGGTAATTATGATGCAAGATCTTCGCCTCCCCACGTCATGTCCGCATTGAATCCCGACGTTCCGTTCTACGACGCCCCGACGGAACGGCGGGCTGGGGGGCAACTGTTACAGCCGTGACAGTGACGTGGCCAGGCTCAGGTACTGCCAAATGCGATCGAGCCGCGTGGAAGTTTCCCAGGCCGAGTCGGTGCCACGTCTTCAAGGCCAGGATCGGCATGACTACACCGCCCGACGACTGTCTAAGGCAAACCGCCCTTGCCGAGGTCGAGCTCGGCTCGGAGTTCCTCTACCACCCTGCTGGCGCCCGGACCCGGAGGGGTCCGCCTAAGTGAGGTCGGCCGAGGCCAGGCGACCTCCTGCCACCTCGCCAGGTGTCCACCCAGGAGGGGTCCGCCTAAGCCGAGGTCGGCCAATCCTTCGCCCTTCGCCAGGTGGCAACCCGGAGACGGGCCCACCTCGACCGAAGCCAGGCGACCTCCTGCCACCTCGCCAGGTGTCCACCCAGGAGGGGTCCACCTAAGCCGAGGTCGGCTGGTCCTTCGCCCTTCGCCAGGTGGCAACCCGGAGATGGGCCCACCTCGGTCGAAGCCAGGCGACCTCCTGCCACCTCGCCAGGTATCCACCCAGGAGGGGTCCACCTAAGCCGAGGTCGGCCGGTCCTTCGCCCTTCGCCAGGTGGCAACCCGGAGATGGGCCCACCTCGGCTGAAGCCAGGCGACCTCCTGCCACCTCGCCAGGTGTCCACCCGGGGAAGGGTCCGCCTAGGCTGAGGTCGGCTGGTCCTTCGCTCCTCACCAGTTGGCCCCCAGAGACGGGTCCAACTCGGCCGAGGTCAGACCGCTCGTACGAAGAGGGTCCCAGGGAGAGAAACGAATCCCGAGGCCATCCCTCGGACCGTACGAACCCCAGATGACACTCCGTACGGAGGGCGGCGGCACGCGGAACATCACTTGCATCGGCCCGACAGGTCCCACAGCCGAGAGACGCGATCCTGACGAGGCAGGCCCCATAAATGGATGGCGCCCATGCTTGGGGATGAGAGCGCTCTCGCTAGGCCCGAGGCCTGGCCGGCCGCCTTGCCAGCGCCGCCCTCCCCTTTTTCTCTTCTGTCCTTGCCTTTTCTCTGCTGGGCCCGGCGGACGAGGTCGGAAAGCCGCCTGGCCCCCTTCACCGAGAAGGGAAAGGTGAAAAGGACGGGGGAGGGAAGTCTCCAAGGAGGGAGAAACAAGCGCACGACGAAAGGAGATAAAGAGGGAGGAATCTGGGGACGACAAGGTAAGCGGACAAGCCTGGGGACAAAGAAGAAGCAACGGCAAAAGGCCTCGTTCCGGAGAGTGAAACCCGGGGATCCCGAGAGGGAATCACTGGGTGTGTAAGCCCGGCTAGGAGGCCCAGCCGAGATTCTGGTTCCCAGAACGTCTCTCTCTCTCACTAGTAAACTCTCTAGGTCTAGAACCCTTTCGGGGGTCCGTCTGGAGAGTCTGTTCATTCTCGTCGTCTACTGACTTGACCGTCGGAGTTCCCTCGCCGGGATCTCCGGCCAGGGTCCTCTAACCCCTTTCTTGCAGGTTCGCTGCAGTCAGGGAAGCTCCTTCGCCAGGCGGTCAGGAGGGATCGGCGGATCCGTGGCACGGGCGCGGCGGCGAGAGCGGCAACAATCACATTCATTGATTTTGAATCCATTAGACAACATCACATTATCAAATTTTATTTACCATTGCTTGGGTGCTTGTTTTAATCCATATAAGGATTTCACAAGTCTGCACACCTTCTTTTCTTTGCCTGGAACCACAAACCCTTCAGGTTGTTCCATATAAATTTTTTTCTCTAATTCACCATTAAGGAAAGCTGTTTTAACATCCATTTGATATATTTCAAGATTGTTAATGGCTACAATAGCGATTAACATTCTTATGGATGTTATCCTTGTTACAGGTGAATAAGTATCAAAGAAGTCTAAACCTTCTTTTTGTTTAAAGCCTTTAGCTACTGATCTGACTTTTTACTTATCAATCGATCCATCAGCCTTTAACTTCTTCTTGAAAATCCATTTACACCCTAAAGGCTTTATACATGATGGTAAATTTATCAATTCCCAGGTATGATTATGCATGATGGACTCAATTTCGCTATTAATAGCTTCTTTCCATAATGGAGATAGCTTCTCAATTATAGCAGCTATTTGGAATGACTCACTTAGAGACATCCTTTCCGCATGTATCTCATGCAATATAATCTACAGTTCTTGAACTTATTCCATGATGGTCTTGTAATCTACCATCTTGTAATCAAGAAACCTGCCGACCATAAATTTCTTATGACCTGCATCCTCGGTCTTGTACTTCTTGTCTAAGAATGCCCACAGCTTTTTTACTGTGCTTATACTGCTGTACACATTGTATAGAGTATTCTATAATCTATTTATGATATAGTTCTTGCATAGAAAGTCTGAGTGCTTCCATGCATCCACAGCAGCGATAATTTGCTTGTCGTTCTCTCCTTCCTTTAGGATTGGTGAATCTTCGTTGAGAACTCTGACCAGATTCAGAATCATCAGACAGAACATCATCTTTTGTTGCCATCTCTTGAAATCAGTGCCAGCAAACTTCTCCGGCTTCTCGACTTGAACAGGTGCAGCCATTGTTGCCATCACTTGAGCAGCACTTCAGTATGAGAAAATTATCTTAAGATTGTTAGTAGGTAATAATATTTGGCTACCTTAATTGAAAAGACCGAATCTAGAATTACACTCTATGTCTTTAAGACAATTTCGTCCCGCAATAGTGCTTAGGTTCATGACGATTGTCTCCCAGGATACAACGGTCTTCTTCTGGTGAAAGCAGCACTACAATTCACCAGAAACTCAAACCAGAAATTCTTTTCTCTCTTTGTATGTACTATAGCTATACTCTGTTATTTAAAGTATGCAAATGCCTAAGAGATTGTATTATAGATATACTCTATTATTCAGAGTATGCAAATGCCTAAGAGAAGGAAAGAAAACGATTGATTTAATCAAATGAATGAGGAACGGGACCTATTTATAGTCTTAAGATGTCTATTGGAAGCAACTCCTCAGATGTGATCGGAGGGAGTTATCGATGACTTTTCACAGTGAGATACGCATTTTCTCAATCACGATCTGAATATTTCACGATCAATATACTTTCTCAACCATGATCGAACATCATGATACGCTGATTCATACCGTAATCTCTAGATCATACGATCAGCATGCTTTTCAATGCATCATTTCATGATTCGATGGCACCAGTGATCATCAGAGAAAATGTTGATCCGTGAACGGATGCATGATTGTGCTATCAACGCCTCCAGATATGTGATCAGTTGTTTCATGATTTCTTAAATCCTGTCATCCGAGTCAGTTCGAACCCTCGAGTCGGCTCCTTGCTATAGAGAGCATCCTGGTCGAGTCGGCTCGAACCCCTCAAGTCGACTCGGCCAGACTGCATGTTACCGTTCTGTAGATCCGAGTCGGCTCGAACCACTCGAGTCGACTCGGCCAGACTGCATGTTACCGTTCTGTAGATTCGAGTCGGCTTGAATCACTCGAGTCGACTCGGCCAGAATGCATGTTCTCGTTCTATGGATCCGAGCTGACTCCCAGTCATCTAAGTCGACTCCCAGCATAACCGAGCCGACTCTCCTCCCTGCAACCCTGATGTGATGCCAATCAATCTCGACCGTCTAATCCATTTGATCAGGAAAAATTTAAAGGCTCCTCAAGCTCCTCATCATTTAAGTCGACTCTCCTCCCTGCAATCCTGATGTGATGCCAATCAATCTCGACCGTTTGATCTATTTAATTACGTGCGAAGTGCAAAGTGTGCCTACAAAGTGCCCATTACGTCCTAGTCGCCCGTCGCACACGCGCGCGCGTGATGCGTTTGATTACGTGCGAAATGCAAAGTGCGCCTACAAAGCACCCATTGTGTCCTAGTCGTCCATTGCACACGCGGCGCGTGCGCAAGCTCTCCATCCATGGTGAGCCTAAATGCTAGAGCATGGAAAAATGTTTTCTTATAAAGAGCCTTAACTTTTTTCAATATTTTCATGTGGGACTAAGGTAGTGTTTGGTAACGGAATAGCCAGCTGGAATAAGGGCTTATTCACGGTTAAAATGCCAAACGGCCTAATTAACGAGGGAGAATTGGAGAGAGTTTTTATTTCGGTCAACCGCCTCTTATTCACGAATTCTAATTCCATGGGTCCCCATGGAATTATGTTATTCGTGATTTGGTATTCCAGGGGCATCCATGTAAATGGCCGATCCAGTGTTCTTCCCGAACCCTCTTCGTCCCGACTCATTCTGAAGAGAAGGCCTTGATTTCTTCGTCTCGCTCTGGTGTCTCCGTCCCCTGTACTCCTTATTCACGATCGGTCTCCTCCCAGGTATGGTATTGTTTGGTCCCTCTCTTCCTCAATCTCCTTTATTATCAAGAGCAACGGTTAGGGCATTGGATTTTAGGGTTTATGGGGGTTTAAAATCAGAGAGTATTTGGTCCCTCTCTTCCACTCTCTTCTGTCCTTTGTCCGAGATGGAAGCAGTGAAGTCTCTGTCTCTCCATGGTTGGCCTTCCGGCTTCACCGTTCTGATCGTCATCTTCATTGTTCCGATCGTCTTCTCTAAGGTAAAATCTCTATTGCTTCACCGCGAGCCCAACCCCGCCGCCGTCCCCTGTTCCATGCGACCCCGCCGCCGCCCCCGACTCCGTGTGACCCCCTCTACCCGCATGACCCCCCAGGCTTCGATCTCCCTCCCCGGCCCCAGTGCACGCACCCGAGGTCCCGATGCCCCCTACCCTCCCCCAGCATGACCCGCAGCTCTTCCCAGCTCCGATCTCCCTCCTCGGCTCCGGTGTACGCACCCGATGTCCCCTCCACCCCCGTGTGACCCCAAGCCCACCTCCTCGGCTCCGATCTCCTTCCTCAACCCCGGCGCCCACATCCAATGCAGGACGCCCATGCCCCCCGTTCAACCCCAAGCCCCCTACTCTAATCTCCTTCTCCTGGCTCCGGCGATCGCACTTGATGACCGACGCCCAGAGGCCATAATTTTTTTTGGATTGGTGGTTTTGAGTTTCCAGGGGTTTAGTGCTTTGGTCTGGTGCGTTCTATGTTTCTCCAGATTTTTCTGTCTTTCTCTACATGGAAAGCTTAATGGTATGATATGTGATATATTAAAATAAATCGGAAACTGAATGCTAATGGTATGATATGTGATATTTCAAATCATTTGTAAATGTATATATTCGAAACTTGAAACATAGCTATGGATGTGGGATCATTGATTGCATCTGCCACACAGCTTACATATGAAAATATAATCCTTGGACATTTATAACCATAAAATATTACTTTAACAATTTCAAAAACACTAATCATACTCTACTGTTGTAATTGTTGATATTTTTGTACCTAATTTATGTTTTATTTATGTGTTGTCGGTGTTACAGTGTTGGATAAAAATATCTAAATCTCGAGATAAAGAAAGAATTGATGTCAATGTATCATCACGTAAGAGGGCTCCGAATTGGACAGATACCCTCGATCTCATAATGCTTGGCTTAATGAGGCAAGCCAATGATGAAGGACATTCTCAAAATGGTATTTTTTCAAAGGAGACTTGGAGGAAGATGACACTTGCATTTATTCAACAAACCAGTAAGGATTTCACCTATACGAACCTGAAAAACATGTTGAAAGTTCTTAAAAAAACTTTCAACATGTATTACAACCTGGCAAATCGATCAGGATGGGGCTGGGATCCTGTCTTAAAGCTGCCAACCCCTAGCGATCATCAAATGTGGGATGTGGTTATTGTGATGAGTGTTACGTACATAGCTATTAAGAATTTGGTAATGAAGCAAATAGTTAGCATAATTTAACATCTCAGTTCTTATTGCATACAGGCGAACAAATCTTATGCCCGCATTAAGGGTAAGCAATTTCCTGGCTATGAAGACTTAGAGATACTTTTCTCTAGAAGTACGGCCAGTGGTAGGCGTGGGGACACGTCTGCTCTTCCTGAAGGTATTTCTGATAACGAAACCTCTGACGATGATCCACAAAGATTTGAGTCAGAACACGTTCATCACTGGCAGTTATCTCAAACACATGCTGGTGTATCTGCTTCCTCGTACGTACGTGCTGTAGATTCAGATCATAGTGACTCAGCCGGAACTCATAATAGCCCTCCCGTATGTACTTCGACACCTCCTACTGATACTGTTTCGAAGGGACGTCCATCCACATCAAGTGGAAAGCGGAGGAGGTCAAGTACTCTGACTGCAATTGCATCTCAAATTCGGATGACTAGTGATGCTTCTGTTACACTGACTAAATTAGCGGAGCAAGGTAGTACAAGAATAGAGATTGCTCATGAGATTCTACGAAGGGATAAGATTGCTAGGCCTACACTCCACTCGATAGAAGAATGCATGAATAAGTTGGAGACTTTGCCGGGTGTTACACCCGAATGCATTGTAGCCAGCTTGGAACTTTTCCAAAACGAGACTTATCGATGGTTTTTTATGAAATATGAGGGGAAAGTTTTGGAAGCATGGCTTAGGAAGCACATGTCGGACGTATATCATGGTCCTTATTGTATGCCACCTTTTACTCCAAGCGGTTTATGTGACCCCACTTCTTACATATCACAACCAATGCATTTGGTCCATACAAGAGGACTGCATGTACCTGTTCGACCTTTGTTTAGTCAACTTAATCAAGGTACTCCTAATATCTTCATGCCAACTTATATGCATTCACCAATACAAGGGTCAACCCATTCTTTCACGGAGTAAGTGTTCAGAGCTAGCAGTCATGATACGCCTGCTGATGTTACTAGGCGGTCTACTCCAGAGAGCTCCCATACTTTTATGCAAACATCTTCTACACCTGCAACAGAAAGTGCTGACATCTACAGGCCTTGCTGGCCTTGAATCTCTCATATGCATTTTGTTTGACCAAAATGTTGAAAGTTTTAAACAGTTGTTGATGTTTCATCTTATTTAGTTATGATATACAGTAGGCTCGGAACTTATTATATGTTGTTTAAGTTCTTCTTGCTTTATCATATTTTCTCGTATCTGGTTATGTTTGTCTTTTGTACTATGTATAAATGCAAATATATTTCAATATTATATGGCATTAACTTGTTTTCTGTTTTGATTAGATGGATCCTAGGTTGAATGAGCTACTGCAATTCATTATAAATGACGATAACTTTTGGGATGATGTCCTTATCGCATTGTTAAATAGTGGTTTAACATCAATGGGCGAAAGCAATGTAGTTTCAAGGGTACCATGTCGAACACATCCATTTTCAGGTCATCAATTCATTACAGACATTCTCAGTGGACATCCTGAAAGGGGTTATAACCACTTTCGAATGACAAATACAATGTTCGTTCAGTTAGAGGAACTACTGGTTTCACGTGGACTTCTTCGTGGCAGTCATTACGTGATTGCTAAGGAACAATTGGGTTTCTTTTTGTACGGTATAGGGCATTGTGTCACCAATAGGGTTTTGGCTGAGACCTTCCAATATTCGGGAGAGACAATATCCAGGTACTTTAATACAGTCTTGAAAGCAATCTATAACCTAAAACATGATTATATAGTTCAACCAGATGACGATGTCGGTGTACATCGCGCATCCGTGATAGCAATCTTTTCCATCCATTTTTCAAGGTACGTTTCCATAAATATGAATTTCATTAAATTTTTTATTGGTTATTCGATTTTAAGCATTATGTTGCATCACAGAATGCTGTATGCACTGTTGGTGGCACACACATACCTGCACTAATCAAGTTGAGCAAACAACCTCGGTTTCGAAATCGGAAGGGAACGATTTCACAAAACGTTATGGCTGCTGCCTCGTTTGATCACTCTTTCCTTTTCATTTGTACTGGATGGGAAGGTTCGGCAGCTGATATGCGTGTTTTGCGATGGTGTGTAGAGATGGGTGGATTTAATGTTCCAGATGGAAAATATTACCTAGTTGACTCTAGATATGCGAATACAGATAAGTTCCTTGCTCCCTATCATGGGAATAGATATCATCTAAGTACATTCAGTAATCCCCGATCTCGTCGATATTCCAACCAACGAGATTTGTACAACCATAGACATGCACAATTGCGTAATTGTGTAGAGAAGTCATTTGGAATTCTGAAAAAGCGTTTCAAGATTCTGAGGACTGCCATTCCATTTCCCTTCAAGGTTCAAAAGCGTATAGTCATGGCTTGTTGCATTATTCATAATTTCATTAGGTGCAACCAGGAAAATGATAAGTACTTCAACATGTCATTAGCACCGGAGCCTGCTGATAACGATGATGATGACATAGATCCATTTGTTATTGTTGGTGATGATGAAAGCCGTAGAGGAGAAGATCTACGAAATTCTATAGCAAGCAGGCTATGGATTGATCATCAAAATAGGGGTAGGTTAAAATGGAAGTAGCAAATGAGATACATTTGAATGTATTCATATAATGATTTCATGATTTCGTAAGCCCTCCATCTACCATTAATTATATAACTAATTGTAAATTTCTGTATCTTTTTCCTTATACAGGAAGACAACGTGGTTGTTAATTGCATCTACTTATGTCTTCGGGAAGGTATTATGTCATCTTCGAGGGTCGTCAAAGGAGAGTTTATGAGTCATGGCCAGATTGTCAACGTGAAGTATCAGGTTACCCCCATGCTTTATATAAAAAGTATAGAACAAAAGCCGAGGCATTTGAAGCATTTGACATATATATTCGAGGCCTCCAAAATCCAATACTTCATCAAAATGTTATCAATGAGGTTGACAGAGATATGTTTGTTTGTGGCAGAACCACCACTGGGTCACGATCTTCTCTAATAGCTATATTAATAGTTGGCATCATCATAGGATATCTGCTGGGAATGTGTTCATGTGGTCTTATATGAACTGTTTGTTTAAAGTTATATAGATTATGTAATAGTAGGATTTGTACTAGGACCTTTAACCCGTATGATACTTTTCTTTAGTGGTACATGTATAATGTTTCTTTATCTTCATTACTCCTTGCATATCTACTTATCAAATTTAAGATGTATGCATGTTATCGATTTTGGCTATAATGAATGGCTGCCATAAAATGGAGATTGGCTACGAGACATTAGTTGATTAGTTAAACTACTTTTCTTCTTTTATAACCATGAATATTCGATTATTTTATAATTCAAATTCTCTGAGCCATATTGTTCATACTTGATTTTTGTTGATTTTGCCTTTTATATTCTAAAGTTGTATTGTTTATATGATTTTCATTTTTGAATCCCTATAACAATATTATATAAAAGATTTTTGGATGGATTATATTGGTTGTGTTCAATACGACCCATTAATTAACCATGTGTATTTTTAATTGCTCAGGTTCTTATTATGATATTTGTATCATAAAGTCCCAGGTTCATAGGTGTGGCAATGATGAGGGGCTGACCACTGATAGAGCATTGCTTGGAGACAATAGTTGAGGTTCTTATATATGGGTTCTTCCTATTGTAGTCGCTTTGCTCTAATGTTGTAAAATTAGAATATCTTCTGAGCCACCATTTCAATTGTGCTGCTGATTTTACTTGATTAAGACAGCCCATTTTTATCATCAACGTGTATTTTGAAATAGTGGGTTCTTATTGTGCCATTTGTATCATAAAGTTCCAGGTTCATATGTGTGGCAATGATGAGGGGCTGATCACTGATAGAGCATTGCTTGGAGACAATAGTTGAGGTTCTTATGTATGGGTTTTTCCTATTATAGCCGCTTTGCTCTAATATTGTAAAATTCGAATATCTTCTGAGCCACCATTTCAATTGTGCTACTGATTTTACTTGATTAAGACAGCCCATTTTTATCATCAACATGTATTTTGAAATAATGGGTTCTTATTGTGCCATTTGTATCATAAAGTTCCAGGTTCATATGTGTGGCAATGATGAGGGGCTGATCACTGATAGAGCATTGCTTGGAGACAATAGCTGAGGTTCTTATGTATGGGTTCTTCCTATTGTAGCCGCTTTGCTCTAATGTTGTAAAATTCGAATATCTTCTGAGCCACCATTTCAATTGTGCTGCTGATTTTACTTGATTAAGACAGCCCATTGTATCTTGTCTCCTTCTCATAGACCATAATCATTAATGTGCATGCTCATCTCGATGATGGCCCATGGAAAGGAAATGTAGTGATTGGTATGGTGCACCACCATGTTGGTGCACACGATACAGGATATGATTTTTTGAAAGATTGGTATGGTGCACTGCCATTCCCATTTTCCCATGAACCAAATGTCCACTTACAAAGCGACCCGTATATGCATTCTCTTTGTATAGTTTTCTTTCTTTCTTTTTTTCATAATGTTATATGGTTTTTCGATCCCTAACTTATTGAACAATTTATGTTTTCTGGAGTACACAGAGAGAGTGTGTGTGTGTGGGTATGTGGTAGGATCCTAGCATCAGACCCAAGGTATCAAATTTCAGGTGTGTGGTTCTTTCCCCTGTTTCTAATGTTTACTTTATTAAATTTTATTATGCTATCAGATTTTTTCTAACTGAAGTATCATATCTTTCTTACAATTTTTCTTTTGTTGCAGATGGTCCATATATACTACAGGCTTCAAAAGCACAACCATATCCCCTCTTCATGTGAGCCCACAAGACCCAATAATTACTTCCCTTCTTCGGTTTTGCTTATTAATTGGTTATATTATTATGATTTTTTATCTTTTTTTTTGTACAATAAATTTTGCATTAGTATTTTTTATGATTTTAATTATGATATAGTTATCGGTACAAAAACATGTGACTCTCCACCTGTATAGACATTCTGTCAACTTAGTGTTCGTATGCATGGCAAATCAGGTGTACCTAATTTTTTTAATTAATATAAATGAGTTAGGGAAAAACCTAACTTGAGATAATGTAATATTATTTTAATAAGGTTTACAGTAAAATATTTGTCCCGGTTATTGTCTACATCAATTTCTAGAGCAAATAAAGGGCCATTGTCTACGAAACCAGACTACAAGATTGGAAAGGATATTTAGATCAAAATAGGCCGTTCATGGGAGTTCGAGGAGGTTTTAGTGCAGGGTTTAAGTAGCATATTTAGTCTAGGAGAGGGCATTGAGAGGTTAGAAAGTTGGAGCTGTGATTGTTGACCTGTACGTACATGCATTTAGAGCTTCTTTCCATGAGAGAATTTTTCTTCCTTTGCTCGATGCCGAACACGCATCCAGCACTTCACAGAGGAGTTTATTGTTGAATTCTAGACTTTTCTCTAATATTAGTTTCCATCAGATTATCCAGTGAGTCTGATGAGGGAGTTTTTGATTAACTGAATGGGCACGGTGTCAGAGCTGTGTGCAGTCCAAGATCTATATTGCCTGGCAATTTGTTTGGCCACAAAATTTGGATGACTTGTGGCCAAAGTTTTGAAGCATTTAGAGGTGTTTCATGTCGAGCTGACTCCTGGAGATCGAGTCGATACACAGGCTGGCACGGCACAGGATGGCATGGCACGCAATATTTGGAGGCCTAAATATGACAATATGAACAACAATATTTGCTTTTTTAATGTTGTGCTGTAGTCGGTGATCATATCTTATTTCCTTTCTTTTTTTGAGATATCTTTCAAGTAGAGAGTATTTTTTATACTCACTTTTTCAATGACACATAGTATTCACTCTATTACAACATGATACAATTTTTAAACACTCTCACTAACTAAAAATCATCAATGGATTAGAAGAGTGACCCCTTGCCAATGATTTTTCATGTTTGGTAAGATTGTTGCATTACATCCTAAATTTCTTACATAGTACGGTTTGTCTTTGAAATGTCTGACCCTCTTTTGTATGGCATAATTTTCCTTATCGATGGCAATGATGAAGGGCTGCGTGTTGATGGAGCATGGCTTGGAGACATTAGCTGAAAATTAAAAATAAATTTTCATAATGTAGTCGCGATGCTCCACTAACATTAACTTCGCTTCTCCTGAGCCACAATTGTATATATGTTTCTATACTTGGTAATGGCAGCCCAATTGGTCTATTATCATGAATTTGTACTCTATCTATAAGGACAAGTATATGAACATGTGCATTTAGAATTTTATGAATGATGTGCCGACACATGCAGGTCTACCATTTCATGTATTAAGGCGGCCCCTTCTTACTGTTATTTAATGAATATATATTTATTTGGTTTCTTTACCTTATAGTTCGTTGATGAAGTTATTGCAGCCTATTACCATATGACAATTTGGACTTCTTTTATATGATTGGTAAGAAATAAAATTTTAGTTGTTATGAATGGAGAGCATACTTCCCCAAAGTTTAGTTTATCTTGTACTAGATGATACCATATATTGCATGGTAATATTTGTTTGTGTTGTTTTATATTCATAGGCCTTCTCTCTGTATCACAACCAAATATGATCTTGCATTTCTGGAATATCTTCATATCCTGGTTCTTATCGGATGGGTATTTTTTTATGATGTGTTGTACTATGAAACTCACTTGGCTGAAAGTGTTGCATGAAACTTATATATTATTTTGCTTAAGCCCTGGTTGCCATTATAGTATGATATATAGATCCATGTTTGTATATGTTTGTTCAATGCATGAATGCACACAGCTTATACTTGCTTCTATTTTCTTATTTGCTGAGCATGAAAGAGCTGTCTACCTAACAGAAAATGTGAATTTGCAGTGTAGTTTGTTTGGTACATGTATTTTTGAGTCAGTTTCTTATGTAATGGTACTTAAAAATTTGGGTCAGTTTGGGTCGGCTCCTTTTCTCAGGGTCTTGAAAATGAAGTTCTGTGGGAGAAGGCTCTTAGCCAGGTGGTCGGCTCTTGTGCTGGGTGCCAGAAACTTGCCGTGCCAGTGCGTGTCGGATCCGTGCCAGAGTCGGCTCCTCCCTAGGACTCGGCTCTTGCAGAAAATGCTCCAAGTTACATCTAAATTACTTACTATTTTCTTTTATTTTTTGCAGCTTACAAGTTGCTGTGGTGATGGACTTCGATGGAGTGAACAAGACTGATGATTGCCACTGCTGTCACTATCTGCAATATGTACCTTCATCAAAATGATGTTGCGGACATTCATTATAATGTGCCTTGTATCGAACTGAATGTTGTATTTCTTAGTTACTATTTTGTAGTATCATTTGGGATTACATTGTTTCGACAGTAATACAAAATTGTGAAACAGTATGTTATCCTATTATGATGAAGTATCTGTCATGTTAAACAATCATCATATATTTGTAATGAAAGCATACTCTCATCTAAAGCCTTTCAGATCATTTATCCAACGTCTGTACTGTGCCATTTGTATTGGAAGAAGTAATATATTGAAATGCCCAGGTTTTTCTCTCTCCTATGTGTACTGAATGATTTATTATATTGCAATGCACATGTTTATATTTTGAAAAGTCCAGGTTTATATGGTGTATCTGAATTTGCATTTTGAAATGCCCAGGTTCTAATTGTGCCATTTGAATTGGTCTGAAGTTGTATAATGAAATGCCCAGGTTTGTATTGTGCCATGTGTTATGGATGATTTATTATATTGCAATGCCCAGGTTTATATTTTGAAATATCCAGGTTTATATGTAGTATAATGAATTTGTATTTTCAAATGCACAGGTTTTAATTTTGCCATGTGAATTGGTCTGAAGTTGTATATTGAAATGCCCAGGTTTGTATTGTGCCATGTGTTATGGATGATTTATTATATTGCAATGCCCAGGTTTATATTTTGAAATGCCCAGGTTTATATGTAGTATAATGAATTTGCATTTTCAAATGCCCAGGTTTTAATTTTGCCATGTGAATTGGTCTGAAGTTGTATATTGAAATGCCCAGGTTTGTATTGTGCCATGTGTTATGGATGATTTATTATATTGCAATGCCCAGGTTTATATTTTAAAATGCCCAGGTTTATATGTAGTATAATGAATTTGTATTTTCAAATACACAGGTTTTAATTTTGCCATGTGAATTGGTCTGAAGTTGTATATTGAAATGCCCAGGTTTGTATTATGCCATGTGTTATGGATGATTTATTATATTGCAATGCTCGGGTTTATATTTTGAAATGCCCAGGTTTATATGTAGTATAATGAATTTGCATTTTCAAATGCCCGGGTTTTAATTTTGCATTTGAATTGGTCTGAAGTTGTATAATTAAATGTCCAGGTTCTTAGAAGGCTATGTTCTATATTACTGGATACATAATTGTCATAGAAAAATGTATACCCAATCTAATCAGCTGCGTCGAAGGATTTGAAGTCAACAGAGCCTTTGCCAATATTCATCTGTTAGGTGTATTCTTGTTTTGGTCTTGTATGACATTGATGTTGTGTTATGAAATATATTGGGTCATAATATAATTTCTTGTAGAAATTGTATTTTGTAAAATTTATTTGATCATATTTTTTTAATAATATATTATTATCAAAATAACTAATAAAAAATTAGTATTAATTAATATTACTTTTCTTAAAATTAATGCCTAAAATTATTTTTATTCATTTTTATTTGATAATAATTTTTTTAATAAAAATATTAATAATTTTATAATATTTTATTGGAGATAATCATATCTAAATTGATATCCCTATCCATGTTAACATGGAAATTTGCCAACTTAAATATAATTTACTAAAAAAATAATTAACATTTTCTACATTATAATCTTCAAGGGTAATTTTGTCATTTTAATAAAATTCATCCACTATCCTCCAAGAATAAAGCCTTATTCTCATGTCAACCAAATACAAATAGGAATAAGACAGAATTAATTGCACTGGAATAACCATCTTATTCCATACTTCCAACCAAACAGAAAACGAGAATACCAACTAATTCCCAGGAATTACTATCCCTATTTCAGGGTTAACTTTTTAACATCCAAACACCACCTAAAAGTTTCCATCCCAAAAAGTAGTTTCCCATCCCAAAGGATAGTTTAGGAATAAAAAAATTTCTATTCACTTTTTTCAACAGTTGCATAATTTATTTCTCAGAAAGTTCATTGTCACAATCTTACAATAGATTTTACTTTTTTTGACAATATTTTCATCTACTGGTATTATTTTCTAGCTCTAAATTACTATCCATACAGACATCATATTGCATTTACTAATGTTCTTTTCTAGGTTCCCATGGTGGTACCATCTATTCGGGTCCGGGTCCGAATATTTGGGATCCATTCGGGTCTAGATCTGGTATTTTAAAACTAGATTCATCGGGTATTCGGGTCTAGGTTCGGATCCAATAGCTAAGATTGGGTCCGAGTCTGGATATCTAGGTTTTGATCCAAATCAGATCCATTGATAGCTCTACTACCAAAGCTCACCTTGTGCATTTTTTTGTAAAAAAAATTCTTTATTTTTCACATCAGAAGGGGTTAATCCCCGCCTACTAGTTTATACATGTCGATCCTATCAAATCCGGAGTCTATAGTGACACATTTTTAGCAAGTTTACCACACTCTTGCAATAGTTTCAATCATGTTTCATTTCCTGAAAACCCCCTCCTCCAATGTTCGTCACAGTTAGCTTTGATGAAAGTGTTAAGGGCAGGCGTGGTGGAACCATCTTTGTGATCCAGGCTTCTGATTTTGGATTCATTGCGGCAGGGGGTGTCATGTTGCCAACCCTACAATGCCCATATGTTGGGTGGGCCAGCTCACACCTTCTTGGTTCGTCCGGATGGGGGATCTGGGCCCATGGAATGTGGGTGCCACTGTTAAGGTGAGGCTGGTGCCATGTCAATGCCCCTTGGATGGTACTGCAATGCTCGTCCCCAAGTGAAAGCCGGCTTAGTGATAGTACGCTGGGTTGGTGCTGCGGTGCTCGGTGGGGGGTCAACTCGTGCATCCCGGGATTGCTGCGCTGCATATTTTAAGAAAGATAAACCGACACTTCTAAATAGGGACCTTCCTTTTGGATAGTTGGTTGGGGTGTCGATCCTACACCATGGCTAAGCTCTAGTGGGTGTGGGCTGGTATTCGCCATGCCATCACATCCCTTTACCTGGAGCGGCTCATTATTGAGGGTGACTCTCTGACGGTCATCTCCTGGATTCGACAGGCCTTCCACTCCTCCTCTCTACTCACCCTCTTATCTATGATATTGTTATGATGCTACAAAGGTGTACTGGGATAGTGGTCATGCATGTTTATAGGAAAGCCAATTCGGTGGCTGATTGGGTGGCTTCCTATATGACTAATCACTTAGGAGATGTTCTGTGGCATTGTATCGGAGAGGTTCCTCTTTTATTTAGGGATATCTTTTTGACTGATAATTTTTATTGTATTTATTCTAGACTTGTGACTTAATAGTTCAGCTTTATCAAAAAAAAAAAATTTTGGTCAATGTTTATCAAATTTATTGAATTAGAAAAAAAAATGCAAGTCAATACTCAGCAAAATGGTTCTATGGTTCAATATATTATTAAAATATAAGCAATTGCGAAGAGTTAGGGAGAAAATTTTCAAATACAGCATATTTATCTTTTTAGCTCCCGTGCAAACTACTTCTATATTTTTTTTCTCATATATTTCAAAAATTCAGATTGATTATCAATAATATTTTATAATTTAATATTTGACAGTATATTATAAAAATATTAAAAATGAACTTTTCAATGGTCAGTTTCGCAGGCTTATTTTATCAGGGAAGAGTAAATTGTGAATAATAAATCGAGACTCAAGGTCATTGAATCCAAAAATAACATAATCTCAATATCAAGAAAAAAGATTCGAGGACAAGGAAAATATACTGATAAAAAAAAGAGAGCAACTATAATAATTCCTAGATAAAATTAATAACATCAAGCAGGGACCGGACAGGAAACCAGGGATAGGAAGTGGTGGGCCATTATCTTGTGCACGCATTGTCTATATGTCCTAGTATTTTTATTACCTTGTTAGTGCTTAAAGCGTTCTCAATAAAGAAAGATCTAGTAGAAGTATGGTCCCAGGTGAATGTTAATGGATCGGCTAGCCTCCCCATTTTGTAGACCTTGTAGCTTGGTCTAGTGGTTGTCATGGGTCCATCTGATATGGTACTGGCATCTAACAAACTCATACGATATACTTGGGACTTTGAGAGCACTCCTTCCATGGAATTTTATGTCATTCTATGAAATGGTGGCTTGTGTGGGGGATCTAATACTAATAGGGTGATATACAGAGTCAAGAAAGTATGACTTCAGGTTGGGGACTTGGTGAGGGGTGGTCCATGAGTCGATTTATAGAATCAAGGATCTTTGCCTCAAAAGCTTTGTCCTTGTAAGATTATTATCATAATAACATTTTTCAGGGGAGTTAAATAATTCCTCAAACGACTTGTATGACTTTGGAGGGAATCTCATTTAAGATCCCATGATGCTTGTTATGATTGACACAAAGGGAGTCTTTGGTTATGCAAAAGTAAATTTTTGCATTGTTGGGACTTGGGAAAGCAAGCCTTTTTTTTTTTTGGTAATCTAGGGAGCTGATAGCTGTATTATTAAAAAGAATTGTTTACAAAGAGCCCATTTCAGCAGCACAGGGTACCTAACATACAAAACAGGGATCCTAACACAGGATAGAAATATACAAAACAAATACCTAACATGGTGAAAGAACAACAGGATAAATATATACAAAACAGGATCCATATATACAACACAAGATATGAAGTGAGCTTTGGAACGCATGAAATGAGCTTTGGAACATCAACCGATGGACCGAACAGCATAGAGCTTTGGAACACCAGCAACTGGCCTGAAACTTGAAGTCTGAAAAACATATAATATGTTTCCTCCAAAATGGAATGCACTGAGCTTTGGAACACCAATGGATGGGCTAAACCATGCAGTCTGTCTCTTTAAAGCCTGACAAAGATATACACAGAATGATTTCCCGATCTTTGCTAAAACTGAAACATTTAAACATCTTAAACTATTGCAACACTGGGACACTGCTGAAGCTGACACAGTGCAGGTTACAGAACCGGCCTTGGGTCCACCATTCTCTGATCTCCGATTGGCTTGGGATATGAGGAATCAGCATGAGAAGCATAATAACATAATAGAGCAAATCATGAACAATGTCTTTAATGAGCATGTGAAACCTCTCTGATACATCAACAGATTGTATCAGAATAGCATCATAGCAAAACCATGTGAAACCAGAATTGAATGGAAGGTGCAGATATAAAAAGTACTGCTGTAAGCATTTGAAGCAGAAATTGAATAGGTATTGTTATTGATCTGGAGCCATTGAGTGCATATAATAAATTGATTGGAAAAGCTTCTGCAGAAGAACTGTAAGTGGTGGTGTAGAGCATAAACAAATTAGCATCAACCCATAAGAATCCATCCAAAAGCAAAAGTTCCATATCATCAGAGGCATAGTTGCAAAGAATATATAAAGAAACTTTGACATCTTCAACTGCTTATAGCTACCAAAATAAATTGTCATTACTAACCAAGCATGGAAGACTTTGCTGAACCTGAAAACACTCACCTGCACAAAGAAATAACTCATTAGATCAAAACAATTCCTACCACTTTTTTTTCCACCTTTTTTTCTTATATTTTTCTTTTCTTGTTTCAATTCTTTTTGCTTTATCCTCACTTGAATTTCTTTTTTCCACTTTTCTTCTTCCTTTATTTCTCAGATCAACTACTACATTCTCAACACTCAGTGTCAAGATAGAACCTGCATAACCGTTAATGACACTCAGTAACCACCATAATTGCAGATCAGTATGTTTTATAATAATTAACAACTCTGAACCTTCAAACCAGAGGTTTAGCAAAGATCTATTTGAACTCCATTTGTTCTTATGACATCCAAATTGAGAAGAATATATGAGACCAACTACAGAATAATCTTTTGAAATGATTGAGTGTAATAAAGATCCATCTCAAAATTGTTTGCAGCTCATAGTAGTAAGTATTGCATAAATAGATGATCTCGATTGTAGCATTCCATTTGTAACCTTGTTGCAGAAGAAGTTCAATGATAACAGTAAGAAGGATGATTGAACCAGTTTGATGAAAGCATATGAATAACCCAAATAGGGACCCATTTTCTTTAGCTCCACCAAGCAGCAAATCCCACATAACTATAGAAAGCATACTTCTGTAGCTATCTCCATAATTAAACACCCAGTTAATTTTATACTTCCCTTGATAGTCACAAGGTTGTAACCGTTCCACAAGTTGATAACCATTATATGTTATAGCAATAGAAAGTGTAGTTTTAGCTAAATATTTCCCAGTCATACCAGCAGGTGCTGAATTATCAACTGAGTTCCGCAGGAGCCTTCCAACACTAGTTTTTGGACCTCTGTTAGTTGGTCCTCCTTTTTTCAGCCAGTCATCAGAATAATCCTCCGGAAAACAGAGAATCACCATACTCCTAAATGGATATAAACCGGTATCCAACCCCAACTGGAAATAGATTGAAAGCATGTAGTAACCAATTAATCCACGAGATAATAAATCAGGAACTTTCACCGCCTAATTTGGAAATGCTTTTGATCAGCCTGCAAAAGAAATCCTAGGTCAGTTGGAATATGATCTTCACCTATCCAGCTATAATCGCCAAGCACATTTGGTAACATAATCAGCAACTTTGTTCGCCTCCCGAAATATATGTTTGACAGAAAAGAGATAACGTTGCTGCATCCATGATTTGATATCAAGCAGTAAGAGATTTAATTGATCCATTTGATCAGGAAGAACAGATATAGTAGATACAACATAAGAAGAATCACCCCTTGGATACACGTCAATGAAATATAAAACCTTGATAGCAGTATAAAGACCCATCCAAACAACCACAATCTTGGCATAACTAACCAGGTATAATGATATAGTTTTTCTTGCTACCAAATGAGATCCCATGACTGTTGCTAATAACATAACCAATAGTAGCTTTATTAATTAAGATAGCAGTATCAAAATTAATTTTAATATTTTCATAAGGAGGTGGTGACCAAACCATATTTTTACGATTAATTATGCCCGAATAGAGAAAAGCCACCACAGTACCTGTATGGAAGGAAACAATGTCAGCTCTTAACACCATCAGCTCAGGTTAATGTAAAGCCTTAAGTTTTCCTCATCAACTGAGCAAGAGACAACATAAGCTGTTGGAATAGCTTATCATTTCTGCTAATTCAAATGATCCATGCAGTGATTGCAATTAAGGCTTTAGTCAGAGGCACTACTTGATTAGCAATTAACATAGCTACTACATCCATCAAGGTATTAGGTAAAGCAATATGCTTATTTAATTTATTTAGCTCGTTTTAGCAAGCAGTAATATAAGGACAGGAAATTAAAACATGATTAGCATCTTCCAATACTTGGAAACAAATGCCACAATAGGCATTTGTTTTATTAATTATACCATTTTCATACAAATAACTTTTACAAGGTAGTCTACACTACATTGTTTTCCACCAGAAAAATTGAACTCTTGATGGCACTTCTAGCTTCCAGACCCAATTAATATTCAACTTATTAATAGGGCCATCCATATTGATTAGGGAGTAAATATATTTAATGTTGATAGTTTTAGTGCAATGCAAACCTCACTCCAGCTGATCAGACCAATCAGATTTGGCAATAGGCAACCTACATATGTGATTCATCATCTCAGCTCAAAAGAAGTTAGTCAAGAGGGACATCCCATTCCTTGTTATGATTGATAATATCACTTAGACATATAAAATGAACATCCACTTAAATATTAATGAAAGTAGGCCATTTTGAGAAGGGAAAGAGAGAAACTCAATGATCGCTGAACAAATTGATAGAGCTTCCATTCCTAATCATCCAGCAAAATTGAAATTGAACTATAGGACTAGCTGAAATGATTTTTCTCCAAATTGTAGAGTACTTTCTAGGCTTAACATAACCAATCCAATTACCAGGAAAGTGATATTTAACAGCAACAATCTTAGCCCATAAAGAAGTAGGATTGATAACAATATTAGCAGCTAATTTACAAAAAAATGATTGCCTTCTTTGATGAAGAGGAATAATACCCAACCCTCCCTCATTCTGATGGAAACAAATATCATCCCAAGCAACTAAAAAAAAAACCCTTCTGATTAGAATTGTGACCTCATAGGAAAGCCCTATACTCTTTTTCTATCCTACTTGTAACTTTAATTAGAACATGGATACAAGAAAAAATATATAAAGGGATGGAAGACAAAACAAATTTTAACAAAGTGGTTCTACTGGCCATAGACAAGACCTTCCATTTCTAGTTTTGAATTCTAGCCGTTAATTTAGATTTGGAAAAAGAGAAATCAGATGTCTCAAGAGCTTTCCCAGCAATAGGCACACCTAGATATTTCTAAAATGATACATAATTCACATGAGTAAGATAAAGAATATGAGTCTTAATATTATTAAGAGTCTTAGAACTAATCTAGAGCTGTGATTTTGAAACGTTAACAGGTTGACCTGATATTTTCACAATAAGTATTAAGTATAGCTTTTAAACAAGCAACTTCCTTAATAGTGGCTCTTATAACCAAAAGACAGTCATCAGCAAAGAATAGATGCAATATGCACAGACCCCCTCTAGGAGATTTATAAACCCTCTAGAGTTGATGTTGAATAGCAAAATGAAGCAATTTGGAAAAAACCTTTGAGCAAAGAATGAATAAATACGGGGACATGGGTATCCCTATCTAAAACCTCTAGAAGCAAGTGTTCAATGACTTGGAGATCTATTGATCAAGAGAGATAGGTTAAAATTCTGGATGCAAGCTCTTCTAATCCATACACAAATCTTGGATAGAATCCGAATTGAGCAAGAATAGTAAATAAAAAAGGCCAATGAACCCGGTCATAGGTTTTTTCCATATCAATTTTTAAAATAACTAATCCCTTCGTAGGAGAAGCTATTTCAGAAGAATGCATCAATTTCTAAGCCAACAATATATTTTAAGCTATACCCCTACCTTGAACAAAAACCTCTTGTTCATCGGAAATAAAAGAAGATAGAAAAGGTTGAAGCTATTTCACCAAAATTTTTGCAGCCAATTTATGTATAGAATTGCATAAACTAATAGATCGAAAAGCATTAGGATGAGATGAATTTTTTTTCTTAGGGATTAGAGTAATATAAGTTTGATTCCAAGAATTCAGTAACATGCCAGAAGAAAAGAAATACTGAACAGCTTGCATCACCTCATCCTTAACACAGTAACAGAATATTTCAAAGGAAAAAGTGAGGAAACCATCTGATCCTAGAACCTTATATGGATTCATGTCATTCAATATCATTTTAATTTCCTCCTTCGTCACTAGTCTAATTAACTTATTATTAATTTCAGAAGTCACAAGCTATTGAATAATTATATTATCCAAATCTGGTACTCCCTACTGGCAAGTCCATCTTTTTTGGAAAAGATATAAAAGGATGCATTCTATATCCTCCGATTGTTCCCCTAAGGTACCATATCATCTTTAATCGAACAAATTCTATTAATCCTTTTAAGAATTGTGGTTCTATAAAAATACTTAGTATAAGCATCCCCATCCCTTAACTAAATAGTTCTTGACTTTTGTTTCCATAATACCTCCTATATATGAAGATTTAAGTTATATTGTCTAAGCAAAGCCTTGAGCTGTTGACTTTGTGAGTCAGTTAATCCCCCTTGTTGAGCTTTCAATTTTTAAAGATCATGAATTTGTTGATACATTTATTGTCCTTTAGAGAACAGATTCCCTAATGTATACTTCCACCTCATAATGGCCCGGCGAGTATTATGTAGCAACATGGTTAGCTTCACACAGGGAAGTGATTACCTTACACCAAGCCTTATTAACTATATCTTTAATCCCTTCATAATATAACCTCATCTTTTCAAACCTAAAGGGTGGTTTTTTTCAGAATGAATAACCTTCTGAATTTAAGAGCAATGGACAATGATCAGAAGGAAATCATAAAAGATGCCAAATGGTAGCCTTAGGATACAAATCTAACTAGGATTCGGAAGCAAAGCTCAATCTATCCACTCCAAAACCCGAGCCTGACTAGTTATATTATTACACCGAATATACTTTAACCCTCTAAATCCTAGATCAATCAACCCGGATCATCTAATAAAACCTATAAACTCCCTAATATTTCTATTAACCTAGAATGATTTACCTTCTTGCTTATCTAACTCATTCAATATACAATTGAAATCATCCAGGATAATTAGAGGCAATTCTAGTTGCAAGACAATCTCAATTTGCATCCATAATCTCCTTTGCACAGTCCCATTTATGATTGCATAAATAAATCCTACCATCCAAGATGTATTATAATGACCAATAATTATCTCAAAAATAAGCTGATTATCAGAACGAGTAAAAGTTATATCCCTCAAATATTTTTTCTAAATCACAATGATTCTATCAGACAGACCTTGTAAAGGAATCATATATACATTTCAATGTAGACCCATAACTATACTAATCCATTAAAGACCTGCTTGCATAATATAAGTTTCCAAAAAATAGCACATATCATGATCATATTATCTAAGTAAGGATTTGGTATAGTTTGCAAAGGAAAGTTTAATTGTGCCTCTGCAATTCCAGGACAACATCTTTATTAAGATAGTTGATTGGATGTAGCTAAAAACCCTCCAGCCACGTCCTAACCCAACTCATGATTTGACATACAACCACTCTTGTTGATATTAGGATGTTTTCTTTCACTCTCAATAAAGCTTTGTCTAAGAGTACTACCACCCTCCATATTACCTAGTTTGTTTTATAATTTAGAGATAAGAACATGATGATGTAACTTACCATTACCCTTGTTAGATTCTAGCATCCTATATGTATTTACTTTCAATGTTGATTGCATAGGTGATGAGCCAATCAGATTCACTAATTTATGACCCCTAGTGGTAGCTCCTACCGCCCTCGACACCTCCTTACAAGAATTCCTATCCCTAGGAACAATAGCAATAGTCATTTATTCATGCTATTTATAACTTTCTAACCTAGAATCTTCTAGTATAACAACTTTTATCTAAGAAGGAGAATCAGAATCATTACCTTTACTGATAACTAGGATGTTATCTTTAGGAAGGAACTACTTTCACTTTTCCTTATTAGTAATAGGATTTGTACGAGTAGTCTCTTTAGCTATTCTCGAAACTAACTTTATAGGATGAATCTCATTAGCGTCCTTATAATTCTTTGTCATTGGTAAATAAAATCGAGATCTAGATCCCACTTGAGGAGTGGAATCAGCTTGAAGTCTAGCAATAGGAGGTGAAGTTTTGTGTATTGGCCTCTTAGGTTGCATCCATTGATCAGAAAACAATCCACCAATGAGAACAGGAGGAGGAGAGCTTATAGTACTTTGGATAATCACCGGAGAGATTGATACCCTTGCAACACGATCCAAGACCCATACATAGATATGGCTTCATGATCTGAAACATAGCTACATGATTCTAAGGTCCTCCTCATTAGCCCATAATTATAATAGATGTCAGGAAACTCTTCATAGACAAAAGTTTACGAGATCATAATGCTTTTCGCTCTAACCTTAGCCCCTAGGCAAATTGGTTTCTCCATATCAATAAGAATACAAACCCAAGCATATCCCTTCCTACTAGATGCCTCGGTGCACTCATCAAGGTAAGAAACTCTATCAAGTTCTAGAGAGACAAATAGTGGCAATGAGTGATAACAAAAAGGGAAAAGCTAGGATTTATGAGAGTTCTTCTTCTGAGACCATGGAGGGTCATGATTCTTTGGGGAGAGTTGAGATGGTGAGAGATCCTTCTCCACCACCACCCTCCTTCTTCGATGTGGGCGGTCTCCTTGGACACTTCACGATGATGGAAACCCTCTTAAGCCATTAGCACTCGAACTATTTGAAGGAAGACAGAAAGAAAAAAGGAGAAGCACGATAATCAAGACAGAGCCTGATGACCGCACTAAGCGAACATACGGGTACCCAAGAACCGGATGCTTGGATGTTAGGTATGTCATGGATAACTGGACATTGAGTATATAGAATTGATTATTGAACTAGTTGATATTTTGATAAGATTAGGATGACATACTGATCCATATCACTTAGATGCAGAGGAAAATGGTTGGACTATCTTAGTTGTCATCATGAATCGAATATTCTCCAACAAAATAAAGATCTTATGATCACATTCAAAAGGATAGCTATGCTGGTCCCCTAGTTTACTTTTTCTTTGCTAAAAAAAAGTATAGTTGTATTTCCATTAATCAAGAACGAAAGTTGCATTAATCAAGTATAGCTGCTTTTCATAATGTGATGTAAAATGGTTAGAAAATAAACTTCACTATCAAAAATTCTACAGCAAGGAACTATTGAAAAGATGTCACTCTTAATAAGCTTCTACGTCGGTGCATTAGCAATTCTTGAAGGTCCAATAAGTGATAAGAGATCAAATAAAAACCAAAGTTGAAAGCTGGCCAAGTCTATCAAAAGAGCCTTGCATGTGCTTGGGTACACAAAATTTATCCTCCAATAATAAATTCTAAATACTTTACAATATGGAGTTAGGAAGCATTACATTTTTATACCCAATTGCAACATTTACAATACAAGTGAGGATAAAAAATAAATAATTTTTTGCATTTTATACCTAATTGCAAATAACCCTCTAAACTTTCAATGTCCCCCTCTAGCCATTTGATTTTAGTATGATCTCGCCGGTGGTGCATACATGACTTTTTTTGCCATTATGAACCTATTTGGTATTCTTGGAAAATGGACAATGACACGGTAGCTGTTGTTTTACTTGATGCCATTTTTTTCTATCTAAAAGCCTGATGTTGAGTGGGTTTCTTGTAACTATTTTACTTAAATATACTCCAACTCTCTTTATATTTCTTTTATTTTCTCTCTTCCTCTCTATTTCTCTCTACCTCTCTATACCTCTCTCATGGTTGGGAATAAGTTCTTCGAGTTCAGGTATTTGGGAAAGGGAGTCATCTGGCTTTAGTGGAAGCCCAAAGAGATGTCGTTGCCATCTTCTAGCCATGGTAAAATATTTTGGACCTCTACAAATCTAGGTAGGAAGTTTTGGGTATGCCCTAATTATAATATAAGAATTTTGTTTCATTTTACTTTGTTTTATATAATTTGTTATTATAATGGAAAGGATAATGAAAATCAAAATCTAATTATTACAGATCGATGAAGGTTGTAACTACTTTCAATAGGTAGATCCAGAGTGGTTCAAACGTACATTCAAGATAATCCATAAATTTCAGAAAAAATTGACACTTTGGAGGCTAAAAAGCAAGTATTGCAGCTTGAGAAAGAATTTGTGGAATATAAGTATTAGAAAGTTGAAAAGTAGCTTAGTGATCTAGAATGATAATTAAGATTAAGGGAAGATAGAGGTAGATGTAATAGACTTGGTATTATTGGTGTTTGATAATGCTTGTTCTACTTTTCCTAGTTTATAGGTCTAATGTGCCTTTTTGTATCCTAAGTTCCAATAATAATGTATTTGGTTTTTTATAAAAGTTGTTAATGATAATGTAAATCATGTTTTTATTTTAAATCATGTTCTGATTGTATTTTAACTGGATTGATGTTAGTATAGTTTGGAATCAAGTGTTTTACATGAATATTGTTTCAGCATATTCATTACTATCTTTGTTGAATTTAGCAAATTGGAGATGTATAGTATTTGTATAATAACAAGATATGGGCTTTGTAGATGTTGTACAATGATAAATTTGGACCTTTATAAATATTGTACAATGATAAATTTGGAGAATGTTATGGCTATTAAGAAGTAGAACCTGGTGCTTTAGAGTTATAATGTAAGGTTTTAATCAGCAAATGTATGAATAGTTTGCATATGTAGTCTTTGCATTCATCTGCTTCTAGAAATCATATAGAGATTAAAAAAAATATTGTATTACTGCATTAAATACAAATGAGACTAGGATAATTAGTACCATAATTAACCCACCTATATCAATCTAAATCTTCCAAATGGAATGTCAAATATTTAGAAGGGATTATTGTAACCTGTAGATTGACTGATCTTGTTTTCTTGAGAAAGATGTTTACATGTATATGATATATCTGTAGAATGCACCATCCAGTAATTGAGCCAACAAACTCTAAGTAGCTTACAACCCACTTCACAAGTAAAATGCTATTGTTAATAGTTACTTTGCAAAGTTTATAAACTCAACTAAAAAAGCTTATAAATATTTGTATTCAATTATCCCTTGAGGTATAGATTACCTGTAGTCAGAGGTACAGGTTATTTTAAAAAGCTTACAAATATGTTGCCTTTGAATTCATATCCATGCATAGCAGGAACATATAAGCCAAAATTCAGTTTTTGAGTTAGTATGCATAATAAAGCAAACTTCCTATATTCTGGAAATATCCTAGATAGTAACATCTAATATTTGATATCATTCTCATAAATAGCAAATACTTGCAGCTTTTCTTACATCAGATTAAATTTTGTTTAATTTAAAATGCTACTTTTCTATTTATGCATATATTTCAGTTTGTAGTAACACCCCTCATACATATAATTCAGAGTTTCCTCACAATCCAAGAATATCAAATTCATGGGGCATGAAATCTTCACTGGCTGGTGCACAAGCAAACAAACATCTCAAGCTGCATCACATTCAAATTAGCCCTGTAACAAGCAGTCACTATAACAAATAAATTCATATCTATAAACAATATGTCACATTCAAATCAACACTTGTATAAAATATATTGTTATAAAACAATCAGCCCCTATAACAAGCAGTCCTTGTATCAAATAAATCCATGTCCACGAACAATGTATCACATTCAAATCAGCACATATATCAAATACATTCTTGTGAAACAAGCAACCCCTGTAACAAGCAGCCTCCGGCTGACCCCAGCTCAACAAATCCCAACTCACTATGGACAGACAAGAAACAAAAAGAAAATACTCCTTCCATCCATGAATGGCAGAAGAAGCACCTTTGATCAAGAGAACCCTTTGAGCAGAGACATACCACCAATCCTTGACATATAGATGCCTCTTGATGGTATAAAAGGAGTAGAACAAAGAAATGGAAGGCTGAATCTTAGCCAGGAAGCAAACTGCTAGGAAACCTAAGATGAGCCTAAGAAATTTTAGGATAAGAGTGCATGAAAAAAATATTATAAAATCTAAGAAGATCAAGAATGAAAGAGGGAACAGGAAGCCTCAGGCCTGCTCATAATGCTTCTTCATATATTCCAAGCCAACCTGGAGGTGGGGTATTTACCCCAGCATCAGGTTCAGGGAGTTCCAACTCAAACTCCCTTAGGACCCTGTATAAGACTCGAATCTAAGCCAAGTAGTCCAAGCCCAGTACAGACTAGTATGCATTGAGTCTAGAGGTCTCCGGTCTGATGTGCCCCTTTGTTGGATTTTTAGAATTTTTTGACCCTATCCTTCTAAGGTCCCTCTCCTCCGATGATGATCTCCTACTCTCAGAACCCCCACAACCCACCATGGCAAAGAAGGAAAAGCTAAAAGGAAAGAACAGGAAAATAAGATAAAAACCTACCTAAAAATGGGGAAGCAGAAGATGGGGATGGCCAGGGATGACAAAGGACCACCTAAAAAGATTCCTGGCAAAGGAGGACAAAAGAAAGGAAGAGCTAGAAGTCAATAATCGGAGAAAAAGAAGGCAACAGGAAGGCAAGCAGCAGAAGAGAGCAGGAGAAGAGCAAAAAGAAAAGAAGGCATCCCCTTTTATAGCAAGGGATGGGAAGATTTCAAAAATCCTAGATTGCTTTAGGCCGATCGGCGCGCCACGTGCAAGCCCTCCATTGGCTCCCTACAACCGTCAGTCACCAAAATTAATTACTATATAACGGCTGAGGTGCCTACTAGGTTTATAAACCGGAGCCCATGATTAATTTGTCCATCCAAATCCATCTCAAAAGTTGTGTATGATCCTTTAGTCAAAAAGACTCTTCATATCCTTGACGTCTCTTGAACACATACTTTCACTACTCGACCAAAGCTTGGACTAAGGAGTAGAACATATGTGTTATGTTGGCACAAATATGGTGCTCCCAAGCCTTGGAAGACCAGGTGAAGGGCCAAGACACTGGCTCGAGGAGTCTAGGATAGGTTTGGATCCTAGAACTAAAACCGGTTTGGTCCTAGAATGGAGGTTCGGCTCTCCATGATCTCAAGGTCGAAAATTTGGGTCTTAAGATGGGCTAATCCATATTTGAACCAGGTTTGGATCTATGGAGATGAGAGCACATCAGGTCATGGATGTACATCAGCTTGGATTGAGTGCAATCATATTAGAATTAGCCTTGGAAAAAATTTGAGTTAGAATTTAGATTTATGTTCCTATTCCTATTTGGATTAGGAGAGTTTTTGGTCTATGAAAAGGCACCTTATATAAATCTAAAGTGAAGGAATCGATATACACTCTTTCTCTTCCTAAACCCTTCCTCTCCCTCTCACCTCATGCTGCTCAAGAGGGCATCACATCCTAAAGGAATACATGCCAAAGAAGTAGCGCTAGAAAAGATTAGCACTAGAAGTCCCTCTCAACAAGGGCTCTCTCTCCTCCACACTAATTCCTATTTTGTGTCCATCTGAAGTAGCAAGGGGAGGTGTCCATCTAGTGGTTTTCATGGTGCCAAAGATCCTAGGAGGCATGCCTAAGAATCTTGGAAGAGAACGGCTCCTCCTTGTCATCACAAGGAGTTGGTCAGCACTAGGATGTTTAGTGCTATGGAGGTCTAACATTCCAAGACATTCACAACCCCATCTCACACCCAAGTTCCAGCAAAAGGGAGACACTCCTAGTTTTTCCTTTGAGGAGTCCTCGTCTGATTCAGAGTTGGAGGTGCTACATTATTTGGGGTGCAAATATTATTAGCGGGGGGAAGTGGTTGACGCTAAGGAATCCTAGTCCAACTAGGATTCCTTGTTTGCTGCTATCCAAACCTCCATAAATCCTAGGATTCTTCCTTGGAGAAGTATTCAAGTCTGAAACATAAGAAGCTACATCCTACAAGCCCAAGAAATCAAATGGGGTATGTGAAGAGATTGGGGTGTAGCAAATCAATGCACTAGATTTTTTTGCAACCTGTAGATTTTGTATGCGCCATGTTTTCTTTGGTATTTGCTATCCCAAATAAGTTCAGATCGACAAGAAATCTTGCTGAGGCATCCATTGCTGATCTCCAAATGTCCACGTGAAGGTTAGACAATTTTATATATTGGAGGAAATCATGCTTGGACCTAGGATATGAGGCCCAAGACCATGAACCTGGTCAAATGGCCTTGCCATGTATCGGTTGACCATTCATCGGATTGAATCTATCCAAGTTAGCAAGGTTAGTTTGTCAGCCCTAATACGTATTGGCAACCATTCATCAGATTGAATCTACCCGAGTTAGTGAGCCCAGTCGATCGGCCCTGCCACGTGTCCATCGGTCATCCATTGAATAGGGTCTGCATATTTGCCGACCAATTATCAGGTTTGATCCTAGATCAACTAATGGTTCCCTTCCGGCTCCAATATTCCCGGATATGACTCGACTACATGCTCGATGCATGGATGGCTCTCTTAACTGACCGACTTCTCACTAAAAAAATTGGCACCTTATCCGATCAATCAGACCTAACCAAGTTTCTCTAGCTAATCACCTTCTATCGATCCAACCTCAGCAACAATCGATGCTTCCTTATCAGTCGGTCCTCAAAAGGCCATCGGTGTGTGTTCACTTTAATCAGGAAAATATGATTAAGCATCTCCTGGATAACTATTCCTTGGCATCAATAGAAGTGCTCGGACCAATCCTTAATCCTTGAGTATGATGACAAGCAGATCATTAGGTAATATTTTTTTTTGTACCTTCCGAAGATTGGCACAATTGACGCTCATCTCCATCCTATAGATTACATGACCAAAAGGTCACATCACACTTTGTGATTGCTAATCATCATTATATCTTCGTAATTAAGAAGCACATGGATGAATCTATGCAGTAGTCAATATTACTATTAAGAAATAGAACTAATTTTCTATAGGCTCTGTTTGGTTGCGGAATATGGGGTCGAATAAGGGGAATGATCCTCTTATTCTCCCAAACAGCTCCAGATTCGAGGGAGAATAAGAAGGATATCTTATTCCGGTCAAATGTTGTTATTCCCCAATTTGTATTCCATGGGTCACCATGGAATTACGCAATTCGTGATTCCGCATTCCAGGGACAGCTGTGTCTTTTGTTCTTCTCCAGAATGTTCTTTCTTCTCCCCTCCCGAAGCTAGTCGAACCCTCGCCCTCGCCCTCATCTCTCCCTCCGTTCTCCTCTCTGTTCTCCGGGCTTTCCCCTCGGCATCGAAGATCCGTCGAAGTAGCTATACGTCACTTAAGGTAAGCCATGTTTTCATCTCTCCCTCCATTCACCCCTCCGTTCTCCAGACTTTCCCCTCCGTTCTCCGTTCTCCCATCTCAGTACATGGTGTTTGGAGCACGGTGTTTGGAGGGAGGAAGAGAGGAAAGGGAGAAAAAGAGAAGGTTTTCTTCTTGTTTTTTTTTTCCCTTTTTTGAGTTAGATCTAATTGTAGGATCTGGGAGGAGGCATATTGGGTCCTTGATGAGGAGAAGGGGTGGAGAGAAGAGAGAGAAAGTGGGAGAGGAGAGGAGAGGAGGGTTAGGAAAAAGTTGAGTTGGTTCTTTTTCTGTCCCATAAACAGGGTGGCTTCAACTCACGTTTCCTCCAGAGATTGCAAGGAGGCTGGGTCCGGTGGAGGCTGTCGATGGGTGGTATGTTGCAGCACCGTTCTCACCCATCTTTGTCACCAATTGACAGGGAGAAACAGAGAGAGAGAGAGAGAGAAGTAAGTAAGACCCTTTTTGAGCTAAGAAACAAAGATTAGAAGCGTGCATTAAAATTCTTAGACTGTATTTCTTTTGAGTGAAAGTGGAATATGACAATATTTTTAGTCCTTCTATTGCATTTTAATCAGCTAAATAGTAGAAATGTAGGTTATTTATTGGAAATAGATATGTTGTAGAGCTACTTTTTTGGATTAACTATTCTACCATGTAGGGTAGTTTTTTTTTTTGGAATGGAGTTGGTTACAAGTCAAGTTATTTTTAAAGGGCAACTTACTTTACAACTAAATGCAAAGAGAAGAAAAATAACTAATACGAAAATTGCGGCACAGATGAACTCATGGCAATACATATATCTTTGCTTTGCTCTATGAAGTATTTTTTAAAAAAAAAACTAGATTTAGAAAAAAAAAATTAAGCCAAAAAAAAAAAAGATTTGCCCTTGGTTTGAACATATCCCTTGAATAATAGCACTATTGTGGTCAGCCATATAATTGGCCACCCAGTCAACAATATTATTGACCTTCCTATAGATATTCTTAGCCATATAAGTGGTATTCGATGAAAGTCTCTAGTTGTTCATCAGCAAGGAGTTACTAACATCCTACTGTTCTGCTCCTTTATCGATCCATGATATAACTATTACAAGTCTCCTTTTAAAATTATATTGTTAGCTTGTAGAAAAGTAATGATATCAACTAACTTTCTTATGCAACTCTTAACATAGCTATTAGTACTGGTATATTTACAAGCTACTTCGTTTATTAGTACCTAAACATTAATAATATTTAGCAAAAAGTACAGTTCTATAATGTTCTGTAGTACTTCATATTATTGTATGATGCTCATTAATAATGACTCCACTAGGGTTTATGAACTTGTATTTGTACATTTTCTCCTTCTGTTTCTAAGCGTTTGGTTGGTTTATGTTACATTATTTGGTGGTTGATATATGTTTTGATAGAAATCCTAGGCTGATAGTTGGGATGGTATGAGAGAGATCTTGTTTTTGGTCTTCCCTATTATTCAAAGTTAACATATTTACATGATGTTCGCTTGTAGTATTTTATCTGACGAATTTTTCTTGGATTAAAGTTACAGTTGTTCCTAAAAATGTCCAAATCACGTGATAAGAGTGAACAAGATATGGGAGGTTCCTCACATCGAAGGGCACCTAATTGGATAGATTCCCTCGACATGATCATGATTGCCTTGATGCGGCAAGAATATGATGAAGGTAATTGTATAAATGGAACCTTCACAAAAGAAACATGGAAAAAGATGACCTTGTCTTTTAATCAATAAACAAGGAAGAGTTTCACGTACCCCAACCTGAAGAACAGGCTAAAGGTCCTCAAAAAAACCTTCAATCTTTATTTCAACCTGGCTAATCGATTGGGTTGGGGCTGGGATCCTATACTGAAGGTGCCTACTCCCAGTGATGAACAGATGTGGGAGGAGATCATTGTGGTGAGTGCTTTGTAGCTAATACCATTCTAACCAAGTGTTAAGCATATCAATTTATGTAGTTAACACGTACACCTATATGATGTACAGGTGAACAAAGCTTATGCTCGCATTAAGGATAAGCCTTTCCCTGCGTATGAAGATCTAGAGATCTTGTTCTCTAGAACCACAGCCACCGGTAGGCGCGGGGCCACATCTATTTTACAGGAAGGTGTATCGAATAATTCAACGTCCGATGATGAAGGACAGATGGCAAACTTTGATTCCTTGTATATTAGGCAGTCCTCACAAAATACTGACCGCTATCTGCTGCTTCATTCTACCGTTTGGAAGATTCAGATGAAAGCAGGTCAGATGAAGCACCCAACAGCCCGCCTGCATGCACCTCGACACCCGTAACTGAACCAGTTTCTGAAGGACGGCCTTCCTCTTCTAGCAAAAAGAGTAGGAGGTCAAATTTCCAGACCGGTAGGTCATGTCGATCTCGGATTAGTAGTGATGCAAGTGATGCATTATAAGAGATCGCTGAACAAGAAAGAAGAAGATTAGAAATTGCAAACGAGCTTCTATGTAGGGAGAAGCTTGGTAGGCCAAATGTTTATTCTATTGCTCAATGCATGGCTAAGTTGGAGAGTTTACCCGGAATTACACCTGAATGTATAATAGGTGCATTCGAAATTTTCAAAAATGAGGACAATCGATGGTTCTTTATGAACTATGATGGGCATGTTTTAGATGCATGGCTTCGACGATAACTGTCTGAATTTAATCAAGGCCCTAGATCGATGCAAGCTCCTCCTGCATCAAATGTCTATGTCCCAAACATTTACACTCCAACTTCCATGCATGATGTCCACAGAGCTGCCCTAAATTATTTTATGAATCCGTCTATGAATCCAAACATTCACTCTACACCACATATGTTTAGTTCGACTTCTATGCAATCAGGAATTCAAGGTGGTACACCATCATTCATGGACCAAGTTTTTAGGGCTAGTACTAGAGGTAGCCCAAGTGCAGCTCATTCAACATCTACTAAACACAGCTTGCAATTTTTCGGTACAAGTTCTTCTACACCACGAAATCAGTCTGATGACACTTATAGACATGATTGACGGATGACATATCGTGTTTCTATGTCTGTTGAAGTTAACATTATCCTTAATTACTTTAAAGTTACATATGCTTGAACAATGTATTATTATAAGTGTTGTATGTTTGTATTGCTATTTTTATGTTTAATTAAATGTTCTACATTTGTATATGCTGTTATGGAATCTTCATAGGATATATGCATCTGTATCTTTTTAGCCTTAATATCAATGAAATAGTACTTAAATCTCTCGTTTCGTATTTCTATATTTGTTTCTTTACAATTTTTTTTCGGCAGTCCATATTGTTCTATTAGTTTTAATGCTTATGTATTGATGATATGAATTAAAGAGAAAGTATATTTTATAAGTCCATTTCTAATCCTAGATATTTTATTTAGATGTCTCCCCCGAATCAGCTATTGTAATTCATTATTGATGAGGAAGGTTTTTGGGATGATGTTGTTATGACATTGTTAAGTACATGACTGATTCAGTTGGAGGATTATAACATACATTACAGGAGACCATGTTGAACTCATCCATTTTCAGGTCACAATTTGATTACAGACATTATGAGTGGTCATCCTAACAGGGGTTACTCTCATTTTTGAATGACAAATAATATGTTCCAACAATTAGAATAGCTGCTTATCTCACGAGGAGTTATAAGTGACACTCGCAACGTAACCTCTTCCGAACAATTGGCTTTCTTTTTGTACTGTGTAGGGCATGGGATCAGTAATAGAGTTTTGTCTGAAACTTTTCAACATTCAGGTGAGACGATATCAAGATACTTTAACAAAGTTCTTAAAGGGATTTGTTTCCTAAAGCATGATTTCATAGTTCAACCATCTGCTGATGTGGGTGTGCATCCAAGAATACGTGATAACAACCTCTTCTATCCATACTTCATGATATAATTCAAAGCTTTATCTAATTACTATTGCTACGTTATATTCATGATTTGATTTACTTTGGGTATGTGTCATCAAAGAATGCTGTAGGCGCTGTTGATGGTACACACATACCTGCTCTAATAAAGAAGAGCAAACAACCTCGATTCGGGAATCGCAAGGGAACACTTTCTCAAAATGTTATGGCAGCTGCTTCATTTGATCACACTTTTCTTTTCATCTGTACTGGCTGGGAGGGCTCTGTAGCTGACATGCGTATTTTACGTTGGTGTGTGGAGTCCGGTGGTTTCATGGTCCCTGAAGGTATCGAATGCCTTATGAATAATAAATTTCATGGGATATCATTGACACTATCATTGAGTTAATTTAAACAAATTATACATTTCAGGAAAATATTACCTTGTTGACTCTGGATATACGAATACCAATAAGTTCCTGGCTCCTTATCAGAGAAATAGGTACCACTTGAGTACATTCAACAATCCTCGAACTCGACGATATTCAAACAATCGAGATCTATATAACCATAGACATGCACAATTACGTAATTATGTAGAGAAGGCCTTTGGGATTTTGAAGAAATGTTTTAAGATTTTGAGGACTGCTATACCGTTTCCATTCAAGGTACAGAAGCGGATAGTAATGGCTTGTTGAATTATTCATAATTTTATAAGACGCAACCAGGGTAATGACAAGTACTTCAACATGTCATTAGCACCAATGCCTCCTGACCATGACGAGGATGACATAGATCCTTTGCTAATTATCAGTGATGATGAATGTCGTAGAGGGGAAGATCTACGTAATTCCATATCGAATAGGCTATGGGTTAATCATCTACACCGAGGTATGTGCAAATGAACAGAAAGCAAATGACATACATTTTTACCCCTATACATTGGGATTTATTTGATAAATTATTTGGTACTAACTGTTGTTAATTTACATTACTACACTACGTATAAAATGATATTTTTTTTGTTATACAGGAAGGCGAGTTCCTCGTTAACTACCTCCAGTAATGACATCTGGAAAGTACAATGTGGTTTTTGAGGGTCGCCGAAGGGAAGTTTATGACTCATGGGCTGAATGTCAACGTGAAGTTTCTGGTTATAATCATGCTTTATATAAAAAGTTTAGGACACAATCAGAGGCATTCGATGCATTTGACAGATATGTACGAGATTTTAACAATCCTGCTCTACATGAATATACTATCAATGAGGTTAAGGCAGACAACATTCATCATGACAGGGACAATAATAATCACTCGCGATGCGCCCTAATGTTTGTTATATTACTTGCCATCCTCGTAGGCTATGTGCTGGGCTTGCTGACATGTGCTTCTAAATGAAACTAGGATGTTATGGATTATTAATATTGTATTATTAAGATGTGCTACTGTTTGTTGTATGTTGTATTTTGTTGTGTACATAAAGTATTGCTATGTTTTTGTCGTGTGCATAAAGTATTGCTAAGTTTTTTGTTGTGTGCATAATGCATTGTTATATTTTTTGTCGTGTGCATAAAGTATTGCTATGTTTCTCTTATGTGCCAATCATGTTTGAATGGTTCCAGGTGAGTCCGATACATTATTCTGAAGTTTCTAGTTTGATGAAAGGAAAAGATGTGGGGCTGCCTATCGATGGAGCATGGCCTGGAGACAATAGTTGACCTTAATATTGGTTATTTTTACATACTATTGTAGCCGCGATGCTCTAAGTCATATCAATTGCGGATAGTATCGAGCCATATTTTCCAATCTACATACTTATTGGTTTTTATAATTTATATTTTGTTATTTGATATTCGTTCGATTTTTGGAATGTAGCAATGATGATGGGATGTCTATGGACGGAGCAATGCCAGGAGACAATAGTGATACCATGTATCCAGGTTTGTTACTATTGTAGCCGCAATGCTCCATTGACGAGGATTCCGCATTTTGCTGAGCCACAAATTCAATTAGCCATTGTAAGGCATTACTAAAGTGGCAGCCCTTAAAGTCCCGCTATATTGAGCTTCCTTGTAATGTTTGATTGTAAATATGTACATGGTTTTTTAACTAACGCAAGGATGATGGACTGCCTATTGATTGATTGAGCATTGCTGGGAGGCAGAAGTGGAATTACACATTTGTTGTTTCCACATATCTTGTAGCCGTGATGCTCGATTGAGATTACATTCGCTGTCCTGAGCCATTTTTTTTTAATATATATTTGAACTAGTAGTAATAATTGTAGCTTTCAGGTTACTATACTTATATTCATGGTAGCCCTTATCGTTTCAGGATTTTGAAGTTTTATATGGATTATATGTGTTTTATATGTACTTCATGTATTATCATTTTGTTCATTTGGTTCCTGCCATGCCACATTGACTAGTAGAGACCGTGCCACCATTATACATGCTGTGCCACTTTGCCTGGTGGGTTTCATTCTGTTGGTTTTATGGTATGACTTCCATGGATAGACATGTATACATGCTAATTACTCTGCCCTAATGTTTATTAGAACCTTGGATACTGCTGCCACCATTTGAAAAAGCAATGCTTTTAAGAATTCAATTATGTCAGAGAAGAGAGGATCTTCACTTGCTTGGTTCTAGAGCACCCTTGCCATTGCTTGGAGGTAGGAGAGGAACACATTTTATTATTTCGCTTCTTGATAGTTTGGTTTATGATTTGTTTGGGAATACAGTGCATTGTTTCGCTTTTTGAAACTATGGTTTATGATGCTCATATATTTGATACTTGCTAGATAGGTCCAGGTGTGCTTCTATAATGTTCAGTGCATTGTTTCTAGCAGTTTCATGGGCCCTTTAGCCATGCAACATGGTGTACCTGGTTTTGAGACATCCTAAACTCTTTGATGTACTTGCAATTTTACTATGCTAAACTGATGGCTGCTCTCATGTCTATTTAGAAATTTCTATGTCCATTTGTTCATCTATCCTTCACTTCATGAATATATTTGTATTTGTTACTTCAGTTTTTTGCTTGTTCTAGTGCATCCTTGTCTAACATCATTTCATTGGGTTAGCCTGTGGAATAATTGATCTAATGTATTTGATTTTAGCAATGACCCTTAAGTTATTTCATTGCTAATAAATGTTTTAAGTTGTAACTCTATAGCTTATTGATTATTTTCATTTAATTGATTCCTCTATGGTGAACGTTGATGTGATATCATTAAACAAATCAAACAGACTAAACCAGCAATTACAGTATGCAAAAGCACAATTGTTCTCAAGAATTGATAATGCACATATCAGCTAAGAAGTCCAGTTACTTCTGCTCATTTGAATCTTCTTTTCTATTTTTTCCCAGAGGGAATGCTTATTTGAATCTTCTAAGAAGAAAAAATATTTAGGTTCTCTATCACATGAGAGAACAACTTGAAGGAGTCAACAGAAGGTTTGCACAACTTTGTTCACCCAGAGTTTGTTCTAAAGTCACTTATATTTCCACATTTACTTATCAGTCTTGTTGACCCCTGAAGTGATTTTGATGATAACAAAATATTGGAGCATGTATTTGGTTATCTAACAACTCTTCAAATGGTTGACAAGTTTTTGTAAGACGACTACTTTGACATATTTTTTAAACCCTACAACCTTTATTTCTTTGTGTTGAGTTGTAAGTAATTAGAGTCTTGTAAAGAAGAACCCAACAAAAAATTTCCCTATTTGAATCAAAGATAAAAGGTTGCTCCTACTAGTTTTCAAGCTTTAATTTCTCTTGATATTGTTGTAAGAAGATCTTAAGGAAGTCTTCAAAGCTTGGCATGTGAGTTCTGGAGAATAAAAATTGGTATGGCTGAAGAACCAATCTCGAGCCGACTGGATGGAGGAACCAACCGACTCTGGCACTGGCACAAGAAAGAAAATCTCTGGCACGCAAACCTAGCCGATTGGCACCAAGTCCCAGCCGACTCATCCAGAACTTGGTTGAAAATGTTCTGAGAACCTCAGGGATCCGAGCTGACTGGATTTCAGCATAGCCGACTCATCCAGAGTGAACTATTTTCTCGACTGTGGAACCTAGCCGACTGGTATTCAACCCAGCCAACCCGAACATGATCCGAGCTGACTCGAAGATGACCGAGCCGACTGGAATGTCGGGGTCTCTTCCCAACGGCTAGTTCTAGACTTCTGATTTTAAATTCCAAAAGTGCTCCAATGGTAACCTGTCACTTCCCAACGATCTACAACGTTCAAAATCAAGGGAATGCAGTTGAAGTCTCTATAAATGAGGTATGAGAACATCCTTAGAGAGACTAATGAGTTGTTGAACATTTATTGAATATTTATTGAAGTAAGAAAAGAGAGCACTTGAGCTTTGAAGTCAGTCTTCAAACCTTCACCAACTCTTATCAGAAGCTTGAAGCAACTTTTGAGGAAAGCAAGGAAGCCATTGAAGTGCATTGAAGGGCATTCAATTGAGCTTCACTATAGCTGCATTGGCAACCACCAGACAACTTAGTTTGTCATTTCTGTTGCTTTTCATTCTACTCTTAGAATACTTGGGTTATTAATGAACCCGGTTGTAAAAACCAAACAGGTTTCTTTGGTGAGCCTACTTAAAATCAAAGTGTAGAGATTCTAGGTGAGCCTGTGAAAACCTAGTGTTGGGTTTCTTTGGTGATCCCTTTCAAAATCAAAGTGTAGAGGTTGGGATTGTGAGCCTGAAAAATAATCCGACTGTATTCCGATTTGGGGGATATAGTGAAAATCCCGAGTGGTGAACTTGGGTAGTGGACGTAGGAGCTGGGTTGCTCCGAACCACTCTAAACTTGTTTTATTTGTGTTGTGCTTTACTTACTTTTCAGCTTTCGTATTTAATTCTGATTAACATAACACTCAACCACTAAAAGGAATTACTTGTGCACATATTTGTAAGAAATTTTGTGATTCCCAATTCACCCCCCTCTTGGAAAAAGCCACCTGGGCAACAACTGGTATCAGATCCGAGGTCTCGGGTTCGAGTCTCCGCAGGGAAAAAAACTCTTGGTCGTTTTGCTGAGGGGGATTGTTGGCTGGGCCAGCTCGCACCCTCGTGGTTCGTCTGGATGTAGTCTACAGTTGATGATAAACTTTACAGATTCATATTCTCACACTCTCTTCTCTTTAAATATATGTGAACACGTCATACATGTCTTCTCAATTTTCCAATCTTAATTCCCTCTCATCCTCTATACTATTTTTTATGGTTTGTGCATGGCTAACTGTTAGCTCTTTATCTTTACACAATATTTAGAATAGGATAAATGCGTCTATTTATCAAGATGCACCAGTTCCATGGTGATTGCTTATTTGAAATAAGGTTAAAAAAGAAAAAAACTTGCAGATCCCACTTTTTCGTGGCTCCCATGCACTAGAAAAGATGGCATATCATACTTCGTGGATTTTTAGAAGAACAGGAAAGCATATGTTCCTTAAAGACAAAGATGAGGGAAAGCCTCTTCTCCTTCGGATGGTCAATGACCGTGGAGATCCCAAATTCATGTAAGTCTTTGTAGATCATTAATCTTTGTTATTAACAGCTTTGCTTTAGGATTTTATCATATTATGATCAATGTTGCTTGATTTTTTCTATAGGTCCGCTTTGCAATCTTTCAAGCGTTGTGTTGCTTACTCAAATGCTTGCTATGATTGTATCCTATTTTGTAACAAGTAGTGCGATTTAGTATTCTAACTATATTAGAATTGGCAGTTTAGTACTTCTGAATGCTGGTAGAATCTTTGAGAAAATAATGTTTCTGGGCAAGTTCGCATTGGAGTTATCTTCGACAATTTATGAGAATTGGCGGTTCACTGAGAAAGCCCTTCCTGTAGATCTTCTGAGAAGGTATAGCATTAGTTCATAACCTCTTGCAACTTTTAAGGCAACTCTCTCTTCTATCTTCAATTAAAATGGAACCTAGATCAATCACAGATATAACAGTGCGTGTGTTCTTTCCCTGTTCAATGCTTTTGTATTTGTGCTACATTAATTCAACATTTTAACTGACTGAAACTTTATTAATTTACATTATAACTTCAATTGAAATGGAACCTAGGATATTGGTCAAATGTGCACAGGTTTGTTTGAATGTGTGAACTTCAGAATTGCTGAGTTGAATTAGTTTATTCTTTTTCCTCTATTCAGAATTACTGGTCTTGGAATCATGAGTTCCTAGCTCCTTGTTCACTATCTTGGTTGATATGGGCAGCCTTGTTCACTTTTACTGTAGCGAACGGATCTATGAAGAAATATGGGCAGCCTTGTTCACTTGTTCACTGTCTTGGAATCATGAGTTCCTGGCTTCTTTCTTTCCATAAGGTATATATTATTTGTGTGGCTATGATGATAGGCATCCTATTGATTTAGAATTGCTTGGAAGCAGGTGTGGAAAGGCGACATTTGTTGTTTTCCTCTTGTTGCCGTGGTGCTCAAGTGAGATTACATTCGCTGTCCTGAGCCATTTTAATAAAATATATGTTTGTATTAGTTTACATTTTGGCAGCTGTTGTGTGCTATGCTTATATTCTTGGTGGCCCTTAATGGCCCTTAACCAAGACTGTTATATTGCCATGTCAAATTTCAGGTTACTTTTATCGATTGTCATAATGAAATTTTATTGCACATGTTTGGTATTTCATATATATCAATTCAGGTAGGGTATGTGAATTGTATATTTTGTACTACTGACAAGTATTTATTGTTAAAGGTAACTATTTATCTTTTGTTATAGGGGATATAATACTTCAAAATAGTCCGTAGAGTAGTTTGCACAATAATAGTTGATTATTGGTTGGTGCTGATAATTAAGGATTGAAGTGCAGAGCGTGACTGTTTTGCTAGTTAATTGTATCATTTTTTTTTTTAGATTTGTGGGAACTCATGTTCATTTGTGTATTGTCTGGGCATTTATATTATATTCGTGTTCTTGTAAAATATATTCATTAATTATACATTTATTATGATAATTCATATTAATAATAAAATACATACTTTTGATATGGATATTACATAGTTTGCTCGTGTCACAGGATATTTTCTACTTGTATTATAAGATATCTAAATTATAAAAATTCAGAAGTCAAAAAATTGCTGCTTGTATTGCACGTAACGGTTCCGACCGGCCGATCCAGGGACTCCACGCCAATAGATTGGCGCGCCAGGAAGGGGGGCAGTTTTACTAACATTTGTTAAGCTCCCTCCCAAACAAGGGGAAGAAACAAATAATTCTTTGATGGCAAGAGGAAAAGCCCAAAATGCTTCTATAAGCCGGAGTCGTGCTCCGTCTCAGGGGGGTGCACCCCCGAAGGTGAACGATGTTCTACCTCCCATGGTTACTGTGGGAGCACAGCAGTTCGAAGCACTTTTGAACCAGGTCACCAACCTGACGACCATGGTTCAAGAGTTTCAAGACAGAGCCTTCCCGGTGGCAAATCCACTGGCTATTTCTAGACATAGCTCTCGATCCCGAAGAAGGAGAGCACCACAGGTGGATTCGGTGCATCCCTCCCCCCATTCTCGGCCCTCTCCTGAAGGCCAAGCTTCGAGACTACCTAGGTCCGCCGATTCCCCATAAAAAGGGAAAAGGTCTAGGCAAACTTCCTCCTTCTCCTCCGAAGATTGCACTCTGGTGGAGAGAGCGTCCAAGCAGACTCCCGATTATGACGGGAGGTTCAAAGCCATCGAATCAGAGATGGCAAGGGCATGAGAGCAGAGAATGCAGGATCAGAGGGATCCTGAGGACCTGATTATGGGTGATATATGCCCACCCTACACCGACCGCATTATGGCAGAGGACATTCCTCGTCACTTCAGGGTTCCCCAAATATAACTCTACGACGGCACCACCGACCCCTTCGACCATTTGGACAGCTTCAAAGCCCATATGATGATTCAAGGAGCTTCGGACGTGACGTACTGTTTGGCGTTCCCGGCTACCTTGAATAAGTCCGCTCGGATGTGGTACTCGAGCCTGCGCCCAGGTACCATCGATTCCTTTTCCGAGTTAGAAAAATTATTTATCTTGCATTTCAAGACCTATCGCAAGACTCCTCGGAATACGGACACACTCTTCCTCCTTCACCAGAATGAAGGAGAGAGCCTGAGAGATTACATCTCTAGGTTCAATGCGGCCACACTTGAGATCCCCGATCTCAACGAGCACGTGGCCATGTCAGCTCTAAAAAAGGGGCTTCGAACCTCCAGGCTTACTTTTTTCCTGGACAAGAGGTTCCCCAAAAGCTATGCTGAGCTCTTATCAAGGGCTCAGAAATACACCGATGCTGAAGAGCAGGCGGTGAATCGATATGTGATTGAAGGGAAACCCCCTTCAAAGAAAAAGAATAACAGGGAGCAAGGCCCCCAAACTTCCAATAACAACGGTGACAAATATGCAGACCGTCGGAGAAGCCCTCCCAAGCCCAGAGTATTGGGAGGAAGATTTGACTCATACACCCCCCTCAACCTCCCTCAAGAAAAGATCCTTATGGAGATAGAAAAAGAAAACTATCTCCAACGGCCCCGTCCCATGAAGGCCTCCTCTTCCTCAAGGAACATGAACAAATTCTGCCGATTCCACCGGGACCACGGCCATAACACAGAAGAATGCATCCAGTTGAGAGATGCAATCGAAGATCTTATCAAGAGGGGGTACCTGGGGTGGTACATCGGTCGCCAGGGGCCCTGGTCGGAAGCAACTGTTCCCCAGCCACCTCCCGAAGAGGCCGAATTACCAAACCAAAGGCCCACCAATGGAGGTGTAGGGATGATACACCGGCCCGCCAACTGGAGAAGGGATGAAGATGAGCTTCAAAGCGACCGAAAGATAACAACTCCATCCTCTTCTCCGATGATGACCTTGCAGGAGTCCGGCTCCCACACGACGACCCTCTTGTAATTTCGGTTGTAGTGGCCAATTATGATGTACAGAGAGTTCTTATTGATAATAGAAGTTCGACTGATGTCTTGATGTATGATGCATTCTCTAAAATGTGTTTGCCTAGACATCAACTACAGAGATCCCCCATACCACTCTCCGGTTTCGGGGGTAACCAAGTTTATGCCTAAGGGGAGATAGTGTTGCCTGTAACCCTTGGCTCTGAGCCTCGACAAAAGACATTGCCGATCAACTTCATGGTGGTCTAGATCCCCTCTGCATACAATATTATTCTGGGGAGGCCCGCCTTGAACAGGTTCCGGACCGTGATCTCCTCTCACTACCTCTTAGTACGCTTCCCCACCAGGAATGGTGTTGGAGAAGTTAGAGGGAACCAGAAGACGGCATGGCAATGTCTAATGATTGAAGACATGCACTTCAAAGATTCGACTACCCCGGATCAGCTGGATCCGAAGGATTCAACCACAAACCTTGGTGAACCCATGGAGAGGACCATCCCAATACCTTTGAAAGAGGAAGATCCCTCCATAGTTGTGCAAATCGGGAGCGCCCTTTACGAGGAAATCAGAACAAAGCTGATCCATTTCCTCAGGGACAATGCCGATGTCTTCACCTGGTCGGCTTCAGATATGCCCATGATTTCCATCGAGGTGATTAATCATCAGCTGGAAGTAACCCCTGGGAACAAGCCGATGCGACAGAAGAAGAGGAGCTTCGCCCCCGAAAGACAGCAAGCTGTTGATGAAGAGGTTAGCAAGCTCTTCAAAGCAGGGTTCATCAGAGAGGCCCGCTACCCCGAGTGGTTGGCCAATATGGTGATGGTGAAGAAAGCTAGCGGCAAGTGGAGGATCTGCATCGACTATACAGACCTCAACAAGGCTTGTCCAAAAGATAGCTTCCCTCTCCCAAAGATTGATCAACTGGTCGACGCTACCGCCGGCCACCAGTTGCTGAGCTTTATGGATGCCTTCTCTGGCTACAACCAGATCAGAATGGATCCGCAAGATGAGGAGAAGACGGCATTCATCATTGACAAAGGTCTCTACTACTACAAGATGATGCCGTTCGGTCTCAAGAACACTGGAGCAACATTTCAAAGACTCATCAATAAGGTATTTAAAAAGTAATTAGGAAGGAATATGGAGGCCTATGTTGACGATATGATCGTCAAGAGTCTCCACCGGAGAGACCATATCCACGACTTGGAGGAGTCATTCAGCGCTCTCCGGCGCTACAAAATGAAGTTAAACCCGGCGAAATGCGCCTTCGGGGTCACGTCGGATAAATTCCTGGGCTTCCTTGTCACCAAACGAGGGATTGAGGCCAACCCCGAGAAGATCCAGACCTTGAAGGATATGCGACATCCCTCTTATAAAAAGGAAGTCCAATAGTTGACAGGGAGGATTGCCTCCCTAAGCAGATTTATCTCTCGATCCACCGAGAAATGTCTTCCGTTCTTCAAGGTACTCCGACAATCAAAGAGCTTCGAATGGTCCGAAGAGTGTCGCGCCGCTTTTGAGAAATTGAAGAAGTATTTGGAGACCCCGCCATTGCTCTCCAAGCCAAAAAAAGGCGAGGTCCTCTACCGTACCTCTCTGCTTCAGATGAAGCAGTGAGCTCGGTTCTTGTCTGGAAGGAGGAAGACGGGTCCCACAAGCCGATCCACTACATCAGCAAGATTCTGCATGACGCAGAAACGCGGTATGCAAGGATGCAGAAGCTGATCTACTCTTTAGTGATTGCGGCAAAGCAGCTACGGCCATATTTCCAGGCTCACGCTATCGTGGTACTGACTGATCAACCTCTCAAGGCCGTTCTTCGATCTCCGGACACTTCTGGAAGGATAGCCAAGTGGGTTGTGAAACTAAGCGAATTTGACATTAGCTTCCAGCCCCGAGCGGCTATGAAGGCCCAGGTGCTCTTCGATTTTCTAGCCGAGTGTACTTGGAAGTCCGAAGATGAAGCCTCTTCGGATGTAAGAGAAGCCCCGAAGGAGATGAAGTCCGTCTGGGTGCTTCATGTGGACGAAGCTTCCAATGCTATCGGGTGCGGAGCTGGACTCATGTTGGCCGAACCTGACGGCCAGATTATAGAGTATGCACTCCGTTTCTCCTTCCACGCCTCCAATAATCAGGCCGAATATAAGGCCCTACTCGCCGGACTTCGGATCGTCAAAGATCTGGGAGTCCGGCAACTCCGAGCCTTCTCCGACTCTTAACTAGTTGTGAATCAAGTTAATGGAGAGTACGCAGCCAAAGATCCAACCATGTTGCAATACCTGGAGAAGGTTCAGACTTTATCCTCTCAACTGGAACATTTTGAAATTATTCATGTTCCCCGATCAGAGAACTCCTTAGCAGATGCACTATTTCGACTGGCGACTACAGCACCGGAGTCTCTCGGGTGTACCTTTGTTGAACATCTTAAAACTCCAAGCATTGCCAAAGAGGATGCAGAGGTGCGCCAGATTGATGCTGAGCTAAGCTGGATGGATCCCATCATCAGATTCCTGAATGAAGGAGAACTGCCTGAAGACAAGGCAGAGACCAAGAAGATCCGTTGGATGGCATCTCAGTACGTCATCCTGGATGGAACCCTCTACAAGATATCGTTCTTCCAATCACTGCTGAAATGCCTCGAATCCACTGATGCATATTATGCATTGAGAGAGGTCCACGAGGGCATATGCGGGGATCACTTGGGAGGCAGATCTTTAGCATACAAGATTATTCGACAAGGGTATTACTGGCCCTCCATCCAGAAGGACTTAGCTGATTTCGTGCAGAAGTGCAACCAATGCCAGAGGTATGCCAATGTGCAGAGATAACCTGCGAGTCACCTGACTCAGTTGGCAGCCCCATGGCCCTTTGCCCAGTGGGGGATGGACATTCTTGGCCCGTTCCCACCAGCATCAGGGCAAAGGAAGTTTCTCCTAGTGGCCATCGACTATTTCACGAAGTGGGTGGAAGCCGAACCATTGGCCCAAATCACAGAGGGCAAGGTGGAGAGTTTTGTGAAAAACTCCATCATCTTCAGGTTCGGCATCCCACACATCATCATCATGGATAACGGAAGACAATTCGACAATTCGAAGTTCAAGGATTTCTGTGCTCGATACCATATCCAGCATCGGCTGACATCCGTTGCACATCCACAGTCCAATGGAGAAGCCGAAGTCACCAACCGAACCATCCTCCATGGTCTAAAGACAAGGTTGAACGCCGCCAAAGGACTTTGGGCCGAAGAACTGACATCTGTTCTTTGGGCGTACCGAACTACCCCAAGAACAGCCACCGGTGAATCCCCATTCAACCTAGCCTACGGTACCGAAACCGTGCTACCTATCGAAGTCTCCCTACAGTCCTTGAGAATTGACAACTATGAAGAGCCTGAGAATTCCGATCGCGGAAAGATCAATCTGGATCTTCTATCAAGCACCAGGCTACAGGCCCAGATAAGAATGACGGCATAACAGCAAAAGGTCGCTAAGTATTACAATGCAAGGATAAATGAGCAAACTTTTCGCACGGGGGACATGGTATTGCGAAGAGCAAAAGTATCCAGGCCAATAGAACAGGGTAAACTCTCCCCTAACTAGGAAGGCCCATATCAAGTCGAAGAAGTCATTCGACCAGGGACATATCGACTCAAGACCCTGGAGGGAAAAACCCTATATCGGCCATTGAATGTACAAAACCTTCGCAAATACTATCAATAAAAAAGTTCCAAAAAACTCCTGTGCAAAGCTCCTCAACCCTACTCGACTCAGAACGGCTAGTTGCATCGACTGAACGACAATAGCCCAAATGACCCAATCTGAAAAATCGGTCAACTATGCAAAGGAGAGCCTGATCCACTCACCTTATTGGTATGCCTGACGAGCGCAATGGATGGCCTAACCATACCACCAAAAAGATCAAAGGCGCAATGATGGTTTTCGTAACCTACCCTACAGTGAATCCGAACACGTGCCGAGGCGGGCCTGAATAGCCTACCTTAATCACGACAGAAAGTGCACAGGGATGGTTTTCGTAACCTACCCTACGGTAAATCCGAACACGTGCCTAATAGGACTATTGTCATCCTCTCTGTCAACAACAAACACTCTTAGAATGGTCCAACGGACCCTACTTCTTTCCTACAAACCGCAAGTGGTTTATGAAGTCTACATTATGGACAAATCGTGATGCAACACATCATAGAAAATACACGGAAAGAGTTGACACAAAAGGTCTTTCATTTCTTTCAATTTTTCTTATATAAGAAAAAAGAAAAGAAAGAAAAAAGACAGAAAAAAGAAAGAAACTCTCCTATAAAAAGAGTAAGAAAAGAGAAAAACTCTCAAAAAGAGATATATATATATATATATATATATATATATATATATAAAAGCAGCAGCAGCAACAGCAGGTTGGGAAATTTACATTAACTCCCCGACGGATTTTTCCTGTACCGTTGGGGAGAGACCAGATGGGATGACGAAGGACCCCCGGGGTTCCTGTCTGAACTTGAGTCTGACCCCTCGTCGGAGTCAGAATCGAATTCATGGCCGGGGAAGGGAACGGAGGGTTTGATATTATCCAAGCCCTTCAGGTCATAAAACCTGGAGGCTTTCCTCCGACACTCCCGAAATCCCTGGTGGAAGGAGTCCAGGGCCACCCCAGCGACCTCATCCTTGAATGAGGCAGAAGTTCTGAAGCTTGCGACGGCCTCCGCCGCCTCCATCTTCGCCTCCTCTACCGCCATGGTCACCACCGTGACTTGGGCCTGGGCCTCCCTCAACTGAGCCTCCAGAAGGCGGACCTTCTTCTAGAGGCGGTCAACCAGAGGCTCCTCCTCTTCGCCAACGGGCCCAGGTCGCCCTGGACTTCAACTCCTCTCGGGGTCAATAGCCCTCCTCTTCGCTGCATGACGAAGCTCGAAAGTGCTGAACCTCATGGCTGATGGAAGGAAGACACCAACAGAAATGATGGCCTTTGACAGCAGGGAGCAGGGTCCTATTTATAGAAGCCCTACGTCCACAATCGACTGCGGGGAGGTGCATCCCACGTCCTTCCCGACCAACTGAGAAGGCGCCACGTGTCTGGGTGATGCTTCGAGAACCAGAACGTCTCTCAGAAGCCATCCTCAAGACCGCAACTGCCATCGCTTCGAATCCGGAGAAATCCGTGTCATGCGACGGCATCATGAATGGTCTCTTTTTGGGAAAAAGCGGCACGGTGGCTCATAAGGTGCAAGAGATCACGACTGTACAAATTTCGACGTGCCACGTGGACAACGGTGATCCTAATCAAATCCCCCTAATTATTGATTGGCGGGGAGATGACTCCTATCCGCCCCAACGGACAAGCGAATCGTCCGAAGGAAGGCAATGCAACGGAGTTCTGGTCCGTTCAAGGGTTCGTCCTTACCGACTGAATGGCCTTCGGCCATGACTATTCGACTAAGCGGAAAAGAGACCGGTAAAATTGGCTCCTATCAACTGAATGGCCTTCGAAAGCTATCGTTCGACTAGGCCAAAGAAGAAACGGTAGAACCGTTTCAGATTACACATGAACACATAAGGCACAGCAATGCACATGCAAAGGAAGGAGAATTCATTCCAAAATCTGGAAAATTTGCAATACAAAGTTCATTGGCAATACAAGTAAAAAAAAAAAAGAAGAAGAAAATACATTCGGAGTGATCCAGGTCACTCAACATCAACAGGACTGGAGCAACCTATCTATCTGATCGGAGAAGGTCTCATCAATCTGGGCCGGGATGGGAGAACCTTCAGCCTGGACTCCTCCAGCCTGAGTCACCTCCTGGGCCGAGATCACGGCCGGGATCACCTTCGGGTTTTCGACTGAGGTAGCAGCCTCCTCCGCCGAACATGGTGGCTCCTCGACCTCCCCTGTGGCTTCGGCCTCCTCTGCTTCTTCCACTTCCTCTCCAATTATGTTGAAGGAGGGGATCTCCGAAAGGTCGAGGTGAGGGAGGGTCTCTTTCACCTTGGAAAGTCCATCATTGAAGCCGTGCTGGTAGGCATACAATGATGCTTCATCAATCTCTGTCTGAAATTGTGAAGACATCTTGAAGTCAACCACGGCATTGTCCATCTGCTTCCTCAAAGCTTCGGACTCTCTCTTGGCGGCTTCAGCCTCCCTCTTGGCAGTTTCGGATTCTAGGGTCGCCTCTACAGCCCTCCTAGAAGCCTCCTTCGCCACCTTGGATAGGCTCTCCATCCTCTCTTGGTTCTCCCTGGCAGTCCGCTCCAAGGATTCAACTTACCTCCTAATCCTGTTCCACCCTGCCTCTTGTCCCGCTATCCTCGAGTGGGCGCTTTTCAGTTCGCCCTTCAGGTCGCGAACTTCATCGATCACCCGAACAAGATGGTCCTCCATGGATTGCTTCAGCTCCTCGGCTACTTCCCTTGCAGCTCTAGCAGTCTGAAGCTCCTCCTTGAGGTCGTAGATAAGGTTGTCCACGTTCCCCAAGACTTCCTCCATGAAGGGAAGTCATAGACCAACTACATCAAAAAAGAAGAATCGAGGGTCAAGTAACTCTCAAGACAAGGGAGGCGGTGATAATCATACCTGTTGTAGGGCGGTAAAGCCGGAATCGGACACTTTGTGAAAGCTTCGATTCTGGAGAATTGCCAGTTTGCGGGGTTGAATCGTGTCCTTCAACGCCTGTCTGGCCACCTCCGGGACCAGCAGTTCTCCCATAGACGGGAGCTCAGAATGGTTCGTCGGGCGATCTTCGGCTGAAGAACCTCCGCATACGGACTCTCCTTCGACTTGCTGCGCCTTGCCCCTATCAGCAGCAGATGGGCAAACCGGCGGCACTTCCACTCCTTGAGGCGGGCCCCCCGTTGTGTCAACTGGGGAGGCAACTGCCGCTGGAATCTCGACTGGGCAGGGCCTCGCTGGAACCTCTTCCGCGATCGCTGCACTTTCCCCCGAGATGCCTCGGGAGGATGGAGCTCTTTGGTCCCCTTCGGGACCATCTCTCCGAGCTCTCTTCTGAGCTACAGACCTGATGGAAGGGGCTTGTGCCACCCTCCTCTCCGAAGTCTGGCGAAGCCAGCTCAGATTGCGCTTCATCTCGCCACCTGCAGGCAAAGAGGATCACCTCAGTTAAATGAGCTACAATGAAACCTAAAGAAGAAAAGCAGAAATTTCTATTGCTATACCTAGTGAGGAAAATTTACTGATTCCCGCTCGATGAAGATTCCTCTCCTCCAACAACTCCTGGATAGGAGCAACTTCCGAGTTGGTCAGAAGATCATAATCCGACTGATCGGCAGCCAAGACTTTCTTTCCATCATTGGCGGTCAGGCGAGGCTTCTTCCACTCAATGTCGAAGCCCCATGGGTTGAAGGACAACACAAACACAAAGACGGGTTTCCACCCGTGGATGGCGTTGGGCATATCCTTAATCACCCTGTGGCCCGATCTGGGACCGATCACCCACCATCCGTTGCTGTGGAAGTCCTTCTTGAGGACGAAAAGGGCCGAGAACAAGTTGGTCCTAGGCTCTACATTGGCGATGCTGCACATGACCAGGAACCCGCAAATGTTCCAGATGCTGTTTGGGGTTAACTGCGCTGGCACCTTTTGGTACAAGCGAAAAATCTTAACAAAGAAGGGGTACAGGGAAAATCGAAGACCAGCCCTCAGGTGATCTTCGTATACAGCTAGGCACCCAGGGGGAGCTTCGTTTGCCCGCTCCTCGGGCACGGGGAGGACGAAGGGAAATTCTCCAGGAATGCGGTAGCATTCCCAAAGAAGGGTTGCCTTGCTCTGAGAAACCGAACTGGGGACCGACTTCGGACCTACTATATTTCCGGCCCCCGAGGGCCCAACTTGCTTTCCCTGACTCTCTACGGTCTCCTCCATGACAAAGGAATGAAGCAAAGGAGTGGAAAGAGGATTCTACCTGAAGAGTAGACTGGTACTCCAGAACGGTCTGGGCGGAGAATGAGACGAGGTTGAAGAAGCTTCCTTGTCCAGACCTTCACTCTTCCCCAAAAGAAAAGTAAGGGTCTCTGGATCCCCGCAGAGGGTTAATTTGACTCAAGGTTACCCTGGGAGGTAACCCACTTACGACTGACCGCCAGGATAAGATCTATCCTTCATCCAACGGGCGGAGAATAGCCACCACAACTATCCAAATCCCAACCAAAAGATTACCTCAACCACTGTGCAACGGGACGAGGAGAGATAGCCTCAAGGCCACCTACTCTTCCCAAATCAGGGAATGGCACATGTCCACCATCTGATTCTCAGATCGTGATGGGCAACTCAATAGAGGTCCCGTAATCATTTACTGCGCCGTCTCTCAGGAAGAAAGCGACAAGGTAATAATACTCTCACTTCTCGAGGCAGATCTTCGCTTCGATAATTGAGAGTAGGGGGGCAACTGTTGGGATATCCTGGTTCAGCTACGGACCAGGCTCCGGTTCGACTTATCGAAGCCTTGGTTCTCCGGGCTACGGGCTTTGGACTAAGCGAAGGCTAACTGTAGGCAACTCAATGCTTCACACCGAACTACAACATCCGAAGGCCAGCCCTTCGGATAGCACCTTCGACCCCGGCCGAAGTCTGAACTACTCACCTGTTGGGAATTGTATCCCAAAGCCAATCGCCTGGGTTGTAGGCGGTTATGCTAAGTATTGTACTTTTTCAATGAATTAATAAAATATTATTTTTGGCAGCTCATCACATATTGTATTTTCCTAAGAGAACTCTTTCCATGTGATGAAGTCCTTAGGACTACACTGATTTCGATACAGAGAGGATGTATTGAGTGATCCATAAACCCTGTTCACAATCAAAGGATATATTGTACTGGACGGCAATATATCAAGTATAGGTTGTTGTAGTTTACATCGTTTGGTTGTCCTCTTGACCAAATGAGTGCGGTGACACTGATGTGATCTACAAGTGGGATATATGTGATATCTCATTGAACGTGACTCCGTGCAGTCCCTTTCTGCCAAAGGGATACTCACGATTGGATATGGGTATAAGTGTCCCTCTGACCTGAGGTCATCACGGTAGCTTGCAAGCAACTCCCTGTGCTTTGGTGCCGGACTACCCGGATTTTTAATCCGGTGACGGAAGGTTTCTGGGTACAGGCAAGTAATTGTGGAGCAGTGATGGACCAAGATGAAATTGACCTGTCCAAACAGTTTGGATTGAATGTCTCGCAGTATCTCAATTTAGCAAATCCTCGGCCGGGATAGCCCTAGTGAAGAGTCACTGGGCTTGCGAGGTTGAGACACGTAGTCGATTGACTCAGTCTGGGTTGGCAGCCCAATCTCAGTCGTCCTGAGCATTAGAGGTCAAAGGGATGAATTATACTGTAACCATATGCCAGAGGTTCGATTGTTTGCTCCCGCATCTTCGACCTATCCGGACGCCGGGACTCATTGCTAGATGGTTTCCTATGCTGGTACTAGAATGGTTCTAGTGCTACCGTTTAGGTTCGAACCTATGAGGTCACACGCCACAGAGGATAACTCTCTGATCCGGATACCGAATACGATTGGGAATCATCTCGGTTTCATGGTCACAGTAGTATTTTTGAGCACTTATTTTCCTCGTCCTGCCCTTGCTTGGTCAACCGGAAATTGTTCGGGGTTGATCAGCACTGTGCCAGGATTTTTCTGAATCAGTTTTGAACTGATTTGGAGTTCGTTTCGGCCTCCAATTGGTTGTGAACCAATTGACCCAATTTTTAATTGGGCTTGGACCAGGTTCAATATGATTGAACCAATGGCTTGGTTTAATAGAGATTGAACCAAGGTTTATTGGTTGGACCGGTTTCTTTTGAACCGGTGTTTTAATTCTCCGTGTAAATGGTTACACGCAACTCCCATGCGTTTGGAGGAAAGCCAAACGTTGGGAGAAAAATCGAAGGCCAAAACGTCCTCTTAAAACCCTTGTTAATGGCCTTTATCCCGTTTAAATTTTTGTTAATGGGAATTTGGAAACCGGCTCTCTCTTCCACTCCCGTCTCTCCATCTCCCTCATCCCCTCTACAGCCTTTATAATCCAACACTGCGTCCCCTGTTGTCGGGGTTGAGAGTTTTAAAAATAACAGTTGCCGTCCTCTGTTTTGAGTTGTTGGAGTGACACCGTGAGAAGAGAGTATCACCGTGTAAAGGGCTGTTCCTCCATTTGAAGGGGCTGAAGACCTGATCCATTGTAATACTCCCTGAGTGCTGGGTTTTGGGAGTGTTGTAAGGGAGAGAAACCAAGATTCTTCCCACCATTTGAGTGCTCAAAAATCCCTGCTGCAGCAATTCTGTTTTGCTGCAGCAACCTGTGACCGTGAACCATCTTCCGGCGGCTAGCACCGCGTGTGGAGAGGGATCGGAGAGCCCCGGGCATGTCTCCCCTCTAGAGGGAGTATTCTTCTACTCCTCGGAGCAAACCACGCGAGCCGGGATCGCTCCAGTTGCCCGAAATCCAACGTCGAAGACAGCTACTCTGTTCTGCTGCCATTTTCATGCAGCAAACTTCGGCGAATTTTTACGATTTATTGGCTTAGTTTTTCTTGCAGAAACTAGTGCCAAATCGAAGAGGACTTCCTTAAGAATCTACAGCTCAAATTTGGGAGCGATCGGAGGTCTGGAAGGTGGCGTTCCGGGGACTTTTCGGAAGCCCAGTTTTCAGCCCAAGGTGGAAGACGACTGGAATAACTTTATTCCAGTCTATTCCTGGTTTATCCCAGACTTATTCCAGCTGGGAATAAGGTATGTTTTTGGGTTTTATTTTCGCTGCATGTGTAGATCTGGATTTATAAAATTATTTATAAATATTATATGATCTGTATCATGCCAATACATGCATCTTGCATATGCTAGATCCTGTGCGGAGTAGGTATTTTTTGCATTTATTTTAAAAATATTTTAAAATATTTACCTGCTCCCTGTGCTGTTGCATGCTTAGTGTAGGCACCTTTAACCACATTTTTTACTTTCAGTGGTATCAGAGCCAGGTTCTAGTGTAACATATCTTGATGCATGTATAGTAGATTAAATTGTTTAATCTTGGGATTAGAGAGTACTTTTAGGAACCTAGTTGAGACCTTCACCATGGCCGTGTGTCTTTGACACGATGCGATTTATCTGTGTTGGCCTCTTCAGAATGATCCTTTAAGGAAATCAAAAAGAAATTAAAATTATTTTATAAATTTGGCATGATTTATAATTTTGTTATTTGGGTCATATAATATTTATAAAAGTATAAATCTAGATATGATGCATAATTTAAGATGTAAAATTGTTTCACATAGAGACTTAATTAAAAAAATATTTTAATTAAGTATTTGGCTTAATAAAAATTTTTAGGTTTATGAAATATAATAAAATTTGCATAAGCCAAATTGGGTCAATTGGGTTAGCTGATTAGTTGGGTCCATCACTGGGTTAGACCTAAGTTTAGTTGAACCGGATTAAAAGAAGATTAAACAAAAGTTGCTTAAGGTCTTTCTTTAGAACTATCTAATAGTTAGATTAGTTGATCTGTTCATCTAAAATGGATCCAATTAGTGGCTCAGTGGACGCCCGAGTCTTTAGGCTGGTCTGATCGAGTCTGGTAAACCGACTGGTGTCAAGGTAAGTTTGGCAATTGTGATCATGGTTGTATGAGGCTACCTCTTTCCTGGCCAACTTGGTTGGTGTCTAGGAAAGATGGTTAATGGCGGATACTCACCCATGATCTCACCTACCTGGCTAGTCGAGTCGACCAAAACTGATTGGAAAAGCTCAATGACTCGAGTTAACCCATGTCACCCAGGTTGATCGGTCTGACTGATCAATAGGTGCCCATGGGTCAATTGTTGATTTAATTCAACCCTCCTGGAATCTGATTGATTCAGTGGGAGGATGATCCATATCCTTACCTTTTTCTTCTGTCACAACCAAAAAAAAAAAAAATCCTCTAAAATTATTAGGTCCTTAAAAAGACTAAGTCAAGGAGTTGACAGTGTCTTAGCCTCCCATTAAGTTGGATAGAAATGTGTCCACTAGCTTGGTGTGCATCGGCAATTCCATAGAACGGGTGTACATCCGGTGACTGGAATTTCTATCTGATCGATGATGGTTCAGTGCAACCTCCTTAACGGGACCAGGTGGGCCGGCCATAGTCGGGCTTGGTCTTTAGTTAGCTGGAAGCATTGGATTAGTCATTTTAATGGTTGGACCTAACCAAAGACCCGCAATAGGAGGCCCCTAGGCCGATTGGGGTGTTCTCTAGGGCAAAATAAAATACTGAAAATTGTTTAGGGAAATAATTGGTTTACGAACCTACCTTTAGGCTCGTATGGGTGAGCCGGCCATAGTCGGGCTCATGCGTGGCCTATTGGATTTCAGTACCCACTTGAAAAAGTGTTTTCACGGATTGGAGTTAGAGGCTACCAATCTGAAAAATTAGTGGGAGAAACCTTTAGACTAAAGTCCAAGTCTTTTGGTTAATTTATTAATTCATACACTAATAGGTCTTATTTTCTTTTCAGATGTCTTCCAATTTATCGCTCCGGTCACTTCTCGATAATAAGAAGTTAAAGGGTCATAACTTCGATAGTTGGTATCGAAAGTTGAGAATAGTTCTGGAGCACGAACGGATCCTGTATGTGTTAACGGATCCGGCACCTGAAATCCCTCCCGCTAATGCACGGAGTGCGGTCAAAGATGCTTATCTGAAGTGGGTCTCTGATCGGACTACTATCCGTTGCATTATGCTAGCGACGATGAACGACGAGTTCACTCGCAAATTCGAGGAGGCCCAACCTGATGAAATCCTTCAAAAGTTGAAGGAATCATTCGGCACCCCGGATGATGTAGAATGGTACAAAGTGTCTTGTGCCATCTACAACTCCAAGATGCCGAATGGCGGTTCAGTCACTAATCATGTATTGTACATGATCGAGCTGATTGAAAAACTGGGCAAACTCGGATGCCCCTTGCACGAGCAGCTCGGCAAGGATGCGATCCTGAATTCTCTTCCCTCCTCCTATCTTGATTTTCTCGATCATTATAGAATGAACAAGCCTGCAGTCAACTACCATGGTCTTTTGGGGTTGCTGCAGACTTTCAAGAAAGACCACCAACTAAATAAGGGGGTGGTGAATTTAGTGGGAGGTAGTAGAGGTCGTCGTCCCTTTAAGAAATTGAAGAAGAAAATAAATAAGAAGGGAAAGAAAGTGCAGAATGCTCCTGGCCCTAGTCAGACCAGGAAGTATAAGGCTGATCAGTCTTCTGTAGAGTGCTTCTACTGCAAGAAGAAGGGACACTGGAAGAGGAACTGTCCTCTTCATATTACGTCCCTTGATCCGAACAGGCCGAGAAAGCATAAGTCTGCTAAACAAGGTATTTATATGATAAAACCTTGTAATTACTCAATTGTTGATACTGCTAACTGGATATTGGATACTGGTAGTCCAATTCATGTTTGTAATTCGTTACAGGGACTTCAAGTTAGCAGAAGATTTGAAGATGGAGAACAGTTTCTGAGTGTCGGGAATGGAAATCGTGTTCCAGTACTGGCGATCGGAGTCCTGCGTCTTGTCTTTGAGTCTTGTACTGTCGAACTAGTCGACTGTCACTATTGTCCTAGTTTCATTATGAGCATAATCTCTATAGGCCTTTTGGCCAGTTGTGGTTTTGAACTATCATTAAAAGGAGATTTTTGCAATGTTATTTTGAATAACTCTGTTATAATGAAAGCTAGATTAAATAATGGCATATACGTACTATCAAGGCCTGTTAGTGTAATGTACACTTCTAGCAAACGCCCAAGGTTAGATAACGTCAACGATTTGTATCTTTGGCACTGTAGGCTAGGTCATATTAACCAAAATAGAATAAATAAGATGCGAGGAGATGGACTCCTCGAGGTCAGTGATTCTGAATCACTGTCCACTTGTGAATCCTGTTTACTTGGTAAAATGACCAAGTCACCTTTTACTGGAAAAGGTGAACGAGCTACAGAACTTCTAAGTCTAATACATACTGATGTATGTGGACCGATGACAGTTAGTGCTAGAGGAGGATACAAATATTTCATTACTTTTACAGATGACTTTTCAAGGTTCGGTTATGTCTTTTTAATGAGACATAAGTCTGAGTCGTTTGAAATGTTCAAACGATACCGTAATGAAGTAGAAAAGCAAACTGGAAAAAGTATTAAAATCCTTCGATCTGATCGAGGTGGCGAATATTTATCTGGTACTTTTTTGACATATCTTGAGGAGAATGGAATTCTCTCTCAGTGGACTCCTCCAGAAACACCACAGTTGAATGGTGTGTCCGAAAGGAGGAATCGAACCTTGTTGAACATGGTTCGATCCATGATGGGCTTTGCAACTCTGCCGCTATCCTTTTGGGGATATGCGCTTCAGACAGCCTGTTACTTATTAAATAATGTTCCAAGTAAATCTGTTGTCTCCACTCCATATGAGATGTGGAATGGACATAAACCATCAATCTCACACCTTCGGGTATGGGGTTGTCCGGCTTACGTAAAGCGTTTAGACTCGGACAAACTTGGTCCTAGGTCTGATCGGTGTTTATTTGTTGGTTATCCTAAGGAAACCAAAGGGTATTTCTTCTACTTGGAGAATGAACAAAAGGTGTTCGTTGCTCTTAGAGCTATCTTTTTGGAAAAGGAGTTCCTTGGAGAATGAACTATAGTCTCTAAGATTGAACTTGATGAAGTTCAGCCAATAGAAGAACCTACACACTCTAAGGACATCGTAGAACCGGCTGTGATTGAATCACACCCAAAACCCATTAGGAGATCCGGTAGAATACCGCGTCAGTCGAACAGATACTACGGTTTCTTGGTCCGGGACGGCGATCCCATTGAGCTCGATGAGAACAATGAGGATCCGATCACCTATATGGATGCACTTCAGAGATCTGACTCTGAGGCATGGCTTGGAGCCATGCGATCCGAAATGGAGTCCATGGAAATCAACAATGTTTGGACATTGGTTGATCCGCCTGAAGGAATAAAATCTATCGGGTGTAAATGGATCTTCAAGAGGAAAAGGGGCGCAGATGGGAAGGTAGAGACCTATAAAGCCCGTATGGTTGCCAAGGGGTATCGTCAACGATATGGTATCGATTATGACGAGACTTTCTCCCCTGTGGCAATGCTCAGGTCCATTCGGATCATGCTTGCTTTGGCAGCATATTTTGATTACGAGATCTGGCAGATGGATGTCCGAACCGCTTTCCTAAATGGGGAGCTGGAAGAGGAGGTGTATATGATACAGCCTGAAGGGTTCACATCCACAGATGAATCAAAAGTATGCAAGTTGCAGAGGTCCATTTATGGACTCAAGCAAGCATCTCGAAGTTGGAACTTAAGGTTTGATAGGTATATCAAATCGTACGGCTTCGTTAGGAACGGAGAAGAACCGTGCATCTATAAATGGGTTAATGGTTCTGTGATTGTATTCCTAATACTGTATGTTGACGACATTCTCTTAATCGGGAATGATGTCGCAGCATTGCAAGGAATAAAGGTCTGGTTATCATCTCAGTTCTCCATGAAGAACTTGGGTGAAGCTTCTTACATACTAGGTATGAAAATCTATAGAGATAGATTTAAGAAGCTTTTGGGACTATCCCAGTCTACGTACATTGACACCGTGCTGAAACGGTTCAACATGGAAAATTCCAAGAAAGGCTATCTCCCGATAGGTTCTGGAATTACTCTTTCCAAGAAGGATTGTGCGACAACTCCTGAGGAAAGAGAGCGTATGAGTAGAGTACCTTATGCTTCAGCAGTAGGCTCTATCATGTATGCTATGACTTGTACTAGACCAGACGTGGCATACTCACTAGGAGTAGTGAGCAGATACCAGTCTGACCCAGGTGAGGCGCATTGGAAGGTGGTTAAGTCCATCCTTAAGTATTTGAGAAATACTAAAGACCAATGGCTGATTTATGGAGAACCTGACTTGAAACTTGTGGGGTACTCTGACTCCAGTTTCCAGTCGGATAGAGATGATAGCAAGAGTGTGTCAGGCTTTGTATTTATCCTGAACGGAGGAGCGATCTGCTGGAAAAGTTCCAAGCAGGCAACTGTTGCAGACTCGGTATGCGAAGCAGAATATATTGCAGCATCAGATGCAGCAAAGGAAGCTGTGTGGTTGCGGAAGTTCCTTGGAGAGCTAGGGGTGGCACCTTCCCTAGATGGTCCTATCCTGGTGTACTGTGACAGCACTAGAGCCATTGCTCAAGCTAAGGAGCCTAAAGCTCATCACCGCACCAAGCACATACTGCGGCGCTACCACCTCGTACGAGAGATCGTTGAACGAGGCGACATCAATCTACTGAAGATCGATGGAAAAGAAAATCTGGCCGACCCCTTCACTAAAGCCCTCGGAATAAAAGAGTTCGACTATTGTAAAAGGAAAATGGGTATTAGATACTCTTCTGATTGGCTTTAGTACAAGTGGGAGTTGTTGGGAATTGTGTCCCAAAGCCAATCGCCTGGGTTGTAGGCGGTTGTGCTAAGTATTGTACTTTTTCAATGAATTAATAAAATATTATTTTGGGCAACTCATCACATATTGTATTTTCCTAAGAGAACTCTTTCCATGTGATGAAGTCCTTAGGACTACACTGATTTCGATACAGAGAGGATGTATTGAGTGGTCCTTAAACCCTGTTCACAACCAAAGGATATATTGTACTGGACGGCAATATATCAAGTATAGGTTGTTGTAGTTTACATCGTTTGGTTGTCCTCTTGACCAAATGAGTGTGGTGACATTGATGTGATCTACAAGTGGGATATATGTGATATCTCATTGAACGTGACTCCGTGCAGTCCCTTTCTGCCAAAGGGATACTCACGATTGGATATGGGTATAAATGTCCCTCTAACCTGAGGTCATCACGGTAGCTTGCAAGCAACTCCCTGTGCTTTGGTGCCGGACTACCCGGATTTTTAATCCGGTGATGGAAGGTTTCTGGGTACAGGCAAGTACTTGTGGAGCAGTGATGGACCAAGATGGAATTGACCTGTCCAAACAGTTTGGATTGAATGTCTCGCAGTATCTCAATTTAGCAAATCCTCGACCGGGGTAGCCCTAGTGAAGAGTCACTGGGCTTGCGAGGTTGAGACACGTAGTCGACTGACTCAGTCTGGGTTGGCAGCCCAATCTCAGTCGTCCTGAGCATTAGAGGTCAAAGGGATGAATTATACGGTAACCATATGCCAGAGGTTTGATTGTTTGCTCCCGCATCTTCGACCTATCCGGACGCCGGGACCCATTGCTAGATGGTTTCCTATGCTGGTACTAGAATGGTTCTAGTACTACCGTTTAGGTTCGAACCTATGAGGTCACATGCCATAGAGGATAACTCTCTGATCCGGATACCGAATACGGTTGGGAATCATCTCGGTTTCATGGTCACAGTAGTATTTTTGAGCACTTATTTTCCTCGTCCTACCCTTGCTTGGTCAACCAGAAATTGTTCCGGGTTGATCAGCACTGTGCCAGGATTTTTCTGAATCAGTTTTGAACTGATTCGGAGTTCGTTTCGGCCTCCAATTGGTTGTGAACCAATTGACCCAATTTTTAATTGGGCTTGGACCAGGTTCAATATGATTGAACCAATGGCTTGGTTTAATAGAGATTGAACCAAGGTTTATTGGTTGGACCAATTTCTTTTGAATTGGTGTTTTAATTCTCCGTGTAAATGGTTACATGCAACTCCCATGCGTTTGGAGGAAAGCCAAACGTTGGGAGAAAAACCGGAGGCCAAAACGTCCTCTTAAAACCCTTGTTAATGGCCTTTATCCCGTTTAAATTTTTGTTAATGGGAATTTGGAAACCGGCTCTCTCTTCCACTCCCGTCTCTCCATCTCCCTCATCCCCTCTACAGCCTTTATAATCCAACACTGCGTCCCCTGTTGTCGGGGTTGAGAGTTTTAAAAACAACAGCTGCCGTCCTCTGTTTTGAGTTGTTGGAGTGACACCGTGAGAAGAGAGTATCACCGTGTAAAGAGCTGTTCCTCCATTTGAAGGGGCTGAAGACCTGATCCATTGTAATACTCCCTGAGTGCTGGGTTTTGGGAGTGTTGTAAGGGAGAGAAACCAAGATTCTTCCCACCATTTGAGTGCTCAAAAATCCCTGCTGCAGCAATTCTGTTTTGCTGCAGCAACCTGTGACCGTGAACCATCTTCCGGCGGCTAGCACCGCGCGTGGAGAGGGATCGGAGAGCCCCGGGCGTGTCTCCCCTCTAGAGGGAGTATTCTTCTACTCCTCGGAGCAAACCACACGAGCCGGGATCGCTCCAGTTGCCCGAAATCCAACGTCGAAGACAGCTACTCTGTTCTGCTGCCATTTTCATGCAGCAGACTTTGGCGAATTTTTACGATTTATTGGCTTAGTTTTTCTTGCAGAAACTAGTGCCAAATCGAAGAGGACTTCCTTAAGAATCTACAGCTCAAATTTGGGAGCGATCGGAGGTCCGGAAGGCGGCATTCCGGGGACTTTTCGGAAGCCCAGTTTTCAGCCCAAGGTGGAAGATGACTGGAATAACTTTATTCCAGTCTATTCCTGGTTTATCCCAGACTTATTCCAGCTGGGAATAAGGTATGTTTTTGGGTTTTATTTTCGCTGCATGTGTAGATCTGGATTTATAAAATTGTTTATAAATATTATATGATCTGTATCATGCCAATACATGCATCTTGCATATACTAGATCCTGTGCGGAGTAGGTATTTTTCGCATTTATTTTAAAAATATTTTAAAATATTTACTTGCTCCCTGTGTTGTTGCATGCTTAGCGTAGGCACCTGCAACCACATTTTTTACTTTCATCACTGACTTCCGAAGACACAAATTTCGGTCCCCGCCGTAGACATGATCTCCGACCTTGGGAAATATCAAGCCTTTGGCCCATGCAAGGGGAAACCCGAAGCTTGAACTACAATATGTTCCAAAAAGGAAACTATAACCAACGGTTATAGTCGACACTCATCATGCCATGATCATGGCGCGCAATTCCTGCAGCCACGCCTCCGATCTGGCCGGAACCGCTCATTGACAACCCACGATCGACTATCATGGGAGTGAATGGCTCCCCATGATCTCCATGAAAAGAGTGGGCCACAGACCGGAGGCCATCTTTTAAATATGGATAAGGAGGATGGCTCGAGAGGTACGCGTAAATAATCTCGCACATACACATTTCCAATCTCCAAGAACTCTTTTTCTCTTCCACTCTCGACATCTTTTCCATTCTGTAGCTGGAATCCGCCACTGACTTAGGCATCGGAGTGTCCTCCGCCGGAACAACTCCGGCAAGGAACCTGTTTTGCAGGTGAACCAGGAAGCGGTCCTGCAATGCAGCGGCTCCGACCGGCCAATCCAGGGACTCCACGCCAACAATATCTATTTACCAACCAAACACTACCTTAAAAAATAATATTCTAATTAAAAAAAAATGGATATTCTGTATAGATAGAAAGGTCCTCTCATTGTCTGTCCAATAAAATCTCTACCTTACTTTTTATCAAATCTATTAGGATCTTTTCTTTCCAAAATTATTCCTACTATCCCTACTTTTGCCGGTATAAGGGAATTTCTTGGGAGTTCCAAAGATATGCCAAAAAAAATTCTGCATCACGCTTCTTATATTATTGTTTTACCTGATATCTGATTTGTATATCAAAGAATTCTTATCAAGGACTTTTCGCAAGTCTCGTTTTTTGGAGTTCCCCTCTCGCTACTAGTTCCAGCACCTCCGGTGCCAAAGAATTTTGACACCAACAAACACCATCTAGCCGTTTTTGCCCGTAGTCGTTTGTTTTTTAACGAGCGGCTGTGATTCTCTGTATGTATGGCTATCGGTGCACGTCGTGTGTGGATGATTTCTCCACGGGAAGGGGCCCCTACTGCTGCTGGAGTCGAACACCTTCCTGCCCAATGGTGCCCATCTGGACCGGGAATTCCATGGAGCGAAGACGATACCCGAGTGGAAGACTTGAGGCATTTGGTGATCGTAGTCTTGTTAGACCACGTGGGCAAAACCAGGTTAATATAAAACATCACAGTGCCGCGTGGCAGTGGGTGGACGTACAAGTTATGGGATCCACGCGGGTGACATTGGCCACGGGCCGTCTCGGGAGGGAGAATATAATTCCCGGGAGCGAAGGCGACGCCCGAGTGGAAGGCTGAAGGCATTTGGCGACCGCGGTCTCGCAAGACCGCGTGAGCAAAACCAAGTCAATATAAAACAACAGATGCCGCGTGGCAGTGAGCCATTGTTTAATGTTGACAAGGACGCGCAATTTTGGGTTCCACGTGGGTGACTTTTGACCACCGGCCAACTGAGGAGACTGCAGCACTGCTAAGGCCGTTATCTAACAGAAACGTGGCATGGATTCAACCGCTGTCTACCACTTTTTTCCCACCAGCGTTATGCTGCCTCGTTTAGGACAACGTTGTCACGACGCTCCTCCTGATCTGGTTCGGGCCATATCAGATCGGAAATGGACCGGATGAGACTGACCCAGGTCCCATTGACCTGTATACTCAAAATAGAGCTAGTTGCATCCGTCTACAATTTACTTATATCATAGTAAATACTATCTAACACCATCTATCTCTTGGATATCACATTAATCTTTTATTACTATAATACTTTGCCAAAAATATATATATTATTTTTTCTTCCTTTCAATATAGGATGAATAGAGATTACACGAAAGGAGGATTCATGAATCCACTATTAGATCATGCAATGATCATTTCAAGTTTTGATATAGAATATAAGATTATCTCAATTTTTATGAATATATGTAATATCTTGGTTGGACACTGGTTTACTTATCTCATTCTAAGTTGGGGGATCATAATTTTTTTTATAATAGTTACATGCAGAATTGTTACCATAACGGTTCAACACCAAGAATATGTTCCAAAACAGCTAGATTGGTCTCTTTTTTTTCTTTCAATATTTTTGTCCATTGACATCTCTTTACATATTTGTTGATTTAAGCATCAGCTTGGAAGCTAGATGCGATCGCAACCACAAGTAAAAGAATAAAAAGATTTGCAATTTTTTGAGATCTATATCCAGTGCGACCTAATGATTAGCAAGGAGAAAAAAAATTGCAACCATTCTTTCACGGGAAAGAAATATCCTGAACCCAATGCTTGATATATTTCTAAAGTCGAGAGGATTGTGCATTGGTCCTTGTACTTCATCTATTTCTCATCATACATGATAAGATTTATAATCTGGAAACTGGTTTAAATTTATAATTTATCCGTCAAATAGGCTCACATGAGTATATACGGCTCGACCCACTGCCACTGAACCAATTTCAAGGGAGTATGAGTCAACATTGGGCCGCCAAAATGATGGGTAGCAAGGATTGATGGGGGCGGTACAACTTATCGCCGTGGCACTGTGGCAGGATTCCTTTTTTTAACTCATCGCGGAAGTCCCACTTTCCAAGTTCACCCCACGGTAAGATACTTGCGAATTGCGATGGATTGAAACGTCAGTCGGCAATCTGCGAGTGAAACGCTCCCGGTCTCCCATTCCTGTTCCTCTCTCGCTTTGTTCCCTTCTGCCTTCTGCCAAAGGAAAAGGAAAAAAAGGAGAGAGAGAGAGAGAAAGCGCTGTGGACTGGTGGGTCTTTCTCTGCGTGATTGATGCTTTATTCCTTCGGTATCTCTTCGTTTTCTGAATCGAAATGGAGCGGTACGAGGTGCTAAGGGATATCGGGTCTGGTAATTTTGGGGTGGCCAAGCTGGTTAGAGATGTTCGGACCAAGGAGCTCTATGCCGTGAAGGTTATAGAGAGAGGACAGAAGGTTGCACTTCTTTTCATCTCTTTTTTCTGTCTGGATTATGCTTAAAAATCCAATTTTGTTATCTGGTGATCGAGAAGATTGCCAAATCAGCAATTATTTTTTGAGGGGTTTTCTATTTATGGATACTGTTCATAGCTCTTGACAAAGGTGTTTGTTTGGTGGGACTGAGGAGACTTTTGCTGTGGTGACAGAAGGTTCCTCCTCCTTTTTTTCTCTACTTTCTTTTGTTTTCTTTCAGTTGTACTGCTTAGAAATCCAATCTCGATAACTGGATTTTGCTTAGATCGTGTATTTTGCGACTTTTCTTTGAGCATTTGTTATCTGCTGTTTTACTGATTCCTTTTAAGTTGTAAGTACTGTTGAATTATAAATCAGATGTTTGCTTGGGCAGATTGATGAGCATGTTCAGAGAGAGATCATGAATCACAGATCATTGAGGCATCCAAATATAGTACGATTTAAGGAGGTATTTATTGCTGTCCCTACTAAATGGGCCTTTTCCCTTGCCATGTTAAGATGGCACTTTGGGCATCTTTCTCTTAACTTGCCTTGTATGCCCCATGAGGATTATATGAGTTGACTTATTATTTACTTTACACCTATTAGATGAATTATCTCTGTCTACTCTGAATGATGTTGTTGTACTGTTAAGATTGCACTTTGAGCATCTTTCGATCAATTACTGGATTCAATATTTTAACAAGAGAAGTACCTGTTCAATGTGTATGTAATAAAAGACTTGTTGATAAAGTTTTTCTTCATGGAGTACTTTGTGGGGTTCTATTGTCAAAGTTGGAGTTGTAAACATGTATTATGATTCTCCATTACTTCTTCAGAAAAACTGTTTCTGTTTGCTCACTTGTAAATCCTTCTAAGAGTAGTAATAGTCTCCAAAGTCACCCCTCGGGTTTTCCCACTTGTAAATAATTTCAGCTTGTATGTCAATAAAGCCTGGGTGTCAGTTTTGCCTCCCATTTCCATCAGGAAAAAAAACATTTTCAGAAAAAGCACAATATAATTCGAGGATATGAAAGAACAAATAATTTTCATGGAAATTAAAGCAATTTCTGTTAGACAATAATGAGGGCAAGCATACCAGAAACATAAGATTTTTTTTTTTGGATTGGGGATTTCTTATCCCTTGTTGTCAATGAATTATCAAGAAACTGCACACATGTTATACCATGGAATTCTGGCATTTCCTGATTTTGGTTCTGCCTGTCTCAATTAGTTTTTGTTCTACAATGGATGTCAAGGAAGTTCTCTGTCCTTGCTAATTTTGTGAAATCTTTCCGCATTCTATGTTTCTTAATGTTTGCAACGATGCTGTCCCAAGGGCTTGCTCTTGGGAGAGGTCCAAGGTTCTAACTTTGGTGGTGGCACATTTCCACCATATTGCTCAAAAAAAAGTACTCCTTGACACATTTATCTGCCACCAAAATCTCATCATTGCAAAAAAGATGACACGTACCTGTAAATTTTTTTTGGTGTAAATATAATTTCATGTTTTTTAATTGTATGCCCGCCATACATATGTTTGATATCTAACAAGATATAAGTATGACATGGATGTCCACTGAAGCTCTTGGTATTCAGTTCTCTTGTAACACCGTATAAGTTTGTTATGAATTGATTAATTTTGCTAACTGAATGACATTGGGGATCCTGTAACCTTGTTCCTTTTCTGGAACTTGAAGTTGCTTGCTGATGGTGTTGTCACATGCCCTTGATTTTGCTGAATGTTTTATGAATCTATGATGTGCTTAAGATACCTTTAAAAAAAAAAATTTCATCAATGTTTGATATTTATGTTCAATGCATGTCATGTTGTAAATCTCTTTGTTAATAATAATAATAATAATAAACTAAAAAAATTTTATAAATGAGTTAGAAACATCCCTTCCTCGCACTAACAATGCAAGGGATATCATGAGAGGATAATGAGAGGATTATAGAACAAAAATGGTGCGCCTTTGTTTACCTCTTTCCCAGAGTTTAATGATGTTTGCTGTTACACTAAAACCTTGGTTACTTTAGATACTTTACATATAATTAACTCTGCTAAAACAGTCCAATTAAAATTGCATGCTCATATTTTAATGCCTTTTTCACTCAGTACAGTGTTGTTGGAAATACATAATGCTGGGACTTGCAGAATAGGTATAAATTTCCTCGTCTATTTCATTTCTTCGACTATATTCACATTTTCTGACCTAATATTTAAAGGGAATAGAGTAGGACTGATGTCCCAGCTCTTACTTTTTCAAGAATTTCTCTGCAGTTTTCCCAAAAGACCGATGTTAAATCAACATAAAGAACAGATGAATAACCCTGATTTTGAGGAAATACCGCCCATAAAACTTCCACTTGTGGGGTGGCCACCACAAGATCAGCTCCCTAAACTCGTACCAGCCCTGATTCTTTAGGGTTATTCACGTCTTCTCATTTTTCTTTAGCATTTGTCAAGTCCAAAATTAACTCCCGAGCTTCCTTCCTGTAGAACTTTTGCTTCTCATGTGCCATAAAAAGCTTAGTTTCTTAAATTTGGAAGGCACATTTTCCATACACTAACTTAAATGTGCTCAATAGAGTGAAGTATTATTATGTGAAAGTTTTTCCTCATCAAATTAGATATTAAATCATGAAACGGAGTTTAGCTATTTTAGCTCGAGGCAATCTTAAACTATCAGCAAGCCAGTTGCTTGGTCAACCACTGTAATCTCGTTAAGTAGGTAAATAATCTACATTGTTAATTTCCACTTGTGATGATTATATCTCAATATTAAGAACCTTGTTATGCATTACTTGGAGCTTCTATTGTGGACTGTGTGGTAATCTTGCTCAACATTATATAGCTTGCTAGAATCTGATGGTAAGGTTATATCAAACACAGGAGTATGGTGTAACTGTATGTTGTTTCTGTATAGCAGCATTTTCTGTTTCTGAAAGATGTTCCATTAAACCTTTCAGAATTTATATTTATATTTATATATTTACAGATATGTTTTAAGATCATCAGAATACTAGTCTATTAGTTACATTGCATTTGGATTGTTGCTTGATGTACAGGCACATGCTAACACATTAACCTGCTCCTGTCCATTGTCATTTATATGAGTTTATTTTTGGATAGTGGGTTTTCAGGACATTCCCCATTTCTAAATTACTGATACACCACTTCTTTGATAGAATACCATGTACGGAAAAACCAATTATCTATTCCTAAAATCCACAGTATCTATGTGCATTTATAGCACATTTTTTTTACTAAAAAGGCAATATTTGTATAGCATGGAGTTAATAGGATTTAAATAGTGTTCACTATAAACCATGATGGATTACTTGTAGTTCATTCTATTTCTAGGCTGCTAATAAAAGCATGATAGTGTAAATTTCTCTATGATATTATGAGTTTTATAGATATATATTACCTCCCTTAACTACCAGCCTTAGTGAGTAGAGCTCTAAATTCATTTTATCTCTTTGTTACATAGGCTGGGTCCTTCCCTACCCTGATATCTCCTATAATGGAAGAGATTGCTTAACTACTGAATGGACTTTTGACTCTTTAGGTTTAGATTATAGAGATGGGAGAAGCTGAAACTTATGCAAAGCCCAATTAATTGCTCCATGAAAGAAGCTATTCAACTTTTCCATGTTTACAATGGCCTTTCATAACTTGAGGCACCATTAACGGAGTTTCTGAAAAAAATTTCCCACTGAGTCCATATCATTGTAAGGTAGGTCAGATTAGATAAGTGATTTTGAAAAAACTAACAGAAACTATTTGTTTTCAAAGCATCATAGTTCTAGTTTCTCTCATGTTGAGGTCTAGCCTGCTAAATCTGACTATTTGTGAATATGCCTCTCTCATTTATTGGTTCCGTGATGCTTTACCAAAAAATCTCATGTCAACTTCATATAATTAAACCAAAAAGTTTCTTTTCAGGTCTTGCTGACACCAACACATCTAGCTATAGTCATGGAATATGCTGCTGGTGGTGAGCTTTTTGAGAGGATATGCAATGCGGGGAGATTCAGCGAGGATGAGGTAGAAATATACTCACATTGTCCTCATTTTTGTTTACATGATATATAAGTAAAGCTTCTATTTGATTCAATTGTGGTTTGTCAAATTTGAAACAGGCACGTTTTTTCTTTCAACAATTGATTTCAGGAGTCAGCTACTGTCATTCCATGGTATTTATTTGCGTTTGTCCTGTCCTAGTAAAACTCCTTATACTATTCCATGTATTGATAGCTTTATGATTCTTGACATGGCAGCAAATATGTCATCGAGATCTTAAGCTAGAAAATACTCTATTGGATGGTAGCACAGCACCCCGCCTTAAGATATGTGATTTTGGTTACTCAAAGGTAATTAACTGTTGTAAGGCTAGAAATTAACTGTTACAGTTTCTGTTTTGCTTCTCCTGAAACTGTAATTCCTTTGTTCTTTTTTACCTGCAATAAAAAGGGGGTAGCATCCTGCTACCTCCACTTTCAGTCAAAAAAGAAAAAAAGGGCTAGAAATTTCAGCTCAAAATAAATACATAACCCTATCTTTCTCATTGTCCAGTCTTCAGTTCTGCATTCCCAGCCAAAATCCACTGTTGGCACACCAGCTTATATTGCACCAGAGGTTTTTTCAAGAAAGGAATATGATGGAAAGGTTTAGTTCAGTTTACATTTTCCTCTATTGTCTAGGAGTTTTTTACTGAAACTAATCAACTGGTTGGTGAAAACTCTAGATTGCAGATGTCTGGTCATGTGGAGTAACATTATATGTAATGCTTGTTGGTGCTTATCCCTTCGAGGACCCAGAAGATCCAAGGAATTTTCGAAAGACAATTGGGGTGAGTAACTAGCACCCTTTCAGAGCTAGAGAGATGATTGGGAAAGTCTTGCTGCTACTTTCAGCAACTCTAGAAATGGCCTCTAACATGTTGGACCAGAATTGGAAAGAAATCTTGCTCTATCTGACTTTCTTATAGTCTGAGTGGACCCTAGTTAGAGTGTGATATTGTCTTTTATCTGCTGCTCACATGGAGATAATTTTTCCTTGATCACTGAAAATTTCAGTTCATGTTAATATTTACCTTAACATGTTTTAGCATTGTTAACTAAAGAAAAATCTTTTGCTTTGGCAGCGGATACTTAGCGTCCATTACTCTATTCCAGATTATGTACGAGTATCAATGGAATGTAGACATCTTTTGTCTCGGATCTTTGTAGGTAATCCTGAACAGGTAAAACATTCTTAGGGACTTGGTCAAGCTTTGCCATGCATATATGGAATGGAGACAGCAATTTATATATTTTATGACTTTAAAATTTGATTTTGTCACTGTTTTGGGATATCATTCCATCAATCTTTGTCGAACCATTTATTCCATAGTTTTTTCTCTTTTTTGTATCATCTGTGTTTCAACTAAATTTATCAGAACATCTCTTAGGCATTTCATCTGGGGCATTTGATGGTCTTATCACTCGTGTGTTGTTTTCTTGCAGAGGATTACCATTCCAGAAATAAAAAACCACCCATGGTTTCTTAAGAACCTGCCGATCGAGCTAACCGATGAGTATCAGAGCAGATTGCAGGATCTCAACAGCAACACCCCATCCCAAAGCATTGAAGAAATCATGGCCATCATACTGGAGGCACGGAAGCCTGCCGAGGATCCAAAACTTGGTGGTGAGCATTTCGTTGGTGGCAGCAGCGTGGACCTAGATGACATGGATGCAGATGCGGACCTTGATGATGTTGAGACGAGCGGAGATTTTGTCTGTGCTCTTTAAATGTCAGGAACACATCATCTGCCTCCTAGCACCTGGTTGTTGTGTGACTTCTTTCTTCTTGGGAGGAAAGCAGGATTGTTAATTCGATGAGGAACAATTCCAGTTTGCCGAGGGTAGAGATCTGCTGTTTTGTAAATGAACCAAGTGAATATCTCATGAATCTTTGACGGGCTAAGTACCATTTGTTTACTCTTATGTTAAAATCTTGATTACGTTATATTATGATAATCCAGTTTAATATAAAATATTGATCAAGATTACGTTATATTATGATAATCCAGTTTAATATAAAATATTGATCAGTCCATCTGTCGAGCCAATTTTAAAATTTTGATCTTTTTAATATGGTCCGAAGAGTATGCATGGAATATATTATTCTTTTCTTCGGCTTCGTATCTTCAGCCTGGTCCGAAGACTATACCTATGGAATGTTATTATTTTCTTCGACTTCGTATCTTTAGCTTAATCCGAAGACTATGCCTATGGGATGTTATTATTTTTTTCGGTTTTGTATCTTCAGCCTGGTCCGAAGACTATGCCTATGGGATGTTATTATTTTATTCGGATTCGTATCTTCGGCCTGGTCCGAAGATTATGTCTATGGGATGTTATTATTTCATTCGGCTTCGTATCTTCAGCCTGGTCCGAAGACTATGCCTTAAAATATTTTCGTCTCTTCGACACTACAGTAAGTAGTTGTTTTCCTTGTTCACTCCAAAGGGATGTATCCGAAGTATATAACTAGTATTTCCTCGAGCCATCCCAAGGAAGGCCCTCCAAAATGTTAGTTATATCTATTTCGGACATTCTAAAAGAAGTATATCTGGAACTTTTGGACAGTCTTTCAACTTAAAATAGTTAAAAGCTGTTTCAGTTGTAACTTCCCACATGGTCGAATAACTAATTTTCCGACCGCCACTATTTACTGTTATGAGGAGGTTTTCCTAACTAACTCCCATAACCGTAAGTAGTTACTAGGGATGACAATGAGCCAGGTTCGGGCCGGATACATAACTACCCAAACACAAATATTCAATACACTACCTAAGCCCATCCCAAACACTATCGAGACTAGATTTTTTTTACCCAAACCCATCTCAATTGGGTATCGAGTAATCGGGTTTACCCGGCCCGAACCCAACTGAGTCATATTAAATATTTTTTTATTTTTATCAACTATAAAATCATCTACAATTTTATAAATTATATATATATTAAACAAATAAAATTTAACTACATTTTTAGTTCAACAGCATTTAATTTCATATTCAATCAAAATTTATATTAGGAAGTTGGTAAACTATTAATTATGATCTTGTTTTGTATTCACTCTGAATATAATAGGATGAAAAAAAATTTCAATATATATATATAATGATTAGGGTATAGGTTCAAGTATTTTAAAATTTAATAACTAATAAATATAATTAATAAAATATATATTAATTATATATATATATATTAAATATTAAAATAATTCAAGCCGGGTTCAGGTCGGGTGTATATCTACCCAGTCCCAGCCCAAATCCAAAGTTAAGCATTCAGGTTTTACCCAAACCCGGTCTAAATCCAGTCAAAGCGTTGACTACCTGGTCCAATCGAGTCGGGTCGGGTCGGGTACCCATGGGTTTGGGTTTTATTGCCATCCCTAGTAGTTACACTTTTTGCCTATAAATACTAGTAAGAGGGGATACTCGAGGTAAGCTAACTCTGAGCAAACTTGAGACATCTTCTTCTTTCTTCTCACCATTCTATGCTCTCGAGTTCTCCATTCTGCTACCTGAATTCTTGCTAACTTTGGCATCGGAGTGTCCTTTACTAGAAAAATTTTGGTCATGGTAGTTGTTTTGCAGGCTCCCATCAACGATGAACCAGCGAGCGAGTTACTCCATCCGGTCAGCGAGGATTCAGTGTCAACAGATTAGCGTGCCAAGTAGGGGAAGATCTGTATTTCTCTGGTTGAAGGAGAGCTTTGATCAAGCAGAAATGGTGAAAGGAAAGATCCAGAATGCTTCTGCAAGCAGAGATCAACCTGTTTCTCAAGCAAACGACCCTCCAGTGGATAATAACATGCCACCTCCAATGCTGATGGAGACTGCTGCTCAAAGGCAGTGTTCTCCACCTATCTCATAACCCAGTCATCAAACTGAAAGGAGAGAGGATCGACGTCAGAAACTCACTCCAAGTTCTTCACGAATCCAATCATCTCGAGATCGTTATGCTTTCCTTCCAGATCGACATGTGGAGAACTATAATGGAAAGAAGAGAACCAAGCGTTCTCCCTCTGTTTCTTTCGAAGGTTCTGCACCTAGAACTGTTAGGCAAAGAGAAACAAACTTCGAGTTTGAAGGCCAAGATGGTCCCCCATATCGGATGCCAGTTTTGCAATCCCTGTTGATAGGGTGCATACCACTACCAGTTGTGCCAGTTTCAATTTCATCAATCAAGCCCTCAAGATCAGCAATATCCCTGTCCGCATCAGCTCCATACCGCTGGAGCCGTGCCATCCCACTAAAATCATGCCGCATGGGATCGTGCTGCCTGGTCCCATGCCTTACTCGAACCGTGTCGTCTACCTCCACTAAAGCCCATCTTATCAAGGCCCATGAAGGCAAAGGGAGGATGGAATTTTGTTCATCCTAAAAAAATGGAAGAGCCAATGATGCTTCCACAACAATTCCTTGCACGGAGAAAATTGATCCAAGGACTATCAGACTTGCCATTTAGATAAAATTTCGGCCAACCTCATCCAACAAATCTGTAAGTATTTGCTGGAATCAAGAAATCCGATGACTGGACAACCTTGTGAAAAGATAAGAGGAGACCTCCGAGGTAAGCCATCATGTCACTTTGATCTCTTTCATTGAGTTCTCCATTTTATTGTCCGAACTTTACTGACTTAGGCGTAGGAGTGTCTCCCACTGGAAAAATTCCGGTCATGATTTTTGTTTTGAAGGAACTCTAATGGCCGATGACTTCTTAAAGATCGATATCTTCTTGAAGGCCGATGATTTCTTAAAGACCGATATCTTCTTGAAGGCCGATAACTTCTTAAAGGCCGATATCTTCTTGAAGGCCGATGACTTCTTAAAGGCCGATGTATTCTCAAAGGCCGATGACTTTTTAAAGGCCGATGTATTCTCAAAGGCCGATGACTTCTTAAAGATCGATGTATTCTTGAAGATCGATATCTTCTTCAAAGCTGATGACTTTTAAAGGCCGATCAAAGCCTAAAGGGTGCGAAGTCGATCAACGCCCAAGAGGCCCAAAGCCTATCTTATTAGGGCCCACTAAAGCCTAGGGGAAGGCTCACTGAAATCTATCTTATTATAAAAGGAATAAGGATGATCTCCGTGATCTACCTTATGAAGTGCCGAGATGGGCTTGATCAGCCTGTCTTAATCTTTTTTCTAAAAAGGCATAAGGATGATCTCCGTGATCTACCTTACAAAGTGTCGAGGTGGGCTTAATCAGTCTGTCTTAATTTTTTTTTTTTCTAAAAAGCATAAGGATAATCTACGTGATCTACTCTATAAAGTGCCGAGGTGGGCTTAATCAGCCTGTCTTAATTTTTCTTTTCCTAAATGGCATAAGGATGATCTACATGATCTACCATATGAAATGCCAAGGTCTGATCGACCTATTTTACTCTCCAAAAAATAGGGATGGCCTACGTGGTATATCTTATTTCATATCAGAATTATCCTAAGTCCGGAGATTTAGTGTATTTTCAAGTCCGAAGACTTGGTATTATTATCTGAAGACTTAGAATTATTTCTTCAAAGTCTGAGTTATTCAGCTATCCTAAGTCTGAAGACTTTGTGTATTTTCAAGTCCGAAGACTTGGTATTATTATCTGAAGATTTGGAATTATTTATTCAGTCTCAGAGTTATTTAGATATCCTAAGTCCGAAGATTTAGTATATTTTCAAGTCCGAAGATTTGGTATTATTATCTGAAGACTTAAAATTATTTCTTCAAAATCTCAGAGTTATTCAGTTATCCTAAGTCCGAAGACTTAGTATATTTTCAAGTTCGAAGACTTTGTATTATTATCTGAAGACTTGAAATTATTTCTTCAAAGTCTCAATTATTCTTGGCTATCCTAAGTCCGAAGACTTAGTATATTTTCAAGTCCGAAGACTTGGTATTATTATCTGAAGACTTGATATTATTTCTTCAAAGTCTCAAAGTTATTCTCGGCTATCCTAAGTCCGAAGACTTAGTATTATTTTCAAGTCCGAAGACTTGGTATTATTATATGGAAACTTGATTTCTCAATATCAGGATTATTAATTTATCCTAAGTTTGAAGACTTAGTATTATTTTAAGTCCGAAGACTTGGTATTATTATTTGGAAACTTGATTTCTCAAGATCAAGATTATTTATTTATCCTAAGTCCGAAGACTTAGTATTATTTCAAGTCCGAAGACTTGGTATTATTATTTGGAAACTTGATTTCTCAAAATCATGATTATTCATTTATCCTAAGTCCGAAGACTTAGTATTATTTCAAGTCCAAATACTTGGTATTATTATTTGGAAACTTGATATCTTCTCAAGATCTCTAGATTATTCATTTATCATAAGTCCGAAGACTTAGTATTATTTAAAGTTTGAAGACTTGGTGTTATTATATGGAAACTTGATATCTTCTCAAGATCTCAGGATTATTCATTTATTCTAAGTCCAAAGACTTAGTATTATTTCAAGTTTGAAGACTTAGCATTTGGAAACTTGATTTCTTATCTTGAAATCTCAAAATTATCTTAAGTCCGAAGACTTGGTATTATCATCTTTAGACTTAGTATCTTTTCTAAATCTAAGGATTATTCTCAATTATCCTAAGTTTGAGGATTTAGTGTTATTTTAAATCCGAAGACTTATTGCCTTAAGCTTCGGGGCATTTAACTTTATTTCAAGTCCTAAGACTTTATACTTGGATGAATCATCATCCCAAAATTAACGTTCTTTGAAAAGTTTTTAATGAAAAGATCAGCCAGGCTTTTCAAATCTGTAGTCTTTTTGGAATGGCAATAGAAAGATGACACGTATTCTTAGCACGATTTTCAAGCCACCAAGTAGTTGTTATGAATGACAGTTATCAAAGATCTGCCATCATTGCTCCTCCATTCGTAAACGATAAATTCTGGTACTCCCATTTTCGAAATAAAATTATTTCGAACTTGGAAATGGGGGGTATCTGTTATGATAATCCGGTTTAATATAAAATATTGACCAGTCCATCTGTCGAGCCAATTTTAAATTTTTGGTCTATTAGCTGAATTAATGCACTAAAGAAAATCTCTTTGGTATGGTCCGAAGAGTATGCCTGGAATATGTTATTTTTTTCTTTGGCTTCATATCTTCAACCTGATCCGAAGACTATGCCTATGGGATGTTATTATTTCCTTCAGCTTCGTATCTTCAACCTGGTCCGAAGACTATGCCTATGGGATGTTATTATTTCCTTCGGCTTCGTATTTTTAACCCGGTCCAAAGACTATGCCTATGGGATGTTATTATTTCCTTCGGCTTCGTATCTTCAGCTTGGTCCAAAGATTATGCTTTAAAATATTTTCATCTCTTCGACACTATAGTAAATAGTTGTTTTCCTTGTTCATTCCAAAGGAATGTGTCCGAAGCATATAACTAGTATTTCCTCGAGCCATCCCAAGGAAGGCCCTCCGAAATGTTAGTTATATCTACTTCAGACACTCCCAAAAAGGAGTATGTTGCTCAGAAATGGAGCCCAAGAGGGGGGGGTGAATTGGGTCTTTAAAAAAAAATTAAGACAATAAAATGAAGGTCTAGTGGTGCTTGTGAGCAATGATAAATTTGATGCAAGATTTTAGCAACAATTAAAGAGCAAGAGAGGAAAAGAGCAATCACACACAAACACAAGGTTTATAGTGGTTCGGTGCAAACCTAGCACCTACATCCACTCCCTAAGCCACCCTTGGGAATTTTACTATAATCCACACTAGATTACAGTCGACTTGTTTTTCACAAAGCTCACAAGTCAAAACCTAAGTTGGTTTTGTCATTTAGGCTTACCAACAAACCTTAACACTTGTTTTGTCTTCGGGCTCACAAGTTATCTCTAGTTGGTTTTATCCCTTTGGCTCACCAACAAACCACAATAACCTTCTTTCAAGACACCCTTGAAAGCAAGGTCAAATCACAATAAAAACATATATGTAATTTAAAACTACAATAAACTCTTTTCAAGAGTAGATTGGAATCTTTGAAGCTCAAGTGGATGCTTTGTCTTCACTCTTCCTTGGAATCTCCTTCAAGGTGCCTCTTTTTGGAATGAAGTAAGGATGAGCTTGTAGGCTTTTAAATAGAATCAAGCTAGAAGAGGCTTTTGATGTGAAGTATGGAGAGAATATTGGCTTTTTGGCTTTTGAGTAGACTTCAATGCACTTGAATACACTTCTCTTCACTTCTCTTGCTTTAAAATGAGGTTGGTGGAGCTTAAATACACCAAAAACCTTCCAAAAAATGGTTTGTGACCGTTGGTACCTTGGAAATAGCCGTTTGGAGCTTGAAAAGCAAGTTCTGCAAGCCAGAAAAATAGATCCGTTAGAGCTGTCAGGCTACAAGTGTCGACACTTGGCTGTCAGGTTTCGACACTTGGCTGTCAGGTGTCGACACTTGACTCTGGGTGTTGACACTTGAACATTCAAGTGTCGACACTTGATGCACAGGTGTCGACACTTGACACAAAAATTCTTAATATTACAAAGTTCTGTATTTTCAAAAATCTCAGGCCTTGAGTCGACACTTGGAACCTAAGTGTCGACACTTGGTGTCGACACTTGAATATAGGTGTCGACACTTGGCGTGCCAAGGATTTTTGTCTGTGCCAAATGCTGAAGTGTCGACACTTGACTGTCCAGGTGTCGACACTTGAGACTGAAAACTTTCAAATTCAAGTGTAAATGCCTCGAAAACATAAATAAAATTCTTGAATACATAAACACATAATATTTAAATATTTAGATGCCCTTTTTCAATGAAGAGGATGCCCGGATTTGTGAGAATTGCTCCGTGCCATTACGTGCCATTCATCATAAGTTTTTGAGATTTTGAGGTGCTTTCTTCCTGAAAACTCATAACTTGAAATCCTCATTAAAATACAATATGCACTCAATATTTTGTTATTCATCAAAATCACTGGGTGGAGCCAACAATCTTCCCCTTTTTGATGATGACAAAATCTTGAGTAAAAAGGCAACATATTTCAAACTTTAACCATTTGATTTTTGAATATGAATTTAAGTCCATTGGAGAGGCAAAACTTCATGGTTAGGAAGAATCAATCTCCCCCTTAATTAGATACTTCTTATTAAGGTAAACTTCAAAGATTCTTACAAGGTGAAAAATTAACACAATCAATTCAATTTCTCAACAAATTTATGAATTAACACATTTTTCTCAACAAATTTATACATCAATAAAATCAATACTCTTTCTCCCCCTTTTTGTCAATCATTAGAAAGGGGAATTTTTTCTCCCCCTCATAATGAGCATGGAGACAAAAAGATAGTAGAGAAACACATATCATAGATATCAAAGTCAAAATTATGCTAATATCAAAGAGTATCAGAGCTAAAATATACCAAGATAAAAGAGTATCAGAGCCAAAAAAATAGTAAATTGATTCATTGAAGCACAAATAAAGAGTACTGAACAGAAATATATATATAAGATAAGTTTTCAGTACAAAATTTGCTGAGTCATCAGCAAGAGCTGAAACATACATATATCATCAGAGTCAAATAAGTATCAAACATACAACATAAGAGCTAAAACAGACATCTGTGAAGCTAATCCTCATCAAATGGAACATCAAGACTGAATGGAGCACTAATCCTAGATCTGGTGGCTAATGCCCTAGGAGGTGCTAAAGCTCTACGACTTCTAGTGCGGCCGGAAGGACCAAAGGCGGGTACAACCCTAGATGATCTAGTGGAAGGAGGTGAAACACGATCAACTGGCGCAATAAGGTTCGGTGTGGAATCAACCAAGGCGGTAGTAGGAGCTGGTGTAGTAGGAGGATCTCGACTGACCACCTCATAAGCATCGACATCGCCAACACTGTCATTGTCACTGCCCACTACCTCTGTAGCTCGATCAATATCCTGATCACCACCCTCAGCAGAATCAGCATGGTCGCTCTGGTGATCGTCGCCATCATCATCATCGTCATCATCGTTAGATCGTGCAAGTGCAGGGGCTGCAGGAGGTATAAGGGATCTCAACAGACTCTCAATGCGAGAGAATCCCTCCTCCATGGATCTACGAATCTCAGCATGCTCCGAGATAGTATGTGCTCGTAGAAGCTCGACCTCGCTACGTAGCTAAGTCACCTCATCTCTGATCTCTGTGAACTGTGCTCTGGCATGATCCTCAAAAGATAGTCCTGTAGACGGTGGTGGAGGAGCTGATGTGTCAGGAGACAAGTGCTCTGTCTGTGTCAATGGGATATCGACTGGAGGAAAAACTGCTGGCTCAAATGGTCCAGCCTCAGCCTCTCGAATCTCGTCCTCCTCATTTGGCTCCTGGCCAGACTCTCTGCGAACCCATCGACCTCCAACTAACATGTATCCCATCCGGTGTAATGACCTCTCGTCGTACACATCTGTGTGTAGTATCTTCTTGGGGATCTCCCCCTCCAATGATACTCCACACGCTCTAAAAAGTTGGGTCAGTGCCATGCCGTATGGTAAACAGTGTCGGCACTGAGTAGCAGCATCATACATCTGAGTGAGCATCAAGGACGGAATATCTATCTGCCTCCTCTCAATCAGACTCGTCATCACCATCAACTCCCTCTCAGTGATGAAGTCAAATCTCCCCGTCTTCGGCAGTAGGATCCGTGCAGTGATATGGTGCAAAAGGCGCATCTCCAATGACAACTGGTTCGCGGTAACTACTGATATACCGTGAACGTCCTCTCTCTCAAGGATGCACCTAAATGCCGCCTCTCTATCATCCACTAAAAAGGCACAGACTCCTCTCTGGGGGATCTCCCATACACGGCTCAGAAGCTCATCAGTCAATGAAATATGAATACCCATAACTGATATCGTCCACAGTAGTCGTCGATAGTCTAGTGCACCATAAAACTCCCTCACTAGGTGAGGATAGTACCTCTCCTGCATGGTGCAGAATGGTACTAGTCCTGCATCAGTGAGTACCTGTCGAATGCTGAAGTGGTGCCTGTCGAAACACTGCAAGTCGACTCTCCTCCCTGCAGCTACTAAATTCCCTGCCATCCTCTCTGCAGGGGGGAGCTCGGTGTGGTTGTACTGCTCGGCTGTGCTGTATCAAATCTGGCCTTCGACCTCCTCTCAACACCACGACTGGGCATCTCCCTAACTGCAAGTCTCTTTTTAGGATCCATTACAGCCAACTGACCAGGGAAAAAGGAAGAAAGGCTTAGAACAAGGGACTGGCTACAGGTTGAGATAAGGAGAAAAAAAAATGTTCAGATAGGTTTTGAAAACCAGAATCTAAACCAACAACGTTTGAAAAATTATAAAAATAATATTTGTAGAAAATATACTTTGATTAAATGACAAACTTCTGAACAATATTTGTAGAAAATATTTTTGTTCGGTAGAACACATTTGAATCTTTGGAAAAATAATTTTTGTAAGGTCTAAGAATCAAAAACCATGGGATTTGGGTCTTAAACACTTAGGGTTTTAGCAAATAGGCAAAAATGTCACAAATGTATCACGAAAAACCTTTCTAAATCGTCAATAAATGGATTTAGTATGTTTAATTTAGATGAAAACCCAAATTATTTTGGCCAAAATTAATAAAACAGTATTTTTTACGAAAAGTGGATGAAAACGGCCAAAAGATGAGGGAAATCCGAGAAAAATATGTTTAAATCACTATTCCCTCAAATGGAGTTTTAGAAATCCACTAAAACACGCAAAAATCTGGTTAGATTCATGAAAAATACTCGGAAAACCCAAATCACGGTTGTTTAGTTTGAAAACGACAAAACCAAAAACGAGGAAAAATAAGATAAAATTAGAAGGGAAAAATACCTGATTTGTGATGGATTAAAGAGTAAAAGGATGGATTTGGACAGAGGGGACCACTGTTGCAAGAAATCGATAGGGGAAAGAAAAGTACAAAACCCTCGTTCGGTCCCTTTTAAAAACAAAATCTGTTTCGCAAGTGTCGACACTTCGTATGTGTCAAGTGTCGACACTTGGTCAGGTGTCGACACTTGATAATTTCCAAGTATCGACACTTGGCCAAAAAATCGAGATAATCCGGAAAAATTTTTGAAAAGAAATAAGAAATATTTTGATAAGATTTTAGGGCTTTAATCAATAAGTTTTGAGCTCTAGGATTTAGGTATAGTTGATACTAAGAGAGTTTTAGAAGAATGGATCAATGACACCTAACTCTCTTCTAATCAGATAGAACCTATCCTCACTCAAAGGCTTGGTAAACACATCTGCTAACTGATCATCAGTACAAACAAAATCAAGAATAACATTAGAGTTTTGTACATGATCTCTTATGAAATGATGTCTTATTTCAATGTGTTTACTTCTTGAATGTTGCACAGGATTTTTAGATAAATTGATTGCACTAGTATTGTCACATCTTATGGGTGTCTTAGTTAGTTTAATACCAAAATCTTCGAGTTGCTGTTTGATCCAGAGGATTTGAGCATAACAGCTTCCAGCTGCTATATATTCAGCTTCTGCCGTAGATAGAGCAACTGAGTTCTGTTTCTTGCTACTCCAAGAGATCAAATTCACTTCAAGAAACTGACAGGTTCCACTAGTACTTTTACGATCAAGTTTACACCCAGCAAAGTCAGTATCAGAATAAGCAATTAATTCAAATGAAGAATCTCTAGAATACTATAAATCAATTTCAATTAAGGCAGATAGATATCTAAGTATGCGTTTAACAGCCAAAAGATGAGACTCTTTAGGATTAGACTGATATCTAGCACACATACAGATACTAAACATGATATCTGGCCTATTGGCAGTAAGATATAACAATGAACCAATCATGCCACGATATAATTTTTGGTCTATAGACTTACCTGATTCATCCTTGTCAAGTCTACATGTAGAGCTCATAGGGGTACCTAAAGGCTTAGTGTTCTCCATCCCAAACTTCTTGAGTATTTCTTTTGTGTATTTTGTTTGGTTGATGAAGATCCCCTCTTTGGTTTACCTTATTTGGAGTCCGAGGAAGAAATTCAGTTCTCCCATCATGCTCATCTCGAACTCACCCTGCATTAATCTTGCAAAATCTTGACAAAGAGATTCATTAGTAGCACCAAATATTATATCATCTACATAGATTTGTACTACTAAGATATCATCATTCTTTTTCTTTAAAAATAAAGTTTTATCTACATTACCTCTAGTAAAATCATTTTTCAGCAAAAAAGAGCTTAAACGATCATACCAAGCTCTTGGAGCTTGTTTCAATCCATATAAAGCTTTATGAAGTTTATAAACATGTTTTGGAAATTCAGAATTTTCAAAACCAGGGGGTTGCTCAACATAAACTTCTTCTTTAATTAATCCATTCAAAAAGGCACTTTTAACATCCATTTGATATAGTTTAAAATTCATGAAGCAAGAAAAAGTCAACAATAGCCTAATTGCCTCAAGTCTAGCCACAGGAGCAAAGATTTCATCAAAATCTATCCCTTCCTCCTGATTGTATCCTTTGGCAACTAGTCTAGCTTTATTTCTAATTACTATTCCATTTTCATCAAGTTTATTTCGAAAAATCCATTTTGTACCAATAATTGATGTATTTGAAGGCCTATCCACTAGTGTCCAAACATTGTTCCTTTTAAATTGATTAAGTTCATCTTGCATAGCATTTATCTAATTACTATCACATTCAGCTTCCTCAATAGTTTTAGGTTCAATTTGAGACACAAAAACTAAGTAATCACAAATATTTTTAAGGGATGATCGAGTACTTACACCTTTAGATGGATCACCTATAATTAGTTCTTTTGGGTGTCTATGAGCATACCTCTATTCTTTTGGTAATGGATCAACAGTTGATGTATTTTCATCACCTTGTGCTTGATCTCCTTCAGTGTTTTGATCATCGTTCTGTTCCTTAGTAAACCCTTCATTGTTGTTTATTTCTTCAGTTTTCTTGCTACCTGTTTCATCAGAAAGTACATCTTCTTTTCTTGAAGATTTTTGGTTAGTTTCATCAAATACCACATGTATGGATTCTTCAACAACAAGTGTTCTTCTGTTGAAGACCCTGTATGCCTTACTAGATGTGGAGTAGCCTAGAAAGACTCCCTCATCTGATTTGGCATCAAATTTACTCAAATTATCTTTACCATTGTTTAAGATGAAACAACGGCATCCAAAAACATGAAAATAACGAATTGAGGGTTTTCTACCCTTCCAAAGCTCATAAGATGTTTTCTTTAAAATCGGTCGAATTAAAACTCGATTTAAAATATAGCATGCAGTATTTATGGCTTTCACCCAAAAATATCTAGGTAAATCATTTTCACAAAGCATGGTGCGTGCCATTTCTTCAAGAGTTCTATTTTTTCTTTCTACTACCCCATTTTGTTGAGGTGTCCTAGGTGCAGAAAAATTGTGATGAATTCCATTTTCAATACAAAATTTATCAAAATCGGCATTTTCAAATTCGGTTCCATGATCACTTCTCAAAGATACTACTGAAACACCTTTTTCATTCAAAACTCTTTTATGAAATCTAATAAATTCAGAAAACATTTCATCTTTATGTGCTAAAAACATGACCCATGTAAATCATGAGAAATCATATATAATAATTAGACCATACTTCTTACCTCCCAAACTAGATGTTCTAGTTGGCCCAAAGAGGTCCATGTGAAGCAATTCCAAAGGTCTAGATGTAGAGATCACTCCTTTTGGTTTGAAAGATGATTTTGTTTGTTTTCCAAGTTGACATGCACTGCAAATTTTATCTTTTTCAAAATTGAGTTTAGGCAAATTCTTTTTGCTAAGTTTTGAAATTAAATGCATGCTTGCATGTCCTAGTCTACGATGCCAAAGCCAACTAGTTTTATCGATCTTGGCTTCCATTGCCACTAGACATTGACCTTTTTGAATAGGGAGATCATCAAGATCAACCATATAAATATTGCCATGCCTATGACCAATGAACTTAATGCCATTGTCATCTAGACTAGAAACAATGCACAAAGAAGATTCAAAAACAACTTAAAATTTATATCACAAAATTGACTAATGCTAAGCAAGTTATGTTTTAAACCATCAACATATAAAACATTATCAATATAAGAGATAGGGGTGATATAGATTTTACCAATACCGATAATTTTGCCCTTTCCATTATCACCAAAAGTTACATTGCCACCATTTTGATATGTGAGTGATGAGAACTACTCCACATCTCCTGTCATATGCCTTGAGCAACCGTTATCAAGGTATCACATCCTTTTCTTGTTAGTTGCAAGGCATACCTGCAATAAAGATCAAGTGGAGACTTTAGGTACCCAAGCCATCTTGGGTCCTTTTTGGTTAGTGGCATTAGTTCCTTTCGAAACCCAAACTTTCTTAGTGTTATTTAATTTTCTTTTGTTGCACATATAAGATTTATGTCATTTGATACCACAAGTATAGCAAGTAATGGATGAAGATGCAGGCACAAGGAAATTTTTAAAGAGTTTTTGTTTCTTATGAGTTCTGAATCCTAATCCTGCTTTGTCAAATACTGTTTTTTGGTTATTTAAGAGTAAATTCAATTTTTCAGAACTGTAAGTAAATTTTTCTACAAAAGGTTTTAGTTTTTCGATTTCTTCTTTATATCTTTTGTTCTCAATTAAAATTTTTTTGCTTTGTTTTGACAAATTTTCATTTGAAAGTAAGTCATTTTTCTTTTTAAAGATATCTTTTTCTTTTTCAAGTACCATAATCTTATCATTTAATTTTTTATTTTGTATAAGAAGGCATTCATTTTCATTTGAAAGGTTGTTATTTGTTTTAGCTAGATCCAGATTTTGCTTCTTTAAATCTTTATGTTTTGACTATAACTTTTGAAATTCTATGACTAGTTCATCAAAAACCTCATGAAGCTCATCAAAAGTAAATTCAATTTCGGTTTCAGAACATACCTCTTCTTGATCGGCCATCAGACAGAAGTTTGCTACTTCCTGCTGTTCTTCCTCAGAACTGGAGTCTTCACTTTCACTCCAGGTTGCCATCATGGCTTTCTTTCTCAGCTTTCTTCTGCTTTTCTTTAACAAGGGGCAGTCTACCTTGAAATGGCCGGGTTTTTTGCACTCAAAGCAAGTAGGCTGCTCCTTCTCCTTTTCTTTATCCTTCTCTTTGCTCGGCTCACCTTTCAGAGGTTTCTTTTTGTAGTTAAACTTTTTCTTCCTCATGAACCTTCTGAATTTTCTTGCTAATAGAGCCGTTTCATCTTCTTCGTCATCTTCTTCAAAGTCTTCGCTTGATTCCTCTCTAGCAATAGATTTGAATGCGATCGCCTTCTTCTTTTTGTCCACCTCTCCATTCTTTTGTTTGAGGGAGAGCTCATAAGTCATTAAAGAGCCCAGCAGTTGTTCCAGCGGAAGAGTGTTGACGTCCTTAGCTTTTTCAATGGCAGTGACCTTTGCATCCCATAAAGCTGGTAGAGACCTGAGAAGTTTATTCACAAGTTCACCATTAGAAATTATTTTTCCTAGGCTTCTCATGCCATTCACAATGTTTGTGAACCTAGTATACATTTCGCAAATTGACTCAGTAGGTTCCATTTTAAACATTTCATATGTGTGAATAAGCATGTAGACCTTGGTGGTTTTCACTTGGTGTGTATCCTCATGGGTAACCTCAATTGTATCCCAAATCTCCTTGGCGGAGAGACAATTTGATATTCTATTAAATTCACTTGGATCAAGAGAACAAAATAAAAGGTTCATTGCCTTAGCATTAAGCTCAATTTGCTTAATGTCATTCTCATCCCAATCATCTTCCATTTTTGGAGTAAAAATGCCATTAATCATCATTGTGGACCGATGAGGACCTTTTACAATTGTTCTCCACAAATTATAATCAAGAGCTTGTATAAATATTCGCATGCGAGTCTTCCAGTATGTGTAATTTGTGCCATTAAAAAGTGGGGGTCGATTTGAAGCTTGACCTTCAACAATACCCATTCCTATTGGGGCTGCCATGATCTTTTACTCAAGATCCTTGGACCTACAAGAGAGTACCGGTGCTCTGATACCACTTGTTTCCCAGAAATGGAGCCCAAGAGGGGGGGTGAATTGGGTCTTTAAAAACAAAATTAAGATAATAAAATGAAGGTCTAGTGGTGCTTGTGAGCAATGATAAATTTGATACAAGATGTTAGCAACAATTAAAAAGCAAGAGAGGAAAAGAGCAATCACACACAAACACAAGGTTTATAGTGGTTCGGTGCAAATCTAGTACCTACATCCACTCCCCAAGCCACCCTTGGAAATTTTACTATAATCCACACTAGATTACAGTCGACTTGTTTTTCACAAGGCTCACAAGTCAAAACCTAAGTTGGTTTTGTCACTTAGGCTTACCAACAAACCTTAACATTTGTTTTGTGTTCGGGATCGCAAGTTAACCCTAGTTGGTTTTATCCCTTTGGCTCACCAACAAACCACAATAACCTTCTTTCAAGACACCCTTGAAAGCAAGGTCAAATCACAATAAAAATAGATATGTAATTTAAAACTACAACAAACTTTCTTCAAGAGTAGATTGGAATCTTTGAAGCTCAAGTGGATGCTTTGTCTTCACTCTTCCTTGGAATCTCCTTCAAGATGCCTCTTTTTGGAATGAAGTAAGGATGAGCTTGTAGGCTTTTCAATGGAATCAAGCTAGAAGAGGCTTTTGATGTGAAGTATGGAGAGAATATTGGCTTTTTGGCTTTTGAGTAGACTTCAATGCACTTGAATACACTTCTCTTCACTTCTCTTGCTTTAAAATGAGGTTGGTGGAGTTTAAATACACCAAAAACCTTCCAAAAAATGGTTTGTGACCGTTGGTACCTTGGAAATAGCCGTTTGGAGTTTGAAAAGCAAGTTCTGCAAGCCAGAAAAATAGATCCGTTAGAGTTGTCAGGCTGCAAGTATCGATACTTGGCTGTCAGGTGTCGACACTTGGCTATCAGGTGTCGACACTTGATCTCTGGGTGTCGACACTTGAACATTCAAGTGTCGACACTTGATGCACAGGTGTCGACACTTGACACAAAAATCCTCAATATTACAAAGTTCTGTATTTTCAAAAATCTCAGGCCTTGAGTCGACACTTGGAACCTAAGTGTCGATACTTGGTGTCGACACTTGAATATAGGTGTCGACACTTGACGTGCCAAGGATTTTTGTCTGTGCCAAATGCTGAAGTGTCGACACTTGACTATCCAGGTGTCGACACTTGAGACTGAAAACTTTCAGATTCAAGTGTAAATACCTCGAAAACATAAATAAAATTCTTGAATACATAAATACATAATATTTAAACATTTAGATGCTCTTTTTCAATGAAGAGGATGCCCGGATTTGTGAGAATTGCTCCGTGCCATTACGTGCCATACACCATAAGTTTTTGAGATTTTGATGTGCTTTCTTCCTGAAAACTCATAACTTGAAATCCTTATTATAATACAATATGCACTCAATGTTTTGTTATTCATCAAAATCACTGGGTGGAGCCAACAGAGTATATCTGAAACTTTTAGACGGTTTTTCAACTTAAAATGGTTAAAGGCTGTTTCAGTTGTAACTTCCTACATAGTCGAATAACTAATTTTCCGACCGCCACTACTTATTATTATGAGGAGGTTTTCCTAACTAACTTCCATAACCATAAGTAGTTACACTTTTTGCCTATAAATACTGGTAAGAGTGTACACTCAAGGTAAGCTAACTCTAAGCAAACTTGAGTCATCTTTTTCTTTCTTCTCACCATTCTCTGCTCTCGAGTTCTCCATTCTACTGCCTGAATTCTTGCTAACTTTGGCATCAGAGTGTCCTCCACCGGAAAAATTTCGGTCAAGGGAGTTGTTTTGTGTGCTCCCATCGACTGCAAACCGGCAGGTGAGCTATTCCATCCGGTTGGCGAGGATTCAACATCAACACGTTAGATATAATTAATAGATTTAACTAACTTTGCTTATATGCTCCAATCAACATTGTATGCTTAATGTCTTTGTCGGTGTCAGTCTAGATTTGTTGGAAATAGATGATGCTAAGATTTACCCTACCTTCAGAATTTGCATAAAAATTCTCATCTATTTTATTTCTTAGAATATATTTACATTTTCTGACATTTTTTTTTATGGAGTGAGGATAAGATTGATGTCCCGACTCACGTTTCTAGTTTTGAGAATTTCTCATGTAAATGGATGCATAGCCCTGACTTGAGGGTTACCACCAAAAAATTCACTTAAGGACCACCACCAAACCAGCTTCCTAAACTGGTACCAAACCCTCATTTTAATTTAGGATTTTTCATATCCAAAATTAACCACTGAGCTTTCTTCCTTGAGACCATTTGGAACTTTTTGGGTGCCATAAAAAGCTCGATTTCTTAAATTTGGAACTTCTTAGGTGCCATAAAAAGCTTAATTTCTTAAATTTGCATCTTATATTTTTCATATACTAAATCAATTCTGTAATATAGTGGGGCATTAATTATCTCAAATTTGTTTTCTCATCAAATGAGGTATCAACTTATGAAACAGGGTAGCTATTTTAGCCTTGGCACTTATACATTAGAGTTATTAGCAAGTCGGTTACTTGGTTCACTGAGCATGCCATCTTGAGCTACCCCAGAGCGAGGTTGATTTGGAGACTAGCTAGGAGCTGGTCTTGAGATGTCGATCATGATTTACGGTTGTGCTCCTTCCTTAATTTTCTCCACCTGAGTTTGGCACAGGAGAGCTGTCTTGCTGCTTACATTGTCTATCAGATTTGGCTGTCTAGAAATGTAATGATCTTTGAGGTCGAGGCCATCCCGGCTCATCGGATTCTCTAGAAAGCTAGGTTTATGGCGATGGAGTATCGCTAGTTTGATATTGTCGCCTCCCTTGTAACCCTAAATTTCTGGGACTCCCATGTTGTCTCGATAGCGATCCAGAGGACTATTTATATTTCCTGGAAGCCCCCTCTTCCGAGATTTGTAAAGATGAACTTTGATGGTAGTGTTCATGGTGCTGATGGTGGTGCAGGTTATGTCATCCGAGATGATGACGGGAGGCTTCTTACGGCTGAGGAGATTTTTCTTCATGATCCGTCTATTCCAAAAGCAGAACTCAAAGCTGCATAGACTGGTATCTCAAAGCTATTCAGCATATGCATCTCATAGGATTATTATTGAGGGTAACTTTTCTATTGTTATTACTTGGATTCAGGACAGATCGAGTCATTGTGATGCCCATCATCTTCTTCGTGATATTTAGAAATTCCTACGGCTTTCTATGACAGCTATAGCCCACCATGTCTATCGGGAGGCAAACTGTGCTGCAGACTGGGTTGCCTCCTATGTTGCCCAGGATTCTACTAATTTGTCATATTCTCAGGACGATAGCATTCCTCTATCCCTTCAAAAAAAATTCTCTTGATCTTTCAGGTTGTTCTTGTACCAGAGCTGTGTGATCGTTCGACTGTACCAAAAAAAAAAAGAAAAAAAAATGGTGTTTGTAAAATGATGCTTATGATGTTTGTAATTCATAACCAGTTTTGTACTAGATTTCTAATGCTGATATCTTCTAAAAAAGCTCATTTTTCTTTTTGCTTTGTCCCTGTACCTTGGATTTAGAATTTTTAGAAAATATTTGTATATATTGAGATGGTGAGAGCTGGTGTTACAATCATTCTTGTTTTCTCATTATGATAGGGAGGGCTGTAAAAAGTCCAGGGATAAAGTATTGAATCATTTTTGAAAAATGTATAGTGATGTCAAATTTTATTATTTTACTATATAAACAATAAAAACAATCTGATAGAAAATATCATTTTAATTTTCATATTTTCTATGTTATATTTTTTTACTTTTTATATTTTAAATTTATTTAAGATTTTTAAGTATCAACTAAAACGGGTTTGCTCGAGCCAACGGGCTGGAACATTCAATCCAAACGTGTATTTGGATTTTGGAGCACGTGATTTAGAGCGGATTATAACTCAATCTTTAATAAATTCGGGTCGTATCTTTCGTGCGATTTTTTTTTTTTTTTCACGATATTAATCGTTGGATCGCGTCTTGCACACTGCAAAGCAATTCAATCTCCTTCATTCGATATGCACGGGTCATTCGTGCGAAAGATACAACCGGAACGCACCGCTAATATCCGGATTAGGCTCGGTCTCGGGCAGGCTTCAGGCAAAACTGGTTCAAGATCCAATCCGATGAAGCAATCGAAAGGCAGAGATCACCCAATCGGTCTAGGAGTGAACGGTCCAGATCATTGGGACATAACCAAGCCCTAACCCTCCCAGTTCCCGATTTAAGGCCCAGCCGCAGGCGCCCCAAGTTTCCGAGGAAACCCTTGCAGCCGCGGCTACCTGTACCCTCGCGCTTACCTCCTTCGATAGCGCTGGTGTAAGGGAAGTTCGATCCAAGATGAAGGTACCGGTCCAAATCCTTGAATATTTGGCTAACATTTGCGATTTTTCATCGATTTTGTGGTCTCTTTTTATCGGTGCTGGTTGTTTTGGATCATTTTTTGCTTCATTTTGGACCGCCTTATCCGATTTTTGTTGATTTTCCCCCTAATTTTGCAGTTCAATATCGCGAATCCTACCACTGGATGCCAGAAGAAGCTTGAGATCGATGACGATCAGAAGCTGTAAGTTTTTTGGGGTTATTTTTCTGTTAGTATCTTTTTCTTTTGTCTTTTATTCATAGTTCTGGTGGAGTCTGATCTTCTTCAATTAGACTTTTTTTTAATTTCTTATTTCTAAAACTTTTATTCTTTACCTTGAAGTACTTTGAACTGTCCTAGTGATTTAATTGATGGGGCTGTCGAGACTTTGGGTGCTGGTAGAGTGGTAAGCAACTTGCATGGTGGAAATCATGCTGGTTCTGGAGACGAAATTGTCCTGATAAATAGCTTAAGTGATAAAAGTATATTTTATTTTGTCTCAGTGCTTAATCTTGCATTTTGAGATATCCCTGAGAAGCCCATCGAGGCAGTTGATTCTCTATGTTCAATGAATGTAGTTCTGTATTTTGTTACCTTGGTGTGGCATCTTTGTTTAATGGAGAGAATTCAACTTGTGAGCTGAGTTGTAAACAAAAGAGGTTCACTATGCAGGAAGATTTATGCTTGAGTTTTTGTATTACCAGTTTGCTATAGTTTTGCATTTAGTTCCTATGAGAGCATGATAACAGATTCCTCCAGAACCAGGTTTTCATGTTCAAGTCCTCCAAACTTGTTTCCCATATTTTTTTCTGTAAGTAGTATAAACATCATAAATATGTTTATACTACCGATCCCAATGTCTCTAATTCTCAAAGCTCTTATTGTACCATCAATTATCTGCTCTTCTTCCTTCCGTAAATCTATTTTGGTTCTGCAAATCCTAATATTAAAGGCATGGATGAGATATGTACTTTACATACCTCACAAAAGTTTTTCTTGGGAAGCTGTGTATACCTCATGCTATATCACCTTTCTAGTTTAAGTGTCATTTCTTTTATCCCATTTTTTTGATAAAAAAATGAGGTGCCTCATGTTACAGGGAATGTGAGCCGTGGCATGCTCTTTTGAGTAGACACGAGGAAAAGTTAAATTACTTAAGCGGGACCATGTTTAGTAGTGTATGACTGGCATGTAATCAGTTGTACTCCATCGTTAAATATATCATATCCAGAACCAACAATCTTCTTGAATATGCTATGGGCTTTGTGAAATCTCTGGCAATTTGCACTTGCATGCATTCTATGGGTCTTGTCTTTGAGGAACTTGTGCTCTTTAGCTTTTTTTTAATCTCAAGTGAGACTTCATATTGCTCAAGCAAACTAACAAGTGTCGAGGTAGACAGGATGCCGGCAATGAACTTATGAGTGCTGTTATATGTTTTCTAATTTGATTATATTCGTGGTTTGTAATGTCATCTCAAACTATTAGCTCAAGGATCTGTAGTTTAGTTTCATCTTGTTAACTTACAAAATTTATTTTGGCATCTTCCTGCTATGAAGATTCAGTATTGAATGCTGTCGTCAGACACATGAATAAAAATTTAGCTATGTGATGAAAAGACGATTATACAGCAATATGTTTTGCGATGTATTTTCTCTGTTGTTTGGGATTTTTTTTCAAGAAAATTCACTTTAATTTCAATTTTGTAAAAATACAGGTTGCTTTATTTCTTTTTCCAGAAAGTCTATTTTGGATTTTATTTGATCATGATACCCCTGCTCCCACTCATACTAAATATTCCTGCAAGATTAATAAGTGTAACCCTTTTTCTAAAAGTCAACATGCAGTGGGTTCTACAAAACCCCATTGACATAATGCATGTCAGTGTATATTGTAGTAGAAAAGGTATTTGACTATTTGACTTTTATACTTTTTAAGATTGGTGTTAAGAGAAACGTGGCAAACTATAAAGCCTGTCCCATATGATATTCTATAGTGCCTGCCCCGTAAGATTTTTGTTCCTTTCAAAACCCTTGTTCAGGCAAACATTGATTTTAAAGTAGGAGTTTAATGTGATTTGTGCAATCCCCAATGCCACATTCTTATGGCCTTTTAGTTAATTTTTTCTGTCATTTTGCTATGTACATGCTTTTCATGTGTCACAATGCTTCATGAATACATCTGAATGCTTGAAATGATGTGTCTAGATTTTAGACACAATTTTTATGGGTTCTGAAGGAAAAGTGTTTTGGTCCGACTCACAAGCTGTTCGAGGTCCGACTCACAAGCTGTTCGAGTTCTTTCACTTGATGTGAAAACTGTTTTATGTTTATTTACATGCTTGTAGCAGTCAAATGAGAGTGGCCAACATCCTAATTGTTTTACTTGGAGCAGTTTTTTGAATGACAGCATTTTATGCTTTAATGTGTCTTCTATTATTTCTATAAATATGATGATGAACCTTAAGATGTGGGTTTATGACAAATGTACAGTCGTGCATTTTTTGACAAGAGGATATCTCAGGAAGTCAGTGGAGATTCTCTCGGTGAGGTATGGCCCAGCCACAACTTATACATTTTTCTGGCTCATGTACATTTTCGAAGGAAAAACTTAGGAAGCATATAACCATGACTACTTGCTTGCTTGTACAGGAGTTCAAGGGCTATGTTTTCAAAATCATGGGAGGCTGTGACAAACAAGGGTTTCCCATGAAGCAGGGAGTACTGACCCCTGGACGTGTCCGCCTGCTTCTGCACAGAGGCAAGATTATAAATTTTAAATAATTTATTTATTTTTGTGTGGATGAGTGCGTGCATGCATGTGGGGGCCCTCTCGGGTTGGGGTAGGGGGTGGTCACACATACTTCAGAGTGCTGTATGAAGGGGCCTAATTTAAATTTGTTGAATTTGCTATTCTCATTTGTCATGGAACCTTTATGACAGGAACACCATGCTTCCGTGGATATGGCAGGCGCGATGGAGAGCGCAGGAGGAAATCTGTTCGAGGGTGTATTGTCAGTCCTGATCTTTCAGTTCTGAACTTAATTATTGTTAAAAAAGGTGAGAAAGATCTGCCTGGGTTGACTGACATTGAGAAGCCTAGAATGAGAGGACCAAAGAGGGCCTCTAAAATCCGGAAGCTGTTCAACCTCTCCAAGGAGGATGATGTGCGCAAGTATGTCAACACATATCGCCGAACCTTCATTACTAAATCAGGTGGGTTGAATATTTTTAATTGCTTGTTTTTATAGTGTCCTTATATTTTTATGATTTCATAATATCAAGCAATTGATGATTATCTAAAGCCTCCCAGACTTGTAGTTCCATCATGTTTGTTCTTATGCTTCATCATCAATAATTTTTAAATATTTGGTAGGAAAGGTTTCATTCTGTGAGGACATCTGCTACATTCTCATGGGACTTTCTATTGAACCTCTTCATTTTCTCGCTCGCCCGTGGGTATGCTGTGTGCATTGACGTGCATGTTCGTCATTGGTTGAGTAAATGATGGACAGCCGTGAGTAAGGCAACAAGTCATGAGAAGATGAATGCGTCGGTTATCCTCTTTTATTTTTTGAATTTTCTCTACCAATACTTTCTGATAACCGGTTGAGCTTAGTCTTGATGATCCTGATCTTAACTTCCACGGTAGTTTTTGTGATTGATTCTTATTGTCCCATTTAGGAAAAATAAAATTTGTATTTATGCTCTCTGGAATAATTTTTCATTCTTCAAAATGTGATAGTGCAACATTGCAGGAGCAACAGCTGTGTATAGATCCATTTTTAGTCCTAGTTTTTGACCTTGAATGAACATGACATGGTTGTTGACATTGCAGGCAAGAAGTGCAGCAAGGCGCCCAAGATTCAAAGGCTCGTGACTCCCTTGACACTCCAAAGGAAGCGTGCTAGAATTGCTGAGAAGAAGAGGAGGATTGCCAAGGCCAAAGCAGAAGCAGCCGAGTACCAGAAGCTTCTCGCAATGAGGCTCAAGGAACAGCGTGAACGCAGGAGTGAAAGCCTGGCAAAGAGGAGATCGAAGCTTTCTGCTGCCTCCAAGCTATCTGCTGCAGCTTAGATATAAGGTTGTTAAAAATATATGTTAGGATGGTAGTTGTCATATTTTGATTGCCTGCATATGTGTTCGTTTGGCGGTTGAGAATATTTATCGGACTCTAAAGGTCCACACTGTTTTTGGAGTTTTGAATGTTGCGTCTCAGTATGTTGGGATTCTGCCTTATGGTATTATTTAATGCTTTGCCTTCTGTAGTTTGAAACTAAACCCTGAGTATTCGAGCAGATTTGCTGCATGGTGAAGGACACTGGCAAGTGTTGACATCAAAGTGCCGTTCTCTCTCGGACGCAGAGGGGGACGGACATTTTTTTTTTCTCGAATGAAGGTGTGTTTGGTATTCGAGCAGATTTGCTGCATGGTGAAGGACACTGGCAAGTGTTGACATCAAAGTGCCGTTCTCTCTCGGATGCAGAGGGGGACGGACATTTTTTTTTCCTCGAATGAAGGTGTGTTTGTAGCTAATCTTTCTGTGGTGCTTGATGAATGAGACAGATCTCGATTCTAGATGGTAGCATATTTGTTGTGTTAGGGGAGGAAGCTACTCCTTTTTAAATATTTAACATGATACACGATGTTACCGTTCGCATATCTCGTAATTAACGGTTATTGTATGTTGGTCTGCAATAATTGAGGAGGCGTGTGACGGTTCACCAAAGCAAAGGGGAGAGATCGAGTCCAGGTTCAAGCCAAAATGTTAAAAGAAATATCTGACCTTGGGCTGCATTGAAACCAGGCGGAGAGGGGAGAGAGGAGTAATTCTTTGTGCACCGCGTGCGGTGCAGCAAATCCAGCATGGACCTATGCAGTTATTGGTTCATGCTATGTTGATATGAAGGGATGGGATTTTGTGATTACGTAATTTGCAGACGTTATCATGCAGTCTTTTCAAAAGTGCAAAAAAATGATTATTCTATCATCATCATTTTCGGTATGGGTTATAATACGAAAAATGGTTTTTATTCTGCAAAAAAGAAAAAAAAACTTATTTGATTCGCTAGCGTTTGTCCATTATTTTTGGGTCTACAGAAGCAGAAACATGTAAGGAAAATTTTTGATTCCTGCTTGAAGTTGACATTTGGTATGTGAACTTTTTTTTTACAATTTCTGCATGAGTATCGGAGTTTTTTAACTAGGATGCCCCGGGTTTTGAAAAAGGGTATCATAGGTTTTGAACAAGGATGTCGTAGGTTTTGGACTAGGGTGTCGTAGATTTTGAACTAGAGTGTCGTAATTTCTATTTTACTATTTTAATATCAATCTTTGAAATTTATCTTTATAGAGGGATGTCACGATAATTTTTTTAAAAATATTAAGTCAGTATAAAATCATGATACCGTAGTTCAGATATTACGATATCCTAGTTGAAAACCTATGAATCCCTGGTTGAAAACCTACGACACCGATGCAGAAATTATAAAAAATAAGTTTTTAACCCCTCTACCTCTAATACATGGCAACCGTGGCTTGTTTTATGAACCGTGGCTTGTTTTATGACTCCCAAGATGTCATAAAATTGCCACGGATGCTGTAACATTAATCAAAATGGCCAAAACAGTATTACAACATCCTAGTTCAAAACCTACGACATCCTAGTTGAAAACCTACGACACCCATACAGAAATTATGAAAAATAAGTTTTTAACCCCTCTACCTCTAATACATGGCAACCGTGGCTTGTTTTATGACTCCCAGGATGTCATAAAATTGCCACGGATGCTGTAACATTAATCAAAATGGCCAAAACAGTATTACGACATCCTAGTTCAAAACCTACGACATCCTAGTTCAAAACCTACGACACCCATGCAGAAATTATGAAAAATAAGTTTTTAACCCCTCTACCTCTAATACATGGCAACCGTGGCTTGTTTTATGACTCCCAGGATGTCATAAAATTGCCACGGATGCTGTAACATTAATCAAAATGGCCAAAACAGTATTATGACACCCTATTTCAAAACCTACGATATCCTAGTTCAAAACCTACGACACCCATACAGAAATTATGAAAAATAAGTTTTTAACCCCTCTACCTCTAATACATGGTAACCGTGGCTTGTTTTATGACTCCAAAGATGTCATAAAATTGCCACGGATGCTGTAACATTAATCAAAATGACCAAAATAGTATTACGACATCCTAGTTCAAAACTTACGGCACCCTAGTTAAAAACTTACAACACCTATGCAGAAATTACGAAAAATAAGTTTTTAACCTCTCTACCTCTAATACATGGCAACTGTAGCTTGTTTTATGGCTCCCAATGTGTCATAAAATTGCCACAGATGCTATAACATTAACCAAAATGGCCAAAATAGTATTACAATATCCTAGTTCAAAACCTACGACACCCTAGTTGAAAACCTACGACACCCATGCAGAAATTATGCAAAATAAGTTTTTAACCCCTCTACCTCTAATACATGGCAACCGTGGCTTGTTTTATGACTCCCAGGATGTCATAAAATTACCACGGATGCTGTAACATTAATCAAAATGGTTAAAACAGTATTACGACATCCTAGTTGAAAATCTACGACACCCATGCAGAAATTATGAAAAATAAGTTTTTAACCCTTCTACCTCTAATACATGGCAACCGTGGCTTGTTTTATGACTCCCAGGATGTCATAAAATTGCCACGGATGCTGTAATATTAATCAAAATGGCCAAAACAGTATTACGATATCCTAGTTCAAAATCTACGATACCCTAGTTCAAAACCTACGATACCCATGCAAAAATTATGAAAAATAAGTTTCTAACCCCTCTACCTCCAATACATGGCAACCATGACTTGTTTTATGACTCCTAGAGTATCATAAAAATTTTTGTTTAGAATTTATTGCTTAAGTTACATTTATATTTTGCTTATGTTTCAAGTGATCATGCAATAGTTCGGCTGCCTAGATTAAAGGCTTCACAATTGTTTAAAAATCATTGCAAGCCAACAGTGTATGCTGAACAAGTTTTGAAGATAAGTTTTTCAAGTTATCATTTAAAAATAATCCGAAAGACTCCTTTCAATGTGATCGTAGACATGCAACCGTTTGTTGTCGACGGGCGTCTACTAGCTGAAATTATTAGATGCTATAAGGGAGGAAACAAGTTTATTTTTTGTGGCAAAGAACTTATATTCAGCATCGAAGACCTGGCCCTAATTTTGGGTCTGCCATGCCACGGAAAGAAAATCAAAATGGAAGATCAAGTTAAGAAGGGTTGGTTATTCAGACGATTTGAAAAAAAATTAAATCTACAAAATAAGGGGCTGGAGAAGTTAATTGCCCAACTTCATTCATCAAATTTAAAAGATGTCGAGGACACCGTCAGATTATAGATTGCATATATGTTCGCAACGTTCTTGTGTCCAAAGTCAAATCAATCTTGTCCAAGATTTATCATCCTTTAATTAGATAATTTATCCCAGCTAGGTCAAATAGATTGGGCATCCACAATAAGGGAGTTGACTCTTATGTCTCTTTCAGATGCTGCTTTTTGCTTGAGATCTGACCAGCCAGTCTTAACCAAGAGAAGTGACAAGGTTAGGAGGCAGCTAACCCTGTATTGGTGTACAGCTGCTCTGTTGGTAAGTATCATTAATATGCAGCAAAAGTATAATTACTTTATTTTAAATCTTCCATATATTTAACATACATGATTATTATGTTTAGTTCCTTAAGCATAGTATCTTGAGAGCCCCAGCATATCCAAATAAATTGCCTAGGCTATTAAAATGGTATGACAGCCAGGTGAAAACAAAGATTATTAAGCTTACAAACTTGAAGCCTCATAAGTTGGTAAATAAAAATATTTTTTCATTATAATATTAATGAACAATATATTATTATGATTAATATATGGTTATTTTGTTATTGTTCTTGGCTTGTAGGTGGAGGGAGCTATCGAGCCTATGATAACGGAACAATGGCTTCTCACTGAAGAAACAGTGACAACAACATCCTCCAAAAAAGAAAAAAGTTGTGCAAGCTGTGACAGGTGCTGAAGTTGAAGAGATAAAGAAGAGACTTGCGATAGTTGAAACTCTTCTTAGTTCATTAGTAAATAAAAGTATCAATGCCAATAAAGAATGGCAGAAAGAGGCGGAGGGAGAAGATACTGAGGTTGAGGTAGAAGAAATTTTTGATGAAAAATTGAAGGATATCCTTGTAAGTGAGGAAGTTGAGGAGGAAAAAGAAGAAATCCAGATTGCTTTACTTATCAAGAGGGTAAAAAAGAACTTAAGCTGCACAAGGCCTCCCAAATCGTAGCTGATGGTGCTTCGAAACAGGCCCATCGAAAAAAAGATGAAGATAGTGAGCACATATCAGCTCGAGGAATCAAATTTGAATCTTCAAATTGAAGATGATAAAACTTTGATCAACACATTTTTGAAAGAAAAGATGAACTTGTAAGTTACACCTATTTTTTATAATATATATGCTAATTTATAGTCAAGAATATAAAATATCATTCATGTTTATTAATTTCAGAGATGTCATCTACAACAATAAATTCGGAGGCACTATCACTAGGAAAAATCTTTTTGATCTAATAAACAATGACATGATAGTTGATGATATAAGTAATGGGGTATTACACTGTTTTGTTGTTAATCTTTATGTATGTAATGATATATTTTCTAATAATTATTATATTTATTTTCAAAATTTTATGAAATCAAGTTACTTATAATTAATCAGTTTATATTGTATTGACAGATAATTGATGCCGGGCAGGAGTTCATTACAAAGAACTGGACCGAGAATGCAGAAAGATATTATAAGAGTATAGTTGCACCTGTAATGACCTCTGGCATGTGCCTAACATCAGTATCACTATATCATGAACTTGCTGGAATAGCCGGGAATATGATTTTTGATGGAGTCAGTGATGTAGATAAGAAGGAATTTCAATTTCTCTTCACTATCATTAACTCGGATAATTTCCACTGGCATCTGTTAGTGGTTGACATGCAAGAAAAGATTTTGATGCATCTGAATTCAATAAAATGCAATTCCAAGTACAAGGCAAATACAAGGAAGTGGCACAAGATACTAGGTCCAATGTTCCATATATTATGTGACAATACTGAGGTATCCAAATAGTCCATGAGAGAGATTAGTGAATGCCCTTCCCAAGCTGCAGGATCACTGGATTGCGGTTTGTTTTGCTTGAAATACACGGATTTTATTGCTCGCAGGGATAGGCCTGATACTTGGGATTTCATAGAAAAAGATATAAGCATGTACCACCGCCAGTTAGCAGCAAAAATTTTGAGAGAGAGTCTGAATCAAAAGATTAAAAGTACTGTTAAAAATTAGCCTATAAAAGCAAATATTTTTTATGTACTCTTTCTTTTCGATTCATTCACTTCTATAATATGTTACACAAATTTGTAACTAACTCGAGGTTTATATTTTAAGCGTCATTCTCAAAAAAAAATTCTACAATTTATTCAACCAATATTGTTTTGAATATCATTATCTTATTATATGTAGTTTTATGTAATTCATTCAAACAATATTTTGTAATTCTTCATTGCTGTGATGATGATATAAAGGAATGTTATGTTTCTTGACAGGGTATCGTAGTATTTATACTTGGGTGTCGTAGCATTTGAACTAGGATGTCGTAGCATTTGAACTAGGATGTCGTAGCATTTGAACTAGGATGTTGTAGGTTTTGAACTAGGATGTTGTAGGTTTTGAACTAGGGTGTCGTAACTTTTAAACTAGGATATCGTAATGCTGTATTAAAATATTTGGATAATCTTATAGCACCCGTGGCAATTTTTATCAATCTGGGAGTCATAAACCAAGCCATAGATGATATAAAATACGGGTAGAAGGGATCAGAAGCATTTTAATTTATATTTTCTGTATTGTTGTAGTTTTTGAACTAGGGTGTCGTAAGATTTGAACTAGGATGTCGTAGGTTTTGAACTAAGGTGTCGTAACTTTTGAACTAGAGTGTCGTAATACTGTATTAAAATATCTGGATGATCTTATAGAATCCATGACAATTTTTGTCAATCTGGAAGTCATAAACCAAGCCATAGATGATATAAAATACGGGTAGAATGGATTAGAAATGTTTTAATTTATATTTTCTGCATGGTTGTAGTTTTTGAACTAGGGTGTCGTAGGATTTGAATTAGGATGTCGTAGGTTTTGAACTAGGATGTCGTAATGTTGTTTCAGGTTATTTGGATGATCTTTAAGCAGCCGGGGCTATTTTTGATCATTTGGGAGTCAATAACCAAGCCAATGATGACATGTACCACAGGTAGGAGGGATTAGAAATGTTTTATCTTATATTTTCTGCATGGTTGTGGTTTTTGAACTAGGATGTCGTAGGTTTTGAACTAGGATATCGTAATTCTGTTTCAGGTTATTTGGATGATTTTAAGCAATCGAGGCTATTTTTGATAATATGGGAGTCAATAACCAAGCCAATGATGACATGTACTATAGGTAGGAGGGATTAAAAATGTTTTATCTTATATTTTCTGTGTAGTTATAGTTTTTGAACTATGGTATCGTAGGATTTGAACTAGGATGTTGTAGGTTTTGAACTATGATGTCGTAATGCTGTTTCAGGTTATTTGGATGATCTTTAAGAAGCCAGGGCTATTTTTGACAATCTAGGAGTTAATAACCAAGCCAATGATGACATGTACTACAGGTAGGAGGGATTAGAAATGTTTTATCTTATATTTTCTATATGGTTGTAGTTTTTGAACTAGGATGTCATAGGTTTTGAACTAGGATGTCGTAGGTTTTGAACTAGGATGTCGTAGGTTTTGAACTAAAGTGTCGTAATGTTGTTTCAGGTTATTTGGATGATCTTTAAGCAGCCGGGGCTGTTTTTGACAATCTAAGAAAATAAGAAGATTCTGTAAAATATCCAATACATCCTGTTTGAAATTTCTTCTGATAATCTAAATAAAAATAGGATTGTACATATATATGACTATACCATAATTCAGCATTTTATATCCTATCCTGTGTTAGTTGACTGCATACATAAGCATCAAATTCATCTAAAAAGGGTTCGAAGAAGGTATAATGGGTTCAATTACTGTTTATGGTACTTCTACTACAATATTTGAAGTCTGTCTTTTGCTAGTACTACATCTTCTTTCATTTTGCACAAGAGTGTCAACAGAAGCTTTATCAATATTTTTCTTCGATCTCTTTGATTTCTTCTCGACTCCACTCTTAATTCTATTCTCTCGTGGACGACCTTTCATAGTAACTTGGTCAGGATCCTCGATTAGAATTTCTCTGCTTTGCTTAGTTGCACAATTAGCATCAATAGCTCTTCTGAATAATGGTGTAAGATCTTCCATTACCAAATTGAATACATCTTCAGACATGGAGGCTATCTCTGCAAGCTTCATCATTCGATGACTTATCAAAGCATATCTACGATCAATAAAATATAATATTTGTATTAGGATTTCATGACATATGATAGGTTAATGTAAACTTAAAATAAGACATCTGAATTTAAATAATTCCTTGTGTGCATACCATGATTTTTGCGTGCTTTTATCATAAAATTGAGTGTTGCATTCGAGATTGTCAAATTGATATTTCATGTCCTTGCACTATCTATTCAAGAAGTACTTATTTAGATACGAAATATATCACTTTGATGAAGAACCAATAAGGCATGCCTACACAAGTAACCCTTGTACTCAAAGGATCCACACTGGTATTTAACATCCTCCAAAGTTTTGTCATATGAAACCTCGTAATTTTTAATAATCTCTTTATTGATTCCATTAACTTCAATTCTTTCAAATGATTTAATTGAATATACATCACGATTATCAACTTCTTTAACTAATCTGGCATTTGATACAGCCATTTCAAGAACCTCATTCTAAAATTTTTTGAATATGCATCTTGTATATTTTTCTATTGCTAGCCTCTTAAAAGGAGAGGATATCTTTAGGAAAGCACTTGTTTGCAACGTTTTATTGTCTTCCTCATTTTCTGCTTCATATCTTTTCTCCAATGCATCTTCATACTTATTGATGAATTCCTTGAGCGTAGTTTTCGAGTTTATAAAGCCATAAAAAAAGTGATTGATGCTCTCACTCCTTCGTGAAGTTCACATCCCTATCCATAAATATTCAAAAAATAGAAGCATAAAAGATAAAAAATTTGTTGAAAATCTTAAAAATTGAATATTAATCATTCATAATGCTAATAAACCTGCAAAAAATATATCTTTAAGATAAATTGGAATCCATTTATCCCAACATTTATATATGTCATTTAACCAATATACGGCCTTACATTCTACATATTTCTTCATTAAATGTGCTCATCTTTCCTTGAAAGATACTATGGTAACTGAATCATATATCGCCTCGTCAAACTCAACCATATATTTGGGATTTGCAGTGCAAATATGGCCAATATTTTCAGGAATCTTTTTCAAAATATGCCAAAGACAAATCTATGTTGTGCATTGGGAAAAATATTCCTAACAGCAGCCTTGATTGCCTTGTCTTGGTCAGTTATGATGGCATTAGGTGGTTGACCACCATTTGTATCCAGCCATGATTGGAATACCCATTAAAATGTCTCAGTCGTCTCATCTGATAACAATGCGCAACCAAGCAATATGGACTATCCATGATGGTTAACTCCGATAAATGGACAAAAGGACATTTAATATGTATTTATCAAATAGGTTGAGTCAAAGGTCAGTACATTACTAAAGTAAGTGCTTGCCAATATTAACCTAGGATGGATCCATAAGATAGTCCTGAGCTGTCCATTATCATTCAGGTCAAAAGTATAAAAGAAATTTGAGTTTTTTACTTGTATTTGTATAAAATGGATTACCATTGACTATGCATCTCCTTCTTTCAACTGACTCTGACATTCTTGACAGATGAAATTATGAGCATCATTTTCTATAAAATATAATTATCTTCTACTCCCTTTTCTTCTAGCCATGGCAGAGTATATTTGACTTGTGAGAATATTCACGGCATGTAAATTGCTGATCTCTGTCTTTTCTGATATGCTAATCCTCCTACGAGACCGTAGATAACCAGCTGTTGATATGGATAGCTCATGATTATGTTCTAGAAAAATATCAACCAATATCCACTTACCATTTTTAGAATTTAGTCTTGCTTTTATCGAAGCCTTACAATCAATTTTGCTAGTATCCCTAGGATTCATGGAGTTATTGATTTTTCTAGATTTTTCTTGCCTCCAACATGCCAGGTGCTTGAAGCATATTTCTTTGTTGTTGTTGGACCTACTACACTGTTGTGATTCCAAAACCTACTAGAAATTGTATAAATCATTTGCAGAATTGAACTCCATACTAATTTTAGGATCAACAGACTCGTTCTCTATGATCGGAGTGATAGGAGAATGTGCATTCTTCTGAACAATATCAGCAACCTCATCCAAATGATCATATTGAATTTTTTCCAGATTTCTAATTTCAATGCCATATGTAGAAATATCTGCATAAAAAATCATAAACATTGATATACATAGTTTTAGATGACATTTTATCTACAACATAATAAATAATGAGTTATGCATTGGATAGAATATGACACGACAGTATAATAACATGACATGGATGTAAAAAGTACACAAATATATGTTGAAACAGTATTACGACATCCCAATTCAAACACTACGATATCCTAGTTATAAACCTACGATATCCTTGTACAAAAACTTAAACCGGATGTTTTGATCCTCCATAATAGAAGTATTTTGGTATGCGTTGATGATATATGATACCCACAATATAGTAAAATACTTCTGGAAAAACTTGGATATCAAAAATATCGAAACATAAACAAATCGATACAAAATAAAAAATGAAAGCTTTTATTCTCCGTCATGGGACATTTCAGCCGTGCATTGGCTTAAATAAGATTGTTGGATTGTGATAAAAAGATCAGGAAGAAAAAATATTTCAAAAAAAGAATTTTCAAGTTACGACACCCTAGTTCAGAAGTTACGATATCCTAGCTAAAAGATTACGATACCCAATCATGAAACATGAAACTAAATATATTAACCCCTACTACCTGGAGAACCTATCACTTGTGGACTGAGTTATAACTCCTAGGATGTCATAACATGATATAGATGCAAAAAGTTTACAAATATATGCTGAAACAGTATTACGACATCCTAGTTCAAACACTACGATTCCCTAGTTATAAACCTACGACATCCTTGTACAAAAACTTAAACCGGATATTTTGATCCTCTGTAACATCAGTATTTCGGTATGCGTTAATGATATATGATACCCACAATATAGTAAAATACTTCTGGAAAAACTTGGGTATCAAAAACATCAAAACATGAACAAATCGGTACAAAATAGAAAATGAAAGCTTTTATTCTCCATCATGGAATATTTCAACCATGCATTGGCTTGAATAAGATTGTTAGATTATGATAAAAAGATCAGGAAGAAAAAATATTTCAAAAAAAATGAGTTTTCAAGTTACGACATTCTAGTTAAAAGATTACGACACCCGATCATGAAACATGAAACTAAATATACTAACCCCTACTACCTGGAGAACCTATCACTTGTGGACTAAGTTATGACTCCTAGGATGTCATAACATGACATGGATGCAAAAAGTTCACAAATATATGTTGAAACAGTATTACGACATCCCAGTTCAAATACTACGATATCCTAGTTATAAACCTACGATATCCGTGTACAAAAACTTAAACCAGATATTTTGATCCTCTATAACAGAAGTGTTTCAATATGCGTTGATGGTATATGATATCCACAATATAGTAAAATGCTTCTGAAAAAACTTGGATATCAAAAACATCGAAACATAAATAAATCAGTACAAAACAGAAAATGAAAGCTTTTATTCTCCGTCATGAGACATTTCAACCATGCATTGGCTTGAATAAGATTGTAAGATTATAATAAAAAGACCAGGAAGAAAAAATATTTTTAAAAAAAAGGAGTTTTCAAGTTACGACATCCTAGTTCAGAAGTTACGATATCCTAGTTAAAAGATTACGATACCCGATCATGAAACATGAAACTAAATATACTAACCCCTACTACCTTGAGAATATATCACTTGTGGACTGAGTTATGACTCATAGGATATTATAACATGATATGGATGCAAAAAGTTCATAAATATATGCTAAAACAGTATTAGGATACCCCAGTTCAAACACTATGACACCCTAGTTATAAACCTATGACATCCCTGTACAAAAACTTATACTATATTTATTATCCCCTCTTCTTAGGAATACCTATAACCTGTGGGCTGAGTTATGACTCCCAGAGTACCATTAACTTTCTTTAACTACCAAAACAGTTGGTGTAATAAAGGAACTATAAGAAGAAAATTAAAAAAGATGTTTTACTTCCTGTTGGAGATGACATTTTATCTTGAACATATAGAAGAACTCTTCGGTGGCTTATTCCAACCTCGGATCAAAACAAAGGAAGTCTTCGGTGCCTTATTCCAACCTTGGACCAAAATAGAGTACTTTTTTAGATAGAAGAAGAAGCTAGTATTTATATTTGAAAGTTGATTTCTACAACAGAACTCTCATAGCAGATTTTAGCGCAAGGAAGATTCTTCTTCAACCTTTATTGATTTCTTGGATAAAAACCAGAGCATGTTTCAGACTGAAACATTTCCATAAATCCAAGCAAGATGGCGGGTAAAAAGGGGCTGGAGGGAAATGGCTAGATAAATATTTCAAATAAAAGCTGAATCCTATTTAATGCTAGTCATGCTCAACTTAAAACCTATTATACCCCTCCTGTCATGCAATATCCCATCCCGTCCCATCATGCCAGCATGGACCAATAGCCGCGTGTGGTGCGGGCCACGCTGGATTTGCTGCACCGATGTGGTGCACAAAGAATTACTCGAGAGAGATATAAAGAGGGCAGAGAATGAACCAGCCATATTTTTGGGCTTACTGGGAGTGTGATCGTTCTCAGGTATTGCTCGACAAGACCTGGTCAAGCATCGGCCCGAGCCGAGTTCGTGGTTATTACGGCAATATTTTTGGATTCTGAACTGGACTTGAACCGTCTTGGGTGAGGAATTATGAGTAAGTATTTGTGCTCCACGTGCGGTACAAGAAATTCAATGCGGCTACATCGCTGTTTCTTATTGGTTCACGTCAATTCTACATGGCTTGATGGGATAGGGCGGGAGTCTGTATCTCTGGGATTACGTTATCTAAGCATCGCCGTGTCTGCAGTTATTTCAAACATGGAAAATGATCTTTTTGTCCTGTTTTCCAGAAGATGATACATGCTTCATATATGGAAGCAGTTTTTCTTCTGCAAACGAAAAAAAAAATCTAGGAGCAAAGTGATACCCTAGAGTTCCTTTCATTATTTTTGCCTACTGACCAATATCAGAGCGAAAACCCCAGTTTTTCCTTCATTTTTTGATTTTTTCTCTTCTTTTCGATGGTCGAGTAGTCGCTGGTGAGCTGAAAGTATTTCTGCTTTTTATGCAAAGGAAAAAAAAAGAAGGGGTTAGCAACATCTCTAAAGTGTTCTCCATTTTTGTATTTTTGTTCTTTTTTATGGTAGAGTAGCTGCTGTTGAGCTGGAAGTTCTCGAGCATACCATGAAAAATACGCCTTCGAAATTTTAAGTTAATGAAGAAAAGTGGTTTCGTCTTTCAACGTAGATGATGAACATAAAAATACTGCAAAAAGAAAATACAGATGGAGGAAGGAAGCACTGCACTTGTTGTTTATTCAAGAAAGGAAAACATCCCCTTAAAATCTCTCCTAAAAGAAGCTACAGAACCAGAAATAGATAAGAAAACTATATATTTTAATATAATTTTTTGAAATTTATCTTTATAGAGGGATGTCATATATATTTTTAAAAATATTAAATCTTCATAGTATAAAATTATGATACCATGCACAGTTTCATGACACCGTAGTTCAGAATTTACAATATCCAAGTTCAAAAACTATAAATCTTAGTTAAATAACTACGACACCGATGTAAAAAATGTAAAATAAAAGTTTCTAACCCCCTCAACCTATAATACATGTCATCCATTGCTTGGTTTGTGACTTCCAGAGTATCAAAATTTGCCATAGATGCTATAAGATTAATCAAAATGATCGAAATAATATTACGATATCCTAGTTTAAAACCTACGATACCCTACTAAAATACTATAATATCCATGCAGAAAATATAAAATTAAATTTTTTAACCCCTTCTACCAGTAATATATGTCATCCTGAGTTGATTTATAACTCCCAGAGTATCATAAAATTGCTACGGATGCTATAAGATTATTCAAAATGGCTGAAACTGTTTTACGACACCCAAATCCAAAAACTATGATATCCTGGTTAAAAAACTACGACATCCATGCAGAAAATACAAATATGCATTTGTCGACATTCTGTCGTTCGTAGTCGATGGATGACTCTAGCTAAAAAGGGAGGTGGCAAGTTTATTTTTTTGTGGCAAGGAACTTACATTCAGCATCGAAGACATGGCCCTGATTTTGAGTATGCCATGCCATGAAAACAAGATTGCAATGAAATGCCATGATAAAAAGTGAAGGTTATTCCAAAGATTTGGTAGGGAATTAAATCTTCAAAATATAGGGCTGGAGAATTTGATAGTGCAACTTCATTCATCAAACATACAAGAGAATGTCGAGGACATCATAAAACTTTGGATCACAAACAGGTTTGCACTATTCTTGTCTCCAAAGTCAAATCAAGCTTATCCAATATATATCATCCCTTACTTAGATGATTTATCTCAGCTGAGACAAATCGACTAGGCTTCTGCAATAAAGGAGTTGATTGTTATGGCTCTCCTAGATATTGCTTATTGCTTGAGATCTGAGGAGCCAGTCTAAACCACGAGAAGTGATAAGGATAAGAGGCAGCCTATCCTATATGGATGTTCAGCTGCTCTAGTGGTAATGATCATTAATATGTAGCAAAAGTGTAATTATATTTATTTTAAATCTTTTATATTTTTAAAGTACATGATTATTATGTACAGATTTGGTTCCTCGTGCATAGCACCTTAAGAGCCCTAGCATATCCAAATAAGCTACCTAGGTTGTTAAAGTGGTATAACAACCAGTTGAATACATGAAATGTTTAGATTGTAAACTTGCAGCCTCATGAGTTGGTAAGATAACCATTATTTCATAAATATACTGAACAAAATATCATTATCATTAATACAAAGTTATTTTGTTATTGTTCTTAGCTTGCAGGTGGAGGGAGCTATTGAGCCTATGATAACAGAATGGTGACTTATCACTAAAAAAATAGTAGTATCCCCGAAATCCAAAAATAGTTATGCAAGCTGTGCACAGTTAAAGAATAAAGTAGAAGATATAAAAAAGAGGCTTACCATAGTTGAAACCCTCCTCAGTTCATTGATAAAAAAAGATAGCAATGCCAATAAAGAAGGGCACAAAGAGGTGAAGGGAGATGATATTGAGGATGAGGTAGAAGTCATGGGGCACGATCAACCTATGATGGAGGAAAAAGTTTATGACACCCCTGTGACTGAGGTTGAACATAGGATAGAGAAAAAATTAAAGGACACCCCTGTGTGTAAGGATGCTGAGGAAGAGAAAAATTTTTGGTTCTTTCACTTATCAAGAGGGTGAAAAACTAATCTAGGCTATGGAAGGCCTCATAAATGACAGCAGATTCTACTTTTGAAACACAGCAATCCAAAAAAAAGATGAAGATAGTGGGCATATCTCAGTTTGATGAATCAAATTTGAATTTTCAATTTGAAGATGGTGAAAATTTGATCAAAACCTTTTTTGAAAGAAAAGATCAATTTGTAAGTTATATCTATTTTTTCTATTATGTATGCTGCTTTATGGTCAAAAATGTTTAATATCCTTTATGTTTATTAATTTCAGAAAGGTCATCTACTCCAATAAATTTAGAGGCACTATCATAAGAAAAAATATTTTTGATCTGCTAAACAATGACATGATAGTTGATGATATAAGTAATGAAGTATTATTTTATTTTGTTCTTGTTCTTTATGTATGTTATGATACATTTTTTAATAATTTTTATATTGATTTTTAGAATTGTATGAAATCATGTTACTTATAATTAATCAGTTTATATTGCATTGTCAGATAATTGATACCAGGCAAGAGTTTATTAGAAATAACTGGATAGAGCATCCGGATAGATATCATAAGTATATAATTGCACCTATAATAACCTCCAGCATGTGCTTGACATCAGTATCACCGTTTCAAGAACTTGCTGGAACAGCTAGGACTATGATATTTGATGGAGTCAGTGATCAAGATAAGAAGGAATTTTGATTTTTGTTCACCATCATTAACTCAGACAATTTTCATTAGCACCTGGTTGCGGTTGACATGCAAACAAAAATATTGATGCATCTGAATTCAATAAAATACAATTCCAGGTACAAAGCGAATGCAAGAAAGTAGCACAAGATACTCAAGCTAATGTTTCATATATTCTATGACAATATCAAGGTGAAGAATTGGTCCATGCTAGAGATTGTTGAATGCCCTTCCCAACCTACAGGATCACTAGATTGCGGATTGTATTGCTTGAAATACATGAAATTCCTTGCTTGCATGGATAAGCCTGATATTTGGGATTTCACAGAAAAAGATATAAGTGTCTGCCGGTACCAGTTAGCAGCAAGATTATTGAGAGAAAGCCTGAATCAGAAGATTGATAGTGCTATTAAAATTTAGCATGTCAAAGTAAATTTTATTTAATGTACTTATTCTTTTCGATTCATGCACTTCTGTAATATATCACAAAAATTTGTAAGTCAATTGATGTTTATATTTTAAGCATCATTTTCAAAGAAAAATTCTGTAATTCATTCAAACAGTAATGTTTTCAATATCATTTTCTCATTACATGAAGTTTTTGTATTTTAGATGTTATGTTTACTTCTAGAATATCAAATTTCTTCATTGATGTGATGATGTTATAAAGGAATATTATGTTTCTTGATAGGGTGTCATAGTTTTTCTATTTGAATGTCATAACTATAGATCTAAGATGTCGTAATCATATTTCAATATTTACTTAAACTTTATTTGTTAGAAGTCTATCATGACATTGTAAGAGTTTTAATTCAGACTACAGATGACATGTATTACAAGTAAAAGAAATTAGAAACTTTGATTTTACATTTTCTGTAAGGGTGTCAAAGTTTTTTAACTAGGATGTTATAGTTTTTGAACTATGATGTCATAATACTTTTCGACCAATTTGAGTAATCTTTTAGCATTCATGATAATTTTTGACATTCTGGGAATCACAAACCAAGTAACGGATGACATGTATTACAGGTTGAAGGGGTTAGAATGTTTTATTTTATATTTTCTGCAAGGATATCATAGTTTTTTAACTAAGATATCATAGTTTTTAAATTTGGATGTCATAATACTATTTCGGACTATTTGATTAATCTTATAGCATCCATGACATATTTTTATAATATGAGAGTTATAAATCAAGCCACGAATGACATGTATTATAGGTAGAAGGGGTTAAAAAGTTTTATTTTATATTTTATGCATGGGTATCGTAGTTTTTTAACTAGGATATCGTAGTTTTTGAATTTGGATATTGTAATACTATTTTAGGATTTTTGATTAATCTTATAGTATCCATGATAATTTTTGATACTCTAGGAGTCATAATCCAAGTCACGGATGACATATATTACATGTAGAAGGGGTTAGAAGCTTTTATTTTATAAATTCTGCATAAGTGTCATAGTTTTTTAATTAGAATATCATAGTTTTTGAAATGGGGTGCCACAACACTATTTTGACCAATTTGAGTAATCTTCTAGCATCCGTGGCATTTTTTGACAATCTGAAAGTCATAAACCAAGCCACTGATGACATTTATTACATATAGAAGTAGTTAAAAAATTTCATTTTATATTTTGTATATGAGTATTGTAGTTTTTTTAACCGGGATGTCGTAGTTTTTAAACTGGAATATTGTATTACGGTTTCGACCAATATGAATAATCTTCTAGCATCCATGATGATTTTTTATAATCTAAGAGTCATAAACTAAGCAATGAATGACATGTATTATAGGTAGAAGGGGTTAGAAACTTTGATTTTATATTTTCTGTATGCGTGTCATAGTTTTCTAACTTGGGTGTCGTAGTTTATGAACTTGGATGTCGTAATAATGTTTCGGGCTATTTGATTAATTTTATAGCATCTGTGATAATTTTTGACACTCTGAGAGTCATAAATCAAGCCACAGGTGATATGTATTACAGGTAGAAGGGATTAGAAAGTTTTATTTTATATTTTATGCATGGGTATCATAGTTTTTTAACTAGGATATCATAGTTTTTATACTGAGGCGTCGTAATAATATTTCTGCCATTTTGATAACATTCGTAATAATTTTATGACACTATGGGAGTCATTCAGAATATGAATGATGGGAAGTCCTGTTAGGAGCAGTTATTTACTTCACTTTCTTGTTTCATGCTATGATATTCTAATTTTATAAATGGATGTCATCCATTATATTAAGGGATGTCATAATTATGTTATCCCTGTTTTAGTCTTTAGGTACTTAAAATAGTACTAAAATTTATATTTAAAATAAATAGATTCAATCACATATCCAATACATCATGTTTTAAATTTTTTTGGATAATATAAATATACACAGGATTATACAAAAAATTAGTATTTTATATCCTCTCCTATGTTAGTTGATTACATATATTGTTGGAAATTATATCCCAAAACCAATCGTCTAGACTGTAGACGGTTGTGCTATTTTGTAATTATATATGAATTTCTTACTGAATAAAAGTTATTCTTTTTGGCTGTTCATCACATATGCATTTTCCTGAGAAGAACTCTTGTGTGATGGAGTCCTTAGAACTATATTATATTTGATATAAAGAGGATATATCGAGTAGTTCTTAAATTGATTCACAACCAAAGGATACATTATTATAGGACGGTGATATATCAAGTGTAGGTTCTTGTATGTCACATTTATTGATTGTCTTCTTAACTAAGGAGTGTAGAGACACTGATGTGACATACAGGTGAAATGTATAACATCTCACTGAACATGACCAACTACGGAGCTTCCTTCTGTTCAAGGATTGCTCACGAAGGGATATGGATATATGTATCCCTCAGACCTGAGGTCACCATGGTAGCTTGCAAGCAACTCACTATACTTTGATACCGGACTACCTGGATTTCTAATCTAGTGATGAAAGGCTTCTGGTACAGTCAAGTACTTATGGAGTGGTGGTGGATCAAGATAGGATAGCCCCTCCAAATAGTTTGGAGTGAATGACTCACTATGTCTCAATTTAGCAAAATCTTAGCCAGAATAGTTCTTGTGAGGAGTTACAGAATTTGTAAGGTTGAGACACGATCTGGATGTACCAGGTTAGGGTTGGCAGTCAAATCCCAAGTCATCCTGAGCACTTTAAGATCAAAGAGATGAATTATGCGGTAACCATATGCCAAAGCTTCTAGAAAGTTGCTCTACAATCTTCGACCTATCCGAACATCAGGTATCATTGCTAGATGATGACTTTGATTGATACTGGAAGTGTTCCAGTGCTACCGGGTTCGTATTCGAACCTATGGGGTCACAAACCATAGAGGTTTCTATCTGATCTAAAGGCTAATCGATGATTGAGAATTGTTTACCGTCACTAGAATTGGAAGTGTCAACACTTACAAGTGTAGACAATAGGAAGTGTCGACACTTGGCTGTGATGAGCAGAAATTCTGGAAAGAATTTTTGAAAAGTTTTGACCTCAATTTGAATTTCGAATTTTGGTTGGTTTTGGCTCCAAGCCTTCATGGAATGATGGTCATTCTTTGAAAGGTTTTGACCTCAATTCGAATTTTGAATTTTTGCTGGTTTTGGCTCCCAGCTTTCATGGAATGATGGTCATTCTTGCTTTATAAGCTTAGAGCCAATTTAGTATGGCCCTTGACCTTCTCCCCCAATCACTCCTTCCTCTTTCTCTCTCTCATGGCTACCTCTATAAATAAGGATTGTTTTAGGGGCTGCTGGTTGAGAGAAAAAAAAAGAGTTTTCTTGTTGAATGAGATTGTTGAAATTCTGAGAGGAAAAAGAAAAGGAGTTTAGGAGGACTAGGATTTTGGGTGTGTGACTACCTAGCACTCAAGCTAGTTAGGAAGAGAGCTAGTTAGGAAGGGTTCCATCTCTCCTCCTTGTCTTCCAAGAAGAAGTAGATCGGCCTCAAGGATCTCAGGAGCTAGCACTTTGAGGGAGTTGATCATAATCGAGCCCTGGTGTGAACTATCCATAGAGGCCAGACACGTATATGGCTCGAGGGCTTTTCACAACCTCCTCCTTAAGGTATAACGGTAAGGTATCCTTATGCCTTTTGGTTCTTATCCTGCTTATGATATCTTTTGCATGCTACATTATCATACTTGTTCCTGTTGCAGGCAGATTGGTAGATCGTTTTGATCGATCTAGCAAGCCTTCCACTATGCTTATTTTAAAATTATTTTAAATATATTTTTTTTGCCATGCATGCTCGTTTTGCTTTCTCTTAAATGGTATCAGAGCCAGGTTGTTCGTAGTATAATAATGCTAGCATGCTTTAACATTATAATTTTCTTATAAAGTACTTGGATTGAGTGCTTCATCATGGCCGTCTGGTCATAAGAGAGAAGTAAGGCTGCAAGACTCTCTCTTTCCATTCAATGGAATCTCCTATGTATGTAGGGGTACCACTTGTGATTGATTCATGAAGAAAAAAAATAAAATAAAATATAGATTAAAATGTTTTAATCTAATGTTATGTTCATAAAATAAATTTAGATGAGATATAAGAGTTTTGTTTTAATCAGCTTTGATTAAAAAAAAATTAAAAAAAATTGGATTTGAAATCACTGTTTTTGCCTTATGACAGGTCTTGAGTCGATCCAAGTGTCGATACTTGAGTCGACTCATGCATGCATACAGAAAATATAACTTTTTGTTAACCCTTTATCTCAGGTCTTGAGTCGATACTTGAGTCGACTCATAAGTATGGAGTATCGACACTTGAGTCGACTCATGAATGCACAGTGTCAACACTTGACCTGAGAATGCAAAAAAATAATGAATTCAAATTCCGATTCGTTGTAAAATTATTTTACATTATAAATTAAAATTATTTTAATTTATAAAGGCTATTGAACTTAATTGAGAATTAAGTTACCTTGAATGGTAAAGAACTCTAGAAATATGATTCGAAGATTTTAAGTCATTTCAATAAGCCTTAAGGGTTATGGGTTAGCTTCTATTAGGTCCTTAATTGGGTTAGACCTAAGTTTAGATGCATTGGACTATGTAGAGAACTAATCTAATCAAATATTGAGTTAGGATTTCTTCTCTATAGATCTCTCCAATAGTTAAATTGATTAGTCCATAAATCTAAATGGACCTAATTTATGGCTCAGTGGATAGCCCGAGTATTTAGGCTAGTCTAATCGAGTCTGATGAACTAATTATTGTCCAAGATAAGTTTGGTAGTTTGATCTTGGTTCTTTGGGACTACCTCTTACCTGGCCAACTTGATTGGTATCTAAGGCAAGACGATTAATGGTGGAACCCAATCCATGATCTCACTTACCTGGCCAATGTGGTCGATCAGAATTAATTGGATATCTCACTGACTCATGTTGACCCATGTCACCCAAGGTTAATCAGTCTTAACTGATTTTAGGTGCCCATGGATTATTAGTTATGTGTAACCCTCCTTGATAACTGATATGGTAAGTGGAAGGTTGATCCATGTCTTCTCATCTCTTCTTTAGTCACATTAAAATTAAACTCTCTAAATTATTAGGTCCATAAAAAGATGAAGTTATGGGGACAACCGAGTCTTAGCCTCCCATTAAGTGGGATGGTAATGGATCCAATAGTTAGGTGTTCATCGACAGATCCAAAGATCGGGTGTTCATCAGGCTATTGAAATTACTGTTCCTAATATGATGGCTCAGTGCGACTCTCTTAATGGTAGTCAGGTGGGCCGACCAAAGTCGGGCTTGATATTCGTTAGTTAGAAGCATTGATTTTTGATATATTAATGGTTGGACCTAACCGGGACCTTCAATAGGAGGTCTAAAGGTCGATTGAAGTACATCTTGGGGCAAAACATAAATACTAGAAGTTACTTGGAGAAGTAATCGGTTGAAGAACATACCTGTAGATGCGCATGGATGAGCTGGCCAAAGTCGGGCTCATGTGTTGTCTATTGGATTCTAGTACCCACTAAAAAATTAAAGTGATTTCTCAGATTGGAGGTAGAGGCTACCAGTCTGAACAAAATAGTGGGAGGGCCTTTAGACTAAAGTCCATATTTTTAGGTTAAGAATTCATATACACTAATAAGTTTTGATTTTCCTTTCAGATGACTTCCAACATGTCACTCCGGTCTCTTCTCGATAACGAGAAGCTCAAGAGTTTCAACTTTGATAGCTGGTATCACAGGCTCATGATTGTCTTGGAGCATGAACGGATCTTGTATGTGATATCGAATCTTGTACCTAAAACCCCTACTCTCAATGCTCGGGGTTCTGTCAAAGACACTTATCAGAAGTGGTTCTTCGATAGGACCACCTCCGATGCATTATGTTGGCAGCAATGAACGACGAGTTCAGTCACAAATTCGAAGAAGCCCAGCCAAAGAAAATCCTTCAAAGGTTGAAGGAGTCCTTTGGCACACCAGATGACGTTGAGAGGTATAAGGTCTCCTATGCTATCTACAACGTGTGGATGCATGATGGGACCTCAGTCACTTATCATGTATTGTATATGATCAAGATGATTGAGCACCTGGGCAAGCTTGGATGTCCCTTGCATGAGCAACTCGGGAAAGATGCGATTTTGAATTCCCTACCCTCTTCCTATCTAGACTTTCTCAATCATTTTAGAATGAATAAGCCTACAATTAACTACCACGGTCTATTGAGGTTATTACAGACTTATGAGAAAGATCACCAACTGAACAAAGGAGTGGTAAATCTAGTAGGAGGATCTTCGGCAAGGCATCGCCCCTTCAAGAAAAGGAAAAAAAAGAATAAAGAAAAAAATGTGCAGAATGCTTCTGGGCCCAATCAGGCCAAGAGGGTGAAGGCTGATAAGAGCCAAGCAGAGTGCTTCTTCTGTAAGAAGCAGGGTCATTGGAAGAGGAACTGTCCTCTTTATATTGCATCCCTTGATCCGAACAGGTCCAAGAAGAGAAAGCAGCAGGACGGTGCTGGACAAGGTATTTATATGATAACACCTTGTAATTTCTCTATCTGCGATACTACTAACTGGGTATTGGATACAGGAAGTCCAATTCATATTTGTAATTTTTTGCAGGGACTTCAAGTTAGTAGAAGATTCGAGGATGGAGAGAGATTCTTGAACATGAGAAATGGAAGCCAAGTTCAAGTCCTGGCATTGGGAGTCCTCAAATTAGTTTTCGAGTCTTGTAAAATAATTTTGAATGAGTGTCATTATTATCCGTCTTTCATCTTGAATGTCATTTCTGTAGGTCAATTGGTCATTGTATGATTATGAACTATCAATAAAGAATGATATTTGCAAAATCATTTGGAATGGTTCTATTATGATGAATTGACATATGAACAATGATATTTATATATTATCGTGACCTATCAGTATAGTGTACACGTCTAGCAAATGTCCTAGCATAGATAATGTCAGTGATGCATACCTATGGCATTGTAAACTAGGTCATATTAACAAGAACAAGATAAACAGGTTGAAAAGCGAGGGTCTCCTCGAGATTAGTGAAAGTGGTTCACTACCAACCTGTGAGTCATGTCTTCTTGGAAAGATGACAAAATCATCTTTTACTGAAAAAGATGAACATGCCAAAGAGATTCTAAGTCTGGTATATACTGATGTATACGAACCCATGAATATTAGTGCCAGAGGTGGGTATAGTTATTTTACTACGTTTACAGATGATCTTTCGAGGTATGGTTATGTCTTCTTGATGAGACAAATCTGAATTATTTGAAATGTTCAAACAATATTATAATAAAGTAGAAAACAAACTAAAAGGTATATCAAAACCCTTCGATCAGATCGAGGCGATGAATATCTTTTTGGTGAGTTTTTGATATATCTTAAAGAGAATGGGATTCTCTCTCAATGGACACCTCCAAGAATACCTCAGTTAAATGGAGTGTCTAAAAGGAGAAATCGAATCCTGTTAGACATGGTTCGGTCCATGATGGGCTTTGCTTCTCTACCGCTATCCCTCTGGGGATATGCTCTAGAATCAGCCTGTTACCTTTTGAATAGGGCTCCGAGTAAGTCCATTAGCAAAACCCCATATGAGGTATGGACTGGACATAAGCCGACACTCTCATACCTTCGGGTCTGGGATTGCCCGGCTTATGTAAAATATTTGGAAACGGATAAACTTGGACCTAAGTCTAACCGGTGCCTATTTATTGGGTATCCAAAAGAGTCTAAGGGGTATTACTTCTACTTGGCTGAGAAACAAAAGCTGTTTGTCAGTCTTAGGGCTTTCTTTTTAGAAAAGAAGTTTCTTGGTGAAGGAACTATAGCCGCTAAGATTAAACTTAGTGAAGTTGTTGAACAAGTAGAGGAACCGACACACTTAAGGGATAACATAGAACCGGTTATGATTAGTTCACACCTAGAGCTCACACAAAAATCATTAAGGAGATCCGGTAGGGTATCGAGTCGACCAGATAGATACTTCGATTTCTTGGTCCAGGACAGTGATCCCATTAAACTCGATGAGAATAATAAGGATCCGATCTCCTATATGGATGCAATGCAGAGGTCCGACTCTGAGAAATAGCTAGGAACCATGAAATCCGAAATGGAGTCTATAGAAATCAACAATGTATGGACATTGGTTGATCCACCTAAGGGGATAAAATCCATTGGATGCAAATGAATTTTCAAAAAAAAAAAGGGTGTAGACGGGCAGGTAGAGACCTATAAAGCCTGTCTAGTTGCCAAAGGGTATCGTCAATATTATGGTATTGATTATGATGAGACGTTCTCTCCTGTGGCAATGCTCAAATTTATTCGGATCATGCTTGCTTCAGCAGCGCACTTTGACTATGAAATCAAGCAAATGGATGTCCGAACAGCTTTCTTAAATGGTAAGTTGGAAGAGGAAGTGTATATGATACAACCTGAAGGGTTCATATCCACAGACAAATCAAAGGTGTGCAAGCTTCAAAGGTCCATCTATGGACTGAAACATGCGATTTGATAAGTGTATCAAGTCATATGGATTCGTTAGGAACGGAGAAGAACCTTGCATTTACAAATGGGTTAATGATTCTGTGATTGTGTTCCTTGTATTATATGTGGACGACATTCTCTTAATCGAGAATGACATCCCAGCACTACAAGGAATAAAGGTCTGGTTGTCATCTCAGTTCTCTATGAAGGACTTGGGTGAAGCCTTTTACCTACTGGGTATGAAGATCTATAGAGATAGATCTAAGAGGCTTCTAGGACTATCTCAGTCTACGTACATCAGCACAGTGCTGAAGCGGTTTAGCATACAATATTTCAAAAAAGGTTATTTCTCGATAGGCACTGGAACTGCCTCTCCAAAAGGGATTGTGCGATAATTTATAAGGAAAGAGAACATACGAGTAGAATCCCGTATGCTTCGGTGATGGGTTCTATCATGTACGCCATGATATTTACTAGACCATACGTGGCATACTCACTAGGCATAGTGAGCAGATACCAGTCTGATCCAGGTGAAGCTCATTGAAAAGTGGTAAAGACCATCTTTAAGTACTTGTGAAATACTATGGACCAATGGCTGATTTATGGAGAACCTGACTTAAAACTTATGGGATATACTGACTCCAGTTTTAAGTCAGATAGGGATAATAGCAAGAGTGTTTCAGGATTTGTCTTTATCCTAAATGAAGGAGCGAAATGCTGGAAAAGTTCCAAGTAGCCTACTATGACGGACTCAGTATGCGAAGCAAAATACATTGCACCATCGAAAGCAACAAAGGAAACAGTATGGTTGTAAAAGTTCCTTGGCGAGCTGGGTGTGGCACCTTCCCTGGATGGTCCTATTTCGGTGTATTGTGATAGCACTGGAGCCATTGCTCAAGCTAAAAAGTCGAAGCCTCATCACCGCATAAAACATATTCTCCGGTGCTATCACCTTGTACAAGAGATCATGGAACGATGTGACATTGATCTTTAGAAGATTGATGGAAAGGAGAACTTGGCCGACTCCTTTACTAATATCGTCGAAGTTCAAAAGTTCGATAGATATAAATGAAAAATGGGAATAAGAGTTTGTACTGATTGGCTTTAGTCCAAGTAGGAGTTGTTGAAAATTATGTTCCAAAGCCAATCGTCTAGACTATAGATGGTTGTGCTATTTGGTAATTGTATATGAATTTCTTAATGAATAAAAGTTATTTTTTTTGGCTGTTCATCATATATGCATTTTCCTGAAAAGAACTCTTGTGTGATAGAGTCCTTAGAACTACATTATATTTGATATAGAGAGGATATATCGAGTTCTTAAACTGGTTCACAACCAAAAGATACATTATTATAGGACGGCGATGTATCAAGTATAGATTATTGTATGTCACATTTGTTGGTTGTCCTCTTAATCAAGGAGTGTAGAGATACTGATGTAACATACAGGTGAAATGATGACATCTCACTAAACATGACCAACTGCAAAGCTCCCTTCTGCCAAAGGGTTGCTCGTGAAGGAATATGGATATATGTGTCCCTCAGACCTGAGGTCACCATGGTAGCTTGCAAGAAACTCACTATACTTTGGTACCGGATTACCTGAATTTCTAATCTAATGATGAAAGACTTCTAGGTACAGTCAAGTACTTATGGAGTAGTGATGGATCAAGATGGGATGGCCCCTCCAAATGGTTTGGAGTGAATGACTCACTCTGTCTCAATTTAGCAAAACCTTGGCCATGGTAGTTCTTGTGAGGAGTTACAGAACTTGTAAGGTTGATACACGATCTGGATGTATCAGGTTAGGGTTGGCAGTCAAACCCTAGGTCATCCTGAGCATTTTGAGATCAAAGGGATGAATTATGTGATAACCATATGCCAAAGATTCTAGAAAGTTTCTTTGCAATCTTCGACCTATCCAGACGTCGGGTATCATTACTAGATGATGACTTTGACTGGTACCAGAAGTGTTCTAGTACTATCGGCTTAGTGTTCGAACCTATGGGATTATACACCATAGGGGTTTCTATATAATCTAAAGGTTGATCGACGATTGAGAATTGTTTGCCATCATTGGAGGTCAATATGATTGACCATGTTCCAAGTGTCGACACTTCCAAGTGTCGACACTTGGAAAGTTGACACTAGGAAGTGTCAACACTTATCTATGACGAGCAAAAATTCTGGAAAGAATTTTAAGTTTTGACCTCAATTCGAATTTCGAATTCGGGTTGGTTTTAACTCCAAGCCTTCATGGAATGATGGTCATTCTTTGGAAGGTTTTGATCTCAATTCGAATTTCAAATTTTGGCTGGTTTTGGCTCCCAGCTTTCATGGAATGATGATCATTCTTGCCTTATGAGTTTAAATCCAATTTAGTATGGCCCTTGACCTTCTCCCCCAATCACTCCTTTCTCTTTTTCCCTCACATGGCTATCTCTATAAATAAGGATTGTTTTAGGGGCTGCTGGTTGAGAGAAAAAGGAAAAAAAGAGTTTTCTTATTGAATGAGATTGCTAAAATTTTGAGAGGGAAAAGGAAGGACTAGGGCTTTGGGTGTGTGACTACCTAGCACTCAAGCTAGGTCTTGGGAAGAGAACTAGTTAGGAAGGGTTCCACCTCTCCGCCCTGTCTTCCAAGAAAAAGTAGATCGGCCTCAAGGATCCCAAGGAGCTAGCACTCTGAGGGAGTTGATCAGAATCAAGCCCTGATGTGAACTATCCATAGAGGCCAGATACGTGTGTGGCTCGAGAGCTTTTCACAACCTCCTTCTTAAGGTATAATGGTAAGGTGTCCTTATGCCTTTTGGTTCTTTTCCTGCTTATGATGTCTTTTATATGCTACATTATCATATTTATTCCTGTTGCATGTAGATTGGTAAATCGTTTTGATCGATTTACCAAGACTTCCGTTATACTTATTTTAAAATTATTTTAAAATATATTTTTTCTGTTATGCATGCTCATTTTGCTTTCCCTTCATATATAAGCATCAAATTTGTCTAAAAAAGAATCGAAAGATGGAACAGTGGGTTCAATTACTTGTTTTGGTACTTCCACTATATTATGGAAAGTCTGCCTCTTGCTTGTACTACCTCTTCTTTCATTTTGTATAGGAGTGTCAATGAAAGTCTTATCCATATTTTTTTCTTGATCTCTTTACTTCTTCTCAACTCCATTCTTAATTACATTCTCTCTTGGATGATCTTTCATAGTAAGTTGGTTAGGATCTTAGATTAGAAGTTGTATGCTTTGCTTAGCTGTATAGTTAGCATCTACAACTCTTCTGAATAATGGTGTAAGATCTTCCATCACTAAATTAAATGAATCTTCAGACATAAAGGCTATCTCTGCAAGCTTCATCATCCGATGACTCATCAAAGCATATCTACGATCAATAAAATATAATATTTGTATTAGAATTTCATGACATGTGATAGGTTTATGTAAACATAAAGACATCTGAATTTAAATAATTCATTGATTCCGTACTATGATTTTCATGTGTTTTTATCAAGAAATTGAGTATTGCATTCAAAATCGTTGAATTGATATTTCATGTCCTTACACCATCTATTCCAGGAAAAACTTATCTGGGATACGAAATACATTGCTTTGATAAAGAACCAATAAGGCATGCCTACAAAGATAATTCTTATACTGAAAGGATCCATACTGACATTGAACATCCTCCAAAATTTTATCATATGAAACCACATAATTTTTTATAATCTCCTTCTTCATTCCATCAAACCTCAATTCTTTCAAATGATTTAATAGAATACACATCATAATTATCAACTTCTTTAACTAATTTAGCATTTGATGCAACCATTTCAAGAACCTCATTCTGAGATTTTTTGAATATGCACCTTGTATATTTTCCTGCTACTTGCCTCTTAAAAGGAGAGGATGTCTTTAGGAAAGTATTTGTTTACAATGTTTTATTGTCTTCCTCATTTTCTGCTTTTATATCTTTTCTCCAAGGCATCTTTGTATTTATCGATGAATTTATTGAGTGTAGTCTTCGAGTTTATAAACCCATCAAAGAAATGATTGATGCTCTTGCTCCTTTGTGAAGTTGACATCTCTGTTCATAAATATTCAAAAAATAGAAGCATTAAAGTACAAAGTTTATTAAAAATTTACAAACATGAACATCAATCAATCATAATGACTTACAAACCTGTGAAGAATATATCCTTAGGATAAACTGTAATCCATTTATCTCAACATTTATAAATGTCATTTAACTAATATATAGCCTTGCATTCTTCATATTCTCCATTAAATATGCCCACCTTTTCTTAAAAGATACAATGGTAACTGAATTATATATCGCCTCTTCAAACTCAACCATAAATTTGGGATTTGCAATACAAATATGGCCAATTTTTTTAGAAATCTTCTTCAATATATGTTAAAGGCAAGATCTATGCCATGTATTGAAAAAAATATTCCTAACAATAGCCTCGATTGCCTTATCTTGGTTAGTTATGATGGCATTAGGTGGTTGACAACCATTTGTATGCAGCCATGATTGAAAAATCCATTTAAATGTCTTAGTCCTCTCATTCGATAAGAATGCTTGACCAAACAATGTGGACTGTCTATGATGGTTGACTCTCATAAATGGATAAAAATGTATTTGATTTATATTTGTCAAATAAGTTGAGTCAAAGGTCAGTACATCACTAAAGTAAGTACTTGTCAATCTTGACCTACGATGGATCCAGAAGATAGACCTGAGCTGTCCATTATCATTCAAGTCTAGAGTATAAAAGAAACTTAGATTTTTTACTTGCATTTGTGTGAAATGGATTACCATTGACTATGCATCTCATTCTTTCAGTTGACTATGACATTCCCGACAAATAAAATTATGGGCATGCTTCTCTGTGAAATCTAATTATCTTCTATCCCCTTTCCTTCTAGCCATGACAGAGTATATTTGAGTTATGAAAATATTCACGATATATAAATTGTTGATCTCTATCTTTTCTGGTGTGCTGATCCTCCTATGGGACCGTAGATAATCAGTTGATAATATGGATAGCTCATGGTTATGTTCTAGAAAAACATCATCCAATATCCACTTATCATTTTTAGAATTTAGTCTTGCTTTTATCGAAGCCTTACAATCAATTTTGCCAGTATCCCTAAGATTCATGGAGTTATCAATTTTTTTAGATTTTCCTTGTCTCCAACATGCCAAGTGCTTGAAGCATATTTTTTTGTTGTTGTTGGACCTACTACACACTGTTATGATTCCAAAACCTATGCTCCTTGCATATCCATTACAGAAATTATATACATCATTTAAAGAATTGAACTCTATTCCAATTTCAGGATCAACAGACTCATTCTCTATATTCGAGGTGATAGGAGAAGGTGCGTTCTTGTGAACGATACTAGTAATCTCATCCAAATGATCATCTTCTATTTTTTCCAGATTTCTAATTTCAATGTCATATATAGAAATATCAGTAAAAAAATCATAAATATTGATATTAATAGTTTGATATGACATTTTATCTACAATATAATAAATTATGTGTTATACATTGGATAGAATATGACATGATAATGTAATAATACGGACATAGAACCAAATATTTCTAAAAAAAGATATTTGAATTTATGACATCCTAGTTTAGAAATTATGGCATCCTAGTTAAAAGATTATGACATCCGATCATAAAACATAAAACTAAATATATTAACCCCTCTAACCAAAAGAACCTATCACTTGTTGACTGAGTTATGACTCCGAGGATATCATAACATACTACGAATGCTAAAGGATTACAAATATATGCTGAAATAATATTACGACATCCCAATTAAAAAATTACGACACCCTAGTTAAAAAACTACGACATCCCTGCATCAAATCATAAACCAGATGTTTTGATCCTTCGTAACAGAAATATTTCAGTATGCATTATTGAAATATGACACCCATATTGTAATAAAATATTTTTGAAAAAATTACAGTATCAAAAACTTCGAAACATGAACAACTCGGTACAAAACAGAAAATGAAGGCTTTTGTCCTTCGTCATAGAACATTTCAACCATGCATTGGCTTGAATAAGATTGTTAGATTGTGATAAAAAGACCAGGAAAAAAATATTTCTAAAAAAAGAGTTTTCAAGGAACGACATCTTAGTTCAGAAGTTACGACATCCTAGTTAAAAATTATGACACCCGATCATAAAATATGAAACAAAATATATTAATCCCTCCTATCAGTAGAACCTATCACTTGTGGACTTAGTTATGACTCCTAGGATGTCATAATATGCTACGGATGCTAAAGGATCATAAATATATGCTAAAATAGTATTACAACATCCAGTTCAAAAACTACGATACCTTAGTTAAAAAACTACGACATCCCTATACAAAATCATAAACCGGATATTTTGATCCTTCGTAACAGCAGTGTTTCAGTATGTATTACTGATATATGATACCCACATTGTAATAAAATATTTCTGAGAAAACTTCAGTATCAAAAACTTCAAAACATGAACAAGTTGGTATAAAATAGAAAATGAAAACTTTTGTCCTCCATCATGAGACATTTCAACCGTGCATTGGCTTGAATAAGATTGTTAGATTGTGATAAAAAAACCAAGAGAAAAAAATATTTCTAAAAAAAGAGTTTTCAAGGAACGACACCCTAATTCAAAAGTTACGATACCCTAGTTAAAAGATTATAACACCCAATCATCAAACATGAAACTAAATATATCGACCCCTCCTACCAGGAGAACCTATCACTTGTGGACTGAGTTATGACTCCTAGGATATCATAACATGCCATGGATACTAAAGGATCATAAATATATGCTGAAACAGTATTACGACATCCCAATTCAAAAACTACAACATCCTAGTTAAAAAACTAGGACATTCCTGCATAAAATCATAAACCATATGTTTTGATCCTCCATAATAGAAGTGTTTCTATATGCATTACTGATATATGACATCCACATTGTAATAAAATGCTTCTGAAAAAATTTCAATATCAAAAACTTTAAAACATGAATAACTCGGTACAAAATAGAAAATAAAGATTTTTGTCCTTCGTCATAGGATATTTCAACCATGCATTGGCTTGAATAATATGTTAGATTATGATAAAAAGACCATAAAGAAAATATATTTTTAAAAAAAGAGTTTTTAAGGAACAACATCCTAGTTCAGAAGTTACGACATTCTAGTTAAAAGATTATAACACCCGATCATAAAACATGAAATTAAATATATTAACCCCTCCTACCAGGAGAACCTATCACTTATGGATTGAGTTATGACTTCTAGGATGTTATAACATGCTACGGATGCTAAAAAATCATAAATATATACTGAAATAGTATTACGATATCCCAGTTCAAAAACTACGATACTCTAGTTACAAAACTACGACATTCCTGTACAAAATCATAAACTGGATGTTTTTATCCTCCATAATATAAGTGTTCAGTATAGATTGCTGATATATGATACCCACATTATTATAAAATACTTGTGAGAAAACTTGAGTATCAAAAACTTCGAAACATGAACAACTCAGTACAAAACAGAAAATGAAGGCTTTTATCCTCCATCATAGGATATTTCAATTATAAATTGGCTTGATTAAGATTGTTAGATTGTGATAAAAAGATCAAGAGAAAAAATATTTCTAAAAAAAGAGTTTTCAAGAAACGACACCTTAGATCTGAAATTATGATATCCTAGTTAAAAGATTATGATACCCGATCATAAAACATGAAACTAAATATATTAACCCCTACTACCAAGAGAACTTATTACTTATGGACTGAGTTATGACTCCTAGAATGTCATAGCATGCTACAAATGCTAAAGGATCACAATAATATGCTGAAACAGTATTATGACATCCTAGTTATAAAACTACGACATTCATGCAGAAAACATGAAATTATATTTATCATCCCCTTCTACCAGGAATACCTATCACCTATGGACTGAATTATAACTTTCAGAGTATCATAAAATTTCATGGATGCTAAAGGAGTATTATATGGTTTCCTATATTATTAACTTTCTCTAACTACCAAAATAATTAATGTAATAAAGGAACTATAAAAAAAAACTAAACAAGATTCTATGAAGGCTTGGTTTACTTCTTGTTGGAGATGGCATTTTGTCTTGAAGTTATAGAAGAAGTCTTCGATGGCTTATTCCAATCTCGGACCAAAACATAGAACTTTTCCAGAGCGAGGAAGAAGCTTATATTAATATTCGAAAGTTGATTCCTACGATAGGACTCTCAGAGAACATTTCAGAGCGAGAGAGATTCTTCCTTCAATCTTTCATTGATTTTTTGGACCAAAGCCAGGGTATGTTTCAGACTTAAACATTTAGTTAGAAGTACTAAGGACAATGTTTTAAATTCACCAAAATCTAAGCAAGATGGCGAGGAAAAGTATAAGCTTGAGGGAAAGGGTATTCTGGTCTGTGCAAAAATTCAAAAAAAATTGAATGGTAATTAATGAATGTCACGCTCAACTTTTAACATATTATACCTGCTAGTGATATGGACTCCCGTCTCATCCTGTCAAGCTAGTTAGGATCGACATGGACTAATAAGAAATAGTGGTATGGGCCATGTTGGATTTCCTGCACCGCACATGGTGTACAAAGACTTTCTCGAGAAATTATTAAACACAACATGTCCACCGTGGACCTCAGGCCCCTGTTATGGGGGAGCCAAGACCCGACCTGTAGTCAGCCTGGACTGAAGGCCTCTGACCCACTCGGGCCCTTTCCAGCCATATCTGTAAATGAGGGCCAGTGGACCTGGCCATAATATTTAATGAAGAACTTGGGTGAGTCACAGTCATCACAAAGATTTTAGGACATGGACGGAATGGATGGAGAACAACTGGATTGAGGATGACAAAACCCCTCGGAAGGCTTCATGGAAATAATTATAGAGCGTAGCTTTAAACAACTTGTTGAAATAAAGATAAGCATATGTTTTGTTTTCGAATCGGTGATGGGACCTACCCTAGTAATTTACAAAATGATGTCCGTGTTTAGGACATATTTATCAATCAGGGCCTGTTGGATGAATGGGATAAAAATTGTATTGGGTTGGGCCAATAAAACTAATCAGAAATAGGTTTACAGACTAAGCTAGCATATTATAAGTAACCAGGATTAGTTTTGTTAGTGGGCTAGCCCGAATTTCATAGGATTAAAATAAAGATCTCAAAAAGTCTTTTTATTCTTCCCAATAGATTCGGCCCGGTCCACTCTAAAAGCAGTCCTCGGTATATATAGGTGCAGGCTTAGTCCAGCCTGTAACCCTATTTCTAATACTGGCCCAATCCAATGAATCCAATAAATTTTCAATCCATCATCCAAATAGGTTCTTAGAGAGTATTATCCAAATAGGTTCTTAGAGAGTATTGCAGGAAGTGAAACTTAGACCTTCAGCAAAGAGACAAGCAGCAAAAGCATTGTGTATCTGGCGTGAGATGATCATACTCACAACTAAAATCTGGAATAGTGTTGGGATTTATCTTAGGAAATGGAAAATAATTTTCTGGAAGGATCCTGGGCTAATGGATGTTTCCTTCATCTTTATCAACAAGCATTGGGGGGAAATTTTCTGTCATTGTATCTTTATCCTCGATTCTTTGGAAAGTTAAGACATCCAAGAAGGACCCATTCCTGCTATTTTAAATTATTGTACGCAACCATTCCAAAACTGGCTACCAACCTATTTTCTGCACCTTTTTCTTTCGTTGGTGACCTTTTAAAAGGCCTACCCTCTGTGTTGTATTAATAGGTTCTGTTCTTAATAAACTTCGGGCAGGTCTCGCCCTCCCTTTCAATTACCCCACAAAAAAGGGAACAAAAGCACACATCCATAAATTGCTCATACCTCATTCTTTTCTGGAAGTGGCGGCAGGGTGATCATTGAGATTGTTAAGAAAAAGCAGACGTATTTTATTAACAGCAGCAGCTCACAGCTAAGCTATATATCCACACAGACCTCACTAAAGACTCGAAACCCAACGAGTCACCGTACACAATGCTTCAAGACAGAATTGACGCCCAAGGTTACCTCTCCCACTTAACAGAATAACAGCTGAACCATAAATAAGAAAAACCCTATATTTTATTCAAGAACTTTTAGTTTTTCCAAATTACCAACTGATGTTTTTATTGAACATTTGTTATGGATAGAAGGATCAACAAGTTTAACAAACATCAGGTCTATATAAATTGGGTCAAGTACGTCAGCAAAATCTCATCAAAAAAATCATACTTCTTGGTCCCTGTATTCCCATTTTAAACAAAATATATATATATATATATAAAGAATTAGATAAGCTAAGAAAAATGACTACCATGATCTTCGACCAAGATTGTGGGTTTAAGTCAAGCTGGGCTGCATTATTTAGAAATCAGAAACTTCAATCAGAGGATCGGTAATTATTCAACTCTCCCCAAACGACTTCTTCAACATCTTCCCATGACTTGGCCGTCCTCAATTCCTTCCATAAACTGAATATAGGTCCAAGGACATTCTCCTCGTGTAAAATACAGTAGCACCTGAAAAGGCAACATTTTTTTATATTAAACTAAATTCACTTTGAAGCCATCATTATAGCCTCTCAAGACAAATAAAAAAACAACTGTAGCATATGACATTTTTGACAAAATAAATAAAATGAAATAATAGTTAGAAAAAAGAGACGTAAAGTTGCCCATTGTTATGTTAAGATCTTTTTGGGAGAAAGCTGTGTGAATGTTGTGAAATCAAAAGAAAACCCTGCCTTCTTGTTGTATTGCTTCAGTTTATAATTCTTGGTCAATATAATCACGCAGGTCTTAATTGCATGATATTTTAGTCTTTAGTCAATATTGTTCTATGATGAAGAAAAGTCAGTGACTTTTTAGTCATTAACCAATCTTGTTATGTGATGAACAAAGCCAATGTGAAGCAGGGCAACAAATCTCCAATATAATGATCACAAGCTGCATGGTAGTAAATAGCACCGCAAATAAGTAATAAAGGGTTTATGTTTTAGAGCCGATATTTGAAAAGAAAGAAAAGATAAGAGAAACAAGGACAGGAAAAAAAAAAGATGGGAAGTAAATTAGATGAATAAAATTTAATTGTACATAAAATTTGCAACAACATGAATCAATATTTATCCAGAACAACAAAAATTGGAATAACTAATGTATTTATAGGATATTGTGACTTGGTTTGATAAAAAGGTCATAAATTGCATCATTAACTAAACAACTAGTACTCAACCATCACACTAAACTTAAAAATGAATATATTATGAAACAAAATAAACTTATTGAAAGGAAACCTGTCAGTGCATCAAACTAACAGAATATCTAATCTAGGAAAGAGATAGTAAAGGATATCATGTCTGGCAGAGACAACAATTTAAACCTTAAACTAAAGGAACCTGGAGAAGTAATTCAGATCAGAAAAGAAGTAAACACCAACCAGAGCTATTCCTAAACCTAAAATTACCTCTCTAGACATCTTAATATAGTTCTACGCTACCTCCAACTCCGTTGGGCCTCGATTACCCCCTCCCCCCAAAACACGTGCATGCACATGAAAAAAAAGACGCTCTACTGTAAGACATCTGCCTTGTTGAATGCTATGTTCCCCATTATTTCACAGGACCCAGTCCATGATCTGCATTGGATGACAAATGAAATATGTAATACCAATCTTCCAGGATAATAGTGCATATATTAGTGACAAAATCCTTTTGAGTTGCCCACCACCCCTCTGCAATGGTTGATAGGGTCTCTTCCCCTTAATAACCTTGGCAAGGGTTCGGGACTGACACCATCCTCCACTTAAGTCCCTGGTTTCATACACTCAAGAGATTGTTTCTGCTCCAACCACTGCCCTATATGCTTTTGAGCTTTCTTATGGCCTAACCACTAACAGACTAACTAGTGCTGCATAGGTGTATTCAAATACTTTTAAAAGTTAACCACTATTATCCATTTTATTGAATCTGGATCATAAAAACTTGTAGTACTTTACCATCAAAAGTAACATTTTAATATGATTTATCAGTTGAAGCAATATGTACCGCCACTTCCTATTATTTTTAGGATAAACCCAAGATCCACACTCGTACTTGCTCTTGCTTCAGGAACTAGCATCATATGCCCTTTAGTTGTCTATAATATGAAATCAAGTCCTAGTTTTAATTGCATGAATTTGTTGCTAATATCAATATAAGGTATGAAGTACCTCTTATCATGGTATTGTTCATGTATACATTGCCCACTGTGGATACTAACTCATCCAGTATGAACATAAAAGTGATACTATACACGTAGAAGAAATGCTAATGCATTCTCCTTACTTAAATTTGGATTTAATTTAGTGTGCTTTTCATAATCAGTTGACTTGATATTAACCAGAAAATGACCCAAAGACCTAATATTTTATTAAATTGAACAAGCATCTTGGATCTGATGAGCATAACCCAAAACAAATATAGAGCATTTTTTTCTTTACCAACATAGTATATATTTATAATGTAGTTTCCTTTTTAAAAAAATTGTTTGTCCAAAACACACACACACCAAAAAAAAAAAAAAATTCCTAAATCCCATTTGTTGTCTAGACCCATATAATCCATGATGTTATACCTAAAAGCCCCCTCCACAGCAGTTCATAACATTTCTTTTCTTTTTCCTTTAAAGAGTTAGGATACAAGGTAGCCCGGCTGCAATCAAGTAAGGGTGGGATTTGAACCAAGCTCAGTTGTGTCAACACCCAGGTAATTTTACCAGCACAACTAGTTGGCACCCTCATAGTTGAGAAAATCTATAAAAAAAAAAAGTGAAAAAAAAAATTGGAAGGCACTTCTTGCCACACCTAGCTAGGATCTAATTATTACAGAACCACAAAACTCATCCCCTCCACTCTCAATGGTTCATTACTTGCAAAAACTTCTCCAATACCATATTGTTGACATCATCTTATGAAGACTAAAAGTGAGGTAATTATTGCTTGGAAGTTGCTGCATTGAAAGAATAGGATGGATTTCCTCAACTAGACCCTGAACATCAATCATCAACCTCGATAAAAGAAGTAAAATAACTCCATTCAAATTGGCTGATGTGGAACACTTAGATATTGTAGGTCCATGTCAGGCAACGTGTTATATCATCAAGCCTGCAATTGGTACAGATAATGTAGTATGATACAATACTTACAAGCACTTATATACTATATGTAAGGCAAAAAACTCCAATCAATTGAGCCAATTAAGAATAATCTTTCCAAAACATATATTATCATTTGCTTGAAAAAGATATACTTCTTAAGCACGTAAACATATTTAAGCTCAAACGTAGCTGTTCTCTACATAAACATGCCACTTACAAAAACTTGTAATAAATGTATCATTTGAATTGCCAGATTAACAGGAGTCATCTTTATTTTTAACTGGAATTCCTAATTTTCAACTGTCAAAAATTCGAACTACCTTGATCAATTTCTGTCCATGTTAAAGCTACAATAAGATGTCAGGCTTGTATTTCTAAAACTTTTGTTTTGCCAACCACTAATTCTAAACCCACTAAAGCTGGTCAAACAGTATTTCTAAAATGAAAGGAGAGAAGCCTTTTAGTTGTTTAAAAGAGAGCAAATCATATTCAGGAATATTAGGGAAAAAATGCTTAGACAAATTTCATAAATGAAACTAGGACCAAAAATAATGTGTGCAAAAAAGTGGATACTCAATAATCCTTAATGAATGCAAATTAATCTAGTGAGATTCAAATCTATGGAAGAGACAAGGCTACAAACAGGTATAATATTCTAGGTGAGAATATGAGTTATATGCTTACGTACATGGCACGATATGATATTCTTTTTAGCTTCTTTTGATAATCTACTGGTCCCCAACAAAATGCATTGAGGCCTGCTATTCTTGCTGCCAATGGAAGTTTGTAGCTTTCCAAAAGTTTCTCAAGAAGATACGCGTCTCCTCTGAAAACATCCAGGTATATTGGAATCAAGTCGTATAAAGGATCCCCTGAACAAGAATGGACATGATTATGTATTCAGTAGTAGATTGATCATGTATGAAGTTAAAAAAAAAAAAAATGCCAGAGTTTGGAAACTATTTTTACATATGAAATAAAATATGGACACAACAGTACATTCTTGAAACCTGTTTAAAAGACTGTAAGCCAGTATTTTGTAACATTGGCTGTATAGCAGCCCTTGGAAAAGGGCTATACATCCAATACCTGACTTTTCTTGGAAGCGGCACTGGATATGGAAGGCCAAGTAGACTCTTATAATATATTTATCATCCAGATTGTAAGATCAATCATATTGTCAATCATTATTCCTGTGCATCTACCCAAGAATGTCTAGTAAAGGTAACAAAAAGCAACAGAAAGAAGTAAACAAGCTGATATGTGCATGAATCAGATAATGACCTTTACATTATTGCTTTGCAATTTATTGCTTTATTAAGTAGATGAGTACAAGCAAAAAGTCAACACATATCCGACCCAAATCATTTGTCTTATTGCTCAAACGTGAAGAAAAAACATTTTAGAAGCAATCAACAGAAATTAAATGCTTACGCTCTAGACACGCCAAGTCCTGTTTTGTCATCTACATCTACTAAGAGCTGAACCTTTAAACCAATGTGTCTGGATTTCCTCTTTACCTCACATTTCCTTGGGTCTTCCTTCCCCTCCTCTTGAGCTCTCCTTATTAAAGTGTCCTCTGAATTGTACATAGACTGCTATAAAACTTCAACAGATTGTCCCATGACCTCATGGTGCATCTATACAATTTCTTTGTACCAACTATTACTCTCTCAGAAATTATTTATAATTTTTCCTTATTAAAATCCGTTTAATCCTTTGTTAATACCCCTTTTTTCAAGAAAAAATTTGATCTTGCTATAAAATAATTATAGAAGAAGCCATTTAAATATAAGCATCATGCAGGAATAAGTATTTAATGTTTTTGGCTGGCTAAATTGCAAAAGAGATTGATGGAAAAAGCACATAAAACATGGAACATGACCTGGAAGGCATGGAAGTCCCAGAACCACAAAGACTGTTAGCACAGCTTAATTTGCAGCTAAGAATGCTCAACTGAAACATGACAGAAAGGCAACAAATTTGGATGCAGAATGTGCTCAGCTAAATTGGCGAGTCCCGGAACCACCCTCTACTTTCAGTTTAAGGAACAATTCAGCATGTTTGACCAAAACATGAAGGGAACAGACTTGGAAACAAATTGGCAAAGCATCTTTATGTAAGGACAAATCCACCAGATGACCAATTGAATATTTATTGAGTCCAAGATTTGGCTCTACCCTGATCCATTTAATTGGTGAGCTCAATTTAGGATTTGTTTCTGCATCATAATTTACAGATCACACTCGACATCTTGAACAAATTTACATCAGTCCTCATTGGATCCGCTTGGTAATTTGGCTTGAGAATGCAACCAATTCAGGGATACATGTCAAGTTGAGAATGGGCCAGGTGTTGGATTACAAGCAAACTAGCACTGAAATTCCAGCAAGTAATCCATATGTTAAACTGTGTGATCTAAGCCAAAGTCTACCATTACAAATTAGAAGAACTAGTAAACCCATATTAGAAAATAAAAGACCAAAAGTTGTGAAATAATGGTCCAAGATTTTCCAAGACATCAACTTAAATTATTGCAAAAGGACTGATTAATTGCAAAACAAGTACTATGACCAATACCGATTAGGTACCAGGTCGGTATGGCACTGTACTGGCATGGTACAGAAGTTGGGGCCTACCAGGTGCTGGTGAGAGTGGATGAGTGGGAGAGAGAGAAGGGGAGGAAGGTCATACTAGAGAAGGGGAGGTGGATTGGGGCATCGGAGCTCGTTGATCAGGCCCAAAGCTCATAGATTGGGACCATAGCCAGAAGCAAGGGGATTAGGGGAGAGAGCGGGTGATGGCTAGGATTTCGAATAGGATAGAAAAGCGAGAGAGGTCGTTTGAACAAATAGGAGGAGGGTCACGGTTTTATAGAAGGGCCAGGTTTCGCCCAGGCAAAAAAGTCAAAACTATTTTGAACAGGGAAGAATTGATCGATTCAACCTACATTGGGCCAGTTTTAACAGGCTATAATCCTATTTCATTTTGGATGGCCACGCTGTCCTAGTTCTTGGCCTGTTTGGTTCTATATGCCCCAAACCACTCAATTTGGAACAATTTGGCAAACCTTCATTTTAATTATCCATCAACTAAAATATAGTGGTATCGTTTTGGCTTCTATCTATTTTTTCAAAATGAATATTTATCCTAATATTGAAGTATGCATTATACTCTCTTTGTTAGATTCTTTGTGAGTCTATGAGGACTTTCAAAGTTCTTCTTTAGTGTCTCTGCACTGCATTCATTTAGAGCAAGCCTAAGTTTTCTCTAAAGATACCTCGAGCAGAAACTCAACATCAATTTGGAGACCTGATGGTAGGAGAGCATCAGTTATAGAAAGTTCCCATACCTTATAACTCAATTCTCAGACATTGCAGGTGAGCACCTAGTGTAGAGAATTTTTAGATATTGATGGATTATAACTTAATTCTTATGGCCAAGACCAGTAGTACAACGTTAAAGCATATATCAAGTAGGCTTAACAAGAAATGAAAGTGATATGTCAACTTGAACCTATAATGAAAATTCAATGAACTATACTACTGCAAACAAGGATTCATATTCTGGCAGGACGTCCAACAGGATACTGGGACAAAGATACCATTCTATGTATTGGGACAAAACGTTCCGTCAGTATCCCAGCATTCCAAGTGGGATGCCTTGTGACGTCTCCTGTCCCGAGTGTTGGGACAGAGCGGGATGCCAGCGCATCCCGTTCTATGAAAAAACCGGGATAGTCCTATCCCACGAGATTTAAAACTTGATTGCAAATATAATATACTTGCAAAATAGAAAGGGAGGAGGAAGGCATTTTCATATCACATTTAAGTAGTTTCATGCTTGCTTTTATAACCAAGAAATCATGCTGAAGAGTTAATCACAATGTCCTAAATAAGCCTTTTTCACATCCTTTCAAACTTCTCTTGGTAAAATAGTTCTCTTCAATACTGAGGGTGTCAAGCTAGCAGGACAAAGGTTAATATGTCAGGTTCTCTATAAACAATTAAATACAATACCTATGCAACTGACAAATCCCTGTGTTTCAATCATTTTGCAATCATATTCATTCATTGTTATCGACCAATATAACAATGTGGTGGAACAAAACCAATAAGGACTACTTTCTTGAGGACTTCTATTAACCTAGCTGAAATCAAAAAAGACATCCAGTTTTTTATGTAATTATTTGAAAAACATGTTTGATTCTTTTAAAAAAATTATGAAGCTCTTGACAAATTGGAATGAAGAGAATGGAACGTAAAAATCAAATAACAAAAACAAATTTAAGTAAAAAACATTTTCCTCAACCTGAAATGAAGAAAAGCAGTAGTAGCTAAGGATACAATTGTATATTTGATAGAAAACAAAGTAAACATCCATCTAACCATTACAATTAAAATCAGGTAGAATCTTCTTCTTAAACTCGTATCTAGAATTCATAAGTCCATAACTTCGTTTTAAGTTTTCATCTTCTCAAATTATTTGAGATACTTAGAAACATTTGATCTAATGGAGTCAAACATATTCTAGAGTAAAATAAAGCAACATGAGAAGTGGCTCACCTATAGACAAATCACTGAAATCAAGAATATAAGTGGGATGCCATTTCCTCAGCCTTCTTTCCCCATTACTAAAATCTAGTTTGCCATTAGCAATTTCACTTGCATTTGGAGCATCCTCACCAAAGCAATGCATAGACGGGCATGGTTCCATATGAATGTTGTCATCCATGATATCTGAATGTATCCAGGTAGGAGATCCACAGACCTTGTACGAGCCATCATTATCCTGGTTCATTCAGCCAGATGTCTAAGGTCAAAAACATTAAAATGGTAGTGGAGCTGTAAAGATGACAACAAGGAGAGAACTTAGGAATGACCTTGATTAAGTTGAGAAACATCGTGAGATCACGTGGAAGATACTCTTCAACCTTCTCTATCAGAAGTCCTGGAATTGGATTCCCCCTAAGTTAGGAAATCAAAGAATGTTAGAACATCTGTGCAGATTCTGTAATTCCAATTAAATCAAACATGAACCTTGAGGGCATCATGGAGTTTTCTCATAAGATACCAATATGGTTTCTTCAATTTATAGTTTGATCATTTAGAAAAACCCAGAGGCAGTATATGACAATAAATCTGTTGGCAAGAATAGAACCCTTAAAGAGTAGAATATTGCACTTTAACCCAAAAAAAGAAGAAAGAGGCAGTATATGACAATAAATCTGCTGGCAAAAATAGAACCCTTAAAGAGTAGAATATTGCACTTTAACCCAAAAAAAGAAGAAATGAACCAAAGCAGGAAACCTTGACTACATATAAGACAGAGATTTGTACTTTTAGTTATGGTTGTGGTATGTGCAAGGATCACATGAACAAACTAACATTTGTAAATGTGAAACAAAATAGAAAAACTCATTCATCTGTACACAATTTAATAGGTGATAAATCACTCTTCGGGGCTAAGATATAAGGTCCCTCCATATCTTATTTCCGAACAGACCATGGTTTCAGTGTAACATGTAATATAATGTTGCCAGAAACAATTTAAGAGGGGTCAACGTAACAAAGTGAACTGAAATTACAAACTGCTCCTTAGTTTTATAATTTCTTATCTACAGAATATTAACTTTAGTCATTCCAATCCTAGGCTCAAAGAAACTTCTGTCACACTCAAACATGTAATTCAGCAAGTAAAAAGAAAAATACCACTGTCTTCAGCACTTTTTAAAATCTTGCTCCCCTGAGTTGAGACCTATGCTACGACAATTTATCATTATAATATTCAGAATTACTCATTGCCCCTTCGCCCCTGCATGAGATAACTTAAACCCCAAAAGGAAGAGTCACAGAATCAACCCAAAAGCAAGGTTTTTAATAACTAAGATATTGTCCATCTTGGTGGGTGACCACGGTCAAGATGAACCTAGATCTTGGTTTATCTTAGCCAAGATGTTAACCAGGGAAATTTGGATATATCTGATATTTTCTGAGATCTTGGCTGATATTTTAGGACTGAGATATCAGAATCTCAAAAGTTATGTTAAATTCTAGATCACCAAACAGTTTAAAGCATTAATTTTGAAGTTTATTAGTCAAGATATCAAATTACAAAAGTAAATGTGTGGTTAGAAAATACTAGCCAATGTAATGATATTTGTATTGACCAATATATCAGAATTTATGAGTTTATAATATTGGCCAAGAAACTAGAAGCTAACATTTTCTATATCTCATATGGTGAGCACATGTTATCGATACAAACTGAGATCTCAGCCAAGATAAAAAGTAGAAAGAAAAATAAGATAGAAAGACTAAAGACTAAAGACCTTCAAATTTTAATCAAATAAGATGGAATACCAAAGCAGGATCAATACGGTAATCCCATAAAATGGGTGAGAAAGCTTGTATCTTAAGCAAACCTGATTTTTAAGGTAGATGTACAACAACCCATTCATCTTATAATGACAATATAAATAAACATGATTTTAAGTAATGCCACATTTCAGTTCGAGCACTTAGCTCCTCCAAATTTGTATTCCATTGGAATATAAGTTTCAACCCCCTTAATAGCCCTTAACCCTGCAATAGAAAAGGAACATATTCCAATTTATTGCCTCATAAAATCTTTTGAATGCCTAAAATACCCCTTATCAAGAAATAGTACAGTAAATAATCTGTACTCTAAGATTAAAAGGGTACAGATCTACACCGCTGATTTATTCCGCTATGCCAGGACCTGTTTAGAGCTTTCAAACTATTAGTTCTTTAAAAAAACTCTAGCATCTATAGCCACAGTCATAACTACAATCTAACTAGAATCTGTTGCATTGTCCCTTTCTATCTAGGCCACATTATCATTATCATGAACTCTCCGGCATCCTTTCTTCAACCTCTATCCAGCTACCAGCCTACATCATCCTCAAGACAGCATAAGAAACTTACATGAAGACACCTCTTCCTATTGGTTTAACTAATGTCAGCGAACATTATCTTCTCAAGAAAAATGAATATATATTTTCAAATTAATTCTGAAACTAGTATATATCTAAAATCTTGCTGCCATCATTTCATTAATTTTGCAGAGGAAAAATATAAATAATTATCAAAAAGCTTTGAAGGTTAGACTTGCTAAAACAACATCTAACAACAGAAGCAAAAACAATTTGTAAAACCAAACCAATCAAAAAGAAAAATATGAATCACCATCATAATTGATGATGTTGGTTGCTTTAATATCTCAAGGAAAAAAGATCACATACCATTGAACCAGACGGTTTTTAATATTCTTCTTTCTTATATCCAAAGCTGCAATAACGAGCTCCCATTCTGGTGGAATATTAAAACCCTCAGAAACTGCTCTTGCAGAAGCATTTGTTGCAGAAGTCTTAGAACTTTCAACCAAACTGTTGAAGGTTCCTGCCAAAGATAAATTGTTCACCTCTAAATGGATGGTATGCTGGAAATGTGGTAAGGGTAAAAGGTGAAGATTTCGCAGTTGATCGCCCAAAAAAGAAGCTAGATGTAAGACGTCATCATCAGATAATTTATCCCTTCTGTAAATGGAACAAGATCATTAACAAGGTTACCACTAAGATCCCATGAGTAATAATAGTGAATAAGTAAACAGTTTAGCGTTTAATCAAATTTTGCAGAAAATCAGACTTACAGATGAGCAAAGATATTTCCTTTGCATCTTTTAGTTACCATGTACGGCCATCTCCTTGTGCATGAAACAGCTCCTGAGTTTTTCAGTACATATTGTATTTTGCTCCATACACCAAAAGGAAAGCAATCCTCTCTGCAATCTCCCTTGACAAGACTACAGTTAACAATTACATCTGGTACTCCTTTTCCCTCCCATGGAAATGTTCTATAGTGACCATTTTCACAGACAAGAATACCACTAGCCAAAATCTCAGGAACATGATCTATCAAAGGTGACTTGGTTTTATGAAGAAGATCGTAGAACTCAAGCTGCAGGAACAGGGAACAGAACTCAATATGTGACTTGAAAACATAGGTAGCTGGATGTACAAAAAGATTCATGGTATGTTGAGCGATACCTCAGTGCCCAGACCATGGATAGCAGATTCCAAGCCTCCTTCAACATAAATTTTTATGACATAGTCAGAAACAAGAAAAACCTGCAGAAACAGGAAAAATGGGTCAGCAAATTAGTTTGAACTCCAAAATAAGGACAGAGAGTCTGTTAGAAAAAGCAGTGCTGATATTCACTTGATTTAAATCAATAAACAATAATTTATTGCTGTTCATTATACATTCTCAGTCCTGGACACAAAGAGACCTAGTACTCACCTTAAAGGCCATTTCCCAAAAACTTGCTATAGCTGTAAGCCTGTAAGAATATGCCCTTGAACAGATTTCCCTAATTCCATTTCTAGAACATGGCATTACCTGATGGATATATGGCTTTCCTGTTTTGTAGGCTGACATTAGACTGGTTGAGGAAATATATCACGGCAATCTACTTTTCCAGAAATATCTTGTCTTCTGCATAAGATGATTCATGTCAATAACAAAATCCTATATCACCACTAGTAAGCCTTGAGATAAAACATCCAAAACCAAACCATACCAATTTGAGACACCTGGTCCTATCCAAGGATTTAAGGTTAGCGCTGGTGCCTATACTAATCACCGGCCATATGTTCATGTAACACCAGCATGGGGCATGGCTGGCATCAATGGGTTCAAACGAGAGATGGGAAAAAAAGTAAAATAAAATGTGTGTCAGGTGGTATGAGCTGATACATATTTGGCATGAGGTGGTCCAAGGCAGTTCAGCCCTGAACCAATGCCAAGGGCACCAGGCCATGATTACTGATCAGTATGACACATACCAGCCTGTGCAGGCCAGTAGTTTCAGCACCTAAATCTTGGTCACGTTCATAAAACTTCTATGTCTCTGTGAATGAACCTCAACCTAAAACATGTGAAACTAGATCAAAATAAATTGAGAAACCTAGTCCTGTCCATAAGAGGCCCAAATTCTTAATCAAGGCATGACCCATTAAAGTTTAAGAACTTCCTATGACTAACTCTCAATCAGATACCGGCTTCTCTAACTGGTACCAAGTTCTTGGCAAAGGCAAGTCTGGGCAGGAAAAAGCCTGCCATAAACTTGAGAATGGCAGCAGTTCTGTAAGAAGACATTAATACATAATTTTTTGTCTTGCAACTAGGGAAATAACCTCAAAGTGTCCCCTAGACTTGGAAAACCTATATAAGAATGGGAGAAGGCATTATTCAGAACAACAAACTAACTTAATTCTTTCTAATGCACAAAGTATAAGCTAAGAAGCCACTCATAAAAATTCCCAAATCTAAAAACATCTTAAATATCAAAAGGAGAGAAACTACCATTATCCTCGCACATCAGCAACATTTGCCCATGTGCTTGGTGAAGACAAAAAAGCTATGTAGATTTTGTGGAGCAATTATTTATGTAAGTGTTCAAGGAAAAGGTGATGCCATCAATTTTTTCACCCAAAGAACATAATATGTGCGACCCCCAACCTACCAACCATTTTTCCCCTCAATATTATCATAAGTAACAAACTAAACTTTATTCAAAAGACAAGTTATGATAGAGGGTCAGTTCACCATCCAAATAATTGTACCCATCAGGCATTGTTGACATTTACTCGCAGAAACTAGTAACATGAGGCCAGCATGATTACACAACCAACCCTTATCATCAGCAGAGGATCTAATCAGAAATCCAGAATCAAGTTTTTCAATAACTGGTTCGATCAGTCCATCCTTTGTGAGGTACATTTTCAAGGACAGAGCCCCATCATCACATTGTCTAGGAATGCAGTAAAACAGATCCATATGGGAAAGAAACAAACTGAAGCAAGAAAGGGTAAGTTTTCCTCAAGAGGACAACTTGGGCATGCCAAGTACTAAATCTTGCACAATAGTGTGCCAAAGCCTCATGGCATCAACACCAAACATATGAAGGGTCTTTATATATTCTTTGAGAATATGGATGCCAGGACTTGTTTTCCTGTCTGTTTATTTTCACACGTTCACACTGCAGGACCCATGTAGCCATCCAGGGTTGAATGAGAGGTTTTATCAACACAAGACAAGGAAAGCTGAAGTTAGAAAGATCTGTGCCATGTTAAAAATCATACAGAAACTATTCTATATCAACTAGAAAATTTGAATTTTGCACATCAAACCCAACTTATCATTTATCTGCATTATAGTTAATTATGACAGTGGTAATATGTAGCAAAAATCTGTTAGGATATGGATTCATTCAGGATAATGACAATGTGTCATCTCAGAGCCAAAAATTAAGCATCTTCCCTGAATTTAAAATGTTAATTCCAGAATAATTAATAAATTCCACCATGAATAAAATTGCAATATACAATGCTTATGCTATTGTTACCTGTATATATTTTCAATTTGGGCATTTCAGCCCCAACCTACCAGACTTCATGCAGTAACTACAAAGGACCTGCTACTTATGCAGAGATTCTTAACCTTAAAAATATATGAAGCCCCAAAAAATGCAGATCAATATAATGACTTGTTATATGGCACATTCATGTTTGCTTCAAAACAAGGCACGTTAATATCCATATTCACTGACCACGTTAAAGAAGCTACTTACAGGATTGCTACCTGTGCCAACAGGAAGCTTCTCATCATCCTTCGGAGATGGCAAATTATGGCATGCACAAATTTCCAGCACACATGCATACCATCTATCCACATTTAAAGCTATCTGTGCACCCTGCAAACAACAAAACCATTTTTAAAAAAAAAAATTGATATAAACTGCAGTTAATGTGTAAAAAGCTAGATAAATCATGAAGGCATCTTCAGAAATTGAGACACAAAAACATTCCATATTGTGCCTAGCTTCATTTGAGTATTGACGAACCAAGAACCATGCATTATATTGTTTGTACATAAGGCTCACCATCTTAGCACCGGATCCCATACTGGCACCATACTAGTACAATGTTGGTACATATGGTATGGGGGTCAGTTATGCATGTTGAGACTTTGGTATGCCCCCTATACCATGTCACTGTTCAGTATCAGTATAGTAAGGTACACCTAGTATGGGGCGATATGCACTACTATGGCGAACCATGCCACCAACAAAGAAAAACTTATGATAGTTACCTTCCATAATAAATGTCTCATTGCCGACTTTGTGATCCAAAGCTTGTGCAGCCATTCTCTCATTTCTCTTTGTCCAATGCTGTTGCTAGCGCTCCAAATAGAATTATAGTGGTCCCTCTCTTCCTCCAAAAATGTAGATAAAAAATTTATATCATAAAAAAAATTTTGATTCCACAAATTGCTGTAAGCTTCTGCGAACTCATCTTTAGCATGCCGACTGCTACCATATCTAGATGGCTCTTTCCCAGGTACTACATGTTTGAGCCTTTTCTCTTTCCTAGTCATATCAGGGTAATTCAAAGAATTTGTCTCAAGGGATGCATTGCTTTCAACATCTCTAAAACCCTTATCTTGGACAGCCAACAATCCGGCACGACAAATTCCTTTATGACGATGGCCAGGTGCCATATCCAGACATACAAATTCAAAATTTGATGTATTTACAAAATTCTGAGTGATGGCAATGGTTGTCTCAATATTTAGCACGCAATGCCACCAACCACTTGGAACAAATATTATCTCTCCTGGCAATTGAGTGCACTCTAATGGCTTATCATGGTCAGCAAGTTGAGGATAAATATCTAGCCACCACTGCATATATCCAAATTTATGTCACATATAAAAAACACGGATACAATAAATATATTTCTTAAAAAAGATATCTAAGTTGAATTACCTGCAAGGATGTTGGGCTCTCAATATTAACATCACCATCTTCCTCATTTACATGTACAGTAACACCTGCAGGTACTCTACCAGGAGGGTACAATGCCCACCTACAAAAGAAACCATAGAAAGTTTTAACCATTCACTGGTGATTTAACTAAATCAAGAAAAATATGCCAAGAAACAAGTGAACATATGAGATTAAAAAGTATATAATACTAGCATTAACGGGACATTAGTTTTGATGTAACATGGATAACTGCTAGGTGCAGAAATATATAAAAGTCAAATAACATTAAGTGCACAGGATATAAAATCTCTCATTTGCACTGACACTGAAAGCTCAACAAATTGAAGAGAAATTTCTAACATTATGATAGAAAACATAATGCAATTTCTCAGAAAGCATCATTCTGATCTTCCTAAAGAACAGATAATGGGAATTAACAACAATCTTGAAAACCCCCTAAAACATAGTACAAGGTGTACACTGATTGATCAGTCTTATTAACAAATAAGTCTTCAGATAAAAGAACATCAAATCAGGCAGCATCTATACATGTGCAAAGACACCTACTGTAGAAGTAAGCTTACCTTTTCCGCCCAGATAGAAGTGTGTTCCAGGCACTGGTTAGGGCAGGATCTACATGCCAAGATGCGCCGGACCTCTCAGGTCCAATAATAAGCCATCTAAAAGAAGGCCGCTGATCATGATCTAAGACATCCAAAAAGTCTTCTTGGAACAAATGTGGGACATTATAATCGTTCAATAAAGCTGGTGCAGCTTCTCCAAACTGTATTAGTATATAGATATTTTAATTATATAGATATTTTGATTAATTCTGGAAAGCATTTTTCATGAGATATTTAAAAGCAAACAGGCACCTTGTCATCAAAAACATAAAGGGGATCTTCATCATGTTGAAGTTTCATGTACGAGACATAGTCTTTAAATTTCATAGTAATTTTTGTTGAGCTCCTCTGAGATATTCTGAATGCAACATCCCCATAGTTGGACAATAGCTGGTCAATTGTCCATTTAGTTCTTGCTGGCCAAGTTTCAGCCATCTCAGTAAGCAAAACCTGGAAGGACAAGCATATTGTAGTTTTCAATACACTGCTAAGAAAATCCAGATTGCATTACATGTAGAAGTGGGGTTTGAACTTCACATAAAAGATCCAGAGCTGTTTAAAAAATAGTAAAAAATGCAAAATATAAGACAATAGAAAACAATAACAAAAAGAAAATAGATAAGCACACAATCCACCACACCCCTCCCCACCCCAAAACACACACGCACAAACAGAGCATGGTGTGGCGGGGGTGGGGGTGCAGGGGGTCATGGTGGGGATTGCAGCTGGTGAGAAATTATGCGTCAGAGTATGTGCATGACCTAAATCTATGGAATCCTGCAGACCAGGAAAGAATTCAGAGGTCCCTCTGCCTAGAAAGATATAATCTTACAACACTACCTCAAAAAAAATGAAAACTGAACTTGCATATCTTAGAAGTTGTAGATCATGATTAGTGTACAACATTAAACATCAGTTTCATTAAAAGAAATAGACCATGCTCAGTGTAACTCATAATTTTCAGTCTTTCGAAAGTGAATACAGAACTTGGCAAAAGCTTTACCGGTTTTTTGCCATCATATTCAAAATGAAACTCATCCAAGGTAAGGTCCTTCTTTCTTTCTAGATCTCCACTGTCCAAAGAAAAAGCATTCAATGTGGTAAAACACCTGTACCATCTTCTATATAAGAAAAAGGAATAGAACCCTGCAGACAGAAGACAGAAATAAGACATGGTAACAATTAGTTTAAGGAAATGTCATAGAATGAAAAAGAATAAAACATTCTAGAAAAGCAATGATGAATTGGAAATATTTGTTACCATCAAACTGCAGAGGCTTTTGGCAATCTCCTTCATTTTTAGGGTAGATATTTTGCCTGAAAAACCAGAAATCGTTGATATGCAAAACAATGCTCTTAAGCTCAATTTAGGTTCTTCGGGATAGTACCGATCAAAATTTCTTACTGCTGCAACACAATCAGTTTTACAATTTACATACCTGTACAATGTTGTCTTCTTCCACGAACCTTTGTACTCAAGAAGACCCCCAACTTCAAGACAATGATTCATCCATAGCGGCTCTTCATTGCACAATATATACATAACACTGAAAAGTATTCAAGAAGAAGTCACATTCAATATCTACCACACACTACAGTTGAGGAAAAGGGAAGAAGGGTCAACCTGAAAATTCACATACAAAGACATATAAATGCACATGATGCACACACCCATGTAGAAAGATGCTTTTGTCAGCAAGGTTCCACTTGGTTCAGCTTTATGAAAATATTTATCTTAAAAGAGAAAGTATCCTTAGCCCTAGATGCCATCACCTCAATATTCACGATCAAGACACATAAGTAGTTGATATCTCATTCCAACAAATATTATAATGCTTGTGGAATTATGCAATAACCAATCTATGAGATGTCCCCTCAACTGCATTTATTCACATAAATTTCCATATTGATGCTTCTTAACAATAGAAGGTACAAATGTCCAATATCTGTTAAAGAAAATTCCAGAAACCTAACCTTAACTACTGCAAACTATCCTCCCCTCAACAATATTAAGTTAATAAATTAATTCTTTGCATTTTTTTCTCTTTTTAAAGAACTGTACCTTTTCTAAATTCCTTACAGCAACATTGCATTCACATTCTGACCATGCCAACTGTGTATCATGCTCTATGTCATTCATAAGGATAACCAACTTTTTATTAGTTACCATCTTCTTGTATGACCAACCTCCACCACCCTACCATTCTCTATCATCAAAAGCCATGATAGTTAATCATCTTTGGCACACCAACTAATGCTGTTATCAACATCACTGCCTACACCTTCTTCCAGTGCAAACCTTTCAGTATCATCAATCCATCTTTTTGGCCAATAGTCATCTCCAGCTTCACAACCAACCACTGTCCTCAAAAGCCAGAATTCTTCAGCCCTGTGGCCACCACCATATCAACCCAACATAAAATTTTCATTATGCCAAACGTAACACCCCGCTTGATCTTTCTCACTGATTAAAAACTTACCATTCATTTGGTTTTCTACTAGAACCAGAGTTTCTGACTCCTCTTTAACAATCAAACACAATTTTATTTTATTTATTTTTTTCATGTTTCCCTTTTCTTTTCCAATCATTGTACATGGAATCAGTACTACTGTCTTTATTGCTTCCTCCTTGTGTCTTTATTGCACTATTATACCCATCACTATTGGTTCTCAGTGGCATTATCTTCAGATGCATTCTGTCTGGCACTCATGTTTTATACCACTATATCTCTTTTTATGAAAAAATCCACCTGGGGAAAAATAGTACCAAAGAATCTCTTAGAAAGAAAAATCAATTGTAAAAGAAAGCAATAATAAGCATTGGCAAAACAAGTACAAGTCAACAGAGGCCAAAAATAGAACACAACAAGGGAAACGAAATAAAGTATAGCAGATCAGCTACACCTCAAACACTCACAAAAACCAATTGTTTCTCAATTGAAACTGCAGAAACAATATTGATGGCCAAAGCCAAATAAAAATAGTGAAATCATTCTCAAGTAGAAGAATTATCTATGCCTGCATACAGCCCTCCAGTCCAAGGCTCCTTTGTTTATTATATTACTTGCATATCTATACACAGTTGTGGGCTCAGAGGTTACTATGCTTGGGAACAACGTAAAGTCTTCAGCGTGCTGCTGAATTATTAGCATCTTTAGGTTCGGTAGAAGTCAAGATCATTGCCAAGGTGGCAAGCAATATTAGTAACCAGTAATTAAATTGATTCATTTAAAGTAGTAGCATTATATTTCACTTTATTCAGCTTTTCCACATCATCAAAAATATGAACTTGAGTAAATTATAAATCTTTTGCTTTTTCGAGGCTAGGAATCTGCAAGGGTTTCCAAATGCACCAACTGTTTGTATTCATTCCTAACAAGAAATCTAAAACTCAGAAGAATAGCCAGGAATAAACTATATATATAAGACTGTTACCAACATAACTATATATATAAGACTAAACGTACCGGACCCAACTAGGAGGCACCAATCCCTCCAAGAAATCTATCTCCTATATAGTTCTACAACAAAACCTTTGAAAAAAATAAGATTCGAGAACCTCCTATAATTATCTAAACATCAACGACATTAAACAAAAAAAAAAGAAAAGAAAGATAATTCAAAGAAAAGAATCGATTGAAGGGGGAAGGAGGGAGAGAAAGAGAGAGACCTGCTGACACAAGCGAGGCGGGCGAGGTCGGGAGGGGAGAGGAGTTTGAGGATGGCGCAGAGGAGCTCGTCGGGGAGGACTTGAAGGTCGCCAAGGGCGTCCGGCCTCCGATCCCCGAACTGCTGCGTCTCCATCGTTGGTGGCCTCCTTGGCCGGTGATGGGACCGCTTCCTCGTCCGGGATGGACTTAGTATGCCGCGATGGGGTCTCGGTCTCAAGAAAAGAGGAGGGGGTTGATCCAGGATGGACTTAGTATGCCGCGATGGGGTCTCGGTCTCAAGAAAAGAGGAGGGGGTTGAGGCGGGGGGCGAGGGGGGCCGGTGCGGCCGGGTTAGTAGGGAGGAAGGGAAAAGAGCCTTGGCGTTGCCTTGACGCGCAGGGGACGCGGAAACCGTGTGTGGGTGAGGGTACCGCCTTGCTGCAGATGGGAAACCGTCGTCCGTTCAGATTTCGAAGTGCGAGGGGCTTGTATTTTTTAAAAAAAAATAAAATGGAGCATTCAACCCACAATTCGAGAACGAATGTAACCAAAAAAAAAAAAAAATCAGAAGGAAGGGTATCTGATAAAAGCTTTTTCCCAATTAAAATTAAAAACTTTATCACGGTGATCCGTTTGAAGGAAGGATATCAGGTAAAAGCTTTCTCCCAATTAAAATTAAAAACTTTAGCACGGTGATCCGTAACAAACGAAATCATTCAATCAATATTTTTTGATAAACATGCTTAACAATAATCCCCAAATATCTTCATAAAAGATAGATCATGTCCCGAATAAAAGGATAAACGGGTATGGATCGAAAGGCCTGATGAATCCAAAAACTAACAATGATAGAATTGCCCTCAATAATAAGATTGTCGAGATGAAAGGTCCTTCAGGCATAGCAAATACTGGTCCAAACACTCGAAGCTCCGCCATCAAGACTATGGGGTTAATGAGATAGCAATCTCCCGCAGCTAGAAAACCATATCCGGAAACCCGAAAAACAAAGGCAGCACCCCCACGCCTGCTCCTAACACTCCCTCAAAGCTGACCGTAGCAAATCTCGGAGGGGGTTCCCAAGAGATAAAAACTCGGCAGGGCTCTTCAAGAGCTAAGTCGGAACCCCAGGTCTCCGCATTCACCATAGTTGAACACTGATACTCCTTCATGTGGGTCCAAGCTCTTTCAACTATCATCCTTGTCGTACATGTCGAAGAGCTAAATACTATGGCATTCTGGGTGAACCAAATATGATAAGCAAGGTAAGCCAGAAAGATAGAAGTAAGCTGGATAAAACCGAAATGAAGTAGGTCGAGAAAAGAATCTATGGCATACTCTTCCTATAAAACTAGGCTATGACAACCAGCCATACACCGACCTCCCAAGTCCTCGGACAAGAAAATAGAACATGTAAAAGGGACTCAGCCCCACACACCAGACATGAGAGGGGCAAATGAAGCCCTCTCGGACAAAAGAAATATCTCGTCGGAAGGCGACACCAAGCAACTTTCCATAAAAATAGTCTCACCCTAGGATGCATTGCAAGAGACTAGATCCAACTAACCTGAATACCCCTCTGCACCTCAGGGCAATAGATATAATAAAGGTCGGCCGAAGGGGCTTGAAGGAGAGCAGTAGACCTCCGGACTCTAACATCAACACATGGATGCTCCGGAAGCCCAATAGATAATACCCTCTGATCTAAAATGCCACCAAAGGACCAGGTGACCATCACAGGGTTCCACTTGGACACTCCAAGGAGAAGAAGATCCGCAATAAATATAGTGTCAGGAATATCCATGGAGATGAAGGTAGGCCACCTATCTAAAAGAATATCTGAAATCCAAGGATCAGACATAAAATTAATTAGCCTACCATCCCCCACTATCCACCTCATATGCTGTAGAACATCAGGAGCCCTAGCCATCATCTCCCTTCATATTGCAAAGCTGTGAGGAGTAGTCCGAGAACCCTCCCTGAGACACCGGAGGGAAGACCATATTGCAGAGCAGTCCGAGAATCCCCCTGAGATATCAGGAGCCCTCACCACCATCTCCCTCTAGATTGCAGAGCTGTGACGAGCAATCCGAGAATCCCCCCGGAGACACTGGAGGGAAGACCATATCTAGCCAACATGATGGAGGTCCACATACTATCCAGAGTAAGAAAAAGCCGAGTGACATGTCTCGCCAAGAGAGCCTCCCTCGTTATGACAAGTGAATAATACATGGCCCCCCTCATGAACCGGTTGACAGATGACTTGCCACCCCAGAAGATAAACTCCCTAAGAAGCATCAGCAGATCTCCACAAGAAAACCCGAATAATTTGCTCCATCTTAAGCACAACTGACTTTAGAATGACAGCATTGGAAAGCATATATACTATAAGGGAAGTGAGAACTGACCTGATCAAAATGATCCTCCCCATAGAGGACAGAGCTCTACCCTGCTAATCCTCTATCCTATCTTGAATAGCCTGCACGATCATGTTACAGTCCTCCTTACGGAGTCTTCCTCCAAAGATTGGGATCCTTAAATAACGCAGAGCACCCTCCTTCTCATGAATCTCAAGAATATTCCTGATCAAGTGCCGTTGACGAACAGGGGTCTTCGAACTGAAGTGAACCTTGGATTTCTGGAGATTGACCTTCTGCACCGAAGAAAAGCAATAAGATTGGAGCACCCTCCTAAACCCCTGTGTCATGGCCATAGAGGCCCTATCCAAGAGCAAGCAATCATCTACAAACAATAGATGCAAGATCGGGACGGCAGTAGGGGCGGCAATATGTGACTGAATTATCAACTCCCGCGCTGATTCCCGCAATGCTCGTGAAAGAGAGTTAGCACAAATGATGAATAAATATAGGGAGAGGGGATAATCTTGTCGAAGTCCAATGTTTGAATAGAAGAACTTCAAAGGTGAACCGTTAATGAGAATGGAATAAGAAGGTCTGATAATGCAACTCGTAATCCTGAAAACCTATAGGAGTAAAAACCAAAATCTCCCAAAGCTTTCTTTAAGAATCTTCACTGCATGCAGTCGTAGGCCCTCTCCATATCTTGATGGCCATCAAACATCGCCGGGCCGGGGCTCTTCGAAGATCAAACATGAATTCCTGTGCTATCAGAACATTATCAGAAATACACCGACCCCCAACAAAGACACCTTGCTCAGGATAAATAAGTTGCGGGAGAATATGCTTCATCCTATTAGCCAACAACTTAGCACACAATCTATAAAGAGTATTACATAAACTAATAGATCAAAAATGAGTCAACTCAAGCATCTGGGCATTTCAGAATAAAAGTGATAAAGGTTCGCTTCCAGCATGCATTTGAGCATTTGACCAGAGGCAAAGAAGTCCTGCACAGTTAAAACAACATCATGTTGGATGATACTTTAATATCTCCTAAAGAATAGAGGAAGAAACCCATCTGGACCAAGAGCTTTGTTTTCATCCAAAGATGAAAGGACAACAGTAACCTCAGCCTCAGTAACTCGAATGAGAAGGTCAAGATTTTACTGGTATGAAACCAAAACCTTAGGGAGAGGAGCATAAAAAAGGGGAAGATAGTGTCAGTGGAGTCACACCACCTAGATTTGAAAAATGAAATAACCCCGTCATCATCTTCATCAATCCAATGCCCCTCAACAAACCTCAAAGCTTTGATCCGATTTCTGTGCCTGCAAACAAGAGTGGCATGGTGGAAGAAGCAAGTATTTTCATCTCCCTCTCTTAACCACTGCACCCTGAACTTTTGCCTCCAAAAGTCTTCCTGCTGACTGAGGAGAGCATGATGCATAGAGACATGCCTTTGCAAGGAAGCCATTTTAGAATCCTGCAAACCCCCTTCCCTCTCCTCCTTTTCTTGAAGCACATGAATAGACCTCTCAACGTACTCCAATTTAGAGAATATATTCCCCACCTCCTCCCTGTTCCACTGAAGAAGCCGACATTTAAGGAGTTCCAACCTACGAGACACCTAGTATTTAGCATCCTACGCACCGGCATTCTCCAAATCTCCCTCATCATGTCCCAAGATTTGGGATAAGACAACTAAAACCTCTTAAACATGAAGGGTGCATGACAAGGAGCCGGCAAGGAGGTCGAGAGAAGAAGAGGATAGTGATCAGAGGCAATTCTAGCCAAATGGCACACCAGATGCTCAGGGTAGAGATTAAGCCATCCAGGCAAGGCAAAGAGTTTGTCAATCCTTTCCCATATCCTAGCTCCTCCAGATCGACTGTTACACCAAGTAAAATGGGGGCCGACAAATCCCAAATCCAATAAGCCATTGGAGTCCAAGAAGTGGCTGAATTTCCTAGAAGCCTTATCTTGAGCAAAAAGCCTGCCACCTCTCTTATCATCAATACTAATAACATAATTAAAGTCCCCTGCAATCATAATAGGAATACCCTAATCAATCAAAGCAGACACCTCATGCCAGAGGATCATTCTTTCCCTATAATCCATGCTAGCATAGACCCCGATAAAAGCCATGTCAGCCATATAGGCTCGACACCAGAAGAGCCACTGCGGACATTGATGGAAAACATCAACTCTAGCTGCTCCCTGATCCCGTGCCACCATAATTCCACCCAACAATCCCTGGGAGTCCATAGCATAGAAGCCCCAATCCCTCGGGAAGCATCGACGAACTCGATCCAAACTAGTCCCACCAAACCTGGTCTCAAGCAGATACAGATATCAGGATGGTGCAACTGACCAATTCTATAAAAAGATGAAATAAATGAGGGTTTCCTTGCTCTCCTAACATTCCATATAAGAAACCTCATTACAACAAAATTAATAATCTTTGGAGAAGGCCTTCCCCGGCCAAACATCATTTTCAGTGTTATGACTAACATCCTCTCCACCAATGGCCTCCACTGCTGCAAGCATAGCCGATTTTAACTTCACCACAACCCCCTAATGTCCTAAAGATCCCCTTTCAACTACGATAGCGACCTGTGATTGTGGTGTAGACATAATAGAACTTCCTGAAAATTCCTCGCTAGTGCAAATGGTCCCCTGAGAAGAAGAAGCACCTCCTCCCTTGGAAAGGCGATGACCACTCCGCAGCACATACACACCTAAAACCCCTCCAGTACCCATTTCAGTAGATGTCAATGCCTCATCCAAATTGGCATGGTCAGTAATGTTCCCACAGTCACCCTTCCCTGTTTTACTTTCCAGGTCATCCTTCAGCAAGCCTTCTTTCTGTTGAACCATTGCCTTCCCAGAATCTCCCCCTTCAGCACCAACAACATCCATTAAAACAGAAATGCCCAAACAAATATTGACCCCTCGAGCAAGAAAATTGATCTCCTTGACAAACAGAGATGTGCTAAGAAGAATCATCCCCTTACCCCCCAAGTCCCCAGCCATACAAGGATTAGAAGAGCATACCTTCACCATCGCCAAGACCATCGTGGAAGGATCAGCCAGGGGAGAGATCACCGTCGACAGGGACACACCTCACGAGCTGGGTTTGGGCGAGACCGAAGGACTATATTCTCGTTTCAGCAACATAGCCCCATAGTCATATGCCGATCTCGTGGGCCGACCTCCTCAACAGGGCCCAAGTCTATACAATCACCTAAAGGGCCCGAAACTTCAAAACCAGTGACCGGAGCTGCTCCATCACCGGAGAGATCTCCGAAGCTGGCTCCCAGCAATCAATGGTGCACCACTTTAGTCAGTTTCTGCCAGTCGTTGGAGTCTGGTGGCGAGCTGGGTGAAGAGGTAACAACCATCGAAGAAGACTATGGTGGAGAAGAAGAAATAGGATCAAATGTCTTGGTGCCGGATACCTTCTCCTTCTCCAACTCCCTCCTCCCCTTCAACAGAGTTCTAGAAGACCGTGGCTGGCGGATGTGAGTGGTGACCAACCATGGGCCGAATCTTGGCCAGACCACCCCTTCCCCCTCCTTCCCATCAGCCATCATGGCCACCAGGGGTTCCAAACCAACCTCTCCCTCAGCAAAGACACCGGACTCTAGGATGAATGGGCGATCACCACTATCAACAAAGAGCTCCCCCTTCAAGAATCTACAATCATCATTACCATGACCCATTCTCCCACACCTGTAGCAAACTCCTAAAAGGTTTTCATACATGAATTGCTGCCAAAAAATGCCCTTCTTCCCCTGGATTAAAACCCTCGGTTTGAGGGGTTTACCTGCATCGATCTCAACCCTCACTTGAGCATAGCCAGTCTTCCTCAAGTGATCCGTAAATTCATTCATCGACAGAGGCTTGCCTGCTTCCATCGCTACCACCAAGATCACCATCGATAGCCAATACTCGAGCGGAAGACCCAGAAGCCTAAGCCAAACAACCACCTTTTGGATGGCCCTACGATTAGGGATAAAATATGACTCCCATTCTTCCATCGCCAGGAGCCGCCTTCCCACAAACCACGGCCCACCGGACTTGACCAAGGAGCACTCCCTCTCCGACCTAAGCCAAATAATGAGGTGATCCTCAGCTATCGAAAATACCTCCGGATCATAATTCAGCTTTGCTTTGATCCTCACCTCCTTTGAGACCCATTTCGCAGGAACCCATCACCCCAAACTACTTACCACGACTGCCTTCCCATTGCTGGTACAAGTCATCAAGAATGGACTCCGGCAGCTCCAGTACTTTCGAGAAGAAGACTTGGAGCTGATCAACTTCTTTGGTGGTATTCTATATGATGTCCAAGTTGAATCTCGAGGTGGACCCTACACCACCCTCATCCACGTCCGGTCACCGTCGCTTGAGCTAGTGAGCCTTGACCGACAGCCGATCGAAGACTACCTTCCTCTACCATCCATACCAAAGTTGTTTGATGAAACTACCAAGTGAACTAGCCAAGGCATAGAAACCAAGCCATTGTCCTGACAATGGTACTAAGCAAATTCTTATTGAAGACTTGTATCTTTTGCACGAAAGAATGAGTACGATTTTTTAATATTATTTTTTATTAAATATTTTTGAATATCTGACTAACTAAAACAAACTTATCAATTTTTTTTAGTACATGTGGCATCTTAAGAATTAAACATGGCATGCAGGAAATCCATGCGAAGAAATCGCAGCTTCCCAATGAAATCACAACTTTAAGTTAAGTTTTTTTTTTTTCCGAAATCACAACTTCAAGCTGCGAGCTCTTTGTTCTTCTCTCTCTCTGGATTCTATCCCGTCACTCCCTCTTCTTTTTTTTTTTCCCCTCCCTCCCATCAGTCTCTCCCTCTTACTTTTTTTCTCCTTTTTTTTTTCACTCCCTCTCTCTCTCACTTTTTCTCGCAACAAATTTAATAATTTATTTATTTAATAATTTATTTAAATATATAAATAAATAAAATATATTTTTATTCATTATATTTAATAAATATTTGTTAATATTTTTTATTATTATATATTTAAATAATGTTACCTTCTAAATATCTATGATTGTTCTCGTATATCATACTGCAGTACATCCAATATGATGATACATGGTTTTTTAATATGCCCAATCGTGTATATCATACTGCAGTACATCCAATATGATGATACATGGTTTTTTAATATGCCCAATCGTTGATGTGATGAAGCTTACGATGACTGTAGAGACAGCCAAACATACCATGCCTCAGACAACCAAGAGTTATTTTATCACTATTATTTCTTAATTAAATATTTACTTATCTAATATTAAAAATAAAATTTAAAATATATCTTAAAAATTAAAATTAATATAAGTAAAATAAATTAAATATTGAAGGTTTATTTTATTTATTTTATCAAAGTCAATGCGGTGGCAATTTAGTGGCATCCATGCGAGCACCCTAAATGCCAATAGCTATATGCACACCAGCGATGGGTGTGGCGAACATCGAGCATGAGAATGAGAATGCATCATGAGCGCTTGTGCAGATAGTACCATCTCTAGATGCTGCCTCAATCGTCATGCGGTAGAGGTCATTCTGGTCACCCCCACTACCTTCACACCCTGCCACCTCTATAATCATTGCCAATAGCCAACTCTGTAGCAGAGATAGCATTGTCCACCCTAACACTCAAGGTGCACCCCCTCTCTCATGCACAACCCCGATCGCATTAATAAATAAAAGATTATTTATTTACTATTTTCATTTTTTTCATTTATTTTATTTATTTAAATATTTTATTTAAATACTATTAGTGAGAAAATATAGTCGAGCCAGGAGCATAAGGTCCACGATGATAAAAATAGACCCATAGCTTGATCTCCAGCAAAGACTATAGACCGTACATTGAGCAAAATCATCATAGAATGAGTAAGATTGCTACAAACATGCGATTGGCCGCTTGGACAACGCCATACCAACCGCTCAGGGAGCTTTCAACCACGGGCCCATGAACGGATACCCATAAAAATCAACTCTTATGCTTGAAGACATCAACAAGCCTCGTCGACTGTTTAGAGAGCATTCAGCCATAGGTCCACAAGCAAATACCAACAGAGGTCAACTCTTATACCCGAAAGCATCAGCAAGCCTCATCAAATGCTACTGACCGCTCAAGGAGCATTTATCCACAGGCCCGCAAGTAGATATTGGTAGAGGCTAACTCTTATGCCCGAAAACATCAACAAGCCTTGTCTACTGTTCAGGGTGTGTTTAGCCATAGACTAACAAGCGAATACTGGCAGAGGCCAACTTCCATGCCCGAAGGCACTAGCAAGCCTTACCAACCACTCAGGGATCATTCGTTGATAAGCTCCCATGCCCGGTCGAGCCCCAGGCAACCTGCAAGCACTCCGAATTGCAAAACTTAGGTGGTGCGCCTATCTTTAGTCCTGGAAAAATAACATCTGAACATTCATTATCACAGCTTCTATCATGTGGCCAGCTCTTTACCATATTCCAAAATCTTCAATCATCACTAAATCTAGACGAATAGGGAACGCATGCTCGGATTCCTTATAATTTAGCCCACCTAATGAAACTTGCAACATACCAAACCTAGCGATAAGAATTCATTTAAAGAGATAGGACACTGCCTACAAATAAAAAAGCTCTATATGACATGTAGAAGATTTTGCCGCCTCTTATCGAATCTAGCAGGATCTCAGTTAGGATTGAAGCACCTCTGAATCAAAGCCCATAAAAGGGACTCCAAGCAAGTCCTCAAGATATGTGAGCTCTCATGCTTACACTCTTATAATGTTGGCCTAAAACTGACTTGAGTGTCTGTGCGATCACCAGGGCTATTCTCGGTAAGACTTTTTTGCAGGTACCATTTTTCAGAGCCGGCATGCACCGTCCACTCTAGCATCAACTCCAACTCTCCTTCCGGTGCTTGATGAATTTTGGTACCAACAAATACAATATAAATAAAATATATTATTAATCATTATATATAGTAAATATTTTTATTAAATATTTATTAATATTTGTTAATATTTTTATCATTATGCATTTAAAAGGTATCACCTCCAAAATCTGAACAATCATTCTCACATATTGCATTGTGCAACGGTACAGATAGTATGATAATACATGACTCCAAGGCATGTAGCATCTATCATTGTAACGAGGCTTATGGTGACCACTGCAGAGATGGCGGGACATGCCAAGAATTATTTTATTACTATTACTTTTTAATTAATTTTGTATTTATCTAATATTACAAAAATTCAAATTCAAAATAAAACTTAAAATTTAAAAATAATATAAATAAAATATTAAAATACTCATTTTATTTATTTTATCAGAATTAGCACAGTGGTGGAGTGGCATTAGTGCAAGCATCCTAGATGTTGGCAACTACATGCACATGGGCAATGAATGCAATGGATGTGCATGAGAAAGGGAGTGCACCGCGAGCATTAAGACAAACAATGCTATTTTCGCTGTGAAGTTGGCTATTGGAAGTAATTATAAAGGTGGCAAGTTACGAAGGCGATGAAGGTATTCAAAATGACCTCCATTATATGACTATTGAGGCAATATCTAGAAATGACTATTGAGGCAATATCTAGAAATGGCACTGCATGTCTAAACACTCGCAATGCATTCTCACTTTCATACACGATGCTTGCCACACTCGTCGCTAGTTGTATGCAGCTATCAGCATCTAGGGTGCTCGCATGGATGCCATTCTACCACCATCATACCAACTTTGATAAAATAAATAAAATGAACCTTTTAATATTTAGTTTATTTTAGTTATATTATTTTTAATCTTTAAGATATTTTAAATTTTAAATATTAGATAAATAAATATATAATTAAAAAAATAATATTAACAAAATAACTCTTGGTGCATCCCTAGCTTGATATGTCCAGTTGCCTTCGCAACTGTCATTATAAGCTTCGTCATATCCATAAATGATGCATGCCATAAAGCGATATATCATCATATTGACTGTGCTATCATGCAATTTACGAGAGCATCTATTGAAATTTAGAAACTAACATTATTTAAATACATAACAATAAAATATATTAACAAATATTTATTTATTTATTAACAAATAACTAATAATATTTTATTCATTTTTAAAATAACATATTAAATAAATTTAAAAAATAAATTATTAAATTTTGTTGTGAAAAAAGGTGAGAGGAGGGAGGGGGGGGGGGGGGGGGGGGGTGATGGGAGGGAGAGAAAAAGAGAAAGGAAGAGGGAGTGACGAGGCTGTGGTGGGAGGGATGGGACGGACCCACCAAAGAGAGAGAAAAAAAAATATTTAAGTTGTGATTTCTATAAAAAAAGCTCACAGCTTGAAGCTGAAATTTTATTGAAAAATTGTAGCTTGAAGCTGCAATTTTTTCATGTGAGTCTCCTACATACCACGTGTGATTCTTGAGATGCCACGTGTGCCAAAAAAAATGATAGGTCGGTGAATATATTTTAACAAATCATACATTCAAAAATATTTAATAAAAAGATAATATTTTTTTTAAAAAAAATTGATCTTTTTGGTTGGTGTTCATAAAAAAAATATATTCTTTTCATGAATTTGGCACGGAAAAAAAAGCTCTACCTTTTTTCGCGATATGTACCATTTAATCATCCAATAGCTACTACAAAATCTATACAAATAATAAAAAATTAAAATCCTTTGAGATCTGTGCCAAACATGATTCAATGATTAATGTCATTTAAATTTTTAAAAAAACGACCATTTCCTTACCCAAAAGATACAACCCAAACCCCTTTGTCAGGACTAGGATTCGTTCTAAACACCAAACCCTGCATGAGTCAATACTGGGTCTAGGATTTGGATCCAGATTCAATCAAGGGTAATCGGGCTAAGGTCAAGGTTTTGGCTTGGTAAAAGTTTTAGAGCTAGTTGTATCAGGTCTAAATCACTAGAGTACCATCAGGCCAAGCCTCGATTGGTGAAGTTCCCTTGAAATCTTTTCTGCTTGTGTTTAGAGTGCCTGCAATAAATGTTATGCTCTAGAAGGCTGTGTTTGGTTTTTTTCTTTTTTTTTTAATTCAACAAAACAGCCCGGCAACGGTCCTGAGATAAATAGTCAAAAAAATTAAAAAATAAAATATTCCTAAAAAGTCGAGACATGTTCCTAATATAAAACCATGACATATTACCGGAATGATTGATGATAAATAAGGCCACCCAGACAGCCAATGTGTTGGCCTCTCGAAAAACATGCTTGATCAGAAATCCTGAGAATCCCTGCAAGAAGCTGACAATATCTCTGATAAGAAGATAGACGGGTTGAGGACCGAAGGCTGTGTTAGGTTCCGTATAAGCCTGAAACAAGGCCCGGCATTTTCCTATCAAATAGGTTTTAAAAATTAATGATAAGGGAGGAACATTGACAATATGAGGAGTTAATTCATACATTCAGACAGTAATTCATAATAAGATAGAAACATCCCATCAAGTCATAAAGCAAATGTAACAGTGACTCAAAATCAAGCACCGTCGGTGTTTCATTAAAACCCAATTTATATCCACAATTGTTCATAGGACATCTATATATCATATTCCAGATATATAAAATAACAGCACTGCAAATCTGGAAGAGAAGGTTACGGGGCTTGGAGAATGGTCTTCGATATTGTGCTTACAACATCTTACTCCACATTCCTGTTGAAGCAAGAACAGCATACCATAAAACTTTCAGAAATGTCTCGAATGCAAGGCCCATCGTTTGGCTCTGGCATATTAGCACTGTCATGAAGCATTCACATGTCTCTCGTATAATGGGCAGCTATTTCTTGTATTTCCCCATCATGAAAGGAAAATAATTAGCTAAAGTCTTAGAGAGATCACATTTTCCAGCATCAGGTACCAAATGGTAGAATTTATACCAAAAGATCCACAACTGTTCCACCAAGCATCAAGAAAGAATGGTCATTTACTTCTACAACTGCCATGATTCAACCCTAGTTTGATATTTTCCGCAGTCCAATGAAGTTAAGATTCCAGCAAAGGCCATGCTTTATTTCCAGCTCTGGCTAGCCACAATCCAAGAGCTAATGCAATCCCAAACAAAGCATGCAGCCGCACACAATAATATTTTGCCATGAAAATCTTGTTGTTATCCTGTAATCAGGTGAAAATATTAAGCTAGAAGAGCATGCCTTGCACGGTGGAAAGCATGAGAAGTGAGAGTAGAATGCGTGAAACTTTGGTTGGGAAGGAATGCTTACGTTGTGATTTTCTTTGACATAGTCTACAACGATCTTTCCCATTGGTAGGGTCAGAGCACAGAGGAACTAGAGAATGACCAGAGAAGTTATCAAAAAAAAAACTATGATAAATAAGTTCTTTGAAAATACTGTGTCCTCCTAATTGGCAACTTACAACACAGGTCAAAGGAAGAGCCTTGCATAATCCAAAAGCCAGCAAGAGAAAATAAAGTGAGATGACTCCAAATCTCACGACTTTGGATCCTGCTCTGGTGCCAATTCTGACCTGTGTGCATTACGATCCTTCACACTTCTGAACTTCTAAAGATATTCAGGAAAAACAAACTCTATGCAGATAAAAATACCAGGGGGGACATCTTTCCAACAGCTCGATCTCCATCAATCTAAACATATTCAGTGACAATGAGTATACAGACATCATTAACAGTGCAAAATGGAAGCAATGCTTAAATGGCATAGAATTAGAAGAGCACCTGGTGAAAATGGCTGCAGAAGAGAATAAAAGTGGTTGTTAACCCAACAAGAACAGACGCTGACAAAACTGTTCCAGTGAGAGGGAGATGGCTTATTCCGCTGAAAATTTAAATAACATGGTTCAAATGGAGTTGCCCAATTCAACAAATCATGCATGAGCAAGTAGATACTCTTATAAATGAACCTTGTTAAATATTTGCTGCTGTTAGCGAAATAGAATGCTGTAGTGGAAAATGGACCAAATGCTGCAAAGCACAGTGGTTCTCCAAGTCCTTGGTAACTTAATCGAAATGGAGGACACTGAAAAAAATACAACATAAAATGAAATGAGTAATAATCACCTTCTACAGAATCATAATTCAGCTACTTCTACAGATTACAAAGACAACAACAACAAACCTTCATCCTTGTATCTCTGTATCTGATTTTTTGGTGTATATTTTCATCAAAAAAGAAAACGTGGCATGTCAAAAATATTGTGTGATATCAAAGAATCATAAATACAACAACTGAAGCTCTTCCCATTTGAGATATCCAGATGGCATAGCAGAATATTGGAACAGACTGACAGTAACTCAAGTTTGACTGCTTTGGGTTTGAATTCACCTCATGACAGTTAGGAGTCAAATCGAGCAAATTGCAATCAGGTGAGATTCTCTTAAGCAATGATAAGAATGACCCAAGATAGTCTTCGGGCCAAATATGGTTTTCAGATAATCAACCAAAATGCAAATTATAAATGGTCAAAGGGAAAAATTCAGCAAATTATATATACAACCAAAAATTTATAAAGCTTCTCGCTAGAATTATCAAGACAGTATATCAGCAAGTCCTTACCTGATAAAGACAGTATATCAGCAAGTCCTTACCTGATAAACATACCCACACAGTATAGCATATGCCACTAATAAGATGAATCGGATGTCTCCTGCTTCTATGAATGCCCAGATCAGCCCCATAAAGCCAAGCACAAGTGATATGTTGGCAGCATATTGTGTAACTGTCCGACTACTCAACATATGTAAATATAAGTTTCATTATTCTTCACAATCAATTAAGGTTTGATTATGCAAAAACAAAACCATGAGAAAAATAAATATACCTGCCAATGATATTAACAACAGATTCTTTTTTGTGCTGGTCTGCACCAGTATCAAAATCATAAACATCATTGCTACAAACACAATAAACATAAGTCTTTAGCTAGAAAGCTCCATGAGTCATCATGAGCTTCTACGAAATACACATACACACATACAAACATACATATATATGTACATACACGCAGATACACAAACACGTACCTACAGACATACATCCAGACACATGGATGGACAAATGCACACACATGCACGCGCACGCACATGCACGCGCACGCATACAGACATTCAGACACATACACACACAGACATGCATACACTCATAAAAAATACGCACACGTACATACATGCACTCATGCATACTCGCATGCACACACATGTACAGACATGCAGATACACACAGACATACATACACTGATAAGAAATACACATACACACACATACATACACACATACATGTACAGACATACAGACACACATACATACACACATACACAGACATACATACACTCATACATACATAAAAGAATAATAAACAACAATGATTTTGCAAAGTATTCCTAGAGAGCATGCTCACTCGTGCTCTAGTTACCTCAAATTTAGCCAAGTAATAACAAGCATTGATGCAGATAAGAGCACAAAGTAACGCTTGGCAAAGAATAAGCCTGTCTGGAGATAAGCTGCAGCGCTACCTACCTGTCAGAGGGGCATAAAAACATAAAATGCTGGATGGCAGTAAAAGTTCAAAACAATCAAAGCAATATAATATTGATTATCAACTAACAAGATAAAATGTTTTTGACTCATATATTGCATGGTATAAAAACCATCACTTCAATACAGTAATTTTGGCCAGCTTTTCTTCTTTTCTTTTCCTGCGTCTTTTCCTTCCCCTTTTTTGAATGGAATGGCAATTTTATATCTATATATTAGAAAAAGATAGAATTTTACAGGAAAGAACACTGACATGACCATTTCTCATAAAACAATTCCCTTGTGTTTTCACATAAAAATTTCTCCTTATAAAACACAATCCTTTCCTACATTACAATCAACAGTTTTGTCATTGTATTTCTTTCCTCTCTTGGACCAAGTGGCATGGCGATTAAATCCCACTTGGTGTGGACAATCCCTTTGTGCCTTAACAATCTACCACACTTTCAGAGGGTTGGAGAAGCGCTTGGGCAGATTTAAAAGGCAATTATAGTAACCTGTAAGGAATAAGGAATGATCTCATTAACTGCAGCAAAGTTGCAAACTTTATCCGCTCACAGCACTCATCATGGCAGATGCACAATTGTACTCTTCAGGCTCCAACACATGAAAGACTTCCAAACCAATTTAGGATGTCAAAAACAAGTACCTCCATCTGCGAATAGTTAGAACTCAAATGTAGCACTGGGCATCCTAACTTAAAAACCGTATAGCATTCTCCTTTCCTGTCAAATTTATGAATCATTCCAATAGCAAGCCATTTCTTTTGTAAGCAATGGTTTTCTCCTCTGTTTCTAAAACTATTTTAAAACAGATCCAAATGCCTTGTTTTAGCAGACCCATCCCAGCCTTCATTTAGAATGATCATCACTTATACAACCTTCATTACTCCTAGTTTTTGGTGCAGCTAACAACCTTCATCAATCCTAGCCTTGACTAGACACTTGACCTGGATGCCAGTGCATTAATTTAAAAAAAAATTACCAGAAAAAAAATTCATGCATTCATTTTTCAAATTTGTATAGTTGAAAGTAATCTTATCCAACATGAAGGTCAATGAAAGAAAAGCAGAAACTGTCCTCAAATAGATACATAAATCTAGGATCATAAACCAACAATTTGTATCATTTCAAAGATAAAAGACAGGTGTGAACTTTATTAATATGCACCACATCCACCCACAGTCCATTCAATATTAAACAATACATGGAGTTTTTATTAATAAAGGCAATTGTTTCTCATATCACAAGCAAATACAAATGCAACAGCATTATGAATGGCTGAGGAAACACATAAATTAAACAGTCACTGCTTCACAACTAATGCAAATTTTCATTTAAGCCTACAAACAAAGAGACGCTTTGAATAATTGCTTGATTTGGCATGCAAGAGACATGACCTGTCATATTTGGAGGCACAGTAGAGTTGATATTGTAAGGCTCAATCATGCCAAAACCCCAGACTTTTTGGAGCTTTTATCCTGAGCTTCAATTTAGTGCAATTAGGTTGTTGAACTTTCAAATTTTGCCATTAAAACCTTGACTGTTACTTCCATGTGATGAATGTGATGGAAATGATCATGTGCTATCATGTGCCATCTAAAGGTTGCTAACATCGACTAAACTAGCCTATATGTAAAAAGTTACCCTGAACTCCTCCCTCCTTTTTGCCTCTCTTTCGGATAGGGTTTCCACTTTCCAATTCCATCCCTCTTCCTGTCTGACAATAGCTGCAAGGTGTGTAGGGATAGTGAGAAAGAGAGAGGAGACCAAGAAGGGAACCTAACAGATACGGGATCAATGATAATGGGGAAAACCTAATGGATACACGATTAAAGGATCATAAGAAAACCTCATGCTAGCTGATGACATTACCTTCGTCGCCGAAGTGGAGAGGAAACCTATGGTTCATTGCCACTCATCGCCTAAGGGAAAAACCAACACAATGCAGTGCAGTCATCGTTGATCTCCAACCACCAGACAGGGAGGGATGGAAGGAATTGGGAGGTAAAAAACCCTAGCCACAAGAGGGGTGAAGAAGGCGGAAAAGGCAGTTTAGTCCACATCAGCCAATTTAGTCCACATCATAACCTTTAGATGGCATGTGACAGCACATGACCATTTCCATCATGGCCATCAAACAGAAGTAATGGCCAAGGTACCATTTGCAAAATCTTGAAAGTTCGATGATCTGATTGCACTAAATTGAAGTTTAGGATAAAAATAAAAATCCTCAAAAAGTTCAAAGTTCTTAGCATAATTAAGCCATAACATTTTCATGAACTCATAATATCCTTTACCAAACAGTACATCATATGATAATATGGTGTGATTTATTACATGTGACATTAATGGGTGCAATTGGGTGGCCATAATATAACTTTTGTAATTTCATGCTTTTTATGTTTCTTGTATTTGTAAGTAATATTTTTTTATAAAAGATAAATTGCTTAGTGGGAATTCAAAACTCACCAAAATCATGGAATCAGAAGCTCCTTCTTTATTAGATTTTTCATATTAATGATTAATCTCTCTCTATCGTCATCTATTTCTGTTATAAAATTTTCTCCTTAAACAAAATACTACTTACTAAAACCCTGAAGTCTAGATTTTTTAAAATTTCAATACTTTAAGAAAACAACTAAGGTCTAGAAAAAGCAATGAATTGCAGCAGAAAGATACACATACTATAACCTCCAAAATTATGCCCACCAAGAAATTTGTAAAGCATGACAAAGTTAATCATGCCCTGAGTCATCCCTTAAAACAATAGCAGTACAGACATATCCAACCAAAATCTTACACCAAAATGCTGAAACCAGAGATCAACAGTTAGGGCACTAAAAGGAAAGTTAAGATATCTCTTTTTCATGAGGGATGGTAATCAATCTTCAGTGATCTGTTATCTGTCATGAGAAAAAATGTTTGAAGTAAAATCCCAATCGCCTATTAAAATACAATACCATTAAAACTTTCTAAAGGCCGGCTGGACTCAAAAAGAAAGTTCTTTAAATTCACTAACTTCCATTGTCCCGGTTGATGTCTCATGGAACTCAATGTTTGGTTTTGATTTGACAAACTGTAATCCAGACAGCATCAATGCAACTGACTTCAAAACACACTCCTTTATCAGCTCACACAAAACCGTGGATAGGGATTCTTCAGATTCCATTGGAACAAAAAAAGAGGGTTGAAAATCTTCAATGCCCAATCCATGGCAACCAGGAATTCCATACCGAGGCGTGTCAAATGTCAACCATTTAAGTAAAAACCCCGGTTCACCAGGAAAAATGAATAAAAAATCAAAATACCTTTCACACAATTAGAATGCTGGTCCATAAAAGCATCAAATAATGGGAGTTAACAAGGATTTACAGAATTGAGAGAGAAGAAGAAGGCAACAATACCAGCAGTACTCACGGTGAGAATTCTTATGTGTATAACAGAGCAACATCAGGCACAATGGTATATGGATGTTGTATCAAACTTTGGCCAATCATCTACCCTGCCGGGCACCGAGGCCAATTATTTGAACTAAAAATCCCAAATTCACCAATTAAAAGGATAAAAAATATTTTTTTAAGTCAGTATCTACAAAAAGAAGTATTCTGTAGAGTAAATTAACCGGCGATTAAAGAGGGAGCAGAAAGAAACATGGCTGGTGGCACTCACTGTGACAGGGACCAACGCCACAGAGTAGATGGGAAGTTTGGCGGCTCTCCACAAAAGTGTCGTCCTCGATATCTCATCCGCGTCGCCTTCGCGCGCAACTTCCGGCGTCGGCTGGGAAGACATCCGCGGCCAAAGGGGAGGCCATGGCTTCCTTCCTGCCACGGCCCATTTGCCACCCTTTCTTAAGGGATCCGTCGTGGGTCTCCGTGAAGGGGAAGGATGCGGAGGGGGAGAAGAATTGTAGAGGAGAAGCGGGAGGGAAGGAAGGGCAGTCGCCATGAACTCGAGAAGAAGAGGATACGGGGAGGGGAGATCATTGTAAGGAGTATTTAAAGAACCTTTTTATTCTTTTTTTGCGAGATATTCTCTGTAAAATGTAAAGTCGACCGTGGGCTTCCTGGGAGTATGGTGAATATTTTTATTTAATTTTTATTATAATCTCGTATCAAACCGTACAGAAGTTTTTTTTACCAGTACGAATGTACGATGGGATGAAAATTATAAAAATATATATATATTAAACTCGTAATCCATCCACCTTCAACTCCGCTCATTTTTTTTGAAAAAAAATATAAATTTCAAATTTCTTCCATTTTCTTTTAATTTTTTATAAAAATATTTTCAGCCATTAACTTCCCCTCCGAATTTTTTTTCTCTCTTGCCATTCTCTCCTAACCAAAAATTATAAATTCCCGCATAAACCGAACGGGATATCGAGCAGAAGTCCCAAAGAAAAGGCTGACACCTTCAACAAAGGGCATCGAATCTTTGCCAGTTGCAAAGTGGGACCATCCAAACTATTGTTCTAATGTTTGGTATTGTTATATAATAAATATCATATTATTTACAGACAATAACCTTTATATTATGCCAAGATGAATGTAAAGAGATAACGTAACATAAAGATTTTTTAAGTCCCTCCATCATTATATTTGACACATCTTAAACTATGGATATTGATTTAAAATGACCACTTGTTGATCCAGTAGCAACCAACAAAAAATACTCCGGCTTATCATGTAAGAAATTTTTTAATTTGGACTAACATTAATTAGAATTTTATTTTATTAAAACCGGGTTGATTTTATGGTTCATGTTGATAGACATAGGTTGAGCCCATTATTATGTGATCATTGATTGAGCTAGGAGTACCTCATGTGATTTGGTGTGGTTGAGGCGGCACAGTGTAGGCCTTAGCCCAACTTGACTCGTGATGGGAAGGTTAGTTAGGGTATTTCTATTTTTATTGGCTAAGTCCCCTCTCCGCTTTCTCTATTTATATATCACATACACAGTGATGTTATGGTACGGTGATTTTTTCCATGGAGAGCCGCCTTTCTGAGGAAGACCGAAGTGGACTCTCCCTATGATGTTCATGCGAGCATCGAGATCAAGGATCTGGTGAATACATATAAGTATTTATTTTCAGATCTAATATATGATTCTATATTTTGATTGATCCTAGGAATTTTGGGATTGTTTTTTCCACATTTGGTATCAGAGCCTGGGATTAAAATCGTGTTATCAATATTTTAGATTTGAAAAAACTTTCCCCACCGATCGTCATGAATCTTAACATGACTGACGTTGTCCGTACTGTGGGATGACTGGCGGCATCAAGATGATGCTACCATGACCGTGGTGATCGGAGAAACCGGCAGTTTGCCAGTCTCCATTTTTTTTATATACCCCGTACAAAAAAAAAGGTTTGAAGCCGTCCGGGGGTGGCGACCGTGGAGGTCGAGGTCGGGCCATCGCTGGCGGCCGTGGTTCCCGGTCGGTCCCGTGATCGGAACCCCCCTCTTCCTTCTCGGCGGCGGCGACCGGTAAGCCGCTGTCTCACCGATGGCCGATCGTTCAAAAAAAAAAAAATCGGGAAGAACTTACCTTGTCCTGCTGGCCGTCGGAGGCATTTTGAACTCCGGCGTGCTCATCGAAGCCGACGATCGGGCCTTCTTGGTCTGTCCCGGCAGTGGTTTCGCCGGCGGCGGGGCTGACGGTGGTCTTGGAACCAGGGGCGGCGGATAAAATAATAATAATAAAAAAGGGGCGTTGCCTGCCGTATGGCCTGGATTGGATGCCGGCGATGCCGCTGGAGGCGGCGACCGGCAGTCCCTGGTCGGTTGCAGTGCCCGTCCGACCGGTCTGCCACTGACGGTGGGGTTCTGGAAAGGGGCGGCGGCGAACCCTTGAACCCCCTATTTGCGGTCGCGTGGGGAAGAAGCTCCTGCGGGTTTTGGATTTGGGGTTTAAACATAAGATCCAATAATCCAAAAATCTTTGACCCATTTAAACAAAAAAAGGATTTTGTATTAAGGCCCCTGGGATTTCTGAAATTAAATATAAGCCTTTTTATAGTTAGGCCTCTCCAACATTTATAATTACCTTTTGGTCCAAAAGGCATTTTGCATTTTGGCCCCTGAATTTTCTGGAATTATAAATTAGTCCTTTTATAGTTATGACCCTAAAAAATTTATAATTATATTTTTTTGTCCAAAATAAGTATGATGGAGGGGCATGGGCGAATTCTTATGGTTGTTTTTATTGATGATGTACATTTTGGGAATGTATGATATTGTGTTTGTGTTCTTATTTGTTATTGTAATATGATATATTTGTAGTATGTCCATTAATTGATATTTACATTCCTTATTTTGATTGTACAGTTATTAGCACTGTTGAGGTGCTTACTGGGTCGAACTATAAGAAATGGAGGCAAGACCTAGAGTTTGCTCTTGGAATTGCTGACATTGATCATGCATTGCGTGAGGTTAGACCCGATAATTTGAATGATCAAAGCACCATTTGTACCTAAATTACTAGATTGACTCTTTCTTTTTTTTTAGGGTTCCATATTTTTTTTTAAGTAACAATTTCCCTTATGCTCACATGCATTTTTTAATAGATATGAGTGCTATAATCAATTTATAAGGACATTGATTTGCCATGTTTGATCCATTTAAAATCCAAACCATTAATTGTGTTCAGTCCAAATTGATTAGTTGGCTGGATCCAATTTCATTGGGTCTATTTTAGTTTTTTGGATTAATAAGATTTTTAAGCTTAACCCTCTATAAATTAAATATGAGTCCAAATAATTTTTGAAATTTACGGTTTGGTCTCTACTATTGCTTTTGATAAAAATTGATGTAACTTGCTCATTTTATGTTCGTTTTGAGCAGTTTTTTGTACCGTTGGATTTATAATAATTTGAAGAATATTTTGATAGAGTTCTTCATGTTTAATCAATTATTTAAATAATTTAAAATTATTTTTGTGCAATTCTGCTCACTATCATATAGTTCGAGTATATTTTTCTGTAGCCTCAAAGGGTTTGGAGCACTCTATGAATTTTGAATAGTTGAGTTAATGAGGATAAATGACTTATTTTTATTTGGAATTGCATATTGTTATCTCTATTACAATTGATTCAAAATTGACTGTAATTGATTGTGATACTTATTATATACTATAATTCTTGTCCAAAGATGTTTTATAGTTATGTAGTAAGTGTATTAATAGATGTGGCAGTTAGAATGCATTATTATGTAATATTATGATCAGTAGGGTGCATGTTGAAGAGTATCCCATTTTGTATTGATCATTTGTAGCATACATGTCGTTAAAGTATGCCATTTTGTATTTAATGGGCATTTATCTTCTCTGTATGAATAATTTATGGGTTGGCATAAATATTTATCACCAAAGTGGTTTGTTTATGTCAGTCCATTGAATTTTCTCATTATGAGAGGGTTTCTGATTATTGCATACAACCGCTTGCTCAAAGGAAGTTGTTGTATGTTTTAATCGAAAAGGTTGCATAGGGCATTGTATTGTAATGGTGCTCTAGCTTTCATGGGCTTGTCTGTCCAAAGGGGATAGGTTTGTGACTGTTAGGGTATTTCATTTGCTTGTGGCTTCATGTGAAGAATACTTATGCATATTACATGTTCTGTCCAAAGAAAATATGTGATATTGCTTTTAAACTCTTGTATATCATTTATGGTATATGTCCATTGACTAGTATTTAGCATTCCTGGCATTTTTGATTATACAGTCATTTATGTTAATAATATAGTTATTCAGTTTTGACTGGGTCAAAATATCAGAGGTAGAGGTATTTGGGCTTAAAAAATTTGTCTGCCCAAAGGGGACAGATTTTCGAATGCTTTATATCCTCATTGTGTTAACCTTCTTTTTCTTTGAAAAGGAAACATATTGGGTATAAAGAATTTGTTTACCCAAATAGAGACATTTTCAAAAATTATATTGACCTCATTTTCGTAGCTCAAATGTACATTACATTCTCTGCCTATAGGAGAGTTTTATATGATGATGCGCATGGTACATTTATTGAAAATGACTTATTATATTCAAAGCCTTTATTGATTTATTGTTTATATCTCAAGTATGTTGCATCATGCATGAGCTTGATTGATATTTTATACCATCTTAGAGGTCATGATTTGATGATCCCTCTTTGGAAGGTTAGTGGTTTTCAATGGATGGTGACCATCAAAGTGGCCTGTTCATTGAGATTTACTAGATCATTCTGTGAGTCTTTTAGAAGGGATTATGAAGCGTTATATGTTGAAGAGAGATTCCTTATGTGGGTCATTTTCTTTCTAAAGAAAGTTTTATTGCATTGGACCAAGGGCTCTCATTAAAATAATGCTTATAAAGATTTTCAGAGATATATTGTTATATTTCTCTATTGATTAACTGTATAGAGACTATTTAGCAGTTAGTATTTTTGTATTCAATAGAGTTAATACTCCCATTATGATGACTCTGACTAAAATATAGATATGAAAACTGAAATTGTGCTAGCACTAAGTATGATGGAATATAGATATTAAATTATATAATAATCTTCCATCTTGGTTATTTTATTAGCATACTCTAAAATAAAGCTGCCTATAAAAGTAGTAAAGAGTAAATTATTTTGAAATATATTTATATAATTGATTCCATTCTTATTGTTGTATTTAAGAATGGTAATCTAATTTTGACCTCATTTGTGATAGATATGTAGAATCTGATAAAAGAAAGTCTGAATAGCTGATGGATAAATAAATTAATGTATGAGATGGATGGTATGATGGTGTTAGGGTTTATATCATGAACTAGAGAAAATTGCACCTAAAATTGGTATTATGAGATTTCTATATCTAATACATAGGCTGCTCATCATATTTAGTTCTCCTGCTGTGCTATTTAATGATCTTAAAATCATATCCTATTCTGTTTCAGAAGTTTTTTGATACTTTTAAGAAAAGGATAAGGATATTGATAAGGTATATCAGTCACATTCTTAGATCCCATATATAGTAAATAAATAGTATTATTAAATATTAGTATAAGTATGGGATAGTTGTTTAATACACAATGCCTAAAATTTTTAAGTATAAATGATATGATTGAGAGGCAATGTGCACCCTGTAAGATATGGTGTGCGTATGATGAGTAGATGCAATTCATTTTGATATCTCTAATATATAATCCTAATGATTACCATCTACTTTTTGAATAAAATTCTTGTTAAAGGTTATACAAGATACCTTTTGAGTTAAAGATTTGTAGAAAGCCCAATTTCTTTTAACTTTTGGAGCTATCCTGCAACTCTTAATCATTGATAATTCATTAACAAATAAACCTTGATTTTGTAATAATATATTATTTATTATCCAGATAATTTTAAATTAATACATATTCTACTATCTTAATAGATAGGTATAAAGAATATTGAGTCAAATTATGCCATATTTGTAGATTCTAATTTGCATTATGTCAGATGCTTCTATATATTAGAAGTATGACATTGAAGAAAAATAAATAGTTGCTCTTATCCTATTAGGGGACAGTGGGAGAGTAATATTAAATATATAAACTAATTATAGTACCTCCATTACTAGTTGATGTAGCATCAGTAAAGAAATTATATGAAAAGAAAATAGATACATATCATTTCTTATGACAATGTAAATGACTGGAGGTTTTGTTTCATAGAAAGGTTTGCAAAAAGAATATAATGGTATTCTTGGATATACAGGCAAAGTTTGTGGCATGTTGTAAAGTCACAATTCATATTATTACATTATGAAACTTTGTCCTGAATCTTATAATTATTGATTATGTCTTAAAACCATTTATAATTTTTATAATCATAGGAAGCTTTGTTCTTTAAAGGAACAATGAAAGTTTTCATCTTTTCTATCTATGTGAAGATATAATTTTTTATCAGTCAGAGGTTGTAGTTGAAAGGGAGATATTTTGTACAATATATAAAGTCAATATTTGTTGATCCCCTAATCAAGAATAAGATCCATAGTTTTTATGAAATGTGTTAAGAATATGAAAATTTTAAGAATCTTTTGATTTTTAGATTAGTGGGAGTTTGATATATTTATACATTGACTTTATTGACAAATTTTATTTATCATTGATTGCTGGACTGTAATCCAATGACACATAAGTGTCACGTGCATGTGTATAAAGTCCATATAGGCTGATCCTCTAACCAAGAATTTTGAAGCCCGCATGCTTTACAAAGCATGTTAAAAATATGGGTGATATAGCTACATCGCTGACGTGGAGCGCGTGTCAGGTCCAGCTGGACACGGTCAGTACCATGTAGATTTTTTCTTTCAAAAGATCCCCCGTTCGGGAAGAAGTGCTCCTGCTCCTTCGCCAGGTGGCACCCCAAGATGGGTCCACCTTAGCCGAAATCGAGCCTCTCTCTACCACTCCGCCAGGTGTCCACCCAGGAGGGGTCCACCTCGGTCGAAGCTGGCAGCCCCTCGCTCCCTCGCCAGGTGGCACCCCAAAACGGGTCCACCTCTGTCGAGGTCAAGCCGGGCCCTCCTGCTCCTTCGCCAGGTGGCACCCCAAGACGGGTCCACCTCGACCGAAGTCGAGCCTCTCTCTGCCACTCCACCGGTGTCCACCAAGGAGGGGTCCACCTCGGCCGAAGCTGCCGGCCCCTCGCTCCCTCGCCAAGTGGCACCCCAAGATGGGTCCACCTCTGCCGAGGTCGAGCCAGGCCCTCCTGCTCCTTTGCCATTAGGCACTCCAAGACGGGTCCACCTCAGTCGAAGTCGAGCCTCTCTCTGCCACTCCGCCAGGTATCCACCCAGGAGTGGTCCACCTCGACCGAAGCTGGCGGCCCCTCACTCCCTCGCCAGGTGGCATCCCAAGACGGATCCACCTCTGCCGAGGTCGAGCCGGGCCCTCCAGCTCCTTCGCTAGGTGGCACCTCAAGACCGGTCCACCTCGGCCGAAGTCGAGCCTCTATCTGCCACTCCGCCAGGTGTCCACCCAGGAGGGGTCCACCTCGGCCGAAGCTGGCGGTCCCTCACTCCCTCGCCAGGTGGCACCCCAAGACGGGTCCACCTCTGTCGAGGTCGAGTCGGGCCCTCCTGCTCCTTCGCCAGGTGGCACCCCAAGACAGATCCACCTCGGCCGAAGTCGAGCCTCTCTCTGCCACTCCGCCAAGTGTCCACCCAGGAGGGGTCCACCTTGGTCGAAGCTGGCGGCCCCTCGCTCCCTCGCCAAGTGGCACCCCAAGACGGGTCCACCTCTACCGAGGTCGAGCCGGGCCCTCCTGCTCCTTCATCAGGTGGCACCCCAAGACAGGTCCACCTCGGCCGAAGTCGAGCCTCTCTCTGCCACTCCGCCAGGTGTCCACCCAGGAGGGGTCCACCTCGGCCGAAGCTAGAGGCCCCTCGCTCCCTCGCCAGGTGGCACCCCAAGACGGGTCCACCTCCACCGAGGTCGAGCCGGGCCCTCCGCTCCTTCGCCAGGTGGCACCCCAAGACGGGTCCACCTCGGTCGAAGTCGAGCTTTTCTTTGCCACTCCGCCAGGTGTCCACCCAGGAGGGGTCAACCTCGGCCGAAGCTGGCGGTCCCTCGATAGGTGGCACCCCAAGATGGGTCCACCTCTACCGAGGTCGAGCCGGGCCCTCCTGCTCCTTCGCCATGTGGCATCCCAAGACGGGTCCACCTCGGTCGAAGTCGAGTCTCTCTTTGCCACTCTGCCAGGTGTCCACCCAGGAGGAGTCCACCTCGGCCGAAGCTGGTGGCCCAAGACGGGTCGACCTCTGCCGAGGTCGAGCCGGGCCCTCCCGCTCCTTCGCCAGGTGGCACCCCAAGACGGGTCCACCTCTGCCGAGGTTGAGCCGGGCCCTCCCGCTCCTTCGCCAGGTGGCACCCCAAGACGGGTCCACCTCGACCAAAATCGAGCCTCTCTCTGCCACTCTGCCAGGTGTCCACCCAGGAGGGGTCCACCTCGGCCGAAGCTAGCGGCCCCTCGCTCCCTCGCCAAGTGGCACCCTAAGACGGGTGCACCTCTGCCGAGGTCGAGCCGGGCCCTCCTGCTCCTTCGCCAGGTGGCACCCTAAGACGGGTCCACCTCGGCCGAAGTTAAACCTCTCTCTGCCACTCTGCCAGGTGTCCACTCGGAGGGGTCCACCTCGGTCGAAGCTGGCAGCCCCTGCTCCACCGCCAGGTGGCGTCCCCTGATGGGTCCACCTCGGCCGAGGTCAGCCCTACTCTGCAAAGCCTCGGGGAGGCAGAGACACGGGTCACGAAGTCACCACTAGAGCCAGTGCGCGCCGCGCTCCGTACAAGGCACCGGTACGGCATGTAGTGATACGCGAAACCTGGTTTACACCAGTTAATCAGGGCCCCGCAACCGAGGAATGAAATCCTAGCGGGCAGGAGTCTGAAATGGCTGGAAGCCCACCGTCGACGCCTCGAAAGGAGAGCTCCCATGCTCGACCCAAGGCCTCACCAGTCTTCTTTCATGATACACTACGGACGAGGTGGGCCGGCCACTTAACTTCCAGACTCGAAGAAGAAGGGGAAGGAGAAGGTCCAGAGGTCTTAGAGAGCCCCCTTGAGGGGACGTGGGCTGAAGGCAGTTCGGTGATATAAAAGGGACGGTAAAAATGGACGGAAAGGTAGGTAGAAAAAAGGGGAGAACACCAAAAGAACGATCCGGGAAGTCCTCAGGCGAGATCTCGGTGGCCCTAGCACGGGAGGCCGGGCCTCAACTCCTCTCTTCCCCACACTTCTTTCATTTTACATCTCCTCTAAGCATGGGGATCCTTCGAGAGCCCGCCTTAGAGGTCCTGTTCCATCTTGTTGCTCTCAGACTTGATCGTCGGAGTGCCCCCGTCGAAACCCCTAGTCTAGGTCTCTGACCTTGTTTTGCAGGTCTGGAAGTTTGGAGATCTCGAGGTGAGAGAGTCCGAGAACCGGTGCCAGCTCAAGAGCTACTGGCCACCGCGATGAGGTCGGCAACAGATTGGCGCACCAGGTAGGGGGTGCAGAACAGAAACCCCTGTACAAGCAAGCTCTCAGTGGGCGAAAGCGTGCTTTGACCATGGTGGTGATGCGTGGACACGAAGCATCCACCAGCCGAGCAGGAGAAGTTCCTTCTCCCCAAGGGTCGCGTAGCCCGGAGGGGGAACTTCCTGGTCCACCTCCTCCTCCTCAGCCATTCCCGGTGGACAGTCCTTTCGCAGCTGTCGTCCAGCAGCTGCAAACTCTGAACACTGCTGTGCGGCAACTACAGCAACAGCAACGCTCCCTGGCCACTCAACCCTAGCCAGGGACCCCCGTGGCTCGAGCCACGGGCCCCCGTGGAAGCCTGTGCTCCATCCAAGGCAGGCCCTCCCATCCGTGGGTAGTTTCCAACCCCCGCGGGAGCTACCAGACTCCCGCAAAGAGGAACTACTCCGATTCGACGGATCACGATAGTCGATCCTCGGCCAACGATGCCGAAGCAGTGCGGCATAGCAGGCACCATCGGGGCAAGGCCCCCCGCCGAGACCGATCGGCACCCCCTTCTCCAGCGGCCTCGGTGAAAGATTCCACCGACGAGGCCATCAGGCGCCAGGCCGAGAGGCGCCTGGAGGAGCACGAGCGCAAGTTGGCGGAGTTCGCCCGCTGCTTTGCCGATATGCAGAGCTCCCCAACCGATCCAGCAGGCTACAATGCCCAACCACCCTTCTCCCAGGAAATTTAAGAGGAACCGTTCCCGAATCGGTTCCGCATGCCTCAGGTGGATCCCTACGAAGGGACTACCGATCCCTTGGACCATTTAGAGAGCTATAAGGCTCTCATGAGGGTCCAGGGAGCGACGGACGCTCTTCTATGCATTGCCTTCGCAGCCACCCTTCGGAAGGCTGGTCAAGTTTGGTCCACCCGCCTCGAGCCAGAATCCATCAGCTGGAAAGAAAGTTTGTGGCACACTTCGATGCTTGCCGGAAGGTGCCAAGAGAGGTGGATAGCATCTTCTCTATCTACCAGCATGACCAGGAGCTGCTGTAGGACTACATTACCCGCTTCAAGACCACCGCCCTAGAAATCTATAGTCTGGACGAGCCTGTCGCCATGCTGGCATTGAAGCGAAAGCTCAAGACCTCCTGTCTGACGTATTCCCTGGACAAGAAGCCCCCCAAGACATACTCTGAGCTCCTCCTCCGTGTCCACAAGTACATCTGAGCGAAGGAGGCCGATCGCACCAGGCGAGAGCTGGACGGGAAGCCTTCTAAGAAGCCTGCCCCAAGGGATATCTCCGAGACACGGAGGCCTGGATCACCTGCAGATTTTCGTCCAGGCCCGAAGCCGAAGAACGGTGCTGCCCTAGAGAGAACGTTCACCCCTCTCCTCACTCCCAGAACGAAGATCCTCATGGAGATTGAGGGTGAGCACTACCTCCACCGACCTCCTCCTCAGATCCCAAGGAACATCTGTGACAAGATAAAATATTGTCAATTTCACCGCGAGCATGGCCACGACACGGAGGAGTGTCGCAATCTGAAGCGGGAGATTGAGGAGCTGATCAAGAGGGGCTATCTCAGGAAGTTCGTAAAGAACGAAGCCTCGATGGAGGGTCAGCCGGTCGCAGCCCTTCTCCCCGTTCCTGCAATTGACAACCGCCCAACGGAGAAGCCGGTGGGCATGATCTCTTGGGGGATTGGGCGTGCGACGAAGAGAACCCGGGAGGCGGGAGACCTAGAGAATGTACTCCCCTTTAAAAAAGGGAACAAAAATGAAAATGTAAACAATGATGCAGTGGTGGTCGAGATGACCATCGCGAAGCATCCTGTACATCGCATTATGGTGGATAGTGGGAGCTCTACTGACGTACTTTTTTATGATGCTTTCTTTCGAATGAATCTGTCTCATGATCAATTAAAGCCGGTGCACACCCCTCTCATGGGCTTCACCGGCGATTCGGTGGGGGTCGAAGGAGAGATCACTCTCCCTGTTACTGCCGGATCCCCACCTCGACAAAGTACGGTCATGATGACGTTTACCGTCGTCAAGCTTCCATCACCTTATAATGCCATCCTCAGCTGTCCAGGGCTCAACCAGCTGGACACTGTCATTTCCTCTAAGAGGTTGCTGGTGTAGTTCCCTACCGCCTCTGGGACAGGAGTAATGAGAGGGACGGCTCAGCCCGTCCAGCATTGTTTACAGACGGTCCCGAGGGCCCGGAGCGCTGAGCTCGGCTCCGATGTCAATGACCTCGACCTAAGAGAGCAAGACCCCAGGGGAGGGCCAGTGGAGCGCTTGTTGACGTACCCCCTCGGCTCGGACCCTCAAAAGACAGTGCAGATAGGAGCCCAGCTCTCGGAAGAAGAGCGGGCTCACTTGCTAGACTTCCTCCAAGCGAACGCTGATGTGTTCGCCTGGTCCGCTGCTGACATGCCAGGTATCCCCTCGGAAGTCATCACCCACCGGTTGAACATTGATCCAAGGTGCCACCCTGTCCGCCAGAAGAAGAGGAGTTTTGCTGCGGAGAGACAGAAAGCCATCAATGAAGAAGTAGAGAAGCTCCTCACCATCGGCTTTGTACGAGAGGTACAGTATCCCAGTTGGCTAGCAAATGTGGTCATGGTGAAGAAGAGCAATGGTAAATGGAGGATCTGTGTGGACTACACCGACCTCAACCGAGCTTGCCCGAAGGACAGTTTCCCTCTTCCAAAGATCGATCAGCTCGTGGACACTATTTCAGGGCATCGCCTCCTCTCTTTCATGGATGCCTTCTCCGGGTACAACCAGATCCGAATGCACCCGGAGGATGAGGAGCACACTGCTTTCGTCACCAACCACGGAACCTATTGTTATAAGATGATGCCATTCGGTCTCAAGAACACCGAGGCCACATACCAACGACTGGTCAACAAGGTCTTCAAAGACCAGATTGGCCGCAATATGCAGGTGTACATGGACGACATGCTGGTGATGAGCAAGCCCACTTCGGACCACGTCGGTGACCTGGCGGAGACCTTCGGTAACCTCCGACTTCACCAGATGAAATTGAACCCGGCGAAGTGCGCTTTCGGCGTGTCCGTCGGGAAGTTCCTGGGATTCATGGTAACCCAAAGGGGGATAGAAGCCAACCCGGAGAAGGTTCAGGCTATCCTGGACATGGAGCAACCCACCTCCAAGAGACAAGTGCAACGACTCACCGGCCGGATAGCCGCCTTGAGTTGATTTATCTCAAGGTCCGCTCACCGCTGCCAGCCCTTTTTCAAGGCGCTGAGGAAGATGAACGACTTTACTCGGACGGAGGAGTGCCTGGAGGCGTTCGACGAGCTGAAGAGGACACTAGCATCTCCGTCGATGCTTTCGAGGCTCGAAGAAGGAGAGAAGCTCCTCCTGTACCTGGCGATCACCCTGGAGGCCATCAGTTCGGTCCTTGTTTGGATCAACGACAAGGGGATGCAAAGGCCGATGTATTACACAAGCAAACTCCTCCGCGATGCGGAGCTCAGGTATTCCCGGTCTGAAAAACTGATTTTTGCGCTAATCATGTCCGCTCAGTGTCTCAGGCCTTATTTTCAAGCACACCCCATCGCTGTCCTGACGGATCAGCCACTGAAAGCGGTGCTCAGCCGACCTGACACGTCTGGATGCCTGGCAAAGTGGGCGCTCAAGCTCAGTGAGTTCGACATCACTTACAGGTCGAGGTCGGCCATGAAGGCACAGGTACTCGCTGATTTCTTAGTTGAGTGTGCTGGCCTGGGTGAGGGGCCGGAAGAAAGCCCCCAAGACCGGCAGCTAGAGCCAGGACTAGAGGAAGACATCTGGACCCTTCATGTAGACGGAGCCTCGAACTCCGGCGGGAGTGGAGCTGGACTCATCCTCGCCAACGATGAAGGAGTTGTCACCGAATGTGCGCTCCGTTTCCAGTTCGCCGCCATTAATAATCAGGCAGAGTATGAAGTGCTCCTTGCAGGGCTAAGAGTGTCCCACGAGCTAGGCATGGCCAACCTCAGGGTCTTCACCAACTCGCAGCTGGTAGCCTGACAGATCTCGGGGGAGTACGAGGTGCGGGACCCCCAAATGGCGAAGTACCTAGAGCTCGTACGAACGAGTGCGGCAGGATTTCAGCATTTCAGCATCTCCCATATACCTCGCGGGGAAAATGCCCGCGCGGACGCCCTCTCCCGCCTTGCAACCCTGCCAAACTCATCATTGGGCCTCTACGAGACACCCATGGAGGTCCAGTAGGTCAACCAAGAGCCCAGCTGGATGGACAAGTACATTGAGTACATCACCAACGGCACCTTGCCAGCGGACCGCGTGGCGGCTAGCCTCATTAAGAGGAAAGCCGCTCGGTTCGTCTTAATGGTTGGGCTACTGTATCGGAGGTCCTACTCCTACCCGCTCCTCAAGTGTCTGAGACTCGCAAAAGCCGCACTCATGCTCCAAGAGATCCACGAGGGCATCTGTGGGAACCATATGGGGGGCAGGACACTAGCGTACAAGGCCCTCCATCAAGGTTATTTCTGGGAGACAATGAAAGAAGACGCAGCTGACTTCGTGAAGAGGTGCGACCGGTGTCAACGGCACGCCGTGGTGCAATGTCAGCCCGCCGCTCCACTCTCCCAGCTCTCCGCCCCATGGCCGTTCGCTCAATGGGGCATGGATCTCCTAGGATCTTTTTCCCCGGTGTCCGGACAACGAAAATTCTTGATCGTGGCCATCGACTACTTCACAAAGTGGGTCGAGGCCGAACCCTTGGCCCGGATCACGGAGACAAACGTCACCAAGTTTCTCTGGAAGTCAATTATTTGCCGCTTCGGCCTACCGCACACTATTATCATCGACAACGGACATCAGTTCGATTGTCGGGAGTTCGAGGAGTTTTGCAGCGACCTCGTCATCCACCATCGTTTCACTTCGGTGGCGCATCCTCAGACGAATGGAGAAGCCGAGGTAACAAATAGGACCATCTTGCAAGGCCTCCGGACAAAACTGGACCAGGCCAAGGGTAGGTGGGAAGAAGAGCTCCCGAGCATCCTTTGGGCATATCACACTACCCCAAGGATGGCTACGGATGAGATCCCGTTCAACCTTGTCTTCGGAGCAAAAGCGGTTATACCAGTTGAGCTCAGCCTACCGACCCTGCACGTGGAACAGTATGACAAGGCGGAAAACCCTGCTAGGATACTGCTAAACCTGGACCTCCATGAAGAAATGAGAGACAGGGCCCGAGTTCGGATGGCGGCTTACCGGCAACGGGTGGCCAGATATTACAACTCCACGGTGCGACTGAAGTCCTTCCGCCAGGGAGACCTGGTGCTCCGTCACGCTGAGGCTTCCCAGCCACAGGAGTGCAGAAAGCTCTTCCCTAATTGGGAAGGGCCTTATAGGGTGGCAGAGGCGCTTCCCCACGGGGCGTACTACCTAGAAGAGCTAGGCGGATCCCGGTTCCCTCGGACCTGGAATGCCTCAAACTTGAGGATGTACTACCAATAGTGTAAGACCCCTCAAACTTTAATAATGAAATCATTTTCACCAAATTCCTACTCTCATCTCATAGGGTAAGGGCCGCCCAGCTCTAAGTTCAGCAAGCATAGACATGGCAGAAGATCCGCGAAGGCGCGATGTCCCTCTCATAAAAATCTCGGAGTTCAGTCTGGAGTGTCGCATGGAACTAAATTCTGACATGCGGCCCCAGAGTTCAGTCCGGAAGAGGTCCCAGAGACTTAGATCCCAGTCCTACAAAATCCCGGAGAACATCTCGGTAAGCCGCGCATGGCTCAATTTTAGTCCGCGGCCCCAGGGTTAAGTCTGGAAGTTCGCAAGGAACCCGGTTCCAAAGCGAAGTCCCGGACTTCGATCTGGAAGGTGGGGCATAACCTAGTTCGCCCATGCAATCCCGGAGTTCAGCTCGGAACGCACTACGGGGCTTAGTCCCAGTAGCTAGCGCCGGGGTTCAGTCCGGAAGATGCACCAAAAAAAAATAAAAGAAAAGAGAGTGATAGAAGGAACGGGTTAATGAAAAAATATTTTCATTGCAAACAAAAAGTTCCTTACACAAAAGGGGCCCCGACAGGCCAGGAGACCCCAAAGAAAGAAAATACAAAAATAAAATAAAAAGTCGCGGAGCTACTTCGGTGCAGTCGCATCCTCCTCGGGCTGGGGGGCACCCTCTCCGCCGGTGCCATCGATTGGAGGCTGCTCGGGAGCCGCCACCTCGTCACCAGCCGCCGCCGAAGCTCCTCCGGTGGGCTCCTGCCTTCTGCCGTCCAGTACGACCCCGCTAAGGTCAAGCTCGGGGTAGAAGGAGCTCACCTTCTCCCTGCATACCTGGAATCCCTTCAAGAAGGAGTCCATGGCCGTCTCGCGCACCTCAGCGACGTACTCCTCGGAGGCCCGGAACTTCGGCACGTCCTCCTGCGCCTCCCTCTTGGATGCCTACAGCAACCCATTGACGTAGGAGTTCTTCTCCTTGGCTGCGCTTAGCTCCTTGAGGACCTCTTTTACCCGGCGCTCCAGTGACCGGGACTGAGCCCTGAGGCGGGTCTTCTCCATCGCGTCCTCCTCGTTGCGGTGCTGGTTCGAGATCCTCTCCTCCGACAAAGAGGTCTTAAGCTCCTTGACGCGCCCCTCGGCGCGGACCAGGTTGGCCCGGAGAGCCTGGTTATTCCCTCGTAGCTCGACTCCCTTCTCCATGAGGTCCTTGACATCGGCTGCAAGTTTGCTGAGCTTCTCCTCCTTCTCGGCATCCTTCTTGACGTAGCCGGCAAGGAAGTTCCTCAGCAACAGCACGTTCGTCCCGATCTGCATCGAAAGAGGCACGGAGTTAGTAAGATCCAACTGGAACTTTAAGGGGTCGGAGCTCGAAACTCACCGTAAAAAGCTGCGGGAGGATCCCGAGCAACGCCTCGATGTAGTCCCGGCCGCGCCTTAGACGACGGTCCCGGGAGGTGCTGGCGAACTCCAAGACTCTCTCCATGAGCCCCTGGTCACGGATCACGGAGTAGCGGCTGGTGAGACTTGGGGGTGGGATGGCCGCGTCGGTAGCAGGCTGGGCGGCCGCCCCTTCGACAAGCGGTGCGACCATTGATGGAGCTGCCACCACCCTGGTGGCCACCGCGGAAGTGGTCGGTGCGGCGGCTGGAGCAGGCGTCGCCCGAGGAGGTTCCGGTCCCCTCTCTTCCCCGGCCCTGTCGAGGTCGATGACAGGGACATCGGGCGCCCAGGCCCGAGGCGGCCTGGGAGCAGGAGCCACCGCCCCAGGGCCAGTAATGGCGGAAGCGGGCGCAGGCACCGGCTCGCCTCAGTGCGAGCCCTCTTCGCCGAGGGGTCAGTCCCTTCGGCAGCATTCCTTTCCATGATGCCCTCCATCAGGTTTTCCACGGAGAACTTCATACCTGAGAAAAAAAAAGGGGGGGGGGGGGGGGGTTCAGTTAGGCCAGTTTAAAGAAAAGAAGTGCCGAACTAAAGATAAAGGTGAAGGAGTGAGATCCGGGCCTCACCCAACTCCCGGATGGGACTGATCCCCGCATCGAATAAATTCTGCTCCGAGAGTAGAACGTCGAGAGTTGGGATCGCGTCACCCAGCAGCAGCATAAAGTCATCCTGATCCACCGGCTCGACCTAGGAATTCTGGTTCGGGGACCGGTCCGGCTCACTCCAAGCCCAGTCGACGTTCTCGACTGAGGCGAAAAAGAAGCGGTTCTTCCAACCCTTGATTGAAGAAGGGAGGTCGAACCTAAGGCACCTAGGCCGGGACGAAATGTACCACTAGCCATCATCGGTGAAGTAGTGCTTCAGGGTGAAGAGAGTCCTGAAGAGGGAGAAACGGGCAACGAACCCGTAGAAGTGGCAGAAGACGACGAAGGCAAAGATGACTCGGATGGCATTAGGAGCCAACTAGGCTAGGACCAGACGATAATAGCTGAGGAACGAAAACAAAAAGGGATGAAGGAAAAAACGAAGACCCCCACTGAGGAAATCCTCGTAGAAGGCAACCCTCCCAGGGCCACTCAAGGTTACTCGATCCCTATACCTTGGGAGGGAAAGGCGGATTGAATCCGGGACCCCATAGGTGTCCCGAATCCAGGAAAGATCATCTCCGGTCATCGTCGAAGCGTAACCGGAGGGACCGAAGGAAGAGGCCTCCGGAGGAGGAAGAAAGGAAATGGGATGCACAAAAATTATGGGAGGAGACCTAGGACCCCTAGGGACACCTATGGTCACGGCCCCGGGTTGGAGCTACCTCCGGACCTCGTCCGAGATCTCTTCCCCCTCCGAGGAGGAAGACGATGGAGTCCTCGGCCGGGAGGGGCCGGCCTCGTCCGGGTTGGAGGAAACATAGCGGCGACGTGCCATGAAGGAAGAAGAAACAAGAAAACTGGCACAAGGAATAGAAGATAGAAGAAGAGGAGAAGGGGGTCGCAGACACTCACCGAGATATTTTGTACCAGAGGAATGGCAACCCCGGGAAGATGAAGAGAGACCACTGCAACTACCGGCGGAGTGTGAGAAAGTGGAGAAACCTCATTTCCAGAAAGTCCCCCTCATTTTCAAACTCAATCGACAGTAGTTGTACGCCTCTTTCCGTTCCGAGCCATCGGATAACAGCCACGTGGAGGTACGCCCGACATCAACGCTTCGGTTCGGTAGAAACCGCCTCGGTTTCGGAATGGTGCATTAATCTATCAGACGTGTACACGTGGCGGCCTCTCAAAGGGTCTTGGGTGCAATAGAAGCGGCGGCAGGGATCATGGCAATTATGGCGCGAGATTTTCGCCTTCTCCACATCATCTCCGCATTAAATCCCCACATCCCAAGCCACGATGCCTCGATGGAACCTGGGGATGGGGGGCAACTGATATGGCTACATCGCTGACTGGAGCGCGTGTCAGGTCCAAATGGATACGGTCAGTACCACGTGGATTTTTTCTTTCAAAAGTCCCCCATTCGGAAAGAAGTGCTCCTGCTCCTTCGCCAGGTGGCACCCCAAGACTGGTCCACCTCGATCGAAGTCGAGCCTCTATCTGCCACTCCGCCAGGTGTCCACCCAGGAGGGGTCCACCTCGGCCGAAGCTGGTGGCCCCTCTCTCCCTCGACAGGTGGCACCCCAAGATAGGTCCACCTCTACCGAGGTCGAGCCGGGCCCTCCTGCTCCTTCGCCAGGTGGCATCCCAAGACGGGTCCACCTCGACCGAAGTTGAGCCTTTCTCTGCCACTCCGCCAGGTATCCACCCAGGAGGGGTCCACCTCGGCCGAACCTGGCAGCCCCTGCTCCACCGCCAGGTGGGCCCCCTGACGGGTTCACCTCGGCCGAGGTCAGCCCTACTCTACAAAACCTCGGGGAGGCAGAGACCCGGGTCGCGAGGTCGCCACTAGAGCCAGCGCGCGCCGCGCTCCGTACAAGGCACCGGTATGGCCTGTAGTGATACGCGAGATCTCATTTACACTAGTTAATCAGGGCCCCGTAACCGAGGAATGAAATCCTAGCGGGCAGGAGCTTGAAATGGCTGGAAGCCCACCGTCAAGGCCCCGAAAGGAGAGCTCCCGCACTCGGCCCAAGGCCTCACCAGTCTTTCTCCTTTCGTGACACACTACGGACGAGGCGGGCCGGCCACTTAACTTCCAGACTCAAAGAAGAAGGGGAAGGAGAAGGTCCAGAGGTCTCAGAGAGCCCCCTTGAGGGGATGTGGGCTGAAGGCAGTTCGGTTATATAAAAAGGACGGTAAAAATGGATGGAAAGGTAGGGGAAAAAAGGGGAGAACACCAAAAGAACGATCCGGGAGGATCTCGGGAAGTCCTCCGGCAAGAGCTCGGTGGCCCTAGCATGGGAGGCTGGGCCTCAACTCCTCTCTTCCCCACACTTCTTTCATTTTACATCTCCTCTAAGCACGGGGATCCTTCGGGAGCCCGCCTTAGAGGTCCTGTTCCATCTTGCCGCTCTCTAACTTGATCATCGGAGTGCCCTCGCCGGAACCCCCGGCCCGAGTCTCTGACCTTGTTTTGTAGGTCCGGAAGTTTGGAGATCTCGAGGTGAGAGAGTCCGAGAACCGGCGTCAGCTCACGAGCTACAAGCCACCACGGTGAGGTCGGCAACAATGGGCATATTGAATTCTTTTGTTGTGCTTGGTTAGAGGGAGTGACTTTATGTTTTTGCTTTATTATTATAAAGTTTGGTTTCATTTGATTTTCTATCATATGTATTTTTATACATTGTTGACATGATAGTTAATGGATTACATTTCTATTAATTTTTATGTGCACATATGGAATAAAGTACAACATGGTATCTTAAGAATATGTTTTGTTTTGAGAATGACAGTTATATGGGTATATCTCATTTTGATAATTATGAGAGCTCATTGTGTTTGGAGACATACAGACTTCTTTTGAAGTCGCTAGATTTTTCTAACTTGTGATATAGCATGTGGTTATAGAGAAATCTTGATTGAGGGTACATATGTTTAATTTATTTTGATTATGAGATATCTCTTTTAGTTATGTACCTGACTGAGACCTGGTATCGAGTTTCAGATTTGTTGTGCTGTCTCGTCATTGACATCATTGTTCAGTATGTGAGACAAGATGGCTTGTTGTTTGATATCATCACGATTTTTCTTGCTTATTTTGTTTCTAAGCATGTTGACGAGAAATTGGAGGACTGACAATGAAAAAAGCATGTTTTATTTGATTACCTTGATGCTATTTTCTTGCTACACTACCACACCAAGACTCATGTCGATGGTGTTTATAATGCTGTAACCATGGATAAGTCTTGTATCAGTTAAGTAGTACAATGGCCCCATGATTCGGCATCATGGATACTATTGGACCGAGTCGTTTGTAGATGCTGTCTATGGATCATATGGTGGCCACATTTTGTTTTCAACCCAAGAGCTGTTTTTAAAATAAAATATTTTCAAAATTATAATTAATATAGCACAAGTGGGAAAATATAAGAATTTCCTTAATTTGGGCTAACATTAATTGGAATTTTGTTTTATTAAAACCGGGTTGATTTTATGGTCCGTGTTGATAGACATAGGTTGAGCCCATTATTATGTGATCATTGATTGGGCTAGGAGCACCTCATGTGATTTGGTGTGGTTGAGGCGACACAGTATAGGCCTTAGCCTAACTTGACTCGTGATGAGAGGGTCGGTTAGGATATTTCTATTTTTATTGGCTAGGTTCCCTCTCCGCTTTCTCTATTTATATATTACGTATACGGTGATGTTATGGTACGGTGATTTTCTCTATCAAGAACCACCTTTCTGAGAAAGACCGGAAAGGACTCTGCCTACGATGTTCGTGTGAACATCGAGATCAAGGATTTGGTGAATACAGGTAAGTATTTATTTTTAGATCTAATATATGATTCTATATTTTGATTGATTCTATGAATTTTGGGATTATTTTTTCCACGTATCAATATTTTAGCATTTGAGAAATCTTTGTATACTTTTCCTATGAAAAAAAAAATAGTGTTCCATATAATTGATCCATGTAGCCATAATTAATGAGGGGTTGCATGGTTTCTAACATTACAAAAATTCAATTAATTTTTTTATTCCAATTTTTCAATACCAAAAATATTCCTTCCCTCCTATAATTTTTAGGATTTCTTACTTTCAAAAAATCAAAATTTAAATACAGGATTATTATAATTTTATTTCAAACAAATATTTTTATCATTAAAATTTTATTTTTTATTTTAAGTTTTTAATAATAAAAATATTTTTTTCCTTCCATGATTTTTATTACTTCCAACAAATAATTATAATTTCTTAGAAACAAAAAGTTATAAAAATCATATAAAGAGAAAGATATTTTTGTTATTGAAATTCAAAACAAAAGTTGAATTTCTTATAATAAAATTGTTTTTTTTAAATAATTTTTATTTTTTAAAAAGAATTAAAATATATTATAATTAAAGTATGTCTTTTAATAATAAAAAAATATAAAAATTAGAAAAGATGAAAGGAATTTTCATTATTAAAAATTTGTAACCAAAAGAATGGATTGGATTGTATCCATGCAGTGCAATGTTGAAAATCGTGCAATTTTTTTTATTATTTGTAGTTATGCGACCCAATCATATGAAGTGGTATTTTTTTCCCTCCACCGACAGTGTTTTGGAAAAAAAATTGGTTCTAATGTTTATGGTTTGTCTCATGGACTTTTCCAACATTACGTACACACTCGCATGGCCCATCCAACAGAATAGAATAAGTCTTTGTACCACCTCAGCTAGAACAAAAAAATAATAATAATAATAATAATTTAATTTAATTATAAAAAATTATTTTTTAATACATATTTAATACTATAATTTTTTTAAAAAATAAATAATAAAATATTTCTTTCTTGTAATAAAATTATAATATATGTTAGCTTAAATTATGACATTCCTTAATTTAGATAATGACATTCCTTAATAAAATATTTCTTTCTTCGGCCTGGGCATATTTTTGGGCACGGGCCAGTAACTCAGAATAATTGGTCGGGAATTTCTTATCCAAAGAAAATGTAAATCTAGAGACTCGCAAATCTTTCTTCATAGCAGACATCGCCACATATTCATTGAGGTCAGGGATCTCCAATGTGGCGGAATTAAATCTCTTGATATAATTTTTCAAAGGATTCTCCTTCTGATTGCTGAAAAAAAAACAAGCTATCAGAATTTCTAGATATTTTTCTGCTTGTCCCGAAGTGAGAGACGAACAATTTTTCTAGTTGACCAAATGAGTGGATGGCGTCCGGCTGCAAACTGGAATACCTTATTCTGGCTGACTTCTTCAAGGTTGCAAGAAAGGCAAGACAATGTAATGCATCTGACGCTCCCTAAATTAGCATATGAGCTTTAAAGCTACCCAAATGGTCTAAAGGATCAGATGACCCATCGTATAATTCGATCGGCGGTACTTTGAAATGATGTGAGATCTTTTCATCCATAATCTTCTTGGAAAAAGGGGGAAGAATATTATAACTTGGGGCAACATCTTCTGTTTTCCTCTGCTCCAAAACTTTGGCAACCTGCAACTCCAGCTTCTTGAATTTTCTATCAAAATTTTTCTCTCTTTCAAGGTGTTGAGCTTGGATACTTTTAGGAGTTGATTCTCCAGATGAGGTCGACCGAGATCGTGGCCGTTTCTCTTTGTCTTGCTTCTTGGAGTGATGACGAGATCGGTGATGATATCTTGCAGGAGGTAGTTGACCTGAAGAACATTGATAAGAGGAATGTCTTCTGGGGCTGAGATGTTTACTTACCTGGAGTGATGGTTGCCGGCTGGTTTTTGACATAGCTGGCTGCATCGGCTCCTTCATAACCATGTTTTGATAATTCTGCATCGCTGTGGTGAGCACTTCTACCTTCTCAAATAGAGCATTCAACTTTTCTTGATCAAAATGCACTGCAGGAGAAACTTTCGCCCTTCCCTCTAGAACATGGTCATTTCTTCTTTCATCTGGAACAGGATCTATTGCTTTGCCATCCAGAACAAGATTTTTCCCTTGGTTGTCAAGGACAAGATCGGTTTCTTTTGAAGAATTGGGAGCAGCTCCTGTTGGCAAATCCTTCTTCCTACCCTTCACCATGCTTCCTTTCATATTTTTTCAGAATTCTTTTACAGAGAATTTCCCTACCTGGCGCGCCAATCTGTTGTGTCCAAACAAATCACAGCGAGCTTGAAGCAAAAGAGGAATGGGTCAAGCTGATTTGATCCAGCTTTCCATCATCTTCCATGCTTGATGGCGTCTGGATTAGAACAGATATGATACAAAGGAAGACTAGATAGAAGGTGTTCAAGAAATTTGAATTGCCAAAAAAGTCCATTCTCCATTACAGTCGTGGGTATTTATAGACCAAGAATTAACCGTTTACAGCTGGAATCCACCTGTAAAACGATTAATCCAAAGTGTAAACACGTGCAACCAAAGTTGGTCGTAAGGAATTAACAGCTTACAGCCAGCATCTATCTGTAAAACGGTTAATCCAGAATATAAACACATGCAAGCAAACTCGTTCGTAATTAATTAATTTTCTCTCCAGAGTCGGTCGTCTCCTCCAGAGTTTATCGTCTCCTTCAGAGTTGATCGTCTCCTCCAGAGTTGATCGTCTCCTCCAGAGTTGATCGTCTCCTCCAAAGTTGATCATCTCTTTCAAAGTTGATCGTCTCCTTCAGAGTTGATCGTCGCCTCCAAAGTTGATCGTCTCTTTCAGAGTTGATTGTCTTCTTCAGAGTTGATCGTCTTCTCCAAAGTTGATCGTCGCCTTCAGAGTTGATCATCTTCTCCAGAGTTGATCATCTCCTGCAATACATAATTATTACCAAATTCCATTCTCAAATAAATCTATCGATTACCTGGAAATGGATCAACTTCGTGTCTGTTGATTATTAATCGGCTTCGCAGCCTTTGAATGTTGACGAATTATTTACCGACCATATTTGTGCCTTTCAAGCATTGATCGGCTCGATACCTTTTGGGCATAGACCAATTTCAATTTCAGACTCTTAAGAGGTCAACATAAACAGATCAATTTATCATATCCCAACACTAGTCCCCCTAGTTTCTGAGTCCATTAAATGAAAATCAGAAACTGTCAGAAATTTCTGTCACGGAATGACACCCCTGGATGATGTGTCAAACTTTAACCGGAGAGATGGTTACAAAAACAACCGCCGTATCTTCTGCTAATCATTATAATTTTTTCAAAATCCGAGAAAATTAAAATATCCTCGAAAAAGAAAAAAGATATCCGTCTAATCAGCAAATCGCAGCCATTGTACCATAAAAAACCGTTTCGACCCTTCGAGAAATCCAATTTCCATTAAATATTTTAAAGACAGATGGCTAAATCTGGTTCACAACAAAACCCGTTCTTTATAGGTAAAAAATTTAACTAAAAACTTATATTTTTTAAATAAATATTATATAAATAATATTTAAATAAAATATAATTTATTTATATTTTATATTTATATATAATAATTTTAAAATTTATTTTAAAATTTATTTATATTTTTATTTTTATAAATAAGTTACTAATATTTATTCATCTTTCGCGTAATATACTTTATAGAAACTAAAATTTAAAAATCTTCAAAATTAATTGGATTATCGAATATTGAATTAGAAAATCTTAGAAATTAAAAAAAATTAAAAATAAAATTAAATATTTACTTGATGAAAAAATAATTTATCTAAAAGATGAATGAAAATTTCTTTCAATTTCATAAATAAATATTAAAAAATAATTTATTTATCTTTAAAAAATATTTAAAAATTAATAAATTAATTAATAAAAAAATTAAATCAATTTTTTTAGTTTTTTTTAATAAAAAAAGGGACGAGGAGAAGAGGGAGAGAGGCGGGGGTTGTTGTGGCAGGCTTGAAATGACCCCTCATCTTCATAATCTTAAACGCCGATCTAATTGCATGATCCAATTCAACAACAAATAATGAAAAACGGCCCCTAAATCCATACTCATCATATCTTCTCAGCCAAATTATAAGTATTGTCGATCTCGTCGCCGCGCCCGAGCCTCGGAACCGCCGATCCTACTAGACCGTCTCGCTCCTGGGGCTTCATGGCTGGACCGAACCTGCAAGGCAAGGTCAGAAGACCCTGGCCGGGGATTCCGACGAGGAAGCTCCGACGATCAAGTCAGTAGACGGTGAGAGGGAACAGATTCTCTGGGACGGACCCCCGAAGGAGTCCCAGACTCAGAGAATGTGCTAGCAAGAAAAGTGCTAGGGAGACCAGAAACCCGGCTGGGCTCTTTTGCCGAGCTCACGCCAAGCGATCGCTCTCGGGACCTTGGATCTCGCTCTTGAAGCAGAGTTTTCCAGCCTTTATTTCTGGTTTGCTTTACCTCACCTACCTTGTTGTTTATTCTCTCCTTCCTTTTATTTCCTCCCGTTGCCTGCTCGTTTTCCGCTCCCGGGAGGCTCCCTTGTCGCTCTCACCTCCTTCCCTCCGTCCCTTTCTCTTTTCCCTTCTGGTTCAGAGGGCCAGACGGCTTTCCGGCCTCATTTGCCGAGCCTAGCGGGGAAAGAGTAAGGGGGGTGCTGGCCAGGCCGTCGACCAGACCTCGGGCCGAGTGTGAGCGCTCTCCTTCCCAGGTGCCGGCGCTGTCTGTTATCGGGTCCTGTTTTGTCAGAGCCACGTCTCTCGACTGCGGAACCTGTCGGGCCGATGTAAGTGATGTTTCGCATGCCGCCGCCATCCGTACGGGGTGCCTTTCTCGGGATGCGGCGCGCACGGCTCGAGGGTCAACCTCGGAGCCTGCATCTCCGCTCTTCGGGACCTTCTCTGTACGAGCTGGCCGACCTCGGCCGAGGTGGACCCCTCCTGGGTGGACACTTGGCGGGGCGGCAGAAGGACGTTCGGCTTCGGCCAAGGTGGTCCCGTCTCCGGGCGCCACCTGGCGAAGGAGAGAAGGGGCCCGGCTCGACCTCGGCCGAGATGGGACCATCTCAGGGTGCCACCTGGCGAGGGAGAGGAGGAGCGGCCGACCTCGACCAAGGTGGACCCCTCCTGGGTGGACACCTGGCGGGACGGCAGAATGACGCTCGGCTTCGACCGAGGTGGTCCCGTCTCCGGGGGCCACCTGGTGAAGGAGCGAAGGGGGCCGGCTCGACCTCGGCCGAGGTGGGACCGTCTCAGGGTACACCTGGCGAGGAAGCGGGGGAGCAGCCGACCTCGACCGAGGTGGATCCCTCCTGGGTGGACACCTGGCGGAGCGGCAGAAGGACCTTCGGCTTCGGCCAAGATAGTCCCGTCTCCGGGGGCCACCTGGCGAAGGAGCGAAGGGACCCGGCTCGACCTCGACCGAGACGGAACCGTCTTAGGAGTGCCACCTGGCGAGGGAGCAGGGGAGCGGGCGACCTCGGCCGAGGTGGACCCTTCCTGGGTGGACACCTGGCGGGGCGGCAGAAGGACCCTCGGCTTCGGCCGAGGTAGTCCCGTCTCCGGGGGCCACCTCGCGAAGGGGCGAAGGGACCCGGCTCGACCTCGGCCGAGACGGGACCGTCTCAAGGTGCCACCTGGCGAGGGAACGGAGGAGCAGCCGACCTTGGCCGAGATGGATCCCTCCTGGATGGACACCTGGCGGAACGACAGGAGAGCCCGAGCCGAGCTCGACTTCGATCAGGGTGGTAACGTCTCAGGGTGCCACCTGGCGAAACGGCCGGAAAGCCCGGACCGAGCTCGACTTCGGACGTGTAAGAGCCGCAGCTGACTTGACCGAAAAACCTTCATGTGGCTCGAACCATACTCGACAGAAGCTAAGACCGGCCACGTCATCATTACGGCCGTAACAATAAGCTTCATGGTCCACGTAGCCCATTCTGCTTCCATTTTGAATCACCATCAACGCACGTGTTCATTCTCTGTAACCATTATCCATACGATCTATATAATATAACCAAGAAGCACCTGAAAGTTATTTAATTTATCACAACTCAAATCCATTTAGCCACAAAACAATTCTCCCCGAGTCCAATATTAATTTCCTTAAACCTAAACTTATACCAATAGGATATACAGCTATAACAAAGACAGCTCAACTGATTCTAGCACACAAACTCCAAACAGTAATCCAAGCCTATGGATGCAAAATCAAGAAGTCTGACAGCACATCTTATTCTTCGGAATCTCCTGGGCCGGTCCAGGGATGACAATCTTTTTTCCAGATAGTGTTGGTGCATTGCCATTGCCTTGAGGGTCAGAAACCACGGTCTTTTTGTTGATGATGTTAAAAATCTCAGTCAGAACAGTTTGGAAGGCAGTATCAACATTTCTAGCTTCCAGTGCCGATGTTTCCAGGAAGAAAAGGTTTTCCTTCTGCGCAAACTCGCTGGCATCTTCTGTGGACACAGCCCTCTGGTCCTCAAGATCACTCTTGTTGCCCACCAGCATGATCACAATGTTCTTGTCAGCATGACTTCGCAGCTCCTCCAGCCACCGTGGTATGTGGTCAAAGCTCTGACGCTTGGTTATGTCATAAACCAGCAAAGCCCCTACAGCACCTCGATAGTAAGCACTTGTGACAGCCCTATACCTGTAAATGTTTTAAAAACAAGCAACATCAGATTGCTGTAAAGAATAAAATTTCAGAGAATTATAGCAGCTGTTTTTTTTTTAAAAAAAAAAAAAATCTTGGTCACCGTTAACATGGACAGACATGATAAATATATTTCAAAATCTAAAATCATACAGTCAGTTGGACAGTTCACTTTTCCATGCCATAAAGGATTCCTTTAATGGTGGTTCAAATTATGATCATCATAGAGAAGATATTTATCTCTACCATATTTTAAAATGGCAGTTATAAATTTTGATTCACACTATCCAGATCACATCCTAATTTTTCAGATGTTATCATTTTTCAAACCTACCAGTCCCTTTTTAGCAAATATTAGCAAAAATGGAGATTTCGCCAATGAACACGCCTTTCTTTCTTTGGAAAATAATTACGATTATATAGAGCCCCTTATCTCTATCTTTCTCCAGTTTTAGTTGCTTGGATCGCACATCTCTCCAATCATCAACCAATTAAACAATTATGGACTGATTATAATTTAAACTTTAAAAAAGATTAATTCACTTTAGAATCTTCCATCTCCATATAGGATCATTTTCCTTTTAAGGTCTCCCTCTCACAGCAACCCATTTTTATATAACATCAATTCTTATTTAAATAATAGCTTTTCGTACATCATGTAGTTTAAAATCTTATTTTCATTTCTTTCTTGTATGCACCCGATGGCCAATAAGCACTCAAAAATCTTAGTCATGGTGAAAAGACAAAAGTAGCTCTAACGAATATGTGTCGCAAACAGCATGCATCAATATAGAAACCATGAAATGCCATACCATCCCGTACTACCCGATATAGGAGCATACCGTACCATACCAGCCATTTTTGAGTATATCGACACTACTATACCATATCGAACCACATACTGACACTGTAATAGCATAGTATCAGTATAGGATCCAATATTGAGATGGTGAATCTCCGTAAACACTGCTACAGACCAAAAATCATACTGCATCACCCAATAACATAATTGAGGTTGCATTTGGAGGTTGTTGATAGAATCATGACTTCATTCTATTTCTAGTCTGTTTAAGCTAATGAATTCAAGAGTTAAGATTTTTCTGAAACATCTTCACTTGTTACAAAGAGAAGTCCAATACTTGAAAAGCATAACATGATAAGAAGAAGAATGTGAATTTGGAATACTTTCCAATTTCATAGTTTTACGGCTATGAAGAAATTGCATTTTATAGAGAAACACCTTGTATTAGGAAATCACAAATTCTAATTTTAAAAAGCATGTCTATTATGGAGTATCATGATTTTGTATTTTATCTAGACAATTAATAATAACATCAGCCTAAAACCTTCATCAGCCTTAAATTAAGCACCAACATAACAAAATTATTCTTTTTTACAAAAGTCCCCAAAACAAGAGATTTTGACATAATCATGGAGTTTTAGCCTAACCCACATCTGCATCCATACGTCATCCTTGGAGGCCCTTCTTGGTAGATTGGCAGAGTTGGTCTCACTAAGCAAAACAGCAGGGTGGCCATTCATCATCTTAGTATCAGGATCGCATTCACCATCAAGATTTCAGTTATATCCAATCCATGTGGCATCCCCAAATTACTGATAAAAAAACCTTATCCATCCTGTGCTCCAGATAATGTGGCCCCACTTAAAGCACTTGCTCTTATGCCACTCCTTGAGGAGCTCTATATAGAATTATCTCTGTTATTTACAGTTTTGGAACAAACTGGTTGTGCTGTTATACAATTTTGTAGGAAGCAGTTTAAGTCCATCGTGAAATAGAAACTTATATGCTGAAGATCCTGAGAAAAGCCATAATGTGTTAAGAAATGCATTTAGAAGTTGTGGAGGACTGCTCAAATCTAAAAGTCCACCACGTATGGCCAGCAGGCCCAAGGTGGAAACTCGGTTTTCACTCTGCAGCAGACATAAACCACACTCCATTTTGTAATGAAATACATCTTAAGATTGACAGCAAGATCTCCTTCTGTCCAGAAAGTTTATCATCATAGATGATTACCATCTAAAATCATTATTCTGAGTGGTATCACTTAAGACAGTATGAGGATCAAACACATCAAGAAAAGAGGTTCGGAATTCTATATAGAAATATTCAATTGTAATTTATCAAGAGTAATACTAAACATGATATATAAAAGAAATTTTTTTGTGAAAAAAATCATCAATAATGCCACTTTCAAAAATACCATCTTACATATGAGAGTTAATATATGTGAAATTAATAACATTCCAGCAACACGGTTTAAAAGGTGGTACAGTTTGTCTCCTAAAATGACTTTATGCTCTCATCATTTGTTGGTAAACATGAAGATATATAGGATGATCACTCCATACACATCATACGAGTTGCTTGCGCGATCAAAAGTATGACAAAGGAATTTAGACACAGTAGGATAACTGGATACTTCATATTGGAGATCAATATTTGTTGGATATGACTAGGTTATGCATTGGATATTTATTTTAATTTTTCAGTTTAACATTTTTAAAATTTAAGAAGGCTTCAGATACTTTCTGGATACATAGACACTAAATGTACTCATAATATGATGAGGCTATAATAAACTTATTAGCGAACTTGGGATCATACCAACTCTAGTAGTAACAATCATGATGATAGTATTACAATTTTACAGGGGAAAGGAAAAGCCTAGCCTCTGACTGAAATCACAGGAAATGAAACTAGGGACCGAATGATCCCCAAGGGAAAGGAAAAGCCTAGCCTCTGACTGAAATCACAGGAAATGAAACTAGGGACCGAATGATCCCCAAGGGAAAGGAAAAGCCTAGCCTCTGACTGAAATCACAGGAAATGAAACTAGGGACCGAATGATCCCCAAGCAAAACAAGATTGCATTTCAGAAGGTATCAAAATAAGCAATAACACAAATCATTAATTATTGTCAGAAAAATGAGAATGAGTGTTCCTATAGTCAGGAAATAATGATGATATGATATTATATTACTAGAAGATGCATTACCCGTGAAAAACCTTTCCACATTTGGGAGTACCATGGAAACTACTGTGTTGCATAAACATGAAAAAGATAAACCAACGAAACCTAGCAGCACTTAATATTGGAAACTTAATAAGAACAAGAAATTTCGTGTCCATCTAAAAAGAAGAGTATCTGAAAATAAGAAGTGTAGAACAGAAGATATGGAGTATCATTACTTTACCTAAAGTTGATCCCAGAAAAGGTAAAGAGTGATACATCATCTCTTCATACAGATGCACGTGCACGCATGCATGCAATCTTACAGCAGCATACCCCAACACAGGTCAATGTTCACAAAGCTTGACAGCTATGTACATATGTCAGTCTACAACAATTCCATACAAATGTCACTCTCTAAAGCCAAGCAGTGGTGATTAAGATCCCCTGGGGAAAAAGAGAGATGACTCCCATGTTAATTACAAAATCTTGTCCACATTTCTTGTTGTCGCATGTATACAAATTAGGGCCCGGCAATTTTGTCCGACCCGCCAGCTACCCGACCCGACCTGACCCAAATGGAGCAAGTTTTTCCTAACCCAATTAAAATGCATGGCAGGTATGGGTTATAGGCAAAAAAATCCAAAGCACGTTTGGCTTGGGTAAGGGTAATAATATGTCCTGCCCCGAACCCGACCCATTAACCTTTATATAAAAGTCCAACACAATCCTAGCCATTGTCTAAGCTTCCCTCTTCATCACTCTCCCTCTTCCCCGGCTTCTCTCTTCGCCACTCTCTCTCTTCCCTCTAAGCTTCCCTCTTCGCTGCTCTCCCAAAGCCTTAGCCACTGTCTAAGCTACCTATTTGGCCCTCCAACCCAATTGAGACTCCTATGGATGGAAAAAAATAGAAGAAAACTAAAAAATACCCAGAAAAAATCAAATAAAAGATAGAAAAAAATAAAAGGTAAGATCTTTTTTCTATCATTTTTTTTTCCTTTTTGCTTCTTTTCCTTTCATTTCATTCTCCTTTTTGCAGATCTATGGGGAAGGAGAGCACCTAAGAGAGATCGGAGGGGGTTTCAGCAATTTTTTTCTCTTTTTGCTTCCTTTTCTTTTCATTTCATTCCAGGAGATATGTGGGGAAGAGAGCACTTGAAGGAGATTGGAGAGGTTATTAGATGTTGGTAGAATTTTTCCAAAAATTTTTAAGTTCCGGGTAGAATGAGCCGAAGCAACAGGATATACCCAACCCGACCCGACCTACCCAAGCTTTCTATTTTACCCAACCCAACACGCATATGAGATAGGTATGGATATGGGGATTTCCTTGGCAGGGCAAGTATGGGTTTTGTTTGACCTGACCCATTGCCACCCCTAATGCAAATTACCTCAACAGAAAAGTTTCCACATTAATTTTTTTTTTTTTTTTTTTTTGCATCTTGGCATCCAAGCACAAAATGCGCACTACTGGTCGTTAGCTTGCGACCATAGCAATCTTATACTTTCTTTTCACTATGGCATCTTTATTTGGTGTTTGCAATTATCCTATCACCTTATCACCTTGATAATAGGCCGTAGGAGATATACACTTTGTCCTCTGTGTACGATTTTGACATCCATTTTTGGTGCAGTAAAAAGTCTGAAAAAACAACTAATAATCTATTAAAATTTAAAAGTTGAAACTAAAGAAGTTGATAGAATCAATCATCCATATTTGGTGCAGTACGAGACCACTATCTTCTTTTATAGAAGCATAGATGCTACCAACATAGGCATATGACTTTGACATCCATGTAAAGCAATGGATAGCTGGACTACCAGGTCCTGACACAACACAACGTCAATACCGTGGGCCATAAAGCTTCAAGAATAATTTGAATGAGCAGCCAACATACATGTGCAAACTTTATACATAAGTATAACCTAAAAATTCAATTATTTTATAATTTGAAAATGCATATGGTGTACATCCAAGCTCTTGATGGACTTTTCTTCAAAATACTGTATCATAAACTTGAATAATATTGTAATGTACGGATGCACCATCCATGCCCCAAATTCTAGAAAAAAGGCTCAAGCAGATAACATAGTTTTTATTTGCTCCATATTATTATAGCTATATATGAGTCACCATTAACAACCAATTGATTAATCCATCCTTAACGTTGGACTAGCATGTAATATTATAGATATAAGTGAGAAAAATCAGGAAAGCATTCAATTAGTTTTTCACACACACACACACACACACACACACAGATTCACCCACACAATATTTACTCAAGTCCAAACTTGACCCAAGTCTTAAAATGGAAACCTCTATTTGTTAGGAAGAAGGGGTGTGATCACTGGAGAAAGCCCCAAGTCACACATAACATATTTTAAAAAATAACGCATAAAACCCTGTCTATCTAACAAAGGGATATGCAAGTATTCCTTATAACAATAACTAAAAAAAGCTGCAGATAAATCCAGAGAAACTGACATGATGAGGAAACATTGTCATTATCGAAAAGAGATTGCACAATTCCACGATTCCTGCTACTGCAATAAAAAGTACCACTAATCCAATACAAGATTGGAGAGAACCAAACGAAATTCAGCTAGAATGGAAATTATCAGACCTAAATATGGTATCTACAGATATTCTAATCAAACCCTGAGGTGAGAGTGGTTTTTCACATACAATGTGAAGTTTGTTCATCGGTTGCAGGTTTCACTTGATTCTTTCAATGATATAATCAAGAAAAAAGATTCTGATAGCCTACAGTTGCAGATTTCAATCTAGAACAACAATCAAAATCTCAAGTATTGGTCTCCACTCCATGAACCCAGAAGACCAATATATTTAAAATTCTACATACCTAAAATGAAACCCTAGCAACCTTGCAACAGGTATTTCAAGCTTAAAAAGCCCCTAGATCACAAATGCAATACGTTAAAAATTTAATGGTACAGCACAGCAAAGTATCTCCGAGTGCACATTTTGGCAACAACCAGCAAGCAAACACAAATCTTATAGTTTCATTGCCACTTTACTACACCTCCTAGGCTGTGAATTAATTACACAAGGAAACACAGTTGCATCCAGGGATGCAAGAATCTCATTACTGATTCAGATCCTAGATGATGTCAGTAAATAGGTCAGGAAAAGGATTTAACCATCATTGATTGAGAATACTAGCAAAATCACAACTGTTCTAGTCACCTGCCAATAGACTAATGTTCAACAAGATCAAATAGCTATGGGAAAGCGAAAAAAAACACTCAACAATAACACAAGCATTAAAGACACCATAAACACTCAAAAAGCAGTCAAAATTTAAAGCATTGGATCATCGCGCTACACTCGAATCATGGAAACCTCTCGAGATACTCCAATCTAAAATTTAGCAAGATCAATAGGCACCCAGACTAAAAAAACAAACACAGAACTCAAACACTAAACACGACCACATAGATTCAAACTCAAACGCCAACGAGAGACAAGAAGCCATTACTGGATCTAAGGAGTTCCACACCGAAGAAGACAAAATGCGAACAGATCCGAGAATGGAAGAGAACGAGAACCGGATCGGAAGTCTAGGGTTTCGGAGGAGGTACCTTTCTTGGCCAGCGGTGTCCCAGATCTGGGCCTTGACGCTCTTATGCTGGATGACAAGGGTCCGGGTCTGGAACTCGACCCCGATAGTGGCCTTGGAGTCGAGGCTGAACTCGTCGCGGGCAAAGCGGGCCAAGATCTGGGACTTCCCAACCGCCGAGTCTCCGATGAGCACCACCTTGAACACGTAGTCGATCTTCTCACCGACGGCTGCCATCGCTTCCGCCGCCGCTGTCACCACGAGAGCAGTAGAAAAAGGAGCGGAGAATAGCGAGAGCAGTGGAGGAGAGTGACCGGATCCCGGCTCGGGGCTTGCTCTCTCTAGTTTCTAGCTGAGAAGGTGTGGAGTCTACTGAGACCTCGGTGGAGGAAGGTCGGCGAAAAACTTGAGCCGAGAAATTTAAGGACGATTGGACGAAAATACCACGCCGGGCGCACTCTCGAGGCTAGCTGTACTGATTTCCGTCACCTTTCGTGAGGATAAGCTAACGTGACGGGCTTTCCCGGGTAGTATAAGGATTTTAGGAATGATTATTTGTTCGGTAAAAAGTAGCATTTTGTATCGAGTTTTAAATAACCCCTACATTTCTAATTTCAATAATTCCAATCCTACCAAGTCTGCAAATGAATCAGATTGATCCATGATCCGATCTGATCTAATCCATTTAGATTCGATCTAATCTATTTTTATGGATTCATGAATCTGAATCGAATCCTAAAATTAGACCCATTCTATTTTCAGGATCGGGTCTAGATTTACTGAATTTAAATCCTACATGATCCGACTCGAATATACTAATATTATTAGGATCATATCTATTTGAACCTTTAAATTATAATTTAAAATTTATATGAAACTTATTTTTATCATAGAAATAGAGTTATAATTATTTTTATATCTTAATTTATTTTAAAAATAATATTATTTGTTATTTATTTTATGGTTAATAATAGTTGGCTATGTAATAATTAAAATATGGTTACCTATATTTTATCTAAATCATAGTTAGATCTTTTTTTTGATTATATTAGAACCGGGTTATTTATGGACCTGATCGAATCCAAATGATCCATTGGGTTGAAAATTTTAATAGTGAATCTGATCCGATCCAATCCGATTTTCTAGTAGATTGGGTCTGGATCTAATATTAGAATCAAATCAAAGAACTGGATCGAATTGGAATCATTCATAATCCGATCCGATCCATTTGCACCCCTAAATTCTATAATTTATATAATATTATTATCTTCTCTTTCGGCTATCTAAAGTAGATCTATCCTTACTGACGGTGCATACATGACAAGTTATTGAAGTTAATAGCCATATTGGATATTAATGTGGATTAAAAAGTAGGAAAAACCAGACATGAACTTGAAGAGAATCCCATCATGAGCAGCAGTATCGGTTTTTTTGGTGATGAAAGGAGGAGATGGGAGCAAAAAGCAAGGAGAAGATAAAGACCACGAGGAAGAGGAGAATGGGTGGGGGGGGGGGGATGGAAGCGTGGGAGCAAGTCTACACCAACAAGTGCTCGTGGAAGGCAATGTAAGAGGATGGATGTTGACTCTGGTCTTAATTTTGATGATTGACAAAATATTTAAGTATATATGAGTACTAATTATGTTTTTAGTATGTTTATCAGATCTTAGTACTCATCAATGTTGAATGAAGAAATGCTTGTATTTCAGTTGAAAAAGTCTTTCAAGTTCATGAAATTTCAAGTTATAAAGACTTTGAAATATAAGGAAGACTTGGAAGGACTTAAAGTTTGATTTTGGAGAAGTTTCGGCAAGTTTCAGCACTGGCACAATCAAGTGTCGACTCATGAAGAAGTTCAAGTGTCGACTCAAGGCTTAAGAACAAGAAAAATACAGAACTGTGAAAATGCAAAATTTTTGTCTTGAGCTAACCTCAAGTGTTGATTCACTGTACAAGTGTCGACTTATGAATTGTACAAGTGTCGACTCACTGTACAAGTATCGATTCATGAACTGTACAAGTGTCGACTCAGAGTAACGGCTAGTTTTTCAGAAGTGCAGAATTGATTCTAACTTGCTTTAAATGGCTAGTTTTTCATCTCTAACGGTTATAAACAGTCATCTATGGTTTGAAGAGCTATATAAACACCAAAAATCAAATAGGAAAGCAATCCTTTGGACAGTTTTATTGAATACACTTAAGGATTCATTATTTTGAGTGGTTCAAGCCTTCAAGCTTCCAAGATTGAGAGAAAGCTTCCAAATTCACATTTTCATCAACATTCAAAGGCTTAAACAAATTGAAGACAAGCTTCTTCAACATCATCCAAGTGCTTCAAAAAGATGTTTGTTTTATTTTAGAAAGATTTATTGTATTCTTTACTTTCTGTTACCGCCTGGACTGTCGTGGCCCGTAGCTGCTGATGGTGTCGAGTGGTCCGCGCCCGCCCACCGGGGATGCCTTCGGTACCTCGAGACCTGCAAGACGATCAACGTCAGTGACTCGGGCCGGGAATTCTGGCGGGGGCACTTCGACGATCAAGTCAGTAACGGCCTAGGAGAATAGATCCTCCTGGTCGAGCCCCTCTCGATGAGCTCCATGCTAGGAGGAGTGAATATAGTATATGAGAGTGCGAGTGAGCCGGGAGATGTGATGGCCGAGGTGGTCTTGCCATCCTGTCTGGCCTCTTCCCTTTCTCCCCTTTTTCTTTGTGGTGGTTGTGTTGTTCTTGCTTGGAATTGAGAAATGAGTTTTACCTCCCTTTTTCTTACACCGGCTTGCCTCGGGGTCCTCCCATGTTGGCAGATGGGTATGATGTGATGTCATGCCATGGATGGTACGCCTTCTTTATTAGATATCTGAAGAAACTTCCACGAGCCTCTGACATTCCTTTGATTTGTTCTTCCTGGAAGTACGGCAGGGCCTCGACTGTCGCGCCGCTGCTCTTGGGAATCGCGCTCCCTGTTATCTTTTTCCCGGTCGTACAGCAAGCCGGTGGGGGGCACAGTGCCTTGATGTGGGCTTCCCTTCTTCCTGGGGTAAATGGCGGCCGTGGGCATTAATGATGATGTGGCGGGTGCTGTCGTACGGTCCTCGGGGGGCCCGCCACCGTCTTTGGATGGGAGGTGCTGCTTCCTCGGCGGTTGACGTCTTGACTTATGTCAGGGGCCAAGCTGGAAAGACGGGACCCGCTCGCAGGAGACCCGTCTTGCGATGGCTCGTCGTTGCGGAGAGGGGCCGAGCTCGGCACCAGGCCAGAGGGGCCCAGCTTTGACCGAGCTCGAACTGGCTGAGGTGGCTGAGGTGCGCCCAGGCCAGGGGACCTGGCCTCGAAGGGGTCCCGCGTGGCGGAGGAGGCTTGAGCTCGACTACGGACCACGGGACCCGAGCTCGGGCTCGGAAGGTCTGCCTCTGATGGGATTCAAGCTCGGCTCCGACCTAGGCGTCCCGACCTGGCGGGTACCGACCTGGCAGAGGACGGAGCCTGGCTTTCGACGGGCGGCCCCGTTGGCATCGGGGGCTCAGCCCGACGAAGGGGACCATGGTGGTAATCCCGCGTGGCACCCGATGGGGGCTCCACGTCAGGCTTCTTGCTCCATGTCAGCGATCTGGTCACATCACTTTCATTCTTACATAGGTTGTTGGTGAGCCCGTAAAACCAACATAGGTTGTTGATGAGCCCGTAAAACCATCGGAGGTTGTTGGTTAGTCTAAGTTATAAAACCAACAAGTGGTTTTTACTTGTGAACCTAGAAAAACAAGTTGGGTTTTGATTAGTGAGCCCGGAAAACTAATCGACTGTAATCTTGGTGATTATAGTAAAATTTTCAAGGAAAACTTAGGGAGTGGATGTAGGTGCCTCGAAGTACACCGAACCACTATATATTCTTGTATTTGTGATTGCTCTTATTTATTGTTTATTTACTCTTGCACTTACTTTGTTAATTCCGTTGCATATTTTTATTAAATACACAAATACTTTGGCAAAATACAAGTACTTAATTGTGATTAGCACATACTTATTGAAAGAGTTCAAAAAAATTTATAAAACCCAATTCATCCCCCTCTTAGGTTGCTTCATCACTGGGCAACAACGGGTCTGACCTCCTCCATCCCATTGCCATGAAGACCTTCATCCAGTACTGCCACCACTTTGTAGGCATCTGACTTCCCTGTCTAGCGGAGGAGGTGGTAAAGGATCGAAGGAGAAATATGTCAAATGAGGTGAGGCAATGGTCATTAGGCTAGAAGGAGGTAAGGTTGAATGGAGTTACATTCTATTGCCAGAGACAACGGAGATAGAAGGCATATTTCAAAGTTTTCACCGATGGAGGGTGAGGAGGAGGAAGAGGAGAAGGCAGTTGCAATAGGAAGCAAGGATGGCGCTTGACTAAGGATGGGAGAGCAGTGGAGTTCAATATGAGCGAAGCAATGAAATTTTATGGAGTGGGAGCTGTCGTGTTTGATGATGTGAGAACTATAGAAGTTTAGGGAGTGGCAAAACTCATCAATACCAAAGCTAAGGATGATACTAAAGTAGTGGTTAGTGACAATTATGTGGTTGGATATAGTTTTGATTGTTTGGAAGCAAATGTTATTGACTTCTTCTATGGTTTGGACATACTTGACATTCTCTTTGTTTATAAAGGTGGTCAGTGGGGAAGCTATTTGTATATTAACGTATCTTCTGCAAGTAGATTTTCTCATTTAAAGAAATAGGCAGAATATGGGTAGAGGTATATTGAAGTTTTAAGGAGTAAGAGATAAGATATTAATGTTGTTGCACATGAAGTTCCTAATATGGGGGGTGGTTCTCCATGTCAAAGTGCTCCGAAGGCAAGGTCAGGTGATGTTGGGAAGGATTTAGTTGAGCATACTGGAGTTCTATGGATAAGGGGATTGTCATATTTTACTGGGAAAGTTGATGTAATGGACTTTTTTAAAGACCGTGAACTCTGAGAGGACTATGTTCATATTGTGCTGAACTCGGATGGAAGGCTTATATAGGATGCATTTATCGAGTTTTCGAATGTAGAAGATTCAAAATCTATAATAGGAAGGGATAGAATGGCACTCAGAAGTCGTTATATAGAGTTGTTTCCTTCAAGTCCCAAGGAGATGTATGATGCTACTATAAGGGGACGGTGAGGCTGGCGAATGACTGAATGGTAACAAGAAGATTAGGTTTACACCCAGTAGATGGTGGATTTCTGAAGGTACTTTATTGTTTATGCTACACTTTTGTATTGAGAACTTGTTGCAACATACTGCAGACCTATCATTTGATGTATAACAATGCCAGGTTTGACAATGCACGATTAGTCCAACATTAGATTATCTTATGGTGTGTTCAATCTGGTTAACTGCAGAACAAAAGGTAGTGTTCACTCACAGAGTTATGGAATTCAAAATCTATTGATACCAGCAATGAGATTTTATTTGGTAAACAGTCTGCTTCCTGGTCTTAGGATTTTAGGACACATGCCAACATGAACTAAAATATTCGCATCTCACTTTGAGATAAAAATCTAAATCCTCACATCAACTTTTTTTCCTTCTATTTGCTTGTACCCAAAATCTTTGTGTCAACAATCTACTTCGCTGTCTGGTGAAGGAGAGGGCAAAGGATTAGAAGAGGAGATGGCACTAGTATTGGGCATGGATGAGGGTCTTCCTGTTGATGGAATGGAGGAGGCCGAACTCATCCTCCTGAGTGCCTCCCACGGGTGCTCATCGACATAGGCTCGCTCCCACACTTCTATCCTCCGCCCATCATTCTCCTCCTCTTGCTTGTCATCTTCGTCTTCTTCTCATTTCCTGTTCCCATCTTCTACTTCCATCACTAGAAAATCGATGCTACTAGATGATTGATTGAACTCTCTTTGAGTTCTTGTACAAGTTATCGATTTTTTTTTTCTATTTTAATCCATATTAGCATCTAACATGACTATTAATTTCATATATCGGATAAACTACTCAATAAGTTATCACGTATGTACCGTCGATGAGAACCGACTCAATTTAAGTGGTCGAAAGGAGAAATTGTAATAATATGTAAAATATAAGGTTGGGTTACTGAAATTAAAAATATGAAAAATTATTTGTAATTTGGTATAACATGTAATGGATTATTTATTTTATTTTATTTATTTAGAACACCAAGTGAACGGTAGGTGACGGGATCTTAGACGTAGTTAGAAGACTCCGTCAACGAGTAGGGGATTTTTGGGTTATCGGGAATTTAGCTTATCGAAGTTTAGGTTATAAAATTGGTTGCGTCGGCGAATGTTTCGGGCTGGAGTAGATGGAGGCGAGCACATTGGCGCATGGGCTCGGGTAACGGCGCGTTGCCGGCTAATTTGGTAACATGACATGGTATTTTCCCTGCAGGGTTTTGTTCGCTTGTAACACACGGTACAAGAGTAGGGTGGTGGGATTTGTTTACTAATGGTTGGCATGATTGCTTCCTCGATTGGTCTGGTTACCTGTGGTCTACACCATGTAGCCAAGGCAAGCGGGCTGTTGCAACATCATTTTCTTTCTATAGTGAGTACTGGCCAATAAATTCTAGAAACGACCAATAGAAATTATCTAAATTTGTACCATTTATATTTTTTAGGTGCGGACTATTTTGTATGCAAAATCACTTCCCTTTGACAATATATATATATATATATATATATATATATATATTTGGGTGCTGTTGTTGCATAATTTTATAAAAAATAATTTGTTTTCGTATTTTTTTTGTTTTTTAGAAACCAAATTGGTATTGTTTCTGCATCTAATTTTTTATATGGGGCACAATTTGAATCTTCCCTGATTTGACTAGAAAACCCAATCCAAAATATCCTTGATTATAGAAATGCAGTTTATGTTGCAACTAACTAGAGACAAAATTGACATTTAAACCGATAATTTGGGTCTTATCAAAAAATAATAATAAAATATTTGGAGTACGGATGGGATATAAAACTTCCATGAATTAGATGGTTTCACCTAGAAAAGCAAGTTGTTATCATATTGCGGCAAAATGATGCTTTTGCTTTGAGTGTTCTAAATTACTTCTTGTTGTAGTTTTGTTTGAGATCTATTAACATGGTTGAAGATTACTGTTGAGTTAGACAGCTCTAAGTTTCTCTCCATCAGGTACGAGTGCTCCAGAACCTATGAAATAAAGAATACATGAAAACCCGTTCATGAAGATACAATGGGATGGTTCCTTATGGTAGACTCTTTAAAGTCTAAGTCAGTCTCATGCAAAAACAAACATAAAAGAAAAAGGAAACAGTAGCTTCTACGTAAATGCAACGATAAAATAGTGATAAGATGAATCGGAAGTAGGCAAGGCTGTGAAGATGGATATATGCGAGGTAGGGGAAATGGCCGGTAGTCGCAGTGAAGTGCAAGCGAGGCAAGATGAGGTCTAGACGAGGCAAGACAAGGTCTAGGTGAGGCGATGGGAGGCCTCGGTGAGAGAAGACGTGGCTTAGACAAAACAAGGTAAAATTTAGGCGAGGTAAGGTAGTCCTACCCATATCCTAGCAATGCTCTGGAGCTCTCGGGTGGCTCCGAGAAGACTGTTGAGTTTTCCAGAGGGTTCAGGATGCTTAAGGATACTTGCCAGAGAAAATCCTTGCAAAAAAGGAACTTTCCACTAGAACTTTTGGAGGAGAGCTTCCTCAGAGAAGCTTCAGGGAGACTTATTTGGAGGATCGGGAAATGAATTTATAGACAAAATATATAGAGTATCTAGTATCTATGGGACAGTGCATGATACAAGGAGTGATGGTTGGTATGTCATTGCAAAGCGCATGCCCCTGAAAGAATGGCAAAAGCGGCACAGGATCTGTCTGCACGATAGGCATACTTTTAGAGGAGTGGCTAGAGTTGGCGTGGAGATTCTCTATATGACAGGCATGTTGTCCACATTAATTGAGAGTGGCTGGTATCAGAAAGCCATGATGTAAAGTCACCTGCTCCTTACGAGAATAGGACATGCTAAGTTTCCTTGCACGATGACTGGAGCTATGTATTAAGATCCAAGAAATTTACTTGCTATGCTGAACCGGTAAATGAAATGATTTGAAGCTGAGCTAGTAAGTGAGATGTTTCGAGCATATTTAATAGGTGAGGTGGCAAGCAATGCAGGATACATGTAGATGTGATCATTTTTGGATACATCATTTCTCTTAATTTCTAACATTTAGTAGCCTTATCAATTTTTTTCTTAAAAAAAAAAAAAAGGGATGGTAAATGATTTTGTTAATTTTTAAATCCAGCATATGCCTTGCAAAAATTTTAGCATGTTACCCTAGTTCTAAATTTTCAATTTAGATAACGACATACTTTCAAGGAAGATGCTACAGTGTTTTTTTAACAATTATGTAGGTACATGTTCTTTATCTTTTCTTTTTGAATAGGAGAGTGCAAATAGATAAAATGACCTCTTTTGTTTTTTTTTTTTTTTTTTTTCGAGTTGTGTGCGTGAGGAGTGGCCTGGGTGGGTGGGTGGTGGTGACCGACCAACGAAAGCAACACTAAGGCATCAGCTATCAAAGACTATAAAATTGGTTGTTATTTGAGTTCGACGCTTTTATGACACTGTATGGAGCAATTCAACTTAATATGACCACCACATCATTCGATGGATGACTATCAAATAGGAGAGACATTACTTGCCGTACAACTATGTTTTACATGCCATATATCATGTCTAGTTTGATAGTTGTTTATATTTGTGTTCTAATAACGTAGCAGCTGTCTAGTATTGTGCTCTATTCAGTGCAAAATGTGTATCATAAGGGATCCCAATAGTTATTTTGTTGTTCATGAGATATGATTTTAACCTTTTTTGTTAAATTTGCCATGACCGTCTCAATAGGCTTTGTTACCGGGCAATGTGAAATCTGCACATATGATCCCACTTTCTTTGCCCATTGCTTTCACAATAACAAATAATAGGTTATGCAGCGAGATGATGCATGATGACTTTCTTGAATTTTTCATCTAACAACAACTTGTCCCATGATGCAGGTCGGGGTTGATTTTGTTTGGAATCATAACAATGGATGCTGAATTCACGAGGTTGAGTGCACCTACAAGGACACCCATCATTGCCCACAAAACGTGTTAGCTCTGTCATTGCCTCTAACTTGCACGGCAACAAGAGTGGTAAACTTTGTGAACCATGTTTCACCCTAAATTCTCTCAACTATCAACACAATATCTTAAAGGTCAAAATGTTTCAAATGGTCACGGCAAAGGTACCCATTCGCCTTGTATTCACGAACCGGTGACCTAAAACCTTCGGTGCACAACCTTGAATTGGAAGCGCAACAGAAAAAATATATGATGACTTTTTAAGCGCCCAAAGAAACAATTTGGTGGAAACTTAGAAATTTACACATTTTAGACAACAAATATTTATTCCATCCTATTAAAGGGGTTTTTCCGTCGCACAAACTCGCAGAAAGGGACACGATTTACCCTGACAACAAGCAAATAGAGAAGGAGACTGTCCTCGTTGCTCACTGTATCGGGACCACGAACAAGTCCTGGCGCTCCTCGCCCTTCACCTTGGGCACCATCACCTTAAGCACCCCATTCTTCATCTCCGCCTTGATGTCCTCTATCTTGTACCAACTCGGCGGCAGATCGATCCGGCTACTGTACCTCCTCCGGTCAATCTCCTCCTCTTCTTCCTCCCCCTCCTCCTCTTCCCGACTCTCCCCCTTAATCACCAGCGTGTTCTGCTCCACCTTCACCCTCACCTCCTCCTTCCCCAGCCCCGGCATCTCCATCCTCAGATACAGCCCGTTCTCGTCCTCTCTCACGTCCCACGCCGGCCGTTCTGCCGTGAACGAGCTCTCCAGCAACTGGTCTACCAGACTCCACGCCGGGTCGAACGGATCGAACGCATCTGGAACCCACCGAATCGAAGAGAATTATTATTAGACGAAATTAATAATTACTTAACCAGCGTGACGGGAAAAAGGGAGAGGGGAATGGGATGAGAGAGAGCACGGGAGAAGAAGCGGGAGAGGAAATCGCCCCGGCGGCGACTGCGGCGGCGGGGGAAGGGGGAGTTGTAGGAGCGGCGGTCGATGTCGATGGTTCGCTTCGCATGCTCCACGGGATTCCGGGTCTCGGTGGAGAAGGATCGGAGGACGGCGGAGGAGGAGCGGATGGGATTGAGGCGGAGCTTCTCGAGGAGCTTGGAGACGGAGGCTCTCCTGGAGGCCATAATGGCGGCCATCATCGTGACCTACGGTCGATGATCGGTTTTCCTTTTCTCTGCGACTTTGTCTGCTGGGAAAACGGACGGGTTTATAGGAGAAGATATTGGACTTCTAGCGAAGAGATGGGAGGAAGCGAAGCGAGCGTCGAGCGTTCTGGACGATTGCGAGAAACTAAGGGAGACGCGCCCATGTCTCAGGGATCGTCCGATCAAGATCGAACGAGTATTACCCCGCCTTCCCCGACCTACCTGCTTATTATTTATGGCTCCGCTGGAATGCTACCATCTTTGCCTCTTCTTCTTGGACGAGGCTCGTTATTGAAAAAACGAGGGCTCATATAAATGAGCTTCAAAATTTGGCAGCAAAGAATGCGGTGATCTGAAATTTCGATTTTACTCTTCGAGCATTTTACCGGATTATTTTTCCATGCAAGCCTCTTTCCCCATCTTTTGCTATCATGAGTTTTTATATGGGATTCCGGTTCTACTCTTTCAGCATCCTACCGGATTCTTTTCTCGTGGAAGTCCCCTACTTCATCTTTTACTGCCGTGAGTTTTGATAGGAGCATCAATCCCAGAGTCTATCTGGATCAGGATTCCTGGCTGTAGGGGTCTCATCTCATCAATCCCACCGTCCCGATGGTGAAGTTTAGGATGCCTGGTCCGGGATCTGATATGCCAGGAAGATCCTTCACCTAGATCGCCTTATTATTCAGGATGACTCCCTCATAATCATCTTTTGGATCTGGCAGGGCTTTTAGTCTACTTCCGCCCAACCTCTCATCAGAGATATTGTCAGGATGTTGCAGGGATGTTCAGGGCTTCTTATCAGGTATATTTATCGAGAGGCCAACTCAGCGGCGGATTGGATGACCTCTTTTATCGTCGATCACTCTGATGAAGTGTCCTGATCTTATTTTGGGGATACACCTAGGCCATTTAGGGATATTTTACTTTCGAATTCTCTTAGTTGTACTTACTCCAAGGCTATTTTTTAATTGCTCCATTCAATCAAAAAAAAAATCAACAAAAAAAAGATCGAATGAGTACGAAAAGAGGAATGCATGGTTCGATCAGTCTTCCACCTTCTTCTTGCTCCCATAAAGTATTTGGTTCGATTTTCTATATATATGTATATATCATAAAATAAAAATATGTGTGGAACATGAAAAAGTTTATTTTTCATTTTGCTATAAATTAAGATTATTTTTTTCCCAAATATATCTTTAAGTTTTTAAATGACATGAAATAAGATTTTTTCTTTATTAAAAGCATAATATATATTTTACATAATTTCTACAAAAAAGTATTATCTAATTGTACGATGTTTATGCAAAAGTTTTTTATATTTGATATTAATTCTAAAGTCATTTTCATGAAAATAAAACTAGATACTATATTGCATATAACTTGGCTGTAAATCATTTATGCATTTCAAACTTTCTATTTTATGCCCTATGATAATATCATTCTCACCAAACAATCAATCCAGCCATTTAAGATGATTAATAAAAAAATCAGATTCTTTAAAATGATTTCTAGTCATTTTATTCGTTGACAATTCAATTGGTCACCAACTAAAACCGGAACAAACCTAAATCTTTATATATATATATATATATATATAAGATTCAAGGAAGATCGAAATTAGAAATTAATAGAAAAGCTAGAATATGGACCTGCATGAGTAGGAAATAAAAAAATATCTATTCTAATTCTAGCATTAGCTATAGGTTCAAATCTAAGAAAAATTCTAGATAATATTGTTATCATAAAATTTTCTTATTTTTTCTAAATAATAAATCAAAAAACAATTTTTAAAATTTATCAATAATTTATGTATTTAAAAATTATAAAAATATAAATAAATTAATGAATAAAAAAGTTGAATTACCTTTTTATCATATCTATAACTACATTAAAGGGCAAATTATGACATCTCCTCTATGTGAGATAGGTACTGCAGGCTGAGAGAATCTTTGTTGAGAGCGATTCCATCATAGTTATCAGTCAGATCCAAAATGAGAGGAAGATTGTTGAGGCTCATTTTCTCCTTTGGAACATTTAGAGATCGCTACTTTTTTTACCACGCATATTTACCGGGAGACGAATAAAACAATATTATAGATTAGATGGCTTTCTTTGTAGCTAAGCATATTGATGACTGAACTCGATATTACGATGATGACTATCTTCTAAACTTGTAAGATATTTTGTAGTCTGACTCTTTGGGCTGTACTCATATTGAGAGAGTGTGACCACTCACTTGTATTGAAAAAAAAGAAAGAAATCATAGGAGTCTAACACTCTTAACCCATTATTTGTTAAGTCGCGTGAAAAAAAAAAAATTCAAGCCCTATGAATGCCGGCATACTCCCCATGGTTCCTCCCCACTTTTCTCAACCCCTCCACTCTCCTTAGCACCGCATAAGAAAAATAGAGAAAAGATCGAGAAAATAGGGGAAGAGTGGGGATGATAATTGAAGCTACCTTATTCGGAAGCTCCAAGCCTCCTATGATAGAAAAAAGAGGGAAAACCACGATCAAAGCTTCCCTATTTGGCTGCTCCAAGCCTCCCATCGATTGAGACTCTTGAGGATAAGAAAAATCGGGATGCTTTTTCCTTTCACCGCCTTGCCCCCTTTAGCCACCATGCCAACCCACCGAGTCTAGCAATGCTGCTACCCTCCTCGTCAACTTCCCTCGTAGCCTCCTCTCAAGTCCTCTCCTTCCCCACAAAATTAGCAAAAAAAAACAATCAATATGGGAAAAGGACTTACCTTTTAATTTTTTCTATTTTCCTTTGTTTTTCCTGATTTTGCTTCTATTTTTCCTGTCCTCAAGAGTCTTAATCCGGTGGGAGGATGGAGTCTCAATCCAGTGAGAGGATTGGAGCGCCCAACTTGGGAAGCTTGGACAATGGGTTTTGTTTTAGGTATTTAAATCTAAGAGTTTAATAAAGGGTATAAAATATTATCCAATTTCCTTTTGTATTATCCTCGATAGGGGTGCCAATTTATGACTCAACCTGTCAATCCGACTCACGTTCGACCCATTATAAATAGGTTTGGATTTAGGATAAATAGGTTCAGGTCGTAAATGGATCGACCTATTTAATCCATTTGATATAGAGGCCGGGTTCATGTTTTTTAGGTTTTACTTGTTTAACCTGTTTAACCCAATAAATATATGGGTCAGGTCGGGTAAACATGTTATCTATTTATTAAACAGGTTGGGTTGAGCTGAATAAATAGGTTATCTATTTATTAAACAGGTTAGGTCAGATTGGGTTGGATAAATATGTTATTAATTATTAAATGGGTTAAATAGATCGTGCTGTATTAGATTAGTAGGTTATTTATTTAATAAATGGATTAAATGGGTCATGTCGGGTTGTCTATTTATTAAATAGATCAAGTTTGGGTTTTAAATTACAATCTATTTAATAAATAGGTCGGGTTTAGGTTGGGACTTTTCTAACCTGACCCAGATTTGACTCGACCCATATATGCCCAACCCGACCTGATTGCCACCCCTAATCTTCAGGCATGTGAAAAGGGAGGGAGGTTTTTTTATTAAAAAAATTGGGTGGGAAACTTTGGTGTGGTTGAATTGGGAAGCTTTGATGGTATATACGATTTTGTGTTGAATATTTATATTTTTAAATTTAAATGATATTTATATTAAAAATAAAAAATACAAAAATATATTAAAAAGCTATGAACAATGTATTAGATAAGAAAAATAATTAGATTGGACTTTTCTTCTCCTCCTACTATATACATATATTTTGTTAAAAGTTATATATATATAATCAGGCTTAGATAATGGGTATTCGAATAGTAAATCTTAAACCCGTTTCAATTTTAAATGGCTTTTAATTTAAATTTTAAAATCTTAAATTTTAAATTCATTTCAAAATAAGTTTATCACTATTCGAGATAAATCGAATACTTGAAAAAATTTTTTAGACTGTTGTCCCTAAGTTTATTGCAACATTTGATGTGGGATTAGTCCATTGCATTTTTAGGTCTAGGTGTTGTATTTTAATATTTTTTTTTTGAAAGTTTTTTATATAGATTTTAAGAATTTATATTTAAAAGTATAACATATATGGATTTATTATATATAGATGAAAAATATTAGAAGATTAAAAAAATAAAGTTGATTATATTAATTTGTTGACACTAATTTATTAAAAATTTGAGTTTTTTAAGATTAATTTTAGGATTCTATATTGAAATATGTAAAAGTATTTAAATTTATTATATATAGTTTGAAAAACATCTGAAACATAAATAAAGTTGATAGTTTGGATTATATAAAATTATAATATTTGTTAGAATTAGAAAAGATAGTAACTTATCTGATATTATTTCTTAAAATAATTATTTTATCTTAGTCATATTAAGAGTTTTCTTGCAGTCATATTTGGAGTCACATATTACTATGCATAATGATCATGTACTCTATTTAAAAATCTCAGGACCCTAATATTAATGAAAAACAATCTTTTTCTTTCTCTTAACATGGTATTAGAGCATTCTTTCCTTCCACAACTTTAGTTGGTCATTCGAGATCTTTCCTTCGAAGGGGATCTAGACCCACCACCAAATCTCCCTTAGGGATCTCCCTTTGAAGTCAAAGAGGGAACTCTGCCATCCTCTCTCTTTCTGCAGTCCACTACCATAATTGAGACTCTCAAGCTCGGATAAACTGATGGATAGAATCCTAATTATAAGTGCCGCTTCTCCTCCACACAAACCCCCCTCCTGGATAGAATCTCGATCCAAACCTTCTCCTCCACCTGGTCCCTCTTGCCCCCCCAGCCTTCGTTCGTCCTCCAGACCACCACCGACCCCAATTATTGATCGTTGCCGACCTGCCTCCCACTCATGGGTGCCCAAGATCCCCGGCATCTCCTCTCTCCTCACCATTACTGACCCGCCCACAATCTCCTCCCTGCTTACTTGCTCGAAGCTCATTAAAAATAGAAAAAAAATAGAGAAGGAAGATCAAGGAGGCCACCGCCTGCAGCCACCTTCTCTCCTCCCTGTCCACCATCGTCCACCACTGCCTTCTCCCTCTCTCCCTTCTTCCATAGTGATTCGACGGGGAGGCTCTAGGATCGATTGAGGAGAGCGATCATCTGATTTCAATGCAGCTGCTGAACATGTTGTCACCATCTCCGCATTTCCTGCTGATAGAGAAGGCATGGACAGGGTGAATCTACCTGTTGCTGTGGCCACCGTCTCCATCGGTCACATATCTGGCCTTGCCAACCCTCCTCCCTCCATGGTTGGTGACATCTTCAGCAAGCGCTGGACATCTGCCACCTCCACCCCCTCCTCCTCCTACCTTGGCATCCCCAACAATAACGCCAATCTCTTCAGCGATCTTGTCAGATTCGCCCTTAGTTAGGGCCGCTCTATTGTTGGCAATGTTCCCCTCAAGGCTACCGCCCCTGGGTACATCTTCTTCATGAATAATTTGATCGATTCCCTCCTTAAATCCACCACTACTGTAGCCACAACAGACACCGACCTCTCCATGTCCAACGCCTCCCTCCTCGACAAGAGCACCACCGTCACCGGGGTCCTAGCTTGCTGGGTGATCCTCGCACCATCCATCTTCCTAGTGAACTCGGCCACCCGTAGCCGCCGACTACTTCCCCTTCCACAATGCTGCCTGGTCATCCTGATGGATCTCGATCACGTCGCTCCACCCAGCAACACCTTTCCCTGGTGCCACAACTTGGCTTTGCCGAATGACTAGGCCCGCATGGTCGAGCTCTTTGGCTTCCCCTCCCTCGACGCTCTCATCGACACCACCATCCCCACCTCCATTTGCATTCCCCTATGACCCTCTCTAAGTTCTAAAGGTTGATCTATAGACCCAATCCCCACTCCCCCAACAAAAAAGAAAAAGAAAAAGAAAAAGAAAAAGAAAAAGAAAAGAAGAACGAAAGAAAGAGAGAAAAGAAAATAAAAGAAAATGAAATATAGAAAAAATAAAAGGCAAAAAAAAGGAAAAAAAGAAAGGAAGAAAAGAAAAGAAGAAAGAAAAAAGCCAAAAAAGATGGAAATTATCCAAGCAAATCATAATCTCAGTTTTTTTTCTTGCATCTTATTCAGTGATCTTATATTTATATCAACCTGGATTGTTATTTTATTTAACAAAAAAATAGTTGATTACCACCATGGAGTCAATTCTCAATTGGATACTTGAGTACACTCTGAAGTACTGGCTCAAGTCCTTCACTTGTGACCAGTTCAAGCTCTATGGCCATACCGTCCAACTCTCTAATCTCAATATTAATGGTGATACTCTATGCACGAACGTCGAATTGTCTTTGGCACTGAATGTGACTACCATCAAAGTCAGCATGCTCAAGCTTCCTTTCCTTTCTTGGTGGAGCTGTTACCTTCGCCAGCCCTGTTGTTGGCATCTGATCTAGATTTGACGGTTATCTCAATTGTGATCATTGAGATCTATTGCAGAATCTTTGTTGATTTTACTTTCCAAAAATAATAAGAAGAATAAGGGTGCTGCTTCATACATGCTTCAAGTTGATTGGTGATAGGTTCTCTTTCGTGATCTTCACTTCCTCTATGCAGTGATTTGGATTTCTTTTTATTATGTTGTTGTCATCGTTATTCTCATCTCTTTATGGTATTGTCTTTATAAATAATAGAAAGATGATATCCAGCTTTCACCTGACCAGCTTTGTAAACAAGACCGACACTCTTCTTGTCGCCTTCTTTTCTTTGATAGCGAGATAGTGACCAACTTTATAGACAAGCAGAAAGATGATTATGTAACACTCACTTGGCAGGAAGATAATTATGCAGTTCTCACATGACTACAAGTGATAGGAATATGATTATATAGTTCTCACCTGACTACAAGTAGCAAGAAGATGATATATAGCTCTTACCTGACCTTGTTCATTAACTCAATACAAAAAGATAATTACATAGCTCTTACCTAACTTTTTTCACTTACTCTTTCTGACATAAAGAGGTATAAGTGTTATGATCTTGTTACTGATGATACTTTATTTTAGCTGATATTATTTTCTTTAAGTCTGTCTGATTTTTCTCTCATTTCGAGAAGTAAGTAGAACCCTTATCCGGACATTCTCTTTTTTGTTCCAATAAAAACCCTTATCCGGACCTTCTCTTTTTTGTTCCAATAAAGTATTTCTTCATCGAATACTGAGCAACCTCGGAAGACTCTACTGACAATTCATCTTATTTTACAAGATTAAGATACCTTACACCAATTCACTAGATCAGCTCGCAGACATGTTCACCAAAGCTCTCAACTTTATTTTTGATTTTCTACTATATGTTCCAAGCTAGGCTTAGTTGAATATACACTCCAACTTGAGGATGAGTATTAGAATTAGAAAAGAGAGTAACTTATCTTATATTATTTCCTAGAATAACTACTTTGTTTTAGTCATATTAGGAATCTTACTTGCAATCCTATTAAAAGTCATATATTACTATATACAATGATCTTGTACTCTATTTAAAGACCTTTAGGATCCTGATGTCAATTAAAAATAATATTTTTCTTTATCTTAACAATATTAAATTGCATGAAATTATAATATATATACATATATATATACAATATATGTATATGTATATGTATATATACATGCATTCATGTATATGTATGTATATATATGCCTGCTTGCATACATGTTTGTATGATTATTAAATTTAAAATTATAGATTATATATGCTTATTGATTTTAAAATTTAAATTTTAATAATAAATAATCAATTTATAGGCTTGGATATACTCGAGCCATATTGGATCATATCGATTTGGTTTTATTTTACTGTTTAAGCTTGAAAAATCAATGGTTAACATTGGATTAAAATATAAGATTTATTTATTTTTTAAATTATATTTTAATATATTATTGGTTCAACTAGATGTTAGTTTAGCATTGGATTGATAATATTTTAGATGATGAATAATATTTTATTATATTCAATAATTTATATAAATAAAATAAATAAAATAAATATTTTTTAGGATAAAATTTATAAGATAAATTTAAAATCAATTGACATCTCCTATATAAAACATGTTATAGAACTACCATAAAAAAATATAGTAATACTTTTTAATGCAATCAATACTATAAAAAATGATCAGCCATGTACCCATACTATGATGAAGTTGCAATACATCTTTTTAATTCTATATTTTATTTACTAAAAATAAATATATGATCTTTTATTAAAAAATATTTGTAATGTATCTATAATCTTAGGGTACAAATTAAACAATATTGTTAACGATGAATCTGATACAATGATATTTATAATTTTTGAAAGATTACCTCTACAACTAATTGGTGTTTCAATACTTAATGTTACAATTGACATAAAATATGATGAATTTAATCTACTAGTTGTTATAAAAAATATCCTCAATCATACATTCATATTTCAAAGTATATTTGGTTCACAAAGTTTCGATAATAAAAAGTATAATTTTAAAGTCACCAATATATTTTTAACAAGTGGATATTCGCTTGATAATTTGCTTAAAAAAGTTTTAGTTTCAAATCCTTTTCATCTCAATTTCAACAAGAATCTTTTATTTTAAATCCCAACAAATAAATTCATACAAAACTTTTTCAAAAAATGTCAAGCACAAACCAGTAACATACCTTAATTATTAATCTTTTCTTCTTTTCTTTTTTATTCTACTAGAGGTAATTTAATTTCAAACATTATGACTTTTTTTTTAATTATTTTGATTTATATTTGATTAAAACTCAATTCAATAATATTTATATTTTTAATTTAAATAAAAAGATTATAATAAATGAAGATTAACATAAATGTAAGTTCATTATATATATTGACAAAATATATTATACTATATATTAGTTAATAAAAATATTATATATTACACTATATATAAATTTTATATATTGATAAAATATTTTTATTTTTAAATTAAATTTTCCTGCGAAGCTTGGGTTTTATACTAGTTTATCCATCAAAGAATGGATCTCGTGATCTTGGGGCTCATGAGTCTACAATGCTCATGGCTCTGATAAGAATATATGAGAGGAAGGAAGTCATGTCTTTTGTTTTTGGTAAGCCAAAAGAAACGAGGAGAGAAATAGCTAATTTTTTTTTTACGTGACCATAAAGCCCATTTTCATAAAAAATATTTGATATATGATGATGATAAAAATAGATATATATTTGGATCTAATTTTTTTAAAACTAATTTCATACCCCGCATCCATGCCTCAGAAATTAATCTAAAATTTATTTAAATTAATTATAATATTATGTCTCAAACTTGAGGTGTGTGAAAAATGGGACAGCAACCATTCTACGGTGAGCTAGCACCTTGGTGGCAGGGGTCGTATTTTTAGTGCGAAAGCAGGGTTCCCTTTCCTTCGCCCAAATACACCGTTGCGCTGACCACCGCAAAGCTCGCCTAACTCCATCCTCCGTCTGATAAAAAACGACCCTGGATGATTCAACGGTGGATGCGCGAGAAGAAAGGTCAACCTTCTTTCGCACGTGCACGGCACGAGGAGCCCCGGTGCAGGCGTCTCAGCTTGCTGCTGGGGTCTCGGATCTCGTGGTGAAGTTAGCATGACGCCAATGCGTTTCTCACGTGCCAGGCACTTGCAGAAATTCTAGCGCACATAAAACGAGATCCGAGGGAGGGAGCGCGGCTAAGAGGGGTGGTGGCTTGCGGAATGGAGGAAGAGGAGCACGAAGTCTACGGCGGAGAGATCCCCGACGAGGGCGAGATGGAGGGCGAGATGGACGCCGCCAACGCCGACGTCGACATGGCCCGCGCCGACGAAGACGCCTCCAAGGTTATCCTCCTCTCTTCTTTCCTCTTCCGGAAACCCTAAGGCTAACCCTAATTCCCCAAGTTCGCGCTGTTGCAGGAGCTGGACGAGATGAAGAAGCGTCTCAAGGAGATGGAGGAGGAGGCCGCCGCCCTGCGCGAGATGCAAGCCAAAGTCGAGAAGGAGATGAGCGCCGTCCAAGGTCCGCTCCCCCTCTCTTGCCCTCATCTTTCCTTCCTCCCCCGGGGGCGTTCTAGGGTTTCTCCAATCTTGATCGATCTTGGACAATCCTGTGGTTTTATTTATTTTAGGGCTGAACGGTGGTTCCATTTCTTGTGGATAATCCATTTGATGGAATGCTAGATTTCTCTAGATTAGAAACTCTTAGGCCCATTACTTTTCTTGCTGGAGGTCTCGTCTCGGTTCTAATTTGCTTCTCTCATACTATGTCAAGAAAGGGTCGAGGGTAGACCTGTCGAATATATTCATGAGGAAAAGGGGGTTCTGAGTTGCTCCAGACTGCTTTTCCGTCATTTTCTTTTTGTTTTTTTAGGTTAGAAAACTCATGTGGAATATGCACTCGTGTTAATGCACGGGGGAAATGAAGATTTGTTGATATTATCAATAAGTTTTTTTGTTTATGTTGTTTGTTTAGATCCTGCTAGTGCAGCTGCGACTCAAGCAAGCAGGGAGGAGGTAGATTCTCGGTCAGTGTTTGTTGGAAATGTAAGTTTCTAAGCCCAGTATCATGCACACTGACTGAACATTAAATTGTATCATAGTGAATGTTATGATCATAAGCTTATTGCAAAGTTACTGTTCCCTGGATTGAGAATTACTGGATGTGCACATAATTTTCTAGAGAGAGTTGTGAATTTAGCATCCATTGAAGACAGTTAGAATTAGCATCATGTCAACTCGTAAGCATCTCCCATATGGCTAAACTGAACCATGCAGCCCCGGTTTCTTCTCTTTTCACCCATTCCCTTCTCCTTTTGCAACCACTGTGTGTTGGCCTTTTGAAACCTGTCCATCTGAGTGAGGTTTGTTGTGCAAGAGTTGATGGATATCATGTTGAAAGGTGTATTTATCAATGCAGAGGGAATGTTAGAGCAAAAAAGGATGAAGGAAATATGGTAAATGTTTTTCTTTCCTTGAAACAGGCAGCGAGAGAAGATTGATTCTATATAATTGCTTCTTTATAAATAGTGTAGAAATTGACAGACTGAAAACATGGGTTCCATAAAGTAGTTAAAATTGCAAGGGATAATTTTCTCTAGTATTATTGTGCTCAATTCCATGATGCTGATAATTAAGGTTTTTGTTCTTTTTTTTCTCAAGTTTTTAATGTTTATGAGGTGTGCGATTCTGTACTTCATGATGATTTTGATAAATGAATATTGATATGAATAAGCTTGGCATAACATTAAAGGTCACCCTAAATTGGGATGCTTGGTGACTGGCATGCATATAGCTGATGTGGAAAAGTTGGGAGAGGGCTTGATGGTTATGTTTTACAGTGTATAAAGAAGCCAGTTCAGTTCTGTCACTGAGTTTTGGTTGTAATGGATTTAGTTTAGATAGAAAAGCTTTTTGTGCTTCTTGGTGATGTCCTCTAATACTATAGCTGCCAGCAAGGGAACCTGAAATTTTGATATTTTCTCTATCAGGTTAGTATATAGTTTTGAAACTTGGTTTAAAGGCTCATATTTCCTGAAAGATTACATTAATACAGTTTTGCACATTCCATTATTATGATTTCTGATCAGTTCTTTCTTTCTGTACAAAAAAAAAAAAAAAAAGAAAAAAATCTACCCCCCTTTCTTTGTTATAATTAAAATAGTTTTCAGTCTCACTTAGGGGCATAATTCTCAGCCATTTTGCATTGCAGCATTGTCTGAGACTATGCAACACATCCTAATTTCCAGATTTTAAAATTTCATTTCATGTTATTGTTCTCCATATTGCAACTGTTTACTAGGGATTCCATTTATCATGTGATTTTGGTGTATTGTTCATGACTTATATGCAGCTTTTCCTTTTGAGTTGTACTAAAATCTGCATCAATTTTTGTTGTTGTTGTTGTTGCGTGTGTTTGTGTGTTTGGAAATCACATTCTGCTGTATATATCTGTCCTAGAATTGATCTTGTACCAAAAGAAAAGTATTATAAACTTATATGATGTGAATAGTTGTTTATTTATGTAAGTTATGAGGCTTATTGTCATTGAATGAATTTTTAATAGAACTACACAAAGCAAGAAATATGATGTTTTGGATACTGATTTGCACCTTGTGTCACATTAGCAGTCTGTTTTCCCCCTCAGTTTTTGTCTGTTGCTATTTTTTCTTGATTCCAGTGTAGTCCTTTTGACTGTACGTCTAATAATGGTCGCAGGTGCAATCTTCAGTCATTTGAGTTCTCTGATACCCAATGTTAGGGGTGCCAGGAAGCTCTATTTTAAAATGGCTTGTGGTTGAAAAAAAAAAGAAAAAAAGAAACAAAAGAAGATTAAAAAACAATGCTCTTTAGAAAAAAGGATGAGTGCAGGGGGGCCCAAGAGAGAGCAGAAAATTCAAGGGCCAAAAAAGGAAAAAATCTCATGATGAGGGAAAGGAAAAAGAAAAGGGGAAAAAAATGAAAAAAAGATGGATAAAACTATAGAGTTAGATGTTTATATTACTGTTAACTGGAGGATGAGGAAAGAATGTGAGGATATAGGTATTTGGCCAGAGGAAACTGAATTATAGGACTTCCTGGCATGGCGTAAGACAATGGTGCAAGTGGAGTAATGAATTCCTTCGTGCTGTCAACATAATGGAATATCATGTGAACATGCAACTTTAGATGCTGAAGCTTCACTATTCTTGGAGGGGGAGTTGAAGTTCTTGGAGTGTCTTGTTGCTTTGCATTATATGGTGAGAGGTCCTTGATCTCTTGCTTGTGACAATAATAATTTCTCTTCTGCCACTTTTATGAATATTTTGTGAACTCATTTCTTTCTGTTTGATAGTTTCTAAATTTGCAGTTTAGTACATACATTATTATGTCTCTAGGGTTTTGGCTGTTGATTGTGTAATATGCCACTAATCCAGAGTCACCAGTTTTCAGATTGTGAAGAGAACATGCTGGATATATTGCGGAAGGCAAAGCTTTTATTTAGATTTAAGATACTCCGTTATGACTCTGCACATTTTAGATGGGACTCATGAGCCTCATGCTCTTATTCTTTTTTATAGCATCATTACAATGTCCAGTTCTCTGGCTATTATTGAGTTGCTATAAGATAATTAAAACCTTGGTTGAAAAGATCAGATATTAATTTTCCACCCTTTTTTATCTTTTTGCTTTTATTTAGCTTGCTCTTCTAGCCTTGATCTTGATGAAGACATTGTGCTTGTGCAGTTTCATGGATTATAGATAAGGGGGTCAATGATTTGGGTTTTGGTCAGGTGTGTCTATATTCATACAAAAACCTAAGTTATATATGTCAAAATCCAAATTTAAACCTGATTTATTTCCTACATCCATACCAAAAATAGACTTAGAGATAATTTGGTACTAGTTGAGTTTTGTTTTATTGTCACGTATTTAGTGATCTTACTGAACTCTATCTTAACCACGAGGTGAGGTTGATGGGTAAGTCTAAGGGCAGATTGTGAAGGGATAAGAAGAAAAAATCATTATTTTTTGTTGTTTTCTGATTTATCGTATTAATCCTCACTAAAATAGCTTTTGTTGCTTTCACTATGAGAGAGGCAACTATAATCGAAGGATTAATGCGGGGGAAGGAGAAATAGGAATCTTTTTATTACTATTGACAAGAGGAAATAAAAGGCAAAATATCAAACATATTGTATATGAAGACACGTACTTATATGATTAGGTCAGGTTTTGGTTTTCGGGTATGGTTTAGCATATATCCAAACTCTGCCCAATAAGATTGTGAATTTGATTTTGTAACCAAATCCAAACCAATAGCTTATTTGGCCTATTTTTTTAGACCTAAACCCTCAATTTTGGGTTGATTTTGAGTTTTGGGCTAAAGGGACCATTGCTTGGTGCAATGATAAAAGGCTTAGGCTGACAAGTACAATGATGAAGGTCCGAGTTAGTGCATTATCAACCTCAATTGACAATACCTCCAAGCACTTTGTATCCCTTCATTATGCCATGAGCATATTATATAGTGATATTTTCATTATAGTAAACTAATACTGTAGTCTAGCAGACCTGGAATACAATTACTATATGTAGCTTGTCATTTGATTAAATCAGTCTTGGAAGGTAAGCTAAACCTAGAATGTGAGTCGCGGGACCAATTATTTTTTGATCTCTCTGGTTGGAACGAATTTTAATTGTGAAACATTAAGGTTTAGTTGGTAGCTGTAAAGACTTTTTTATAGGTTGAATTAAAGGCTTATTAGTTCATGCTGTTGAATTGGCAACTTGTTGACTCTAAAGGCAAGGGAGGAGGGTGCATTTACTTTACCCAAGAGATATGAATGATTAATGTCCATACTGCTATATATGTACGTGTTGTTTACAGATGCTCCTTTAAAAACTTATTCGTTCATTTGATCAAACCATCAAGGACTCCTTGATGGGATGTTTTGTTGCCCCCAGTTGACAGCAAGGTGTTAATGATCTTGCATCATCTTGTTGTGATCTGAACTGTAATGAGTATCCAGAGCAGAAGCTTTTCGATAAAAGAGCTCGAGGACAAGATATTTCAACAACAAACTTAGTTTTTCCAAATTGTCTCCTGAGATGGGATCTTTTTCTTCTAATATTGCTTCACAAACTTTAATGTTTTTAATATAGGTCAAAAGAGTTTAAAGAGCACTTTAACAATGTATGAAAAGACAAGGCTGCCTGACATTGCTACTGCAAAGTTTGTTGATTAGACAGTATCACTTGAAGAAGAGGAAATGGAAGGATGAACATGGAGGAGGACAACTGTGAATAACTATTAGACGGTTAATAATTAGAAATGCAGAATTTAGAGTATGATTTTTCAGAATAGGGTTGAACATAGAGGACAAAACTGAATTACTATTAGATAGGTTTAATACTTAGAATGGAAAATATAGAGTTATTGGAATAGGTGGTAAGATACTATTTTTTCGCGTAACTCAAAAATCTTGTAATGAAATGGATTTGTGTATGAAAAAGAATTGGAGGGAATGACCGATCTGTGAAGAGAGATGCATTAGGTGATTATGTTTCCATTTAAGTCTATGTTTCATCAAGAAGGAAGGCAAGTAACCAACCTTGTAGTTTTTTATTTGTCCTTTTCTTCAAGCCTACAGATGTAATGTTATGTTGTTTGAAATTTTAGGAGGAGGTTTCGATAGGGAGGAAGTCCATAAAATGGTCTTTGATTTGACAATATGGAAACCTTTGCATAGGAAAGATTAGAACTTCCTTCTATGAATAACTGCAGGACATCTTCCAAGATGAAATTGTAGATCTGATGAAGATTTCCATAAGAAGAGTAGATGGATGAAAACTTCCATTTCATTGCTCTTTGGCCTATTGATTCTTGTTTGTTTGGGCAGCCAAAGTGATGGTATTTTAAAACCAAGGTGGGTATGTTTAATATTATTTTTGTTGTCCAAGTTGCTATTACTGGGGGGAAACAAACTTAAAGATCGCATGTTGATTGTATAGGAGTGTTTCAGATAAAATAACCAAAAATGAAATGTTAATTTGAATGCTAAAGGAGGTTTAATATGGTGGAAATAGACTTCTCATGTACATATCAAGGAATTGGAAATGCTGTGCAAGTTGGTCTTTTTGGGTAGTCTTGCACAAACATGTGCACACTTCTTTCTGCTTTGTAATGGTAGTTCTAGAGTTTGTTTTGATGCTTCAACCATTTCAAGTGAAGATTTCCATAACAAATTTGGCATTTTGTTTTTAGTGGGAATCTGGTGGCTATTGCATTCTGTTTTTGGTTATGTAAGTCCTATCTTTTTGCAAGGATGGTGAGCTGCTCTTGCATGGATAACATGAAACTTATGTTTCAAGTGATATTTGAGTCAAGACCAATATTGAGATAGTGAGGTGGAAGGAAGATACTAAACCCTGCAGAAGTTTTGAATTGCGACATGGAGGATGTCTTCTGATGAAAATTATGGGCTCTCTTGTTATCTTACAAAAGTTGAAGAAATGTTGCAATGCTATTGTTGGAAAACATTAGTTTTATGCTGCAATGCTATTGTTGGAAGCATAGAGGGATGGTTCACCACTTAGGAGTGCAACTATCGTTTTGCATAAAGGTTATACACAGTTCGGTCAACATTAAAGATCTGGTCCCATACTATATGTTCCTTTATTATGCCTTTCGTTAAATGACATGAAGAATATACTTTGGAGTAATTAAGATGCAGGTTAGTTCACCTATTGGTTGGGTGCAGTTAGAGGAAAGAAAGGTAACGGTTTAACGACAAAAGGCTCAATGAAGGGGGTATTCATCGGAAATTAGAGTTGGAGATTCATAGAAAAGTGGAGTGTCCGTTGGACAAATATGGTGGAAATTTGAATTTGGTGTTTGGGTGCAGAGGGGGGGGGGGGGGGGGGCGGGGTGGTGGCGCTATTACTTAGCTATAATTTTCGGATTGGGGCAATTTTAAAGCAGAGTTTTTTTTTCTTGACTACAATTTTTTGTGGTCATGCGACTGGGTCTCTATCCGTAGTTGCCCTTGGTGGCCTTTATCCCTGGCACAACCCACCAGCACTTAATTATGATTTTTGTTTTGGAAAGATAAGGTGGTGCTAATCTCCCATCTACGATTTGCACCCTTGGGGATTGCCTCTAAACTGGAATCGAATTTTAACTTCTTACCCAAGTGGAAAGAGGTGATACCATACCATTCGAGCTAGCGCTAGGTGGTTATGAACTTTGCTTGCAGGGGCAAAACAGTGACATGTATAAACAAATTTCTAGCATCAGCTTGTTGCATGCCTACTGTGATAAAGTTTCAAATCGGACATTATTTGCTTTATTTGGTCAATCGTGTTTGTTACACTGCAGGTGGATTATGCTTGCACGCCTGAAGAAGTGCAGCAGCATTTCCAGTCTTGCGGAACGGTCAACAGGGTCACTATTCTGACAGACAAGTTTGGTCAGCCTAAGGGGTTTGCTTATGTTGAATTTCTGGAAACTGAGGCAGTTCAAGAGGCTCTTCAGTTGAATGAATCTGAATTACATGGGCGTCAAATCAAAGTATGTTTGGTCCAAGACTTATAATTTATTGTCTTCCTCCACACCCCCCCCCCCCCCCCCCCCCCTTTTTTTTTTGAATGAGCACTATTTTTTCCAGCTGTTGAAACAACATATCTGCACCTGGTCAGCTCTTCATAGAAAATGTTATTTTTTGCAGGTAACCCCCAAACGAACTAATATCCCTGGAATGAAGCAGTTCCGTCCAAGGCGTTTTAATCCATACATGGGATATCGTTTTAGGGGGCCATATATGCCACCATATTTTTCCTCCCCATATGGATATGGGTCAGTTGACTGTTCGATCCTAGTATTGCAATAGGATTTTTGTTGTATTCCAGGCACGAATTGCCTTTGACAAGCTATTTCTTGCCGTTGCAGGAAGGTTCCCAGATTCAGGAGGGCAATGCGCTATAGGCCTTATTTCTGAATGGTGGATGGTCTTGTCAGGCATGTTTGCTTATTAGGACAAAACATGCATATCCTTGAAATACTTATGGTTTGACATTTGCTTCTATCATGTATTTGGTGGGTGGTCAGAGACTTAAGCAACTCGTGTTTGTCAAGTAGGGTGAACCTGTATGTTTTTGTTGATCTCCTAGGATGGTGACTATCATAATGTGACTGCCAGTCTGTTGAAGGATATAACATCTTGATCTGTTATGACATTATTTCTGCGTAGCAACTCTATAATGGTTTCATAAGTGAGTCAGTATGGTAATTATAAACTGCCTTGCTGGTCAAAAGGGTTCCTATGTGCAGAATGCTTCAGCTATTCTTTTGTTTGCTTCTTTCTTGATTGGTTTGGTTTGCTTATCCATCTTACAGGATCACCTGCCGTTGTCATGGGGAACTAATTACTTTGTTATTTTCCTTTTTATTTTTTGCGCGAGAATTTCTTGGGTATATGACAAGAAATGGTGGCTAACGGGTCATCATGTCCTGTGTAAAATAACATAGAGGTATGTAGGTGCCACCGAAAATAGTGTCGCTGATGCTGCAGAGATTGATCGGTGACTTGTAACCATCGAAATGGCTTTATACCATTCTCCTTACCCTGATAATCCTTGTTCTACCGTCTTTGTTAGCGCTGGATGGAGGACCCAGCATAACTTGAGCTTTCTCTGATGGGGCTGCACCGTATATGTTGTTGCTGTGACCGGACGTGATTCCTCCTGATAACGGGACAAAATAATGTTTGGAACCGGGAATATCCGGTCCTTGTTTTGGGGAGTAAAGTTGGGAAACGGAGTGGAGAACGGACGAAAATCATATGGGGCGGGGCGGGCACTATTGAATATTATAAAGGATTACCACGTGCCTCTTAATAATAATTTAGAAAAATAAATCAAAAAGTTAAATTTTATTATCAATAAAATTATTAATTTTATAATTATAATATTTTTTATTTTTATTATATATTTATTAATAATATATAGTATGTATGAATAAATAATTTAATATATATTACTTTATCATGTATTATATATTGATGAGTATTGTATTTGAAAAATTATGTATTAATTTGTTTAATAATGTATATTAGGATGTTGAATAAATATTTTGGTAGATATATATTAACTAGTTGTGTATCGATAAATATTATATTTTAAAAATTCTATATTAATTTATTTTTAAGTATGCATTAGATGATATGTATTAAAAAAAGTTTATAGTATGTACAATAAGTTATCAAATATATAAACTATATATTTTAAAAACTGTGTATACATTTACTTAGATTTGTATATTAGAATATTGAATAAATATTTTTCTTAATATATATCAACTGATCATATATGATGGTGAACACTATATATGAGAAATTATATATTTATTTATTTATAGATATATATTAGATTATTAAATATATATTAAAAAAATTATAGTATATATTATTAAATTATCAAATATATATTATTTGATCATACATTGTGTATTGACGAGCATTATATTATAAAAATTATATATTAATTTATTTAACGATATGTATTGATTATTTAATGATTAATTTATTTAGTATGTATTATATGTCTATATAGTATATATTGATAAAAATATGTATAGTATGGGGAAAAGAGAATATCATAATTATGAAACTAATTATTTTGTTGATAAAAAAATTTAATTTTAAATTTACTTTTTGAAAATTTGTGTTAAGAAAAATGTGGCCTCCATGATATTCTACTGTGCCTGTCTCGTGTGAGCTGTAGGAATGAGGTGGAACGTTGACAATCATGCGTCGGTATTTTTAAACCTGCTGTATTATACAAATTATTAATTTTTGTCAGCTGATCTTAATTGTAATTAATCGACTGCCCCCACTAAGTCACCATCTCCAGTGCAGGAAAAGTTAATAAAACATAGTTTGAGAAAAGGAGACGGTGGGTTAACAAGCCAAACTGATATAGAGCGTTATACAAAGAAACCCTACGTCCCAGGTAAGTGAAGTAACTGAGCATCATTACATCCAAGAAAGAACAACCATAACAACCTGGCACCAAATCTGGGATGATAGCAGTAATATCACTCAGGAGCTGCAGATTTTGATTAATATTGTTGATAGATATACAAAGAACAAAATGCCTGATAGAAACCACAGCAGCAACAAGGTAACTAAGAGTGCAGATATGAAAGACCTGGTATAACTGTTAAGCATTAAGGTGCAGCGATATGCATGCTTGTAACCCATTGAAGATGCCCACATGTAGAAGTAAGTTATGAAAAAGAAGTATGGGCCCAGAGGATGCAATCTGTGCTGTAGTAGAGTTAGCCTTCCTCAACATAAGTAGTGGAAAAAGACAGGAATAAGTAGCTGTATGGAATGCAAAAAATTTCATCATGTCCACCAGAAATTGAGTTGGCAGAGCAGTGATTGTCCAAAACCAGTATGGAGCAGTAAACATACACCAAGTAGCCATCAAGAGCCTTGAAAGAAGTTGTCCAATTTTCTTGTGTTAATAGAAATGACCATCAATGAGAAGATTAGTGTATCCTGGTTCACAGACCTTACACCCAAAACATTAGCAGAAATTTCAATTGAAGTAAATTTATAAAAAGTTTCAAGGATCAATAAATTCCCACTGTAAATCACTAGGCACCTGGGTTTAGCAGAGATAAAACAACTCCACCTATGCAACAAACCTGCATTTGAACCTGGTTGAAAGGGGCACTTAGTCTGCAGCATAATGTCACTATAAATACAACAATCGCTCCAAAAGCATGGTAAGGAGAAATTCGAGAAATGCTAATGCATTCTCAAGTCTTGCTGCTACTGGTATATCAGCAATGGCAATGATCAAATGAAATCCATAATTGAATTGCAAACGCTTAGGTAAAATTCTCCAGATGACATGATAAGTAAAAGAGATAATGTAACGACTGGTAAGTGTAAGATGAATCATTAGGCCATTGAATAACAACTGCCAAATCTCCTTCAAGCCAAATATTCAGAGGGAGGTGGTGCTTTTTTTTAGGCACGCGTGGTTATTCCTTTATCAGGGACCAAACTCTCACCAAATGATTTTAGACCCCTCATGGATACAGTGGCTGGTAAAATTGAACACGGTAATGTAGATCTCCATCCCCTGGAGGAAGAGTAATCTTGTTGCATTTAGTTTTGTGATTGCTATCCATATTTAAAATGGCTGCTATTATGCATGTCCCAAGCAATATAATTCAGCAGCTGGAAAGGAAATTTAGAGCACTTTTATGTGTCGTTGATAAAAAAGAAACGATTACATTTGATATCTTGGAATGTGGTTTGTACTCCAAAATCACAAGGAGGGCTAGGTCTTAAATCACCCGGAGGCGGGCAACAAATAATTGGGTAAATTAGCAGGCTAATTGATTCTGAATCCACAATCATTGTAGGCAAAAACAATGGCTGCTAAACTCCATTTTGAGGGTTCATGTTCAATTACCACAAGCCCAACAAGGTTCCGCCATATGGAAAAAAATAGTAGCTGCATCATCACAAATTTAGTTTCAATTTTTATGGTCATTAGGTGCACATGCATTGCAGTGGGGGTGTGTACGGTTAAGTTAGAATTGATTTGGGATCAATTTTCAAATTGAATTGACTTGAATTGGTTTTCTAAAATTGAAATCGAAACCAACCCGATCACATGGAAAAACCGGTTGAAATCGAATCGAAAAAATTGGTTCAGTTCGATCCAGTTCGTAAAAATTGTGACTTATGTCCAGGCCAAATAGAAGATACTAATCATGTCATCCCTGCTCGCTTCCCTGCAAGACAGTGCTGGTAGCTAAGTTGCAACAACAGTAACAGGCAAATACCATCTTCTTTGCCGGCATTGCTAAATTTGGTTAATGGCAAGTGCCCCGGTAAAGAAGAGATGACGATCTAAAATGGCTTGCCTACCTTGGCAATCGTGGACCGCAAGAAATGCAAGGTTAGTTCAGAATAAAACGCTCTCCAATCCAACTGGTAAGAACAACTTCATTTTATTTGATTGATGAGCTCTCTACTGTAACATAGAATTGGAATAGGGCTTGGTTAGGGAACTGGGGAAGCTTTAATCAGAGATCTTGGGATCCATTATCAAACAGCAGAGTAAGCTGGCTTCCCCCATCCCTAGGAGCCCTTATATTGAATTTTGATGGAAGCCTTGGAGGGAAAAAAGCTGCAGCAGGTCTCATAATCAGAGATCATATTGCTCGGTTGTTGCGGGAAGCTGGTAGACCAATTTCTTGTTGTTCTGTTCCTTATGTAGAACAGAACAACACATCTACAAACTTACCCACTGTTACAGGATACAGACATTGAAGCAGGTCGTATATATACGCATTCAAATCGACGCGCAAAAGAAGACTAGGAAACAAAGCAGCAGACCGGCAGCAGGTCAAGTTCGCAACTTCCACCAAGTCCGTACATCTTCAAACTACGCCTCCTTCCCTCTAGCATCATCTTCCTTCTTCCCAGATTGCTCATTCTGGGATATCATCGTCTTTTTTTTTGGGAGAAGACTAGCGTCATCTCACGCCTCTCCAAATTGCTGGTAGCCGGAATTCCTCTTACTTTGTTTCACTCGTCACCTTCTTTCTTAATGGTGCCAAGCATGATCTTCTACTCTATGGCGGCCTAGAACTTGTCATTCTTTGCATGCCAATGCACCGAGGCAAACATCTCATGCTTCTCGGCACCACGGAGGAGGATACGATGCTCAAGATGGGAAGTTTACCGTTGTTTGAAAAATCAAATCCAAAAAAAAAAAAAAAAAAAAAAAAAAAAAAAAAAAAAAAAAAAAAAAACTGAAAAAGAAGAAGAAGAAGAAGCATATTTGTACATCAAAATCAATAAAATAATAAAATAATAATTACGATAAGATTGATAAATTATAAATATAATATCAAGATTTATGTGATTTGACTGTAGTCTATATCGACGGAATATGTAACTTCACCGTGAAAGAAAAATTACTAATATATGTGATTATACTTCGAACCCCTTTTATTACAGTGAAACATGTCATTAGCGATGCTTTTTTAAATTTTTTTCGATGCTTTTAAATATTGGCAAGAAACCTTTCGATGCTTCTTAAAGCATCGCAAAAATGTCGGCTATGTAAACGTGAGGACGCCACCTGCCGACACTTTTTAAAAACGTCGGTATATGCCGACTGTTGCCGCTAAATCACCTGGACTGGAACTTCCACGGTGTCGGGCATCCCGCTCGCGTTTCTGATCCTGCTCCTGGATACCTGTAAAAGATCCCAGACCGGATTTCCGGCGGGGGACACTCCGATGCTCAAGTCAGTGGTTGGTCTAGGCATCAACAGAATGGAGAATTCAAGAATAGCATAAATGGAAAAGGAAATGAGTAGAGTGGAGTGGAGTGGCCTCAGACCTTGCTTTCCCTTGAAGTGTCCCCTCTTACCCTATTTATAGAGGTTATAATAACCAAATATGGTTGAAGTGGTTGTAACCGAATTATCGAATAATCGAACGTGGTTGTAATTGAATAACCGAATATGGTTATAATCAAATAACAGAATAACCGAAGTGGTTGTAACCGAATAACAGAATAACCGAAGTAGTTGTAACTGAATAACCGAATAACTGAATGTGGTTGTAACCAAATAACAGAATAACCGAAATTGTTGTAACCGAATAACAGAATAACCGAAGCGGTTGGCCTCAGTGGACCTTAGTGGGTCTTGGGTCTTTAATGGGCCTTGAACCTTTAATGGGCCTGGATGAGAGGGATATAACACAGCCCCCCACTTCCGAGCTGAAAAATGTTGCTAGTGAATTGCTCTGACTTTGACTTCATTTTCTGTGAAGGGAGTAATAAATAATAGCCTTTGCACTTTGTCAGTTGGCCAATTAGATCTGCCTTTGATAGAGAATAAGATAGACAAGTCAGATCATCAATAAGCTGCTTATTGATAGTGATAGAGAATATGATAGGCATGTCAGATCATCAATAAGCTGCTGAGTAATATATGTTGATTTAAATGCACTTTGATGCGTCATTGGATTTGCTGCAAGATAGACCATGTAGGTCATCCCTGAATAAAGATTGGGCCATTTTGGCACTTCATCAAATTTATAGTAGTGTAAACCATATGGATCATTTCTGAATTTTTGATAGAGAATAAGACAGGCTTATCAGGCCCACCTCGGCATTTCGTAAGGTAGATCACGTAGATCATCCTTATGCCCTTTAATTAAAGATTAAGATAGGCTGATCGGGCCCACCTCGATATTTCGTAGAGTAGATCACGAAGATCATTCTCGTGCCTTTCAAAAATAAGATTAAGACAGGCTGATCATGCCCATCTCGGCACTTTGTAAGGTAGATCATGGAGATCATTCTCATGCCTTTTTGATTAAGATGGACTTGTTAAGCCCAACTTGGCACTCCATAGGGTAGATCATAGAGATCATCCTTATGCCTTAAAGAAAAGAAAATTAAGATAGGCTGGTTAAGCCTATCTCGGTACTTCGTAGGGTAGATCACGAAGATCATCCTTATGCCTTTGGATAGAGAATAAGATAGGCTTCAGTAGGCCTTTCCTTGAGCTTCAGTGGGCCCTGATAAGATAGGTTTTGATGAACCTTTCAATGAGCTTCAGTCGGCCCTAATAAGATAGGCATTGGTGAGCCTTTCCATGGGCTTCAGTGGGTCCTAATAAGATGGCATTGATGAGCCTTTCCATGGGCTTCAGTGGGCCCTAATAAGATAGGCATTGGTGAGCATTTCCATGGGCTTCGGTGGGCCCTGAGCATAGATCGACCTCGAACTTCTTGGGCGTTGATCGGCCTTTAAGAAGATACTGGCCATTTAAGAAGAGATTGACCATTTAAAAGGAGACTGGCCATTTTAAGAAGATACTGGCCTTCAAGAAGAGATTGGCCATTAAGAAAATATCGGCCTTCAAGAAAATATCAGCCTTGAAGAAAATATCGACCTTTACGAGGTTCCTACAAAATAAATTTCTGACCGAGATTTCTCCAGTAGGAGACACTCCGTCGTTCAAGTAAGTAGAGTTCGAACAATAAAATGGAGAACTCTTTGATAAATGAAAGAGGTCAGAGTGATATTATCCAAGATAGAAACTTTTTGACAGTACTTACTGTTATAATGCTCGAGTCAAAATTATTTTTGAACGATTCTTCTAAAAAATATGGATAGTCCTTCATCAAAAGTTACTAATTAGAAATACTCACAATATGGGAATCGGTGTTGATGGTGTGGCTCCGAACGGGATCCGGTGGTCGTGAAAACTTTAGAACCTCAAGGAACCATTTCTTATGCTGAAGAGAACTATTTCTTTTTTCTTTTAGTGGGCTTTGTTAGATAAGTACTTCCTCTCCTTCTCTCTCCAAAGAGGAGTGCTTCGGGATCGCAGAAAATGATTTTAAGAATCTCAGAAGTTAGAGGAATCTCTTCTGACTTCATCCATAATCTTCTTTGAAGCCTGTAGTCTATATCACCAAATTTATTTATTTAAAAATATGTATGGTAATGGTATACTCACAGTTTGAGCTTCATGGATCTTTATGGGCCTTAGTAGGCCTTCATGGGCCTTTGTGATCAAATCAATCTTGATATCTCGGTAGCTGAGCCGTAGATCACGGCGATGTGGCTCACCCGGGCCAGGCGGTGCGGACAACTTGGAGGGCGTCGAAGGGATCCTTCTTGGCAGGGCCAAGAACTCCCAGCTCAGGTGGTGGTGACGGCTTCCTTGGAGCTTCTCATTCTCTGTTTTGAGGAACACAATAGAATCCCCAGCAACAATCTTCTTCTGGTTCACAAAAGTGCTCCACCCAGTAGTAAGCAAGTGCTTGCGAGGAGTCCCTCTGTATATATGCATGAACTTCCAAACCTCGCCATGCACATCCTTAGCAAGAACAGTGTGGACTGGAGGGTCCGCTGAGTAGTCCAACTGCGGGAAGATGGTCTCGGCACAGTAGCGAGGAATGGAGAAGCCCTCGCCATTGTTGGCATCCGACTGGGTCAGTGTCTTGGCAAAAGAAGCAGGCTTTTCTTGCATATCAACCCTGTTGCTACCGAGGCCCATTCCATCATTGTCGCCATAGTCCGGCTCATCCGACCGAACTGGAGTCATCCGGATCTTGGCAAAGACCTCGTCGGTCTCCGGATCCACCATGAATTTCACAGCGCTCACCTGACTGAGGATGAGCACCGGGACACCGGACGGCTCCTCGTCACCGGATATGGGAGATGAGGGCATGACGATAACCGCGAGCTCTGGTGCCGGTGAATGAGAAGCGCGGATCTAAGGAAGAGCTTCTCGCCGCCCGCTCTTCCCGCCTCATCGTCGCCACAGGTGGATCTAAGGAAGAGCTTGATGGAGCCATCAGCCTTGCCTTCTCCGAGACCTTTTCCTCATGGTGGCGGTTGGTGGCGGCTTCCTTGAAGCTTCCCATGGGGAGGAGACCGGTGGGTTCCCTCGGTCATCGGGCTAGAAAAGAGGATTCGCCAAGCTTCTGGGATCGTCGACCATGGAGAAGAAGTCCACGAGTCAAACGAGGCTTCCAAGACCCTCTACGTCGTCTCCGTCGCCGCCCCAAAAACCGTTACCATCGTCAGACTTGCGACCGGGAACCCCTCCTGGGTGCCGCCGCCTAGGCCCCCACCATAGTTCCGGAACCCAGCACTGAGGTGGCCGTGCTCGAGCTCCTCCTGGCCAATGGGGAGGCGGAGCATCTTCAAGCTCCTCCTGGTCGATGGGGAGGCGGCTGGGACTCGATGACAGATTCGCTGCGGTCGCCGTCGCCGGAGGTGTTGGTGAATTGAGTGAGGGGGACAGGGACGCGGAGCTCCTCCCGATCAATGTCATCGATCGTGGGCTTGAGGTGCTCGCCCGTGGCCGCCCGAGCCTCCGGAAGCTTTTCCTTGTTTCAGCCGCTTCCGAGTCCGCCCTCTTGAGGATCGCCGGTGGGTATGCCACCCTCCAAGAGTTGGAGCTCCACCGGTGCGCCGATCTCGTCCTTGGCCCCATCTATGTTTTCAAGAACCTCCAGCGGCTGGAGGGGCCGAAGTTCAGTGGGGCTGGGAACAGCCGCATCGGTGCGACCGTGAGCTGCCGGACCTCCTACACCGCCTTCCTCCCCCGCTCATCGGTCCAGATTTGCCGCAGGTGAAACCCGCCATTAGATCTGCCAGTGGGAGGGTGCTATGGTGACGTCGGCTACCTCTCTCCCTTTTTCTTGGATTTTTTTTTTTGAATTCTCCTTCTCAATGGAAATAACGTCCCCTACCTGGCATGCCAATTTGTTGCCTCTAAATCACATGGACCGGAACTTCGACAACGTCGGGCATCCTGCTCGCGCTTCTGATCCTGCTCCCGGGTACCTGCAAAAGACCCCGGACTGGATTTCCGGTGGGGGACACTCCAACTCTCAAGTCAGTGGGTGGTCTAGGCATCAACAGAATGGAGAATTCAAGAATAGCATAGATGGAAAAGAAAATGAGTAGAGTGGAGTGGACTGGCCTCAGACCTTGCTTTTCCTTGGAGTATCCCCTTTTATCCTATTTATAGAGATTGTAATAACCAAATATGGTTGAAGTAGTTGTAACAGAATAACCGAATGTGGTTGTAACCGAATAACTGAATAACCGAATATGGTTATAACCAAATAACAGAATAACCGAAGTGGTTGTAATCGAATAACAGAATAACCGAAGTAGTTGTAACTGAATAACTGAATAACTGAATAACTGAATGTGGTTGTAACCAAATAACAGAATAATCGAAGTTGTTGTAACCGATAACAGAATAACCGAAGCGGTTGGCCTCAGTGGGCCTTAGTGGGCCTTGGGTCTTTAATGGGCCTTGGACCTTTAATGGGCCTGGATGAGAGGGATATAACACCGACATTTTAAAGCGTTGCTAAATTTGAAGTTGCCGACGCTTTAAAGCGTTGCTAGGTTTTAAACTTAGCGACGCTTTTTAAAAGCGTCGGTATCTTAGCAACTAACGACGCTTTAAAGCATCGCTAATCTGTAAATTAGTGATGCTTTAAAGCATCGACAAATTTATTTATTTATTTTTAAAAAATATACAGTTATACCTATATACATTAAATACATACATCAACCTGTATACATTATCAAAATGAAATAACTAAACATTCAAACCTGTATCACACCCAAAGACATACACAAACACAAACACAAATATAAAGAGTTATATATATATAACTATCAAAAGATACTCAATATCGATCTAAGTTCAAATACATAAAAAGACATACAAAAATAATAAAAAAAAATCAACTGGCATCACTGATCCGTGGGAGGCTGATCGTCGTCCTGTCTGTGACTGGCAGATGCATCAGGAACTTACAAGAGATATACATACATATATATATATATTGTTACGATACATACATTATATATATTCTAAATTATTAGAAACATACAAAAAATATATATATGTATGAAGTTATAAATAATTACTTATCTGAGATGACATGAACATATGCAGAACATATGTAACATGCTCAAGCTGAGCCCTAATAGTCTGCATCTTTACTCTGTCTACATCACGTGTCTATCTAAGCTCTGCTATCTCATCATCGAGTCGACGAATATGTGAATGATTATAACTATCTCTAGCATCCCGAGTAATTTTACTCATCTTAGATAACCGAGTAGGGGTAACTCAAATCCCATAACCTTTCACTCGTCCAGGACGCTCTGGTCCCATAAACTCCGAGAATATCTCGGCCTCGATGCGACTGCTCTGAGTAGATGATGTAGCCTCGCCAGCACGCTCGACGATCATAGAGGTAGCCCTATCTTATGTTTTATAAAAAACTTATATATCAATACTTAATAAAAATAAAATTATAAATCATGATATAATATAAATAAAAAAATATATATATATCTTTGGACTCCTCTCGAACAAAACTGCCATCATGGTGAACGTGAGTCATCCGATAGAACTCTACCTCACCAGGCTCCCTCCCTTGCTGATGAACCTATATAAAGAATAAATATTACAAAAAAATCTAAAATGACACATCTTATACCCCCGTACCATGATACATGGCACATGCATGATACATGATGATACATGATGTTAAAATTAAAAGTGTACTAAAAGTATTATAGGATGAGAAACATACAGACTCATGTCTGAGCCGTGCATAACTCTTGGACCTCGTTGTGTGAGGAACATACTAAGCTGCTCATGCAGCTTTACTAATAGCAGAATATGTCTACAATATAAAATTAAAACTATTATATATTATATAAATATAATTAGGACGAGTGAAAATTAATAAATTTCTAAGTGTTTGATGATGCTACATAACCTGTGCCATCTCGGAGAACCAATAGTGCACCAGCTCCTTCCACTGATGAGGGTGAATATCAGGAGGACAGGTAGCTGTAACCTGCTCCTCTGTCCTACCCTCTCACTTGTAGTCTCCCTTCAATTTCATCCTATACTCTTTTCACTTGCGATTGAGAGACTTAAGCACAAAATCAGAACAATCTGGAGGGAGAACGAACTTCCTCTACAATGTAAATAAATAATAAAATAAGTATTAAATAAAATAAGCAATGCAATTATTAAAAACCTAAGATATAAAATAATATATCAATTTTTTAACATGCACAACTCGTAGCATCTCTATTTTATAGGCAGGAAGCATGTCGTTTTACTTCGGATAATTTAGGGAACATAGCTGACCCCGACGTGCTACTATCCCCAAAAAATTAGTCAACAAGCTAGCAGATTTTTTAATAGGCTGGCCTAGCTTGTTGCACTCTATGACTATCCTCTCACCCTCAGGTAACTGCCACATATCACGGACTAGTGTGGGTCCTCGCCTCTGCCTAAGTCTCCCGGATCCATCTACATAAAAAATACAGAACATTATATATCAAAACTATTGCATATGCATGAATTGAAATGAGATGAAACTATTAAATTATCCTGCATCTATATGTCATCGATGATAGGCTCATCATCAGGATGATCCGTAGGAGGATCGTGATGTGCTGACTCGGAGGGAATGGCGTCGTCCTGAGATGGAGAGGTACTGGCCTCCATCGGATGTGTAGAAATGGATGGACTGGTATCAGATCGATATGAAACTGATTGACACTCTCGGGCTGCTATGACGAAGTACCAGCCTTGATTTGAGAAAACTAAAACTGTACATCCGATAGGCACTTCCTTCGAGGCATGGTGTACCTAACATGCATTATTTAAAACTAAGTCAGTCAACATTATAATCAAATTATAACATAAATGAATTACAATTTAAAATATAACATAATCATTCATGCAAAAATATAAACTATCTTATTAACTACATACTTATCATAATCAACCAGTTGTACTTTCTTTGGAATCCAACCTAACCAAAATGGTTGTATCATTTATATGATCATCCGGTACAATATTATAAGGCATACACTGAGTGTAAGTATCATCATCATCTTCTTCCACCCTTTTTTTCATGTCATACAAGTCTCTGGATTTTGTCTTAATAATAGTAGCCCATTCTTTACCTTTCGAGTCTTGTACATAAAAAACTTGTCAAGCTTGAGATGAAAAGATAAATGGATCATCCTTCATTACACACCCATATGTATCAATCTTGAAAAATTAACAAGTATGAATTCGTTTGAGTCCTTTTTCAAATCTCTTGGTATATTTATATCCACCCAATCGCATTGAAATAATATAACTTCAAAATTTTCATAATAATCCAACTCAAAAATATCTTTAGGTATATCATAATAAGATTTTTCATCTATTTTTACCATAACACTACTATTCCGAGTTTTTCTAAATTTCTCGCGCTCCTTGGTATGAAATTTAAAGCCATTTATAATAAAACCATTATATTTGTTCACAATATAATTAGGACCTCTGGCAATTGCTATTAGTTCTGCTGAATAATTTTTCTCCATCAGTATCATTACCTAGAAAATGTAATATCAATTATCGATCACTTATTCGATGTTAAATGTATGTAAAATTATTATATGACTTATATATACTAACCTGATTGGCAAGCCAATTAGGGAATAACTCAACCAACCATCTTTGTTCAATCCTTGGATTAGGATGAGTGGAATGATTGGCTTATATTGTACAGCTAAAAATTTATTGCATGATAATCAAATATAAGTTTGACAACAATATGTTTAATATTTAGTATTATCCATGTATAGATAGACTAACCTACGATAGTCAGATATTATGTCACTATGTAGCAATACATAACGGTGTGCTTATGATAAAGATTTATGGTCAAGAATAATACTTTCAGCTTTTGCTATAAATCTTTCGGAAGATGCAAATTTGTAAAGATCTGTATTCTTCATAGTATTCCCATGACGTTGAGGTCGATTGAATACAGTCTCTACACCTTCGAGATATCTTGAACAAAATGTCAAACACTCTTCAGCAATATATCCCTCTTCTATTGAGCCCTTAGGATGGGCTTTGTTTCATACATAATCCTTCCAACGTACAAGATACCTTCAAAAAATATGATATTTATTAAAATTTTAATATTAATATCATATTAAATAATAAAAAAGATATCTAAATTATGAAATTTTAGTTTTACAGCATTACCTCTCGATAGGGTACATCCATCTGTACTGTACCGGTCCACTAAGTTTAGCTTCCGAAGCTAAATGAATGAGTAGAACCATAATCGTAAAAAACTCAAGAGGAAAAATCTTTTCCATCTGACATAACGTAAGTATGACTTAAGACTGCAACTGATCAAGCTCCTGAGGATCAAGAACCTTAGAACATAATACCTTGAAGAATGATGATAACTGAAAAATAACCGTAATAACTTGTTTCAGCATTGACGACCTTAAAGCTAATGAAAGAATATCTTGCATTAGTATATGTCCATCATGACTTTTAAGATTTGAAATTTTTCACTCTTTCAGATTCACACATCGTGAAATATTTGATGCATATCCATCAGGAACCTTGATATTCTTTAAAACTGTCAGGAAAAGATCTTTTTCTCGACTAGACATTGTATAACATGCATGAGGGATATAAGTTCTATCATTTGCAAGCACTTGTTGATGAAGTTCATATCGGATGTCCATTTCTTTTAAATCAAGACGCGCCTTCATGTTATCTTTAGACTTTCCATCAAGATTTAATATTGTTCCAATTAAATTATCACAAACATTCTTTTCTATATGCACAATATCAAGATTATGCCGGAGTATATTATGCTCCCAATAAGGTAAGTCAAAGAATATGCTTCTTTTCTTTCATAATTATTTAGTATGCTGATAGGTAGATGTTGTCATTATATCATCATCATTTTCAACTTCAAAGAAATTATTTAGATACTCGAACACTACTGTATCTAAGGTACAAGTATTGACTTCATCCGATACTTCTTCTTGTGTTGAAGTCTCAACATCATCTCTTCCCTCGCTTTTTAGAGGACTTTGTATCTTACCGTAACTGTGTCTGATACCAAGGATTTGTCTACGAATATCAGAACCAGAAGGTAGAATTGGAGCAGATCCCAACTCTATAGTACTATCAAATACATCCTTCTGAAATCAAAATGGATGATTTGCCTCCAACCATCGACGATGTCCCATATAACATAACTTTTTTCCATGTTTTAACCAAATTGAATGGGTTGATTCACCACAAGAAAGACATGCAACTCGTCCCTTAGTGCTCTAGCCAGATAAATTAGCATATGCAGGAAAATGATTAACAGTCCATAATAGAGCTACCCGTAGATTGAATGTTTGGCCATTCGAAGCATCAATTGCACTGATAACCTCCCACAGTTATTTTAATTTATCTATTAAAGGTTGTAAGAAACCATCAATATCATTGCCTGTACCCTTATCACCTGGAATGACTATTGATAAAATAAGTGAATACTGTTTCATACATATCCATGGTGACAAATTATAAGGAATCAGAACAACTGGCCATGTGCTATAGACAGAACTTAAGGTCCGAAATGGATTGAACCCATCACTGGCTAAACCCAGCCTGACATTACGAGCATCAGATGCAAAATTAGGATGTCTATCATCAAATGCTTTCCATGCTAAACTATTCACTAGGTGTCTTAGCATTTCATCTTTTGTATGTATTTCATTATGCCATCTCATTGACGAAGCTGTCTTTGATGATGCATAGATCCTTTTTAATCTAGGTACAAGAGAAAAATGACATAATACCTTCGCCGACTTTTGTTTAATTTGTGTTGCATCTAATTCATCTAATCCCTCACTCTCATTTTCTTTTTGCTTTATCCATTATAAACATCCACACACATGGCATGACTCTTGATCGACATGTTCTTCTTGATATAATATACAATCATTTGGATAGCTATGAATCTTTTCGTATCCAAGATCCAATTCCTTTACTAATTTTTTGGCTTCATAACAAGATATTGGTAAACTAGTACCTTCAGGAAATGCATCCTTTAACAAGTTGAGCAACATAGTAAAACTCTTGCCAGACCATCCATTCAAGTATTTTATATGAAATAAATATACAAGAAAAGAAATTTTTGAAAAGTTCTTGCAACCAGCATATAATTCTTGATCTGCATCTCTTATCAGCTTTTGATAACGATCTGTTCCAACATTAGTTGGGGATATCGACTCCTCATTATGTATAGATTCAGTAAATATAGGACCATTAGGTAGCCTATTTGCTACTTGTCCTCCACTGAAATCTCCAGGAGTTTAAGCCCATATTCAAAAGCATCTCTGAGCAAACCCCTAATATCATCATCTCTTGCAAGATTTTTCTGTTGGTTACTGGATCCAAAATCAGGTATATGTTCCATGTTAGAGGTTTGGTTACATGTAGATAGTAACCTTGACTCTCTATGAAAAAATCACTCTGTATAACCTCTTAAAAAATCATTCCATACCAAATGTTCTTCAACAGTACTTGGATATAGAGAACTGGAATTTACATATTTTCGGCATAGACATAAAATCTTTTCATTGATACTACTTCTCTCTATACCAAATTTAATGAAATTCTGAACTCCATCCAGATATTCTTTGCTATTCCTCGGTTTAGCTATCCAACTCTTATCCATTGTAAGATAAAACTAACTGAAATAAACAAATATCTGTAAGAACAGAATAAATTTAAAATAAGTTTATTCAATAGATCAATTACAGTATTATTAAATACACCCTATCATCAACTAATAGATAAAGAGGTCCTATCCTATTTAAGAATTACATTAATTATATAGGTTATTTACAGTAACCAAAGGATACGTAATAGAAGTTCCAGAAAAATTTTAGTAGCATTTTTCCTTAGTTCTCCCCATACAAATAAATATGTATGAGGAGAACTAAAAGAAAATGCTATCCGAAATATATCTGAAACTCTATACATACCGTTTGATTACTATAAGCACCTATAAAATTATTTATAATTTTCAAACTATCCAAACTGGATAATCAATTAACCACTGTACATATTTCTTCCATCCGTACAAAAATAAAATAATTATATGGATGCTGTAGAATATGTACTTTAGTCAATTGACGGGTCTATGTTTCTATGCAATGCAAGTTTTTTAAAATATATTTAAAAAGTTATAATTGATCATAACAAAGCTATAGATGGTATTGAAATAAAAGATTTGCAATAATAAAACTAACCTTAAAGCATAACATGTTCAGTAAAATGCAGGTATATACTAAGAAATTTTAAAGAAACAGAAATCATCTACTAAGAAAAAAATAAAAAATAATAAAAAATAAGAAGGAGGCTCAGTTATATACAATTTAATTTGCAACTAAATCAAAACAACTACAATCGGTTGCCTACAAAAGAAGGCCTTCCAAGATTGTTGCCATTAGAAATAGTTGAATCAGCCAAACATACATCGCATAATCATCATAGCCTCCATATATAAACCTTAAACCAATTTTGACATTGGTTACAGTGCTTCTTTACTCTCCAAGCAAATACCTGATAAGAAAATGACAACAAAACAGGTAGTTCTACATGACATAAAAACTACCAACAACAACAAGATCATGAATTATAGATAGGGTTAACTTAGAATCCAAAATGAAAGATCAGTTTACTAAATTTATTTATCTCATCCAAGACTACGTTTCAAGTTAGTTCTACATAGGTTTAGTAGGTTATACATAAATTTCTAATATAGCCATCCATTCTAAGGTTATTAATTACGACCACCACCGGCCACTGCTATTATCATTTTTATTTTATAAAAAATACTTTCATGCACATGCAGTGGAGCGTAGGTGGGCCTAGCCAATCAAGTGGACTAGGCCAATCCGGGCCATAACATGATTTGTCTCTAACCTAAAATCATGACTTTTCTAATCTTTTGTCATTTTATTTTTTTCCTACATATCCACTATTAATCCTTTTCTTTGATCTTTTATTTAAATATATTTATATATGAAAATCCTGCTCCATTAAAGTTTCAATGGATCTATTCATTCTCTATTCATGCATTTAGAGAGACTCTTAATTAGGGATAAGTTCCTTAGATCTTTAGATTCCTCAATGGTAGTAATAACAAAATAAAATTTAACTCTAGATACACCGGATGCAACCCATACATAAAGAACATATTATTATTCTAAAAATTTAAAATTATAAAAAATTTAGATATTTTTTGATGGTTCTTATCAATTAAATCAGACTCACTAGCTCAGTAATGAATTAGCCTAGCTATGATACAGCATGTGCATGTATGGATGAAAAAAAAGAAACAAAAGGCATTGTATACATAATACAAGTAAATTACAAGGTGACTGGATTGTCAGCCATCGATCTCGTGGACTTGGTCCAACCAATAATTTCACGTATTTGTCTTGATTATAACAATTTTTATCATGTTATCAGCCATTAACATGATCTCATTGATGTGAGAATTTATCCCAAAAAATAAATAAAAACATCGCATGTAAGCATGTCAAAACAAATCCTCGAATCCCGCCTATATATATGGACGTAACTCAAATATTCTATTTATTAGGCTGATTTTTTAATTTTTTTTTTAAATTTTTTTTGGTGGGTAAGCTATTTGTTAGGCTGACTTGATCATGATAATGGCCTAGCTATGGTGAAGAAGGTCACATGCAGGATGAAGGCTATCAAAGAAATAAAAATATCCACACTCTTATTAAGATATTATATTGTAGAATCTTAGTGTCGGCATATCCATAGGATCCCTAAGCCCTCAAAGATTCTCTTGAGCATTTTACACAGATAAATAATAGACAAACAAAACAAAACAAAATAAGTAATAATAGACAAAACAAAAATAAAACAAAACAAATACTGAAAGCAAACCCATGGATTTGATGAATAGAGAGGGATCGAGGTGGCTGGCGCGCGAGGAGTTGACGGAAGAGACATAGAAAGAAGGAGGGATCGTTGGAGGAGCTATCAATCGATCGAGTAAGAGGAGGAGGGAGGGATCGATGGAGGAGGAGGTTGCGCCGGTGGATTGAGCATGGGATCTAGGGCATGGATCGGAGGAGGAGGAGCTAGGTCAGTGGATCGAGCGGAGGAGGAGGAGCTAGGTCGGCAGATCGAGCGGAGGAGGAGGACAAGGAGGAGCTAGGTCAGTGGATCGAGCAAATGGCGGGATCTAGGGCTCGGGATGGGAAAAGGGAATTTTAGAAATCCGGCGATGCTTAGAAGTGTCGGTAATTCAAAAATTTTAACGACGCTTTTAGAAAGTCTGGCGATGCTTAAAAGCATCGATAAACGTTGAATACTTGGCAACGCTTTTTAAAAGCATCGGCGGGTTTCAGATTCTCCCGACACTCCACCAAAGCATCGGGAGAAAACCGTTGCCGTTTGCCTCTTTTCCTAATTTTATCAATTTTTAAATAAGATTATAAAATTCTTCTAAAATAAACTCAAGAAACCTTTTCGAGCCTTCTTTGCCATTTGCTGCAAATCCCGAAGGCCATTACAAAAAAATACAAAGTTGCTACCCTTATTGCAAAATCACACAAACTCTTGGCCAATAGTACTATTTAAAAGAGTCCATTACCTCCCCGTGCACTTCCGCATGGGCCACACATTTACAACTCCACTTGCATCATTGGATGCATGTTTTGCATAAATGGGAGATCAAAAAAGAAAAGCCAAGACATCAACAATAATCTCTATCTCGACTCGATATTCTGGCCTTTACATAACTTTAAAAGCTCGTGAACAATCTTGCCCCCATGCTTGGGGCCTTTAAATCTTAGCATTGCTTAACATTAGCCAAGTCTAGACAATGGTGGAACTTGATTGCTAGAAGTGGCTTGGTTATCATATCTGTAGTATTCTTCTAAGTAGGAATCTTGACTAACCAAATGCAACCGCTCGCAACAAATTTTCTAAGCTTATGATACCGAATATCAGTATACTGTCTTGACATGATACACTAGATCCTTTGTGAGATATATAGCACTCTATCTATCACAATATATGCGAATAGTCTTCTATGGAATACCAAGTTTTTTGATTAAATATTGAAAACAAACTACCTCGTTGATAGCCTCAACTACAGCTATATATTCTGCCTCTATTATTGACAATGCCATGATATCCTGAAGCATCGCTTTCAATTGATAGGACCTCCACCTAAAGTGAAGATATATCCCGTGGTTGATCTTTTTCTATCAAGATCACCTGCATAATCTGGGTCAACAAAACCAACTAGAACATCAATGTTAGTGCTCTTCTGAAATAGTAAACCAAAATTTGATACGCCTTTCAAATAATGCAGAATCCATTTAATCCCATTCCAATGCTCTTTTTCTAGATCTGCCATGTATCTACTCAAAATACTAATAGCCTGTGATAAATTAGGTCTAGTCAAACCATAGCATATATCAAACATTCAACCATATTAACATATGGTACACTGAGCATCTCCTGACGTTCTTCCTTAGTCTGAGGATATTGCTACATAGAGAATTTGAAATGCTGAGCTAGAGATGTACTTATAGCATTAGCCTCCTTCATATTGAATTTGACTAATACTTTCTCTATGTATCCCATCTGGGTTAACAATAGCTTCCCACTCTATCGGTCTCTATGAATCTCCATCCCTAGGATTTTCTTGGCACTTCCTAGGTCCTTCATTTCATACTCAGAATTAAATATAATTAATATAGGACTAAATATATACCTGCACAAGTCCTAATAAGGAATCTAATGAGAATGTGATTATTGCACTCCACCCTTATACCACAAAGAACACATCCAAAATTTACTTGTCATCCTTAATTTGTTCTGTCAAGCCAACTAAAGGAAAACTTTTCCTTTCTTCAAAGTCAATGCCTTTTAGTTGATTTTGTGACGAGGGTAAACCATAGCACCATTATTAACAAAGTTATAATAAGAATCGATACACCCTGAGTCAAGTGTCCAGCATGGCATTAGGGAGTTGGCCATAACCCTGCACTTGCTCATACAACGAGTGACAGCGTGGATGACTTGGACTTACACTACAAGAAAAAGTGTTATTAGCAACGGCTACTGTTGGCTCTCCTAGTAATTTTGATAAATACCAAAACCTTAAGTACATATTGTATACTAATGTTTACTTTCATTTATGAGTTTTCAGGAAGTAAGCACCTTAAAAATTTAAGTATCATGGCACGCCGTGGCATGGAATATTTTTATCAACTTAAGATATCTTCTTCGTGCAAAAAGGGCTTTTATATGTTCAATTATTGATTATTTATGTTCCATTTAAGTTTCAAAATTGATGCTTGTGTTTTGGACTTAATTTGCACTTAATTATGAATTTTTCAGAACCAAGTGTCGACACTTGGGAAGTCAAGTGTTGATACTTCAGCATTTGGCATGTAGAAAAACTCCTTGGCATACCAAGTGTTGACATCCAGGACTCAAGTGTCGATACCTAAAACTCAAGTATCGACACTTAAGTTTTCAAGTATCGACTCAAGGCCTGAGACTTTTTGAAAATCTAAAACTTGGCCAATGGAGTGTTTTTGTGTCAAGGGTCGATACCTGTGAATCAAGTGTCGACACTTGAAAGTTCAAGTGTCGATACCTGGAAGTCAAGTGTCGATACCTGACAGCCAAGTATCGATACCTGACAGCCAAGTATCGACACTCGAGTTCTGACAGGCCTAATGGATCAATTTTTCTGACTTGCAGAAATATCTTTTCAAGCTTCCAATGGCTAGATTCGATGCTCAAATGGTCACAAATCATTTTTTGGAAGTTTTTATTTGTATTTAAGCTTCACAAACTTCATTCTAAAGTCATTGAAGTGTATTGAAGTCCATTAAAAGCCAAAAAACCAAGATTCTCTCAAGAACTTTACATCAATAGCTATTTAAAGTTTGATTCCCTGAAAAAGCTTACAAGTCCATCCTTACATCATTCCAAAAGAGGAGTTTGAAGAATATTCCAAGGAGGAGACAAGACAAAGCATCAACTTGAGCTTCAAAGCTTCTATTCTACTCTTGAAGAGAGTTTGTCTTATTTTTAAAATTGTATATCCGATTTTATCTTGTGATTTGACCTTGCTTTCAAGGGTATCTTGAAAGAAGGTTGTTGTGGTTTGGTGGTAAGCCAAAGGGATAAAACCAACTAGGGTTAACTTGTGAGCCCGAAGATAAAATAAGTGTAAAGATTTGTTAGTGAACCTAGGTGATAAAACCAACCTAGATTTTGACTTGTGAGCCTTTTGAAAAACAAGTCGAATGTAATCTTGGTTGGATTATAGTAAAATTTCCAAGGGTGGCTTGGAGAGTGGATGTAGGCGCTAGGTTTGCATCGAACCACTATAAACTTTGTGTTTGTGTGTGATTGCCTTCTCTCTTTCTTGCTCTTTGTCTATTGCAATCCATTTATTGCCTTCCACTGCATTTAATCTAGTACATTGAATTTATTACTCATAAACACCACTAGATCTTCACATTATTGCTTTAAATTTTTAAAAGATCCAATTCACCCCCCTCTTGGGCTTCATTTCTGGGCAACAAGTGGTATCAGAGCTTCGGTACTCTCTTGTAGGTTCAAGGATCTTGAGTAAAAGATCATGGCAGCCCCAATAGGAATGGGTGTTGTTGAAGGTCAAGCTTCAAATCGTCCCCCACTTTTTAATGACACAAATTACACGTATTGAAAAACACGCATACGCATATTCATTCAAGCATTGGATTATAATCTTTGGAGGACAATCATAAAAGGTCCTCATCAGCCTACTATGTTGGTTAATGGCATTCTCACTCCAAAAATGGAAGATGATTGGGATGAGAATGACATTAAGCAAATAGAGCTTAATGCTAAGGCTATGAATCTATTGTATTGCTCTCTTGATCCAAGTGAATTCAATAGAATATCTAATTATCTCTCTGCTAAGGAGATTTGGGATACACTTGAGGTTATCCATGAGGGTACACACCAAGTGAAAATAACTAAGGTTAATATGCTCATTCATACTTACAAAATGTTTAAAATGGAACCTACTGAGTCTATTAGCGAGATGTATACTAGGTTCACAAATATTGTGAATGGCATGAGAAGCCTAGGAAAAATTGTTTCTAATAGTGAACTTGTAAACAAACTTCTCAGGTCTCTACCAGCTTCTTGGGATGCAAATGTGACAGCTATTGAAGAAGCCAAGGATGTCAACACTCTTCCACTTGAGCAATTGTTGGGCTCACTGATGACTTATGAGTTATGAGCTCTTCCTTAAGCAAAAGAATGTGGAAGTTGACAAAAAGAAAAAAGTAATTGCTTTCAAATCTATTGCAAGAGAAGAATCAAGTGATGACTCTGAAGAAGATGATGAAGAAGATGAGACGGCTGTAATGGCAAGAAAATTCAGAAGGTTCATGAGGAAGAAGAAGTTCAACTTCAAGAAGAAACCCTTGAAAGGTGAGACAAGTAAAGAGAAAGATAAAGAAAAAGACAAGGAGCAGCCCACGTGCTTCGAATGCAAAAAATCGGGCCACTTCAAGGTAGACTGCCCCTTACTTAAGAAAAGTAGAAGAAAATTAAGAAAGAAGGCCATGATGGCAACCTGGAGTGACAGCGAGAACTCCAGCTCTGAGGAAGAACAAGAAGATGTTGCAAACTTCTGTCTGATGGTGGATCATGACGAGGTACAATCTGAAACTGAAAATGAATTTATATTTGATGAGCTACATGAAGTTTTTGATGAGTTAGTTATAGAATTTCAAAAACTAAAGTCAAAACATAAAGATTTGAAAAAGCAAAATTTGGATTTAGTCAAAGCAAATAATAAGTTTTCAAATGAAAATGATTGTCTACTTCTTCAAAACAAAAAATTAAATGATAAGATTTCTATTCTTGAAAAGGAGAAAGACATTTTGAAAAAGAAAAGCATTTCAGCTTCAAATGAAAATCTTTCAAAACAACATAAAGAAATTTTGGATGAAAACAAAAAATATAAAGAAGAAATTGAAAAGTTAAAACCTTTTGTAGATAAATTTATATACACTTCTGAAAAGTTAAACATGCTTTTAAATAATCAAAGGGCTGTCTTTGATAGAGCAGGTTTAGGGTTTAAAACTCAGAAGAAACAAATACTTTTCAAAAATTTTTTTGTGCCTGCATCTTCATCCATTACTTGTTATGCATGTGGTACTATAGGGCATAAATCTTATATGTGCAATAAAAGAAGATTGAGTAACATTAAGAAAGTTTGGATTCCAAAAGGAACCAATACCACTAACCTAAAAGGACCCAAGATGACTTGGGTACCTAAAGTCTCCACTTGATTTTTATTTCAGGTATGCCTTGCAACCAATAAGAAAAGAATGTGGTACCTTGATAGCTGTTGCTCAAGGAATATAACCGGAGATGTGGAGCAGTTCTCATCACTCGAGTATTAAAATGGTGGCAATGTGACATTTGGTGATAATGAAAAGGGCAAAATTGTTGGTATTGGTAAAGTCCATATCACCCCCTCTACTTACATTGATAATGTCTTATATGTTGATGTTTGAAACATAACTTGCTTAGTATTAGTCAATTTTGCGACAAGGATTTTAAAGTTATTTTCGAATCTTCTATGTGCATTGTTTCTAGTTTAGATGACAATGGCATCAAGTTCATTGGTCATAGGCATGGCAATATTTATATGGTTGATCTTGATGATCTTCCTGTTCAAAATGGTTAATGCCTAGTGGCAATGGAAGCCAAGATCAATGAAACTAGTTGGCTTTGGCATCGTAGACTAGGGCATGCTAGTATGCATTCGATTTCAAAACTTAGCAAAAAGAATTTGATAAAAGATTTGCCAAAACTCAGTTTTGAAAAAGATAAGATTTGCAGTGCATGTTAGCTTGGAAAACAAACCAAATCTTCTTTCAAACCAAAAGGAGTAATCTCTACATCTAGATCCTTAGAGTTGCTTCACATGAACCTCTTTGGGCCAACTAGAACATCTAGTTTGGGAGGTAAGAAGTACGGTCTAGTTATTGTAGATGATTTCTCACGATTTACATGGATCATGTTTTTAGCACACAAAGATGAAACGTTTTCAGAATTCATTAGATTTCATAAACGTGTTTCAAATGAAAAAGGTGTTTCAATCATATCTTTGAGAAGTGATCATGGAACCAAATTTGAAAATGTTGATTTTGATAAATTTTGTATTGAAAATGGCATTCATCATAATTTTTCAGCACCTAGGACACCTCAACAAAATGGGATGGTAGAAAGAAAAAATAGAAATCTTGAAGAAATGGCATGCACCATGCTTTGTGAAAATGACATATCTAGATATTTTTGGGCGGAAGCCATAAATACTGCATGCTATGTTTTAAATCAAGTTTTAAACCGACCGATTTTAAAGAAAATACCATATGAACTTTGGAAGGGTAGAAAACCTTCAATTCATTATTTTCGTGTTTTTGGATGCCGTGGTTTCATCTTAAACAATGGTAAAGATAATTTGAATAAATTTGATACTAAGTCAGATGAGGGTGTCTTTCTAGGCTACTCTACATCTAGCAAGGCATACAGGATCTTCAACAGAAGAACACTTATTATTGAAGAATCCATACATGTAGTATTTGATGAGTCTGACCAGAAATCTTTTAGAAAAGAAGACGTGCATTCTGATAAAACAGGTACTAAAAGAACTGAAGAAATGAACATAAATGAAGAGCCTATCAAGGAACAAGAAGTTGATCAAAATAATGAAGGAGATCAAGCACAAGGTGATGAAAACACATCTACTGTTGATCCACTACTAAAGGAATGGAGGTATGCTCATGGACATCCAAAAGAACTAATTATTGGTGATCCATCTAAAGGTGTAAGTACTTGATCATCCCTTAGAAATATTTATGATTATTTAGAATCTTTTCTCAAATTGAACCTAAAACTATTGAGGAAGCTGAAAATGATAGTAATTGGGTTAATGCTATGCAAGATGAACTTAACCAATTCAAAAGAAACAATGTTGGACATTAGTAGATAGGCCTTCAAATACTTCAATTATTGGCACAAAATGGATTTTCAGAAATAAACTTGATGAAAATGGTATTGTTACAAGAAATAAGGCTAGACTAGTTGCCAAAGGATACAATCAGGAGAAATGGATCGATTTTGATGAAATCTTTACTCCCGTGGCTAGACTTGAGGCAATTAGGCTATTGTTGGCTTTTGCTTGCTTTATGAATTTTAAATTATTTCAAATGGATGATAAAAGTGCCTTTTTAAATATTTTTATCAAAGAAGAGGTTTATGTTGAACAACCGCCTGGTTTTGAAAATTCTGAACTTCCAAATCATGTTTTCAAACTTTATAAAGCCTTGTATGGTTTGAAACAAGCTCCTAGAGCTTGGTATGATCATTTAAGTTCTTTCCTGCTCAAAAATAATTTTGCTAGAGGTAATGTAGACAAAACTTTATTTTTGAAGAAAAAGAATGATGATCTCTTAGTAGTGCAAATCTATGTAGATGATATCATATTTGGTGCTACTAACGAATCTCTTTGTCAAGAATTTGCAAAATTAATGCAGGGTGAGTTCGAGATGAGCATGATGGGAGAACTGAATTTCTTTCTCAGACTCCAAATAAAGCAAACCAAAGAGGGGATCTTCATCAACCAAGCGAAGTACACAAAAGAAATACTCAAGAAGTTTGGGATGGAGAACACCAAGCCTTTAGGTACCCCTATGAGCTCTTCTTGTAGACTTGACAAGGATGAATCAGGTAAATCTATTGACCAAAAATTATATCGTGGCATGATCGTTTCATTGCTATATCTTACTGCCAGTAGGCCAGATATCATGTTTAGTGTATGTATGTGTGCTAGATATCAGTCTAATCCTAAAGAGTCTCATCTTTTGGCTGTTAAACGCATACTTAGATATCTATCTGGCTTAATTGAAATTGGTTTGTGGTATTATAAAGATTCTTCATTTGAATTGATTGCTTATTCTAATGCTGACTTTGCTGGGTGCAAACTTGATCGTAAAAGTACTAGTGGAACATGTCAGTTTCTTGAAATAAATTTGATCTCTTGGAGTAGCAAGAAATAGAATTCAGTTGCTCTATCTACGACGGAAGCCGAATATATAGCAGCTGAAAGCTGCTGTGCTCAAATCCTTTGGATCAAACAATAACTAGAAGATTTTGGCATTAAACTAATTAAGATACCCATAAGATGTGACAATACTAGTGCAATCAATCTAACTAAAAATCCTGTGCAACATTCAAGAGGTAAACACATTAAAATAAGATATCATTTCATAAGAGATCATGTACAAAATTCTAATGTGGAACTTGAATTTGTGTACTGATGACCAATTAGCTGATGTGTTTATCAAACCTTTGAGTGAAGAGAGATTTTGCATGATTAGAAGAGAGTTAGGTATCATTGATCCATTCTCCTAGAACTCTCTCAAATTTCATCTTATCCAAGGTATTTTACTCAAAAATCACTTGTGTTTAGACCCAAAAGCATTTAAAAACTTTCCTAAATTTTTTGAAAATTTTTCAAATTTTTTTTGGGATTTTCTTGGCCAAGTGTCGACACTTGTATTTTGCGAAGTGTCGACACCTGACCAAGTGTCGATACTTGAGAAATCCCAAGTGTCGACACTCGCAGAATTTTTTATGTTTTTTAGGGCAAATCGAACGGTTTTCTGTCTCATTTCCCCCCGTCTCTTTCAAGCTTTAGTGGTCCCCCAACCTCCACAAACTTCGGAATCAACTCAATTTCCCTTTTGCCCCAACCAAATTCAGGTATTTCCCTTCTCGTTTTTACTTTAAAATCGTGTAACCTAGGAATAGGGTTTTTCTGACCATTTTAAGGAATTTTAATCGGATTTTCATGAGTTTTGATGAGTTTCTAAGACTCCATTTTTAGGAAATCTTGATTAAAGGTATTTTTCTCGGATTTCCCACGATTTTTGGCCAATTTTTCAACTCATTCCATCCGTTTCTCAAAAATCACTGTTGGATTGATTTTTTGGCTGAAAATATTTTTGATTTTCATCTAAAATCCATTTTTCTAAACTATTTATAGCATTTTTACTATTTTGGGAAGAATATTAGTGATGTTTTCATGTCATTTAATCCTCTTTTTCACTACTTTATTGCTTAATCCAAAAACCTAATTTGTTTTAACCCAAATCCTACTTGTTTAGCTAAAACTTAGTTCTCTAAGTCTTATGAATTGTATTTTATACATTTTGTATATGACTTTCGAAACCTAAAAGTACTTTATACATTTTGGATTAATGTCTTTTAACCTAAATGTGTTTTGTAACCTGTCCACTTTTCAAACTATTAAAAGTATTTTACCCCTGATTCTTTGTATTAAAAATTTTACAAACCTAAATTCATTTTTTTTTTTTAATCCCAGTTTTTCAAAACTTTTGATTAGCATATTTTAAAACTAGAATTTCTAGTTTAGAAAGACATAGTTTCCCTTAGCCTATCTAGTTCTAAGTCTAGTTAAATATGTCCCTCTAGTTTACACTTCTTCAATCCTTCTTGGTCAGTTGCTGTGATGGGTCCAAGGAAGATACTTGCAGTTAGGGAGAGACCTAGTCAGGGTGTACAGAGGAGATCCAAGGCTAGACAGGACACTAGGCAGGCTAGCAGTTCATCGGCACCAGTTTTCCCCCCTGCAGAGAGGATGGCAGGGAAGGCAGTGGCTTCCGGGAGGAGAGTCGACCTTGCTATCTTTGATCGGCACCATTTTCCTATCTATTAGATACTCACAGATGCAGGTCTAGTACCCTTCTGCATCATGCAGGAGAAGTACTACCCTCATCTTGTGAGGGAGTTTTACGGTGCCATGGATTGTCGATGACTTCTTTGGACCACTATTGTGCGAGGAGTTCAAATATCTTTGACAGAGGAGTTGCTGAGCAGGGTCTGGGAGATCCCCCATTGGGGAGTCAGTGTATTTGCTGTAGAGGACAGAGAGGCTGCGTTCAGGTATATCCTCGAGCGGGAGGATGTTTGCGAAGTGACGGTAGTCACCGCGAACCAGTTATCATTGGAGATGTGCCTGTTACACCACATCACCGCATGCATTCTTCTACCGAAGACAGGGAGATTCGATTTTATTATAGAAAGAGAGTTGATGGTGATGACTAGCCTGATAGAGAGGAGATAGATTGATTTGCCATCCTTGATGCTTATACAGATGCATGACGCTGTGACCCAGAAGCTTCATTGTCTGCCATACGGTATGGGGTTGACCCGACTCTTTAGAGCGTATGGAGTATCCTCGGAGAGGGAGATCCCCAAGGAGATCTTGCACACGGATGTGTACGACGAGATGTCACTTTATCGCATGGGTTACAGACTGGTAGCAGGCCGATGGGTACGGAGGGAGTCTGGCCAGGAGCCAGATGAGGAGGATGACATTCGAGAGGCTGAGGCCGGGCCATCTGGGCCAGCTAGCACACCTCCTCAGGACATTCCAGCATTTGTGGCAGAGCCAATGACACCTTCTGCTACTCCTTCGGCACCTCCTCCTTTGTCGTCTAGGTTATCTTTTGAGGAGACACTAGAGAGCAGCTTGCAGAGGTACGGGGCGAGATTGTTGGTCTAGGAGTTTGGTCGACTTAGATGCGGATCAAGCTAGAGGGCCTTAGAGCCCACACTACTTCTGAGCTCACTGAGCTGTGGCGATTGGTGGAGTTGAGTTTGCATGTATGGAGGAGCTTTTTAGATCTTTTGCAGCCCCTGCAGCTCCACTAGCTGATGATGATTGCGATGATGACAGGCATGATGGTCATGATGGTAGACATGATGGACATGGTGGTGGTGATAGTACTGGTGATGGCAGTGACCATGCTGAGGGGAGTCAGGACAGAGCCACTGATATTATTGACAGTGACAGTGATAGTGATGATGGCACTTATAGATATGAGGTTGTCAGTCGTGACCCTCCAGCTACCCTTGTAGATCTTCCACCAGCTGACTTGGTTGATTCCATGCCGGACTTTATCACACCTGCTGATCTTCTTTCACCCTCTTCTACCAGATCATCTAGGGTTATACCCGCTTTAGGACCATCAGGCCGTACTAGGAATCACCGGGCTTTAGCCCAGGGACCTCCTAAGGCTTTGGCTCCTAGGTCTAGGATTAGTGCCCCATTGACTCTAGAGATTCCATCTGATGAGGACTAGCCTCACAGATGATTTATGATGTTTGTTGTATCTTAACTATTTCTATTTTATATCATTGACTGTTGATGTATCTTGATATCATTGTATGTTTTAGTATTGCTGATGAGTCAGCAAATTTTGTAACTGAAAACTTCATATCATATATATATGTATGACTCTTTGATACTTACTTTGTTTTCCTGATTGTCTCACTATGATTGCTAAGCTTGAATTAATATGATACTCTTATCATTTTTTTTTGGCTTTGATACTTGATAATATTAACTTTGAAATCTTAGTTTAATGTTCTTGAGCTTTGATAAGTTTAGCTGTGATTGAATTTAACTCCGTTACTTTTTGTCTCCATGCTTGTTTTGAGGGGGAGTTAACTCCCTTTTCTAATGACTGACAAAAAGGGGGAGTATGGTATATTAATTGTTTGTGTTTGCAATTTTCCAATTTGATCTGATACCAGAATTACATATTGCTTGTTCTGATTAGAATTGTCTAATTAAGGGGGAGATTTATTCTTCCTAACTATGCAATTTGTGGCTTATATGAACTTAAATTCATATTCATGAAATATCATTTCTGAAATTTGAAAATTGATGTTGATTTACTCAAGGTTTTGTCATCATCAAAAAGGGAAAGATTGTTGGCTCTCCTAATGATTTTGATAAATACCAAAACCTTGAGTACATATTGTATACTAATGTTTACTTTCAGTTATGAGTTTTCAGGAAGCAAGCGTCTCAAAAATTTAAGTATCATGGCACGCCGTGGCACGGAATATTTTTAGCAACTTAAGACATCTTCTTCGTGCAAAAAGGGCTTTTATATGTTCAATTATTGGTTATTTATGTTCCATTTAAGTTTCAAAATGGATGCTTGTGTTTTGGACTTAATTTGCACTTGATTATGAATTTTTCAGAACCAAGTGTCGATACCTGGGAAGTCAAGTGTCGATACTTCAGCATTTGGCATGTAGAAAAATTTCTTGGCATGCCAAGTGTCGACACCCAGGACTCAAGTGTCGACACCTGAAACTCAAGTATCGACACTTAAGTTTTCAAGTGTCGACACTTAAATTTTCAAGTGTCGACTCAAGGCCTAAGACTTTTTGAAAATCCAGAACTTGGCCAATGGAGTGTTTTTGTGTCAAGTGTCGACACCTGTGAATCAAGTGTCGACACTTGAAAGTTCAAGTGTCGACACCTGGAAGTCAAGTGTTGATACCTGACAGCCAAGCGTCGACACTTGGATTTTGACAGGCCTAACGGATCTATTTTTCTAACTTGTAGAAATATCTTTTCAAGCTCCTAATGGCTAGATTCGATGCTCAAACGGTTACAAACCATTTTTAGAAGTTTTTATCTGTATTTAAGCTTCACCAACTTCATTTTAAAGTCATTGAAGTGTATTGAAATCCATTGAAAGCCAAAAAGCCAAGATTCTCTCAGGAACTTCATATCAAGAGCCATTTAAAGTTTGATTCCCTGAAAAAGCTTACAAGCCCATCCTTACATCATTCCAAAAGAGGAGTTTGAAGAATATTCCAAGGAGGAGACAAGACAAAGAATCAACTTGAGCTTCAAAGCTTCTATTCTACTCTTGAAGAGAGTTTGTCTTATTTTTGAAATTGTATATCCGATTTTATCTTGTGACTTGACCTTGCTTTCAAGGGTATCTTGAAAGAAGGTTGTTGTGGTTTGTTGATAAGCCAAAGGGATAAAACCAACTAGGGTTAACTTGTGAGCCCGAAGACAAAACAAGTGTAAAGGTTTGTTGGTGAACTTAGGTGATAAAACCAACATAGGTTTTGACTTGTGAGCCTTTTGAAAAACAAGTTGGCTGTAATCTTGGTTGGATTATAGTGGAATTCTCAAGTGTGGCTTGGGGAGTGGATGTAGGTGCTAGGTTTACACCGAACCACTATAAACTTTGTGTTTGTGTGTGATCGCCTTCTCTCTTTCTTGCTCTTTGTCTATTGCAATCCATTTATTGCCTTCCACTGCATTTAATCTAGTACATTGAATTTATTACTCACAAACACCTCTATATCTTCATATTATTGCTTTAAATTTTTAAAAGATCCAATTCACCCCCCCTCTTGGGCTCCATTTCTAGCTACCATCACTAATTACCCATTAGAACAAATCTCGTGACTAAAACCCATTAATACCAATGAGAAATATTCCATTGGTAATAATGTTTATTATCAACGGATTAGGCGATGAAAACAAACATCGATAAAATATTTTTTAGTTTTAAAATTAAAATTTAAAATATAAAAAATAAATTAGTAATGGCCATGCTATGGCTAATAATATTACTGATGGTAATATGCCATCGCCAATAATATTAACGATGATAATATGTCGTTGCTAATATCATTGATACTAATTTATTTTATTTTTTAAAAAATTAAAAATAAATTTACTAAAACTCATTTTAATTTTAATAACAAACAATTATAGCTTTTAAAACTTGTTATAAGTAAATTAAAAATTAACTATCATAATTAATTATAAATAAAAATTAATTATATTATATTAAATTATAAATTATATAATTTTATAAATTAACACTGCTTTACAAGTAAAAGAAATTAAATACATAACATAAAAAATGTGAGATCCTCCATCTCATCATCCTTCTCTTGTTCTTGTATATCCTCTCTAGTAGCCGATAGATGAGAGTTGGATCTTCTAGCATCCTAAAATGAAGAAATAAAATATGATTAATAAATTATGATATGAAAGCATATATATCGATACAGAGACAAATATTTTGATGTACTTATTCAATTTTTAAATAGATTATTCCTACATGTTTTATTCAATGATATGGAGCTACGGACCCTCCGACCCATCGATTAGATGGTTATATTGAATTTTTATCCCTTAGGTTCCCTTCCTTAACTTAAGCTTAAATTTGTAAAGCTTTTAGATACAAAAAAATACAACAAGGAATTTATTAATAGATTTACCTGCTGTGATGGTTGGACAATGAGACTAGCTGATCGTGCATATATGAATCCCAGAGAATTTCTACAACCGTATGACAAATGGTGTCCCAAAAGCTCTAAGATTATTGAGCAAAAAGATGGGTCATGACATCTCAACATGTGCATCACCCCATATCTGACTTGTCAAGGCTTAAGAGGAGGACAACGAAGACCAGCAAGCTACCGAAGGGTCGAAGCTATGGCCGAATCCTATGACCTGACTCCTACTCACCTTTCTGGTGGCCCCGAGCCATCCCTCAAGGTCAAAGAGGGGATGAGAGGATGGGTTCTTACCATGTTTCAATACAATGTACTTTGTGTAATCTGCCTATACAGTTTATAAATTTATTAGTCAAATTATATATATTAGTATATATAAAAACTAAAAATAATATTTTAAGTTATTACTATGATACATTGAGATTTAGGATCTAAGTAATCTCCAATCCTCCTGGACTCGTATATGGCCTCTCACAACTGTAGCTGCCCCAATGCACGACTCGACTGCCATGTTTAATAATAAATAAATAATAAAAATAAATTAATCAAAACATACATATGATCAATTTAATATAAGATTAATATAAGAATATAATTTTTATCAATCTATTTGCCACTATATATATGCCAATGGAATTGCCAGTGTGCTTGATCGAATCTTATTGGGTAGTTCAATTTTGCCATGCCCTTTATCTCCTACTGGAGTACTCCTCACTGCTCTACTAGTCACAGAGGGCATCGCATACATCTGCCCACATCCAATGAACTCTGAAAGATTTCCACTCTAATGGTGATTCAAAACTGAAGTGCTATATGGTGGACTGCCTAAGGTTGTATAGCCCATCCCGGAGCTTACATGTCACCACCTCCTTGAAGGTCAAATGGCTAGCCTCCTCATCTCGAGGAGTATTGAATCGATAGTACTCCTATAAATATAAGAAAGCATAAGTATAAGTAAGCATGTATTGATAAATATAATACAAATGTATCATAAATTTAAAAATTAAATATATATAACTTACCAGGAATATCTTCCAAATTGCATCACGAGCTCCCGATGGCCAACTATAGAACTCGTTCATTGGCCTTAGCATCAATCGACGGTTGATCCCGATAACAATATAAGACACGTCTTTAAATATGCTAAAAAATTAAAATTTAATAATAAATGGTAACTCTAAAATGGATAAATTTAAAATATATTAATTGAAGATGTAGTACTTATAAGCAGCTTAGGTGTAGATGAGCTCTCTATCCTTAGACTGAGTTAGAGGTGTTGTGAGCCAAACGGGTCCTCAATCAAGGTGCTGAGTTTAAGAGTTGGTCACATCTCTGTGTGACTGTGGGATCAAAGGTGACCCCACGTCATTTGAACCTAAGAAAATATCTAATATAAAAAATGTTATATTAGATAATAAAGGATAAAATAATATAAAAGAGAATATCTAAAGTGTTAGAGTTTATCATGTAGCATGAGTGTCGCAAAGCCATGCAAGATGGTAGCACGATCGTTCTCTCCTTGAGAGCCTATCCTCGAGAGCTCTCTCCTTGGTTAGTATGGCTCTGATCTCTAGAAGACATGATGTATAATATTTAAAAATAAAAATAAATAAATTTATCATATTAATTATATAATTATGGCTGTTAATGCAAGATTTAAAATAATGCAAGGCAAGTATTTAAAATAATTCAAGGATTATATACTCAGCACTACTTGTTGGCCTTTTCAAATGTTTAATACCTTTCGAATTCTTCTTCCATTTATTCTTCTTCTTCCACTTCTTTATCTTCTTCCTCTTCTTCCCCTTCTTGGATAGGATTATCTTTTAAAACAAACTCAATATGATCTATCTCTTTATACTGGCCATCACATAGGAGAACTCCTGGAGTATCTAACTCTGCATGTATGAAGGATCAATGAACTCCTAATGTTTTATCTTCCTGAAAGATTCTAGTAAATGGGGATTTTCTTCTTCGAGCAAGTAATGAATGGCTCGAGACTTAATCTTGCATATAGTCCATCAATTATTCCTTATTCTTTTTTTTGATGGAAAAAGAGTATAATTCACTTGAGCAACTTATTGAGCTAGCACAAATAGCTCGTTGACATATGCTTTTGATCCATGTTTGATTTCAATAAGCTCGTGCCATGGGTCAACCTTCATGCTGTAATTATTATCAAACTATTGGTACTTAAATATAATAATACTATTACCTTTAATGTAGATCAACTAGAGCACTTCTTCGAGGATTCCATAGTAATCACTCTTCACTTTTTTTCGCTAGCTATCCTTTATATACATACCGCTATTCATTGTACTCTTCTAATATCCATATTGCTAGATGCGTAACTTAAAACCATTTACGTTATAGCCATTATAACATGTCACATATTTTATTGGCCCCTGTAACTTAATAGTCTTAGCTTTTTAGATATTTGTTCATCCCCTTGCACGACCTGCATATTATAAAAATAATAAATTAAAAAAATAAAATATATGAAATGATAATGGATGCTTACCAGTTAATGAAAGCGATCTATAAATTAAGTTCTGTGAGTGCCTTACAAAAATCTCTTGCTCACTTATCCTTGAGTTGTCCTATCTCAGCATCCTATTATATTATCTAAATATGCATAAGATAAGTATACCGAAATAAGTGATTGAAGAGTTACGATTATGATGGACACTTAGTCAATATATGGGTCGACCTTTTTTGCAGTTTAGCAAACTATATATCTCCACCTATCAAAATTTATTATCATTGAAAACCTGGCGAACCTCGTGTCCAAATTCATAAGCTGGATGGTAAATATTGAGATCTCCCACTTTGATCACTCTCTACCACCATCATCATTTTGGTCCACTTGATCAGCTTTATCTACACACTAGGATTAAAGTAGTGTCAGCTGATATTTAAATTTTTTTATTATGTGAGTCTCTATAATAGAACCTTTGACTCTGGTCTTGTTTTTTACTTTCTTTTTGAAACTCTCCATGGATCTTTTAAATTGATATATCCACTTGTACTTCACTAGTCTTCCCAGCCTGCTTTATATGCCAGATAAATCACAGGATGCTCCATAGAGTCGAAGAAGTTAAGAGGGAATATATTCTTCAACTGCATATAGTTTCTACACTGCTGGTTTTAAGACTGGAGATGTGATTAGTAGATAGTTCGGTAGCATAAATTTCTTTGAAAAAAAGATAGCTTAGTCAAAGAACTGCATATGGAGTTAGGAATGAGATTACGCAAAGCCAATGATAGTAATAGTTGCATGAAGACATGATAGCCATGGCTCTTTAGCTTATAGAACTTGTAATCTTTTTATTGATGTGCTGAGCTAGATTACTTGGACAACCATCTGGGAATCTAAGATTTTTACACTATTCACATATATCCTTTATTTGCTCTCTCATTATATTATGACTTTAAAAATTTCTAGGTGACACCATAACCTGCTCTAATAAAGAATGCTTGCATATATTCTTCATATCTGGTCGAGCCTTAAAGTTATCCTTTATCTTGCACCTTAACTAGCTCTAATAAAGGATGCTTGCATATATTCTTCATATCTGGTTGAGCCTTGGAGTTATCCTTTATCTTGTCCTTAACATCTATAGTAGTGTACAAAATATTATCGAATATATTTTTCTTAATATGCATGATATCAAGGTTATGATAGATCAAATTGGTGGACCAGTATAATAATTCTCAGAAGATGCTGCGCTTTATCCAATTATGATATCTATCGAACCCCCAAGATTTATGCTTGTTAAATGTATGCCAAACTAGACTTCATCTACTTGGGATACCCTCAGAAACACTTCTATACCATTGAAGTGCGGGGGTAAACAATCCTTTATTTTATTCCTCTAGAAACTATCCCACTGCTTTCGAAAAGGATGATGCTCGGGAAGAAATTGATGATGATAATCGAATAGCAGGGCTTACGACAATACTCAAGTCAAAATGATTTTGTATTCTCTATGCAATAAGTACATGCTAGCTGCTCATGAGTGCTCTATTTCGATAGCATTCTATAAGCAAGAAATTATTGATGGTCCACATCAATGCAGTTTTTATTATAAAATTTAGCTTTTTCAATGCATCAAAAGTATGTATGCTATCAGACTATAAAAATTTTAGCTCATCAACAAGAGACCTTAGATATACATCAATGTTTCTACCATGATATCATGGTCTAAGAATAACTAATATAAGAAAGTTGTTATGTTCTTTTATGCATATCTCAAGTAGTGAATTGTATGGTGTAATAAAGACTGGCCAACATGAATGAGGGGCCACTGCATGATAGTATGGTGTAAACACATCGATAGATAGATCTAGTCGAACATTGCATGATTCCTGAGCATATAAAGGATGGCAAATATCAAATTTCTTCCATGCCTCACTATCCGACAAATGACTCATTATATTGGTGCTCTTATGAATATCTTTTTTATGCCATCTCATCTGTCCGACAATATTCTTGGACAAGTAGAGCCTTTGAAGCCTAAGAATGAGAGGAAGGTATCGAAGAATCTTGTATAGTATATCCTTCTGATTTCTATCCTTTTGCCTTGGCTTAAATCGATTTTCATCACATACATCATATGAGCTCTTCAATTGATCCTTATAGAAAAGTATACAATCATTACGACATACATCTATCTTTTTGTATCCTATGTTGATAAGTAAAACAAATATCCTAATAAAAACATTAAAATATATACTAATTGTTTTTTATTCCTTAAAAACTTATGCTTTTGTTTGTGTTTTGTAAGAAAGATACTCACCAACATAAAGAGACCGATTCATAGGTTAAAAGAAAGAAAATAGGAAGCAAATTGGATTTAAGACGAACCTTGAATGAAGACCCAAAGGCAGCCCAAATCCAAGCTAAATTCTAGCCGAAAACCGGTCCAGATATCGCCCAGTTCATAGTGAACCAATCGATTGGTCCACACAAATGTTATTACGGTCCATGGAATTATGAGGCATAGTCTAGGAGAAAGGTTATCGCGATCTATGGGAATCTCATTAGTCTTTGTCATGATGCATGCTAGAAATTGGATCTGAGAGTGCTATCGAGTGGTTGAGTGCATTTGTTGGCCTGATTTGATGATCAAAACAAGTTCTTGCTTTGATGAAGGAATTCTGGGTGTGATTCTAGCCAAGGTTGTGCCATCAGATGGCCCACAGCAACCCAAATGCATGATCAAATGGTCGACAAGCTGCTTGATGAGATTGAAGTGCTGATCAGTTGGATTTCAAGCATTTTGATGCTGATCAGATGGCAAGAAAAAATCTACACGATCTAGGGCATGTTCTAATTTGATTCCACTCCAAATTTTACTAGAAATCAGCCCTCATCGAGCCCTAATTAAAGGGAGGCATAGGGAGCAACGAGGACCAGCAGTCGATAATATATATATTTTATTTTCTCTTTATTTTTTAGGCTTTGTATTAGGTATTGAAAGAGAGGGAGAGTGAAGAAGAAGATTGTTTTAGGAAGAGGAGGTGCTGTGACAGAGTTCCAAAATCTTCTAGATGTATCCAAGAGCTATGCTTGGCTAAGATGTAGTTTGTTGGGGAGTACTATTATCTTTACATAGATTTCTATATTTATTTTCTATTCTTTGTAATTAAATAAATACTTTCAATTTTTATTTTTTTATGCTTGATTCCTAAATAAATTACTTGTATATAGGATGGATCATGATCTTGATAGAATATGTCCATGCTTAGCATAGATAATATATTCTAGGATTTCATATTCATGCAACATGTTAAGTTCTGTGCAACTTGATCATTGGAAAGCCTATACTTATAGGATGGGCGATGATCTTAACAGGATATGGTTCGTGCTCAACAAAATAGTCTATACTAGAAGTTAGTCTATAAGATTCCTTATTAATTACGAATTTTGATTACTTAGATTAGAACAAGTACAAAATTTGTATATGTGATCATCTAGAAACTTAAAGACATCTTTTTATTACATATCGCTCAATTTCATCTTTAATTTAAATTAATTAATTTTAATTAAAATATAACCAACTTTTAAGAATCAAACTTTCTCTTTTGCTTTGTTAATTACATCTTAACCTCTGATCCCTGAGAAATCAATCCTATTTCATCCTAACTATATAGTAGTGAATTAAGTATATTTTTTATTGCTACGATAGCGATAGAATTTTGGTACAATTGCTAGGAATCATTGACATGGTTGTATTTACAAAGCATAAGAGAAAAGAATAATATAATTAAACTAAAAAAATACCGATACTTTAAAATATACCTAGGAGATTAGAAACTTAATCACATAACATTAAAAATTATTAAAAATATTAATTTTTAATTACATACTTGGATATCTTGTTTGGTATACTCATATTCATAATCTATCTTAAAAGGATTAACTCACAGACAAGATAAGATAAACATATGATCACCCTTGATATACAAATAAGAATCCTTGTATATTGCATACCCTAACCCTAATACTAAAATAAATTAGACGTCAGTCCCAGGATATTTGAGCTCAATAGAACAAGTACACCTAAGAGTTAGACTAAAAGAGATTTAGTCATTGAATTGATGTCTAGGAAAGTGATTCGGGAATCTTAATTCTGAAAAAATGTGGTTACTTAATTGGTTCCATTCGCTGACTTGGCCAATTTAATTGGTATCTAAGAAAAGTAATGGAGAGACCCCCACCAATCTCACTTACTTGGCCAATTTAGTGAATTGGTTCAAACTTGGAGTGCTCCAAGATTGACTTGGTAGTTAGAAGCTATCTAGACCTAGGATAACTCTAAGTAGAGTTTTAATTTAATTTATAACTTATTTGCTATTAAAACTTAAATCTAATTAAAACAGTCTTCTTTATCATCTCTAGATTTAGGACTTATCTTTAGAAATCTCTTCTTATCTATCTCTCCTTCCTTTTCTCTTATCATTCTTAATATATATATAAATTTTAAGAGAATTGCTCTGATATATAATCCTTGATTGCATATTTGAATAATCAAAATAATTTGACATAGATCTTTATACTAGATTGGATGACCTATCCTATAGATTAGATCGTCTAATGGCTATAAGATACTCTCCATCTCCATCTTTTTTCCCTACATAACAAGTTTGCACAATATATTCGAGCCACACTCACCTTGTTTGTGAATGTCGAGTTATGCACCAATTTTCTGAGTTTATGTATGAGCAAGTTTATCAAGATCAAATCCAAATGACCTATAGACCAGGAAATAATCCATACTTTAATAGCTACAACCCATGGTGGAGGAACTAAACAAATTTTTTATAGTTATAAGGCCCTATGCAGGCAGTCCTAGTTTCAACCAACCAATGCCCAATCCCATAGTAAACAATCCACCAGGCTTCAATAATAATGAAAAGGAATTTAGTTCTATAGAAAAAATCTAGAAGTTTTGGTTAAATCCAATGCTGACACCAATGCTATACTAAATAGCTTTGTACAGGCCACCTGCTAACTTTTAATTGCTAACACCCAGTCTACTGCCCATTTGGAGATGCAGTTGGATCAATTAGCCATGGCTATAAGTGAAAAAAAAAGAGCTATCTAGTCTCCCCGAAAGTGATCCTAAGGGACAGTACCTGGCTAGAAGCTTTAATGTTCATGTAACTTTTCCTGAACAATAAATTATAACTCTCGAGAATGACATAGTTATCAAGCAACCTTGCACAACCAAAAAGACTAACATAGATGATTTGACTAAGGTAAAAACATATATGGAGAAATCAGAATGGAGGACGAACCACTTTCATTATCACCATGCTTACTTATGGCCCCATTTGTAAGTACTCTAGAATTGCCCATTCCTTTTAATGGGAAGAAAGGACAAACAAGTGCAATGATAAAATTAATTGAGACTTCAAAAGAATCATAAATGCATAATATAATAGAGGAAGCTACATATAAATTTTTTTTCCATAATTCATTAAATCCTTATCTAGCTCATTTCAGGATGGATTATTTTAATGTAGACAGGTATAGTACAGAAGTAAATGACCTAGTAGAAATGCCCTACTTTGTAATTCTTTACTTTGGATCAAAAAATATGAGCCATCACCTAACTCCCCACTAGCTCTTTTGTTAGAATCACAACCTACTTTAGAGCTACAGCCACTTCCTAATGCATACACTGATACCCTACTAGTAATCCCTAACTAGGAAGCCTAACTTATAGGCATTCTAAAGGTAGATAAATAAACTATTGAGTGGGATATTGCTAATATGAGAGATAACAAATTTAAGATTTTTATGATTTATTTTTCTGTATTTGGTACTACTTTTGAGGGCCACCTTCAAAATTTATCTACAACACTAAAATGATGTATGGAGATGGATTTAATGTTAATTTCAAAAAGGTTCCAGACTATAGATTGGAAAGGAATTTTGCCAAGACATATCATACTTGAGATAGGAATTTGGATAGATTAGGCTATAATTGAAGAAATTTCTAAACCACCACCCACAATCTCGACCTAGCAAATACGATCCCTTCTTGATTTTAATATTTCTAGATTCTGGTACAACATGCTTTACATAAATACTCTATCAATCTAGGCTAATCATCATAAAGCATTCCATGGATATTTTACTGCTAAGATGACAAGACCTCTTGATTAGCCCTATCATTTCGAAACCTTAAGGGATGCACCCAAGTTCGTTATAAGTGGGACTCCCTCATAATATCTAGCTGAAGATATTAAACTTAATAGTTATTGGAAGGCAACCCAATCTTTTTTATTAACCTTTGCACCAATGATTTTTATTTTTGTAGGAATAATGGACCACTCTATATGAAAGCACCTGGCAATACATGAGCACACCTAGTCAGGTGACTTCTCTCCTTTTTTTATTTACATATCTTTATTTTATTTTCCCTTACTCCATTAAGGATAATGAAAATTAAGTTAAAAAAGAATACATAAATAAATAAAAAAACTAAGTCCTTGAATACATGAGTATTTAGTATTTAGGCACATGGTTACCCTATATTTGAGTTGAATCAAGCAAATTTTAAAATAGCAATTGATGTTCATTTAAAAAACTTTTTAGACACCGAGAGATCAAGTATCAAGAAAACCTAATAAATAGTTAAATCTAGAATAGAAATTATTCTAGCATTTCTAACTTGCCCTACTAGTATCAAAGAAGAGTTTACTTTTTATAAGCATAGCATAAGTAAAGTATCTATACATTATAAAATATAGAAAAATAAAAATAAATTCTAAATATTTTTTATCGAGTAACTGGGCTTCTTCGTTTAAGTAAGCATTGAGTTTTATATCAAAAAGTAGAACATACAAAAGAATTTTACCTTTGCAAAAATAAAAAAAAGAGAGAGCAAATTCTAAACATTGGTCTCTCACCGAGTAACCATATCTCTTTGTCTTAGAAAGCAATGATGTTCATGTCAAAAATTGGACAATATGAAGATAGTCCTTTCAAAAAAAAATGAGGAACAAAAATTATGATATGCTTGCTTGTATTAAAACAGACAATTTAGAGATAAACACGGGAGAGGATCTAGGAAAAACTTAGAAATAATTTTTATTCTTTTTTTAACCACCATATTAATGAGTACTAATACATCGATGACCTATTTCAACAATGTTCTTCATTGGACTATTTAAGAAATTGCTTGATAAAATATTCATTTCAGAATATGACTATATCTAGTACTAAATCCCTTTCTTTACTCGAGAATGAGCAAAGCTCAAGTTAAGGGATGTGATAAATATAATAAATATCTTGATAAAAGAATTAAAATACATACTAATTAATCTTTATTCTTTAAGAATTAATATTTTTGTTCGTGTTTTATAGGATACTCACCAATGTAAAAAGCCCAATTTGCAGGTTAAAAAAAAAATAGAAGCAAATCAGACTCAAGATGAATCTCGAATGGAGACCCAAAGGCAACCTAAATCCAAGCCAAAAATCAGTCCAAATATTGCCAGGTTCATAGTGAACCAACCAATTAGTCCACACAAACATTATTATGGTCCATAGAATAGTGAGGCATGGTCCAGGAGAAAGGTTGTCGCAGTCTATGGGAATCTCACTGGTCTTTGTCACGATGCATGCTGGAAATTGGATTCGTGAGTGCTATTGAGTGGCTGGGAGCATTTATTGGCATGATCTAACGTTCAAAACAAGTCCCTGCTTTGATGGAATTCTGGGCATGCTTCTGGTCGAGATTTGCACCTTCAGACGTCCATAGCAACCCAAATGCCTGATCAAATGGTCAACAAGCTGCCCAACAAGATTGAAGTGTTGATTAGTGGGATTTCAAGCCTTTTGATGCTAATCACACGATAAGGAAAATTTTACATGATCTAGAGCTTATTCTAATCAGATTCCACTCAAAATTTTACTGGGAATCAGCCCTCACCGAGCCCTATTTTCAAGGAGGCATAGGGAGCAGCAAGAACTAGCAGTCAATAGTAATTTTTTATTTTCTTTTTATTTTTTAGGCTTTATTTAGGCTTTGAAAGAGAGGGAGAGCGGAGAAGAAGAAGATTATTTCAGGAAGAGGAGGTGTTGTGATAGAGTTTCAAAATCTTTCAGAAGAAATATCCAAGAGTCATGCTTCACTAAGGTATAGTCTTAATTCCTATATTTGTTATTCTTGCATAGATTCCTATATTTGTTTTCTATTCTTTGTAATTAAATAAATGCTTTCAATCTTTATTTTCTTTTATGCTTAATTCTTGAATAAATTATTTATTGGTGGAATGGATCATATCTTGATAGGATATAGTCCATACTCAATATAGATAATCTATTCTAGGATTCATATTCATGCCACCTATTAGAATCTGTGCAACTTAATCATTAGATAGTCTATATTTGTAGGACGTGCCATGATGTTAACAGGATATGTTTCATGCTCGGCAAGATAGCCTATGCTAGGAATTAATTTGTAAAATTTTTAATTAATTATGAACTTTGATTACTTAGATTAGAATAAGTACATAATTTATATTTATGATCATTTGGAAACCTAAAAATGTCTTTTTATTATATATCCCTCAATTTCATCTTTGATTTAAATTAGTTAATTTTAATTAAGCTATTACCAACTTTTAAGAATCAAACTCTCTCTTTTTCTTTGTTAATTGCATCACAACCCTCTGATCCCTGAGCAATCGATCATGATTTACCCTAACTATATAGTAGTGGATTAGGTTTTTTTTTGACTGCTTATGACAACGATCATATGCATAACCCTTTTACTATTTTCTTTGATGCATAGAAGCTCTCAATAAGTTTCTTATCTTTCGGAAGATTTTTTTTTATTATTGCTACCTTCCTATCATAACAATTGACTGCTATATTAAACTTGGCCTTCAAGTTCAACAACTATGACATAGCTAATAAAATAGTGTATGTTTCACATCCCAGCCATAATGGTTCATCGGCACCTTTCAATATATGGTAGAAAGAGCTGTTGCCAGCTTCTAGATCATCCTCCACATCCCAGTTAAATTCAAGATTAGTCGCATCCATAACCATGTCTACCATTCTAACTATGTCTCTATCATGCTCACCTCTAACCCTTACAAGTATCTTCTATGTCTCCTTATGCAGGTACCAATGCTTGTAGTTTATCATAAATCCACTCTTATATTAGTGGACGGTGATTGCATCCCTATCAAACATTTTTCATTGCTACTTCTTTTACAAGGACAACGAGCCTATTCTTGATGCAAGAGTGTCACATTTCCAAAAATATAATCATAGAAGTACTCTACACCCTTTCTATATTCAGCATAAATCAACCCATTGACTACTCGGCGGTCTATCTAACTATGGTTCATGATACACTATTTATGAATTTTACATATACAAATACAAGACAATTGCAAATTAACTATTTTATTATTTAAAATGGCTTACATAATAAATGCATCATATCATCAACTAATAAAGTCTTATCCTATTTAGTAAATGCATTAATTGTATAGGTCAATTACATTATTCAAATGATACACAATAGGGGCCGAAAGGAAATTTGGCAACATTTTTCATTAGTTCTCCCTACATGGCTAAAGATTATGAGGAGAACTAAAGAAAAATACTATTTAAAATTTCACTAAATCCCTCAACATACAGTTTGATTATTATAATTACCTATATAATTAATTATATTTTTTAAATAATCCATACCGGATAATCAATTGATAAATGTACATAATTCTCTCACATGTATAAAAATATATAAATGTATGGATGCTATAAAATATGTATATTAATCAAAAGACAAGTTTATGATTCTATGCAATATTTTTTTTAAAAAATTAACACCTAATTAATTAGCTAAATTAATACTAAATTATGGGATGTGTAGAATATTCACTCTGCCTTTGTGCTTGGGCTGGCTACCCTGGATGTCGACTAGGACCTAAGGCCCGAGTGCGTTAGGCATGCCCCAGCCTCCATGTTTGTAATGCTGCCCGACACCTTCCCTCATTCTTGGTGTGCAGGGTGCGGGGTGTGCGAGGCGAGGGCTGGTTGCCTTGGAAGCCAACTAGGACCTAAGACCCAAGTACGCTGGGCATGCATGCCCTGCATGCACGGGATCCATAGATCTCTAACATGCCGAGCACAAGGGGGGGTGCAAGCTATGCTCCTAGCATGCTCGAGTCAAGGGAAGGTGCTAGGTAGTATTGCAAGCATGGGACACAGGGTGTGTCCAACGTGCTTTAAACTTGGGTCCCAGCCTGCATCCAGGGTAGCCAGCCCTCATACTCCCTGTGCGCTTGGGCCAAGGGAAGGTTTCAAGTAGCATTACAGACACGAGGGTCGGGGTATGCCTAGCCCTCTCGGGCTTTGGGTCCCAGTTGGCATCCTGGGCATCGTTGTCTTCCTTATCTATGCCTTATCAAAAAAAGAAAGGGGTACTGCCTTATCTATGCCTTCAAGTTGACTGGTGATAGATTCTTTTCCTTATCTTCACTTTCTCTATGTAGTGATCCAAATTTTCCTCTCTTGTATTGCTGTCATCGTTATCCTCTGCTCTTTATGGCATCATCTTTGGAAGTGCAGAAGTTCACTCTTTTGGTACCATAATCAAGTTGACCTGTGCTCATTATATCCTCTAGGCTTAGGCTTTCTATTTCTCTATACTGACACTTCTCTTGCCGACTTCTTTTCTCTGCTAATAAGACAGTGACTAGCTCTGTGGACAAGTAGCAGGAAGATGATTATGTAACTCTCGCCTGAATACAAGTTCTCACCTAACTATAAGTGGCGGAAAGATGATTATATAGCCTCACCTGACTTTGTTTACTTATTCAATCTAAGAAGATAATTTTATAGCTCTCGCATGGCTTTCTTCACTTATTCTCCTAGACACAAAAAAGGTGTAAGTATTATGATCTTGTTATCAAACCATACTTTGTTTTGGCTGAGGTTATTTTCTTTGAGTCTGTCTCATTCTTCTCGCCTTCCGAGAAGCAAGTAGAACCCTTGTATAGACCTTATCTTCTGACACTAGCTCCATTCCTATCAAGAGTTCCTTCCTCAGATACTAAGTAGTCTTTGGAGACTCTACTGATAGTTTGTCTTATTTTGCAAGATTAAGATATCTTACACCAGTTCAGTAGATCAGTTTGCAGACAACTTCACCAAAGCTCTCTACTTTACTCAATTTTCTACTATATGTTCCAAGCTGGACTTAGTTGATGTACACACTCCAGCTTAAGGAAGAGTGTTAGAATTAGAAAAGATAGCAATTTATCTTATATTATTTTTTAGAATAATATACTTTATCTTAGTCATATTAGGAGTATTAGTGCAATTCTATTAGGAATCATATATTATCATATATGATGATCCTGTACCCTATTTAAAGGTATCTAGGATTCTAATATCAATGAACAACAATCTTTTTCTTCCTTTTAACATACAAAAATAGTGATAGGTGGGTCCCACAGATGATGGATCTAATGTGCATAGATGCGGGAATGAATGTTGGTGCAAGGAAGGTGGCTTAGGGATGGAGAACCAGGGAGGGGGGAGCATGGAGCACAGAGAAGGGTGGGGGAACTAGTTGGGGGAGCATAGGGCACCGGGGAGGGGGTAATCGATATGGGGAGCGTGAGGTGTCCGGAGGGGGGAAGTGTTAGGGGGAGCACGGGACACCGGGAGGGGGGAATCAGCAAGGAGTATATGGCCCTGGGCAGGTGGGAATATATAAAGGAGAGCATGGGCATCGAGTGGGGGAAGCGATGGGGGGAGCATGTGTCATGCCCCAAATCTAGCACCCAGGTCGGCCACGCGACCAGTCGCATGAATCCTATAATACATCCTAGTGGTCATGCAAGGCCTTAAAAAAATTATTTCAACTTCAATTTCCAAGAATACTATTGATCATAATCATAAGGAAATACCTAATGTAAAGAAAATAATACAACTCATATAATTACAAATTTGGTTATTTTTTAATAGTCTGATCGATATCAATGGCTCTCTATATTTTTATCCTTTTACTTGTAAATCTATTGGACATCCTGCAACTCTACAAAAAAGAAAATAGGGGTGTGAGCTTTACAATCCAATGAGAATCCACATACACTTACATCAATATAATATAAGATAATTTAAAAAATAATAGTAAACAATATTAAATAGAATATAAATTTTAAAATCTAATGTCAAGAAATCAAGATAACTTAAGATTAATATATGTAAAAATATACATCAATTAATACCAAATATCCATTTCATTCAAAAGTGAAATACCATATATGTCATTAAGTAAAATTTTTCTTTTTACTTAATTATTATTATACCTCTTATTGTCCACATCTCATTGACATGATCCGGATTAACTATTATTATCTTTTAGGATTTTGGTCTAATCATAGTTACGCTCTAGCTTATGACTAGAAATCTCAAAATCGACCATATATATTCGCCAGTGGCTCAATTATTCCATATACTATCAGCCCATGGCTCGGCTATCCCACATACTATTTGTCCATGGTCAGCTATTCCACGTACTAACACCTGTGGCTCGACCATCCCATGTACTATCCATCCATGGCCAGCTATTTCATGTACTATCCATTCGTGGCTCAGCTATTCCACGTATTATCCGTTCGTTGCTTGGCTATTTCATATATTATCCATCTGTGGCTTGGCTATTCTGTATTTGGCATGGCTATCAAAATATCCTTTTCTTGATTATCAATAAAATTAATTCTCAACATATTATCAAATCATATATTTTTTTAAATTTTTAATAGTCAGTATCATGATCTAAATCATTCAAAAAATAATCATGTTAATACAAATATATTATAAAGAGCTATAAATAATCATACTGGTAATTCATAAAATAAATATACATTACAAGAAATCATAGTCATGCAATACATAAATAATCATACATGCCAATGATCATGTCCAAAGATCAAACATGCAATGTAAAAATATATATATATATGGGTGATCATATTCAAGAACCCTTACCTCTACTAGTGATAGATTTAACATACCCGATATCAATCTGTACCTGGATGCTCGATCTAAGTGCTACAGAACTTGCTTAACACTTTCCTACCAGAAATATTATCCTCATATAATAATAATCCTATTTTTAATAAATAATTTTGTGGTATGGTGGTTATAGGTCTAGAATCTTCTACCCAGGTTTCATCAATGATCCACCCTTTGGTCCCTATTCCCAACTTCACAACTTCCCCAATCCTTAGGAGAGAAATCTTTAGAGAGAGAAAATTATAGAGAGAGAAAGTAGAGAGAGAAATTAGAGAGAAGGTGGAGAGAGAAAGAGAGAATTTATTTTTATTTTTTTCCTCTTTTATTTTTGTTTTTCTCTTCTTTTGTTTTTCTTTTCTTTTCTTCTTCTCTTCTTCTTCTGCTCGGCCTAAAGCAGGGGACTCTTTTGAGTCCCCCTTCTTCCTGAATCTTGAGCCATCTCATCAGGAGATGGTGGCTGTCGCTACGGTCTATGACGATGCAGTCACCAGTCCCCATCTGGTGATCAATGGTGATAGGCTGCACCAAAAATAAGGGAACAAATGAGGGAAAAATAGGGAAAAATAAAAGATTTTATTTCCAAGAATTTTTGGTGAAACCAATGGTTGGCGACGGGTTTAAGGCCATGGAAAGAAGGAAAATAGAGAGAGAAAGTGGGATTAGGGCCTTACCTCAACTTCAGTGACATCTCCGACTCTGACTTTCGACGGGCATGGTGAAAGGAGGCAATGAACTCAAGAGGGAGAAAGAGAGGGAAAGAAATGTAGTGCTCATGGAGGGAATGAGGTATGATTTATAGAGGACCTTCTAGGATTTTTCTAGCCCTAGTAGTCCATCTTCTTCCCTAACTCATGGAAGAAGAAGACTCCTGATGGGAGTCTTCTTCCAGCTTTTTTTTTTTTTGATCAGGTTATTACGTTAATTCTCCCTCCTTAAAATAATTTTATCTTTGAAATTAGTTTGCTTGAGATTTAAATTTTGATAATACCCAACTTTTATATCAATCTCGAGCTTCCAATTAGTCTACCTCTTAAAGTACTTGCTTTACAAGATCTTGACATAATATTTATATGATATCTTAGGACTAGATCTTTTCCTAACTATAATACATATCAAATTCTCTTGAGCTCTTCCAAAATAATAATAACCTTTTGATGTCAATGTAATTAATTACCCTTAATTAATTTTACAAGAAAATTATGATGGCTTAGACTTTAGAAACACCCAATCTGATGAGGGACGGGATTCCAACATGATGCATGATGACATGAAAGAGAGGAACATAAAAAAAATTAGATTAAAGGAGCAATGATTTCTAATGTTATTTAGGTTTAGTTCCCGAAAATAGCTAAGACTAGGTTTGGATTTCATGCAACAGTTAGAATTCCTACCCACATGCTAGAACTATTAAAGAAATAAAGCAAGTAAAGAATCATAGGTCTAAGAAGGCCTATTAGGAGCATGTTCAATTTCAAGAAATCAGAAAAAGTGAGAAGGAAAAGGGGTCTACATACCTAGCAATGATTTGCATGATGTCGCATAAGAGATCTCTCAACTCAGATCGACAGCTGGATGTCCGGTCACTTTCCCACGGATCTGTCAGCTTTTTATCAGCTTCATTGAGGGCAAGGAGGAATTCATCTAAAGGGCATGGCATTGGAGGGATCCTGCAAATGTCAGGGGTTAGTGATATAGAATATGAAAAAAATACTAAACATGATGGAAAGAAGAAGGTCGGGCGGAAGAGAGGTTGCAGGGGTTGGTAGCTTTTGATGAAGATTTGGGCATCTGGATCTTGGAGAGGGCTAATGGTGGGCATCTTAGGGCTCTTGCTTGGATGGACAATGGCTAGGGTTTAGTAAGAAAAAAAAGGAACAAGTCTCACACACACTTCCAAAGAACATACATTGTCACAAGAAAAACTCACCAAAGTTTTAATTCATGAAAAGAGATTAATTATAAGAGGGGGAGGGGGTGGGTATTTATAGATTCATCCAACCCTTTCCCTGTCAAACTAAGAGTACACAATATGAATAAGATTAGGTGAATAAAATTGAGTAGAATAAGGAGTACATAATTTGAATAGAATTGATAGACTGAAATCCTTGTAGAACTTGGACATCAATTCCTTCTTGGACTTGGAAGCTTTGACTTTTTTCCATGGACTTGGACTGGTATGAAATTCTTGCTGGGGTTGGACTGGGTCAAAGCCTTGGGCATCTTGGATTGGGTCAAAATATGGGGCGCCAACTTCATGATGGGCTGGGGGGCGTCAACTGCTATGGGCCTTGGATTGGGGCGCCAAGGATGGGATCTGGGGTGGCACTTCTTCATGAAATCTTGTAGGCTTGAGGCGCCTAAGGCCTGGTATGCTGGCGCACCATCTCCTAGAGGGCTTGGGCAGCATGAAGAAATCCAGATGCTGGGTTGGTGACTTAAGTGCGGGTCCAAAGGTCCTCATCTTGAATAAGAATTACATGGACTCAAAAAGGCCTAACTAACAAGACTCAAAATAAGCCTAAATAAATAATGGACTCACTAAACATATAAACATGACTCAATGGACTAAACAAGGAACTTCCATCGACTTAGTGAATCCAACTGGCTCACTTTATTATAGGACTCATAAAATTTGGACATCGTTACAAGACTTAATAAAAATTGACCAACACATGACTTAGAGGATAAATTGAAGCTTAAAGTCTATGTCTGATCCGATGTCCCCATCACAATCCAAATATCATCCTTAAGCTTTCAGATAATTCCTCAGAATGTTTTCTTCATAAGACCTTAACATAACAGAATTATGTAATATTTTCATTTTGATCCTTATCATCCATAGTGATTTTTCTTTTAAATGAATATTAATGTCTTAACCTTGAATTAAAATATATAATTCTTTATTCATAAAATTTATTGCTCTTGATTAACTTATAGAAATCATTATCAGCCTAGTTTATACTATTGACATAGTAAAAGAAACCCTGAACATTAAACATTCTTTAGAATCTAAAGCCTTCTTTCTTCTCTTAACCCTTCTTATGATTTTACAATTAGGCTCTTATCTTAGAAAAATTTTAAGCCTCTTCAAATAATGAAATCAAAATATCAAAATAAAATGGAGCTTTATATCAAAATATTCCAGATCTAAGCTTGGTAAAAAAATCATCACTTATTTATTCTAAATTTGAAGATGTCCAAAATTTCTGTTTAGAGTCCTTTACACTAGAAAAAGTTATTGATGAAAATTACATGGCTACACATATAGACTAGCCAAAGAATTAATAATATTATCTTTTCATTTATCATTAAAAGTCTTGTTACTAAAATTCAAATCAACTCTTCCATCATAACACTTCTGAAGCTAGAGATAATGTTCTTAATTAGTTTCAGAATGCTCAAACTACTATTCTTCCACTGCGCACTCTGACATAATTTACTGAACTATCTAGGTTCACTAAATGAATCCCCCAAAAATTCACTTTATATTAGTACCAGAAAGATCCAAAGTTACTAAAGCAAAGCTTTTGAATCTCTTTATCTTGTCCATACCTCAGGCATATCATATTAAGATTAACCCTGATTCACTTTCCATATTTAAAATCCTTACATAAATTTTATTATTTTTTAAGATATCAATAACTCTAGTCCAAGTTCGACTTAATCATGCTTTTCTTGACAATTCAATTAGACCATCTAGATCAACTTTTCTTTTAAAAAGTTAACTTTAATTCTAACAAAGTAAATGACTCTAAGTCAATATTCTTATAAGTAGGACTGATCATGTTATTGCTTATAAAGCTATTTTACTATAATTCTTAACATTAATAAACAACCACTTGAAATTTTTGCCCCTCATAGCTAAACTCATATAAGTCTTCCAAAATCAAATTTTCTGCTTAATGCAACTTCAATAGCATGGTAACCTAAATCTTCTTATAGGTCTCATGGACTTTAACACACCCAATAATCTCCAACAAATATAGAGAAGATCAAGCAATCCAATCCAAAACTACCAATATAAATTATCAAAAATTCTATCAAAATATGTATGCCATGTTCATATAATATAATATAATTTTCTAATAGAAAGTTATAAATCTATGCATTATCCCAAACACATTTTTTCTTACATATTTTCAATCATAATTCATATATAGGTTCATAAAAAAATTATCCTTTCTAGTATCATTAAACTCTTTCATAACATACACCCTAAATATCTTCTCATAATAGTTTCAAAATCTACAATCAAATAATTAATAACAAAACTAGCATGCTATCATGATTTGCATCCATATCAAGTTTTAAATTTTAAAATCATCCAATTAACAATTAAACATACACATTTAGTATAACATAATCCATCAACATAATACACTATATTTCTAGGCTAGCACTTCTGATGCTCAGGTCAAAATCCACTTACAAAAACAAAGATACATCTTATCCAGCTCTTCTATATTCATCATATGCTTACTTATCATGATCAAATATTATAAATCATTCATTCTTTTACACTCATCCTAGATCAATCTCACTACTTATATTAGAGATAAAATAATATTTCTTTTTTATACTAATCATATACCAGATCTTATGCATAATATCTAAAGATTAGAAATCTAAATTTTAAATCTATTTTTATAACTTTTATCATGTCTTGACTGATCATAATACTAAGTTCAAATACCTCTTAAGTCACAGTCTATAGTGATCATAACCTAAATTTTGATATCACTCATATCATATCCTAATTACTTATATCATAATCTCAAGTGATCATAACCTAAGCTCTAATACCATTCTGTTGTGCCCTAAACCCAGTACCTGGGTCGGCCATATGACTAGTCGCATGAATCCTAGAGTATATCCTGCGGTCATGCAGGGTCTAAAAAAATTATTTCAACTTTAATTTTCATGAATACTATTGATCACAATTCATAAGGAAATATCTAATGTAAAGAGAATAATACAACTCATATAATTATGAATTTGGTCATTCTTCAATAGTTTGATTAGTATCAATGACTCTATTTTTCATCCTTTTACTTGTAAATCCATTGGACATCCTACAACTCTAAAAAAAGAAAGTAGGGGTATGAGCTTTACAATCTAGTAAGAACTACACATACTTATACCAGTATAATATAATATAATTTAAAAAATAATAGTAAACAGTATCAAATAGAATATAAATATCAAAATTTCATGCCAAGAAATTAAGATAACTTAATATCGATATATGCAAAAACATGCATCAATTAATACAAACATCCATCTCATTCAAAAGTGAAACACTATATATATCATTAAGTAAAATCTTTTTTTATTTAATTATTAATATAGCTCTTATTATCCATATCTCATTGATATAATCCGGATCAATCACTGTTGTCTTTTAGAATTTTTGACTTATCACGATCATGTCCAACCTGTGAATGGCAATCTCAAGATTGATTATGTACTATCCACCTGTGGCCAAGCTATCCCACATACTATCCATTCATGGCTCGGCTATTTCACATACTATCAACTCATAGCTCGACTTTTTTATGTACTATTTATCCAGCTATTCCATGTACTATTAGCCCATGGCTTGGTTGTTCTACGTATTATCCATCCATGGTCGATTATTCTATGTACTATCTATCCGTGGCTCGGTTATTTCATGTATTATCTATCCATGGCTCGGTTGTTCTCTATTTGGCATGGCTAGTTTAAATACCCTTTTCTTGATTATCAATTAAATTAATTCTCAATATATTATCAAATCATATTCTTTTTTTTAATATTTTTAATAATCAGGTTGATACAGACATATTATACAAGAGCTATAAATAATCATACTAGCAATTCATAAAATAAATATACATCATAAGAATCGAAGTCATGTAGTGCATAAATAACATACATGCCAATGATCATATCGAATGATCAAATCATGTAATGTAAAAATATATATATACACTGGTGATCGTGTCCAAAAACCCTTACCTCTATTGGTGACAGATTTAACATTTTCGATATAAGTCTGCATCCAGATCCTCGATCTAGGTGCTATAGAACTCGCTTAACACTCTTTTCCTAAAAAAATATCCTTCTACAATAATAATCTTATTTTTAATAAATAATTTTATGGATCTAGAATCCTCTATCTGGGTTTCATCAACAATCACCCTCCGGTCCCTAACCTCAACATCACAACTTCCCTGATCCCTAGGAGGGGGAATAGGTGGTGGGGAGCACATCGGGGGGAGCACGGTGCAGGGATGGGTCATCAAGGGGGGAAACAAGTGGCAGAAAGGAAATTTTGGCGATGAGAAAGTGGGGAAACAATTTTTGGCCATCGAGTGCCAAGGGATAGTTTTTGTGACCATTATTAGTGATGGCAAAAATTGCCATCGTTAAAAGTGGTCAATAAAGCCTTATTTTCAATGATATTATTAGTAATAGCCAATGGCTATCACTGATAATATGGAACTCCATCACTAATAAGTTTTAAAAATAATTTTTGTCAAAAAATAAAGATTATTAGTGATGGCTTTTGCCGTTGTTAATAGTTAATATGCCATCGCTAATAGTATTAGCGTCGACATTTTATCCTATCATTTGGTTTGATCGCTCAAAAATACTTATTAGTGATGGCTAATTAGCCATCGGTAATTGTCATTACTAATAAACCTTTTTCTTAGAGTGATGCCACTTGGCAGTTGATTATCTCATGCAAAGGTTGCATGCCCTTACTTGCTAGACGGCAGGCCACTCCACGTCGCTCGTTGCCTCCATGCAAGGTGATTTGTACCTCTATGGATATTAGGCATGTGCAATGAAGGAAGAAGGCATTTGTAAAAGAGACAAGCAAGTTATCACTTCCAGCCGATCAGACCACTGCTACCATGGTGAAAGATATTCGCTTATAAAAAATTTTTGCCTGGACCACCCAAGTAAGAGATCATTCTCTAAGTTCTAAGCCAGATGTTCTAATCCAAAAGTTCTTGGCTATTGACTTTTGAGTCCTAGGTGCTCTAATTCCAAACCATGGAAAAGAGCATCAGTATAACCCCTAAGAAGGACAAGTCTCAAGATCACAACACTCGTTCCTTCCTCCGAGCATCTACTCTTCTTAAACTTCAACTTACCATTCTCATCTTGAAATCACATTGCACAGCACATTTCCTAACTCAAGACCTTCTTTGTACGTTTATATAGAAGATTGACTTAGATATCGAAGGGTACATTGATGGAAAACCTCCCACCCCATCATGTCTTGAACTTTTCTATCTCAATTTTTTTTTGCAAGGTCCCTCTCACAAGCCTTGCTCCACACCTAGCTATGAGGACAACTTCGAGGAGCCTTGTGGTAGAAGCCTAACGTCTTGTTCTAGCTTTGGGCTCTTGAGCCAGCTCACTCTTGTGGGTGGCAACAAGAATTGACAGAGAAGATACCATGCAAAATAAGTTCTCAATTTTGTGTGAAACCAGGGTTTTTTTGGGCTTTTTGGGTCGAAGTCGGTAGGCCCAACTGACTTTGACTCAGATTGCAGAAAAAATGGGGGCAAAAAATCGAAATAGGGAAAGTTCGATCTCCCCTTATCTAGCCAGAACATTCATCAGAAAAGGCTGGGATAGCCATGGAGGAGAGGGACTGCATCGAAGCATGGTTGGAATGGGTTGGGACTCCGATCGACATAGTCTTTGCTTTCCAAATGGCGAGGAAACCGATCAATTTGATAGCTTGAAAGCTCCATCATCACAGCTAACCGAGCCCCCATCGAGCCTCTTTCCACGCATCTTCCTCCTCTCTAGCGAGCATCCAAAAGCCTTTCAAGATCGATGAGTTTTATTTAATCTGGATTTATTTTGGTTTGATTTATATTCGGTTTGGTTTGCTTGGGCCGTTCATCGCTGGTGGCTGCACCGCCGTTCACCTCCGGTTTGCCGACCCTTCTTTCCGGTGACCCCACATGGTCACCGTCGGCAACCATGGGAAGGTCGGTTTGGTCGAGCCGTGAAAGAATAGGGGGTTCGGGAGAAGAAAAAAAGAAAAAAAAAAAAAAAAAAAGAAAAAGGAAAAAGGAAAAAAAAAAGAGAAAAAGAGAAGGAAAAAGAAAAAAAAGAAAGAAAGAAAGAAAAAAATAATAAGGGGCCTCTATTCGGTGCAGGAAAAAAAGAGGAGAGAGAGAGGAGAGAGAAGATGAGTAGAGAGAAAGAAGAGCGAGGAAGAGGAGAGAGGAAAAGGAGAGAGGAAGAGGAGAGAGAAAGAAGAGAGAGAAAGAGGAGAGAGAAAGAAGAAAAAAGAAAAAGAGAATAATAATAATAATAATAATAATAATAATAATAATAAAATAGTGGGGGAAGATCGAAAAGTCTCTCTCTGGAGAATTTGGGATTTTATGGATAAAAGGTTTGGATTTATAATTATCCTAGAATTATTTATTTATATTAAAAAAATATTATTGTAGGGGGCGGCCTTCTGAGTAGAAGGGTATTGTATGGGTTCCGGGTACGGACCAGTATCAAGCATGTTAGTTATCTCTAGTGAGGTAGGATTTTTGGACTTGATCATCATATGTATGTATTTTACTTGACATAATTTGATTCACGCACATGAGCATTGGCATGCATGATTATTTTTGTATGGTATAGTTAGTATGATCGTTGTTATTATTATTATATTCTGGTATACCATGTTTTATCAAGTAAAGTTATCTTTGAATGGGTTGGACAATGATGCCGATTATTGAAAAACTATAAATGACATGATTTGACGTGATGATGTAAAAGGATAAAGTATTAATGAAGTGAATATGGTGTTTGGACTAGCCATGCCACGGGATCATGGTTACTGAGATTGCCTGAGCCACGAGCTTAGTACGTGGAATAGCCAGCCACGGATGGATAGTAAGTGGGATAGCTTGAGCCACGGGCTTAGTACATGGAATAGCCGGCTACGGACAGATAGTACGTGGGACAGCCTGAGCCACGGGCTTAGTATATGGGCTATCATGACTACGGGTGGATAGTATATGATCAATTATGAGGTTGTTAGTCATGGACTGGAGCATGATCGTGGTTAGTCTAGAATCCTAAAAAAGAAGAATAACTAATGGAAACATGAAAAGAAAATACAATGTTATCAACGATTTTGTTATACTTGACATTTAAGTTATTTTGGTTGCATGATATGATAAACTATTATTTTCCAATTATTTTCAAGTTATACTATTATTGGTGTGATTGTTTGGAGACCTTACTAGGCTGTAAAGTTTACAATCCCTACTTTCTTCCTTTTCAGAGTTGTGTAGGATATTCGAGCTTGACGGTGGATTGGATTCATGGTGAAGTGATGAATAGCTAGAGAGTCGTTAATACCAATCAGATGACTGAAATTATAACTATATGAGTTGTATTATTTTCTTTATGTTAGGTATTTTCTTATGACTTATGATCAATAGTATTACGAGGATTGAAGTTGTAATGAAATTTTTTTAGGCCTTGCATGATCTCTAGGATAAAACCTAGGGTTATACAGCCAGTCACGTAGTTGATTCCGGTACTGAATTTGGGACATGACAGAATGGTATCAAAGCTTAGGTTATGATTATTTGAGATTGTGGCATAAGTGATTAGGATAGATATAAGTAATATCAAAATTCAGGTCATGATTGTTTGAGACAGGGACATAAGTGATTTGGAAATCACATGGGGTTATTAAGACATGAAAGAATGATATCAAAATTTAGACTATGTTTACTTGGAACTATGACATAAGTGATTAGGACATGATATAAGTAATATTAAAATTTAGGTTATGATCACTTGGGACTGTGACATAAGTACTTAGGATACAATTTGAATGATATTGAAATTATGGTTATGATCAATATGGACTATGATGTAAGAGGTATTCGAATTTAGTTTCATGATCAATTGGGATATGAAGTTGGAAAAATGGATTCGAAGTTTGGATTTCTAATCCTTAGATGTTATATATAAGATCTGGCATATGATTAGTACCAAAGAGGAACATTGTTGCCTAGAGATGATGCAACCCAAAAGGGGGGGTGAATTGGATCTTTCAAAAATTTAAACAATTATGTGTTGGTCTTGATGTGTTTGTGAAGCAAAGTGATTAAGCTCAAAATGAATATGCAGCATATAATAGCAAATTAAATGCAAGGAATAAAGAGCAAGTAATAGAGAGCAATCACACACGAACACAAAGTTTTATAGTGGTTCGGTGCACTCCAAGGCACCTACATCCACTCTCCAAGTTTTCATTGAAAATTTTACTATAATCTCAACTGATTATAGTTGATTAGTTTTTCGGGCTCACTAATCAAAACCCAAGTTGGTTTTGTCACCTAGGCTCACCAACAATCTTTACAACTTATTTTATCTTCGGGCTCACAAGTTAAACCCTAGTTGGTTTTATACCTTTGGCTCACCAACAACCTTTTGGTTTTCATGGCTAACCAAAAATCTTGTTGGTTTTGTAACTTAGGCTTACCAACAACCTTATTGATTTTCACACAAGGCTTACCAACAAACCTCTTTGATTTTTCAAGGCTCACCAAAAACCTTAATAAACAAAGTAAGCACAATATGAAAAGAATACAAGGAAATCTTTCTTAAATAAAGCAAGTATCTCTTTGAAGCCCTTGAAAGTTGATGAAGAACTTGTCTTCAAGATATTGAAGCCTTTGAATGTTGATAAAGATGTGGACTTGGAAGCTTTCTCTCAATCTTAGAAGCTTGAAGGCTTGAACCACTCAAAACAATGAATTCTTAAGTGTATTCATACAACTATTCAAAGGATTGTTTTTTCATTTGATTTTTGATATTTATATAGCTCTCCAAATCATAGATGACAGTTTATGACCATTGAAGATGAAAAACTAGCCATTTGAAGCAAGTTAGAATCAATTATGTACTTATGAAAAACTAGCCGTTAGACCTTGAGTCAACCTCATGAGTCAACACTTGATCTATGAGTCGACCTCATGAGTCGACACTTGATGCAAAATCCAGAAAACTTGAAGTTCTGTTCCAAAATTTTTTTCAAGCGATGAGTCGACCTCATGAGTCGATACTTGGTATGTGAGTCGACCTCATGAGTTGACACTGGGCGTACCACTTCATATTTGCGTGTCGGTCTTCTGAAACTCTGAATTTTTTTTCATGAGTCGATCTTGTGAGTCGACACTTGCTTCTGTCCCAGTGCTGAAACTTGTTGAAATTTCTCCAAAATTAATTTTTAGCCTCTTCAAGTTCTTCCATATAAATTCCAAAGCCTATATACTTGATTTTTCATTAATTTAAGGACTTTCTTCAATTGAAAACATGGATTTCTTCATTCAACATGGATGAGTACTAAGATCTGATAAACTCACTTAAAAATATAATTAGTACTCATATATCCTTAAATATTTTGTCAATCATCAAAATCAAGATCAGAGTCAACAAACATGATTTTTATCTATAATATAAATAGTGAGATTGATCTAAGATAAATGAAAAGGGCTAGATGATTTGTACTATCTAATCATAATAAGTAAGCACATGATGGATATTGGAGAGTTGGATAAGATGCATTTTTGCCTTTGATAAGTGGGTTTGACCCAAGCATCAAGAATACCGGCTTGGAATTATAGTGTTATGAAAAGTAGGTTCAATTATTAATTGAATAATTTTAAAATCCTAAACCTGATATGGATGCAGATTATGATAACATGCTAGTTTTGTTGTTAATATTGGATTATAAATTTTAGGACTGTTGTAAGAAGATGTTTAGAGTATAGATTATGAAAGAGTTCAAGGATATTAGAAAGGATACTTTTTTGATGAATCTGTATATGGATTATGATTAAAAATATATATAAAAAAATATGTTTGGAATGATGTATAGCTTTGTAGCTCTTTATTATGGATTATATTATATTATGTTGACATGGTATATACATTTTGATAGCCTATGTTAGCAGTTTTGGATTGGATTACTGGATCTATCCTATAATTGTTGGAGATTATTGGATATGTTAAACTTCAAGTCAAATTAAGATCTATAAGAAGATCTAGGTTATCATGCTATTGGATTACATTAAGCAAAAAATTTGATTTTGGAAGATTTATATGAGTTTAGCTTATGAGGGACAAGATTTCAAGTAGTTGCTAACTAATATTAAGAATTATAAAATAACTCTATGAATAATAACTTGATCTTTCATACTTCAAAGAACATTGACTTAGAGTTATTTACTTTATTATAGCAAAAGTTAATCTTTCCAAGAGAAAGGATGATCTAGATTGTCTAATTAAAATATCAAAGAAAGTATGATTAATCCGGACTTGAACTAGAATTATTGGTGCCTTAAAAGGATAGTAAAATTTATGCAAGGACCTCCAATATGAAAACTGGGTTAGGATAAATCTTGAAATGATATGCCTAAGGTAGGGATAAGATAAAGAGACTTAAAAACTTTGTTTTGATAACTTTGGATTTTTTTGGTACCAATATAAGATAAGTTTATAGAGAGATTTATTTAGTGAACTTAGATAGTAATTTAGTAAATTATATCAGAGTGCGCAGTGGAAGCGTAGTGGTTTGAGTTATCATGAAATCAATTAAGAATATTAACTCTAACTTTAGAAGTGTTTGATGGGAGTACTGATTTGAATTTTAGTAATAAGATTTTAGTAATAAATGAAAAAAAAATGTTATTAATCCTTGGGCTAGTCTATAGGTATTGTTATGCAACTTTCATCAATAGGTTCCCTTAATATAGAGGACTCTAGTAAAAATTTTGGACATCTTTAAATCTTGAATAAAGAAGTGATGATCCTTATCCGGCTAGGATCGGGAATATTGTGACACCAAGTTTCTTTAGTTATGACATTATGATTTCTCTACATAAAGAGGGCTCGAGGTTTTCTTAAGATAAAAGACTAATTGTAAAGTCATGGAGAAGGTTAAGAGAAGAAAGAATGCTAAAGATCATGGCAAGTACCTAGTGCTCAAGCCTCCTCTGAATTGTTGGTTAAGAATATATTGGACCAATTATGATTTCCATATAGAGCTAATCAAGAGAAATAAATCTCAGGGGCAAAGAATTGTGTATTTAATTCGAGGTCGAGGCGTTAATGTTCATTTGAAAGAGACTAAGAAAATTCAATATATACCGTACATCATAAGGAGCACGACTTGAGATGTGATATAATTTTGTTATGTTAGGGACTTATGAAGAAAATATTCTAAGAAAGGGATCATGTAGAAGCTTGAGGATGATATTAAAGGTTAGGCCATCATGAGTTTTATGTGAAATTAATCAAAGATAATTAATTGTATTGACATCGAAAAATTAGTATTCTTTTTGAAGAGCTTGAGAAAATTTGATATGTATTATAAATGAAAAAGATCAAGTTTTGAATATTATATAATTTCGTTACATTAAGACTTGGAAAGCAAGCACCTTAAGAGGTAAACTAATTGGAAGTTTGATAATGACATGAGAGTTGGTTATTTTTAAGGATTAAAATCTCAATAAAGCTAATTTCGAGGATGAATTATTTTAATAGGGGGAGAATGTAAAATCTGGATTTTTTTGGGCTTTTTGGGCCGAACTCGACAGGCCCAACCAACTTCGACCTAGATCGCATAAAAAAATGGGGGCCGAAAAATCGAAACATGGGAAGTTTGATCTCCCCTTATCCTGCCAGAACATTTACCGGAAAAGGCTGGGACAGCCATGGAGGAGAGGGACTGCATCGGAGGGTGGTTGGGAAGGGTTGGGACTCCGACATGGTCTTTGCTTTCCAAACAGCGAGAAAACCCATCGATTTGATAGCTTTAAAGCTCCCTCACTACCAGCAACCGAGCCCCCATCGAGCCTCTTTCCACGCATCTTCCTCCTCTCCGTCGAGCATTCGAAAGCCCTTTAAGATTGATGAGTTTTATTTAATCCAGATTTATTTTGGTTTGATTTATATTCGGTTCAGTTTGCTTGGGCTGTTCACCATCGGTGGCCACACCACCGTTCGCCTCCGGTCCATCGATCCTTCTTCTTGGTGACCCCCCATGGTCGCCGCCGGCAACCATTGGGAGGCCGGTTCGATCAAGCCGTGGAAGAACAGGGGGGTTCGGGAGAAGAAAAGAAAGAAAAAAAGAAAAAAAAAGAAAAAGAGAAAGAAAAAGAAAAAAAAAAAGAAAAGAAAAGGAAAAAAAAGAAAAAGAGAAGAAAAAAAAAAAAAAAAAGAAAAAAAGAAAAAAATAATAAGAGGTCACTGTTCGCTGTAGAAAAAAAGAGGAGAGAGAGAAAGGAGAGAGAAAGAGAAGAGAGAGAAAGGAGAGAGAAGATGAGGAGAGAGAAATAAAAGAGAGAAAGAGGAGAGAGAGGAAGAGGAGAGAGAAAGAGGAGAGAGGAAGGAGAAAAAAAGAGATAATAATAATAATAATAATAATAATAATAATAATAATAATAATAATAATAATAATAATAATAATAATAATAATAATAATAATAATAATAATAATAATAATAATAATAATAATAATAAAATAGTGGGGGAAGATCGAAAAGTCTCTCTTTAGAGAATTTGAGGTTTTACGGGTAAAAAAGTTTGGATTTACAATTATCCTAGGATTATTTATTTATATAAAAAATTATTATTGTAGGGGGCAGCCTTCTGAGCAGAAGGGCATTGTGCGGGTTCTGGGTACGGATCGGTATTAAGCGTGTTAGTTGTCTCTAATGAGATAAGAATTTTTGAACTTGATCATTATATGTATGTATTTTACATGACATAATTTGATTCGTGCACGTGAGCATTGGCATGCATGATTATTTTTGCATGGTATAGTTAGTATGATCGTTGTTATTATTATTTATATTCATATATACCATATTTTATCAAGTAAAGTTATCTTTGAATAGGTTGGACCATGATGCCGGTTATTGAAAAATTGTAAATGACATGATTTGACATGATAATGTGAAAGGATAAAGTATTAATCAAGTGAATACGGTATTTGGACTATCCATGCCACGGGATCGTGGTTACTAAGATTGCTTGAGCCATGGGCTTATCACGTGAAATAGCTGGCCACGGACAGATAGTACGTGGGACAGCTTGAGCCATGGGCTTAGTACATGGAATAGCGGACCATGGACGGATAGTATGTGGGACAGCCTGAGCTATGGGCTTAGTATATGGACTAGCCTGGCCACGGACGGATAGTACATGATCGATTATGAGGTTGCCAGTCATGCACTGGAGCATGACCGTGGTTAGTTCAGAACCCTAAAGAAGAAGGATAACTAATGGAAATATGAAAGAAAATACAATGTTATCAAAGGTTTTGTTATATTTGATATTTGAGTTGTTTTGGTTGCATAATCTGATAAACTATTATTTTTAAGTTATTTTTAAGTTATACTATTAAGGTTGCCAGTCATGCACTGGAGCATGACCGTGATTAGTTCAGAACCCTAAAGAAGAAGGATAACTAATGGAAATATGAAAAGAAAATACAATGTTATCAAAGGTTTTGTTATATTTGATATTTGAGTTGTTTTGGTTGCATAATCTGATAAACTATTGTTTTCTAGTTATTTTCAAGTTATACTATTATTGGTGTGACTATTTGGAGACCTTATTAGACTGTGAAGCTCACAACCCCCTACTTTCTTCCTTCTCAGAGTTGTGCAAGATATTCGAGCTTGACGGTAAATTGGATTCGTGGTGAAGTGATGAATAGTCAGAGAGTCGTTAATACCAACCAGATGACTGAAGGATGACTGAAATTGTAACCATATGAGTTGTATTATTTTTTTTTATATTAGGTATTTTCTTATGACTCGTGATCAATAGTGTCATGGAGGATTGAAGTTGTAATGAAATTTTTTTTAGACCTTGCATGATCTCTGGGATAAACCTAGGGTTATGCAGCCGATCACGTAGCTGATCCCTTTGCTGAATTCGAGACGTGATACTTCGAGTGCCAAGAAACCAAGTAAGTTTCACACAAGCAAAGATAATCTGCATAACCTTTAATTGCTTAATTTGCATCAAATTAAATGGTCCTCTGAATTTAATATTCCAAGCAAGGGAGTGCTAAGATCATTGAGAAGCCACCAGACAGTTTCACTTCAAAGCTAACGAGTACATATCAACAAAAGATGGAACACAAGGATGCCGGGCCACACCAATAGTCCTCCAAGCAATGAATTTTAGTTCCATCTCCTAGCGTGAATAATAGGCAATTCCAGAAGGCACTCAGCCACTTGCATATATCTTCACGGCCGAAGGAATGAGATCAGTCTTCACAACATTAAGGACAACGCATGCGATCTACGCTGCCACATATCGATATGGTACCCGGGTTGCATCAGATGAACATCATCTGTTATCTTGTGGGATCTGGAGCTGCTTGGATCGTCTTGGATAGCAGAACTTAGCTGCACCAAATATGTGTTTGTACGTGATGTATGTGGCTTTTTTAGGATGTCCTACCTAACGATAGAAAGATAGAATCCGCCAAGAGATGACGTAATTGAGGCTGGTTGGTGAGTGAAAGATGTAGAGATCATGCTTAAAATTCTAGACCACAGAAAGAGATATTTCCACCACATTGTCTAATGATGATGAAAGTTCAACTTATATATAGATATAGAGTAGAGAATTAATGTAGTTATAAACCACTGCACGTTCATCAGTTTATCACATATTTGCCTAATGTATCTCATAGGCACACATTTAGATGTCCATAAATATGTAGCTTCATCAGAATTTAAGAATATATGCTCTTCAACTCAAATATTTTTTTATTGATATATTATTTATTAAAATTCCTGAACAGATGTTTGTTTTGAGGACTATGTTTTTTGTTTGACATCAAAAAATCAATATTCCTCTTTGGATGTATTATTCGGAATATAGGTATTTGCTTGATTTGTCACTGTTGAAAGACACCTTTTTCTTTCATTTCCTGGGCGGATTTAATTTTGAAGGCCGCAAATTGATGGGGTTGATCTACCACTGGACCTGAATTGATCAAAAAAGAAAAAAAAAAAAATCTAAATCATTTTTTCTTTTCCTCTATTATTCGAAGTAATCTCACTATATTAAGAAATACCAACTCTTGAGATTATTAATTTCTTAGAGCGTATTGCAGTTCTAGGAAAATATTAATTCATGAAATTTTGATCATGTGAGCTGACAATTATGACACTGACATTTTAATTTGATTCGGAACTGAGAACATGATTTTCTTAATAAAATTTTGTTAATAAACAAATATAGGCTAGCTCAATCTAAATATTCTGGATTATATGTCTGGTCAAATATTTTCATCAACACGATCTGCACCGATCATCTATTATATTGGATCCTGATCTAATATCAAGTTTTGTTAGATCAGGATCCTAGTCCCATCCTATCCATTTGCAGGCCTCTCCATTTCCAAGCCATTGTAAAATTGACTTTGATGATAGCTAGAGGTTAAGTATAAAAGAAGCGCAAGCAAGCTAAATCCTGCGCGGCTTCCTTTTCTTGACATGCACCAAGAACTAATATATCACCTATTAGAACATGACATGGCGAACGTATAAAAATGGACAAGGAACGTTGGGTGGGAGGGAAAGAACGCTTTGCTTTTTAAATCAATGTCTACGTCAAGGACAAAAAGGGTATCACAAGTTTTAGCCCCACCAACCCCAACGCCTTCCCGGCACCTTCTCCATCACATTGCCTTGCAACCCAACCGCCAGATAATGACAAGGGCCATTCTATTGCTTTTATTCTATTATCAAAGAGCAAGACCCAACCTACAAACACGTTTAACTTTAAAGCAGAAAGCACACTGCGAGATATATGACCTTATACGATTTATCGTAAGAGAAACCATCAATAAATAACACCGAAATAGAAATCCCAGATTATACCAAACTTAATGTATTCAGAAAGGCAATGGGGGCAAAGGACTCAAATTGTTGGAGTGCGGTGAGTGGATCCTCCTCTTTCTAAGACGCTCTGCAATGATGAAAGCAAGCTCCAGCGACTGAGATGCGTTGAGCCTTGGGTCACAGTGGGTGTGATAGCGTGAGCCCAGATCATCGAAGGTCACGGTCCGAGAGCCACCAATGCACTCGGTCACATTTTGCCCCGTCATCTCCAGATGAACGCCTCCAGGGTGGCCCCCTTCCTGCTCATGCACATCAAAGAATGCTCGAACCTCCGCCTGTCAAGAAAGGAGATGACATCAATAAGGCAACAGATTTCCATTTTCATCTTATCAAGCATGTTTTGTGAAAGGTGATCATGTATTGTATCCTTAACGTTTACGGGCATATTCTGTAATGGGGACAAGATTTAGGCTGAATTTCTTGCTGGATTCGTGGATTGGAAAGTTAATTTAAGCATGGTCATACCAACCCAACACTTCCTTGGTTTGAATTCTATGGGCAGGAAAAAAAAAATCTATAGCCTACGGACCAATAAGTCCATAGAGTAGAATTTAAGATGGAACTTTGATATATGGATCCTTGGAAGATGCGGACCGAACGAGTCCACAAATCCGACTCCTACAGAATATGCCTACAGGAATATCCAAACTAAGTTTTAAAGGATCATGAGATCATCTCATGACTTTAATTGTGGACCCTAAAGATGCAATAAGGAATTCAAATGTTTTCCTAAATGTCCCTGCCAACTGTCGATGGATGAGATGGAGTCAATTATTGTGAAATGGATGATCAAGAATTAGGTTTGATTACTAAGAGATTTAGGAAATGGGTAGCACATCCAAGAAAGGCTATAGGCTACACATGCAAGTCGCTAATCAAGAAGTGCTAAACTAACATCATTCCTCAAAACAAAAATTCCTTAAAAATCAGGTTGATATCCTAATACTTTTGCTTGTAGGGGGCCTGCTGCCCAGCCACATGGCCTTTCATCTCTAGACAAGCGTTGATTCTAGGAGCTGATGTTTAGTTTAATTTTCTTGCCTAGTTTTGATATAAGTAGATAAAAACATCTAGAAAATTAAACAACCTTTGCAGTCCTTTTCACCAGACTCCCATGTTCTCAGTCTAGCAAATAAGCAATTCATTAAATGCCATGAATTGACTGACCAAATCCGGAGAAATTAATATCAAATTAGAGGAAACTTTTTTTGATAAAAAAAAAAAACTAGAGGAATCTTTAACTACCCGTATACAAAACACACAATACCCATCAAACAACTTAGCAATGCCAATATAATAAAGATTAATCTCCTCCACGCCAACCTTAACTCCAAACATTAGGACCACACCAACAGCTAATACGTCCACTGCTGGATAATTATTTTGGTGGGAAGGAGAAGAAGGTTGTCATTCTCAATGATACCATTTCACCCAATATACATGATCATTATTTTTGTTCCTGTCTATGTTCCTCACTGAAATGGTACTTTAGCATGAATAAATAAATACTCCTTGATAGCTTTCTGCTTTTTGTCTTGGATGAATGTAGAGTCAAGAAGCAAGCTTAAAACACCATCAACATTTTACTTAGGAATCAAGATAATCAAAGATGCAGCTTTGTATGTTGATTAACTAATCTAAGGTTGACTATTCTCCTTTTCTTTTTTTCATATTAATATTTATGTTCCATTTTACCATTTAATTAAGTAATAAATTGTGACTTCCCAGCAAACTCTCGTTCCGTGCGAAGTCAATAGCTACCATACCAAACTGTTATGTCACGAAAATTGTTTAATGGAGCCAAAAGCCCCACAACCCTCAGTTTCCTAAATGACGGGCCAGAGATATTGTGCACCATTAGCATTTTGAAGAATCAAAAGAACAGTGGACCCATCAATTATGTATTATGGTTGAAAGAATTGGTTGAGAATTTCTTCAAAATGCTATGGGTCTAGTTGCTGCGAGGTGCTGAAGACCATGGACGCTACCACCTCAAAAACCAACGTTATGAAAGCTATGCACTTCATGGTTCACAAATAGTTTCATACTTAAATTTTATCCTACTCCAAGAGATTAAAGTTAGAAATTCATCATTATCAATCTAGAAAAAAAGAAAAAAACAAGAAAAAAAGAAAAAAAAAGAAGAGGTTACTTGAGATCATTTTTTAAAAATGAAATGCAGCATACTTGTAGCTAGTTGTAAGAGCTTTAAAATCATGATTTTAGATAAAATGACAAATGAGATGGAAGCCGGACATACCCGGATGGCATCAAAAGGTCTAGTCTTGAGGCCACAGGGGGCCTTGATGGTGTTGCCATGCATGGGATCGCTGACCCAGGTGACGATCTGGCCAGCCCCACGGACGGCCCGGATGAGGTGGGGCAGCTTCACCCGCATGTTCTCAGCCCCCATCCTCGTAATTATTGTGATCCTCCCCGGCTTGTTGTGGGGATTTAGTATTTCTATCAGCCTCACCAGCTCCCTCGGGTCCATCTTATCACTTACCTGCATCAATTCACCCATTAAAGCACCTACATCGCATACTAACGGGAATTTTTCTTTGGAGGGAAAGCTGCAATTAATGTTACAGCTACCTTGATGCCAAGGGGATTGGCAATGCCACGGAGGAACTCGACATGGGCTCCGTCGAGCTGGCGGGTGCGCTCGCCGACCCAGAGGAAGTGGGCAGAGCAATCATAGAAGAGGCCAGAGGTGGAGTCCTCGCGAGTGAGGGCCTGCTCGTATGGGAGGAGGAGGCACTCATGAGAGGTCCAGAAGTCGGTCGTTGTCATGATGGGGTGGTCCACCGTCAGCCCTGTCGCTGACATGAACCCCAGCGCCTCGTCCACTCGGTGGGCAAGCTCTCGGTACCTGGAAGCACGTTCCCACCAACACAGCAAAACAAGGAGCGAGTATTAGATTCTGGATCTCAAATAAGAATGATGGTAACTAACTAGAACAGGTCACAGTCTTGACCTAGAAGTTGACTCTAAAATATCAGAAATCTCTTGCTTTTTTTTTTTTTAAACCAGAATTAGGAGGAAAAGTCGCGGACTCCTTAACATTATTTTTTGTTGGATGTTGAAGGCAAATATTTCCAACTCGTCTATAGCAATTTCACCCAAAATCAAAGCAGAAAAATCGTATCTTTTTGCAACAAAAATAAAGAAAACTATGAACTAATGATCAAAAAGAATCAAAGCTGATGGTTAAAAGCTACGGTCTGAGGACAAATCGATATATAAGGACAAAATAATATAATAAAATATTGATACGTGCGAACATTGCAGAAAATCTAAAACCAGACAAACTGCAAATAAAGAAGAACGCAAGCAAGATGCTAAATTTCTGATCGGTGGCGATGAGACAAATCTCTCAGAATTCTCTAGATCAATAACAAAATCCACTCTACTCACCGATCGCCCTGCTCGTTGTGTTCGGTGAAGTCAAGATTCCACTGCGTGACCCGCTGCATCGCGGCGTAGCCTCCGGTGGCGAAGGCCCGGAGGAGGTTTAGCGTCGCCGCCGCCTGGCAGTAGGCCCTGATCATCCTCTGGGGGTCCGGCGTCCTCGACTTCTCATCGAACGCGTCGCCGTTGACGTTATCTCCCCTGTAGCTCGGGAGCTTCACTCCGTTCCTCTCCTCGAACGGCTCCGACCTTGGCTTCGCGAACTGGCCCGCCATCCGCCCCACCTGCGCCACCACCGAATCGAGAGATCAGAACCCCAGATCCGGCCCATCCGATGGCCAAGAATCTAGATTAGAGGGGTTTGCAAGGGAATCTCACCTTGATGACGGGCATCTGGCTGCCGAACATGAGGACGGCGCCCATCTGGAGGAGGATGCGGAAGGTGTCGCGGATGTTGTTGGCGTTGAACTCCTTGAAGCTCTCGGCGCAGTCGCCGCCTTGGAGGAGGAAGGCCTTGCCGACGGCGGCGTCCGCGAGGCGTTCCTCGAGGTGGCGGGCCTCGCCAGCGAACACGATCGGCGGGAAGCTTTCGATCGTCCGGAGCACCGAATCCAGCTCTTTCTTGTCCGGGTACTCCGGCAGCTGGAGCGCTTTCTTCGACCTCCAGCTGTCCAGCGCCCACTTCCCTGGCGCCGCCGCAGGGGGCTTCTCGGCGACGGCCGGGTTCTTAGCGGGCTCTGCTGCGTGGCTGGCGTAGATCGGGCAGGGGCCGGCGCGGCGGGGCTGCGAGGGAAGGACAGAGGGGAACTGGTGCTGTTGGCCTCCGCCGGAGGCTACGGCAGAGGAGGATGAGAGTTGGCGGAGAGGATTGGTGATGGAGAGAGTAGAGCCGCTTGCGAGGGCCATTTTCTTCTCTTTCTTTGTTCGTTTGCTCGGAATTGGAGAGAGAGAGAAAGGGAGCCCTGAAAAAGCTCGAGGGGAAGAGATGGCGAATTTATAGGCGCGAAGTGGGAACGATAGGGGTGTAGGGGGTTGGTGGGGTGGTAGTTGGGGAGGGGTATTTCGGGAATAGAACGACAAAAAAAAATTACAAGATACGGTGGACCGTATAGAATCTCCCGTTTACAAAGGTGGATAACGTGTGGATGAAAATACCTGCTAATTATTTACTTGATCTGTGATTAACGGATTGGATGTGCGACTGTGAAACTGATGGGAACGGTTCAAGCCGAGCCGCTGGAACGTGGTTTTTTTAACTCTTTTTTGAAGGCTATTCGGAAATGCAGCAGGCCACGGGGCTGGAAATAGAACAGGTTGATCCGGCTTGATCCAATACATTTTGATCCTATCAAATTTATTTTAAAAAATTTATGAATCTAGATCGAGTTTTAAATTTAGATTCGTTCTATTTTTAGATTCAATTGCCGCTAAATTTTCCGGACCGGATTCTCTCGACCGGATTGGCTGGAGTGCGCGTCTCTCGGGAAGGTCTCACAGGCTGGGATGTTCCAGCGGCGGCGGGGGACACTTTGATGGCTAAGTTAGTGGGAGACCCGGAGCAACAGAATGGAGGAATCGAAAAGAGATAGCTCATGAAAAAGGAAGAGCCCTCCATCGCTCGGGGTCCTCATTTTACCTTATATAGACACGGAACTTTACCGGAATCTGCTAGGGGCTAGACTGGAAATGATCGATTTGCACTTAGAGGAATCTTGGTAGTGGCCAAGTGGCACTAGGACGAGGTGGCATCGTGGGATCTGCAGAGTAGTGGCGCTGAGGTGTCAGGAATCTATTGTAACAGAATTCTGGTACCAGCTGGAAGGGGTCTCTGGGGTCTCCGGGCCGTCCTTGGAATGGTCCGCTTTGGGCCGATATGAGCCTTGCTGAAGTGGGTCGGTCGGACCTCTGATGGGTTGGTCGGACCTCTGGTAGGTTGGCCAGCGAAATAATAGACTCTCGTCCGACCAGGCTGAAGGGCTGTCGGCTCTGGTTTGGTTCGGAGGAAGGCCGATTATGTAGAACAGTTGCTCCCTTGCACTTGGCCTTTGAGAAGGTTTGTAGCTTCGGAGGGCGAGAGCATCATTCTCACATTGAATGCATTCATCCTTGAGGGGATTGCGGATCTGATCAGGTGTGCTATGTCCGGTCATTCCCCACTCTAGAAACTCGCACCTGGGACAGGTGTCAACCCCGCATTGAAAGCGGAGGGAGTGGCAATTAATACAGAAGGGGCATAATGATGAGCGGCCATCCTAGCCCGCTAGGCCATCGGCCTTTGGAGGTGATTTGAGTGACGTGGCGACATTTGGGAGGTTAGTGCCGTGCTGGGGGTGACCCATCCGCTGTTGATCCGATGATCACGCAGATCACGGCGAGAATGTGTTTCCTTCCATCGCATCGGCTTCCGCTGCATGGGGAGTTGTACCGCTTGGCATCTGGGTTGCGATGCTCGAGGAATGGTGGTAACCGGTTTCTCTAGGGGCTATAAAAGGGGGGCGTTGAGACTCTAGGTGAAGCTTTTGCTGCATCCGCCCTTGGAGAGAGATCGCATTTGAAGAGAGGTTTTGCCTCATTCCACCGTCTCTAACCTTTTAGGAAATCCAGTCCTCAGGTCAGCCCTTCTTCCCTCCAAGCCTCGTAGCAATGACCTCTGGTAGCTGGAGCTTTAGCCATAGGGTAGAGGAACTAGGTCCTGACCATGTCCAATCTGAGTTAGTGCGGGATCGGGTAGAGGCCCTTAGAGTTAGGTTCAATATCCCTTCCACTCTGCACCTCACCATCCCGAATCGGGAAGAGAGGGTGACCAGGCTGCCGAGCTCGGGAGCCCTCCTGGTATTTGAGGATCATTTGAAGGCCGGCCTTCGATTTCCCTTGTGAACTCACCCCTGTGGAGCTGACCCCGAATAGTATTCGGGCCATCAGCTGCTTCATGGTCTTGTGCCAGAGGGTTGGAGTAGAATCCAGGACTTCCTTTTTTACAACATTTTTGTCCTGAAGAAAGACTTCCAGAGTAAGGAGTGGTGGGTGTTCAACCCCCATCCCAGGCGAAAGATAATCGGAGGTCTTCCGTCGGCCATCCATGAATGGAAGTCAAAATTTTTCTTCGTACACAGTCTTCAGCCTTGGGGCTTTAACCCATCATGGGGAGAACCGAGGCTGACAGCCAAGAAGGAAGGGCGATCTTGATGGCCGACAAAGCTGACTTTAATAAGTTAGAGGTAGTCGGTATCACAATAATGGTGGAGCTGCTTCGGGAGGATAGCCTCCACTCGGCCGGAGTTAGCCATCACGAACACTTAGGTAGGGTAGAAACCATTACTGTCGGTCTCTTTTCTATTCTGTTGGCTATATTTCCTTTTTTCCTTACTTTGATTTTGCTCTTGTAATAGGAGGAAAAATGAAGCCCGACCGTGGAAAGATAGCAGAGCGGCAGCAAGGAAGAGGGCCGCCCAGTCTGTGGAGTAGACCGCGAGCAAGCAGAAGAAATAGTGGGCAGAGGAACAGCTCGTGATTATTGTAGCATCTGTCATGCCCCGAATTCAGCACCGGAATCGATTACGGGATCGGCCGCACAAACCCTAGATTTTATCCTAGAGGTCATGCAAGGCCTAGGTACACAAGAGTCATTCATCTAAAATCTCAGCAATTGAATCAATATGAATTAAAAGTATAACTAAACAATTCTTTTATTCAAATCAACCTATTAATGGTCCATTGATCCATAATAAGTATCAGCAACGGAAAAACTACATAAGACTAACTAACAAACTAAAAGTCGATGCTCCGTCTCACGCCCAGCCCAAACCTTGCTACGCATCCCGAGTCTCTGAAAAATCAAAAGTAGGGGGTGAGCTATACAGTCCAGTAAGGTTTCCATATGATCATACCAATAATAATATATATTTCTGAAAATAGCAAAATACCAGTATATCATGTCATGCAGTCAAATAATCCAAACCTCATGCATGACAAAATCATGAAAAAGCACGCTTTCCTTTAGAGTTTTCATTAATCCATCTTTATCTTTAGGGTACTGGACTAGCCACGGTCATGTACCAGCCCATGACTGGCAACCGCAAAGCGAGCATGCATATTATGGTCGGTCCTGCTCACGTACTAAGCCCGTGGCTCGGCTGTACCACGTACTAACCGCCAGTGGCCGGCTCCCACGTTTAAAGCCCGTGGCTCAGGCTGTGTAACCACGGAGCTACCGTAGCATGGCTAGTCCAAATACTGTATTTACTTCATTAACACTTGTCAAAACATATCTTTTATGATTTCTCAATAACTAGTGTCATGATCCAACCCATTCAATAATCGGTATCGTAGTCCAACCCACTCGATAACTGATGTTATAGTTCAATCCATTTAATAATCGATATCGTGGACCAACCCACTCGATATCTGGTGTCATGGTCCAACCCATTTGCAATATGATATCATGGTCCAACCCATCAGGATATCAATTTTCTTTAAAATATGGTGCATGAATACCGACGATAATAATAATAAAATCACAATGTCCATCACAAGAAATCAACTATGCCATGCGATATAACACCATACGTGCAAATGTATATATATATGCTCATATCAAACCAGGCCATGTAGAATACATGCATAAATGGATGATCAATACAGAATTCCTTACCTTCAAGCGCTAATCTTAGTATATTCGATACTAGTCAGTACCTGAAATTCGCGCAACACTTTCCTGCTCAAAGGGTTGATCCCCTACAGTAATAAATAAATTCATTCAACCCAAACCCTAGTTTCACAAATTTCGAGGAAGAAGGTTCCCCCTAATTTTCTCTCTCCTCATCTTCTCTCTCCTTTCTCTTCTCTCTCCTCTTTCTCTCTCATCATACTTCTCTCCTCTTTTATTTTTTATTTTTTTATTATTTCTCTTTTTTTAAATTTTTTTTCCCTTTTTTTTCTTTCGTCTTCTCTTCTTCTTCCCTTCTTCTTTCTCTTCCCCTGAACTAATCCGTGTTCCTCCTCAGTTCAGCTGAACCGAGACCCCCCAAGTTGCCAGCGACCAAGGGAGGTGGTCGTCGGGGGAGGACTCGATGGATCGGAGGTGGCGGCGGTGTAGCCACAATGATCCATGGCCCCAACCAAAAAAAATCTCTCCCATCTCGATTAAATCCTCCCCTAAATAATTTAAAATAAATGTAACCAAACTTACCGGTAGTTGAAAGCTCTTCATTGCTCACCGGAGAGGAAGACACACCGTGGAGAGATAGCTCGATGGGGTGGCGATGTGGGAAAATTAAAGAAATCATCATCGTCTCCTTATCGCTAGGGGAAGGGGAAACCGCGTTGGCGGGAGTCCCGGTCCAACCCAACCACGACGCCGTCCATCTCCCTCTCCCCCCCGACTCCTTCCCTGGCTTCTCTAGCGAAGTCCCCGGTCGGATAAGGGAGAAGGAAAATCCCCTGTTTGACTCTGCCTCTCCCTCTGTTTTTGTTTTTTTTTTTTCTGTGACTTGGGCCGAATTCGGCTGGGCTTGCCAACTTTGGCCCAAGCCCGGGTTTCACAGCATCGAACTCCAATGAGGACACAATGCCCTTGTCAGAGCGGTTGGTGGTGAAGGCATTGGGGCCTCCACCCACTGTCAAGGAGTCAACTATCCGATCGAAGCCAGACCAATCTGAGTCGATCGAGGTGGGGATGGCCCCGACCTCGTCATCGGCTAAGCCGACGGAGGTGGTCAGCCCTGCAGATAAGGGAAAAGGGGTAGCTAGAAGGGTAGAGGCTGAAGAAGTCAGCTATGACACCTTCCAGCGTTGGCACACCCTTCACAACCCTAGGCAGGCCATGGACCTACTCAAAGGGGCCATTACCCAGGCCGATTGGGAGGAGTCGAGTCAGTGCAAGTTGCACAAGGTGGCGAGAGGTGCCTACCTCAGCCTAATGAAGATGTTGCCGCTGAATCTCCCGGACTGGATTCTCTCGACCAGGCTAGCTAGAGTGCGCGTCTCCTGATTCCTACAAAAATGTCCCACGGGCTGGTGATGTTCCGGCAGGGGACACTCCGATGGCTACGTCAGTGGAAAACTTGGAGCAACAAAATGGAGGAATCGAAAAGAGATAGCTCGTGGAAAAAGGAGAGCCCTCCCTCCATCGGGGTCCCTCTTTTACCTTATATAGATGCAAAACTTTACCAGAATTTGCTAGGGACTAGGCTGAAAATTATCGATTTGCCCCTAGAGAAATCTTGGTAGTGGCCAGGTGGCACCAGGATGGGGTGGCATCGTGGGATCTGTAAGTAGTGGTGCTGAGGTGTCAGGAATCTGTTGTAACAAAATCTTGGTACCAGCTGGAAGGGATCTCTAGGGCCTCAAGGCCATCCTTGGAGCGGTCCGCTTTGAATCGATAAGGGCCTAGCTAAAGTGGGTTGGTAGGATCCCTGGTGGATCGGTCAGACCTTTGGTGGGTCAGTTAGACCTTTCGTGGGTTAGTCAGACCTCTGGTAGGTCAGCCAGCAAAATGATAGACTCTGGTCCAACCTGGCAGAAGGGCCGTCGGCTCCGGTTTAGTTTGAAGAAAGGTCGATTATGTATAACAGTTGCCCCCCTTGCTCTTGGCCTTTAGGAAGGCTTATAGCTTCGTAGGGCGAGAGCATCATTCTTGCATTGAATGCATTCATCCTTGAGGGGATTGCGGATCTGATCAGGTGTGCTGCGTCTAGTTATTCTTGTCTTTTTGTTACCAACCAATGACTTTTTCTGGGGTTGTTGAGTGCCCAATTGACTTTTAACTTAGTCATTTATAAGAAATATTTCTAAGTGTCGAGAGGTCAGCTTAGTCTGAACTCGTCCCTTTTAAAAATATTTCTAAGGGATCTTCGAACTAGCCATTTATAGGAAAATTCCTTAAGTGTTTAAGGATCCCACAAAGTATTTTTCGATCGAGGTCAAATTTTAAGTGGGCTGCGTTAGAGCCTTTCTGATCGAGGTCGGACTTTAAGTTGGCTGCCCTAGAGCCTTTCCAATCGAGGTCGGACTTTGAGTGGGCTGCACTAGAGCCTTTCCGATCGAGGTTGGACTTGAAGGTGGGCTATCCTAGAGCATTTCCAATCGAGATCGGACTTTGAGTGGGCTGCCTTAGAGCCTTTCCGATTGAGGTCGAACTTTGAGTAGGCTGCACTAGAGCCTTTCTGATCGAGGTCGAACTTTGAGTGGGCTGCCCTAGAGCCTTTTCGATCGAGGTCGGACTTTGAGTGTGCTGCCCTAGAGCCTTTCCGATTAAGGTCAGACTTGGAGGTGGGTTGCCCTATAGCCTTTCCGATCAAGGTTGGACTTGGAGGTGGGTTGTCCTAGAGCCTTTCCGATCGGGGTCAAATTTTGAGTGGGCTGCATGAGAGCCTTTCTGATCGAGGTTAGACTTTGAGTGGGCTGCCCTAGAGCCTTTCCGATCGGGGTTGGATTTTGAGTGGGCTGCACTAGAGCCTTTCCGATCGAGGTCAGACTTGGAGGTGGGCTGTCCTAGAGCCTTTCCGATCGAGGTCAGACTTGGAGGTGGGCTGTCCTAGAGCCTTTCCGATCAAGGTCGGACTTGGAGGTGGGTTGCCTTAGAGCCTTTTCGATCGAGGTCAAACTTTGAGTGGGCTGCCCTAGAGCCTTTTCGATCAAGGTCAAACTTTGAGTGGGCTGCCCTAGTGCCTTTCCGATCAAGGTTGGATTTTGAGTGGGCTACCCTAGAGCCTTTCTTATCGAGGTCAGACTTTGAGTGGACTGCCCTAGAGCTTTTTCGATCAAGATTAGACTTGGAGGTGTGCTGCCCTAGAGCCTTTCCGATTGAGGTCCGACTTGGAGGTGGGCTACCTTAGAGCCTTTCGGATCGGGGTCAGGTTTTGAGTGGGCTGCACTAGAGCCTTTCCGATCGAGGTCGGACTTTGAGTGGGCTGCCCTAGAGCCTTTCCGATCGAGGACAGACTTCAAGTGGGCTGCCCTAGAGCTTTTCTGATCGAGGTTGGACTTGGAGGTGGGCTGCCCTAGAGCCTTTCCGATCGAAGTTGGATTTTGAGTGGGCTGCACTAGAGCCTTTCCAATCGAGATCAGATTTCTTTATAGAGTGAATTCCCTTCAGCTTGGCATCGGCTTGTCGCTCGTCCTTCTGTCAGGATGTATTTTTGAGCTCGGGCTAGTAGTTTGGAGTAACTTGTCAGAAACTTCTTGTCCAATAAGAAAGTGAGCTTGAATAATCATAGCCCCTTCTTGAAAGCTGACATAGCTACATACTTGTTGAGGTCCGGGATCTCCATGGTTGCCGAATTAAATCGGGTCATGTAATCCCGGAGGATTTCTCCTTCCTTCTGCTACCGAGGAAGAGGCAATCCGTATTCCTCAGTGTCCGGCTATAGGTCCTGAAATGGGACAAAAAGAGTTTTTCTAGCTGGGAGAAGGAATGGATCGTACTTGGTCAGATGGCGGAGAACCACATCCGAGCCACCTTCTTGAGTGTCGCGGGGAAGGCGATGCAGCGAAGGGCGTCAGAGGTGCCTTGTACTATCATGTGGGCCTTATAAGTGCCCAGATGATCCAGAGGATCAGTGGTGCCATCGTAGGCGTCCACCTGGGGGATCTTGAAGTGACGGGGGATAGCTTCCCCCATAATTCTAGTGGAGAATGGTGGGCGAGAGTCGTATGCCAGCGCTTCTTCTCCCTTTTGCTGATCGACCAGTTCGGCAATTTGCTCCTCCATGTGTTGGATCCTATTGGTTTAGTCCCTCGGGTCCCTATCGCGTCACTTGTCATCGTCGGGGACCGAATCCATGGAAGAGTGTGAGGCAGACCTTACTCTCTTTCCATCGGCATGAATCCTCTGCGACCTCCAGTGCTCCGGGATCGTGTGGGAGCGGAGTCGAGGGATTCCTTGCTGCCGACTTTCCTCAGTAGCAGGTTGATGACTAGTTCTGGATGCTGCGAGTAGCTGCTGTCTGTTGTTGGCCACGTCTTGAAGGTTTTGAACCGCGGCGACAAGAGTGTCAATGCAGTTCAGAAGGGTATGGAACTGCTTTTATCCCAGGGTGATGGTAAGCTGGCCGGTGTCGTTCTCCCTGAGAGGTTCTCCTAACCTTGTCTAGGAGCGGCCTCTCCTATTAAAGATATTCTGAGCTCTTCCTTTCACTATCATTTTGTCTAGCAGTAGATCCCTCTTTTTGAAGAAGGAACATAAGGACGGAGGTTCAATGCCCTCCTTCTAGCACCAATCTATTACTGCTGAATCACCTGGACTGGGTTCTCTCGATCGGGTTGGTTGGAGTGTGCATCTCTCGATTCCTGCAAAAAGATCCCATGGGCTGGTGATGTTCCAGCGGGGGACACTCTGATGGCTAAGTCAGTAGGAGACTCGGAGCAACATAATGGATGAATCAAAAAGAGATAGCTCATGGGAAAGGGAGATCCCTCCTCGCTCGGGGTCTCCCTTTTACCTTATATAGGCGCGGAACTTTACCAGAATCTGCTAGGGGCTAGGCTAGAAATGGCTGATTTGTTCCTAGAGGAATCTCGGTAGTGGCTAGGTAATACCAGGATGGGATGGCATCGTGGAATTTGTAGAGTAGTGACGTTGAGATATCAGGAATCTGTTGTAACAAAATTCTGGTATTAGCTGGAAGGAGTCTCTGGGGCCTCCGGGTCGTCCTTGGAGTGGCCCACTTTGGGTCGATATGGGTCTAGCTGAAGTGGGTCGGTCGGATCCCTGGAGGGTCGGTCGGATCTCTGGTAGGTCAGTCAGATCTCTGGTGGGTCAGTCAGACCTCTGGTAGGTCGACCAGCGAAACGATAGACTCTGGTCTAACCTGGCTGAAGGGCCGTTGACTCCAGTTTGGTTCGGAGGAAGGCCAATTGTGTATAACAGAAAGTAATGTCATCCTTTCATTTTCTTCTTTTCTTTTCTTTTCTTGTGTATGACTAACGTGGTCTGTCACTTGTAGCTTCTTCATGAGATCTCACTGATGGATGAAGGCCTCGGCGAGATGGTCGATGCGGTAGAGGCCTCAGCTAGGAAGGCCGAAGAGCTGGAGGTGGCCAGGGCGGCGGCAGAGGCATCACAGAAGGCCGTAGAGAAGAGGCTTTCGGCTAGTCTGGCTGAAGTCGAATCCTTGAAGAAGCAAGCAAAGGACCTATGGACTCAACTGGCAAGCGGGAGGCCCAATCGAAGAGGAAGAAGGAAAAGATCACATCCTTGGCTTGTCGACTGCTTGATGAGGAGCAGCGATCCACCGATGCCGAAAGGAGTGCGTAGGTTCACCAGGCATTGGCGTGAAAGTACTTGACCAAACTAAGAGAGGCGAAGGAGCTAGCGATGGAGTAGGTCCGTGGCGTTGTGGCGGAATACAAAGCTTCTGCCGACTTTAGTGATGAGATGGAGGAGGCTAGGGCGGCGAGTTACGAATACGGCTTCGATGACTGCTTAAAGAAGGTGGCCAAAGCTTTCCCAGAGCTTGATCTATCCTCAATACAGCTGAGGCAATCGCCAAAAGGAGAAGGGGGCCTGGCCGATACCAGGGTTGGTGCCCAAACTGCTACCGATACGGGACTAGCAGAGGCTTTGGTCGAGGCTTCGGATGCTACGTGAGAGGTCAAAATCGAAGCTCCTTCAATGAGTGGAAAGGATCTCTTCCCTTTGTATTTACTTGGCAAGATTTAAAAGCAATTGTAAAAGTTTGTCCATGTCTGTACAAAACTTTTTGATTAATGAAATGATATTTTTGATATTTGTCTTTTGTTTTGTTTTATTGTTGTTTTTTTTTTGAACGGGCTATTCTTGCCTCTTTGTTGTTGACCAACGATTTTTTTTGGGATTGCTGAGTGTCCAATTGACTTTTAACTTAGCCATTTATAAGAAATATTTCTAAGTATCGAGAGGCTGGCTTAGTCTGAACTCGTCCCTTTTAGAAATATTTTTAAGGGATCTTCGAACTAGCCGTTTGTAGAGAAATTTCTTATGTATTTAAGGATCCCACAAAGTGTTTTTTGATCGAAGTCAAATTTTGGAGTGGGCTGCCCTAGAGCCTTTCTGATCAGGGTCAGATTTAGAGTGGGCTGTACTAAAGCCTTTTTGATTGCGATCAGATTTTGAGTGGGCTGCATTAGAGCCTTTTCGATCGAGGTCAGATTTTGAGTGGGCTGCACTAGAGCCTTTTCGATCAAGGTCAAACTTTGAGTGGGCTGTACTAGAGCTTTTTTGATCGAGGTCGGACTTTGAGTGGGTTGCACTAGAGCCTTTTCGATCGAGGTTGGGCTTGGAGGTGGGCTGCCCTAGAGCCTTTCCGATAGAGGTCGGGTTTCTGTGTAGAGTGAATTGTCGTCTTTGTTGATAATATTTGCGGAGGTTATCTACATTCCAAGGACACGCCACTTATCATCCATCTAGATGCTCGAGTCAGTAAGTTTCAGCTCGGATCACTTCGACTACCCGATAGGGGCCTTCCCAGTTGAGGGAGAGCTTTTCTTGCTCGGTCGGCCTGGATATCTCTGTCCTCTGCAGAACCAGGTCTCCGACCTGGAAGCTTCTAGTCTTGACATAAGAATTGTAATATCTGGCCATTCTCTGATGATAGGTTGCCATCTTTAGGTCCGCTTGGAGTCGGGTCTCTTCGAGCAAATCGAGATCAGCCATTCTCTGCTCAGAATTGGCTGGTTCGACGAAATGATCAATTCGAAGGGACTGCAAGGAGACTTTCACTGGTATGACCGCCTCATTCCCGTAGGTGAGATTGAATGGAGTTTCCCCAGTCACCGTCCGGGAGGTAGTCCAGTAGGCCTAGCGTACTGAATGGAGTTCTTCTGCCCAGAGTCCTTTGGCATCATTTAGTCGGGTCTTCAGGCTATGTAGGATCGTTCGATTGTGACTTCGGCCTTCCCGTTGGATTGGGGGTGTTTGATTGAAGTTAACCGATGGGAGATATGATACTGCTGTCAGAAATCCCAAAACTTTGAGTTATCGAATTGTCTCCCATTATCGGTGATGACTACCTGCGGTATGCCGAACCGAAAAATGATGCAAGTTTGGACGAAGTCCACCTTGGCTTTGATAATCTACGCCAGCAGCTCAGCTTCCACCCACTTGGTGAAGTAGTCGATGGCTACAATTAGGAAATTTCATTGTCCGGACGCTAGGGGAAATGGCCCGAGGATGTCTATTCCCCATTATATGAATGGCCAGGGGGCGGTCAGCAGGGTTAGCTGACTAGCTGGTCGCCTTTGAATATTGGAGTACCTCTGGCATGCGTCGCACTTTTTAACAAAGTCCATTGCATCCTACTGGATGGTTGCCAGTAATAGCCCTATCGGATAATCTTGTAGGCCAAGGATCTACCTTCCAGGTTTTCGCTACATATGCCTTCATGCACTTCTCTGAGTATGTAATTGTTATCCAACAGCCCAAGGCACTTGAGCAGTGGTTGCATAAACGATCACTTGTAGAGGATTCCGTTGAGGATGATGTACTTCGAGGCCATCCAGTGCACAGGTTTGGCTTCAGCTTTATCTTATGGCAGGGTTCCTCCGTTGAGGAATGCAATGATGGGGTCCATCCAACAAGCCTCTCGTTCTACTTGATGGATTCCCAATGTCTTTTCAGCAATGCTTGGGGTTTGTAGGTGCTCCACAAAAGTCCGGTCGAAGGGATCAGTGACGGTAGTGGCCACTTGTGACAAGGCATCCGCCTGAGAATTTTGCACCCGAGGTATGTGGATGATCTCAAAAAATTTGAGTCGAGCCACAAGGCTCTGCACCTTACTCAAGTACTTGGCCAGGGTCGGATCTCTCGCCTCGAATTTGCTTCTCACTTGGTTGACCACCAGTTGGGAATCCGAGAAGGCTCTGATCCGATGGTCACGAGTAGAGTTATTTCTCCTTCTATGCTAACGGAGTTCCCCTCGAACCTAGTTAATGGCATTAGAGATTCTTGTAGCCTGGTTCTAGACAGGTTCATTCTGACAAAGGCATCATACATCAAAACTTCAGTAGAGCTTCTATTATCAATGAGGATCCTCCTTATATCATAATTGGCAATTACTACCGATACAATAACAGGATCATTCCCAAAGACCTGGGTCTCTTGGAAGTCTTCGTCGGAGAAACTACTTACGTTAGAATCCTAAGGCCTCTTCAAGATGTCTTGACCTTCTTCTTCTCTCCAGTCGGACCGACGGTGGAGCATGCCCACATTTCCGTCGGTGGGGTGTTGGTTGGGCAACTCTATTTCCTCCGGGGGGTTTCTGGCGATGAAAGTTTTAGCCCGATTCCTTTAGGGACGGACGTACTTGTGTAGGTACCCTCGCTTGATCAAGTCTTCGATCACATCCTTCAACTGGAGGCAATCTTCTGTGCTATGCCCGTGGTCATGGTGGAACCGACAGTACTTATCCTTGTTCCTTGATGTGGAGGGGCTTCTCATCAGGCGAGGCCTTTATATAAAGGTTTCCTTCTCTATCTCCATAAGGATTTTCTCCCTCGGGAGGGAGAGAGATGTGTAAGTCTCAAACCTCCTGAGGAAGTCCTTCGACTTAGGACTGCGGCATCAGGCCGAGTTGGTGCCATCACTGGGAGGTCGAACTTCGGGAGCCATATCACTCCTCCTTTTAGGAGCCGACCTTCCTTCAACCTGGCATTGGCTTATCGCTTGTTCTTCTGCCGGGGTATATTTTTGAGCCCGGGCCAGTAGTTCAGAGTAACTTGTCGAGAACTTTTTGTCCAGTGAGAAAGTGAGCCTGGATGATTGTAGTCCCTTCTTGAAGGCCGACATAGCTACATGCTCGTTGAGGTCCGGGATCTTCATGGTCATCGAATTAAATCGGGTCATGTAATCCCGGAGGGTTTCTCCTTCCTTCTACTGCACGAGGAAGAGGCAATCCATGTTCCTCGATGTCCAGCTACAAGTCCTGAAATGGGACTGTTGCTGCCAAGATTGTCGTGGCCTGTAGTTGCTGTTGAGATCGGATCGCCCTTCTTGTGCTCTCGGGATGTCTTGCTTCTTTGGACCTGCAAAATCGGGATTAGTGACCCGGGTCGGGGATTCCGACCGGGGCATTCCGATGATCAAGTTAGTAACGATCCAGGGGAATAGATCCTCCTGGTCGAGCCCCTTTTGATGGACTCCATGCTAGAAGGAGTGAGTAGTGTGAGAGTGGGGTGTAAGTGTGTCGAGAGGATGGTGGCCGAGCTAGAGGGATTCTCTGTGTAGCCTCTCTCCCTTGACTTGCCTGAGTTTGGTGGTAAGATTGTGGTATTCTCTGGTTGAGTTTTCACTTTGCATACCTCCCCCCTTCTGGGGGTGTCGAATGTTCCTTTAAGTCCAGGTGACCATTGAGCACCTACCTTGGGATCTCCTCCAGGCTGTCGGTGCGTGCGGTGGCGTTCTATGCCATGGATGGGACTTCTTTCCTGATTCGTGATAAGGGAGACTGTCATGCATTCTGACATTCCTTCCAGTCACCCCATTTCAGGAAGCTTACAGTGCCTCGATTGGGGGGCCACCCCCGGGATTCGAATCTCCTGGTTGACTTTCTCTTTCGGGTGGCACAGGTAGTTGGTGGAGAGTGCAGCACCTCGATCAGGGGGCTTCCTGCCTTTCTGGTGTAAGCGGCGGCTGCAGATGGCTATCATGGCTCGACAAGCGCTCCTTCACGATCTCCAGGTGGCTCGCTGGTGCTTCGGGGAGGTGGCTCCACCCCTTTGTTGGCCGGTGGTGCCGTCCAAGCTGGTTGTTGAACGGAGAGCTGTGATTCGACTCCGACCCGGGAGGCTCGACCTCCGAGGGGCTCGACCCGATGGAGGAGGGCTGAGCTCGACTCCAGCTTAGGGGACTTGACCTCGGAGGGGCTTGACATGACAGAGGAGGGCTGAGTTTGACTCTGACTCTGGCTCAGGGAGCTCGACCTCAGAGGGGCTTGACCTGGCGGAGGAGGACTGAGTTTGACTTCGGCTTAGGGAGCTTAGCCTCGGAGGGGCTCGATCTGGCGAAGGTGGTCCCTCGGATCTGGCCTAAGCACCCCGAGCTCGCGGGTGCTAACCTAGCGAAGGATGGAGCTCGGCTTTAATGGGCCGCCTCGTTGATCCGGAGGAGCTTGGCCCGGCCAAAGGAGTCCGAGATGGGGTATCCACCATGGCGGACTTCCTGACATGGCATATGACAGGATTTTATATGTCAGCACGTTAGCTTCTTGCCACATCATTTGCCCCCAACTCCCAAGTCCCGTCGGTGCTAGGTGCTCGGGACGAAGGGAGTAAATGCACTGCTGACATGGAAAGGTGGAGATTCGTCGTAATGATGACCGCGATCGGCGGTGTCTTCGGAGACGATTTCTTCCGCCTACCCGGAGGAGCCACGTGGCCACGTCCGAGGAGCAGTTATTGCGGGTGCAGAATCCAGAGCGACTGTAGTCGAAGCTAGATGTTAGCCCTACCGATGAGTGACACGTGGCGCAGATCCGATGGTGGAGACTTATAACGGTACGGTCAGGCACCAGTCATTTCGAGAGGAAAAGTTACCTTTCTCGAAACGTGCCTTCTTTCAAATCTTTCGTGCCCGCCGCTGTACCGAAGCTCTTCTTCTGTCCGTCCGATCGTTCTTATCCTCAAGAGCTTTCAGCAGGTCAGTCCTCTTCCTCCTCGCTAGGTCGAGTAGGACCTTTTCCTTCTTCCCTTGGTCTTCTTAGGGCTAGGCTTGCCTTAGGACCTTCATCTGTTTTCTTCTTTTTCCTTCGATCTTTTCTGCCATGTCCCATTTCGGGCCTGGTTTCCGTCCTTCGACCAATCAGGGTGAGGCCGGGCCTTCCAGGCCGAAGCCGCCATCATCTTCTTCTTCTGATGAGGAGGGAGATGGGACGTGCTTCGAGCTTAGGGGGAGGTGCCCCCTTGGTGGTATAGTCATTAGGGAGCCCGGTCTCAACCCTTCTAGTCCTTCTTGTCCTCCTCTCCTATCTGAACTAGTCTCTGAGCCTATTTGGTCAATAGGTCCTGGAAGGATCGCTTCGACAATCTCTGCTGAGGAACTGGGGACCATCCAGGATGTCTATGGCATCCCACACTCTGTTTGGATTTTAATTCCCCGACCAGGGGACCGGGTCACTTCCAGCGACCCGGGCCAAATTGCTTTTTATAAGGAGACCTTCTCGGGAGGGCTCCGCTTCCCCTTCCATCCATTTTTTTTATCCGTACTGAGCAACTACCGCCTAGTCCCTGCTCAGCTTGTCCCCAATGTCGTTAGAACTATCTTCTGCTTTATTGTACTCTGCCAATTCCACGGGATTGTCACCCGTTTTTCTTTCTTCAGAGCCTTCTTCACTCTGAAGCACCATCCCACCGAAGACGGGTGGTGGTCCCTCTCTTCTTGTCCAAGGGAGATCAAACTCGAACATCCCTCTTCCATCAAAGGGTGGAAGAGCAAGTTCTTTTTCACCACAATTGAGGGGATCGACTGGGTGTGGAGCGACCCAGATCGATCTTCCAATAAAAATTTTGCAATCGAAGCGACCGACAAAGATGTTTATGAGCAGCTCCAAACTGCTCAGATTCCTTCTCTCGAGGTTCTGTTATCAGAGCAGAACCTCGCCGAGGCCGGGGTCAGCCCAACAGGAGAGTTGGGTGAGTTTGGCTCGAGTCCCTTTATGTTCCTTTTAATTTGTTCCTTCTGAACTAGAGCTGACTAGTGTTCTCTGTCTTCCACGTGCAGGTATGAGGTTCTCCATGGAAGACCTGCTCTCCACCACCCAGAAGAGGCCTCCGGTGGGACTGGCGGAGGAACCCTCTCCAAAGAGGTCCCGTGGCGAGGGCGCATCAGCGACCGCCCCCATCGAGCAGATCAAGCTGAGGAGGCAAGAGCTTGAGGCCGTCCGGCACAAGAAAGGGAGATGGCGGTTGTCACGCCTGAGCCAGAGCGGAGGGTGGCCAGGCCTATGGTGGAGCAGGTGAGGATATGAGAGTCAGTCCCCGCTCCGGAGCCCGAGGTAGTCGTCCGAGCCAGGGCCACCACAGCAGCTGCCGCCTTCGTGCCACCCCCTTCTTCAAAGCTTGTCGTCGTCGAAGAGGAGGCGTGGGAAGGAGCAGACCTAGCATCGAGAGCACCGTCGGAGGGGGCGCCGAGCTCTTGACTCACCCACGAGACCTCTACTGGTGGAGGTGCGGGCGACTCCACCTCGGGGGCAGGCTGATGCAGAACAAATAAAGGGACGCGATGCGGAAGTAAATTAAGATTAACTAATTTTTTTTTTGTTTTTATATGTTTGTAGAAGTTGGCTTCAAATCAAAGAAAAGTTAACCTAACATTGAAAGATACTAATATGATAATTGGAAGCACAATTTTAAGGAAACTAAAGTATCAGAGTAGTTTAGAAGCAACGGATCGCTGGGGGTTGAGAAACTCCCAGACCTAGGGTTTCGCTCCGAACTTTCAGCAGAACAGAAATAAAGAGAAGAGATGGTTTACCTAACCAGACAATGATCTTCACAGATTTTGGTGGAAGAACTCTCCCGAGCAGATTGTTGGATCCTCGGATTCAGATTTCTTCGCAATGGATCCTCCAGTACTGGTCCTTTGGCGGGTTGGCTTCTCCTGAACTCAAGATCTGGAAGAGAAGAAAAATAATTGATGGAATCAGAGAGTCAAGGGAAGAATTTACCAGGTTGATGAACTTGAAGATTGAAATTGCTGAAAACTGGATTCTCCTGGAAGCTGAGGTGATTTTCCTTGGAACTTGCTCTGGATCTGAAGTAGCCGAACTGGATCTGGATGAAGGTGGATGGCCTGGACTTGTAGAGAGAGAGAGGCCGTGGGAGATGGATGGATCTAGGGTTTGATGGATTGAAAATAATGAAGGGTGGCTAGGGTTTTGGAATTTCAAGTGGCTAACCTAGGGTTTTGGATAAAGATGGAGATCTCTCACCTCCTCAAGGCTCCAATGGAACCCGGATTACCCCCTCATGGAGCTCAACACTTAGAATAGTGCGGAAGAAGAGAAACCTAGGTCACTCAACACAAGAGAATAGCAAAAATAATTTTTCTTCATTCATTTTCAAAGTTACAAAGAGAGGTCTATTATATAGACCTAAAATTTTCTCCTAGCTTGTACAAATTCCCATGTGGGATTAAACTCTTCCAACCTCTAGATTAGGTAGAAAACCCCCTCTCTTGGTCGACCAAGACTTCAAAAAAAATTGGGACGGCCATAAAGGAATTTTTTTTGGAATTTTTATGGCGCCTCCTTTGGAGTTGGATTTGGATTTGGAGTCCTCCTCTTCTTATGGCATTTCTTCTTTTCTTCCACTCCAAGTTAAGCTCTTTGTTTTTGATTTGAACTTCAATTGGATGTCCTTCTTTGATTTCTTCTCCAAGAGAAGTTTTCTTCCTTCTTTGCTTAGGTAAAATAGGCAGGTATGGGCGCCTCCTTTAAATTAGCTTCCAATTTGATTTTTTCTTCTTTGGGTGTGGGGACCATGACACTGGGATGCCTCTGTGGCGCCTCCTGGACTCTGGCGTGTGCTCGGAGTGTGGCTGGGCGTGTGGCTTGGAGTGTGGCCTCCACTTGCTTGAACCTTGATTTGATTGGAAGACAAATGTGGCACCATTTTGGACCAAATTGAAACCACATCGGGACTTGCACCGAGTCAACATGACTCAACAAAATTTAAATGGTGACTCAAGAAATAAAAATAAATAAACTGGTTGACCAGGTCAACCTTTATTACAAACCCTAATTTCTCGGGCAATGTCAATCAGAGATCCAGATGGAGCTCTGAAGTCTTCTTCTGAGTCTGGTGCCCGCACCAATTCTCCCGGGGTGGAAGGAACTCGACCCTGTCGAGTAAGGCTCAAGTTGGCTCTGGTATCTCTCCAAGAGGTCTGGGTCCAATCCTTGTAATTCTTCTCTGGAGATCCAAGAGTCATCAGAATCTGGCCTTCCTTGCCAGCGGACAAGGTACCTTTGGTATCCTCGATTACGAGTAGAGATAACATGATCATCCAGGATCTTTTCAATCTGCTCTTTCCTCACAGGCCAGTTTGTTGGTGGACACACAGGGTCGGGATCACTCTCAATGATTGGGTTAGGCTCAAAAGGCTCACTAGGAATCACAGTTGGCTCCCTGTACTCTACTAAGTCTGTAATGTTGAAAGTAGAGCTAATGCCTAGTTCTGGAGGCAACTCGAGCACATAGGCATTGGATCCTACTCTCTTTACCACTCTAAATGGTCCAGCTCCCCTAGCATGTAACTTTCTAACGGTTCCAGGAGGAAACCGTTCAGGCCTTAACCTAATCATCACATAGTCTCCCTCAACAAAAGATTTGACTCGCCTTTGAGTATCAGCCAACTTCTTATAAGTTTCATTACTTAAATTTATTTTGGCATGAATTTCTTTATGCAAGTCTTTTACATGCTGTGCAAAATTCTCAGCAGATTCGGAGACTCGAGTGTGGACAGGTAAAGGGACTAGGTCAAGAGGTGTGTGAGGTTTGTACCCATGTACAATTTCAAATGGACTCTTACCCGTAGACCTATTGACCGAGTCATTGTACGCAAATTCTGCCCTTGGTAGGTATAAATCCCAATTTCTGGTGTTTTCACCAACAAGACATCTCAGCAGATTTCCTAGGCTACGGTTCACTACTTCAGTTTGGCCATCAGTTTGGGGATGATAGGCAGTTGAAAACTTAAGTTTTGTCCCTAACTTATGCCAAAGGGTCTTCCAAAAGTAACTGGTGAACCGGACATCCCTATCTGAAACGATTGTCTTAGGTAGGCCATGGAGTCTAACTATCTCATTGAAGAAAAGTGTGGCTATCTTAGACGCATCAAAGGTTTGGGAACAAGGCAAGAAGTGGGCCATTTTAGAGAATCGGTCGACTACGACATAGATAGAATCATGTCTCCTCTGGGTCTTAGGTAAACCTAACACAAAATCCATACTCACATCTTGCCAAGGACGATCTGGGACAGGGAGTGGGGTATAAAGGCCAGTGTTTTGTTTTCGCTGTTTGGCAACAGCGCAGGTTCGACATCTAGCTACAATATTAGCTACATCCCTTTTCAAGCTAGGCCAGAAAAAGTGGTCTTCAATAGCTAGAATGGTCTTGTCTTTTCCAAAATGGCCGGCTAAACCTCCAGCATGGATTTCCCAAATCAAAAATTCCCTAAGAGAAGTTCTAGGGATGCAAAGCCTATTTTTGAAGAACAAAAAACCATCTACAAGGGTATAATCCTGGTGATTACTAGATGGTCCTTGAACTAGATCCTGATACACAGTTGTGAAATACGGACAAGACTCATATTCCTCTTTGATTTGCTCAAACCCTATGACCTCAGTTCTAACAGAATTTAATAACAGAGATCGGCGACTAAGGGCATCAGCTACCTTATTCTCAACTCCAGCCTTATGTTTCAGGACAAAAGTATAGGACTGGATATATTCTACCCACTTAGCATGCCTAGGGTTAAGCTTCTTTTGGGAGTTCAGAAATCTAAGAGCCTCATGGTCCGAAAATAGTACAAATTCCTGCGGTAGCAAATAATGTCTCCAGTAACGCAAAGCTTGCACCACCGCATAAAATTCCTTATCATAGGTAGAATACCTAAGCTTAGCATCATTAAGTTTTTCACTAAAGAATGCTATGGGATGATTCTCTTGGCTTAGGACTCCACCTATTCCTACACCTGAAGCATCACAGGCAACCTCAAATACTTTAGAAAAATCGGGTAATCTCAGAATGGGTGCCTGGGTCATTTTCTCCTTAAGATCTAGGAAGGCTTTATGGGCTGACTTAGTCCAATGAAATTCTCCCTTCCTAATACAATCAGTGATAGGAGCAGCTAAAGTACTAAACCCCTTGATGAATCGCCTATAGAAGGTAGCCAAGCCGTGGAAACTTCTAACTTCATGCACATTGGTTGGCTCTGGCCAGTCTACTATGGACCTAATCTTCTCAGGATCGGCCGCCACGCCGTCAGGGGTTACTACAAAACCAAGAAAGATAACTCTACTAGTCATGAATTCACACTTCTTAAGATTACCGTAGAGTCTATCATTCCTCAAAACTTGGCAGACTGCTCTAAGGTGGCCTAGGTGATCTGCTGGGGTCTTACTATAGATCAGGATGTCATCAAAATAGACCACCACAAATTTTCCTATGAAAGCTCTAAGTACCTGGGTCATAATTCTCATGAAAGTACTAGGGGCATTGGACAACCCAAAAGGCATAACAACCCATTCATAAAGACCATCCTTAGTTTTGAAAGCAGTTTTCCGTTCATCCCCGGGTCTAATCCTAACCTGATGATAGCCGCTTTTGAGATCAATCTTAGAAAAAAATATTGCACCAGCCATCATATCAATCATGTCATCTAGTCTAGGGATGGGAAACCTATATTTGATTGTAATTTTATTGATGGCACGACTGTCAACACACATCCTCCACGTGCCATCTTTCTTTGGGGTCAGTAAGGCTGGGACTGCACAAGGGCTAAGACTTTCTCTAATAAACCCCTTCCTCAATAATTCTCCAACCTGCTTTTGCAGTTCTTCATGCTCAGATGGATTCATCCTGTAATGGGGCAAGTTGGGCAAAGTCGCTCCTGGGATTAGATCTATGGCATGCTGGATATCCCTAAGAGGTGGAAGGTGGTCTGGCAAATCCTCGGGAAAGACATCCTCAAATTCTTTTAACACAGGTTTAACTTCTTGAGGAGGCTCTGAGGGTTCCGAAGTTCTAAGTTCCTTAGCAGTCAACATCCAGATGGGTGAACCACTATGAATTTCTTGTTCTAGATCCTTAGCACTGATTAGGTTCACTCCAGTTTTCATCTCCTTAACCTTACCGGCTCCTTTAGTTACCTTGTCCTTAGGGGGAACTGAATGGATCGTAATCTTCTTCCCATTGAAACTAAAGACACAGGTATTGGATTTTCCTAGGAGGGTGGCATCATGATCATACAACCAAGGTCTTCCGAGAATTATACTGCTCACCCCCATGGGTAAGACATCGCACCAAATCTTTTCGTGATAAGATTGCATTTGGATTTGGACTTGACATCTAGACTGGATGGGTATGGAGGTAGAATCTATCCAAGAAACCTTATAGGGGTTGGGATGGGGAACTGGGATTAAGCCTAACATCTTGACAGTGCTAGTAGAGATGGCATTTACACAGCTCCCACTATCTATGATGATCTTACATACCTTATCCCCTAATTTAAGAAAAGTCTGTAGGATGTTAGTCCTACGCCAATCCTCTTGAACTAGATTCTGGGATAGGATGCATCTTACAACTCCTAATTGGTCAGATTCATTGGGTTCCTCCTCTCCTTCATACTCCTCAACCAAATTCATTCCGGCCTCATAAACTTCTTCTTCAAATTCCTCACTGGGCTCGGAATTATCATTCTCTCCCTCTTCTATGTAAAGGGATCTCCGAGGGCACTGGCTAGCAACATGACCTACCTTATGACACTTGAAACAGGCTATGGCAGTACACTGACTGGAAATGTGACCTGGTTTCTGACACTTAAAACAGGTGATATTTGAACTAGGGGTTCTCTGGGTGTCAGGTGCCTTACCTTTGTCCATGGGCCTAGGGGTAGAAGTACCCTGAAAAGGTTTACTAGGGATAACTTGGCTAGGTCCATTCCTTGGGATTGGGGCACTAACCCTAGAAGGTATAGGTCCTCTCTGAAATTTCTCAGTGTTCAGTGCAATCTGGTAGGCTTGGTCTAGATCAGTAACCTCTCTCAGAAATAGTTCTCTCTTGATATCTTCCCTCAGTCCAGCCCTAAATCTAGACAAAGTGACTTCGTGGGCTTCACTTACATCACATCTCATTAGATATTCATCAAAAGTAGCTATGTAGTCTGAGACAGATCGATTTCCTTGTTTCAGGTTTTGCCATTGGTCTAACAGGTTTTGCTGGTATGAAATGGGTAGGTATTTATCTCTCAGTTTTTCTTTCATACCCTGCCAAGTGGTTATGGGCTCAACATTCCGTCTCCTAGTGGTTAGCTCAATGTTCCCCCAGTATAACCTAGCTTGACGCACTAATTTCATCTTGGCAAACTTGTATTTCCTCTCCTCAGACATAGCATACCACTCAAAGTATTGGTCCATCTCACCCTCCCAATCAGAATACACCTTAGGGTTCAGACTACCATCAAAAGTGGGTGCATCTAATTTGATATTCCTGATGAACCTATCATCTCTATCTTCAGGCTCTGGGTCAGGCCTCCTATGATTAGGTTCAGGATCTCTATATAAAGGCCTTCTAGGCTCCTGATGTGGGTGAGGTTGAGGCACATTAAAATCGGGGTCAGGAGTCCAATTCCGATGCCTAGGTTCTTCAAGTACTTGGACTCGGTCCCTAAGTTGGGTATGATCCTCATGAATTTGTGCGCTAAACTGGGCCACAGTGTTTGTCATATCCTGATTCATTTTAGCCATACTTTCAGTAAGAGTTCTGATCATGGCCTCTAAATCAGGTTGGGTTTGACCAGGTTGATATGGCACTCCGTTTCTGGTAGACATGATGATTCAAGCAAGCACACAAAATGAGACTAGACTAAATCGACTACTGGATCACTAGACCTAGAGTCCAAACTAGATGCCCAATCAGAGTGGCAAGCTAGCCTGTAGTAACTCAGGACTCAGCCAGGCAGGTGTAAGGGGAGTGTTAGGTCCCTGATTGCCAATCCTAGACACCAATCAGTGATTGGCCAGGTAGGCGGACCAGCACACAAGCCCTTCGGGACGTAGTCCCTGAACCATCGTTCTAGACACTGAGTGCTAAGCACACACAGAATAACTCAGCAAACTGACTCAACACTAGCCTAGACCCAACCAATTGGTGTCCCTAGCCCACTAGGGCAAATTAGGTCTAACTGATTTTAAATTAGGTCTAGGTTCGAATGATTGGATGGTGGTTTTGGGCTAAGGAGAGGTAATCAACTCCTCCCCTTATCTTAGATGCTCAATTGCCCTTAAGTAAATTATGAGATGATCACTCCAAAAAAAAAAAAAAAAAAAAAAAAAAAAAAAAAAAAAAAAAAAAGAATTGAATTGCAGAACACAAAAAAAACAGAGTTGCTGTATTTTAATTCTTAGAATTTTTACTGAAACCAATAAATCGCAGAAAAATTATGAAAAATAGGTTCAATTATACTGGTTTCAACGATGCAAAAATCATGCAATTCAGAGTTTTATGCAGGGAGAAATAATTCAGACAACAGGGCAATTACGGGCTGCAACTAGATTGTCTTCCCCGTTTATAATCCCTGCTACGAAGTTATAACCCAATGGATCCCCTACACGCCCTAGGAACACCCCGTGGAATGGGAGGAGGAGGCTTGCACCTCACTTAGTTCCTAGGACCGGACGTCCTGGGGAGTCTACTTCGAGCAGACAAAATAAAAAGAGAACAATCAAAGCAAGCAAGCAAATCAGAAATCCTAGAATGGGCTCTGATACCAAAAATGATGCAGAACAAATAAAGGGACGCGATGCGGAAGTAAATTAAGATTAACTAATTTTTTTTTGTTTTTATATGTTTGTAGAAGTTGGCTTCAAATCAAAGAAAAGTTAACCTAACATTGAAAGATACTAATATGATAATTGAAAGCACAATTTTAAGGAAACTAAAGTATCAGAGTAGTTTAGAAGCAACGGATCGCTGGGGGTTGAGAAACTCCCAGACCTAGGGTTTCGCTCCGAACTTTCAGCAGAACAGAAATAAAGAGAAGAGATGGTTTACCTAACCAGACAATGATCTTCACAGATTTTGGTGGAAGAACTCTCCCGAGCAGATTGTTGGATCCTCGGATTCAGATTTCTTCGCAATGGATCCTCCAGTACTGGTCCTTTGGCGGGTTGGCTTCTCCTGAACTCAAGATCTGGAAGAGAAGAAAAATAATTGATGGAATCAGAGAGTCAAGGGAAGAATTTACCAGGTTGATGAACTTGAAGATTGAAATTGCTGAAAACTGGATTCTCCTGGAAGCTGAGGTGATTTTCCTTGGAACTTGCTCTGGATCTGAAGTAGCCGAACTGGATCTGGATGAAGGTGGACGGCCTGGACTTGTAGAGAGAGAGAGGCCGTGGGAGATGGATGGATCTAGGGTTTGATGGATTGAAAATAATGAAGGGTGGCTAGGGTTTTGGAATTTCAAGTGGCTAACCTAGGGTTTTGGATAAAGATGGAGATCTCTCACCTCCTCAAGGCTCCAATGGAACCCGGATTACCCCCTCACGGAGCTCAACACTTAGAATAGTGCGGAAGAAGAGAAACCTAGGTCACTCAACATAAGAGAATAGCAAAAATAATTTTTCTTCATTCATTTTCAAAGTTACAAAGAGAGGTCTATTATATAGACCTAAAATTTTCTCCTAGCTTGTACAAATTCCCATGTGGGATTAAACTCTTCCAACCTCTAGATTAGGTAGAAAACCCCCTCTCTTGGTCGACCAAGACTTCAAAAAAAATTGGGACGGCCATAAAGGAATTTTTTTTGGAATTTTTATGGCGCCTCCTTTGGAGTTGGATTTGGATTTGGAGTCCTCCTCTTCTTATGGCATTTCTTCTTTTCTTCCACTCCAAGTTAAGCTCTTTGTTTTTGATTTGAACTTCAATTGGATGTCCTTCTTTGATTTCTTCTCCAAGAGAAGTTTTCTTCCTTCTTTGCTTAGGTAAAATAGGCAGGTATGGGCGCCTCCTTTAAATTAGCTTCCAATTTGATTTTTTCTTCTTTGGGTGTGGGGACCATGACACTGGGATGCCTCTGTGGCGCCTCCTGGACTCTGGCGTGTGCTCGGAGTGTGGCTGGGCGTGTGGCTTGGAGTGTGGCCTCCACTTGCTTGAACCTTGATTTGATTGGAAGACAAATGTGGCACCATTTTGGACCAAATTGAAACCACATCGGGACTTGCACCGAGTCAACATGACTCAACAAAATTTAAATGGTGACTCAAGAAATAAAAATAAATAAACTGGTTGACCAGGTCAACCTTTATTACAAACCCTAATTTCTCGGGCAATGTCAATCAGAGATCCAGATGGAGCTCTGAAGTCTTCTTCTGAGTCTGGTGCCCGCACCACAGGCAGGAAGGAAAGAAACTATCATCGGGTCCCATTCAGAATGGGGCCTGACATGTCATTGCTTCGGGATCTGAAGCTGGCCGAACGCATGATGGATTTTTCCATCCAAGCATGTGACCGGCGAGAGATGGCCGGAAAGGTATTGGGGGATGCGATCAGTAACATCTTCCCCCTACTCTTCACGGTAAGCGATCTTAAGCTTCCGGGGCTTTCTCCCCTTTTTTATTCTCTTTTTTAACATCCTGTTTGGTGCAGGTCAGAGCCGAGATGCTCCTTATTAGGGACTTTGCTGGAACTGGTTGAAGAACGACCAGCAACGCGCAGCCAAGGTTGAGTCCCTGAAGGCCAAGCTGAAGGAGAAGTTCGAAGCCTCCCGGAAGCTCGGCTTGAGGAACGAGGAGCTTGAAAGGGGGCTCACAGGTGCTGAGAGGAGCTCGAATGGGCTCCAGGAGGAGCTTGATCGGGAGCGGGGCCAGTCAAAGAGAAAGATCGAGGAGCTCGTGGCTATCGAAAAAAGGCTGAGTTCATTCAATTCCGAGGCGGTCCAGCAAAAGGAGATCGCGCGGTCCCTCCAGTTTGAGCTGGATGTGGCGAAGGAAAAACTGGCCACGGTCGAGAAGGAGGCAGCGAAAGCAGCCAGATCGGCGGAGGTAGCAAAGGCACAAGCCGCCGAAGCGAGGAAGGAGGCTGAAGGGGCCGTAGAAAGGTACAAGGCCTCGAAGGAGTTCGTTGCTGAGTTCTATCAGACAGTGTCGGACTCCTTCTATAAGGGTTTCATGTACCTGCATGACCAAATTGAGGGGTTTGTCCTCGACGAGGGTCGTAGCCGACTCAGATTTCCTCGAGCCCCGGGCATGGAGCCGGGTGATGCAGAGGGGTTAGCCATCGTCCTTGATCTTCTCCCGCTGGTGGCGGCCGCCGAAGCCGAAGCTGAGCGATCTGAAGCCGCTGGGGATGGAGCTCCACTACTGCAAAGCCTGCCGACGAAGCCGCTTGAGTAGACTAGTTCTTTACTTTCTTGTTTCCAAGCATTGGCCAGGGTCGCCTGGCATGTCGGGGCTTGAGTACATTTGTAAATGAACAGTGGGTTTTTAATGAAACCAATTCCATTTAAGTAATTCTGGCCTCAACACTTTTCTCTTCTCTCTTCCTTTCTCTCTCTTTTTTTCTATGTATACGTATAATGGGGTAAGAAGAGAGGCATCCACCTTGTTGCTGGACGTCCTGGACTCCAGTGTTATAGAACTGATCTCTGGGCTTCGGCGTCTCGGAGCTGGGCTCAGAGACTTAGTGGCCGGAGATCTGAGCTTTGGGTTTTGAGGTCTCGGTGCTGGGCTCTGAGACCTGGTGGCTGAAAAACTTAGTTCCAGGCTTTGATGTCTTAGAGCTGGGCTTGAAGACTTAGTGGCCGGAGAGCTTGGCTCTGGGTTTTGAGGTCTCGGTGCTAGGCTCTGGGACCTGGTGGCCGAAAAACTTGGTTTCGGGTTTTGATATCTTGGAGCTAGGCTCGAAGACTTGGAGGTCTCGGCACTGGGCTCTGGGACCTGGTGACCGGAAAACTTGGTTTCGGGCTTTGATGTCTTAGAGTTGGGCTCGAAGACTTAGTGGCCAGAGAGCTTGGCCCTGGGCTTTGAGGTCTTGGTGCTGGGCTCGAAAACTTGGTGGTCGGAGATCTAAGCTCTGGGCTTGGGTTGTCTTGGAGCTGGGCTCGAAGACTTGGTGGCCGGAGAGCTTGGCTCTGGGCTTGGCTGTCAAGATTTGGTGGCCGGAGAGCTTGGCTCTGGGCTTGGCTGTCCTGGAGCTAGGCTCAAAGACTTGGTGGCCGGAGAGCTTGGCTATCCTGGAGCCAGGCTCGAAGACTTGGTGGTCGGAGAGCTTGGCTTCGGGCTTGGCTATCCTGGAGCTGGGCTCGAAGACTTGGTGGCCAGAGAGCTTGGCTCTAGGCTTGGCTGTCCTGGAGCTGGGCTCGAAGACTTGGTGGCCAGAGAGCTTGGCTCCGGGCTTGGCTGTCCTGGAGCCGGGCTCGAAGACTTGGTGGCCGGAGAGCTTGGCTTCGGGCTTGGCTGTCCTGGAGCTGGGCTCGAAGACTTGGTGGCCGGAGAGCTTGGCTGTCCTGGAGCTGGGCTCGAAGACTTGGTGGCTGGAGAGCTTAGCTCCAGGCTTGGACTGTCCTAGAGCTGGGCTCGAAGACTTGGTGGCCGGAGAGCTTGGCTATCTTGGAGCTGGGCTCGAAGACTTGGTGGTCGGAGAGCTTAGCTCTGGGTTTGGCTATCTTGGAGCTGGGCTTGAAGACTTGGTGGCCGGAGAGCTTGGCTCCGGGCTTGGATTGTCTTGGAGCTGGGCTCGAAGACTTGGTGGCCGGAGAGCTTGGCTCCAGGCTTCAGTTGTCTTAGAGCTGGGCTCAAAAACTTGGTGGCCCGGAGCGCTTGGCTCTGGGCATGGATTGTCTTGGAGCTGGGCTCGAAGACTTGGTGGTCGGAGAGCTTGGCTCTAAGCTTGGGTTGTCTTGGAGCCGGACTCGAAGACTTGGTGGCCGGAGAGCTTGGCTTCGGGCTTGGCTATCCTGGAGCTGGGCTCGAAGACTTGGTGGTCGGTGAGCTTGGCTCCGGGCTTGGATTGCCTTGGACTTGGGCTCGAAGACTTGGTGGAGATTCTCCTGCAAAGTAAGGAACGTTTGCACAAGGGGGACCTTAATCTTCGATGAGAAAGGATCTTACGTGATTGATGTCGGGGAATCGGGCCTCGTGTTTTGACATCGGGGAATTGTTCTCCAGGTTTCGGCATGCCCGGCCTTAGGCCAGGTAGCGGTATTCCTGCAAAGTGAAAGGCAATCTGTACAAAAGAGGGCCTTTATTATGTTAAAAGATGAGCCTTACATTACTGATAGTACTTTCTCAGGTTGCAGGCGTTCCATGTTCGTGGGAATCTGGCATCGTCCAGATCCGCGAGGTAGTAGGTTCCATGCGGAAGAGCTTGACCACCTTATAGGGACCTTCCCAATTTGGCGAGAGTTTGCCACTCTCTCAGGGCTGAGATGCTTCAGCTCGGTGGAGCACCAAGTCGCTAGTTCGAAAGACCTTGGGTTTTACTCGGGCGTTATAATATCGGGCAACTTGTTGCCGGTATGCTGCCATCCGGAGCCGAGCTTTGTCTCTGGTTTCCTCGAGGAGGTCCAAGTTGAGCAGAAGGTGCACCGAGTTCTATGCTTCGTCATATTGTTGCACTCGCAGCGTTGGCATGCCGAGCTCGACTGGGACCACACCCTCGGCGCTGAAGACAAGGTTGAAGGGTGTCTCGTTGGTCACTATCCTGGGCTTTGTGTAGTAGGCCCGGAGAATGCTTTGAAGTTCCTTTGCCCACCTGCCCTTGGCTTGGTCCAATCTAGTTTTGAGTCCTTGAAGGATGGTTCGATTGGTCACTTCGGTTTCTCCATTTGTCTGGGGATGAGCGACCGAGGTAAAGCGTTGTTAGATGCCGTGCTCAATGCAAAATCCTTCAAACTCCCGATTATCAAATTGTCGTCCATTGTCGGTGATGATACAGTGGGGGAGTCCGAAGCGGCAGATAACTGACTTCCAGAAGAATTGGCGAACATTGACTTCAGTGACCTAAGCTAGCGGTTCTGCCTCGACCCACTTGGTGAAGTGGTCAATTGCCACTATCAGGAACCTTCGTTGTCCCGATGCAGGGGGAAACATTCTAAGGATGTCCATTCCCTATTAAGTAAAGGGCCAAGGGGATGAGATCTGGGAGATCGGTGCTGCTGGCTGGTGCTGTATATGGGCATGGTGCTGGCACTTGTCACACCTCCTGATGAAGTCGGCGGCATCCTCCCTCATGGTCTCCCAGAAGTATCCTTGACGAAGAGCTTTGTATGCCAGTGTTCTCTCTCCAACATGATTTCCACAGTATATCTCCTGGAGTACGAAGGCCACTTCCATGGGCCTAAGACACTTCAGGAGCGGGTAGGAGTGAGATTGGCGGTAGAGCTGGCCTTCCATCAAAATAGACTGGGAGGCCTTCTTCTTGATGAGGCTGGCTTCCATGCGGTCCTCTGGCAAGGTGCCATCAGTGATGTACTTGACATACCTGTCCATCCAGCTTGGCTCTGGGGTGACCTGCTGCACCTCCTTTGGGCCTTCGTAGCTTGGGTTCTCCAGGTACTCGATGTAGGCGTGCCCCAATGATGAGTCCGGCAGGGTCGCGAGCCACGACAGTGCGTCTGCGCATACATTCTCTCCTCTGGGGATGTGGAAAATGTTGAAGCGCTGGAGGCCTGTCGTGCTTAAGCGGACCCGTTCCAGGTACTTCATCATCTGGGGGTCTCTGGCCTCATATTTTCCAGAGACTTGCCCAGCAACCAGTTGGGAGTCGGTAAAGACTTTCAAGCTTTGCACGCTCAGCTCGTAGGAGACTTTCGGACCCGCGAGGAGTGCCTCGTACTCTACCTGGTTGTTTGTTGCGGCAAACTTGAAGTGGAGAGCACATTCTGCCACCACCTCGTTGTAGTTGGCGAGGATGAGGCCTGCTCCATCCTGCCAGAATTGGATGCGCCATCCACGTGGAGTATCCAGGGCTCCTCCTCTAGTTCGAGCTCCGTTTGGCACTCCATCCTTGTCTGCTCTGGCTCCTCGACGAGTCCTGTGCATTCGACCATGAAGTCGGCTAGAACTTGGGCCTTCTGCGAAGGCCTCGGTTGATACGTTATGTTGAACTCACTCAGCAACAGGGACCACTTGGCTAGTCTCTTGGAGGTCTCGGGATGGCTAAGTATGGTCCTCAGTGGCTGGTCCATCACGACCACGATGGGATGTGCTTGGAAATAGAGCTTGAGGCACTTAGTAGACATTATTAATGCAAAAATGAGTTTCTCGGAACTAATATACCTGATCTCCGCATCGTGGAGGATTTTGCTGGTATAGTACACCGGCTTCTAGGACACGTCCTCGTCTGCACGGATGAAGACCGAGCTAACTACTTCGGGTGTAACCGCTAGATAGAGCAGGAGCTCCTACCATTCCTCCAGTCTGGAGAGCAGCAGAGGAGTGGCCAGGAACTCCTTCAATCCTTCAAAGGCCATTCTGCACTCCTCCATCCTGGTAAAGTCGTGCATCTTGCACAGTGCCTTGAAGAAAGGAAGGCAACGATTGGCCGACCTCGATATGAACCGGCTCAGCGCTGCGATCCATCTCATTAGGTGCTGGACCTGCTTCTTAGATGTCGGGTGCTCCATGTCGATGATCGCCTGGACCTTCTCCGGGTTGGCTTTAATGCCCCTTTAAGTGACCATGAAGCCAAGGAACTTTCCCACCGCTACTCCGAAGGCGCACTTCGCCGGGTTCAGCTTCATCTGGTACTTTTGGAGGTTGTGGAAGGCTTCGGTGAGGTCGGCGACATGGTCCAAGCTCGGCTTGCTCATGACAAGCATGTCATCCACGTACACCTGCATGTTTCGACCAATCTGGTCTTTGAAGATCCTATTGACCATATGCTGGTATGTTGTCCCGGTATTCTTCAGACCAAAGGGCATCATCCTGTAGCAGTATGTTCCTTGGTCGATGATGAAGGCGGTGTGCTCCTCGTCCTCTGGGTGCATCTGGATCTGATTGTATCTGGAGAATGCATCCATAAAGGAGAGAAGCTTATGCCCTGAGGTGGCATCCACCAACTGATCTATTTTTGGCAGGGAGAAGCTATCTTTTTGGCATGCCTTGTTGAGATCGGTGTAGTCCACACAGATCCTCCATTTACCATTGCTCTTCTTTACCATCACCACATTCACTAGCTAGCTCGGATATTGCACCTCCCGAACAAAATCGGTGGTGAGGAGTTTGTCTACATCCTCATTGATGGCCGCCTGCCTCTCCGAGATGAAGCTTCTCTTCTTTTGTCGAACTGGTCGGTGCTTTGGGTCAATGCTCAGCTCATGGGTGATAATGTCAGGGGGGATACTTGGCATGTCCATCGCTGTCCAAGCGAACACATCTGCATTCGTCCGCAGGAACTCCAAAAGGTGGGTCCTCTCCTCATCCTGCATTTGGGCCCTAATCTGCACCATCTTCTCCTGATCGGTTTCGAGCGGAAAAGACAGCAGGCGCTCGGCTGGGCCACCTCTGAGGTCCTGCACCCTTTGGTCGAGCTCGTCTACTATGGGGTCATCCTTGGGGGCTTTGGTAGCCGGAAGGATTTGGAAGCAGTGTTGGACTGGCTGAGGTGCACCTCTCATTTCACCAACCCCGTAAGGAGTTGGGAACTACACCGGCAATTGCTTCGTGGAGATGACGGCATCGAGAAGATTGAGTCCGAGTCGGTCGAGGATCACATTGTAGGGAGAAGGGAGTCTAACTACTGTGAAGGTCATCATGACAGTGCTCTACCGAGGTAGGGTCCCAGCGGTGACCGGAAGAGTGATCTCTCCCTCAACCCTCATAGAGTTCCCTGTGAAACCGACAAGTGGTGTATGCATAGGCCTGAGCTGTGTAGGAGACAAATTCATTCTGGAGAAAGCATCATAAAAAAACACATCCATGGAGCTTCCACTATCAACCATGATATATTTTACAGGATGCTTCGTGATCGTCATCTTGATAACCATGGCATCGTTATTTACATTCTTCCCCCAACCTTCCCCTTCCCTCATAAAGGGGAGTACATTTTCAAATTGCCCTGCCCCCCGGGCCTTCTTGGATGCGTGCTCAGCTCCCCAACTTATCTTCCCCACCGGCTTCTCGGTAGGGTGGTTATCAATTATAGGAGCTGGCGGGAGAGCGACGAGCGCCTGAGGTTCTGCTTGAGGTTTGCCCGCCACGTACCTCCCGAGGTAGCCTCTCTTGACGAGTTCCTCGAACTCCTTCTTGAGGTTGCGGCATTCCTTGGTGTCATGGCCGTGGTCACGATGATAGCGACAGTACTTCATCTTATCATGGCTAAAGGATGGCCTCATTGGAGGTGGGCGCTTCAGATAGGGCTCACCTTTAATCTCTATGAGGATATTCATCCTCGGGGCTAGGAGAGGGGTGTAACTCCCCTCGGGAATGAGAGAGCTTCTCGTCCTTGGTCCCTGTCGGAAGCTCGAAGCTGGAGGTCCCGGCTTCCGTGTCCCGGATGCCTCGACGGGGGTAGGTTTTTTCTGTGGCTTTTCGTCGAGCTCCCGCCTCGTATGATCCACCTTCTCGGTGTGGATGTACTTCTGAGCTCGGAGGAGGTGCTCGGAGTAGTTCTTGGGAGATTTCTTATCGAGCGAGTATGTCAGGCGGGAGGTGCTGAGCCCTCGTTTCAGAGCCAATATGGCAACTGGCTCCTTTAGATTGTAGATCTCCAACGGGGCAGCCTTGAAGCAGGCCACATAGTCTCGCAGGGGCTCTCGGTCCTGTTGCCTTATGGAGAAGAGGCTGTCTGCCTCTCACGGCATCTTCTGACAGGCGTCGAAGTGGGTTGCGAACTTCTGCCCCAACTGGACGAAGGAGTTGATGCTCTCCGACTCCAGATGGGTGAACCACACCCAAGCTGCCTTCCGGAGAGTGGCAGGAAAGGCGATGCAGAGGAGGGCGTCGGTGGTCCCCTGGACCCTCATGAGGGTCTTGTAGATTTCCAGATGGTCTAGGGGGTCGGTGGTCCCATCGTAAGGGTCCACCTGCGGCATACAGAACCAATCTGGGATTGGCTCTTCTTGGACTTCTCGGGAGAAAGGGGGACGGGCGTCGTAGCCCGTTGACTTGCTAGTGGAGCCCGGTAGATTGGCAAACCGACGGGATAATTCTGCCAGCTTATGATCATGCTCCTCCAGGTGCTTCTCCGCCATGCGCCTGATGGCTTCGTCAGTGGACCCCTCCGCCGAAGGAGACGGAGAAGGTGACATGGGTGCATGGCACCCATGACAGGGGGTCTTGCTTTTTCTGCCTTGGTAAGGTTTGGACACCACCCGCTCAAGGTTTGGTGAGCGGCTCTCCCTGTCGGCAGATCCAGCTCGTTATCTTTTTGTCGAAGTTTGGTGGCTACCCCGGTTGTCAGTGATGGCCCGCGATTGCGAAGGCCTTCCTTGGAAGGAATGCATGCTATCGCGGGGTGCTACGGCATGGGCCGTGGGAGTCCCTGGCTGCTAATGAGTAGCCAAGGACCGGTGCTGCTGTTGAAGCTGGTGCACTGCCGTGGCAAGGATATGCATCTGCTGGATGAGTGAAGCCAGCTGGAATTCCGGTGGAGGTGGTTGAGCTGGAACGGGTGGTTCCATCTCTGGGTTGTGCGGGTTCCCCCAGGAAGGGGAGTCATCTGCACGACTGGTGGAGACCTCTCTCGCCTGCGTCGTCACCATCCTTCCATTGGATTGCTTGTAGGGGGCTCAAGCTGGATCAAAGATCACTTTGCCCCCTACTTGGCATATCAATCTGTTGCCGCCAAGATTGTCGTGTCCTATAGTTGCTGTTGAGATCGGACCACCCTTCTTGCGCTCTCGGGATGTCTTGCTCCTTTGGACCTGCAAAAACAGGGTTAGTGACCCAGGCCGGGGATTCTGGCGGGGGCACTCCGACGATCAAGTCAGTGACAATCCAAGGGAATAGATCCTCCTGGTCGAACCCCTCTTGATAGACTCCATGCTAGGAAGAGTGAGTAGTGTGAGAGTGGGATGCAAGTGTGTCGAGAGGATGGTGGTCGAGCTAGAGGGATTCTTTGTGCGGCCTCTCTCCCTTGACTTGCCTAAGTTTGGTGGTGAGATTGTGGTATTCTCTGGTTGAGTTTTCACTTTGCATACCTCCCCCCTTCTGGGGGTGTCGAACGTTCCTTTAAGTCCAAGTGACCATTGAGCGCCTATCTTGGGATCTCCCCCAGGCTGTCAGGCACGTGCGGCAGCATTCCAGGCTGTGGATGGGACATCTTTCCTGATTCGTGATAAGAGAAACTGTCATGCATTCTGACATTTCTTCCGGTCGTCCCATTTTGGGAAGCCTTACAGTGCCTCGATTGGGGACCGTCACCCCCGGGATTCGAATCTCTTGGTTGACTTCCTCTTTCGGGTGGCGCAGGTAGTTAGTGGAGAGCGCAGCACCTCGGTCAGGGGGCTTCCTGCCTTTTTGGTGTAAGCGACAGCTGCAGATGGCTATCATGGCTCGACAGGCGCTCCTTCGCGATCTCCGGGCGGCTCACCGGATCTTCGAGGAGGTGGCTCCGCCCCTTTGTTGGCTGGTGGTGCCGTCCGAGCTGGTTGCCGAACTAGAAAGCTGGGATTCGGCTTCGACCCGGGAGGCTCGACCTCCGAGGAGCTCGACCCAGCGAAGGAGGGCTGAGCTCGACTCTAGCTCAGGGGACTTGACCTCGAAGGGGCTTGCCTGGCAGAGGAGGGTTGAGTTCGACTCCGACTCCGGCTCAGGGAGCTCGACCTCGGAGGGGCTTGACTTGGCGGAGGAGGGTTGAGTTCTCGGCTCAGGGAGCTCAGCCTTGGACGGGCTCGATCTAGCGAAGGTGGTCGCTCGACTCCGGCCTAGGAACCCCGAGCTCGCGGGTGCTGACCTGGTGGGGGACAGAGCTCGGCTCTGATGGGCCGCCTCGTTGATCCAGAGGAGCTTGGCCCGGCCAAAGGAGTCCGAGATGGGGTGTCCACCGTGGTAGACTTCCTAACATGGCATCTGACATGATTTTACATGTCAGCACGTCAGCTTCTTGCCACATCAGGGATAAAAAGAATTTTTCCAGCTGGGAGAAGGAATGGATCATACATGGTCGGATGGCAGAGAACCACATATGAGCTGCCTTCTTGAGTGTCACGGGGAAGATGATGCAGTGGAGGGCATCGGAGGCACCCTGTACCATCATGTGGGCCTTATAAGTACCTAGATGATCTAGAGGGTTGGTGGTGCTATTGTAGGCATCCACCTGGGAGATCTTGAAGTGATGGGGGATAGCTTCCCCCATAATTCTAGTGAAGAATGGTGGGCGAGAGTCGTACGCCAGTACTTCTTCTTTCCTTTGCTGATCGACCAGTTTGGCAATTTTCTCCTCCATGCATTGGAGCTTGCTGGTATAGTCCCACAGTCCTTGTCGTGTCGCTAGTCATCGTCGGGGACCGAATCAATGGAAGAGTGCGAGGCGGACCTTACTCTCTTTCCATCGGCATGAGTCCTCTGTGACCTCCGAGGCTCCGGGGTCGTGTGGGAGCGGAGTCAAGGGATTCCTTGCTGTCTACTTCCCTCGGCAGCAGGTTGATGACTGGTTCTGGATGCCGCGAGTGGCTGCTGTCTATCGTTGGCCACGCGTCTTGAAGGTTCTGAACCGCGGTGGCAAGAGTGTCGATGTGGTTCAGAAGGGTTTGGACCTGCTGTTGTCCCAGGGTGATGGTAGGCTGGGCGACATCATTCTCCCTGAGAGGTTCTCCCGACCTTGTCTGGGAGCGGCCTCTCCTATTAGAGGTATTCTGAGCTCTTCCTTTTACCATCGTTTTGTCTAGCGGTGGATCCCTCCTTTTGGAGAAGGAACATGAGGACGAAGGTTCAATGGCCCTTCCTTCTAGCGCCAATCTGTTGTCACTAAATCTCCCGGACCGGGTTCTCTCGACCGTGCTTGCTGGAGTGCGCGTCTCCCGGTTCCTGCAAAAAGATCCCACGGGTCGGTGATGTTATGGTGGGGGACACTCCGATGGCTAAGTCAGTGGGAGACTCGAAGCAATAGAATGGAGGAATTGAAAAGAGATAGCTCGTGGAAAAAGGAGAGCCCTCCCTCACTCGGGATCCCCCTTTTACCTTATATAGGCATGGAACTTTACCGGAATCTACTAGGGACTAGGCTAGAAATGGCCGATTGGCCCCTAGAGGAATCTTGGTAGTGGCTAGGTGGCACCAGGATGGGGTGGCATCGTGAGATCTACAGAGTAGTGGTGTTGAGATGTCAGGAATCTGTTGTAACAGAATTCTGATACTAGCTGAAAGGGGTCTCTGGGGCCTCCGAGCTATCCTTGGAGCGGCCCACTTTGGACCAATATGGGCCTAGCTGAAGTGGATCGGTCGGACCCCTGGTGGATCGGTCGGACCTCTGGTGTGTCAGTCAGACCTCTGGTAGGTCATCCAGCGAAATGATAGACTCTGGTCCGACCCGACTGAAGGGCCGTCAGCTCCGGTTTGGTTTGGAGGAAGGCCGATTGTGTATAACATATCCATTTTTCAAATCAAATCTAGATTTATTGTATTTAGATTTAATTTGATCCGAACATGATAATACCGTAAAAATCGAAATCTATTTGAACTTCTAAATTATGATTGAAAACTTATATAGACCATATTTTTAACATAAATATAAATATTTTTATATTTTAATTTATTTTAAAAATAATATTATTTGTTGTATATTTTATATGGTCAATGATAGTTGATTATGTGGTAATTAAAATATAATTGGCTATATTTGATCTCGATCCAACTTTGATCTAATCTAAATTTAAATTTTTTTAGAGTGAAGCTAGCTTTTACATGAACTCGATTTGAGCTAAATGATCTGTTGGATCAAAAATCTTGGTCATGAATCGAACCCGATCTTTTATTAGATTAGGTTTGGATCCAATATTAAAACTTGGTCAAGGAACTGGATCAATTTGAAATCACTCATGACCCAATCTGACTTGATCTATTTGAACTCCTAGTAGGTCTCGTCTGCCCAACCCACATCTTTTGAAAGACCGTCAAAATTTTAACCTATATCCCATATAAATCTATTGATCTAATATATATATATATATATATATATATATATATATATATATAAAGATTTTTTACTTTTTCTTAATTGATTGGTGTTTAGTTGACAAGGGGTATGCTTAAATGGAACTTTCACAAATCAACGATAAATTTAGCCTTCATGTTGTAGACTTATCCAAAAGGCCCTTACGTTTTGTTTGGTTTGGGAAGAATGGAGGGTGAAAAATGTGGTTAATTAGAAGTGGAAAAAATTTTCCTAATTTGATTGGAATTTTTAAAAAAGAGAGATATTCTTTATATAAGAATACAATTCCTATGTTTTATATAAAAAAAAAAATCATATAAAACAAGAGTTTTTGAAATTTCCTTAGAATGGAAATTTGAGTTTTTTTTTTTGAAAATGTCCTATTAAGCTATCAAAATATCTATAGTTGAAATAAGCATTCACTCTATTATAATGCTTCAAACTCTCTACCATGATCTATGGCCAAAATTATTCTTAACCATCATAATTTTTTATTTGCAAACAATAATAATGTATAAAATAGGTTAAATTTTTTTTGTATTCATCATATAATAGGTAGTAGGGTTGAAATTGGACTTGTTCCAGCTCGATGGATTTTTCAGGCCAGCCTAAAGTCAGGTCGAGCTTTGGGCCAAGATCAAAGTAAATCAGGTCAGGCTTGGGCCTAAAAATCAAGCCCATTCAATTTTTGGATTGGGCTTGGGCTTTTCTTTGGCCCAGCCTGGCCTGGCCTGCACCTAGCCCATACATAGGCCTAAACCTCGGCCTGATCCCGGGCCCAAAAGTTTTTTAAGGCATTACCCGATCTCGGCCCGTCTCCTATGGTTCTTTATCGTTTATACAATTATACAAAACCCTAGCCCGCCGCCCCTTCACCACCTCCTCCATGACTTCCGCCTCCACCTTCATCACCACATACTCCTCTTAGACATTCTCATCTAGCCACTCCGCCATCTCGCTCGCTCTGGCTATGATAAGGAATCAGCGATCTATTGACTCAGCATTGACTATGGTTAACTAGGGGGCGGCATTGGCGACTACCAACTCGCCAAGGCCACCATTATTGATAAAGGCAACAATGAAGACCCCGCATTTGATCATGCCAAAGGCATTGATGGTGACAGGATCGAGATGCATGGGGATGCTGCTGGCTCTGAGGGAGAGAATGACGGTGTCGGCATCGCCGGTGATGGTGGCATCGATAGCTACGAAGATGTCTGAGTCATAGTAGTCGGTTGACCAACAGGCCTTGTAGACGGCAACACGGCTTTAGGAGCCATGTTGGAGGTGAGCATGGCAGGAAGTCGAGGAAGGAGGCATTGGGACTGGCAACACCCGCAGTAATGGAGGTGGTGTGGGTCCCATGGCCTTCGGAGTTGAGGAAGGAGGAGTTGGAAGTCGGTGGTACCACCGTGGATGGAACCACCCTAGCCCGCCACCCCCTCCATCGCTAACTTCCCCCGGTACATCTCCAGCCCTATCCCTCCCCCATAATCTTATTCCTGCAAATTTTTTTTGGATCATCCTGGGCTTTTATTTGGGTCGACCCAATCAAGCTTTGATTCGGGCTAGCCCAATTAGGCTTGGGCCTAATTTTTTGAAAATAATTTGGGCCTAAGCTCGGCCTGAAGCTCAAAATTTCTTTCAGGCCGTGCTCAGGTAGGGGTAGGCCCGGCTCAGCTCGACCCAGTTCCAGCCTTGATGGTAGGTATTTTGCATATTTTTTCTAAGAAAGTTGATGCTAAACTAAGTAAAGTCATTTTTGGTATAAACCACTTCATCATGATCAGCTTAATATGTTAAAATTATTTTTCTAAGTTTTAGATTTCGAGTAATCAACTTTTCAAGAACAACATTCTTTCCGTAAACCAAACCCTTTCATAGTTTTTAGCTTTCAAGATAAATTTTAAGAATGAAGATTTTAAGATAAATCTTTCCTTTCAAACTACAAAGAAAGCTCTATCATGTAAATTAGTTGCCCAAATAATTATATGTCATGCACTGAACTCAGCACCTAGGTTGGCCATGCAATCGATCGCACAAATCCTAGGGCATCACCCTAGAGATCATGCTAGGTTTAAAATATATAAAAACCTTGTTATCTCCAAAAATTGAAATTAAGTAACCAAATACTATCAAATAAATTCATAGTAACCAAATGATCAACTCGTTTGATTACATTGGTGTCAAAAATAAAACTAACTAATCGATCTAATAAATCTTGTACTTGAATTTTATGCTCGACCTAACCCATGCTACGTATCATGCGACTTTAAAAGAAAAAGAGATGGGAGGTGAGCTTTACAGTCTTTCAAGGATTTTTATACAGTCACTCTAATAATAATATGATTTAAAAATAATAAAAAAGTAATAATAGAATAAGAGATCATAAAATATCATGTCATACAATCAAAATAATCTAACTATCATATGTGACAAAACCATATTTTATTTTTTTATTATAGTTTAATCATCGGTCTTTTTTAGAATTTTGGACTAATCACGGTCATACTTCAGTTCATAACTAGCAATCTTAGTATCATACTTTAACCCATGACTAGCAATCTCATTGACTTCAGCTTGTGACTGACAATCTTAATGTTACACTTTAGCTTGTGATTGGCAATCTTAGTATTACACTTTAGCCTATGACTGGCAATTTCAGTATCACGCTTCAGCTCGTAACTGGCAATCTCAGTAACCACGGTCCTGTCATGGTGTGGTTAGTCCAAACACCATTTCTTCTTGATTATCACTTTATCAAATTTTAAATATATTGTTAAATCATATTCTTTTCAAGATTTACAATAATTGATACTATAATCCAAATCATCCAAAAAAATCATGTTTGACAGGAATATATCATACGAAAAATATAATTAGTAATACCGGTAATCACAAATATCCATCATGAAAAATTAAAATATATAATGTATAAATAATTATGCATGCCAATGCTCATATCCAATGATCAAAATTATGCCATGTAAAATATATTTATAACTTGGTGATCGTGTCTAGAAATCCTTATTTTTACTGGAGACTGATTTAATACGTCCAATATCAGTCTGCACTCGGATCCTCGACCAATGTGCTATGGAACTCGCTCAACACCCTTTTATCTAGAAAAATATTTTCCTACATAATATCTTATTTTTAATAAATAATTTTATGGTATGGTAGTTATAGGTCTAAAACCCTCTACCTAGGTTTCATCAGTAATCCACCCATTGAACTCTAATCCTAACTTCACAACTTCTCCAATTCCTAGGTGAGAAACTTTTAGAAAGAGAAAATTATAGAGAAAGAAAGTAGAGAAACAAACTAGAAAGAGAAGGGGGAGGAGGGGAAGAATTTATTTTTTTCTTTTCCATTTCTTTTCTTTCTTTTCTTTCTTTTCTTTTTTTCTTTTTCTTTTTCTTCCTTTTTCTTTTTTTCTTTTTTCTTCTTCTCTTCTTTTTTTTCTTTTCTTCTTTCGCTTGACCCGGACAAGGGACCTATGCTCCTCGTTTATTTCCCTAAGGCCTGGGTGTTCTTGCCTGGAGGAGGGTGGTTGGGGATGCGGCCCATCGCGGTGCGGCCATTGGTGCCCTATTCGGCGACCAACAGTGATGAGCGGCACCGAAATCCTAGGAAAACAAATGAAAAAAAAAGGGTTTCAGTCTTCTACAAGTAATCTAGCGATCATGGGTCAAAATTAAGACTTCCAAGGGTCGAGGAAGATGGAGGAAGAAACTCACTAAGGGTTCTCGACCTAGTACATGATTTTCTGGTGATGCTCTGCTATGGTGGTGGTGGAAACTATTAAGCGAAAGGATGTGATTTTCCACCTAAACCTTCAAAATTTGAAGCGAGGTTTGAAAGGAAAGCTCAAGGATCTTAAATAGGACGGAAGGGAGGATTTAGACTCCCTCCAGCCACCTTTTTAAGATTTCAATTGGAAGTCTACTCGGGAGAGAAGACTCCCATTGGGAGTCTTTTAAATGAGTCTTCTTAATGGGAGTCTTCTCTATTTTTTTTTTCAATGGGCTAGATATTATATTATCAACCCAAATTTTCTGTGGGCTAGAGTTTGTTCAGCAAAATATCAATTCAATAGCATGTGGCATACATACAGGAATGGGTTAGAGTTTCTTCGGGAAAACATCAATCCAATGGCACGTGGCATACTTACACAAAGTCTAGACATTGCTCTCAAATTTGGAAAAAGATTTGCAGCTATGGCCCATTTATTCAATATAATTTCAACAAGCACATCGGCAATGGTCACACTATCAATGTTCTCAAAGATACATGGCAATCAAACTTCCACGGTTTTGCTTGGCCTATTTTTATCAACATGGACTTTCAAGTTGAGCATCTTAAGCTTAGTGATCTAGTAACCTCTAACAAGAAGTGGAATATAAGCCATATTAACACAATCTTTGGAAATGAAATGATGAACCAACTGTTGGAGCAAGATCGCTCCACGGAATACCCGGGATCTTCCTTGATGCCACCATGACAGAAAGGTAACACACAAACCGGGAAGAGATGGGGCATGCCATCCGCTCCTGTCATGGAGGCGTGCCCACCATGGAGTTTCATGCATGAGAGAGAACCAAGGAGATGAGAAGGGAGGCTAGGGTTTTGGAGGAGAAAAGGGATCGCACTTTTTTCCCCAACATTCCTGATGGGAAACATGCAAGTTGAGAATGCAACGGTGCAACCCTAAAGGAGATTAGCATAGATTAACTTAGCAATTTTCTTATTTGCATATGATTAGTTCAGCATATAATATCAAAGGAGGTCTAATGAAGAGAACTCGAACGATCAAACGTAAACCTAATTAATGAGACTATCAAAATAACAAAGAAATAGGAATAAGATTCGAACCACACAAGTTAAGCTAGGCAAATTTAATATTTCAGACCTAATCGACATTAGAACATACCTGGCATTAATCTTTCAAGTAGATCAAGTTCACTCATGAAGATACCTCCCAAATGACAAGACCATACTACAAATTGAGGGCGCTTCTTGTTTTCTGGATTGTGGCAAGTAATTCTTCCTCTTGAATTCGGAATCCCGGAGAACCCTACACAAAGAAACCTCAAGATTAAGTACTTGGTAAAAATACATTAGTCATGAAATGGAGAAACTAAAGAAGAGTCGAGGAAGCATTGTTGAAGAATAATCTTGGCGCCATGGTAGATCACTTGAAATGAATTAGGCCGGCCTCCTTGTGATGGTCTTCTTGATCAACCTTGAACATTGAAGAGCTAGCTTGAGATTGGAGAAGAAGGAGAGTGTCTTTGGCGTTGGAGATGGAGAAGGAGAAATAGGGTTGGCATGGGATAGGGAGAAGACTTTAAAACTACCACTTAGGCACATAGAACTCACATAGAAGAAAATTTTTAATTTTTCTTTTCCATCCCCCTTTTACAAGAAGACTAAGAGTCTTTTATAGACTATTAAGCCATTTTGAATTCAAACTACACCAAATATCATGGAGAAAAAATTGTGGAGAAAAATATGGGGCATCCCATGAAGAGTGGAGGATGTTGTGGAGGAGGTTGTAGCCAATTCAATTTCAAATTCCCCTTTTCTTCTCTTGGGCGCCAACCTTGGATAATGAGGTGGCATGTGTGATGTGGCAGCAATCTTGGATGGTGAGGTGGCATGTGTGATGTGGCAGCAACCTTGGATGATGAGGTGGCATGTGTCATGTGGCATGTGGTCCCCACTTGAGGTGGCTTTGGTCTTGCTTTGGAGTATAAGTCTTGAGTCTTCTTTAGTCTTCAAATGTGGCTTGGTTTGATTCTTCATGGATTGGACTTGACTTATTTGGACCCAACTCTCAAATACAAGGTTATTCAAGCTGGACTAGTCCCAACATAAAATTGAAATGGACTCGAATTACATAATTATTTGGACTCAAAATTAAAGAAAGAAAAATTACAGGATTTTCTTTTACTCATCCAACCATAAGGACTCGGATTTGACTTGAATTGGTTGGAGTCTCTTCCTGATTCTGGTGCCCACACCAATTCTCCCGGGGTGGAAGGAACTCGACCCTATCGAGTGAGGGTTGGCTTGATAAGCTTCTAATGCATCCGGGTCGATTTGTTGTAGGTCCTCTCGAGAAATCCAGGAGTCTTCAGATTCAGGACATCCTTGCCATCTAACCAGATAACGTTGGTAGCCTCTATTCCTAGTAGTAGTGATCTGGTCATCCAAGATCCTTTCAATTCTTTCCTTTCTCTCAGGAACACTTGGTGGTGGACACTCATTTGGTGTTTCACTCTCAAAAGAAACATTAGGACCAAAAAGCTCACTAGGTATTAATGCAGGTTCTTTGTATTCTTTTAAGTCTGAAACGTTAAATGTTGAACTAATGCCATAACTTGGTGGTAATTCTAATACATAAGCATTTGGTCCAATTTTCTTTATTATTTTGAAAGGTCCGGCTCCCCGGGCATGGAGTTTCTTCATAGTTCCCGGTGGAAACCTTTCAGGTTTAAGTTTGATCATGACGGAGTCCCCTTCATTAAATTCTTTTAATCTTTATGTGAATTAGTCATATGCTGATAGAGTTCATTGCTTGCTTGAATCTTTTGGCTAATCTCCTTATGCAATTCCCTAATATGCTGTGCATATGACTCGGCAGACTCGGACACCCGTGCATGTGTGGGTAAAGGAGCTAGGTCTAAAGGCTTCCTAGGTCTGTATCCATGGACCACTTCGAACGGACTTTTCCCAATAGACCTATTAACTGAGCTGTTATAGGCAAATTCAGCACGAGGAAGTAATAGGTCCCAGTTTCCTATGTTGTCACCAACTAAGCATCTCAACAGATTTCCTAAGCTTTGGTTTACTACCTCAGTCTGGCCATTGGTTTGAGGATGATAGGCAGTAGAGAATTTCAGTTTGGTACCGAGCATGTGCCAGAGGGTTTTCCAGAAATAGCTAGTAAACTTGACATCTCTATCGGACACAATAGTTTTGGGTAAACCATGAAGCCTAATGACCTGATCGAGAAAAAGCTTGGCCACCTTCGAAGCATCTAAAGTTTGAGAACAAGGAATGAAGTGAGCCATCTTGGAGAAACGATCGACAACCACAAAGACAGAATCATACTTCCTAGACGTCTTAGGGAGGCCTACTACAAAATCCATGCTGATATCCTGCCATGGACAATCAGGGACAGGTAAGGGTGTGTACAGACCGGTGTTCTGTCTTGGCTGTTTTGCAACAGCACAGGTACGGCACTGAGCTACAATCTGGGCCACATTTCTTTTGAGATCAGGCCAAAAGAATTGGTCTTCTATTGCTAAGATGGTCTTATTTCTACCAAAATGTCCTGCTAAGCCCCCAGCATGAACTTCCCAGATCAGAAATTCCCTAACAGAGGTCTTGGGGATACACAACTGATTTCCTCTGAAAAGGTATCCATTTAAAATGGTATAATCACTATGCTCACTAGATGGTCCTTGTTGAAGGGATCGATAGATGTCACCAAAATCAGGGCATGTAGGATATTCCTCTTTTAATCTTACAAACCCTACTACCTCAGTGCTCACAGAATTCAACAACATTGAACGACGACTCAACGCATAAGCAACCCTATTTTCAGTTCCGGCACGATGTTTCTGTACGAACGTATAAGCTTGTATGAACTCTACCCAATTCCCGTGCCTAGGGTTCAATTTCTTCTGAGAACTAAGGAACCTAAGAGCTTCATGGTCAGAAAATAGGACAAACTCTTGCGGTAGAAGATAATGCCTCCAATAACGTAATGCCTGAACTACCGCATACAGCTCCCTATCATAGGTGGAATACCTTAGTCTCGCTTCATTTAACTTCTCACTGAAATATGCTACTGGGTGATTCTCTTGACTCAAGACACCTCCAATTCCTACCCCAGAAGCATCACAAGCAACCTCGAACACTTTGGTAAAATCGGGTAACCTCAGGACGGGTGCGTGTATCATTTTTTTCTTAATTGTTAGGAAGGCTTTGTCTGCTGCTTTAGTCCATTCAAAAGATCCCTTCCTAATACAATCAGTGATTGGAGCCACTATCGTACTGAACCCTCTAATGAATCTCCTATAGAAGGTGGCTAAACCGTGGAAACTACGGACATCATGGATACTCTTGGGTACAGGCCACTCTACTATTGACTTAATTTTCGCAGGATCAGCGGACACTCCTTCAGATGTTACTATGAATCCTAGAAAGATAACTCTATGTGTTAAGAATTCACACTTCTTGATATTGGCATAGAGGCTATCCTTTCTAAGGACTTGGCAAACTTGCCTTAGGTGGGTTAAATGGTCTGCCTTAGTCTTGCTATAGATAAGAATGTCATCAAAGTAGACCACCACAAATTTTTCGATGAAAGTTTTCAACACCTGATTCATAATTCTCATAAAGGTGCTGGGTGCATTGGACAGACCGAACGACATGACTAACCACTCATATAATCCATCTTTAGTCTTAAAAGCGGTCTTCCATTCATCTCCAGGCCTAACCCTAACCTGGTGATAGCTACTCTTTAAGTCTATCTTGGAGAAAATTGTTGATCCGGCTATCATATCTAACATATCGTCCAGTCTTGGGATTGGAAACCTATATTTGATAGTAATCTTGTTGATGGCACGGCTGTCTACACACATCCTCCAGGTACCATCCTTTTTAGGGGTTAACAAGGCAGGGACTGCACAAGGGCTTAAACTTTCTCTAACAAACCCCTTTCTAAGAAGTTCACTAACTTGCCTTTGTAACTCCTGATGTTTAGTTGGATTCATTCTATAATGAGGCAAATTAGGTAAAGTCGTGCCAGGGACTAAATCTATGGCATGCTGTATGTCCCTTAAAGGTGGAAGATTGTCGGGAAGATCCTCGGGAAACACGTCTTCAAAGTCTTTCAATAATTAGACCACCTCTTGAGGGTGTTCTATAGGGGTGTGGTCCATAGTTTCCTTAGCAGCTACCATCCAAATAGGTGCTCTCTCATTAATTTCTTTTTCTAATTCTCTTTCTCCTATCAAATTTAATCCAGTCCTTTTTTCTTTCAGGCTGCTAACTCCTCTTTTGGTGTTGTCCTTAGGCTGGGTTGGATGAATGACAATTTTCTTGCCATTGAAATTGAAAGCACAGGAACTTGATCGACCAAAAATTGTCACATCATGGTCAAACAGCCATGGCCTACCTAGGATGATGCTACTTACTCCCATAGGGAGTACATCACACCAGATTCGTTCCTGATAGGACTGAAGTTGGAGTCGGACCTGACATCTCTGCTTGATTGGGATAGAAGTGGAATCGATCCAGGATACCTTATATGGATTGGGATATGGTTCAGTGGGTAATCCTAGACTCTTGGCTGCACTAGTGGAAATGACATTGACACAGCTTCCACTATCGATCACGATCTTACAGACCTTTTCTCCTATCTTGACAAATGTGTGTAGGATGCTAGTCCTACGCCAGTCTTCCTGCTCCTTGGTCTGTGTCATGATACATCTCACAACTCCTAACACATCTGATGAATCTACATTTTCTTCATCTCCCTCATACTCATCAGCCAAGCAATCCCCTGCTTCATAAACCTCCTCTTCATCATTCTCTAGGGGTTCTGATTCACCTTCTTCTGCCTCCCCTATATGTAAAGTTCTAGAGGGACATTGGCTCACGAAATGACCTGGTTTACGACACTTATAGCAAACTCGCTCCCTCTCACCTCGAACTTCAGGGCTTTTTCCTTTGTCTTCTCTAGGAATTGGGGGAATGGCAGGGTTGTGCCTAGGGGTTGGATTCGAGCTGGATCTTGGTCTATTGGTTGTACCAGGGACTGAACTAGCTTGACTAACAGGGGGATTAAACCTAATGGGTTCAGGTCGCCTAAATGTAGCTCTCCTTTGAAATCTCTCATAGTCCATGGCAACTTGGTATGCCTGATCTAAATCATGGACTTCTCTCAAAAATAGTTTCCCTTTTATATCTTCATTCAATCCTGATCTAAATCTCGATAATGTGGCTGCCTCAGACTCGACTACGTTGCATCGCATTACAAACTCATCAAATTTAGCAACGTACTCAGAAACAGTCTTATTTCCTTATGTCAATCGTTGCCACTGATCTAACAACCTTTGCTGATAAGACATAGGCAAATATTTCTCTCTAAGCTTTCTCTTCATGTCTCTCCAGGTCACTATAGGTAAGTCTCCCCTCTGTCTAGCTATGCGTTCGACATTTCTCCAATACAACCTAGCCTGACGGACTAGTCTGATTTTGGCAAACTTGAATCTTCTCTCTTCAGACATATCATACCAGTCAAAATATTGATCCATATCAGCCTCCCAGTCTATGTACACCTTAGGATCTAGGCTTCCCTCAAAGGTTGGTGCATCTAGACGTATATTCCTTAAGGCCCGATCATCCTGATCAAAAGTATCATGGCGAGGTCTTCTAGGATTTGGCTCCGGAGTGTGATCAGTATAATCCTGATGTGACCTTCTATGAATTGGATCAGGTATATGTTCCTGTCGTTGGGCTCTAGGGCGAACTGAAGGTAATCTGGGTGAAGGTGGTTCAGTTGGGGTCAACCTAGATTCCTCTAGGGTTCCTATCCTTTCCTCGAACTGGTCAAACCTAGCATCCAAACGTTCAAGTCGCTCAATCATAGATCTCATAAGGGTTTCCATACTAGTATCTATGGATGAACTTGGTTGGGCTTGTGAAGGGTGGTAAGGTGTGCCTGACCTAGTTGTCATGCAAACAATTAGACTCAGACCCGAACTACGAGTTTTCTAAACTGGTTAGTCCAAATAAACTGAGTTGACTAGGTACAATCAAATCAACAGCCACTCTCTTCTACTGGCCAATCAGGAGGTGGGTCTGTGGGAGGTTCTCCCAGCTTTCACTGGGTCCTAATTAAAAACCACAAGAACCGCTTAGGCTTGAGCCACTTAACCTCTATCCTTGACACCAGCTTCCAATAATAGATGAAGAAATGGGTTGCACAAGCTTTCCCAATTGAATTGAACTGGACCTAGAGTTCCAAGCTAGTTGCCTAATCAAGGTGGCAAGCTAGATTGTAGTAACTCTATACTTGGCCAGGTTTTAGAACAAGGGGAGTGTGAGATCCTGTCTCTAGCCTACCTAGGCCCGGTGGAATTGGCCCGATAGACGGATCAGCACCCAAGCCCTTAGTCCCAATTCTAGACACCAAGTAATAGGGCACACACAAGACTAGTTGATACAATGAGTTGATAATAACCCGAACTCGACCAAATTGATGTTCCTAACCCACTAGGACAATTAATATCTAATCAGTTTTAGTTAGGAATTGGGTCGATATGCAATTTGGTGATTTTTGGGCTAGGGACAGGTGATGAAATCCTGACCCTATGTCAATTTCATGCCCTTAATTTGATTTGTCATGAGATGCATGCAAATTTCAAATTTCAGGTGCAGAAGTAGTGTGTTGCAGTTTAAAAGTGGTGTTGATAAGTGCAGAAAAAAATGTCAGAAAAATTTAAAAAAATCACAGAAAACTCCTAACTTCTAGATGACATACCAGATGAAACGAAAATCCAAAATAAAATCTATACTATCCTAGGCAGATTCTGAAATGAAGATAATGAAAAGGAACAAAACAGAACAGAAATCCTAATAACACTAATGGACTGCAAGAATTTTCATTTTTTTTGTAAATTTTCTCTTAGATTGAAATTTAAAACGGTGATAAGCAACTTAAAATGGAGCAGGAAAAAAAATATTCCAATGAGGAATGTGATACTTGCCTTTGGAGTTGCAGGCGGATTACAGTCAGCCTACAGAAAATACAGCAAGCAGAAAAACAGAACGTGCCCAATGCAAAATTCACAAATGAAATCTAAGAAGTCCTTTGTCTTTCTTTTTCACGGGTCAATCACAATGGCACCCCGACACGCCTTAGGAGATCCCCGTGGAATGGGAAGAGAGGGTGTTTAAACCCTACTTTCTCCTAAGACCGGATGGCCTGGTAATGCCCCCGATCCAAGTACTTCAAGGACTTAATGCTATGCAATCAGGAACTTATTCTACCATGCTCTGATACCAAGAATTATGGGAAACATGCAAGTTGAGAATGCAACGATGCAACCCTAAAGGAGATTAGCATAGATGAACTTAGCAATTTTCTTATTTGCATATGATTAGTTCAGCATATAATATCAAAGGAGGTCTAATGAAGAGAACTCGAACGATCAAACGTAAACCTAATTAATGAGACTATCAAAATAACAAAGAAATAGGAATAAGATTCGAACCACACAAGTTAAGCTAGGCAAATTTAATATTTCAGACCTAATCGACACTAGAACATACCTGGTATTAATCTTTCAAGTAGATCAAGTTCACTCATGAAGAGACCTCCCAAATGACAAGACCATACTACAAATTGAGGGCGCTTCTTGTTTTCTGGATTGTGGCAAGTAATTCCTTCCTCTTGAATTCAGAATCCCGGAGAACCCTACACAAAGAAACTCAAGATTAAGTACTTGGTAAAAATACGTTAGTCATGAAATGGAGAAACTAAAGAAGAGTCGAGGAAGCATTGTTGAAGAATAATCTTGGCGCCATGGTAGATCACTTGAAATGAATTAGGCCGGCCTCCTTGTGATGGTCTTCTTGATCAACCTTGAACATTGAAGAGCTAGCTTGAGATTGGAGAAGAAGGAGAGTGTCTTTGGCGTTGGAGATGGAGGAGGAGAAATAGGGTTGGCGTGGGATAGGGAGAAGACTTTAAAACTATCACTTAGGCACATAGAACTCACATAGAAGAAAATTTTTAATTTTTCTTTTCCATCCCCCTTTTACAAGAAGACTAAGAGTCTTTTATAGACTATTAAGCCATTTTGAATTCAAACTACACCAAATATCATGGAGAAAAAATTGTGGAGAAAAATATGGGGCGTCCCATGAAGAGTGGAGGATGTTGTGGAGGAGGTTGTAGCCAATTCAATTTCAAATTCCCCTTTTCTTCTCTTGGGCGCCAACCTTGGATAATGAGGTGGCATGTGTGATGTGGCAGCAATCTTGGATGGTGAGGTGGCATGTGTGATGTGGCAGCAACCTTGGATGATGAGGTGGCATGTGTCATGTGGCATGTGGTCCCCACTTGAGGTGGCTTTGGTCTTGCTTTGGAGTATAAGTCTTGAGTCTTCTTTAGTCTTCAAATGTGGTTTGGTTTGATTCTTCATGGATTGGACTTGACTTATTTGGACCCAACTCTCAAACACAAGGTTATTCAGGCTGGACTAGTCCCAACATAAAATTGAAATGGACTCGAATTACATAATTATTTGGACTCAAAATTAAAGAAAGAAAAATTACAGGATTTTCTTTTACTCATCCAACCATAAGGACTCGGATTTGACTTGAATTGGTTGGAGTCTCTTCCTGATTTTGGTGCCCACACCAGTTCCCGTCATTCTTTATATACAAAACAGATATAACCCTAGGTCATAACCGATCTAGTCCTAAAAAACTCTCCCCTCTGAGTCACATGAGAAAACTCAAACCCGAGCCCATGTACGCCCATGTCTCTCAACCACAAACTCAGAGTATCCCTGGAACACATCCAGGACCTGCTTAGGACATGCCCCCAAGCCCCAGGGATCACCTCCAGCATCCCTGCCATGATCTCCCAAGTCTCTCCAAAGCTTGGGAGCACCGTGCAAAATCATACAATCTCCACCTTGGTATTCTCAAACTTTGGCAAACCTGGCAATGTCCTCAATGCACAACCCTGCTGTAATTGCGTGTTTTGATAGCACCGTATGGATATCCTCGCCTCTGCCAATACTTTTCAGCTGCTGAATTCACCTGGAGGCCTTTGGGATGACCGCCTCCATAGCTGAAGACCTTCGCCTATATCCTGTCACCACCGATTGTAGCCTTCCTTCTACATGGTAGCTACATCAGTCTATTCTTGGACTTCCCTAGAGAGAACCCAGCGAACCTGAACCGGCACTCATTGTAACTGGAGTCTAGAGCTCTACCTGACACAGTCTCCTCATAGCCATGCCAATCTCCGCACACTCTGCTCTACCTGGCTAAGTGCATCCCTGGCACTCGTGCTAGGATATGGTCCTCCCTGCACCTCCCTCTCTGAACTCATGTCAAATCCTGCTCCAACCCATGAAGCCACCTCTCCCCGGTGCTCCACCTGAAACTGAAGTCCCATTGATACTACAGAAAGAAATCCCGAGGCTAGCAACTCAACGCTGCACTGCTGAGCCTAAACCTCGTAACCAGTCGCTACTTCCTTGGACCCTCCGCATCACCGTGGACCCCTCTGAGACCATTTCGGATATACTACAACCCTGTAGGAACCTCCAAAACCCAAGAGCTCATCCCAACTCTCTAACCCAGCAACTGAACCTAGCAACCATCTTCACCTGGCTGCTGCATCATGTCCTAGCCTGTCACTTAGCTGCATGATGTCCCTGGTGCTCCCTGAGACCTGTCCACGGGTCTCCTTGAGTTGCCAGCCCCATCAGCTCCAGTCTTTGTCCCTAAGCCAATACCGTCATACCGGGATACTCCGGACTGCCCGATATCCCTGGTGCTCCATGAGATTGTCTCCTGTCTCTCTGAGCTGCCCCTAGCATCGTCTCTGCTGATGTACTCCAATCTTCTTGAAATATCCATCTCCCGAGACCCACCTCCAACCATGCGAGATACCACCCACGTCCAGCTCCATCACGATCAAGGTAGCTGGAGTACTACCGATCGCTCTCCTCCACAGTGACCAAGAGCCTGGTCCATTATCGATGGAGCTACCACTCATGCTCTGAAAGATCCCTGATATGTATTACTACACCTATGCTAAACCACAGATCATCCAACCTGCCATTACTCCACAACATAGGACCCGCTGCTCTACACCACCGTCGCAAGCTCCTGCACCACAGGATCCATCATCTTCGATGAGATCCGCTCCGCCAACAGACCTCCACACTACTCTTGATACCTCGAACCTCTGTCCGCCGGGGAGGCCGAAGATGGAACAATGCTACTCATGCTACCCGCACGCACGGCTGCTATGCCACGATCTCCACATACCCTGTGATCTGACTCCATCACTGGATCCATCCTAGCTCAACATGAAGAGCTCGAAAAATGAAATCCAACGGTGTAGACGGGGCTCAAATCGAAGTTCAATTAAGCCCAAAATCACTGAAAATCCAGTTAGCACACATTTCAGAGCAGAGTGACTTGAGATGCCGATCCACCAATGGTTCACGTGTGCCAAGCCGATCCATAGCCTCCATTGCTGTTGGTCCATGACAAAGAACCGTGGACCAAAGCCCTCCTGGCCATCGCCGTCGCCCCCAGCCATCGTGCTGCACCTCCAGCGATTGCCCATCGCCGTGTCGTGCTTCCGGTGGCTGCCCGCACACACGACCGAACCCGACCCACTCTGATTGGGACCGTGCATCTCCTCTGGCATCTTCCCGCCGCCGAGCCTCCCTCCGGTGAACCGCCCGTCGCCGTGCCTTGCGACCGAAGAGCTCGATACCATCCGTCGAGCCCACACAAACTCTCCGCCGCTCCTTGCTGCAACCGTCTCCTCCGACGCCCTGCATCGACCTCGTTGCCACCATCTCCTTCGATGTGATCGACGATCCCTTGCGACGGACGCCCTATGATGCCTTGCACCACCCTGCGATCAATGAGCCCATGCCTCCGGCGAGCCCGTGACGCCCCGCGATGCCTCGCGCCACCGTGTTTCACCGGATCTTCCTCTATATCCGGATCAAACCGTGAGAAGACCTCATGGTCTTCTTCTCCCTCATGGTGATCAAGCTCTAAAAGGGGGTGATCCCTCACGGACGGCCTTCTCTCTCCACTCCCAGGGAGGGCAGCAGGGCCTCACCTCCAGATCTCAGAACCAGAGATCTGCCCCACCATCGCGAGTCTTTTTCCATGCTTCCTTCACACCATTGCATCAAGATCGGCTCTGATACCAATTGTTCGAGCAAGACCGCTCTACGGAACGCCCAGGATCCTACTTGATGCTGCCATGGCGGAAAGGTAATGCACCATCCAGGAAGAGATGGGCATGCCATCCGCTTCCGTCATGGAGGCGTGCCCCCCATGAGGTTTCACGCATAAGAGAGAACCAAGGAGATGAGAATGGAGGTTAGGGTTTTGGAGGAGAAAAGGGATCGCACTTTTTTTCCCGACGTTCCCGTCGTTTTTTATATACAAAATAAATATAACTCTAGATCACAACCGACCTGCCCTAAATAACTCCCGTTCTCTGAGTTACATGAGAAAACTCAAACTCGAGCCCATGTACACCCATGCCTCTCAACCTCAGACTCAGAGTATCCCTGGAACACCTCCAGGACCCACTTGGGATATGCCCCCAAGTCCCAGGGATCGTCTCCAGTATCCTTGCCATGATCTCCCAAATCTCTCCAAAGCTTGGGAGTACCACGCAAAACCCTACACCAACTGGAGCGCATCCCTTTTGCGCATGAACCCTGGACTGTTTAGTTGAGTTGGGGAGCCAACATTTCGCACCGTATCTCCATTAAAGACATTAATTTACATACTTTTTCACGCTATGCAGCAACCTATGATGCCAATTTCTTTCAAATGGCTATCGAATCTTAATGTGCCCGTGAGAGTAAAATACTTCTTACTGGCCACAAGAGGCATCATTGATGAATCGAATTCCTTCTAAGACGTGCCATGATATGGAGGAGGACACTGAACTTATTCTCGTCGGCAGCCCTTATGCTGCTCGGATACAATTGACTCAAAATTCAACCAACTCTTTCTTATGTGCCAACTTCTTTGCCGAGACTGGTTGACAGAATGTCTACCGCTGGGTAGAAAAAGAGCATCAATCTATGCTGGCCATTCTAGCATAGATGATTTGGACAAGAAGGATCAATGAGAGGGTTTTTCAGAATGTTATGCATACCCCAATCCAGTTGGTCAGGAAAGTATCACACCAAATGGCCGAATTTCTATTTGACTGCCTTCAAACATCCGTCTAGGTACTGGGATAACCTTATGCTCTTAATTGCTGGCAGCTCTTCGAAACCCGCCTCAATTCTGGTTACCCCCCTCCCTTTTTGGTTGTTTAAACGTAAATTTTGATGCATCTGTTACAAAGCAAAAAACGCTGCAGCTGGATACATGTTAAGAGACGGTAGAGGAAAACTCATTAAAGCTGGCGGTGGATCTAACTTCTTCGGTTTATCATGCCAAGTTTTGTGCTGCTTGGTTGGGCCTGCGAGCTCTCTCTATCATTTCTTCTATCACAAACCCCTTTATATGCAATATTTCAAACATTCCTATTTTGCAGGACATTCTCAATTGGAAGAACAAATGCAGCCAATTAATGTTGACACACATACGCAGGGAAGCAAATAAAGCAGCACATTTCATTGCTAGAGAAGCCTTGAAAGGAGATTGTGTTCGTAATCATGGTGACTCTTCCTTGCTCTCTCTCTATTCCATCTTGCAGGTTGATTTGTCAGGATCCCAAGAGCAGCGACTGTTGTTACAAAATGATAAATTGGGGCTAAGCTGTTTGTCACGTCCCGAATTTAGTACCGGAATCGGCTACATGACCGGCCGCACAAATCCTAGATTTTACCCTAGAGATCATGCAAGGCCTAGGTACACAAGAGTGAAACACATTAAATTAAAATTAATAAATAATTGAGTAATAATTAAACGATCAATTTATTAAGTCAATATAATTAATTGGTCTACTGATTTACAACAAGCATCAATAACCGAAACTAAAACTAACTAATAAACTAAAAATCGATGTTCCGTTTTACATCCAGCCCAAACCTTGCTACGCATCATATGTCTCTGAAAAATCAAAAAGTAGGGAGTGAGCTATACAGCCCAGTAAGTTTTCCATATGATCACACTAATAATAATATACATTTATGAAAATAGTAAAATACCAGTTGTTGCCGATCTCGCCACTGCGGCCTGTAACTCCAAAGCTGGTGGCGGACTCGGACCGTCTTGCCTCGAGGTCTCCGAGTTCTCGTTCCTGCAAAACAAGGTCAGAAACCCTGGCCAGGGATCCTGGCGAGGGAGCTCCGATGGTCAAGTTAGAAAACGGCGAGATGGAACAGAATCTCAAAGGTGGGCCCCCGAAGGAGTCTCAGGCTTAGAGATTATCTTAGCAAAAGAGGTCTTTGGAAGAGTGGAAATTGGGCCGAGTTCCTTCACCGAACTTGCGCCAAGGGACCCTTCTCGGGATCTTGGATTCTACTCTTGGTGCCTTTCTTTTTCCCAGCCTTTTTTTCCCTTACCTGGTTATCCGCTCTTCCCATCCTTTTATCCCATCACACTGCCTCCAGCCTCCCGCCCTTGGGAGGCTCCCTATCCGCTTTCACCTTTTTCTCTCTCTCTCTCTCTCTCCTTTTTCCCTTTTCCCTTCGGGTCCAGGAACCCGGCGGCCTTCTTGTCTTGCTTGCCGAGCCCAGCGAAAAAATGGGAGAGGGAGGACTCCTGGCCAGGCCTTGGGCTGAGCGCGAGCGCCCTCCTTCCCAGGCGTTGACAACGTCCGTTGATGGGGCATGCCTGCCAGGACTCCGCTTCTTGGCTGTGGAACTCGTTGGGCCGATGTAAACGAGGTTTCGCGCAACACTGCCAACCGTACCGGCGCTCCTCGCGAGGTACGGCGCGCGCTGCCCGAGTGGCGATCTCGAAACTCGTGCCCCTGCTTCCCGGCGGCCTCACTACGCAGGGCCGACTTCGGCAGAGGTGGACCCCCCTTGGGCGAACACCTGGCGGAGCGGTAGAGAAGCGCTCGACTTCGGCCAAGGTGGACCCGTGTCCGGGCGCCACCTGGCAAAGGAGCAGGGAGGCCCGGCTCGACCTCGGCCGAGGTGGAGCCGTCTCTGGGTGCCACCCGACGAGAGAGCAAGGGACCGCCGGCTTGGGCCGAGGTGGACCCCTCCTGGGCGGTCACCTGGCGGAGCAGCAGAGGAGCGCTCGACTTCGGCTGAGGTGGACCCGTGTCCGGGCGCCACCTAGTGAAGGAGCAGGAAGGCCCGGCTCAACCTCGGTCGAGGTGGAACCGTCTCTGGGCGCCACCCAACGAGGGAGCAAGGGGCCGCCGGCTTCGGTCGAGGTGGACCTCTCCTGGGCGGACACCTGGCAGAGCGGCAAAGGAGCGCTCGACTTTGGCCGAGGTGGACCCTTGTCCGGGCGCCACCTGGCGAAGGAGCAGGAAGGCCTGGCTCGACCTCGACCGAGGTGGGACCGTCTCCGGGTGCCACCTGGCGAGGAAGAAAGGGGCCACCGGCTTCGGTCGAGGTGGACCCCTCCTGGGCGGTCACCTGGCGGAGCGGCAGAGGAGCGCTCGACTTCGGCCGAGGTGGACCCATGTCCGGGCGCCACCTGGCGAAGGAGCAGGAAGGCCTAGCTCGACCTTGGCCGAGGTGGAACCGTCTCTGGGCACCACCCGGCGAGGGAGCAAGGGGCCGTCGGCTTCGATCGAGGTGGACCCCTCCTGGACGGACACTTAGCAGAGCGGTAGAGGAGCGCTCGATTTCGGCCGAGGTGGACCCGTGTCCGGGCGTCACCTGGCGAAGGAGCAGGAAGGCCCGGCTCGACTTCGGTCGAGGTGGGACTGTCTCCGGGCGCCACCTGGCGAGGGAGCAAGGAGTCGCCGGCTTCGACCGAGGTGGACCCCTCCTGGGCGGACACCTGGCGGAGCGGCAGAGGAGCTCTCGACTTCGGTCGAGGTGGACCCGTGTCCGGGCGCTACCTGGCGAAGGAGCAGGAAGGCCTGGCTCGACCTCGGCCGAGGTGGAACCGTCTCCGGGCGCCACCTGGCGAGGGAGCAAGGGGCCGCCGGCTTCGACCGAGGTGGAACCCTCCTGGGCGGACACCTGGTGGAGCGGCAGAGGAGCGCTCGACTTCGGTCGAGGTGGACCCGTGTCCGGGTGCCACCTGGCGAAGGAGCAGGAAGGCCCGGCTCGACCTCGGCCGAGGTGGAACCATCTCTGGGCGCCACCCGGCGAGGGAGCAAGGGGCCGCCGGCTTCGACCGAGGTGGACCCCTCCTGAGTGGTCACTTGGCAGAGCGACAGAGGAGCGCTCGACTTTGGCCGAGGTGGACCCGTGTCTGGGCGCCACCTGGCAAAGGAGCATGAAGGCCCGGCTCGACCTCGATCGAGGTGGGACCGTCTCTGGGCGCCACCCGGCGAGGGAGCAAGGGGCCGCCGGCTTAGGCCGAGGTGGACCCCTCCTGGGCGGACACCTGGCGGAGCGGCAGAGGAGCGCTCGACTTCGGCCGAGGTGGACCCGTGTCCGAGCGCCACCTAGCGAAGGAGCAGGAAGGCCCGGCTCGACCTCGGTCGAGGTGGGACCGTCTCCGGGCGCCACCTGGCGAGGGAGCAAGGGGCCGCCGGCTTCGACCGAGGTGGACCCCTCCTGGGCGGACACCTTGCGGAGCGGCAGAGGAGCGCTCGACTTCGGCCGAGGTGGACCCGTGTCCAGGCGCCACCTGGCGAAGGAGCAGGAAGGCCCGGCTCGACCTCAGCCGAGGTGGGACCGTCTCCGGGCGCCACCTGGCGAGGGAGCAAGGGGATGCCGGCTCGGCCGAGGTGGACCCCTCCTGGGCGGACACCTGGCGGAGCGGCAAAGGAGCGCTCGACTTCAGCCGAGGTGGACCCGTGTCCGGGCGCCACCAGGCGAAGGAGAAGGAAGGCCCGGCTCGACCTCGACCGAGGTGGGACCTTCTCCGGGCGCCACCTGGCGAGGGAGCAAGGGGCCGCCGGCTTCGACCGAGGTGGACCCCTCCTGGGCGGACACCTGGCGGAGCGGCAGAGGAGCGCTCGACTTCGATCGAGGTGGACCCGTGTCCAGGCGCCACCTGGCGAAGGAGCAGGAAGGCCCGACTCGACCTCGGCCGAGGTGGAACTATCTCCGGGCGCCACCTGGCGAGGGAGCAAGGGGCCGCCGGCTTCGACCGAGGTGGACCCCTCCTGGGCGGACACTTGGCGAAGCGGCAGAGGAGCGCTCGACTTCAGCCAAGGTGGACCCGTGTCTGGGCGCCACCTGGCGAAGGAGCAGGAAGGCCCGACCCGACCTCGACTTCGGCCACGGTGGAGCCATATCCGACCTTGCTGGACCGTTCCCGCTCTGCTGAAAAAATCCTTATGGTTCGGATCACGCCCAGCGGAATCTGAGACATGCCACATCATCGTAACGGCCGTATCACCAGTATGTCATGTCATGCAGTGAAATATCCAAGCCTCATGTATGACAAAACATTGATAACTTTACATTTTTTTTTAGAATTTCCATCAATTAACCTTTATCTTTAGGGTTTTGGACTAACCACGGTCATGCTCCAACCCATGACTGGTAATCTCATAATCGGCCATTTGCTATCTGCCGTGGCCAAACTAGCATTGTACAAGCCCGTTAATCGACTTTTTATTCGTGGTCAGGCTAGTCTCATCGACCATTCATCGTGGTCAGGTTAGTTTCACAATCGACCATTTCTCGTGGTCAAGCTAGATCACATACAAAGCCCGTGGCTTAGGCTATCACAGAACTTCACGATCCCGTGGCATGGCTAGTCCAAACATTATTTTCACTTAAGGCTTTATCATTTCATCTCATATAGCCAAAACATGTCACCTTTCAACGATCGATATCACGATCCAACCCATTCAAAGATCACTTGATAAACATGGTATATTAAATAAAACACAAACAACAATAACAACAAACTCATTATATATCTCGGAAAATCAAATCATGCTATCCGAAAATAACCATGCATGTAAATATATATATATATACTCGGGTCAAATCAGGCAACATAAAATAATGTATAAAACTGGTGATCATGTCTAGAATCCTTACCTTCAAGAGTTAACCCAAAATACCTAGTGTCAATTTGTACTTGGAGCCCGCTCAACACTTCCCGCTTAGGATACTGTTCTCCTACAACATAAATAATTTATTTAAAATTCTTCTACGATTCATCCAAAAAATCCTAATTGCACAAATTTCGAAAAAACTTTCCAATCCTCTCATCTTTCTCTCTCCTCTTTTTCCTCCTCTTCTCTCTCCTCTCTCTCCACATTTTTTTTTCTCTTTCCTCCATTCTTTCTTTCTTCCTTCTTTCTTTCTTCTTTCTTTCTCCCGAACCCCCCCTGTTGTTTTCCCCGACTCAACCGAGCCAGCCTCCCATGGTCGCCGGCGGTGGCCAATGGGAGGAGGTCACCAGAAGACCTCAACAGACAGAGACGGACGGTGGTACAACCTCCCGGAAATCCACGGCTCCAACTCCAAACTAAAATAAACAGATCCAAACAAACTCCTAATACACCTAAAAAAATGCTAAGTAAAAAGGAGAAACTCACCGGCTAGCTTTGGAAAGTTTCCGGTTGCTCGTCGAAGAGGGAGAATATGCGTAAAGGCTCAACGGGGCGGTGGTGTGGGGGATTTAAAGAAAATACCCGACGGTTTCCCCTCACGCCGTTTGGGATACAAACTCCACTCCGATCGGAGTTCTCCCCCACCTCGACGCATCGCTAACCTCATCCCTCTCCTCTCACGACTCTTCCCTCGAGGCCATCGACGAAAACTCCGGCCGGATAAGGGAGAGGAAGCCTCCCCTGTTCTGACTCCCTCTTCTTCTTCATTTCAAACTCCCCCTTTTTTTTTTGTTCGGACTAGGTCAAAGCCAGCTGGGCCTGCCGACTTCGGCCCAAGGTCCATATCTCACATCCTCCCCCTGTTAAAAAAATTTCATCCTCGAAATTAGCTTGATTGAGATCTAAATCAGTGCTAATCATCTAGGTTCACTAATAAATCCTTCCAGAAACTTTTGTCATGTCTTACTAATCATCATGTAAATTTCTTAATCTTTTATATCACAATTTCAAACAATTATAACCTGAATTCAATACCACTCATATCTATCATAATCACTTATACCATAATTCCATGTTATCATAACCTAAGCTCTGCACTATTCTGGTCATATCCTAATAATCATCATGTCATTATGATTTTAATCACTTGTATCACCGTTCCAAATGATCATAACCTAATCATACCTGTCACTACTGAATTGGATGCGTTGGCATCCTGTTGCATGAGTGCATACACCCATCCCTGGGTACTCGACTTCTATTATCCTCCTTGTTGAAGTCCATCATGAGCTGCTTGAGGTGCCTGGTGCTGTGACCCCTGGCCACTACGACACACAGCCGCTTTGTGACCCTCCTTACCATAATTGTAGCATTTTCCTCCTAACCAGGTGCAGTCTTGCCTAAGGTGCAACCCACCACACTTGTAACACTGGATAGCAGCACTATCAGGCTTCTTTGTCTTTGCATCGGTGTTTCTATTAGGTTGATCCTGAAATTCTCCTGATCTGGATCTTTTCTTCAAAGCTCTTTCTTTTTCAGCTTGAGCCACATCCAATCCCCTTTCTATGATTAGTGCCTTGTTGACGACCTCCTTATAAGTTGGTAGCTCGAAGGCAGTCACCTGATACTGAATCCGACCTCTAAGTCCATTTTCAAATTTTCTGGCTCAGACCCCTTCATTAGCTATTAGTGTTGGAGCATACCTTGACAATTCTTCGAATTTTGCAGTATATTGAGCAACTGTCATACTACCCTGCTTCAAGCGATCAAATTCTTGAAATGTTTACATCTGAATACCCTGGAGAAAATACCTTTCAAAGAAGACCCTCCTGAAATCTGTCCAAGTAAAAGGTGCATCATTTGGTCCCTGCTTCCCAAGCTCCAACTCCTACCAAGCAGCTGCCTCATCTTACAATAAAAATGTAGCAAAAGTAACCTTCTCCCCTTCCGGACACCGCAAGGCTTGGAATACCTTTTCCACAGCCTTCAACCAACCCTCTGCCTCCATGGGATCAGATGTTCCCTTGAATACCGGTGGTGCATACTTCTTGAAATCTATCAAAGTGATTGGTCGTTCTTGTGGAATTCTAACTTCTGGCTGTTGCTGCTGTAATAATAGCTGCTGCATGTACTGTTGCTATTACTGTTGTGCTTCTATTAATCTCAGTGTATTAGCTCTTGCGGTAGCTTGTTGATGCACTAAGTATTGCACCAGCTGAGGAAGACCCACCTGGTCCCCAGGCTGAACTCCAGATCCTCCCGGTGTTCCCGTTTCTGCGGTCCCCGTTTCCAGGGTGTTGTCCAAAGGATTGAGTGCTGGTTCCTGTGGATGTTCCCCATCACCACCAGTGTTGTCCATGGGATTGGGCATTGGTTCCTGTGGACATTCCTCATCACCAGATAAGACCCCAGTATCCTCGTGCTGCTCTATAGGATCCTAAGTATTTGATCCATCCACAAATCTTGTGGGCCTCCTAGCATGTCCAAGCCCACTACCACGCGCCATGAAAATCCTATACCAGTCATTGTTAGTATACAACTAACACTTAGATGATCAATAAACATATCACATTATCTACCCCACCTATGAATCAACCCACACTCTCTTGATGAGCTTATATCCTAAGATCCTAAAACCTGGTTTGCTCTGATACCACTCTATCACGCCTCGAATCCAGCACCGGAATTGGCTACGCGACCGGCCGCACAAACCCTATATTTTATCCTAGAGATCATACAAGACCTAGGTACACAAGAGTCAAACACATCAAATTAAAACTAATAAATAATTGAGTAACAATTAAACAATCCATTTATTAAGTCAATATCATTATTGGTCTACTGATTTACAACAAGCATCAGTAATCAAAATTAAAACTAACTAATAAACTAAAAATCGATGTTCCGTCTCACGCCCAGCCCACACCTTTCTACGCATCCTGAGTCTCTGAAAAATCAAAAAGTAGGGAGTGAGCTATACAGCCCAGTAAGTTTTCCATATGATCACACTAATAATAATATACATTTATGAAAATAGTAAAATACCAGTATATCATGTCATGCAGTCAGATATCCAAGCCTCATGTATGACAAAACCTTGATAACTTTATATTTTTCTTTTAGAATTTTCATCAATTAACCTTTATCTTTAGGGTTCTGAACTAACCACGGTCATGCTCCAACCCATGACTGGTAATCTCATAATCGGCCATTTGCTATCCGTCGTGGCCAAACTAGCCTTGTACAAGCATGTTAATCGACCTTTTATTCGTGATCAAGCTAGTCTCATCACCATTCCTCGTGGTTAGGCTAGTTTCACAATCGACCATTCCTCATGGTCAAGCTAGCTCACGTACAAAGCCCGTGGCTCAGGCTATCATAGAACTCCACGATCCCGTGGCATGGCTAGTCCAAACATTGTTTTCACTTAAGGCTTTATCATTTCATCTCATATAGCCAAAACATGTCACCTTTCAATGATCGATATCACGATCCAACCTATTCAAAGATCACTTGATAAACATGGTATATTAAATAAAACACAAACAACAATAACAACAAACTCATTCTATATATCGGAAAATCAAATCATGCTATCCGAAAACAACCATACATATAAATATCTATATATATATATATATACTCGGATCAAATCAGGCAACATAAAATAATGCATAAAACTGGTGATCATGTCTAGAATCCTTACCTTCAAGAGTTAACCGAAAATATCTAGTGTCAATCTGTACTCGGAGCCCGCTCAACACTTCCCGCTCAGGAGACTGTTCTCCTGCAACATAAATAATTTATTTAAAATTCTTCTACGATTCATCCGAAAAATCCTAATTGCATGAATTTCGAAAAAACTTTCCAATCCTCTCATCTTTCTCTCTCCTCTTTTTCCTCCTCTTCTCTCTCCTCTCTCTCCACATTTTTTTTCTCTTTCCTCCCTTCTTTCTTTCTCCCGAACCCCCCCTGTTGTTTTCCCCGACTCAACCGAGCCGGCCTCCCATGGTCGTCGATGGTGGCTAATGGGAGGAGGTCACCGGAAGACCTCAACAGATGGAGATGGACAGCGGTACAGCCTTCCGAAAATCCACGGCTCCAACTCCAAACCGAAATAAACCGATCCAAACAAACTCCTAATCCACCTAAAAAAATGCTAAATAAAAAAGAGAAACTCACCGGCTGGCTTTGGAAAGTTCCCGGTTGCTCGTCGAAGAGGGAGAATATGCGTGAAGGCTCGATGGGGCGGTGGTGTGGGGGATTTAAAGAAAATACCCGACGGTTCCCCCTCATGCCGTTTGGGACACAAACTCCACTCCGATCAGAGTTCTCCCCCACCCCGACGCATCGCCGACCTCATCCCTCTTTTCTCACGACTCTTCCCTCGAGGCCATCGGTGAAAACTCCAGCCGGATAAGGGATAGGAAGCCTCCCCTGTTCCGACTCCCTCTTCTTCTTCGTTTCAAACTTCCCTCTTTTTTTTTTGTTCGGACTGGGTCGAAGCCGGCTGGGCCTGCCGACTTCGGCCCAAGGTCCATATCTCACGCTGTTAGCAAGGGAACGGCATCTTCTGGAAGGGTGATGAGGCCTTGGAGTACATAGCCTCGCTCATCCTGTCCATATTTAATCCTTATATTTCAAGCTACTCTACTGTGTCCCTGCTATCCGTGCTCTTTGAAACCTTCTTATCACTAAGGTGGTAGCCCGATTGATAGAGGCCTTGCCTCACTACCAACCAGTGGTCAAGTTGACATACTCATCATTATGAATATTAATTGGCGGGATGAGAGTCTGCGGGGATAGCTACACCGGAATTTATCCCCGTATCCTTTTTGTAAAAAAAAAAAAAAAAACCTTCCTTCTGTGTTGCTGGATTCAGCGTTCTTTACATTTCAAGCTACTCTACTTGCTGCTGGGTTATGCATTCCCTATAATTGAAGTTTCTGTTCACACCCAGTTTCTAGTTTATTTGCTGCTCGTTTCCATTTCCTTTTCTGAAGCTGTTTGCTGATCTAAACAAGCAACGTGGATGAACAACTTTTATAGCTCTAGTCTCAGGTGTTGTTGTAATGACAGTTGTAGTTGTACTGTCGCTGTCTGGGACTTCTTGTAATCACCGTTGCGGTGTATTGTCACGGCTTATTCTATGGGTTCGGTTTCAGGTTTTGTAGAACTCCAGCCAGCTGGAGTGTCCAGTTTTATGGGTATGTTGGCTTATATAGTTTCAGGTTGGGATCAATTTGTACGGGAAGATATTGACGTACTGATACCTTCTTTTCTGAATGCAAGCTTCCATCTACTTTTATTCAAAAAATAAAATGGAGACTCGATGTTAAAAAATAAAAGATATAAAGAAGCATTTCATGTTGGATTGGCCATGTGTTTGTGTCATTCTTGCACCTAGATGTTTGGATTTGCATGCAGCGTGTGCATTTTGTTTTCTTATATAATTTAGGAGATTTTTTTTAGCTCTTTTATATTTATTTTTTTTCTTCAACTGGTTTAACTCATCCTTGGTAGCAACTGCAACAGTATCCTGTATATAACGATTGTCATCAAGGATTCATGGCTTGACACATAAGTTATTGTCGGTTTATGAATTTCATAATTTTATTTTATAAATTCTAATCAAAAAGACGTCTTACATGAAAAAAATAGTCTCTTTCTATATAAACTAGGATTTCTCTTGATTTATAATTAATATAAAACTAAGAATTCTCTTCCAGCATAATAATTATATATATATATATATATATATTTGTATGAACTTGATTATATTAGAAATAATTTAGAATCAAATTGAGTCAAATCCCTCACCATCTGATTTGTATAGATCCAAATGCAGCAAAATAAACAGTCAACGGTGTATTATATATATATTGATATTTTTTAGTGCTGCAGTTATATTAATTGCCAAGTTGTATAAGTTAATTCTTCTTTAGAAACCTAACTAATATAATAATTTGCCAATACTTGAATCCAAATTTAAATATGCTGAAAATTGGTTAGCTGATTTGTGATTTGTTATAATTTGATTAGCACTGTATGAACATAAAAGGGTGGAGACTGATACAAGTTATGGTAGAGGGGCATTCATGATTCCTCAACACGTAAAAAAGAATCATCAAGATGGTAGCCTAGTTGGTTGGATGGGTTTGAAGCATGACTTTACGAAAGACTTGATTAAATTTATGAAGGATTTATCCCCCTATATATCCCTTTTGCTTAACCAAAAAAAAAAAAAATGTAAAGAAGACAAAATACTATGTTTACTAATTAACGAAATAAGTTTTATTTTTTGAGGAAAATAAAAGACAAAATAGCTCCCTTATTTATTTTCACCCATGTTGCTGACATTCTATAGATGACCCTTTTTCTTTTATGAACAAATAGATTACACTTCTTTAATAACCTGTTCAATGCCTAATTAGGTGGTAGCATTTAACTACCAAAACAACGAGGTTCTCTACATGAAATATCATTGCAAGTCTTTTTCTATTTTATTTGAAAAGGGAAAATAAGAACATTGAAAGAGATATTACAAATATGAATGTAAGCGTATAACTTACTTTTTGTTAAAAGGAAAACTATAACTTACTTTTCTTATCAAAAAAAAAAAAAAAAAGGAAAACTATAACCAATTTTTTTAATAAAAAAGAAAAACTAGTTTGCAGATTTTATTTCTAAATAGTATTTATTAGTTTGTTATTTGATGAAATATAATTTATAATTATATATTAGTTTCATTAAATTTGTTTTTATCCTGATTCCCATCATCATGTGTTTATATATACTTAAGGGTGGCGTTACTGCCACATCACCTTCCGGGGGATTGCAATACCACTGGGATGTCCTCTGATCATTTTCGATGAATTTGGATGCTGCACTCGGTAGTTCATGAATAGAAACCTGTAAAAAGTTTTTAGGTCGGGGTTACTGGTGGAAACACTTCGATGCTCAAGTCAGTAGGAGAGGATGGAATGGGCAACAACATCGAAACTGTGAACCATGATAATTATGAGAGTGTAAGTGTGATGAGCACTCAGAATGGCCTACCTTGCTGGGTGTCCCTATTATTCATTTATAGTATTGTGCGGGGTCATAAAAAGGCTACCAGGAAGGGGGTCTGAAATGAGCATAATGGATCCTGATAGGTTATTAGGATCTTGTCTCTTGGGATTCCTTCTGCTAGCATCTCTTCTATTAGGGTCATTGATGTTGTTGAGATGCTATCTCCCACGAACTCACCTATTGGCAATATTGGCTGTACTTGTTGCAGTGGACATGTGAAAAGATTGGTACGGCTAGAGCAAGTGGGGTTGATCGTAGCGGTTTCGATGTCGAGAGAAGACTAAGCATCATGAGTGGGCATCACTGAGAGAGGGCTAGGCATCGAGAATGAGTCAGGCATCGAGAGGGGATACGGAGTACTGACTCTCTGATATGCCCGATTGAGTGGAGGCCTAGATCGGGGCCGATAGAGCGCCTGACAGGTATGGAAGTCGGTCTTGGCCATGAAGTCTTCTAGAGCTTCTATGGGAGTGGCCGGTAACGAAAGAGCTACCCGATCATCTGGTGGTCACCGATACCATAGTTGGTAGTCCAACGAGTGTCTCAAGTGTTAGGAATTATGTCCCAAAGCCAATCGTCTAGGCTATAGACAGCTGTGCTACTTTGTATATGAATTTTTTATAATAAATAAAAGTTATTTATTTTTGGCTGTCCATCATTTTATATTTTCCTGTAATGAACTCTTGTATGATGGAGTCCTTAGAACTACATTATTTGATATAGAGATGATATATCAAGTAGTTCTTAAACTGGTTCACAACTAAATGATATATTGTTATAGGATGACGATGTATCAAGTATAGGTTGTTGTATGTCACATTTGTTGGTTATCCTCTTAACCAAGGAGTGTGGAGATACTTGTGTGACATACAAGTGAAGTGTATGACACTTCATTAAACGTGTCCATCTGCGGAGCTCCCTTCTGTCAAAGGATTGCTCGCGAAGGGATATGGGTATATGTGTCCCTCAGACCTGAGGTCACCATGGCAGCTTGCAAGCAACTCACTATACTTTGGTGCCGGACTACCTGGATTTCTAATCCAGTGATGGAAGGTTTCTGAGTGCAGTCAAGTACTTCTGAAGCGGTGGTGAATCAAGATGGAATTGACCTCTCCAAATAGTTTGGAGTGAATGACTCACTATGCCTCAATTCAGCAAAACCTTGGCCAGGATAGTTCTTGTGAGGAGTCACTGAACTTGTGAGGTTGAGACATGATCTGGATAGACCAAATTAGGGTTGGCAGTCTAACCCTAGGTCATCCTGAGCATTGTAAGGTCAAAGGGATGAATTATGCGGCAATCATATGCCAGAGATTCTTGTGAGATGCTCTGCATCTTCGACCTATCCGGACGTCGGGTATCATTGCTAGATGAGGACTTTGACTGGTACTAGAAATGTTCTAGTGCTACCGGTTTAGTGTTCGAACCTATGGAGTCACATACCATAGAGGATTTCTATCTGATCATTTGGACTGATCAACGATTGAGAATTGTTTGCCGTCACCTGAAGTCAATTTGGTTGACTTTGCTCCAAGTGTCGACACTTGGATTTTTGTAGGTGTCGACACTTAGTAATTTTCGAGTATCGACACTTCCTGTGACGAGCAGAAATTCTGGAAGGTTTTCATGAAAAGTTTTTGGACAGGTTTGACCTGGTTTGAATTTCGAATTCAAACCAGTTTTGGCTTCAAACCTTTATGGTATGAAAGTCATACTTGCCCAAATGGGTTAGACCAATTTGGCATGCCCATGATCCTCTCCCCCATTCTCTCCTCTCATCTCTCCTCCTTCCTTCTTCTCCCTCTCCCTGCTGCCCCTCTAAATGAGAGACATTATGGTGGCTACTGGGGTTAGACATACAAGAGCAGCAACTATTTCTTGGGAGAAAAAGGTTGAGAAGAGTGAGAGCTTTAGGGTTTAGGTGTGAGCTACCTAGCAATCAAGCTAGGTCTTGGGAAAGAGATTTGGGAAGGGGTTCCTGCTATCTTTCTAATCTTCCTAGAAGAAGAAGTTCGGCCCACGGATCCCAAAGAGCTAGCACTCCAAGGGAGTTGATCAGAGTCGAGCCCAGGTGTGGACATCGTGTAGAGGCTAGATGCTTGTGTGGCTCGAGCGCCCTCTTCCTCATCAGAGCTCTTCGCTGCTTCTCTCCAGCACTCGCCGAGGTATAGAGGTATAACCTTTATGTTTATGTTGCTTTCTTGTTTTTGATGTTATATGTATGCTAGGTTTTTATACTAGATCCTGTTGCGGGAAGATCGGTAGATAGTTTTGATCTATCTACCGAGCCTTTCGCTGTGCATGATTTAAAATTATCTTAAAATGCATATTCTCTATCCTGTTTTTCTTGCATAATGTATGCTAGGTGTTGATGTTTTTCACCTTCAATGGTATCAGAGCCCGGTTCATTTTGTAGTATAATAATGCTAGCATGCTTATAACATCTCCTTTCTTCTTAAGTACTTGGATTGAGTGCTTCACCAAGTCATCCGGTCATAGGAGAGAAGTAGGGCTACAAGACCCTCTCTTCCCATTCAATGGGATCTCCTATGGTGTGTAGGGGTGCCACTGTGATTGGCTCATGAAAAAAAAAATAAGAAAAAAGTAATTTGTAGGTTAAAAATGTTTTAATCTAATGACATGATCATAAAACGACTTTAGATAAGATCTAAAAGTTATTTTTGATCAGTTTTTGTTTGTATGTTTGATAAACATCGGATTTGAAATCACTGTTTTTCGTTGTCTCAGGCTGTGAGTCGACACTTGGCTTTTGAAGTGTCAGCTCATGAAAAAATTTCCTGAGATCTGGTTTTTATTTTTGTTCTGAGACAGGCTGGAGTGTCGACACTTGTCCCTGAAGTGTCGACACTTGAGCCTGAAGTGTCGACACTTGACCCTTGAAGTGTTGACACTTGAGACATGCCAGAAAACATGTTGTTCTATTTTCTGTTCCCTGTCTCAGGCCTTGAGTCGACACTTGCTCTTGAAGTATCGACACTTGGCTACAGAAAATGCTGAAAACAGTGAATTTAAATTTTGAATTTGTTATAAAATTATTTTACATGATAAATTAAAATTATTTTAATTTATTTAAGGCCATTGAACTTAATTTTGAATTAAGATTGACTAAGTACTCTGGGAATGTGATTCAAAGATCTTAAGTCATTTCAATAAGCCTTAAGGATCATGGGTTAGCTTCTATTAGGTCCTTGATTGGGTTAGACCTAAGTTTAGATTCATTGAACAAGTTAGAGAACTAATCTAATCAAAAGTTGAGTTAGGTTTCTTCTCTAGATCTATCTAATAGTTAGATTGATTAGTCCATAATCTAAATAGATCTAATTTGTGGCTCAATGGAAAGCCCGAGTCTTTAGGCTAATCTAATCGAGTCTGATGAACCGATTGGTGTCGAGGTAAGTTTGGCATTGTGATCATGGTTCTTTGGGGCTACCTCTTACCTGGCCATCTCTATTGGTATCTAGGCAAGACAGTTAATGGCAGAACTCAACACATGATCTCACTTACCTGGTCAATGTGGTCAATCAGGATTGATTAGAAAACTCATTGACTCATGTTAACCTTTGTCACCCAAGGTTAATCAGTCTTGACTGATTTTAGGTGCCCATGGATCATTTGTTATGTGTAACCCTCCTTGATTGCTGATGTGGTCAATGGGAGGTTGGTCCATGTCTTCTTATCTCTTCATCTGCCACATTAATTAAAACCCTCTAAATTATTAGGTCCTTAAAAGGATAAAGTTATAGAGATAACCAAGTCCTCGCCTTCCATTAAGTGGGATAGTAATGTCTCAATTAGTTCGATGTTCATCGGTAGATCTAAAGATCGGGTGGTCATCGGGCTATTGAAATTGATGTTCCTAATATGATGGCTCAGTGCGACTTTCTTAACGGTGGTCAGGTAAGCCGGCCAAAGTCGGGCTTGACCATTCGTTAGTTAGAAGCATTGAATTTTGTCATGTTAATGGTTGGACCTAATTGGGACCTTCAATAGGAGGCCCAAAGGCCGATTGAAGTGCTCATTGGGGCAAAATCCAATTATTAGAGGTTACTTGGAGAAGTGATCGGTTAAAGAACCTACCTTTAGACATGCATGGATGGGCCAGCCAAAGTCGGGCTCATGTGTTGTCTATTTGACTCTAGTATCCACTAGGGAATTAAAGTAATTCCTCGGATTGGAGGTAGAGGCTACCAATCTAAGCAAAATAGTGGGAGGGACCTTTAGACTTAAGTCCATGTCTTTAGGTTAATTATTCATATATACTAACTAGTTTTGGTTTTTCTTTCAGATGTCTTCCAACCTTTCACTCCGGTCTCTTCTCGATATCGAGAAGCTCTGTGGACCCAACTTTGATAGCTGGTATCGAAGGCTCAGGATTGTCTTGGAGCACGAACAGATTCTATATGTGATATCAGATCTAGCACCTGAGATCCCTGCTGCCAATGCTCGGGGTTTGATCAGAGATACTTATCAGAAGTGGCTCCCTGATAGGACCACTGTCCGATGCATTATGTTGGCTGCGATAAACGATGAGTTTAGTCGCAAGTTCGAGGAAGTCCAGCTGAATTTTTTTTTTCAAAAGTTGAAGGAGTCTTTCGGGACACCAGACGATGTTGAGAGGTACAGGGTCTCCTATGCTATCTACAACGCGCGGATGCGTGATGGGGCCTCAGTCACTGATCATGTATTGTACATGATCGAGATGATTGAGCACCTGGGCAAGCTCGGCTATCCCTTGCATGAACAGCTTGGGAAAGATACAATACTGAATTCTCTCCCCTCCTCCTATTTAGACTTTCTTGATTATTATAGAATGAACAAACCCACAGTTAACTACCATTGTCTGTTGGGGTTGCTATAGACTTTTGAGAAAGATCACCAGTTGAATAAAGGGATGGTGAATCTAGTGGGAGGTTCTTCGGGAGGGCGTCGTCCCTTTAAGAAAGGGAAGAAGAAGAATAAAGGGAAAAAGGTGCTTAGTGCTTCTGGGCCCAGTCAGACCAAGAAAGTGATGGCTGATTAGAGTCGTGCAGAGTGCTTCTTCTGCAAGAAACAGGGACACTGGAAGAGGAATTGTCCTCTTTACATTGCATCCCTTGATCCGAATAGATCTAAGAGGAGAAAGCTGCAGGATGGTCATGGACAAGATATTTATATGATAACACCTTGTAGTTTCTCTGTTTGCGATACTACTAACTGGGTATTGGATACAGGAAGTCCAATTCATATTTACAATTTTTTGCAGGGACTTCAAGTTAGTAGAAGATTCGAGGATGGCGAGAGATTCTTGAACGTGGAAAATGGAAGCCGAGTTCCAGTTCTAGCGTTGAGAGTCCTTAAACTTGTTTTCGAGTCCTGTACTATCGTTAGGGCTAGAAATGGGCCGGCCCAAAAGCCCATTGTCTGAAACTGGACTGGGCCAGCTCAATAAACTTCGAACTGACCTGAAATTGGTTCAGGCTACGGACCAAATTTTAAGCATATTCGAGTAGTCTTAGGGCTGTAAAATAGAGTCCATTTAATTTTTCGACCAAAGGGATGCCCGGATTCGATCCAAAAAATTTTAAAATATAGTCTTTGGGCCGGCCCATTTCCAGTCCTAACTATTGTTTTGAACGAGTATCATTTTTGTCCTTTTATTTTGAATGTCATTTCTGTAAGCCAATTGGCCATGTATGGTTATGAACTATTAATAATGAATGATATTTGCAAAATCATTTTGAATGATTCTATTATTTTGAATGGACAAATACGTGATGGCATCTATGTACTATCGCGATCTGTTAATGTAATGTACACATCTAGCAAACGCCCTAGGATAGATAATGTCAGCGAAGTGTACCTATGGCATTGTAGGCTAGGTCATATCAACAAGAATAGGATAAATAGGTTGAAAACTGAGGGTCTCCTCGATTTTAGTGAAGATAGTTCACTTCCAACCTGTGAACCTGTCTTCTTGGAAAAATGACCAAGTCACCTTTTACTGAAAAAGGTGAACGAGCCAAAGAAATTCTGAGTTTGGTGCGTATTGATGTATGCGGACCCATGAATGTTAGTGCTAGGGGTGGGTACGTTTATTTTATTATATTTATAGACGACCTTTCGAGGTTCGGTTATATCTTCTTGATGAGACATAAATCTGAATCGTTTAAAATGTTCAAACGATATCATAATGAAGTGGAAAAACAAACCGGAAAGTGTATTAAAACCCTTCGATCTGATCGAGGCGGTGAATACTTTTCGGGTAAGTTTCTAACATATCTTGAGGAGAATGGGATTCTCTCTCAGTGGACGCCTCCAGGGACACCCCAGTTAAATGGAGTGTCTGAAAGGAGGAATCGAACCCTATTAGACATGGTTCAGTCCATGATGGGCTTTGCTTCCCTATCGGTATCCTTTTGGGGATATGCTTTAGAATCAGCCTGCTACCCTCTGAATAGGGCTCCAAGTAAGTCCATTAATAAAACACCATATGAGATGTGGACTGGACGTAAGCCGACACTTTCACACCTTCGGGTCTAGGGGTGCCCGGCTTATGTAAAATATTTGGAAACAGACAAACTTGGACCTAGGTCTGATCGGTGCCTATTTATTGGGTATCCGAAAGAGTCTAAAGGGTATTGCTTCTACTTAGCTGAGGAACAAAAGTTGTTCGTCAGTCTTAGGACTATCTTTTTGGAAAAAGAGTTCCTTGGTGAAGGAACTATAGCCGCTAAGATTAAACTTAATGAAGTTCAACAAGTAGAAGAACCGACACACTTAAGAGACCACATAGAACCTGCTGTGATTAGATCACACCTAGAGCCCACTCAGGAACCATTAAGGAGATCCGGTAGAGTACCGAGCCACCCGGACAGATACTACGGTTTCTTGGTCCGGGACGGTGATCCTATTGAACTCGATGAGAACAATGAGGATCCGATCACCTATATGGATGTATTGCAAAGGTCCGACTCTGAGTCATGGCTAGGAGCCATGAAATCCGAAATAGAGTCCATGGAGATCAACAATGTGTGGACATTGGTTGATCCACCTGAAGGGATAAAATCTATTGGGTGCAAATAGATTTTCAAAAGAAAAAGGAGTGCAAATGGAAAGGTAGAGACCTATAAAGCCCGTCTGGTTGCCAAGGGGTATCGTCAACGTTATGGTATTGACTATGATGAGACGTTCTCTCCTGTGACAATGCTCAAATCCATTCGGATTATGTTTGCTTTAGTAGCGCACTTTGACTATGAAATATGGCAAATGGATGTCCAAACAACTTTTCTGAATGGTAAGCTGGAAGAGGAGGTGTATATAATACAACCTGAAGGGTTCACATCTACAGATGAGTCAAAGGTGTGCAAGCTTCAAAAATCCATTTATGGACTGAAGCAAGCATCAAGGAGTTGGAACATGCGATTTGATAAGTGTATCAAGTCATATGGCTTCGTTAGGAACGGAGAAGAGCCTTGCATTTACAAATGGGCTAATGATTCTGTGATTGTATTCCTTGTGCTATTGTAGATGACATTCTTTTAATCAGGAATGACATCGCAGCACTGCAAGGAATAAAGGTCTGGTTATCATCTCAGTTCTCTATGAAGGACTTGGGTGAAGCCTCTTACATATTGGGTATGAAGATCTATAGAGATAGATCTAAGAGGCTTCTGGAACTGTCCCAGTCTACGTACATCGACACCATGTTGAAACAATTCAGCATGGAGAATTCCTAGAAGGGCTATCTCCCGATAGGCACTGGAATTGATCTCTCCAAATGAAATTGTGCGACAACTCATGAGGAGAGAGAGCGTATGAGTAGAATTCCATATACTTTGGCAGTGAGTTCTATCATGTACGCCATGACATGTACTAGACCAGACGTGGCATACTCACTAGGTGTAGTGAGCAGATACCAGTTTGATTCAGGTGAAGCTCATTGGAAAGTGGTTAAAACCATCCTTAAGTATTTACGAAATACTAAGGACCAATGGCTAATTTATGGAGAATCTGACTTGAAACTTGTGGGATATACTGACTCTAGTTTCTAGTCATATAAAGATGATAGCAAGAGTATGTCAAGTTTTGTCTTTACCCTGAACGGAGGTGCTGTCTGCTGAAAAAGTTTCAAGCAACCTACTGTGACGGACTCAGTTTGCGAAGCAGAGTACATTGCAGCATCTAATGCAGTGAAGGAAGCTGTGTAGTTGCGGAAGTTCTTTGGCGAGCTGGGAGTGGCACCTTCCTAGGATGGTCCTGTTTTGGTGTACTGTGACAACACTAGAGCCATTGCTCAAGCCAAAGAGCCGAAGTCTCATCACCGTACAAAGTATATTCTGCGATGCTATCAGCTTGTGCGAGAGATCTTGGAACAAGTTGACATTGACCTTCAGAAGATCGATGGAAAGGAGAATCTGGCTGACCCCTTCACTAAAGCCATCGGAGTTCAAGAGTTCGACTGTTGTAAAAGGAAAATGGGAATGAGATTCTGTACTGATTGACTTTAGTCCAAGTAGGAATTGTTGGGAATTATGTCTCAAAGCCAATCATCTAGGCTGTAGACGGTTGTGCTACTTTATATATGAATTTTTTATAATAAATAAAAGTTATTTATTTTTGGCTGTCCATCATTTTACATTTTCCTGTAATGAACTCTTGTATGATGGAGTCCTTAGAACTACATTATTTGATATAGAGAGGATATATCAAGTAGTTCTTAAACTGGTTCACAACCAAATGATACATTGTTATAGGACGACGATGTATCAAGTATAGGTTGTTGTATGTCACATTTGTTGGTTGTCCTCTTAACCAAGGAGTGTGGAGACACTGGTATGACATACAAGTGAAGTGTATGACACTTCACTGAACATGACCATCTACGGAGCTCCCTTCTGCCAAAGGGTTGCTCGCGAAGGGATATGGGTATATGTGTCCCTCAGACCTGAAATCACCATGGCAGCTTGTAAGCAACTCACTATCTTTGGTACCGGACTACCTGGATTTCTAATCCAGTGATGGAAGGTTTCTAGGTGCAGTCAAGTACTTATGGAGCGGTGGTGAATCAAGATGGAATTGACCTCTCCAAATAGTTTGGAGTGAATGACTCACTATGTCTCAATTCAGCAAAACGTTGGCCAGGGTAGTTCTTGTGAGGAATCACAGAACTTGTGAGGTTGAGACATGATCTGGATAGACCAAATTAGGGTTGGCAGTCTAACCCCAGGTCATCCTGAGCATTGTAAGGTCAAAGGGATGAATTATGCAGCAACCATATGCCAGAGGTTCTTGTGAGGTGCTCTGCATCTTCGACCTATCTGGATGTTGGGTATCATTGCTAGATGAGGACTTTGACTGGTAATGGAAATATTTCAGTGCTACCGGTTTAGTGTTCGAACCTATGGGATCACACACCATAGAGGATTTCTATCTGATCTTTTGGGCTAATCAATGATTGAGAATCGTTTGCCATCACCTGAAGTCAATTTGGTTGACTTTGCTCCAAATGTCGATACTTGGATTTTTGTAGGTGTCGACACTTGGTGAAGTGTCGACACTTGGCAATTTTCGAGTGTTGACACTTCCTGTGACGAGCAGAAATTCTGGAAGGTTTTCGTGGAGCTTTTTTGGACAGGTTTGACCTTGTTTGAATTTCGAATTCAAACCAGTTTTGGCTCCAAACCTTTATGGTATGAAAGTCATACTTGCCCAAATGGGTTAGACCCATTTGGCATGCCCATGATCCTCTCCCCCATGCTCTCCTCTCATCTCTCCTCCTTCCTTCTTCTCCCTCTCCCCGCTGCCCCTATAAATGTGAAACATTATGGTGGCTGCTGGGGTTAGACATACAAGAGCAGCAATTATTTCTTGGGAGAAAAAGGTTGAGAAGAGTGAAAGCTTTAGGATTTGGATATGAGCTACCTAGCAATCAAGCTAGGTCTTGGGAAAGAGATTTGGGAAGGGGTTCCTGCTATTTTTCTTGTCTTCCTAGAAGAAGAAGTTCGGCCCACGGATTCCGAAGAGCTAGCACTCCGAGGGAGTTGATCAGAGTCGAGCCCAGGTATGAATATCCTGTAGAGGCCAGATGCTTGTGTGGCTCGAGCACCCTCTTCCTCATCAGAGCTCTTCGCTGCTTCTCTCCAGCACTCGCCGAGGTATAAAGATATGACCTTTATGTTTATGTTGCTTTCTTGTTTTTGATATTATATGCATGCTAGGTTTTTATACTAGATCCTGTTGTGGGCAGATCGGTAGATAGTTTTGATCTATCTACCGAGCCTTTCGCTATGCATGATTTAAAATTATTTTAAAATGCATATTCTCTGTCCAGTTTTTCTTGCATAATGTATGCTCGGTGTAGATATTTTTACCTTCATCAAGATCGAGCGAGAGTAGTTGCCATAACAGGTGGCAATAGACTTTGCACATTGGGTATCTAATCTAATCCAAGTTGACTTTAATAACGTATGTTTTATTCAATCTACTTAAAGTCACAGCAAGTATGAGTCCTGGTTCCAAAACTTGCAACTGATTTAAGTTGGGTGCAAGAAATTAATAGTAAAACCTACTGCAAACTTGATTTGAACGCCATTAATCCTTTCTTGCCCCGTTTTTTTTTTTTCGGTAATGTGAAGCTGGATTAATAAAGAGAGTAAAAAAATGCAGCAGTAAGTTTAAAGTATACAGCATCGATTTGACATATACAACAAAAGACAGGGATATAGATATAGGAAATCCCAAAGAAAACATAAGAAGCTCCTAATATAAGTACGAAAGAAATAAACATAAAATATACATGGAACTGTCCCAAAAAAGAACTTCCAGCTGTGAGTATAACATAGATCAGAATAGGGAAATGAGTAACAGTAGGAAGCAGAGAATGAAGAGCACTATGGAGTTGTGAAGTATATTCCAAGAACAGCCTAGTACATAGCATGATATTTATTAATGCATCGACTCCATAGCCTAACATAAAGCAGCAGCTGACCCTGGATTTTGAAATAGATTAAAGGTTCTTTGTATGGCAAAGAGGCATCATCACTTTAGCTGTAGGCCGTTGACTTAGATGAATAGATCCCTGTAACCATATGACCAAAGTAAGCATAAAATAGATGTAGAACTGTCGAAAACAAGAAGTTCCAGCAGTTAATGTAACATGGATGAGAATAAGAAACCGTCGAACCGAGGAACAGTAGTAGTCCGAGATTGAAGAGCACTCTGAACAGTAGTAGTCCGAGTTGTGAAGTATATTCCAAGAACAGTAGTAGTTCGAGGAACACTTGCCCCTTTACTCTTACGCTTTAGTCACTCCACTCGTTTGTTCCATGACTCTTGTTGTATGGTCTCTCCTTTTCTTTCCAATTCCAAACCCTAACTACAAAGTTGATCCGCCACTCCTCTATGCCCCTATCTCTACCCTCCAATTTGTTATCCTTTATTATTTTTAAAATTTTGTTTTAGCTTCCTTATTATGATATGTATTGAACCCATGACTTGCTAAAAAATAATATTTTTATTATATTTTTATCATTAAAAACTTTAATTTATTATATTCTATATCTTAAATTTATTTTGTTTGATATTATATAAAGTAATATTGTTTTTTTAATAATTTTTAGTTGTCTAATTTATATGTTAGAAAACTAACTTTTATAATTTTATTAGAAATTAAAATCTAATCGATTCGACTTATCACGTCCCATCTCGAGGTGGGTAGAGGCAAGTATCGATACATCGTTACAAATTATCGACTTGACCCGAGCCTAATTTATAGCCATCCCTTTTTTTTTTTATATACAATGGTGTATTTATTAGACAAAGCGAGAATGAACACAGCCAAGATAGTCAGACAGTACAATATCCTTGAGTTGTATAGGGGCGGTCCGCCAGTGAGACCATAGAACAGAAATGGAGTGATGGGAAACAAAAGAGGCGACCTAATCCGCAACTGAGTTAGCTTCCCTATAGATATTCCAAATCATGATCGAAGCACATCCCTGTAAGAAGAGCCCAATGTCTCGAATAACAGGATGAGTCAAAGGAAGCAATAAGGACTGTTAGATCCACGAGATGACCATTAGAGAATCTCCCTTCTCCTGCAAATCAGAAATAGTAGCTTCAACAATGCTGAGCTTAGTCATCACATTTCCAAGCTCAACCCTGTTCCACCTAGGAAGTTGTCTCCTAAGCAACTCCAACCGACGAAAAAGCCGGTAGGAAGCATCATCCCGGACAGGAATCCTCCACACCTCTCTGACTAAGTCTCTGGCTTTGGGATAAGAGAGCTAGAATTTCTCATATCTGAATGGAGTGGAACCTCGGGCAAAGACATCCAAAGACAAGAGGAGGGGGCAGTGGTTAGAGTTAATCCTACTGAGGTGACGCACCATGTGGACTAGGTAAAGAGAAAGCCAAGAGGGGGTAGCATAGCATCTGTCAAGTCTCTCCCAAACTCTCGCTGCACCGGAGCAGTTATTGCATCAAGTGAAGCGAGGGCCCACAAACCCTAAGTCAACCAGACCTGTCCCCTGAATGAAATCCGTGAAGTCAAAGAAAGCTGTGTCTTCAATAAAGGGTCTACCCCCCCTTTTGTCCTCAAACCGGTCAATAACATTGAAATCTCCAACAACTACAGTGGAAACATCTTGACCAATTAAAGCCAAAGCCTCCTCCCAGATAGTCCTCCTTTCCCTATACGACGTACTAGTATATACGCCGCATAGGAGCTAGGAGGGGCGATTCGGTTCGGTAATGACAATAGCCACCAGTTGGGAAGAATGGTGGAAAACATCAATTTTTACCACCTCCTGATCCCACATGACAATGATGCCTCCCGCCAAGCCCTGAGAATGAATAGAGTAGAAACCCCACTTCCTCGAAAAGTGGCGGTGCACTAGATCCAAACTCAAACCTGACAATCTAGTTTCCAAGAGAATACATAACTGAGGGTTACAAAGCTGTAAAAATATACCATAAGTAGACAGGAAAGCAGGTTTCCCTGCCCCCCCCCACATTCCATACAAGAGTCTTCATAGAGAATTAACAAGAGTTGGATGATCCAGATCCTGTCTAGAGACATCCATAGAAGTAGCAGAAGTAGAAGCAAGTGTCCCCTGAGGCAACACATCGCCTTGGGCAACACCTTGAGCATTACTCACAAGGGGTAAGCCTACCGAACCTATAACACCCTTCAATTTCAGAGAGAGAGCCTCATGAGATTCAACAGAGGCCCCAGTCACCGAACTCCCATCAGTCTAGCCTAGAGAAGGAGGACTCACAACCAATGAAGAACTCCCTTCAGCCGAGCTCAGAGAAGGACTCACAACCAAGGAAGAAGACCCAGATACCCCGGAGCGAGGCCGACCCCTGGGACCCCAGTTGCCTGACTTTGACTTCCCAGCACCCCCCAGTGAAGCATTCAAACCAGCCGACCCCAAAGTATTAACTGCTTGCAGCACCAAAGGTCCACCCTCTGGGACCCCAGACAAGTCCACCCCACCAGCCTCAACCCTGTCACCCACAACGCCCACCCTCACACTAACACTACTCTTCTCCACATCGCCAGAAGTTAGAGGCAAGCCACCCGAATGAGAAATCTCAAGAGCCAGGGGAGAGCCATCGGAAGAAGGCATGCAAGGCATAGTGGTGCTAACTTGAGTTGGAGAAACAGAGGCAGCCATAGGAGAGGCAGGAGCTACCTTTGGAGACCGAGGGGTACGGGCTTTGGGCTCCGACCCACACCAGCAGAAGAGAATTTTCCAGATTGAACCCCACTAGGAGCCCCAACTTCCCCAGCAACAGCAGAGACCACCGGAACAAACACCAACCCAGAAGCACCGCCCTCCCCCGACACCCCGTGCTTCAACCCACTCTGCACCCCCCGGGGAACCAACAATCAGAGCACCCTTCCTCCCCACCACTAAACCCTTCCTGCCAGTCCCCGAGAGAGGAGAAGACTCCCCTGGTCTCCCCAGAGGCACAGGGGATTCAAGAGAAGAAACAGGTCCAGACTGGAGCCTTAAAAGTCCCTCAGGGTTTGACTTTCCTCCCTGTTCAATCAACATACAAGGATTCAAGGTGCTGACCTGGTCCGACGAGCCAGAGGCCAAGATCAACGACGGAGAAGCAGGTGATTTGGGGGGACTCCGACCACTCTTCAGTGAAACTGTCCCATAATCTAGCATCGATTGGTCCCTCGGACCGACCTCCACAGGGACGAGCTCCATGCAGTCCGCCAGGGGACTAAAGATCCCACCTTCCCCCTGCAGCCCACAACCACCAACCGGCACCCCAGACTGCCCAGCCTCGGGAGAACGGCAGCGCGCCACCTTCGTCGGCTTTTGCCAACCGTCGGAGTCAGGTGGGGAACTAGTGAAGAAGAGAATGGCATAGAGGAAGACCAAGGCGGCGAAGAGGACAGGGGATCTGAGGAAGACCCGTACCCGTTATTGTGTCGTGCTTTGCTAGCAATGCATGGCAAAGTTTTTATAGTAGGATTGGGCATTTGTATCATTTTTTTAAAGAAAGTTCTTCTAGGCATCCTTGCCTTTATTTGACGTCCATTTAGTTTGGTTCCGTGATCAATTCATTTTGAAGTGAAAGGAGGCGTTGCGTAGTACCTAGAGTTCCACCACATCATTGCCCAAATTTTTAGATTGGACGGTAGCAAAAGACAGATCAATATTGAGAGAATTATATTATTTTTGGATTAATTACAATTTATCCATTTAAAATTAAGTCCAATTTTATTAAGCTCTTTATGATTTGAAAACTAGTGCTTAATCTATATATAAAATTAGGTCCATTAAACTTCATTCGGCTCCATTACCCACTTACGTTGTAAAATAGATTTGTGGTTTAAAAAAAGAGTAGATGGAGCCTTTTTTTCGCTGTGGCCACTAAGCTAAGGGGTACGGCGCCACATGAGCGAGCTTGCCGTTGAAATTGGCATACTGCCACCGACGGGGAGTTCAACCTACCACATGTTGGGTGGAGCTGCCGGACTCCATGTGCCTCAACAAGCTAGGGTTCTTCATCATCCTGGTGGCCATTTTGAGTTCTCCATTTGCATCTTTGGCGTACACGTTCCAAATGGAGCTTTGAAGCTTGAGACTTCCTTGTTTACTCTTGTAGCAAGAAAATAGATATATATACGTGCGCGCGCGCATATATATATATATGAAATATTTAAAAAATAATTTTATGGTTTGTGGTAGAATAAATTTAGTGCGATAAAATAATTAGAAATACTATAATATAAGATTAAAAATCTGGTTTGGAAGGTGGATAGAATCACTATCCTAAAAGAGATTTGATCTCCTTCTCGTGCAAAGACTAATTGGACCACACGCTCTCATCCAAGGTATAACCCAGAAGCCAGAACTCCAATATCCGTCGGTGGCACGATCTCGAATAGATGTCGATCAGCTTGTCTTCAGTCCAAAAATTTAAAATGGAAAGAGAGGAAGATTTTAAAATTGGAATAGAGGAATATCAGAGAGGGAGAGCTTGAGATGGTGGATGCTTTAAAGGGCCAGGATAGAGGCCTATTTATAAGCTCAAAATCTTAGAAAAGATTTTAAAAATATTTTCAAAATAACCATTATGGCCGTTACAAGAATTAAATTTATATTATTTAAAAATTAAAATGAAAAATGATCAAATAATAAAATAAGAGATGTTGAAAATAAAAAAAGAAAAAAAAGCATCGCGAGATGTGCATCCATGCGGAGCGCTCACGGAACACCCACACAGAGTGCTCGCGGAGACCGCTCATGGAAAGTGTGCTCGTAACGTGCTGCGGAGAGGTGTTTTGTTTTTTTCTCTTTTTTTTGACAACGACAGCAATCCTCTACAAAAAATAAACAAAATTGATTAAAAAAAGGTTCAATATTATTAAACTTGATAAATAATATAAAATTTTTGGATTTTTACTATGCTTAGTACAAGTACCTTTTAGGTTTGAACTTGTATTTAATATAAAATATACATATTATGAAGATGAGCTGATCATAATGCGGGGTAGCACTATCCAGGCCATGTGCTTGCCTTGATTTTTGAGAGTTACTAGGGATTCGTCCTGATCCCATAGTCACGGCCATACGACTACTCTTACTAAGATAGATCCTCCAAGGGTACGTGCAATGGAATCGTACTTCGCTGAACTCATAACCTTGGATCTATTAAGAACCATACTCAACCTAACTATCACAATAGAGCACCACACCATAGGGATGAGGTGGAAACAGACTTCTAAAAATGGTGTTCCCAGACATCATCTCAGAGATCATTTTTCTTTAAACCTTAACCATAAGGTTGTCATGATGGAAGGGATCTACTCTAGTAACTAATATATGGGCTTAAGTCCCATCCCCCTCGATGTCTCTGATACCATAGCCTTCGAAAGGCCTTTGATCAAAAGATCTACCAGATTATATTTTGATCTTATAAACCGCAGTGATATTACATCTTTCATTTTATTTCTTACAGTTTTATACCTGATCAGGATATGATTATTCATCTTTTTATTAGTTGTCTGTTGATTTAACAGATCAATTTAAGTTCTACAATCATAATTTAAAGAAATTTTTAAAAATTTTGGTTAAAGGATTTCGATATCATTTATTAAGTCTTTTAACCATTATGCTTCAGTAGATGCAGTGTTAAGAGCTGTTAGCTCAGATTTTAATGTACTTCTTGTGATTATTGTTTGTTTACAAGAGCCCCAAGATACTATAGCTCCTCATAACAAGAAGAGATACCTTGTGTTAGACTTAACATCTAATTTATCTGTTATCCAATTGGTATAATTAAATCTCTCAAGTACTTCTGAATAACTAGAGTGTACTAGAGAGTAATCTAGGATTTCCTTAAGATATCTAAAGATTCTTTCTAAGACTTTTCAATGTTCTTTAGTAGGATTGTTAGTATACCTACTTAGTCTGCCTACTGCATAGGCTATATATGAACGGATTTTATTTAAAATATATAATAGGGATCTTATCCTTTGAGAATATCTTAATTGATCAATAGGTTGTCCTAAATTTTTAATTAAGTAAGAGCTATAATCATAGAGGATAGAGATAGGATTTAAATCAAAATATTCAAACTTTTTAAGCATTTTCTCTATTGAGTGTGCTAGGTGTTGGGAATTGTGTCCCAAAGCCAATCGTTTAGGTTGTAGACGGTTGTGCTATCTTGTATTTATATATAAATTCTTTTAATAAATGAAAGTTATTTATTTTGGCTATTCATCAAATTTACATTTTCCTGAAATGAACTCTTGTATGATGGAGTTCTTGAAACTACTTCTTTTGATATAGAGAGGATATATCAAGTAGTTCTTAAACTGGTTTACAACCAAATGATACATTGTTATAGGACGACGATGTATCAAGTATAGGTTGTTGTATGTCATATTTGTTGGTTGTCCTCTTAACCAAGGAGTGTGGAGACACTGGTGTGACATGCAAGTGAAATGTATGACATTTCACTGACCGTGACCATCTACGGAGCTCCCTTCTGCCAAAGGGTTGCTCACGAAAGGATATAGGTATATGTGTCCCTCAAACATGAGGTCACCATGGTAGCTTGCAAGAAACTCACTGTACTTTGGTGCTAGACTATCTGGATTTCTAATCCAATGATGAAAGGTTTCTGGGTGTAGTCAAGTACTTGTGGAGCGATGGTGGATCAAGATGGAATTGATCTCTCCAAATAGTTTGGAGTGAATGACTAACTATATCTCAATTTAGCAAAACCTTGGCTAGGATAATTCTTGTGAGGAATCACATTACTTGTGAGGTTGAGACATTATCTGGATAAACCAAATTAGGATTGGCAGTTGAACTCTAGATCATCCTGAGAATTATGAGGTCAAAGGGATGAATTATGCGACAACCATATGCCAGAGGTTCTTGTGAGGTTCTCTGCATCTTTGACCTATCCGGACATCGGGTATCATTGCTAGATGAGGACTTTAACTGGTACTGAAAATGTTCCAGTACTACCGGCTTAGTGTTTGAACCTATGGGATCACACACCATAGAGGATTTCTATCTGATCTTAAGGCCAATCGACGATTGAGAATCGTTTGCCATCACCGGAAGTCAATATGATTGACTTTATTCCAATTGTCGACACTTAGAATTTTGCATGTCATTAGCAAAATTATGGGAAGATTTTTTGGGCGGATTTTGGGCAAGTTTTGACCTGGTTTGAATTTCAAATTCAAACCAGTTTTGGCTCCAAGGTTATTTGGTATGATAGTCATACTTACCTTCTTGGATTATACCCATTTGGTATGACCTTGATCCTCTCCCCCATTCTCTCCCCTCATCTCTCCTCCTTCCACTTTCTCCCTCTCCCTGCTGCCCTGCAAATGAACATCATTTCTGTGGCTGCAACAGATTTTTGAGAAAAGCTTTGAGGGAGGAAGATAGAGAAGGGTTGTGAGAGGTCTAGGGATTGGGTGTGAGAATCCTAGCATTCTAGCTAGGTCTTGGGAAGAGAGTTCTCTTGAGAAAGGGTTCCAGCTCTCCTTCTAGTCTTCTTGAAAGAAGAAGATCGGTCCAAGGATCCCGAAGAGTTAGCACTCTGAGGGAGTTGATCAGAGTCAAGCCCAGGTATGGATTACCTATAGAGCCAGACACATGTGTGGCTCGAGCGCCCTCCTCCTTCCACAGCTTCTCTCAGTATAAAGGTATGGTACTTTTATATTTATGTTCTTCTCTTGTTTTGATGTTATATTGCGTGCTAGGTCATTATGCTAGATCCTATTGCGGGCAGATCGATAGATCATTTAGATCTATCTACCAAGCCTTCTGTTGTGCATGCTTTAAAATTATTTTAAAATGCATTCATTCTATCATGTTTTTCTGAATATTGTATGCTTGGTGTAGTTGCTTTTTCACCTTCACTAGGTTTATTACTATTCCACTATCTATTCTTTCAAGCTTTATTCCTAAAATTATATCAGCTTCTTCTAAATCTTTCATATTAAAATTATTTGATAACTAGCTTTTAGTTTCTTGGATTATTTTTATTGATATTCTAAATAGCAATATATCATTTACCTATAGGCATAGTATTATATAATCAGTATCCTATCTTTTATAATATACACATTTATCATATTCATTTATTTTAAAGTTATTATTTAAGACAATTTTATTGAACTTAATGTGCTATTGTCTAGGAGCTTGTTTTAAACCATAAAGAAATTTGATTAGTCTATATACTTTATATTCTTGTCCTTTTACTTCAAATTATTGAAATTGGTTTATGTAGATTTCTTCTTCTAATTCTCCATTTAAGAATGCCATTTTTACATCCATTTGATGAATTATTAATTTATGAATTGAGACTAAGGCTATCAAAGTTCTTAAGATAGTTATTCTCGCTACAGGGGTATAGGTATTAAAGTAATCTATATCTTTTTTTTGGTTAAATCCTTTTACTACTAACCTAGCTTTATACCTTTCTATTGTTCCATCTGATCTTAATTTTCTTCTAAAAACCCACTTTGCTCCTATAAGTTTGTTTCCAGGAGATAAATCAGTTAAAATCCAAGTTTTATTTTCTAAGATTGATTGAATTTTACTATCTATGGCTTCCTTTCAATATGATGATTTTGATGATGACATCGTCTCATCATATATAGAAGGTTTACCTTTTACTAAGAATGTGAAGAAGTCTTCACCAAAATCCTTTTCAACTCTTTTTTTTTTACTTCTTCTTTATTCAAGTTCAGTTTCTAATTTGGATTCTATGGCTCTAGAGGAAGATGATTCACATTACACGGATCTAGAGATTCTAGTCTTAAAAAAAAATGTCCTCAAAGAAAGAGACATCTCTAGTTTCTAATATTGAGTTATCAGCTATATCACTAATATCTAATTTTATAACTAAGAATCTATACGATTACTATTTTGGGCATAGCCTATAAATACAGCATCTATGATCTTGGATCCTAGTTTTTTCTTTTTGGATTCAGGGATATCAACCATAGCTAGGTACCCCCACACTTTGAGAAAGTCTAGGCTAGGAGTCCTTCCTTTTCAAAGTTCATAAGGAGTCTTACCACTATCCTTAATAGGTATTCTATTTAGGATGAAGCAAGAAGATAGAAGAGCTTCTCCCCATAAGTTCTCGGGTAAGCCAAAATTATGAGTATAGCATTTACTATATTCATGATAATATGATTTTTATGCTCAGCTACACCATTGGACCGTAGAGAGTAAGGAGCAGTCACTTGATGAATTATACCATGTTCTTGATAGAACTGGAAGAATTTATTCGAGGTATACTTTCCTCCTCTATCAGATCTAAGAATTTTAATCTTTCTTTCTTGTTGATTTTCTATTTCACTCTTATAAATTTTAAATTTATCGAATATTTCATTTTTAGATTTAATTAGGTAACAATAACAGTATCAAGAAAAATCATCTATAAAGATCACTATGTACCTATTGCCATCACGGGTTGCGGTCTTGATGGAGTCACATACATCACTATATATTAACTCCAAAATTAAGAAATTTTTTTTAACTGATTTGAATGATTTTCTTGGTTGTTTGGATTTGGCACATATTTCATATTTAGATGAATCTATATTTGATTTAGGAATTAGTTTTAATTCCATCATGTGTTTAACTTTTTCTAAGTGTACATGACCCAACCTGTCATGCCACAGATTTTATTTAAACTTATTTACAAGATAAATTTAATTTTCAACTTTATTAATAAAAGAATCTATAATATTCAGTTTGAATAAGTCTTCACTTACATATTATTTTCTTATGAAGGTATTATTCTTAGTTATTACAACTTTATTACAATCAAGGATAATTTTGTATCCTCTCTGAACCAGTTGAGACCCACTAACAAGGTTCTTCCTAAGATCTAGAACATATAACACATTGTCAGGGTGAGAATTTTTTTTGATGTCATCTTTGGGTTGACTCGAACTCGTTCTACGATCTTGGCGGCTATGTTGTTCTCTAAGGTCACACCTCCTCCACTTGAGTCCTGAAAAGTAGTGAATTAGGAGCGATCAAAACAAATATGAATATTAGCTCCTGAATCCAACCACCAATCAAGGTTAGAGGAAGTAACATTAATTTCAGGATTCAAGCTTACTGACCTAATGACCTAAAGATGGAGTCTTCTGGACTTCAACTACATGAGCTTGGGGTTTAGAGGAAACAGAAGGTTTGCAAAGAGGCTCTTTCTTTTGATGAAAGCAGTCTCTTGCAAGATAATTTATCCTCCTACACGTGAAGCAGAATCTTTCACTTGGACCTTGGGCAGACTTGCTGGATCCAGTGTTATGGGCCTTAAAGGTTTTATCCTTAGATTTGAACTTGTTTGGGTTAGGACGGAAAGGTTGGTTTGATTGGTATTGGTGGTTTGGTTAACATTTAGGCATTGATTTTGATTTAGTGTTATTATTGGTTTGGTATTATTAGGTTAGGTTAGCCTAGATACTAGGAATTCTGATTTATAGGATTTTAGACCTATATTGGTCTTCTATCCTGATTGAGTTTAAAAGTTAAGCCAGGGTTAATTCTCCTTGCTTTTGGAGCTGATTTTTGACAAAGCCATTTCAAGAGAGAGGCATTTTATCTAGAAGGCTGGAGACCTTAAATTCTTCAGAGAATTTGTTTTCATTAGCTTAGAGTTTTCTAAGGTACTCTTGGAATTGATAAAGTTGGTTATTGATAGATATGCCTTCTATCATATTGAACCGTTGCCGCCAAGACCGTCGTGGCCCGTAGCTGCTGCCGGTGCCGGAGTGTGCTCCTCTCGCTGCCTGCCGGTCCTCTGCTCCTGGACCTACGAAACAGGGGTTAGTGATCCAGGTCGGGGTTTCCGGCGGGGGCACTCCGACGATCAAGTCAGTGACAATCCAGGAGAACAGATCCTCCTGGTCAGGCCCCTTTTGATGGACTCCGCACTATGAGGAGTGAAAGATGTGTATAGGCGAAAACGTAGCAGGGGGAGATTAATGGCGGGGACAGAGGGGTTCCCTGTTCCTCCGCTTCTTCTTATTTTTCTCGTTTTTCCTTTACTGTGGTGTTGGTGGTGGTGCTTTGCCCTCTTTGTCGAGCTTGCGCTTGTGTTGGTGATGGATTGTGGTTATTGTGTTGTTACTGGTGTGTTACATCCCCCTTTCGGGGGTGTCAATTGTTCTTTGTAGTTGAGAATTGGCCGTTTGGAGTTTATCTCGGGATCCTCGCTAGGTTGGCAGGCGCATGCGGCAGGATCCCGTGCCGTGGACGGGATGCTTTTCCTGATAGGTGGTAGGGGAAGCTTCCATTCCTTCTGACATCCTCTCCGGTCTCTCCATTCCAGGAAGCTTGGCAGAGCCTCGATCTAGGGATCACCGCCCTAGGGGTGCGTGCTCTTTGGCTGGCCTATCCCTTGGAAGTACGGCTGGACAGGTAGTTATGGCGGCATGAGGGGGTGCCGTTCCGTGGTCCTCGGGTGGCTCGTCGATGTCCTGGGATGGCAAGGCTTGCTCCGGTCTGAGTGCTCCGAGCTTGTGCAGTCACCTTGGTGGAGGAGGGGAGAGTGCGGTCCAGAGGGCGCGCGCTCGGAGAGGCTCCACATCGGCGGGTGAGCGCTGAGCTCGACCTCGACCGCAAGGCACTAGCCTCCGAGGGTCTCGCTCTGGAGGGCAGAGGACGGACCCGGTCTAGAGGGTACGTGCTCGGAGAGGCTCCACATCGACGGGTGAGCGCTGAGCTCGACCTCGATCGCAGGGCAATAGCCTCGGAGTGTCTCACTCTGGAGGGCGGAGGACGGACCCGGTCCAGAGGGCGCGCACTCGGAGAGGCTCCACATCGATGGGTGAGCGCTGAGCTCGACCTCGACTGCAGGGCACTAGCCTCCGAGGGTCTCGCTCTGGAGGGTGGAGGACGGCTCTGGCCTAGGCATCCCGAGCTCGCAGGCGTGACCTGGCGGAGGACAAAGCTCGGCTCGTGGCCTTGTAGGAGCTCAACTCAGCTCGACAATGTGACCCGGGCTGGGGCGTCGCCTTGGCATCCGCCGTGGCGGCCTCCCTTAACGTGGCACCTGTCAGCTACCCACGTCAGCGGTCTCGCCACATCATTTGCCGCCCACTCCCGAGGCTCGTTAGTGCGCAGTGCTCGGGGCGAAGGGAGTAACTGCAGTACTGACATGGAGGGGCAAAAATTCGGTGCAATGATGGCCGCGGTCGCTGGCGCTTCGAGGGGTGGCCCCGCGGGCCAGTACGGGGGTGCCACGTGGCCACGTCCAAGGAGCAGTTAATGCTAGCGCAGAATTTTGAGTGGCTGGGACTCCTTTTTCGTCGATGGGCAGCACGTGGCGCAGATCTGTTGGCGAGGGGGTCACAATAGCATGGATTTGATGGGCCTTTTTGAAGTGAAATGAAAAATTTTCTTACTCAAAGTTCCCTTTCTTTCAAATCTTTCGCGCTTGTCATAGTGTCTAGGGACATATATTATGCTATAAATAATAAAAAAAATATAATTATATAATTATATAATTATATATATATATAATAAGCAAGTTAAATAAATTATAATTAACTACAAACAATATGCACTATAAACTGATCCAAATCTTCTTTAAACTGTTTAATCTTGTAGCAAGAAAATATATATATATATATATTTTATATATATTTAAAATATTTAAAAAATACTTTTGTGGTGTGTGGTAGAATAAATTTAGTACGATAAATTAATTTTAAAATATTATAATATAAGGTTAAGAATTTGGCCTGGAAGATAGATAGAATCACTGTCCTAAAGAAGATTTGGTCCCCTTCTCGTGTGAAGACTAATTGGACCATATGCTTTCCTCCAAGGTATAACACGGAAGCTAGAATTCCAATGCCTGTCAGTGGCACGATCTTGAACGAATGCCGATTAGCTCGTCTTCGATCCAAAAATTTAACGTGGAAAGAGAGGAAGATTTTAAAATTTGAATGGAAGAATATTAGAGAGGAAAAGAGGGAGAGCTTGAGATGTTGGATGCTTTGAAGGGTTGGGGTAGAGGCCTATTTATAAGCTCAAAATCTTAGAAAAAATCTCCAAAATTTTCTCAAAATAGCCGTTATGGCCATTACAAGAATTAAATTCGATATTATTTAAAAATTAAAATAGAAAATGGTCAAATAATAAAATAAGAGATGTTAAAAATAAAAAAAGAAAAAAAAGTGTCACGGGATGCGCGTCCGTGCGGAGCGCTCGCAGAACGCCCGCATGGAGCACTCGCGAAGACCGCTCACGAAAAGTGTGCCGTAACGTGCGCGCGGGGAGGAGGTGTTTTATTTTTTTCTTTTTATCGGCGATGACAACATTCCCAACATCATCCTGTATTGTAGCAGTATGTATTGTGTCGACGGCGTTGCCTGTTGAGACAAAGTTAAAGAGTGAACTAAAAAAAAAAATTCCATATCTATCTTGGGTTTAATCTCAAAAAATAGAGAAAAATCTATTAATATACATATATAATATAAATCTTAGAGCATATGTACAGTAGATAACACCAGTGATTGGTGAAATATAAGAGGCAATGTAGCATGATATCTATTATAGGATTTGGCACGGTCCACTTGGACCTAATCGAAGTAATAATTAAATCTCATGACCATGTTCATGATGTTGAAGTGGGGGAGGGTTAATGAAGTTCACATGATACATTGAATAACAAGCAATTGGAAATTAGTGAAATACAAGGGACAATGTGGCATATTATCCACTATGGGATTTGGCATGGTCCACTTAAACTTCACATAAGTAATATTTAGACTTTGCAATAAGTGTCTCCATGATGCTGAGGTTGGGGAGAGGGTCAGTAGAGTTGATATGAATGGGAGCCAGGGAGGAACGTATAATGCTAAAAATGACGCGGAGGTCAAAGCGGTAGTTATAGGAGAAGGCGCTGCCACCGGAGAGCTAGCCAAGAACCTAATGACCCTAGCCCCCCTTCTGCCATTAGTCTTTGCCATTGTCCATGGTGAAATTTGGCTTGGGCCCCTTTACAAGCAGGACCAGCGCCTCCCCAACAAGCTAGAAGCTTTCGGATCTCGCGATTAGCTACTCTAGGATGTTTGCTGATGAATGGTGGTGGCTGTGTCTAACCATCCATTGCCATGGCAACAATAGTCCAGCCATAGCAACAATCTCCTTGCTAGACTCTTTGCTCAAGAGCTCACTGGTAAAAGCCACCTCACCACCTCCATTTTGGCATTGCGAAGAACTCTTCCTTCCTCCTCGAAGCTTTCTTATCAAAAGGGAATACATAAAAAAAACAGAAATGAGGAGAGAGAGGAAGAGCAAACTCCTTTTAAGGGTGAAGAGCAGAAAATCACAATGAAAAAAATCAGGCCACAATTTGGTGGAAAAATTTTGAATTTGAAAAACTAGGATCTGATTGAGTGATTGTGGGAAGATCATAGCAGCATAATTGCAATTAAAAGAAATCCTTGAATGCATTTTACATGCAATTATAAGAAATCCTTGAATGCATTTTACGGTGCAAATGGGTAAAGAATCTCAACTTCCATAAATTACTTGGCTTCTTTTGCGTTGGTTCTGTTCCCATGATCTCTTTAATTTTTGCTCATTTTAATGGCAGGATCGTGACATCAAGATGCCAAAAAAAAAAAAAAAAAAAAAATCAAACAAAGCATTCCGATCGTTATTTTTTGCACATGCGCTGCCTAAATGATGTCGAGAAATATTTATCTTTTAATCACTCTCCATTTTTTAAAATTTTTTTCCTGAAATATTTTCGTATCCATTCAAATAAAATATGATGGACCAACTGAGGCATGAGACAATCAAATCAAGGATATGTGCTGATTTGGATGGATCGGACTTTTAATGGTAGAACGAATCGGACTTAAAAACATAAACAGCATGAACATGCTAAGATGCATTTACGGTGGAGACCACGAGGACCAAACATGTTTGTTGTTTGGTTTTTTGGTGAAGGACCAAACATGCTTGTTAATATAATGTGTCGTGCCGCCTCTCAAGTATAGCCCATAATTTTTAAAATAATTGGACTTGGTTTCGTGTTTGATTATTTGACAGGACTTCTGTGGTCCCATGGTTTAGCTAGTGAAATGATGGAAACCCCGATCATTGGCTTAAGGTGGTAGTTGCATAATGAGATGTGTAATTACTCTTTTTTTCTAGGGAATTGATAGTGTCCTACCTTCTAACATTTCTCGATCACTTCTTAAATTATCATATTATGGCTGCAAATTAGTATTAATTTTTAAAAATTAGATCTATTTCTTTAATTTTTATCTTAATAATGATGCAACAATCTTGGATATCAATATATCTAAGATTTTAAAGCCTTGCTTGGATGCTTGGATAAATAATACATGAATATTACATGGAATTACATATACATAGTAGGGTGAGAGTAGATAATTAGTGGAAGAGAGAGAGAGAGAGAGAGAGAGAGAGAGAGAGAGAGATTTTAATTTAAGAAAAAATTCAAATTAACAACCTTTAAAACCATAAATACATAATCATGTTCCAAAAGGAACATTGAATCCTTTGTTTTCGGAACCATATTATCCCGATGCTCCTAGGGTTATTAATTGGATTGGATTAGAAAATCCCTAGTCCAAACCTCATCTATTTACTAAACAGATTTGAATTTATTATGTTTATAAGTAGGTTAACTTAACTCAATTTATTTAACTTATTTAATAAATAAAGTATACTGGATCAGAAATCTAGCATTAAAAATGGTTTACTACTTAATATGTTTGTCACATATACGTACCAACACATGTTTAGTGCTAAAAAAATGATGAACAGCAACATATATGTGTGACAAACAAGTTAAATAGTTAACTATTTTTAACAGTAGGCTAGACATGTTTTACATGTATTTAACTGGTAAATAGATTTGTTGTTGGATTTGACCTGATTTATTTATTAAATAGGTTATAGTAGGCTAGGTTAGATTTTCTACCTATCAAATATAAAAGGTTCACTCTTCAAATCCCGAATTGTTTGACAAGTAGATTAGATTTAGATTTCTTAACTATTTTTAATAGTAGGTTAGACCTGTTATACATATATTTAACGAGTAAATAGGTTTGCTGTTGGATTTGACCCGATTTATTTATTAAATCGGTTGGTAGGCTATTTAGATTGTCCACTTACCAAATATAAAAAAGTTCACGTTTCGTGGACTGTTTAAAAGGTAGATAAGGTCAAGATATGAGATTTTATAAACTGATCCCAAGAAAAGGACCCAACGTGATTTTCAACCCTAATCGCATACCGTCCATATTAAATAACCACTTACGGGAAGTATAGGAGCATTTTTTTTTAGATAAATCCCACGTATAGCCATCCTTCCAAGGCTTCAAACCTATCATATCATATTTGATTCGAGCCACAAAATTTATACAGGCTCTTTTCATTAACGGTGACTATGTCAACTTGACATCACTGAGATGCTGACTAATACATAGAACGAGAATAAAGGAAAAGAATCTGATCTCTCATTTATGCTAGCTGTTCCAAATTTCAGAATTTATTCTTAAATTTAATCAAGACATCGATCAGATCCTTACTCGAATTTTGGACTGATCAGTAGTTTGGCAAAATTTTTACTTATCAGGCTATCGCTTCAATGATTATAGTAACAATTTCAAATGCAAAGCCTAATAGAGAGATGTACCTGTGTAGAGATGTGGCTATTTAACAATGTAGATAACCAAACATAAATCAGATCTGAAAAAAAAATCTGTTCGTAAGCCAAGGAGGAGGGTGGGATCGCGTCGGGTCGTGCGCTGGGTTGGTTGTTGCGAATTATGCTTATCGTACCCATGACAGATCCGAGGAGCTCGCCACCATTGGATTGGTGCTTACCATCACAAGACTTATGCTTGGAGATTCCCATTGTCGCTGGATATGTGTCCATCATTGCCAGACCCATGATGAAAAGCGTGCCTTTGCTAGATCTATGGTGGAGAGTAGCATTTGGCAGACTCGTGCTTCTCCTTGCTTGATATACGGTGGGGAAGCTCGATGTAGTTGGATCCTTGGTAAAGCCTGTAATATTGCCAGACCAAATTGGGGAGGGTACTGCTGGGTCTGTGGTCTGGCCGCAAGATTTATAATAGAGAAGGGTGACTGGTCCAAGAGGTCTTTTTTTCTTCTTATAGTCTTGCTCCCCTACGGAGAAGGGTGGCTGAATCCATGGAGCAGATTAACCCCGAGTACCGTCGTTGACGTGCGGTCGGACGAATGACCCATGCCGACAAAGAAGATAGGCATGTCCTTCTTTCTTTTTTATTATTATTATTTTTTTTTTATTAATAAAATGGGTATCTATTAAAGAGAGTAAATATGAATACAATCCAAAAAATCAGAAAGAATAATATTTCTAAACAGTACAGGACTAACTTGTCAGTCGAACCACACCAAAGAGATGGAGTATTGGACGATGAAGGAGGCAACCCAAACAGCATCCCTATAAATGTGTTGAATCTTAATGGACTCACAACCTTGTAAGAGAAAATAGATGTCCCTCAAAATGGAATGGGCATGTCCTTTGCCTAATTTTATCCTGCTTTCCCCCGCGCACCGATCGGTATGTCTTTTGCCTAATTTTATCTTGCTTTCCCCCGTGCACAACGAAACCCCCTCCCCCCCCACCCCACCCACACACAGCAGGCCAGAATTGGGCCTCCAGGTCCAACACATTTTATATCATTCTTGAGAGTAAATAAGGTTATAAATAGGTCAGGTTGATGTATAACCTAACACAATTCAACTCATTTAAAAATAATCCAATCCAATTTTAAGAACTAATGGATTTGGATCAAATTTTAAAATTGGACCCATTCTATTTTCTAGATTGAATCTAGATTTATCGAATTCGGACCTGATCTAATCCTACATGTTCCTAATTTATTAATACTATTAGGATCCAAACTTATTTGGATCTCTAGATTATAATTTAAAACTTGTATGAAACTTATTTTTTATACAAAAATAGATTTATAATTATTTTTATATCTTAATTTATTTTTATAGCAATATTATTTGTTGTATATTTTGTGTTTAATAATAATTAATTATATAATAATTAAAACATAATTGTCTATATTCAATTCGGATATGATCTAGATCCAAATCTTTTAGATTAGGACCATTTATTGATCTGATCTGATGCTTATGAATCATTGGACTGAAAACTTTAGCTGTGGATATGATCCAACCCAACCCGATTTTTTATTAGGTTGTATTTGAGTCTAATATTATGACCTGATCAATGAATCGGGTCGGGTCGGGGTCACTTGTGATCCGGTCCGACTCGATCCATTTTCATCTTACTTGAGACTTGAGTGCTTGCTTGGTATTTTAACTAAATTGAATCAATATCCTATAAAATCTTGGATTTAGCTATCCAACTAGATATGATCTAATTAAAATTTTTTGTCCATCTTGAAAAAAATTACACTACTTTATCAAATTAGACCACATGTTATAATTAATAATAAAATTTTACTGGTTTCAATACTATAGGTTACGGGCATTTAATGTAACTATATTCTTTTTCAATTTTTTTAAATAAAAATATCCATTTATCATATTTGTGTATGTATTGACTTTCCGTGTCATAATACCTGTATATGATGTTATAATATAGGAGCAAGAAAATAATATTTTCATCCAATTTTTCTCGTCTTGAATTCATGATCTGTTGGTAGTAAGTCAAAGTCTCTACCAACCGAGCTACTATCTCGAATCTATGAAATAATTTCTGGATTTAATCGAGTCATCCACGAAATCCCATCTCGAATCCACGATCTGTTGGTAGTGAGGCAAAATCTCTACCAACCGAGCTACCATCTCAAATCCATGACTTGTTGGTAGTGAGGTAAAGTCTTTATCAACTGAACTACCATCTTAGTAATTTTAAAAAAATATTGAAAAAAAAAGAGGAGCTGTTGCTGCTAAATCACCTAGACTGGAACTTCGGCAGCATCGGGCACCTGCTCGCGCTTCTGATCCTGCTCCCGGGTACGGATTGGACACCTGCAAAAGATCTCAGACCGGATTTCTGGCGGGGGACACTCCGATGCTCAAGTCAGTGGACACTCCGATGCTCAAGTCAGTGGATAGTCTAGGCATCAATAGAATGGAGAATTCAAGAATAGCATAGATGGAAAAGGAAGTGAGTAGAGTGGCCTGGCTTGGGCCTGTTGGCCTTAGACCTTGCTTCCCCTTGGAGTGTCCCCTCTTATCCTATTTATAGAGGTTGTAATAACCAAATATGGTTGAAGTGGTCGTAACTGAATAACCGAATAACCGAATGTGGTTGTAATCAAATAACTAAATAATCGAATGTGGTTGTAACAGAATAACAGAATAACCGAAGTGGTTGTAACCAAATAACATAATAACCGAAGTTGTAACAGAATAACCGAAGCGGTTGGTCTTAGTGGGCCTTAATGGGCCTTGGGCCTTTAATGGGCCTTGGACCTTTATCAAGACTAGATGAGAGGGATATAACACAAACCCCCACTCCCGAGCTAAAAAATGTTGCTAGTGAACTGCTCCGACTTTGACTTCATTTTCAGTAAAGGGAGTAATAAATAATAGCCTTTGCATTTTGTCAGTTAACCAATTGGATCTGCCTTTGATTGATAGTGATAGAGAATAAGAAAGGCAGGTAAGATCATCAATAAGCTGCTGAATAATATATGTTGATTAGATGAACTTTGGTGCGTCACCGGATTTGCCGCAAGATAGACCATGTAAGTCATCTCCGAATAAAGATTGGGCCATTTTGGCACTTCATCAAATTTATAGTAATGTAAATCATATGGATCATTTCTGAATTTTTGATAAAGAATAAGATAGGCTTATTAGGCCCATCTCGGCATTTCGTAAGGTAGATCATGTAGATCATCCTTGTGCCTTTTGATTAAGATAGGTTGTTTAGGCCCAACTTGGCACTTCGTAAGGTAGATCACGTAGATCATACTTGTGCCTTTTGATTAAGATAGGTTGTTTAGGTCCAACTCGGCACTTCGTAAGGTAAATCACGTAGATCATCTTTATACCTTTTGATTAAGATAAGTTGTTCAAGCTCAACTTGGCACTTTGTAAGGTAGATCACGTAGATCATCCTTATGCCTTTTGATTAAGATAGGTTGTTGAGGCTCAACTCAGCACTTCGTAAGATAGATCACGTAAATCATCCTTATGCCTTTTGATTAAGATAGGCTGTTCAGGCTCAACTCGGTACTTCGTAAGGTAGATCACGTAGATCATCCTTATGCCTTTGATAGAGAATAAGAGAGGCTTCAGTAGGCCTTTCCTTGGACTTTAGTGGGCCCTGATAAGATAGGCTTCAGTGAGCCTTTCCATGGACCTCAGTGGGTCCTAATAAGATAGGCCTGAGCCTTTCCATGGATTTCAGTGGGCCCTGATAAGATAGGCTTGAGCCTTTCCATGGATTTCAGTGGGCCATGATAAGATAGGCTTTAGTGAGCCTTTCCATGGGCTTTAGTGGGCCCTGAGCATAGATCGGCCTTTAAGAAGATACTGGCCACTTAAGAAGATATTGGCCATTTAAGAAGATATCGGTCTTCAAGAAGATATCGGCCATTTAGAGTCATCGGTCTTGAAGAAGATATTGGCCTTCAAGAAAATATCAACCTTTAGAGGTTCCTACAAAATAAGTTCCTGATCGAGAATCCTCCGGTAGGAGACACTCCGCCATTTAAGTTAGTAGAGTTCGAACAATAAAATGGAGAACTCATTGACAAATGAAAGAGGTCAGAGTGACATGATGATTTACCTCGGAGGCTCCTCATACCTTTTTTCAAGGCTGTCCAGTCGTTGAATTTATTGGTTCCAACAAGCATTTCTTGGGATAGATCGGTTGGAAGAGATGAGTTGAGATTCTAGCCAGATAATGAATTTGAAAAAACTCTTGGACCTGCTCTTGAGATGGCTAGTAGTATATTTGATTATTTAAAAGCTGATTAACTCTAGGACTGCAAGATCCTTGTGCATATTTGATAATAATATTTAGTGGGTCCTTTGGAAGCTCTGATGACCCTGCCCTCGGATGACATATTTGATAGCTCCTCGAAACTTCACTTGACTTAGAAGCGTTGAACTATTGTTCAAAAAATCCATGGGCGGAGGACAGCATCATCTTCCTCCTCGGGCAAAACGTCTCACTGCCCGAGAGATGGGCTCCCCTGTGGCCATAAGCGACACCCCCTCCGCCTGATACGAGAGGGGATCCAAAGCTTCTACCCGATATTACAGCTCCCACCGCCATCTCCAACCCTACTCGAGCTCCCAAAGCAGCAAGAAGCCCCAGTCCGCAAAAATGAAGATGAATTGAAGAAAAGGAGTAGGGGAAGAAATCCCTAAACCGGACTCTAAGATCCGAATTCTGCCCTCATGCAGAGCTCTTCTCTCAAGGAGCAGAGCAAGAATGCGGAGGAGAAGAGGATAAGCGAAGGAGGGTTTGGATTTTACCAGCATCGTCGAGGTGGAGGAGCTCCAGAGTTTTGCTCCGATCCATCTCGATCCCACCCAGCCTCATGATGGGATCTGAAGAAAGAAAGAAGGAGGCGCGGCTCGAGTAACGGATCTCGGCAGATCTTAATCTTTGGGATTCAGATTGAAAACTACATCGAAACCATCATGGAGGCATTCTTCTTCAGCGATTAAACGCTTGGAGTCTAGTTTTCGTTTCCACATGATCGATCCACCCTTCCGCCGCTTTCAGAGCCAACATCGTTCCCTTCTCTCTGTTTTCGGACTCCCCGTTGGCTGGAGTAGCAGTGGCAGCGGCGGCGACGGGAGGTGGAAGGAGAGTGGTGGTGTGGGTATGGCCGGACTCCAGATCCGGTCTAGTTTCACATTCCTTGGGCTTGGGAAGCGCAATTGGCATTGTTAGCGTTGGACTTGTCGGAGAGCCTTCCCTTAAAGCCGGTCCGGTTGGCCTAGGACAGCAACACCGCCGGAGTGGAATCAGGCGCGGAAACCCTACCCCCGACACCCGCCTCCCGTCGCTCACCGTCTCCCTACCCCCGGTCCGGAAGTTCGAAGATCGAGTGGACGGAGGGGGCGGCGTTCGTAGGGCCGGCAGAGTACTGCAACAGGTGGCGGTACCGGAGAGTGCGGCAGCGGCTGTAGGGGAAGTTCGCGACGGAGATCCGGGATCCCAACCGGCGGGGATTCAAGCTCGGGACTTTCGACATCGCAGCAAGGCTATCCTCAACTTCCCCAACGAGGTCGACAGCTCCGGCCAGTGGATGCCGCCCCCTCCGGCACTGCTAACGATGGTGGGGAAGAGGAAGAGGACGGCGGCCATGGCCGAGGAGGCAAAGGAAGATGGGATGAGACCGATCAAGAAGGAGAGGTCTTCGGAGATGGAGTCGGCGGAGGAGAATATTCTGTCGATCCTGATACCCGTGTTGTCGTAGATCGGCTCGAGGGAGGGGATCGGGCCTCCACCGGATGCATGCTGGACTAGAGGAGGTGGCTGATCTCAAGGAGCTGTTGGAGGCCTATGGTGAGTCACCGCCGAACCAGATCATGGAGGAGACCGATTCGGCGAAGCGGTAAGAAAGTTCCACTCCTCTGTAGGGATCGATGCGAGTGCTGCCGGCAAATGGCTACTGGGTGGTGTCGTTGGCATGGATCGGTCTTCCACCGCGATCGACGGCCGCACCCGAAGAGGGATCCATCACAAGTTCTTTTGCCGACGAGATCCGCCACCAGATTTGGTGGTGGGAGGGTGCCACAGTCTCTCGCCTGCCCATCCGAGGTCACTCCCATCTCTTTCCTTCTTTCTGGATTTTTTTTTTTGAATTCTCCTTCTCAACGGGGAACAACGGCCTCTTCCTGGAGCGCCAATCTGTTGCTGCTAAATCACCTGGACTGGAACTTCGGCGGCGTCGGGCATTCCGCTTGTGCTTCTAATCTTGCTCCCAAGCGCGGATTGGATACCTGCAAAAGATCCCGTACCGGATTTCCGATGGGGGACACTCCGACGCTCAAGTGGGTGGCCTAGGCATCAACAGAATAGAGAATTCAAGAATAGCATAGGTGAAAAAAAGAGTAGAGTGGCCTAGCTTGGACCTGTTGGCCTTAGTCCTTGCTTCTCCTTGGAGTGTCTCCTCTTATCCTATTTATAGAGATTGTAATAACCAAATATGGTTGAAGTGGTTATAATTGAATAATCGAATAACCGAATGTGGCTGTAACCGAATAACATAATAACTGAAATGGCTGTAACAGAATAACCGAAGTAGTTGATCTTAATGGACCTTAATGAATCTTGGGCCTTGAGCCTGGATGAGAGGGATATAACAGGAACGTAGCATCGAAAATCAATGCCATGCAAATTATGATAAATAATTCGATCCGATAAAATGGTATAATTTTTTTCGCCAAAACTGATCGGATAAGAATTTCGGTTATCTATACGTACTTGCGTAATTTTTGATCCAATCTTATTGCAAAATGCAGATAGCCCTCAGCGGTTATAGATGCATAAACACGTGCACAGCACATGGTATCTTTGTATAAAGGACCAACTCGTCTGGTTTGAGCTACCGTATACTCGTTCACCTTTCCTGGGGCGGAGTTCATGGTAATGCTATTACCTCTACCCACTGCTATCACAACCCCATCCCCTTGGTCCTCTGCCGCCAATGCTGTTACGCTGTTCCCAGGGGACACCCGTATCAGCCATCTTCCCCGCTCGCATTCTAGAGCCGCTCCCCCGTCCGACCAAATGCCCGACCGAGATCCCCCTGGTTGGGCCGCCTTGATACGGCGGCGCGCCCGCGACGGCCGGCCTGGCGAGGCCCTTGCACTCTTCCAGGAGATGGTCGTTGACCACCGTCAGAAGCCGGACGATCTGTCCATCACCGTCGTCCTCGGCTGCTGCGCCTTGCTAGGCGCTGTCGGGTCGGGGAAGGAGGTGCATGGTTTCATGGTTCGAGACACTGGAGATAAAGCTCGAACCGCCTCTTCCGAGAGCGCTCTTGTTGGGTTCTACGCCAAGTGCGGCCTCCTCTCAAGAGCCCGAGAGGTGTTCGACCGTATGCCCGAGAGGGACGTAGTTTCTTGGACCATCATGCTGCTGGCCTATGCCGATAGAGAGGAGTGCCAAGGGGAAATGATGGCTTTGCTTGTGGAGATGTTGTGCGGCGGTATCCTGCCGAATGGCCATACTTTCACGGTGGTGCTGAGTCGGGCTACGCTGGAGCAAGGAGAGCAGCTCCATGCCCGCATTGTAAAGAGGAATTGGGACTCGGATACATTTGTTGGCAGTTCACTGGTTGATTTATATGCTAAAAATGGAAACTTGGGTGGTGCCCAGTTGATTTTTGATAGAATCGAGCACAAGGATGTGGTGTGCTATAATAGCTTGATATCGGGTTATGGTAGAATGGGGTTTGTAGGGGGTCTGATGTCTCTGTTTGAAGAAATGCTTTTGGTGGGGTTAGTGCCAAACCAGTCTAGTTTTGTTGCATTGCTTAGTGGGTGTTCTAATTCTGGATTTATGAGTCCATCTAAGCAATTCCATGCTCAAGTTATAGTGAGGGGGTTGGAATCTGATCAGATGATTCAAGGGGTCATTGTTGATATGTATGCAAAGTGTGGAGATTTGGAATTAGCCCGTGTTGCCTTTGATAGAATCGGCATTACAAAGAGTGCTGTTGTGTGGAATTCAATGATTGATGGATATGGAAAGCATGGCTGCATAGATGAGGCTCTTCAGGTCTTTAATTTGATGGAGTTGGCTTCTGTCGGACCAGATTACATTACTTTCATATGCCTCCTATCTGCTTGCAGCCACACTGGGTTGGTTGATGAGGGTTGGAGATTGTTTTGTTTAATGGGAGATGTCTATGAAATACCAGCTCAAAACGAGCATTACTGCTGCATGGTCGATCTCTTTGGGCGGGCAGGGATGGTATGTGAGGCCTATGAGTTTATTTTAAGGAGTAAGTGTGAATCCCTATCTTCAGTATGGGGAGCTCTACTGAGTGCTTGTAGATTCTCGAGGGATGTTAAGATAGGAGAGATTGCTGCAAAGAGACTGTTTGAATTAGAACCCAAATGCTCAGGATCATTTGTTGCATTAGCTAGTATCTATGCAGCAATTGGGCAGTGGGGTGATTCCGCTGTGGTCAGAGAACTGATGGATGGTAGAGGAATAAAGAAAGATCCTGGATATAGTTGGATTGAAGTTGATGGCGTGGTGCACAAATTTAGAGCAATGGAGGGGATGGGGGGCCACAACTTTACGAATGAGGTATATATAATATGTCATAGACTAAATTTGTGTATTCGTGATTATTGTCACCTCGGTGTGTTTTTCGATTGTGAAGAGGCTACTTCTATAGTAGCAAAACAAATATCGAGAAGTAATAGTTCTGAGAGTTTGGTTGGTCGATGGTATTAGTAGCTGAATGGAAGTGTGAGTGCAGTGCCCCATATCTTGGTTGGCAGTAAGGCCTGCAACCAAGTGGTTTGGGGAATTAAAAGAGCTAAGCCAAAAAATGGTCTATGCTTACAAGAATGAACAGATATTGATAATGAGTGCTTCTGTCTCAGTGAGTTGATTTGGTCAGGTCACTACCAATGAATATGAATCTTGAAGGCGAGATCCCTTGCATATGAAAATAGTAGTTACATTGGCACATCCTCTTGGATGAAAGGATGATTTTGTCCAAAGATGAGAATCCTCACAGAAGCAGATGGGATCTTTTGTACACAGCTATGACACAGAACCTATAGAGATTCTTTTTTGAAGGACTGTTATTTGACAAGGTGATCTACAATATTTGCAATGGATAGCAAGAATTATTTCAAGTCATTCCACCGGGTTAATACAACAATTAAACTGAGTTTCACACATTCAAGTCAATATACCTGTTTAACTTGACACGAGTTTCTTACATTTGATCACAAATTTAAATTCGAAGCATTGGAAATATCACTACATGCAGAAGTGGGAAGTTTTTCAGCATGATTCATGCGAGTTACAAAGCAGGATGTGGCATCTCTGGAAGGTAAATATGTTCTGCAGTAGTTTCCCGGATGAAAGCAGATTTGGAATATTTCACCAGTTGGAACTAAAATTGAATTGGACAGAACTATTCAGTGAAACATTATAAGTGATACGATGGGTTTTATGAGGAATGATTTGCTGACTACAGATTACCCCGAGGCAACAAGGCTTGGCGGCGGGCACCCCCTCCTGCCCCTGTTTCTTGCGTTTTGACAATCCGTATTTTTGTGCAGTAGGATATTGTCCATTCTGCGGCGTTCAAATCCATGTTCCAAATGGTCCAGTTATTGAATGTTCATACAATCTAAATGCATACAATCTAAATGCACATTTTGACCGGGATGTATATGTACACGCCATTTTTTTTTTTTTTTTTCAAATTAAGAGGAAGTAAGATATCTCTTAGCTATATTAAATATATATACATATATGATGCAATATTATGAGATGGAGGGACTCATTACACGTGTTTGTGGGTCTCACAATGCATAAGCCTGGTGCCCAAAGCATTACGAAGATAGGTGCGGCTGGCCTCTTTAACTGCACCACGTCATCGTAGCCATTAGGCTACACCTGTCCTTCGTGTTGAACCACCCAACTCTCATGAGCTTAAACCAAGCCGTAACCTACGGCGGCAGCCACCGGAGCTCGCTTGAAAGGCTTGCTATGGATTTGCACTGGGAAGCTGACGTCCATTATTTGAGGACCATGACCACTTTTTTTAGCGGGGTTTTTAACATCCGGTTTTTTTATAGGCCAGATTGAAATTTTTAATTCTTATTGATCTAAATCATAATTTTCGATCTAGATTTATTTTTTATTTTTTAAAAGATAAAAATATCTTTACTCTAAAATCCTTTTAGAATCAAGAAGACCAGAAATTTTTGAAGGCATCTAATCGAAATCAAACTCTAGAGAAATGACACTTTTCTTGGAGAGAATCCTATATATCTAAATTTTTTAGTTTATAATTTAGATTAAGGTTTTCATGTTTGGTTCTTGATGATAGTTCATGTAATGTAATGCTGACATGGATTGGGTGCTGCGAAAGTTAAGATTTTTATTAAAGGATGTTGCCTAGTAAAGATGCAACCCAAGAGGGGAGGTGAATTGGGTTTTTATAAAATTTTCAAATTATTTGCAATAAACTAAAGCAAGTATGTGCTATATCAATTCAATGCTTGTGTTTTAGTAATGTATTTGTATGCTTCAAAATAATATGCAGCGGAATTAACAAAGTAAATGCACAAAAAAAATAATCACATAAACACAAAGATATATAGTAGTTCGGTGCACTTCAAGGCACCTACATCCACTCTCCAAGATCTCTTTGGGAATTCACTATAATCTCAACCAATTACAGCCAATTAGTTTTCTGGGCTCACTAATTAAAATCCAACTTGTTTTCACAAGGCTCGCAAGTCAAAACCTCACTTGGTTTTATGGGCTAACCAAAAACCTAATTGGTTTTAAGGCTCACCACCAACTTTTCTTGGTTTTACGGGCTAACCAAAAATCTAATCGGTTTTCCAAGGCTAACGAATAACCTTCTTTGGTTTTCCGGGCTAACCAAGAACCTAATTGGTTTTAAGGCTCACCAACAACCTTCATTGATTTTCCGGGCTAACCAAGAACCTTTACAACAAAATAAGAATGTGAGTAAAGAATACAATAAAGCTTTCTAAAATAAAGCAAATATCTCTTTGAAGCTCTTGGAAGTTGTTGAAGAAGCTTGTCTTCAATTTGTTGAAACCTTTGAATGAAGCTTGATGTTGTGGACTTGGAAGCTCTCTTTGAAATTGGATGCTTGAAGGCTCAATTCTCTCAAAATATGAATCCTTAAAGTGTATGAAACTTTTCTCTCAAAGGATTACCTCCCTATTTGATTTGTGTTGATTATATAGCTCTCTAAACCTTAAATAACCGTTAGAGACCGTTGGAGAGGAAAAACTAGCCGCTACAAATATTTTGGAAAAGTTCTGTTCTTCAGAAAACTAGCCATTGCAGAGCTGTCATCCATTCAAGTGTCGACACTTAGGGTCGACACTTAGAACAGTGAGTCGATACTTGATCAAAGAAATATCTTTTGAAGTCTTCTGTTCTGCACTGGTGAGTCAACACTTCATCTGATGAGTCGATACTTTGAGTCGACACTTGTCATCCATGTGTCGACACTTCAGGCAAGTCTTCAACTTCAGCAAGTTCTGTAAGCCAAAAATCTCAAGCGATGAGCTGATCCATGTGTCGACACTTTGAGTCGACACAACACATCCATGTATTGATACTTCAGTCGTGCCAATTAAAATTTTCGCTGCGTGCCAGCATGTGTCGATACTTTACTGTCATGTGTCGATACTTGGTGTCATTTGTCGATACTTTGAATCGACACATCACTGAAATTTTTTTCAAAGCTTCTGAACTTGTGCTGAATCAAGTTTATGTTGAACTGATATATCTATTCAAGCAATCTTCAACTATCAAAGTCTTCGTTGAGCATATTTTTCATCTAAATTTGGACTTCTTCAACAGAATGACAATCTTTTCAATCTTTCAACATTTAATGAGTACCTGAAACTGATAAATACTTTTAACATGCATTAGTACTCATATATACTTAAATGTTTTGTCAATCATCAAAATCAAGACCAGAGTCAACAATTTCTTTCTTTTTGATGATGACAAAACCTTTAAATATATGAACAGGATAAACTTAAAAAGATTAACGATAAGATAAACATGTAAGCTCAAAATCAATGAGTATCAAGCTCCCTCTCAAAATATGATTTCAAAAACATTTTCAAAAATCATTCAAAATTTTTAAATATTTTTCCTTTGCTAATTCTTCCCTTAAGATTATAACATTTTGCTTTCTTCTCTCCCATTTGCACTTTCTTTCATTTCTCATATGATTTTTCATGTTTATCCAATCTTTTCCTTTTTCATACTTAACATTTTTCTCCCCCTTTTTGTCATCATGAAAAATGATGAAAGGCAATACAAAATGGAAATGAAGGTGAAAAGAATAGCAAGTAGATCATTAAGATCAATATATAAAATCAATTAATCATGATACCACTTAAATTTGTTACAGATTGAACATGATATAGCACTTGAAATATGATACCACTTGAAATATGAATTGAATATGATACCATAAAAATGATATGCACATGTCAAGAAATAATTCAATACACTGATATGAATATTATCCATTCACTTATTCATGGGATAAGGTCACAGCAGTATCCCAACACATCATAAGAGACCCCAGTGAATGGGAAGAGAGGGTCTTTGAACCCTACTTAGCTCCTATGACCGAACGGCCATGGTGATTAATACAATCCAAAGCAGTTACTAAGAGCTCTTTTAAAAATAAATTTTGATACCAATTGAATATGATACCACTTAAATGTAACTCCCCTCAAAGGATTAGATTTAAAAACTAGGAGTATCAGAGCAACATAAGTAAAGCATGATATCAAAGAAAATATTGAAAGCATCATATATGTATATAATGATAACAAATCTTTGGATGCTCCCCCTAAATATTATTTTTCCTTAAAAATATGCATTCATTTTGAGGAATAAAATATGAAAGTACAAGTATCATACTTTCAGATAATTTTAGATGTAAATATAAATACTAAGTCTGAAAGCAAAGATTTGAATTTTTCAAGATTTTCAAAATGCAAAGCATTGAACATTTAAAAATTTTTAGCATGATTTTAAATTCATTTAAAATGATTTGATATCCATACAAATGCTAGAAGTAATTCAATAGCAAGTATGGCTACTAGATTAAGGGTTTATCAATATGCACACCTTCTTCTTAAATGTGATCCTTAACTACCGGTTCTATACTTGTTTCAAATTATTTCTAACTAAAGCATATATGTCAAAAATGAGAACACATAAATCATAGCATTTCACTTGAAATAGTTTAAAACTATATTAATTACAATCAAGTGAAAGTCTAATAATCACTAGTTTAATCATGAGAGCATGAAATCCATCAACATCAAAGAGTTCATGATCACAACAAATGACTATTAGTCTAAGCTCGATTCTAATTAATCAATTGAAACAATTTTTAATTTAATATGCATCTTTAAAAGTACTTTTCATGAAATAATTTAAGATACATTAATCAAAATCAAGTGAAGGTCTTACAATCACAAGTTTAATCATGATAGTATGAAATTCACCAACATCAAAAAGTTCATGATCATAACCAATGATTATAAATACAAACTTGATTCTAATTAAATATTTAAAATAATTTTCAAATTAATTGATGCAATATTTATAACAAATATTCAACTATATTTTTAATTATGGAAGGAAATGTTTAGAATTTATCAATATATATAATCCTTCCTTTACCATTTAGTCCAAAATGTAGTAGGTCCACTTCTTTAAATTGTCTTGTACATCCATTTTTTAAAAACTTTCTTTCTTCATGTTAGGCTGCAAGACATTCTTGCAAAACATACTAAGTAGATAATTTTGGTACCCAAACTTTCTTGGATCCTTTCGGGTTAGTGATTATGGTTCCTTTTAAAATCCAAACTTTTCTTATTTTACAAGTATATGCATTAAATCCAAATTTTTCATAATTAAAGCAAGTCAGATTGGAAGATGCATTAATAAAGTTCCTATGTTTCAACTCAAGATTTTTCTTTAAAAGGTCATCATTTGATACAAAAATCTTGGATCTTCTTAAGATTTATAATTTATTGAATAAATCAATTTTCTCATTTAAAAAATTATTGCATAAATTTTTCAGATCAATAATTTCTTTTTCCAAAATCTCTTTTTTTTTAGAAAAATCATTCTTTTCATTTTGCAAGATAGCAATCTTGACTCTTAAGTCTGTATTTTCAATTCCAAGATTATTATTTTCAAAAGAGAATGAATTAGCATGTTTCTTTAATTTCTTGTACTCAATTTTTAACAATCTATATTCATGCACAAGATCTTTAAAAGCATCATGTAACTCATCGAAACTAAAATCATTTTCAGCTTCATAATTTACCTCATTTGCCATAAAACAAAGATTGGCTAATTTTTGAATTTGTTCTTCTTCTGAACTAGAGTCTTTACTTTCGCTCCATGTAGCCATCATTGCCTTCTTTGTATATTTCTTTTTGGCCCTTTTTCTCATAAATCTTCGAAATTTATGAGCCAAAAATTCTATCTCATCTTCATATTCACTGTCTTACGACTCCTCATTAGAAGACTCATCATGTGTAATGAATTTAAAGACGATTATTTTCTTCTTTTCATCAGCATCCACTACCTTTTGCCATAAATTCAACTCATAAGTCATGAGTGAACCGATGAGCTTCTCCAAAGATAAGGTTTCTATATCTTTAGCTTCTTGGATCGCCATCACCTTTGGATCCCATGATATTATCAAAGATCTAAGAATTTTATTAATAAAATCAGTATTAGTATAGATTTTGCCGAGACTTTTCAATTCATTAATAATAGTCATAAATCTAGCAAACATATCAGATATAGATTCATAATACATTATTTCAAAGATTTTAAAAGAATATACAAGCAAATTAATTTTAGTATTCTTCACTTGAAGAGTACCCTCACGAGTAACCTCAAGTGTGTCCCATATTTCCTTCGCTGTTTTGCATGTGGAGATCCTATTGAATTCATTATGGTCCAATGCACAATAAAGCAAGTTCATTGCTTTGGCATTAAGCTCAGATTACTTAATATCATTTTCATCCCAATTCTCTTTGAGTTTTGGAATGAAAATGCCATTAACCAATATTAAAGGAATATGTGGACCATTAACAACCATTTTCCAAAGATAATAATCTATAGATTGAATATTAATGCATATGCATGTTTTCCAATATGTGTAATTAGTGACATTGAAAAATGGTGGTCTAACACTAATACCTACAAGGGTTGCCATGATCTTTTACTCAAAATCATTAGATTTTCAAATAAAGTACCGGGCTCTAATACCAATTGTTGCCCAGTGAAGATGCAACCCAAGAAGGGGGGTGAATTGGATTTTTATAAAACTTTCAAACTATTTGTAATAAACTAAAGCAAGTATATGCTAGATCAATTCAATGCTTATATTTTGGCAATGTATTTGTGTACTTCAAAATAATATGCAGCAGAATTAACAAAGTAAATGCACAAAGAAAATAATCACACAAACACAAAGATATATAGTGGTTCGGTGCACTCCAAGGCACCGACATCCACTCTCCAAGATCTCTTTGAAAATTCACTATAATCTCAACCGATTACAACCGATTAATTTTCCGGGCTCACTAATCAAAACCCGACTTATTTTCACAAGGCTCACAAGTAAAAATCTCACTTAGTTTTACGGGCTAACCAATAACCTAAATAATTTTAAGGCTCACCACCAACCTTCCTTAATTTTGTAGGCTAACCAAGAACCTAATTGATTTTCCAAGGCTAACCATTAACCTTCCTTGGTTTTCCAGGCTAACCAAGAACCTAATTAGTTTTAAGGCTCACAAACAACCTTCCTTGTTTTTTTGGGCTAACCAAGAACCTTTACAATAAAGTAAGAATGAGAGTAAAGAATACAATAAAGCTTTCTAAAATAAAGTAAATATCTCTTTGAAGCTCTTGGATGATGTTAAAGAAGCTTGTCTTCAATTTGTTGAAGCCTTTGAATGAAGCTTGATATTGTGGACTTGGAAGCTCTCTTTGAAATTGGATCTTAAAGGCTCAACTCTTTCAAAATATGAATCCTTAAAGTGTGTAGAAATTTTCTCTCAAAGGATTATCTTTCCATTTGATTTGTATTGATTATATAGCTCTCCAAACCTTAAATAACCATTAGAGACCGTTGGAGAGGAAAAACTAGCCATTACAAATATTTTGGGGAAGTTCTGTTCTTCAGAAAACTAGCCATTGCAGAGCTGTTATCCGTTCAAGTGTCGATACTTCAGGTCATGTCTCGACACTTAGGGTCGACACTTGGAACAGTGAGTCGACACTTGACCAGAAAAATGTCTTCTGAAGTCTTTTGTTCTACACTGGTGAGCCGACACTTCATCTGATGAGTCGATACTTTGAGTCGATACTTGTCATCCATGTATCGACACTTTAGACAAGTCTTCAACTTCAGCAAGTTCTGTAATCCAAAAATCTCAGGCGATGAGCTGATCTATTTGTCGACACTTTGAATCGACACAACACATTCATGTGTTGACACTTCAACTGTGCCAACTGAAACTTTCTCTATGTGCCAGCATGTATCGACACTTCATTGTCATGTGTCGATACTTGGTGTCATATGTCGACACTTTGAATCGACACCTTGAGTCATGGTCGATACTTTGAGTCGACACATCACTGAAATTTTCTTCAAAGCTTCTGAACTTGTGCTGAATCAAGTTTGTGTTGAACTTATATGTCCATTCAAGCAATCTTCAACTATCGAAGTCTTCTTTGAGCAGATATTTTATCTAAATTTGGACTTCTTCAATTGAATGACAATCTTTTCAATCTTTCAAAATTTAATGAGTACCCGAAACTAATAAACAATTTTAACATACATTAGTACTCATATATACTTCAATGTTTTGTCAATCATCAAAATCAAGACTATAGTCAACAAAGGATCATGCTTCGATTCAAAAATGGTTCTTCTTTTTTTAAAGTTAATACAAATTAATGGTGAATACGTTGATCATTCATCTTTCAGAAAATTTAAAGCTCAAATTTGAGCAAGATTGATTACAAACAAGCTTTTATTAGAGTTCTTACAATAAAATTTAGTCAGTTACAAGGATCACTTTTCTTTCGGTGGTCTCTCTTGCGTGCTGTAAATTTGAGGTTGATTTTCTTGGTTCTTTTTGGTACTTTACCATGTGCAACAATAATTTAATTATGTGCCAGGTTTAGTTAATTGTATACAGAACTAAATTAACTGTATGCAATGGTAATTTAACTATGTGCTAGTTGTAGTTAATTATATGCAAGCTTAATTTAACTATGTATAATATTAAATTAACTGTATGCAGTGTTAAATTAACTATGTGCTAGCCTAATTTAATTATATGTAATAGTAATTTAATTATGTTCTAGGTTTAGTTAATTATATGCAAAACTAAATTAACTGTATAATAGTAATTTAATTATGTGTTAGGTTTAGTTAATTATATGCAAAACTAAATTAACTATGTATAGTGATAATTTAACTGTATGCTATATTTAGTTAATTATGTATAGATTCAATTTAACTATATATAATATTAAATTAACTGTATGCTGGCTTAATTTAATTATGTACAGTAGTAATTTAATTGTGTATTAGGTTTAGTTAATTATATGTAGAACTAAATTAACTATGTACAATAGTAATTGAATTATGTGTCAGGTTTAGTTAATTGTGTGCAGAACAAAATTAACTATATACAGTAGTAATTTAACTGTGTGATAAGTTTAGTAATTGTATGCAGGTTTAATTTAACTATGTGTAATCATAAATTAACTATATATAATGTCAAATTAATTGTGTGCTAGCTCAATTTAATTGTGTAGTGGTAATTTAATTGTGTATCAGGTTTAGTTAATTATATTAAAAAAAAGTTTTGTGAATATGACATGGAAGAGGATTAAGAAGAAATTAACAAACGGGAATATAATGTGGAAGAGGATTTAGAAGAAATATGCAAATGTGATGTAGAAAAGGATTCAGAAATCAATAAATGGGAATATGATGTGGAAGAGGATTCATAAGAAATTTAAAAAAAAAAATAGGAAAGAAAGTTTTGAAAATATGGCATGGAAAGAATATGATGTAGAGAAGGATTCAGAAGCAAAATAAAATAGAAAAGAAAATTTTGGGAATATGACATGAAAGGAAAATAACATGGAAAGGGATTAAGAAGAAATCATTAAAATAAAATAGGAAAGAAAGTCTTGGGATATAACGCGGAAGGAATATGACATGGAAGAGGATTGAGAAGAAATATGGCATGAAAGGAATATGACGTAGTAGAGAATTTGAAAAAAATCACTAAAATAAAATGAAAAAGCATAAATTTTTAGGATTTTGGCATGGAAGAGGAAATCTAGAAACAGAAAAAAAAAATTTTAAAAATTTTTCAAATAAAGAAATCAATGATAAAGAATATTTTGGATATTTTCTAAAAGATGATGACATTATAAAGGATGTCGTATTATGGTAAATCTTAAATGAAGGACCGGGAGTTAGAGATTTAGTCAACATGAATAATTTGTTATAGTAGAGTCAAAATAGGGGTTGGGAATTAAATTACCATTCTTTAGCAACACGAATATGAAGATACGCTTATTTCTTTTCCTTCTAGATACATCAAAATCCCACAATTATGGTGTCTATTGCAATGGTTAATTTGTTGCTTTTTAAGGAGCTTGTCTATTTATGCCATAGGTCTTTGATGCTTTCTATTAAGGGCTGATCACTTGGACCTCGAATGTTTTTGGAGTAATCACAACTCAACAACAAGTGATTGATATTTTCCACTCGTTCTGAACATAATGGACAGCACCTTGGCCCTCTTACACCTTCCTTCTCGAGAATGTCAGTCGGTGAGCATCTTGCAATGGGATCATAACCAACTAAATATCTTTACTTTCCTTGGGACCGATCTTCCATGTTAATGGTGAATACCTGAGAAGAGTGCCACTTCCATTTTCTGCTATCCTGCATGCCCTGCTTGCAAGATCAATATTGTCAATGAAGTTTTCTTGCTCCAGGAGCTCTATTTTATGTTATCCTGCCCTGGTTGCAAGGTCAGTATTGCCAATGAAGTTTTCTTGTTCCAGGAGCTCTATTGTAGCCATAGAGCTAAGCGATTGTTTTAAGTTTAAGTCACCATTCCTCCGGCATCAAGTGATCATCAATGGATTCCATTGTTTTAGAGCTAAAGATATACAAATTGGGCAAACGCTTGGAAAGAGGAACTTTAGATGCCCTCGTGTCAAAAAAATGTTTGACATGTTGAAAGTAATTTGTAATTAATATTAATTCATGTTACAAAGTCTAAGAATCATGAAGGTAAAGAGTCAAAGAGTTATTGTTTGGAGTCAAAGAGTTAGTATTTAATAGTTGTGATAATCAAAATAATAATTAACTCTTATATCAAAGAGTTAACTAGGAAGTCTAACTGTTAAAAATTATGGAAGTTTAAGAGTCAAATAGAGAAACTAAAAATCATGTTGAAGATCAATAATTGCTTATATTCATGAAGTTAGATAGAAAGTCACCCTCATATATCTATAAATAGGGCTTAATGTATTGAGTCCATTTGTGAGTGGAGTGTTTTGTGGATTTATAATAGAAGAGTTATCTTCTTTCACTCTCCAAGTATTGCCTTAAGTATTATAATCATCATATGTATTAAAGCTTTTTAAATTTTCATTAGATTGATATCAGAGCTATCCAAACTTCTATCACTGGTTTTAGAGCTTATGAATGTTCCGATCACCCTTTTCAACAAATGATATCAAAGCTAAGTCGATCCTAAAGTAGGTATCAAATCCAAGTCGATATTGAAGCAATTATTGAAGTCAGGTTGATCTTAAAGCAACTTTCAGAGTCAGAGAACAGCTTCAGGACTGGCGAAAGCTCTGGATGCAGAAGTTGCTCGTAAAGGAGTTGCTTGTGAAGCTGTAAAATATATCTTCCATCAAGGTATTAAGTCTGTCGAAAGGAACCTGTAGAGAAATATGCAAGTCTAAGAAAAGAGACTTTGCAAAAGAAAAAGAAGATAAGAGCAATCTTCAAAGATTAAAGATTGGAGACCTCGTTAACAATACCAATTGTACAAAATAGAGGATAAAAAGACTATAGTGATGGTTGTGCCATTCAAATTAATGCTCAAAGAAATACTTGAAAAATTAAATTTTTTACCAGCAAGGTATACTTGTGAAAAACTGGACCATATCACTACCAATTTTTATGGCAACAGTTGACTTTGAAGATATGAGTGGAAGGTTGATGATTGAAGGTCATGCATCTGTTATAAAGAAAGAAACTGAAAATAATATAGCATTGTAAGCAATTAATTATTTGAAAGATATTTATAATATTATTGTTAAAGATATTCATTTTCAAGAAATAAAAGAAGTCAAAATCTCTATGCAAGATCTGCATGAAAGCTATGAAGATATGAAAAATAGATATGAAGATGTAATAGAAGAGTTAAATGAGTTGAAGCTGAGATGGAAAAAAGAATGATCATAGAAGATATAGAAAGAGTGATTAAAGAATATGCAGAGACTCAATCTCATATATCAAAAAAAAGAGCTTGCACTACACGAGATTTTTTTCCTAGTTGTGGTCCAAGCCAGTGATTGAAGATATTAAGGAGAGATAATATTGGAAGTAATTTGTAATTAATATTAATGCATGTAAAAGAGTCTATGAGTCATGAAGGTAAAGAGTCAAAGAGTTATTGTTTAGAGTCAAAGAGTAAGTATTTAATAGTTGTGATAACTAAAGTATTAATTAACTCTTATATCAACGAATTAATTAGGAAGTCTAAGAGTTAAAAGTTATGGAAGTTTAAGAGTCAACTAGAGAAATTAAAGGTTATGTTGAAGATCAATGATTGCTTGTATTCATGAGGATAGATAGAAAGTCACCCTCATATATATAAAAATAGGACTTAATATATTGAGTCCATTGTGAGTGGAGTATTTTATAGATTTATAATTCAAGAGTTATCTTTCTCCACTCCCCAAGTATTACTTTAAGTATTATAATCATCATATGTGTTAAAGCTTTCCAAATTTCTATCAGATTGATATCAAAACTATCCAAACTTCTATCAATGATATCAGAGCTTATGAATGTACCCCTCACCCTTTCCAACATGATGGCCATCACAAACACATGAAGTCGAATAGAGCTGGATTAGATCAAAGAGCTTTCCTATACTTTTCCAAAAAGGGGATGCATTTTTAATGAGGGTGGAGGCTTGGTCAGCTGGTGTCATCCTCGCATGGTATATCCTCTAAATTAGAATATGCTAGGGTTGATCATTTTCATTGAAGTGTTTGAATCATTTTAATAGTAAGACTTTGATGACTAAGGAAAGATTGAGAATACCTAAACCACCGAATTCTTTTGGTCTGTAAAGTTGTCTCCACTTAGCCAGGTATTTTGTACTTCCATCATTGTTGTAACCGTTCCATAAGAATTTACGGCATAGGCGATCTATTTTCTTTATAATTGATGCTAGTATTTATCACTCCCCCGATTCTAGATCCAATGTCCAGGACATGAGCAGCTACTACATACTTACAGGAAATTATTCCTATAAATATGCAAGCCATTCAACATGTCAAGTACTTCAGTATAATTCAAAAGATAATATATTTAAATTACAGGTAGTGGCATATATCAGAATAATCATTCATCAAAATGAGTTCGAGCTCTACATACACTATTACAATTTATAAACAAGGTCTTCTTTTCAAAATTTACATCTCAACCCTCTAACATACAAGTTAGTTTACATATCCCCAAAACCATACTTTAATATGCAAGATGGTTAAACATATGCACCAATACCGGACATATCTCATGTTTTTCTTTTTAACCAAGGTACTTGTTTATTTTTTCACTTTCCAATCTAAAAGTATGTGTGAAGATTATGAGCTTTGTGGTTTAATAAATAACATGTTATAAGATTAAAACAAATTAGATCAAATAATGCAACTTAAATAAAATCGTTCAAATATGATACATGTATAAAGTAATGGTTCTGATATTTACTTTGACAATAATTGTGATCAAATAATGCAACTTAAATAAAATCATTCAAATATGATACATGTATAAAGTAATGGTTCTGATATTTACTTTGACAATAATTGTATATGGAAATAGTACCGTTCATTTCTTTTATACACATGAACACAACAAACTAATACATTATAATAGAATAGGGTAGATATTCGATACATAACATATTCTTATTCAAATACTTAATCCCATGTTTTCAATTACTGACCATCTCAGCTTTGTATCTTTAACTATGGTCATATACATTTCTCATGGCATAGGTCACATGACTCTATTTAATTCCTATGGCAAGGGATTTTACTCAAAACTGTGCGGCTGCACTTAACTCTTGCGATTTAGGTCAAAAAGCCACATTCAATCCCTATGATATAGGCCACATGGTCATATATGTTTTCTATGGCATGGGTCATGAGATCATATTTAACTTCTATGTTGTAAGTCATATATTCGCATCCAATTTTATATATAATCAAGTTGAGATAATTGATACATACATAGACATACATATACATCAATCCAAATTACTTTTCTTTATGAAACTATATTGAACTTTATAGTTCAGTATTCAATAACTAAATATCAACATGCTAAACTCATGAAGATAGTTTAACCATGAAATTGCTCAATAAAATTATACTATTGAGACTAATCACATAATTCTAAATTTCAATTATAATTTATATTAGAGAATATAATGTCCAATTACATGTCTACTTTAAATTAATCACTATAAAGTATATTATTTACCTCGAAGATACTACAATTAAATGATTTGATTACCCTGCTAGGATTTTTCGGGACCTGATAATCCAAAATCATAGGTGTATCTAATGAAAGCCACATCAATATTTTAAACTAATTCTTAATTTTTTTTAAAAATCTTAAATTTTATAATTTCAAAATATTCATATCACGTAGAGAAACATCATAAAGTATTAAAGGAAAAAAAAGAGAAGAGAGAAATAAATAACTTCTTCTTCTTTCTTCCTTCATCTCTTCTTTATTCTTCTTTACTTTATTTCTTTCTCTCACTTTTTTTTCTCCAACCATACTTAGGGTTTTCTCTCCGTAGGCCACCACCTACAGCATATTCTTGTGCCACTAACACCTATGGCACGGCCTTTGGCCACTGCAGAAGAGACGAGGAAGGGTTTGATAGATTTAAATCCTTGAACAAAGAATCAAATTTCTAGTTTTTTTCTTAATTTTTTCCCCTAAATACTACAACAAAAATAAGCTCAATAAAATGGAAAGAATTCTTGCCGGGTTTTTGAGAGGGAGAGGGGAAGGGAGAAATCTCGGGCGAGAAAAAGGAGGGAGAGAGAGAATGTGATAGAGCGAGAGTGTGTGAGAAAGTATGCGGGAGAAAGAGAAAGAACGTCGGTGGGACAGGTTTCACGCATGGAACAGGAATTTTATATCCCCAGTTTATCTGATAAAAATCACTGTTTTAATCAGGCCGGCCCGGTCAAGTGAACCGGCTGGGCTGAACCCCAAAGTATCTAAAGGATCGACATCCAAGAAATTGGCATTGTTCTAAGAGCCAACCGACCAGAAATTGAGAGAACACCTTACTTCCATCCTGCCGGTTTTTTTTATCAACTTTGTCTATCAGAAATCGCCATTCAGACTCTTAGTGATTTGCAGAGATACATCCAGGTAGGTTGTGCATGGGTAAAGCACCGACCTGACAACGTCCCAGCAGTCTGATGTTTGTTTTTTTGATAAGTTTAACCGGTGTTAGAGTAGTTAATTTTGAAGCCCGTCAAAAGTTCAAAGGAGTAAGGAATTAGCCTTTAACTTCCGGAGATGATGCTTCGAGGAGCTGCATTAAAAAAATATTTATAGGTGAAACACTACAAGAAAAATAAAATTTAGTAACCGATTTTATAACCGATTTTTTTGGTTATATTTGTAACCATTTTTGCAACTGATTTTGCAACTGATTTTTTTTTTAAAATTTGTGACTAATTTTGTAACTGATTTTGCAACCGATATTTTTTCTGAATAATTTAGCGTCCGATTTAAATCGGTTGCAAATTCAATTGCAAAAATTTCATTTTGCAACCGATTTTGCAACTGATTTTGCAACCGAAACAAAAATTATTTTTAATTTTTTTAATTATTATTTAAAAATTTAGCAACTGAAAAACTCGGTTACAAATTTCAAAAATAAAAAAATTAAATTTAAATAAAATTTTGCAACCGATATTTCGGTTGCTAAATTTTATTTAAATTTAATTTTTTTTATTTTTTAAATTTGCAACCGAATTTTTCGGTTGCTAAATTTTTTTTTAAAAAAAAATATTTTTGAAATTTGCAACCGAATTTTTCGGTTGCTAAATTTTTTTAAAAATAATTTTTGTAATTTTTGAAATTTACAACCGATTTTTTTGGTTGCTAATTTTTTTAAAAAAATAAATTTTATAATTTTTGTAATTTGCAACCGATTTTTTCGGTTGCTAAATTTTTTAAAAAATAAATTTTATAATTTTTGTAATTTGCAACCGATTTTTTCGGTTGCTAAATTTTTTAAAAAATAAATTTTATAATTTTTGAAATTCGCAACCGATTTTTTCAGTTGCTAATTTTTTTTTAAAAAAAATTCTTATAATTTTTGAAATTTGCAACCAATTTTTTTGGTTGCTAATTTTTTTAAAAATAAATTTTATAATTTTTGTAATTTGCAACCGATTTTTTCGGTTGCTAAATTTTTTAAAAAATAAATTTTATAATTTTTGAAATTCGCAACCGATTTTTTCAGTTGCTAATTTTTTTTAAAAAAAAATTCTTATAATTTTTGAAATTTGCAACCGATTTTTTCGGTTGCTAATTTTTTTAAAAATAAATTTTATAATTTTTGTAATTAACAACCGATTTTTTCTGTTGCTATTTTTTTTTTAAAAAAAATTATAATTTTTGAAATTTGCAATCGACTTTTTCGGTTGCTAATTTTTTAGAAAATAAATTTTATAATTTTTGTAATTTGCAACCGAGTTTTCGGTTGCTAATATTTTTAAAAAAACTTTTTATAATTTTTGAAATTTGCAACCGATTTTTTTGGTTGCTAATTTTTTAAAAAATAAATTTTATAATTTTGTAATTTGCAACCAATTTTTTCGGTTGCTAATATTTTTTGATTTTTTAAAATTTTTTTTTTAGAAATTGAGGGTATTAAATAAAATCAATTAAATTTATATGATGCCCTAGCCGCCCCCGTTTTTTTTCTCTCACTCTTCCATTGACCGGTTCCCTAACCCTAGCCGCCCCCGTTTTTTTTTCTCTCGCTCTCTCATAGCTGCAGCCTCCTGCTCTCCCTTCCACAGGTCCGAGCCCTGCCGACCGCCGCCTCCGACTCTCCCTTCCTCAGCTCCGAGCCCCTTTGGCTGCCGCCTCTAGCTCTCCCTTCCTCAGGTCCGAGCCCCGCCGGCCGCCGCCTCCGGCTCTCCCTTCCTCAGCTCCGAGCCCCGCCGGCCGTCGCCTCCGGCTCTGCCTTCCTCAGGTCCGAGCCCCTTTGACCGCCACCTCTAGCTCTCCCTTCCTCAGGTCCGAGCCCCTTTGGCCGTCGCCTCCGGCTCTCCCTTCCTCAGGTCCGAGCCCCTTTGGCCGCCGCCTCCGGCTCTCCCTTCCTCGGGTCCGAGCCCCGCCAGCCGCCGCCTCCGGCTCTCCCTTCCTCAGGTCCGAGCCCCTTTGGCCACCGCCTCCGGCTCTCCCTTCCTCAACTCCGAGCCCCTTTGGCCGCCACCTCTGGCTCTCCCTTCCTCAGGTCCGAGCCCCGCCGGCCGCCGCCTCCGGCTCTCCCTTCCTCAGCTCTGAGCCCCGCCGATCGCCACCTCCGGCTCTCCCTTTCTCAGCTCCGAGCCCCTTTGGTCGCCGCCTCCGGCTGTCCCTTCCTCAGGTCCGAGCCCTGCCGATCGCCGCCTCCGGCTCTCCCTTCCTCAGCTCCGAGCCCCTTTGGCCGCCACCTCCGACTCTCCCTTCCTCAGCTCCGAGCCTCTTTGGCCGCCGCCTCCGGCTCTCCCTTCCTCAGGTCCGAGCCCCGCCGGTCGCCGCCTCCGGCTCTCCCTTCCTCAGCTCCGAGCCCCACCAAATCCGGGTATCGCCGTCTTCCAATTTTTTTTTAAGAAAAAACATTTTCCTCATTTCAATGAATGTATGCTTTTTTTCTGTGTTGATTGCAATTATCACAATGGCATTTCCTGGGCTCTGGTTCCATTTACTGGGCTCTGGTTCCATTTCCTGGGCTAGTGATTTCTCAGCAGCTTAAATTGGCTTTTACTAAAATTGATGTTCAGATGCTCTTAGAACTATGTTCATGCATTAATCATCAATTGGAATAATATGTGTGCATGTGTGTAATTAATTTGTTATACATATTAACTGAAATTTCCACAGACATTTGTATCCTAAGCTGCATTCATGCTTGATATTTTATTTTGTATGAATATAGTATTATAAATGCTCTTGGAATTATATTCAAGCATTAATTTGTCAGTTGGAATACATATCTGTGTGTGTGCATGTGTATAAATAAGTTGTTATAAAGATTAATTAAAATCATTTTGCAATGTTAATTTTATCTTTAGATGTATTCATTCTGGATATTTTATGGTAGTGGATGAATTTTGTACCACGCCCAATCTTATATGTTGTTAGTTTGTTGTCATTTTCATGTTTCTCTCATAGGATTGGTTCTTGCAACTATTGACTATTTCCTTGTTGCTTTGATACTTCTAATATTTTGGATTTATGGATGGTAATTTTTACTTGTCAAGTTTCAATTGGAATTAAAAAAATATTGAGCTCCTAAAGTATTCTTTTCAATTCAATATAAATGTTTGTGGTTTCCAAGTGGAACAATATTGAGCTCCTAAAGTATTCCACTTATTATTTTTATAAGTTTTGCATTATATTATGGACTGCACCTCTTCTTATCGTTATATGTTTAGCTTTGTATTATGATTACTCTTATATATTTTGCATTATATTATGAATTGCATCTCTTGTTATCATTATTTGTTTAGCTTTGTATTATGAACCGCAAATCTTGATGTTGTTTTTGTTATTTTATTATGCATTTCTATTAATTATCTTCTCTTATTTCATGCAGTTAGAGGCTGTGATGAGTTGTCTTGGTATCTTCGTGATGCTTCAAATGTTGAAAGTGTATGCTGGATCGGATCATTTTGCAATGATCTAAATGGTGTTGCAAATTTGGATGGCTTGCTCTTTTTGCAAGCAACCATTTGCTGCCTTAAATCCTTCGCAATGTACAAAAAGAGGCAATCCTGAGCTTCTGAATCTTATTGTTTGAAAGTTTTGTTCGATTTTTGCTGTTTTATTGTGCATTTTAATTTTCATTGATTTTCTTTTGTTACCTACGGCTAGAGGCTGTGATGAGTTGCCTTGGTATCTTCGTGATGCTTCAAATGCTGAAAGTATAGGCTGGATCGGACCGTTTTGCAAGGATCTAAATGGTGTTGCAAATTTGGATGGCTTGCTCTTTTTGCAAGCAACCATTTGCTGCCTTAGACCCTTCTAAATGTAGAAAAAGAGGCAATCCTGAGCTTCTGAATGTTATTATTTTTCATTAAATCTGACGATTAATTACAGTGTTCAAGTTATGACTTATAGAATTTTTTGGTTGTTTTACCTTCATTTTGTACCTGGTATTCAATTCCTGTTAAACCCATTTGATGTATGTAGTAGTTATTTTTGGATAATTGGATGTAATTGAACCATTGAAATGAATATCTGATTTGTGCCTAAGCTGTCTAATGGATGCTTTATATGTTGCCATTGTGTCTAATGGGTGTGATTGAACCCTTCTCAATGATTTGTGGCTAATGTTAAAATGAATATCTACTTTATATATCTCAGCTTAAATTTATAAATTCAGGAAAAAAATTCATATTTTGTAATTTTTTTTTAAATTATTCAATTTTAGCAACCGATTTAGCAACCGAATTTTTTTTATTTTTTCTGGATTTTTTTTAGCAACCATTTAGCAACCGATTTTTTTTTTATTTTTTTGGATTTTTTTTTAGCAACCGATTTAGCAACCGATTTTATTTTATTTTTTCTAGGTTTTTTTTTTAGCAACTGATTTAGCAACCGATTTTTTTTTTTATTTTTTCTAGATTTTTTTTAGCAACCGATTTAGCAACTGATTTTTTTATTTTTTCTGGATTTTTTTTTAGCAACCAATTTTTTTTTTTTTTTCTGAATTTTTTTTTTAGCAACCGATTTAGCAACTGATTTTTTTTTTTTCTGGATTTTTTTTAGCAACCGATTTAGTAATCAATTTTTTTTATTTTTTCTGAATTTTTTTTTAGCAACCAGTTTTTTTTAATTTTTTTTGATTTTTTTAGCAACCGATTTAGCAACCGATTTTTTTAATTTTTTCTAGATTTTTTTTAGCAACCAATTTAGCAACCGATTTTTTTTAATTTTTTCTGAAATTTTTTTATAGCAACCGATTTAACAACCGATTTTTTTAAAATTTTTTCTGGATTTTTTTTTAGCAATCGATTTAGCAACTGATTTTTTTTAAATTTTTTCTGGATTTTTTTTTAGCAACCGATTTTTTTTTAGAATTTTTTTTATATTTCTTTGATTTTTTTAAAAAAAATTATGTCAAATTCGATTGCTAATTCGGTTGCTAAATTTTGCAACCGAAAAAAATTGGTCACAAATTTTAGCAACCTATACTTTTACAACCGACTAATTTCGGTTGTAAAATCAGTTGCAAATTAATTTAGCAACTGATTTTTAATTATTAGCAACCAAAAAATTGGTTGTTAAACCTGGTTTTTCTTGTAGTGAAAATCTACGAGTCTACGGTCGTGTGTTATATATATTGTTGGATATTTGGAAGCGCTCTAATAACAAAATGTTGGAGATCAAGATATTAAATATTGGAGATCAAAATTTTTATATGAGAGGAAAAACTAATTTCATTTCATTATCTTGATTGTTGTTACGTGATAACAGTTTCATCTATTTAAATTACAAAATGTCTCTTGAACTCCCATCATTAATTCAACCTTCATCTTCCCAATACATCTTATAGGAAACTGCACTTTCATCATTATTTCAACTCTTCCTCTTTCCAATTTATAGGAAACTACACATTCACTAATTAATTATATAGGAAGTAGATATTATCCTTAAGAAACCAGCACATTAACTCTCAATATAGGAAATAGATATTGTGCTTAGGAAACCCAGCACATTAACTCTCAACATTCTCCCCCTTAATGTGCTGATCTTGAACTCCCAAAAGTTCTTTAAGCTATTGAAATTTTCCTGTTGGTAGAGCTTTTGTAAAAATATTAGCTAGTTGCTCACTTGTCTTGCAAAACTGAACTTGAATTTCACCTTCTTCAATTGCTTCTCGGATGAAATGATGCTTGATTGCAATATGCCGAGTACGGCTATGAAATGTTGGATTTTTTGTCATGGATATTGCTAATTTGTTGTCACAAAATAGTTAAGTAGCTTTCTCTTGCTTTTCATCAATGTCTTTAAGAATTCTTCTTAACTAAATTGCTTGTGAAGTAGCAATAGAAGCTGAAATATATTCGGCTTCAGCAGAAGATTGTGCAACTGATGTTTGCTTCTTTGAACTTCATGAGAATGCACTCGAACCTAGTGAAAATACATAGCCAGAAGTGCTCTTCATATCATCAATACACCCTCCCCAATCATTATCACAAAAGCCAATTAATTTTACATTAGTATTACTAGAAAATTTAATTCCATAATCCAAAGTCCCTTGCAAGTATCTTAGGACCCTTTTAGCTACTCCAAGATGAATGCGACTTGGATTGGTCATGAATCTTGAGAGTAAACTTGCTACAAACATAATATCCAGCCTTGTAGCTGTGAGATATAATAGCTTTTCGACCAAACTTTTGTAGAGAGCTGCATCTATCTTCTTTTCACCATCATCTTTTCTTAATTTTTCATTCACAACAAGTGGATTTGCTACTGATTTATGCCAAACATACCAAACTTCTTGAGAATATCTATTATGTATTTTCTTTGGCAAAGAAAAACTCCATCTTCAGTTTGATAAATCTCCATGCCGAGAAAATGATGTAGAAGACCTATGTCACTAACGTCATATTTCTTCATCATATCATTTTTGAAGTCTTCAATCATCTTTTTATTATTTCCTATAAACATCAAGTCATCGACATATAATGCAACAATAAGGATATTAGAATCACCTTGCTTCTTGACATATAAGATAGGCTCACTTTTACTTCTTTCAAAGCCTCTTTGATTGAAGTAACCATCAATCTCTCCATACCATGCTCTCGGTGCTTGTTTCAGCCCATAGAGAGCTTTCTTGAATTTGTACACCATATTCTCCTTGCCTTTGATGATGAATCCTTGTGGTTGTGCAACATAAATGTCTTCTTTCAATTCTCTATTCAAGCAAGCTAATTTGACATCAAGTTGGTATAGCAACCAACCTTTTTTACCAACAAGAGAAATAAGAACTCTAATTGTATCCAAACGAGCAACCGGTGTAAATGTTTTTTCTTAATCGATGCCAGGTTGTTGTGAATACCCTTTTGCCACCAATCTTGCCTTATTTCTTTGAATGGAACCATCAGCATTATACTTGATCTTATAGATCCATTTGACTCCTACAATATCCTTATCTTTTGGTTTGTCAACAAGTTTCCATGTATTGTTCTTCTTGATGACTGAAATTTCTTCTTCCATAGCCTTCTTCCAAACTTCTTCTTTGATGGCTTTTTCAAGATTTTTAGGTTCAAGTACACAATAGTTGCATCTTTGATAAATATCATCCAAACTTCTCAATTTTTTTGGTATTGAAGTAAGAGTAGAGGAACTTGAACTTGGAGATGGTGGAGGGTCAGAAGTTGATGAAGAACTCTCATCATTTCCATTTGAATGTGTTGATTTTGTGCCAAAGCCATCAATTATGACACACTTGCTCTTGTCATTGCCATCCTTCCACTCAATTGAAGCTTCTTCATTGAAAATAACATCTCGGCTTATAATAATCTTCTTCTTTAATTTCTAGATTATACAACCTATAGCCCTTTGATTTTGAGCTATAGTTGACGAAGATGTATTTCTCACTTGTTTTATCTAGCTTCCTTCTTTTCTCCTTCGGAATATGAGTATAACAAATTGAACCAAAGACTTTCAAGTGTCGTACAGATGGTTTTCTTCCACTCCAAGCCTCAATTGGAGTTAAATTCTTCAATGCCTTCGTTGGACATCGATTGAGAAGGTACACAGCTGTGTATACATCTTCAATCCAAAAACTCTTTGGCATGCCTTTGTCATATAGCATTGCCTTGGCCATTTCTACTACTATTTGATTCTTTTGTTCACAAACTCCATTTTGTTGTAGAGCGTATCCAACTGTAAGCTGCCTGTCAATGCTTTCATTCTCACAAAACTTGTTAAAATCATTAGAATTATATTCTTTTTCATTGTCACTTCGAAGCACCTTAATTGTATTGCCACTTTAATTTTCAACAAGTCTTTCAAACTTTTGAAATATAGTAAAAACTTCAGATTTTTGCCTCATGAAATAGACCCAAGTCATACGGGAATAATCATTAATAAACAAGATGAAGTACCTGTTCTGAGCATGTGATTATGTCTCCATTGGCCCACATATATCGGTATGTACTAACTCCAAAACTTGTTTTGCTCTCCAAGCTCCTCCTTTTGGAAATGATTGTCGATGATGCTTCCCGAGTACACACCCATGACATGCTTCTTGTTTTTCTTCAATACTTGGAAGCCCTTGGACCACATTCTTTTGAGAAAGCAACTTGAGGCTACCAAAGTTCAAATGCCCCAATCTTTTGTGCCATAGCCAAGATTCATCTACCATGTTCATCTTCATTGTAGCCTCTTTGGATACTTTGAGATTAAGTAAGAAACTTCTATTCACCATCTATATTCTTTGTAGAACTTGCTTCTTTTGTTTGTTATCTAATATGATACATTCTCCATCTTCAAAGTGAATAGAATATCCATGCTCCACAAATTGTCCAACACTAAGCAAACTTTGATCCAATTCAGGAACAAAAAGAACGTCATAAATATGTTCAGCACCTCTCTTGGATTGAACACCAATAGTGCCTTTTCCTTTTACTTCCACCAATGCTCCATTGCCAAGTCTCACTTGCGAATGATAACTTGTATCCATGTGAAGAAAGATACCTTTAGTTGAAGTCATGTGATGACTACAGCCACTATCAATGAACCATTGATCTTTTTTCCGCTCTACCATACTTTGACATGCAAAAAATAGGTTACCTTCATCTTCTTTCTCCTCAGTGTAATTTGCTTGCTGATTGGAATTGAAGCGGCAATCCTTCTTCAAATGGCCGTACTTCTTGCAATTGTGGCATCGTGGCTTTCCCTTGAACCAACAATCCTTCTCTTCATGACTGCTCCTATTACAAATTCTGCATTTCTTTTGGAAGTTGTTGCCTTCAATTTTTTGATCATAACTTCCTCTACCTCTTCCTTTTAAATTTCTTCATCTTCCTGTACCATTCTTTCCATCTCTAAAAGATTCTTGAGACCTTTTTCCGCATTTCTAAAATCAAGATTGAGTATTGATTAAAAAGCACTCTTAACAGATTTTTTAGAGTGTCGATTCAATCTTTGCTCATAGGATTTTAGTGAGCCAATCAATTCTTCAACGCACATGATAGAAATATCTTTAGTATCTTCAATTACAGCAATCTTGGACTCAAACTTAAAGGATAGAGAGATTAGAATCTTCTCATTTAATCTTTTATTAGGAATGTCATCACCATAACTCTTCATTTGATTAACAAGTTGAACAAACTTGTTGTAAAATTTTTCCATTAACTCTTTCTCATCCATCTTCAAATTTTTAAACTCTTTTTGAATGGATTGAAGTTTAACATCTTAAATTTTTTGATTTTCTTGACGTTCATTCTACAGGATCTTCCAAGCTTGTTGTGAATGACATGACATGTTAATTATTATAAGTATTTGTTTGCCTTCCTGCCGTTAGAAGGCAGTTCATGAATTGAATGACTTGTGCTGTCTGACTGTTTCCCACAGTGAAAAGATTGCAATCTTGATTGCTATGACAATGCATATGTTATCTTTATTAATTAGTACATTGGCAATCTTTATATCCGATTGTGAACTTCTTGTGATATTGCAGTTGCACACTGTCTACTTGTAATCTAAAGGCTGCGCGGATGTACTTTTGAGCGGGGAAAAAGAGCTTCCCAGGAGGCATGGCATGCATGCAGTACCATTTTCTCGTGCAAGCCGTCCTGGATCTGTGTCTAACTAATGCGGCAGAGAAACCAATGTTCACGTGCCGGCCATTTTAGAAAGGTGGTGCCTCCCCCAGCCAAGGTGCCGCGTCCACGTGCAACCCATATATATCTCCCCCGTTTTCAACCACTTCCCTTGCATGCAGCCCGACAGCGAAATCCATGAGAACTACCCCATCCCTATGCGTTACACCCAGCCCAAGCAACCATCACCCTTAAGTCATGCTCGCCAGATGTCACCCTTCTTTCACCCACTCGGAATCCCGTGATAGATGATTGCGAGAATCCTTCTTTCCTTGTTCATGAACCCAATCCCGGCCAATCTCCCCCTATATATTAACATTATCACCTTCCTCTCTTCTCACCCAAACCCCCACCCTATTCCTCATGGCCTCTCTCCATTCAACTAGAACAGCTCTTCCCCTCATTCTCCTGCTTCTTATCAGCTTTGCGAATCTTTGTCTGGGGTCCAGAAAGCTAAGTTCTTTATATCAACCATCCCCTACCATCCTAACATACCACGGAGGGGCCTTGCTAGAGGGACACATCCCCGTCTCCATCCTATGGTATGGAAAGTTCTCGCCAGCCCAAAGGTCCATCATCTCCGACTTCCTCCTCTCCCTCACTCCCACTCACCACCATCTCCCCACCACCACCGCCACGGCCACCACCTCAGCCCCATCCGTTTCCAAGTGGTGGACCACCGTGGACTCCTACGTCCAAGAGGCTGGGAAGAAAAAGACCCTTATCTTACTAACCAACCAACTGCTCGACGAAGACTACTCCATTGGCAAGTACCTCAGAAGGCCCCAAATCTCCGAGCTAGCGGAGAGGCTGGGCGTCATGAGGGGCGGCCTCGCGGTGGTGCTCACGGCCAAGGACGTGGCCGTGGAGGGCTTCTGCTCGAGCGCGTGCGGCCTCCATGCGTCCCGCACCGCCGCCGGCGCTGGCGGGCGGGCGCGGGCGGCGTACATTTGGGTGGGGAACGCGGAGGGACAGTGCCCGGGGCAGTGCGCTTGGCCGTTCCACCGGCCGGTCTACGGGCCGCAGGGGCCGGCGCTGAGGGCGCCCAACGGTGACGTGGGGGCGGATGGGATGGTGATTAACCTGGCAACGCTGGTGGCGGGGGCGGTGACGAACCCCTTCGGCGGGGGATTCTTCCAGGGAGACGCGGCGGCGCCGGTGGAGGTGGCGGGGGCGTGCCCCGGGGTGTATGGGAGGGGGGCGTACCCGGGTTACGCCGGGGAGCTGAGGGTGGACCCGGCCACCGGAGGGAGCTACAATGTGGTGGGGGTGAAAGGAAGGAAGTATCTGGTGCCGGCTATGTTGGACCCCGCAAGCCACTCTTGTTTGCCAATGGTTTAAATTGGATGGGTCCAAACCTGTCTCGTGGTTAGAGGCCTATTGTGTTTGTACATGTTTAGTATAAATTATATAGCAGTGCTTGTAGAATGTTAAATAAGTTGTACCTTGGATTGCTTTTAATCATGATGGTATGTTGGAAGTTGGAGAAGTGAACCACATTTTTATTTATATGATGAAACCTGTAGAATCATTGGCTTGGCGTGCAAGTGAAGCATCCAAGTTTAGTCCAATGTCTTTGGCCCGATTCAAACTCATTCAAGTTAATATGCAGGCTAGGATGGGTCCAGTATTGCATCTAATAGAATTACCATGAAACTTGTGTTGTTGTACATAAATTATACCTCATGTCACCAGAGGTGTTGTCTGAGACTGCACGATTCATGAAATATATGTTGGGTTTGGATTGATATAGAAAGGAAGTTAATTTCAAGTCTAATTGCTAAATCCATTAATTTCCGGAAATGTTCCCATTGTAAATTTTTTGGTGATCATTTAACTTCCATAAAATTCTTATTTGATGTCAATGGTATTTATAATGCCAGGCATGGCCTGTGCAAAGACCGGCGTGGCCTGAAAATTCTAGAAACCAAGGCTCCGTTTTCATCTCTAGTTTTATATTTTCCACTCTTCCTATCTTTATAAATACGTTTAATAAATATACATACCTCTAGCATCACTTGTTGCTTTGCAGGAGAGGAAGATGACAGAGAGAAACGTGCTACCCGGGAAGAGGACTCTATTTAACAAGCTTATAGGAGGAAAAATGGTTATCTTGTTATTGTTGTTGCTGCTGCTGCCATTCCTGGTGATAAAGCTATGTTATGCAGTTAGACGTGAATCACATGAATTATCCATGCTCCCTCTTTTGTGCATTGTAATTTAATGATCGTTTGGATCTAAAATAAAAAATAAAATAAAATAAAATAAAAAACACTGGAAAAAAAATAATATACTAACATATCTTTTTGATATTTGACATTACGAAAAGAATATACTCTAGAACGCCTGATCTTTTATTTTTTGATCTTTCATAGGGTAAAGATCGGCCACTGACTCAACTCACCAAGACCTACTGGGCCAAATAAATATATGTACACGCACTAAACAAATTTGAAAGATTAGGCATTCTGGTGCGGGTCAGTAGTTTGTCTCTCGATGCAGTCCAAGAGGGTGACAAAAAAATCATAAGTACTTCTTCTAGAATTATGTCTAGGTAACTTAAATTTTACCTACATTTCTTTAGTATTGCTGTGTTTATTTAATATATTATTTTTTGTGCTGGAAGAGTCTCGTAAGGGTTAATTCTCATTTAGTACTTCCACTCCCGGTAAAACCAGCATTTGAACCTAAGAGATTCTTTAATTTTTAATGTTGGGCCTGTTTAGTTAATCATTCATCTGCATTTAGTTGGGCACCCTAGGGGCCCACCGTTTGTCTGTTGGCCCGAAGTGGAGCTACAATGCCTACGAAGACAAGAGATTGCTTTGAAGTGATTTGAGCCCAGGGGGAGCCGAGGCACTTCAACACAGTGACCGCAAACTCAAATAGGCCCATAAAACAGATAGGCTGAGCCCGTCCGTAGTTAGTGAGACAAAGGATATGCTAGTCTAATAAGTGGTGGAGCAAGATCGGGAGCCGGGAGGAAAACTTGCAGCCCAAACTCATTCTAACTGCTTCACTCTAGTGAAATTGGCCAAAAGCTCCACTACTCGGTTGGCTTCATGCAGGACATCCGACATGAGATGTTAAGTATCATGCAGAAAATATATTTGATATTCCCGAGTGCCAAGATGGTGGGAAGTGTCCAAGCCATCAATCCATGTCTCCACAATCATTGAAATCTCCCTCTAAAAAACTCTGTCATATTAGAAGGTTTTAGCCCATTGCAAGCAGCCATAAAGGTAAACTCAAAGTGATGAACATAGGAAAGGATGCAGCAAGGCTATGTGTTCGGGCTGTATGTGCGATGGCTTGTCTAACATGATTTCTTGGCCCACCTTGTTGCGGGCCAAGAATTATGCCTTATGCTTGAAATATCAACCATATGAGCTTACCTCCTTGGCAGGCTGAAGGCCTTGGATGAATTCAGTGAGCTTAAGGGCCTGTTTGGTGTTGCATTTGTGTTACATATGCTTTTGTTTTCAAAGACCCATAAAGAAAAATATTGAACCGAGACCGAACATGTGAGATATGTAGTCCTTTTCTCTTTTTTTTTCAAAACCCTAAGGTGAAAAGTAGCTTTCTTAAAATGTTATCTTCAACATAAATCTTGCTGTGATATTTCAGAAATAAAAAAAAAAAAAAAAAAAAAAATCGAAACAATACCAAATAGACCTTACATTTGAAAAGCCATTTCAGCTTCTTGGCTTATGCAGTAAAATATTCTTTGAGCAACGTAAGTTGAATGCTATATATATACACATTCATATCTTATTAAAATGCTCCATGTTAATAACCATTGGCATCTCTAGCTATCTCTTCAAAAAAGGTACCATGATATTGGCCCTGCTCACGACCTTTAATGGATACAATTTTTGGCTGCACCTATTGGCATTGGCCCAAACATGGTTTTGGCTGGCCATTGAAACAAATCCTTCCAACTCTACTAACATGATATGTCTGTCGATGACACGGGTTGTATCTATTGTACGAATGGTTGATTGATTCTTTTTGACATTAATCGATGGATGATGCAAAATAAAATACGTGTTCGGCTTTCGGAAAATCTAATATTTTTTTGATCCGTATGCATGCATAATTTTTACAATTCTGAAAAATCTAATATCGTAAAACATTCCGTGTGAAAGATGCAACTTGGACCCATCTGTTGAATGTAGAGTGGGATGTTTTTGTTTTCCACCTTTGATCTACATGAGATGCTTGAAGCTTTGTCCAGCGTTCCATCCTTATCAGAATTTATTGGTCCAAGTTGCTACATGGATGCTGATGTTCAAAACGCATTGATGGAAGAGCATGGCCCCAGCAATTTGGACCTTTTTAAAGCAGATCAAGAATGATGAACCTTTCGACCGAGCGATACGCACCCACGGAGGGCATAATCTAGAAGCATCTTTCTCCGGATCAAATCAGATAGACAATTGGCCAACCTGCCAGAAAAAAATATCTGACAGTATCTAAATCAAATCTTGAGATGACCAAAGCAGATAGGGCTGCGTGGCTAACAGACAAGTGAGTTCAATCATCCTGCCGTTCCGTAAGGTGCCAGTCTACAGAAAAAAGATTCGGTTGAGAAGAGCGATTTGCGGATAACGTGGTGAAGGTGCGATGTTGCTCGGTGATTGATATGGAATTTTTTTTTAAAATAATATTAAAAAAAATTATGAAAATAGGTTTGTTTAATTATGAAAGTAGATGTTTTTGATTGGCGTGAATACACGGTTACCAAAAATATCTGCTACATGATAGGCGGGATGCCAGCCGGACTTAAAATCATTTTTGGAAAAAACGATTTCAGGCACCTTTTCTCTACGTGCCTAGCTCTCTCAGCCACGACGCGTGACGGTCAAGAGAACTCGTCTTTGTCAAAGTCGAATTCTTACTGAGAAATCATCTTTGACAAAGACTATTTCTCCACGTGCCCTGGATCCCCAGCTGCAACACATGGCGGCAAAGAGAAGTCATTTTGCCAAAGCCGAATTCTCTCTGAAAAATCGTCTTTACCAAAGTTGATTTCAGGCCTTGAGATATCGTTTTTGGCAAAGACGATTTCAGGACATGAGAACTCGTCTTTTCCAAAGACGAATTTCCAGCGATTTTTCTTTTTTTTAAAATTTTTTGTTGAATAATGCGGGAAAAAAAAAATCTATGTTTGAATTTTTCTAGCCCGATTTTTAAATTTGTGTTGAATAATGTAAAAAAGATTACAAAAATAAATTTTTGAATTTTTCTCTAGTCCGATTTATGATTTTTTTTTAAATAATAAGAAAAAAATTATAAAAATATGTTTTTGAATTTTCCCCGAGCCTGATTTTTGAATTTTTTTTCCTCTGTTTCGTTCTTCTCTTTTCCTCCCGCATGCCCCACTATGATTTCTTCCCCCTTGACCCACTGCCGCTCCTTGCTAGAGATGATTTCAAATTATGCCGATAAATCCTAAACACGCGACTGATGGTCGAATTCTAGATGCCAGACGGACCATAAGACCAATGGCAGGCTGGGGGCTGGACCGGTGTCCTGACCCTGATGCCCGGACCGGTGGTACCGGACTTTAGCCATCGGATCGATGGTAAGACCGATGGCAGTAAGGGGACCGGACCGGTGGCAAGATTGAAGGCCAGACCCTGGCAACCGTATCACTGAATTTTTTTTTACATTATTATTAAAAAAATTTCATTCATGACAACTTATCATTTTCTCTTCCATGACTCGATGTAAATAATTTTTTTTACTAACACTAAACCCTAAACAGTTAAACCATAAACTATCGACCGAACTGGTGCCGAACTGGAAATCGTACTAACACCGGGTTGTCAACCGAAGTGGTACCGGGCTAGATATCATTTCAATCTATATATCTTCTCTGTCTTAATTATTGTATTACCACATTAGAAGTCATGAATTTTATAATTAAATTTTATTTCAAAATATAGTTTTACAAATACAATACATAAAAAAAATATCCTAGGTCCCACATGGTGGCCGTCTCTTCCTGAATGGAGGCTAGACACGACAAAGTGGAGGTACAACTTCAACTGGTAGCTGATGCTCTGTCATATGCTCCACGACCTGGGATGCCTACTATGCCGACACGTGATGCGACGAACCCTCACCATAGGCATGTCCTAGATGTCCGGAATAATCATGCTGCGACATGTAGTACGATGCAGCGGTAGACTCAAAATGTGCAGCAACAACATCAGTAGATGTGAAATCGGGCATCGGATATGGAGAGGTACTGTTATGTCCAAACAAAATACAGCAAGCTTGAGCTAAAGGAAAAACGGATCAAGTTGATTTGATCTAGCTTCCTCCCATCTTCTTCTTGGATTGTTTGGTGTTGAAGGAGCTCTCAAGCTTGTTAGTGGCATCTGAACTGAAACAGATGCGATCTGAAGGAAGGCTAGGCAAAGAAGTGTGTGAAAAAGAATGAATAACAGAAGACCTTTCATCATCGCGCCCATGGGTATTTATAGGCTAAGAAATTAACCGCTTACAGCTGGCATCCAGCTGTTAAATGGTTAATCCAGGGTGTAAGCACGTGCAACCAAGTTGTCCATAGTCAATCAGTCCTCCTTAGTTGATCGACTATTCCATAGTCGATCAGCTCCACCATAGTCGATCGGCTCCTGAATTAATGAATATTAATAAATTCTATTCTTAAATAAATCTGTCAATTACCTGGAAGTGAATCAGTCTTATGTTTGCTGGGCATTGATCGACTCTACACCTTTTGAATGTTGATCAGTCACATATATCTTAGGCATCGATCATATTTGTGCCTTTTGGGCATTGAACGGTCTTATACCTTTCAGAAGAGGTATTGATCATAGTCGTGCCTTTCGGGCATTGATCAATTTCAATTTCAGGCTTTCAACGGGTCAGTATAAACAGATCAACTTTGTCATATCCCAATAGGTACTATAATGTCGAGTACCTCGTTCGTGCTGGAATAATGGAGGTGCTTCCGATGAAGATCCATAATGGTAAGGCGAAGGAGTCTCGTACTCTCTGTCGACCTCTTAATAAAACTCCCATAACAGGACACGTGCATGCTCGCCGACAGTATGAATGACAGAATGACAAACCCCTGTAATAGTCTGGGAGTTCGTCGCTATGCAATATGGATGAGCCAGCTGAAGTATCCACGTGATGGCACTACTCCGTAAGATAAAAATAAACAATGAATTTCAAGGAATATAAAATTTAATATTAATAAATAGCAAAACTTAAATTTCTTACCATATAATCATCAACCGTGCCAGGATGACTAATAAATCGATGCATGATGCTGCGGTACCACTGCATATAAAAATCGTGATAATCCATGATACCAGCATATGGAGCACCATCTACAATATGATCAAGTCGACTCATCCATAAATGAACGAACTCGTGATGAGTGGCGGACCAGTCCTGGTTGAGTCATCCTCTCAGATCAATGTAGTGTAGAGCCGAACATGTATCAACCGGCTCAAGCACAACCTGTCAAAACCCGTACTGACGCATCACTCTATCAGGTAAGTGCCACTTCACTATATGAAAACAGATAAGTAGCACTTGAGCACACCAGATATGCTGCCCATCTAGATAGTAACCTGGTAACTGTGCAAGTAGATCGGCATAATATGGCTGCCATATCACCTGTTCATAAATAATTTAAAGCATAATTCATTAAACAAAAACATATAAGACTAATCAACCGTTTTAAAAAGAATAAGCACTAATGATTACCTCGTTTAGTCTGAAGTGATCTATCAGACGATAAGAGGAGACCACATGTGTCGGTACCTGGGTCACACAAAAAATGTCCCTCCATCTGCAAAATAAATTTATTAAATTTATTAAATAAGTCAGTAAATATCATACATTATAAAATTTAATATAAACACCGAACTCACCGCATCCCTAAAGGACCCTATGGTAAACCAGCTCCATCATCATCGAAATCGATCATCGGATCTGGAGCCTGGCGCTGTAATCTATATGGTACAAGGATCGTGAATCTATCCCATGCCCATAGCTGTAGCAGTAACATTGGACCGGCAATGTCACTGGCATCTCTCCTGCTCGCCCTACACATCTCTCTGTATAACCATGCGAGCCCTGTACTACCCCAACTATAGTGTCCAGCATCATCCAAATCTGCCAGTAGGGATAGAAACATGAGATGCATCATATTCCCAGATTTATCCATAAATAAACACCCATCCATCAGTTGCAAAATGTATGCTCAAGCATAGCGCTGTATGGCTATCTCGTCGGCATCAATATGTAACTGCTGAAACTGCTCGGTAAGCCAAACTAGACTCAACCATGACCCTTGGAGTCTATCCTGTGGTGGGACAACTCCTAATAAATCATGACAGAGCTGTCCCCAATTTATCCCTGTAGAACCTGTCACTAGTAGACCATCCACCGGCAAACCAAGCTGAATGGCAATGTCTTGGAGGGTGATGCTGAGCTCTCCCTGCGGGAAATGAAAAGTGTACATCTCTGGACACCAACGCTCGACAAGAGCAATGATCACATGCCAATCCAATTTAATGAAACCAATCCATGCAAGTCCATAAAAACCAGAATGAATCAGCAAAGGTACTATGCACCGATCTAGCGGTATCGATCTGCGCATAACATTCTCTCGTCAATGATAATGTAACACCGTAGTATCATGTCCATCCCATACTACAATCGATCTATGTATCTCCTAATCGTATAGTACACTGTGATCGGAAGGACCGGGATCCATAATTGTGATATACAATAACTCGAAAGAAACAAAATAAATAATCACAAACACGATAAATATAATACAAATTCTTACATTAAAAAAAAGATATGAAGTATAATACAAAGTGTTAACATGAACCATGAATAATTATGTTACAATAATATTGTATTACAATCCAATATATAATTGTATTACAATCCAATAAATAATTGTATTACAATCCAATAAATAATTGTATTACAATCCAATATACTTAATACAAAGGGACAACATGAACAACGAACATGCGATAGGACTCCCGAAGCAACAACATAATGCAGTCCTGAAACTACAACATAATTTAAGCAATGAAAATAATATGAGTACAACTATATCAATTAATAAATAAATATCAGATGAATAATAGAAATATGTGATGTATCTTAAAATTAATGTGCAATTTGACTACTATCTTTTTATTGATTTGGTTGTAGAAGTCTTGGACATGATCGTCTGTCATGCCCTTCCTCCTTATAGATTGTATACTTGTATTTGTTGCCAACTTTTTGAATATCCATATCATTTCTAATCCTTATGGACCGTGGCCTACCTTTTTGTCGTAACCTATTGATATCAGGAATAATGATACCATGTCCACTTTGCTATGGCCAATATTTCTCGTGAGAAATTGATTGAATTTGTGATGCATATGTTTGATGATAATCTTGTAATGTATAGCACCGATCAATATATCTATAAAAATTAATGGCAACATGTGCACAAGCAGCCATGACATAAGAACAATGTAAATGATAACATTACCATTTCTGATACGTACATGTCTGTTGGGATAGACGAATAACCTACAACATCAAAAACTATAATTCGACATGTATACAATAAAATATATAATATTTTTAATAATACATGTCGATAGAATGTATACAATAGAATATATAATATATTTTTAATAATACATGTCGATAGTAATTAACTGTGTATTGTTACCTCTGTTCATGTTAGGACTACGTCTAGCAGTTTGGACCTGGAATAGGCCACTTCCTCTTTCGAACCTTGTAATTCTACACGATGTTGCTTTGGCTTGCTTCACAATAACATGTCCAGTGACAAATGGAGTAAACATTTCGTTCCTGTTCATTGCTTCATTTGCTTGGGCATGTTAACCTTCAAAATATGATACAAGCCGAAAGAATGTCAACTGCACCAACGCTGTTATTGGCAGGAATCAAGCATTTTTCAATACTCCATTAAAACACTCGGATATTTTAGTTGTCATCATCCCATACCATCGTCCATCATCATGTTACCATGTCCATTTCGATAAAGAAATTTTATTCAACCACTGAACAGCTTCTGGATTAAGTTTTTTAATGTTCGTCATATATTTTGAAATTTTCTGGGCTATGATTGCATTCCAGCTTTTTCACTACATTCCTTAATTTGGGATCATGAAATCTTGAATTGAAATTACTTGCTACATGACGTAGGCAATATATATGATAAGCATTCGATGGCTGCCAATCAAGATATTCATTCTATACTGCAGCAAGAATATCAGCATGTCGATCAGAAATTAGACAAATTTTCTGACGTGATGTAACAAATTGTCTGATGCAGGCTAAGAACCAACCCCAGGTGTCAGCTGACTCTTCATCAACAATAACAAATGCAAGCAAAAATAGCTGATTATTTCCATCTACGGCAGTTGCAATCAACAGCTTCTCCTTATACTTTCCGTACATGAAAGTAGCGTCAACACTTATAACCGGTCGACAGTACTTAAACCCTTTAATTGAGGGTCCAAAGGCCTAGAATACACGATCAAATTGAGCAAAAGCTGGAATGCCGGTTGGAGTGCTGATAAATTTTACCCAGTAACCGGGATTAAAATGTTCTACTGCATGTAACCATTTTGGAAGTAATTCATATAACATATCCCAATTATCGAATAACATTGCTATCGCCTTTTGCTTGGCTTCCCATAATTTTCTATAACTTGGTGTATAATTGTACTTATTTTTTATCATTGTACCTAGTCCAGCAACAGTAATTATAGAAACTTTTTTCACCAGGTCCCGTATTTCATTAGTAATTAATATGGAGTCCAGCCTAGAATGATCTTGAGACATCATTGCAGACAGGCATTTATAAGGACCAGTATATCGTGAGATCTCAAAGTAAGCATGACGCTTAATAGTCCTCAACATCCACTGACATCCCGAATCTCTGTTCTTACATTTTACAAGCCATAGATTTGATTAGACTCAATAACTTTGAATTCATGATGTCTTTCAACAGAATACTGCTTTACTGCAGTCTGTAATTCGGCCTTATCCATAAAGCGAAGTCCATTACTCAATTCCTCATCCCTTTGCCATATAACATTTTGTTCATGAAATAAAGAATACATTGAAATATTCGCAGCATCCCAATCAATCTGGGTGAATGTTCTAAATAGAGCTTCAAATACAGAATAGTTTGGAAATGTGTTCGCTCTGGACTTCGTACTAGGTGTGAAGTTCCGACTTCATTACCTTCATTAGGCAAATCATTTTCACATTCATCATCATTCTTATTAAAAAGTAAATTATCCAGATGCACCGTATCATCAGCAACTATATATATCGATGCTTCTTTAATATTAGTTTTAGGTACAGTACTGTCCACCATATATAACGGGGATATTGGATAAACTAAACCAATATTTTCAACTTCAGTAGCTACCATGTTCGGAGTACAGTATGAAATAGAACAGTTACACGGGTTGTTGCTATATTTCGAACAACTTCTTCATAGTCATCCTGAGAACAGACAGGTTCAGGAGCTTCAACAGTTTGGATATCTATGTATAACTCCATATCCGATATACATTGATGTGAATTGATAGTTGAAAATATTATCTCCATGTCTTCATCATCGGTCAGTGCAATGGATTCATATTTTACAGATGTCGGCTGGACAACTTGTGGATATCTATAGATGATCAATATTTTCTTCCCAGTTCTATCAATATGCAGGACTCTACATATTTTGTTCTCCAACTCTTGAAATGTCATACCAGAATTTATTTTAATTACCTTTTTCAGACCCTGATTGTACTCAATCCCATTTGGTCCATTAATAATACAACCATTAATATAACATAATGCTGTAATTGTTTCTTCTATTATGCCCTATATATTTAACCAAGAAAATATATTTAGAAATATCCAATGCATCCTTTTATCAACTAATAGGTAAAGATAGGTCTTATCCCTTTAGAAATTGCATTAACATTACAGATCACTTACAGCATTGAAATGATGTGCAATGAAGATCGAATGAAATTTCGACCAGTATTTTTCCTTAGTTCTCCGCAACAAATATTTATGTATGCGGAGAACAAAAGGAAAATGCTGCACAAAATTTCATTCGAACTCCATTGCACACCATTTCATTGCTGTAAAGTGATCCGTAAAATTATTTGCAATTCCTAAACTATCTACTTTGGACAATCAATTAATTAATATGCATAGTTCTAAAATCCATACAAAATTAAAAATAATATATAGATACTATAATTTATGCATATAAATCAATTGACGGGTATACGGTTCAATGCAATGCAAATTTTATCAAATTTTATCAGTAACACATAAATATTAAAATTACTTTAACGTAACCAAATTTACAATTTCATCTTTCATTTATACTAATTCTTTTAATTCATTCATACTTTTTTACTATTATTATTTTATCATTAATCTTCTTTATAAAAATACATACACTACTCATAACAAATGATAAATTCATTTATGCTTAAATAATTATATATTTTATACATTTATAGTAATCATGTACAAATTATTTTAATTAACTATATAATACTTTTTAATTAACTATTTAAAATTACATAATTAAATATTTAATAATTATTTCATTAATCATTATCAATATATACTATTTTTTTATTTTCTGATATTATAAATATTAATTCAATAAAATCAGATAATCAAAAGTTGTTAATATTTTCTATTTTTTTCAATTATAAAAATTATAAATAAATCAAAAACAGTCTAACCTCTATAATTATTAACAAAATAAAACTATATAATACATTTTAATTAAATATTTAAAATTACATAATTAAATAGTTAACAATTATTTCATTAATCATTATCAATATATACTATTTTTTAATTTTTTTGATATTATAAATATTAATTCATAAAATCAGATAATCAAAAATTCTTAATATTTTCTTTTTTTCAATTATAAAATTTATAAATAAATCAAAAATAGTCTAACATCTATAATTATTAACAAAATAAAACTATACAATACTTTTTAATTAAATATTTAAAAATTACATAATTAAATATTTAATAATTATTTCATTAATCATTATCTATATATACTATTTTTAAATTTTCTGATATTATAAATATTAATTCAATAAAATTAGATAATCAAAAATTGTTAATATTTTCTATTTTTTGATTATAAAATTAATAAATAAATCAAAAATAGTCTAACATCTATAATTATTAACAAAATAAAAACAACATAACATCTATAATTATTACCAAAATAATAATACTGAATATCATAAACATCATCATAATTAATATAATTTCTAACTGCAAAACATCAATTAATATAATAACTGCATATATTAATATAATTTATAATTAATATGCATCCAACATTTATTATAAAAAATAAATAAAAAATATTTGATTATAATTGCATAATAACAAAAACAGCATAACATTTGGATTAACAAATTTTCTATAATTAACTTACTAATTATCAAAAATTTTATACCAAACATAAATTATAACAATATATTAAAAAAAATAATATCAACAAAATAAATAAAATAATTACCTGCAGCAAGAAAATATATTTAATTTTTTTTTTTTGGATCTTTCCTTCCTGCTCTTGGACCCAGTTGGATCTAGACCGGATTTGACAAAAAATAAAAAAATTAAATAAACATTAGAGCCGACAGTAGGAAGAAAAAAAAATCTTACCTCAAACCGGAAAGGCCGGACCGAGATACGATGGAGGCCGAACCGGAGATGGATGGGGCCAGAGACAAACAAAAACAACAAACAAACGAAGAACGAAAAAAAATTAAACCGGAAGGAACCGGACAGGAGATAGATGGAACCCAGACCAGAGACAGATGGGCTATAGACAAACAAAAAATAAAAAAAAAAGGTTGCGATGGGACGGAACGAATCGAATGGGGCCAGAGAGGAAGAACGAAACATCGAAAAAAAAAAGCTCGGGAAAGTTATCAGGCGAGAATTTATCTTTCCGAAAGGTGAATTCGACTATCTGACATCGTCTTTCGGAAAGACGAATTCAGACGTCTCTTTCCAAGACCCCGTTTGCCCCGCCACGTCCTTGGGAAACTGTCACATGGTCACGGGAACCTGCCACGTGGTCTGAAATCTTCTGTCCAAAAGATGAATTCACTTGAAATCGTATTTTGAAAAGACGAAATCAAACCAGCTCGCTCCCTAACATGCCCCGTGAGTGAGGCACATGAAGAGAAGGTGCCTGAAATCGTCTTTGGGAAAGATGATTTCTCAGCGTATAATCGTCTTTCCCAAAGATGATTTCAAAACCGACTTACCCTGCCTGCCACATGGCAGGTATTTTTGGTGTCGCGTGTCCACGTCAGTCAAAAACATCTATTTTCATAAATAAACTGTATGGTACCTATTTTTATAATTTTTTTTAGTATTATTTAAAAAATAATTCGATAGATGTGGGGCATGGTGGGGATACAGTCTGGTGGCCACAGCTTTTGGTGCTCTCGGAGCAATAAAAATCGAGATATACTCAATCGAAGAGGGAATGAACGGAGGCGACCAAAAAAGAAAGGGTTGGTAAAATTGACAATAGATGTTATATGTTGGATGAAATATTAGAGGATGGATGAAATAATTTTTAATAAAAAAATAAAAAAATAAATAATATTTATATGATAATTTTATTAAATTATTATTTGATAAAAATATTACTATTAATAACTTAATATCTATCTATAATAAAGTTGAGTAATATATAAATTTATAATTTTTATAATTTATAATTATATAAAAAATATAAATACTTAATTCAATTTAATAAATAATTTAATAAAATAATTATGTATGAATAAATTTATTTTTATATATTAATTTTATAAATAGCTAATTAATTTATAACTTAATTTAAATTGTTAATTAATGTTGTCGCCTAGGTCATCATGGCCTGCAGCTCTGACATAGCCCGAATGAGCCGGTCTTCCCAAACGTGTCAGATCTTTCTTTCTCTCGCCTTTGCGACTGGTCGGTTCTGCAAAAAAGATGAGACCCAGGCCGGAGATTTCAGCGGGGATACTTCGACGATCAAGTCAGTAGAATGACCAAGGAAAATATATCCTTTATGGCGGGAGCTTAGGGTGCCACCGCATAGAGGAAAAATAGAATAGAAGGAGAAAATAGGGAAACTAGAGTCCGGGAGTCAGCGCTATTAGGCCCTTTGCCCTTGTTCCTACCGTCCTTCCTTTCTGGAGGTCCCTCTTATCTTTACATAGGAATTATTCCTTCCCGACCGAGCCCGGAGCTTCGGTCAGTAGCCCCTCCTAGGATGTCTCCTGCGGGAGGGGTACAAACTTGCCAAAATTCACCCTTGGACCAGCCCCTCCCGGGGGATCCTTGTACAGGGACGCAGTCGACGCACTGCAAAACCTGTCTCCTTGGCAGAGTGAACCCCTGCGGAGGATGTGGGTAGCATGCTACAGGGGCCTGTATTACGATTGAGCACTTTCGCTTTCGGGGGATACAGACGATGTGCTACAAAGTTTGGGACCTTGGCAAAGCACTTTTCTTGTGGAAAATGCAGGCAGCATGCTGCAGGATCTGGGGCCTCGGTGGAGCATGTGCTTGCCAGAGGGTGCGGGCGGTGTGCTTGGGACCTGGAGCCTTAGCGGAGCATACGTTACGTAGGAGTCATAGATGGTACGTAATAGGGCCTGTACCTCCAGCAGAGCACATGCCTCCATGTGAACGGTGGCCTGTTCGGCGGTGACATTGCACATTCTTATCATAATCCAAGGCTTCACCATTTTTTATCCTCCTAAAATCATATTTTGCTTCATGCTACCCTCTTACCTACGAAGACTGGGTTCGAACAGTAGCCCGAACCTCCGCCAAGAGCTCAACCTCAGTTGGAAGCTCAACCTCGGATGGGAGCTCGACCTCAGCTGGGCCAGGTGGCATTCTTCATCGCCTCATCGCTTAGCCAGATCTGATGTGGGTGCCATGTCAGCGGCTCGCTACATCAATTAATTTTATAATAAATGGTTAACTAAACATAGTGCATAAATAAAAAATAGAATATAATTAAATTATTCACTTAAAATCATGAAAATTATATTCTTAAATTAAATTAATTATTAATAAAATTTAGTAGTATAGGATAAATAATATATATATATATATATATATATATATATATATATATATATTATATATATATATATATATAATATTGATCGACCATAGGGGATGGATGTGCTCTATGTTTCATCCATTCTTTTTAAAAAAATTTTTGGATCAAATGATTGATGGAGGTCATCTACCTTTCTAACTCCATCCATCCTCTCTTCAATGATCCTAACCAAATAGAAGAATAGAGTGGAGTGTATGATATAGCCGAATTAGGAAAAATATCATGCAGGGAGGGTGATAAGCTCTTTTGAAGATGTTTTGAATGATAGGGCATGAAGGCGAGCCCAAGAGGTGGTATCCTTTTGCAAGGGAAGGATCCACCTTTCTTGGCGCCCATCTATTGTTAGTTTATGTATGAATTTCAAAGCACTCCAAATTTAAAGATAAAAATGAATCAGATCAAACTTGATCATGAATGTCTTAATCCAGTCCAGTTCGACTATTGGACCTTACCCTACCTGGATCGGTTCGGATGGTCCTGACTAAAATTTTAACCATACGGGTTTCAGGTTGGATCGGTTCCATGCATAGTTTTAATCCAGAACAAATCTAATATTAATTATTATATAACAACTAAAATCACACAAAATTAAGAAATTCTCAAAATAAATTATATTAATTCTATCTTTATATAAAAGGCATGATTCATATAAGTCATTTAACTCAAAGGTTCAAAAAGATTTAGATTAAATTATTACTATTCGAGTTGGAAAATTTAGTAAATCCAGCTCCAAAAAAAAAAAAAAATTAATTTTAAAATTTAATTCGATCTATAAATTTTTAAAAATAGATTAAATTAAATCTAAATAAATTAAATTAGATTGAGTCATCAATCAACATGATCCGTTTGCAGTCTATCCAAACCCCCCTTATTCATCCATTTGCAAACGTCTCAAAGTAAGTAGCGGACAATCAAGCGGTGCATGGCGCGAAGGAAGGTAAGCCCTTTTTTTTTGCACGAAGGATGCAACAAGTCTTACCAAGGTCATCTTAATGGAGGCCAGCTGGATGTCATTGTGAACTTATGAATTTTAGTTAGACAAGCTAGTCGGGCTTGGGCTTAATTAGGCAAGCTAGGGTTGTCGGGCCGGTGTGATTTGTTGGGCTGGGGCTCTTTTTTGTTGGATGGATTTGTTCAGCATGTTGGTTTCCCTGCCTTTTTTTTTTTTTTTTTTGATTTTATTTTTTTTGTTTTTTTTTTTTTGATAACCAATGTATTCATTTCACAGTACGAACATAAATACAACCAAAAAAGTCAGTGAAAATAAGGTTCCTAAGTTGTACAGGGACAAGATGCCAATCCGACCATAAGACAAACCCTAAATGCTGAGCCACATAGGTTGCCATCCAATCAGCTGCTGAGTTGGCCTCCCTAAAGATATTCCGTATCAAAACAATAGTACAGCCCTGCAGCATGAGACGAATATCCCAACTAAGGGGTGAGCAGCCCGGGCAGAATAAGAGTGCGAAATCTAGGATATGACCGTAGCAGAGTCCCCCTCTATGATCAACCGGTCACGGTGCAAGACCTGCCAAGCAAAACGAATCCCAGCCCAAGCCGTATATAACTCAGCAGCAGGAATCGAGGAATCCAACAGAGGAATACCACCAGCGGCCAGGAACCCCAATCGAGAGTCCCGGATAACAAATCCAGCTCCTCCCAGTCTGGACCTGAGGATGCCGTCAAAGCTAACGGTGATGAAAGATGGAGGAGGGGGTTCCCATTTTATAAAAACCCTCCGGGTCGCTCGACGAGCGAAGGGGGAACCCCAGGTCTCCGTAGATCTCCCCACCGAGCTCCAAAACTCAAGAGCAGCACTCCTGGCTTTCTCCACAACCATCCTCGGTGAGGTCCTCACAGAAGCAAATATATGCTCATTTCTAGATATCCAAATATGATAAGCCAGATAAGCGGTAAAAGAAACATGAATGGATGGAGTCTCCCTGAGAATAGAAAGGAAGGAGTTAAGTCTGCAGTCCATGCCAGTGGAAAGGTCATAAAAGCTTGCCAATCTCCAGATAGCAAGCGCACGGGTGCACAGGAAAATTGCATGCAGCTGCGACTTACCCGAGATCCGACAAAAAGGGCAGTCAGAGGTAATATGAATCCCTCGAGAAATAAGAAATTCACGCGAAGGGAGCCAGTGCCAGGCGAGTTTCCAGATAAAGAAAGAGACCTTGGGATGAACCGAAGACTCCAGATCCATCAATAACTCCGGGACAAGTGAGGCTCCACAGAGGGATGCTCCATGAGATCCGATATTGGCACCCTGGAGGAAGTCGTCCTACGCCAAACTCTGGTGTCGGGACACGGGTGGCCAGGTAGAGCGATGGAGAGGACCCTGGATCCGAGAATGTCCCCAAATATAGAAATAATAAGCTCCTGATTCCAAGAGGCATGGCCAGACTGCATGAGCTGGGCAATCATAATGGTGGAAGGAGTAAGCACCGAGATAAATATGGGCCATCGGATCAAAGGGATATCTGATATCCAGGGCTCATGCATAAAGCTGATCGATCGGCCATCCCCAATGACCCTAGCAAGCTGAGGGATAATGAGCGGTGCCCTAGAAAGCATCTCCCGCCACAGAACCGAAGATCTCCTCCGAGGAGAAGGGGGATTAGCAGAGCTTGTCGGGATATCACCGCATTTGGCCCTCATAAATGAAGACCACATGCCATCTGGGCACAAAAAAAAACCTAGCTGCATGTCTTATCATGAAAGCCTCCCTCCTTTGAATGAGGGAGGGAATACCCAATCCACCCAATTCAACCGGGCGGCACACTGTGTCCCAATTGATCAGATGAATCCTCCACTGAGCCATAGAAGAATCCCAAAGAAAAGAGCGAATCATTTGCTCAATCTTGATTATAACACTCTTAGGAATAAAAGCATTAGAAAGCATATAGATAGGAAGAGAGGCAAGTACCGAACGAATGAGCGTGAGTCTGCTCATAGCCGAGAGAGATCTGGCCTACCAACCCGCAATCCTATCTGACACTGCCGCAACCAGCGGAGCACAGTCATTTCTGGAAAGCCTTGTACCAGTAATGGGAATCCCCAGATAGCAGAGAGGACCTTGATGCTCCTGGATACCTAGAATATGGAGGATCCTGCCTCGGATAGAAGAAGGCACTTCCGGGCTAAAATAGACCTAGACTTGTTGAGATTCACCCTCTGCCCTGACACATGACAGTAGTGCTCAACAACTCTCCTGAATCCCCTGGCGTTGGAAAGGGAGGCCCTGCCAAGGAGCAAACAATCGTCCGCAAATAGGAGATGCGAAATCGAAAGCGCGCCCGGCTCAGAAATGTAAGGAAGGATCTTCGAACCCCGCACAACCTCCGAGAGAGACCTGGAAAGGAAGTCAGCATAGATAATGAATAAATACGGGGAAAGGGGGCAACCTTGCCGAAGACCATGAGCAAATTGAAAGAAATCCTTTGGAGAACCATTGACCAAAATAGAGAAAGAAGGTCTCAAGATGCAAGCCATAATTTTTGCAATCCACATATGATGAAAACCAAAGTCCTCCATAGCTTTGAAAAGGAAGGTCCAGTCAATACAGTCATATGCCCTTTCCATATCAAGCTTAATAGCCACAAGACTGTGTCGCTGAGAAGCCCGATGGAGGTCATACATAAACTCCTGAGCTAAGAGGATGTTATCAGAGATACTGCGACCCCCAATGAAGGCTCCTTGCTCAGGGCAAATCAGCTACGGGAGAATTAATTTCATTCTATTCGCCAATAGCTTTGCGCATACTTTGTAAAGAGTATTACATAGGCTAATCGGCCTGAAATGTGAAGGCTGACTAGGATCAACCCGCTTAGGAATAAGGGCAATATAAGTATGCTTCCAATTAGACGGCATAGTGGCAGTGTTGAAGAACAGCTGAATAGCAGCAACCATGTCATCCCGAAGAATATCCCAAAATACTCGGAAAAAGAAAGGAGGAAAGCCATCAGGGCCCGGAGCTTTATCCTCTGCAAGAGACCAGAGAGTAGATTTCACTTTGTCCTCAACGACCTGAGTCAGCAGTAAAGAATTATGGATAGTAGAAACAGAATTCCGAGGAGGAAAAGAAGAGGCAGTAGAATAGGTAGTGGGAGGAACAGTCCACTTGGCTACAAAGTACTGCAGCAGTTCTCTCCTGATATCGTCCTCCTCCTCAATCCACCCTGCCTGATCCGAATAAAGAGCTCGAATCCTGTTGGTATGTCTCCTGATAATAGTAGCATGGTGAAAGTAACGGGTGTTTCTATCTCCCTCTCTCAACCATTGGACTCTGGATTTTTGTCTCCAGAGAACCTCCTGTTTCTGTAAAAGGGAATGATGGTGAGCAAGGAGACCCTGAAGGGTGTCCAGATCCGCATCAGATAAAAGGGAATGATGGTGAGCAAGGAGACCCTGATCCAGATCCGCATCCCATCAGTATCCTCCTTAACCTGCAATAAAAGAATAGAGGCTTTTATATATTTGATCTGGTTCAAAAGGTTGCCCACCTCCACCCTATTCCACCACAGCAATCTTCTCTTTAGAAGCTCCAATCTCCTGGATATCCTGTAAGCAGCATCACCCCGGATTGGCATTCTCCACACCTCCCTAGCAATGTCTTTCGCTTTAGGATAGGAAAGCCAGAATTTCTCAAATCTGAAAGGCACCGGTCTTTTATGATTAGCATTCAAAGAGAGGAGGATAGGAGAATGGTCCAAAGCGATCCGATTAAGATGGCGAACCGTATATTCCGGGTACAGGGATATCCAGTGGGGGGTAGCATGGTATCTGTCAAGCCACTCCCACACTCTGGCCTGACCAGAGCGGTTATTACACCAGGTGTGACGGGGACCCAGAAAACCTAAATCGATCGCCCATTGTCATGGATAAATTTGGAGAACTTCCTAGTCCCGACATCTTGAAGAAAAGGTTTACCACCTTTCTTGTCTTCCGGACGGTCAATGGAATTGAAGTCCCCCCCAACCACCGTCGGGATCCCTTGATCAGTCAAAGCAGACACTTCCTCCCAAACCGTCCTTCGCTCTCTGTATGAGGTGCTTGCATAGACACCACAAAGAAGCCAGGATGGCCGGTCAGGCTCGGAAACAACAATGGCAACCATCTACGTAGATCGATGAAATACATCGACCCTCACCGACTTCATATTCCAAGCAACAATAATACCACCAGAAATGCCCTGCGAAGGGACAGAGTAAAACCCCCAGTCCCTAGGAAAGCGGTGCCTAAGCCCATCAAGACTCGGACCGAAAATCCTTGTCTCAAGCAAAACACAAATCTGAGGGTTATAAAGCTGTAAATACCTATGATAAGTAGATAATGAGGGTTTTTTGGCCCCCCTAACATTTTACATAAAAGTTTTCATTAAACAACATCAAGCAAGACAGTCGGATCCCAGTCCGACCTCCTTCCCTTTCCCTACACTCGAACCCTTCTTAGTCCCTTGATGCTTTCGCCTCTCTTTTGTACATTGTGGACAGAGCCCTCCCCTTCCGGTTGGCCACCCACTGAGTCTAAAGCTTGTTTGACCTTGTCACAGACCGTAACATGGTCTCCTTGAGTACTGTCCCCACTAGACGGATCCACAGAGCTCTTAGACTCCAGTTTCTTTGTATCCATAGTACTCTTTTCAGAAGTAGCTTTACCCCCAGTCAACGCTGTCCCAGATTTTCGGGGACCCCCCTTCCCCCCTCGGGACTTAACAGCAATTCCCACTCCTTCACCATAGACCCTGCCCCCTGAACCTCCTCTCGCCACCTGACTTAACCCAACACCAAGTTGCTTCGGCAAAGCTACAAGAGGCCAGAGGCTGACAGAGAACCCCCCTTACTCCCCTCACCCTGAAGAAAGTCCAGCCCCTTTAGAGATGAAAGAATGCCCCTCCTGTCTCCCTCCCCCTTGACAGCTTCTTCCCCTGAGGACCCAGAATTCCCAGACCCCTCCCCTTTACCCAGCTTCACCCCGGAAGACCCAGTCCCAACACCCTGCCGGGCACCCCCCTCATTCCCTCCCACCCCTGGGCACTACTCCCCCCTAGTGGCCTGCAGGGCCTCACCCTCTGGTAACTTAGGCTTCCCCTCCACCACCCAACTAACTATGGAAGTAACCCAGCCCCATAAGAGATCCCCCGATCCTCCCCTGCAGCAGAATGGCCCGAGCCCTGCGCTACAAACGCTGCCATAACCCTTTCAACCTCCACTTTTCCCTCCACACGCCTCCATTCCTTCTTTCCCTCCTTTTTCCTCCCTTCCACCGCAGCAACAAGCACAGGCATAGACCCACTTTTAGGTTCCTCCATTTTCCCATCCTCAGGCACATGCACAGAGGGGTTTGGGATACTAACCTGGACAAGAGCTTTGAGAGCAGAGGGAGAGGAAGAAGTAGGGGGACTCCTACTCCGTTTGAGGGAGACGGTGCCATACTCCACCATGTGCTGATCATTGAGGCCCTCTTCCGGGGGGATCAGCTGCATCGCGTCCGTCAGGGTAGCAAAAAAGCCACCCGCTCCCTTCTGAGAACCTCCCCCGTCCGAGAGTTCCGTTGCAGAGGCGTCTGGCGATCTCCTCCCTGCAACTTTTGTCGGCTTCTGCCACCCCTCGGTATCCGGTGGCGAACTCGGAGAGGAAGAAAGGCGAGCAGAGGAAGATTTAGTGGGGGAGGAAGATGGAAGTTCCGAGGAGGATTCAGGTGCCTTCCCCCTTGCCTCAGCCACTGTATTCTTCCCCGTGAGGCCCTCAGTCCGGGGTTGGCGCTTCCTTGCCATCACCAACCATGGCCCGAAAGGCACTGTATTCTTGGCGTCAGGAGCAGCAGGACCCTGAGCTAGCCCACCATCCAACCCCTGCTCATCCACCAAGTTGTCAGGGCACATACCTGTACTCCAGCCATCTTCATGAAGAGCTCCTCCCTGTGAGTGCAGCCATTCAGTTGATGGCCTATTCTGCCACATAGGAAGCAAACCGGCGGCAAGCTCACATAGACGAACTGCTGCCATAATGCATTGTCATCTCCCTGTATCAAGACTCCAGGAAGCAAAGGCTTAGATGTATCCAATTCCATTCTCACCCTCGCGAAGCTCATTTTCTTCTTCATATCGGTGAAGTTGTCGAGAGAAAGTGGAGTGCCAGCCTCCCGAGCCACTGCCTAAATAGCCGAACTCTCCCAATACTCCAGAGGTAGATCCGGCATCCTCATCCAAACCATCGTAGTATTCACCGGGTTCTTTCCCGGAAGGAAATCCTTCCTCCACGGCGCAAACGCCATCAACTATCCTCCGATATACCAAGGTCCAGCTTGCAGGACCCTGGTGCATTCTCCCTTCGACCCCAATCGAACCACCAGGTGGTCCTTCCCCACCGGGAAGACCTCAGGTTCATCGGTCAGCATAAGGCGGAGCCGGACCTCCTTTGCCACACGAGTCGCCGGAGTTCGACATCCGAGGCTTCGGAAGATCACCACGAGTCCATCCCACTTGCATCGGGACTCATCCATCAGCTCCTCTGGAAAAACCAGCACCTTCGAGAAACTGCTCTGCAGGCACTCCACGTCCTCCTCCAAAAGCTTGTAGGAGGATCATTGCTGGAAGCGAGGCTGGCCGTGGACAATCTCCGCCCACAAACGCGCATCCCTTCCCTTCCTTCAGATCCGGAAGCTCCCAGAGCATCAGAGCTCCAATCCTCCTTCTCCGCCATCCTGAGACCACTCAACTACTGGAACTCAAATCCTAACCCTCAAAACCCACTTCGTTGCACAGAACTCGCGAAGACGATGGCACGGATTTCGGTACACTCCGACCGTATTAAGCGACCCTAATATTTTTTTCTTTCTTTTAATGAATTTGGGTCGTCCTCTGGACATCCTTTCATGTTTTTTTATTAAAAAAAACCTAATAATTATCCCCCCATCCCTTTTCTCTATATATATATTAAAAAACTAATAACCTATCAGCGGCATTCTAGCACTTACTGTTGGATTTGTAATTTCTTTCGCCAGCCAGACGGCTAAAAGGTTTTAATTTAATCCCCAATCATTTGTTTGATTCCTATTTTATATTTAACATTTTATGCCTAGTCTCTATGTATAGTTTATTATTATTATTATTATTGGTTTTAGTTGTTTCTATTTCACCTAATAATCGTATATCTATTAGTGTCACTGCAACTGTTAAAATCCTAGTAGAGGCAACTGCAAAATTTTGGATGGGATTTGTTATGACAATAATTATAGATCCATCCAGCTTTGGCAAAATTATAGGTCTATTCGGTTAACCATGTAGCAAGGATGTCCAAAGAAATATAAGTGGATCCCAACTCTCATAAATATCCTGGTGGGATATCGGTCCAGAATCTGAAGCAGTCCAGATCAATCCAGAAATCCAGCCCATAACCTGAAGTCCAGTCCAGTCCAAGCCTGAAGCCCAACCCAGAAATCCAGCCCAGAACCTGAAATCCAACCCAGATCTAAAGCCAGCCTAGTCCAAACCCTGAAGGCCCAAGATCCTGGAGTCAATGTCAGCACAGATCCTAACGTAGCACTCTTGAATTTAAATTCAAGAATATTATGATTGATTTGTTTGGATTATTTTTAGGATTTGATTGTTTAGTTTGAATATTTATTTTAAGATTTATTTTATCCCTAATTTTATTAGTTTATTTTTAAAATAAATATTTGAATTTGTTAGAAATATCAGTTCAAGTTACCGGATGTCATAGATGACTCTATTTAAAAAACTAGTTATTGAATAAAAATTATTGATGATAAAAATTATTTAAAAAAAATGCCTGGGTAGGTGTGTTCCGACTGCTTCTCTCCTCTCCATCTTCTTTTTCTCTGACTCTTTCTCCTAGTTCTTCCTCTTGGATTTTTCTTCTCTCCCCCCTCTCTTCTAGTTCTTCCTCTCATATTCTCCTTTCCCTTCTTCTCCTCTCCATGGACTTTCCTTCTGCTTCTCTCTAAATTCTTTTTCCAGGACTCTCTTCCTTCTATTCTTCTTTTCCCCGTCTCTTCTTTCTCTTCCCTGTTACTACTTTCCCCCGAGGATTAATTTTCCAAAGCCTCTAGTCTTCCCTGTTTAAATCCCGAGCCACTCAATCAAAGCAACTCGCCGGAATCCTCCTCCTGCATCAAGCTCCGGAATCAAACCATCGCCCACGCCTGCAGTCGATCCGGAGAGCCGCCGAAACCCGCTCGGCTTCCTCTCCGCTCGTGACCGAGACCCGCTCGGCTTCCCAAGTCCGCCCGTGGAAGCCGTCTCTGAGGCCGAAGCCCCTGCTGCCGTGCCCTCCATGGCCACCGCGCGACGTCGCACCGCCCGAGACCGAGCACGCCACCGCCTCCTTCCTCCTGTCCAGCGCCCATCGGCCGTCTCCTCCGCTCCCAGCCGGCCGGTCGTCCATCTCCTTCTCTCTGCAGCCGTCCCCGCCCGATCCGCACGATGACGCCAGCCACCGGAACCCCATCCAACCGGCCATCTTCCTTCCCCGCTGCCGTCGCCGGTGGAGAGCTCGCCGTAATCCACGCCGAAGACCTCCCTGTCTCTGGCTTCCGTTCGTGGGGAAGTAGCATCCCGCACGAACGTGATTGCAAGGAGGGGAATATGCACGGTTCTCGAAGCCCACCTAAGCCGACTTTAGGAATAGCAGGAAAGAAAAAAAAAAAAAAAAAAAAAAAAAAAGGGGAAGAACAAAAAAACCGTGGAGAAAAAAAAATGGGAAAGTGAAAAAGAAAAAAAAAAAAGGTTTATTAGTAATAATAAAAAAAAGAGAGTATGAAAAATACTGAAAAAAAAAAAAAAGTGGGTTTTATTGGAATAAAAAAATTGAAAAAAAAAAATTGGTTTTGGTTTAGCGATCGATCCATTTTTTCCTAGAATAAAAATTGATTCGGGGTTATGTCCCACATCACATCCTCTCTGTCACTAAGGCTGCAAATGGATCGGGTTGATTCGTGACCCGATCCGATCTGACCCGTATTGACTCGATCCAATCCATTTTTTGGACCCGTGGATTCAGGTCAGGTCCTAAAAATCGATCCAGACCTGACCCGAATCAAATATGCTAATACTATTAGAATCATATCTATTTAGATCTTCAAATTATAATCTAAAACTTGTACGAAACTTATTTTTAACATATAGATAGAGTTATAGTTTTTTTATATTTTAATTTATTTTAAAAATAATATTATTTGTTATCTATTTTATGGTTAATAATGGTTAGCTAATTAATAATTAAAATATAGTTGTCTATATTATTTTTTGGATTATATATAGATCTAAATTTTTTTAGATTAGAACCAGGTTATTATGGACCTGATTCAATCCGAATGACCCGTTGGATTGAAAATTTTGATAGTGGACATGATTCGATTTTTTAGTGGGTTACGTTTGAATCTAGTATTAAGACTCGATCAAAGAATTGAATTGGTCAGGATCACTCATGACCTGGTCCAACTTGACATGGTCCGATCCGAACCATTTGTATCCCTATTGTTCACTCACTGGGTCAATGATACCTCCTTCCAACCATAATCCGATAGTCACTGCTTCCTATCTCCCATAGGACTCTCCTCCGTAGAGTCCCTTAGAGAGTAAAAACGAAGGCCATGGCTCCCCCTCTCCCTAGTGGGAGCAAAGTCTCCTCCTTCCAGATGTTCTCTTTGGAAATCACAGTCCTTTACCTCATGTTCTTGGGTTGGACCATCCTCGTCACCTACTCCTTCGGTGTCCTTCACACCTCCGGCCCCTTCGTCATCTCCATCTATAACCATTTTTTTTGGAGCCAAGCCGACGCCGACGAGTTTGCTGTCCCGAGCCTCCCTACCATCATGGCCAACCTAGCATGGCTTGAGAGGCCAACCACCTTTGGTGTTCCATCATCGAAGCCCCATCGCTGTAGGCCGACCAGCTCGTACTACAACAATACTGGTAAAAGGCAATGCTAAAAAAGTTCTTTTTTGATGCTAATAAGCATCAGCAAAAATCATCTCGATATTTAAAAAAGTATCGAGAATATGGGATTGGGGATAATTTTTTTCGAGGCTTTAAAGCGTCAATATATTTTATATTACTGATGCTTTAAAGCATCGAAAATACAACATTTTGCTGATGCTTGCAAAATTCAAATTCTCGATGCTTTAAAATATCAAAAATTTATCAGTACTTTAAAGTATCGATAAATTTAATTTTCAAAAAATAAAATAAATATTTTTAAATTCAAAATCTGTACAAATTTTTTCTAAACCTGTATAATAAAATCATAATTATCATAAAATCATATTGCATACATTCTTCACATCTAAATTAAAATTCTAAATATAAATTACATTCCAATATAAGAAAGTTTGTTACAATTTAAAGTTCAACAAAATTAAAAAGTACATGAAATAAAAGATATGAAATAAAAAAGTCAAGGTGAATGATCTGCAGGAATGTCATCACCCTATCCACCCTGTCCACGAGGATCTGATGCTCCAGAAGTCTATAAGAAATATTTAAAATATTTAAGTTGCAGAACTATGAATGACAATATATTATATAAATTTGATTTAATATAAGAATATAGATTTAATAATAATATATTTACCTGTTGTGGAATAAACATCTATACGATAGATGTAAGCCACTCAATATGTTCTCTCATGACATCCATCATTGCTTTATCGACAGCACGACTTTATCACATCTTCTCTATCTCCTGCTCAAGTCTACGAACACGTACATCCTGAGCACTATTTATTGCATCACGTGTATATCTACTCACCGTAGATAATTGAGTGGGGAAAACTCCAACTCCATAACCTCTCACTCGATTGTAGTGCTCCAGCCCCATCAGCTTTGTAAACACCTCGATCTCGATACGACTACTTTGCATAGATGATGTAGAGTCATCGACATGCTCGGCAATAAGAGCTGTAGCTCTTTCCTGTATTAATTTTAAAAAATTAGATTTTAATGACTAACAAAATCAAATTTAAATTGCTGCATGAAATAAATGATAATAAATTGTTACATATAAGTCTCTCGACTTATCTCTGACAAAAGTGCCTTCATGGTGAGTATGAGTCATTCGGTAAAACTTCACCTCATCGAGTTCCCTCCCATGCTCATCCATCTACAAGAAAAATTATAATTTTAAACAAATAACTCAATAAAATTTAAAAAATATTTAAGTATCACGATATATATGTGTATCGCGATGCACATATGTATGGCGATATGCATATGTATTATGATACTTATGTGTATCAAGATATTTATGTATATCATGATACATATATATCACCATACTTATGTATATTATGATACATATATGTATCATGATACATCGTCCACAATACATAATGTTAGTTTCATTAAAATCTAAAAATATTTTAATATAAAAAATATAAGTTTATAATTTAAGGAATATACGAACTTTTATCTGTCTAATGTGTAACTCTTGGATCCCGATGTATAGGAAATGGACAAAGATGCTTGTGCAGCTCTACCAATATCAGGATATACCTGTAAAATCAAATAAATAACTTGTTATATTCTGAAAGTAAAGTATATATATATATATAATGTATAATATAAATTAAATATTTTAATAAAGTTGCTTAAAAGATTAATTAGAAAATACATGTCTCTTCTCGGAGAACCAATAATGAACCAACTCCATCCACTGATGAGGGGTACATCAGGAGGACAAGTGCCAACTACTTGCTCTTCAATCATATCCGGCAACTTGTACTTCATCTTCAACTGTACTTTATATTCTTTCTATTTTCAGTTGAGAGACTTTAGTATAAAATCATGAGAGGATGGAGTACAAACTTGGACTGCAAAAGAAAATAATTGTTAGATCAAGTAAATGTTAGAAATAATCATGCAAGCACTAAAATAAAATAAAGAAATATAAAATCCGCCAATCCTCCATCATGTAACATCGTGTCAATACAAAATATTGTTACTAAAATAATATAAAACATAGCATAATATGTCACCATGCAAAATAAGAAATATTTTATTCAATTTTTTACTTGCACAACTTATAGAATCTCAACTTTATACTTTGGAAGCATGTCATTCCACTTTGTATAACTCAATGGACAAAGCTAATGCCTCCGTGCAACTGTCCCTAAAAATAAACTCAATAAGCCAGTAGCTTTTTTAATTGGCTGCCTCAGCTGATTGTACTCAACCATTATCTTCTCATCCTTGCGCATCTACCAGATATCCCATACTACTATGGGCCCGTGTCTATGTGTAACCTTCCCAAATCCGTCGGCATAAAAATAGATATAAATAAACTATAGTAAGAAATATAATAAAATTTTATCAAACTAAATAAAAAATAAATTATTCTGAATGTGTAGCTCATCATCTACTACATCAACGAGAGGATCATGCTGCCTCGATGATGATGGACCTACAGTAGATTGCTATGCTGAAGGATTAGACACAACATCTGGTACTGAAGAAAGACCAGCATGAACCTGCTGTATCGAAAAAGAAGCACCCACCTCAGCCTACTGTGCTAAAGCAAAAGTACCGGCCTTTGTTTGTGAGTGCTGGAACTGTACACCATCAAATCATTGCGAGTGCCGCATAATATCACCTATAATTTATATCAGAGTTAGAATTAGTGAAGATAATAATTAATTTAACATAATAATTACTACAAATTGTATATATTATAAAATTTAATACCAATAAGAATGAAGCATTAACATTTCCTTCAAATTTCGTCCTAACCAAGGATATTGTAGCATGTACATCATCAACTGTTACAAAATTGAATGACATGGAATGCATATAAATATCATCATCTTCTAGTTGCTTTCCCATATTATATAAGTCCATATATTTTGTTTTAATAACAGAAGCTCAATTTTTATCTTTTGCATCTTGTACAAAAAATACTTGACGTGCTTGAGAAAAAAAATGAATGGATCATCCTTCAATAAAATACTATGGTGGGGACACTAGGATCAGACACAGATCCCTGGATTCCATATGGTTTACTTAGTCATGTGTCAAAATTTTGAAAGTTTTGTAATCAATTAAGATTGAATCCTGTAATAAGTTGAGGTTAGTTGATTTGTCACAACCCTCAACTCTAGTCAGTATATTGAGTCCTGTACTTCAGCCATGAGTCCAGTATGAGTTCAAATTTTGTACAAAAGAAGAGGTTACCCTATTTTGGAGTTCCATCAGGCCATATCCAGGAGTCAGAGGCCACTACATCAACTTGTTGGATTTTGTGTGACACCTCAGGATCCAAAATACTTCCCAGAAATCCTGATTCCTTCCAGATGCCCAGATTCCTCTCCAGATACCAGAACATATTCCCAAACCAGGGCATTCATGATTCCAGAGGTCCACCTGCATCCCAGTCCAAGGAAATCAAGTCCAGGCACCAAGCCCAAGCCCACCAAAACCAAGATGATTTTATTCCAAAGAATATTCCATCCAGGACGCCCCAGATATCAGAGGCCCAAGCCCATGCACCCCAAGCCCCTTTGGCTAGCCCATTACTGCTCCTAGAAGCCCAACATACCACCCTAGGCATCCTTAAGAGTTGACCAGGCCAAAGCATAAAGAGAGAAGAAAAAGACTAGTCAAAGTTCTAAACCTAGTTAGAATTTATCTTTCTAATTGTTCTAAGACTTATAATTCTAACCTAGCTATGAGAAGGACTTGAAATCTAACTAGAAGAAGACTTGTTAACCTAAGTATAGAGGGCATGGAGCTCTATAAATACCTTACCCCTCTTCCTCTTGTAATAACTTTTATTCATGATATCAAAATCCTGATAAATTTTATTTGAATTTGCTCTTGTGTTGGAATTGTATTCTTAAATCCAATTCTTTGATCGAGTCGTACCCATCAATTTTAGATCAACGATAATATATTAATATTTATATAAGAATGATGTTTAGATATTTTAAATATTAGTATTTTGAAATATGAATATTATAATTATTGTTCTGGTTATTATCATTGTGTGTGCAAAAGTTATATTATTTATATTAGTTATTGAATAAGTTATTACCTTGCATATTTATAGGACCCATCATGCCGGTATGCAGTGGTTGTCATATTTTTCACTTATAATATTTTGGGATCGGGGGCGTGACATATCATTACAAGGTACAAGATAATTTTATTGCTCTAAATCTATAGAAAGATGAAAACATAAATTACAACCATTGGAACAAAGTGTTCCATAAGTTCAAGTTCCATGCATCTGATGACTTACCCATGTGAACGCATTTTCTTTAAAGCAGCGCCTCCTTGAGCAACCTGTCGAAATTCTGAAAAGAGGACCCACCTGGTAGCGTTGCTCTGATTGCACTCTCCTTCCACTCCACCGCCCTCCTCCTCATTTCCTTTCCCTTTTCCCCTTCCATCAGCTGCCTCACCAACATCTCCACCTCCTCTCTTTTTACGTTGTTGTCGATCTCCATTCCGACTCCCCACTCCGTGCAGGCATATCTACAATTAGTCTGCTGCTCACCAAAGAATGGCCAACTTATCGTCGGCACTCCACCGCATATACTCTCCAGCGTCGAATTCCATCCGCTATGAGTCAAGAACACTCCAATGGACGGGTGCGATAGCACCTCCTCCTGCGGGCACCAGCTCGCTAGCAGACTCCTCTCCTTGGTCTCGTTCAAGAATTCTTGTGGAAGCACGGCTGCGTCTCCTTTCACAAGGTCAGGCCTGATCACCCACAAGAAATCATGCTTGCTGTTCGCCAGCCCCCACGCGAACTCGATCAGCTGCTTGTTCGTCATCACTGTAATGCTTCCAAAGTTCACGAACACGACCAAGCCGGGCTCTCTCCCTTCGAGCCACTTCAAGCAAGCCGTATCCTCCTTCCACAGGTTCGAACTTATCGATGTTAAAGGGCTTGTGGTGATTTTGCGAGAGAGCAAGCATAAGGGGCCTATAGTATAGATAGGAGGGAGCATCGATGCCAACGCTTCCAATACAGGACGTTCGAATTCATCGAAGGTGTTTAGTATGATCGCCGACGCCATGGATGATCTCTTGGTCTCACGGATAAAGAAATTGAACATGATGTCGTTGGGGTCCAGCGTACGAACAAAGAATGGCAAGTCCCTTAGCCGGACATTCTTCATCCCCGGTATCCAACCGATGGGTGTGTCCAGATATCCGTTGGTGAGATCACTGGCATCTGCACACCAATTAAGATAAAAGAACAGTAAGTATTGATTAACAGATTTTGTGGTGGTATCTATTGATGTAACTTAAGAAATTAAAGTTAGCTATGGTAACCTTTGAGAGGAACGATGCCTCTTTCCTTGAGATGTTGGTAGTGGAGGTAACCCACGTAGCCACATGCACTAGCGGTCCAGAACAAGACCTCGGGGATTCGGAGCTCCTTGGCAGCATCGAGGGTGAAGCTCATGACCCCGTCGGAAACTATGCATGACACCTTGGGTGTAGGAGAGGAAGGGTCATTGAGCTTTGTGATGAGGTCACGGAAGGGGGGAAGGCAATTTTTGGTGATGGAATCGCAAAGGGAAGGGACGTCTTGAGTGGCATCCTCGTCCGAAGGAGGGAGACCGTCCGGGATGGACTCGAAGCAGAAGTCCGGGATGCTGTCGAGGGAGGAGATAGCTCCGGACCTGAGGAGGCGGTTGTGGTTGAAGTGGGTGTTGACAAAGGTGATGTAGAAGCCATGGAAATGAAGGAGCTTGGCTAGCTTTAACATGGGGGTTATGTGGCCTTGGGATGGGTAGGGGATGCATACAGCGTGAGGCTTCTCTGGGGTGGAACTCATATTTCAGCTGTGTGCGTGTGTTTTTTTTTTTTTTTTTTTTTGGTAGATATTAGGTGCCTGGCTGCCGAGCTTTATATTTTTTTGGGTAGATGTAAAGGGATTGGTTTGTCTTTGGCAGATGTAAGGGGCATGGCTACTGAGCTTTATATAGCCGTGGGAACTGGGAAGGAGTGTCTCTTCCGATGAAACCTGTAAGGCTGTAAGACTTAGTGTGAGGTCTTCTGGAGGGTCAGCGACGAGCGTTACGATTCAAACTGTTGATCTACAGCTGTCCATAAGAAATATCAGAAAGATATTGTAGTAAACCGCAAAAAATCGTAAGCCCATGAGCCGGCTTGAAGCCCGACCCATGGAATTCTCAAGCACAGCACATGAGGGGAGGGAGGAAGACTGTAACTGGGAGTCTTCTTCTCTCTCAATTCCAATGATATTGGAACAAAAACCTTGCTAATCAAGCTAAGAACCTTTGGAATCAAACCTATAAGAAGCCTTTTCCCCTCCCTGGATCCTATCATAAATCTCTCAAGAAATCGCCAATTATTGCCAGGTTCCCTTCAAATTTTTCAATCATTTTTTCCTTTTGGTTTTTATCAGAAAGATCTTCGGATCTCTTCTAATTGGCAACACTAGACCGAGGTAACCCCTCTATGCTTCCCCTCCTTTTCTTTTTGGCCTTGTAATAATTACCATCGCAAGAATTTGGGCAGGCAAGCTTCCGGTTTGGATATGATCTGGACTCTCCTGTTTCGGTTTTCATTTTTTTAATATCTCCGTATAGTACCAAGCATGGCCGTGGTTAGGGTTGCCACCATAGCAATCCGTGTGCACTGCCATGGATCCCCATTTCTGGAGTTCGCTTGAGATCTTGGGAGGAAGAAAGGAAGAAGAGGGGACGGTCCCCTTTTAAGAAAAAAAAAAAAAAAGGAAGAGGTTGTTGTTGTCTTCCCTCTCCTTTCTTCTCCCATTACTATATTTTCTATTCGCTTCCATGGTTAGATTAGTCGTTTGTGGATGAGGGATCAAGAATCTCCGAGGTTCCGGTCCTGCAAAACATGATCAGAGATCCTGGCCGGGGGTTCCGGCAAGAGAGCTCCGACGGTCAAGTTAGAGAGCAGCGAGATGGAACAGATTCCCTAAGACGGGTTCCCGAAGGAGCCCCAAACTTAGAGAAGATATTAACAAAAGAGGTGTCGGAAAGAATGGAATTGGGGCCCAGCTCTTTCACCGAGCTCATGCCTAAGGACCTCTCTCGGATCCCCGGATCCTTCTCTCGGTGCCTTCTTTTTTCCACCGCCTTTCCTTCACTTACCTAGCTGCCCGCTCTTCCCATCCCTTTTATGCCATCACGTTGCCTCCAGCTCCCCCTCCTCCCCTCGGGAGGCTCCCTCTCGCCTCTCACTTTTCACCCCCTCCCCACATTTTCCTTTCCCCTTCGGGTCCGGGAACCCGATGGCTCCATCATCTTGCTTGCCGAGCCTAGCGAGAAAAAGAGGGAGGGAAGATACTGGCGAGGCCTTGGACCGAGCACGGGCGCTCTCCTTCCCAGGCATTGACGATGTCCGTTGCAGGCTCCTGCCCGCCAAGACTCCGCTTCTCGACTACGGGGCTCGTCGGGCCAATGTAAACGAGGTTCCGCGAGTCACTTCGGACCGAACCAGCACCCCTTACGAGGCGCGACGCGCGCTACCCGAGTGGCGATTTTGAAACTCGCGTCCCCACTTCCCGGAGGCCTCGCCAAGCAGGGCCGGCCCCGACCGAGGTGGGCTCCTCTTGGGCAGACACCTGGTGGAGCGACAGAGAGGTGCTCGACTTCGGCCGAGGTGAACCCGTCTCTGGGCACCAACTAGCAAAGGAGCAGGGAGGCCCGGCTCAACCTCGGCAGAGGTGGACCCGTCTACGGGCACCACCTGACGAGGGACCGAGGGGCCGCTAACTTCGGCCGAGGTGGACCCCTCCTGGGCAGACACCTGGTGGAGCGGCAGAGAGGTGCTCGACTTCGACCGAGGTGGACCCGTATCCGGGCGCCAACTGGCGAAGGAGCAGGAGGGCCCGGCTCGACCTTGGCAGAGGTGGACCCGTCTCCAGGCGCCACCTGGCGAGGGAGCGAGGGGCCGCCAGCTTCAGCCGAGGTGGGCCCCTCCTAGGCAGACACCTGGCGGAGCGGCAGAGAGGTGCTCGACTTCGGCCGAGGTGAACCCGTCTCCGGGCGCCAATTGGCGAAGAAGCAGGGAGGCCCGGCTCGACCTTAGCAGAGGTGGACCCGTCTCCGGGCGCCACCTGGCGAGGGAGCGAGGGGCCGCCAGCTTCGACCGAGGTGGACCCCTCTTGGGCGGATACCTGGCGGAGCGGCAGAGAGGTGCTCGACTTCGGCCGAGGTGGACCCGTCTCCGAGCGCCAACTGGAGAAGGAGCAGGGAGGCCCGGCTCGGCCTCGGCAGAGGTGGACCCGTCTCCGGGCGCCACCTGGCGAGGGAGCGAGGGGCCGCCAGCTTCGGCCGATGTGGACCCCTCCTGAGCAGACACTTGGCGGAGCGGCAGAGAGGTGCTCGACTTCAACCGAGGTGGACCCGTCTCCTGGCGCTAACTGGCGAAGGAGCAGGGAGGCCGCCAGCTTCGGCCGAGGTGGACCCCTCCTGGGCAGACACTTGGCGGAGCGGCAGAGAGGTGCTCGACTTCGACCGAGGTGGACCTGTCTCCTGGCGCTAACTGGCGAAGGAGCAGGGAGGCCGCCAGCTTCGGCCGAGGTGGACCCCTCCTGGGCGGACACCTGGCGGAGCTGCAAAGAGGTGCTCGACTTCGGCCGAGGTGGACCCGTCTCCGGGCACCAACTGGCGAAGGAGCAGGGAGGCCCGGCTCGACCTCGGCAGAGGTGGACCCGTCTCCAAGCGCCACCTGGCGAGGGAGCGAGGGGCCGCCAGCTTCGATCAAGATGGACCCCTCCCGTGTAGACACCTAGTGGAGCGGCAGAGAGGTGCTTAACTTCAACCGAGGTGGGCCCATCTCCGGGTGCCAACTGGCGAAGGAGCAAGGAGACCGCCAGCTTCGGCCGAGGTGGACCCCTCCTGGGCGCACACCTGGCGGAGCGGCAGAGAGGTGCTCGACTTCGGCCGAGGTGGACCCATCTCCGAGCGCCAACTGGCGAAGGAGCACGGAGGCCGCCAGCTTCGGCTGAGGTGGACCCCTCCTGGGCGGACACCTGGCGGAGCAGCAGAGAGATGCTCGACTTCGACCGAGGTGGACCCGTCTCCGAGCGCCAACTGGCGAAGGAGCAGGGAGGCCCGGCTCGACCTCGACAGAGATGGACCCGTCTCCGGACACCACCTGACGAGGGAGCGAGGGGCCGCCAGCTTCGACCGAGGTGGACCCCTCCTGGGCGGACACCTGGCGGAGCGGCAGAGAGGTGCTCGACTTCGGCCGAGGTGGACCCGTCTCCGGGCGCCAACTGGCGAAGGAGCAGGGAGGCCCGGCTCGACCTCGGCAGAGATGGACCCGTCTCCGGGCGCCACCTGGCGAGGGAGTGAGGGGCCGCCAGCTTCGACCGAGGTGGAGACCTCTCTCGCTCGCCGAAAAAATCCACGTGCTTCGAACCACGTCCGGCGAGACCTGAGACGCGCGCCACGTCAGCGTAATAGCCATATCAGTTGCCCCCCATCCCCTCGTTCCGCCAAGGTGTCGTGGCTCGGGACGTGGGGATTTAATGCGGAGGTGACATGGGGAAGGCGAAAATCTCGCGCCATAATTACCACGATCCTTGTCGTCGTTTCTTGTTACGCCCGATGTCCTATGAAAGGTTGCCACGCGTCGCGTTTCCGGCGGCCATTAATGCGCCGTTTCGAAGAGGCAGCTTCTCTTGAACCGAAGCGTTGATGTCGGGCGTGCGTCCACGCGGCATCCATCCGGTGGTTCGGAACGGAATGAGGGTTACGGTCGCTGTCGATCGAGTTTGAAAAGGAGGGGGACTTTCCGTAAACGAAGTCCCTCCACTTTCTCGCGCTCCGCCGACGGTTGCAGTGAGCTTTCCTTCACCTTCCGGGGTTGCCATCTCTTTTACACAGAATATCTCGGTGAGTGCCCGTGTCTTCCTCCCTTTTCTATCTCTTGACTTTAACGACCTTTCTGCACCCATTCTTCCCCATGGCGCGTCGCAGTCATGTTTCTTCTAACCCGGACGAGGCCGGTCCTTCCCGGCCGAGGACTCCATCGCCTTCTTCCTCGGAAGGGGAAGTGGTTCCGGACGAGATCCGTAGGCAGCTCCAACCCGGGGGTGTAACCATAGGCATCCCTAGGGGTCCTAGGTCTCCTCCCATAGTCTCCGCCCGTCCGATTTCTTCTCTTCCCCCTCCGGCAACTTCTCCCATCGGTCCCTCTGGTCACGTCTCAACGATGACCGAAGATGACCTTTCTCTGCTCTGGGAGGTCTATGGTATCCCGGATTCGACTCGTCTTTCCCTCCCGCGGCCCGGAGATCGAGTGACCTCAAGCGGCCCCGGGCGAGTAGCCTTCTACGAGGACTTCCTCCTCGGGGGTCTTCGGTTTCCCCTTCACCCTTTCTTCCTTTCCTTACTCAGCCACTACCGCTTGGTCCCGGCCCAGTTGGCTCCAAACGCCATCCGGGTCATCTTTGCCTTCATTGTTTTTTGTCACTTCCATGGGTTTGTTGCCCGTTTCTCCCTCTTCATGGCTCTTTTCACCCTGAAGCGCTATTCCACCGATGATGGCTGGTGGTACATCTCACCTCGGCCTAGGTGCCTCAGGTTCGACCTCCCTTCGTCTATTAAGGGCTAGAAGAACCGGTTCTTTTTCGCCTCGATGGAGGACGTTGACTGGACCTGGAGCGAGCCGGATCGATCTCCGAACCGGAACTCCCAGGTCGACCCAGCGGACCAAGAGGTCTTCTCGCAGCTGCTGAGTGATGCGGTCCCGACCCTCGATGTTCTGCTCTCGGAGCAGAACTTGTTTGAGGCGGGGATCAGTCCCATCCGGGAGCTGGGTGAGGCTCGGGCTTCCCTTTCACTTCGCATTCCCCCCTCCTTCCTCTTCTTTTCTTTTTAACTGGTCCGGCTGACCTCTACTTCCTCTCAGGTATGAAGTTCACTCTGGAGAACCTGCTGGAGGGCGCTGCGCAGAGGGATGAAGCCGAGGGGACTGAACCCCCGGCGAAGAGAGCTCGTACCGAGGCGAGTCGGGAGGCCGAGCCGATCTCCATCTCCGGACCTGTGGCGCCGGCTCCCGCATCCAGGCCACCTCGAGTCCGGGCGCCCGATGTCCCTATCGTCGACCTCGACAGGATCATGGAAGAGGGGAGACCAGTCCCTCCCCGGGCAGCGCCTGCTTCAACCGCCGCGCCAACCGCACCCACAGCGATCACCAGTACGGTGACGGCTCCACTGACAGCTGCTCTACCCGGCGAGGGGACTGCCGCCTCTGCCGCTGCTGATACGTCTGCCCCGCCGCCGAATCTTACCAGCCGGTGCTCCGTGATTCGTGACCAGGGCCTCGCAGAGAAGGTCATGGAGTTCGCCAGCACCTCCCGGGACCGTCGTCTAAATGGCGGCCGGGACAACAGCGACGCGCTGCTCGGGATCCTGCCGCAGCTCTTCACGGTAATTCCCGAGTTCCGAGCTTTCTCCCTTTTAAAGTTCCAATTGGGTTATGCCGACCCCTTCCTCTTCTGGTGCAGATCGGGACGGATGTGCTATTGCTGAGGAACTTCCTCACCGGCTATGCCAAGAAGGACGCCGAGAAGGAGGAGAAGCTCGGCAAGCTTGCAGCCGACGTCAAAGACCTCATGAAAAAAGGGGTCGAGCTGCGAGGGAACAACTAGGTCCTCCGAGCTGACCTGGCCCGCGCCGAGGGGCGCATCAAGAAGCTCGAGACCTCTCTGTCCGAGGAGAGGATCTCGATCCAGCGCCGCACCGAGGAGGACGCGGTGGAGAAGACCCGCCTCATGGCTCAATCCCGGTCGCTGGAGCGCCGGGTGGAGGAGGTCCGGAGGGAGCTGAGCGCAGCCAAGGAGAAGAGCTCCTACGTCAATGAGCTGCTAGAGGCGTCGAAGCGGGAGGCGCAGGAGGCCGTCCCGAGATTCCGGGCCTCGAAGGAATACGTCGCAGAGGTTCGGGAGGCTATCGTGGACTCCTTCTTGAAGGAGTTCCAGGTATGCCGAGAGAAGGTAAGTTCCTTCTACCCCGAGCTTGACCTCAGCGGGGTAGTCCTCGACGGTAGAAGGCAGGAGCTCAGTGGAGGAGCTCCAGCAGCAGCTGGTGATGAGGCGACGACTCCGGAGCAGCCCCTCGAGCAGCCACCCGTCGACGGCGCAAGCGAAGAAAGTGCGCCCTAGCCCGAGGAGGATGCCGCCGTGCCGAAATAGCCTCCCCGGCACTACCGTCTTTCTTCTTTTTTTTTTTGTATCTTCTTTTTCTTTTTGAGGACTCCCGGCCTGTCGGGACTCCTCCTGTGTATTCACCTTTCGAGAGCAATGAAACTTCCTTTTCACCAGGCCGTCGCTTCGCTCTCTCCTCCTCTCCTTTTTTTTTACCTTCCGGACTGAACTCTGGTTTTGGGCACTGGGACTGAGTCCTGTAGTGCATTCCGAGCCGAGCTTGTTGGCGGACTGAGTTCTACCCCACCCTCCAGACTGAAGTTCGGAACTTCAGGACTGAACCCCGGGGGTGCAGGCTTTATGCGAGTCCCACGCGGCTTGCCGGTCCGTCCTCCGGGACTGCGTGGGCGAATTTGATTCTACCACACCTTCCAGACCGAAGTCCGGGACTTCCGAACTGAACCCCGGGGCCGCAGGCTTTATCCGATCCCTGCGCGGCTTGCCGGGCTATTCTCCGGGACTACGTGGGCGAATTTGATTCTGCCTCGCCTTTCAGACCGAAGTCCGGGACCTCTGGACTGAACCCTGGGGCCGCAGGCTTTATCCGAGCCCTGCGCGGCTTACCGGGCTGTTCTCCGGGACTGCGTGGGCGAATTTGATTCTGCCCCGCCTTCCAGATCGAAGTCTGGGACCTGTCGCCTTCGCGGGTCTTCGGCAACGCTCGTGTTCGCCGAACTCAAAGCTAAGTGGCTCTCTCCTTACGAGGTGAGAAGAAGCATTTGGTGAACAAAAAGGATTTCATTGCTAAAGTTCGAGCCTTACACTATTGGTAATACATCCTCAAGTTTGAGGCATTCCAGGTCCGAGGGAACCGGGACCCTCCTAGCTCCTCCAGGTAGTAGGCCCCGCGAGGGAGTACCTCCGCCACCCTATAAGGGCCTTCCCAGTTCGGGGAGAGCTTCCCGCACTCCCGTGGCTGGAAAGCTTCAGCCCGGCGGAGCACCAGATCTCCCGGGCAGAAGGACTTCGATCGCACTCTGGAGTTATAGTACATGGCCACTCGCTGCCTGTAGGCCGCCATTCGGACTCGAGCCTTGTCCCTCGTCTCTTCAAGGAGGTCCGGGTTTAGCAGCATCCTGGTGGGATTCTCCACTTCATCGTACTGCTCCACGCGTAAGGTGGGTAGGTTGAGTTCTATCGAGATAACCGCTTCGGCTCCGAAGACGAGGTTGAACGGGGTCTCATCGGTGGCCGTCCTCGGGGTGGTGTGGTACGCCCACAGGACGCTCGGGAGCTCTTCCGCCCACCTGCCCTTGGCTTGATCCAGCCTTGTCCGGAGGCCCTACAAGATAGTCCTATTTGTTACCTCGGCTTCTCCATTTGTCTGTGGATGCGCCACCGAGGTGAAGCGATGGTGGATGCCGAGGTTACTGCAGAATTCCTCAAACTCCCGGCAATCGAATTGACGTCCGTTATCGATGATAATGGTGTGCGGTAGGCCAAAACGGCAGATGATTGACTTCCAGAGGAACTTGGCGACGTTTGCCTCTGTGATCCGGGCCATGGGTTCGGCCTCGACCCACTTCGTGTAGTCGATGGCCACGATCAAAAATTTCCGCTGCCCGGACGCCGGAGAAAAAGGTCCCAAGAGATCCATCCCCCATTGAGCGAACGGCCATGGAGCGTAGAGCTGGGAGAGTGGAGCGGAGGGCTGACGCTGCACCACAGCATGCCGCTGACATCGGTCACACCTCTTCACAAAGTCAGCTGCATCTTCCTTCATTATCTCCCAGAAGTAACCTTGGCGGAGGGCCTTGTACGCCAGTATTCTGCCCCCCACGTGATTCCCACAGACGCCCTCGTGGATATCTTGGAGCACGAGTGCGGCCTCCGCGGGGCTCAGACACTTGAGGAGGGGGTAGGAATAGGACCTCCGATACAGTAGTCCATCCATTAAGACAAACCGCGCGACCTTCCTCTTGATAAGGCGAGCCGCTATGCGGTCCTCCGGCAAGGTGCCGCTAGTAATGTACTCGACGTACTTGTCCATCCAGTTGGGCTCTTGGCTGACCTGTTGGACTTCCACGGGGGTCTCGTAGCTCGGGGCCTTGAGATGCTCGACATAAGCGCGGCCCAACAACGAGTCTGGCAGGGTCGCCAGTCGGGAGAGCGCGTCTGCGCGAGCATTTTCCCCGCGAGGTATATGAGAGACGCTGAAACGCCGAAATCCTGCCGTGCTCGTTCTCACGAGCTCTAGGTATTTCGCCATTTGAGGGTCCCGCGCGCCGTACTCCCCAGAGATCTGTCCAGCCACCAGTTGTGAATCAGTGAAGGCCTTGAGGTTGGCCACGCCCAACTCGCGAGACACTCTCAGCCCTGCGAGGAGCGCTTCATACTCGGCCTGATTATTAATTGCAACGAATTGGAACCGGAGTGCACATTCGGCGATGACCCCTTCGCCGTTGGCGAGGATGAGACCAGCTCCGCTCCCGCTGGAGTTTGAGACCCCGTCTACATGAAGGATCCAAACGTCCTCCTCGGGTCCTGGTTCCGGCTGCTGGTCTAGAGGGCTTTCCTCCATCCCCTTGCCCAGGCCTGCACACTCGACCAAGAAATCAGCGAGTACTTGCGCCTTCATGGCCGACCTTGGTCGATAAGTGATGTCAAACTAGCTAAGCTTGAGTGCCCACTTCGCCAATCGTCCGGATGTGTCAGGTCGGCTGAGCATCGCTTTCAGCGGCTGATCCGTCAGGACGGTAATGGGATTCGCTTGGAAATAAGGCCTGAGACGATGGGCGGACACTATTAGCGCAAAAATGAGTTTTTCAGACCGGGAATATCTGAGCTCCGCATCGCGGAGGAGCTTGCTTGTGTAATACACCGGTCTCTGCATTCCCTGGTCGTCAGTCCGAACTAGGACCGAACTGACGGACTCCGGGGTGACCGCTAGGTACAGGATGAGCTCCTCTCCTTCTTCGGGCCTGGAGAGCAGTGGCGGTGATGCAAGCGTCCTCTTCAGCTCGTCAAACGCTTCCTGGCACTCCTCAGTCCAGGTGAAGCTGTTCATCTTCCTCAACACTTTAAAGAAGGGCCGGCAGCGGTCGGCAGACCTCGAGATAAATCGACTCAGGGCGGCTATCCGGCCGGTGAGTCGCTGCACTTGCTTCTTTGAGGTAGGTTGCTCCATGTCCAAAATAGCCTGGACCTTTTCCAGGTTGGCTTCTATCCCTCTTTGGGTCACCACGAACCCCAAGAACTTCCCGGTGGACACGCCGAAGGCGCACTTCACCGGGTTCAACTTCATCTAGTGAAGCCGGAGGTTGCCGAAGGTCTCCGCCAGGTCACCGACGTGGTCCGAAAGAAGCTTGCTCATTACCAGCATATTGTCCATGTACACCTGCATGTTGCGGCCAATCTGGTCTTTGAAAACTTTGTTGACCAGCCGCTGGTACGTGGCCCCGGCATTCTTGAGGCTGAATGGCATCATCTTGTAATAGTAAGTTCCACGGTCGGTGACGAAAGCGGTGTGCTCCTCGTCCTCCGGGTGCATTCAAATCTGGTTGTACCCGAAGAAGGCATCCATAAAAGAAAGGAGGCGATGCCCTGAAGTGGTGTCCACCAACTGGTCAATCTTCGGAAGAGGGAAACTATCCTTCGGGCAAGCTCGGTTGAGGTCGGTGTAGTCCACGCAGATCCTTCACTTGCCACTACTCTTCTTCACCATGACTACATTCGCCAGCTAACTGTGATATTGTACTTCCTGCACAAAGCCGACGGCGAGGAGCTTCTCCACTTCTTCATTGATGGCCTTTTGCCTTTCTGCAGCGAAACTCCTCTTCTTCTGGCGGACCGGCCGACACCTCGGGTCAACATTCAACCTGTGGGTGATGACTTCCGAGAGGATGCCTGGCATGTCAGCTGCGGACTAGGCGAACACATCTGCGTTCGCGCGGAAGAAGTCCAGCAGGCGGATCCGTTCTTCCTCCGGGAGCTGGGCTCCCACATGCACAGTCTTCTGGGGGTCCGAACCGAGGGGATACGTCAACAGGTGTTCTACGGGTCCTCCCCTGGGGTCCTTCTCCCTTAGGTCGAGGTTGTTGACGTCGGGGCCGAGCTCAGCGCCCCGGGCACCCGAGACCATCTGAAGGCAATGCTGGACGGGCTGGGCCGTTCCCCTCATCACCCCAGTCCCAGAGGCTGTAGGGAACTGCACCAGCAACCTCTTGGTGAAAATTACATCATCCAGCTGGTTGAGCCCCGGACGGCCAAGGATGGCATTATAAGGTGAGGGGAGCTTGACAACATTAAACATCATCATGACAGTAGTCTACCGAGGTGGGGATCCGGTAGAGACAGGGAGAGTGATCTCCCCTTCGACCCCCACCGAATCCCCGATAAAGCCCACAAAAAGGATGTGCACCGGCCTTAAATGATCATGAGACATGTTCATTCGGGAGAAAGCATCATAAAAAAGCACGTCTGTAAAGCTCCCACTATCTACCATAATGCGATGTACAGGATGCTTCGCGATGGTCATCTCGACCACCACTGCATCATTGTTTACATTTTTGTTTTCATTCCCCTTTTCAAAGGGGGGTACATCCTCCGGATCTCCCGCCTCCCGGGTTCTTTTCGCCGCACGCCCGATCCCCCAGGAAATCATGCCCACCGGCTTCTCCGTTGGGCGGTTACCAATCGTAGGGACCGGGGGAAGGGCTGCGAGCGGCTGTCCCTCTGCCGGGGCTTCGTTCCTCACGAACTTCCTGAGGTAACCCCTTTTAATCAGCTCCTCAATTTCCCGCTTCAGATTGCGGCACTCCTCCGTGTCGTGGCCGTGCTCGTGGTGAAACTGGCAGTATTTTGTCTTGTCGCGAATGCTCTTTGGGTTCTGAGGAGGAGGTCGGCGAAGGTAGTGTTCACCCTCGATCTCCATGAGGATCTTCGTCCTGGGAGCGAGGAGAGGGATGAAACTTCGTTCCGGGGCAGAACCGCTCTTCGGCTTCGGGCCTGGACGAAGATCAGCAGGTGGTCCAGGCCTCCGGGTCCCGGGGGCATCCCTCGGGGCTGGCTTCTTCGAGGACTTCCCGTCCAGCTCTCGCCTGGTACGATCGACCTCCTCCGTTCGGATGTACTTATGGACACGGAGGAGGAGTTCGGAGTACGTCCTGAGGGACTTCTTGTCCAGGGAATAGGTCAAGCGGGAGGTCTTGAACCCGCGCTTCAATGCCAGCATTGCGACGGGCTCGTCCAAACTGTAGATTTCCAGGGTAGCAGTCTTGAAGCGGGTAACGTAGTCCCGAAGCAGCTCCTGGTCCTACTGGCGGATGGAGAAGAGGCTGTCCACCTCTCTTGGCACCTTCCGGCAAGCGTCGAAGTGTGCCACGAACTTTCCTTCCAGTTGATAGAAGGAGAAAATAGATTCGAGCTCGAGACAGATGAACCAGACTCTAGCGGCCTTCTGGAGGGTAGCGGGGAAGGCGACGCATAAAAGAGCATCCGTGGCCCCCTGGACCCTCATGAGAGCCTTGTAGCTCTCCAAATGATCCAAGGGGTTGGCAGTCCCATCGTAGGGATCCACTTGTGGCATGCGGAACCGACTCAGAATCGGCTCCTCTTGGATTTCCCGGGAGAAGAGTGGCCGGGCATCATAGCCCGCTGGGTCCGCTGGGGAGTTCTGCATGTCGGCAAAGCGGCGGGCGAACTTCGCCAGCTTGCGCTCGTGCTCTTCCAGGCGCCTCTCGGCCTGGCGCCTAATGGCCTCGTCAGTAGAATCTTCCATCGAGGCTGCTGGCGAAGGGGGCGCCGATCAGTCTCGGCGGGGGGCCTTGCCCCGATGTCACCTGCTGCGCCGCGCCATCTCGGCATCGTTGGCCGGGGATCGACTCTCGTGATCCGCCGAACCGGAGTAATTCCTCTTCGCGGGAGTTTGGTGGCTCCCGCAGGGGTTGGAGACCACCCGCGGATGAGAGGGTCTGCCCTGGATGGAGCACAGGCTTCCGCGGGGCCTCGCGGCCCGAGCCGCGAGGATCCCTGGCTGGGGCTGAGTGGCCAGGGAGCGCTGCTGATATTGTAGCTGCCGCACTGCTGTGGTCAGGGTTTGCAGCTGCTGGATGACAGCTGCGAAAGGTCCATCCACCGAGGGCGGCTGCGGAGGAAGAGGAGGTGGAGTAGGAAGCTCCCTCTCCGGGCTACGCGGCCCTTGAGGGGAAGGGACTTCCCCTACCTGGCTGGTGGACGCTTCGCATCCACGTGTCATCACCATGGTCGGAGTGCACTTTTGCCCGCGGAGAGCTGGCTCGCACTGGGGTTGCTGTCCTGCCCCCCTTCCTGGCACGCCAATCTGTTGCCGATCTCATCGCGGTGGCCTGTAGCTTCAGAGCTGGTACCGGTCTCAGACCGTCTCATCTCGAGATCTCCGAGCTTCCGGTCCTACAAAACAAAGTCAGAGATCTTGGCCGGGGGTTCCGGCGAGGGAGCTCCGACGATCAAGTTAGAGAGCGACGAGAAAGAACGGATTCCCTAAGACGGGTTCCCGAAGGAGCCCTAGACTTAGAGAAGTATTAACAAAAGAGGTGTCGGAAAGAGTGGAATTGGGGCCCAGCTCCTTCATCGAGCTCACGCCTAAGGACCCCTCTCGGATCCCTGGATCCTTCTCTCGGTGCCTTATTTTTTCCCCAGCCTTTCCTTCACTTACCTTGCTGCCCGCTCTTCCCATTCCTTTTATGCCATCACGTTGCCTCCAGCTCCCCCTCCTCCCCTCGGGAGGCTCCCTCTCGCCTCTCACTTTTCTCCCCCTCCCCCCTTTTTCCTTTCCCCTTCGGGTCCGAGAACCCGGTGGCTCCATCGTCTTGCTTGCCGAGCCTAGCGAGAAAAAGAGGGGAGGGAAGATACTGGCGAGGCCTTGGGCTGAGCGCGGGCACTCTCCTTCCCAGGCATTGATGATGTCCGTTGCGGGCTCCTGCCTGCCAGGACTCCGCTTCTCGACTGCGAGGCCCGTCGAGTCGATGTAAACGAGGTTCCGCGCATCACTGTGGACCGTACCGACGCCCCTTATGAGGCGCGGCGCGCGCTACCCGAGTGGCGATTTTGAAACTCGCGTCCCCACTTCCCGGAGGCCTCACCAAGCAGGGCCGGCCCCGACCGAGGTGGGCTCCTCCTGGGCGGACACCTGGCGGAGCGGCAGAGAGGTGCTCGACTTCGACCGAGGTGGACCCGTCTCCGGGCGCCAACTGGCGAAGGAGCAGGGAGGCCCGACTCGACCTCGGCAGAGATGGACCCGTCTCTGGGCGCCACCTGACGAGAGAGCGAGGGGCTGCCAGCTTCGACCGAGGTGGACCCCTCCTGGGCAGACACCTGGCGGAGCAGCAAAGAGGTGCTCGACTTCGGCCGAGGTGGACCCGTCTCTGGGCGCCAACTGGCGAAGGAGCAGGAGGGCCCGACTCGACCTTGGCAGAGGTAGACCCGTCTCCGGGTGCCACCTGGCGAGGGAGCGAGGGGCCGCCAGCTTCGGCCGAGGTGGGCCCCTCCTGGGCGGACACCTGGCGGAGCGGCAGAGAGGTGCTCGACTTCGACCGAGGTGAACCCGTCTCCGGGCACCAACTGGCGAAGGAGCAGGGAGGTCCGGCTCGACCTTGGCAGAGGTGGACCCGTCTCTGGGCACCACCTGGCGAGGGAGCGAGGGGCCGCCAGCTTCGGCCGAGGTGGACCCCTCCTGGACGGACATCTGGTGGAGCGGCAGAGAGATGCTCGACTTCGGCCGAGATGGACCTGTCTCTGGGCGCCAACTGGTGAAGGAGCAAGGAGGCCCGGCTCGACCTCGATAGAGGTGGACCCGTCTCCGGGCGCCACCTGGCGAGGGAGCGAGGGGCCGCCCGCTTCGGCCGAGGTGGACCCCTCCTGGGCAAATACCTGGCGGAGCAATAGAGAGGTGCTCGACTTCGACCGAGGTGGACCCGTCTCCGGGCACCAACTGGCGAAGGAGCAAGGAGGCCGCCAGCTTCGACCGAGGTGGACCCCTCCTGGGCGGACACCTGGCGAAGCGGCAGAGAGGTGCTCGACTTCGACCGAGGTGGACCCGTCTTCGGGCGCCAACTGGCGAAGGAGCAGGAAGGCCCGGCTCGACCTCGGCAGAGGTGGACCCGTCTCCGGGCGCCACCTGGCGAGGGAGCGAGGGACCGCCAGCTTCGGCCAAGGTGGACCCCTCCTAGACAGACACCTGACGGAGCGACAGAGAGGTGCTCGACTTCAGCCGAGGTGGGCCCATTTCCGGGCGCCAACTGGCGAAGTAGCAGGGAGATCGCCAACTTCAGCCGAGGTGGACCCCTCCTGGGAGGACACCTGGCGGAGCGGCAGAGAGGTGCTTGACTTCGACCGAGGTGGACCCGTCTCCGGGCGCCAACTGGCGAAGGAGCACAGAGGCCGCCAGCTTCGGCCGAGATGGACCCCTCCTGGGCGGACTCCTGGCGGAGCGGCAGAGAGATGCTCGACTTCGGCCGAGGTGGACCCGTCTCCGAGCGCCAACTGGCGAAGGAGCAGGGAGGCCCGGCTCGACCTCGGCAGAGATGGACCCATCTTCGAGCGCCACATGACGAGGGAGCAAGGGGCCGCCAGCTTCGATCGAAGTGGACCCCTACTGGGCGGACACCTGGCGGAGCGGCAGAGAAATGCTCGACTTCGACCGAGGTGGACCCGTCTCCGGGCACCAACTGGCGAAGGAGCAGGGAAGCCCGACTCGACCTCGGCAAAGATGGACCCATCTCCGAGCGCCACCTGGCGAGGGAGCGAGGGGCCGCCAGCTTCGGCCGAGGTGGAGCCCTCCTCTCTCGCTTGCCGAAAAAATCCACGTGGTTCGAACCACGTCTGGCGAGACCTGAGACGCGGGCCACGTCACCAAAATAGCCATATCAATCCACGTAAAAAATATATGGATAAAAGTTTAAAAAACATGATTATAAGTATATATCCACATTGGTATACACATTTCATTAAACATGGATATGTTCAACGTAAATGTAGTTTATGCCCCCACCTTTTCTTTTTATATGTGTAGCTCCTTGCTTTATCCATATAACATTTAACATAAATAAAAATGTATACACATGTATAGACCTAGTCTATACCTTCTATTAAATATGGATAACTAAATATACATGAATCATAATTCATGAAATTTGCCAAAACATTGATATAAATGGATCTCTATTCCTAATAATAAAACATTGATATATAATTAATTTTTAGACATTACTGCTCTATCTAATTTTAAAATATGGATCACCTACTATAATAAAAAAAAATATAAAAAGATGAAACAACTGTAAAAAAGATAATCTTCATCGTTGTATTAAAAAGAACTAAACATTAATAATAGTAATCTTAAAAAAATTATCCCAATATTTTTTTAATTTCATTAAAATATAAAGAACAAAATCATATATCATCAAACTTTTGAACATAAAACAAAGTAAATACTAGAACTCAAAACATGTCATAAATAAATTTCAACTCTTTTGTTATACCAAAAAAAAAGAATAAACTAAATTTTACACAATCTTCCTATCTTTTTTTGATACTATCCTTCGTATCCCCTAAATCTGCAAAAATATATATATATATAATTGATATTATAAATATAGCTATAGCAGACAGACGAAGCAAGACTATTTTAGCAAACCTACCGGATCAACATTTAGTATGTCAAGGACCCCGAGAAGCAACATCAGTTGCAACACGCACGGTAAACCATCCTTGGCGAAAACCACTCAATGTTCTCTCCCTCTGATGTTGAGATATGTCCCCATGAAGTACCTCAAATGCAATACTATTAGTCAGCCATGGATACCGCTTCAGCATCACGTTTTGTTTGAGTAAAAACAATGGCCTTCCCATCCTTTGCATATACCTGAGAAAGTAAGAAGCAGTTTGTTATACTGTTAAAAAAGAAACAAGAAAAAGAAAAGAGATTCCTTTCGTGAGAAAAGAAAGATCAACTTTTCTCATGGTGACTGAGTATCACACAGAAAACTGTGCAAAATGGTTCCAAGAAGCAAATCAGTATCTCTACAAACTATCAGAACATGTGTATGTGCACAAATCCATCAGTGTACAAGTGCGAGCATGCATCTGTGTGTGTGTATGCATGAGAGAGAGAGAGAGGGGGAAGGGGGGGGAGGACTGCTTTGCCAATGTATTCTCCAGGAACTCTTACTGGCCTCCATGAAGGACTGCCTCAACAACCGGGCACTTTTTAAGAAGCCTAACAACCACATAATAGATTGGGCAGCAAAAATTAAAACAAAATATGATAGATCCATAAGCAGTATTTGGCAGAGGTTTGTGGAGCAAGTGAATTAGCAAAGAAGATATATCATCTGGTTAACCAATGAATAAGAAAGACTAAGAGGACAGCACCAACTACAGTCTAATAATGTAATATGTTTTATAAATAGTGTGATAAACTAAATCCCTGAATCTTTCCAAACACTGTTCAAAATGAAGGGTTATCAAGAAATAAGTGCCAAGTGCATCTCTCAATATTAAACATGAAAATAGAGAACCTGTAGATCTCCAAGTAAGATCGCAATAAGTTAATTATTCATTCGAATAAAAAAATAGTTGATTATTCCTGATGAGTAAAACATAACTAAGGTGACCATGTCATCTAGCTTATGATAATGCTGAACCCATACAAGTAACATGAATGATATGAGCACAGCTGTCAATCTAAGCAGGTTTAGACATACTGTGACAAGGTCACTAAGGATGGTATGCTTTGACGTCGCAGTTGTAGGAATGGCAAAAAGTTTAATTCCTTCTGCTAGTTTTTCATCTTGATCACCAACCTAAATGAAAAATATAGAAACAGGAAAAGAATTAAAAATATTTTATGGTGCACAACTAAACAAAGATAGAGAAAGATTCTGTAAGAAGGTCAAACACAGGCACATATGTATTAAGTGTATACTTCTGTATGCTTGAATGCATACAAATAACACTAACATACATGTTTACAAAACATTGTAATCACCTTTTCTTACAATTGAAATTATCCAACAAAAATGCAAAAGTTTTTTTTACCACTCTTCTTGTCATGCATAAGCGAGCATTTAAATAACAAATTAAGTATTATTATCTTTGAACCATTACTGTTAGGGTTCATGCAAATCTTAAATTACAAAAAAAATCTGCGTCCAAACCTGATTCACACATCTGACATTGAGGATGGAAAAAAATCAGCAGGAATAAAAACTGGCAGAGTGTACAAAATCATTACAAAACAAATCAAACAGCACAGTTACCAAATCGATTGTCAGGGAATCGTTCAGATATCTCCTGGCCAACTTTTTCACCCAACCAGGCATTGTTGCAGAAAATTGCATGCTTTGACGATCTGATGGCAGTTTTTCCAATATCACTTCCACATCCTCGTCAAATCCAACAGCAAGCATCTGATCAGCCTCATCAAGAAACAAATACTCAACTTCTCCCAATTGAAAAACTGTACAGAGTACTTTAATAGGATAAGCTAGATACCAGTCCAGACTACAACTGCATCATCTCTGAATTATGATCATCATAATCCCAAAGTTACATGAATTACCTCTACACAGGTGAAATCTTGTCCAAGTAGTTGAAGAATTTAAGGCATTGCTACAATTGAAGATCTTATTGAACGCTCTGAGCTTACAGATGCTGCAGAAAATGAAAACTTATATATATGGCCCTTGCAAAAGCTTAAAAAAATTTTCACATGTAGCAATTATATATTGAAGCATACACATAACTCTTGGCAACAACAAACAAATATATATTAATTCCTGCAAATCATAAATCACAAGGTCATAAAAGAAGCAGAATGAAATTGAAAAATGCACCTCTTAGCTTGAGATACATAAGCCAGTATGAATCAACACTTGCCTTCCCGAAAACAGAGAAGGTTCTCCACAGTATTGAAAATAAGAAGAATAATGGATTGTTGAAAGCTTGCACAGTGTCAAGGACTAAAAGCATATAATTTATGAAAAATAAAGGGGAAAAAAAGCTAGGATATAAATATCAGCTCCAAGAACTAGATCAAATCCTCCTTGACGCTTTTGTAAGATTTCACTGATCTGAACACTGTTTCCCCACTCTAGTTTCTCAGCAGTCAAAGCTGCAAGAGAAGAAGTTTCAGGAACAATCACCCTATCAGCTTATGAGATGGCAATGCTTCCATGATATATTCTTGTTTGCAAGCAAACCAGTTCAAAATTTGTAACTTATGAGCAACAAAAAGTGCAGCATTTTAAGCTTGAAACCTCTCTATTTTGTGTTTTAAGTTATTTTAGCTCAATTTCTAGAATGTATCATAAAGTAACAGAGAAAGGTTGTCAGTTCAATTTGTTTTGATACTCAAGTATCAAAGCAAAACAAGTATGTATCAGATTAAAGAATCAAATATAAGTACCAGACTAGAGTTTTTAAAAGATAATATTTTTATTCTATAAGTATGTCTTTACAAATATATATTATACAAAATGAATGTACTATTTACAAAAGGATGACATAGACAGTACACCAAGATGCATAAATAAGACTAACATCAGTCTAGATAATATAAAGTTACATATGTAAAGCAGTCAATGATAGGCACCCTAATCCTCATCAAAAAGCAGATAATATTTTTATTCTATAAGTATGTCTTTACAAGTATCTATCATACAAAATAAATGTACTATTTACAAAAGGATGACATAGACAGTACACCAAAATGCATAAATTAGACAAACATCAGTCAAGAGAACATAAAGATATACATGTAAAGCAGTCAATGATAGGCACCCTAATCCTCATCAAAAAGCAGATCTATGGTGGTTAAAGAACTAGCCCTGGAGGATGACACTCCACCATTGTTCAAAACAGCCATAACTATTGATAACTACGTAACATTACAAGGAATGTCCCCATAATTATTGGGTCATATCTATCAGATCAAATGACTCAAGACTTGAGAGTAAACGAAGGATCAAACAGAGACAGAATCTTAAAGTTGAACTTGCTAAAATTGAAAGAGAGGAACTTTTCACTTACCATAAATGCGATGAATTTAGCAATCTTTTCCCGGTAAGATTGCAAAATAATTTCCAACAAGCAGTAAATATCAACAATAAAACTTTTTTCAGGAAAATAAGAGATAAGGAATCACCGAGCAGATACCATCACTGGGAGGGTGAAGATTGATTCGAATTCAAGAGGAAGGAACGAGGACTTGCTGTGCCCCAAGATGGAAGAGATCAGGACGGCTTGGGAAATCCTTTGATCCCTGGTCTCGCGTTGCGGCGGAGATCCCGATCCCTGGCGATGAAAGCACGCCGGCCAGAAGAGGACTCAGACTGAAGGGATCTGGAGCTCTAGGGTTTCGACGGGGCGAACTACATCTAGAGTTTCCCTCCAATGGAGCCCTTGCAAGAGAAGGGATCAAGAAAGCCGGAAAGGGGTTCTAACTTCTCGGTGACGACGGAGAAGAGGGGGCGTCGGGTGCGGGCGCTGGGGCCAGGGGAGGGGAAGGAGAGCAAAAAAGGGTCGTTCGGAGCCGGGGGGGCGCGGGGTGTGAGCGCCGCCCGGGCCGCGGGGAGGGGGAGCGGTGGTCCGGGTGGGGGTGCGAGCGCCGCCGGGACCAGGTGGGGTCGCGCGGAGCCGGGGGGCACTGGGTGCGGGCGCCACCGGGGCCGCGGGGGGGCGGGGGGGGGGGGGGTTTGGTGGGCGCGGGGGTGTGGTCCAGGTGGGAGTGTGAGCGCCGGGGCCGGGGGGGGTCGCGCGGAGCCGGAGGGGTGGCGTGGGGTGTGGGAACCGCCGAGGCTAGGTTGGGGGGGCACCGGGTGCGGGAGCCAGGGTGGGGTAGGGCACCGGGTGAAGAGGGGGGGAGGGGGGGTGTTGCGCAGAGCCGGGGGGATGGCGCGGGGTGCGGGCACCGGGTGGCGGGGCCGGGTGGGTGGGGGGCACCGGGTGCGGGAGAAAGAAGGCCGTGCGAGCGAGGAGGAGAAAGGATTTTTTTAATTAAAAAAAATAGCGGGAAAGAGAAGATTAGAGTTTTTTTTTATTATTATTATTACTTTTGGCGCCGATCACCATCCATCGATGACAAATTTGAATTATTCATATTTATCTATCAACTAATTTAATTTATTTATATTGAATTATTAAAATATAAATTAAAAATTAATTATAATATTTTTATATTTGACAAATATAGATATATATAATATTTTTTTAAAATTTGATCTTTTACCTATATATATATATTATGTGATAAAAAAATATAAATATATATAATTTTTTAAAATGATTTTTTTTTTTTTTTGTACATAAGTGATATTGCATTACGTAGTTTTGATAGCTATATGTACTATACTTATTTGCTAAATATATGTAGTATCTGATAGTGTTATATACTTATATATTAAGTATATATAATTTTATATGATTATATTTCATATATTGTTAATTTTGATTGGATGATCGGGTTGTAATATTCATGTATATCTAATTTTATAAAAAAATATATTTTTGATTTAAAATTTGTTAACAAGAATGAAATTAGTTTTATGATTATATTATAAGTGGTAGTCCACGGGACTAGCCATGATGTTGATGCCATATCACATGTCAGAAATGTGGTACTGTTAATACTACGTCATAGACCAGAAACATGGTTATAATAGTTTATGAGACTAGCTATGTTGTTGATGCTTTACTATAGAGCATAAATGTGATATTGTTGATGCCTTACCATGAATCAAAAATATGGTTATAGTAGTTTAGAGTTGAGCACCTTAATGTGATCAAATCTAATACATGTTGTTTTGAGATAGTCAAATGAGATGATGCATTGCACTACATGATATGTATTGTTATGCATGACTATTATATTTTGTGGCATGAAAGTTGTTTAAACAAAATTTATATAATATTTTTATTTATTATTATTATATTGGTGTGGATGTGTGGAAATTTTATTGGAGTATAAAATTTACCCTTTATTTTTCTTTCTTCTTAGAGTTGCAGGATGTTCATGCTTATTGTAGTTTGGATTCATGAGCAAAAGGATGAATAGATAAAGAGTCATATCGATCGAATGACTAAAAGATGATTGAATTTGTAATTGTATTGAGTACTTTATTATAAATTGTTGATCGCTTGGGATAGGGTGGTCAAAAATAAAACTTAACTCACTACTATAGCAAGAATGAGTATGGATCGTATCCTCGGAGATCTAGGATAATTATTTCATGAAAAGATAAAAAAATATTATTTATAATTTGTACCTTAAATTATTTTATGAAATAAGAAAATAATAACTAAATAATAAAAATAGAAAAAATGATATGATAGCGACGTCATGAATTTTAGTTGATTCTGGACTCATTTGAGCTTTATTTTGGATGCCATTTGATTTCTTGGATTCTACAGATCGAGCTCTTTCCATCTATGAACATCTTTTCTATAAAATACTAATAAAGTATCAATTTTTAAAAAATAAAAATCAATTAATATATATTTTAATATTTAAATTTGGATATTTAATAGACTTATCATACCTCCCAACTTATTCATTGCTAGTCCCTTAGCAATGCAATAAAAATAAAATATTAATTTATAACTATATGTCATTAAGATCCTTCTTTACATAAGTAAATCTAAAATTAAAGTTAAAAAAGTTTAGCTAGTACACTAACTAAGTATTGAGTTTCAAAAGCAAACTTCATAGTTAGCATACTTAAAAACTTCCTTAAAAGTTATCCAAAGATCTACAACACTTGTATTTGTGATTGCTAACTCAGCATTTTGGTGCTAACTTTGTAAAAGACAATTTAATTGTTGCTTATCTCTTTAATCAATTCTCTGTACATCCCTAAATCAAGTTCATGAACTAAGATAACTTTCACACTACTTGAGTTTTTTTTAAAAGTGATGAGCATCTTGGCCTTTCCTTCATCGTTTGACATGAACATCTTACTTGACGTAGATGCAGTGATCTAGTGACTAAGCTTAGGATAATCCACATATACTTTTATTTTATTTTTATTTCAGGTGGGTAGCTCTTTCCTTTAATTCAAGTTGTATAATTGGGATGTATATCAATTATAAATTTTCAATAATAATTGAATACTCAGTTGACATTTATAATCAACACCTACTTGGCTTTGTTAATGTGCATCTGCAATGGAAGTGCTAATAGTCTTTAAATGATCTAAGTAGGTAGCTAAAAGTTTGACAAGCTAGTTTACTCCTTGACTCGCTATAGTCATTAGCAAATACTTTCTAACTCTATTACTTTTTTCTAGTCTATTTTATTCTAGATTTTTTTTCTTGATATATGATTTATTTTATTTTTTTCAAAAATTTCAAAGGATACATAATTTTCAAAATATTTTTAAAATATTTTTTAATAATTTTTAATTTTTCAAAAATTTTTTCCTATCCCTAACTTAATTTTCATTATTCTCAATGAAGTAAGAAAAAATAAAGATATGAAAGATAAAATAAGGAGAGATGCTACTTGGACTAGATATGCATCATGTATTTCCAAGAACATCCATGCAGAGTAGTCCATTATTCCTAAAAATAAAAATTACTAAAGTAAATGTTAGAAAAATAACAAGTTTGGTTGCATCTTAAAAGCGCTAAGTTTAACATCTTCAGCCAAATCTCTTAGAGTTCTCATCCTACTCCTGTTTGAACTTAATATGGGTTTGTAATTATCTACATGTTTCAAGGTTAACCTTAAAGTACTTCCTGCATAGGACCATTGAGCGGCTTAATCCCCTGATAGCTAATAACTCTTTTTCTATAATTAGATTTAGGTATAACTTAAATACTAACCGAGGTTCTAAAGGAGTTAGATCTACGTACTCAATATGCTGAGGGAATATTTCAGGATCCCCTTTTGGTATCTTTTTTCTTTTTAAGCAAAGGTTTACTAGTGTCATGAGGGATTCAATTAATAATTCAAATCTTGGTATAATCCTTTTCTAATTTATAACCCATCATTTTTTTCCAGATGATCATTAACTTTGACTCCGTACATCTTTCAATATTGTAGATAAATTTTAGAAGAAGTCCTTGAAAGTAGTGCCGAATACAAAGAAATCAAATATAAAAATTTTGGAATTGTTATTTCTCATATCAGCCATATCTCACCCAATAGCTTCTTGATGTGCTTTTAGAATATCTATGATCATTTCATGGGTGGTCAAAAATAATTTATCAACTCAACTCTATAGCTAGGATGAGTTAAAATCGTATCCTTAGAGACCTTAGGGCTAAGTTATGATTTTAAAAGAAAGAAAATAATTATTATTGCATAACAATAAAAGTGAGCAAGAAGTAAACTACTCATAAAAGCGAAGGAAGTAAAAGAGATTATTTCAAAAGTTATAGATTGATCTTGCACTAACAAATTATATTTCTTTTATAGTTAAAATATAATTAATTTTAGAGATTTACCTGTCTTTCCTCGGCATGCTCCGTATCGTAGATCATGGCACGTCTCTAGGAAGCAATAGGTATTCAACTATTCTTTCCTCAACATGCCCCATAACCATAACAGATCATGGTAGGGATGGCAATTTTTATCGATCCGATGGATATCTGACCCGATCCGACCCTAATAGGGCGGGTAAAACCCGACTTGCCTAATTTATAAATGGATATGGGTTATATAAAAAAAAATCTGACTCGGGTTCGGATCGGGTACGGATAGTAGTATACCCAACCGGAACCCGACCCGTTTATATATAAAAAAAATTATGTTTATAAAATATTTAAGTAAATTAGATATGGGATGGATATACCCGACCCGACCTGACCTGACTCGACCCGACCCATTTAGCTTTTATATAAACTAGGTTTTATGAGATCAAGTATACCCGACCCGACTCGATCCACACGTGATTTTTTTATACCCGATCCGAGATGGGTATGGGACGGATAATTTTTTAACGAGGCAGGTATGGGTTTTGGATGACTTGATCCAAACCCAACCCGTTGCCATCCCTGGATCACGGTGCATCTCCGGAAAGCAAGAGTTGTCTTTAAACTAAATTTAATAATAAAGCATAATAAAGAGCAAATAAAAGAGGATAAATAATGAACTCATAATTGAAAGCATAATCTTTTACTGCATACCAAAGAAATATAAGAGATTGAAGAATAAACGAACCACATTCTGCCTAGCATAAAATCTCTTCTTCCCTCCCGAGCTTTTGCTCTAAACTGTGCCTAAGTTGATTTCTTCCTATCCCTCTATGCAAAGGCTCTAAAGGGATTCCAGGAAGTGATGCCTCTAGGTAGAGGTATAGGAGCCTTTTTATAGGGTTTAATAAGGAAGAGGTCTTCATATTTTTCTAGTATGGGACTAAAGAAATGAATACATGAGCGGCTAAGATTTAATTTCATAATAAATCAATGATTGAATAGGTATGGTTAGGCTCAATCCATGTCAAAATTGGCATCCAATTCCTATTCTAATTGGTGTGTGACCATTTGAGATTTTCCAGTCATAGATCATCAAATCTTTAATCAAATTGGAATAGCCCTTGGCTATTGGATTGCATCTTTGAATCATGCTCGTCTTCCTCAAGTAGCAGCTACCATTGCCTCACCGAAACCATTGTTTTTGATGGTGCCACCGTCTTTTGCTAGCCATGGACCACACCAAAGAGCTGGTAGTGGGGGTGGATACAGGGTTTGACGAGGACCGATGCTTGGGGTTAGAAAGCTAGCAATTGATAGCAGCTTGTCGTGACCTCAATCTTTTTAATTGAACCTGAAGCCAAGCTCAATGGAGCCCGTCAGCTCATTCCAATCATCATTCATGAGGTTTCTCACCTTCGATCCTAGCCTGCTCATCCTTCGGCCATTGGAGTTGATAGGGGATGATTATCCATCTCATGTTCCTCTACAGCAATGGAGAAGAACAGGCCAAGACTCAGCCTTTCCTGCATGTCCAATCATGCATTCTTCTTCTACCAATCCATAACACCAAATCCCTTATGCTATGGACTGTGCCAAGGCTTTTGTGACTGAGTGCTAGTCCATGGTAGACCTGTTATTGGGCTGAGTGAATGGGGAAACGGTGGAGAGATGGGATGGCTAGGTTGAGAAGGCGATGGCCGATGATAGCTAGGCCGGATCGGGTAGCTAGGCAATGGCATCTCGAGCTAGAGAAGAGATAGCGAAGTTTGGGAGATGACCGACAATGAGGACAACGGAGATGATGGTGGAAAGATGGCCAAACTTGGCAGATCGACCAGGGAGGAGGTGCATGGTGCTCGGGTGGTCGCGAAACTGCATGGGATGTCACCCAGAAGGGGTGGCTATGGAAACCCTTTCATGGTCCATGCTCTGAGCCATGGACCAATGCTCATGGCTACCGGTGGACCATTCCTCATTTCATAAACCAAGTAGTTGATCCATGATAGATCGATTGCTTTAATATTCATGCAACTTTTAATGATTTTTAAATTTCAATTTTGGGCTAATTTTAAGAATGATTTGCTTTAAACTTATTTTATTTGAATCCATAAATTAAGCTTTTCACATTGATGATCTTCTTTACTATAAATTATATATAAAAGTATCAATTTTAAATAAATAAAAATAATTTCATTTTTAAATTAATACTTATATATGTATATAATATAATTATCGCATCCTTTAACTTGAACTTTGCTCATTCTCGAGTAAAGCAGATAAAATAGCCATGTATACCAACTTGTCCTTGAATTGCAAGTAAATTTAGGTAGTCCTAATGGCAATTGATACCTAGCCAGACCATTAGAGAGATGCTTTATTAGATTATTAATTCAACCCAATTAGTGGTTGAATAAAGTCCATAAAATTTTTTAGAGTTCTTCTTTTGCCAACTTTCCACCTTACTCTTTGAATCCTCTAAATTGCTAAGGGTTTGGTGAAGTATCTTTTTGTCAGTTGCTTCCAGCTCTTTTTTTTAAAATACTTTAGTACAATGTCTTAGCCTCTTAAGTATTAGCATCTCCATCTATAAACGCAAACTATAATGTTTACTAAGGTGAAGGGGTCTGGTTGCTTAATGAGGTATCATTGCTTAATAAATTTCTTGGCATTCTCGTCTTTTGATGCATGCCACAATGCTTATTTAGGTAAAAGGGCCCGGTGAGCAATTGATACCTAGCCAGACCATTAGAGAGATGCTTTATTAGATTATTAATTCAACCCAATTAGTAGTTGAATAAAGTCCATAAAAATTTTTAGAGTTCTTCTTTTGCCAACTTTCCACCTTACTCTTTGAATCCTCTAAATTGCTAAGGGTTTGGTGAAGTATCTTTTTGTCAGTTGCTTCCAGCTCTTTTTTTTAAAAAACTTTAGTACAATATCTTAGCCTCTTAAGTGTTAGCATCTCCATCTATAAACGCAAACTATAATGTTTACTAAGGTGAAGGGGTCTGGTTGCTTAATGAGGTATCATTGCTTAATAAATTTCTTGGCATTCTCGTCTTTTGATGCATGCCACAATGCTTATTTAGATAAAGGGGCCCGGTGACTTAGTAAGAGTTCAAGAAAAGCAGTGAGACAAGATTGATTTTTTTAAAGATAAATTTTGGCATATTTGATCTTTTCATTTATACCCCCATAAAGTAGATTCTTCATTAAGATCAATGATCAGAAGATTTTGAAATTACTCTATTAAATTATTTTTGGTCTAAACCCTACCTTTATTAAGTTTTGTTAATAATTTATCCCTCAGCATTTCTAGAATTATCTAGTGCATCAATCAATCATTAATTAGGATGCCTATGTAACTCCAAATCGAGACAACAATCGGTACATGCAATATAATTTTTCTAACTATACTCAAGAATCTAAGTAAGTTATTTGTCTTCCCCCAACTTAATCAACATTGTTCTTAATGGAGTAGGAAAGAAAATAAGCATATAAAAGAAAAGAAGAGAATGCACCTGGGTAAGTATACTTCAGGAGTTGAAGAGGGCCTCATGGATTCATGAATTCTTGTTCCTTCTTCCTAGATTTCTATAACTACATAAAGTCAAGAGAAATAAAATTGTTGGGTTGCCTTCCAACAAGTACTAAGTTTAATGTCTTCAGCCGAATGCTATGAAGGAGTGTTACTGATATTGAACTTGGATACGCCCTTCAAGATTTTTAAAAGATATGACTAGTTAGGAGGCCTTATCATCATGTTAGAAAAACATTTAGAAGGCCTTATCATCATGTTAGAAAAATAATCTTTGAGTGTTCTATGATGATTAACTTTGATCAATCAAGTATACCGGACAAGCATGCTAGATGAATATTTGAAAATATTATTATAATTTAGATAAAGATTAGGAAGGGATTGTGTATGTTGGGCTAAGAGTGGGGGTGGTAGCTCGAAAATTTTTCTAACTCTAGAAGGAGCTACCCTAATCCCTTTTTCAAGTATGATATGTTTTGAATCATCTCTTCCTAATGGCACTTTGTCTAAGTTGACTTTAAGTCTGTCTCTATGCATCATTTTAGGATAATAGATAGATTTTGGAAACAATCCTTGAAAGTAGTGCCAAATATGAAAAAAATAGTTATAAAATTTTTAAAATTGTTATCCCTCATTTTAGAAAATCCATCCAAAAGCTTTTTTATGCATCTTTAGAATACCAACTATTTGGTCATGCTGGTTAGGGATCACTGGTAGGGTGTCAGTAGGTGTGATAAGAAGTGACTTCAATTATAGATCAAGTGGTAATTGATGAGGTACGGGATTCTAATCTGATGCATGATGACATGAAAGAGAGGAACATAAAGAAAAATCAGATTAAGGAAGTAATGATTTCTGATGTTATTTAGGTTTCATTCCCGAAAATAACTAAGACTAGATTAGAATTTTATACAATAGTTAGAATTCCTATCCACATGCTAGAACTATCAAAGACAAAGAAAAATTAGGATCCTAGGTCTAAGAAGGCCTACTAGGTGTATGTTCAATCTTCAACAAAATAGAAAAAGTGAGGTGGGATGGGATCTACATACCTAGCAATGATTACCTTGATGTCGTAGAAGAGATCTCTCAACTCAGATCGATGCCTGGATGATCCGGTCATTATCTCGTAAATCTACCGGCTTTTTATCAGCTGCATTCAGAGGCAAGGAAGACGTCATCCAAGGGGCGTGGCACCTGAGAGATCCTATAAATGTTAGGGGTTAGCTAGAAAGCAAATAAGAAACCAGAAGCATGAAATTAGGATTTTGAAAGAAGGAAGAATTAGAGTTTGCTGAAGCTGGCGGCCTGGGGTGGAAGAAGATTCCTTGCTTATGGACGCCTAGGGCTTCTTCTCTTTGGGGTGGATTAGGGTTTGGAAGAAGATACTTTGGACAGCTAGGGCTTGGAGAGATTAGGGCACACAAGTAATACTCACACCTCAATAAGAGAACACACAAGAACACAAGCTTAACAAAATTTCAATAGAGTTTTGATTCATGAATAAGAGTTGATTACAATAAGGGAAGGGGGTGGGTATTTATAGGCCCACCCAGGTCCTCTCCTAGTTAGAATAGGATTACAAAGTTGGGTGGGAGAGGGATTACAAAGTTGCTTAGAACTGGGAGTATACAATTTGAATAATACTAGAACATAATCTCCTTGTTTGAATGGGACTCCTCTCCTCCTTTGACTTGGTCAAGGGGCTTTCTCTGGGCTTGGATGCCAAGTGGCTTTGGGTGTGGACTTTGGGCAGCAAGGGGCGGCCTCCAATGGGCTTGGGCGCATGGGCTTGGTACATGTCCCCGGTGAGCTGGAAACTCCTGGGCACCCATTTGAAGTTGGACTGGAATATACCTAGGGCGCCATGGGCTTCACTTGAAGTTGGACTTCTGGTTGGGGTGCCTGAAAGAGGAATATTCTGAGGTGGCCCTGGAATCTTCATGTATGAAGGCTTTATGGACTTTTGCTTTGACTTCTGCTTTAGTGCTCCTCCTCTTGTATAAACCTGGACTTGTAGTGGCCTAACACAAACTTACAGGACTCGATTGGACTGTACTAAGGTTGAGACAACTCAACTTATTACAGGACTTACTCAACTCAGCCGAGCTAACTTCATTACAAAACTCTCAACTTGACTAACTTTATTACAAAACTTGACACATCATTAAGGATTCAAAATTGACCAACACATGGCTTAGAGAACAAATTAAAGTTTGAAGTTTATGCCTGATCTGATATCCCCATCAGTAATTCTAACAAGGAAGTTATTGGGGGGCTAGGTGCTGGCTCATATTGTTCAATCTAAAGTATAGTGGTTTTGATGTACAGTATATCTAGTAGGTTATTCACCCCTATGATATATCCATCTATATTAAAGTTATCTACCCTGAAATGAGCCAGGCAAGGATCTAATGACTTCTGGGAATGAATTGGAGGTATGGCATTCCCTATTATGTTACTCTGTTGTGGTTCTTGAAAAGTCTTAATTAATTCTATCATGTTATCTATTTATTTTTCCTTCCCAAAAAAGGGTGGATGATGCCAAGGCACTTGAAAAAGGGGTCATAGGTGAGTAGAACGATGATGAAAGTAGTCCACCCCATCTATTTGATTTCTCTCTATATATTTTTATCTTAGTCAAATTTTCTATATTGATTTTGGTGATGGTGCAGGGTTGTTTCATGATTAGTTCATTCCCGAGAGTTATGATCAATTATTCAGAAAAAACTAAAGGATCATTAAAATCTTTAGCTTTGGTAGAGACACCAAAATCAAATACAGATCACTAGATCCCATTTAGTTTACCTAGTCATGTGTCAAAGTTTTGAAAATTTTATAATCAATTAAGATTGAGTCATGTAATAAGTTGAGGTTAGTTGATTTGTCTCAACCCTCAACCTTGTCAGTATTTTGAGTCCTGTACATCAATTATGAGTCCAGTATGAGTCTAATTTTTGTACAAGAGGGGATGTCACCTTATTTTGGAGTTCCACCAGGCCACATTCAGGAATCAGAGGCCACTACATCAGTCCATTGGATTTTGTGTGACACCACAGGATCCAAGATGCCTTCCGGAGACCCTGATTCTTTCTAGATGCCCAGATTCCCTTCCAGATGCCAGAGTATATTTCCAAACCAAGGCATCCATGATTCCAGAGGTCCACCTACATCCTAATCCAAAAAAATTAAGCCTAGGTGCCAAGCCCAAGCCCTTTAGAAGCAAGATATATACCAAGGAATATTCCTGCTACCAGGCTACCATGCCACCCAAGTTTCTAGAGGCCCAAGCCCATGCACCTAAGCCCCTTTGGGCCAGCCCCTTGCTACTCCTAGAAGCCCAACACGACCCCCTAGGCATCCTTGAAGGGTTGACCAAGTCAAAGCTCAAAGGGAGGTGTCCTTAAGTGAGAAGGAGAAGGCTAGTCTAACCTAGTTTGGATTCTTAGTTCTTTTAAGCTTTGTAATTCTAACCTAGCTAGGAAAGGACATGTAATCTAACTAAGAAAAGGCTTGTTAACTTAAGTGTAACCCTAGTTAGAGAGGGCATGGGAACTCTATATATACCCCACCCCTTCCCCTCTTGTAATCATCTCTTTCTTATGAATACAACGTGCTAAAATTTTGTGTTATTGCCTTGTGATTGGTGTCTTTGTTTTGGTTCTTTACTTTGAGTGCTCTCCTTGTGTACCCCGGCCGAATCCCTGCTACCCTAGCTTTCATCTGCATCCTTGGAGATCAACCATGCCCAGAGGAAGATGCTCTAGCTACTTTCCCAGTCGAGCAACTGCTTCTTCCCCAGGACATCCATACCTAAACCTAGTTTCTCTCAATTCTAAATCCTAGTTTTATTTCCTTTGTTTAATTGCTATTTTGATTGATCCGGGATGCTTGTAGGATCCCTGAGGCGTTTCACCTCCCCAGAGGAGACTTTTCTTGCCTTTATATTGGGTCCAGATCAGCCATCTGATTCAAGGAACTAAAGCTTGTTTTTTCAGGCTCCGATCAGAGTGTGAGTGATCCCTTCTGTTGCAAAGTTTTCAATCTTTGACTAGTAAGAAACCTTCCCTTCTCTTAATTTCTGATTTGATGAAGATAAGCTATCCTAAACCAAAAATTTCTCAACTCTCAGATCCTGGCTACCTATTATCTTGCATGAGTTCTTTGCGATCACGATGATTTTTAGAATTGCTATTACCTGGTAGTCTTTACTTTACTTTAGAATTTAGCCTACAAACTTAAATTATAAAAATCATAAAAAAATTAGTTTACTATTTTTCCTGCATGGTTAGCAATCTTAGAGTCGTCCCACATCAAGCTTGGTAGTGTCCCTTTAAGTTACTCTCAAATTGACTAGGCAGTATTCCTTCAACCTTCCTATCAACTTTAATTAATACTCAATCAATTTGATTCGTAAGCTCATCAAAAGATTGCTATTGAGGCTTGATTAGTTGTTGAAATTGAGCAAACCTATCAACAACTGGGTTGGTCTATTGGGGAGGTGGGTTCTGATCAATTTGTTCTATACGGTTTATTGCTTGAAAAACCTTCTCCTCAAATGATAAGCTATAAGGAGTAGAAGAAGGTGGATAATATGGATAGGGTTATTCGTAATAACGTTCATTTATGAACGAAGATCTTTATAGTATTGGGGTAACCACTAGATGTGGTTACAATAAAAAATCTGGTTGAGCCCCCCAACCTAGATTGTTAGCATTAAAGTTTAGGTTCTCACCTGGTTTGTAGGCCATATGAGTTTGATCTTCATAAATCTGATCATACCTAGACTCAGAAAATTGGAATGTAGCTGAGCATTTACTCACAAAGTGAGTTGGGCTCGAATATATAGAACATGCCTATTGTGTGGGAAGAAAGGAAGGAATGGAAGAGTGTCTAATAGCTACTAGATGATCTAATTTATGGAACAAGGTATCTAGTCTCCTGTCTAATATATGGGACAATTTATCCACCCTACTATTGAAATCTATGTTCATAGCACTGTTCTAATTCATCGAATTATTCTGATGGTTTTGAATATTTAATCAAAGGTCCTAGATTAGAGCAATCATTTTCTAAGTTTTTTATTATTATTTTAAAGAGAAGAGGGAAAAAGAAGAAAGAAAAAAGATAGAGAAGAATTTTAAAGATGATGGCCTAAGGAATCTTAGAATTAAAAGAGATAGAGAAGAATTATTAATTCAAGTTTTATGTTAATTGCAATTAAGTTAGCATACAATGGACTCTCTATCCTAGGGTTCCCTAATTTTAGATAGCTCCTAATAATTCCAAGGTTACCTTTGAGCCTTCCAAGTCAAAAACTAACTAGCCAACTGGCTAGGTAAGAATAAAGTTGATGGGGGTCCCTCCATTACTTTTCTTAGATACCAAATAAATTAGCCAGGTTAGATAATAGAATCAATTAAAGAACCACCTTCCTTCAGGACTACATCATCCTTGAACTCCTTTCCTAGACACAATTAACTAGCTAATCCTGATATGGTCCAACTCTTAAAGTCTTTCGTCCTAGTAAGCTAGAAAATTCTTAGGGGCCAATGTCTAATTGATTTTAATTATAGACTTAGGATAATGCAATATGAGGATGGTGATTTGTGGACCAAGGAAGGGTGATGAAATCCCTACCTTATATTGTTTAGGGTTTAGTACCCTTAAAATATTTTATGAAGTATGCAATACAGAAAAAGAAAATGTCCAATACAAGTGACATGTTTTTAAAGATTAATTAATTTCTTTATTTTAATTATGTATTATGAGGTGTCATTTTTTTTTATGTTAGATTGTTTTAGGTAACCTTTTAATTTAGTTAACTAAGTGTGAGAGAAAACTAAATTAGGATGTAAAGATCAACTATATATGAAAGGCAATAAAAGCATTAGAAGCAACAAATTAATTATGATGGTAATAAATTATGAACTAAGTTAAATTTTTTGTTTTTATTTTTTTAAAAAAACATAATCGTGCCTAGGGTCCCTAGCAAATGTGTCAAAATTTAATTGCTATCGTGGGCAGTCAAATCTAATTCACCAACTCAACTCTATAGCTAGGATGAGTTGGGATCATATCCTCATAGACCTTAGGACTAAGTTATGATTTTTAAAGAAAAGAAAGTAATTGTTATTACATAAAAATAAAAGTGAGCAAAAAGTAAATTACTCTTAAAAGCAAAGCAAGTAAAAGAGATTATTTTGAAAGTTATAGGTTGATCTTGTACTGACAAGTTATTTTTTTTACAATTGAAATGTAATTAATTTTAAAAATTTACCTGTCTTCCCTCAGCATGCTCCATATCCATAGATCATGGTGCATCTTTGAAAGGTATCAGGTATTCAACTCTTCTTTCCTCGATATGCTTCGTATCCATAATAGATCATAGTGTATCTCCAAAAACCAAGAGTTGTCCATAAACTTAATTTAACAGTAAAGCATAATAAAGAGTAAATAAAAGAGAATAAATAATGAACTCATAATTGAAAGTATAATCTTTTATTACATACCAAAGAAATACAAGAGACAATAAAAAAACCATGCTCTGTCTTGTACAAAATCACCTCTTCCCTCCCAAACTTTTGTTCTAAACTGCTTTTAAGTTAATCCCTTCCTATCCTCTTATGCAAAGACTCTAGAGGGATTTTAGGGAGTGATGCCTCCAAGTAGAGGTACAAGAGCCTTTTTATAGGATTTAATAAGGGAGAGGTCTTTACATTTTTCTGGTATGGAACTAAAGAAAAGAATATATGAGTGGCTATTGATGTGGCACGATCGCTGACATGGAGTACTCGTCAGACGCCACGTCAGATACTCTACTCGGGCTCCTTCGTCAGGCTGAGCTCCCTCAGTGTAAGGGGGTAGCCCGTCGAAGCCGAGCTCCGTCCTTCGCCAGGTTGGGCCAGCGAGCCCGGGATGCTTAGGCCGGAGCTGAGTGGCATCCGTCAAATCGAGCCCCTCGAGATTGAGCCCTATGGTCCAAAGTTGAGCTCAACCCTCCTTCGCCACATGGAGTCTCTCCGAGATCGAGCCCTCTGAGCCGGAGCCGCACTCTACCCTCAGCCAGAATGAGCCTTATGGTCCAGAGTTGAGCTCAGCCCTCCTCTGCCACGTGGAGTCTCTTCGAGGTTGAGCCCTCTGAGCCGAAGCCGCGCTCTACCCTCCACCAGATTGAGGCCCTCGAGATCAAGCCCTATGATTCAGAGTCGAGCTCAGCCCTCCTCCGCCATGTAGAGTCTCTCTGAGGTCGAGTCCTCTAGGCCGGAGCCGCACTCTGCCCTCCACCGGATCGAGCCCTATTTTTTCTGCTTAGCCCCCAGCTCGAGCAAAGACACCGACAAACAGAGAAATGGCACTGCCACCCTAGGACACCGGTGAGCCGCTCGAGGATCACAACAAGATGCCCACCAGGCTGCAATAATTGCCCGTGGCTCCCACTTGCACCAGAAAGGGGAGGAGCCCTCCAATCGAGGTGCCATGCTCTTCACCAACCACCTGAACCACCCGGAAGAGGGAGTCAACCAGGAGATTCGAATCCCGGGGGCGGTCCCGATCGAGGTATTGCTAGGCTTCCCGAAATGAGGTGACAAGGAGGAATATCAGAATACATGACAGCTTCCCTTAGCACGAATCCGGAAAGACATCCCGTCCACAGCACGGGACACCATCGCATGCGCCTGCTAGCCCAGCGAAGGTCTCGAGGCGGACGCCCAATGGTCACCTTGGCTACAAAGAATGTATGACACCCCCGAAGGGGGGAGGTATGCAAATGCAAAGGCAAACACAAATACGTGTGCAAGCTTAAGCGGAGGGCAAAGCACCACCAGAAAACCCAGGCAAGGGAAGAAGAAAAGGCCACCTAGAGAATCCCTCTAGCTCAGTCTCCATTCTCCTGACGCACTTGCACCCCACTCTCACACTACTCACTCCTCCTAGCATGGAGTCCATCAAGAGGGGCTCGACCAGGAGGATCTGTTCCCCTGGATCATCACTGACTTGACCGTCGGAGTGCCCCCGCTGGAATCCCCGACCCGGGTCACTAACCCCTGTTTTGTAGGTTCGGAACCATAAGACCGCCAGCCAGCTAAAGGAGCGCACTCCGACGCCGACAGCAGCTATGGACCATGACGATCTTGGCGGCAACAGATTGACATGCCAGGTAAGGGGAGAGAAGCGATTTCTGATCCGCCTTTAACCCCCTGTTACAAGCAGTCTGACAGAAGGATGGTGACGACAAGGGTGAGAGAGGTCTCCACCAGCCGTGCAGGGGACTTCCCCGGAGACGGGCCCACCTCGGCCGAAGTCGAGCACCTCTCTATGATGCGGCAAGCATATGATTAATATTTGGATTATGGTTTGTAGAGCATTGAAACCAATTACACTAGCATTGTACTCATCATAATAAGACTTAAGGATTACAAGAAATGAAACTTTTACTTGATTAGACACAATCCTAAACTAAGAAGGAAGAAGATCTAGATAATAGGGGCTAATGATTGTGGACTTACCGTGATGAGCTTTCCAACCTTCTTTTGATTCATACCTTGAAACTACCAACGCTCAGAACTGAAGAACCTGGATAACAGAGATCAGAACCTTAGACTTGGGCTTCAGCTTGTTGGTTCCTTGTCAAGGAAGACCCTGCTTGCAACTTGAAAACCTCGAAGGACCCTGCACATAAAGAACAAGAGTTAAGGAAGAAGAAAGGCATGCATATGGAAGGGATGGAAAATTTGTGAGCAAAGAAAGAGATTTGAGATGGCTTGGCCGACTCCAAGGCCTTCTTCTTGACTTGGGTGTTGGATGCTTGGAAGAGAGAATAGTTTGGTGTGGAAGAGGGGCTTAGAGACAATCACTCAAAACATAAAACTTCAATTCAACTTCAACCTTCATTAATCTCCAAAAATCAAATACCCCATTTACAATGGGGCGTCCAAGGCTTTTTAATAGCCTTACACAACTTTTGAAATTTGAAAACTCCCCAAATTGTGGAGGATTACAAGAGAGGTTGGAGGATATGGGGCCTTGTTACATGTGATAAGGAGAAATTCATGGAGATTGGCCGGTTTCTTTGAATTTAAAATGCTTGTTTGATCTCCCCTTTAGGCGTCCATTTGAAGGTGACGTGGCTGATGATATGGCATCCCTGGTGGCTGCTTTGTTGGCATGGTGATGTGGAATTCCAGCTTGGTGGACCAAGGTCTTGATTTGGAAGCACCAAGTGGTTTGGTGAACCTCAACTTGAAGTAGCTTGGACTTGATTTAAATAAACCTAATGGAACTCTAATTAAGTTCTTATTTGAACCTAGATTGAGACAGGACATAATTACAGGACTCGATTGGACATAATTACAGGATTCATGAAATTGAAACTAAGTAATTACAGGACTCTTGAAAGTAAATTGCCCTTTACAAGAAAATCTAACCTAGTGATCTTCGATCCAAAGTGGAATCAGGTTAACCTTATTTGAGTGGGGTTTTATTCTGCTTATGCTTCTGGTGTCCACACCAATTCTCCTGGGTGGGCAGAATTCGACCCAGTCGAGTATGGTTCAGTTTTGCCCTGGTAATGCTCGAACAAGTCTGGGTTAAGTCTTTGCAGGTCCCCTCAAGTAATCCAAGAGTTGTCGGACTCAGGTCGACCTTGCCATTGAACCAGGTATCGCTGATAGTCCTTATTCCTGGTAGTAATGGTCTTGTCATCCGGGATTCTCTCAATCCTCTCTCTCCGCTCAGGTAGGGTTGGTGGTGGACACTCGAAAATATGTTCATTCTCAATAAAAGTTTCTGGCCCAAAAGGCTCACTAGGTACTGGTTCTTTGTATTCTACTAGGTCTGAAATATTAAAGGTTGTACTGATACCCATATCAGGTGGAAGTTCCAAAACATATGCATTAGGCCCTATTTTCTTTAAGATCTTGAAAGGTCCCGCTCCGCGGGCATGCAGCTTCTTTATGGTTCTAGAGGGGAACCGTTCAGGGTTGAGCCTAATCATCGCATAATCCCCTTCACAGAGTTTTTTAGCCCTCTTATGTGAGTCAGCTAAGTGTTTGTAAGTTTCATTGCTCAGGTTGATCTTATTACTGATTTCTTTATGCAGATTTGTGACATGCTATGCAAAAGGCTCAGCAGACTCAGAAACTTACACAAGCACTTCTGAAATGCAGACTGAACTAGGCATCCTTATTGAGAGAAATTTTATTGGACTCTCTAAGGCCTAAACCTAATAGATTAATGACTCTCTAGGTTTGACCCTGGTCTGGCATGCACATGAGAATTTACCATGGGTTCCTAGCAAATGCCATAAGGTTTTCCAAAAGTAGGTAGCAAAAGGAATAAGCCTTAAAAGCTCATGCATCCTAGTAATCTCATCAAAATGAAACTTAATGGCTCTAAAATTATGATAAGACTCAGGGAAAGGCAGGAAATAGGAATCCGAGACTTGGGATAATTTAGGAGAATCTTGAAACAGATCTTGGTTACTCATGATGACCTTAAGATTAGAATTTTGATCTACAGGCGGTATGCTTCTAGGTAGTTGAAGGTCATCAGGAAAGTCTTCTAAAATAATGATTGGGTTCTTCTCAGGTACCTGAAGGAGTTCTTCTGTCGAAGCTAAAGTATTGGGTTCTTCCTAAGGGCATTGTCTTACGGGAACCAAGTCCTCACTAAATTTTGGTTGTTCCGATGTTTCAGGACTAGGCTCAATAATCTTTTTTTTACCAAAGGTTTCCTTAGGTAAGGTACTAAAGTTGTTCTCTTCACAGTCTTCCCCTTCATATTCATCTATTAAACTTATATTAGTCTCATACACATATTTACTAGGTTCAGATTTGCCTTCTTCCTTCCCTAGCCCTTCAGTTTGAGGATACCCTAAGTCTTGGGTATTAATGAACTCAACTTGTACTTCAGGGTTCTTACTCCTATCATTCATATGAGCTAATGGGATAGTAGGAGTTGGTTGGTCTAAGGGAAATTGTTTAGCCAGAATTTGGTTCAATTGGGCCATTAGATCATTTAGGCCTTTCAGCATGGTTTCAAGATTCGGGTCCATGGCTACACTGGACTGGGTCTGGACTGGTGAATATGAGGCCCCTGATCTAGTTTTCATGCATGCAAGTAGACTCAAGCTCGAGCTAAGGTTTCCTAGACCTAGAGCACAAATTAGAGGTCTAATTAAGTTAACCAACTAGCTAGTAGTACTTATGGGACTTAGCCAGGTAGGTGGAGGGGAGTGAAGGTCCCTGATTGCCAAACCTTAGACACCAATCTGAGATTGGCCAGGTAGGCGGACCAAATCACAAGCCCTGATGCACCAATCCTAGACACCAAGCCAGTAAGCACACACTAATTAGCTGACACAGTTAACTTGACCCTAACCTGAACCCAACTTGTTGGTGTCCCTAATCCACTAGGGCAATTAACGTTCTACTCAATTTTAATTAACGGGCTGGGATCGATATGCTGGTTGGTGAATTTTGGACTAGGGACAGGTGATGAAACCCTGACCCTATGTCAAATTGATGCCCTTAATTTGATTTCTCATGAGATGAATGAAATGCAAAGGTGCTGCAGAAGTGTGTTGCAGTTTGAAAGTGGTGTGGAAAATGTGATGAAAAAAATATCCAAAAATTCTAAAGAATTCATAGAGGATTCCTAACTTATATGTTTCAATGTAGATAAAAGGAATTTTAAAACTAAAATATGTACTACTCTAAGCAGATCCTACAAATGAAGATAAATAAAAAGGACAGAACAGAACCCTAATGACAGTATCGAACTACAAAAATTTTCATTTTTTTTATAATTTTTTTCTGATGATGAAATTTAATATGGTGATAAATGACTTAAAAAGGAACAAGAAAAAAAATATTTCAATAAAAAATTAGTGACTTGCCTTTGGAGCTGCAGACGGATTATAGTAAATAGATGCAAATTTTCAGAAAAACAGAACCTAATCAAACAAGTGCAATGGCTTACCCAAACTTCAATCTAAAAAATTCACGTCCAACCAGGGGCTCATTATTCCCATGGGCCGTGACAGTGTACTGGAGTACACTTGCTCAGGAGGCGTAAATTTTAGATCTTGCTTGGATTTAAAGAAAACTATTCTACCCTAATGCAACCATGCTCTGATACCAAGATGATGCGGCAAGCATATGATTCATATTTGGATTATGGTTTGTAGAGCATTGAAACCTAATTACACTAGCATTGTACTCATCATAATAAGACTTAAGGATTACAAGAAATGAAACTTTTACTTGATTAGACACAATCCTAAACTAAGAAGGAAGAAGATATAGATAATAGGGGCTAATGATTGTGGACTTACCGTGATGAGCTTTCCAACCTTCTTTTGATTCATACCTTGAAACTACCAATGCTCAGAACTGAAGAACCTGGATAACAGAGATCAGAACCGTGGACTTGGACTTCAGCTTGTTGGTTCCTTGTCAAGGAAGATCCTGCTTGCAACTTGAAAACCTCGAAGGACCCTGCACATAAAGAATAAGAGTTAAGGAAGAAGAAATGCATGCATATGGAAGGGATGGAAAATTTGCGAGCAAAGAAAGAGATTTGAGATGGCTTGGCCGACTCTAAGGTCTTCTTGACTTAGGCGTTGGATGCTTGGAAGAGAGAATAGTTTGGTGTGGAAGAGGGGCTTAGAGACAATCACTCAAAACATAAAACTTCAATTCAACTTCAACCTTCATTAATCTCCAAAAATCAAATCCCCCATTTACAATGGGACGTCCAAGGCTTTTTAATAGCCTTACAAAAATTTTGAAATTTGAAAACTTCCCAAATTGTGGAGGATTACAAGAGAGGTTGGAGGATATGGGGCCTTGTTACATGGGATAAGGAGAAATTCATGGAGATTGGCCGGTTTCTTTGAATTTAAAATGCTTGTTCGATCTCCCCTTTAGGCACCCATTTGAAGGTGACGTGGCTGATGATGTGGCATCCCTGGTGGCTGCTTTGTTGGCATGGTGATGTGGAATTCCAGCTTGGTGGACCAAGGTCTTGATTTGGAAGCTCCAAGTGGTTTGGTGAACCTCAACTTGAAGTAGCTTGGACTTGATTTAAATAAACCTAATGGAACTCAAATTGAGTTCTTATTTGAATCCAAATTGAGACAGGACATAATTACAGGACTCGATTGGACATAATTATAGGATTTATGAAATTGAAACTAAGTAATTACAGGACTCTTGAAAGTAAATTGCCCTTTACAAGAAAAATTTAACCTAGTGATCTTCGATCCAAAGTGGAATCAGGTTAACCTTATTTGAGTGGGGTTTTATTCTGCTTATGCTTCTGGTGTCCACACCACTCTGCCGCTCCGCCAGTTGTCCGCCCAGGAGGGGTCCACCTCGGTCGAAGCTGGTGGCCCCTCGCTCCCTCGCCAGGTCGCGCCCGTAGACGGGCCCACCCCTGCCGAGGTCGAGCCGGGCCCTCCTGCTCCTTCGCCAGTTGGTGCCCGGAAATGAGTCCACCTTGGCCGAAGTCGAGCACCTCTCTGTCGCTCCGCTAGGTGTCCGTCCAGAAGGGGTCCACCTCGATCGAAGCTGGCGGCCCCTCGCACCCTCTCCAGGTGGCGCCCGGAGATGGGTCCACCTCTGCCGAGGTCGAGCCGGGCCCTCCTGCTCCTTCGCCAGTTGGCGCCCGGTGACGGGCCCACCTCGACTGAAGTCGAGCACCTCTCTGCCACTCCACCAGGTGTCCGCCCAGGAGGGGTCCACCTCAGCCAAAGCTGGCAGCCCCTCGCTCCCTCGTCAGGTGATGTCCGGAGACGGGTCCACCTCTGCCGAGGTCGAGTCTGGCCCTCCTGCTCCTTCGCCAGTTGGTGCCCGGAAATGGGTCCACCTCTGTCGAAGTCGAGCACCTCTCTACCGCTCTGCCAGGTGTCCGCCTAGGAGGGGTCCACCTCGGCCGAAGCTGGCGGCCCTCGCTCCCTCACCAGGTGGCGCCCGGAGATGGGTCCACTTCTGCCGAGGTCAAGCCGGGCCCTCCTGCTCCTTCGCCAGTTGGCGCCCGGAGACGGGCCCACCTCGGTCGAAGTCGAGCACCTCTCTGCTGCTCCGCCAGGTGTCCGCCCAGGAGGGGTCCACCTCGGCCGGAGCTGGCGATCCCTTGCTCCCTCGCCAGGTGGCGCCCGGAGACGGGTCCACCTCGGCCGGAGCTGGCGACCCCTTGCTCCCTCGCCAGGTGGCGCCCGGAGATGGGTCCACTTCTACCGAGGTCGAGCCAGGCCCTCCTGCTCCTTCGCCAGTTGGCACCCAAAAATGGGTCCACCTCGGTCGAAGTCGAGCACCTCTCTGCCGCTCCGTTAGGTGTCCGTCCAGGAGGGATCCACCTCGGCCGAAGTTGGCGACCCCTCGCTCGCTCGCTAGGTGGTGCCTGGAGATGGGTCCACCTCTGCCGAGGTCGAGCCGGGCCCTCCTGCTCCTTCGCCAGTTGGCGCCCGGAGACGAGCCCACCTCGGTCGAAGTCGAGCACCTCTCTACCGCTCCGCCAGGTGTCCGCCCATGAGGGGTCCACCTCGACCGGAGCTGGCGGCCCCTTGCTCCCTCGCCAGGTGGCACCCGAAGACGGGCCCACCTCTACCGAGGTCGAGCCGGGCCCCCCTGCACCTTCGCCAGTTGGCGCCTGGAGACGAGTCCACCTCAGTCGAAGTTGAGCACCTCTCTACCGCTCCGCCAGGTGTCTGCCCAGAAGGGGTCCACCTCGGCCGAAGCTGGCGGCCCCTTGCTCCCTCGCTAGGTGGCGCCCGGAGATGGGCCCACCTCTGCCGAGGTCGAGCCAGGCCCCCCTTCTCCTTCATCAGTTGGCGCCCGGAGACGAGTCCACCTCGGCCGAAGTCGAGCACCTCTCTGCCGCTCCGCCAGGTGTCCACCCAGGAGGGGCCCACCTCGGCCAGGTCTGGCCATGCTTAGCGAAGCCTCCAGGAATTGGGGATGAGGGTTTCAAAATCGCCACTCAGGTAGCGCGCGCCGCGCCTCGTAAGGGGCGCCAGTACGGTCTGCAGTGACGCGCGAAACCTCGTTTACATCGGTCAGACGGGCCCCGCAACCGAGAAGCGAAATCTTGGCGGGCAGGAGCCCGCAACAGTGGGACGTGCATCGTCAATGCCTGGGGAGGAGAGCGCCCGCGCTCGGCCCAAGGTCTCGCCAGTATCTTCCCCCCTCCCCCCCCCCCATTTTTTTTTCTCGCTAGGCACAGCAAGCAAGGCGATGGGGCCACCGGGTTCCCAGGCCCGAAGGAGAAAGAAAAAGAGGGGGGGGAGAAAGGCGAGAAGCGAGAGGGAGCCCCCAGAGGGGAGGAGGGGGAGCTGGAGGCAACACGATGGCATAAAAGGGATGGTAAGAGCGGACAATGAGGTAAGTAAAAAAAAGAAGGGAGAACAAGAAGGCACCGAGAGAAAGATCTGGGAGATTCGAGAGGGGTCCTTAGGCACAAGCTCGATGAAGGAGTTGGGCCTCAATTCCACTCTTTCTGACACCTCTTTGGTTAATATCTCCTCTAAGTCTGGGGGTCCTTCGGGAACCCGCCTTAGGGGATCTGTTCCATCTCGCCGCTCTCTAACTTGATCGTCGGAGCTCCCTCGCCGGAACCCCCGGCCAGGATCTCTGACCTTGTTTTGCAGGACGGAAGCTCGGAGATCTCGAGGTGAGACGGTCTGAGACCGGTGCCAACTCTGAAGCTACAGGCCACCGCGGTGAGATCGGCAACAACACCAATTGGCTTAATCAAAGATCCTTAAATAGATTTGCTTCATGATTAATTTACACTATGACTAAATATACTTTTATGAGGGCATTTTTGGTCTCTTAACACATTCTAATAGATAATGCTTATAAAACATTTATCCCATACATTCTAAACATATACAAAATATGTGCCAAGTGAGTCATCAATCTAGGACAACCTTACAACATAACAGACATCCACCATTATGTTAGGTCAACCTTATTTCAGAATGTGACTTAAACATCTAGACATATCTCTATGTAGATTAGGGTTTAAGTGAAAAACCCTAATCAGTGACAAGCAACATAAGATACTAGTATCATGCATAATATTTGCATATCAAAATATCATGCTAAACATTTTATATAGTATTCAACCAAGCATAAAATGATCATTAATGGAATGGATCAAGGTTGCTCTGATACCATTGATGGGTTTCAATGACACAGCGGATGGTAGAATTTCAAAATTTTCATTTGAAAAATATAAGAAATTGAAACCCTAATCCAAAATCCCTGGAGCATAACAATTAACTAATCATATAATGAGGCTTAAGAAGAATACCTGATACGCTATAACCTTCTTCTTTCCATTAGGCACACAAGTGCATACCCTCCAGAGGTGATCCACACGAGAATTGAACCAAGGAGACACTCCTTCTTTGCTTGCTTAAACCACTAGGTCTCTTTGGTAGCCTTCCTAGCCTTCTGCAGCCTTTTTCTTCTTTCCCAGACTAATACCCTCCCGACAAGCACTCTGAACCCTCTCCTAAACTCTTCTTACTTCTACTTAACACTTCTTTATTCTTTTCCTAAGCCCTTGTCTTAATTTGGCAGACTTGTCTTAAAGAAAGAACAATGTCTTAACAAAGGAAGGAAGAGACAAAGAAGATAAGTGCAAGAATGAAAGAAAGAAAGGATAGAATAATAATGCTCTCGGTAAAACACCGATGGGTTTATATAGCAAAGCAAGAGGCGTGGGATAAGGCTCTTCATCAGCCCTTGATAAGCTTTTTATCAGATCAAATAAGACCCTTCAATGAGAAGGAGTCTTTTGGATCTAAAAAATACTTCCTTTCATGCGCCAAAAAACTTATCTGCGTCCCTTGGATTTAACTAGTGTTTTTTCTTCACGCCATATGACATGTAACTGGCTGATGAAAAGGCAATTGGCATGAGATGAAGATACATATCCCTTCAATTAATAAAACTATCCATTTAAATTTGAATTGGTGCGGCAACCATGAAGAGTCGCGACTCTTCATGTTGCGCGCGCCAATTGCTTCCTTCCTTTCCCTTTTGTACGGTAAAAGGCTGAAGGAATGGGTGTTAGAATAAGGAGAGATACTCCTTGCTTATCTAGAAACCACCTCCCCAAAGCAGAAGGACTCCTTTCCTTCTCTCATGCCAATAATTTCTAGCGCAAATACCAAAAGGCGCCAAGAGTCCAATCTGATTTGGACTCTTCATAAATCTAAGATAAAGGCTGATAAAATCCAAATAAAATCAGATTATTTGACCCAACTTAGGACACAATCCAATCTAGATTTCTCATAAATTGGTTTGCCCAATTAGCAAGCAAATAGACCCAATCTAATTGGGTTAGGAATTAGGCTAGCATATATATGCTAGTATGCAATCTAGCTAGCCAATTAGGATTGATTAACCCTAATATAATATCTAATAAATTCCTAAGTTAATTCTCATATGTGTGTAACCCTTTGGGTTCCACATCTAGCCAGCAGTAGGTCTGAGTCCAAGCCGATTCGATCCAATCAGACGCATTTGACCTAATTAGGTCAAATTGAACTGACCCAAGTTGCCAATTTGAACCAACTTTCAAATTGACTCATGAATCTAATCAAATTGATTCATGATAATCTACATGACATGATTGACGTCTAGCAACGTGTCATGCCTATCCAGAAGATATGAAATTTGATAGAAATTACCAAAATATCCTTCAGTGGAAAGTTAGCGTGCAATTCAATCTCTCGATCTCCTTTTATCCTGAATAAGTAATGGGTATGGATTAATTTCAAACCCTAGCACTTAGTCATTTTGAATCTCAATTTGATAATGATGACTCTATTGATGACCGATTAGAAAATCTTTTCTAATATCATCCTGCTTTGATCAAAGACTCCCTGAGTCATCAATTGAAAAGATTTCTCGGGATAATATTTTCTCTTACTAGGAATGATCGATTCCTTGTTAATCCACTCTCATCCTTCATACACCTTCCACCATATTCGAGAACATCCCATGCATAACTTAATGTGATGAATGGGTATGAATCAGAACATGGCTTAGTGTGCAAAAGGATCTAAGGTGATCTCAGGTCTAAAGATCACTTGCACAACTCCCACTATGAGAACTACTTTTTGACAAGCAGTAAGGCATCCATAAGAAGTTCTCAGTGCGGATCGGTTCAGTGAACTCATGTCTACAATGAGCACTCATATCCTTATATTTGTGTCTCTACACTAGTGGCTGTGAGATCAACCACCCTCTCTTAAGAGCATACATAGGATATGCTGGTCTTTCCGGAAGTATCGATCCCCTAATCGATAATCCAACGACCAAGTACATTCTAGATTAGGATTTATAGAAATTTAGGTCTTACTATTATGATCTTCATCATAACCCTAATTCCATTTTCCTAACCTATGGGGTTCACCATAATCTATTAATCAGACACAGCAGTATGATAAAAACTAAATACCTTTTATTAATACATAAAAATGTCATACATGAGTTTGGAAGTTTACAGAAATGCCATTACAATGATTGGCTTTTAGGACATTATTCGTTCATCCACCAGCAGCAGAGCCCCTAGGAGCGGGCAGTGGGCCCGGCACCTTCTCAGGCGACGCCTCAGTCACAGGCCCAGCCCCAGCTCGAACCTCCCCCTCAACCTCAGTTGCAGCCGAGCTCGGGGAGCGGGGGGACATGGCGGTGGTGGCAGCTGCGGCCCTGGCCTGACCAACCACTTCAGGCTCTGGGATAGGGGCCGTTTCCTATTGCCTGAGCCTCTCAGGAACATTTCGGACTGCCCGCTGATTTGGCCCTGTAACTGCGAATGTCACCCTCTCTACCGGTGTAGAGGCAATTTCGGCCTCCCTCCTACTCGGGGCGACCGGTGCTGCGGGAGCGGCTGCCGACGCGCTCTCACCCCGGGCCTGTCTCGATGGAGGCTCATCGGCCAGCCCGGCTGGCGACCTCTTCCTGGTGATCGCCAACAGGTCGCTCTCCATGAAGATCATTCCTGCACACAGATCACACAATGGTTAAAGCTCAGAAGGGTCAATATGAAAGCATAGAGGAAAGAAAGGCCTGAGCCGGACTCACCCAACCCTCTCGTTGGGTCGACCCTGGCATCGAAAAGGTTCTGCTCTGACAGCAGGACCTCGAAGGAAAGAATCTGAGCAGTGCAGAGTTGCTCGTAGTCATCTTGGTCAGCCACATCGACCATAGAGATTCGGTTGGGGGACTGATCCGGATCACTCCAGATCCAGTTAACCCCCTCGACCGTGGCAAAGAAAAATTTGCTCTTCCATCCCTTGATGGAAGAGGGGAGTTCAAATTTAATGTCCTTCGGGCGAGAAGACAAGGACCACCATCCATCCTCGGTAGGGTAGTGCTTCAAGGTGAAGAACGTCCTGAACAAGCAAAAGCGGGCGACGAACCCATGGAAGTGGCAGAGTACGATGAAGGAGAAGATGGTCCTAATGACGTTCGGGACTAGCTGAGTGAGGACCAGATGGTAGTTGCTCAGCATAGACATGAAGAAGGGATGAAAGGGGAACCGGAGCCCTCCCGAAAAGGTCTCCTCATAAAAGGCGATCCGACTTGGGCTACTCGAAGTGACCCTGTCCCCTGGTTGGGGGATCAGAAGCCAAACAGAGCGAGGGATGTCGTAGACATCCCGGATGGTCCCCAGCTCCACAGCAGAAATCGTCAAAGCGATCCCACTGGGACCTGTTGACCGGACAGACTCGGAGATAGGTTCGGGTGGGGAAGGAAGACGAGAAGGATGGGAAGGACCGGCCCCTGGTTCTCTAATAGATCGGGGCCAAGAGGATGCCTCCTAATGAACTTGAAGCATGCTCCATCCCCCTCCTCATCGGAGGAAGAGGATGGCATCCTTGGCTTAGAAGGACCGATTTCGATTGGATTGGTGGAAGGACGAAAACGAGGCATCTTCAAAAGAAGAAGAAGCAGGGAATCCAAGGAGCAGAAAGGACAGACTCGGCTGGGGAAAGGCCCTAGACTCAGAAGAAGAACCCTACTATGATGGAAAGAAGAAGAAGAGAAGGAAGACTAACCTAGTTCCTTAGGGGGACTGAGGCAATCAGGAAGAAGGGGAAGCCTGGGCACTGCAGCAGGCGCGAAGGATTCAAAAGAATAAATGTTTTGGATAAAAATCTCTTTTTATTTCAAAGAAACCCAATGCATTTGTACCGTTATAACCTCTTCGCCAATGGACCTCGCCACATGCCAGCCATCGGTGAGAAAGGCATCCCTGACGCTCTGGGTTTTGTATCGGTAAAAAGTACTCCTCATACGTGGCCACGTGGTGCCCGCACAATGCCCTGGAAAACCGTCTTGCAAAGCACCAACGATCATGGCTATAATTGCGCCGGATCTTCACCTTTCCATGTCAGTGATGCAATTACTCCCTTCGACCCGAGCGCCGTGCACAACGGGCCTCGGAAGTGGGGAGCAAATGATGTGGCACGATCGCTGACATGGTGTAGCTGTCAGATGCCATGTCAGATACTCTGCTTGGGCTCCTTCACCGGGCTAAACTCCCTCAATGTAAGGGGGCAGCCCGTTGAAGCCGAGCTCCGTCCTCCACCAGGTCGGGCTCGCGAGCCCGGGATGCTTAGGTCGGAGCCGAGCAGCATCTGCAAGATCAAGCCCCTCGAGATTGAGCCCTATAGTCCGGAGTCGAGCTCAGCCCTCCTCCGCCATGTGGAGTCTCTCCGAGGTCGAGCCCTCTGAGCTGGAGTCATGCTCTGCCCTCCGCCAGATCAAGCCCCTCAAGATCGAGCCCTGTGGTTCGGAGTCAAGCTCAGCCCTCCTCCGCCACATGGAGTCTCTCTAAGGTCGAGCCCTTTGAGCCAGAGCCACGCTCTACCCTCCGCCAGATCGAGCCTCTCGAGATCGAGCCCTGTGGTCCGGAGTCGAGCTCAGCCCTCCTTTGCCATGTGGAGTCTCTCCGAGGTCGAGCCCTCTGGGCCGAAGCCGTGCTCTGCCCTCCATCGGATCGAGCCTTATTTTTCCTGCTCAGCCCCCAGCTCGAGCAAAGACACCGGCGAACAGAGAAACGACACCGCCACCCTAGGACATCGGTGAGCCGCCCAAGGATCGCAACAAGACACCCACCAGGCTGCAATAACTGCCCGCGGCTCCCACTTGCACCAGAAAGGGGAGGAGCCCTTCGATCGAGGCACCACGCTCTTCACCAACCACTTGAACCACTTGGAAGAGGGAATCAACCAGGAGATTTGAATCCCAGGGGCGGTGGCCCCCCTATCGAGGCACTGCCAGGCTTCCCGGAACGGGGTGATAAGGAGGAATGTCAGAACACATGACAGCTTCCCTTAACACGAATCCAAAAAGATGTCCCGTCCACGGCACGGGACACTGCCACATGCACCTGCCAGCCCAGCGAAGATCTCGAGGCAGGCGCACAATGGTCACCTTGGCTACAAAGAACGTTCAGCACCCTCGAAGGGGGGAGGTATGCAAATGCAAAGGCAAACACAAACACAAGTGCAAGCTCAATCGGAGGGCAAAGCACCACCAGAAAACCTAGGCAAGCGAAGGAGAAAAGGCCACCTAGAGAATCCCTCTAGCTCAGTCTCCATTCTCCTGACGCACTTGCACCCCACTCTCACACTACTCACTCCTCCTAGCATGGAGTCCATCAAGAGGGGCTCGACCAGGAGGATATGTTCCCCTGGATCGTTACTAACTTGACCGTCGGAGTGCCCCCACCGGAATCCCCGGCCCGGGTCACTAACCCCTGTTTTGCAGGTCCGAAACCACAGGACCGCCAGCGAGCGGAAGGAGCGAACTCCGGCGTCGATAGTAGCTACGGGCCACGATGATCTTGGCAGCAACAGCTATGATTTAATTTCATAATAAATCAATGATTGATAGGTGTGATTAGGCTCAATCCATGTCAAAATTGGTATCAATTCCTGTTCTAACTGGTGTTTGACCATTTAAGATTTTTTAGCCATAGATCACTCCATCAAAGCTTTTATCAAGTTGGAATAGTCCTTGGCTATTGGATTGCATCTCGAAACCATGCCTGCCTTCCTCGAGCAGCAGCTACCATCACCTCAGTGAAACCATTATCTTTACTAGCGTCGCCGTCTTTCACTAGCCATGGACCATGCCAAGGAGGTGGAGTGGGGGTGGATGCAGGGCTCGACGAGGATCGATGCTTGGGGTTGGAAAGCTGGTAATTGATGGCAGCTTGTCATGACCTCGATCTTCTTTATTGAACCTGAAGCTGAGCTCGATGGAGCCCATCAACTCATTCCAATCCTTGTTCATGAGGTTTCTCAGCTTGGATCCTAGCCTACTCATCCTTCGGCCATCGAAGTTGATAGGGGCCATCGAAGTTGATAGGGGATGACTATCCATCTCATGTTCCTCTGCAGCGAAGGAGAAGAATGGGCCAATACTCGGCCTTTCCTGCCTATCCAATCATGCATTCTTCTTCTACCAGTCCATAACACCAAATCCCTTGTGCTATGGACCATGCCAAGGCTTTTATGACCGAGTGCCGGTCCATGGTAAACTTGTTGTTGGGCTGAGAGAAAGGGGCAATGGTGGAGAGAGGGGATGGCCAGGTTGAGAGGGCGATGACTAGCGATAGCTAGGCTGATCAGGTAGCTAGGCGATGACGTCTCAGGCTGGGGAAGAGCTAGCGAAGCTTGGGAGATGACCAGCAATGAGGACGATGAAGATGATAGCAGAAAGATGAACGGATCTTAGTAGATCAGCCAAGGAGGAGGTTTACGATGGCTCGGGTGGTGGCAGAATGGCATGGGATGGCATCCTGGAATGGGCGGTACGAAAATCCTTCCACGGTTTATGCTCTAAGCCATGGACCAATGCTAATGGTTGCTAGTGGACCATTCCTCATTTCATAAACCAAGCAGCCGATCCATGATGGACCAGCTGCTTTAATATTCATGCAACTCTTAATGATTTTCAAATTTTAATTTTGGATTCATTTTAAGTCTGATTTACTTTAAACTTATTTCATTTGAACCCATAAATTGAGCTCTTCATATTGACAATCTTCTTTCTATACTTAATCATCAACCAGGTTTAGATCTTGAGGAAGAATTCAACCCTCTAGAAAAAATTCTAGAAGCTTTGGTTAAATCCCAAGCTGACACCTAAGCTATCTTGAATAACTTTATGCAGACCATGTGCCAGCATATAACTTCCAACACCCAGGATATTGCCCATTGGAGATGCAATTGAGTTGGTTAGCCATGGTTGTAAGTAAAAAAGAGCTTCCTAGTTAGCTTGAGAGTGATTTTGAGGGACAATATCTAGCTAGAAATTTTAATGTCACTGTAACTATCCTTGAACAATCGATTATGACTCTCGAGAATGAATTGATTATAGAGCAATCCTATACAACCAAAGAGACCAACTTAAATAATTCGACTAAGATAAAAATATATAAAGAGATATCAAAATAGAGGGACGAACCACTTCCATCATCATCCTACTTATCTATGATTTCATTCCCTAGTGTCTCATAATCATCCATTATTTTTAATGAGAAGGAAGAACAAATAGGTGCAATGATAGAATTAATCGAGACTTCTCAAGAATCACAAATGCAGAATACAATAGAGGAAGCTACACATAAAAGTCTCTCCCATGATTCGTTAAACTCTTATCTAGTTCACTTTAAGGTGGATGACTTTGATGTAGATGGATATACTATAGCAAAGAACAACCTAGTAAAAACATCCTATCCTGACACCACCTCACTTAGGATCAAGAAATATAAGCCACCATCTAATTCCTCAATAGCTCCCTTGTTAGAATTATCACTTGACCCAAAATCGAAGCCATTTTCTATCACATCCACTAGTACTCTGCCAGTAATATGTAATTAGGAAGCTCAAATTATTGGCGTTCTAAAAATACATAAAGAAGATGTTGGGCGGGACATTATGCATATGAGGGATGATGACTTCGAAATGTTTATATCGATTTCTCTGTATTCAGCACTACTTTCGATGATTGCCTTCAAAATTTATCTTCAATATTAACATGATGTATGAAGACAGAATTAATGTTAATTTAGAAAAAGTGTCAGGATATAAATCAGAAAGGGATTTAACAAGATCCAAATCATTACCTGAATCCCTAATGATACTGGTTGAACCTTTGCTTATGAAGGAAGAGGCACCAAAAGAGGATCCTAAAATACTCCTTCAATACATCGAGTACATTGAGTACATAGATCTAGATCCTTTAGAACCCTGATTAGTACTTAAGTTATACCTAGATCTAATTATAATGAAAGAATTGTTAGCTATTAGGGGAATAAGCTACTTAATGGTCCTATATAGGAAGTACTCTGAAGCTGAACCCAAATCATGTAGGGAATTGCAAATTCATGTCAAGATTCGAGAAAGAATAGGATGAGAACTCTAAGAGATCTGGTTGAAGATGTTAAACTTAGTGCTTGTTGAGAGACAATTTAATTTTTTTATTGATTCTTGCTTTAGTAATTTTTATTTTTGTAGGAATAATGAACCACTCCTTATAAATGTACCTAACAATACATGATGTATATCTACTCCAAGTGGTACTTCTTTTTATCTTACTTTCATGTCTTAATTTTTTCTTACTCTTGAAAAATATTTTTAAAATACCTTAAGACTTTTTTAAAAAATTTAAAAATTGTATGGAAGAAATTTTTATAAATCATGTGCCATGAAAGAAATTCTTGAGCAAAATAAACTAAAAAATGATAATAGAGTTAAACAATATTTGCTAATTATTGTTGTGAGTCAAGAAGTAAAGTTGCTGGTTAGACTTTTAACGACCTACTTAGGTCACCTAAAGGCTATTAGCACTTCCATTACACATGTACACTGGCAAGATAAAGTAGGTATTAGTTATATAGTCAATTGAAGATTTAATTATTACTAAAAATTGGTAATTGATATATATCCCCTATTTAACTTGAATTTGAAGAAAGAGCTCCCTGTTGATAAAAAAAAAGAAAAAATGAACAAGTTTTAAACATTGGTTTTTCATCGAGTAACCAGGCACTTTCATCTAAATAAGCATTGTTGTTTGCATCAAAAAGTGAGCAATGTAAAGATGTCTCTATTCATTAAAAATAATTAGATGGTGTGAAAGCTATCTCAGTTCATGAGCTTAATTTAGGGGTGTATAGAAAATTGACCAAAGTAGGTGATAAGCAAAGATACAATTATTCTTTATAAGTAAGTATCAAAATACTAAGTTAGCCATTACAAATACAAGTGCTGTAGATCTTTGAATGAATTATAAGAAAGTTTCTAATCATTCTGACTATGAAATTTACTTTGAAAATTCAATACCTAGTTAGTGATACTAGCTAATTTCTTTTAACTTAATCCTAAATCTAATTTTATAAGGAAAGATCTTAATGATACATGGTTGTAAATTAATACATATATTTTAATTGCATTAATAAGTTTGGGATGTGATAAGACTATTGAATATCCCAATTCAAGAATTAAAATAAATATTAATTAATCTATATTTCTTAAAAATTGATAATTTTATTAGTATTTTGTATAAAAAAGTTATAGATGGAAAGAGCTCAATTTTTGAAATCTAACGATACAAACGGTACTCAAATCAGAGTTTAAATGGACTCAGAATCAAGAAAAATCTATTTAATTAAGCTTTAGCACGGATTTTAAAGTAGCTGGTTGCTCGGTCTACAAAATGAGGAGCAGTCCATGGTGGCCATTAACCCTGGTACACGAGTCCATTTTGTGGACCAGCTTCTTCCCGAGCTACCGATGATCACCATTCAGCCTTCTCCTTGCCGTCGATGCTCTCTTCTCATCGCTGACACTATCTCCTCATCACCGGAAGCCTATAGCCACCATCTGGTTGTCTATCCATTGTCAACCATTGCTTCCCACGCTGAAGTCATCACCTCCCTTCTCCAATCATCATCCCAAGTTGCCGATCCAAGAAGCTTCATTGTCAGTCATCTTCATTCTACTCGTCTTCCTCCTTTGAGACATTGCTCTGATCTTTTTCCAACCATAATCATCGCCATCAACAACTCATCGTACCAAGCGGCCACTATTGAGCGCTACTTCTTGGCCATTACCATCATTTTAAAAGTTCATTGCTAATCACTGCCAAGCCACCACACATTTAATTTTTCAGCATCCAATCTACATCAAATGCCTAAAAGCCGTTGATCAAAGCCTTATCAAAGCTGAAATCCAGTTAGAAAGGAATGAGAGCCGTTGGATCAGGCATTTGGCAAGCACAAGGCTGTTAGATAGCATAGTTTGGGGCATGGCGAGCACTGAAAACTCCTTCATCAGGTTAGTTTCTTCCCCCATCGTCAGATCGCTTTGAGCTTTGCTCCCAGCCACACATTAGCACCCAAATTCGCTTCAATGCCATGGGCTACATTAAATGCTTCTTGTAGACCAAGTGGTAGGAGGAGTTCTGGGTAGGGATGGAACTGGGCCAACCCAAAGCTCATTAGGCCGGTCCAGTCCAAAATTGGATCAGGTTTTGGACCATATTTTAAGAATTTTCAGACCGAATTCGGGCATTCCTTTGGCCTAGAAATTAAATGAACTCTATTTTACAGCCCAAAGTCTAGCTTGATATGCTTAAAATTTGGTCCAAAGTCCGAACCGATTTCGGGCTGGCCCGAAGTTTATTGAGCTGGCCCAGCCCAGTTCTAGGCAATGGGCTTTGGGTTGGCCCAGTTCCAGCCCTAGTTTTGGGGAGCCTAATGCCTGGTGACTGCATTACATGATGCGGGTAATTGACCAAGTGGGAAGTGGGCATAAAAGTTCCTTGGTAGACCGCTATGGGTTGTTTGTAGACCACCTGGAAAAAGTCCTTGGTGAGCGCTTATATACCGTGTGAAGATCAAAACGTGGACCGAGCTGCACTATTAGGCCGGCTTGTAAATGAATCTTGGACTTCCGTTTTAATTCTAATTTAAATTCCATTTGATCCATTTTAATATACAGGTTGAGTTCTTTTTCTCTATAAATATTTTTTATAAAATATAAATAAAAATATTAATTCTTAAAAAATAAAGATAAATAACTATATATTTTGATATTTTTATTGACATATTTATTATATTTATCACATCCTGAAATTTAAAGTTTGCTCATCTTCAAGTAAAGAAAGGATTTAGTGCTAGATACTATCATACTCTCAAATAGATATTTTATCAAGTAATTTTTTAAATAATCCATTGATAATCAGTAGAACATTATTAAGATAGCTCATAGGGATATTAATACTCACTAATATGATAGTTAAATAAAGAATAAAAATTATTTTCAAGTTTTTTAAGAACTTCTTCTACTTTTATTTTCAAATTATCTATTTTAATATAAGCAAGTTCAAAGTAACTTTTGTTCTTCCTTTTTTTGAATAGAGGCATCTTTATATTGCCCACTTTTTGATACAAATGACATCGCTTACTTAGGTGCAAGGGTCCGGTTACACGATAGGAGATCAATATTTAGAACTTACTACTTTTTTAAAAAAAGTAAAATACTTTCATATTTTTTACTTTTTGATGTGAGACTCAATGCTTGCTTAGACGAAGATGAAGGTTACTTGGTGAAAAATGCTTAGAACTTTTTTTATGAAGAAACATATAGATACTCTACTTATACTTATAGAAAGTAGACTTTTTTTTTTATGTTAGTAGAGAAAGTTAGAAATGTTAGAATGATTTCTATTCTATACTTACTTTTTTATTAGATTTTTTAAATACTTGATCCCTTGACATCTCAAAAATTTTCTAGCTGAATATCAATTGATGTTTTAAGATTTACTCAATTTAACTCAAATCTAAAATAATCATGTATCTAAACACTAAATATTCACTTATTCAAAGACTTTTGAAAAATAATTTTTAATTTATTTATACTCACCCCTAACTTAATTTTCATTATCCTAAATGAAGTAAGAGAATAAAATAGACATAGGTAACTAAAACAAAGAGAGATACCACATGGAAAGATATGCATTGTTCATTTACATGGTGCTTCCATGCAGAACGGTCCATTATTCCTTTGGACAAGGTGTGTCCTTGGTTCAGCATGACCTTCACGGTTCTACCTAAAGTTCTTGCAAAATTGGTTCTCCTCCTAATTTAGTCCTAAACTTGAAAAGAAGGTAAACAAATTAAAAATGAAAAAGAGATTCAAATATAAAAGCTGGATTGCCTCATAACAAGTGCTAAGTTTAATGTCTTCAACCAGACTCTCTCAGAGTGCTCATTCTATTCTTGCCCGAATCTTAACATGGGTATGTAACACCCTACATGATTCAGGATCTATCTCAAAATATTTCTATATGGAACCATTGTATGACTTATTCCCTTGATAGATAATAACTCTTTTTCTATAATTAGATCTAGGTATAACTTACTTACTAGTTGAGGTTCTAAATGACCTAGATCTATGTACTTGATGTGTTAAGAAAGTATTTCAGGATCCCCTTTTGTTACCTCTTCCTTTTTAAGTAAAGTTTCAATTAGTGTCATGAGAGGTTCAACTACTAATTTGAGTCTTGATTAAGTGTAATGGTTACTAGGTATGGATATCTCATTAATATTCTCAGTTTTAGGTATCTCTACAAGTTCTCTGGACATGAATGTTTTTAACTAATCAAATTGGTCTTCTTATTTAGGTTCTGGACCATTCCAAGCTCTAGGATCAACCTCAAGTTAGCTTGGTAATCTACCTTTTTCTTGTTCACTAACAATATTAACTAACTAGCTCAACTGCATTTCTAGACGAGTTATGACTTAGGTATTTGCTGTTAAAAGTTGGCCCGCAATTTGCATGGAGCTATTTAGTAAAGCACTGGTGTGCTATTTACTGTAGCATTGGTGTCCGTATTAGATTTAGCAAGAACTTCTAGATTTTTTTTAAATATATTGATTCTTTTCTCAAGATCTAAATCTGGTTGATTGTTCAATACTTGGTTGGGCTTTTAATAGAGATGATAAAAAATGTGGGCTCTTAATGTTATATCTTGTGATCACACAAAATTGGAATGATTTTTCTATCCTGGATTATAGATTGGTGCATAAGGTGCAGTCATATATCTTTCATTAACTATACTTTCCTGTGTAAACCCATTTTGGTTTGGGTACATCAAGTAAGAACACTCCTCTATAACATGATCTGGTGCATTGCATGCAGTGCACATGGGTGTTAGCATATAGTTTAATTGGGTATATCATTTAAATTCTAAGGTTTCAATCTTACGGTTAAAATTATAAATATATCTTCTTCAGACTTCCTTGTATAATTGTATGCATCTTTAATTCTAGCGAATTCAGGATGTATTTTAATCGTTTGGGATCTAATTACAAAATTATTAGTTGGAAATCTAATTTTAGGCGATTATATAGAGTTAATTGAGTACCAATAGGCAATAGTCCCTTAGAATTTTAGATCATATACTAGAATCCGTTTCTTGCTCAGTGGCCTTATCAATCATCATTTTATCCTAGAATATATATATATATTAGACAAAAAAGAGAAAAAAATGAGAGATAGATGAAAAGAGAACTCTAAATATGAGAAACCTAGATAGTCTTAGATCTAGAGATGATAGAGAACTATTTTTTAATTAGATTTAAGTTTTTTTTAAAAAAAACAAACAAATTGTACAAGCTATTAAACTTTACCTAGGATTAGCCTATATCTAGATAGTTCTTAACTACCAAAATTATTTTTGAGCCCTCCAAGTCAGAGGCTAACTAACTAATTAGCCAGGTAAGTATAAGGTCGATAGGGTCCTCTATTGCTTTCCTTTGATGCTAAATAAATTAGCCAGCTCAATCAACGGAACCAATTAAACAACCACCTTTCTTCAGGATCTTATTCCTGAATCACTTTCCTAGACACCAGTTAACTGATTAACCCCAACCCAATCCAACTCTTAAGGTTCCTTGTCCTAAGAAGCTTGAAAATCTTTAGAGATCAACATCTAATTGATTTTAGATTACAAGCTTAGATCAATGTAATATATAGGATGGTGGTTTATGGCCATTCTACGATATCTTAGTTCAAAACCTACGACACCCATGCAGAATTTGTGAAAAATAAGTTTTTAACATCTCTACCTCTAATACATGGCAACCGTGGCTTGTTTTATGACTCACAGGGTGTCATAAAATTGCCACGGATGCTGTAACATTAATCAAAATGGCCAAAACAGTATTACGACATCCTAGTTCAAAATCTACGACATTCTAGTTCAAAACTTACGACACCCATGCAGAAATTATGAAAAATAAATTTTTAACCCTTCTACCTCTAACACATGGCAACCGTGGCTTATTTTATGACTCCCAGAGTGTCATAAAATTGCCACGGATGCTGTAACATTAATCAAAATGGCCAAAACAGTATTATGGCACCCTAGTTCAAAACCTATGACATCCTAATTTAAAACTTACGACATCCATGCAGAAATTATGAAAAATAAGTTTTTAATCCTTCTACCTCTAACACATGGCAACCGTGGCTTGTTTTATGACTCCCAGGGTGTCATAAAATTGCCATGGATGCTGTAACATTAATCAAAATGGCCAAAATAGTATTACGACATCCTAGTTCAAAACCTACGACATCCTAATTCAAAACTTACAACACCCATGTAAAAATTATGAAAAATAAATTTTTAACCTCTTTACCTCTAATACATGGCAACCGTGGCTTGTTTTATGACTCCCAGGGTGTCATAAAATTACCACGGATGCTGTAACATTAATCAAAATGGCCAAAATAGTATTACGATATCCTAGTTCAAAATTTACGATACCCTAGTTCAAAACTTACGACACCCATGTAGAAATTGCTTAACTTATATTTATATTTTACTTATATTTCAGGTGATCTTCCAATGCTTCGGCTGCCCAGATTAAATGCTTCACAATTGTTTAAAAACCATTGCAAGCCAGCTGTGTATGCTGAACAGGTTTTGAAGATGAGTTTCTCAAGTTATCATTTAGAAATAATTCGAAAGACTCATTTCAATGCGTTCGTTGACTGCTGTTACAGCCGTTACGATGACGTGGCGTGTCTCAGATTCCACCGGGCGTGATCCGAACCATGTGGATTTTTTCGGCAGAACGGGACAGTCCAGGAAGATCAGATGTGGCTCCACTCGGCCGAAGTCGAGGTCGGGCCGGGCCCTCCTGCTCCTTCGCCAGGAGTCCGCCCAGGAGGGGCCCACCTCGGCCGAAGTCAAGCGCCCCTCTACCGCTCCGCCAGGTGTCCGCCCAGGAGGGGTCCACCTCGGCCGAAGCCTGCGGCCCCTTGCCCCCTCGCCGAGTGGCGCCCTAAGACGGTTCCACCTCGGTCGAGGTCGGGCCGGGCCCTCTTGCTCCTTCGCCAGGTGTCCGCCCAGGAGGAGTCCACCTCGGCCGAAGTCGGTGGCCCCTTGCCCCCTCGTCGAGTGGCGCCCTGAGACGGTTCCACCTCGGCCGAGGTCAAGACGGGCCCTCTTGCTCCTTCACCAGGTGTCCGCCCAGGAGGGGTCCACCTCGGCCGAAGTCGAGCGCCCCTTTGCCGCTCCGCCAGGTGTCCACCCAGGAGGGGTCCACCTTGGTTGAAGCCTGTGGCTCCTTTCTCCCTTGCTGAGTGGTGCCCTGAGACGGTTCCACCTCGGTCGAGGTCGGATCGGGCCCTCTTGCTCCTTCGCCAGGTGTCCGCCCAGGAGGGGTCCACCTCGGCCGAAGCCGGCGGCCCCTTGTCCCCTCGCCGAGTGGCGCCCTGAGACGGTTCCACCTCAGTCGAGGTCATGCCGGGCCCTCTTGCTCCTTCGCCAGGTGTCCGTCCAGGAGGGGTCCACCTCGGTCGAAGTCGAGCGCCCCTCTGCCGCTCCGCCAAGTATCCGCCCAGGAGGGGTCCACCTCGGCCGAAGCCTGCAGCCCCTTGCCCCCTCGCCGAGTGGCGCCCTGAGACGGTTCCACCTCGGTCGAGGTCGGGCCGGGCCCTCTTGCTCCTTCGCCAGGTGTCCGCCCAGGAGGGGTCCACCTCGGTCGAAGTCGAGCACCCCTCTGCCACTCCGCCAGGTGTCCGCCCAGGAGGGGTCCACCACGGTCTAAGCCTGTGGCCCCTTGCCCCATCGCCGAGTGGCGCCCTGAGACGGTTCCACCTCGACCGAGGTCGGGCCGGGCCCTCTTGCTCCTTCGCCAAGTGTCCGCCCAGGAGGGGTTCACCTTGGCCGAAGCCGGCGGCCCCTTGCCCCCTCGTCGAGTGGCGCCCTGAGACGGTTCCACCTCGGCCGAGGTCGAGCCGGGCTCTCTTGCTCCTTCACCAGGTGGCGCCCGGACACGGGTCCACCTCGGTCGAAGTCGGATGATCCTCTGCCGCTCCGCCAGGTGTCCGTCCAAGAGGGGCCCACCTTGGCCGAGGTCGGCTACCCAGCATGATGAGGTCACCGAGAAGCAGGAGCACAAGTTTCAAGATTGCCCCTCGAGCAGCGTGCACCGCACCTCGAGAGGAGTGCCAATACGATCGGCAGCAACGCGCGAAACCTTGTTTACATCGGCCCGATAGGTTCCGCAGCCGAGAGTCGAAGTCCTGGCAAGACAGGACCCGTTAACGGGCATTATCGGTGCCTGGGAAAGAGAGCGCTTGCGCTCGGTCCCAAGGTCTGGCCGGCGTCCTCCCTTTACCCTTTCCTCGCTAGGCTCAGCAAGCAAGACAAGGAGGCCGCCGGGTTCTTGGACCCAAAGGGGAAAGGGGAAAGAGAGGGAGAGAAGGAGGTGAAAGCGAAGAGAGAGCCTCCCAAGGGCGGGAAGCCGGAGGCAGCATGATGGGATAAAAGGATGGGAAGAGCGGACGACCAGGTAAGGAAAAAAAAGGCTGGGAAAAGGAAAGGCAACAAGAGTAGAATCCAAGATCCCGAGAGGGGTCCCTTGGCGCAAGCTCGGTGAAGGAACCTGGCCCAATTTCTACTCTTCCTGAGACCTTCTTTGCGAATATAATCTCTAAGCCCGGGACTCCTTCAAGGGCCCACCTTGGAGACTCTATTCCATCTCGCCGTTTTCTAACTTGACCGTCGGAGCCCCCTCGCCGGGATCCCCGGCCAGGGTTTCTGACCTTGTCTTGCAGGATCGGGAGCCCGGAGACCTCGAGGCGAGACGGTTCGATCAAATCACCAGCTCTGAAGCTACAGGCGCGGCGGCGAGATCGGCAACAGATTGGCGTGCCAGGTAGGGGGGCAGGACAACACCCCTAGTGCGAGCTAGTTCTTTGTGGGACGAAGTGCGCTCCGGCCATGGTAGTCACACGCGGGCACGAAGCATCCACTAGCCGAGTAGGGGAGGTCCCATCCCCTCAGGGACCACGCAGCCCGGAGAGGGAGCTTCCTGCTCCACCTCCTCTTCCACTGTAGCTGACCTTGGTGGACGGACCTTTTGCAGCTGTCATCCAACAGCTGCAGACTCTGACTATAGCAGTTCGGCAGCTACAACACCAGCAGCGCTCCTTGGCCACGCAGCCCCAGGCGGGGACCCTCGCGGCTCGGGCCGCGGGGCTGCGCGGAAGCCTGCGCTCCATCCACGGCAGGCCATCCCAACTGCGGGTAGCTTCCAACCCCCGCGGGAGCCACCAGACCCCCGCGAAGAGAAATTACTCCGGTTCGGTGGATCACGAGAGTCGATCCCCGGCCGATGACACCGAGACGGTGCGCCGCAGTGAGCGACGTCGAGGCAAAGCCCTCCACCGAGACCGATCGGCGCGTCCTTCACCAGCGGCCTCGGTGGAAGACTCCACTAACGAGGCCATCCGACGCCAGGCCGAGAGGCGCCTGGAGGAGCACGAGCGCAAACTGGCGTAGTTCGCCCGTCGATTTGCCGACCTACAGAACTCCTCGGCGGACCCGCCGGGGTATGACTCCCGGCCACCCTTCTCCCGGGAAATCCAAGAGGAGCCGATCTCGAGTCGGTTCCGCATGCTGCAGGTCGATCCCTACGATGGGACCACGACCCTTTGGACCATCTGGAGAGCTACAATGCTCTTATTAGGGTCTAGGGGGCCACGGATGCTCGTTTATGCATTGCTTTCCCTGTTACCCTCCGATGCTCGAGTCTGGTTCACCCGCCTCGAGCCGGGATCTATTTGCTCCTTCCATCAATTGGAAGGAAAGTTCGTGGCGCACTTCAACGCTTGTCGGAAGGTGCCGACAGAGGTGGACAGCCTCTTCTCCATCCGCCAGTAGGATCAGGAGCTGCTTCGGGACTATGTTACCCGCTTCAAGACCGCTGCCCTGGAAATCTAAAGCCTGGACGAGCCCGTTGCCATGCTGGCATTAAAGCGCGGGCTCAAGACGTCCCGCCTGACTTATTCCCTGGACAAGAAACCTCCCAAGACGTATTCTGAGCTCCTCCTCCGTGTCCATAAGTACATCCGAGATGAGGAGGCCGATCGCACCCGGCGGGAACTGGACGGGAGGACCTTGAAGAAGCCGGCCCCGAGAGATGTTCCCGGGACCCGAAGGTCCGGGCCACCTGCTGACCCCCGTCCGAATCCGAAGCCGAAAGGTGGAGCCTCCCCGGAGCGAAGCTTCACCCCTCTCCTTTCTCCCAAAACGAAGATCCTCATGGAAATTGAGGGTGAGCACTACCTCCGCCGACCTCCCCCTCAGAACCCATGGAGCACCCGCGACAAGTCGAAGTACTGCCAGTTCCACCGCGAGCACGGACATGGCATGGAGGAGTGTCACAATCTGAAGCGGGAAATCGATGAGCTAATTAAAAGAGGCTACCTCAGGAAGTTCATGAGGAACGAAGCTCCGGCGGAGGGACAGCCGCTCGCAGCCCTCCCCCCAGTCCCTGCGATCGATAATCGCACGACGGAGAAGCCAGTGGGCATGATCTCTTATGGAATTGGGCGGGCGGCAAAGAGAATCCAGGAGGTGGGGGACCCGGAGAATGTCTCCCCCTTTGGAAAGGGGAATGAAAACAAAAATATAAATAATGATGCTGTGGTGGTTGAGATGACCATCGGAAGCATCCTGTACACCGCATTATGGTAGATAGTGGGAGCTCCGCTGACATGCTTTTTTATGATGCTTTCTCCCGAATGAACCTATCTCATGATCAGCTAAGGCCGGTGCACACCCCTCTTGTGGGCTTTACCGGGGACTCGGTGGGGGTCGAAGGGGAGATATCTCTCCCTGTCACCGCTGGATCCCCACCTCGACAGACCACAGTCATGACGACGTTCACCGTCGTCAAGCTCCCCTCGCCTTACAACGCGATTCTTGGTCGTCCGGGGCTTAGCCAACTGGACGCCATGATTTCCATGAAGCGGTTGCTAGTTCAATTCCCCATGGCCTGCGGGCCTGGGGTGATGAGGGGGACGACCCAGCCAGTCCAGCATTGCCTTCAGGCGGTCCCGGGTGCCCGAGGCGCCGGGCTCGGCCCCGACATCGACGACCTCGACTTAAGGGAGAAGGAACCCAGGGGAGGACCCGTGGAACATCTGCTGACGTACCCTCTCGGTTCGGACCCTCAGAAGACTGTGCAGGTGGGGGCCCAGCTCCCGGAGGAAGAACGGACCCGCCTGCTGGATTTCCTCCACACGAATGCGGATGTGTTTGCATGGTCCGCGACCGACATGTCGGGCATCCCCCCTAAAGTCATCACCCACAGGCTGAACGTGGATCCGAGGTGCCGCCCGGTCCGCCAGAAGAAGAGGAGCTTCGCCGCAGAAAGGCAGAGGGCCATCAACGAAGAGGTGGAGAAGCTCCTCGCAGCCGGCTTCGTGCGGGAAGTACAATATCCTAGCTGGTTGGCGAATGTGGTCATGGTGAAGAAGAGTAGTGGCAAGTGAAGGATTTGTGTGGACTACACCGACCTCAACCGAGCCTACCCGAATGACAGCTTCCCTCTTCCGAAGATTGACCAGCTGGTAGACACCACTTCGGGGCATCGCCTCCTCTCTTTCATGGATGCCTTCTCCGGGTACAACCAGATTCGAATGCACTCGGAAGATGAAGAGCACACCGCCTTCATCACCGACCGTGGAACTTACTGTTACAAGATGATGCCGTTTGGCCTCAAGAACGCCGGGGCCACGTACCAGCGATTGGTCAACAAAGTCTTCAAGGATCAGATCGGCCGCAACATGCAGGTGTACGTGGATGATATGATGGTAATGAGCAAGCCCCTTTCGGATCATGTTGGCGACCTGGCGAAGACCTTCAGCAACCTCTGACTTCACCAGATGAAGCTGAACCCGATGAAGTGCGCTTTCGACGTCTCCGCCAGGAAATTCCTGGGGTTCATGGTGACCCAAAGAGGGATAAAGGCCAACCCGAAAAAGGTCCAGGCCATCTTGGACATGGAGCAACCTACCTCCAAGAAGCAAGTGCAGCGGCTCACCGAACGGATAGCCGCTCTGAGTCGGTTTATCTCGAGATCGGCCGATCGCTACCGGCCCTTCTTCAAAGTGCTGAGGAAGATGAGCGACTTTGCTTGGACCGAGGAGTGCTAGGAGGCATTCGACGACCTGAAAAAGATGCTTGCATCGCTCCCAGTGCTTTCCAGGCCTGAAGAAGGAGAGGAGCTCGTCCTCTACCTAGCGGTCATCTCGGAGGCCGTCAGCTCAGTCCTGGTTCGGACCGACGACTAGGGAGTTCGGAGACCGGTGTACTACACAAGCAAACTCCTCCGCGATGTGGAGCTCATGCATTCCCGATTTGAAAAGCTCATTTTTGCATTAATAGTGTCTGCCCAGTGTCTCGGGCCCTATTTTCAAGCACATCCCATTGCCGTCCTGACTGATTAGCCGCTGAAAGTGATACTCAGCCGACTCGACACATCCGGGCGATGGCAAAGTGGGCACTTAAGCTCAGCGAGTTCGACATCGCTTATCGGCCAAGGTCGGCCATGAAGGCGCAAGTGCTCGCTGACTTCTTGGTCGAGTGCGCAGGCCTAGGCAAGGGGACAGAGGAGGACCCTCTGGATCGGCAGTTGAAACCGAGACCCAAGGAGGACGTGTGGATCCTTCATATGGACGGAGCCTCGTACTCCGGTGGGAGTAGAGCTAGCATCATCCTCGCCAACGACGATGGGGTCGTCGCCGAATGTGCACTACGTTTCCAGTTCGCCGCCACTAACAACCAGACGGAGTACGAGGCACTCCTCGCCGGGCTGAGAGTGTCTCGCGAGTTGGGCATGGCCAACCTCAAGGCCTTCACTGATTCCCAGCTAGTGGCCGGATAGATCTCCGGAGAGTATGGCGCGCACGACCCTCAAATGGCGAAATACTTGGAGCTCGTGAGAACGAGCGCGGCCGGGTTTCGGCGCTTCAGCATCTTCCACATACCCCATGGGGAAAATGCTCGCGCGGACGCTCTATCCCGGCTGGCAACCCTGCCGGACTCGTTGCTGGGCCGCGCTCATGTTGAGCATCTGAAGGCCCCGAGCTACGAGATCCCTGTGGAGGTCCAACAGGTTAGCCAAGAGCCCAGCTGGATGGACAAGTACGTCGAGTACATTACCGACGGTACCTTGCCGGAAGATCGCGTGCCGTCCCGCCTTATTAAAAAGAAGGCCGCGCGGTTCGTCCTAATAGATGGGCAGCTATATCGGAGATCCTACTCCTACCCCCTCCTAAAATGCCTGAGACCCGTGGAGGCCGCACTCGTACTCCAGGAAATCCACGAGGGCATCTGCGGGAACCACGTGGGGGGCAGAACGCTAGCGTATAAGGCCCTCCGCCAATGTTATTTTTGGGAGACGATGAAGGAGGATGCCGCCGACTTCGTGAAGAGGTGTGATCGGTGCCAGTGGCACGTCGTGGTACAGCGACAGCCCTCCACTCCGCTTTCCCAGCTCTCGGCTCCGTGGCCGTTCGCCCAGTGGGGGATGGATCTCTTAGGACCCTTTCCCCCGGCGTCCGGACAGCGGAAGTTCCTGATCGTGGCCATCGACTCCTTCACGAAGTGGGTCGAGGCCGAACCCCTGGCACGGATCACGGAGGCAAACATCGCCAAGTTTCTTTGGAAGTCAATCATTTGCCGTTTTGGCCTCTCCCATACCATTATCACCGATAATGGACGTCAATTCGACTATCAGGAGTTTGAAGAATTCTGCAACGACCTCGGCATCCACCATCGCTTCACCTCGGTGGCGCATCCGCAGACAAATGGAGAAGCCGAGATGACGAATAGGACCATCTTGCAAGGCCTCTAGACGAGGCTGGATCAGGCCAAGGGTGGTTGGGCAGAAGAGCTCCCGAGCGTCTTGTGGACGTACCACACCACCCCGAGGATGGCCACCGACGAGACCCCGTTCAATCTCGTCTTCGGAGCCGAGGCGGTTATCCCGATTGAGCTCAGCCTACCCACCCTGTGCGTGGAGCAGTACGACGAAGGGGAGAACCCCGCCAGGATGATGCTGAACCTGGACCTCCTTGAGGAGACGAGGGACAAGGCCCAAGTCTGGATGGCGGCGTACAGGCAGCGGGTGGCCAGGTACTACAACTCCCGGGTGCGACCGAAGTCCTTTCGCCCAGGAGATCTGGTGCTCCGGCGTGCTGAAGCTTCCCAGCCACGGGAGTGTGGGAAACTCTCCCCGAACTGGGAGGGTCCATACAGGGTGGTGGAAGCTCTCCCTCACGGGGCCTATTACCTGGAGGAGTTAGGAGGGTCCAGGTTCCCTCGGACCTGGAATGCCTCGAACTTGAGGATGTATTACCAATAATATAAGGTTCCTCGAACTCCTGCAATAAAATTCTTTTACTTCAAATGCTTCCTCTCACCTCATAGGAAGAGAGACACTTAGCTCTGGGTCCGGCAAACATGGCTGTCGCCAAAGACCCAAGAAGACGAGAAGTCCTGGACTTCGGTCTGAAAGGCGGGGCAGAGCCAAGCTCGCCCATGCAATCACGGAGAACAGCTCGGCAAGCCGCGCAAGACTCGGATAAAGCCCGCGGCCCCGGGGTTCAGTCCGGAAGTCCCGGACTTCGGTCCGGAAGGCGGGGCAGAGCCAAGCTCGCCCATGCAATCATGGAGAACAGCTCGGCAAGCCGTGCAGGTCTCGGATAAAGCCCGCGACCCCGGGGTTCAGTCCGGAAGTCCCGGACTTCGGTTCGGAAGGCGGGGTAGAGCCAAGCTCGCCCATGCAATCACGGAGAACAGCTCGGCAAGCCGCGCAGGGCTCGGATAAAGCCCGCGGCCCCGGGGTTCAGTCCGGAAGTCCCGGACTTCGGTCTGGAAGGTGGGGCAGAGCCAAGCTCTCCCACGCAATCACTGAGAACAGCTCGGCAAGCCGCGCAGGGCTCGGATAAAGCCCGCGACCCCGGGATTCAGTCCGGAAGTCTCGGACTTCGGTCCGGAAGGTGGGGCAGAGCCAAGCTCACCCATGCAATCACGGAGAACAGCTTGGCAAGCCGCGCAGGGCTCGGATAAAGCCCGCAGCCTCGGGGTTCAGTCCGGAAGTCCCGGACTTCGGTCCGGAAGGCGGGGTAGAGCCAAGCTCGCCCACGCAATCACGGAGAACAGCTCGGCAAGCCATGCAGGGCTCGGATAAAGTCTGCGGCCCCGGGATTCAGTCTGGAAGTCCCGGACTTCGGTCCAGAAGGTGGGGCAGAGCCAAGCTCGCCCATGCAATCACAAAGAACAGCCCGGCAAGCTCGAAGGACTCGCGCAAGGCCCGCTCCGCCGGCGTCCAACCTGGAAGCTCCGAACTTCGATATGAATGCTGGGCGGGACTTAGTTTACCCACGAGCTCAGCTCGGAGCAAACCACAGGACTTATTCTCGACACTTGAAACCAACCCTCGGTCTCACCAAAAAAAAGAAAAAAGAGAGAGAACACAGAGAAGACAAAGTTGGGACTTGGAAAACAGGGGATTCTTCATTAACTTGAAGGAGGATTACAATGAAGAAGTCCCGACAGGCTGGGAGTCCTCAAAAAAAAAGAAAGAAAAAGAAGTGAAGCAAAAAGAAAAAAAATACAAGTGGAAGCTAGTTTGGCACGATGGCACTGTCCTCGGGCGGGGGTGCGCACTCTCCACCTGCGCCGTCGACGGGTGGCTGCTTTGGAGTTGCAGCCGCGTCACCTGCTGCCACTGGCACCTCGCCGCTGGGCTCCTGCCTCCTTCTGCCAAGGATCACCCCACTGAGGTTGAGCTCAGGGTGGAAGGAGCCCACCTTCTCCCGGCACACCTGGAACCCCTTTAGGAAGGAGTCCACGGCAGCCTCCCGAACCTTCGCGATATACTCCTCGAAGGCTCGAAATTTCGAGATGGCCTCCTGTGCCTCCCACTTTGAAGCTTCCAGCAGCCCGTTGATGTAGGAGCTCCGCTCCTTGGCTGCGTTCATCTCTTTCCGAGCCTCCTCCACCCGGCACTCCAGCGACTGGGACTGAGCTCGGAGGTGAGCCTTCTCCACTGCGTCCTCCTCCACGCGGCGCTGGTTGGAGATCCTCTCCTCGGACAGAGAGGTCTCCAATTCTCTGATGCACCCCTCGGCACGCGCCAGGTCAGATTGAAGGGCCTGGTTGTTCCCTCGCAGCTCGACCCCCTTCTCCATGAGGTCCTTCACGTCAGCTGCGAGTTTGCCGAGCTTTTCCTCCTTCTCGGCATCCTTCCTGGCATACCCTACAAGGAAATTTCTCAGCAGCACTACGTCGGTCCCGACCTGCACCAGAGAAAGAAAGGTCAGTCAAAATCCAACTGGAACTTTAAAAGGGAGGGTTCCGAGTCCGAGACTTATCGTGAAGAGCTGCGGAAGGATCCCGAGCAGGGCATCGGCGTAGTCCCGGTCGCCCCTCAGTCGTCGATCCCGGGAGGTGCAGGCGAACTCAATGACCCTCTCCGCGAGGCCCTGGTCACGGATCACGAAGCACCGGCTGGTGAGATTCGGCGGTGGGGAGGATAGATCGGCAGCGACAGTGGCGACCGTCCCCTCGCCGGGTGGAACTGCCACCGACAGGGTAGCTGGGGCCATCGGGGGCGCCGTCGGAGCAGCGGTGGAGGCGGGCGCTACCCGGGAAGGAGCTGGCCCCCCCTCTTCTACAGCCCTGTCGAGGTCGGCGACAGGGGCGTCGGCAGCCCGGGCTCGAGGTGGCCTGAATGCAGGAGCTGCCGCCACTGGACCAGAGGCGGGAGTCGGCACGGCTTCCCGGCTCGCCTCGGTGCGAGCCCTCTTCGCCGTGGGCTCATCTCCCTCGGCAGTGTCCCTCTGAGCAGCGCCCTCTAGGAGGTTTTCCAAGGAGAACTTCATACCTGAAAGAAAACCGAGGTCGGTCAGCCCAGTTAAAAAGAAAAAGGGAGAAAGGGGGAGGTGCGGAGCAGAGAGGAAGGCTGAGCCTCACCCGGCTCCCGGATGGGACTGATCCCCGCCTCGAACAAGTTCTGCTCCGAGAGCAGAACATCGAGCATAGGGTCCGCGTCGCTCAACAGCAAGGAATAGGCCTCTTGGTCCGTCGGCTCGACTTGGGAGTTCCGGTTCGGGGATCGATTTGGCTCGTTCCAGGCCCAGTCGACATCCTCGACTGAGGCAAAAAAGAACCGATTCTTCCAACCCTTAATAGAGGAAGGGAGGTCAAACCGGAGACACCTGGGCCGAGGTGAAATATACCACCAGCCATCATCGGTGGAATAACGCTTTACGGTGAAAAGAGCCATGAAGAGAGAGAAACGGGCAACGAACCAGTGAAAGTGGCAGAAGACAATGAAGGCGAAGATGATCCGGATGGCGTTTGGAGCCAATTGGGTCGGGACCAGGCGGTAGTGACTGAGAAATGAGAGGAAGAAAGGATGTAGGGGGAACCGAAGACCCCCAAGGAGGAAGTCCTTGTAGAAGGCTATTCACCCGGGGCTGCTTAAGGCAACGCGATCCCAGGGCCACGGGAGAGAAAGGTGGATCGACCCCGGGATGCCATAGACTTCCCGGAGCAGAGAAAGGTCACCTTCGATCATCGATGAGACGTGACCGGAGGGACCAGCAGAGGAAATAGTAGGAGGAGGAAGAAAAGAGATGGGATGGGCGGAAACTACATGGGGAGACCTAGGACCCATAGGGACACCTCTGGTTACACCCCCAGGCTGGAGCTGCCTGCGGATCTCCTCCGGGATCACCTCCCCTTCCGAGGAAGAGGAGGATGGAGTCCTCGGCCGGGACGGATTGGCCTCGTCCGGATTAGACGAAACATGATGATGGCGCGCCATGGGGAAGGAAATGGTGAAGAGAAGATTGCTAAGGAAAGGGACGGGGGAAGGAAGCAGACAAAGGCACTCACCGAAATGCACTGTGCAAAAGAAGTGGCAACCCAGTGAAGTGAAGGATAGCCCACTACAACCGCCGACGGAGCGCGAGAAAGGGAAAGGGCCTCGTTCCGGAAAGTCCCTCTCCTTTTCAAATTCGATCGACAGCGATCGTACCCCTCATTTTGTTCCGGACCACCAGATGGATGCCGCGTGGATGCACGCCCAACATCGATGCTTCGGTTACGAGGAAATAACCTCCCTTACGAAGCAACGCATTAAATGCGACCGGAGAAGCGACGCGTGGCAGCCTCTCATAGGACCTCGGGCGCGACGAGGAATGGCGACGAGGATCGTGGCAATCATGGCGCGAGATCTTCGCCTTCCCCCCGTCATCTCCGCATTAAATCTCCACGTTCCGAGCCGTGACGCCTCAGCGGAATGGGGGGATGGGGGGCAACTGTTACAGCCGTTACAATGATGTGGCATGTCTCAGATTCCGCCGGGCGTGATCCGAACCATGTGGATTTTTTCGGCAGAACGGGACAATCCAGCAAGATCAGATGTGGCTCCACTCGGCCGAAGTCGAGGTTGAGCCGGGCCCTCCTGCTCCTTCGCCAGGTGTCCGCCCAGGAGGGGCTCATCTCGGTCGAAGTCAAGCGCCCCTCTGCCGCTCCGCCATGTGTCCGCTCAGGAGGGGTCCACCTCGGCCGAAGCCTGCGGCCCCTTGCCCCCTCGCCGAGTGGCGCCCTGAGATGGTTCCACCTTGGCCGAGGTTGGGCCGGGCCCTCTTGCTCCTTCACCAGGTGTCTGCCCAGGAGGGTTCCACCTCGACCGAAGTCGAGCGCCCCTCTGCCGCACCGCCAGGTGTCCGCCCAGGAGGGGTCCACCTCGGCTGAAGCCGGCGGCCCCTTGCCCCGTCGCCGAGTGGCGCCCTGAGACGGTTCCACCTCGGTCATGGTCGAGCCGGGTCCTCTTGCTCATTCGCCAGGTGTTCGTCGAGGAGGGGTACACCTCGGTCGAAGTCGAGCGCCCCTCTGCCGCTCTGCCAGGTGTCCGCCCAGGAGGGGTCCACCTCGGTCGAAGCCTACGGCCCCTTGCCCCCTCACCGAGTGGCGTCCTGAGACGGTTCCACCTCGGCCAAGGTCGGGCCGGGCCCTCTTGCTCCTTCGCCAGATGTCCGCCCAGGAGGGGTCCACCTCGGTCGAAGCCGGCGGCCCCTTGTCCCCTCGCCGAGTGGCGCCCTGAGATGGTTCCACCTCGGCCAAGGTCGGGCCGGGCCCTCTTGCTCCTTCGCCAGGTGTCCGCCCAGGAGGGGTCCACCTCGCCCGAAGCCTGCGGCCCCTTCCCCCCTCACCGAGTGGCACCCTGAGATGGTTCCACCTCGGCCGAGGTCGGGCCGGGCCCTCTTGCTCCTTCGCCAGGTGTCAGCCCAGGAGGGGTCAACCTCGGTCGAAGCCGGTGGCCCCTTGTCCTCTCGCCGAGTGGTGCCCTGAGACGGTTCCACCTCGGCCGAGCCGGGCCCTCTTGCTCCTTCGCCAGGTGTCCGCCCAGGAGGGGTCCACCTCGGCCGAAGTCGAGCACCCCTCTGCCGCTCCGCCAGGTGTCCATCCAAGAGGGGTCCACCTCGGCTGAAGCCAGCGGCCCCTTGCCCCCTCGTCGAGTGGTGCCCTGAGACGGTTCCACCTCGACCGAGGTCGAGCCGGGCCCTCTTGCTCCTTCGCCAGGTGGCGCTCGGACACGAGTCCACCTCGACCGAAGTCGGGCGCTCCTCTACCGCTCCGCCAGGTGTCCGCCCAGGAGGGGTCCACCTTAGCCGAGGTCGGCTACCCAGCATGATGAGGTTGCCGAGAAGCAGGAGCACAAGTTCCGAGATCGCCCCTCGAGCAGCGTGCACCGCACCTCGAGAGGAGCGCCAGTACGATCGGCAGCAATGCGCGAAACCTCGTTTACATCGGCCCGACAGGTTCCGCAGCCGAGAGGTGAAGTCCTGGCAAGACAGGACCCGGTAACGGGCGTTGTCGGTGCCTGGGAAAGAGAGCGCTCGCGCTCGGCCCCAAGGTCTGGCCGGCGTCCTCCCTCTACCCTTTTCTTGCTAGGCTCGGCAAGCAAGACAAGGAGGCCGCCGGGTTCTTGGACCCAAAGGGAAAAGGGGAAAGAGAGGGAGAGAAGGAGGTGAAAGCGAAGAGGGAGCCTCCCAAGGGCGGGAAGCCGGAGGCAGTGTGATGGGATAAAAGGATGGGAAGAGCGGACGACCAGGTAAGGAAAAAAAAGGCTGGGAAAAGGAAAGGCACCAATAGCAGAATCCAAGATCTCGAGAGGGGTCCCTTGGCGCAAGCTCGGTGAAGGAACCTGGCCCAATTTCTACTCTTCCTGAGACCTTCTTTGCGAATATAATCTCTAAGCCTGGGACTCCTTCAGGGGCCCACCTTGGAGACTCTGTTCCATCTTGCCGTTTTCTAACTTGACCGTCGGAGCCCCCTCGTCGGGATCCCCGACCAGGGTTTCTGACCTTGTCTTGCAGGATCGGGAGCCCGGAGACCTCGAGGCGAGACGGTTCGATCAAATCACCAGCTCTGAAGCTACAGGCGCGGCGGCGAGATCGGCAACAACTGCATACATAAGCATCAAATTCATCTAAAAAAGGGTCCGAAAAAGGTACAGTGGGTTCAATTACTATTTCTGGTAATTCCTCTGCAATATAGAAAGTTTGCCTTTTGCTAGTACTACCTCTTCTCTCATTTTGCACAAGAGTGTCAACAGAAGCCTTATCCAAATTTTTCTTTGATCTCTTTGATTTCTTCTCGACTCCACTCTTAATTCTATTCTCTCATGGACGACCTTTCTTAGTAAGTTGGTCAGGATCATGAATTAGAAGTTTTTTGCTTTACTTAGCTGCATAATTAGCATCAACAGCTTTTCTAAATAATGGTGTAAGATCTTCCATCACCAAATTGAATGCATCTTTGGACATGGAGGCTATATCTGCAAGCTTCATCATCCGATGACTCATCAAAGCATATCTACGATCAATAAAACATAAAATTCATATTAGGATTTTATGACATATGATAGGTTAATATAAACTTAAAATAAGATATCTGAATTTAAATAATTTTTTGAGTGCATACCGTGATTTTCGCATGCTTTTATCACAAAATTGAGTGTTGCATTCGAGATTGTCAAATTGATATTTCATGTCCTTGCACCATCTATTCAAGAAGTACTTATCTGTGATACGAAATATCTCGCTTTGATGAAGAACCAATAAGGCATGCCTACACAAGTAACCTTTGTACTCAAAGGATCCACACTGGCATTTAACATCCTCCAAAGTTTTGTCATATAAAATCTCGTAATTTTTAATAATCTCCTTATTGATTTCATTAACTTCAATTCTTTCAAATGATTTAATAGAATATACATCATGATTATCAACTTCTTTAAATAATCTGGCATTTGATGCAGCCATTTCAAGGACCTCATTCTGAAATTTTTTGAATATGCACCTTGTATATTTTCCTGTTGCTTGCCTCTCAAAAGGAGAGGATGTCTTTAGGAAAGCACTTGTTTGCAACGTTTTATTGTCTTCCTCATTTTCTGCTTCATATCTTTTCTCCAAGGCATCTTTGTACTTATCGATGAATTCCTTGAGTGTAGTCTTTGAATTTATAAACCCATCAAAGAAGTGATTGATGCTCTCACTCCTTTGTGAAGTTGACAACCCTATTCATAAATATTCAAAAAATAGAAGTATATAAGACAAAAAGTTTGTTCAAAAATTTAAAAAATGAACATTAATCATTCATAATGACTAACAAACCTGCAAAAAATATATCTTTAAGATAAACTGGAACCCATTTATCCCGACATTTATATATGTCATTTAACCAACATACGGCCTTGCATTCTACATATTTCTCCATTAAATGTGCCCATCTTTTCTCGAAAGATACTATGGTAACTGAATTATATATCACCTCGTCAAGCTCAACCATAAAGTTGGGATTTATAGTGCAAATATGGCCAATCTTTTCAGGAATCTTCTTCAAAATATGCCAAAGATAAAATCTATGTCGTGCATTGAGAAAAATATCCCTGATAGCAGCCTCGATTACCTTATCTTGGTCAGTTATAATGGCATTAGATGATTGACCACCATTTGCATCCAGCCATGATTGGAATACCCATTTAAATGTCTCAGGCATCTCATCTGATAACAATGTGCAACCAAGCAATGTGGATTGTCCATGATGGTTAACTCCGATAAATGGACAAAAGGGCATTTGATATGTATTTGTCAAATAAGTTGAGTCAAATGTCAGTACATCACTAAAGTAAGTGCTTGCCAATCTTGACCTAAGATGGATCCAGAAGATAGTCCTGAGCTGTCAATTATCATTCAGGTCAAATGTATAAAAGAAATTTGGATTTTTAACTTGTATTTGTGTGAAATGGATTACCATTGACTGTGCATCTCCTTCTTTCAGTTGACTCTGACATTCTCGACAGATAAAATTATGAGCATCCTTTTCTGTGAAATCTAATTATCTTCTACCCCCTTTCCTTCTAGCCATGGCAGAGTATATTTAACTTGTGGGAACATTCACGGCATGTAAATTGCTAATCTCTGCCTTTTCTGGTGTACTGATCCTCCTATGGGACCGTAGATAACCAGCTGATAATATGGATAGCTCATGGTTATGTTCTAGAAAAACATCAATCAATATCTACTTACCATTTTTAGAATTTAGTCTTGCTTTTATCGAAGCCTTACAATCAATTTTGCCAGTATCCCTAGGATTCATGGAGTTATCGATTTTTCTAGATTTTTCTTGCCTCCAACATGCCAGGTGCTTGAAGCATATTTCTTTGTTGTTGTTGGACCTACTACACACTGTTGTGATTCCAAAACCTACTCTCCTTGCATATCCATTGTAGAAATTGTATAAATCATTTGCGAAATTGAACTCCATACCAATTTTAGGATTAACAGACTCGTTCTCTGTGATCGGGGTGATAGGTGAAGGTGCATTCTTTTGAACAACATCAGCAACCTCATCCAAATTTCTATTTCAGTGCCATATGTAGAAATATCTGCATAAAAATTCATAAACATTGATATACATAGTTTTAGATGATATTTTATCTATAACAAAATAAATAATGAGTTATATATTGGATAGATATGACATGGCAGTGCAATAACAAGACATGGATACAAAAAGTTCAGAAATATATGCTGAAACAGTATTATGATACCCCAGTTCAAATACTACGACACCATAGTTATAAAGCTACGACATTCCTGTACAAAAACTTAAATCCGATGTTTTGATCCTCCGTAACAAAAGTGTTTCGATATGTATTGATGATATATGATACCCCCAATATAGTAAAATGCTTCTGGAAAAACTTGGGTATCAAAAAAATTGAAATATGAACAAATCAGTATAAAACAGAAAATGAAAGCTTTTATCATCCATCATGGGACATTTCAACCGTGCATTGGCTTGAATAAGATTGTTGGATTGTGATGAAAAGACCTAGAAGGAAAAATATTTAAAAAAAAGGAATTTTCAAGTTACGACACCCTAATTCAGAAGTTACGACATCCTAGTTAAAATATTATGACACCCGATCATGAAACATGAAACTAAATATATTAACCCCTACTACCTCGAGAACCTATCACTTATGGACTGAGTTACGACTCCTAGGATGTCATAACATGACATGGATGCAAAAAGTTCAGAAATATATGCTAAAACAGTATTACGACATCCCAGTTCAAACACTACGACACCCTAGTTATAAAGCTACGACATCCCTGAACAAAAATTTAAACCAGATGTTTTAATCCTCCGTAACAGAAGTGTTTCGGTGTGCATTGATGATATATGATACCCCCAATATAGTAAAATGCTTCTGGAAAAACTTGGATATTAAAAAAATCGAAACATGAACAAATCGGTACAAAACAGAAAATGAAAGCTTTTATCCTCCATGGGATATTTCAACCATGCATTGGCTTGAAGAAGATTGTTGGATTATGATGAAAAGACCAGAACGGAAAAATATTTCAAAAAAAGGGATTTTCAAGTTACGATACCCTAGTTCAGAGTTACGACACCCTAGTTAAAATATTACGATACCCGATCATGAAATATGAAACTAAATATACTAACCCCTACTACCTCGAGAACCTATCACTTGTGGACTGAGTTACGACTTCTAAGATGTCATAACATGACATGGATGCAAAAAGTTCAGAAATATATGCCGAAACAATATTACGATATCCTAGTTCAAACACTATGACATCCTAGTTATAAAGCTACGACATCCCTGTACAAAAACTTAAACAAGATGTTTTAATCCTCCGTAACAGAAGTGTTTCGGTATGCATTGATGATATATGATACCCCCAATATAGTAAAATGATTATGGAAAAACTTGGGTATCAAAAAAATCGAAACATGAACAAATCGGTATAAAACAGAAAATGAAAGCTTTTATCTTCCATCATGAGACATTTCAATCGTGTATTGGCTTGAATAAGATTGTTGGATTGTGATAAAAAGATCATGAAGGAAAAAGATTTCAAAAAAAGAGATTTTCAAGTTACGACATCCTAGTTCAGAAGTTACGATACCCTAGTTAAAATATTATGACACCCTAGTTATAAAGCTACAACATCCCTATACAAAAACTTAAACTACATTTATTATCCCCTCCTACTAGGAATACCTATAATCTGTGAACTGAGTTATGACTCGCAGAGTGCCATTAACTTTCTCTAACTACCAAAACAGTTAGTGTAATAAATCAACTATAAAAAGAAAACTAAAAAAATATTTTACTTCCTATTAGAGAAGATATTTTATCTTGAACGTATAGAAGAACTCTTCAGTGGCTTATTCCAAACTCAGATAAAAAAAAAAAGTCTTCGGTGCCTTATTCCAGCCTCAGACTAAAACAGAGTACTTTTTCAGATAGAAGAAAGAGGTTGACTTCTGCAACAGAACTCTCAGAGCAGATTTTAGCACGAGGGAGATTCTTTTTCAACATTTATTGATTTCTTGGAAAAAAATCAGAGCATGTTTCAGAAACCAGAGCATGTTTCAGAATGTTTCAGACTGAAAGATTTCCATAAATCCAAGCAAGATGGTGGGTAAAATGAGGCCGGAGAGAATGTACTAGATGAATATTTCAAATAAAAGCTGAATCCTATTTAATGCTAGTCATGCTCAAATTAAAACCTGTTATATCTCTTCCATCATACCATATCCCGTTCCATCATCATGCCACATGGTATCAACATGGACCAATAATCATGCACGATACGAGTCGATTTGTTGTATTGCATGCGATGCACAAAAAAATTACTTGTTGGAAAATGATTCGCGTCACCATGTTGAAAGCGCAGTCGGCAATCGAACGGTGATGGTCCCGCCTCCCCATCGGCATCACCGGTAGCCCCATCATTGTGGAAATCGTGTTCGCGCTCGTCAATCATGGCGAGCTAAATCCACTCCCACTTGCTTGGTTCTCACGCCGGTCCAGTATTTCTTGACGCCAGGGGCGGACTTTTCCTGTGACTGCCATTACTTTCGGTCTGCATCCATCCCAAGGGGGGTTGGATCTGGCCAGCCGTTCAGCATCGCGTGTCGGGCCAAACAGTCCCGTCCAAAGCTCTCTTTCCTGTCCTGATTGACAGAAACAAACTCCGAAAACTAACGGATTGGGACCGAAGCGAGTTTTTTTTTAAAATAATATTTTTTAAATAAAAAATTATTAAAATAGGTGTTTCGGAATATATTTACTGAAATAGGTGTTCTGTACCGACATGGCAGTGACGGGGCACTAAGTTCGGTTTTTCAAAAGACGAAATTGGATTTCGTCTTTTAAAAAGATGAAATTCTTATAAACTAATATTTTTTTATTTTATTTTAAAATTTAATTTGATTCGTAATAAAATTTGATTTGATACGTAATAAATTTGATGTGACGTTGAAATCGTCTGTTGGAAAGACGAATTCAATTTGGAATTCGTCTTTCCAACGAAAAAATTCAAAATCATTTTTTTTTATAATTTTATAAATATTATTATTATTTTTAAATAAAATTAATAAATTTTAATTTTAAATAAATAAATAATAAATAAAAAATTAGTATTAGTTAAAATTTTATATATTATTTTTGATAATATTAATTATTATATTATTTTAAGATAATATTAATTAAAAATAATATTAATTAACTATATAAAAATAATATTAATTTAAAATTAATAATAATTTAACTAAAAATAATATTAATCGAAAATAATATTAATTAAAAGATATTATAATATATATTATATTATAATTATTATTTTATATTCTAAAATATAATGAATATATTATAATTTATTATATTATATATTATAATTTTTATAATATAGTATAAAAATTTTTTAAAAAAATAAAAAAAATAAAAATAATCATCATGTAGATACTATTCGGTCGCTAGCCCGGTACCAGTTCGGTCGACAGCCCGGTGTCAGTCCGATCCCTTGCTCAGGAGCGGTGGCAGGACCCCGACGACCGGACCGGCGATCGGGTCTGCGGCATGACTGGGGCTAGACCGGTGACAGGATCTTGGCGGTCGGATAAGTAATCGGACCCGGGTGGCCGGACCGGCTGCCGGATCGGGGGCCGTAACTGGACGGACCGGGGGCCGGATCGGCCGGACCCGGCATCGGGGGCCGGACCCGCACGGGGCCGGACGCACCGGGGGCCGGACTAGTGGCCGGACCGGGGGCCGGATGGAAGTCGGACCGGGGCGGGTGGCCGGACCGGGGCTGCAACTGGGGCCGGACCGAGGGCCGGACCGGGGCGGGGACCGGGGGCCGGACCGGAGCCTGCATCGGGGGCCGGATTCCCCCGATGCGGGCTCCGGTCCGGCCCCCGGTCCGGCCGCCGATCCGGCCCTCGGTCCGGCCCCAGTTGCAGCCCCGGTCCGGCCACCCGGGTCCGACTTCCTATCCGGCCCCCGGTCCGGCCGCTAGTCCGGCCCCCGGTGCGGGCCCCAGTCCGGCCGCCGGTCCGGCCCCCGATGCGGGTCCCAGTCCGGCCGTCGATCCGGCCCCCGGTCCGACCCCAGTTACGGCCCCCGATCCGGCAGCCGGTCCGGCCACCCGGATCCGATTACTTATCCGACCGCCAAGATCCTGTCACCGGTCTAGCCCCAGTCATGCCGCAGACCCGATCGCCGGTCCGGTCGTCGGGGTCCTGCCACCGCTCCTGAGCAAGGGATCGGACTGACACCGGGCTGTCGACCGAACTGGTACCGGGCTAGCGACCGAATAGTATCGACATGATGATTATTTTTTATTTTTTTATTTTTTTAAAATTTTTTTATACTATATTATAAAATTATAATATATAATATAATAAATTATAATATATTCATTATATTTTAGAATATAAAATAATAATGATAATATAATATATATTATAATATCTTTTAATTAATATTATTTTCGATTAATATTATTTTTAGTTAAATTATTATTAATTTTAAATTAATATTATTTTTATATAGTTAATTAATATTATTTTTAATTAATATTATCTTAAAATAATATAATAATTAATATTATCAAAAAATAATATATAAAATTTTAACTAATACTAATTTTTTATTTATTATTTATTTATTTAAAATTAAAATTTATTAATTTTATTTAAAAATAATAATAATATTTATAAAATTATTAAAAAAAATTTGATTTTGAATTCGTTCGTTGGATTGAATTCGTCTTTCCAACAGACGATTTTAACGTCGCATCAAATTTATTACATATCAAATCAAATTTTATTACGTATCAAATCAAATTTTAAAATAAAATAAAAAAATATTAGTTTATAAGAATTTCGTCTTTTCAAAAGATGAAATCCAATTTCGTCTTTTGAAAAGCCGAACTTAGTGCCCCGTCACCGTCACGTCGATACAAAACACCTAAAAAAATATTAATTTATAAGAATTTCGTCTTTTCAAAAGACGAAATCTAATTTCGTCTTTTGAAAAGCCGAACTTGGTGCCCCGTCACCGCCACGTCTGTACAAAACACCTACTTCAGTAAATATATCCCGAAACACCTATTTTAATAATTTTTTATTTAAAAAACAATATTTAAAAAAAAACTCGGGAAGCTACACCGGGATGGATTTTTGCCCCCCTCCACTCATTTTTTATTCTATATATATATAAAAAAAAACCTCCAGAAATTAAGGACCTCGACTTTTTTGAACTTGGACAGAATTTTTTTATTTAATTTTTTTGGAGAGGGGAACATCCAGATAAAAAAAATATCAACCAAAAGGAAAACAGGTAAGAAGATACGGATACATTGAAACACAAACCGCTAAAGATGTCATGAAGGACCTGTATAGTCACTGGCTATTAGAAAACAACTAGTAAGGCATTATTAGGTAGCTATTACGTGGCATTAGATGCAAGGACAATAATAGATCTATGCTACTCGAAATTATGATACGTTTGATCTCATCAAAATTTCTCATTTTCTCCTTCTATTTAGCATATTCCCATCACTTTGAGAGATATAACACTCTTGTACAGAACAGGATACGGTAGTACGTATAACAACAAAAATTTAAATAATAATATGCGAGGGTCTCATGATCCAGTATGCGATGGTACGCAATGCTTTCAAGTTATATAAAAGTTATATAGAGATATTTGATTACACAATTTTAGCTTCATAAACTGCATCTCCGATTCTTATTAAAAAAAACAAAACAAAACAAAACAAAACAAAAACTTGCGTCTCCGATAATGTTGGATTGGGATTAATTAACACACAACTTTGGACTTTCGACTGACAAGACGTCGCCGGCTCAAGACCGTCAAATTCTCAAGTGATGTTTGGATTACGGAATCCTTGGCCGAGTAACGAGAAATGGGGCGCGCGGCTGCTTTGTTACAGTCCATGCATGCACCACGAGAGACGGAAAAAAGACCAGTTGATGGCATATCTTTCTTACCACCTGCGGACGACGAGGACTATTGAATGCTACGTTACTGGCCAAAGCTGGCATCTTTATTTTATCATTATTATTTTTTGTTTATCTTTCCCGAGAAATGGGTCCAGTACCTGTGAACCATGATGTTGACCTTAGCCTCCGTAACATATTGTAACTCTATCACTGCTAGGAGAAATTTCAAAATAAGTTGCATCGTTCTCGAATCCCCCACTTGGCTTCTTGTTATCGATCACCTCGTTGAATCCAATATTCATTTTATTTATAAACTTTGAATATTCATTGAATAGATCAAACATGACAGCAACGTTCACATAGTTTAATCCATGTGAGTCCATCTGGTGGTTGGTATCGCACTGGAGCACAAGAGACGCCTCGATTTGATCCCATCCTCATGCGAATCCATGATCAGGAGCTTGGTGTTACACTGGAGCTAAAGAGATGCCACGATTTGATGCCATTCATGAGTGCATGGATTCTCTATGATGCACCGTAACGTACAACGTATTATACATATATACTATATTCATCACATGATATATAGATAGTCATACATGAATGCAAACCATGTGATGCACGTCATGCATGGTCGCATACAGTTGTTCATAGTACGTGAATGCGTGTTTTGCACTGTACCATGCGATCACGAGCATCATAGAGAACCCACACTCCCATTCATTGACTAATCGTCACATGCATGGTATATATGTGTTTTAAAATTTGAAATAGCTAGAACAAATTTATTTAAATGATCTCATGTAGATGTCATGAAGATAGCAGGGTTCATCTATGGACATGTGAACGTATTTTTTCAGATCATTTTGGGATTGGGATTGGCAATTTTAAAATCACGATCTTAATAATTTCAGGATGATCCGGTGATGAAAATTCTCGAACTGATTTTTCGAAGGCAAAGCGAAGATAGAATTGAATTAAGTGCGGAAAGAGAAGATGTATCTTCCATGTCGGCCGCTAGCTTGAGCATTGATTTTCGGGAGCCAATGGCACTAGCTCCTTGTCCTGTCCACAACCCTGGTCAATTTACAGGGGTCATCGCGCGCCATCCTCATTAATCATAGCTGGTCTCTCGATGAACATACATTTTTGTGGCTTAGACTTGGGCGACGTCATCAGAACTTCCACTTGACTTATGTATATATTTTTTGCGATTTTGCAGATATTTTATTTTCTATTTTTCATAAATATGATTATGATAGATTGGTCTAATAAATTCAATATATTTATCCAAAAAAAAAAATAATCTATACTCCCAACGGAACACATGCGTGAGATTTTTAATTGGCCAGGTTCCAATCTTCCAAAAGATGTCTTAACCATTGCGAATTTACTCTTATGTGACAAGATATATATCAATTAGCACCCATATGATAATTTTGATAAAGCTATGTTTGTGGGCAGAGCTAGTGTTATCCGGTTATGTCATTGCAAGGAACAAGATAATTTTATTGCTCTAAATCCATAGAAAGATGAAACACAAATTACAACCATAGGAACAAAGTGTTCCATAAGTTCTAGTTCCATGCATCGATCTGATTACTTATCTATATGAACGCATTTTTTTTAATGCAGCGCCTCCTTGAGCAACCTGTCGAAATTCTGAAAAGAGGACCCACCTGGTAGCGTTGCTCTGGTTGCACTCTCCTTCCACTCCACCGCCCTCCTCCTCATTTCCTTTCCCTTCTCGCCTTCCATCAGCTCCCTCACTAACATCTCCACCTCCTCTCTTTTGACGTTGTTGTCAATCTCCATTCCGACCCCCCACTCCGTGCAGGCATATCTACAATTAGTCTGCTGCTCAGCAAAGAATGGCCAACTTATCGTCGGCACTCCACCGCATATACTCTCCAACGTCGAATTCCATCCGCTATGAGTCAAGAACACTCCAATGGACGGGTGCGATAGCACCTCCTCCTGCGGGCACCAGCTCGCTAGCAGACTCCTCTCCTTGGTCTCGCTCAAGAATTCTTGTGGAAGCACGGCTGTGTCTCCTTTCACAAGGTCAGGCCTCATCACCCACAAGAAATCATGCTTGCTGTTAGCCAGCCCCCACGCGAACTCGATCAGCTGCTCGTTCGTCATCACTGTAATGCTTCCATAGTTCACGAACACGACCGAGCCGGGCTCTCTCCCTTCGAGCCACTTCAAGCAAGCCGTATCCTCCTTCCACAGGTTCGAGCTTATCGATGTTAAAGGGCTCGTGGTGATTTGGCGAGAGAGCAAGGATAAGGGGCCTATGGTATAGAGAGGAGGGAGCATCGATGCCAACGCTTCCAATACAGGACGTTCGAATTCATCGAAGGTGTTTAGTATGATCGCCGACGCCATGGATGATCTCTGGGTCTCACGGATAAAGAAATTGAACATGATGTCGTTTGGGTCCAGCGTACGAAGAAAGGTTGGCAAGTCCCTTAGCCGGACATTCTTCAACCCCGGCATCCAATCGATGGGTGTGTCCAGATATCCGCTGGTGAGATCACTGGCATCTGCGCACCAATTAAGATAAAAGAACAGTAAGTATTGATTAGTAGATTTTGTGGCGGTAACTATTGATGTAACTTAAGAAATTAAAGTTAGCTATCGTAACCTTTGAGGGGAACGATGCCTCTTTCCTTGAGATGTTGGTAGTGGATGTAACCCATGTAGCCACATGCACTAGCGGTCCAGAACAAGACCTCGGGGATTCGAAGCTCCTTGGCAGCATCGAGGGTGAAGCTCATGACCCCGTCGGAAACTATGCAAGACACCTTGGGTGTAGGAGAGGAAGGGGCATTAAGCTTTGTGATGAGGTCACGGAAGTGAGGAAGGCAATTTTTTGGGATGGAATCGCAAAGAGAGGGTACGTCTTGGGTGGCATCCTCGTCCGAAGGAGGGAGGCCGTCCGGGATGGACTCGAAGCGGAAGTTCGGGAGGCTGTAGAGGGAGGAGATGGCTCCGGATCTGAGGAGGCGGTTTTGGTTGAAGTGGGTGTTGACAAAGGTGATGTAGAATCCATGGAAATGGAGGAGCTTGGCTAGTTTTAGCAGGGGGGTTACGTGTCCTTGGGCTGGGTAGGGGACGCACACTGCGTGAGGCTTCTGTGGGATGGAACCCATATTTCAGTTCTCTCTCTCTCTCTCTCTCTCTCTCTGCGCGTGTGCACTTGTCTAAAGGCTATGTTTATTTTGTGGGTAGACGTAAAGGCCTCGGTTCTGTAAGAGGCTCGATTACCGAGCTTCATAGAGCCGTGCGAGGGAGTGTCTTTTCTGATGGGCCGTCAGACTGAGCGTCAAGGTCATTTGGAGGTTAACAATGAGCAATACGATTCAAATTATTGGTTTACAGCTGTCCTTAAAAAAAATATAAGAAAGATATTATTATAAATTTTTTTAAAAATAATAATTTATTATTAAATATTTATTAAACAACGATCATCCTATCCATATTTACTGAAATAAATATCAAAAAATCATAAATTATATCTACAATTTCATCGAATAATATTAAAAATTAATAAAAAAATTAAAATTATTTTTTTTGGTAAGATATCCTCACTCAACAGTCCTAAAATGAATACATTTAAAAAAGTAAAAAAAAAATTTAATCACGAAAATCTAAAGGCAAATCAACCAACTCAGTCCACAAAATCGGTCCTGAATGAGCAGCAACGAAAGAGATCACCCAGTCCACAGCCGAATTAGCTTCTCTATAGATGTGCCTGACCATAACTAAGGAATAACCCCGCAACCAGAGTACGATATCCCGAATCAAAAGATGAGTAGAAGCAGAGTTAGCCGCCCCCTTGATCCACGAAACTATAGTAGCGGAGTCCCCCTCAATAATCAAATGCTAAGTCCTGAGATAGCGACATACATACTGAATCCCGGCCCACATTGCCATAAGCTCAGCTTGAATAACAGAAGACTCAACTAGGTGACATCCCCTAGCTGCAATGATATTAAGACTCGAACTCTGGATCACAAACGCCGCACCACCATCAGTTCCTCTGAGACTCCCGTCAAAATTGACCTTGACATATGATGGAGGGGGAGCTCCCAGGAAATAAAAACCCTCTGGGGCGCTCTAGGAGCAAGGCCGGAATCCCAGATCTCCATAGATGTCAAGGTCATAGTGCAAAACTCCTCCATATGCGCCCAAGCTCGCTCAACCAACACTCTGGCGGAATACCTAGAAGAGCCGAAGACAAGGGCGTTCCGACAAAGCCAGATGTGGTAAGCCAAAAAAGCAGGAAGACGGAAGACTGGAGCTGAAGGGGAGAAAAGAAGACCTGAGAACATCCAAAAAGGTATCTACCAAATCCTTAGACCGAGGACTAGTGAAATCCATCCCTGCAGACGACCAGATACGTCGAGCCCTAGGATAAGTGAATAACACATGCTCCATAGTCTCAATACGAACCTCGCAAGCTGGGCAAAAAGTAGGAAGATCCATCCCTTTGGACTGAAGGAGAACCCTGGTCGGGAGACGACGCCAGGCAATTTTCCACAAGAAGAGGGCCACTCTGGGATGCACATGAAGATACTAGATCCATCCAATCTGACAACTCCGCTAAGGCTCCACCCGGAATATACGATAAAAGTCAGATATAAGAGCTCTACTCAGCACCGAAGACCTCCATACCCGAATATCCATACAGGGATGCATCGGCAGAACAATAGAAAGAACCCGCTCCCCTAAGATAATCCCAAAGGTCCGAACAACCAAAGCATAACTCCAGTGGGATCTATCAGGGGACATGAGATCAGCAACAGATCTGATGACCGGACCATCCATCGCAATGAAGGTAGGCTAGCGGGCTAAAGAAAACTCAGAGATCCACGAATCATCCATAAAACTGATTGAAGAACTATCACCAATGACCCACCCCAAGTGTGGAATAATCGCAGGAACAATCCAAGACATCTCTTTCCAAATGACAGAATCCCACCGAGGCATAGAACCTTCAGCATCCAGCACCGTGGTCAGGGAACCATATAAAATCTCATCATAAAAGTCCACATAGTCTCCGGGCCCAGCAAGAATCTAGAAACATGCATCGCAATACAGGCTTCCCTCACAGCTCCCAAATAATGGATACCCAGACCACCATCCCTAGTTGGTTGGCAGACCACACTCCATCCCAACAAGTGAACACCTCGCTGAGAAGCCGAAGAAGACCAAAGAAAGGAACAGATATTTTGCTCCACCTTCGAGATGATAGACCTGGGAATAACAACATTGGAGAGCAAGAACACCAAAAGGGATGTGAGAACGACTTAATTTGGGTCAACCGACCCATGGAAGAGAGTACTCGACTCTGCCAGCCCTCCACCCTCTCCTGAACCGCCACGACCACCCTCCGACAGTTCGAGCTCTGTAACCTCCTACCCAAGATAGGAACTCCCAAATACTGCAAACACCCATCCTGAACAGCAATGCCCAAAGTCTCCTGAATGGAGCACTGAAGCCTGACAGGAGTTTTCGGACTGAATCAGATCTCCGAATTAAGGAGATTCACCTTCTGGCCCAAGTACATACAATAAAGCTCCAACACAGACCTAAAACCAGTCGTCGATGACAAAGAAGCCTGACCCAAAAGAAGACAATCATCTACGAAAAGCAAATGCGAGATCGGGGAAGCACCAGGAGCGGGGCAATACGGTCGAATCGCCGGCTCCCACACCGCCACCCGTAAAGCTCGCGAGAGAGCATAAGCACATAAGATAAACAATAAAGGAGAGAGAGGGCAATCTTGGCGAAGACCAACGTAGAGTGGAAGAAATCCGAAGGTGTCCCATTGATAAGAATAGCATAAGAGGGATAAGTAATACACACCATAATCAGGTCAATCCAAAATTGATGAAATCCGAAATCACCTAAAGCCTGCTCCAAGAAGCTCCAACGCATCCGATCATAGGCCTTCTCCATATCGAGTTTGATAGCTATCAAAGCCCGCCTAGCAGGGGCTCTCCTCAGATCTTGCATGAACTCCTGAGCAATAAGAATATTGTCTGAAATGCACCTACCCCCAACAAAAGCTCCTTGCTCAGGAAAAATAAGTCTAGGAAGGATATGCTTCATCCTGTTAGCCAAGCATTTGGCACATAATTTATAAAGGGTGTTGCATAAACTGATAGGCCTGAAGTGACCCGACTCGGAAGCATCAAGACGCTTCAGTACTAATATAACAAAGGTCCACTTTCAATGATCAGGCATATGGCCAAAAGTAAAGAACTCATGCACAGCAGCCACCACCTCCCTCCAAATGATATACTTATATCTTCTGAAGAATAACGGAGGAAATCTATCAGGCCCTAGAGCTTTATCCTCATCCATAGTCCAAAGCATCGCCTGAATCTCCTCAGCAGATATGGGGCAACACAGACGGACATTCTCTTCCTCCGAAACCAGGATGACGGGAAGAGGGGGATGAACAGTAAGGGAATCCTCCTGAGGTCTCGCCCATCTGGAAGAGAAGAAAGAAAAGATCTCACGCCTAACCTCATCAGCATCCTCCAACCGGTCCCCTCAGCGGACCAGAGAGCCCGAATTTGGTTCCTATACCGGTGAACAATAGTGACCTGGTGAAAGAACCTAGAATTCCTATCCCCCTCCTTCAACCACTGCACTCTGGATTTCTTTCTCCACATAATTTCTTGTTGACTCAACAGGAAGTGATGCTCAGTCAATAAATGCCGAAGAGCTACCAAATCAATATCATCCAGCCCCCCTTCCCTCTCCTCCTCCTGAAGAGCAAAAATAGAAGACTCCACAGAAGACAAGGAAGAGGCTAAGTTTCCAACTTCCACCTTATTCCATCTGAGAAGCCGGTGCTTCAGAAGAGTGAGCTTGCAAGAAACCCAATACTAAGCCTCCCCCCGAACAGGTTACCTCCAAATCTCCCTAACAATGTCCCAAGAACCCGGATATGCCAGCCAGAACTTCTCAAATCTGAAAGGAGCATAGCCAAGGATTGGAACGGAAGTAGTAAGAAGGAGAGGACAGTGGTCAGATGCAATCCTCGAAAGATGTCGAACCTGATGGTCATGATGCAAGAGCAGCCAATCCGGTGAAACAAACACCCTATCAATGCATTTCCAGACTCTAGCTATCCCTGACTTGTTATTACCCAAGTAAACTTGGGTCCCACAAAACCCACATCCATCAGATCATTACCATCAACACAATGGGCAAACTTCCTAGAAGCAATATCCTCCACAAAAGGCTGACCCCCTCTCTTGTCCTCCACAGACAGAATATAATTAAAATTTCCTACCACGACCGTAGGAATCCCCTGATCAACCATTGCTGAAATCTCTTACCAAACAATTCTTCTCTCTCTGTAATCAGTACTTGCATACACAGCAGACAACAACCATGTAGGCCTCCCATCTTCCAAAATGACAATGGACACATGTTGTGAACAACGGTTAAATGTGTCCACCCTCGCCACCTCCTTACACCACACAACAATGATGCCACCTGAGAGCCCCTGAGATTCAATACCAAAACAAGTCCAATCCCCCTGAAATCTGCACCGGAACCTTTCAATGCCAACCTAGAAAGTCTGGTTTCTAACAAAACATACATATCAGGGCTATACACCTGTCCAAAACAACGAAATATAGCATAAAATGAGGGCTTACCCGCCCCCCTAACATTCCACACCATAATCTTCATTAACAAGGAAATAAAAGAAGCAAGTAGACTAAACTTCTTCCACCGAGGGCTTAGAGCTCTCCAACTCTCCTTCAAATAATGCACCTCTTAATAGCTTAGCAACAGCATCATGATTGGATATCTTCTCTCCATCCTTCCCTGCATTTGAGACTAGCTCAGGAACCACCCTTCCCCCAGAAACAGGATCAACCTTCCCAACAATTGAGGCTAGCACTGGAGACCCACTGTCCCCAGAAACTGGAAGCCTTCTTCCCCCACTAATAGGCACCTCCCCACCGGGAAGGAGAGCAGCATACCCCTCAACAGCCTTTAGCTCAACCAGCACCACACCCCCAAAAGCAACCCCAGCAACAGACGGCTCCTCTCCTTTGGGAACCCCCCTCCTGCAACAAACCTCAACAGAGGCAGTGACCATAACCCCTCCTCTCGCACCACCAACAGTGCTTCTGCCTAGAAACCCCCCTACCCAACCTCAGGGTCACCCACACCAAGGGAGCCAGCAGGAGAAAGAAGAGCAGAAGCCCCTTCCACTCGATCCCCACCCAGGCATAGAGAAGAACAAACCTTGGAGGAGACCGGAGATGGAGGATTAGACACCATGGAAGAGGGTGGTTGACAGCCATGAAGCAGAGCACCCGAAATGCTAATAGCCAGAGCGGCGGAACAGGGAGGATCAATCTTCGTTGGGCTCCTGGCTTGCTTCAAAGACCCCGCAGCAGGATCAGCCATTAGAACATCCTTCGGACCAACTTCATTAATCCCTCCAACCTCCATTCTACCCCCCAGAGAGCCCAGGATAGAGAAACTCTTACCGGCATCTGCATCCTCCTGCGAAGGAACATCCCCTGCGCTACTCGGGGACCTTCTCTGCATGACTTTGGACAGTTTCTGCCAACCCTCCGAGTTTGGTGGCGAATTCGATGGGGAGGAGACCATCTGCGGGGAGCCTAGCGGAGTAGAAGAAGACCCCGGATCCGACGAGACAGGGCAGTGACTGCCAGACTTCTGCTGCCGCCTCTTGCCACGGACCGAAGCCCTGGTAGCCTGCGGTGGCCGGACGTGAGTAGTAACCATCCATGGCCCAACCTTGGGCCGCTCCTTCCCAACAGAACACCTAGACTCTTGCACCAGTGGACTCTGCGAAGCCGAAAAACCCTCCCCCTTTACCACCACTACACAGTCTGGGTAAGCCCGACTTCTCCCGTCGTCCGCACTAGACGAAACACCATCAGAGCCACACATAACCTCACCATGGCCCATCCTTCCATATCGGAATTATAGCTCTGGCAAATTCTCATACTGGAATTGCTGCCAAAAAAGACCTTTCCTCCCTCAAAGCAGAACCCCCGGTAGAAGAGGCTTGCTGGAATCCAGGTCCATCTTAACCCTCGAATAGCCAAATTTTCTCAAGTTCTCGGTGAAGTCATCCATGAGCAGGGGCTTGCCGGCCTTCGTTGTAATCTTCATCAGATCATTAGTCATCCAAAACTCCATCGGCAGCTCCGGAAGCCGTAGCCATACCACCGTTCTCCTGACCAGACTCCGACTAGGAGCGAAGTCTGGTTGCCACGGTTCCACTACCAAAAGCTGACCGCCGACGAACCACGGTCCACTTGCCCGAGCCTTCGAACACACCATTTCGTCCTTAAAATGCACCAACAAATGATCTTCAGCCAAGAAAAATACCTCTGATTCCACCTCAAGTTTAAGCTTCAATTTAAAATCCCTCACCACCCAACCAGCCGACACCCTTTGTCCCAGGCTCTGGACAAAGAGTGCCCTATTCTCCAATAGGCTCTGGGACTCCTCCACCTCTGCATCTTCGAGCTCCACCACTTTGGTGAAGAAACCATGCAACTCCTCTATCTCTGCCTCCATAATCCGGTGGGAAGTCCACATCGCCCCCGCGGAACTCCCTGAACCACATTCGACCAACTCCTGTCCCCCTCACTGGCCTCCGGAGCCTCGCTGCTAGATCCCTTCCCAGTTCTTCCGGTAGTAGCCATGATGAATGATGAAGCTCAGTAGGTGTTCGAAGAAATGGCAACGAAGAAAATCGCTTGGCACGAAACCCAAGACAGAGCTCTGCCAATCGTCGAAGCGAAACTTTAAGTTCGACAAGACAATTTGGCATAAAGAAAAATCGTGAGTTGTACCATTGATTTCAATATAAAATCGCAGGTACAACACACGATTTCACCAAAATAATTTTTTCTCTCATTAAAATTTAATAAAAAATATAAGAAAATAATAAAAAATATTAAAATTAATATTTTTTTAAAAAAAATTAATGAGAAATTTTGGGTTGTAACTACGATTTCACATTGAAATCAACTTGCAATTTTTCTACATAAATCATTTCCTACATCAAAATTTAATAAAAAATATAAAAAATTAATAAAAATTTTTAAAAATTACCAGTCCGGCCATCAGGATTCAGCCACCGATCCTGCCACTTGTCTGACCCCTAGGGTCCGGCCCCCATTCCTGCATCAGTCTTGGCCCTCGATCCGGCCCCCATTCCAACCACAGGTCCGGCCACCAGTCAGGCTACCGGTCCTGCCACCTGTCCGGTCACCGGTATAGCCGTCAGGGTCCGGCCATAGGTTCGACCATCGATCCTGCCATCGGTCCGATCTCCCGTTCTACCATCAGTCCAGCTTCCATTCCTATCATCGATCTGACTGTCGGTCTGGCCACCAGGATCTGGCTACCGGTGCGACTGCCGGTCTTGCCATCGGACCGGTGGCTGGATCCTGGTAGCAGGACTGGCAACCGGACAAGTGGCAGGATCGGTGGCCGGACCCTGGTGGCCAGACTAGCGGTCGAACTAGGGAGCAGATCCTAGTGGCCGGACCAGGGTGCAGAACCGGTAGCAGGACTGAGGGCTAGACCCTAGCGGTCGAACAGGTGGTAGGATCGGTGGCCGGACCTTGGTGGCCAGACCGGTAATTTTTAAAATTTTTTAATTTTTTTTTATAATTTTTATTAAATTTTGATGCAGGAAATGATTTATGTAGAAAAATTACGGGTTAATTTCAATGTGAAATCATAGTTAAAACCCACGATTTCTCAAAATATTTTTTTAATTAAATTTTGATATTATTTGATGAAGTCGTTGATTGTATCTGTGATTTTAATGAAATCACGGATTATACCTATAATTTTTCTTATATGATATCTATTTCGATAAATATGGATGTGGTGACCATAATTTGATAAATATTTAATAAAAAAATATTATTTTATAAAAAATATTGTTATAACCCAAAAAAATACCCCATGCTCATGAGACGGCCTGAAGCCCGACCAATGGGATTCTCGCACTATAGTAAAAGAGGATGTGGGCGACACCAATTTAACAATGCTAGGAAGTAGCAAGGGACGTCAACCAGCGCAACAAATATAGGACTTTTGTTTTTTGGTAAAACAAAAAAAGAGGGGGAGGAGTTAGATCCCGGGCATCGCCACTTCCAGACGGTCCCTCAACTCTAGCCAGGAAATATTCGATACACGATGCATATTAATTTTTCGCAGCCATTCCCTACCTGAAGGTGAGTACATCAACCTGACTACCACTGACGTCAGCCGAGTGAACGGGATTTATTATATATATCCCTAACTTTTTCACTACTACAAGTCAACAAGGACTCTAGGATTATTTTATTAATTTTTCTCTTTTTCTTATTTTATCCCAGGACTTTTAGTCGAAATATTTTCAAGATGGGATTCGAACCCCTGCCAGCTGGTTGTGAGGAAAGTCTCACAACCAGCTGTGCCACGCGCCAGTGATTAACAAATATAGGACTTTGCAATGCACGTAAAAAGCGTCGAATGCTAACAACGATTTTAAGCAACCATGTCCTTGTTAATGGATAAACTCAAACAGTGCAGATCGTGAGTTTTTTTTAAACAAGGTCAAAGTCTTCCTGTTTTTAGTCTTACCGTCTTAGGATTCTAGTTTTTTGAGTTTGTAAAAATTAGGATTCTAGTGTTTCATATTAGTTTGAATACAGGGTTTAAGGGCCTATGTAAGTTCCATATACCATAAAAAAAAGAGAGCAATTCCTCTTGAGGATTTCTCCGCGTGATATTTTTCTCGTTCTTCTTCTTCTATTCAGAATTTTTTTTGGGCTCTAACAATCTGGTATCAGAGCGGCAGCCGTGAAACCCCGTCGTTAGGCAAGGCAAGAAGCTCCAAAGTCACCAGAATCATCGCGTCCTGCCACATCGCAGCCCTCCTCACCGACTCCGATCGGGATTGTAAGCCACCTTGCCCACTCGATCGTAAAATCAGGGACATATCGACAGTGATCCGGAGATTGCAGTGGGAGGCTGTCACCCTTGCGTGGACCATATCCCTGCTGCTGGAAGGGCTGCGGTGCACGAAGGGTAGGTTCACGGGTTTTCTTTGCTGGTTATATAATTGCGTTTGGTTGGTTGTGAAGGAGAATGAAAAACAGAGCATGATCTCACGGTGATTTATTCCCATGACTTCGCCATCATCCTCTTCCTCTCACATCGCCCTCTCGCTGCACTAGTTATCGTGGACTTCGAAGCGGTGGAAGGATAGGGAAGGGGAGAAGAAAGAGCGGCGGCTGTGGGGTCTCCGCCGGATCCCGTTCTATTTTTATCTGCTAGCGGGCCCTGTTGCAGTTTGGCTAGCAGTAAGCAGGTGGGACTGAGTTGGAGAGCAGCCCAGGTGATACCGTTTCTTGAGCAATGATGAAGTCCGGGAGTACATCGCTGGGGCATATGCCGCTGCCACGACTCACGAAGTCGAACTACGATAATTGGAGTATTCAGATGCGTGCATTGCTCGGTGCACAAGATGCGTGGGATGTAGTCGAGAACGGCTACATAGAGCCAGAAGATACTGATAGTATAATGGTAAATCAATTAAAGACGTTGCAAGAAACGCGTATGAAAGACAAGACCGCTCTCTATTTCCTGTTCCAAGCAGTAAATGAGTTGGGCTTTGAGAAGATTGCCGAAGCAACAACTTCAAAGGTGACTGGGAGATTCTGCAAAAGGTCTTCAAAGGCACCGACCGAGTTCAACAAGTGCGGCTTCAAACTTTGCGAGACGAATTAGAGGCCATGAAGATGAAGGAGTCAGAAGGAGTGTCTGACTATATCACGCATATGCAGGCGGTGGTAAATCAATTCAAATGCAATAGAGAAATCCTAACCGACGCAAGGGTTATGGAAAAGATTCTGTGATCGTTGACAGAGAATTTTGAGAATGTTGTATGCGCTATCGAGGAATCAAGGAATTTGGAAGAGATGACCATCGATGATCTTGCTGGTTCACTTGAAGCGCATGAACAATGAAAAAGGAAAAAAAATAAGAGCTGCTCGAGGAGGCCTTGCAAACTAAGGTAACTATCAAAGAGGACAAAACGATGTATGCATACCAAAATCAAGGAAGAGGTCGCGGTCGTGGTGGCCATGGTGGTCGTGGTATTGATCGCAGTAGAGGTCGCGGACATGGAGACAACTTCGAAGAAAAGGGCCAGCCAAGCCAACAGAATTGGCATGGCCGAGGATGCGGTCGTGGTAGAGGCGGCCGGTCATATCATCAAAATATCGAATGCTACAACTGCGGCAAGTATGGATACTATGCAAAAGAGTGCTATTCCAAAAAAAGGGTGGAAGAAAATATGAATCTAGTCGCAGAAGAGGAGACAAGAGATGACGGTGTTCTCATGATGACCTATAAAGACACTGCTCCTGACAGCGATACGGTGTGGTTCTTGACACCGGTGCTAGTAATCACATGAGCGGGCACAAACACCTCTTTGTGAAGATACAAGAAATAGAAAATGGGCACATATCATTCGGTGACGCGTCGAAGGTTCAAGTCAAGGACTAAGGTAAAATTTGTTTTTCTGAAAAGAATGGTAAAGAAGAGTCTATTAAAGATGTTTATTATGTGCCCAATATGAAGAGTAATATCCTTAGCATGGGGCAATTGTTAGAGAAGGGATATTCAGTTCTCATGAAGGATCGGATGTTTCACTTGAAGGACAAAAGAGGCAAGTTGCTTGCACATGTGAAGATGACCGAGAATCGGATGTTAAAACTCAACCTGAGGAACATCCGAGAAAAGTATTTGCAAGTCAACATAGAAGATAAAGCTTTACTGTGGCACTTACGACTTGGACATTTGCATTACGATGGCCTAAGAAAGTTAGCAAAGAAGAATATTGTCAATGGACTACCAGACATAGACTATACCAGAAAATTTTCCGAGGGATGTGTACTTGGCAAGCAAGCATGGAGCATTTTTCCTAAAGGTATGCAATATCGTGCAAGGCATCCTCTCAAGTTAGTACACACTGATATATGTGGCCCGATCCTCCAAAGTCATTCAGTGAGAAGAGATACTTTCTCACGTTCATTGACGATTTTACAAGAAAAACATGGATTTATTTTCTGAAAGAGAAGTCTGAGGCACTCGAGGTATTCAAGAAATTCAAGGTGTTAGTAGAGAAGATGACGGGCTTTTATATCAAGGCTTTACAGTCGGATAGAGGCGGAGAGTATACGTCAACTGCCTTCACAAGCTATTGCGAAGAACATGGGATCAAGAGATTCTTAACTGCACCTTACTCACCTCAGCAAAATGGTGTGGCCGAGAGAAAAAATTGGACCATTCTTAACATGGTTCGATCAATGTTGAAGACCAAAGACATGCCAAAAGATTTTTGGGCTGAAGTGGTAAAATGTGCTGTGTATGTGCAAAATCGATGCCCACATGCAAAATTAGTGGATCAAACACTGCAGGAAGCTTGGAGCGGACGGAAACCTACTGTATCACACTTTAAAGTATTTGGTAGTGTGGCCTATACACATGTACCGGATCAAAGAAGAACCAAGCTGGATGACAAGAGCAAGAAGTACGTGTTCATCGGGTATGATGAGAAGACAAAAGCTTTCAAATTATTTGACCCAATTGAAAAGAAGGTGGTGATAAGCCGAGATGTACAAGTAGATGAAGAAGATGCATGTGATTGGAACAACCAAAAGGAGGTAGTGAAAGAGGAAGAAAAAGGAGAATCTTCAACTACTGCACCAATAATCATACCGTCAAGCCCACCAACATTTGATGATGATGGAGAACCAAGACAATCAAGGATGCGAATCCTACAAGATTTATACGAATCAACAAGCGAAGTTCACTTGGTATGTCTTCTAGCAGATACCGAGGATATTTGTTTTGAAGAAGCAGTAAGGGATAAGAAATGGCAAGACGTAATGGATGAAGAGATAAAGGCAATTGTAAGAAATGGAACTTGGGACCTAGTCGAGTTGTCAAAAGGACATCAGCCTATAAGAGTGAAATGGGTATATAAAAAAAAGATGAATCCCCAAGGCGAGACAGAAAGGTATAAGGCTCGGCTAGTTGCAAAGGGCTAAAGGCAAAAGGCTGGGATTGACTATGATGAAGTCTTTGCTCCAGTTGCAAGAATGGAAACAATCCGATTTCTTATATCCCAAGCAGCCCAATTCAGGTGGCCAATCTATCAAATGGATGTAAAATCAGCGTTTTTAAATGGTCTGCTTGAAGAGGAAGTATATGTGGAGCAACCACCCAGATACATGAAAGCCAGGAAAGAACAAAAGGTGTTGAAGTTAAGGAAGGAACTATATGGGCTGAAGCAAGCGCCTCGAGCATGGACCACCCGTATCGATACCTATTTTAAGAAGAATGGGTTTATCCAGTCTCCATATGAGCATGCATTGTACGTAAAGAAAGATAAAGGTAACTTGTTGTTTGTTGCTCTTTATGTTGATGATCTTATATTCATGAAAAATGATGAGAAGATAATAAAAGATTTTAAAAAGGTTATGACTCGAGAGATCGAGATGATAGATATGGGGTTGATGAAATACTTCCTTGGTCTTGAAATTAGACAAGGAAAATCGAGAATATTTGTGTCATAAGAGGCGTATGCAAAAGATATTTTAAAGAAAAACAAGATGGAGGAATGCAATCCTGTAGCAACACCAATGGAACTTGGTTTGAAACTCTCTAAGTTTGAGGGAGGAGATCAAGTAGATGCAAGCAAATACCGAAGTTTAATTGGGAGCCTATGGTATCTCACATGCACAAGGCTGGATATTGCATATAGTGTCGGCATAGCAAGTTGATTCATGGAAGAACCAAAATATTCGTATTTGAAGGCTGTCAAGAGAATTCTTCGGTATGTCAAAGGAATGGAGTCATTCGGATTATTCTTCTCGAAGACAAATGATTACAAATTGGTGGGTTACTTCGACAGTGATTGGTGCGGAGATGTAGATGATCGAAAAAACACCTCTGGATATGTGTTCAATATGGGAGATATGGCTTTTACTTGGCTCTCAAAGAAGCACCCAATAGTGACATTGTCAGCATGCGAGATAGAATATGTAGCAGCATCTTGGTGTGTATGCCATGCAATATGGCTAAGAAATCTACTTTATGAGCTAAAACTTTAGAAACATGAGGCAACCGAAATCAGAGTAGATAATAAATCGGCAATTGAGTTGGCAAAGAATCCAGTGCACCATGAAAGAAGCAAACACATAGATGTTCATTTTCATTTCATTCAGGAACATGTGAAGGATGGAAATGTGCGAATGAGTCATGTTGCAAGTCGTGACCAAGTGGCGGATATCTTTACAAAGCCGCTACCAAAAGAGTTATTCGAAAAGTGCAAAATGATGATTGGAATAAAGGACGGAAGAGATTTGAGTTTAAGGAAGGAATTTATTAATGGATAAACTCAAACAGTGCAGATCATGAGTTTTTTTAAACAGGGTCAAAGTCTTCTTGTTTTTTGTCTTGCCGTCTTAGGATTCTAGTTTTTTGAGTCTATAAAAATTAGGATTCTAGTGTTTCATTTTAGTTTGAATACAAGGTTTAAGGGCCTATGTAAGTTATATATACAATAAAAAAGATAACGAGCAGTTCCTCCTGAGGATTTCTCCGCGTGATATTTTTCTCGTTCTTCTTCTTCTATTCAGAATTTTTTTCAGGCTCTAACAGTTCTATGACATTTAAAAACGTTGGTGGATGTCATTCGCTAACCATATCCGTGCAAAATCTTGCAAAGTTTTTGAAAAGCATCATGGAACCAAAAGATTTAGGAGTGATACACAACGCTTTAAAGCATGGTTGGAGGCCATTAAGAAGGTAGTGGTCTAAAACATCATCAAACGTTACACCATCCCAAAACCGTTCCTCCATGCCCTCCCCTCTTTATACTTCTCTCCCTCTTTATACTTCTTTTCTTCCAAAACAATTTTATTGTCACATACAACTTTTAGAATTTCATCATCAGCTCTCATCTGTAATTGCATGAATCTAACCTATTTAGTGAAATTAGAGTTCTTATGAAATTGGATATATATCGGATCTCACCTAATTTCTTCATTACTCTATCATATATCTGCAAGTTGACTATCTCAATATCCTAGATTGCACTGCTTGATCCGTTCGGCTGATAAACAGTATCCTCTTTGCTCTTTAGAAAGTCAAATAGCTCTTCTCCATAACAAAAATGATGCAGATAAATAGAATTTAAAATTTATTAAGAGAAAATAATGGATACTTCATCAGATACCATAAGTATCACATCATATTCATCAATATCACTATTATGGACTACCACCGTAATAGCCTTCGTTCGACTTTTAAACTATAAAAATTTTCTAACTTGATACTCCAACTCACCACAATAGCAACATCCGATCTTGCTCGAGTCCCTTAACTTGAACTTGGACTATTTACCTTACAATCATTTATTGCTTCATCCTTTGGCACTTCTACCTTCAGTCATTATCAAAGCTAGATTGCTAACTAAACTTAAAGTTCATTTCTTTCGCTTGAGAGTCTTATTCTGAAGAAGTATAAAAGTTACCTTATCCATCTTGATAGTGCTTTCCCTGTAAAAATAGCAGTCACCAAATTTTAAAAGAAGGGAGAAGGGATGAGAGCAAGACCAATGCCTTAATCTTCTTCTCAACCTTCTAACCAACCCCTCGCTCATCTGCAATTACCGAGACGCTCATTTGCAATTCTGAAGAGATCGATGAGAATTTTTGAAAATTACTGAGATACTCTACATACTCTACCCCTCGCTTATCTGCAATTGGTGTAATTACTTCTAGAGGAAGATAGTGTTAGGGAATAACTTTGCCATGTATATCTTCTCAAACTTTATCCACATTACCATAAGAAAAGTCTCGCTAAGTATATGAATTACTATATCATTCACGATTTATAAGTGAATTATGCTCACTACCTGTATTTGAAGCTGCTTCCAATTATTCTTCTCCATGGTAGTTAGCTTTTTCTCACATAAAAGAGCATTTATTAACCCTTGTTAGATGAGCACATCCTTTACTCTCACTTGCTATAAGAAGAAGTATTTTTTTTCTTATGCCAATTGATATCTATCTTGATTGAGCTTGTTTTCTTCATTTTCTTAAATCTCGAACAGTACCACCATAACCCTAATAACTAGGAACTCCGGTATCATTTATTAAAAATTTTGTATAATTTTAGAATACGGATCCCTGTCCAAGACTACAATACCAGTGACGATGTCGATACTACAAGAGAAAGAAAGAAGAGAAAAAAGATATGAACATAATCAATTAGATATGTAAAGCTTTACTATGAAAGAAATCAATGAATACCAGAGAAGGACACATTCTCAACTCTTATAAAATAATTTCTTAATAAAAAGCTTAAACTCCTCACAAAACTCTTAAAAACCTTTTTAGGAAACTTTTGTGGCTGCCCTCTGCTATAGAACTCTCAAGCCGTCTGTCCTTTTTATATAATCCAAAATCATGTTCAAAATAGAAAAAGATTTCGAAAAACCTAAATTCATGCATCTTATCATAAGCCATGCACGGATCCCATGCAGGCCGGCCCTCCACATCCGTGGACCATGCTAGCCTCCACTCACGTGTAGTCGCACATGGACCATGCCTGTCACTCCCTACCATGCAGGAGCCCATGCTTGCCCGCCCGCATCCACACCTATCAACCCCTGTGCGCTGTGAGAAATGGCATGAGAGCTATCTTAGACCGTGCGAAGTGGTTGCATGAACGGCAAGAAATGTGGTCACGTAGATCGTGCTGGCCGCGAGCTTGAGGGCAGAGGGTCTACTCACCTCGTGGACTGCATCTTTTTCTGGGCCGAATTCGAGACGTTTTTTAACCCAACATGTTATTGTTGTTCCTGCTGCTGCCATTCCTGGTCATAACGCATGTTATGCAGCAAGACGGGAATCACAATTGTCCATGCTCGTTCATTTGTGCATTGTAATTTAATAATAGCGTAGATCTAAAATAAAAAAAATAAAACAAAAACGGCTTCACTTAAAAAAACCAACCCCAAGACAGTTCACCTGATTCGATCGCTAAATGATCTATTCTACACTTGATATTATTTAGAGTGGAAAACAAAATCGTAAGTACTTCTAGAATTACATCTATGTAACTTAATTTTTACCTACATTTCTTTAGGATTGCTGTGTTTAGTTAATTATTTTTTTGGGCTGGAAGAGGCTCATAAGGGTTAACGCTCATTTAGTACTTCCACTCCCTGTAAAACTAGAATTTGAACCTAAGAGAGAAGATAGCTTTTTTTTTTTCCTTTCTTTCTTTCTTTCTTTCTTTTTTCAATTTTCTATTTAGGGCCTGTTTTATTATACATCTGCATTTCCACTTTGTTTTTTTTTTTGGTGAACGAAAGGGATAGAAAGGTTAAACCCGGTATAGCTATCCTTGCAGGCCCCCATCCCGTCAGGCAATGTTCAATTCATGACACTTAGATTTTTGCAACCTTTTTTCACCAAGAAATGAGTACGTAACCTAATACCACTAAGACATCGGCTGGTAAAACGAAAAAATAAAGGAGAACCCTAGCCTCTCACTCACACCAACTGCCGCGGATCCCAGAAAATAATTTTTGAATTAAATCAAGTCATGCACGGGATTCCACTTCGAACTCATGACTTGTTAATAGTAAGGCAAAGCCTCTACCAATTAAGCAACTTTGTTTATTTAGTTGGCCCGAAGTGGAGCTGAAATGGTAACCAACACAAGAGATTGCTTTAAAGTGATTTTAGACCGGGGGGAGCTGCGGCACTTCCACACAGTGACCGCACGCTCAGTTGTAAGTGAAATCAAAGAGGCCCATAAAAAAAAAGATAGGCTGAGCCCGTGATAATTAACAGGAAGAACATGAACTTGCACAAATATTTAGTTATTTGATATATATATATAGAGAGAGAACTTGACTTGATTCCTTTCAAATGGATTTGAAACCAAATCCAGTTAAGTTTTCTATTATCTAATTTACACGGATCTCTATTCAGCATACTCAAAAGCCAACGGTTACTTTTTTTAGTCTATTTAGATTTATATTTGTTGTGGATGATACCTACTAAATCTGGAGAAGCAAACGCCTTTTGCCAGATTGCTAAAGTATCTTTCCACCTTCAGACGACCATCATGTATCCATCAGGCCCGGAGTATGACTTCCAAGGATTCATCTTTGTGTGCTAAAAATAAAATCCAAGTAAATCGAGAGAAATCATCCACTATGACTAGTCCATATCTCTTGCCTCCTACGTTTGTGGTCCTAGTTAGTCCAAAAAGATCCATATGGAATTGTTCTAAAAGATCCATATGGAATTGTTCTAGTGGTCTAGAAGTTGAAACCATTCCTTTAGTTTTGAAAGATGTTCTTATTTATTTTTCAAATTGACAAGCTTCACAAATTTTATATTTTTAAAATCTATGTTTTGGTAAATCTTTAACTAAATTCTTTTTGCATAATTTATAAAGTAAATGCATACTTGCATGATTTAATCTACGATGCCAAAGCCATTTAGTCTTATTAATTGTAGAATTCATTGCAACTAGGCATTACCATCATGTAAAGGTAAATTATCAAGATCAACAAGATAGATGTTGTCATGCCTATTTCTAATGAATTTCACTCCATTATTATCAGGACTAGATACCATGCAAAAAGATGATTCAAAAATTACTTTAAAGCCTTTATCATAAAACTGACTAATACTTTGTAGATTATGCTTTAATCTTTCAACTAATAAAACATTATTAATAAAAATAGAAGGGAAATGTAAACTTTACTAATACCAATGATTTTTTCTTTACCATCATCTCCAAAAGTTATACTCTCTCCATTCAGAGCCTTTAGAGATGTGAATTGCTTTACATCTCCGGTCATGTATCTTGAGCAATCACTGTCAAGATATCATAATCTTTTCTTTTCTTTGGTTGCAAGACACCTGCAAAACAGATCAAGTTTTTATTTTAGATGCCTAAGTCATCTTGGATCCTTTAGGGTTAATACTAAGGATGGTTCCTTTTGGAACCTAAAACTTTTTAAAATTATTTAACTTTCTTAGATCACACCGATATGCTTTATGCTTAAATTTTTTACAACTAAAAAAGTAACATTAGATGATGCACGAACAAAGAAATTCTTGAAAAATTTTTATTTTTTTTGCTGCTTATAACCAAGTCCTGCTTAATCAAATATAGCTATTTGATTATTCAATAATAAACTTAACTTTTCAGAACTGAATGTAAATTTTTTAACAAAAGGTTTAACTTTGTCAAGCTCTTCTTTGAATTTCTTATTTTCTACCTCAAGATCTTTGTTTTTCTTTAAAAGCTCATTATTTGTAACAACATCCTTGAATCTTTTCAAAACTTCTATTTCCATTGATAAAGCATTCTTTTATTTTTTTACAACATAAATCTTAGTTTTTGAACCATTATTTTTATTTACAAGATTGGTGTTTTCAAGAGAACATGAAATAGTATGCTTCTTCAACTTTTTATTTTCAAGTTTCAGCAATTTGTATTCATGCATGAGTTCATCAAAAGCATCTCTAAGTTCATCGAATGTAAAATCAAGTTCAAGTTCAGATTGTACCTCATCTTCTTGAGCCATGAGGTAAAGATTAGTTACTTCTGATTGTTCTTTCTCTGAGCTAGAGTCTTCACTCACTCCATGTAGCCATCATTGCCTTCTTTTTAAACTTCTTTTTGAATTTTTTGAGGAGAGGACAATCAAATTTGTAATGTCCAGTCTTCTCCGCCGACGCTTTTGAAAAGCGTCGGTATGCTCCTCAACCCGTCGATGCTTTTAAGCATCAGCAATTCGTTTACCGACCAGGAATCCGTCGATGCTTTTGAAAAGTGTCGGTATGCTCCTCAACCCGCCGACGCTTAAAAGCATCGACGAAATTAGCATCGCCAGACTTCCCTCTTTTTTCCCGACCGAGTCCTAGTTTGCATTAGATCCATCCGTCGCCATCCCTATCCCTTTTCTTCCTCCTCTCTCTCCCTCCTCCTTCATCTCCGGTGCACTGCCCAAGCCGACCACCACCTCCTCCCTACCGGCTCACTGATCGAAGCTCCTCCCTCCCACCCATTATCCTGCCTGCTCCACCGGCCAGGTCAAGCAACAAATATCCCACAGGTTAGTTTTTTTTCCTCCGTTTAATTTTTTTGTTGTTTTTTTCCTCCGATTAGTTTTGATGTTTCTGCCCTTATCTGATTTTAACTGGATTTCTTATTGGCCCAAAAAAAAAAATTGGACTGATGATCTCGAGTTAATCTTCCCGCATACCCTAAGAACATCCGAGATATGGTTTCAGAATATGTCCAAATTTAAGCTTGTGTCAATCATGCACATCTTGGTCGAATGTCTAGTTTCTATTAAGAATTGTATGGAATGTTCGAATAAATAATAGAAAAAATAAATTATTTTTATATAAATAATTGAGTGCAAGAAATGTAAGCTTGAAATAAAGCTTAATATGAAAAATGGAGTACGGGAAATGTAGGTTTTTGCTAAACTTAGCTTCAACATGTCCTCTTCATCTTCTGAAATTAAACATAGTATAAATAATTAAGTCTGAGAAAATGTAACTTCAAGTTTAGTTTTAGCATGTACATGCATTAAAACCTTATGATTGCACTCTTCATCCATCCAAAAAATGGTATCAGCTAGCTAATGCTACCAAACCCTCGGCAACTTTCCACTATATTTCTACGCAATGGTTTATCATACATAGGGCTAATCCCCATTCTCTGCCATGATTAATTTTACTCCTAAATTAAGGTATTGACCATCTTTTATTGCTTGCAATAGGTATCATAAAATGTGGCCTACCGTTTGATTCATGCTTCCTGATATATATATTATTTACGATAATCACAAGTAGTGAAAGCTCTTTTCCTTGGACAACTCGGTCTAGTTTTTTTTTCCCTCTAGAAATAATAATAGGCCTTACAGATTGCCACGAACCATCTTAAAAAATATTGGAGGAACTTCCAAGCTTCAGAGGTGAAAACCACCTTAATTTATTTAATAGAATTGTGATAGCTAGGCAGTAGTCCACTTCGTGGGGCTGGCAGAATAATCATGCTTTGAAGAAAATAAAAGTAAGACGAGATAAGGAACGACATATATCACAAATTTGCTTTTAAGAAGGGGACTGTGTCACATATTTACAATTAAGAAATTGCCGCAGAACAAGCATAGATGGATGCACCCATCTTTGGCTCCTTGCTGATGGCTTGTGCCATGGCTCATTGCTAATTCGAGCCAAGTAATTTACTATCCGAGTTTAACTTGAAAAATTGCTCGAGTTACTTAAACTTGACTCGAGCTTGATGTAGTTGGATCAAGCTAAGTGATGTAGTTGGATCCAACTAAGATCAAGTAGCTCACGAGCAGCTTAGCTCATGTGCTCTCTCGATTGATAAGAATATCCATATCTTCAGTACATTTAAGTTGGCCATATATTTTGCCAAACTGTAAACTGTATGTACATGCACGAAAATAGTACGTGCTTCATGTATTAGTTTGTCAGACAGTATGTAAGGTTATCCCCATCAATGCATAGCCCAAATATATTCCATGCGAACAAAGTAGCACCTTACAGGTTTTGTATTTCACTATGTTATTCTGTTCTTACATTAGGTTTGAGTTTATGATTTTCAAAAAGTCGTCTTGATTCTTCCAAAGTAATATATTATACTAGTCCAAGTACAGGAGCCAGGGTTCAAGCTTAAATAACTTGGTAATTGCACACCAATAAGAAAAATATGCTTTACCTGTTTCGTTGTTTTTTCATATCAGGTGCTTGACTGCTTGGAGAGTAAAGAAGCTCTGTAATCAATTTTAAAATTGGTTTAAGGTTTATATATGAAGGCTATGATAATTATGCGATGTATGTTTGGCTGATTCAACTGTTTCTAATGGTAACAATCTTGGATGGCCTTCTTTTGTAGGCAACCAATTGTAGTCGTTTTGATTTAGTTGCAGATTAAATAGTATATAACTAAGCCTCCTCCTTATTTTTTATTATTTATTGTTCTTTTTCTTAGTAAATTATTTCTGTTTATTTATAAATTTCTTGGTATCTACCTGTATCTTATTGAACATGTTATGCTTTAAGGTTAGTTTCATTATTACAAATATTTGATTTCAATACCATTTGTAGCTTTGTTACGATCAATTATGATTTTTTAGATATTTTTAAAAAACTTGCATTGCATTGAAACATAGACCTGTCAATTGATTAAAGTACATATTCTACACGATCCATACAATTATTTAATTTTTGTACGGATGGGAGAAATATGTACAGTGGTCAATTGAATGTCCAGTTTGGATAGTTTAAGAATTGTAAATAATTTTATAGGTGCTTACAGTAATCAAACGGTATGGATAGAGTTCCAGATATATTTCAGATAGCATTTCCTTTAGTTCTCCTCACACATATTTATTTGTATGGGGAGAACTAAGGAAAAATGCTGCCGAGATTTTTCTGGAACTTCTATTGCGTATTCTTTGGTTACTATAAATGACCTATATAATTAATGCAATTCTTGAATGGGATAGGACCTCTTTACCTATTAGTTGATGATAGGGTGTATTTAATAATACTGTAATTGATCTATTGAATAAACTTATTTTAAATTTATTCTGTTCTTATAAATATTTATTTATTTTAATTAGTTTTATCTTACAATGGATAAGAGTTGGATAACTAAACCGAGGAATAGCAAAGAATATCTGGATGGAGTACAGAATTTTATTAAATTTGGTATGGAGAGAAGTAGTATCAATGGGAAGATTTTATGTCCATGCCAGAAATGTGTAAATTCTAGTTCTCTATATCCAAATATTATTGAAGAACATTTAGTATGGAATGATTTTTTAAGAGGTTATACCGAGTGATTTTTTCATGGAGAGTCAAGGTTATAATCTACATGTAACCAAACCTCTAACATGGAACATATACCTGATTTTGGATTCAGTAACCAACAAAAAAATCTTGCAGGAGATGATGATATTAGGGGTTTGCTCAGAGATGCTTTTGAATATGGTGCTCAACATCCTGGAGATTATAGTGGAGGACAAGTAGCAGCTGGGTTATCTAAGGATCCTATATTTACTGAATCTATACATGATGGAGAGCCGATAGATGAATTGAAACAACTCTGGGAGGGTATCAGTGCAATTGATTCTTCGAATGGCCAAACATTCAATCTACGGGCAGCTCTATTATGGACTGTTAACGATTTTCCTGCATATGCTAATTTATCTGGCTGGAGCACTAAGGAATGAGTTGCATGTCCTTCTTGTGGTGAGTCAACCCATTCAATTTGGTTAAAACATCGAGGAAAGTTCTGTTATATGGGACATCGTCGATAGTTAGAGGCAAATTATCCATTTCGATTTCAGAAGGATTTATTTGATGGTACTATAGAGTTGGGATCTTCTCCAATTCTACCTTCTGGTTCTGATATTCGTAGACAAATGCTTGATATCAAACACAATTACGGCAAGATGACAAAGTCCTCTAAAAAGCGAGAAAGAGATAATGTTGAGACTTTGGTACAAGAAGAAGTATCGAAGGAAGTCAATACTTGCACCTTAGATACGGCAGTGTTCGAGGATCCGGATAATTTTTTTGAAGTTGAAAATGATGATGATATAATCACAGCTTCTACCCATCAGCATACTAAATAATTATGGAAGAAAAGAAGCATATTCTTTGACTTACCTTATTGAGAGCATAATATACTCCGGCATAATCTTGATGTTATGCATATAGAAAAGAATGTTTGTGATAATTTGATTGGAACAATATTAAATCTTGATGGAAAGACTAAAGATAACATGAAGGCGCATCTTGATTTAAAAGAAATGGACATTCGATATGAACTTCATCCATAAGTGCTTGCAAATGATAGAACTTATATCCCTCATGCATGTTATACAATGTCTAGTGGAGAAAAAGATCTCTTCCTAACAGTTTTAAAGAATATCAAAGTTCCGGATGGATATGCCTCAAATATTTCACGATGTATGAATCTGAAAGAGCGCAAAATTTCAAATCTTAAAAGTCATGATAGACATATACTAATGCAAGATATTCTTCCATTGGTTTTAAGGTCGTCAATGCCGAAACAAGTTATTACGGTTGTTTTTCAATTATCATCATTCTACAAGGTAATATGTTCTAAGGTTCTTGATTCTCAGGAGCTTGATCAGTTGCAGTCTCAAGTCGTACTTACATTATATCAGATGGAAAAGATTTTTTCTCCTGGATTTTTTACGATTATGGTTCATCTACTCATTCACCTAGCTTCGGAAGCTAAACTTGGTGGACCGGTACAGTACAGATGGATGTACCTTATCGAAAGGTAATGCTGTAAAACTTAAATTTTATAATTTATATATCTTTTTCATTATTTAATGTGATATTAATATTAATAAATATCATACTTTTTGAAGGTATCTTGTATGTTTGAAGAATTATATACGAAACAAAGCCCATCTTAAGGGCTCAATAGTAGAAGGATATATTGCTGAAGAGTGTTCAATATTTTGTTCAAGATATCTCAAAGGTGTAAAGACTGTATTCAATCGACCTCAATGTCATGGTGATACTATAGAGAATACAGATCCATACAAATTTGCATCATTCGGAAGATTTGTAGGAAAAGGTGAAAGTATTGTTCTTGACCATAAATCCTTATCACAAGCACATCGTTATGTATTGCTACATAGTGATATAATATCTGACTATCGCAGGTTAGTCTTTCTACACATCGATAATACTAAATATTAGACATGTTGTTGTCAAACTTATATTTGATTGTCATGCAGTGAATTTTTAGCTGTAGAAAGACAAGCCAATCATTCCACTCGTCCTAATCCAAGGATTGAACAAAGATGGTTGGTTGAGTTATTCTCTAAATGGCTTTCCAATCAGGTTAGTATATATAAATCGTATAATAATTTTATATACATTTAACATCGAATAAGTGATCGATAATTGATATTATATTTTCTAGGTAACGGTACTGATGGAGAAAAATAGTTCAGCAGAACTAATAGCACTTGTCATAGGTCCAAATTATATTGTGAACAAATATAATGATTTTATTATAAATGGCTTTAAATTTTATACCAAGGAGCGCGAAAAACTTAGAAAAACTCAGAACAGCGGTGTTATGGTAGAAGCAGATGAAAAATCTTATTATGGTATTTTAAAGATATTTTGGAGTTGGATTATTATGAAAATTTTAAAGTTGTATTATTTTGATGCGATTGGATGGATATAAATACACCGAGAGGTTTAAAAAAGGACTCAAACGGATTCATACTTGTCAATTTTTCAAGATTGATATATACGGGTGTGTTATTGAAGGATGATCCATTTATTTTTTCATCTCAAGCTTGACAAATTTTTTATGTACAAGACTAGAAAGATAAAGAATGGGCTATTATTATTAAGACGAAACCCAGATACTTGTATGACATGAGAAAAATGGTGGAAGAAGATGATGATGATACTTACATTCAGTGTATGTCTTGTAATATTATGCCGGATGATCATATAAATATACAACCATTTTGGTTAGGTTGGATCCCGAAGAAGGTACAACTGGTTGATTATGATAAGTAAGTAGTTTATAAGATGGTTTACATTTTTGCATGAATGATTATGTTATCTTTTAAATTGTAATTCATTTCTGTTATAATTTGATTATAATGTTGACTGACTTGTTTTAAAATAATGCATGTTAGGTACACCGTGCCTCGAAGGAAACGATTATCAGATGTACAGTTTCAGTTTTTCCAGACCGAGGCTGGTACTTCTTCAGCACAGTAGCCCGTGGGCAGTCGATCATCTTTACATCGGTCAGATGCCAGTCCCTCTATTTCTACATATCCGGCCGATGCTGGTACCTCTCCACCTCATGACGACGCCATTCCCTCCGAATCCGCACATCACGATCCTGCTATGGATCATTCTGATGATGAGCCTATCGTCGATGACATACAGATACAGGATAATTTAATAATTTTATTTCATTTCAATTCATACATATGTAATAGTTTTGATATATAACTTTCTGTATTTTTTTTGTAGATGGATCCGGAAGACTTAGGCGGAGGCGAGGACCCACACTAGTCCGTGATGTGTGGCAGTTACCTGAGGATGAGATGATAGTCATAGAGTGCAACAAGCTAAGGTAGCCTATTAAGAAAGCTGCTAGCTTGTTGACTAGTTTTCTGAGGACAGTAGCACGCCGGGATCAGCTATGTCCCCTGAATTATTCGAAGTGGAACGACATGTTTCCTGCATATAAAATAGAGATGCTACGAGTTGTACAGGTAAAAAAATTGATATATTATTTTATATCTTAGGTTTTTAATAATTGAATTACTTATTTCATTTAATACTTATTTTATTGTTTATTTAAATTATAGAGCAAGTTCGTTATTCCTTCAGATTCTTCTGATTTTAATCCTAAGTCTATCAATCGCAAGTGAAAAAAATATAGAGCGAAGTTGAAGAGAAACTACATGCGAGAGGGTAGGATAGAGGAGCAGGTTGCAGCTACCTGTCCTCCTGATGTTCATCCTCATCAGTGGATGGAGCTGGTGTACTATTGGTTCTCCGAGAAGGCACAGGTTGTGTAGCATCATCAAACACTTCAAAATTTATTAATTTTCACTCGTCATAATTATATTTATACAATATATAACATAGTTTTAATTCTATTTTGTAGACATATTCTGCTATTGGTAGAGCTGCACGAGCAGCTCAGTCTGTTCCTCACACAGCGGGGTCCAAGAGTTATGCACGGCTCAGGCATGAGTTTGTATGTTTCTCATTCTATAATACTTTTAGTACACTTATAGTTTTAATATCATGTATCATCATGTATCTTGTATGTGCCATGTATCATGGTACGAGGGTATAAGATGTGTTATTTTAAATTTTTTTATAATATTTATTCTTTATATAGGCTGATCAGCAGGGGAGGGAGCCTAGTGAGGTGGAGTTCTATCGGATGACTCACGTTCACCAGGATGGCAGTTTTGTTCGAGAGGAGTCCAGAGATATATATATGTTTATTTATTTATATTATATTATGATTTATATTTATATTTTTATTAAGTATTGATATATGTATTTTTTATAAAATATAGAATAGGACTACCTCTATGATCTCCGAGTGTGCTGGCGAGGGTTCATCATCTACTCAGAGCAGTCGCATCGAGACCGAGGTATTCTCGGAGTTAATGGAACCAGAGCGTCCTGGACGAGTGAGGGATTATGGGATTGGAGTTACCCCTACTTGTTATCTGAGGTGAGTAGATATACTCGGGATACTAGAGAGAGTCATGATCGGTTACATGTTTGTCAGCTCCAAGAGGAGATAGCAGAGCTTCGACAGACACGTGATGCAGACAGAGCAGAGATGCAGACCATTAGGTCTCAGTTAAAGCATGTTACATCTGTGCTGCATATGTTCATGTCATCTCAAGTAAGTAATTATTTATTAATTTTGTATGTATCTAATTCTTTAGAATATATATAATGTATCTATCATAATTTCTGATGTATATCTTGTAGGTTCCTGGTGTATCTGCAAGTCGCAGACCTGACGACGACCAGCCTCCCACGGATCAGTGATGCCAGCTATTTATTTTATTATTTTTGTATATCTTTTTGTTTATTTGAACTTGGATTAGTACTTTTATATATATATATATAAAAATCTTTATGATTGGTTTGTATTTGTGTTTCTGTATGTTGGATGTGATACAGGTTTGAATATTTCTATTTGTTTGTGTATGTTGGATGTGATACAGGTTTGAAGAATTTCATTTTGATGATGTATACAGGTTGTGTTGTATATATATAGGTATAGCTATCTGTTTAATTAAAAAAAAACTCTGTCGACGCTTTAAAGCGTCACCAGTTTTAAGTCAGGAAATGTCGACGCTTTTAAAAAGTATCGGGAGGTGGCGTCCCCATGCTTGCATAGGCGACGCTTTAGAAGCATCGGAAGGTTTCTTGGCGAAGCTTAAAAGCATCAGTAAAGGCCAAAAAATGCATTGCTAAAGCCCTATTTCACTGTAGTGATATACAAATATGTCAATAACAACGAGTAACATATACAACACACAAACAAGATATTCATCTCAAAATAATATACCAGCAATACTATACAAATGTGTACACTTAAATGCAACCGACACAGACATGACACGACTATGGATGGCTAACCATTTACTTTACTCTCCTAGTCCCTCTGACTATGGCCACGATTGGCCTGTAGCTCGTCCCAAAAGAGACTAGATATTGTATCACATACCGCTCAACAGTCATGTACCAGCGAAAGCCCCGCTGGAGGTCCAAAAGGAAAACTAGCTCTGAGTATCACACAAGAAACATGCATCTTCTACATGTGCCTGCCATGCATGGCTCAAATAATGCAACTAGCTCCTGTGTCACATACCGCTCAACGATCATGTGCCAGCGATAACCCCGCTGGAGGTCCAAAAGAAGATTAGGTCCTCGTGTGATCATAGTCGGACTAGAGAGCATTCACACCGACATAATGCACTCACACCAGCATAATGCATCCACACTAACACAATGCACTCACACCTTCACAATGCACCCACACCAACACAATGCACCCACATCAACACGATGCACGTAATCCAATGCAATCAATGTAGATATATTACATATATTTACTAATTCATAATATATACATATTAGCATACAACATCAGAGGTCAAGATAACTTACCAAAGAGCATCCACCAACAACGTATAATCTAGCACTAGACCTGATCTTCCAAGGACAACAACGATCCTGTATCACAAATCCTTTTTTTATTAATTATCCTATTAATTTTTATGCATATCTAAATAAGAACTAAGAAGAAAACTAAATTTTTCGAAACATTTTCGAATCCCAGTTCTAACTTTCACTTTTTTCCCCTTTCCTTTCTCTCTCCAAAATTTGCTTTCACCGAACAGCCCATCCCAGAAAACCGAGTCAACATAATCAGAACTCTCTTCTCTCTCCTGACCATGTCTTCCTTCTTTCTCCTCTTCCTCTCTCCTCTCTTTCATCTTTCTCTTTCCTCTCTCTCTCTCCTCTCTCTTCTCTCTCTCCTCTCTCTCCTCTTCCACCACTCTTTCTCTCTCCACTTATTTATTTATTTATTATTATCGTTATTATTATTTTTTTTTCCAGATTGTATTTTTTACTGGGCCGGCACACTCTAGATAATAGGCCCGGCCCAGCATGGATATCAAAGCCCGGCCCACCTGTTAACAGGTCACCCTTCTCTGTTAACAGGCCGGCCAACCATTCTCCCAGAGAGAGCGGAGGAACAACAGCGATCCCCATGAATGACCGCTTGGGAAGGATCGTCGGAAGGAAAAGCAAGGGATCGGCGGCATCCCTGTTGGCTGTCCGGCCACCTGTCGAAAACCCAAAACAAGGTAAACCCCTCTCCTAGATGCCCCTCTCTCGACTTGACCGAGCCAGCCTCCCCATGGTTGCCGGCGGTAGCCATGGGAGATGGCCATCGAAAAGGGGGCCTGACAGACAGAAGCGGACGACTGCACGACCACCAGTGACCGTTCGAGCACCCACCAAAATTTCAAAAAAAGTAAAATGGATCCCCCGCCGACCGGTCGTCCCCGCTCGAGCCCACGTTCAAGAGAAAACGAGCTCCCACCGGTCACCTCCGATTATACCTACTCGAGAGAAGATGGGGACAGAGCACTTACCGGCGAGATCGACGTCCATCAGAGGAAGACGCATTCCGGAAAAAGGCTAAGGCACGTGAGGGAGTTTTAAACCCCGAGGAAAACCCTTATCCCCCCCTCGCGCCATCGCCTGGCTTCTCCGAAACCTCCACCGGTCAATCCCAACTCCCCAACACCGACCACCGCGATCTCTGGCGAAGACCCAAGTTGGATCGAAATCCCCTGCTCCCGGACACGAACTTCTCCTTTTATTTTTTTTTTTTTGAGTTCCGGATGAAGTCAGCAAAGGCTGCTGACTTCAGCCCAAAACGGCCCTGGGCCTCACATTCTCCCATCCTAACAAAAAAAATTTTGTCCTCAAAATTTTAAAAAAAAACCTAAGTCTTCCAAAACTCAAAGATACGCAATCAAAAACTCACATGATTCATTTGTCCAAAATTCGGTAATCCCAATAAAAGCCTCCATTTATCCATCAAAATACACTTTAAATTAATTCTAGTGTCTTTAGTCTACCATACTTCTGCTGCGCACTCTGATATAAATTTTCAAATCATCAAATATCTTTCAATACCCTAATTCTACCCCACTCTCACTAACTAGATCATCTTGATCTTAAACCTTTGCTCTGATACCACTCTGTCATGCCTCGAATCCAAATCTAGGATCGGCAACGTGACTGGCCGCACAACCCTAGGTATCACCCTAGAGATCATGCCAGGCCTAACCTTCAATACAATTTTCAAACAGTGATAAGGAACAAATCTTATAAATTATTTATTGATTCCAAGAATTTTTCATAAAATTCAACTAAAATTTAATATAAATTCGAAGATCAATACCTAAACTCTAGCTCCTCACTGACTGGACCCAAAGCCTGCTTGATTTTCCGGATCTGCAATAAAAACATAGAAAAATAGGGAATGAGCTAAACAGGCTCAGTGAGTTATCATCACCTTCAACATACATATACAAATATGTCAATAACAACCAGTAACATATACAACACATACAAGATATTCATCTCAAAATAATATACCAGCAACACTATGCAAATGTGTACACTTAAATGCAACCGACACAGATACGATACGACTATGGATGGCCAACCATTTACATTACTTTCTTAGTCCCTCTAACTATGGCCATGATCGGCCCGTGGCTCGTCCCAAAAGAGATTAGATCCTATGTCACATATCGCTCAATAGTCATGTGCCAGCGATAGCCCCGTTGGAGGCCCAAAAGGAAAACTAGTTCTGAGTATCACACGAGAAACATGCATCCTCTACATGTGCCTGCCATGCATGGCTAAAATAAGGCAACTAACTCCTGTGTCACATACCGCTCAACGGTCATGTGCCAGCGATAGCCTCGCTGGAGGTCCAAAAAGAGTTTAGGTCATCGTATGATCATAGTCGGACTAGAGAGCACTCACACTGACACAATGCACTCACACTAGCACATTACATCCACACTAACACAATGCACTCACACCGTCACAATGCACCCACACCAACACAATGCACCCACATCAACACAATGCACGCAATCTAATGCAATCAAATGCAGATATATTACATATATTTACTAATTCATAATATATACATATTAGCATACAACATTAGAGGTCAAGATAACTTACCAAAGAGCATCCACCAATAACGTGTAATCTAGCACTGGACCTGATCTTCCAAGGACAACAACGATCTTGTATCACAAATCTTTTTATTTATTAATCATCCTATTAATTTTTATGCATATCTAAATAAGAACTAAGAAGAAAACTAAATTTCTCGAAATACCCTCGAATCACAGTTCTAACTTTCACTTTTTCTCCTTTTCCTTTCTCTCTCCAAAATTTGCTTTCACCAAACAGCCCATCCGAGAAAACCGAGTCAACACAATCATAACTCTCTTCTCTATCCTGAACATATCTTCCTTCTTTCTCCTCTTCCTCTTTCCTCTTTTTCATCTTTCTCTTTCCTCTCTCTTCTCTCTCTCCTCTTCCACCACACTCTCTCTCCACTTATTTATTTATTTATTATTATCGTTATTATTATTTTTTTTCTAGATTATATTTTTTACTGGGCCGACCCACTCCAGATAACAGGCCCGGCCCAGCACGGATATCAGAGCCTGGCCCACCTGTTAACAGAGTCACCCTTCTCTGTTAATAGGCTGGCTAACCATTCTCCCAGAGAGAGCAGAGGAACGGCAGCGATCCCCACGAACGACTGTCCAGGAAGGATCGCCGGAAGGAAAAGCAAGGGATCGGCGACATCCCTGCTGGCTGTCTGGCCACCTGCCGGAAACTCAAAACAAGGTAAACCCCTCTCCCAGATGCTTCTCTCTCGACTTGACCGAGCCAACCTCCCCACGGCTGCCGGCGGCAGCCATGGGAGATGGCCACCGAGAAGGGGGCCCGATAGACAGAAGCGGACGGCAGCACGACCACCGGCGGCCGTCCGAGCACCCACCAAAATCCCAAAAAAAATAAAATGGATCCTCCCGGCCGGTCATCCCCGCTCGAGCCCATGCTCAAGAGAAAACGAGCTCCCGCTGGTCACCTCCGATTATACCTACTCGAGAGAAGATGGGGACAGAGCACTTACCGGCGAGATCGACGTCCATCGGAGGAAGACGCATTCTGGAAAAAAGCTGAGACGTGCGAGGGAGCTTTAAACTCCGAGGAAAACCCTTATCTCCCGCGCCATCGACCGGCTTCTTCGAAACCTTCGCCGGTCAATCCCAACTCCCCAATGCCGACTACCGTGATCTTTGGCGAAGACCTAGGTTGGATCGAAATTCTCTGCTCCCGAACATGAACTTCTCCTTTTTTTTTTAATTCCGAATGAAGACGGTGAAGATCGTCGATTTCGGTCCAAAACGGCCCTGGGCCTCACAACCGGTGTGAACGTTGTTCCTCTGGGAAGAAAAACTTCATGATCATTACAACCATCAGCTCCCTCTTCAGCGAGCCTCCTGAGCCCACCTCGATATCCGCATCTCAATAATAATCCAAATACCGCAAGCGCCTCTGGGATATCGATAACTAAAAGAACTAACAGACTGAAGCATCGCGGCCTTACTGCTCGTCTTCGGTCGGAGCTTCACACTTTCTCGAGACCCCACTGCCACCCTTAATTAGCAGTTTATAAAAAAACCCATCCATGCCTACGAAAAATCATGCATGTCGGTGGTATCCGTCGACAGCCCCAAACAGTGGACTGCATATATCAGCGGAAGCCAGGTAGTGACTCTGGTGACCACCGGCGTCCCAAGTACGGCTTCCATGCGAAGCCCCCCACCTGAATGGCCCTTACAATACGCCGTTCCTAACCTACGCAGAGATAGTACGTCACGGTATAGCATCACAACCTCCTGCACCCAACTCGACCAGCACCGCATCGGCCATCAATTGTGCCGAACGCCATCCGCCGTCTGAAACCATTTCCAGTTTGGATCCTATTTTAAATGTGACAATAAAGATCACAAAAAAAAAAAAAAAGTATCCTAACCCTATAAAATATTTCTTCTGTAGAAGGTTTGGTCACAGGGCCTTCTCCTACAAAAGAATGCTTAACAGATAACTCCAATGGAAAAAATGGAACTTGGAGAGGGCAGCCTATGTTGAAGCACGTGGAAGACAAGTTAAAAGAAGATGATGTGCAAGACATTCTGGTTCGTAAAGATAAATGTTACGGGCATTTATAAGATAAGAAGGCTTGCAGATCTAAATATCTTCTTTGTAGCTTATCCATCCAAAGAAGTAGTCACTACAGTGAAAAGGAAATTTATCGACGTTATTAAAGATATTTACCAACGCTTTTAAGTATTGGTAAGAAATCTCCCGATACTTTTTAAAACATCATAAAAGTATCGGGTATGTAAGCGCAGGATGTAACTTATCGACGCTTTAAAGCGTCGCTAGATTTAAACTTACCGACGCTTTAAAGCATCGCTAGGTTTTAAACGTAGCGACGCTGTTTTTTAAAACCATCGCTAAGTTTAAAACCTAGCGATACTTTAAAGCATCGGTAGGTTTAAATTTAGCAACGTTTTAAAGCATCGGCATTCGTCACGATATCGACGTTTTAAAACATCGGCAATCGGTAAAATAGCGATGCTGTTGGCAATTTTTTTATTTTAAATATACCTGTATCAACATAAATATACATCAAATACATACACCAACACAAACCTGTATACATTATCACCAAAATCAAATATCATTTCATTCAAACCTGTATCACACATAGCCAAAGACATACAAAATGAAATCAAACATCATTTAATTAGAAATTGTATCACACAAATACAACATTTATACTCCAAACACCAAATATACATAAAGTCAATATAAAAATATTTTATATATAAAAAAAGTACCAACAAATATTCAAACTCGATCCAAGTTCAAATACATAAAAAGACAATAAAAAATAATAAAAAAAAATTAACTAACATCAATGGCATCAATGGTCCGTGGGAGGCTGGTTGTCATCCTGTCTGCGACTGACATATGTATTAGGAACTTACAAGATATACATATATATAATTATGATACATACATTATATATATTCTAAATTATTACATACATACAATATATATATATATATATATATATATATATATATATATATATATATATATATATATATATATATATATATATATATAGTTATAAATAATTACTTACCTGAGATGACATGAACATATGTAGTACAGATGTAACATGCTCAAGCTGAGCTCTCATAGTCTGCATCTCTGCTCTGTCTATTCACGTATTTGTCTGAGCTCTGATATTTCATTCTCGAGCCTACGAACACGTGAATCATCATGATTATCTCTAGCATCCCAAGTAAATCTACTCATCTCAGATAACTGAGTAGGGGTAACTCCAATCCCATAACCTATCCTTCACTCGTCCATAATGCTCTGGTCCCATCAACTCCGAGAATACCTCGACCTTAACGTGACTGCTCTGCGTAGATGATATAGACTTGCCAACACACTCAGTGATCATAGAAGTAGTCCTCTCCTATGTTTTATAAAAAATTCATATATTAATACTTAATAAAAATAAAATTATAAATCATGATATAATATAAATAAAAAAATATAAATATATCTCTGGACTCCTTCCGAACAAAACTGTCATCCTAATGAACGTGAGTCATCTGATAGAACTCTATCTCACCATGCTCCCTTCCCTGCTGATCAGCCTATAGAAAGAATAAATGTTACAAAAAAATATAAAATGACACATCTTATACCCCTATACCATGATACATGGCACATGCATGATACATGATGATATATGATGTTAAAACTAAAAGTATACTAAAAATATTATAGGATGATAAACATATAAACTCATGCCTGAGTCATGCATAACTCTTGGACCTCGCTGTGTGAGGAACAGACTGAGCTACTCGTGCAGCTCTATCAATAGTAGATTATGTCTACACAATAAAATTAAAACTATATTATATATTGTGTAAATGTAATTTACATTAAAAATTAACAAGTGTATAAGTTTGATGATGCTACATAACCTGTGCCCTCTCGGAGAACCAATAGTGCACTAGCTCCCTTCACTGATGAGAGTGTACATCAGGAGGACAGGTAGCTGCAACCTGCTCCTCTGTCTTACCCTCTATCTTATAGTCATCCTTTAACTTTGCCCTATACTCTTTCCACTTGCGATTGAGAGACTCAAGCATAAAATCATTACAATCTAGAGGGAGTACAAACTTGCTCAACAATATAAATAAATAATAAAATAAGTATTAAATGAAATAAGCAATGAAATTATTAAAACTTAAGATATAAAATAATATATCAAATTCTTTACCTGCATAAGTCGTAGCATCTCTACTTTATAGGCAGGAAGCATGTCATTCCACTTTGAATAATTTAGGGGACATAGCTGATCCCAGCGTGCTACTGTCCCAAAAAAGCTGGTCAACAAGCTAGCTGATTTCTTAATAGACTAGCCTAGCTTGTTGCATTCAATGACGATCCTCTCACCCTCAGGTAGCTGCCATACATCAAGGACTAGTGTGGGTCCTCGCCTCTTCCTAAATCTCCCGGATTCATCTACAAAAAAAATACAAAAAATTATATATCAAAACTATTGCATATATATGAATTGAAATGAGATGAAATTATTAAATTATCTTGTATATATATGTCATCGATGATAAGCTCATCATCTAGATGATCCGTAAGAGGATTATGATGTACTGACTCGGAGGGAATGGCCTGGGCTTGATGTGTAGGAGAGGTACTGGCCTCGGCCGGATATGCAGGAATGGATGGACTGGCATCAAACCGACGTGAAACTGATTGAGAGTTGTCGGGCTGCTGTGATGAAGTACCAGCCTTAGTCTGGAAAAACTGAAACTGTACATCTGATAGGCACTTCCTTCGAGGCATGGTGTACCTAACTTGTATTATTAAAAACCAAGTCAGTCAACATTATAATCAAATTATAACAGAAATGAATTGCTATTAAAAGATATGATAATTATTCATGCAAAAATGTAAACCATTTTATAAACTACTTACTTGTCATAATCAACAAGTTGTACTTTCTTCGGAATCCAACCTAACCAAAATAGTTGTATCATTTATATGATCATCCGGCATAATATTATAAGGCATACACTGAGTATAAGTATCATCATCTTCTTCTTCCACCCTTTTTCTCATGCCATACAAATCTCTGGATTTTGTCTTAATAACAGTAACCCATTCTTTATCTTTCGAGTCTTGTACATAAAAAACTTGTCAAGCTTGAGATGAAAAGATAAATGGATCATCCTTCAATAACATACCTGTATGTATCAATTTTAAAAATTTGACAAGTATAAATCTGTTTGAGTCCTTTTTCAAACCTCTTGGTATATTTATATCCACCCAATCACATCGAAATAATACAACTTTAAAATTTTCATAATAACCCACCTCAAAAATATCTTGCATTAGTATATGTCCATCATGACTTTTAAGATTTGAAATTTTTCGCTCTTTCGGATTTATACATCGTGAAATATTTGATGCATATCCATCAGAAACTTTGATATTCTTTAAAACTATCAGGAAAAGATCTTTTTCTCGACTAGACATTGTATAACATGCATGAGGGATATAAGTTCTATCATTTGCAAGCACTCGTGGATGAAGTTCATGTCGGATGCCCATTTCTTTTAAATCAAGACGTGCCTTCATGTTATCTTTAGTCTTTCTATCAAGATTTAATATTGTTCCAATCAAATTATCACAAACATTTTTTCTATATACATAACATCAAGATTATGCCGAAGTATATTATGCTCCCAATAAGGTAAGTCAAAGAATATGCTTCTTTTCTTCCATAATTGTTTAGTATGCTGATGGGTAGATGCTGTCATTATTTCATCATCATTTTTAGCTTCAAATAAGTTATTCGGATTCTCGAACGCTATTGTATCTAAAGTGCAAGCATTGACTTCCTCTGATTCTTCTTCTTGTGCTGAAGTCTCGACATCATCTCTTCCTTGCTTTTTAGAGGATTTTGTCATCTTACCGTAACTGAGTCTGATACCAAGTATTTATCTACGAATATCAGAACCAGAAAGTTGAATTGGAGCAGATCCCAACTCTATAGTACCATCAAATAAATCATTATAAAATCAAAATGGATGATTTGCTTCCAAGTATCGACGATGTCCTATATAACAAAACTTTTCTCTATGTTTTAACCAAATTGAATGTGTTGATTCACTACAAGAAGGACATGCAACTCGTCCCTTAGTGCTCCAACCAAATAAATTAGCATATGCAGAAAAATCATTAACAGTCCATAATAAAGCTGCCTGCAGTTTGAATGTTTGGCCATTCAAAGCATCAATTGCACTGATACCCTCCCATAATTATTTCAATTTATCTATTAAAGTTGTAAGAAAATATCAATATTATTATCTAGATCCTTATCACCTGGAATGACCATTGATAAAATAAGTGAAGATTGTTTCATGCATGTCCATGATGGTAAATTATAAGGAATCAGAATAACTGGCCAGTGCTATAGATAGAACTTAAGGTTCGAAATGGATTGAACCCATCACTGGCTAAACTCAGCCTGACATTACGAGCATCAAAGGCAAAATCAGGATGTCCATCATCAAATGCTTTCCATGCTAAACTATCCGCTGGGTGTCTTAGCATTCCATCTTTTGTACATCCTTCATCATGCCATCTTATTGACAAAGCTGTCTTTCATTATGCATAGATCTTTTTTAATCTAGGTACAAGAGGGAAATAACACAATACCTTGGCTGGTTTTTGTTTAATTTATGTTGCATTTAATTCATTTAATCCCTCACTCTCATTTTCTTTTTGCTTCATCCATCATGAACATCCACACACATGGCACGACTCTTGATCGGCATGTTCTCCCCGATATAATATACAATCATTTGGACAGCTATGAATCTTTTCGTATCCAAGATCCAATTTCTTTACTAATTTTTTGGCTTCATAACAAGATGTTGGTAAACTAGTACCTTTAAAAAATACATCATTTAACAACTTGAGTAACATAGTAAAACTCTTGCCAGACCATCTATTCAAGTATTTTATATGAAATAAATGTACAAGAAAAGAAATTTTTAAAAAGTTCTTGCAACCAGCATTGAATTCTCAATCTACATCTCTTATCAGCTTTTGATGACGATCTGTTCTAACATTAGTTGGAGGTATCGGCTCCCCATTATGTATAGATTCAGTAAATAAAGGATCCTCAGGTAGCTTAGCTACTACTTGTCCTCCACTACAATCTCCATGATTTTGAGCACCATATTCAAAAGCATATCCGAGCAAACCCTGATTTCATCATCTCTTATAAGATTTTTCTGTTAGTTACTGGATCCAAAATCAGGTAAATATTCCACATTAGAGGTTTGGTTACATGTAGATTGTAACCTTAACTCTCAATGAAAAAACCACTCTATATAATCTCTTAGAAAACCATTCTATACCAAATATTCTTCAACAATATTTGGATATAGAGAACTAGAATTTACACATTTTTGGCATAGACATAGAATCTTTTCATTGATTCTACTTCTCTTCGTACCAAATTTAATGAAATTCTGAACTCAATCCAGATATTCTTTGCTATTCATCGGTTTAGTTATCCAACTCTTATCCATTGTAAGATAAAACTAACTGAAATAAATAAATATTTATAAGAACAAAATGCACCCTATCATAACTAATAGGTAAAGAGATCCTATCCCATTCAAGAATTGCATTAATTATATAGGTCATTTATAATAATCAAACGATACGAAATAGGTGCTCCAAAAAAATTTCGGTAGCATTTTCGTTTACTTCTTCCCATACAAGTAAAAATATATGTGAGAACAAAAAGAAAATGCTGTCCGAAATATATCTGAAACTATATCCATAACGCTTGATTACTGTAAGTACCTATAAAATTATTTGCAATTCTCAAACTGTCCAAATTGGATAATCAATTGACCACTGTACATATTTTTTTCATCCGTACAAAATTAAAATAAATGTACGGATGATGTAAAATATGTACATTAATCAATTGACGGGTCTATGTTTCTATACAATACAAGTTTTGTAAAAAATATATAAAAAGTCATAATTGAACATAACAAAGCCATAAATGTTATTTTAATGAAAGATTTGCAATAATGAAAAAATCTTAAAGTATAACATATTCAGTAACATGCAGGTATATACCAAGAAATTTATAAAGAAACATAAATAATATACTATAAAAAAGAATAATAAATAATAAAAAATAAGGAGGAGGCTCAAATCTACTATTTAATCTGTAACTAAATCAAAATGACTACAATCGGTTGCCTACAAAAGAAGGCCATCCAAGATTGCTGCCATTAAAAATAGTTGAATCAGCTAAACATACATCCCAAAATCATCATAGCCTCCATATACAAACCTTAAATCAATTTTAAAATATTTTAGAAAGTTTTTTTACTCTCCGAGCAGTCAAGCACCTGATAATAAGAAGGCAACAAAACTGGTAGATTTAGATCTAAATTCAAACATAATGTAAGAACAGAATAACATAATGAAGTACCAAACCTGTGAGGTGCTACTTTGTTTGCATGGAATCTATTTTGGCTATGGATGGGGATAAACCTTACATACTGTCTGACAAACTAATACATGAAGCAAGTACTATTTTGGATATTTCTATTTAATAATATTTTTTTCTGTGGCTATAAAGTTTAGTTATTTGACTTATATTCATATTTATATTAGTATTTTCAGTATCCTACTTATTATATCCATATCCATTTACAATAAATATAGATATAAATTTTTATATCTAACTTATATCCTTACATATATTGATATTTGTATTTATCAAATAAAATAAATATGAAAATAAATATTCCGATATCCAACCATATCCAATATGATTTCAATCCTAAGATTAGTAGCCTTGGTAGCCCCATCTAATACTATGAGCATTTACATGGGGTATTGATCCTTTCATTCACCGAGTTGGAAGGTACTGGTTGGTTAGATCGCTATACCTACGGCTCCTAACTTGGTGTCTATGTGATCTTTCACCATTCATTCAAAGATCATTTATATCTAAATTCATTATTTTAAATATGGAAGTGTCTACATAGATTAGATGTTGCAGCACTGTAGCTATTCTCGCCCTTGCACGACTTGGATTGGCTTACCAATACCGGTAAGCAGGTTGCATAACATGTAGAAGGATCTTTCATCCATACATAATCACTCATTCCAATCATGTTCATAATATTGATGGTTCTAGTAAGAAACCTATCATAAAGAGTCTCTTCATAGCCTTCCACTCTCTTATCATCACCATCCTTTCTTATCAGTCTTTGGTGTACCTAGAAGTTAGGTAATAGGCGGCTAATGTATGTGCATAGATGATAACAAATACCACATTGATATATATTATCAAAATTATAGCATAAACTCAATTTTTTAACTCACTAAAATATATAAAAAATCATAAATATATTGAAAAAAATTAATGTATATTAAAGTAGGCAACAAAAACTAGAGAGGGGGGGGGGGGGGGGGTGCAGAAATCATCGAACCAAAAGGATTATTCATTTTATTTTTGTAGCTCAATCAAATATCAACCGTGGTGCAAATGGAATAATAAAAAACAAAAGGATTCACTTTTGTGAGCTATCATTTTTAAAAAGGTAAACATGCTTACAATCCTTACCAGCTGATGAGAAACAGTGAGAGGCAAGTGTTTACAACCACTTGGTTGGCCAGTGGAGCAAGGCAGGGAGATTGGCGGGGGCAGCGGGTGGGAGGGCAGGGCTTCGGTTGGTGGGCCGGTATGGAAGAGGGGCAATGTGACGGAGATGAAGGCACTGGCCAGAGAGCTTCGACGGCGACGAAGGGACCCGAAGGCAACACGTCGGAGATGGAGGAGAGAGAGGGATTGAGGATGAAATAGAGACCAGGAGAATGGGGGCGACGCGAGCGAATGAAAAATTAGGGCTTGGGACTGGGTATAAGAGGGTGAATTTCTCGATGCTTATAATCGTCGGTAGGTGGCGGAGCTTCTCGACGCCCACTTAAAATTCTGGCAATGCTTAAAAGCATCGGAAAATAATTAAACTTAGCGATGCTTTCTAAAAGCGTCAGGGGGTTTGCAGTATCTCTCGATGCTAAATTAAAGCATCGAGAGAAAAGCGTTGCGGTTTCTTATTTTTTCTGTAGTGAGTTCATCATTTAATGACCCAAAGTCAGCTTAAAGATAATGGTTTTAAAGTCCAAGTAGGCCATTAAGATCAGTACAAGGGTGGCCTTCCTCATAAATATAAATTCAAGGTTAGTGCAAGTTTCCTTGGTCTCCTTTTAATATGTTGGAACTCATAGGCAGTGGCTATAATTGTTTCAAGTTTTGGCCTACCTCATCTAGTAAGTAAAAGTTGTCTACGTTGGGAGGATTTTATATCTTTTGATTTTGATTTCTTCTGCGAAGAAATTGAAAGTGCCTGAAACTTTTCAAGTAACAGTGGGCCTTTTTACTTATAATGTTAAGGTAAGAATTAATTTCGTTTCAAAGTAGGATCTGCCTGGTTTGCCATCAGAAGAGGATGATTCTAATAGTGATAGTGAAAAAGAAGATTGGGATTATTGGTTTGGTGAGAAAGGAAAGTCACCATCAGCAAAAAATAGAAAAAGACCTGGAGACCAATCTGGGGAGGCATCAACAAAGAGGCAGGAACATAGTGTTCAAATGGAAAGAGTCTAACAATTCAGCCCTAGTTTGGAATTAAGTTTGATATTAATATTCTCATATCTTAGTGGCTAGGGATGGTTCAGCTAGTTCAACCTACAACTTCATGCTAATAGGACTTTGATAAATGCATAAAAATTAAGCATTAAAATATTAAGTTATATATTAAATTATTTTTATTTAATTAAATTTTATATTTTTATATAGTGTTTTAGATGATTGAATCCCATCAATATGAAGAGCATAATTTTTGGGATCCAACGATGCGAATGGCATATAAATTGGACTTCAATTGAGCCGGGAAATGATTTTTGAAAGAATTAACAAAATTTTGTATAATTTTTAAAGCAGTGGTCCACTGTAAGCCAGCTCAATGGTTCATGAATTAGCCAAACCAAGAGCTGATTTCGTCGGGGAAGATGCCAGAACTCTTTCCCTCATGCCGCGATCCCCCTCGTGGCTGGGAACACGCTGGAGAAGCCGTTGATGGTCGGGAAAAAAATCCAAGGCTCCACCATCTTGATTCATCAGTCCTCCGTCCGCTGCCTCCCTGTTGCTGCCGCCGCTGCAGGTCATCTCCTCCCCAGTTCTCCACCCAAGCCATCGAAAAACCCCGGGAAGCCGTCCTCTCTTGTGCCATCTTCTTCTCTGTCCGTCGATCTCTGCCTGGTCTGCACTCCTCCATCACCGCCTGCACCGGTCACCATCCTCCACTTGATCTGGCTGAGCACCATTTTCCACATTACTGGAGATCCTCCTTTGAAGCCACCGATCCAAGCTGCTTTCTCCTCCCCTATTCGAGATCAGTCTTCTACGTCCGAAGTCGAGCACCATCTTCCTTCCAGATTTTCGAGTTCTCCACCAAGCTTGCTGCCCTCTTCTCTCAGCCCGGCTCTCTCCATGGTAATGTTACCTCTTCGTTCTCAAAGTCACTGCATCACTACCTCTTGTCGGTCTTGTGTCGGGAGCTTGGATGTTCGAAGGATAACACCGAAAGTTCGGGATAACGTCGAAGAATGCGGTGGTTGAATTGGTTACGGGAGCAATGGTTGGGAACTGGAAGAAGAATGCGGGGGTTGAATTGGTTACGGGAGCAATGGTTGGGAACTGGAAGAAACTAAGAGGAGAGTTCAATGCAAATTTATCACGGTCGACGCCGTTTCCTTCTTCTATAAATAAGAGACCTGTGTGTGAGAAAGGAGGAGAATTCTTTTCTGGAAGTCATTCCGTCTTTCCTAGAGCCTGAGAGTTTATTGAATTATTTTTTTAATATTTATTTCATTTTAGCAATACAGTTCCGTTATTTTTTTATTTTTATTTTTGTCATTTTAATTTCTACTCTAGAATTAGTTTAATTTATTATAACTTTATGAATGTCATTTAAATATTTGCAAAGGTTAGTTTAATTCTTACACTTTAAATAAGTGCAAGTAGGGTAGAATTATTCTTTCTTATTTTATTTTTAGAGTTTTTTTTTTATATATATACATGTCTAGCTAAGCGATTATCCTATGATCGTAATGAAACTAGACCTTAATTAGAAATCCTGTTTTGGGGATCCTTCTATGTTTTAAATATTTTTTTTTGATCCTCTTGCCACTAATCTTAATGAACTATCATTGGATCATAATCCCTTTATAGTTCATATTTGATTTAGTACAAGAAGGGTTCTAGGTAATAGGCTTATGATTATTATTATTTTTTTTCTTGTAAAAATTCTTGATGGGTTATTGTTGGATCAGAGCCCGTTCATAATCCATACTTGAATAATACAAGAGAAAAAGTGAAAAGGAAGGAAACCTTAGAAAGGCTTTATTAATCATCAATCTAACGGATTCAAAGATCCTATGATTATTTTAATTGTTTAATTTTGAAGTTACTGCTTTAGAATAATTTAGCAATTAATCTCCAATTATTGTTAAAGCTCGCATATCAAGGAGTTAGAACATAGTTCAAAAATCCATTTTCTCGTGGATATAATTAGAAAATATACATCAAGTTTATGGCACCGTTGCCAGGGATTGAACCCGGGTCACCCGCGTGACAAGCGGGAATACTCACCACTATAATTAAAAAAACTTGATGTATATTTTTTAATTATACCGCAAGCGCACGGTGTGCAGATGTGCTCAGCACATCCGGCGAGTACGGGTCGATCCTATGAGAAAATGGGTTTTTGAATTGTGTTCAAATCCCTTGCTAGGCGAGCTTTAACAATAATTGAAGATTAATTGCTAAATTATTCTAAAGCAGTAACTTCAAAATTAAACAATTAAAATAACCGTAGGATCTTTAAATCCGCTAGACTGATGACTAATAAAGCCGAGCCCAACAATAACCCATCAAGAATGTTTACAACAATAACCCATCAAGAATGTTTACAAGGAAAAAATTAACTATAAACCTATTACCTAGAATCTTTTTTGCACTAAGTCAAATATGAACTATAAAGGGATTATAACCCAATAATAGTTTATTAAGATTAGTGGCAAGATGATCAAAGAAAAAAAAAAAAAAATCTAAGAAAAAAAAAATTCTACCCTACTTGCATGTATTTAAAGTGCAAGAATTAAACTAACGTTTGCAAATATTTAAATGACATTCATAAAATTACAATAAATTAAACTAATTCTAGAATAAAAATTAAAATTACAAGAATAAAAATAATAAAATAATAAAATTGTATTATTAAAAAGAAATAAATAATCATAAAAAAAATAATTACTAGCTTAAGAGTCGGAACAAAAAACCTCTCAGGCTCTCGGCTCTGCCTCGCCGTTATCTCTCGTATTTAAAGAGAAATAATGCATAGGAAAACCGCGTCGGACTCTCATCTCGGTTGCTTCCGGTTCTCTAACTACGTTCCCATAACAAACTCCATCACCACAGTATTATCCCGCATCCGTCGATGTTGTAGTTGATCTCTTCCTTTGGACAGTCCAATCTTCAGACACACCGACATCAGGAGTATGAAAGGGAGGCGGGCAACGAACTTCGAATGGCGGATAATGGTGAAGATGGCTGGCGATCGTTGCTAGCTGCCTCCCGTGAAGAAGGCCGAGGACGGTGGAGAAGGGCGGTGCTGGAAGATGGGGCGACTTGATGAGAACGGTAACAGGGGAAGACAAAGACCCTGGGAGCGGCAGCAGTAGCAACTTGGAAGAAGACGAGTGGATGGTGGAACTGGCTGAGCGTGCTTGGACGAAGAGGAGGCAGAGAGCTGGGATTTTCTGGTGACTTGGCAATAGTGAGGACGTTCGAGCACAGGTGGGGAATGGTGACCGGCTGGGAGAAAATGGGCAGCGGTTTGGTTGGAGGACCAGTGATGTTGAATGTGGTGAACTCGGCATCGAAAGGGCCAGCAGCTTGGTCCGGCATCTTCTCCATGGCCTGCGGTGGCGGCAGCAACAAGGATGAATAGCGGCTTGGTGAAGACGACCTGCAGTGACGGCAAGAGGAGGACGAAAACCAGTAGCGATCGTGGCAGCTCTTGTGATTTTGCCGGCCATTCATGGCTTCTCTAGCCATGAGGAGACTCCCGACGATGTAAGGAAGAGTCCCGGCATTTTTCCCGGTGAGATCGGCTCTTCGTTTGGCCTGTGGTCCACGACTCTGCTCCATGGACCGACTGCAATGGAGGATGGTGGACTGGCTGGCATTTCGTGAACCATTCAGCTGGTCCACTGTGAACCAGCTGTTTTAAAAATCGTGTAACTTTATGTTAATTCCTTCAAAATTGATTTCTCATCTCAATTCAAGTCCGATTCGCATGCTGTTGGATTCCAAAAATTATGCTCTTCATGTTGGTGGGGTTCAATCATCTAAAATACTGCATAAAAATATAAAATTTAATTAAATAAGAATAATTTAATATATAACTTAATGTTTTAATATTTAATTTTTATGTATTTATCAGGCTTCTTCGAAAATATCCTTCCAAATTTACTCTAGGGTACATGCTGGAAATTACCATAACACTGCAACATCCAATAGGGAAGACTGGCTCAACAAAGTTAAATTTGAATTCAAAAATTTCTATATATGTTGATCTTTCAATGGTTACAATATTAGCACTGGACCCAAAGTAACAACTTTTTTCCAATGTCTGCCTATCTTGTATAGCGCCTATGCTGCAACCTTAATAAGGCAAACATATTGTCCAAAAATTTTCAAAATCTACCCTGGGTGCTGCTAGACCTATCCCAATTAATGTGTCCTCTCTCTTCCTTTCGGTGCTAGGTAAAAATCAACTTGGTACTGACAGCAACCTTTCCCTTGATTTTGTAGAATCTTCTGAGATAGCAAGTGTCTAGATACCTAAGTCTAGTTTGCAACCCAAATCCCTTATCCCAATGGTCAAAACAAAAAAGAGAAGTGCCTGGCTTAGATCAAAGAAAATCAAAATGTTGAGCTTCTCTCAAAGTGAGATGGTCATGGAAGATCTATTATATCTCGAACACCCTTACTTCTTGAGAACTATAATCCCTGGATCTTAAATGTGGCCTCATATTTACTGAAGATGGAGGAAATGCTCCCAATGCCCTTAAGGCCTGGAGATGATCAGATGTCTTAAGCCTATATCTCCCAATAGAAAGTGACTTACCACTTTGGAAGCTCATCAGCAAGGTCTTTTTGGTTTTAGTGAAGCATATATACTTGATCACTATTTTTGGTTACAAGGATGTTTATCCTTTTGTTGCCCGCCTTTGTTTTGTTCCTCTTTTTGGTCTGTTTGGAACCCCATTTTGCTTTCAGCCATTTATGGGGCTGCTTCAAAGTGTTGAGACCCATCTTCAAAAGGAAGCTAGCTGTTACTTTTCATCATTACTGTTGTTGCTCCTGGGTATGTTAATGAAGTTATTTTCACATAATCTGATTACCTGCATGAAGTTGTCTTCTCATATCAATCAACAAGACAATCTTATTTTGGAATGTGCGAGGTTTGGGAAGAGCTTATAAATATCGATCCATCAAGAAAATCATTCGCTCTTTTTAATATGTGGTGACTTGTTTTTGAGAATCTAAGCTTTTCCCTACAGACACTTGCACCATCCAGTCCACTTGTAATCTTAACTTTGACCAGTGAGAAGCAATTGATTCTATAAATTTGGCGAGAGGTATTCTTACATCTTGGAAGTCCATAGAAGTTCATGGTTCCCTATTCTCCAAAGGAACTTAACCCCTTAACAAACTGCGCGCACTTCTTCATTAAGTACTCTTCGATCACTTCTCAGTGGCTCCCTATAATATCTATGAGTCAGTTGATCATTCTCTCTGTTCAAACTTTCTCTTGGAACTTAAAAAGCTCAGAGACCTTTGAAAGGGTTCTTGGATTTTGATGGGCAATTTTAATCTTATCGGATTCATATGGTAAAGAAAAGTTTCAAAGAACTTAAGAGGAATCTTCAAAGAGTTCAATGAATTCATTATCTGCTTACAACTGGTTGATATTAGGCTCAACCATATGTCTTACACTTGGTCAAATCATCAAGAGCATCTGATCCTAGTGAAGTTAGACAGATGCCTGGTATTGCTTGATTGGATGAATATTTTTCCTCTTACTACACTGTCCCCACTATCAAAGATTTCATCTGATCACTGTCCAGTCATCCTCCAGCACACCTTGCCAACCCCAAGAAGTAAGGTGCTTAGATTTAAAAATTTCCTGTACTTTATTAAAAATTTTGACGAGCTCATTGAATCATAGTGGTATAGCACTCCAAGTTTAAGAGATTATGCTGCTAATTTGGTTCAATAACTCAACACCATTAAGAGAAATCTCAAGAGGTGGAACAAAAGTATTAATGATAATATTATTATGAGAAAAAAACTCACTATAGAATGGATCGATCAATTGGATTTTCAAGAGGAAGAGTGTATCCTATCTGACCTGGAGAGATAAGAAAGAGTAGCATTAAAAGAAACGCTTGTTACAATCCTTTTATAAGAAGAAATTCTGTGGCATCATTATTTAACAGTTCAGTAGTTAAAACATGGAGATAAAAATACTAAATTCTTCCATGCATATGCTAGCTCAAGAAAATACAATAATACAGTTACTAAGATGGAGGTAAATGGAAGAAAAGTTATTGAAAAAGATGAAATCAAGGAATCCTTCATAAAATACTATAGTGACCTTTTCTGTAATACTTGTCCATCCAACATCCGATTGAATTGGGACTACTTTTATCCTGACGAGAGCTTGAACTTGTCTACATTTGAGAATCTTTTCTTAGAAGATGAGATCAAGGAAGCAGTCTTTAGCTTAGCAAAGGACAAGGTATCGAGACCTGATGGTTTCCCGATGTCATTCTATCAATGATATTGGTCAGTTATAAAACCAAATATCTATAGGCTATTTGAAGACATACATACTGGAACGGTTGACCTTTTAAGGTTAAACTACACCTTCATGACCCTTGTCCCAAAGAAATCAGAGTATTTATTAGTGGGCGATTATTGACCTATCACTTAATACATGGCAATATGAAATTTTTTTTGAAAACTTTAACTATCAGGCTCTTAAAATTCATTAACAAATTGATCTCTGTGTAGTAATCAACTTTTATCAAAGGGGGATTCATAGGTGATGGTGAACTTATAGTAGCTGAAGTCATAACTCAATGCCAAAAATCAAATCATGAAGGGTTAATCTAAAACTGGACATCCAAAAGGCTTTTGATAGCATTGATTAGCATCTTCTTCTTAACCTCTTAAGGGCAAGAGGGTTTGGTGTTAAGTAGTGTTCTTGTATTTCAAGTCCTCTCTTCTCCACTAAAATTGCACTGTTGATTAATAAAGAAGCTACTCGATGGATCAAAACTAATCGTGCACTTAAACAAGGAGACCCTCTATCCCCATGCTTATTCATTTTAGTAGTAGATATCTTAAATTGTTTGCTCTAGTTAGCTTACTCTAACAACTTCATCACAGGCATAGGCCCTTCCCTCTCCACTGGAAACATCTTATCTCTACAGTATGCAAACGACACTATCATCTTTTCTAGGATCTCAAAATAAAACATTAAGCACCTCAAGTTTATCATTTATTTCTTTGAAGTAGCATGTGAGTTGACAATCAATTTCATAAAAAGCTCTCTTACTGGCATCGGGTTGAACCAAAACAAATGCTCACTGTTTTCCAGCATCATGGGATGTTCCCAAGCTTCATTGCCTATTAATTACGTGGAATTTTTATTGTACTATAATAAGCCATGGCGGTCTGGTTGGGCCTTTCTTGAACAGAAGATAGAGAAGAAACTTAAGGCATAGAAAGGAAGACTATTGTCATTGGTAGGGAGGCTTGCATTAGTCAATACAGTGCTTGGTGCAGTACCTATATACTGGATGTCTACCTTCGAGATCATGCTTGCTACAATCCAAAGAATTGATTCAATTTAGAAGAAGGTTTCCACTGAGAGGAAATAAGCCATATCATGGTGGTCTTAGTTTAGTATGTTGGGATAAAGTTTGCCACCCCAAACACTTGGGAGGGTTGGGTATTATTGGTGGTATTACTGTACCAAGTCTCAAAGATCTTGGATGACATATCATATTGGTCTACCTGCTAATCTCTTCTTTGTGCCATCTCATCTATCCCACAGTACTTCTGGACGAGTAAAGCCTCCAAAGCCTAGGAGTGAGGGAAAGGTATCAAAAAATTTTATATGGTATTTTCTTTTAATTTCTACCCTCTTGTCTTCGCTTAAATTAGCTTTCATTGCATATATCACATGCGCTCTTTACTTTATCCTCCTTGTAGAAAAGCATGCAATCATTGCGGCATGCATCTATCTCTCTTATTTCATGCTTAACCATTTCACCATTTTTTAGAAGCATATAAGCTCCCAACAAGCTTCTCCTCCTTCAGTAGCATCTTCTTTATTATTGCTATTATCCTATCGTAATAATTGACTATCATATTAAACTCAATTTTTAAGTTCAATAACTTTGACATAGCTGATAGTATAGTATGTATTTCATATCCTGGCTATAGTGGTTTACCATCATCCTTTAGCATATGATAAAAATCGTCAATGTCAGCTTTTGAGTCATCCTCTATATTCCAGTAAAATTCAAGACCAATTGCATCCAAAACCATCTACCATTCTATTTATATCCCTATATTATTAATTTCTAACCATTGTAACTATCTTCCATGTCTTCCCATACAGGTATCAATGGTTGTAGTTTGGAATAAATCCTCTCGTATATAAATGAGAATGACTGCAAAATAATTCCGGATGCGAGATATAAAGCTTCCAAAATCTAGATGGAGACCATCATTGAGAGATGCTTGGACTTGTAAGTGAAGTTCAAAAAAAGAGAGGTAAAGCTTTAAAGAATACTTGAGTAGGAGCAAAATATTCATGACGAAGAGACATAAGAATATTTCATAGGATATAAAGCACAAAAAATCAGAGATCCAAAGTTCAGTGCAAGCGAGGAGCACTACTACCTATCAAACTCTTTAGATGTTTAGTGCCCTTCAAATTCTTCATTCGATTATTCATCCTGCCCTATATATTTTTTCCTTCTATTCTTTCCCTTCTTGGATAGATTTTTTTATTCTAGAAAGGAATAACTAGAAAGAAGAGAAAGATGAAGAAGTGAAAGAAGAATCATATAAAGAATCTAAAAGATACCACGCATATGGAGAGGCCAATGAGTAATGCTCCCTACTTGCAAGGAACTTTTAGATCTATGACTTTCTATGATTCACCTTTAGCAAAACACTCACGTACCTCTCCATCATGAAGATTCTGCTCTAGTTCAAGTACTCTTTTTCAAAGCCTCACTTCTTCATTCTTAAACGATACTTCCAAGTCTAAGTACCTCTCAACTACAATGATCTCTATCTAGATATCCAAACTTTTATATCTCACATCTGAAATATCGTCTTTGATCATTCTCATTCTTCTAAGTTTAGTCTTTAATGATGGGATATGAACTTAATATCCTGGCAACCTTCTTATATCATTTAACGCATCATATCATCAACTAATAGGTAAAGGTCCTATCCCATTCAAGAATTACATAAATTATATAGATTAATTATAGTAATCAAATAATATGCAACAAGAATCGAAAAAAATCGATAGCATTTTTCTTTAGTTCTCCACACATGACTAAAGTTTTGAGGAGAACTAATAAAAAATACTATCTAAAATCGAACCCTCAGCGTACCATTTCATTACTATAACTATTTATAAAATTATTTGTAATTTCTAAATTATCCAAACCGAATAATCAATTGATTAATATACATAATTCTCTTAGTAATATAAAAATATATAAATATACAGATATCGTAGAATATATACATTAATCAATTGATAGGTCTATGATTCTATGCAATATAAATTTTATAAAAATAAATATCTAATTAATTAGTTCGATTAACATATAAATATAAAACATTAATTCATCAATGATAGTAGTTCATATATATTAAAATATAATAATATTATAAAATATTAATTCATCAATAACAATAATTCATATACATTAAAATACAATAATATTATAAAATATTAATTTATCAATAATATTAATCCTTGCTAGTCAAGATCCCTTGTACCACTCAAAAAAACTTCCTGCATACCCTGAGATACAAGAATGGCACCACCAACTATCATAGTGGTGCCACAGATCTAGAGACCTTATTACTAAGCATCCATTAACATACCTTGACATCAAGACATAGGATCCTAGCTTATTACTTTATATACCAAGATTTGAATTCCGTGCATGCAAGCACATATCCATGCATAACTCTTTAACTAATTAATTAATAAATATCTAAATAATTAGTTAATTATATAAACAATTAATCAATATATTGTTACTTAATTAAATAATTAATTTATTATTAAATAACTTATTAATTAACTAAACAACTAATAAATTAATTAAATAAAGAACTAATTAATTTACAAACATTTAATTAAAAGATAACTTACTAAATAATAAATTAATTAATTAACTAATTAACTAATTAATCATACAAAATTTATGATGAATTACTTAACTAAATAATTAGGTGATTAATTAATTAAATATAAATTAAATTTTAGTGATGGCTTTCTTACCGTCATTAATACTTATCTCCATAAATGATGGACATGACTGGACCAACCAAAACTAAAATAAGGATCTGGCGATAGGGAAACTAAAGTATCACTAGATGGCGGCACTCGGAAGAAGAAGACATGCCTGGAAAAGAGGATGAGTAGTGCAATCTCGAATGCTGCAATGCATAAGGGGGAATGTACAGTAGTTAATGGAGCATTGATGGGCTTGGCAGTGGTGATGTGCAGGGGGGATGCAGGGTGGCCAGCAAAGCACAAGGGAAAAATATGATGGCTGGAGCGTGTTGGAGGGGAAGCATGACAACTGGCAACACCGTAGGATGTGTGGGAGTTTGGCGATGCCAGGGGAGGGAGGCATGGGAGTTCAACAGCACCGGGAAAGGGAGGAGGGAGGCATGGGAGTTCGGCGAAAAGGGGCCGAGGGCTGGAAAGACAACAGCCGGTAACAACCGAGGGGCATGGAATTTTAGCGGCACCAGGGGAGGATGCTTCACTGTTCTACTGGAAGAGGTAGGGGCCTAGGAAGACGATGGTCGGTAAGGAGGGCGTGGGATTTCGGCAGCCACGAGGGCAGAGGGATGTCTCACATTCGGTAGAAAGAGAAAGCGAGATGGGAAGACGATGGTCGGCGGCACCTAGGGGGACATCGGATTTCAGTGGTGCTAGGGTGCAGGGAGGCCAAGAGCTCGATAAGAAGCAACATGGGGCCGGCAAGATGGAAAGGCAAAAAAATCAAATAGCAAGAAATAAAAAAATAGATGCTAGAGGAATTTTTAAGAATTATTAGTGAAGGTGATATACCATCGCTAATAATTATTTGCCAATGGTAATAGAAGAATTACTAATGGCAAAACTATGTCACCATTAATTTTGTCGGTAATACCTAAATTTCAGATATTTTATTAGTGATGGCAAAATGCCATCACTAATAATTATCTTCCATTGATAATAAAAATATTACTGATGGCAAGTATGTATCGCTATTAACTTTGTTGGTGATATTTAAATTTCAGATATTTTATTAGCGATGAGAAAATGCTATCACTAATAATTAAACTATAGTCGATAATAATCTTTTATTTAAAATTAAATTTCTTGAAATAGGATAATAGTCATCATATGTCACTAATAATCTTTTATAAAAATTAAAAAAATTAAAAATTTTGAAAATTAATAGTAACAACTTTTATCGTCGATACTACCATCACTAAAATATTAATGATAGTAATTTTTATCATTATAATTACTATCAGTATATCAGCTTAATATCAATAGCCATGGATCAGTGATCCATTTAATTATAGTTATGGAATGTCCTTTACCCATAAATTTTGTTCCTGTAGATCACGAGCAATAACAAAAGTACCTAACCATGAGGCTGCAAGCTCTGCTCGAAGAACATAGGGTTGAACTAATTGTCTACCCCTAGCTCTAATAGCTCGTCTATTGTGGTCATCAATGAAGTAAGCAGCTGCAGCTTTGGTACCTACAATAGAAGCATCGAAATTAATCTTAAGAACTCCATGGACACAACCACAACACCAATACATTGTTACTTGGGTTATAAGAAAAAGGTTGAACACTGCCTAAGGCCTCGATCGAGACTTCTGTATGTGCAACTGAACATAAGAAATAACATAATCTGAGCCACTCTAGGTTGGTTTTGAGAGTTGGAGATTGTTTTGTTTGATGGATGAGATATTATATATATATATATATACACGAAGATACGAAGCCGAAGACAATAATATCCTTTTGTCGATCAGAGCCTTCATCAAGTTTAAGAGATATTTTCTATTGTATAATGAACCCAAAAAAATTAAAATCGGTCCAGAGAGTGACTCAATATTTAATTGAAATAAAGTCGAGATATCATAACCGCTGTCCCCCACTCTCAATTTTGAAATGATTTAATTTTGAAAAATGGGAGTATTTAAAATTTGTCGTTTATTGAAAACTGTATATCATGATGGCGTTATATCTTGGCATGTCTCTTCATAATAATTTCTCGGCGGTGCACGGGACGCGGAGAAGACACGTGTTGCCGCCTCATTTGTCATTTTAGAAGAGATGTTTCAAATATGGAAAATCCCGAAAAACCTTTTTTAGAAAAGAGTTTCTATTTTACCAAGGTGGGACACTCGGCAATCATCCGGAGATTGTTCACGGTTGAGAAGCCATCATAGCCATCCATGTCATTTCACGAAGATCATGGTTACTGCTTCATTAATGAGAAAATCGTACCCACGATCAAGGTCATTGATGCGGTGCATGATTGAGGAGATTTTTGAAGCGTCTCGAAATCCTGCACTCTCAATTATAAAAGGAAAAAGATTTTAGGAGTAGAACTTTCCTCGCACTCGTGCCCCATCTTCCTTCTATCTCATGCCAGTCCACCGTTTTTGTTCCTTTAAAGGTTAGGAAACCTTCCTCCCTTCCTCTTTCCTTTTTCTTTACAATGTCAGAATCCCCTAGGCACCTTTCTTTTAGTTCTAGCAGAGGTTCACCGGGGGGTGAGACTGTTAGGGAACCACCGAAAAGGGAATCCCGTAGGAGTTCACCAGGATGTGGGATAGGTAGGGGTTCGCCTGCAGGCAAAACCAGTAGGGGAAAGAGTTCCGGCAGGAAGAGGAGCCCGGAAAGATCACCAGATTCTGTCGTCAGTTCCTTTTCGCTTGCTAGAATGGAAGAGGTTAAGCGACACTTTTATATCCCTCGAACCTTAAAACTTATCCTTCCAAAATCTGAAGAGAGAGTAGATAAACCTTCCATGCAATCTATTGCCATATACGAAGATCACCTCAAGGCTGATCTTCGGCTCCCACTTCATCCTTTTTTCATAAAAACCTTGAATCTTTACCAAATAGTTCCAGCCCAGCTAACCCCCAACAGCTTTAGAAACATCTGTGGATTCCTTGTTCTATGTAAACTTAGGAACATAGAGCCGAAGACATCCTTATTCACCTCTTTGTTCATGCTGAAAAGAGATTTCCACGGCAAAGGATGGTGGGTTATAGGTCCTCGGTCAGGTCGAAGACTAATAAAAGGGACCACCGGTACAATATATGGATGGAAACCTTATTTTTTTTGTGTACTACACCCACTGGGGATCAATACTGACTGGAGAGCTCCGGGATGCAAACGCCGGAAAAAGGATTCTGAAGAGCGATCTCAAAGACTTCGAGACCTTGTCAGAATTGGAAATTCCTTCATTCAGAGAATTGCTGAAGGAAGAAAATCTTCACCGAGCTCATATCAATGAAGTCCCAATGTTAGGTGTAAAGTTAGTGGTCTTCAGATTTTCATCCTCTCTATCCTTTTCTTTTCCTTCTTTTTATATGTGATAAAATCTTTTGATTGCAGGTGAAAGAATGAAGCTGCAACTTGAGAAAGTTCGATAGGCTTCCTGCAAGAAAGCAGTGGCCGTTCCAGCGACATCTGAAGTCTGAAAGAAAAGGAGGGTCGAAGAGGGTTCGAGCACGTCTCCGATGAGGCCCACATCGGATGAAGAGATACCGCCTACTTCACCAAATCCACCTGAACCTGCCAGAAGCCTATCTCCGAGGAGGTCTCCCCCGAGAAGTCCTCATCCGATGCCCTCTCCAAATCAACATGATTTGTTGTTCGATATGGAATCCTTGATTGCACCTATGAAGGAAAAAGGGAAAGAAAAAGCTAAGTATCGCTCCGAAAATGAACCCAAATGGAGCGGTTCTTCAGAAGGAGGTTGCAATGTAGACTTCACCATCTTTTTGGATAGGGAAGGCTTGGAGAACCCTGAGTTGTCCAGGGAGCTGATCAAGCATACCCTTCTTCCGAAAGACTGGGATAAAACTAAGTCCCGATATATTGAAGAAGTCTCTGACTCAATGTTCTCATCAGCACTGAAGGTAAATATCTGATTATATTTTCAAAGCATAAATTTGTTGTTGCTAACCTTTCAATCCATTAATATAGATGATGCATGACATTACTGTCATGGAGGAAAGCATCTTCGAGTTTAGAGAGAACTATAAAGGGATGAAGAAAAAGGTGAAAATGGCTGGAATAGAAAAAGTGGTAGCCAAGGAGCAGAGGCAGGTTATGGAGGAGAAGCTTGCCCAAAGTGATGCCATGGTTCAAAGTTTGAAAGCTGAGGTAGAGAAACTTTAATAAAAAAACTCTGAGCAGGAAGCAAGGCTTAAGAAAAGAAAGAACGAAACTCGTTCTTTGGAAGCTCTTCTTAAGAAAGCTCAACAGAAATCCGAAGATGCTACCAAGAAAATGGAGGAAGCTGCCAAAGAGATTCGATCTTTGAAAGATCAACTGAAGAGGGTAGTAGAGGATTATAACGCGTCGTCGGCTTTCGAAAATGAAATGATTGAAGCAGGAACTCATGGCTATAAAGGAGGCTTCAACACTGGGGTGAAGGACATGCAGAACTACTATTCAAATCTTGATCTTTCGGGTATTCAATTTTTTGATCTTGATGAACCCAAAGCACAAGAAGGCGCTCCTGAAGCAGCCAAAGAAACACATGATCCAACTAACTTCACCCAAGCTGAAGAGGGTGATTTGTAACTTTTCTCCTCTTTTTGGAAGTGAAAAAAAATTATCAATGAAAACCTTTCCAATGAGAAATTTCCTATGAATGTGTACATGAATGGATGAGAATTGTCCCGTGTAAAGTCTTTGGATAATTAAGAACTCCGAAACATATAAAATGATAGCAAGTCTTCAGACTTGGAACAATTCCATAATAAGAGAATGCCAAGTTTCCTCATAATGAAGTTGTCTTTGGATTGGTAAATATACTAAGTCTTTGGACTTAGAAATAATTCCATATAATTGAAAAGAATTTCGAATTCCCATATAAGGGCCAAGTCTTCGGATTTGAAAATTCACTAAGTCTTCGGGCCCAGAAGAATTTTGGATAATTAAGTCAAGAAAGAACCTCATAGATAATTCTAAGTCTTCGAACTTAGAAAATATATTAAGTCAATGTTATCTTTAAATGAGAATACCAAGTCTCCGGACTTGATAATACACTAAGTCTTCGGACTTAGAATAATTCTGGAGAATTAAAATAAGAGAATACCAAATTTTCAAATAAGAATCAAGTCTTCGGACTTGAGAATACACTAAGTTTTTGGACTTAGAAGAATTCCAGAGAATTGAGAAGAGAATACCAAATCTCCAAATAAGAATCAAGTCTTCGGACTTGAGAATACACTAAGTCTTCGGACTTAGAAGAATAATTTCATATAATTGAGACAAGAACAAATCTCTTAGATGAAAATAACAAGTCTCTAAATAAAGAAGTCAAGTCTCCTGACTTGAAAAATATGCGGTCTTCAGACTTAAGATAAAATAGACCGTGTGGGTCACTTGCATCTTCACTATGAATGAAAGGTTGGTTAACCTTTGGCATTTTTACGGGATAAATCGCTTGGATCACCCTTATGCCTTTTGATTGAGGATTAAGGTAGGCTGATCGAGCCTACCTCGGTATTTAGTACAGTAGATCATGGAGATCATCCTTATGCCTTTGTGTTTGTAATTAAGAAAGGCTAATCATGCCCACCTCGGTACTTTGTGAGGTAGATCCCGAAGATCATCCTCATGCCTTTTTGATTAAGATGGACTGGTTAAGCCCAACTTAGCACTTCATAGAGTAGATCACAGAGATCATCCTTATACCTTTTAGAAAAGAAAATTAAGATAGACTAGTTAAGCTTACCTCAGTATTTCGTGTGGTAGATCACGGAGATCATCCTTATGTCTTTTGAAAACAAAATTAAGATAGAATTATTGAATCTATCTTGATGACCTTGAATAAAACCTTTATTGATAATACTTGTGGAGGTCTTGTATATTCCAAGGTCTAGGTAGTAGAACACCCTCTAAGGTTTCCAACCGGTAAGCTCCAAGTCGAATAACTTCTTTGATTCGGCATGGTCCTTTCCATGTAGGAGAGAGTTTACTCTGTTCGGTTGGTTTGGATACTTTAAACTTTCGCAGAATTAGATCTTCAGGATGAAAGGTTCATTCTTTTACATGAGAGTTGTAGTATCTTGTTATTTTCTGCTTTGTGCCTGAAGTCGTGTACCTTGTAATAAATCCAAGTCAACTCTTCGGCGTTCAAAATTTTTAGGTTCTTTGTAATGATCAATCCGTAGAGATTGTAAAGAAACCTCTATAGGAAGGACTGCTTCAGTACCATAAGATAGATGAAATGGAGATTCACCAGTAGTTGTTCTGGGAGTAGTTCGATATGCCCAAAGAACTGAGTTTAACTCATCGGCCCATGATCCTTTAGCATCATTTAATCTGGTTTTAAGACCATATAGAATAGTCATGTTTGTCACTTCAGCGTCTCCGTTACATTGAGGATGCGCCACTGAAGTAAGCTTGTGAAGAATGTGATACTGGGTGCAAAAATCCTTGAATTTCAAGTTATTGAACTGTCTTCCATTGTTAGTTATTATAGAATAAGGAATTCCAAAACGGAAGATGATGAAGTTTTTCACAAAATTTTTAACTTTTGCTTCAGTAATCTATGCCAATGCTTCAGCTTTAATCCATTTGGTAAAGTAATCAATAGCTACTATAAAAAAATTTCACTGCCCAAAAGCCAGAGGAAACGGTCCAAGAATATCCATTCTCCATTGTGCAAAAGGCCAATGCGCTGTTAACGGAGTTAACTGATTTGCATGTCGCCTTTGTACATTGGCATATTTTTAACAATGATCACATCTTCGGATAAATTCAGTAGAATCCTTTCTGGATGGTTGGCCAATAATAACCTTAATGAATTATTTTATATGCCAAGGATCTGCCCCCTAGATGATCTCCACATATTCCTTCATGCACTTTTCTGAATACATAATCTGCATCGGGTGGACCTAAACATTTCAACAAAGGCTATGTGAAGGACCTCTTATATAATACTTCATTCAAGATCACATATTGAGAAGCCATCCAGCAAAGCCGTTTAGCCTCAAGCTTGTCGTCGAGCAAGGTTACTTCTCTTAGAAACTTGAGAATAGGGTCCATACATGAAGGTTCATGCTCAACTTGACATACATCAATTATGGATTCTGATATGCTGGGATCTTCAAGATATTCCACATATATCCTCCCAAGAGAATCGGGTGCTGTGGTTGCAAGTCTTGAAAGAGCATCTGCCCAAGAATTTTCTATTCTTGGTACATGAATAATCTCAAAATGTTCCAAACTAGATATCATGCCTCGGACTTTCTCTAAGTATTGGACCATACTTGGGTTCCTGGCCACAAAATCACCTTTTACTTGATTCACTACCAACTGTGAATCGGAAAAAACTTTGAGCCTTTTAATATCCAACTTTTGGGAGATTCCAAGTCCAGCAATGAGTGCTTCATACTCTGCTTGATTATTTAAAGCTTGAAAAGAAAACCGAAGAGCATATTCGATAATTTGCCTATTCAGACCAGCCAGAATTAAACCTGCACCATAACCGTTGGCGTTCGAAGCACCATCGATGTGTAACATCCAAATAAACTCCAGATTATTTTCAGTACCTTCTTCTTCGGCTCTTGGCTTGTCCTCTTCGGATCCCCATGTGCACTCAGCTATAAAATCAGCTAAAATTTGTTCTTTCATTGCTGACCTAGGCTGGTATTCAATATCAAACTCTCCGAATTTAACAGCCCATTTAGCTATCCTTCTTGAGGTGTCCAGATAATGAAATATGGCTTTTAGGGGTTGATCTGTCAGAACCACAATAGAATGGACCTGAAAATAAGGTCAAAGTCGCTTTGCTGCAACCATCAAAGAAAAAATAATCTTTTGCACTCTAGGGTATCGGACTTCAGCTTCATGCAACACTTTACTAGTGTAGTAGATCAGCTTCTGTGAATGATGGGCATCTCTTCATACTAGAACTGAACTAACTGCTTCATCAGTGATTGACAGATATAAGTAAAGTATTTCTCCTTTACAAGGCTTAGAGAGTAATGGGAGGTTTTCCATGTTTTCTTTTAGTTTGTCAAAGGCAATTCTACAATCTTCTGTCCATTCAAAATTTTGAGTCTGGCGAAGAACCTTGAAAAATGGCACACACCTTTCTGCGGAATGGAAGATAAATTGGCTCAAAGAAGCAATTCTCCTCGTTAACCTCTGTACCTCCCTTTTACAGGTGGGATGCCTCATCATCCGAAGTGCTTGAATCTTTTCTGGATTAACTTCAATTCCTCACTTGGTAACCAAGTATCCCAGGAATTTTCTAGAAGTTACTCCGAAGATACACTTGGTAGGGTTCAACCTCATCCGATGATGTCTAAGAACATCAAAAGACTCCTTTAGATCTATAATATAGTCAGACTTATAAAGACTTTTCACAATCATATCATCAACATAAGTTTCCATATTTCTTCCAATCTGATTCTTGAAGATTTTGTTGATGAGCCTTTGAAAAGTTGCCCCAGCATTCTTCAAACCAAATGGTATCACTTTATAACATTATAGTCATTTCTCTGTAACAAAAGCAGTCTTCTCTTCATCTTCAGGATCCATTTAGATTTGGTTATAGCCTGAAAAGGCATCCATAAAGCTTAACAGCTGATGACTAGTTGTAGCATCAACTAGCTAATCGATTTTTGGCAAAGAAAAACTGTCTTTTGGACATGTTTTGTTGAGGTCTGTATAATATATGCAAATCCTCTACTTGCCATTTGATTTTTTACCATGACCACATTTGCCAGCCAGTTCAGATATTGGACTTCCCTTATGAAGTTAACATCAAGCAACTTATTAACTTCTTCATCAATAGCTTTCTGCCTTTCTGGAGCAAAATTTCTCTTCTTCTGATGCACAGGCTTATAGTTGGGAGAGACTTCTAGGCGATGTGTGATCATATCAGGTGGAATTCCAGGCATGTCTGAAGCTGTCCAAGCAAAAATATCAGCATTATCTCAAAGAAAAGAGATTAGTTTTACCTTTGATTCTTTATCAAGTAGGCTGCCAATTTGTAAAAGCTTGGTTGGGTCATTTTCGGATAATGGCACAAAAAGTGTTTTCTCTACTAGTTCTCCAGAGTCTTCGGATTCGTCTCTTGGATCCAATTGGTTAAGTGCTAAAGACTTGGATGCTTGTTTATTTTGAATCATCAAACACTGGTTGGTAATCTTTTGATCTCCTCTTACTTCTCCAACACTTGTCCTGGTAGGAAACCGAACCAGTAGGTGGTAGGTTGAAACTATGGCTCTGAACTTATTCAATGCTGGACGCCCAAAGATTGCATTATAAGCTGAAGACATTCTAGCCACAATAAAATTGATAGGAAGAGTCCTTTGAGATGGTTTGGATCCAAAAGTTACGTGCAAGACCGTTTCACCCTCAATCCCAACCTGATTTCCACCAAAACCAGTTATTGGGATAAGGGATCTTCGTAATTCATGCCCAGATAATTCCATCCGGAGAAAAGCATCATACAGCAACACATCAACTGAGCTTCCATTATCAATTAAAATATTTTTACATCAAATTTGGCGATAACAGCTGAGACCACTACAGGGTCATCATGTGGAAGTTGTATTCCTTGAGTATCCTCATCGAAAAAAGTAATAGAGTTTTTTCCTTTAAACCTCTTCGGGACATTCTCCTCAGCTTCAATATCCCATGCCGATAACCGATGAAGCATCCCAACATCTCCACCAGTTGGTTTTTGATGAGGCAAATCAGCTTCATCGGATATCCTTGGAAGGGCAGTCGCTTTGGCTTGAGATTCTGGGTGGTTGACATACTTTCCCAGATATCCTCTTTTTATCATATCCTCGATAGCATCCCGAAGCTGGAAGCACTCTTCGGTGTTGTGGCCATGATCCCAGTAGAATCGATAGTACTTGCTTTTGCAGATGTCTTCAGGAAACGTGGCCTTTGAAAATATTTTTCTTTTTCAATCTCCAGCAAAATCTCTTCCTTGGCAGGTTAAGGGGTGTATAAGTATCAAACCGGTTGTTCTGCTATCTGGATCTGGGACTGCGCCTGGGGGCCGAAGTGTTGTTAGAGGATGTTGGCATGTTCGGCCTTCTGGCGTTCTTCTTCTTAGAAGGGAACCTCCCTTCCGCTAGTCTTCGGCTTGCCACTTGCTCCTCAACGGCTGCATACTTTTGAGCCTTTGCCAGCAGTTCGGCATAGCTCATTGAAAATCTTGTCCAGGAAAAAAGTGAACCTGGACGACTTCAATCCTTTTTTCAGGACAGACATGGCCACATGCTCATTCAAGTTTGGGATCTCCAAAGTGGCCAAATTGAAGCGGTGAACAAATTTCTTCAAACTTTCTCCTTCTTATTGCTGGAGGAGAAACAAACTGTCGGTATTGCATGGCATCTTTTGGCACATCCTGAAGTATGAGACAAACTGCCGCTCTAACTCAGCAAAGGAATGAATTGTCTTTGGGGGTAAGCTCGAATACCACATTCGAGCAGATCTCTTCAGAGTAGCAGGAAAAGCAAGGCAATAGAGAGCATCCATTGCTCCTTGCACCATCATATGAGCCTTATAGCTCCCTAGATGGTCGAGAGGATCGGAAGTCCCATTATAAGCTTCTAGCTGTGGAATCTTGAAATGCCTGGGGATGGCTTCATCCATAATATGATCAGAAAAAGGGGGCTGAGAGTTGAAGGTGATGACCTCATCGTTCCTTCTCAGATCTGAAATTCTTTCTATTTGTACTTGCATAGATTTGAATTTTTTTTCGAATTCATAATTGATTTCTCTTTGCTTAGCCCCTTCTGGTACAAAGCTTCTAGAAGAAACAGAGGGGGATCGCCGGCCTCTTTTCTTTCCACCATGATCCCTTGCTTGTCGATCTGGTGGAGAGGCATAGCGGTCACGAGATGACAGGATTTGTGAAAAACTGGGGGTGATCTCTTGACGTTGATCTATCTCCTTCTCAGGTTGATGACCAGACGGCGAAGCTGGTGGTGGATGCTACCTTTGAGTTGCAGCTTCATGTAGGTGTTGAACCAAAGCCGTCAAGGCTTCTACCTTGTTCTGGAGGTCTTCAAACTGCTGTTGCCCCACCATTATCATGGGAGGCGGCATTCCTTGATCTGCCGAAAGATTACATGCTGGAAGGCCGTTCACCGGAGGAGCATGTTGCTCCTGGCTCGTAGATGTATTTTGAGCTTTCCCTTTCACCATTTCTGCTTCTCAAAATTCTCCTTTAGAATAGAGGAAATAAATTTCGCTACCCCTACCTGGCGTGTCAATCTGTTGATGCTGAATCTCCGCCGACCAGATTGAGTAGTTCTTCCGCTGGATTGTCGTCGACCGGAACCTGCAAAACAGATCCATGATCGAAGATTTTTCGACGGGGGACACTCCAATGCCAAAATCAAAAGAAACTCAAGCAGCAGCAGAATAGAGAGTTCTTGGAAGCAGAGAGGGAAAAGAGAAATTCAAAATGTATGAATCAGCCAAGCTTACCTCGAGTGTCCCCTCTTACCAGTATTTATAGGGTCCAATCATAACTACTTACGGTTATGTAAGTTGGCAAATGCAACTACCTCATAACTGTAAGTAGTGGCGGTCAGAGAATCAGTTATTTTGGAGCTTATTCATTCGGAAGATTTCAACCATGTGGGCGATTGTAATAGCCAGAACAGAGTTGGCTGTTCTAAGATTGAAAAGGCCCACATGCTCAATATGCTTCTTCTTAGAGTAAAGCCGAAGTGAACTCAACATTCTCTTTAGTAGCGCTCCTAAAGGAAATGTTAGCTACATGCTTCAAAGAAGTCTATTTGAAAATAATGAAAGTAAATACTTACAGTCCGGAAAATGAAATAATATGCTCTTCGGATTACACTGAAGGAGTAAAGCCGAAGATATTCAATTGACAGGCATGGTTTTCGGGTCAAGACGAAGATACGAAGTCGAAGACAAAACTAATAAGTTTAGCTTCTGAACCAAAGGATAGGTAGCCATAGATATAAGAACACAAGGCATGGTCTTCGGACTAAGACGAAGATACGAAGTCGAAGACAAAAATAATAAGTTTAGCTTCTGAACCAAAGGATAGGTAGCTGTAGATATAAGAACACAAGGCATGATCTTTGGACTAAGACGAAGATACGAAGCCGAAGACAAGAATAATAAACTTAGCTTCTGAACCAAAGGATAGGTTGCCGTAGATATAAGAACTAGTTATGGTTTTCGGACTAAGACGAAGATACGAAGTCGAAGACAAGAATATCCTTTTATCGATCAGAGCCTTCATCAAGCCTAAGTGATATTTTCCGTTATATAATGAATCCAAAAAAATTAAAATCGATCCAAAAAGTAGCTCAATATTTAATTAAAATAAAATAAAATATCATAACAATAATTATAATTATTAATTTATTTAATAATTAAATAAAAAATGATCAAGACGGTCGTTATAGCGATGCTATCATCATTGTTAAAATCGTATTTGTGCTTGTCAACCTTGGCGAGCTAAATCCACTCCCACTTGCTTGGTCCACACGTCGGTCCAATATTTAATGGCCACCGGGGCCGACTTTTCCTTGGCTTTGCATCCACCCGAAGGGGGTGGATTTGGCCAGCCGCTTAGCATCGCGTGTCGGGCCAAACTGTCCCGTCAGCTTTCTTGCCTGTCCTGGTTCAAAGGAAGACAAAGGACCTGGATAGGTACTGGTTTTTTGTTTTTGGTTATATCCAGATTAAAAAAATCTCAACGGAAAAGGAAACGGGCAACAGGATACAGCCACAATGAAACACAAACAGCTGAAAATGTCGATAAAGGACCTGGATAGATACTGGTTATTAGAAAACAACCAGTAATGTATTACTAGGCAGCTATTACGTGGCATTAGATGCAAGGACGATAATGGATCTATGCTACTCGAAATTGTGATATATTTGATCTCATCAAAATTTCTCAATTTCTCTTTCTATTTAGTGTCGCATTTCAAAACCAACACTTAAATTGACTACATGATCGATCGTACAATCCTAGATTTTATCCTAAAGATCATTCAAGGTCTAGATCCACAAGAGTCACTTCATTTAAAAATCATTTCAATTAAATCAATATTATATAAATAATTGAATAAAAATTTAAACAATCCATTTATTCAAGTCAAAATCACTAAATGGTCTACTGATTCGCAACAAATATCAGTAACCAAAAAAACCTAAAACTAACTAAAACTATCTAAACAATGTTGATGTCCAGTCTCACGTTCAGTCCGATCCTTGTTATGCATCCCGAGTCTCTGGAAAAACTAAAAGTAAGAAATGAGCTCTACAGCTCAGTAAGGTCTCTAAATAGTAACATCAATAATAGTATAATTTAAAAATAACTAGAAACTAATAGTTATCGGATCATGAAACCAAAACAACTCAAATGTTAAGTATAATAAAATCTTGATAACATTATGTTCCTATATACGTTTTCATTAGTTTCCTTCTTCTTTAAAATTCTGGACTAACCATAGTCATGCTCTAGCCCATGACTAGCAACCTCATAATCGATCATGTACTATCTGTCCATGGCCAGGCAAGCCCACGTACTAAGCCATGGCTCAGGCTATCCCATTACTATCCGTCCGTGGTTGGCTATTCAACGTACAAAGTTCGTGGCTCAGGCAATCCCACGTACTATCTATCTGTGGCCAGCTATTCCACGTACAAAGCTTGTGGCTCAGGCAATCCCACGTACTATCTTTCTGTGACCGGCTATTTCACGTACAAAGCCCATGGCTCAGGTAATCTCAGTAACCACGATCCCATGGCATGGCTAGTCCAAATACCATATTCACTTTTACGTCATGTAATCAATTCATGTCTTTTACAGTTTTTCAATAATCTGTATCATGATCCAACCTGTACAAAGATAACTCTACTTGATAAAATATGATATACAAGAATATAAGTAATAACAATCATACTGTCCATCATGAAAAGTTAACTATATCATGCAAAAATAAATATGCATGCCAATGCTCATGTGCTCTGATCAAATCATGTCATGATAGATATATACAATTGGTGATCAAGTCCAGAAATTCTTACATTTAAGAGCTAACCCAAAAGTACTCGAGATCAGTCTATACCCGGAGTTCGTCCAACACCTTCCTCCTCAGAAGGCTATTTCCCTACAATAATAAATAATTTTATTCAAATAAATAATCCTAGAAAAATTTAAACTCAAACCTTTTACCCGTAAAACCCCAAATTTCTAGAGGGAGACTTTTCGATCTCCCTCCTCACTATTTATTATTATTATTTTTTCTTCCTCTCTCTTCTTTCTCTCTCCTCCCTTTTTTTCTTCTTTTTTTTCTTTTCTTTTTCCTTTTTTTCCTTTTCCTTTTCCTTTTTCTTTTTTTCCTTTTTTCTTTTTCCTTTTCTCTTTTTTTTCTTTTCTTTCCTTCTTTTTTTTTTCTTTCTTCTTTTCTCTTCTCCCAAGCCCCTCGCTGTTTCCTCGGCTTGACTGAACCAAGACTCCCCATGATTGCCGGTGACCAAGGGAGATGGTCACTGGAAAGGGAGCTTGGTGGACTAGAGGCGGACGACGGCGCGGCCACCGGCGAGGTACGGTCCAAACCGAACAAAACCAAACCAAAAATTCTATTAATACATCCAAAAAAAATTAAATAAGGGAAAAAACTCACCGGCTGATGTTGAAGAACTCTCGGTCGCTCGTTGGAGAGGAAGGAGATGCATGGAAGGAGGCTCGATAGGGCTCGATTTGGCAGCGACGTGAGAGATTTAAAGGAACCTACCGATGATCTCCTTGCCGTTTAGGGAAGGGAGACCGCGTCGACTGGAGTCCTATTTCATCCCAAACACGATGCCAACGAAGTCCCTCTCCTCCCCGGCTTCCCTCCAACTCCTCTAGCGAACTTCCCAACTGGATAAGGGAAAGAACAAGTTCCCCTGTCTGACTCTGCCTCATTTTTTTTTGCAATCTGGATCAAAACTGGCCAGGCCTGCTGACTTTGGCCCAAAAGTCCATATCTCACATTCTCCTCATGTTAAAAAAATTTTGTCCTTGAAATTTACGCACTTGGTGTTTTGAAAAGCTGTGAATATTTATCTCTTATTTATGTTTCAAGTTTCCATGTAGCTTCCCTTTCATTGTGATTGCTCCATTGTACCTTCATATATGATATGGTTTGGTATTGCAACTCCTGATTCTTATTGTTGATGATCCGTATGGGCACCTCCTTATAAGTCAGATCCTCCTGAAGCTGTAATGGCATGTGATCCATTGCATGGCTAGGGTCGGGAATATACCTTTGTAGCATCGATATATGAAAAATATTGTGCACTCCTGATAAGGCTGGTGGTAGTGCTAGTCAGTAGGCCACCACCTCGACTCTATCCAGAATTTTAAACGGATCTATAAATCTCGGGCTCAACTTTTCTCGTATACCAAATCGTATCACACCCTTTATGGAAGAAACTTTCAAAAAGACATGGTCGCTCACATTGAATTCTAGCTTCCTCCGTCTCTTATCTGTATAACTTTTCTGTTGGCTCTGAGCGGTATGCAGCCATTTCCTGATCACTTGTACCTTGTCCATCGCTTGCTGCACTATTTTTGGACCCAATAATTTCCTTTCTCCTACATCATCCCAACAAATAGGCGATCTGCACTTTTTACCATACAAAGCCTTAAAAGGTGCCATCTATATGCTGGCTTGATAATTATTGTTATAAGCAAACTGTATTTAATGACAAATGACAGTCCCAAGTACCACCGATGTCCATAACACAAGCTCTTAACATGTCTTCTAAAATTTGGATGGTTCGCTCTGATTGTCCATCGATTTGGGGATGAAATACTATACTGAAATATAATTTGGTTCCCAGGGCTTTGTGAAGACTCTTTCAAAATTGTGAAACAAATCTACTATCTTGATCCAATACTATGGTAGCTGGAATTCCATGCAGTCTCACAATCTGTTCTATGTATAAGCCTACTAATCTTTTCAGAGAGAGACCGACCCAGAAGGGTAAGAAATGAGCTGATTTCGTCAATCGGTCTACAATCACCCATACCATTTACCTTTGGGGGTTTTGGGCAAGCCTATCACAAAGTCCATAGTAATGTGTTTCCATTTTCATCGAGGAATCACAAGAGATTGCAATGGTTCGGCAGGTCTTTGATTTTAGGCTTTCACCTGTTGACATACCAAGCATTGAGCCATATAGTATGCTATGTCATCTTCATTCTAGACCACCAAAAGTTTTCTCTTAGATCTCGATACACCTTTGTACTACCTGGATGCATTGTATATGCTTAACCATGCGCCTCCTCCAAAATCTCATTCTTTAATTCTAGAAGCTTGGAAATACACAATCTACTACCAAACCTCAAGATGTTGTCCGCATGTACAGAAAATTCTGACTGAGCACCAGACTCCACTGTCTCTCTAATCCTCTGTAGCTCTAGATCTTCCTTTTGAGTTGATTTAATTCTTTCAATCAGGATAGGCTATACCATAAGATTTGCTAGTTGCATTTCAGAATCATGAAATCGTACTTCAATCTTAGATATCTCCAAATCCATTATAAATATACTTTTGATCAATAAGTAAAGCTACCAGTTTACTTGGAGACTTCTTACTTAGGGCATCTGCTACAACATTTGCCTTGCCTAGATAATAGTTGATGGTCAAATCATAGTTTTTTAGCAACTCCAACCATCTTCTCTGTCTTAAGTTCAACTCCTTCTGAGTGAAGATGTATTTTAAATTTTTATAATCTGTAAAAATCTCACAACGACTATCATATAAGTAATGCCTCCATATTTTTATGGCAAAGATCATTGCTGCTAGCTTCAGATCATGTGTAGGATAATTTGACTCATGCGGCTTCAACTGTCTGGAGGCATAGGCTATCTGTTGCCCAGTGATGAAGCAACCCAAGAGGGAGGGTGAATTAGATTTTATAAAATTTTTTGAACTATTTCAACAAGTATGTGCTAATTGCAATTAAGTACTTGTATTTTGCCAAAGTATTTGTGTGCTTCAAAATAATATGTAGTGAAATTAATAAAGTAAATGCACAAAGAAAATAATCACACAAACATAACAAATTTATAGTGGTTCGGTGCACTTCAAGGCACCTATATCTACTCCCCAAGTTCTCTTTAAAAATTTACTATGATTAACAAGATTACAACTGATTAGTTTTCCGGGCTCACTAATCAAACCTAACTTGTTTCCACCGGGCTCACAAGTCAAAACCCTTGTTGATTTTCTAACCTAGACTGTTGACTCCACTAATTGATTTTGATGATAAGCAAAATAGTTAAGTATAATTTGAGGACTAATGATTTGCTTTAAGTATGTTTTCATTGAAAGGATGCTCATAAAATTTGAAGAAACCCAATTATGTTGAAGAACTAAGTTTGAATGGAATGAATGCATGAAACAAGACTTGGACACTCAAAGAGTTGGTTGAATGGATGACTAAGACAAATGGAAACATGTTCCAGCACAAGTTCAGCAATTTCTGCACCTTTTTTTGATGGTGTGTCAACTCAAGATGTCGACACATGACATGATGTGTCGATACATGAAGATGGTGTGTCGACTTAGGCTGGTACGCAGCGATTCAAATGGCACAGATGATGTGTCGACACATGGACCTTATGTATCGATTCAAGGTGTCAACACATAGATCAACACATCGCCCGAGAATTTCAAGCCACAGAACTTGCAAAAGTTGAAGGAACAGTTAATGTGTCGACACACGGACCTAATGTGTCGACTCAATTGAGAATGTGTCGACTCAGCTGATTTTTTCAAAGAATCTGAATTGAACATTTTGAACTTGTGTCGACTCAATAAGAACATGTGTCGACCTAATGTGTCGACACATGAAGAGGAAGTGTCGACATATGGAGTTCTGACAACAGTAACAGCTAGTTTTTTCAAGCGCAGAGCTCTTCCAAATGCCCTCCAAGGCTAGTTTTTCAAGTATAACGGCTAGATTTCAATTTTGGGGGCTTGGAAAGGTACATAAAGGCTCTAAATTAAATCAAGACAACAACTATTCAACTATTCACAAGAGTATTGAATATCCTTAAAGAGTTTAAAGAGAAAAGAAAAGAGAAGAGCCTTAACTCCTATTCATTCAAAGCTCAACCACTCTCAAGCAAAGGAAAGCCTTCCAAGCATTCAAAGCTATCAAGTGCATTGAAGATCATTCAATCTTGGGCATTCAAAAGGCTTCAACAAGAGCAAAGCAACACTACATCGAGCTACATCGACTTATTTGTTTTTTATTGAAAGCTTACATTGGTTCTTTATTTCTCCATCTTTTATCTTGTAAAGGTTATTGGTTAGCCTATTGGAAAACCAAGTGAAGTTATTGGTAAGCCTTGAAAATCAATTAGGTTGGTGGTTAGCCCGCAAAACCACTAAGGTTCTTAGTTAGCCTAGAAAATCAATTGAGGTTTTTGGTTAGCCTTGTGAAAATCAATTAGGTTCTTGGTTAGCCTGTAAAACCAAGTGAGGTTGTGACTTGTGAGCCTTGTGAAAACAAGTCGAGTTTTGATTAGTGAGCCCGAAAAACTAATCGGTTGTAATCATTGGATTATAGTAAATTTTTCAAAGGGATCTTGGGGAGTGGATATAGGTGCATTGTTGGCACCGAACCACTATAGATTGTTGTGTTTGTGATTACTTGTTCTCTCCCTCCTTGCTCTTTATATTTCGTTTATTGCTTTTAATTTTTGCTGCACTTTTACATTAGAGCATTGCACTTAAATCACAGTACCTTGTTGAATTGAATTGCACATCTTGTCTTACGAAGTTTTCTACTTGTTTTATCAAGCTTAGCTTTAAATTTTTGAAACCCAATTCACCCCCCCTCTTGGGTTGCTCTCTGGGTAACAAGTGGTATCAGAGCCTTGTTCTCAGTATATAGGCTTTACCGCCTTGAGTAAAGATCTATGGCAACCCTAATTGGTACTAGTGTAGTTGAGGGACAAGCCTCAAACAGACCTCCATTTTTCAATGGTGCAAATTACACTTATTAAAAAACTAGGATGAGAATTTATATGCATTCTATAGATTATAATTTATGGAAAGTAGTTGATAAAGGTCCTCATGTTCATTCGATGGTGGTTAATGGTATTTCCATCCCAAAACTTGAAGAGGATTGGGATGAAAATGACATTAAACAATCCGAGATCAATGCTAAGGCAATGAATCTCTTGTATTGTGCATTAGATCCTAGGAGTTCAATAGGATATCTACATGCATGTCCACCAAAGAAATATGGGACACACTTGAAATTACCCATGAGGGTGCCGATCAAGTGAAGAACACTGAGGTCAATATGTTAGTGCACACATATGAGATGTTCCGGATGGAACCAAATAAATCTATTACTGATATGTATACTCATTTTACAAATATTGTAAATTCTATGAGGAGTCTTGGTAAAGTCATATCTAATGCTGATCTTGTAAATAAAATTCTTAGGTCATTACCGATGTCATGGGATCCAAAGGTGACTGCAATTCAAGAGATAAAAGATATAGACAAGCTTCCACTTGAGCAGCTAGTATGATCGTTCATGATCTATGAGCTTAACTTGAAACAGAAATCAATGGACTTGGATAAAAAGAAGAAGGGGATCGCTTTTAAATCAAATGTTTAAGAAGAATCCTCGATTGATGAGTCCGATGATGATGAAGAAGAAGAAGGTGAAGAAGCCCTCCTTGCCCGAAAATTTAGAAGATTTATGAAGAGGAGAAAGTTTCTCTACAAAAAGAAATTTCAATCCAAGGAAATTAAGGGAAAGGAAAAAGAAAAAGAGAAAGAAAAAGAAAAGGAGAAGGAAGTACCTATATGCTTCGAGTGCAAGAAGCCCGGGCACTACAAATTTGATTGTCCTCTTCTCAAGAAATCAAAGAAGAAACTAAGGAAGGAAGCAATGATGGCCATGTGGAGTGATAGTGAAGACTCCAGTTCAGAAGAAGAGCAGACTGAAATTGCAAATCTCTGCTTCATGGCACATCAGGATAACGAAGAGGTATATTCCGACTCTGAAGTTGATTTTACTTTTGATGAGCTTAGAAGTGCTTTTGAAGAATTGATGCATGATTATAAGTTAGTATTATCTGAAAACAAGAAATTAAAAAAGCATGCTAATAGTTTCTCATTAGAAAACAATTCTTTACTTAATGATGTTAGTTCTTTGAAAACTAAGCTAGATGTTTTGGAAAAGAAAAATAATGCTTTAGCTATGGAAAATGAAGTTCTAAAAAGATCTAAACATGTTGTTTCTAACAATGATCTTTTAAAGAAAAACAAGGATTTGGAACTTGAAAATAAAAAATACAAAAATAAACTTGAGAAAATCAAACCTTTTGTTGATAAGTTCACCTTTACTTCAGAAAAGCTGAATTTACTTTTAAATAATCAAAGAGCAGTTTTCAACAAGGCAGGTTTAGGATATAAACCCCAAAAGCAACAAAAGTATTTCAAAAACTTTTTTGTACCTGCATCATCCAGTATCACTTGTTTTACTTGCAAAAAATTAGGTCATAAATCATATCAATGCAACTTTATAAAAATCATATCTTTTGGTAAAGTGTGGGTTCCACAAGGAGTCATTTTGAATGCTAACCCGAAAGGATCCAAGTTAGCTTGGGTACCTAAAAACAAAGCTTGATCTTATCGTAGGTGTGTCTTGCAACCAAGGAAAATAAACGAATTTGGTATCTTGATAGTGGTTGCTCAAGGTAAATGATTGGAGATGTGAAGCAATTCACTTCTCTTGAAGCTTTGAATGGAGGGAGTGTGACCTTCGGTGATAATGGTAAAGATAAAATCATTGGAATTGGTAAGGTTCACATAACTCCTTCTAATAGTATTAGTAATATACTTCTAGTAGATGGTTTAAAGCATAATTTCTTAAGTATTAGTCAGTTTTGCGATAAAGATTTTCAAGTAATTTTCAAATCATCATATTGCATGATTTCTAGTCCAGATTCAAATGGAGTACAATTCATTGGAAAAAGGCATGGAAATATTTATCTTGTAGATCTTGATGATCTATCTTTACCTAATGGAGAATGTCTTGTTGCAATGAATTCTACCAAAGAAGAGACTAGTTGGTTGTGGCATAGAAGGTTAGGGCATGCTAGTATGTACCTTATTTCAAAACTTTGTAAAAAGAATTTAGTTAGAGATTTACCTGAAATCAGTTTTAAAAAAGATAGAATTTGTCAAGCATGTCAATTTGGAAAATAAGTCAACTTCTTTTAAACCAAAAGGATTTGTAACTACTAGCATACCACTTGAACTACTCCATATGGATCTCTTTGGACCAACTAGAACATCAAGTCTAGGAGGCAAGAGATATGGATTAGTTATTGTGGATGATTTTTCGAGATTTACTTGGATTTTCTTTTTAACACAAAAAGATGAATCATTTTCTATATTTATAAAGTTTTATAAAAAAGTTTCAAACAAAAAAGGTTTTTCAATCGTTTGTATCCGTAGTGATCATGGAACTGAATTTGAAAATCAAGATTTCGAAAACTTTTGTAATCAAAAAGGGATAGAACACAATTTCTCTGTACTTAGGACACCTCAGCAGAATGAGATAGTAGAAAGGAAAAATCATATTTTAGAAGAAATGGCATACACTATGCTTTGTGAAAATAATTTGCCAAGGTATTTTTGGCTGAAGCTATAAATACAGCCTGTTATATTTTGAATCGAGTTTTGATATGCCCTATTTTAAAGAAAACTCCATATGAGCTTTGGAACCAAACAAAACCAACTTTGAAATATTTTCGAGTTTTTGGTTATAAATGCTTTATTTTGAATAATGGAAAAGATCATCTAGGAAAGTTCGATGCTAAGTCTGATGAAGGTATCTTCTTAGGATACTCTACATCAAGCAGGACATACAAAGTATTTAATAAACAAATTTTAGTTGTAGAAGAGTCAGTACATGTTGTATTTGAGAAATCTGCTAACAAATCCTCAAGAAAAGAGGATACATCTGATGATTGTGCAGGTGCTGACAAACTTCAGAAGTTGACATTAGATGACAAGCTCAACCAAATGAAGAAAATCAGGACAAGGGTGAGAAAGAAGATGACACTCTAATGCATCATGATCTACCTAAGGAGTGGAGGTATGCTCATGGACATCCTAAGAAATTAATCTTAGGTGATCCATCTAAAAGGATAAGAACTCGTGCTTCTATTAGAAATGAATGTGATTACATAGCTTTTGTATCTCAAGTAGAACCTAAATTTTTTGAAGAAGCTGAAAAAGACTCTAATTGGATCAATGCTATGCAAGAAGAACTAATACAATTTGACAGAAATAATGTTTGGATACTTGCAGAAAGACTATCTAATGTTTGAATTATTGGCACTAAATGGATATTTAGGAATAAATTAGATGAAAATGATTTTGTCATTAGAAATAAAGCTAGGCTAGTTGCTAAAGGCTACAATCAGGAGAAAGGGATTGACTTTGATGAAACCTTTGCTCCTGTTGCTAGACTTGAAGTAATTAGACTATTGTTAGCTTTTGCATGTTTTATGAACTTCAAATTATTTCAAATGGATGTTAAGAGTGCTTTCTTAAATGGTTTTATAAATGAAAAAGTTTTTGTTGAACAACCACCCAAATTTGAAAGTCATGCACATCCTGATCATGTTTTCAAATTGCACAAAGCACTTTATGGATTAAAGCAAGCACCTAGAGCATGGTATGAAAGGTTAAGCAAATTTCTTATTGAAAATGAATTTTCTAGAAGAAATGTTGACAAAACACTATTTTTGAAAAGGAAAGACAATGATTTATTGGTAGTACAAATATACGTTGATGACATCATTTTCGGTGCTACTAATGAAATTCTCTGCCAAGAATTTGCTAAGCTTATGCAGGGTGAGTTTGAGATGAGCATGATGGGAGAACTCAACTTCTTTCTCGGACTCCATATCAAGTAAACTTCAGATGGTATCTTCATCAACCAAGCTAAGTATACAAGATAAATTATCAAAAAGTTTGGGATGGAGACTACTAAGTCAATAGGTACGCCTATGAGCCCCTCATGTAAACTAGATAAAGATGAAAATGGTAAATCTGTGGATCAGAAATTATATAGAGGCATGATAGGCTCTTTACTGTATCTTACTGTTAGTAGACTAGATATTATGTTCAGTGTTTGGATGTGTGTTAGATATCAGTCTGAACCTATAGAATCACATCTTATGGCTGTTAAGCGCATTATTAGATATCCGTCTTGTACTATTAGTATTGGTTTGTGGTATGCTAGAAATTCTTCTGCTGAATTGATTGGATATTCTGATGCAGACTTTGCTGGTTGTAGATTAGATAGAAAGAGTACTAGTAGAACTTGCCAATTTCTTGGGATTAACTTAATTTCATGGTTTAGCAAGAAACAAACTTCAGTTGCACTATCCACAGCTGAGATTGAGTATATTGTAGCAGGAAGTTGTTGTGCTCAAATCTTGTGGATTAAGCAATAATTTGAAGATTTTGGAATCAAGTTGGCTAGAACTCCTATTAAATGTGATAATACCAGTGCTATTTGCTTGAATAAAAATCCTGTTCAATGCTCTAGGAGCAAGCACATTAAAATTAGACATCACTTTATCAGAGATCATGTTGAAAATAATGATATTTTGCTTGAATTTATATGTACTGAATTTTAATTAGCTGATATTTTAACTAAACCTCTCTTCTAAGATCGATTATGTATGATTAGAAGAGAGCTCGGGATCATCAATCTGTTTGATTAAATCTTTTCTCCAAATTTGACTCGAATTAGATATATTCAACCTTATTTTTGATGAATCATGATTAATCATTGATGATTTGACTCCAAATACATGTTACTTCAATTGATTTGATCATTCAGTGAAATTCCAGTTTTTTCAGTTTTAAAGTCGATGTGTCGACACATCATGAGTCGACACATCATGCGTGAGTCGACACATGTTTGACGGGAAACTGAGATTTTAAGGGTTTCCGAACCGTTTTTCTTCCAAAATTCTTTCTCCTCCGAGTCGACATCTTGATTCCAGGTATCCATCCTGCTCATCCTCTCATTTCTTTGCTTTTACCCGCCATTTTCTCAGATTTGGAGGCTCGATGGTCATTTTTGTTGGATTTCCTTCTAGGTTTTAGCTCCTAAACCCTAGAAACTCCCTATTTCTACCAAAAACCTTATCCAAACCTTGATTGTTGACAATGGGTCCTCGCAAACAAGTCGTTCGCCGACCGCGTTAGTCACAGCATGAAGAAGAGCAGAGAACGAAGGCACGACACGAGTCTAGAGCTCCGGATCCGCCAGCACGACAGTTGTTTGCACCTTCTAGTCAGATGAGCTACAAGACAGTGGTTGGAGGATGCCGAGTGGACTTCTCTTTCTTGGACCAGCAGCATTTTTGGATAGGAGAGTGGATCCGACATGCTGGTTTGGCATCTTTCTGTTCGCTCAGCGAGAGATACTATCCCGGGCTGATGAGAGGGTTCTACAGATCACTTGCCCACGAATCAGATGGCTGGATTGCTTAGGTCAGAGGACGGGATATTCCCATTTCAGCAGAGATTCTGAGCAGGGTATGGGATATACCCATGACTGGATCAGTTATGGATAGTCTGTTGGATAGAGTTAGTGGGCTCCGGTGTATTTTTAACTCTGAATCTTACCAGAGGGAGCCATTGTTCCTGCTTCGAGACTGTTTGCGGAGATGAGACTGCTACATCATATAGTTGCCCGGATTCTTCTGCCGAAGATCGATCGATTTGATTACATTGCCGAGAGAGAGCTGCTCATGATGGTCTCCCTGATTCAGCGGATGCCGATTTGTCTTCCTATTTTGATGATCCATCAGATTGCTGAGGCGGTGTCTAGTCAGCGACTCTGCTTACCATATGGCATGGGTTTGACAGTACTATTCAGAGAGTATGGAGTCAGCTTATAGGATGAGCCTTATCGTACTTTGATCCATACCGATGTCTATGACATCAGGTCATTGCATCGCATGGGTTATCACTTAGTCCGAGGCCAGTGGACATGGAGGACATCAAGATAGGCCAAGGATGCAGCTGACATTGATGAGGACACAGCAGAGGAGGAGCGAATTCTTTCCGGTGAGGCTGGACCGAGCGAGACACAGCCTAAGATGGCAGCACAGTCAGCTCAGTCAGATCCTTCTACATCTGCCCATCCACAGCCAGAGCAAACGGAGCTCCTGGTATTTCAGATACTCTAGAGGACAAAGTCAGATGCATAGAGATCGATGTTTTCATCATGAGACAACGTCTAGATGTCTTTATTGTTGAGACGAGAGAGAGCCACATTGATCTTAGTGATGGTATTTCGGCTATTCTCTCAGCACTGTCCAGAGCTTCTACGAGTGCTCCTGCTGCAGACACAGTTCCTGCTTCTGTTGATATACCTGCTCTAGCACCAGCTAATGACATTGGTGATATTGATACTGGTGCTGAGACTACTATTGGAGATGGAATTGGAAGTACTATTATTGGAGATATTGATGGAGATGAGGTGACTGACTCCGACCAGCTTGATATTGATGATCTTATGTCAGAGCCAGTTATGGAGGTGATGGATGATGTGGTTGCGAGACCTGTTGACCCATCCTTCTCACCTGCTCCGATACCTGATCCATCCTCTCCTTCCAGATCGTTTGATCACACTTCAATTCCAGTTTCGATTCCTATTCTTAGTCCTGTTAGTGATATACCTGTTACCGATTTACCTACTGTTGATTCTCCTAACATTCATACACCTATCATTCAGACACCCACACCTAATACATCTATTGTAGATACATCGATACTTTCTACAGCTGATACTATTGTTCTTGATACGCTTGAATCATCAGCTGTTACACCTACTTTTGATAGTCCTACCCTTCATACTTCATCAGTCATTCGAGAGCTTGGATTTTATACACCCGACTTTCAGCATCTTGATTCAGGCCCCACTTTTGATCATACTCCTGCTCCAGCTGTTGCTGAGATGATTGGCCCGATCAGTTCAGTTCCTGTGGAGGACGTAGCTTCTACCTCTACTGCTTCAGCTAGAGGTCGGACCTATATTCGTCGCAGAGGACATGGACGCCTACCCTTCCTCAGCCGACCAGGACCAGACTTCGAGATCTCCGACCATGATGGTCATGAGCTTGATCTTTTACTGATACCGGACCGATCGAGATCGGTTCATCTTCTGATGACTCGATGGATGAGGATTAGGACATTGATGTATTTCTAGATAGTTTTATATCTCTAGATAATTTTATATTTCTAGATAGTTTTATATTTCTAGATAGTTTACTTTCATGCTTACATGTACTTTTATCTTTGTTGTGTACTTGATATACAAGTTCCTGACATATATGAAAAATCTTGTATTTTCTTATTTCTGTATCTTTGATGAACCTTGTGTTTTCTCATTTCTATATCTTGAATTGCTTTTATACATTCAATGACTATACTTTGCCTTGTTTATTCATTTCCTTTACTTCCTACCTTTTTAATGATAACAAAAAGGGGGAGTAATTCATGATGTTATTTAAGTATAAATTGTTTACTTCTCCAAACTAAAGGGGGAGTAACTTTTACTTTTTGAAAACCTGAATTTATGAAAGGGGGAGCTTCACCTTTTGTTAAAGTAAATTTGATTCTCAAAACCCCTCTTTCAATATTTTTGAAAAGATTCTCACAAATTTAGTTATGAATCATTAATTCAGGGAGAGCTTTGTTAATTGCTGTAATTTTCATTGTAAGAGTATCATGATACATGTTCTTATTGCATTTAAATGAATATCAAACTTCTGATACTCTCTATCTTTGAAACAAGCTCAAATTCTATCACTTGTATTTTGAATGATTATATTTTTAAGTAATGATTGATACTTAATGCTTTCAATATTGTGCATCTTGATCAATTCTCTTAAAGCCTTACTTTTAAAGCAATTTATACTTAAGAGTTTTGTCATCATCAAAAAGGGAGAGATTGTTGACTCCACTAATTGATTTTGATGATAAGCAAAATAGTTAAGTATAATTTGAGGACTAATGATTTGCTTTAAGTGTGTTTTCATTGAAAGGATGCTCATAAAATTTGAAGAAGTACAATTATGTTGAAGAATCAAGTTTGAATGGAATGAATACACAAAACAAGACTTGGACACTCAAAGAGTTGGTTGAATGGATGACTAAGGCAAATGGAAACATATTCCAACATAAGTTCAGCAATTTCTGTACCTTTTTTTGATGGTATGTCGACTCAAGGTGTCGACACATGACATGATGTGTCGACACATGAAGATGGTGTGTCGACTCAGGCTGGTACGTAGCAAAATTTCAAATGACACAGATGATGTGTCGATACATGGACCTTATGCATCGACTCAAGGTGTCAACACATGGATCAACACATCGCCTGAGAATTTCAAGCCACAAAACTTGTAGAAGTTGAAGGAACAGTTGATGTGTCTACACACGGACCTAATGTGTCGACTCAATGTGTCGACTCAACTGAGAATATGTCGACTCAACTGATTTTTTCAGAGAATCTAAATGGAACATTTTGAACTTGTATCGATTCAAGAAGAACATGTGTCGACCTAATGTGTCGACACATGAAGAGAAAGTGTCGACACATGGAGTTCTGACAACAGTAACGACTAGTTTTTTCAAGCTCAGAACTCTCCCAAATGCCCTCCAACGGCTAGTTTTTCAAGTATAATGGCTAGATTTTGATTTTGGGGGCTTGGAAAGGTATATAAAAGCTCCAAATCAAATTAAGACAACAACTATTCAACTATTCACAAGAGTATTGAATATCCTTAAAGAGTTTAAAGAGAAAAGAAGAGAGAAGAGCCTTAACTCCTATTCATTCAAAGCTCAACCACTCTCAAGCAAAGGGAAGCCTTCCAAGCATTCAAAGCTATCAAGTGCATTGAAGATCATTCAATCTTGGGCATTCAAAAGGCTTCAACAAGAGCAAAGCAACACTACATCGAGCTACATCGACTTATTTACTTTTTATTGAAAGCTTACATTGATTCTTTATTTCTCCATCTTTTATCTTGTAAAGGTTATTGGTTAGCCTATTGGAAAACCACGTGAGGTTATTGGTAAGCCTTGAAAACCAATTAGGTTGGTGGTTAGCCCGCAAAACCACTAAGGTTCTTGGTTAGCCCGGAAAACCAAGGAAGGTTTTTGGTTAGCCTTGTGAAAACTAATTAGGTTCTTGGTTAGCACGTAAAACAAGTAAGGTTGTGACTTGTGAGCCTTATGAAAACAAGTCGGGTTTTGATTAGTGAGCCTGAAAAACTAATCGGCTATAATCATTGAATTATAGTGAATTTTTCAAGGAGATCTTGGGGAGTGGATGTAGGTGCATTGTTAGCACCGAACCACTATAGATTGTTGTGTTTGTGATTGCTTGTTCTCTCCCTCCTTGCTCTTTACATTTCGCTTATTGCTTTTAATTTTCATTGCACTTTTACATTAGAGCATTGCACTTAAATCACAGTACCTTATTGAATTGAATTGCACATCTTGTCTTGCGAAGTTTGTTACTTGTTTTATCAAGCTTAGCTTTAAGTTTTTGAAACCCAATTCACCCTCCCTCTTGGGTTGCTCTCTGAGCAACATAGGCTAACCAACAATTTCTTGGTTTTCATGGCTAACCAAAAACCTTATTGGTTTTGCGGGCTCACCAACAACCTATGTTGGTTTTATACAAAGGCTAACCAACAACCTCTTGGTTTTCTAAGGCTCAAAAAAAATCTTGATACAACAATGTAAGAATGAAAGTAAAGAATACAATAAAGCTTTCTAATAAAATCAAATATCTCTTTGAATATTGATGAAGATATTATCTTCAAGTTGTTGAAGCCTTTGATTACAGCTTGATGATGTGAACTTGGATGCACTCTCTTATCTTTGGAAGTTTGAAGGCTTGAACCACTCAACTCTTGAATCCTTGAAGGATATTCAATAATCTCACTAAAGGATTGCTTCCCTATTCAATTTTTGTTGATTATATAGCTTTCCAAACCTTAAAAGACCATTAGAGATCGTTGGAGAGGGAAAACTAACCGTTACAAATATTTTGGGAAAGTTATGCTCTTCAGAAAACTAGTCATTGCAGAGCTGTCATCTGTTCAAGTGTCGACACTTCAGGTCATGAGTCGACGCTTAGGATCGACACTTGAAACAGTGAGTCGATACTTGACCAAAAAATTCCTTCTAAAGTCTTCTATTCTGCACTGGTGAGCCGACACTTCATCTGATGAGTCGACACTTTGAGTCTACACTTGGAACAGTGAGTCGACACTTGAGGGAAGTCTTGAAATTTAGCATGTTCTATATCATTTTGATCTCAGGCATTGAGTCGACACTTGCTATTCATGAGTCGACACTTGCTATCGAAGGTAAAAAGACACCAACACCATGCATACAATATGCAAAAGCAAGGCAGAAAAATATGCATTTTAAAATAATTTTAAAATATACACAGCGGAAGGCTTGGTAAATCGATCTAAATGATCTACCAATCTGCCCGTAACAGGATCTAGTATAATAAAACAGCATGCAATATAAACATCAAAGCAAAAGAAGTGCAAGGATATAAAAGTACCTTACTGTTATACCTTTGATGGATGTAGTGGCGGTGCTCTAAAGATGATGCTCTTGAGCCACACACGTGTTTGGTCTCTACAGGTAATCCACACCTAGGCTCGACTTTGATCAACTCCCTCGGAGTGCTAGCACCTTGGGATCCTTTGGGTTGATCTTCTTCTTCCTAGAAAACAAGGAGGAGAGGTAGAACCCTTCCTCACTAGCTCTCTTTCCAAGGCCTAGCTTAAGTGCTAGGAGTCCACACACCCAATACCCAAGTCCTCACAACCCTTTTATTTCCTCTCAGAATCTCAGCAGCAATGAGATTCAGACACAAATAATCGAGAACTTCTCAAGCCCAGCAGCCCTAAAATAACACTTATTTATAGAGGCAGCCAAGAGAGGGAGAAAGAAAAAGGAGGAGTGATTGGGGGAGAAGGTCAAGCAGCATACCATATTGACTCAAACCATATTAGGAAGGAATGACAATCATTCTATGAAAACTTGGAGCTAAATCAGCTTGAATTCAAAATTCAAACCAGGTCAAAACCTTCCAAAAACATCCCAGAAATGTCGTTCAGGGATTTCTGATCGAGCAGAGACGAGTCGACTTGAGCAGGTTCGAGTCGGCTCATCTAGGATACAGAATAGTCAGACCGTTCATTCGAGTCGGCTCGACCAGATCATAGAATGAGTCGACTCGAGCAGGGGTCGAGTCGGCTCGTCCATAAAATAAAATGAGTCGACTCGAGCAGGAGTCGAGTCCGCTCATCCAGAAAAGTCTTCCGAAAATATTTCTTGTCACAGTTAAGTGTTGACCCCTCAAGTGATGACACATGGTCAATCACATTAACCGCCAGTGACAGCAAACGATTCTTAATCATCGATCAGCCTTAAGATCAGATAGAAACCCCTATGGTGTGTGACCCCATAGGTTCGAACACTAAGCCGGTAGCATTGGAACACTTCCAGTATCAGTCAAAGTCCTCATCTAGCAATGATACCCGACATCCGGATAGGTCGAAGATGCAGAGCACCACTCTAGAACCTCTGGCATATGGTTATCGCATAATTTATCCCTTTGACCTCATAATGCTTAGGATGACCTAGGGTTCGACTGCCAATCCCAATTTGGTTTATCCAGATCGTGTCTAAACTTTACAAGTTTTGTGACTCCTCACAAGAACTACCCTGGCTAAGAATTTGCTAAATTGAGACACAATGAGCCATTCACTCCAAACTATTGGGAGCGGTCAATTCCATCTTGTTCCACCACCGCTCCACAAGTACTTGATTGCACCTAGAAACCTTCCATTACTGGATTAGAAATCTAGGTAGTCTGGCACTAAAGTACAGTGAGTTGCTTGTAAGCTACCATGATGATCTCAGGTCTGAGGGATACATATACCCATATCCCTTCGCGAGCAACCCTTTGAAAGAAGGGAGCTCCGTAGATGGTCACATTCAGTGAGATGTCACACATTTCACTTGCATGTCACACCAGTGTCTCCACACTCCTTGGTTAAGAGGATAACCAACAAATGTGTCATACAATAACCTACACTTGATACATTATCGTCCTATAATAATGTATCATTTGGTTGTGAACCAATTTAAGAACTACTTGATATATCCTCTTTATATCAAATAATGTAGTTCAAAGGACTCCATCATACAAGAGTTCATTTCAGAAAAATGCAAATATAATGAATAGCCAAAAAGAATAACTTTTATTCATTAAAATTCATATACAGTTACAAGATAGCACAACCGTCTATAGCCTAGACAATTGGCTTTGGAACATAATTTCCAACAACTCCCACTTGGACTAAAGCCAATCGATATAGAATCTCATTCCCATTTTCCATTACAATTGTTGAAATCTTGAATTCCGATAGTTTTGGTGAAGGGGTCAGCTAGGTTTTCCTTTCCATCGATCTTTAGAAGGTCAAATGTCACCTCGTTCTACGATCTCTCATATAAGGTGATAGCACCGTAGAATATACTTTATGTAGTGATGAGACTTTGGCTCTTTGGCTTGAGTAATGGCTTCAGTGTTGTCACAATACACTGGAATAGGACCATCCAGGAAAGGTGCCACTCCCAGCTTGCCAAGGAACTTCCGCAACTATACAGCTTCCTTCGCTGCATCCGATGCTGCAATGTCTCTGCTTCGCATACTAAGTCCGTCACAGTAGGCTGCTTGGAAGTTTTTCAGCAGATTACTCCTCCATTGATGGTGAAGACAAATCTTGACACACTCTTGCTATCATCTTTATCTGACTGAAAACTGGAATCAGTGTACCCCACAAGTTTCAAGTCAGAATCTCCATAAATCAGCCTTTGGTCCTTAGTATTTTGCAAATACTTAAGGATGGTCTTTACTACCTTCCAATAAGCTTCACCTGGGTCAGACTGGTATCTGCTCACTAGACCTAGTGAGTATGCCATGTCTGGTCTAGTACATGTCATAGCATATATGATAGAACCCACTGCCAAAGCATATGAGATTTTGCTCATACGCTCTCTCTCCTCAGGAGTTGTCGCACAATCCTCTTTGGGGAGACCAATTCCAGTGCCTATCGGGAGATAGCCTTTTTTGAAATTTTTCATGCTGAACCGTTTCAACACAGTGTCGATGTACGTAGATTGGGACAGTCCCAGAAGCCTCTTAGATCTATCTTTATAGATCTTCATACTCAGTATGTAAGAGGCTTCACCTAAGTCCTTCATAGAGAACTGAGATGACAACCAGACCTTTATTCCTTGTAGTGCTGGGATATCATTCCCGATTAAGAGAATGTCATCCACATACAATACAAGGAGCACAATCACATAACCATTAGCCCATTTGTAAATACAAGGTTCTTCTTCGTTCCTAACGAAGCCATATGACTTGATACACTTATCAAATCGCATGTTCCAACTCCTTGATGCTTGCTTCAGTCCATAGATGGACTTTTAAAGCTTGCACACCTTTGACTCTTTTATGGATATGAACCATTCAAGTTGTATCATATATACCTTCTCTTCCAGCTCACCATTCAGAAAAGATGTTCGGACATTCATTTGCTAGATTTCATAGTCAAAGTGTGTCGCTAAAGCAAGTATGATCCAAATGGACTTGAGCATTGCCACAGGAGAGAACGTCTCATCATAGTCAATACCATAATGTTGACGATATCCTTTGGCAACCAGACAGGCTTATAGATCTCCACATACCCGTCTGCGCCCCTTTTCTTCTTGAAAATCCATTTACATCCAATGGATTTTATCCCTTCAAGCGGATCAACCAATGTTTATACATTATTGATTTCCATGGATTCCATTTCAGATTGCATGGCTGCTAGCCATTTCTCAGAGTCAGACCTCTGCATCGCATCCATATAGGTGATCGAATCCTCATTATTCTCATCGAGTTCAATGGGATCATCGTCCCGGACCAAGAAACCATAGTATTTATCCAGTCGACTCCGTACCCTATCGGATCTCCTTAATGGTTCCTGTATGGGCTCTGGGTGTGATCTTATCATAACTAGTTCTATGTTGTCCCTTAAGTGTGTCGATTTTTTTACTTGTTGAACTTCACTAAGTTCAATCTTAGTGGCTACAATTCCTTCATCAAGGAATTTCTTTTCCAAAAAAAATAGCCCTAAGACTAACAAACAACTTTTGTTCCTCAACCAAGTAGAAGTAATACCCCTTGGACTCTTTTGGATACCCGACAAATAGGCACCGGTCAGACCTGATCCAAGCTTATCCATTTTCAAACATTTTACATAAGCCGGGCAACCCCAGACCCGAAGGTGTGAGAGTGTCGGCTTACGTCCATTCCATATCTCATATGGAATTTTGTTAACGGATTTACTCGGAGCCCTATTTAAAAGGTAATAGGCTGATTCTAGAGCATATCCCCATAAGGACAGTGGCAGAGAAGCAAAGCCCATCATGGACCGAACCATGTCTAACAGGATTCGATTTTTTCTTTCAAACACTCCATTTAACTGAGATATCCCTGGAGGTGTCCACTGAGAGAGAATCCCATTCTCCTCGAGATATGTTAGAAACTCCCCGGAATAATATTCACCACCTCGACTTGATTGAAGAGTTTTGATACATCTTCCAATTTATTTTTCTACTTCATTACAATATCATTTGAACATTTCAAATGACTCAGATTTATGTCTTATCAAGAAGACATAACCATACCTCGAAAGGTCGTCTATAAATATAATGAAATAACTATACCCACCTCTGGCACTAACATTCATGGATCCACATATATCAGTATGTACCAGACTTAGAATTTCTTTGGCTCGGTCACCTTTTCCAATAAAATGTAACTTTTTTATTTTTCCAAGATGACAGGACTCACAGGTTGGAAGTGAATCACTTTTATTAAAGTTGAGGAGACCCTCGGACTTCAACCTGTTTATTCTGTTCTTGTTAATATGACCTAGCTTACAATGCCATAGGTATGCATCATTGACATTATCTATCCTAGAGCGTTTGCTAGACATGTACACTACACTAACAAGTCGCGATAGTACCTAAATGCCATTATTCACTTATCCATTCATTATAACAAAACCATTCCAAATGATTTTGCAAATGTCATTCTTTATTGATAGTTCATAACTAAACATGGCCAATTGGCCTACAGAAATGATATTTAAAATAAAAGATGGATAATAATGACACTCATTCAAAATGATTATACAAGACTCAAAAACTAGTTTGAGGACTCCCAACGCCAGGACTGGAACTTAGCTTCCATTTTTCACGTTCAAGAATCTCTCTCCATCCTCGAATCTTCTACTAACTTGAAGTCCTTGCAAACAATTACAAATATAAATCAGACTTCCAGTATCAAATACCCAACTAGTAGTATCACAGATAGAAAAACTACAAGGTGTTATCATATAAATACCTTGTCCAGCACCTTCTGGTTGCTTCCTCTTCATGGACCTGTTCGGGTCAAGGGATGCAATGTAAAGAGGACAGTTCCTCTTCCAATGCGCATGGCTCTTATTAGCCTTCTCCTTCTTGGCCTGACTGGGCCTAGAAGCATTCTGTACATATTTTCCTTTACTTTTCTTTTTCCCTTTCTTGAAGGGACGATGCCCTCCCGAAGATCCTCCCACTAGATTCACCATCCCTTTGTTCAGATGGTGGTCTTTCTCATAAGCCTGCAGCAACCCCAACAGACCGTGGTAGTTAACTGCAGGCTTATTCATTCTATAATGATCGAGAAAATCTAGATAGAAAGAGGGGAGGGAATTCAAAATCGCATCCTTCCCAAGTTGCTCATGTAAGGGACATTCGAGTTTGCCCAAGCGCTCAATCATCTTGATCATGTACAATACATGATTAGTGACTGAGGCCTCATCACGCATCCACGTGTTGTAGATAACATAGGAGACCCTGTACCTCTCAATGTCATATAGTGTCCCAAAGAACTTCTTCAACCTTTGAAGGATTTTCTCTGGCTGGGCTTCCTTGAACTTGTGATTGAACTCATCATTCATCGCTGCAAACATTATGCATCGGACAGTGATCCTGTCAGAGAGCCACTTCTGATAAGTGTCTCTGACTGAACCCCGAGCATTGAGAGCAGGGGTTTTAGGTACCGGATCCGATATCACATACAAGATCCGTTCATACTCCAGGACAATCCTGAGCCTTCGATACCAGCTATCGAAGTTGTGATCCTTGAGCTTCTCGTTATCGAGAAGAGATCGGAGCGATAGATTGGAGACATCTGAAAAGAAAACCAAAGCTAATTAGTATATATGAATTATTAACCTAAAGACATGGACTTTAGTCAAAAAGCCCTCTCACTAATTGTTCAGACTGGTAGCCTCTACCTCCAATCCGAGGAATTACTTTAATTCCTTAGTGGGTACTAGAGTCCAATAGACAACACATGAGCCCGACTTTGATCGGCCCACCCATGCACGTCTAAAAGTAGGTTCTTTAATCGATTACTTCTCCAAGTAACCTCTAGTATTTAGGTTTTATCCCAATATGCAATTCAATCGGCCTTTGGACCTCCTATTGAAGGTCCCGGTTAGGTCCAACCATTAACATGATAAAATTCGATACTTCTAACTAATGAATAGTTAAGCTCGACTTTGGCTGGCCCACCTGACCACCGTTAAGAGAGTCGCACTAAGCCATCATATTAGGAACAGCAATTCCAATAGCCCGATGAACACCCGATCTTTGGATCTGTCGAAAACACCCAACTATTGGATCCATTACCATCCCACTTAATATGAGGCTAGGACTTGGTTATCCCTGTAACTTTATCATTTTATGGACCTAATAATTTAGTGGATTTAATCTTATTGTGATAGAAGAAGAGATGAGAAGACATGGATCAACCTCCCACTGACCATATCAGCAATCAAGGAGGGTTACTCATAACTAATGATCCATGGGCATCTAAAATCAGTCAAGACTGATTAACCTTGGTTGACATAGGTTAACACGAGTTAGTGAGCTATCTAATCAATTCTGATCGACCACATTGGCCAGGTAAGTGAGATCATGGGTTGGGTTCCGCCATTAACCGTCATGTCTTAGACACCAACCGAGTTGGCCAGGTAAGAGGTAGCCCCATAGAACCATGATCAAGATGCCAAACTTACCTAGACACCAATTAGTTCAACAAAATCGATTAGACTAGCCTAAAGATTTGGGCTGACCACTGAGGCATAAATTAGGTCCATTTAGATCTATGGACTAATCAATCTAACTATTAGAGAGATCTATAGAGAAAAAACTATAACTCAACATTTGATTAGATTAGTTCTTTATTTAGTCCAATGCATTTAAACTTAGATCTAACCCAATTAAGGACCTAGAAGAAGTTAACCTATGACCCTTAAGGCTTATTAAAATCACTTAAAATCTTTGAATCATATTCCTAGAGTTCTTTGTCATTCTTAATTCTCAATTAAGTTCAATAGCCTTAATTAATCGAAACAATTTCAATTAAGAATATAAAATAATTTTACAAGCAAATTTTGAATTCACTATTTCAGGGCATTCTGGTGAAGTCGACTCATGTAAAATGTGAGTCAGCTCGTCCAGAACAAAAAACAAACAGATTCATCTATTAGCATAGACGAGTCGGCTTGAGCAGGGATCGAGTCGACTCGTCCATAACCAGAAATGGATAGATTGTTATGCCTGCATCAATGAGTCGACTCGAGCAAGGGTTGAGTCAGCTCATTTGCGGGGGGCAGAAAACAGTGACTTCAAAATTCATGCAACAAATTTGAACAATTCAAATTTAGAAATTAAGCATGATCAAAACAAAACTTTTAGATTTAATCTAAATTTGTTTTATGATCATAATATTAGATTAAAATATTTTTAATCTACATTTTCTTTTATTTTTTCTCTTCATGAGTCAATCACAAGCAACACCCCTACACGCCATAGGAGATCCTATTGAATGGGAAGAGAGGGTCTTACAGCCCTACTTCTCTCCTATGACCGGATGTCCATGGTGAAGCACTCAATCCAATGTACTTTAAAAGAAAAAAACATGATGTTAAATGCATGCTAGCATTATTATACTACGATGAACCTGGCTTTGATACCATTGAAGGTGAAAAGACACCAACACCATGCATACAATATGCAAAAGCAAGGTATAAAAAGATGCATTTTAAAATGATTTTAAAATATGCACAGCGGAAGAATTGGTAGATCGATCTAAATGATCTACCAATCTGTCCATAACAGAATCTAGTATAATAAAACAGCATGCAATATAAACATTAAACAAGAGAAGAGCAAGGATATAAAAGTACCTTACTGTTATACCTTTGATGGATGTAGTGGCGGTGCTCCAAAGATGATTCACTTGAGCCACACACGTGTCTGGCCTCTACAGGTAACCCACACCTGTGCTCGACTCTGATCAACTCCCTCGGAGTGCTAGCTTATTGGGATCTTTTGGGCTGATCTTCTTCTTCCTGGAAGACGAGGAGGAGAGGTGGAACCCTTCCTAATTAGCTCTCTTTCCAAGGCCTAGCTTGAGTACTAGGAGTCCATACACCCAATGCCCAAGTCCTCATAACCCTTTTATTTCCTCTTAGAATCTCAGCAGTAATGAGATTCAGAGACAAATAATCAAGAACTTCTCTAACCCAGCAGCCCTAAAATAACACTTATTTATAGAAGCAGCCAAGAGAGGGAGAAAGAGGAAGGAAGAGTGATTTGGGGAAAAGGTCAAGGAGCATACCATATTGACTCAAACCACATTATGAAGGAATGACAATCATCTTATGAAAGTTTGGAGCCAAATCAGCTTGAATTCAAAATTCAAACCAGGTCAAAACCTTCCAAAAACATTTCAAAAATGTTGTTCAGGGATTTCTGTTCGAGCAGAGATGAGTCGACTCAAGCAGGTTCGAGTCGGCTCATCCAGGACACAGAATAGTCAGACTGTTCATTCGAGTCGGCTCATCCAGAAAATAGAATGAGTCGACTCAAGCACCAGAAAAGTATTCCAAAAATACTTCTTGTCACAGCCAAGTGTTGACCCCTCAAGTGATGACACATGGTTAATCAAATTGACCGTCAGTGACAGCAAACGATTCTTAATCGTTGATCAGCCTTTAGATCAGATAGAAACCCTTATGGTGTGTGACCCCATAAGTTCGAACACTAAGTTGGTAGTACTGGAACACTTTCAGTATCAGTCAAAGTCCTTATCTAGCAATGATATCCGACGTCCAAATAGGTCGAAGATGCAGAGCACCTCTCTAGAACCTTTGGCATATAGTTACCACAAAATTCATCCCTTTGATCTCATAATGCTCAGGATGACATAAGGTTCGACTGCCAACATTAATTTGATTTATCCAGATTATGTCTTAACTTTACAAGTTCTGTGACTCCTCACAAGAACTACCCTGGCCAAGAACTTACTAAATTGAGACACAATGAGCCATTCACTCCAAACTATTTGGAGGGGTCAATTCCATCTTGATCCACCATCGCTTAATAAGTACTTGACTGTACCCATAAACCTTCCATCACTAGATTAGAAATCTAAGTAGTCCGGCACTAAAGTACAGTGAGTTGATTGCAAGTTACCATGGTGATCTCAGGTCTGATAGATGCATATACCCATATCCCTTCATGAGCAATCCTTTGACAGAAGGGAGCTCCACAGATGGTCACGTTCAGTGAGATGTCACACATTTCACTCGCATGTTACACCAGTGTCTCCACACTCCTTGGTTAAGAGGACAACTAATAAATGTGTCATACAATAACCTACACTTGATATATTGTTATCCTATAACAATGTATCATTTGGTTATGAACCAGTTTAAGAACTACTTGATATATCCTCTCTATATCAAACAATGTAGTTCCAAAGACTCCATCATACAAAAGTTCATTTCAGGAAAATGCAAATATGATGAACAGCCAAAAAGAATAACTTTTATTAATTAAAAATTCATATACAGTTACAAGATAGCACAACCGTTTACAGTCAAGGTAATTGACTTTAGGACACAATTTCCAACAGCTATTCCATGAGTCGACACTTGGTTGAAACTCTCCTGAAACTCTGCTCCAAAATTGATTCTTAGCCTCTTCAAGTTCTTCCTTATCAATTCCAAAGTCCATATACATGATTTTCCATTAATTTAAGAACTTTCTTCAACTGAAAATATATATTTTTTCATTTAACATGGATGAGTACTAAGATCTGATAAACACATTTAAAAATATAATTAGTACTCATATATACTTAAGTATTTTGTCAATCATCAAAATCAAGACTAGAGTCAACAATCTTCTCCTTTTTGATGATGACCAAATCTTTAAGTATATGAACAGGGTAAGCTTAAAAAGATTAATAATAAGATAAACATGTAAGCTCAAAATCAATGAGTATCAAGATCCCCCTCAAAATATGATTTTAAAAATATTTTCAAAAATCATTCAAAATTTTTTAAACATTCTCTCCCTTGCTAATTCTTTCCTTAAAATTAAAACATTTTGCTTTCTTTTCTCCCATTTGCATTTTCTTTCATTTCTCATATAGTTTTTCTTGTTTATCAAATCTTTTTTCTTTTCATACTTAACATTTTTCTTCCCCTTTTTATCATTATGAAAAAGGATGAAAGACAATACAAAATAGGAATGAAGGTAGAAAGAATAGCAAGTAGATCATCAAAATCAATACATGATACCAATTAAACATGATACCATAAAAATGACATGCACATGCAAAACATAAATCATTTTTCTCTTTTTAAAAATAAATCCTGATATCATTGAATGTGACTTCCCTAAAAAAAAATAGATTTGAAGGCAAGGAGGAGTATTAGAGCAATATAAGCAAAGCATGATATCTGAAAAAAATTCAAAGCATCATATATATATATATAATGATAATAAATCTTTAGATATGCTCCCCTTAAATGTTATTCCCCCTCAAAAATATACATTCATTGAGAAATAAAATATAAAAGCACAAACATCATAATTTTAGATAATTTGAGATATGAACATAAATACTAAATCTGAAATCAAAGATTTAAATTTTCAAGATATACAAGATTTTCAAAATGCAGGAGGTTGATATTTAAAGATTCAATTTAATATGATTTCAAATTCATTTGAAGTGATTTGATATCCATACAAATGCTAAAAGTAATATAATATCAAGTCTAGCTACTAGATTAAGGATTTTTCAATATGCATACCTTATTCTTAAATATAATCCTTAACTATCAATTGTATACTTATTCCAAATCATTTCTAGTCTAAGTATGGATATAAAATAGAATACATTTCATGAAAACCATATGATTTGAAATGATTTTGATTACCCATACAAATGTTAGAAGTAATCTAGTACCAAGTTTAGCTACTGAGACAAGGATTTATCAATATGCATACCTTCTTCTTAAAAGTAATCCTTAACTACCAGTTCTAGTCTTGATCCAGATCATTTCTAACTTAAGCATAGATGTCAAAAAAAGAAAACACATAAATCATAACATTTCACTTAAAATAGTTTCAAACTATCAAAGTCAAGTAAAAGTCTAATAATCACAAGTTTAATCATGAGAGCATGAAATCCATCAACATCAAAATGTTCATGATCACAACAAATAACTATTAGTCTAAACTTGATTCTAATTAATCAATTAAAATAATTTTCAAAGCAATATGCAATTTTAAAAGTATTTTTTATGAAGTAATTTAAAATATATTAATTAAAATTAAGTGAAGATCTTATAATCACAAGTTTAATCATGATAGCGCATGAAATTCATCAACATCAAAAAGCTCATGATCATAACCAATGACTATAAGTCTAAACTGGATTCTAATTAACCATTTAAAATAATTTTTCAAAGTAATTGATGCAACATTTATAACAAATATTCAACTACATTTTTAATTATGGAAGGAAATGTTTAGAAATTACCAATATGTATAATCCTTCCTTTACCATTTAGTTTATCTTATTGTTAATCTTTTTAAGCTTACCCTGTTCATATACTTAAAGATTTTGTTATCATAAAAAAAGGGAGAGATTGTTGATCTAGTTGTTGCCATCCTCACCATCATGGCCTGCAGCTCTGATGTGGAACCGGACCTCGGCCCTGTCTTTTGGAATCCAGCAGTTCCCAGTCATACAAGATAAAGTTAGAGACCCGGGTCAGGGATTCCGGAGGGGGCACTCCGACGATCAAGTCAGCGGACGGTAAAGAGGAACAGATCCTCCAAGGCAGATTCATGTTCAGTCTCCATGCTTGGAGGAGAGTTTTCAATAAAAGATAGAGTAGGAGTGGATGGAGAGGAGCAAGACTCGAGCTGGAACAACTGTTCCCGTCGGGACTCTCTTCGGGAGTCTTTCGGGGGGCCTTTACGCCTTCTCGTCACTTGTTTCTCTTTCTCCACCCTTTCTCGTGCTTACCTTGTTCTCTCCCGCTGGGTCCTCCTTTTTGATCGCCGGCTCCCCCCTTCTTGTCTCGGTCTTCCCCCTCGTAGGGTGCTCGAGGGTCAACGGCATCTGTGGCTGTGCTCCCGATGTCATTTCTCCTTACATTAGGGAGTTACATGGCAACCCTTGTTTTTCTGGTGGGTTATCATGGTTAGGAAAGTTTAGTAGGACCTTGATCCGGGGGCAGCCATCCTTGGGTCTGAGGTCCCTAATATGGCCTTTGATTTGTGGGTGGTGTAGGTGGCCAGCTGTAGGACTTGGTGCTTCGATCGGGGCACTTCTCCCCGAATGGTGTAAATGGTGGTAGGTGCACCTTTCTAGCTTTGGGGTGCCGCACTGGATGCGCCATACTATACGTGTCGACTTCGATTACAGACTTGGTGCTGAGGACCTTTTCCCTTTCGTGATGCTTCTAAGGAACGGGCTCGACTTCAACCGAGATAGGCTCAACCCTCTGGGAGCCACCTGGCGAAGGAGTCAGAGAGAGCTCGACTTTGGCTGAGGTGGGCTCGACCCTTGGGGAGCCACCTAGCAATGGAGCTGGAGGGAGCTTGACTTCGATCGAGGTGGGCTCGACCCTTGGAGAGCCACCTGGCGAAGGAGCTGAAGGAAGCTCGACTTCGACCAAGGTGGGCTCGACACTTGGGGAGCCACCTAGCGAAGGAGCTGGAGGGAGCTCGACTTCGATCAAGATGGGCTCAACACTTGGCGAGCCACCTGGCGAAGGAGCTAGAGAGAGCTCGACTTTGGCTGAGGTGGGCTTGACACTTGGGGAGCCACCTAGCGAAGGAGCTGGAGGGAGCTCGACTTCGGTTGAGGTAGGCTCGACCCTTGGGGAGCTCCCTGGTGAAGGAGCTGGAAGGAGCTCGACTTCTACCGAGGTGGGCTCGACCCTTGGGGAGCCACCTGGCGAAGGAGCTGGAGGGAGCTCAACTTCGACCGAGGTGGGCTTGACCCTTAGGGAGCCACCTGGTGAAGGAGCTGGGAAAAAAATCTGACATGGCGACATCTGCCTGCCTCGCTGCCTGTTGAATCTGAGGTGTGCTCTACGTCAGCAGTCTTGCCACATCATTTGCCCCCCTACTCCCAAGTCCCATCAAAATATTACGACTGGGGTGAGGGAGTTAATGCGGATCTGACATGGAAGGATGAAAAATTTGGTATCATAATTATCATGATCTCCACCACACCACCGGTTATGTTTTAAGATCCAATGCGGGGGCGCCACGTCCACAAGTCCGAGGAACCATAATTGCTGGTATTAGACCCGAGATGGTTTTCAGCGCACCGAAGCATCACCACCGGTTGTCACCCACACGTGGCACTCATCCGATGGTGGAGATGCGAAGAGCCGTACGGCCGCTGTCCATCAGTTTTGAAAGGAAAGAGGACTTTTCCCAAACCTACTCTTTCGAACTTCTCACGCTCGCCGGCGGTTCAGAGTTTTCTTCTTCCTTCGCTGTCTTCCTCCTTCAAGATAAACAGTTGAGTCACTCATCCTTCCTCCCTTTTTCTTCTTCTTCCTCCTGGTTGGCTATGTCCAAGTCTTTTCGAAACCCTATCTTAGATCTTCCATCCACTTTGCCTTCATCCCTTCTCTTCTGAATGGCTCTTTCGGGCCGGTTCCTTTGATCCTCCAGTAATCCTAATGAAGCAAGCCCCTCTCGGCTGAGGACTCCATCCTCCATGAGGAGGACAAAGTTCTCCTCGAAGTTTGGAGGCGGTTGCATCCCACTGGGATTGTCATAGGAAGTCCCAGGGCTCCCCTTGCTTCCTCTATTCCTACTATCACTCCTCCGATGGCAGTGGCTCCAACTAGTCCCTTCAGCATCGTTTCAACAATGACTGAAGAGAACCTTTCTGTGATCTGAGAGACGTACGGGATCCCGGATTTCATCCGGCTATCACTCTTGGGGCCAGCGGAGCGGGCCGTTTCAAGTGGTCCGAGTCGGATTGCTTTTTACGAAGAGTTCCTTATCGAGGGCCTTCGTCTTTCGCTTCACCCTTTTTTTCTTTCTTTTCTCAGTAATTTTTGCCTTGTACTGGCCCAGTTGGCCCCTAATACCATCAGGGTCATCGCTGCCTTCATTGTCTTCTATACTTCCATGGGTTTGTCACCCATTTTTTCTTGTTCAGGGCTCTCTTTACCTTGAAGCGCCACCTCACCGATGACAGGTGGTGGTTTCTTTCTTCACGGCCCAAGTACCTTAGGTTCGACCCCCCTACTTCCATCAAGGGATGGAAGAATCAATATTTCTTCATTTTCGTCGTGTAGATTGGGTCTGGAGCGATCCAGACTGGGCCTTGAACTGCAACTCCCAAGTGGAGTCTACTGACCAGGAGGTCTTCACCCAATTGATCAGTGACCAGCTCCCCTCCCTCGAAGTTCTGCTATCGGAGCGAAACTTGTTTGAGGCCGGGGTCAGCCCGATCTGTGAGCTCGGTAGGTTTTCATTGGACGTGTCCTTTCTCTCATTTTTTCTTTTTCTTTTGACCTGGGGCTGACCATCTTTCCTCCTTTTTTGTATGAATGAAGTACTCGACAGAGAATCTAATGGAATCCGCCCGCAAGAGGAGCTCACCGATCAGGGCTAGGAAGACTACGCCGAAGAGAGCCTGGGTGGAGACCGGCTGGGGGTCCAGGTCCATTCCATCTTTGGAGGCGAGGGTGGTTGATCCAACACCCCGCCTCCACAGCAGCGAGCCCCCTCACCAGAAGTTGTCGAGGTCGAGAGGGGGGGGAGAGACGAGCGGCCCGCCGTGCCACCTGTGCCGTCGGTCACGGCGATGAGCCTTTTAGTGGTGGCTAAGGTGCCTCCACTGGCCTCGTCGTCAAGCCTCAGGGAGGCTTCGACACCATCATCCTCCGAACCCCGGCACACACCGACGAGGGTCCTGATGAATGCCTCGATGATCCGGGACCCAACCCTGGTGGAGTGAATGATGGAGTACGCCATTCAACCTCGAGATCGTCACTCGAGGAAAGGTAGGGACTATTCGGTTGCTATACAGGGCATAATCCCTCAACTCTTTCGGTAAGTACCTCACTTCTTTAATATCCCAGTCGAGTCACTGGGATAGACTTCTTCTTTTTGCTGCAGATTGGAACCAATGTACTACTCCTTCAGGACTTCTGCACTGAATGGGTGAAGAGGGAGGCCGAGAAGGAGAAGTAGCTGGGCAACCTCGCAGCTGACGTAAAGATCCTGATAGAGAAAGGGCAGGAGATGAAAAAAATTAATGAATTTTTTTGTCGTGATCTATCCCGAATCGAGGGGCGCGTCAAGGAACTTGAGGCAACCTTGGCCGAGGAGAGGGCACGGATGAGGCGTCATGAGGAGGAGTTCACGACAGAGATATCTCGCCTACAGGGGTGATCCCGAACACTCGAGGTCCGGGTTGGCAAGGTCCTTACCAAGTTGGTGGCGACTAATGACAAGGCACAGGGGGCCTTGGCATTGATGGAGGCTGCCAAGATGGAGGCCCTCGAAGTCGTACCCAAGTTCTGGGAGTCACAAGAGTTCGAGGATGAGGTCCATGAGGCGACCGTGGACTCATTCATCAAGGGATTCGAAGCCTGCCGGGAAAAGGTGGCTTCGATCTTCCCGGAGCTTGACCTAGAGGGCGTCGCCATCGACGGCGCTGAGGAGCAGTCTGGAGAGGTGGGGGCTCCCTCGATGGAGGCAACGATCACTTAGCAGCCGGCAGAGCAGACGGTTGTGTTGGCTAATGCCCCAGGGGTTGATGATGTACCGGTGCACTTGTCTGGGAAAGAACCAGCGATGTAGTGACCTCCGGGGTCCTACTCTTAGACTTTTGTAATAGGATTTTCAACTTTGTTTTTTATTTTGGGATCACCCAACCTGTCGGAGATCCTCTCAAGTTGTAAAATCCTTTGATTGCAATGAAGTATTTCCCCTTCATACTCTTCTTACAAGCGGAGTACTTTCCATCTTCTATTATGCTTCGTGCATTCTTTTGCAATTTCATGAACTTAGGTTTGTCCAACTCCAAATTTTGGTCTTCCCTGGGAGGCCTTAGTCGTAGTAGATGACTTAGAAGAGATCTGGAAGTTCCTGGAGGGATCATCTACGTTGGACTAAGGCATCTGTTGAAGTACTCTGGGAGCTCGTCAGACTCCGGGGGCCCGCCCAAGGGTGGCGGCCTGTTTACTGGTCCTTCCATCCATGCCAGGAGATGAGCTGTGACTTCGATGGAGAGCATGAACTCGCTAGGGAGCTTGACTTCAGTTGTTGGTTTGAACGCAGATTTTTAGAAGCTCCCTAGTTCGAGGGGCCGAACTGTGGGCCCAGGGCTGTGAGTAGGGCTGCAGGTGCGAGACTTCTGGAGTTTCCCGATCTTGAGGTGTCGGGCTTCATGAGTTCCGATCTTGAGGTGCCGGGCTTCGTGAGTTTTCGGTCTTGAGGTACCTAGCTTCGTGAGTTTTCGGTCATGAGGTGCCGAGCTTCGTGAGTTTCGGGTCTTGAGGAACCGGGCTTCATGAGTTTTGGATCTTGAGGTGCCGGGCTTCGTGAGTTTTCGGTCTTGAGGTACCGGGCTTCGTGAGTTTTTGGTCTTGAGGTGCCGGGTTTCGTGAGTTTCCGGTCTTGACTTCGTCGAACTGGGTTCAAGCAACTTGTTTGCGGGACTTCTAGATCCCCATCTTCGATCACCAGACCTGGGGTCGGGTGAAAGTATTCCTGCGAGACAAGGGCAACCGTTGTACAAAAAGAAATTTTATTATTGATGAGAGGAAGCCTTATATTATTGGTAGTACATCCTCAAGTTGCTAGCATTCCAAGTTTGAGAGAATCGGGCTCCATCGAGTTCGGCGAGGTAGTAGGCTCCATGAGGAAGGGCCTCGACTACTTTGTACGGGCCTTCCCAGTTCAGAGAGAGTTTGCTGCATTCTCGAGGCTGGGAGGCATCTGCCCGCCATAGTGCCAGATCGCCAGGGATGAAGATCTTTGACTTCACCCTAGAGTTGTAATACTGGGCTACCCATTATCGGTAGGTTGCCATTCGGAGTCGAGCCTTATCCCTTGTTTCTTTAAGGAGGCTAGGTTGAGTAGGAGCCGAGCTGGGTTCTCGGCCTCATCATATTGTTCCACTCGCAAGGTGGGTAGACTTAGCTCCACCGGGATCACGGCTTCCGTGCCGAAGATGAGGTTAAAGAGCATCTCATCTGTGGTCATCCTGGGCATGGTGTGGTACGCCCACAGGATACTGGAAAGTTCTTCAACCCATCTGCCTTTGGCCTGATCAAGTATGGTCCGGAATCCTTAAAGGATGGTCCGTTGGTCACCTCAGCCTCTCAGTTGGTCTGAGGGTGCGCCATCGAGGTGAATCGATGGCGGATGTTGAGGTTATCATAGAATTCCTCGAACTCCCGATTATCAAACTATGTCCGTTAACGATGATGATTGTATGAGGGAGTCTGAAGCGGCATATAACTGATTTCCAAAAGAACTTGCTAATGTTGGCCTTCGTGATTTGTGCTAGGGGTTCGACCTTGACCCACTTAGTGAAGTAGTCAATGACGACTATCAGAAACTTGCACTATCCAGGCGCGGGAGGAAAATGATCAAGGATGTCCATGCCTCACTGGACGAATGGCCAGGGAGCAGAGAGCTGGGAGAGTGGTGCAGCTGGCTGACATTGCATATTGGAATGGTGTGTGCAACGGTCACACTTCTTTACGAAGTCGACCGTGTCCTCCTTCATGGTTTCCCAGTAGTACTCCTGTCGGAGGGCCTTGTACGCCAATGTTCTGCCCCCCACATGATTTCCACAAAGGCCCTCATGTATATCTTGGAGTACGAAAGCCGTCTTTGAGGGTCTCAGGCACTTCAGGAGTAGGTAGGAGTAGGACCTTCGATAGAGTTGCTCGTCCATCAGCACAAAGCATGTGGCCTTTCTCTTGATTATACCGGCCTCTATGCAATCTTCGGGCAAAGTTCCATTGACAATGTATCTAACATACATGTCCATCCAGCTGGGTTCCGGAGTGACTTGCTGGACCTCCCCGGATGCCTCGTAGCTTGGGGCCTGGAGATGCTCGATATGGGCATGCCCCAATGACGAGTCTGGCAGGGTCACCAGCTTGGAAAGGGCATCAGCGCGAGCATTCTCCCCACGTGGAATGTGGGAGATGCTAAAGTGTCTAAAGCCTGCTGCACTTGTGCGTACGAGCTCCAGGTACTTCAATATTTGAGGATCCTGAGTCTCAAATTCTCACGAGACTTGCCCGGCCATCAATTATGAGTCGGTGAAAACTTTCAGGTTGGGTACGCCCAGCTTGCGAGGACTCTTGGCCCCGCGAGGAGTGCCTCGTATTTCACCTGGTTGTTGATGGCCACGAACTGGAAACAGAGGTGCACACAGCGACGACTCCCTTACTATTGGTGAGAATGAGTCCGGCTTGGCTACCACCGGTGTTGGATGCTCCATCCACGTGCAGGACCCAGATATCACCCTCTGGTTCAGGTCCCATCTGTTGCTCCTGAGAGATTTCCTCCGGCTCCTCGCCCAGGCCTGCACACTCGACCAGAAAGTCAGCCAATACCTGTGCCCTCATGGATGACCTCGGTCTATAGGTAATGTTGAATTTGCTGAGCTTTAACACCCACTTCGCCAGGCATCCGGATGTGTCGGGGTGGCTAAGTATGGCCTTCAGTGGTTAGTCCATCAAGATCATGATTGGGTGTATTTGGAAATAGGGCTTGAGACATTGGGCAGATATGATGAGCATAAAAATTAACTTCTCGGAGCGAGAGTACCTGATCTCGGCATCACGGAGAAGCTTGCTAGTATAATATACTGGCCTCTGGACTCTGTCCTTGTCCGTGTGGACCAAGACCGAGCTGACAGCTCCCGGGATGACTGCCATATACAGGAGGAGCTCTTCTCCCTCTTCCGGCCTGGAGAGTAGTGGTGGTGATGCCAAGGTTCTCTTCAGCTCCTCGAAGGCTTCTCGACATTCCTTTGTCCAGGTGAAGTCATGCATCTTTCATAGTGCCTTAAAGAAGGGTTGGCAGCGATCGACGGATTGCAAGATAAAATGATTCAGGGCTGCTAAATGGCCGGTGAGTCGCTGGATCTGCTTTTTTGAGGTGGGATGCGCCATATCAAGGATTGATCGGACCTTTTCTAGGTTGGCCTCGATCCCTTTCTGAGTGACCATGAAGCCAAGGAACTTCCCGGCCACCACGCCAACTTCCCGGCCGCCAAGGAACTTCCCGGCCATGAGTGACCATGAAGCCAAGGAACTTCCCGACCGCTAAAAGCATACTTTGCCGGGTTCAACTTCATTTGGTGCAGGTGAAGGTTGCGGAAGGTCTCCGCCAGGTCATCCACGTGGTCCGAGGTCGGCCTGCTCATGACGAGCATATCGTCCATGTAAACTTGCATGTTGCAGTCAATCTGGTCTTTAAAGACCTTATTGACTAGCCACTGGTACGTGGCGCCAGCATTCTTCAGGCCGAAAGGCATCATCCTATAGCAGTACATCCCATGATCCATGATGAAGGTAGTGTGCTCCTCGTCCTCCGGATGCATTCAGATCTGGTTGTACCCAGAGAACGCATCCATGAAGGAGAGTAAGCGGTGCCCCGAGGTGGCATCCACAAGTTCGTCAATCTTCAGATGTGGGAAGCTATCCTTCAAGCAAGCATGGTTGAGGTCGATGTAGTCCACATAGATCCTCCACTTTTCGTTGCTCTTCTTGACCATGACCACGTTCGCCAGCCAGCTAGGGTACTGTACTTCATGAACAAATCTGATCACGAAGAGCTTCTCCACTTCATCATTGATCACCTTTTTCCTTTCTGAGGCAAAGCTTCTCTTCTTCTACCGAACTAGACGGCACTTCAAGTCAACATTCAGCTTGTGGGTAATGATGTTAGGAGAAATTCCTGGAATATCAGTCGCGGTCCAGGTGAACACATCCATATTCGCTTGGAGGAAACTGAGCAAGCGAGCCTGTTCTTCATTCGTTAGTTGGGCTCTTATCTGCACCGTCTTCAATGGGTCCGCACCTAGGGGATACATCAAAAGGCATTTGACAGGGTCGCCCATAGAGTCCTGCGCCCTTTGGTCTAGGTCGTCGATAGCGGGATCATCCTCGGCGCTTCGGGCACCGGGGATGGCCTGACGGCAGTGTTGGACCGGCTGAGGTGCCCCTCTCATCTCTCCCACGCCGTAGGGGGTCGGGAATTGCACCAATAGCCACTTGGTGGGTATGACCGTGTCAAGCAAGTTAAGCCCAGGGCAGTCGAGAATTACATTGTAAGATGATGGGAGCCTATCGATAGTGAAGGTCATCATGACTGTACTCTATCGAGGTGGTAACCCGGTCGTGACGGGGAGAGTGATTTCTCCCTCGACTCCCATAGAATCTCCAATAAAACCCACGAGAGGGGTGTGCATCCGTCTCAGTCGATCAGAAGGTAAGTTCATCCGAGAAAAAGGATCATAGAAAAGGACATCAGTCGAGCTCCCACTATCGACTATAATCGTTTTACAGGGTGCTTGCAATAGTCATTTCGACCATGACAGCATCATCATTTACATTTTCTTTCTTGCTTTCCATCCCCTTCATGAAGGGGAGTACATTTTCCAGACTCTTTCCCTCCCGGGCTCTCTTATGGGCGCGCTCAATCCCTAAACATATCATACCCACAGGCTTCTTGGTGGGTCGGTTGTCGACTACAGGGATGGGGGGAAGAGTTGCAAGCACTGATTCTCTGCCGGGACCTCGCCCCTCACGAACTTTCTGAGGTACCCCCTCCTTATCAGGTCCTCGATCTTCTTTTTGAGGTTATGGCAGTCCTCAGTGTCGTGGCCGTGATTGCGATGGAAATGGCAATACTTCGTCTTGTCACGGCCGCTCGATAACCTCAACGGGGGAGGTCGGCGTAGATAGTGCTCGTCCTTGATTTCCTTCAAGACTTTTGACCTCGGGGCGAGGAGGGGAGTGAAAGTTTCATCCAGGATGGGGCCACCCTTCGGCTTTGGCCCCGATTGAAAGCTCGTGGATGACCCAGGCCTCCGCATCTCGGGTGCTTCTCTCGGGGTCGGCTTCTTCGGGGGCTTCCCATCTAGTTTCCTTCTGGTACGGTCGACCTCTTTGGCACGAATGTATTTATGGATGCGAAGGAGGAGGTCGGAGTATGTCTTTGGCGGCTTCTTGTCCAAGAAGTAAGTCAAGCGGGATGTTCTGAGCCCTCTCTTCAATGCCAGCATGGCGACGGGCTCGTCCAGATCACAGATCTCAATAGCAGCAGCTTTGAAGCGGGTCACATAGTTTCGTAGGGATTCATGATCCAGTTGCCTGATAGAAAAGAGGCTATCCACCTCTCGTGGCACCTTCCGACAGGCGTCGAAGTGGGCCACAAACCTTCTCTTCAGCTGTGAAAAGGAGTCGATGCTCTCAAGCTTGAGGTGGGTGAACCAGACTCGAGCAGCCTTCCGGAGGGTTGTAGGGAAGGCAATGCACAGGAGGGCGTTTGTCGCTCCCTAGACCCTCATGAGAGCCTTGTAGCTCTCTAAGTGGTCCAGGGGGTCGATGGTCCCATCGTACGGATCCACCTGAGGTATACGGAATCGACTCGAGATCGGGTCCTCTTGGCTATTCCATGAGTCGACACTTGGCTGAAACTCTCCTGAAACTCTACTGAAACTCTGCTGAAACTTCTCCAAAATTGATTCTTAGCCTCTTCAAGTTTTTCCTTATCAATTCCAAAGTCCATATACTTGATTTTCCTTTAATTTAAAGACTTTCTTCAACTGAAAACATATATTTAAGTTGGTTAAGTTATCAAACAAAATTTGGCTTGGGTTGGGAGGGGTTTGGTAGTTGATTAGGTTAGATTAAGTCAAGTATGCAAAATTAGAAAAAAATAAAATTTTTTTATTCAGATTTGATTCAGAAATTAGCATGGATTTTGATGCAGAAAAATTTAAAAAAATTTACAGAACATAGATTGATGTGTGAGGATGCTTCCTACTAAATTTCATGCAAAAAAAAAAATGATATGATGATGCAAATCCTAGGGTTTCTAACTGAAAGCAGGAAACATAGAATTCTGGTTAGGGTTTCTAGGATGTCGATTTTTTGTAATTTTTTGTTTCTATAAAATCTAAAAAAAATATCAAAAAAATACAGGACTCAACATAAATGACGTGATGTAGATTCTAGAGAAAAATAAAATACATAAGATGGTGAATCAAACTGAAACTCAGACCCCTAATGTAGATGACAGGATGTAAATTTTTGTTAGGGTTTTATTTTTACTATTTTTTGTATATTTTAGGACATCAGAAATTCCACAAAAATAACAAGAAAATAGAGGACAAAATAGAAGATACTCACCATAAAAATAACAAAATAATAAAAATATTTTGTGGAAGAAACAATCCTATATTTTGAGGGGTTATGCAGAATTCAGGATGCAGAAATCTAAACTAGGATGCAAGAACATGCCCTAATCCCGCTCTGATACCAAAATTGATGCGGAATGGGATTCTAATATGATGCTAGATGATATTCAAGGGATGAAGATGAAGGAAATCATATTAAAGCAAGAAAATATTTTTTTTTATTTTTTTTATGGTTTTGATTCCTGAAACTAGCCTAGATTAGGTTAGGATTATCCTGTATCAATTAGCATCCTACCCACATGCTAGATCAATCAAAAAGAAAAGAAAATCAGGATCTTAGGTCTAAGAAGGCCTATTAGGAGCATGTTCACCTTCAAAAAATCAGAAAAAATGAAAAGAAAATTATGTTTAACATACCAGGAAATGATTTCTAGTTGCTGTAAAAGAGATCTCTTAACTCAGATCGGTGCCTGGATGATCCGGTCACTTTCCTGTGAATCTGCCAGCTTTTTATCAGCTTCGTTCAAAGGCAAGGATAACTTCATCCAAGGATGGTTTCACCGAAGGGATCCTGCAAACGTCAAAGGTTAGAGACGAACAAGAAGGAAAAAATAAGAAACTAGAGATCGGGTTGAAGGATGGTTGGAAGATGGAGTTGCAGGGGGTTGGTGGCCTTGGAGGAAGCTTTGGGCATCTAGATCTTGGAGGGCTGATGGTCGGCGTCTTGGGCTCTTGCTTGAATGGGCAATGGCTAGGGTTTGTAAAGCTAGGGCACTCAAAATCTCACACACACACTTCCAAAGAACACAATTGTCACAAGAAAATTCACCAGAGTTTTAATTTATGAAAAGAGATTATCTTACAAGAGGGAGAGGGGGTGGGTATTTATAGGCTCGCCCAGGTCCTCTCCTTGTTAGGATTAGAGTACAAAATTTGATTGGAAAAAGGATTACATAGTTTGATTAGGAAGAGGATTACAAAATTTGAATAAAACTACACTTCCTAATTAACTTGGAAAAGAATATTCTCCTTTGACCTGGTCTTCTCTTGGGCCTCCTTGGACTTGGTCAAAGGGTCTCCTCTTGGGCTTGTACTGCTTCACTCCTTGTTGGGCTGGGATGACACCTTCTTTGACTAGTCAAAGGCCTGGGAGGGGGGGCCAACATGAATGGGCTAGGGAGGGGCGCCAACTGCTATGGGCCTTGGACTGGGGTGCCAAGGCTAGGGATCTGGGATGCCACTTCTTCATGAGCTTCTAGGCTGGGCCGCCTGGGAGAAGGAATATTCCATGGGGCGCCTAGTTTCTTGAAGTGTGTACGCTTCATGGGCTTGGGTGGCATGAAAGGTCCAATAGGGTACAGTTGCAAGGTCTCCAGCTCCTAGGTGAGGCCTTATAAAACTCCTGGTCTTGGGATCCTCTCCTCTTGTACTTGAAAATTATAGGGCTCAAGTAAACTCAACTTACAAATGGACTTAAGTAACATGACTCAATGAATTCAACTTATTACAAAACTTGGCTCACTTTGATATAAGTGACACAGAACTAGTGAATTACAAGACTCAGAATCCTATTACAGGACTTAGCAAAAATTGACCAACACATAACATAGAGAACAAAGTGAAACTTGAAGTCTATGTCTGATCTGATGTCCCCATCAATTCCCCGGAGTGGGAGGAAATCGACCCTGTCAAGTAAGAAGGTCGATCTGGCTAGGGTACTACTCTGACGGGTCTGGGTTGAGGCATCGCGGATCCTCTCGAGTGATCCACGAATTCTCAGATCTCGGTCAACCTTGCCAACAAACCAAGTGACATGGTAGCCTTTGATTCGGGTATTAGTGGCTTGGTCATCCAGGATATGCTTAATCATTCTTCTCACAGGCTAATTTGATGGTGGACACTCAAGATTCGGTTCGCTCTCAAAGAAAAAGGTTAGGCTCAAACTCACTGGGTATCATTGCTGGCTCCAAATACTCAACTAAGTCGAGATATTGAAGGTTAAGCTTAATGCCTAATTAGGTAACTCAGGCACTAGGTCCAACTTTCTTTACACTTTGATGGATCCAGCTCTACGGGTATGTAGCCTAATCATCATAAGATTTTCTAGCGAACTCTTAGACTCTTTTCGGGAATTAACCATGTTTTATAAAAATCATCGCTTAAATTAATCTGATGATTAATTTCTCATTCAAATCTCTAATCATGCAGTGCAAACGATGCAGACTAACGACATGCAGGCAAAACACCTAATACAGGCAAACAAAAGACTAAACCCTAAACTACAATTGTGGGTTTGACCCTTTGGTCAAGTGGGTGACACGTAGAAGAAAATGGTGCATGGACTCCTACTAGATGCCATAGGGTCCTCCAAAAGTAAGAAGCAAACATGACATGCTCAATGAATGAATGCAGTATGCAAACTTCTACAAAATGCAATCTAATAGTAAGAAAATATAAGAAGTCTCAGAAAAGGGTAAAAATAAAAGGTGGGTTCAGGGTTAGTTTGGCAGGGTAAGAAAAAAGAAGATGGTTCAGGGTTAATCGAAAAGAGGAGAATACAATAAGGGGTTTCAGGGATGAGTCCTAGACTAATGTGGTTGACCTTATGGGGTTGGTGTATACCTACAGGGTTTGCATAATGGAAGAAATGGTCACTAATCTCAGGAAAGAGATCAATTGGAGTCAAAGGTGTAACTTCATCATGAGGGTATTGGTTTAAAGATATCAAGTCCTTAATAAACTCTTCTGGCTCATGAAATTCAAGATTGGACTTTATAATTGGGCTTTCTTCTAGTAGCTCCTCAGGTAAGATTCTTATAGTAGTATCTGGGTTCTCTTCTTCTAACTGGTCTTCCACTACAGCTTGGGTGTGGTCAGGGTTAGCTAACTCTAGATTAGCTTCAATCGGGATATGGTCAGGGTCAGCTAATTCTAGGTTAGCTTCTACCTGGATATCTACTGGGTCAACTAATTCTAGGTCATCTATAAGTAACTCCTCTTCTTCCTCATACTCATCCACTAAGCTCACATAAGCTTCATACCTTCATCTTCAATATCATTCTTGTAAACCAGTGGGATGGTAGGAGGGGTTTGGCTAAGGGAAAACTAGCTAGTGTTTGGGATGGTTGGGATGGGTCGACTAAGGGGTTCCTGACTAATACTAGGCTCATTTCTAGGGGTATTGGTCCTATGGGATTCAGGCTGACTAGGAAAAACCTGACTGGCACTAGGCTGATATCTAGGGATTATGGGTTCATAGGATCTGGATTCATAAGACTTGGGTTCATAGGATATGGATTCATAAGACCCAGGTTCATAGGAGTTAGGGTCATAGGGTCGGGGTGCATAGGATTTAAGTTCAAGCAAAACTGATGCAGGGTGCAGTGAAGGGTACTTCTCTCTAAGTCTATTTCTCACGGCCTTCAATGTCGCTATGGGGACCAACCCTTTTTGTCTAGTCACTCTCTCAAAATACAAAGCTATGCCTCCTTCCCAATCAAGATAATCCTCAAAATCAAGATCCTGGTCTATGAAGTCATAATTAGGCCTCCTATGATTAGAATCCTAGATTTGGTCAGGGTGTGGGGCTCTCCTAGGGTTGGGCTCTAAGTATGGGTCATGGTATTGGGCTTTCCTAGGATTGGACTCAGGTTTGGGTCTGGGATGGGTTTTAGGGATTTTCTCTAGGTTTCCTAATTGGTCTCCTACCTGGTCAAACCTTTGGGTTAATTAGCCATTTAACTGGTTTTGGGATTGGGTCAGTTGGGTGGTCAATTGGGCATTCAGCTGGTTTTGGGATTGGGTCAGTTGAGTGGTCAATTGAGCACTTATCTGGTTCATCTAGGTGGTCAATTGTTCAATCATGGCCTTAATGAGAGTTTCAAGATTGGATTCCATGGTTGAATTGGGTTGAGGTTTAGACTGTTGGTATTGGGTTCCTAACCTAGTGGTCATGCAATCAATCAATCAAGGTATTATGATGCAGTCAAGCACACAAGGATCAGTACATTCTAGGATTTGCTAGACCTGGAGCCAAAATTGAATGGGTCGACTCAACTTACACTCAACTCAGCAACTAATCCTTCCACTGGCCAGGTAAGAGGTGGGGTAGTGGGAGGATCCCCTTGCCTGTAACAGGGTCCTAATTAAGTAACCATCAATCCACTTAGGATGTTTGCCTCTGGACCTCTAGCCTTAGACACCAGTTTTCAGTAATATTGAGGAATTGAATGCACTAGTTTACCCACACAACTCGGACTCGACTTGTTGTATCCCTAGCTCACTAGAGCAAATTAGGTTACTAATTGATTTTAATTAAGGTTTGGTTCTGATGCTGGGTGGTTGTTTTGGGCCCAGGATAGGTAATGACCTCCTGCCTGGATCTGAGAGAGTAAAATTGTCCTTAAGATTAGTTTAATGATATGATGCATAATTTATGAACCAAATGCAGTCTAAAAATAAAATAGAAAATAAATTTTTTTATCTTTTTGTGAGGTGGCAAATTAAATTTAAGTTGGTTAAGTTATCAAACAAAATTTGGCTTGGGTTGAGAGGGGTTTGGTAGTTGATTAGGTTAGGTTAAGTCAAGTATGCAGAATTAGCAGAAGGAGCTGGAGGGAGCTCCTTGGGGAGGTGGGTTCGATCCTTGGGGAGCCACCTGGCGAAGGAGCTAGAGGGAGCTCGACTTCGACCGAGGTAGGCTCGACACTTGGGGAGCCACATGGCGAAGGAGCTAGAGGGAGCTTGACTTTGGCCGAGGTGGGCTCGACCCTTGGGGAGCCACCTGGTGAAGGAGCTAGAGGGAGCTCGACTTCGGCTGAGATGGGCTCGACCATTGGGGAGCCACCTGGCAAAGGAGCTGGAGGGAGCTCGACTTCGACCAAGATGGGCTCAACCTTTGGAGAGCCACCTGGCAAAGGAGCTAGAGGGAGCTCGTCTTCGATCGTGGTGGGCTTGACACTTGGGGAGCCACCTAGTGAAGGAGCTGGAGGGAGCTCGACTTCGGCCTAGATGGGCTCGACCCTTGGGGAGCCACCTGGCGAAGGAGCTGGAAGGAGCTCGACTTCGGCCGAGGTGGGCTCGACCCTTGGGGAGCTACTTGGCGAAGGAGTTGGAGGGAGCTCGATTTTGGTCGAGGTGAGCTCGACTTTGGTCGGGGAGCCACCTAGCGAAGGAGCTGGAGGGAGCTCGACTTCGGTCGATGTGGGCTCGACCCTTGGGGAGCCACCTGGTGAAGGAGCTAGGAAAGAAATCTGACGTGGCGACATCTGTACACCTCGCTACCTGCCGAATATGAGATGTGCTCCATGTCAGCGGTCTTGCCACATCACTAGTGAATACTATTACCTTTTCATTCTACATTAGGACATAACCAAGACCTTTGCGAGATACATCACTATATATGGTGAAGTCCCTTGTCTCCATAGGAATAGTCAGCACTGGGGCAGTCACCAATCATCTTTTCAACTCTGCTCACATTCATCTGTCCAATCAAATTTTGTTCATTTTTGGGTCAGGCGAGTTAAAGATATGACAATAAGGAAGAATCCTTCAACAAATCTTCGATAATAACCTGCCATTCCCAAGAAACTGCAAACTTCAGATACATTGGTGGGTCTTTCCCAATTTACCATAGCCTCCACTTTCTTGGGATCCACGAAAACACCTTCCTTAGAAATATTAAGGCCAGTAAAAAAGACTTTGTCCAACCAAAACCCACACATTTGTAGCTTGGCATACAACTCTCCTCCTTGAGTATTTGCAATACTCTTCTTAGGTATTCTTCATGTTCTTAGGGGCTCCTCGAATAAATTAGTATGTCATCAATGAACACCATTACAAATTAATCCAGGTAGGGCCTGAACACCCGATTCATGAGGCCCATGAAAGCTGCAAGTGCATTTGTCAAACCAAAGGGCATGACTAGGAATTCATAATATCCTTATCTGGTTCTAAAGGCTATCTTGAGTACATCTTCAGCCCTTATCTTTAATTGATAGTAGCCGATCGAAGATCAATTTTTGAAAATATTTGTGCCCCTTGTAGTTGATCAAATAGATTATCAATCCTCGGTAAAAGATGCTCATGACGTATCGTCATATTGTTTAGCTCCCGATAGTCTATATAGAGCCGGAAACTACCATCCTTCTTCTTTACAAATAATACCGGAGCACCCTAGGGAGACACACTTGGTCTGATAAATTCTTTATCTAGCATCTCTTGCAATTGCTCTTTAAGCTCCTTCAATTCAGCCGGAGCCATCCTGTATGGAGTTCTGGAGATGGCTCTAGTGCTAGGTGTGAGATCAATGGAGAACTCAATTTCTTTGTCAGGAGGTAACCCTGGCAGGTCATCGAGAATGATCTCTGGAAACTCATTCATAATGAGAATATCTTCTAACCATAGCTCCTATTGTCGTGTATCTATCACTGCTACCAAGAACCCTTCATAACCTTTCCTGAGGAGTCACCAGGCACTAAAAGCTGAGATCATCCTCCACTGAGAGGTTAACTTACTACCCATAAAGTCAAACTCTGGCTAGCCAGGGACCCAAAATCTCACCATCTTCTCGAAGCAGTCAATGGAAGCATGATATGCTGCTAGCCAGTCCATCCCAAGGATTACATCAAAATCCTTCATCTCTAGGATTATTAAATATGCCTTCATTTTTCTACCTTTGATATCCAATTTACAATTCTTGCTGATTCGATTAACCAAAATGACATCCCCACTTGGAGTAGAAACATAAAGATCAACTTCTAGAAGTGTCAAAGTCAACTCATTGCTTTCCCTAACTAGTCTAGCTAATATGAAAGAATGTGTGGCACCAGCATCAAACAGAATATAAACACTACTAGAAAATAACCTGATCATACTTGTCACTAGTAAATTAGAAGCATTGGCATCCTGCTGAGTGAGCGCGTACACCCGTCCCTAGGCTCCCAGTTTCTGCTATCTTCCTTGTTGATGTCCATCACGAGATGCTTGAGGTGCTTGATGCTGTGACCCTTGAATACTACGATACATAATAGCCTTGTGACCCTCCTTGCCACATTTGTAGCATTTCCCTCCTAGCCAGGTACAGTCTCACTTAAGGTGCGGCCCACCACACTTGTAATACTGGATATCATTCTTTTGTTGAGTCTTGTCATTTGGAGCAGCATTGTCAAACTTCCTTATCTTCGACCGATATTTTTATTAGGTTGATCCTGATATCTTCCTGATCTGGATCTCTTTTTCAAAGCTTTTTCTCTCTCTGCTTGAGCAACTTCCAGCCCCCTTTCTTTATCAATGCCTTGTTGATGATCTCCTTATAAGTGGGTAGCTCGAGGCAGTCACCTGTTATTGAATCTGACCTCTAAGTCCATTTTCAAGTTTTCTTGCTCGGACCCATTCATCTGCTATCAGTGTCAGAGCAAATTTTGACAGTTCCTCAAACTTTGTAGCATACTGAGTAACTATCAAGCTACCTTACTCCAAGCGATCAAATTCTTGAAATTTTTGCATCCGAATACTCTGAGAAAAATACCTCTCATAGAAAACCCTCCTGAAATCTGTCCATATAAAAGGTGCATCATTTGGTCCCAGCTTTCCAAGCTCCAACTCCCACCAAGCGGCTACCTCATCTTGCAACAAGTAACCTTTTCCTCTGTCGGGCACTTCAAGGCCTGGAATACTTTCTCAACAGCTTTCAACAACCCTCGGCTTCCATGGGATCATACATTTTCTTGAATACTGGTGGCGCATATTTTTTGAAATCTATTAAGATTATTTGACATGCTTGTGAGACCCCGGCTTTCGACTGTCGCTCCAGAATTCCTTATTATTGCTATTGTAATAGTTGCTGCACGTTGCTGTTGCTGCATAAGTTGTTGTTGTTGTTGTTGTTGTTGCGCTTCCATTAATCTTAGTATATCAGCTCTCGCAGTAGCTTGTTGTTGCACCAGTAGTTGCATCAGCTGAGGAAGGCCAACCTGGTCCCCATGCTGAACTTCAGGTCCTCCCAGAGTTCCCATTTCTACGATCCCAGTCTCTAGGATATTATTCATGGGATTGGGCATTGGTTCTTGTAGATGCTCATCATTATTAGGTAAGATCCCAGCATCATCTTGCTGCTCTAAGGGCTCCCAAGCACTTGATCCATCCATAAATCTTGTGGACCTCCTAGCATGTCCACGCCTGCCACTACGCACCATGGAAATTCTATACCAGTCATTGTTAGTATACAACTAACACTTAATGATCAAAAAATACATTACATTATCTATCCCACCTAAGAATTAACCCATACTCTCTCAATGAACTTATACCCTAAGATCCTACAACATTGTCTACTTTGATACCACTCTATCACGCCCCAAATCCAGCACTAGAATCGGCTATATGACCGACCGCACAATCCTAGGTTTTATGCTAGAGATCATGTAAGGCCTAGGTACACAAGAGTCACTTCATTTAAAATTCACTTCAATTAAAACAATATTATATAAACAATCGAATAAAAGTTTAAATAATCCATTTATTCAAGTCAAAATCACTAAATGGTCCACTGATTCGCAACAAATATCACTAACCGAAAAAAACTAAAACTAACTAAACTATCTAAACTATCTAAACAATGTTGATGTTCAGTCTCATGCCTAGCCCGATCCTTGCTATGCATCCCGAGTCTCTGAAAAAATCAAAAGTAAGGAGTGAGCTCTACAACCCAGTAAGGTCTCCAAAGAGTCACACCAATAATAGTATAATTTGAAAATAACTGAAAAGTAATACTTATCGGATCATGCAACCAAAATAACTCAAATGTCAAGTATAACAAAACCTTGATAACATTATGTTTCTTTATATGTTTTCATTAGTTTTCTTTCTTCTTTAGGGTTCTAGACTAACCACGGTCATACTTCAACCCATGACTCGCAACCTCATAATTGATCATGTACTATCTGAAAGAAAAACTAGGGTTGCGAGTGCCTACACTAAGCATGTAACAGCACAGGGAGCAGGTATGTATTTTAAAATAATTTTAAAATAACAGCGGAAACAACCTACTTCGCACAGGATCTAACATATTCAAAATGCATGTACAGGCAAAAGAAGGCATGAAATGGGCATGTAATAGTTATAAACAATTTGATAGACCTAGATCTAGGCATGCATGAAAAATAAAAATATAAATTTTACCTTATTCCTGCTTGGAATAAAATAGGGATAACATTGGAATAGCTGGAATATCTGGAATAATCTTATTCTAGTCTTCTTCTTCCAGCAGCCTTTTGAAACGTTGAATTCTTCTTCTTTTCCAATAGCAGCAAAACCCAAACCAAAGATGGCAATCTCTTGGTCTCTCCTCCTACGACAACGGCAAGGTGGTTTCTTGATGGAATTCACTTCAAGGGAGTGCTACCGGATCGTTCATCCAACAACGTTGAAGTCCCTTTGTCTGCAGAATTTCAAAACAGGAAAACTGCAACCAAAAACAGAGCAAAGGAAAAATAGCAGCAAGGGAGGAGAAGCAGCTCTCAGGTGCTCATGAGAACACCCTCTAGAGGAGGGACATGCCTGGGCTTCCTCTGATCCGGCTTCTCGCGTGATGCTAGTCGCCGGAAGCTCTTGAAATGGTGAGGGGAGGAAGGAAAAATCAGAACACCATGTTCTAAAAATTATTTTCTCCAAAACTGATTTTCTTCCACCGATTGAGCACCAATCAAAACAAGATATCAAGGAAGGTTTTCTCTCCCAATCTCTCAACCAAACCTAGGCCCAAAAATCGGATTCAAAGGATGATGGAAAGCTCTCTCAAGAAGAAGACTCAATGAACTTTTCACTGCCAAGAAAATATAAATAACATGAACCATGTAACCGGTCATTCTTGGGAGCTTAAGAGACCAACTGGGAAAACAAAAAGCCACCAGTTTGAGAACGAATCAAATTCGTTTTCAAAGAAGCAATAAAGAACCAATTAATGGTGATTAAATTCTAGCCAAAAGGAAGTGGAAACGGGAGAGAAAAAAGACTCTTTAAATCCCTGTTCGCCCAAGCTAAATTATCGTGTGAATGGTTCAAAACCGGTTCACAACTGGTTTAAGAAAATCGCAAACCGGTTCTAAACCAGTTCACTATTCAATTAGATTAAAATCCAATTAATAAAAGGCTTGGTCAAGTCCCGGTTAGCCAGAAACAATTCTCGGTGGACCCGAACAAAACTGATCGACCCAAAACCAAGTCAATCCAAAGAGTGCTCAATCAAACTGTTACCGAAATGATTCCTAATCATAAATCAGTACCTGGATCAGGAAGAGATCCTCTGTGGCGTGTGACCTCATAGGTTTGAACCTAGGTGGTAGCACTGAAACAATTCCAGTACCAGTACAAGATACCATCTAGCAATGGGTCCCGGCGTCCGGATAGGTCGAAGATGCAAGAGCAATCAATCGAACCTCTGGCATACGGTTACCATATAATTCATCCCTTTGACCTCCAATGCTCAGAGTGACCTAGGGTTAGACTGCCAACCCTAGCTGAGTTAATCCATAACATGTCTCAACCTCGCAAGTCCAGTGACTCCTCACTAGGACTACCCCGACCGAGGATTTGCTAAATTGAGACACTGTGAGACATTCAATCAAAACTATTTGGACAGGTCAATTCTATCTTGGTCCACCACTGCTCCACAAGTACTTGCCTATACCCAGAAACCTTCCGTCACCGGATTAGAAATCCGGATAGTCCGGCACCAAAGCATAGGGAGTTGCTTGTAAGCTACCATGATGACCTCTGGTTGGAGGGACACATATACCCATATCCAATCATGAGTATCCCTTTGGCAGAAAGGGGCTACACGGAGTCACGTTCAATGAGATATCATATATCCCACTTACAGATCACATCAGTGTCACCACACTCCTTTGGTCAAGAGGACAACCAAACGATGTGAACCACAACAACCTACACTTGATACATTGCCGTCCAGTACAATGTATCCTTTGGTCGTGAACATGGTTTATGGAACACTCGATATATCGTCTCTATATCGAAGTCAATGTAGTCCTAAGGACTTCATCACATGAAAAAGAGTTCATTACAGGAAAAAGTAAGAAAGTGATGAGCTACCAAAATAATATTCATTAATTCATACAATGAGTACAATACTCAATTCAACCGCCAACAACCTAAGCGATTGGCTTTGGGACACAATTCCCAACACTATCCGCCCGTGGCCAGGCTAGCCCACATGCTAAGCCCGTGGCTCAGGCTGTCCCACGTAATATCTGCCCATGGCTGGCTATTCTATGTACAAAGCTCGTGACTCAGGCAATCTCAGTAACCACGATCCCGTGGCATGGCTAGTCCAAATACTGTATTCACTTTAACGTCATGTAATCAAATCATGTCTTTTACAATTTTTCAATAATCGGTATCATGGTCCAACCCATACAAAGATAATTCTACTTGATAAAACATGATATACAAAAATATAAGTAATAACAATCATACTGTCCATCATAAAAAGTCAACTATACCATGCAAAAATAAATTGTGCATGCCAATGCTCATGTGCACGGATCAAATCATGTCACGATATATATATACAACTGGTGATCAAGTCCAAAAATCCTTACATTCAAGAGCTAATCCAAAAGTATCCAAGATCAGTCTGTACCCGAAGCTCGTCCAATACCTTCTTGCTCAAAAGGTTGTTTCCCTACAATAATAAATAATTTTATTCAAATAAATAATCCTAGAAAAATTATAAACTTAAACTTTTTATCCGTAAAACCCCAAATTCCTAGAGGGAGACCTTTCGATCTCCCCTCCTCACTATTTATTATTATTATTATTATTATTTTCTCTTCCTCTCTTCTCTTCCTCTCTCTTATTTCTCTCTCCTTTTTCTCTCTCCTCCATTTTCTTCTTCTCTTTTTCTCTTTTTTTTTTCTTTTCTTTTTGTTTTTTCCTTTTTCTTTTCTTTCCTTCCTTTTTTTTCTTTCTTTCTTATTTTCTCTTATCCCGAACCCCTCCATGTTTCCTCCTCGGCTCGATCGAACCAAGACTCCCCACGGTTGCCGGTGGCCAAGGGAGATGGTTACCGGGAAAGGAGCTCGGTGGACTGGAGGCGGACGATGGTGCGGCCATCGATGAGGTACGGTCCAAACTGAACAAAACCAAACCAAAAATTCCATTAATTTGCTCAAAAAAAGGGGAAAAACTCACTGTCCGGCATTGAAGAACTCTAGGTCGCTCGCCGGAGAGGAAGGAGATGCATGGTAGGAGACTCGATAGGGCTCGGTTTAGTGATGGCATAGGGGATTTAAAGGAATCTACCAACGGTCTCCTCGTCATTTAGGGAAGGGAGACCACGTCGACTAGAGTCCCAGTTCATCCCAAACACGACGTAATGAAGTCCCTCTCATTTAGGGAAGGAAGACCGCATCGACTAGAGTCCCAATTCATCCCGAACATGACACCGACGAAGTCCCTTTCCTCTTCAGCTTCCCTCCGACTCCTATGGCGAACTTCCCGGCCGGATAAGGGAAAGAACAAGTTCCTCAGTCCGACTCTGCCTCTTTTTTTTTCTACGATTTGGGTCGAAGCCGACTGGGCCTGCCAACTTCGGCCCAAAAGCCCATACCTCACATTCAGTATATTCCCATCACTTTGAGAGAGATATGACACACTTGTAGAGAATAGGATACAGTAGTACGTATAACAACAAAAATTTACATGATAATATGTGAGGGTCTCATGTGGTCCAGTACGTGATGGTACGCAATGCTTTCAAGTTATATACAGAAACATATGATTACAGAATATGTCATGCCCCGGATCCAATACTAGAATCGGCTACGTGACCGGCCGCACGACCCTAGGTTTGCCCTAGAAATCATGCCAGGCCTAGGTACATAATATTCACTTCATTCAAAAATCACTTCAAATAAACTAATATTATTTAAATAAATAATAATAATTAAACAACCATTTATTTAAGTCAAATCACTAAATGGTCTACTGATTCACAAGTATCAGCAACCAGAAAAAAACTAAAACTAACTATCTAAGCAATGTTGATGTTCAATCTCACGCCCAGCCCGATCCTCGCTATAAATCCTAAGTTTCTAGAAAAAATTAAAAGGTAAGGAGTGAGCTCTACAGCCCAGTAAGGTCTTCATACAATCACACCAGTAATAATAAAGTTATGAAAATAGCAAGAACATACTAATATATCATATCATGCAATCAAATAACTCAAATATCATGTATAACAAAACCTTTGATAAAGCTATATTTTCTTTTAGTGTTTCCATTAGTCATCCTTCTTCTTTAGGGTTCTAGACTAACCACGGTCATGCTTCAGCCCATGACTGGTAATCTCAATATCACACTTCAGCCTATGACTGGCAAGCTCATTATTACAATTTAGCTTATGATGGGCAATCTCATTGTCATACTTCAGCCTGTGACTGGCAATCTCATTGTTACAATCAGCCTGTGGCTGGTAATCTCAGTAACCATGATCCCATGGCATGTCTAGTCTAATTATCTCGTTCTTTTGATTATCACTTTATCAATTCATATCATGATGACAAACCATAAAATCTCAAAATTTTTAATGACCGGCACCACATTCCAAACCATCAAAATAATTTTACTTGATAAAAATATGGTTTACATGAACATAACTAATAACCACAATAATCATACTGTCTAACATAAAAAGTCAAACTATACTATGCAAACTAATCATGCATGCCGATGCTCATATGCACGGATCAAATCATGCCATATAAAATAATGTATAGAACTGGTGATCATATCCAGAATCCTTACCTTTCAGAAGCTAATCGTAGAATATATGATATTAATCTGTATCCGAGGCTTGCTCAACACTTTCTTGCTCAGAAGGCTGATCCCCTATAATAATAAATAATTTTATTCAAAAAAAGATTCTTTTACGATTTACCCTTAAAACCCTAACTATATGAATTTCGAGAAAGAAGACTTTCCAATCCTTTCTCCCATAATTATTTTTTATTTTTTTTTTCTCTCTCTTTTTTCTCCTTATCTTTCCTCTCCCATATTTTCTCTCTCTTCTTTTTCTCTCCTCCTTTTCTCTCTCCTCTTTCTCTCTCCACTTTCTCTTTTCTTTTTCTTTTTTTTTTTTTTTTTTTTTCCTGCACCAAACAGAACCCTCTTTTTTCTCTTTTTTTTCCTAAACTGAACAGAACTTTTCTTTTTTTTTTTTTTTTTGCTTTCCTTCTTTCTTCTCTTCCTTCTTTTCTCCCGAACCCCTTCCCCCACTCTTCCTTGGCTCGACCGAACCACCGCTCCCTGGTTGCTGACGATGGCCATGGGAGGTGGTTGCTGGGAGTGCTCGACGGACCGGAGGTGGGCGGTGGCACGACCACCGACGGTCCACGGTCCCAAGACCAAACCAAACTGAAACAAACCCCAAAAAAATAAGGATTAAATCCTTCCAACAATAAAAAAAAGCTCACCGGCCCTGGATGGACTTCTGGATGCTCGTTGGAGAGGAGGACGACAGCTTGCACTACAGTGAATCTAGGCTTTACCGTCATTTTTTTTGATTTTTACCGACGCTTATAAGCGTCGCTAAATAATCTCCCGATGTTTTGTAAAGCGTCGTTAAAGCGTCGCCTATGCAAGCGTTGGGACGCAACTTACCGACGCTTGGGAAAAGCGTCGCAATTCTAGCGACGCTTTAAAGCATCGGCTTTTAGCGACGCTTTAAAGCGTCGGTATTTAGCGACGCTTTAAAGCGTCGGTATTTAGCGATGCTTTAAAGCATCGCTAGACACCAAATCTAGCGACGCTTTAAAGCGTCGCTAGTTTCAGTTCTAGCGACGCTTTTCCCAAGCGTCGCTAGGGTTTAGTCTAGCGACGCTTTAAAGAGTCGCTAGAACTCGCCACTTGACGCTTCAACACGTCGGAGACACCAAACCTAGCGACGCTTTAAAGCGTCGCCAGTTCCAGTTTTAGCGATGCTTTAAAGCGTCGCTAGAACTGAAACCTAGCGACGCTTTAAAGCGTCGCCAGTTAGCGACGCTTTAAAGCGTCGCTAGACACCAAGCCTAGCAACGCTTTAAAGCGTCGCCAGTTTCAGTTTTAGCGATGCTTTAAAGCGTCGCCAGATCAAAACCTAGCGACGCTTTAAAGCGTCGGTAGATTTTTTTTTAAAAAAAATAATAAACAGCCATATATACAAACCCATAACCTGTATACATTACGAAAAAGAAACATTAAAACCTGTATCACATCCAATATACACAAACAAATGAAAATATTCAAACTTATATCACATATCACATCCAACATACACAAACACAAATACAAACCAAATATAAAAAGTTTTTATATATATATAAACATATCAATCCAAGTTCAAATAAACAAAAAGACATACATAAATAATAAAAAAACCATCTAGCATCACTGATCCGTGGGAGGCTGGTCGTCGTCAGGTCTGTGGCTCGCAGATGCACCAGGAACCTGCAAGATATACATCAGGAATTATAATACATACATTATATATATTCTCAATTATTAGATACATACAAAATTAATAAATAATTACTTACCTGAGATGACATGAACATATGCAGCACAGATGTAACATGCTCTAACTGAGACCTAATGGTCTGCATCTCTGCTTTGTCTGCATCACGTGTCTGTCGGAGCTCTGCTATCTCCTCCTGGAGCTGACGAACATGTAACTGATCATGACTCTCTCTAGTATCCTGAGTATATCTACGCACCTCAGATAACTGAGTAGGGGTAACTCCAATCCCATAACCCCTCACTCGTCCAGGACGCTCTGGTCCCATCAACTCCGAGAATACCTCGGCCTCGATGCGACTGCTCTGTGTAGATGATGAACCCTCGCCAGCACGCTCGGATATCATAGAGGTAGCCCTATTCTATATTTGACAAAAAACATATATATTAATACTTAATAAAAATAAAAATAAAAATCATAATATAACATAAATAAAAAAATACATATATATCTCTGGACTCGTCCCGAACAAAACTGCCATCCTGGTGAACGTGAGTCATCCGATAGAACTCCACCTCACCAGGCTCCCTCCCCTGCTGATCAGCCTATATAAAGAATAAATATTACAAAAAAATTTAAAATAACACATCTTATATCCCCGTACCATTATACATGGCACATGCATGATACATGATGATACATTATGTTAAAACTAAAAGTATACTACTAGTATTATGAGATGAGAAACATACAAACTCATGCCTGAGCCGTGCATAACTCTTGGACCCCGCTGTGTGAGGAACAGACTGAGCAGCTCGTGCAGCTCTACCAATATCAGAATACGTCTGCAAAATAAAATTAAAATAATGTTATATATTGTATAAATATAATTATAACAAGTGAAAATTAATAAATTTCAAAGTGTTTGATGATGCTACACAACCTGTGCCCTCTCAGAGAACCAATAGTGCACCAGCTCCATCCACTGATGAGGGTGAACATCAGGAGGACAGGTAGCTACAACCTGCTCCTCTGTCCTACCCTCTAGCTTGTAGTCTCTCTTCAACTTCGCCCTATATTCTTTCCACTTGTGATTGAGAGACTTAAGCACAAAATCAGATGAATCTGAAGGAAGAACGAACTTGCTCTACAATTTAATTAAACAATAAAATAAATATTAAATGAAAAAAGCAATTCAATTGTTAAAAACCTAAGATATAAAATAATAATTAATTTTTTTACCTGCACAACTCGTAGCATTTCTATTTTATATGCAGGAAGCATGTCGTTCCACTTCGAATAATTCAGGGGACATAGCTGACCACGGCGTGCTACTGTCCCCAGAAAGCTAGTCAACAAGCTAGCAGCTTTCTTAATAGGCTGCCCTAGCTTGTTGCACTCTATCACTATCCTCTCATCCTCAGGTAACTGCCACACATCACGGACTAATGTGGGTCCTCGCCTACGCCTGAGTCTCCCGGATCCATCTACAAAAAAAAAAAAAAATACAGAACATTGTATATCAAAACTATTGCATATGCATGAATTGAAATGAGATAGAATTATTAAATTATGTACCCTGTATCTGTATATCATCGATGATAGGCTCGTCATCAGGATGATCTATAGAAGGATCATGATGTACGGACTCGGAGGGAATAACGTCGTCCTGAGGCTGATGTGCAGAAATAGAGGGACTGCCATCAGACCGATGTGAAACTGATCGACTGCCCTCAGGCTGTTGTGCTGAAGAAGTACCAGCCTCGGTCTGGGAAAACTATATCTGTACATCTGCTAATCGCTTCCTTCGAGGCATGGTGTACCTAACCTGCATTATTTAAAAACAAGTCAGTCAACATTATAATCAAATTATAACGGAAATGAATTACAATTTAAAAGATAACATAATCATCAATGAAAAAAATGTAAACCATCTTACAAACTACTTATTGAATCATTGTGTGACTGAGTGTTGTGTTTTTATTTATGTATGGACCAAATATATGCTTGCTCGAGCAATGTAATGCTGAAGTATTAATATTGCACCTAAACTGCCTCATGTTTGTTATCTATGATAAATGAAATGCTTCTTTATGATGATGATATGTAGTTTAGATTAATCATATGAGAAACTGAAGAGCCAGATATAAGATTACAACTTGGTGTGGATTCATGTTTAGAAGCATTTAGAGGGAAAACACTTTAATATTTGTATGTTCTTTCCTTCAAATATATTTAAGTTCTTCTAATGAGAAAGGATTAGTTCATGGTTATGACTAGCTCATTTAACTTTACATAAACCCAAACTTCCACCCTTCTTAAGCGACCATGTTGGAGGATGACAAGATTTCATTTTAAAATTTTATTGTAACTGGGTTTCGGTGGTTTTTAGGTTTATGATATATATGGCAAAAATACTTTGAAGATGGAGGAGATCAAGATAACCTTACTATCAAATAAGGCTATGCACAAATATGATACAGGCGACAGTTTGATGACAAAGGATTTGAATCAAGAAAGAAAATGTTGAAAAGAAAAAGATGGCAAGAAAAAGATACACCTTCACTCAGATTATACAAGTGATCTTAACAGGAGAAGATCAATAACAAGATACACCTTCACTCTAGGTGGATGTCATATTAGTTAGAAAATAATACTTCAGGATATCATGGCATCGTCAACAATAGAGGCAAAATATATAGCTATAGTTGAGGCTATCAAGCAAGCAGCTTGGCTTCGGGGTTTGATAAAAAAACTTGGTATTGCACAAAAGATTGTTTGTATATATTGTGATAGTCAGAGTACCGTATATCTTGCAAAGGATTCAGCATATCATACCAGGACAAAGCATATTAATTTTTGGTATCACAAGCTCAAGAAATTTGTTGCGAGCGATTGCATTCAGTTAATCAAGATTCCTACTCAGGAGAATACTACAGACATAATAACCAAGCTACTTCCGGTATTATTTGGCCTTGTTAATGTTAAACAACGCTAAGATGTGAAGACTCCAGGGCATGGGGCCAAGATTATTTACAAGCTTTCAAAGTTTCGTAGAGACCAGAATGCGAAATCGAGATAGAGATTACTGTACGGCATCTCGGCTTTCATGCCGGTGCAATGACCTTGATGCTCCCGTCCCTTGAGAGTTATTCCTAGAAGTCCACTATCTACTTGGACCAATTGACAAATGGGCTCCGGCATCATCCATCGATGTTGGTTCAATGGTTAATCTTGCATCACTAGATATCCAGTGTTCAATTTTCTCTCTCTCTCTCTCTCTCTCTCTCTCTCTTTTAAAAAATAAAATAAAATAAAAGTAACTAGGTGAACGGCAGGGAAGGGGATCTCTCTCTTAGGCACACCTACCACGAGGATTGGGTAGCTTCCTATGTCACCCAGCATTCAGTCGATATTGTTTAGACTGGCATTTTAGGAACATTTTATTTTCAGATTTTGTTTAGTATTGGCATGGAAACTAGTTTCATCTCCCATGAGAAGAAAACAAAAGCTAATGAAATATTTCTGTGGCCATGGTAAAATGAGAAGAAGCACAGACACGATGTCGAAAACTTTTTCTCCTTTGAAATCCACGTACACTGATTTTGAGGCTCCTGACAGTAGTAGAGCCAGAATTTTACTAATGAATACTAAGTGATCGGGTTAATTTAAGAACATCGGTTTAGATATGAAACATGAAACATAAAAAAAAAAAAAAAAAAAAAAAAATCCAATGCGTGGAAACTGGTTGTTGAAATAAATTCTTAGGCTAAGCATCTAAGAAGTAACCTAAAAGGAGATTATACTCCATTTAATTAGCCAGCAGCAATGATGTTTATAGAGGGTGGTCAAACTATATTATCTTCTGCTTTACATTAACAAATATCTCCATGGCTCCTAACTGGTTTAACATATTTGCAATGTCAGTCATCTACCTTACTATAATCCAGGCGCATGCTTAACTGTGCATCTACCATGAACTCCAATGCATTGTTAATTCTTTTCATGGTTGCATCAACCAAACAATACCTCAAGCTACAAAATATACTGGCCATTACTTCAATAACTTTGAACTTTGGAAAAGAAAAAAAAAAAAAATTACCGAGCGGAGGAGGAGGAGGAGGGGGGGTTCGGCAGCGGCTCGATCGACCGGGAGATCACAGACGGCTGCTACGTCGGCGGACCGAGCGGAGGAGGAGGAGGAGGAGGAGGAGGAGGAGGGGGGGGGGAGGAGGAGGAGGAGGAGGAGGGGGGGGGGGGTGTTCGGTGGCGTGGGGGGGGGGGAGGAGGAGGAGGAGGAGGAGGAGGAGGGGGGGGGGGGTGTTCGGTGGCGTTCGACGGCGGATCGAGCAGAGGGGAGGAGGAGGAGGAGGAGGAGGAGGAGGAGGAGTTGGGGGGGGGGTGGGGGTTCGGCGGTGGACCGAGCGGGGGGGAGGAGGAGGAGGAGGAGGAGGAGGAGGAGGAGTTGGGGGGGGTGGGGGTTCGGCGGTGGACCGAGCGGGGGGGAGGAGGAGGAGAAGGAGGAGGCGGGGGGGGGGAGGGTGAGGAGGAGTTCGGGGGGGGGGAGTTGGTTTGGCGGCTGCAAGAATTAGGGTTTGGTGGGTGGGGGAAACATGGAGTTCGGCGACGTTTATAAGCGTCGCCAAAAGTCTTGGACTCTAGCGACGCTTATAAGCGTCGCTAAATAACCTAGAAACTCTAGCGACGCTTATAAGCGTCGCCAAATGTCCTAGAACTTTTGGCGACCCTTTAAAGCGTCGGCAAAGGTCACGGACTTCGGCGACGCTTATAAGCGTCGGCAAATGTATGATCCGGTGATGTTTATAAGTGTCGGCAAAGGTTCCTAGACTCCGCGACGCTTAAAAGCGTCGATAAATATATAGTACGGCGACGCTTAAAAGCGTCGGCAAAGGTCCAAAACTGTGGCGACGCTTTAAAGAGTCGGTAAAGGTCCTGACGCTTAAAAGCGTCGGCAAATGGCCGATCCGGCGACGCTTATAAGCGTCGGCAAAGGTCCCTGGTCTCCGCGACGCTTAAAAGCGTCGGTAAATGTCCCAAGTCTGGCGACGCTTAAAAGCGTCGGCAAAGGTCCCAGACTCCGGCGACGCTTAAAAGCGTTGGCAAATATCCCGGATTTCAGTGGGATGGTCCGGCGATGCTTAAAAGCGTCGGTAAAACTCAGGGTTAATTGCCGACGCTTAAAAGCGTCGGCGGACTTTCAGTTTTGCCAACGCTTTCAAAAACCGTCGGCGGGTTCTGGTTCTTCCCAACGCTTCTGAGAAGCGTCGCCACAAAAGGGTCGGGATAACCCTGTTTTGCTGTAGTGTTGGAAAGGGATTTGAAGGCTCGATTGGCGACGTTGAAGGAAAATTTGAAGAGAACTCCCGGCGGTTTCCTCGCCGTTTGAGAAGCAAACACCTCCCGATCGGAGTTTCGACTTATCCCAAACTCATCGCCGACACCGTCCTACCTCCGCTACTCTCTCCCTGACTCCTCTGGCGAACTCCCTGGCCAGATAAGGAAGCAAAACCCTTCCCCTATTTTGACTCTACCATCCCCTTTTTTTTTTTTTTTGTGTGATATGAAAAAATCCATATTTCACATAATGGTAGCTTCATGGACTGCCTCTCTGATTTCCAAAAAAAAAAAAAAAAAAAAAAAAAAACCGTCTCCTATTACGTTGGATTACAGACTAATTAACACAGAACTTTGGACTTTCGACCGAGCAGGCGTCGCCGGCTCAAGACCGTCAAATTCTCAAGTGATGTTTTGATTACGGAATCTATGGCGGAGTAACGAGAAATGGGGCGGCAGCTTTGTCATAGTCCTTGCACGTGCCAGGAGAGACGGACAAAAGACCAGTTGATGAAATATCTGTGCCGCTCGGTTTTTCATTAAAAATAATAATAAAAAAAACTAGTTGATAAAAAAATCTACAGTTGATGAATATCTTTCTTACCACTTGCGCACGACAAGGACTATTGAATGCTACGTTACAGGCCAAAGCTGGCACCTCTATTTTATTATTGTTATTTTTTCTGCTCTATTTTATTATTATTTTTTTATTTTTTTGTCTTTGCCGGGGGCAAAGGGTCCATTTCCTGGGAACCATGGATGGTGTTGACCTTAGCCTCCGTAACATATTGTAACTCTATTATTGTTAGGAGAAGTTCATAATAAGTTGCATCGTCCTCGCATCCCCCACTCGGCTTCTTGTTATCGATCTCTTCGTTGAATCCAATATTCATTTTATTTATAAACTTTGAATATTCATTGAATAGATAAAACATGACAGCAACGTTCACAATGTTTTAACTTGTGTCCATATGTATATATATTGGCCAGCCATCGTCTGATCTTAGATCCCCATTTTATCCTTTCTTATTTTTTTCTCATTGTAAAAAGTAAGATCGATCCATCAATATGCGAGGTACACAGATTTTGCATAGAAAACTAAAATAACAAATAAATCATAAAAGCATGCATAAAGTAGAAAAAAAGGTGAAGAAAAGAATATAAAGATTTTATGAGATCAGAACAACCAGTATGTCATTCTAATTAACGTTCTTGGACAAGACTTCTGTCACGTCCCGAATCCAGTACCGGAATCGATACGCGACCGGCCGTACAAACCCTAGGTTTTATCCTAGAGATCATGCAAGGCCTGGGTACACAAGAGTCAGAAAATCTCACTCATCACCAAGCCGAGTATCTGCATGACTCTGTAAAAGAATAAAGTAGGTTGTGAGCTCTACAGCCCAGTAAGGTTTTCATATGATCACACCAGTAATAATATATATTTCTAAAATAGCAAAATACCAGTATATTATGTCATTCAATTAAATGATTTAAGTCTCATGTATTATAAAACTTTGATAACTTTGCATTTTTTCTTTAATATTCTCATTATTGCACCTTTATCTTTAGGGTTCTGGTCTAGCCACGGTCATGTACCAGCCCATGACTGGCAACCTCAAAGCGACCATGCATACTATGGTCGGTCCTGCTCACGTACTAAGCCCGTGGCTCGGCTGTCCCATGTACTATCCGCCCGTGGCCGGCTCCCATGTACAAAGCCCGTGGCTCAGGCTGTATAACCACGGTGCAACCGTAGCATGGCTAGACCAAATACTGTATTTACTTCATTAACACTTGTCAAAACATATTTTGTATGATCTCTCGATAACCGGTATCGTGGTCCAACCCACTCGATAACCGATATCATGGTCCAACCCATTTTAATAACTGATATCGTGGTCCAACCCACTCGATATCCAGTTTCATGGTTCAACCTATTTAGCAATCCGGTATCATGGTCCAACCCATCCGGATATCAATTTTCTTTATAACATCATGCATGAGATATCGACAATAATAATGATAAAACCACAATATCAAACATGAAATCTCAACTCTTCCACTGACCGACATCACGGTCCAAATCATCAAAATAGAATTTTTATCCGATAAACACGATATCCGGAATATAAAATAATAACAACCATAATCATATTGTTCTTCATAAAAATCAACTATACCATACAACAATAATTCATGCATGCCAATGATCATGCACTCGGATCAAAACCATGCATATAAAATAATATATAAACTGATGATCACGTCCAGAATCCTTACCTTCAACCGCTAATCCAAAATATCCGGTATCAATCTATACCCGAAATTCGTCTAAATCCTTCCTGCTCAAAAGATTGATCTCCTACAATAATAAATAAATTCATTAAATCAGTTCCCCCCCGATTTTCTCTTCCCTCATCTTCCAAACCAAAATCCCTTCCCTCTCCCTTTCTCTCTCTCTTCTCCTCTTTCTCTTTCTTCCTTCTTCTCTTCTCTTTTCCCTTCTCTTTCTCTCTCTCTTCTCCTCTCTTTTATGGCTCTTAGCAGGCTCTTCCCTGCTTCCTATCGACGTCCTGTTTAAAAAGAGGAGAAAAACCCATCCAAAATCACCTCAAACGTAACCTAGGAAGTTCAAAACCATTAAAATATCTTCCCAGCCGTCAGATCTAAGATCGACGTCTCAAACCATGTCCAAATCCGAATCCAAAAGCACCTAATCAAGTCTAAACTCCTTCAGACCAATCTCAGCCGTTCGATCGGACGATCGGACGGTCCAGATCACTCAGAAATCCCATGGACCGCCATACACCGCGAGAAACGGCTGGGAAACGCCTGGGAAATGCGTGGGAAACGCCCACGCGACAGCCGGCTCGGGCTGGGCCGAGCCCACGCGCCCGCGCGCGTGGGCCTGGGCCGCGCAACGCGCGCTCGCGCGTCGCGCGTCGCCCGCCCGCGCGTCCGCGCGTCACCCGCCCTCTCCCGCGTCCCCGCACTCCTCGTGCCGCACGCTCATCGCCCGCCCACGCGCCCGTCCGTCGCTGCACGACGTCGTTGGGCCGGTTCGGCAAGCGACCGGCAAGCCCTTTTTTCTGGGTGTTACAACTTCTATTTACATCTTATATTGATTATGGTAAGAAATAATTACAAGAAAAAAATAATTTCTAATCTCTCATCCTTCTCTCTGTGCAATAAGAATAAGGTTATTAAACTCAAATTCCAATAATACAAAAAAAAAAAAACCCATGGAGAGTTGGAACCATTCCTTAGATGCATTCTTTGAAGAATGAAGGATAATGAAAATATAGACAACTCTTGTTAAGTTTGACAAGAATTCAAATTACTATTTTTGTTAGACAAGGATAAAAATTATTTTTCTTATTGTATAAGGACTATTTATATTCCTATATCCTTCTCCTTGTTGAATAAGTACTATCTAAATTTCTTATGAAACGTGGTTTCATCAACTAACATATAATCCATCAATATTGGTTGAGGAGTAGGATTAATTAATTGATCGGTTCAAGAATAGTCGACAGATGTAGTAAATTGTTTACTTTGGAAACTAATGGTGAAAAAGTTGAAGTTGGTGCAAGTAGGTTGAAAATGGAACTACAAGTCCATGTACTCTAGGAGGGAAAATCAATAACATTTTTGCTAAGATGAGATAATATCGGTGGCTGGTGCAACAGCACCTAAGAAGGCCTATGGAGTACCTTTAGAAGTCAGCGTCGCAAGCTTTAGTGATAAAATAAATCATGCAAAAATTGGTTGCCGAGACTTTTTGAAGAATGCCAAAAGGCAGTGTAAATGCGCAACTGCAACATTTATTTAAGGACTTGCTGAAGGAAATAATTACGAGCACGTATTTTTGTCATTTTATTGAGTACAGATGTATGCATGAAATTTCAATACATGTGCTGCCGACTTTGCTCATGTGAGAGTCCATCCGGTGGTTGGTATCGCACTGGAGAACAAGAGACGTGTCGATTTAATCCCATGCTTATTATATATATATATATATGAATCCATCTAGAGCTTGGCGTCGCACTGGCCATTTGACTTCTTGCATGTTATAGATCTCGTTGTTGAATCCAATATTTGTTTTATTTATAAACTTTGAATATTTATTGAATAGATCAAACATGACAGCAACGTTCAGATTGTTTTAACTTCTGTATCCATTTGGATATATATTGGCCAGCCACCGCCTAATCTTGGATATTCCCATTTTATCGTTTCTTATTTTTTTCTCATTGTAAAACGTAAGGTCGATCCATCAATAGCTTGAGCATTGATTTTAGGGAACCAATGGCACTCCTTGTCCTGTCCACAACCCTTGTCAGTTTACATGGGGCCATCGACATCCTTATCCATCACGGCTGGTCTCTCGATGAACATGCACTTTAGCGGAGTAGACTTGGGCCAAGTGATCAGACCTTCCACCTGACTTGCGTATATATTTTTTGCTGCTTTGCAGATATTTTATTTATTATTTTCCATGGATATATTTATAATAGATTGGTATAATAAATTCAATTCATGGAAAAAAAAAAAGTGTACACACCCAAATTAAGGAGCATCCATGAGGATTTTTTATTGGCCAGGTTCCAATAATCTTCAAAAAGATGTCACTGCCATTGCGAATTTACTGTTACGTGATAAAGTATATATCAATTAGCACCCACATGATAATTTATCATGGTCACATATATATTTTGATCAAGCTACGTTTGTCCGTAGAGCTAGTGTTATCCGGTTATATCATTGCAAGGAGCAAGATAATTTTATTGCTTTAAATCCATAGAAAGATGAAAACACAAATTACAACCATAGGAACAAAGTGTTCCATAAGTTCTAGTTTCCATGCATCGATCTGATTACTTATCTATATGAACGCATTTTCTTTAAAGAAGCGCCTCCATGAGCAACCTGTCGAAATTCTGAAAAGAGGACCCACCTGGTAGCGTCGCTCTCATTGCACTCTCCTTCCACTCCGCCGTCCTCCTCCTCATTTCCTTACCCTTTTCCCCTTCCATCATCTCCCTCACCAACATCTCCACCTCCTCTCTTTTTACGTTGTTGTCGATCTCCATTCCGACTCCCCACTCCGTGCAGGCATATCTACAATTAGTCTGCTGCTCACCAAAGAATGGCCAACTTATCGTCGGCACTCCACCGCAAATACTCTCCAACGTCGAATTCCATCCGCTATGAGTCAAGAACACTCCAATGGACGGGTGCGATAGCACCTCCTCCTGCGGGCACCAGCTCGCTAGCAGACTCCTCTCCTTGGTCTCGCTCAAGAATTCTTGTGGAAGCACGGCTGCGTCTCCTTTCACAAGGTCAGGCCTGATCACCCACAAGAAATCATGCTTGCTGTTCGCCAGCCCCCACGCGAACTCGATCAGCTGCTCGTTCGTCATCACTGTAATGCTTCCATAGTTCACGAACACGACCGAGCGGGGCTTTCTCCCTTCGAGCCACTTCAAGCAAGCCGTCTCCTCCTTCCACAGGTTCGAACCTATCGATGTTAAAGGGCTCGTGGTGATTTGGCGAGAGATCAAGGACAAGGGGCCTATAGTATAGATAGGAGGGAGCATCGATGCCAACGCTTCCAATACGGGACGTTCGAATTCATCGAAGGTGTTTAGTATGATCGCCGACGCCATGGATGATCTCTGGGCCTCACGGTCACAGTAATTGAACATGATGTCGTTGGGGTCAAGCGTACGAAGAAAGAATGGCAAGTCCCTTAGCCGGACATTCTTCATCCCCGGTATCCAATCGATGGGTGTGTCCAGATATCCGTTGGTGAGATCACTGGCATCTGCGCACCAATAAAGAGAAAAGAACAATAAGTATTGATTCATAGATATTGTAGCGGTATCTACTGATTTAAGTTAAGAAATTAAAGTTAGCTATAGTAACCTTTGAGAGGAACGATGCCTCTTTCCCTGAGATGTTGGTAGTGGAGATAACCCATGTAACCGCATGCACTAGGGGTCCAGAACAAGACCTCAGGGATTCGGAGCTCCTTGGCGGCATCGAGGGTGAAGCTCATGACCCCGTCGGAAACTATGCATGACACCTTGGGTGTAGGAGAGGAAGGGTCGTTGAGCTTTGTGATGAGGTCACGGAAGGGGGGAAGGCTATTTTTTGGGATGGAATCGCAAAGGGAGGGGATGTCTTGGGTGGCATCCTCGTCGGTAGGAGGGAGGCCGTCCGGGATGGACTCGAAGCGGAAGTCCGGGAAGCTGTCGAGGGAGGAGATGGCTCCGGACCTGAGGAGTCGTTTTTGGTTGAAGTGGGTGTTGACAAAGGTCACGTAGAAGCCATGGAAATGGAGGAGCTTGGCTAGCTTTAGCAGGGGGGTTACGTGGCCTTGGGCTGGGAAGGGGATGCACACTGCGTGAGGCTTCTCTCGGATGGAACCCATATTTCAGCCCCCTCTTCCTCTCTCTCTCTCTCTCTCTCTCTCTGCGTGTGGTTTGTTTATTTTCTGGGTAGATGTAAAGGACTTGGTTTGTTTTTGGTAGATGTAAGGGGCCTGTCTACCGAGCTTTATATAGACGTGCGATGGAGTGTCTTTTCATATGAACGCCGTAAGACTTAGCGTCGGGTCTTTTGGAGGGTTATCAACAGCGTTACGATTCAAATTATTGATCCACAGCTGCCCATAAATAACTTAAAAAAATTCAGAAAGATATTGTAATAAACCAAAAAAAAAATCCTGAGCCCATGAGCCGGCTTGATGCCCGACCCATGGCATTCTCGAGCACTGCACATGAGGAGGGGAGGAAGAAGGCCCTAAGAGTTCGTTTAGAAGAAGAAAATAGAAGGCAAAAGAAAAAAAATCAGATAAAAAATTATTTTTTTTCTATTTAATTTTTAAAAAAATAAAAAAAGAAAAGAAAAGGAGAAAAAATAATTTTTTTCATAACTGCTATTTTCTTTTCAAAATCAAATAGAATTGAGGAGAATGAAAATAAACTTAAGTGAAACTTTTCATAATTTCAGTTTTATCCCTCTAAAAATAAAAAAAAATTATATTATTTAATTTCTTTTCTTTTCTTGTCTGCATCCAAGCAGGAAGAAAAGAAATAAATAATATGAGAAAAATAATTTTTTTTTTTTTTTTTTTCCTTCTCTTCTCATCAATTTTTTTCTATTCTTTGTTTTTTCTAAACTCCTAAAGAGATCCAAACGGCAAGTCTTCTTCTCTCCGATTCCAATAAAATTGGAACAATGACCTAGCAAATCAAGCTAAGAATTCTTAGAATCAAACCTACAAGAAGGTTTTTTTTTTTTTTTTTTTTTTCTTCCATGGGATTCTATCACAAATTCTTCGGTGATTCTATCACAAATCCTTCAAGAAATCACCAATTATTGTAGAATTCCCTTCAATTTTTTTTTTAAATTTTTTTCTTTCAATTGTTGTCAGAAAGGTCATCAGATCTTTTTTTATTGGCATCGCCGGAGTTAGGTAACCCCTTATGCTTTCCCTCCTTTCTTTTTGACCTTGTATAACAATAATCATTGCAAGAATTTGGACCGGCAAACTTTTGGTTTTGACATGATTTAGGCTCCCCGGCCGGTTTGATTTCTATTTTTTTAATATCTCCATCCACTGCCGATGGTGGCCATGGTTAGGGTTGCCACCGGCCGGCAAGCTTCGGGTTTTGACATGATGCAGGCTCACTGTTTGATTTCTATTTTTTTAATATCTCCGTCCACCTGTCGATAGTGGCCATGATTAGGGTTGCCACCATGGCAGTCGGCGTGCACCGCCGTGGATCACTAGTGCTGGAGAATATCTACGCGAACCCGGAGGCGACTGAGACAAGGACCATGCGCGAATAGTCGAGTCCCTTTTTTTTTTTTTTTTTTTTAACAATAACTGATTTTATGCTACGGGCAAACACTACCTTTCCACGAACGATAGAGCAGGGCAATGGATCCATTACCCGGGAACCACGGCGTTGACCTTAGACTCCAGAGCATACTGTATCTCTATTATTGCGAGGAGAAATTCAACATGAGTTGCATAATCGCTTGCATCCCTACTTGACTTCTTATTATCTTCTCGTTGAATCCAATATTTATTTTATTCATAAACTTTGAATGTTGTTATAGAAAGGTTCTTACCAAAACCCAAAAAAAAAAACAAACACCACGTTTACATTTCTTTAGGTTAAGTATACATGTTGACTAGTCATGCCCCTTCTAATTTTTTTAAATATTATTAGATACTAGACCCGTACAGAGTATAACAATTTTGATATATGGTATGATTCAAAATTTACTTAATAAAATTTATTATCTTTTAAATCTATTATATCTATTATCTTATATCTATTCAAAATTTACTATAAATTTTGATATTTGAAAAAATCTTTTCAAAATTAAGTCAGGTAAGTCTTGTACAAATTTTAGAGAAATTTTTTTTTCTAAAACTAAGTCGACAGACTTCTTTATTTTAATAGATATAATAGATTATATAGAATGTGTAAGTTTTGACGAAAAAAAAAGAACTAGAAAATTTGACATTTGACAACCATCAAATCCAAATAGTACCATTATAGTTATATATAATAGTTTTTTAAAATATTATTTTGTATATTATGGGTGTTTGGAAATTATTTCCCAAACCATCGTTCTCTCGCAGACAAGGAAGCCATGCCATGAAATTATAAGTTGAACCTACAATTTCATGGACAGGTCAAAGCTAAAGTGTTATTTTGAAATTGAGGGATCAACTTACAATTTCAAAATAAACTCAACCCTCAATTCCAAAATGACCCAAATAATTTTAAAAAATGAATTGAAATTAAAATTGTGGGATGTGTTGCTGCTCCTCTCCAAACTAGATGCATCGAGGTAGTTTTGAATATCTGAGAATCTAGAGATTCTTCATGAAACTAGCCGATAACCTTCAAAGTAAATCTGACCAGCTCCTAGACCGGCAAAAGAAATCATCATTGAAGAAATTGGTGGGATTTCTTCAATGGAAGATACTTCAATGTTTAAGTCGGCTTAAATAAAGAAAACAATAAAAAGAAATAGAGAAAAAGTATAAGAATCTCCTTTCTTTTTTCCTATTTATAGAGGTTCAAGATCGAGTTGGTTAAGTAGTTGCAATCGAGTTGGTATAAGAATCTCCTTTATGAAACAGTTATGCCATTAAATAAATTGTTAAACCGGTTAAGCTATTAAGAGATCAGTCTAAGAAGTAGGTTGCTAAGTAATCTGGTACACTTCTTGATAACCATTTTACCAACCTTATCGTAATGGCTCTAATAATTCAAAGATATATACTTCATATTAAATAAAGTTATAGAACTCTATACCTAGTTTAGGTAAATGATCGGCATATATTCATTGAATAGTTGAGCATTATGTGCTTTAATAAGAGATAGTCTCCTGAATGATAGACATCTTGCTCCTCGACTGGAGATCAGCTCTTGGCCATCAGGTATCCTGTGCCTTAATAGGATATCGGCACTTGGCTGATAAATTCTTCATATCTTGGTAGAAGGTTGATGATGTATCTTAAAATTAATCGCAAATGCATGGTGTGCAAAGTAATAAGTCCAGTGAGTATGGGTCAATTCTATGAGAAACTATGTTTCAATCATATTTAAATTCATGATCAATCAAGCTTTAAAGAGAAGGAAAAGAGATTATTTGTTGAATTACTATTAAAATAGTAAAATAAATAATTTCATAAATATATAATCTAAAAAATCTAAAACTTTTAAATCTACTAGATCAATGATTGAAAAAATATTTCTATGGTTATTCTTATAATGTCGTTTGAGTCTTTTATTAAGATATAAAGCATGAACAATCATAAAACATGAAAAGACTTAACTCAATTATGATCTATCAAGCATTTTATTTTATCTTAATTAAGAGACTTTCCTTTCAACTATTCTCTTTTTTATCCAAGCATAAGCTATAAAGGAATTCTAACCCAACTATAACCCATCAAATTTTTCCATGAGAAAGAATAAAATGATTTATAAAACTTGTGAGCCTTTTACCTATTTTCTCTTCTTGCACTAAATCAAGTATGAACTATGAAAGGATTAAAACTTAACTATAGTCTATAAAATCTCCTGGCAAGATGTTAGGAAAAAGGATTCTAAATATTAAAAGCATAAAAAGATTTAAAGTAAAAGACTTCTAATCATGATTTAGTTTCATGACCAATCTTAGGAAGATTGCTTAGCCATATATGATTTGATTTGAAGCTAAAAAAATAATTAAAAAGATAAAATAAAAAATATTTTATTTGCTAGAATTTAATATTGCAGAAATTTAAAGGATTGTAGAAATAAAATAAAAGAGAAAAGATACAAAGAAATTAAACTATCCTAAGTGCTGCAATTAAAGAGTTGCAAAATTTAAATTGAAAGAGAAAAATGAATGAATTGATAAAATACTGATTTATTACTGAAAAATTAAAATTACTGATACAATTACTCTTAACTCCTGAGCCATTAACGAGGCTTGGAGTTGTAATCAAAACATAAAGTAAATAAAATAAATGACTCCTAAACTAATGATCTAATCTCATAAAATCTAGCAGATTTCTTCTTCCCTTCTACTTTCTCTCCCTCCTTTGGCTCTGGGCTGACCTCCCCATGGCTGACTCTCTTCCTCGTATGTTGGAAGTGTAGAAGAAAGTGGAAACAAGGAGCTTGTAAACCAAGAAGGCGTGGAGAACGGTATTGGATATAACAAGACCTACAAGTATTAAATCATGAGAAAGATGATCTTCAAGAGAAGGTATGTAGATCTTTTTATAGGTGTTAGTAAGGAGAAATTTTTATTTTTTAGATAAAGGACTAAAGAAAGAATAGATAAGTGGCTAGAATTTATTTTTTCTCAAAAAATAAAGGGTTGGATGCGGGTCAAATAGGAAAGTAAGGGAAAGAGACGCCTTCTTTGAATAAGGCCCAATTTTTTGGCCACCTTGGACTCCGAATCCCGATCTAAGTAGCCTTCAAATTCTCTTCCATCGCATATTTGCATTTTGGCCATTTGATTTTGATTAAAAGGCTGGAACTCATTTTTGCTCTATGCCTTGAACCGACACTACAAGAAAAATAAGTTTTAGCAAACGATTTTGCAACCAATTTTTTTTTAAAAATTTGTGACCAATTTTGCAACCGATATTTTTTTTGAATAATTTAGCAACCGATTTAAATCGGTTGCAAATTCAGTTGCAAAAACTTCATTTTGCAACCGATTTTGCAACCGAAACAGAAATTATTTTTAATTATTTTTAAAATTATTATTTAAAAATTTAGCAACCGAAAAATTTGTTTGCAAATTTTAAAAATAAAAATATTAAATTTAAATAAAATTTTGCAACCGATATTTCGGTTGCTAATTTTTTTAAAAAATTATTTTTATATTTTTTGAAATTTGCAACCGAATTTTTCGGTTGCAAATTTTTTTTTAAAAAAAAATTATAATTTTTGAAACTTGCAACCGATTTTTTTGGTCGCTAATTTTTTAAAAAATAAATTTCATAATTTTTGTAATTTGCAACCGATTTTTTCGGTTTCCATTTTTTTTAAAAAAAAATTTATAATTTTTGAAATTTGCAACCAAATTTTTTGGTTGCTAAGTTTTTTTTAAAATAATTTTTATAATTTTTGAAATTTGCAACCGATTTTGTCGGTTGCTAATTTTTTTTTAAAAAAAAAATTATAATTTTTGAAATTTGCAATCGATTTTTTTGGTTGCTAATTTTTTAAAAAATAATTTTTATAATTTTTATAATTTGCAACCAATTTTTTCAGTTGCTAGTTTTTTTTTAAAAAAAAAAAATTTATAATTTTTGAAATTTGCAACCGATTTTTTCAGTTGCTAATTTTTTTAAAAATAAATTTTATAATTTTTGTAATTTGCAACCGATTTTTTTGGTTGCTATTTTTTTAAAAAAATTTTTATAATTTTTGAAATTTGCAACAAAATTTTTCGGTTGCTAATTTTTTAAAAAATAAAATTTATAATTTTTTTGTAATTTGCAACTGATTTTTTCGGTTTCTAATTTTTTTAAAAAAAATTTATAATTTTTGAAATTTGCAACCAAATTTTTTCGGTTGCTAAATTTTTTTGAAAATAATTTTTATAATTTTTGAAATTTGTAACCGATTTTTTTGGTTGCTAATTATTTTTTTAAAAAAAAAATTAAAATTTTTGAAATTTGCAACCAATTTTTTTGGTTGCTAATTTTTCAAAAAATAAAATTTATAATTTTTGTAATTTGCAAAAGATTTTTTCGGTTGCTAATTTTTTTTAAAAAAAAAATTATAATTTTTGAAATTTGTAACCGATTTTTTTGGTTGCTGATTTTTTTAAAAATAAATTTTATAATTTTTGTAATTTGCAACCGATTTTTTCGGTTGCTAATTTTTTTTTAAAAAAAATTATAATTTTTGAAATTTGCAACCGATTTTTTCGGTTGCTAATTTTTTTAAAAAATAAATTTTATAATTTTTGTAATTTGCAACCGATTTTTTCGGTTGCTAATATTTTTTTAAAATTTTTTTTATAATTTTTGAAATTTGCAACCGATTTTTTCGGTTGCTAATATTTTTTGTTTTTTTTAATTTTTTTAGAAATTGAGGGTATTAAATAAAATCGATTAAATTTATATGATGCCCTAGTCGCCCCCATTTTTTTTTCTCTCGCTCTCCCATTGACCGGTTCCCTAACCCTAGCCGCCCCCATTTTTTTTTTCTCTCGCTCTCCCATAGCCGCCGCCTCCGGCTCTCCCTTCCTCAGGTCCAAGCCCCGCCGGCCGCCGCCTCCGGCTCTCCCTTCGTCCACTCCGAGCCCCTTTGGTCGCCGCCTCCGTCTCTCCCTTCCTCGGGTCCGAGCCCCGCCGGCCGCCGCCTCCGACTCTCCTTTCCTCTGCTCCGAGCCCCTTTGGCCGCCACCTCCTGCTCTCGCTTCCTCGGGTCTGAGCCCCGCTTGCTGCCGCCTCTGGCTTTCCCTTCATCGGGTCCGAGCCCCTTTGGCCGCCGCCTCCAGCTCTCCCTTCCTCAGGTCCGAGCCCCGCCGGCCGCCGCCTCCAGCTCTCCCTTCCTCAGGTCCGAGCTCCGCCGGCCGCCGCCTCCGGCTCTCCCTGTTGGGAATTATGTCCCAAAGCCAATCGCCTGGGTTATAGGCGGTTGTGCTATGTATTGTACTCTTTTTATGAATTAATAAAATAATATTTTTGGCAGCTCATCACATACTTAATTTTCCTGAAATGAACCCTTTCAATGTGATGAAGTCCTTAGGACTACACTGACTTCGATACAGAGAGGATGTATCGAGTGATCCTTAAACCCTGTTCACAACCAAAGGATATATTGTACTGGACGGCAATATATCAAGTATAGGTTGTTGTAGTTCACATCGTTTGGTTGTCCTCTTGACCAAATGAGTGTGGTGACACTGATGTGATCTGCAAGTGGGATATGTGATATCTTATTGAACGTGACTCCGTGCAGCCCCTTTCTGCCAAAGGGATACTCACGATTGGATATGGGTATACGTGTCCCTCTGACCTGAGGTCATCACGGTAGCTTGCAAGCAACTCCCTATGCTTTGGTGCCGGACTACCTGGATTTTTAATCCGATGACAGAAGGTTTCTGGGTACAGGCAAGTACTTGTGGAGCAGTGATGGACCAAGATGGAATTGACATGTCCAAACAGTTTGGATTGAATGTCTCGCAGTATCTCAATTTAGCAAATCCTTGGCCGGGGTAGTCCTAGTGAAGAGTCACTGGGCTTGCGAGATTGAGACACGTAGTCGACTGACTCAGTCTGGGTTGGCAGCCCAATCTCAGTTGTGATGAGCATTAGAGGTCAAAGGGATGAATTATACGGTAACCATATGCCAGATGTTCGATTGTTTGCTCCCGCATCTTCGACCTATCCGGACGCCGGGACCCATTACTATATGGTTTCCTGTGCTAGTACTAGAAATTGTTCTAATACTACCGTTTAGGTTCGAACCTATGAGGTCACACGCCACAGAGGATAACTCTCTGATCCGGATACCGATTACGATTGGGAATCGTCTTGATTTTATGATCACAGTATTTTTGAGCACACATTTTCCCATCTTGCCCTTGTCTGTGTCAACCAAAAATTGTTCCAGGTTGACCAGCACTGCGCCAGGATTTTTCTGAATCAGTTTTGAACTGATTCGGAGTTCGTTTCGGCCTCCAATTGGTTGTGAACTAATTTTATTCCTTGAACTAGGTTCAATTGGATTGAACCGTTTGGTTTAATGGGATTGAACTAATGGGTTGGTTTAAAAGGCTTGGACCGGTTTTGGTTGAACCGGTTTCCACATTTTTTCTCCCAACCGTTTACACGGTGTTTTGTGGAAGGCCAAACAACTCCCAAGCTCTTCCCTTCTCCTCCACCGTTTGGTATTAATGCCTTTTTAATCCTAGTTTAAGGCTGTTAAATGGGTTAACTGCTGCCAATGACCTCTCCACCTCCCGTCGCTCCACCTCCCTCTCCCTCCCAGCACCTTATATAAACTACACCAAGCCATCCCCTGTTGGTGTTGGTTGAGTTTCAGGAAGAGTTTTCAACGAGAGATTAGAGTTTTTCAACGTGTGAGAATTGAGGGAAAGCAACAAAAATCTCTGGATATTCTTCTTCCTTGAGAGGCTCATTTGGAGTGTTCTTGGGGCTGGGTTTAGGAGTGTGTGAGGGAGAGAAATAAGGCCTTAATCCCTTGTTTTTGTTGTGCTCAAAGTTCTGCACTGCAGCAAATTCTGTGACCGTGAAGCCCTCTTCCGGCGGCTAACACCGTGCGTGGAGGCGGATCCGAGAGCCCCGGGCATGTCTCCCCTCTAGAGGGAGTACTACTCTACTTCTAAGAGCAAACCACGTGAGCCGGGATCGCCCCAGCTGCTCCGAAACGAAGGCCAAAGTCTGCTATCCAGTTCTGTTGCAGAAATCTGGCAGCAGACTTTGGTGATTTATTTAATTTTTTTGGCTTAGATTTGATTGCAGAAATCCATGGCAAATCGAAGAAGACTTGTCCAAGTTGCTGCTGCTCAAATTTGGGAGCAAACGAAGGTCCGGAAGGCGGTGTTTCGACGATGTTTTGCAAGCCAAAAACAGGGTCCCAAGGAGGAAGACGACTGAAATAACTTTATTCCAGTTATTCCAGTCTATTCCAGGTTTATTCCAGAGTTATTCTAGGCAGAATAAAAGGTATGGCAAATTATTTTTTAATCATGCATGGATAGATAAAATTGTTTAATATTTTATAAATATTTTATATGTTTATGCATGCCTAAATGCAACTAGATTTAGATTAGTTCCTGGCGGAGCAGATTCCCGCTGCGCGAATTTTAAAAATTATTTTAAAATATAATATACTCCTGCAGATATTTGCATGCCTAGTGTAGGATCTTGTCAAACCACCTGTATCAGTTTTCTTTCATTGGTATCAGAGCCACGTTGAATTTGTAATCTAATCTAGTATGCATGCTTATAGATTAAAATTTGTTTAATCTTAATATGTATCAAAGTTTTCTTTTTGGAACCTAGTTGAGACCTTCACCATGACCGTGTGTCTTTGACACGATGCGGATCGTCTGTGTTGGCCTCTTCAGAAGGATCCTTAAAAATATTAAAATTAAAATTGTTTTAATTTGAAGATACATTATTTAGGCATGTTTTATAAAATATTTGTAAAATATTTTTTGATGCATGATTTGGTATGTAAAATTGTTTTACATAGAGACTTAATTAAAAAAATATTTTAATTAAGTGTTTGGCTTATTATTAAAAAAAAAAAAGGTTTTTGAAATCTAATAAAATTTGCATAAGTCATTTTGGGTTAATTGGGTTAGCTGACTAGTTGGGTCCAAAACTGGGTTAGACCTAAGTTTAGTTGAACCGGATAACAAGAAGATTAAACAAAAGTTGTTTAAGGTCCTTCTTTAGAACTATCTAATAGTTAGAATAGTTGATCCGTTCATCTAAAATGGATCCAATTAGTGACTCAGTGGACGCCCGAGTCTTTAGGCTAGTCTGATCGAGTCTGGTAAACCGACTGGTATCGAGGTAGGTTTGGCATTGTGATCATGGCTATATGAGGCTACCTCTTTCCTGGCCAACTTGGTTGGTGTCTAGGAAAGATGGTTAATGACGGATACTCACCCATGATCTCACCTACCTGGCTAGTCGAGTCGACCAGAACTGATTGGAAAAGCTCAAGGACTCGAGTTAACCCATGTCACCTTGGTTGATCGGTCTGACTGATCTATAGGTGCCCATGGATCATTTGTTGATTTATTTCAACCCTCCTGGAATCTGATTGATTCAGTGGGAGGATGATCCATGTCCTTATCTCTTTCTTCTGTCATAATTAAAAATCCTCTAAAATTATTAGGTCCTTAAAAAGACTAAGTCAAGGAGTTGATAGTGTCTTAGCCTCCCATTAAGTTGGATAGAAATGTGTCCACTAGCTTGGTGTGCATCGGCAGTTCCATAGAACGGGTGTACATCCGGCGACTGAAATTTCTATCTGATCGATGATGGTTCAGTGCAACCTTTTTAACGGGACCAGGTGGGCCGGCCATAGTCGGGCTTGGTCCTTAGTTAAGTGGAAGTATTGGATTCGTCATTTTAATGGTTGGACCTAACCAGAGACCCGCAATAGGAGGCCCCTAGGCCGATTGGGGTGCTCTCTGGGGCAAAATAAAATACTGAAAATTATTTAGGGAAATAATTGGTTTACGAACTTACCTTTAGGCTTGTATGGGTGAGCTGGCCATAGTCGGGCTCATGCGAGGCCTATTGGATTTCAGTACCCACTTGAAAAGGCATGTTTTCACGGATTGGAGTTAGAGGCTACCAATTTGAAAAATTAGTGGGAGAAACCTTTAGACTAAAGTCCAAGTCTTTTGGTTAAGTTATTAATTCATCAACTAATATGGTCTTATTTTTTTTTCCAGATGTCTTCAAATTTATCGCTCCGGTCACTTCTCGATAACGAGAAGTTAAAGGGTCACAACTTCGATAGTTGGTATCGAAGGTGGAGAATTGTTCTGGAGCATGAACGGATCCTTTATGTGATAACAGATCCGGCACCTGAAATCCCTCCCGCAAATGCACGGAGTGCGGTCAGAGATGCTTATCTGAAGTGGGTCTCTGATCGGACAACTGTCCATTGCATCATGTTAGCGGCGATGAACGACGAGTTCAGTCGCAAATTCGAGGAGGCCCAACATGATGAAATCCTTCAAAAGTTGAAGGAATCCTTCGGCACCCCGGATGATGTAGAACGGTACAAAGTGTCTTGTGCCATCTACAACTCCAAGATGCCGAATGACGATTCAGTCACTGATCATGTATTGTACATGATCGAGCTGATTGAAAAACTGGGCAAACTCGGATGCCCCTTGCACGAGCAGCTCGACAAGGATGCGATCCTGAATTCTCTTCCCTCCTCTTATCTTGATTTTCTCGATCATTATAGAATGAACAAGCCTGCAGTCAACTACCATGGTCTTTTGGGGTTGCCGCAGACTTTCGAGAAAGACCACTAACCGAATAAGGGGGTGGTGAATTTAGTGGGAGGAAGTAGAGGTCGTCGTCCCTTTAGGAAAGGGAAGAAGAAAATAAATAAGAAGGGAAAGAAGGTGCAGAATGTTCCTGGCCCTAGTTAGACCAGGAAGTATAAGGCTGATCAATCTTCTGCAGAGTATTTCTACTGCAAGAAGAAGGGACACTGGAAAAGGAACTGTCCTCTTTATATTGCATCCCTTGATCCGAACAGGCCGAGGAAGCAGAAGTCTGCTGAACAAGGTATTTATATGATAAAACCTTGTAATTACTCAATTGTTGATACTGCTAACTGGGTATTGGATACTGGTAGTCCAATTCATGTTTGTAATTCGTTACAAGGACTTCAAGTTAGCAGAAGATTTGAAGATGGAGAACAGTTTCTGAGCGACGGGAATGGAAATCGTGTTCCAGTACTGGCGATCGGAGTCCTGCATCTTGTATTTGAGTCTTGTACTGTCGAACTAGTCGACTGTCACTATTGTCCTAGTTTCATTATGAGCATAATCTCTGTAGGCCTTTTGGCCAATTGTGGTTTTGAACTTTCAATAAAAGGAGATTTTTGCAATGTTATTTTGAATAACTCTGTTATAATGAAAGCTAGATTAAATAATGGCATATACGTACTATCAAGGCCTGTTAGTGTAATGTACACTTCTAGCAAACGTCCAAGGTTAGATAATGTCAATGATTTGTATCTTTGGCATGTAGGCTAGGTCATATTAACCAAAATAGGATAAACAAGATGCGAGGAGATGGACTTCTCGAGGTCAGTGATTCTGAATCACTGCCTACTTATGAATCCTGTTTACTTGGTAAAATGACCAAGTCACCTTTTACTGGAAAGGGTGAACGAGCTACAGAACTTCTAAGTCTAATACATACTGATGTATGTGGACCGATGTCAGTTAGTGCCAGAGAAGGATACAAATATTTCATTACTTTTACAGATGACTTTTCAAGATTCGGTTATGTCTTTTTAATGAGACACAAGTCTGAATCGTTTGAAATATTCAAACGATGCCATAATGAAGTAGAAAAGCAAACTGGAAAAAGTATTAAAACCCTTCGATCTGATCGAGGTAGTGAATACTTATCTGATGCTTTTTTGACATATCTTGAGAAGAATGGAATTCTCTCTCAATGGACTCCTCCAGGAACACAACAGTTGAATGGTGTGTCCGAAAGGAGGAATCGAACCTTGTTGGATATGGTTCGATCCATGATGGGCTTTGCAACTCTGCTGCTATCCTTTTGGAGATATGCGCTTCAGACAGCCTGTTACTTATTAAATAATGTTCCAAGTAAGTCTGTTGTCTCCACTCTGTATGAGATGTGGAATGGGCGTAAACCCTCAATCTCACACCTTCGGGTCTGGGGTTGTCTGGCTTACGTAAAGCGTTTAGACTCAGACAAACTTGGTCCTAAGTCTGACAGGTGTTTTTTCATTGGTTATCCTAAGGAAACCAAAGGGTATTTCTTCTACTTCGAGAATGAACAAAAGGTGTTCATTGCTCATAGAGCTATCTTTTTGGAAAAGGAGTTCCTTGGAGAAGGAACTATAGCTTCTAAGATTAAACTTGATGAAGTTCAGCCAATAGAAGAACCTACACACTCTAAGGACATCATAGAACCGGCTGTGATTGAGTCACACCCAGAACCCATTAGGAGATCCGATAGAATACCGCGTCACCCGGACAGATACTACGGTTTCTTGGTCCGGGACGGCGATCCCATTGAGCTCGATGAGAACAATGAGGATCCGATCACCTATATAGATGCACTTCAGAGATCTGACTCTGAGGCATGGCTTGGAGCCATGCGATCCGAAATGGAGTCCATGGAAATCAACAATGTTTGGACATTGGTTGATCCGCCTGAAGGAATAAAACCCATCAGGTGTAAATGGATCTTCAAGAGGAAAAGGGGCGCAGATGGGAAGGTAGAGACCTATAAAGCCCGTCTGGTTGCCAAGGGGTATCGTCAGCGATATGGTATCGATTATGACGAGACCTTCTCTCCTATGGCAATGCTTAAGTCCATTCGGATCATGCTTGCTTTGGCAGCATATTTTGATTACGAGATCTGGCAGATAGATGATCGAACCGCTTTCCTGAATGGAGGAGCGATCTGCTGGAAAAGTTCTAAGCAGGCAACTGTTGCAGACTCGATATGCGAAGCAGAATATATTGCAGCATCAGATGCGACAAAGGAAGCTATGTGGTTGCGGAAGTTCCTTGGAGAGCTAGGGGTGGCACCTTCCCTAGATGGTCCTGTTCCGGTGTACTGTGACAGCACTGGAGCCATTGCTCAAGCTAAGGAGCCGAAAGCTCATCACCGCACCAAACACATTTTGCGACGCTACCACCTCGTACGAGAGATCGTGGAACGAGGCAACATCAATCTTCTGAAGAACGATGGAAAAGAAAATCTGGCCGACCCCTTCACTAAAGCCCTCGGAATAAAAGAGTTCGATTATTGTAAATGGGAAATGGGTATTAGATACTCTTCTGATTGGCTTTAGTACAAGTATGAGTTGTTGGGAATTGTGTCCCAAAGCCAATCGCCTGGATTGTAGGCGGTTATGCTATGTATTGTACTCTTTTTATGAATTAATAAAATAATATTTTTGGCAGCTCATCACATACTTAATTTTCCTGAAATGAACCCTTTCAATGTGATGAAGTCCTTAGGACTACACTGACTTCGATACAGAGAGGATGTATCGAGTGGTCCTTAAACCCTGTTCACAACCAAAGGATATATTATGCTAGACGGCAATATATCAAGTATAGGTTGTTGTAGTTCACATCGTTTGGTTGTCCTCTTGACCAAATGAGTGTGGTGACACTGATGTGATCTGCAAGTGGGATATGTGATATCTTATTGAACGTGACTCCATGCAGCCCCTTTCTGTCAAAGGGATACTCACGATTGAATATGGGTATACGTGTCCCTCTGACCTGAGGTCATCACGGTAGCTTGCAAGCAACTCCCTGTGCTTTGGTGCTGGACTACCCGGATTTTTAATCTGACGACGGAAGGTTTCTGGGTACAAGCAAGTACTTGTGGAGCAGTGATGGACCAAGATGGAATTGACATGTCCAAACAGTTTGGATTGAATGTCTCGCAGTATCTCAATTTAGCAAATCCTCGGCCGGGGTAGTCCTAGTGAAGAGTCACTGGGCTTGCGAGGTTGAGACACGTAGTCAACTGACTCAGTCTGGGTTGGCAGCCCAATCTCAGTTGTGATGAGCATTAGAGGTCAAAGGAATGAATTATACGGTAACCATATGCCAGAGGTTCGATTGTTTGCTCCCGCATCTTCGACCTATCCGGACGCCGGGACCATTACTAGATGGTTTCCTGTGCTGGTACTAGAAATTGTTCTAATACTACCGTTTAGGTTCGAACCTATGGGTCACACGCCACAGAGGATAACTCTCTGATCCGGATACTAATTACGATTGGGAATCGTCTCGATTTTATGGTCACAGTATTTTTGAGCACATATTTTCCAATCTTGCCCTTGTCTGTGTCAACCGGAAATTGTTCCAAGTTGACCAGCACTGCGCCAGGATTTTTCTGAATCAGTTTTGAACTGATTCGGAGTTCGTTTCGGCCTCCAATTGGTTGTGAACCAATTTTATTCCTTGAACCAGGTTCAATTGGATTGAACCGTTTGGTTTAATGGGATTGAACCAATGGGTTGGTTTAAAAGGCTTGGACCGGTTTTGGTTGAACCGGTTTCCACGTTTTTTCTCCCAACCATTTACACAGTGTTTTGTGGAAGGCCAAACGACTCCCAAGCTCTTCCCTTCTCCTCCATCGTTTGGTATTAATGCCTTTTTAATCCTGGTTTAAGGCTGTTGAATGGGTTAACTGCTGCCAATGACCTCTCCACCTCCCGTCGCTCCACCTCCCTCTCCCTCCCAGCACCTTATATAAACTACACCAAGCCATCCCCTGTTGGTGTTGGTTGAGTTTCAGGAAGAGTTTTCAACGAGAGATTAGAGTTTTTCAACATGTGAGAATTGAGGGAAAGCAACAAAAATCTCTGGGTATTCTTCTTCCTTGAAAGGCTTATTTGGAGTGCTCTTGGGGTTGGGTTTAGGAGTGTGTGAGGGAGAGAAACAATGCCTTAATCCCTTGTTTTTGTTGTGCTCAAAGTTCTGCACTGCAGCAAATTCTGTGACCGTGAAGCCCTCTTCCGGCGGCTAGCACCGTGCGTGGAGGCGGATCCGAGAGCCCCGGGCGTGTCTCCCCTCTAGAGGGAGTACCACTATACTCCTAGGAGCAAACCACGCGAGCCGGGATCGCCCCAGTTTCTCCGAAACGAAGGCCAAAGTTTGCTATCCAGTTCTGCTGCAGAAATCTGGCAGCAGATTTTGGTGATTTATTTAATTTTTTTGGCTTAGATTTGATTGCAGAAATCCATGGCAAATCGAAGAAGACTTGTCCAAGTTGCTGCTGCTCAAATTTGGGAGCAAACGGAGGTCTGGAAGGTGGTGTTCCGATGATGTTTTGCAAGCCAAAAACAGGGTCCCAAGGAGGAAGACGACTAGAATAACTTTATTCCAGTTATTTGAGTCTATTCCAGGTTTATTCCAGAGTTATTCCAGGTAGAATAAAAGGTATGGAAAATTATTTTTTAATCATGCATGGATAGATAAAATTGTTTAATATTTTATAAATATTTTATATGTTTATGCATGCCTAAATGCAACTAGATTTAGATTAGTTCCTGACGGAGCAGATTCCCGCTGCGCGAATTTTAAAAATTGTTTTAAAATCCAATATGCTCCCGCAGATGTTTGCATGCCTAGTGTAGGATCTTGTCAAACCACTTGCATCAGTTTCCTTTCACTCCCTTCCTCAGGTCCGAGCCCCTTTGGCCGCAGCCTCCGGCTCTCCCTTCCTCCGCTTCGAGCCCCTTTGGCCGCCGCCTCCGGCTCTCCCTTCCTCCGCTCCGAGCCCCTTTGGCCGCCGCCTCCAGCTCTCCCTTCCTCAGGTCCGAGCCCCTTTGGCTGCCGCCTCCAGCTCTCCCTTCCTCAGGTCCGAGCCCCACCGGCCACCGCCTCCCGCTCTCCCTTCCTCAACTCCGAGCCCCGCCGGATCCGGGTATCGCCGTCTTCCAATTTTTTTTTTAGAAAAAACCTTTTCCTCATTTCAATGAATGCATGCTTTTTTTCAGTGTGTTGATTGCAATTATCATATGGCTGGCTAACTTATCAATGGCCCTTCTTTCTCTCATCATGCCACTATGCTGTATCTGCTTCCATATGTTGTGGTCCATTTAGTGTTATCTTCTGTTCTTCCCCGGTGCTATCCTCTTCCGTTCCCTCTTAGCTGGGGTTTGATGTATATATTGACACCAACTTGGATGTCAATTATACAGGGTTTCTTTTTGGCACTAATTTTACATCTTTGAAGACTTTTGCTTGTGTGACAAGGAACAACTTATTTTATCTTGCTTTAGTGCTACAGCCAGATAGCATTTGATGTCCCATGTCACAGTTTGGATCTTTACCTTCTTTCTCACTTGTCATATAGGTTACTCCCGCTTCTCTCTAAACAGATAACCAAACCAATTTCATAATTATCAAAATTCTGGATCTTTGTAAGAAAATCTAGCGAATTGAGATTGGCCATCACTTCTACCAAAAATTGTCTTTCTAATGTGTAATCTATAGTTGATACTGCATGCTTGAAGTACTCGGGGAGCATTTGGTTTATATGGTCTACCATGAGTTTACAAGAGGGGGATAGGAATGTTGGAAGTTTTGGTTGGAATGGTAACATTTCATAAATATATATCCATCCATGCTCATCGGCTTGTGAATATTATTAGTAACTCTGGAATATGTATGAGTGTGTTTAATATAATGCAAATGTCATTTCAGCAGTACTGATCCTGGCAATGGATGATTATATTCATCGCACTATATTATCTTAAATATAGATTTATTGCAAATCACTTTAAAGTTTGTAGAAGTCTTTAATTTGCAATAAAGATTTATAATCTTAAATATATGTTGAACTTTAAAACCATCATCATTTCTCAGTAAGTATTTGGGCCCAAAACTATTTTCCAAAACAAGGACTAAGCAAGTTATGTCTGTAGACCCTGTCAAGTGCTAGGAAAAAAATTATTTTCTCAGCTTAAATTTGTAAATTCAGGAAAAAAATTCATATCTCGTAATTTTTTTAAAAAAATTATTTTATTTTAGCAAACGATTTAGCAACCAAATTTTTTTTATTTTTTCTGGATTTTCTTTTAGCAACCGATTTAGCAACTGATTTTTTTTTTATTTTTTCTGGATTTTTTTAGCAACCGATTTTTTTTATTTTTTCTGGATTTTTTTTAGCAACCGATTTAGCAACTGATTTTTTTTATTTTTTCTAGATTTTTTTTAGCAACCGATTTAGCAACCGATTTTTTTTTAATTTTTTCTGGATTTTTTTTAGCAACCAATTTTTTTTTATTTTTTTTGGAATTTTTTTATAGCAACCAATTTTTTTTATTTTTTCTGGAATTTTTTTTAGCAACCGATTTAGTAACCAATTTTTTTTTATTTTTTCTGGATTTTTTTTAGTAACCGATTTAGCAACTGATTTTTTTTTTAGAATTTTTTTTTATATTTCTTTGATTTTTTTTTTCAAAAAAACTTTGTCAAATTCGGTTGCTAAATCGGTTGCTAAATTTTGCAACCGAAAAAAATCGGTCACAAATTTTAGCAACATATACTTTTGCAACCGACTAATTTTGGTTGCAAAATCTGTTGCAAATTAATTTAGCAACCGATTTTTAATTATTAGCAACCGAAAAATCGATTGCTAAACCTGGTTTTTCTTGTAGTGAATGCAGCGGAGTTCCATGCTCCCATGCAACGGAGCCTCTTCCTCCCATGCAACAGAGTTCCATGCTCCCAAGCAACGGAGCCTCTTCCTTCCATGCAACGAGGTCTCCTCCTCCCATGCAACGGACTCCTACTCTCCCATGCAACAGGGTCTCATTTCTTCCATGCAACGGAGCCTCTTCCTCCCATGCAGTGGAGTTCCATGCTCCCATGCAACGGAGCCTCTTCTTCCCATGCAATGGAAGTCCATCCTCCCATTCAACGGAGCCTTGTTCCCCCATGCAATCGAGTTCTATTCTTCCATGTAATGGAGTCCCATTCTCTCCTAAGAGGGTGGTTGGCAAATTTAATTCCGGCCTTCTCAAGGAAGAAATATATCTTTATTTGTTCATATTACCAGAGCTAAATAGGTAACTCCTCTCTCCCCGCTATATTTGCAAAACTGTGTTTCAGTTTTACAGGAAAAGCTCCTATACTACCACCAAGGGCAAGCACCACAAGTCCACTAGAGCCTGCCACTGCCTACAAGGTTTCTTAACAAGCACCAAAGTTGGGAGCCTCAGCATCCCGCACTAAAGCCAGGAAACTTCCAAAGCCCCGCACTCAAGCCGGGAGCCTCAGCACCCCTCACTCAAGCCGGAAAACTTTCAAAGCCCCGCACTCAAGCCTGGAAACTCCTGAAGCCCGGCACCTCAAGCCCGGAAACTCCTGAAGCCTGGCACCTCAAGCCCGGAAACTCCTGAAGCATGGCACTCCAAGCCCAGAAACTCCTGAAGCCAGGCACCTTAAGCCCGGAAACTCCTGAAGCCCGGCACTCTCATGATGGGAAACTTCCGAAGCCCCGAACTCAAGCTGGGGGTCTCAGTGCCCCGTACCAAAGCCAAGAAGCTTCCGAAGCTTTGTGTTCAAGCCAAGAGCTAAAGTCAAGCTCCTTCTGAAGCCGAGATGAAGTCAAGCTCCTTCTGAAGCCGAGCTGAAGTCAAGCTCCTTCTGAAGCCGAGCTGAAGTCAAGCTCCTCCTAATGAAGCCGAGATGAAATCAAGCTCTTTGACAAGACCAAGCTCCCTACTGAGGTCAAACTCCCATTTGAGATGAAGAAGACCAACACCCACCATGGCTGGGGAAGGCAACGAACGGAGTACGATTCCCAAAAGGAGGAAGCAGTGAAGGCCCCATCACCTCGCGCACACCATGCAAGACTATGGAGTGGAGGACAAAACCCCACTCCATGCAAACATGACGCCGACAGTGATCCAGCTGCTCCATGCAACGCAGGCATCGGATGGTACAAAGCTTACAAGTGCATGCACTGTACTGCTTTCTTCCTGAGGGCTTCCGCAACACCATCATCACCAACCTTATTAAACATTCTCGGCTGCTGAAATGCATAAGGCCAACCATCGTGGAAGCTTATGATGGCTGCACCTCCAGTAATTGGAGTTTGCGATGGCCGCTCATGTGCTAGCGGACTACCGCTTCTTGATTTCCTCCGCCAGGATGGCTCCCCCGAGGTCGAGCACTAGTCGGAGTCGAACTCCTGCTCCTTGAGTTCCTCCACCAGGATGGCTCCCTTAAGGTCGAGCATCTGGTCAGAGTCGAACTCCTGCTCCTTGAGTTCCTCCGCCAGGATGGCTCCCCCGAGGTCGAGCATCTGGCCGAAGTCGAATTCCTGCTCCTTGAGTTCCTCCACCAGGATGGCTCCCCTGAGGTTGAGCATCTAGCCGGAGTCGAACTCCTGCTCCTTGAGCTCTTCCACCAGGATGGCTCCCATCTTCCAGTAACTTCACTGCCTTCATCAAAGGTTCCAAAGGGTACTTTGAGCTCAGCCATGTCAACTATATGTCCAATCATGTATGTATGCATCCAAGTATGCACCTCGCCAACCTCTTCCTCCTCGGCACCACCTTCTATCCAGTCAAAGCGGAGTCAGGCTGAAGTGCTAGCACCATCACCATGCAACACCAACTAACCTTCGATCGACGTACCTTCAGGCAAGTGAGTTTTAGCAACATTACCTCTTACTTTGATTTGCAGGCCACCCCCTTTTCATGAAGAGGACAGCCACGACTCGATGCCTTCATCTAGGCTCTTAACGACTGTTGGCTAATCTCCGATAAGTTTGGTTCTATCTTGCGACTGACTTCTTGCAACCAGTACAAAGCCCGCTATGGTGCAGAGCCGAATGGATAATAGTACTCCCTTTATCCAAAACGTTGATGTTTTAGACTCAGGGAGTGGGGGCATCTGTTATAGTAGTAAAAAAATCCATTTCGCCCTGACACAGATTCTCCTTGGAGGCTGACATGACCACGTTCTTCATGGGTATCTCCAAGTCTCCCATCAAAAGAAGATAGTGGGTCCGCTTGTTCTAAGGGAAGTCAACCCATGCAGCGGCCAGGTCGGCACCTCGACCATCCCACTCGGTCATGCGTGGAGTCTAGTTTCACGGTAGCTCAGTCGGTGCCCAGTCCGCCCACGGCATGCCCGTAGGAGGCCCGCACTTCGGCTCCGCCCACATGGGGTCTAGCTCCATTTTCGAGGTGGAGCTCTTTGGTTCCTGCGCATCTCAGCCCTGCTCGCTACGGTCTGGCACCGGGGTCCCGCTTGCAGCTTCGCTCGCTCCAGCCCTGTGACAGTCCGGCACGATCGTGGCAATCTGGCTCCGCCCGCATGGGGTCTGGCTCTAGCTCCGAGATGGAGCTCTTCGGTTCTCACGCACCTCAGCCCTACTTGCTTCGGTCTGGCACCGGGGTCCCACTTGTGGCTATGCTACTTAGTTCAGCATGCTACTTGGTTCCGCATAAACTACATGCTCGGTTCATATGAGCACTGTCATGGTCCACGAGAACAGTAGGTCAAGATGTTTTATCGCGGCTCACGATTTAGGGGCTCTGGAGTTGTTTGGAAGCGCCATCTCACGGCCCATAAGTAGTTGAGCAAGTGATCGAATGGTTGGGAGATGATGCCAACTGTTGAGAGACCGATCCAGCTATTTCCTGCATGATCTAATAGCCTGCAGCAACTTTGAGACTCGATCCAACAGCCATGGGCGATTGCAGTCATACTGCAAGAAAAATCAGTTTTAGCAACCGATTTTACAACCGATTTTTTTGGTTATATTTGTGACCGATTTTGCAACCGATATTTTTTCTGAATAATTTAGCAATCGATTTAAATCGGTTGCAAATTCAATTGCAAAAATTTCATTTTGCAACCAAAACAGAAATTATTTTTAATTATTTTTAATCATTATTTAAAAATTTAGCAATCGAAAAATTTGGTTGCAAATTTCAAAAATAAAAAAAAAATTAAATTTAAATAAAATTTTGTAACTGATTTTTCGGTTGTAAAATTTTATTTAAATTTATTTTTTTTTATTTTTGAAATTTGCAACCGATTTTTTCGGTTGCAAAAAAAATTATAAATATATAAATATTTAATTTTTTTAAAATTTTATTTAAAATTTTGCAACCAATTTTTTGGTTGCAAAATTTTATTTAAATTTAATTTTTTTATTTTTAAAATTTGCAACCGAATTTTCCGGTTGCTAATTTTTTTAAAAAAATAAATTTTATTATTTTTGAAATTTGCAACCGATTTTTTCAGTTGCAAGAAAAATTATAAATATATAAATTTTTAATTTTTTTAAATTTTATTTAAAATTTTGCAACCAATTTTTTGATTGCAAAATTTTATTTAAATTTAATTTTTTTTATTTTTGAAATTTGCAACCGAATTTTCCGGTTGCTAATTTTTTTTTAAAAATAAATTTTGTTATTTTTGAAATTTGCAACCGATTTTTTCGGTTGCAAAAAAAATTATAAATATATAAATTTTCAAATTTCTTTTTTTAAAATTTTATTTAAAATTTTGCAACCGATTTTATGTTGCAAAATTTTATTTAAATTTAATTTTTTTAATTTTTAAAATTTGCAACCGAATTTTTTGGTTGCTAATTTTTTTAAAAATAAATTTTATTATTTTTGAAATTTACAACCAATTTTTTCAGTTGCAAAAAAAATTATAAATATATAAATTTTAATTTTTTTAAAATTTTATTTAAAATTTTGCAATCTATTTTTCGGTTGTAAAATTTTATTTAAATTTTATTATTTTTTTACTTTTAAAATTTGTAGCTGAATTTTTTGGTTGCTAAATTTTTTTAAAAATAAATTTTTTTTTTAGCAACCAAAAAATCGGTTGCTAAAAAATATTAATTATTAAATTTTTTAAATTATATTTAAAATTTTACGATCGATTTTTCAATTGTAAAATTTAATTTTAATTTAATTTAAAAATTTTAAATTTTTGTAACCGAAAAAATCGGTTGTAAAATCTTGAAAAAATACCGGATTCAAATTGGATGGCTGATATCGTTTAAAGGTAAACATTTTTTTTTACCAAACTTCGGTTGCCCTGGCCCCCATTCTCGTCCAGCCGCCTCTTGTCCCCCCCCCCTCCGGCGCTCCCGACTCTCGTTCGCCCCCCCTTTGGTGCTTCCCCTCCGGCGAACGCAACCTGCAGGCCCTCCCCCCGACGGCCAACGAGAGGCGCTCGACGGCCTGCGGCGCCTCGTTCGGGTGCCCTAGCCCCCATTCCCGTCCAGCCGCCTCTCGCGTTCGCCCCCCTCCGGCGCTCGCCCCTCCGGCCCTCCCTCCTACGGTGAATCCCCCTGCGGCCCTCCCCCTGACGGGATCGCTGGCGTGCTGGTGCCCGGGTGGCTGCCAATAGAAGGGCGCCAACCGGCTGTGCCGGTAGCTTACGTTCCAAATCCAGCCCTCCAGTCGGTCGTACGCATCATTCTCTCTCCTCTTCCTGCTTTCCCTTGCTGTCCCTGTCTCCCTCTCCCTCTTATCCCTTCTGCTGCCTTCTTGCCCTCTTCATGCGGTCGAGAGGTTTCCGGCTCTTCTTCCCTTCGAGGTTGGGGTGTCTTTCAACCTCCTTTTATTTTGTTCTTTTAAATTCAATTTTTTATTTCCGTCTCCTTTTTTTTTCTTTTTTTAATTCAGTTTTTGTTCTATTCATTTTCGGGCTCGATTGACAGATTCGTCTCTTGATTTTTGTTGTTTTTTAAGAGATCCTGACTTTTTGATGGTCAATTTTTTTTTCCCTTCTCATATCCTATTCGATCCGTTCATGGTAGTTATTCATGTTTTTGTCTATATCATCTTGGCACATAAAATCCATCTTAACATTTTGCAAGATGCTTGTTGCCTCTTGATGCTGCTCTTAGGTCATTTGCTGGTCATTTTTTTATTTTTAATTTTTTTGGTGCTGGTTGTCAGTTGCTATGCATTGTTTTGTGCCTTTTATTATCTTATCTTCTTATGGGATAGGCCTTTGTCGAATTATGTTCCTGCTGACGGATTGTACTGTTTCTTTTTGTCGTTTGCCTTCTTTTCTCTTGTTGCTATTATTTAGTCTCATGAACTCTGATTTAGTATCTGGAAGTTCTTTGCTTTGATGCATTTACTTTGAATGTCATATCCTTCTATTTCATGTCGTTTAGTTAGATAGCTTATTGAATGCTTAATACATGCATCATGTTATATGGTGCCTCCCTAGTTCTTGCCATATGTATGCTTGTTGAAACACCAGATATGTCATTAGTGTGCTCTTCATGGTATGCCATTAGCGTGCCTCCCTGGTTCTTGCCAGATATGCTTGTTGAAACTGTTGGCATGATGTAAAACCATTTGATTTGATCCTAGGAACATAAACCTGAGCCGTGGGTTAATATCAACTCACCAAATTGATACAATGTCAGCTATTTTTTTGAAAAAAGAAATTTCTAAACATGTGTCTATTATATAGTCGCATTTGAACATACCAATTTTTTCTTAGTTAAGAAAGTATTAAGTAGCCAATCATGGCATGTGAAATAGTCATAAAAATATGTTATACGAGAAATCGATAAGTATTTCTTGCAATTGTAATTATGGTTGGTGAGACTTGATTAGTCTGATTGCAGAACTTGAATTGTCAAGGGATGTTTTCTAGAAATTCTACATGAGATCTTAAAATCAATTGGTACAAAGTGTTGGAAATGTATGAAGACATGGGTCAAACTAAAGAAATAACCTTCAGAGTGCAAATCTTTGGTTCCTAGACTTTTGATTAGGAGGTTTTTTTACTGCCAAAAATTGATCTGAACAGTTTGAACACAGACCGAAAAGAATCCCACTGAGGTTATTTATGAATTATAATTAGTATCATGCCGAGTGTCTAAGTATCCTCAGCAACCTACTATTTGCTTAGCATGAAGAAGTTCTAAATTTGATTGTTAGATAGTGCATCCCCCATTTTCGTATGCTACATGGACATTTTACCATTGTATCATCATATTTTTGATACAACCATCTCCTTTAACAATGTTTAGTCCAGCCTCATTTGATTTTTCACATTGCAATTTGTATCAATATTTACAAGAAAAGATAATTTTTTGTATCATCATGTTTTAATATGGTACAGAATATGGATATCTTTTAACTTCGTAGTTGGATGTATAATCGACTTTTACCGGGTCGAAAGGGATATACCGAAGAATTTTTGGCAGGTGTAGAAGATTTTGTCCTCTTTGCCTGTCAGCAACCTAACTTTCAAAGTGAAGGAAAATTCAGATGCCCTTGTTGTAAGTGCAAAAATTTAAAATACCTGACTACCGATGAAGTGAAGCTTCATCTTTACAAAAAAGGATTTGTTTCGAATTACTGGTATTGGACATGTCATGGAGAGAGTGATCCTCGTATCGGGGGTACCTGATTTGCATGTAAATGATCTTGCTTTTGCACCAATAGATAATGATCCACAGAACAGATATCGATGCATGATATTTGATACATTTGGAATAGAATATGTATCTGACCTTTTGTCTAATGAAGAGGAGACACCGAATTTGGATGATAAAAAATTTTAGGACTTGTTGCATTCAGTCCAAAAATCATTGTGGCCGGGATGTACATATCATTCTGAGTTATCAGTAGCTGTATGGTTGCTTAGCATCAAATTTGAAGGTAATATTTCACAACGATCCTTTGATTAAATTGCAGGTTTTATGAAAGAGACACTTTCAGCCGATAATACCATATCTCAGGATTTTTATAAGACAAAAAAATTGGTGTCCAAACTTGGGCTTATTGCTGAGAAGATTGATTGTTGTATTAATGGTTACATGCTGTATTATGGTCAACAATCTGAAGAAAAACAATGCAAATTTTGCGGGCCTGGTAGATATAAACCTTGGTCTCGTGTAGACAGTAAACATAAAGAGGTGCCGATGAAGAGAATACATTATTTACCTCTAATTCCTAGATTAAAAAGATTGTATACTTCAATGAGTTCTGCACGACATATGACATGGCATTATGAGAACAGGCATGAGCCAGGGATATTGTGTCATCCATCAGATGGAGAAGCATGGAAACATTTTGACTGAACCTATCCTGATTTTGCAGCTGAACCATGCAATGTCAGGCTAGGCCTATGTGCTGATGGTTTTACTCCTTACAGTCAGTCATCAGCCCCATATTCTTGCTGGCCAATAATTGTTACTCCCTACAATCTATTATCTGAATTGTGCATGACCATTCCTTATATGCTCTTGACAATAATTATTCCGGGTCTACATAATCCAAAGAGCAGGATAGATATGTATCTACAACCTTTGATAGATGAGTTGAAATATTTGTGGGAGGAGGGTGTTCTAACATATGATATAGCAAGAAAGCAAAATTTTATGATGAGGGCTACATTGATGTGGACCATCAATGACTTTCTTGCATATGGAATGCTGTCCGGATGGAGTACAGCTGGAAAATTAGCGTGTCCATATTGTATGGACCGATCAAAGGCATTCACTTTGAAACATGGTCGAAAGAATTCTTGATTTGATTGCCATCGACAGTTTTTGTCTATTAATCATGTACTAAAAAGAAATAAGGATGCATTCTATAAAAACCGTATTGAAAAAGATCAACCTCCACGAAGGTTGACTGGGAAGGAAATTTGGGAAGCTATATCTTCCATTACAAATATAATCGAGCAGGGTTCATGCAGAGTTGAAGAATATGGGTTTACACATAATTGGTTAAAACAGAGCATATTTTGGAATTTACTATATTGAAAGACTAATTTGATCAGACACAATTTGGATGTCATGCACATAAGAAAAAATGTATTTGATAATATTTTTAACACTAATGGATATCAAAGGCAAAACCAAAGATAACATCAAAGCAAGAATGGATCTAAAGGAATACTGCAAGCATAGGTAACTTGAGTTGTAAGAGTTGGCTAACGGAAATTATTTGAAACCAAAAGCAACATATTCTTTCAACCTGGAGCAGAAAAGAGGTGTATTTAAATAGATAAAGGAATTAAAAATGCTTGACGGTTATGCATCTAACTTAAGCAGATGTGTTAATATGAATGAGGAAAAATTAATTGGAATGAAAAGTCATGACGGCCATGTCTTCTTTGAGCGTTTGTTGCCAGTTGCATTTATTGCTCTACCGGATCATGTATGGAAGCCTATAGCGGAGTTAAGTAGGTTTTTTAAGGATTTGTGTTCAACAATGTTACGGATCGATGACTTGTTGCAAATAGAACAGAATATTCTCTGATTATATGCAAATTGGAACAGATTTTTCTGCCCGGCTTTTTTGACTTAATGGAACACTTACCTATTCATTTATCATATGAAGCAATAGTTGGTGGTCCAGTTCAATATTGTTGGATGTATATGTTTGAGAGGTAAATAATAATAAGTTCATTTCAACAAACATATTTTTCTACAAGTAATTTATGTTATGTACGTAACGTGTACAATATTTTAATGCTTGAATGATGTAGGTTCCTTAACAAAATAAAACGGATGATCAAGAATAAAGCTCGTGTTGAAGGATCTATATGCGAGGCATACTTGTATCAAGAGACAACTTCTTTTTGTTCATATTATTTTGAACCACATGTGCAGTCATCAAGAAATAGAATTGGAAGAAATGATGTTGTGGATCAGGATATGACACGTGAACTTACTCTGTCAATATTTAATAAACCTGGTTGATCTTTTGGAAGATGTCAAAGTCGATATCTGAATGACAGGGAATTAGCCGCTGTGCATTTACATATATTGCTCAACTGTGAAGAGGTTCAACCATTTATCGAGTAAGCTTAAATAATCGTTGATGCATAATTATTCAAACCTATATTCATTATTGAAATACTAACTCTGAAAAAATATTGGTTTCAGAATTTTTAGCGAGCAATTACAATTTTCGACACCAAATATAAGCACTATAGAAATTGATTCTAGTATTGCATCTGACTTTCCACATTGGTTTAAGTCTTTTGTAAGTGCTTTTTTGAAATGTGGTGTATGTCTATCGAATTATGTTATATCGATGCTTTATGGCATTCATGCATTTTTATTATATCACGTGTAGGTTCATTATCCACAGAATCAAGTAAACAATCAATATTTCCATGATTTGGCATGGGGTCCAAAAAGAAAGGTTCTTACATGGCAGACATATTTTGTCAAACATTATAAGTTTCACATAGATGAATGAAGTAGCTATAAAAAAATAATTAATAGTGGAGTGTGCGTCAAATGTTCAGAACAAGTTGCAGACCACAATTATTACTACGGCATAATTAAGGAAATAATTCAAGTAAAATATCCTGGCCACCCAATGAAATAGGTTGTGTTATTTAATTATGAATGGTTTGATACGGTATTGAATCGTGGCATGAAAGTGTTTAAGGATTACAGGATCGTTGAGATCCGGCACAGTAGAAGGTATTCAAGATACGATCCCTTTATAGTTATACAAAAAGTGATTCAGGTTTACTATCTACCATATCCTGAGAAGTTAATGGACAAGCAATATTGGTGGGTTGTAATTACGACTAGACCGAGACGTACTGTGGATGATCGATATACAATTGAGATTGCTTACCAAGAGGATACAATATCTCATGTGAATAGTATACCGCATGATAATACAGTTGAAAATTTGGTCGACAATGATGGTATTTTTGAAGAAGTTGACAGAATCGTCGATACGAATTTGAACATAGATGATGAAGATGAAGAAGAGCATGACGATTTTGATTCTAGCCAAGAGAATGACACCGAGCAAGACCAACATGAAAGTTCTACTGATGATGAATAGTAATCGTATAAGCAGACCCCTAATTTTATATTTACGAACTGTATTTAACTACTTTATCATATTATTCATGAAGTTGACTTAAATTCTTTATGTTTGTTTGTAGATGGTAGATCAATCCGAAAACAGTCCTGCATCATTTGGTAGGGGTCGTGGGAGGATGCATCGTCTCTCCGTTACTATCCCATCCCCATCATCCACTATCCCACCTGCATTTTTCACTGTTCCTGCACCTCCACTCATTAGTCCCCCACATACTACTATTACGCCATGTTCACCAGGAGGCACATTTTCATCTCCATTATATTCAGGGCCTTCTATACATGCTCCAGGTCCTATCATGTATACTATACCACCCCCTACTTATTCTACATCTCCTACAGTCCATTCATCATCTTCTCAGTTAGGATCGGCCGCTATTTATTCATTATCTCCTCATTCATCCTCTGGCGCAGTTCCTTTAGCATCTCCTCATTCATCCACCAATGGCAGAGCTGTACTGATCCTAGATGGAGAGGGGTAATAGTAATATTAAGTTTTAGCCTTATGTCCCATGTTGGAATATTTGTGGGTTGTATCATATTTGTGGGTTGTATCAGATTTATTAATTGACTTGAATTTTATAGGTTTTTACCATCTCATCCAGCTGCAAATGCCATTACAGACATAATGAGGTGCCATTTTGAAGAGCCGTGGGTATCATGGAAAAGAATACCACACGGTGTAAAGGATATGTGGTTTGATGAGTTCAAGACAAGTAATTTTGCTTATATAGATGTAAATAAATTTTTTATATTTTTATTATCATTTAACTGGTTGTTGAATTCATAATAAAGGAGATATCAGTTTCAGTCACCGGATGATATCTGGGCACGTCGTTGATGTGGCAAGACCGCTGACGTGGGTAGCTGACAGGTGCCATGTCAAAGGAGACTGCAGCATCGGGCGCCAAGGCAACACCTCAGCGCGGACCGTTCTGCCGAGCTGAGCTGAGCTCCCTCAAGGCAACGAGCCGAGCTCCGTCCTTCGCTAGGTCAGGTCCGCGAGCTCGGGACGCCTAGGCCGGAGTCGCCTTCCGCTCTCCATAGTGAGACCCTCGGAGTTAGTGCCCTGTGGTCGAGGTCGAGCTCAGCGCTCACCCACCAATTAGGAGCCTCTCCGAGTGCGCACCCTCTGGACCGGGTCCGCCTTCTGCCCTCCAGAGCAAGACCCTTGGAGGTTAGTGCCCTGTGGTCGAGGTCGAGCTCAGCGCTCACCCGTCGATGTGGAGCCTCTCCGAGCGCGTGCCCTCTGGACCGGGTCCGCCTTCCGCCCTCCAGAGCGATACCCTCGGAGGTTAGTGTCCTGTGGTCGAGGTCGAGCTCAGCACTCACCCGCCGATATGGAGCCTCTCCGAGCACGCGCTCTCTGGACCGGGTTCGCTTTCCACCCTCCAGAGCGAGACTCTCAGAGGTTAGTGCCCTGTGGTCGAGGTCGAGCTCAGCGCTCACCCGCCGATGTGGAGCCTCTCCGAGCGCATGCCCTCTGGACTGGGTTCGCCTTCCGCCCTCCAGAGTGAGACCCTCGGAGGTTAGTGCCCTGTGATCGAGGTCGAGCTCAGCGCTCACCCGCCGATGTGGAGCCTTTCCGAGCGCGTGCCCTTTGGACCGGGTCCACCTTCCGCCCTCCAGAGCGAGACCCTCGGAGGTTAGTGCCCTGTGGTCAAGGTCGAGCTCAGCACTCACCCGTCGATGTGGAGCCTCTCCGAGTGTACGCCCTCTGGACCGAGTCCGCCTTCCGCCCTCCAGAGCGAGACCCTCGAAGGTTAGTGCCCTGTGGTCGAGGTCGAGCTCAGCGCTCACCCGTCGATGTGGAGCCTCTCCGAGCGTGCGCCCTCTGGATCGGGTCCGCCTTCCGCCCTCCAGAACGAGATCCTCGGAGGTTAGTGCCCTGTGGTCAAGGTCGAGCTCAGCGCTCATCCGCCAATGTGGAGCCTCTCCGAGCGCGCGCCCTCTGGACCGGGTCCGCCTTTCGCCCTCTGGAGCGAGACCCTTGGAGGTTAGTGCCCTGTGGTCGAGATCGAGCTCAGCGCTCACCCGTCAATATAGAGCCTCTTCGAGTGCGCGCCCTCTGGACCGGGCCTACACTTCCCTCTTCCATCGAGATGGCCACACGAGCTCGGAGCATTCAGACCGGAGCAAGCCCCGCCATCCCGGAACACTGGCAAGCCGCCCGAGGACTACGGAACAATGCCCCCCATACCGCTATAACTACCTGTTCGGCCGTACTTCCATGGGGATGGGCCAGCCAGAAAGTACGAACCCCTAGGGCGGCTACTCCCGGATCGAGGCTCTGCCAAGCTTCCTGGAATGGGATGACCGGAGGGGATGTCAGAACGAATGGAAGTTTCCCTTACCACCTGTCAGGAAAGACGTCTCGTCCACGGCAAGGAATCCTGCCCCACGTGCCTGCCAGCCCAGCGAAGATCCCGAGGCAAGCGCCAAACAGCCAGTTTTCAACTACAAAGAACTGTTGACACCCCCAGAAAGGGGGAAGGTAACAACAACAATCCACCAACACAAGCGCAAGCTCGATCAAGATGGCGAAGCGCTACCACCACTACCACAGCTGAAGGAAAACGATGGATACAAGGAGAGGCGGTGGAACATGGAACCTCTCTATCCCCACTATCGTTCTCCCCCTACAACGTTTTCGTCTTCACACACATCTTTTACTCCTAGTGCGTAGTCCATCAAGAGGGGCCTGACCAGGAGGATCTGATCCCCTGGATCATCACTGACTTGACCGTCGGAGTGCTCCCGCCGGAAATCCCGGCCCGGGTCACTAATCTCTGTTTCGCAGGTCCAGGAACAGAGGATCGCCAGGCAGCGAAGGGGGCGCACTCCAGCACCGGCATCCGCTTTGGACCACGGCAATCTTGGCGGCAATAGATTGGCGCGCCAGGAAGGGGTGCGGATCAAGCCCTTCATCTCTTCATAGGCAAGCCTGGCGGGAGGATGGTGACAACAAGGGCAAGGGAGGCTTCCACCAGTCGTGTAGGGGACTCCCCCTCCCGGGGGAACCCGCACCGCCAAGAAGTGGAGCCGCCCGTTCCGGTTCAGTCACCTCCACCGGAAGCCCAGCTGGCGGCACTCGCCTAGCAAATGCAAGTCCTTGCCACGGCGATGCTCCAGCTTCAGCACCAACACCGGTCCGTGGCTACCCACCAGCAGCCAGAGATTCCGGCGGCTTAAGCTATAGCTCCCCGCGACAGCCTGCGCTCCTTTCAAGGAAGGCCGTCGCAATCGCGGGCCACCACCGAAAACCGGGGCAGCCTCCAAGCTCCAGCGAAAAGATAACGAGCCGGCTCAGCCGACAGGGAGAGCCGCTCGCCAAACCTCGGTCAGGAGGTGCCCAGACCCCACCGAGGCAGAAAAAGTAAGACCCCCCACCACGGGTGCCGTGCACCCACGTCACCTTCTCCGTCTCCTTCGGCAGAGGGGTCCACTGATGAAGCCGTCACGCGCGCGGCAGAAAGGCACCTGGAGGAACATGAACGCAAGCTGGCGGAGTTTGCTCGCCAATTTGGCAACATGTAGGGCTCCGCTAGTGAGCCAGCGGGCTACGACGCCCGTCCTCCATTCTCCCAAGAAATCCAAGCGGAGCCGATTTCGCACCGGTTCCGGATGCCGCAGGTGGATCACTACGATGGGACCACCGACCTCCTGGACCACCTAGAAAGCTACCGGACCCTCATGAGGGTCCAGGGGGCCACCGACGTTCTCCTCTGCGTCGCTTTTCCTGCTACTCTCCGGAAGGCAGCCCGGGTGTGGTTCACCCGTTTGGAGCCGGAGAGCATCAGCTCCTTCGCCTAGCTAGGGCAGAAGTTCGTGGCTCACTTCGACGCTTGCAGAAAGTTGCCACGAGAGACAGACAGCCTCTTCTCCATCCGGTAGTAGGACTGCGAGCCCTTGTGGGACTACGTGGCCCGCTTCAAGGCCGCTGTGTTGGAAATCTACAATCTTGAAGAGCCAGTCGCCATGCTGGCATTGAAGCGAGGGCTCAGGACTTCCCGCCTGACCTATTCGCTGGATAAGAAGCCCCCCAAGACCTACTCCGAGCTCCTTCTCTGGGCTTAAAAGTACATCCGCGCCGAGGAGTCGGACCGTACGAGGCGGGAGCTCGACGGAGGGCCCCTAAAGAAGTCGGCCCCCGTCGAAGCGTCCGGAACCCGGAAGCCAGCACCCCAGGCTCTGAGCTCCCGGAGGGACTGACCGAGATCGAGAGAGGCCCCTCGTTCCCGAGGGGGGTTACACCCCTCTCCTCGTCCCGAGGGCAAAAATCCTTATGGAGATCGAAGGCGAGGACTACCTGAGATGCCCGCCTCCATTGAAGCCCTTTGCCGGTCGTGACAAGATAAAGTACTGCCACTTTCACCGTGACCACAGCCACGATATCGAGGAATGCCGCAACCTCAAGTGGGAGATTGAGGAACTCATCAAGAGAGGCTACCCCAAAAGGTTCGTGGGGGGCAGACCTCAAGCGAAGTCCCAGGCGCTCGTTGCCCTTCTGCCAGCTCCAACCATCGTCAACCGTCCCACCGAGAAGCCGGTGGGCATGATCTCCTAGGGAGCTGCGCGTACCTCCAAGAGGGCTCAGGGGGCAGGGGACTCTGGGAATGGATTCCCCTTTATGAGGGAGGGGGAAGATGGGGGGAAAATTATAAATAATGATGTCGTGGTCGTCGAGATGACGATCGCGAAGCACCCTGTAAAGCGCATCATGATTGATAGTGGAAGCTCCACAGACGTGCTTTTTTATGATGCCTTCTCTAGGATGAATCTCCCCACCGATCAGCTTAATCCCGTGCGCACACCCCTTGTTGGTTTCACAGGCGACTCCGTGAGGGTAGAAGGAGAAATCACTCTCCCGGTCACTGCCGAAATCCCACCCCGGCAGAGCACGTCAGGGTAGAAGGAGAAATCACTCTCCCGGTCACTGCCGAAATCCCACCCCGGCAGAGCACCGTCATGATGACTTTCACGGTAGTAAGGCTCCCTTCTGCTTACAACGTGATATTGGATCGGCCCGGGCTTAACCTGCTCGACGCTGTTGTCTCCACTAAGAGGCTACTTGTACAGTTCCCAACTCCCTACGGTGTCGGGGAAATGAGGGGAGCACCCCAGCTGGTGCAACATTGTTTCCAGACCTTCCCTGGGGCCAGGGTCCCCCAGGATGACCCTAGCGCTGATGACCTCGACCAGAGGGCCCAAGACCCCAGGGGAGACCCGGTCGAGCGCCTACTTTCCTACCCGCTCGGAGATTACCCCACGAAGACGGTGCAGGTTGGAGCCTAACTACCCGAGGAGAGGGCCAAATTGCTGGAATTCCTGCAGGCGAATGCAGATGTGTTCGCCTGGACGGCGGTGGATATGCCAGGTATCCCTCCTGACGTCATTATCCACAAACTGAGTGTTGACCCAAAGCATAAACCAGTTCGGCAGAAGAAGAGAAGTTTCGCCTTGGAGAGATAGGCATCTATCAAGGAGAAAGTCGATAAACTCTTAGCTGCCAGTTTTGTTCCAGAGGTCCAATACCCGAGCCGGCTGGCGAATGTAGTGATGGTCAGGAAGAATAATGGCTAGTGGAGGATTTGTGTTGACTATACCGACCTCAACAAAGCTTGCCCGAAGGACAGCTTCCCTCTCCTGAAGATCGACCAGCTGGTGGATGCCACCTCTGGCCACCGGCTGCTCTCCTTTATGGATGCGTTCTTCGGGTATAATCAAATCTGCATGCATCTGGAAGACGAGGAGCACACAGCCTTCATCACCGACCAAGGAACATACTGCTACAGGATGATGCCTTTTGGTCTGAAAAATGCAGGAGCTACCTATTAGCGCCTGTTCAGCAAGGTCTTCAAGGACCAAATAGGCTGCAACATGCAAGTGTATGTGGATGACATGTTCGTTATGAGCAGGCCAGGCTCGAGCCATGTAGCTGACCTCGCCGAGTCCTTCCACAACCTGCAGCAACATCAGATGAAGCTGAACCCGGCGATGTGCGCTTTCGGGGTGGCAGCAGGAAAATTCCTCGGTTTCATGGTCACCCAGAGGGGCATCGAAGCAAACCCGGAGAAGGTGCAGGCCATCATCGACATGGAACACCCGACCTCCAAGAAGCAGGTCCAGCGCCTGACGGGATGTGTCGCCGCCCTCTGCAGGTTCATCTCGAGGTCGGCTGATCGTTGCCTGCCATTTTTCAAGGCGCTGTGCAAGATACACGACTTCACCTGGATCGAGGAGTGCAGGGCAGCCTTCGAGGAGCTGAAGAACTTCCTCGCCTCCCCCCGTTGGCCGGAGAAGGGAGAGGAGCTTTTGCTGTACCTGGCGGTTACACCGGGAGCTGTCAGCTCAGTTCTCGTCCGCATAGACGAGGTCAAATCTCAAAAGCTGGTGTACTACACTAAAAATCCTCCGCGACGCGGAGATCAGGTATACTCGCTCCGAGAAACTCATTTTTGCACTAATAATGTTTGCTAAGCGCCTCAGGCCCTACTTCCAAGCACATCTAATAGTGGCCGTGACGGACCAGCCGCTAAGGACCATCCTCACCCGACCCGAGATATCTGGGAGGTTGGCTAAATGGTTCCTGCTGCTCAGCGAATTCGACATAGCGTACCGACCGAGGTCTTCACAAAAGGCCCAAATCCTAACCGACTTCGTGGTCGAGTGCACCGGGTTCGTCAAGGAGCCAGAGCAGACAGCAACGGAGCCTAGGCCAGGAGAAGAGCCCTGGATCCTCCACGTAGATGGAGCATCCAATTCCAGCGGGAGCGGAGCAGGCCTCATCCTAACCAATAGCGATGGGGTTGTGGCGGAATGCGCCCTTCGTTACAAGTTCGCCGCGACTAATAACCAGGTGGAGTACGAAGCACTCCTCGTGGGCCTGAGAGTCTCCTGCAAGCTGGGTGTGCGGGACTTGAAAGTCTTCACCGACTCCCAACTGGTTGCCGGACAAGTCTCTGGAGAATATGAAGCAAGGGACACCCAGATGATGAAGTACCTGGAGCAGGTCCACGCAAGCATGGCGGGCCTCCGACGCTTCAGCATCTCTACATCCCCCGAGGGGAGAATGCACGCGCGGATGCGCTGTCCAGGCTCGCGACCTTGCCGGACTCGTTGTTGGGTCGTTCCGACATCGAGTCCTCGAAAGATCCAGCCATGAGAGCTTGGTAGAGGTGCATCAAGTGAACCCCGAGCTGAGCTGTATGGACAAATACGTCCGGTACATCACTGACGGCACCTTGCCCGAAGATCGTGCAGAAGCTGCCCTCGTCAAGAAGAAAGCCCCCCGGTTCGTTCTGATGGAAGGCCAGCTTTACCGTCGATCTTACTCACTCACTTCTGAGATACCTCAGGCCCACCGAGGCAACCTTCGTGCTCCAAGAGATACATGAAGGTCTCTACAGGAACCATGTGGGAGGGAGAATACTGGCTTATAAAGCTCTCCGCCAGGAATACTTTTGGGAGACCATGAGGGAGGACGCTGCCGACTTCGTGAAGAGGTGCGACAAATGCCAGTGCCACGCAAACATACAGCATCAACCGGCGACGCCGATCTCCCAACTCTTGGCCCTTTGCCCAGTGGGGAATGGACATCTTGGGACCGTTTCCCCTAGCACCAGGGCAGCGAAAGTTCCTGCTGGTGGTAATCGACTACACCAAGTGGGTCAAAGCAGAGCCGCTAGCTCGGATCACGGAAGCCAATGTCCGCCAGTTCTTTTGGAAGTCAATCATTTGGCGCTTCGGACTCCCCTGTTGTATCATCACCGACAACGGGCGACAGTTCGACAATCGCGAGTTCGAAGGATTCTGTGCCGAGCACGGCATCCAACACCGGTTAACCTCAGTGGCTCACCCTCAAATAAATGGAGAAGCCGAGGTGACTAACCGGACCATCTTTTAAGGACTCAGGACCAGGCTAGACCAAACTAAGGATAGGTGGGCAGAAGAACTCCCGAGCATCCTGTGGGCCTACCACACAATGTCCAGGACGGCGACAAAAGAGATGCCCTTCAGCCTTGTTTTCGGTGTCAAAGCTGCCATCCCGATCGAGCTCGGCATGCCCACGTTGCGGTTGTAGCAGTACGATGAAGCGCTGAACTCGACGCACCTCCTGCTCAACCTGGACCTTCTTGAAGAGGCGAGAGACAAAGCCCGCCTACGGATGGCGGCCTACTGGCAACGAGTAGCCTGGTACTACAACGCCTGCGTTAGGCCAAAAGCTTTCAAGCCCGGAGACTTGGTGCTGCGGCGGGCGGAGACGTCTCAGCCCAGAGAGTGCGGCAAGCTTTCACCGAACTGGGAAGGCCCCTACAAAGTAGCCGAAGCCCTTTCACAAGGGGCTTATTGGCTTGAAGATCTCGGTGGCGTCAGGTTCCTTAGAATGTGGAATGCCTGCAATTTGCGGAAATACTATCAATAGTGTAAGGCTTCCCAGCCACAATAATAATGATAATGGTTTTTTTCTTGCGCAAGTGTTTATCTGTCTTGCAGGAGAATTCTACAAACATCCCCGAGCTCAGCTCTAGGATGCTAACCCAAGACCGGAGCTCAGATCTCCGACCAAGGGATCTTCGAGCTATGCAGCTCTCAACCAGCAACGTACCCGACCCAGCTCCAGGACGTCAACCTGAGACCGGAGCTCAGATCTCTGGTCAAGGAATCTTCGAGCTATGCAGCTCTCAACCGGCAACGTCCCCGAGCCCAGCTCCAGGATGCCAACCCAAGACCGGAGCTCAGATCTCCGGCCAAGGGATCTTCAAGCCATACAGCTCTTAACCAGCAACATCCCCAAGCCCAGCTCCAGGACGCCAACCCAAGACCGGAGCTCAGATCTCCGGCCAAGGGATCTTTGAGCCAAGCCGCTCTCAATCTCAAACGTCTCCGAGCCCAGCTTCGAGACGCCAAGAGATCATGGAGCCAAGTAGCTCCCATTAACGCCTCGAGCCTAGCTTCAAGGCGCCAAAGACTTGAGCCAAGTCCTCAGGTAACCCCTAGTACGGCCCGAGCCTAGCGAGCCTAGTCCAGGAAGGCCTCGAGCCTCTCCAGTAATCAAGTCCGGTAACCCTCTTCTCTGATCTCCTCACTCGAAAAAAAAGATGAGAGGGGAAAGAAAGAAAGAGAACGAGAGGGGAACACGGCAAGAACCTTCTTCTCTGATCTCCCCACTCGAAAAGAAGACGAGAGGGGAAGGAAAGAAAGAGAACGAGAGGGGAACATGACAAGAACCCTCTTCTTTGATCTCCACACTCCAAAAAAAAAAAAAAAGGAAAGAAAAAAGGAGAGGGGAAGGAAAGAAAGAGAACGAGAGGGGAACAAGCCGCCAGCTCTCAGTCATCAACATCCCCGAGCCCAGCTCCAGGACGCTAGCCCAAGACCGGAGCTCAGATCTTCCCCCAAGGGATCTTCGAGCCACGCAGCTCTCAGTCATCAACGTCCTCGAGCCCAGCTCCAGGACGCTAGCCCAAGATCGGAGTTCAGATCTCCGGCCAAGGGATCTTCGAGCCATGCATCTCTCAGTCATCAACGTCCCCGAGCCCAGCTTTAGGATGCTAGCCCAAGACCGAAGCTCAGATCTCCGGCCAAGGGACCTTCGAGCCATGCATCTCTCAGTCATCAACGTCCCCGAGCCCAGCTCCAGGATGCCAGCCCAAGACCGGAGCTCAGATCTCCGGCCAAGGGACCTTCGAGCCACGTAGTTCTCAGTCATTAACATCCCCGAGCCCAGCTCCAGGACGCCAGTCCAAGATCGGAGCTCAGATCTTCGGCCAAGAGACCTTCGAGCAACGCAGCTCTCAAATGTCATCAGCTTATGCCCAACTTGCCGGCGTTAAAGTCTAACAGCTCAACCCCATACAAGGTGGGGCCCCTCCTCTCTGATCTCCCCTCTCATCAAAAGGAGAGTAAAAGAAAGAGAGAAAGAAAGGAAGAGCCAGACAAAGAAAATGATTCTGAGAAAGCTTAAGCTTTATTGATTAAATATCAAATACAAGCATCCTGTGGGCCCCCGACATGCCGGGTGGCCCTGCCGAGTATAAAAAAAAAAGAAGAAAGAAGAGAGACAAAGTGCAAAGGGAATAAAAACAACTACTGCCCGGTTGGACCGCCGGGCTGGGAGTCTCCATCAACAGGGACTTCCGGCCGCGTGGCTCCGGGTTCAGATGGCATGGCCTCGACCTTAGCTGGCGCAGAAGGCTCGGGAGCAACGGCCTCTTCAGCGTCCTCCTCCTGGTTTGAAGTGCCGGGATAGTTGAGGCGGCTGCGGCCCTCGGTGGAGATGAACCCCTCAACTAGGTGGTGCAGGTACATGAAGTCCTTAAAGAAGGAGTCCGACACCGTCTGTTGTATCTCGGCGAGGAACTCCTTCGAGACCCTGTACCTTCCGACCGCCTCCTCGGCTGCCTTCCTTGCTGCGGCCACCTCGTGCCTGGCGTCCATAATTGACCTGGCCGCCTCCTCGGCTGTCCTCTGGGCTGCGGCCGACTTCTTCTCCGTCGCCAGCCAGGCCTGGAGGGACTGGGCGATCCCCTTCTGCTGGGCCGCCTCGGCGTTGAACACGCCCAACCGCCGCTCGATGTCGGCGAGCTCCTCGGCTTTCTTCCTTGACTGCCCCTGCTCGCGGTCAAGGCACTCTTGGAGCTCCTTTGCTCGTCCCTCAGAGTCGGCAAGCTGCCTCTCGAGGTCCTTGACCCGTCGGTCAAGCGCCCCTTCGGAGTCGACCCTCCCTTTCAAGTCAGCCTTCAATGACGCGATCTCGGCTACCTGTTGTTGCTCAGCTCGTTCCCAATTTTGGCAGCAGCTCCTGATGAAAAGGGCCTCGACACCCATCTGCATCATATGGGGAGTTCAAAAAAAAAAAAAGGGGGAGAAGAAGGAGAAAAGAGAAGGAGAGGAAAAAAGTGGAGTTGCTTACCATGTAGAGATGGGGAAAGATACTATCGATCATGGCTCCCACCGGCAGCCCATCCATCTCCTCTCGATCGCGCGGCTGGATGGAGAAATCCATCATGCGAGCGACTAGGGCATGGTTGTCGGCCAAGGAGCTCTCTGGCCCCAGCTTGAACGGGAGGCGACGCCTAGCCTCGTCCCTCCGCCCTCTTTGGGAGCAGGTACGCCCATTTGCTTGGTGGTAGGACCCCCAGGAACCGGTCGGGGACCCAGTGCCGTCGCGGTTGGAGCCCCCGTCGCGGGAGGAGCTCTAGTACGGGCCTCTCCCCCCTCGGCCTCAACCATCCTCGGACCCGGAGAGTGGGGCGGCGCGATAGCGACAGCAACATTAACCTAGACGGTCGCCTCGGGCTCCAGAACAGGGGGTTCGACCTGTGACCTCGACCGTCCCTCGGCCTCCTTCCCCCTCGGGGTGGCTGGCACGGCGGAGGCAGACACCGACACGCCCTCGACCCGGGCCCGCCTCGGAGGAGTCAGCGGCCACCCCGGTGGGCGACCTCTTCCAGGAGACTGGCAACGGGTCGCCCTCCGAGAAGATCATCCCTGCGCACAGGAGCCAAATGGGTTAGCCTAAAGTAAAGAAAAGGAAAAACACATATGGAGGAAAGAATTGAACTCACTCGGCCCCGTCGATGGGTCCATCTTGGCGTCAGAAAGGTTTTGCTCCGACAACAGAACCTCCAAAGAGGGGATCTGGGCGGTGCGAAGCTGCTCGTAGTCGTCTCGATCAGCTGCATCAACCATGAAGATCCGGTTAGGGGACTGGTCCGGCTCGCTCCAGGCCCAATCGACCCCCTCGACGTCCGCGAAGAAAAATTTACTCTTCCACCTTTTGATGGAAGAGGGGAGCTCGAATTTTATGCCTTTCGAGTGGGAAGACAAGGACCACCACCCATCCTCCGTCAGGTGGTGTTTCAGGGTGAAAAATGCCATGAACAAGGAGAACCGGGCGACGAACTCGTAGACATGGCAGAGTACGATGAAGGAGAAGATGACCCTGATGGCGTTCGGCACCAACTGTGCGAGAACTAAACGGTAGTTGCTCAGAACGGATAGGAAGAAGGGGTGAAAGCAAAATCGGAGACCCCCGCAGGTCTCCTCGTAAAAGGTGAGACGGCCCGGGCCATTGGAAGTGACCCACTCTCCGGGGCGGGGGATCATATGCCGAACAGAAGATGGGATGCCATAGGCATCCTGGATGGCCCCCAGCTTCGCGGCGGAAATCGTTGAAGCGAACCCGCTCGGACCTATTGACCGGACAGACTTAGGAGCTGGTTCGAGTAGGAAAGGAAGACAGGTAGGACAAGGAGAAGCCGCCCCCAGCTCCCTAATAGACTCGGGGGGGCTGGAAGGGCCAGTCTCCTGCTAATCCTAAACTGTGTCCCCTCTGACTCCTCGTCGGAGGAGGAGAGCACTATCCCTTGGATGGAAAGATCGGGACAAGACATGCTGCAAAGATAACCTAAGAAGAAGGAAGACTAGACTCAGAAGAAGCCTACCCCAAAGGGAAAGGAGGAAGAAGAACAGGGCCAATCTGGTTCCCTAGAGAAGAGAAGAACGAAAGCGGATCATGGAGAAGGAAGGGTCTGGGTGCTGCAACAAGCACGAAGGAATTGGAAGGATGGGAATTTTGAGTAAAAACTTTCCTTTCGCTTCAAAAGGGCCCATCAAATCCGCGTTGTCATAACCCCCTCGCCAACGGATCCGCGCCACGTGCTACCCATCGGTGAAAAGGGTGTCCCAGCCGCTCAGAATTCTGCACCCATATTAACTACTCCTTGGACGTGGCCATGTGGCACCTCCGCGCTGGCCGGCAGGGCCATCCCTCGAAGCGTCGGCAACCACGGCCATCATCGCGCCGAATTTCCGTCTTTCCACATCAGCATCACCATTACTCCCTTCGGCCCGAGTGCCGTGCACTAACGAGTCTCGGGAGTGGGGCACAAATGATGTGGCGAGACCGCTGACGTGGATAGCTGACATGCGCCATGCCAAAGGAGACCGCAGCATTGGGCGCCAAGGCAACACCTCAGCCCGGATCGTTCTACCGAGCTGAGCTGAGCTCCCTCAAGGCAACGAGCCGAGCTCCGTCCTCCACCAAGTCAGGTACGCGAGCTCGGGATGCCTAGGTCGGAGCCGCCTTCTGCCCTCCAGAGCGAGACCCTTGGAGGTTAGTGCCCTGTGGTCGAGGTCGAGCTCAGCGCTCACCCGCTGATGTGGAGCCTCTTCGAGCGTGCGCCCCCTGGACCGTGTTCGCCTTCCGCCCTCCAGAGCAAGACCCTCGGAGGTTAGTGCCCTGTGGTCGAGGTCGAGCTCAGCGCTCACCCGCCGATGTGGAGCCTCTCCGAGCGCACGCCCTCTAGACCGGGTTCGCCTTCCGCCCTCCAGAGCGAGACCCTTGGAGGTTAGTGCCCTGTGGTCGAGGTCGAGCTCAGCGCTCACCCACCGATGTGGAGCCTCTCCGAGCATGCGCCCTCTGGACCGGGTCCGCCTTCCACCCTCCAGAGCAAGACCCTCGGAGGTTAGTGCCCTGTGGTCGAGGTCGAGCTCAGCGCTCACCCGTCAACGTGGAGCCTCTCCGAGCGCGCGCCCTCTGGATCGGGTCCGCCTTCCGTCCTCCAGAGGGAGACCCTTGGAGGTTAGTGCCCTGTGGTCGAGGTCGAGCTCAACGCTCACCTGCCGATTTGGAGCCTCTCCGAGCGCGCGCCCTCTGGACCGGGTCCGCCTTCCGCCCTCCAGAGAGAGACCCTTGGAGGTTAGTGCCCTATGGTCAAGGTCGAGCTCAGCGCTCACCCGTTGATGTCGAACCTCTTCGAGCGCGCGCCCTCTGGACTGGGTCCGCCTTCCACCCTCCAGAGCGAGACCCTCGGAGGTTAGTGCCCTGTGGTCGAAGTCGAGCTCAGCGCTCACCCGTCGATGTGGATCCTCTCCAAGCATGCGCCCTCTGGACCGGGTCTGCCTTCTGCCCTTTAGAGCGAGACCCTCGGAGGTTGGTACCCTGTAGTCGAGGTCGAGCTCAGCACTCACCCGTCGATGTGGAGCCTCTTCGAGCGCGCGTCCTTTGGACCGGGTCCGCCTTCCGCCCTCCAGAGCGAGACCCTCGGAGGTTAGTGCCCTGTGGTCGAGGTCGAGCTCAGCACTCACCCGCTAATGTGGAGCCTCTCCGAGCACGCGCCCTCTGAACTGGGCCCGCACTCTTCCCTCTTCCATCGAGGTGGCCACACGAGCTCGGAGCATCCAGACCGGAGCAAGCCCCGCCACCCTGGAACACCGGTGAGCGACCCGAGGACTATGGAACGACGCCTCCCATACCGCCATAACTACCTGTCCGGCCGTACTTCCAGGGGGATGGGCCAGCTAGAAAGCACGAACCCCTAGGACGGCGACCCCCGGATCGAGGCTCTGCCAAGCTTCCCGGAATTGGATGACCGGAGGGGATGTCAGAACGAATGGAAGCTTCCCTTACCACCTTTCAGAAAAGGCGTCTCGTCCACGGCACGAAATCTTGCCACACGCGCCTGCCAGCCCAGCGAAGATTCCGAGGCAAGCGCCAAATGGCCAATTTTAAACTACAAAGAGCAGTCGATACCCCCCAAAAGGGGGAAGGTAACAACAACAATCCACCAACACAAGCGCAAGCTCGACCAAGAGGGCGAAGCGCCACCACCACTACCACAGCTGAAGGAAAACGGGGGATACAAGGAGAGGCGGTGAAATAGGGAACCCCTCTGTCCCCGCTATCGTCTCCTCCTGCAATGTTTTCGTCTTCACACACATCTTTTACTCCTAGTATGGAGTCCATCAAGAGGGGCTCGACCAGGAGGATCTATTCTCCTGGATCGTCACTGACTTTACCGTCGGAGTGCCCCCATCGGAAATCCCGGCCCGGGTCATTAACCCCTGTTTCGCAGGTGCAGGAGCCGAGGATCGCCAGGCAGCGAAGGGGGCGCACTCCAGCACCGGCAGCAGCTACGGGCCACGGCGATCTTGGCGGCAACAGTCATAATTTTGAAAGACGTGGTGCGGCTTGACTTAAAAATCTCCTTGCTACTGCTAGAAGATCTATGGAGAGACCGCTATGGCTAGGAGAACTTGTATGGAATAGATTATGTGAGCACTGACGCACCGTCCAATATCAGGAGAAGTCAGAAAAAGCAAAAGCAAATAAGGCTTCTGATACTGACGGTTTTGGTCCTTCATGTCATACCTGTGGTTCTATCACTATATCCCAACACAGATATAATTTGGTAAGCAATACCAACCGAAATATTTAATATATTTACAATTCATATTAATAAAATATCTTGTTCTACGAGATACAGACTTCGAAGACTGGTACTGTGCCTTCTCCATCCGAGCTATTTATTCATATCCATCAGAGGAAGGATAAGTCATGGGTTGACAGGAGATCATAGCATATTTGCATAAGTTAAATTTTTAATTTATTCTATTTTTTTTTTATACTAACTGAATTAAACTAATTTTAGTCTGAATTTAGATGTAACATGGAAGAGGCACAAAGTCAAAGCAGTGCTGATTCTAGCCAGCAGCAAACTCCACCATCGGAATTGGATGTATGGATACGTACTGTTAGTGGAAAGAAGAAAGGAAGAGTGTATGGGATAGGATTAGAGTCCACTGCATTGACGCCAACTTCAAAATTTCCAGGACAATCTTCATTCCCCGTACAATGGTTGAATAGTAAAGAATTTTAAGAGCAAGTACGAAAGCAGGTTGAAATCGAAGTCAATGAAGTAAATGCTCGGATACAAGCTGCCGAGCAAGTAAGGGATGAATTGCGGAGGCGAGTTGAACACAATGAATGAATGTTGCAAGAGATATTAGCCAACATAAATTTTCAACCTGCAGCAACTCCTGCAACTCATGCTTGTAGTGGTAATCCTTCGCAACGAACTGGAGTTGATCCTTATCAGATGTATCGTGGACAAGGATCACAGCGGGGCGAGGAGGATGACGATGAGGAGGACGAGGACGAGAAGGAATAGGAGCATTAGCACATTATCTCATATTATCTTGCTCCACTTATTACTCTTATAAGTTTTGCATTATATTTTGGACTGCATCTCTTGTTATCGTTATTTGTTTAGCTTTACATTATGATTATTTTTATATGTTTTGCATTATATTATGAACTGCATCTCTTGTTATCGTTATTTGTTTAGCTTTGTATTATGAACTGCACCTCTTCATGTTTGACACATTTGTTATATTTTTGTTATTTTATTGTGCATTTTCATGAATTCCTTACTCTTATTTCATTCCGTTAGAGGCTCTGATGAGTTGTCTTGGTATCTTCGTGATGCTTCAAATGCTGAAAGTGTATGCTGGATCGGACCGTTTTATAAGGATCTAAATGGTGTTGCAAATTTGGATGGCTTGCTCTTTTTGCAAGCAACCATTTGCTGCCTTAGACCCTTCGCAATGTACAAAAAGAGGCAATCATGAGCTTCTGAATCTTATTGTTTGAAAGTTTTGTTCGGTTTTTGTTGTTTTATTGTGCATTTTAATTTTCATTGATTTTTTTTTGTTACCTACAGCTAGAGGCTGTGATGAGTTGCCTTGGTATCTTCGTGATGCTTCAAATGCTGAATGTGTATGCTGTATCGGATCATTTTGCATGGATCTAAATGGTGTTGCAAATTTGGATGGCTTGCTTTTTTTGCAAGCAACTATTTGCTGCCTTAGACCCTTCGCAAGGTACAAAAAGAGGCAATCCTGAGCTTCTAAATTTTATTGTTTGAAAGTTTTGTTCGATTTTTGTTGTTTTATTGTGCATTTTAAATTTCATGGATTTTCTTTTGTTACCTGCGGTTAGAGGCTGTGACGAGTTGCCTTGGTATCTTCGTGATGCTTCAAATGCTGAAAGTGTATGCTGGATCGGATCATTTTGAATAGATCTAAATGGTGTTGCAAATTTGGATGGCTTGCTCTTTTTGCAAGCAACCATTTGCTGCCTTAGATCCTTCTCAATGTATAAAAAGAGACAATCCTGAGCTTCTGAATCTTATTGTTTTTCATTAAATCTGACGATTAATTACAATGTTTACGTTATGACTTATAGAATTTTTTGGCTGTTTTAGCTTCATTTGAACCCGGTATTCGATTCCAGTTAAATCCATTTGATATATGTAGCTGTTATTTTTGGGTAATTGGATTTGATTGAACCCTTGAAATGAATATTTGATTTGTGCCTAAGCTGCCTAATGGATGTTTTATATGTTACCATTGTGTCTAATGGGTGTGATTGAACCCTTCTCAATGCTTTGTGCCTAATGCTGAAATGAATATCTGCTTTATACTTCTCAGCTAAAATTTGTAAAATTCAGGAAAAACATTCATATTTCATAATTTTTTTAATTATTCAATTTTAGCAACCGATTTAGCAACCAATTTTTTTTATTTTTCTGAATTTTTTTTTAGCAACCAATTTACCATCCGATTTTTTTTTATTTTTCTGAGTTTTTTTTAGCAACCGATTTAGCAACCAATTTTTTTTAAATTTTTCTGATTTTTCTTTTAGCAACGATTTAGCAATCGATTTTTTTTTAATTTTTTTTAGCAACCGATTTAGCAATCGATTTTTTTTAAAAATTTTTAAAATTTTTTTTAGCAATTGATTTTTTTTTATTTTTTTAGCAATCGATTTAGCAACTAAATTTATTTTTTTTTTTTTTTTAGCAACCGATTTAGCAACCGATTTTTTTTTCCTGAATTTTTTTAGCAATCGATTTTTTTTATTTTTTTTATTTTTTTTGAATTTTTTTTGATAACCGATTAAGCAACCATTTTTTTTTTATTTTTTTGAGTTTTTCTTAGCAACCGATTTAGTAACCAATTTTTTTTAATTTTTTGGATTGTTTTAGCAACCGATTTTTTTTTTGGATTTTTTATTTTAGCAACCGATTTAGCAACCAATTTTTTTAAAATTTTTCTGATTTTTTTTTAGCAATCGATTTAGCAACCGATTTTTTTTTTATTTTTCTGAATTTTTTTTAGCAACCGATTTAGCAATCGATTTTTTTTAAATTTTTCTAATTTTTTTTAGTAATCGATTTAGCAACCGATTTTTTTAAAAAAAAATTTTGGATTTTTTTTAGCAATCGATTTTTTTTTTTGAATTTTTTTAAAAAAAATATGTCAAATTTGGTTGCTAGCTAAATTTTGTAACCGAAAAAAATTGGTCACAAATTTCAGCAATCTATACTTTTGCAACCGACTAATTTCAGTTGCAAAATCAGTTGCAAATTAATTTAGCAACCGATTTTCAAGTATTAGCAACCAAAAAATCAGTTGCTAAACCTGGTTTTTCTTGTAGTGATGGGAGAGTAGGAGCCCGTTGCATGGATGGATGAGGCTCCGTTTCATGGGAGGAAGAGACTCCGTTGCATGGGAGCATGGAACTTCGTTGCATGAGAAGTGCCTGGTATTTGAAAAGACGACGAGCATGAATACTACGATTAGACCATTTTCCCTTCTCTTCTTCTTTTTTTTTTCCTTTTTTTTTTTGTTTCTTCCTTCTTCTTTTTTTTGGAACCGGTGCGGCCAGCCACCCATGGCATTGGCGTGGGTTTGGACATTCCCCATTTGATTTTGCCGGGGATGATGATGCTCGAAACCTTTTCTCAAGATCATTATCTGGGGCCTCGAGAGGGGGGAGCTCCCGTGCCCCCCGTCCTCGTGTCCCTACTCTACCCCCTGGGGTAGAGGATGAAGGTGGCTACTGTTGTCCACCTGCTGAGGAGCTTTGATCTGTCCCCCTTTTCGGTGCACCAATTTGTTGCCACCTGGATCATCGTGGCCCATAGCTTTGGTGAGTCGGGTCCCTCCCGTCGGGTGCTCGGCCTCCGGCCTTGTGAATCGGCTCTCTGTCAAGCGAACTTGCAAAACAAGGGAGACCTGGGCCGGAGATTCCGGCAAAGACACTCTAACGATCAAGTCAGTGGGATGGACCTCTGAGACGGAGAGCTTGGGGGACTCTCCGCTCCCATAGGATGGTAAAAATAGATGATAATCCAGGATTCAAGAGAGTCTGTCGTCTCTTACCTTCCCTTATCTTTTCATGCTGGTCTTATGTAGACAAGCGACTCTTGTCGTCTGGGGATGCGTGCTCTTCTTGACATAGGCCTGTAAGGCTTCTGCAGGCCGGGGAGGCTAGGATAGATTGGTGAATCTTCTTCTTCTGGGTGGTTCAGGAGGTTGGTGAAGGAGCACAGTGCCTCGGGTGGGGCACTCCTTCCTGATTGGTGTAAAAAGTGAACTGGGAGGCTTTAATGTAGTCCTTCCTTGCAGGCGGCACACTATAGAACCTGTGCAAGTCTGGCAAGGACGATGACTTTACAAATCGGGGTTGTCATCCGGGTCTCTTCCGTACCTGCACTTTGAGAAGCGTACTTCGGACGGAGTCAGACGGACCGTGGCATGCGGATCGAGACGAGGCAGGTGCAGGCTCCCATGCACACGGACCGAGGTGCACGGGGCGGGGTAGGCATGCAGAGGCCCTCCATGAGAGACTCATGCACGCGGACCGAGGTGCATGGGACAGGTAGTCTCCCTATGCACGTAGATCGAGGCGCATCATGCAGAGTTTTCCCATGCGCGCGATCGAGACGTGTGGAACCTCACTAGAGCGGGGCACTGGGCTGCCCCCAGAGGACGTCGCGCAGAATTGGACTAGGACCCCAGTTCGATGCAGGGCGGAGCTGCGAGCGGATGCAGAGCGGAGCAGGAAAGTGTTGCTCTCGGCCGGACCGGGCGATTGCAGTGCTCGCTGCCCCCAGGCGAGTCGGTCATGGCCGGCCTCGTGGGCGAAGCCAAGTCGACTGAGGTGTTGGACTGGGCACGTGCGTGCCTGACTGGCACGGAGGCGGAGTCGACCGGGCGAGGGGATGTCGGATCGGACGGAGTCGGGCTGGGCGCGGGCGTGCCGGATTGGCGCGGTCGTGTCGATCTGGCTTGGAGGCGGAGTCGACCGGGTGCGGGCATGGAGTCGGAGTCGACCGGGCGCGAGCGTGCCGGATTGCAGCGGTCATGCCGGACTGGTGCAGGGCTGGTGCGAGAGGAGTCTCAAGCAGGACCCCGGTGCAGGATCGGAGCGAGCGGGACTGAGGTGCATGGGAATCGGAGAGCTTCACCTCGAAACTAGAGCTAGACCCCATGCCGGCGAAGCCGGACTGCCGCGATCGTGCCGGATTAGTGCAGGGCTGGAGCGAGCAGAGCCGTGAGTGGGACCCCGGTGCCGGACCGTAGCGTGCGGGGCTTAGGTGCGCGGGAACCGGAGAGCTCCACCTCGGAACTAGAGCCATACCCCATGTGGGCGGAGCCGGACTATCGTGGTCGTGCCGAACTGGTGCAGGGCTGGAGCGAGCGGAGCCGCGAGCGGGCACCCGGTACCGGACCGGAGTGAGCGGGGCTGAGGTGCGCGGGAACCGGAGAGCTCCACCTCAGAACTGGAGCCACACTCCATGCGGGCGGAGTTGGACTACCGCGGTCGTGCCGGACTGGTGGAGGGCTGAAGCGAGCGGAGCTGCGAGTGGGACCCCGGTGCCGGACCGGAGCGAGCGGGGCTGAGGTGCGTGGGAACCAGAGAGCTCCACCTCAGAATTGGAGCCAGACCCCATGCGGGCGGAGTCGGACTGCCGCGGTCATGCCGGGCTGGCGTAGGGCTGAAGCGAGCGAAGTCGCGAGCGGACCCCGGTGCCGAACCGGAGCGAGTGGAGCCGCAAGCGGGACCCCGGTGCCGAACCGGAGCGAGCGAGGTTGAGGTGCTCGGGAACCGAAGAGCTCCACCTTGGAACTGGAGCCAGACCCCATGCGGGCGGAGCCGAAGTGCGGGCCTCCACGGGCGAACTTGGCGCTGGCTGAGCTACCGTGAAACTGGACTTCACATATGACCGAAGTGGGCTGGCCAAGGTTTTGACCTGGCTGCTGCATGGGTTGACTTCCCTTAGAACAAGTGGACCAGCTATCTTCTTTTGATGGAAGACTTGAGGATATCTACGAAGAACGTGTTCATGTCAGCCTCCAAGAAAAATCTATCAGGGCTTAATAAATTGATTAAATTTTTTTATTACTGTAACAACCGACAACGCCAAAGTGAACCATCCATCGTGGATAAGGAGTTGGTGAAATAAACAGATGACGTGTTATCCACCAGTGGTTTTTGGACCGTCCTTTTGGACATGGTCCACGTAATCATTGGGCCATCCGGCCATCCAAAGGATATTTGGTAGGAATGATTTGGGACTGAAACGGTGTGAAAATGAATAACCCTACCCAAGTATTTAGTTGAGAAAGATTCTATTTTGATTTTGATTCCAGACCAAAATAAAAATTGTCTAATTCCTTCCAAATTTGATATTAGGATATTTTAAAATTATCAAATTCTCTGGCGGTTGTTCCTTGGTTGCCAAACAGGATGATGACATTTACTCCTAGGAGCACTATCGCCACCACCACCTCCCTTCTTATTGCTACCAACCGCCTATGCCTCTACCTCCCCCCTTCTAAATATATCGATATTTGCGGTCAAAGAAACTCCTCTAGAACGGGTACATCAATGTAGTTCTCGCTGTCGCCACCTCCGCAACCTCCTTTACTCTATTTCTTAGAATTAAATCCATAATATTTGGCATACCTTCGACTTTCGCTGCATCAAATCCATATATACTCGTGCACAAGGATGCTGGCAACGGGACAGTCTTCGCAAAATTGGTGGATTGGAGGATTAGAATAGGGGGTGGTTGTAGAGGAGGGAGGGGCGCGGCATGGGCAGGCAGCAATGCCCAAGAAGCACGAGTTTAAGATTCGAAGAAATTAATAAATTAAAAATATCGATAAAAATATTAACAGAAATATAAAATAATAAAATAAATAAAATAAAAATAAAATATTAAATAACATAAAATAATATAAAAAATTGAAATATATAAAATAACAAAAATAAGTGGTGAAATATAATATAAAAATATTAATAATTAATATTTTAAAAATTATTAAAAATATTTACTTTTAATAAACAAGTTTAAAATATAAAAATATATATTTTTTGTAGGTTTAGGATTTATAGGTGAAAAGATCGTTAGAGGTGGTGTTTTTATAAAATAAAATAAATTGAAAAAATATAAAATAAGATAAAAATATTAAAATTTGATGAAAATAATTAAAATTTAAAAATTTTTAGTTTAAAATAAAAAAAAATTGAATCAATCCCTTTTATTATTTTTAAGTAAGCTAAATAATAATAATCCCATGTGGATGTCAGGAAGATAGTATTAAATTATTTGTAAATTAAAAAGATTGTACCCTACAATGCTCACGGGTTCATATTGTATGATTCGCTCAATATCTGAGATATTCCTCCACTTTCACAGCGTTAATTGTTAATCATCGTGTCGTGCAATGTTTACTTTAAAATTAATGCAGATAGATGAAAAACAGAGGTGGATGTGCATTGAAATTGATGCAAATTAGGAACCAATGGTTGACACGGGAAAAAAAAAAAGAAAATTCACATCAAAGGTACAACTCGAACCGGGCATTTATCCCGTCGGGGGCCATTCCGTGTCGGCTGCTATCATTGCATTGACTTTAGGGAGCCAACGGTGCCTACTAAGCTATTAATGGATCGGATCTGGACCTAGACTCATATATCTGAATATAATGAATTCAGATCTGGATTTTAATCTGGATTCATTTACTTGAACCCGGATCTGATTAGTCATAGTTAAATGAATTCGAATCTGGATATTATATATTCAGATTCGATAGATTCGAGACTCGATTAAATAAAATAATATGATATATATTTATATATATTTATATAAATATGAGACGTTGGATCATAATCGAACAGTTAAAAAAAAAAAAATAGCATCCTTCACTCATACAAGCTCATGGGTCATGGTGGTATTCGGATCAGAATTCGGGTCTGGATATTTAGGATCCATTCAGGTCCGAATCTGGTACTTTAAAATTTAGACCTGTTGGATATTCGGGTTCGGATCCGGATTTGATAGCTAAAATCGGGTATGGATATGGATATCTGGATTTCGATCCGAACCCGATCTGTTGACAACTCTAGTGTCTCTATTCCAGTTTTGTCCATGATCCTTAATAATTTATGGGGGTTACCATGATAACAGGGCACCAACTGGGCTTAAACATTGTGCACGGATCCTTCGCGGTATCCACGGTGTATCGAATACGATAGATTATTTATATCCTCCATCATACGAGCATACATATAACTCGGATGACATGCATCATATAGTCTACATCCATACGTGACCATCCACTGTATAATGAAAGGTGCACGTGATGCATCGCATTTTATGATGCGTTGCAGAGAATCTGCACGCTTAAACATCGGACCGCTTCTAAAATTTTAGAGTAGATAGTAATGCTAATCGGTTGAACCAGTTAGGACAATTGAATTATTTTCTCGATCAAAGAAAATAAATTATCTTGAAATGGTCACGTTCGGGATCTAGCTCCTCCCATCTTTTTGTTTCATCAAAAAAAGGAAAAAAAAAAGAAGAAAGAAAATAAACCATGTTCTCCAGAAAAAATTTGGACAAAATTATGAAACAAAGAATTTTTCCTCCTTAGACTTACGCCAAGTCAGACCTTTTCCACTTTACTAGCTTAAATATTTTTTGTGATGTTGCACGTATTTTATTTTCTATGTTGTTGAATAAAATCGATTTATAAAAAAAAAATAATAAAATTCCTAACAGTGAACGCATGAGATTTTTTTAATGGCCAGAATCCAATCTTCAAAAAGATGTCACGATCATCATGAATCAACTGTAATGCGATAAACTATATAGCAATCAGCATCCATATGGCAATTTACGGTTCTCATATAGTTTGATCAACGTATATACGTTTGTCGGTAGAGATAGCGTCTCCCGGGCATTTTATTTGCAAAGAACAAGATAATTTACTGGTCGAAATCCAAAAAAATTACATTCTTAATTTCATTGTCATAGTATTTATTTAATTTAATTAGTTTTTTAATGATGTCAATATAAATTTTGAAAAAGTTATCTCTAAATATATTTTGTTTATTAAACATGTAGGGTATAATGGGAAAAACAATCACAGCATTATATTATATTAATGATTCTATGATTAATAAAAAATATGGGGTTGAGTACAACTAGGAACCAAACAAGATAATTAAAATTAATTCTGGTATGACATTCGAAGAGTTGGGGAATAAAATATGTAGAATTTTTCATATTAATAGAATTGGAAAAAAATATTGATCATCTACAGATATCCACAAGTTGTCTGGCCGACATTTATAAAGTATGAACATGTTTCACTAATCGATGATGAAGATATAAAGATAATGTTTTCAACTATCAGTTCATATCCATGTATATCATGTGCAGAGTTATACATAGATATTAAAATCATTGAAGCTCTTGAACCTATTTTCGAACAGGATGATTATGAAGAAGCTGTTCAAAATATAGCAGCAACTCATTTAAGTGAACATGTTATTTCATACTATACTCCGAACATCGTAGATAATGATGTGGAAAGTACTGGTTCAGTATTTATACAAGACCCATTACGTATGGTGGATAGTATTATACCATAAAATAATATTAAAGAAGATCAGTATACATAGCTGCTGATGATACGGTGCATGTAAATAATCAACTTTTGAATGAAAATGGTGATAGAGTGAACATGATTTGGTTGACGAAGCTAATGAAGCTGGTACTTCAGAACATGTACGATGTCCACAGGACACCACTATTCCAAACTATTCTACATTTGAAGTTCCATCTAGAATATTCATTCAAGTTGATTGGAATGCTTCGAATGTATCAATGTATTCTACATTGCAAGAACAAAATATTATATGGCAAAGGAATGAGAAATTACGTAAAGGACTTCACTTTACAGATAAGATAGAATTACATACTGTAGTAAAGCAGTATTTTGTTAAAAGACATCATGAATTCAAAATTATTGAGTCAAATCCAAACTATGGCTTATAAAATGTAAGAACAGAGATTCGAGTTGTCAGTGGATGGTGAGAGCTATTAAACATCATGATTATTTTGATATATCACAATATACTGGTCTCCATACATGCTTATCTGCAATGATATCTCAGGATCATTTTAGGCTTAACTTTACATTAATTGCAAATAAAATTTGGGATCAAGTGAAAAAAATTTCTACAATTACTACTGCTGGACTTGGTGCAGTGATAAAGAACAAATACAACTATACACCTAGATATAAAAAATTATGGGATGCCAAGCAGAAGGCGATAGCCATACTGTTCGGGAAATGGGATATGTCATATCAATTACTGCCAAAATGGTTATTATTGTAGAAGAATTTAACCCCGGCTCTTGGATGAAATTTATTAGCACTTCGACTGGTATTCTAGCTTGTGCTAGTTTGATCGTGAATTTTGGGCCTTTGCATCCTCGATTGAAAGGTTTAAGATCTGTCGACCGGTCATAAGTGTTGATGTTACTTTCATATATGGGAACTATAAGAAGAAGTTGATGATTGCAACTGTTATAGATGGGAATAATCATATATTTTCACTTGTATTTGGTACTATTGATGAAGAGTCAACTTACACGTGGGGTTGGTTCTTAGCTTGCATCAAAAATTTTATTACATCATGTCAGGAAAATTATCTAATTTCTAATCAATATGCTGATATACTTGCAGCAGTGCAGAATGAGTATTTGGGTTAGCAGCCACCAAATGCATATCATATTTATTACCTGCATCATGTGGTAAGTAATTTTAATTCAATATTTCATGATCCAGAACTAAAAGATATCATGAAAAAAGCTGGAATGCAAATGCAGCACAAAAAGTTCCATAAATATATGAGAAAAATTGAAAAATTTAATCTAGAAGCTGTTTGTCGCTGAATAATATCCCTTTAGCAAAATGGACATGTTCATATGATAACGGACGACGGTATGGGATGATGACAACTAATATATCTAAGTATTTCAATGGAGTTTTGAAAAATGCTCGATTCCTGCCAATAACAGCATTAGTGCAGTTGACTTTTTTTCGGCTTGTTTCATACTTTGAAGGTCGACGTGCCCAAGCAAATGAGGCAATGGACAGAAATAAAAGGTTCACTCCTTTTGTCATGGAACATATCATCTCCAAGCAAGCCAAAGTAATATCACATACCATTACAAGGTTCGATAAAGCTAGTGGCTTGTTCCAAGTCCAAACTCCTAGACATGGTCCAAACATGAATAGGGGCAACAATACATAGGTACTTATTATCTTTATCTATTAAATGAAAAAATATTATATATTATATTGTGTATATGCTGATTTATGTTTTTTGATATTGTAGGTTGTGCATTTTTCACAGCAGACATGTACGTGTCGGAAATAGTAGAGTTATCATTTACCTTGATTTTACGTCATGGCTGCTTGTGCACATGTTGTTATTGATTTTTATAGATACGTTGATCGGTGATATACCTTACATGACTATCATCAAACTTATGCACCATAATTTCAACCAAATTTTTACCAAGAATATTGGTCCTAACAAAGTAGACATGGTATCATTATACCTAACAAAAATATGTTGCAACATAAAGGTAGGCCACGTTCCATAAGGATTAGGAACGATATGGACATCAAAGAAGTTGGCAACAAATGCAAGTGTACAATCTGTAAGGAGGAAGGGCATGACAGACGGTCATTTCCAAGACTTTTACAAGTAAATTAGTAAAATTATATAAGCCATATTTCATAGATGTTTTAAGGTACATCAGTTATTTCTCTTATTTATGTGATGTTTATTTATTAATTGTTATAACAACTATAGTCATTATTTCTATTGTTCAAATTTTATTAAAATGTTATGACAAGATTTGGTTGTCACTTCGGGAGTACTATCAGAAATTAATGGTTCTTATCATTGCTTTGTATTATGTTTGATGGATTGTAATATATTCATATAGTTTATGATGTATTATTGTCACATGTCAATAATTTATATTATGGTTGATGTCATTATTGTTTACACATGATTTTGTATTATGTTTGATCCTTTGATGTTTTTTAATTAACTTTTTAAGAAAAATATTATGTTATTAAGTGGAGTTTGTGATTACTTATTTGATTTCCTTTAAGTTATTGTATATTACAATTATGGATCCCGATCCTTTAGATCATATCATAATTTACGATCAGGATTCACATAGATCATATCTTGTATGGGATGGACAGGATACTGCTATTTTGCATTATCGATGTCGAGAGATGGTTATGCGCAAATCGATACCGCTCGATCGATATATATTGCCTTTGTTGAAGCAGCCTGGATTTTATGGTTTTGCACGTGTGGGATTTATTAAATTAGAATGGCATTTGATTACCGCTCTTGTTGAGCGCTGATGCCCAGAGACACATACTTTTCATTTCCCGTAGGGAGAGTGCACTATCATCCTTCTAAATATTGCTATTCAGCTAGGTTTGTCAGTTGATGGTCTACCAATGATAAGTACTACATAGATAGACTGGGGATAGCTTTGTCAAGATTTATTAGGGATTACCTCACCACACGATAGATTCCAAGGATCATGATTGAGCCTGGTCTAGCTTACTGAGCATTTTCATGAGTTAGCTTTTGATGCTGACGAATCAGAATGCGTCCTCTCGTCCCCCCTACCTGGCGTGCCAATCTGTTGCCGCCAAGATCGCCGTGGCTTGTAGCTGTAGATGGCCTCGGACCATGCCCCTGTTGTCCCGGATCTTGCTCGGACGCCCGGACCTGCAAAACAAAAGAGACCCGGGTCGGTGATCCCAGTGGGGGCACTTCGATGCTCAAGTCAGTGACGATCCAGGGAAATAGATCCTCCTGGTCGAGCCCCACAGGTGGAGTCCATGCCAGGAGGAGAATATAATGTACAGGAAGAGTGTGGAGGAGTTGAGTGTGGAGCGGGGGAAGTGCTGGCTGAGGAGAGTCGGAGTCGGGATGGCTGTCTGTCAAGACCTTTCCCACAGGTCCCCGGTAGCCTGGAATTCTTGGGCTTGCTTGGTGCTCTCCTGTGTGCCTGGCTCCCTTCCCCTCCGTTCAACTGTGCTTACCTTCTTTTTGGAACCTTGGAGAGCTCTTTTAAGCCATAGGGGACTGCCAGGTACTTGCCTCGGGACCCTCGTGCTATTTACTGGCGCGTGCGACGTTGTCTGATGCCGTGTGCAGGGTGCCTTTCCCCATCCGTGATAGGGGACGGTACCGCGTGCGCTGACATTCCCTCTGGTCACTCCACTTCTGGAAGCATTGCAGGGCCTCGATCGACGGGCGGCCGCTCCCTGGATTCGAATCTTCTGGGCTGACTTCCTCTTTCGGGTGGTGCAGACGATCGCCTGGGAGCACAACACCTCGATCGGGGGGCCCTTCCCTTCTGGTATAAGTGGTAGTTGGGGACAGTTATTGTGGCATGACGGGAGCTCCTTTGTGGTCCTTGGGCAGCTCGCCGACATCCAAGGAAGTAGCGACGTCCGTTGGCCGCAGGTCTCTTCGTCCGAGGTGGGCGAGCTCAAGAAGGTGGAGCTCGACTTCGGCTACGGTGTCTCGACCTCGAGATGAGCCAGCCTGGCAAAGGAGCGATCAAGAGCAGGGCTCGACTTCGACCATGGCATCTCGACCTCGAGGGGAGCCAGCCTGACGAATGAGCGATCAGGAGCAAAGCTCGACTTCGGCCACAGCATCTCGACCTCGAGGGGAGCTGGCCTAGTGAAGGAGCGATTAGGAGCAGAGCTCGACTTTGGCCATGGCGTCTCGACCTCGAGGGAAGCCGGCCTGGCGAAGGAGCGATCAGGAGCAGAGCTCGACTTCGGCTATGACCTCTCGACCTCGAGGGGAGCCGGCCTGGCGAAGGAGCGATCAGGAGCAGAGCTCGACTTCGGCCACGGTGTCTCGACCTCGAGGGGAGCCAGCCTGGCGAAGGAGCGAGCAGAGGCATCCCACGTGGCAGCTTCATCCACCTTGTCGCCCGATGAAGTCTAACATGAGTTCCACATCAGCGTTCCCGCCAAATCAAGACCAAGTGAAGTTGAGTAAATGCCTCGTCGTACGCAGCCTGCATGCAGGAAAAGACGGCTACCTTGTAGGACCTAGAATCTTTATTTTTATATATTTATGTATTGCATTTATAAAATTTTATTTTGAATTTTTGTGTTTGTTATTTGATGACATGTGATTTGTTAATCAAAATTTGATTTCAGGAAATAAAAACTATAGTTATAAAATTCATCAATTTTGATTTATTAATTTTAGAATGTAATTTTTAAATTATGCATTAAAAAATTTAAATAACTCATAATCTACATTTTTTAAGATCATTATACCTTAAAGTTATGGTATTTTTTTATAATATTAAATCAAAGTCAAATAATATATTTCAAACAAATAATATTTTTTATATTTTTATTTTTTAATGATATTTTAATTTATAATGATAGTTTTTTTATTGAAAGCTTATTATATTTCAAGTTTATTACATATTTCAATATATTAATATTTTATATATTAATAATTCTTAATTATTATAGTTAAAGAGATGGAAGCTCTTTAGATTAAATTATTTATTATAATTTTTATACAATAAATTATCTAGACTTTAACTGATATTATATTATAATATCTAATAACATTGTTCACAAATAATGTCATTTAATAATTAATTTATCAAATTCATAATGTAGACTAAATATTACTTAATTATTACTTTATTATTCCTATCATCATAATACATGATATATTTAAATACATTTATTTTGATTTTTTAATTTTTATAATATATATTTTATATAAACCATACAATATATATTTACAAAATTCGTAATCTACATTTTGTAAACAAATTTTAAAATCTATATACTGAGTTTTTTATAATAATTTAATAATAATTGAATAATATATTTTAATAGAGTAAAGAATGTCAGGGCAGTCGATGTACGTGTCAGGTGCCGAAGCATATCATGGTGGTCAAAACATGTATTTCGCATGTCCGGGTACCATCGACCACAGCACGATCAGGCACGGGCCATGAGCAAAGCAAGACATGGCATTTTCGAACGCAAGACGACGAGCGTACAGACATGGAACAAGGCACGATCTATCGAAGGGCACCAGTCATGCATTGGCACGAGATAGGATGATCGGTCGCTTATCGTGCCACATCATGACATGGGGCTCGCGAGGGCGTGGGAGCATACCATAGGTGATGAGCAAGGTACGTAGAGATATGGGATGCACCCGGACTCGAAACGATATATCATAACATTATTAATATAATAATATATATTAAATTAATTATAATTAATGTAATTAATTAATAAATTTAGAAACTAACATATTAAATTTCATATACTAATAACTTTAATGTAATATATAATTTCAAATTATGTTAATTTTAATTTATTAATTAAATAATATATATTTAATCTTAAATAAGAGAAAAAAAAATTTTATATTGAAGTCGTCTTTGGTAAAGATGTTTTCAAATCATCTTTGCCAAAGACGATTTGGTCTTACGGAACGGTTTGCTCCCTATGGCTGTAACATGGGATTTTTTTTTAAAATAATACAAATTTAATAAATATTTATCAAATTAGATGTTTGTTAAAATATTTATCAAATTGGATATTTCAGATCAAACGTGGTAGCCAATGAAGTGGAAAGATACCTGGACTCCTCTCACTTAAAATCGTCTTTGCCAAAGATAGGAGGCAGAAATATTTATCAAATTGGATATTTCAGATAGGAGGCAGCATCGATGCCATCGCATCCAATACAGGACGTTCGAATTCATCGAAGGTGTTGAAAATGATCGCCGACGCCATTGATGATCTCTGGGACTCACGGTTACAGAAATTGAACATGATGTCGTTAGGATCCAGCGTACGAAGAAAGGTTGGCAAGTCCCTTAGCCGGACATTCTTCATCCCCGGAATCCAATCGATGGGTGTGTCCAGATATCCGTTGGTGAGATCGCTGGCATCTGCGCACCAATTAAAAGCAAAGAACAGTAAGTGTTGATGAATCGATATCGTGGCTATATATATTGATTTAACTTAAGAAATTAAAGTCATCTAGTAACCTTTGAGAGGAAAGATGCCTCTTTCTATGAGATGTTGGTAGTGGAGGTAGCCCATAAAGCCACATGCACTAGTGGTCCAAAGCAAAACCTCGGGGATTCGGAGCTCCTTCGCCGCATCGAGGGTGAAGCCCATGGCCCCGTCGGAAACTATGCATGATACGGTGGGTGTAGGAAAGGAAGGGTCATTGAGCTTTGTTATGAGGTCACGGAAGGGGGGAAGGCAATTTTTTGTGATGGAATCGCAAAGGGAGTGGATGTCTTGGGTGGCATCCTCGTCGGTAGGAGGGAGGCCGTCCGGGATGGACTCGAAGCGGAAGTCCGAGATGCTTGCGAGGGAGGAGATAGCTCCGGACCTGAGGAGGCGGTTGTGGTTGAAGTGGGTGTTAACAAAGGTGATGTAGAAGCCATGGAAATGGAGGAGCTTGGCTAGCTTTAACATGGGGTTTACGTGGCCTTGGGCTGGGTAGGGGATAAACACTGCATGAGGCTTCCCGCGACTGGAACCCATATTTCCCCTCTCTCTCACTCTCTCCGTCTTTCCGTGCCTGTGCGCCTAAAGGGCTTTTTTCCTTGGAAGGGCTTTACCCAAAAAAAAAAAAAAGAAAAAGGCTTTTTTGCCCTTTCTTTTGGTTGAAGCAAGCAAAGGGCTTGGCTTGTCCTTGGAAGGGTTTGGTTACCGATCGAGCTTTATATAGCCGTAGATGAATGCTGCAAGGAGGAGCGTCACGTCTTGCCCCAAGGTTACCAGCAGGCAGCAAGCGAAGCAATTCAATTTATAAAAATATAAGAAAGTTTTTTTTATATATATTTTTTAATATAGAGGGAGGCCTGGACGCCGCAAACATTTATAGCATGGAAAACATGACATTTCCTATAAGGGGAGGATGGAGGGCAATGCCGAATTTTTTTTTAAAATAACATTTTTTAAATAAAAAATTATTAAAATAGGTGTTTCCAGGTCTATTTATCGGAATAGATGATTTTCGTCGACGTGACGGTGATGGTGACAGGTATCTAAGTTCATCGTTTCAACAAATAAAATTAGATTCGTCTTTTAAAAAATAAAATTTTTATAAACCAATATTTTTTTTTATTTTAATTTTAAAATTTGATATGATATATAATAAGTGGACATGACGTCGGATACGTTTTATGGAAAAACGAATTCGGCTTGAATTCGTCTTTCCAACGAAAGAATTCAAAACTAATTTTTTTTTTTATAATTTTATAAATATTATTATTATTTTTAAATAAAATTAGTAAATTTTAAATTTAAATAAATAAATAATAAATAAAAAATTAGTATTAATTAAAATTTTATATATTATTTTTGATAATATTAATTATTATATTATTTTAAGATAATATTAATTAAAAATAATTTAATTAACTATATAAAAATAATATTAATTTAAAATTAATAATAATTTAACTAAAAAAATATTAATTGAAAATAATATTAATTAAAAGATATTATAATAATATATTATAATATATATTATATTATATTAATTATTTTATATTCTAAAATATAATGAATATATTATAATTTATTATATTATATATTATAATTTTTATAATATAGTACAAAAAATTTTTAAAAAAATAAAAAAATAATAAAAAATAATCATCATGTCGATACTATTCGGTCGCTAGCCTGGTACCAGTTCGGTCGACAGTCCGGTGTCAGTCCGAATCCTTGCTCAGGAGCGGTGGCAGGACCCCGACGACCGAACCGGCAATCGGGTCTGTGGCATGACTGGGACTAGACCGGTGACAGGATCTTGGCGATCGGATAGGTAGTCGGACCCGGGTGGCCGGACCGGGGGCCGGATCGGCGGCCGAACAGGGGTCCCCGGTGCGGGCCCCGATGCGGGCCCCGGTCCGGCCCCAAGTGTTGCCCCCGGTCCGGCCCTCGATGCGGGCCCCGGTCCGGCCGCCGGTCGGCCCCGTTCTGGCCGCCAGTCCCATACCGGGGTCCCCGGTGCGGGCCCCATTGCGGGCACCAGTCCGGCCCCCGGTCCGGCCACTAGTCCAGTAGCCGGTCCGGCCCCAAGTGCAGCCCTCGGTCCGGGTACCGATCCGGCCCTAGTTGCGGCCCCTTGTCCGGCAGCCGGTCCGGCCACCCGGGTCCAACTACCTATCCGACCCCCAAGATCCTGTCACCGGTCTAGCCCCAGTCATGCCACAGACTCGATCGCCGGTCCGGTCGTCGGGGTCTTGCCACCGCTCCTGAGCAAGGGATTGGACTGACACCGGGCTGTCGACCAAACTGGTACCGGGCTAGCGACCAAATAGTATCGACATGATGATTATTTTTTATTTTTTTATTTTTTAAAACTTTTTTATACATATATTATAAAAATTATAATATATAATATAATAAATTATAATATATTCATTATATTTTAGAATATAAAATAATTATTATAATATAATATATATTATAATATATTATTATAATATCTTTTAATTAATATTATTTTCAATTAATATTATTTTTAGTTAAATTATTATTAATTTTATATTAATATTATTTTTATATAGTTAATTAATATTATTTTTAATTAATATTATCTTAAAATAATATAATAATTAATATTATCAAAAAAATATATAAAATTTTAATTAATACTAATTTTTTATTTATTATTTATTTATTTAAAATTAAATTTTATTAATTTTATTTAAAATAATAATAATATTTATAAAATTATAAAAAAAAAATGGTTTTGAATTCGACCGTTTGGAAAGACGAATTCAAAACTGAATTCGTCTCCCCGTAAAGCGAATTCAACGTCACGTTCATTTATTACGTATCACATCAAATTTTAAAATTAAATAAAAAAAATATCGATTTATAAATATTTCGATTTTTCAAAAGATGAATCCAACTTTATTTTTGAAAAGAAGAACTTAGATGCCCGTCACCGCCACGTCAACGGAAATAATCTATTTCGGTAAATATATCCTCAAACAACTATTTTGGTAATTTTTTATTTAAAAAATATTATTTAAAAAAAAAATCGGGCAATACCGGCCCGATTTGATGCGAATCTGGTTACAGGAATTTTTTTTAAAATAATATTTTTAAATAAAAAATTATCAAAATAGATGTTTCAGTGTATATTAGATGATTTTCGTCGACGAGACGGTGACGGGGCATCTAAGTTCGTCTTTTTAAAAGACGAAATTTGATTCATCTTTTGAAAAGATGAAATTTTTATAAATCGATATTTTTTTATTTAATTTTAAAATTTGATGTGGCATGTAATAAATTGACGTGATGTTGAATTCATCTTACGGAAAGACGAATTCAATTTTGAATTCGTCTCTCCAACTGACGAATTCAAAACTAAAATTTTTTTTTATAATTTTATAAATTTTATAATTATTTTTAAATAAAATTAATAAATTTTAATTTTAAATAAATAAATAATAAATAAAAAATTAGTATTAATTAAAATTTTATATATTATTTTTTGATAATATTAATTATCATATTATTTTAAGATAATATTAATTAAAAATAATATTAATTAACTATATAAAAATAATATTAATTTAAAATTAATAATAATTTAACTAAAAATAATATTAATTGAAAATAATATTAATTAAAAGATATTATAATAATATATTATAATATAATATATATTATAATAATTATTTTATATTCTAAAATATAATGAATATATTATAATTTATTATATTATATATTATAATTTTTATAATATAGTATAAAAAAATTTATAAAAAATAAAAAAATAAAAAATAATCATCATGTCGATGCTATTCGGTCGCTAGCCCGGTACCAGTTCGGTCGACAGCCCGATGTCAGTCCGATCCTTTGCTCAGGAGCGGTGGCAGGACCCCGACGACCGGACCGGCGATCGGGTCTGTGGCATGACTGGGGCTAGACCGGTAACAGGATCTTGGCGGTCGGATAGGTAGTCAAACCCGGGTGGTCGGACCGGGGGCCGCAACTGGGGCCGGACTGGGGGCCAAATCGGCGGTCGGACGCGGGTGGCCGGACCGGCTGTCGGACCGGGGGCCTCAACTGGGGACGGACCGGCGGCCGGACCGGGGCCCGCACCGGGGGCCGGACCGGCGTCCGGACCGGGGCCCGCACCGGGGGCCGGACCGGGGCCCGCACCAGGGGCCGGACTAGCGACCCGACCGGGCCCAGTTGTGGCCCCCGATTCGGCCCCCGGTCCGGCCCCAATTGTGGCCCCCGATCCGGCCACCAGTCCGGCCCTCGGTGCGGGCCCCAGTCCGGCCATCGGTCCGCCCCTCGGTGCGGGCCCCGGTACGGCCACCGGTCCGATAGCCGGTCCGGCCCCAAGTGCGACCCCCTATCCGGCCCCCGGTGCGGCCTTCGATCCGACACTAGGTCCGGGCCCAGTTGCGGCCCCCGGTCCGGCAGCCGGTCCGGCCACCCGGGTTTGACTACTTATCTGACCGCCAAGATCCTGTCACCGATCTAGCCCCAGTCATGCCACAGACCCGATCGCCGGTCCGATCGTCGGGGTCCTGCCACCGCTCCTGAGCAAGAGATCAGACTGACAACGGTCTGTCGACCGAATTGGTACCGGGCTAGCGACCGAATAATATCGACATGATGATTATTTTTATTTTTTATTTTTTAAAAATTTTTTATACTATACTATAAAAATTATAATATATAATATAATAAATTATAATATATTCATTATATTTTAGAATATAAAATAATTATTATAATATAATATATATTATAATATATTATTATAATATTTTTTAATTAATATTATTTTAGTTAAATTGTTATTAATTTTAAATTAATATTATTTTTATATAGTTAATTAATATTTTTTAATTAATATTATCTTAAAATAATATAACAATTAATATTATCAAAAAATAATATATAAAATTTTAATTAATATTAATTTTTTATTTATTATTTATTTATTTAAATAATAAAATTTGTTAATTTTATTTAAAAATAATAATAATATTTATAAAATTATAAAAAAAAATTTGATTCTGAATTCGTCCGTAGGAATGACGAATTCAAAATTGAATTCATTTTTCCATAAGATAAATTCAACGTTACACCAATTTATTATGTGTCACATCAAATTTTAAAATTAAATAAAAAATAATGATTTATAAAGATTTTATTTTTTTCAAAACATGAATCTAATTTTATTTTTTCAGAAAATGGACTTAAATATCTCATCATCATCACGTCGACAAAAATCATCTATTTCGATAAATATATCCAGAAACATCTATTTTAATAATTTTTTATTTAAAAAATATTATTTTAAAATAAATTTCTGGTTACAGTCATATTCAATCACGTGATTTTGTTTCGAGTTCTCAATCCCTGCTCCGCCTTGCCGCTTTCGGAAGCCCGTCAGTGCCGGCGGTCATTACCTTGCGTCCTAAAAAATATTATTTTAAAATAAATTTCTGGTTACAGTCATATTCAATCACGTGATTTTGTTTCGAGTTCTCAATCCCTGCTCCGCCTTGCCGCTTTCGGAAGCCCGTCAGTGTCGGCGGTCATTACCTTGCGTCCAGATTTCAGACGCGTGCTCTTGTTTCGAGATCCAAACGCTTTGGAAAGCCTGTGAGTGCCGACCTAAAGGCTGGGCTGGCAACCATCCAACCAAACCAGGGAAAATGCGAAACATCACCGACGCTGGCGTATGATTACTTTCCCCTTCCAACGCCTTGCTCGGTGCACCTACATGGGAGTGAATGATTGGCTGAATAATATGACCTTGATTAACACCTATGTATCTAATCCACCATTAGCTAACTACCACAGATCGAGGATTGGAGAGATAAGCCGGAATGGGGTAAGGATCGAGTATCCAGAATCCTAAGGTAGCCAATAAATGTTTATTAAACCCTTGCCTCGTTGACAGGCATTTCGTTCTCCCCTGTGATTATGATGGGGACTAATTGATTTTCTTCTGACCATAGTTATGGACTGTTATCGAACGGTTCCGATCAAGCGGGAGACGTTACAGTTGAAGTTCGTGATCATGTAACCGCTTCGACATAGTTGTACTTTGGAGATAATAGACAGTCGATTGTAACTGTTATTCCATGTTCGTGTAGGTTTGAGATTGGTCGGAGATCTGTCTTCGGATCTCTTTTTCAAAAATGATCATTGCTGGATCGAAGACGTGTCTTCGTAGACGCTTTCGGATTGGTATATATGGCTAAGGCCGAAGACTGTGTCTTCAACTGAATCCGAAGATCATATCGTTATCTTGTCTGTTAATCATTCGATTTTTCCTGGATGCTTTGATTCGAGGTATCAGGGGGTGCACAAGCGATCGAAATGATGATTGATTTGTGTTTGAACCGACATATCCCAATCGAAAGGATTTTAGATGATCGGTAAATGTTTGAAAATTATATTTCTCCGTTACAAGTCTGCTCCAAGCACCGGGGCATGAAAATTGGAGACCCCAGCACCATCGTAAGTCTGTTAGCTAGTAATTTTACTAACAGTTCGCAAATATTATTACATAACCTATAGGTCTATAATGCATCGGCTAAGGTTAGGTTTGGAATCTTCGGGACCAGGATCACATGAGTTGCCTTCCAAGCATCAAGCACGTGATCAGTAATGGAAGACAAACAGCATTATATGCACGCTGTTTTACGATAGACCATTAAACTTGGAAGAAAGAGCCTCTTGTCCAATCCCAAAGACTTCAATGCCGTCTCAATCTCATCCATTGTGACTCCACTGTTCACGAGTGGACAGCGCACGACAGAGGGAAGGCTTGCCGATGATAGATCCCTTGAGGAAGTCCCACCTTTTTTTTTTTTTTTTTTTTTTTTTTTTTTTTGTGAAAAAATTGAATAAAGGCACCAACAATTGAATCCTCGAGCCCACCACTCTTCTCCGGGTTCATAACCTGCAGAATTCTATTTCTCCAATCTCCTGCTAACTGTCGATTGGTGATAGAACCTAATTAATATTCGTATCTCCATTCTGCAGCCATTGAAGTGTCTTGATTTTTGCAGCAGCAAGGTTTCTTGTATTCTCAGCAATTTGACACTTACGAGGTTGGAGCCTAATTATCCGTAATTCATCCTCGCCAATTCCATGCTCTGCCTCCCTTTGCTGAGTTCGTGTAGTCACAGTCTCCAACTCCTTTGTCCTCCTCAGAATATTACCGATTGTCTATTCCGAGTTTCAAGATTAGCTAGCTCTACTGCACTCTGAATTCTCTCACTCTTTCGTAACTTCTTTTGCTCCTTTCTTAGAAGCTGTCTTATTCTACCAGGCAGCCGCTACCTATTAACCCTTATTGTATTATTCTGTTTGGCTCAATCAATAAAACATGGGCGGTCCATAATTTCCCTTTCAATCACATTAAAAACTAATTAAAAAAAAAAAAAAAAAATCTCCGGGGGCACTCAATCTTCCGAGAGGCGTTATATGTGGGAGGCCCATTAATTAGCTATATGTGGGAGGCCCATTAATTAGCATGAACAGGCTGAGCATTGTGAAAAGCGACTGAGCCCTGTCGGACTCTCTCAAGTCTTTCATTTCATGCCCGATTTGCTTGCTATCAAAGCTTTATCTCGTATTGGACTCCTGTCTACACTGCAGACTCCACCTTGCACTGAACTTTCTATCAAGAGATAGTGTCTTCCATGCTTCTTCCCCTGCAAGATGACCTTACTACTGTAGATGATCTTCAAGATTCTATCATCACTCTCCACATGTAGCTGTTTGAATCTAGTTTACTAAGAAAAATTAGATTCTTGTGAAATTTGGATATGTATCAGATCTCATTCAATCTTTTCACTCTCCTATTATATGCCTTAAAGCTAACAATCCCCGAAGCCCTCAATCATACAGCTTGATCCATTTGGTAAGTTGACAGAACCCTCTTTACTCTCTAGAAAGTCAAACAACTCCTCTCTATAATAAATATGCTACGGACATGCATAATCTAAAGTTCATTAGAAAGAAGGAGATACCTCATTGGATAAGATTAGTGTATCACTCTAGTATACTTCACCATCACTATCATCAGCCACTATCATAATAGCTCTCATTCGATCTTTGAGCTGCAAGGAATCTTTGACACGATGCTCTAGCTCATCGCACCGATAGTACTTGATCCTGCTCACATATTTTAACTTAGACCACCCACCTTATGATCCTCCGCTGTTCTACCTTCTATCGCCTGCTCCTCTAAAAATTGTCAATACTGAGTTACTACTTGAACTCAAAGATTGGTTCTCCTATCTAAGAAACTTATTTTGGAGTAATGCCGAAATGACATATTCCATCTTGATGGTACTCTTCTTCACTAGAAAAGTAGTCATCAAGAACCCGAAGGATTGCAAAAGTAATGAAAGCAAGATTGATGCTATTGTCTTCTTAACTTTTTCACTGATACTGAGAAAATCGATAAGGATCATCTAAAAGTTGCTTAGGTACTCATGCCTCTCTATTCTTTGATCATCTGCAATTGGTAGAATTGCTTTCAAAGAAAGAGTATGTTGGTGAGGGACTTCGTCATGTACAACTCCTCGAGTTTCATCCACAGCACCATCAGGGAAGTCTTATTCAGTACATGGATCACCACCTTATCTATCAAATACAAGCAGATTGTGCTCATTGTCTACATCTAGTACCACCTCTAAGTCTTCTCTTCAATGGTGGCCAGTCTGTCCTTGTATATGAGAGCATCGACCAATTCTTACTATATGAGCATGTCTTTTATCCTCACTTACCAGAAAAAGAAATTACTCTTTTCATCGAATCAGTTAATATCACTTTACATGTACTTGCCCTCTCTACCTTCTTCGATCTCAATCGATATAAGCAATCTGGGATTTTGATACTAATTATTATGGTATCAACTATACTGATACCACTCTCTCAAGGAATTTCTAGTACGAGATATGGATCCCCGATCTCGGGATCATGATTGTCGACACATACTACAAGAGAAGGAAGAAGAAAAAAATAAAAATTAAAGGTATAGTTAATGTAAGATTTCACTATGAAAAAAATAAAACTTTCAAGATTGAAACTCTCTATTAATCTCATATAATTCTCTTAATAAGAAATATCAAATTCCGCACACAAACTCTCAACTCTCAACCCTACAAGCTTTCTAGAGACCTTTTACCACCCTCTAAATTCTCACACCTTATCCCTAGTCCTTTGCTCCATGTTTATAGCCACTGGTACAATGAGTATATCACCAAGAGTCCAACGGTCTAAATCATATCCAAATCAGAGTTTGTAGCCTCTCTAACATGAATTTGAACTCCAAGATTGTTTTTGATCATCTGATCACGTTGATCGCATAACATATCATGCATATCAAGTCAAAACCAAGTTAGAATCCTTCTTGGCCATTAGATCCTTGTGGAGATCGAGTTTGGTAATTTAATCATGCAAAATATGCATGTCTGCTAAGCATAGACCATGTCAAACGATGCGTAGACCATGTCACGTACTCCACAGACTAAACACCCTTATAGACTGGTGAACCTCAACACAAGAGGATAAATGCCTGTATGCAAAGGATCGCTTGGGCCTAGGCAGGTCGCTCATGCCCATATGCGCGTGCATGCTGGGTTGCGTGCTTGAACTGCACTACATTGGGCCACGGCTAGCCTGTAGGCTACACCTGGCTTGCGCACCAGTCGTGGGTCTGGGCTGCTGGGTCTCCATTTTTTTGGGTTCTTCACATGTTGACTTTTTAGGAGCCAAAATCAAGGTGCTACACCCAACACAATGCACTTGGGTGCGGGGCCAAGCCCCTTCTTTCGATAATGGCCAAGCCAATTACCTACTCAAGGTCTAGGATGCCTGAGTAAGTGATGACCCATCTGATCATAGCTATTCCAGCATAGATTGTGACGAACAAGATCCCAACCGATCCTGCTATCCTTATAAAAAGGTGCTAACAAAGAAGATTCCAAGGAACATGATCCTGCTATCTTAGCAAAATCTATTATACATATCAGAGAATGATACATCTTTAAAAATATTCAGTTACTCCATGTAACTTTATAAATTAGTAAGAAGGAACCTCCTACGAGGTACATCTACGCAACCTTCTTTACATGCTCATTCTGGCATCTTTTTCATCATGGATCTTAGCTCTAGCTGCTGTTACCCATCTCAACCTTTTTATTGACTTAAGCATAGAAGGGTCTTCCACCGGTAACCACTGATCAAGGGAGACTGTTCTTACATTGAAACTCTTAAGGCATTGAAGCTCGAGGAACCTTTCTAATCTTCTCCTAAAGTTCTTACTTGGTGGGATGAAAATGGCACAAACATAATTATGTCTAGAATAAATTCTATCCTCTATGTGCTAATTAAAATGGAAAATAATTTAACAATATTAAAACTAGCAAACTATAAATCAAATCAAGTATAAGGATACCAAATTTATGTAGAAAACCCTCTAATATAGACATAAAAATCATAAGACCAAAGTCCAAGCCAAAACTTCTACTTTCACCAAATAATAGGTACAACAAAGTATCTCTCTAGCATACCAGAGGCTCTCCAATCAATGTAAAATACTCATTTCAGTATAATATAATATTACAACTAAGAAATATAGAGAAAACAAGAAAAATCTTACCAAACATGCAGATGCTTGAAATAATTTGTAGAGAAGGCTTTTCAGAGATCAAAACTACTTAACTTGTAATTCTTGATGTCGAGAATAACATACTAAAGTTTTATCAAACTCGGTGTAAGATTAATTATCCGATCATCCGATAAAGTAACAATTTTCTTTTTATTCCTCTCCTGTTTTTTCTATCACTGTCTTTGCTTTTTGACCACTTTTCTTCTTCTTGCTGTGCTCTTTCTCTTTTTCACCATATAAGTGTCACAGCTTTCGCATGATTTATGATGTGTTGGCAAGTCCCACCACATAAGTGGGACACCACTAACAAATCTCTCCCTCACATCCATACGGGGAGGATAGCAAACCAGCACTAGCTCTGTAGCTTGTAAGCTTCTTTATAGGTAATGATTTAGTCAGGATATCTAAGCATTGTCATCTGTAAATTTTCACCAGCTATAATGATAGATTCGTGATATTATCATTAAGACACCGTGATTATTAGTTTAAATATTTAACTTCTTAAAATAATTAAAAATATATATAAAGGATAAGTTAGGTCGAATCCATAGAAAACGCAAAGCTTAGAATGATTTGAAATCTTTGATTTTAAAAAGAAAAGAAAAATATTTTAAGACAGAAAAGAAAATTAAAAAGTATAAAAGAATTTAAAGAACAGAAATTTAAATTCGGTACGTTCGATCTGCTAATTAGATCTTAGCATCTACTTATGACAGAAAATTAAATTATATGAAGATAAACTTTGCATTAATTAAAAGCTAAATCTATACAAGGAATTAAAAATAACAATAAAGTAAACTAGAAAGCAGTAACAAAGTATCCGAAGTCGACTAGCGCAACCTCATTAAGAAGTTAGTTGATGTCATTTTGCCTTCCTTTATCATACTCCATGGAGCGAACTGGGCTTCCTCTTCTTCTTTCTTTTTGGATCTTGGTATGAAAATTAGTGTAAGCAAAAAATATGATGTAGGAGATAGAGCTTCTCCTCTAAGAAACATCACCCTTAGAGACCAACCCGCAATGCAAAGCTAAGCCCTCTACCCCATACCGTAACCCTCTCTTCTAGATGGTCTTCTCTTGTGGCATGGGGTCTCTTAAATAAAGCTTGGTAAAGGCCAAATCAATATAGGACTCGGATTAGACTCATATTAGAACTCCTGATATTATTATGGATGTCGGATCATATCAAATCATCAAGAATCTATCGATCAGTACTTAAATCAATTGAACTCAATGAAGACCATCATCACATCACAAATCAAGCCAGAATCAACACCCGGATTGCCTATCAGCTTCTCATTGTTTGTGGAATTAGAGATAGCTGTTGGATCCTTTTTGGATTGCTCAGATTAGGCCAGAATTATGCTGGGCAATCCTTCTCAGGTTGGAACTAAATCCCAGCTAGGGAATTGGCATATGGGATGGCTCCTAATTGAGTAGTGGTGATGAGTTGAGAAGCTGTGGTGATAGGGAGGATGGCCAGCATCGGAGATGGAAAAGAGGAGGATAACCACAGTGGGAATGGCAATGATGGGAAGCGACGATGTTAAGCCATGGAAGAAGGTGGTAGTGAGCTTCTCGAGATAAAGAAGGGGGTGATGGGATCAAGATAAAGAAGATGAAGGCAGCACGAAAAGGAGGAGGGCAGTGGGTATGGCAACAACCTCAGTGGAGATGGAAAGGAGGGCTGGTGGTGTGGCAGCATAGTGGTAAGGAAGACCGAGACGACGATGACAACGGTCGATGTCATGGCATCTTAGGATGGCGGGGAGGTGGTAGGCAATCATGGAAGCAGGGAGGAACAACGGCACCATGGCAAATCAAGTAGAGGTAATGGATCGATGAAGAAGATTGCGATCGACGGCGATGGGCGACAGTGACTAGCAGGGAGTGGGGCGGCGATGGTATCATGGACTGGTGAAGCAGCGACGAAGTGGTGGTGGCCAGCAAGGATAGCCGAGCAGCATGTTAGAATTCATGCAAATAATTTTTTACTTCATTCGGGCCCATTTAACCTCCAATTTGACTCCTATTTGCATTTTTAGAACCTATAAATCGAGCTCTTCATGTTGGCAAATTTCTAAATTAGTAATTCTACCAATTCTTCAAGATTCTGGAATTCTAAATATCTTTATTAATTTTAATATACTTGCCAAAAAAGAAATATAAATTAATTTTTTTATTAAATATTTTAATGGATGTGAAATTATTTTGATACTTAGATTGATATTTGGCTTAATATCTACTTATCATAAATGCGCACTAATTTCAAGTTTTCAAATTATTTAAAAAATAATTAATTTTGCAAGAAAGTCTAGTTTAGTTATGAAATTAGAATTTTTATATGATGTTAGTACTATTAATTTTTTAAAATACTTTTAAAAAAGCGTATAAATATAAGATTTATCATACCCTTCAACTTACTCATTGCTAGTCTCTTAGTAATACAATAGATATATAAATATTAAATTATAACCATAAATTATTAAGAGCTTCCTTTACAAAAATAGATTTAAGATTGAAAGTAAAAAGATCTAGCAAGTATCACTAAGCATTGAGTTTCGGAAGTAAATTTCATAATCAACATAATTAGAAAGTTTCATAGAATTCATTTAAAGGTTGATGTGGGGAAGAGGGTAGCTATCTTTCGGATGGGCCTTATTAAGGTCTGTGAAATCTATGTACATCCACCACTTTTCATTGACTTTTTTCACTAGAACCATATTAGCCAGCTATTCGGAATAGTCGACCTCTTTGATAAACCCGGTGTCAATTATCTTTTACTACGGCTCTTTGATGTTCTAGTGTGAAGCTTCTCTACTTCTACTTTATGGGACAGTGTTTTGGGTCTACCTTCAAGAGGCATCATCATCTCGGGATCAATTCCTAGCATGTCTATAGGGGTCCAAGTAAAGACGTTAGCTTTTTTTTGTGAGAAGATCGTCAATTATTATTTTGTGTCTTCATCTAATCTTGAACCAATTTGAACAATATGCCGGGTCCCTATCGCATAGGGGCACAACAACAAGGTCTTCTACAGGCTTCCCTCTTTCTTCGGTCAATTCATCCTTAGTGTCCAATCCTTCTACAGGAAGCACTACAAGAAATAGGACCATTTCTGAGGGATTTTCCAAAGGAAAAAGGAAAAAAAATTATCAAAAATTTATATTTCTGATAGATTTTCGACGGAAACATTGTCGTCGGAAAAACCATCCTCGAAAAATTTTTTCGAGGGATTTTTCAGAGGGAATTTATTTTTCGAGGGAATTTCTGATGGAATTTTTCCCTCAGAAATTTTTGATAGATTTTTCGAGGAAAATTCTCCGAGGGATTTTTCGAGGAAAATTCTCCGAGAGATTTTCCGAGGAAATATTACCGGGGGATTTTTCGAGAGAATATTACTGGGAGATTTTTTGAGGAATAATTTTCGAGGGATTTTCCGAGGGAACATCTCCGAGGGATTTTCCGAGGAATAATTTCCAAGGGATTTTCCGAGGGAACATCTCTGAGGGATTTTTTGAGAAAAAACTTTCGAGGGATTTTCTGAGGGAACATCTCCGAGAGATTTTTCAAGGAAAAAATTTCGAGGGATTTTGCGAGGGAACATCTCCAATGGATTTTCAGAGGAATTTTTCGAGAAAAAATTGTCGAGAGATTTTCTGAGGGAAAATTTCTGAGGAATTTTCTGAGGAAAAATCATCGAGGGATTTTCCGAGTAAAAATCTTTGAGGGTTTTTCTAAGGAAAAATTTTCGAGAGATTTTTCGAGGGATTTTTCAAGGAAAGATTTTCGTGGGATTTTCTGAGGAAAAGTTTTCGAGGGATTTTTCAAGATATCCAAATTTTCATATATGAAGCCAAGTTTTCGAGATGCTGCTGGAGTTCCGGCAAAAGCTACCTTGCAAGGTCGCATTGATTGATTAAAAGGTCAAAAAGAGATTGATTTTTAAGGAGGGCCATGCCAGCTAGCATTGGATTCTATAAATTAATATACTTTTTAAGGCAAGACAAAAAATAAATTCTTCTGGAAATCAAAGCAGATTACTTCTCTAAAATATATATTTTTTTACAATTATGTCTATAACACCAATCATCTAAAGTTTTGTCCAGTCCATTGACAAGACTAACAAGATTTTTGAATCATGTTTCTTTCCATTGCCAGAGCCTATTCCAATTGCCAAACTTGCAACCATGCCAGCAAGGAAAGTCCAAACAAGTTCACTAAAATCAAGTTTAAGCATGGCATGGACAAATCCAATCATCTCAGATACAAGGTCCGGAATAAATTGTATACCATACCTATCGGGCCAAGTGATGCTTTTTGTCCGGTTAATAAACACCCACACTTCCAACAAGCTTCTGGCTCAGAAGCTTATTTTTATTTATACACCAGTACACTTCCCAAGAATGATATTTTTATATAAAATGTAACCTTCCATAACTGCATATGCTTGTTTGAATGCCTCCAAGCTTCTTATGTATGAGAAATCAATGCCTAAATTCAATATTTATAGGCATTCTAGTGAAAAAGAAGAAAAGACTTCAACAAAGTGCAATTTGAAACTATCTCAATCTCCTGATGATTGAAAACAAAAGATGCTATCTCATTTCTCCACAAAAGGTGCTAATTTGCCACCCTAAACAAGACTTTTAAAAAACAAAAAACATTATTTTTGTGGCAATTAAGATCGGTGCTTCAATGCAGCAATTCAGGCTCATGACAATTTCATGCAAGACCACCAACAGCATAGCTAGAAGCCACAAAAATGAAATGGAAATGAGTATTGAAGATTGAAGCAAACAACAACCAAATGTTAATCTTGATTTACAAATTATGGTATTCAACAATGCAAGGGCCAAATGTGAAAGGCTGGCAACAGCAATACTGGTGACTAGATACAAAATCAATCATACACTTTGATTGAAAGTTGGATTGAAAAACAAAATTCCAGTTTTTGGAGCATGGAGGTTTTTCCAACACGTACACCTTACCACTGTGAAGGTGGCTAAATCCATGATGCACCTTGTAAGCAGATTGACAATGAAAATTTCCTGAAAATGGTTGGCAGAATGGGAGGTTCTTTGAGCATCCAATTTGAAAAACATATGCCATTATGGAACTATCTATCTATAGTTCATGACTGTATCCTCATTGGCCTGCATGTCACGAGAAACTTGTCATGGTTGAGATAATTAACAAACTGGTTCTCTAGAAAGAAGATGGGCGTGAAACTTACAGACTTAGCCAGCTCATTAGCTTTATCATCATCAAAACAGAGGGAAGCCAATATCTTATGACCAGCTGAATCTTTCTTGGACCATATGCCCAAAGGCATATGCGTCGTCGTTATCTTTCCACCATCACCTGCATTTGAGGTTATACTGTCAAGACAAATAAGGAATATGATAAATTAATGTAAAGTAAGACATAAAGAACATGAAAAAAGAAAGTGCAATACGGCTCATGATTGACTCTTTTTTTTTAACATGTGGACCAAATGTCAGGTGGGAATTCATTTCCCACAACAACATAGATGTGGAAGACTAAGATGCTATTGTTTTGGAATTGCTGATGTGATAAAATTGTAGCACATGCATGTGTACACACAAAGAGATGTATATATTTATATTTTGATACTCATATATACATAAAGATACATTTCAAGCATCACATATTTATTGATACAATGTATATATCAAATGCTAGCTTTCTGGGTTTACTGATGTGATAAAGTTGTAGGACATGCATATTTTGTATACCAAGAATTAAATGCCTTTTTTATGTATGTTACGTATCAAATTAAGTGGTACTTAGAGGAGAGAAATAAATATAGCATATCCTTTTATTGTATTGATGAATAGTATAAGTTGCTGTAATCTAGCAAGTAATATGGAAACATGAACAATCAATACACATGTAAGTGGAAAAAAACATAAAAGGCCGTGTTTTAAGAACTGCTTAATTATACCTAGAGATCTTAGACAAGTGATTCTGTAAAATTTACCACAAGTTGATGAAGAGGCCTTCACTTAGAACACTCCAATCTTCTAGCAATGCTTTTTCATTTTCCACAAAGGAAAAGACCTATATTGCAAAGCTTTCTCAAAATAGCGAAGAATATGAAGGAAGAGGAGCAAAATGATAGTGATGACAACTCTTTTTTCATATTTCAAAAGTTAGCTTTAAAAATTATGTTTTCCATTCAATAATTCCAACTATTTTAGAGAGTACAGCAGTCTATCCTAGTGCATGTACGATGCTTAGACTAATTGTTAGTAAGTATATGTTCTTTTGTGTTGTACATTGTCATTCTTTACATTAAGTATTTGCATAAGCCACCCCTATTGTAGGTCCTTTCCTAGATTTTTGGAACCAAAATAAGCAAAGTCTAATAAATATTCACAATATCTCCATCTTGCAAATGTTAGACCAAATAACAAGGAGGGAATAAGGAAAGTATTAGAAAAGCCAGAATAATTAACGATGGAAGTCCAAAAACTCTTTCACCATGAGATCTTAGTCTCCCATAGCTATTGAAGCATGAGGGAAAGGGTTTCTAGCATACGATTACAATGCCTAGGAACAATTCAACTAGTGCAAACATCTATTCAGAGAATTCTCATAGCTATTACAGAGAATTTGCCGAAAGGACATAAAAAAAGAAATTTTAATATGACATAATAAGAAAAGGTAAGTAAAATATTAAAGAAGTTATTAATAATGTAAAAAGAGTATGGAGAATAAAAAAAGCAAAAACACAACCATCACCAATAATAAATAAAATCATTAATTTGTAATACATAAATGATGAAAAAAGAAAGTGAAATATGGCTCATGATTGACTTATTTTTTTTAACATGTGGACCATATGTCAGGTGGGAATTCATTTCCCACAACAACATAGATGGGAAAGACTAAGATGCTATTGTTTTGGAATTGCTGATTTGATAAAATTATAGCACATGCATGTGTACACACAAAGAGATGTATATGTTTATATTTTGATACTCATATACACATAAAGATATATTTCAAGCATCACATATTTATTGATACAATATATATATCAAATGCTAGCTTTCTGGGTTTACTGATGTGATAAAGTTGTAGGACATGCATATTTTGTATACCAAGAATTAAATGCCTTTTCTATGTATGTTACGTATCAAATTAAGTGGCACTTAGAGAAGAGAAATAAATGTAGCATATCCTTTTATTATATTGATGAATAGGATATGAGATTCAACTTTTAGAGCACGGCTGGAATCCAGTACCATTGCCTGACAACTCATCACCCAAGTTAAGCTCTAAACTCAGTCACACGAGGCTCAAGAACACTGAAAACCTGGTTCAAAAGTTTGATATGGCTACATCGCTGACGTGGGACGTGTGTCAGATCCAGCTGGATGCCGCCGGTGCCACGTGGATTTTTCTTTCAAAATTCTTGCTCCTTCGCCAGGTGGCACCCCAAGACAGGTCCACCTCGGCCGAAGTCGAGCATCTCTTTGCCACTCCGCCAGGTGTCCACCTAGGAGGGTTCTACCTCAGTCGAAGCTGGCGGCCTCCTGCTCCCTCGCTAGGTGGCACCCCAAGACAGGTCCACCTCTGCCGAGGTCGAGCCAGGCCCTCCTGCTCCTTCGCCAGGTGGCACCCCAAGACGGGTCCACCTCGGTCGAAGTCGAGCATCTCTCTACCACTCCGCCAGGTGTCCACCCAGGAGGTGTCCACCTCGGCCGAAGCTAGCAGCCTCCTGCTCCCTCGCTAGGTGGCACCCCAAGACGGGTCCACCTCTGCCGAGGTCGAGCCAAGCCCTCCTGCTCCTTTGCCAGGTGGCACCCCAAGACGGGTCCACCTTGGTCAAGTCGAGCATTTCTCTGCCACTCCGTCAGGTGTCCACTTAGGAGGGGTCTACCTCGACCGAAGCTGGCGGCCACTTGCTCCCTCGCCAGGTGGCACCCCAAGACGGGTCCACCTCTACCGAGGTTGAGCCAGGCCCTCCCGCTCCTTCGCCATGTGGCACCCCAAGATGGGTCCATCCCGACAGAAGTCGAGCATCTCTCTGCCACTTTGTCAGGTGTCCACCCAGGAGGGGTCCACCTCGATCGAAGCTGGCGGCCTCTTGCTCCCTCGCCAGGTGGTACCCCAAGATGGGTCCACCTTTGCCGAGGTCGAGCCAGGCCCTCCTGCTCCTTCGCCAAGTGGCACCCCAAGACGGGTCCACCTCTGCCGAAGTCGAGCATCTCTCTGCCACTCTGCCAGGTGTTCACTCAGCAGGGGTCCACCTCGGTCGAAGCTGGCGGCCTCCTGCTCCCTCGGTAGGTGGCACCCCAAGACGGGTCCACCTCTGTCGAGGTCGAGCCAGGCCCTCCTGCTCCTTCGTCAAGAGGCACCCTAAGACGGGTCCACCTCGGTCGAAGTCGAGCATCTCTCTGCCACTCCGCCAGGTGTCCACCTAGGAGGGGTCCACCTCGACCGAAGCTGGCGGCCTCCTGTTCCCTCGCTAGGTGGCACCCCAAGACGGGTCCACCTCTGTCGAGGTCGAGCCAGGCCCTCCTGCTCATTCGCCATGTAGCACCCCAAGACGGGTCCACCTCAGTCAAAGTTGAGTGTCTCTCTGCCACTCCGCCAGGTGTCCACCCATGAGGGATCCACCTCGGTCGAAGCTGGCGGCCTCTTGCTCCCTCGCCATGTGGCACCCCAAGACGGGTCCACCTCTGCCGAGGTCGAATCAGGCCCTCCTGCTCCTTCGCCAGGTGGCACCCCAAGACGGGTCCACCTCGGTGAAGTCGAGCGTCTCTCTGCCACTCCGCCAGGTGTCCACCTAGGAGGGGTCCACCTCGATCGAAGCTGGCGACCTCCTGCTCCCTCGCCAGGTGGCACCCCAAGACGGGTCCACCTCTGTCGAGGTCGAGCCAGGCCCTCCTGCTCCTTCGCCAGGTGGCACACCAAGACGGGTCCACCTCAGCCGAAGTCGAGCATCTCTCTGCCAATCTACCAGGTGTCCACCCAGGAGGGGTCCACCTCGGCCGAAGCTGGCGGCCTCCTGCTCCCTCGCCAGGTGGCACCCCAAGATGGGTCCATCTCTGTCGAGGTCGAGCCAGGCCCTCCTGCTCCTTCACCAGGTGGCACCCCAAGACGAGTCCACCTCGGCCGAAGTCTAGCATCTCTCTGCCACTCTGCCAGGTGTCCACCCAGGAGGGGTCCACCCCGGCCGAAGCTGGTGGCCTCCTGCTCCCTCGCCAGGTGGCACCCCAAGACGGGTCCACCTCTACCGAGGTCGAGCCAGGCCCTCCTGCTCCTTCACCAGGTAGCACCCCAAGACATTTTCACCTCGGTCGAAGTCGAGCGTCTCTCCGTCACTCCGCCAGGTGTCCACCCAGGAGGGGTCCACCTCGACCGAAGCTGGCGGCCTCCTGCTCCCTTGCCAGGTGGAACCCCAAGACGGGTCCACCTCTATCGAGGTCGATCCAGGCCCTCTTGCTCCTTTGCCAGGTGGCACCCCAAGACGGGTCCACCTCGATCGAAGTCTAGCGTCTCTCCGCCACTCCGCCGGGTGTCCACCCAGGAGGGGTCCACCTCGGTCGAAGCTGGCGGCCTCCTGCTCCCTCGCTAGGTGGCGCCCCAAGATGAGTCCATCTCTGCCAAAGTCGAGCCAGGCCTTTCTGCTCCATCGCCAGGTGGCACCCCCTGATGGGTCCACCTCGGTCGAAGTCAGCCCCACTCTGTAAAGCCTCGAGGAGGCAGAGGCATGGGTCACGAGGTCGCTACTAGAACCAGCGTGCATCGCACCCCATATAGGGTACCAGTATGGCCTGTAGTGATATGTGAAACCTCGTTTACATCAGTTAAATGGGGTCCCACGATCGAGGAATGAAATCCTTGCGGACAGGGGCCTAAAACAACTAGAAGCCCACCGTCAACGCCCCGAAAGGAGAGCTCTCGCACTTGGTCCAAGGTCCTGCCAGTCTTCCCCCTTTCGTGACACACAGCGGACGAGGCGTGCCGGCCACTTAACTCCCAGACTTGAAGGAGAAGGGAGAGGAGAAGATTCAGGGATCTCCGGGAGCCTCCGGGGGGGAAGGGGGGCTGAAGGCGGTCCGGTGGTATAAAAGGGACGGTAAAAATGGATGGAAAGGTAAGTCAAAAAGAGGATAGAACATCGAGAGAACGATCCTTGGACTCCCAAGAAGTCCTCAGGCGCGAGCTCGGTGAACCCAGCGCAGGAAGCCGGGCTTCAATTCCTCTCTTCCTCATACTTCTCTCATCTACATCTCCTCTAAGTACGGGAATCCTTCGGGAACTCGTCTTAGAGGACCTGTTCCATCTTGTCGCTCTCTAACTTGACCGTCGGAGTTTCCCTGCCGGAATTTCCGGTCCGAGTCTCTGACTTTGTTTTGCAGGACCGGAAGCTTGGAGATCTCGAGGTGAGAAAATCCGAGAACCGGTGCCAGTTCACAAGCTACAGGCCACCACGGTAAGATCGACAACACGTATCAAATTAAGTGGCACTTAGAGAAGAGAAATAAATGTAGCATTACCTTTTATTGTATTGATGAATAGGATATGAGATTCAACTTTTAGAGCATGGCTGGAATCTAGTACCATTGCCTGACAACTCATCACCCAAGTTAAGCTCTAAATTCAGTCACACGAGGCTCAAGAACATTGAAAACCTGGTTCAAAAGTTTAGACAGCTTAGCTTGACTGATGATGAAGCACCAGCCATAGATCTTATTGCATCATTGTGTGAAACTTGGAGTCTAGACAACTAGTATGTATCTGAGATACTCCTGGCTTCAGGCCTTCTAATGAAAGATATTAGCTGTGGACCTGTGGGTCCTGTGCCTATGCAGCTCCACCCTTCAGGCCAACCAATCGACCCTGATTTGTTCCTTGTCCTTGAGCAAACAAAGTCAGGCTCATTCACCAAACTTGAAAGTGTTCATGAAAAGAGTTTCAGGCCTAAGCTTGGGCTAGAGAAGCTTCATCGGAAGCTCTTGTTTGATGTGGTAAATGAACTACTAATTTAGAAGTTGAAGCTAACTAGTTCAGGCACTCACCCTTACCTGATGCTCCAAGCCAGGAAGCTTGTTGCCAGGTTTCATTGCGGTGAGGACCTATTGAGTTTCATTTTATATATGTTTCAACATATATAGATCATGATCAACAAGGTAGATTCTCAATTTATATCTTTGTCATGTAATTTAGCATGCTAATACAAGAGAAACGACCCATTTTCATGTCCACTCAATGCAAAGGTTAGAGACCACCAAAATGCATGATTTTTTATTTTAGATATTTTAGCCGTATAGATTATGATAAATGGTATAGATTTTCGGTTTGAATGAGAAGTAGATATACTCACCTCACCAGAGCAACATGGTCCATCCCTACACACAGACATACACGTTGATGCAGTTATATTACACACAAGGTGTAATGAAAGGAGTTCATCTACCATTAAATTCAATGTCTATAGTTGAAAAATGGAAATCTAAATCCTTGGATATGATCTAGATCCCTAAAATATCTACAATAAATCATGTATTTTGGAAACCCCTATCCCATGCATCAAGCGACCCCAGTAGGTAGTCATAATGGAACAATATACTGAGTTGATGGTGGGATGAATTGGAACACAAGCTAGGGGACACCACAACATATGGTTGTACATAAGTAGACATTTTAGGCCTTCTAGATCACATCCAACAATTCAAATTTCTGTTTTCCAATCATTAGCATTGAATTTAGTAGTAGATTTAAAGTTTTTTTCATTCCTTACATGTATTATAACCTTACTAAAGTACAACAATTGCAACTACCCTACATCCAAGAAATTGCAAAAAACTTATCCATCCTCTTTAAAGCTAGAAAAATCCATGTCTGCATATTTTTCATCACATAACAATTCACAAATCATGCTGTTAAGACTAGCAAAGATAATAAATTTCGGTTAATGATTTAGGATATCAGACAAAAGAAAGCTCACACCTTAAGTAATTTTGTGCACAAAACTATCAATAAGTTATCATAAGAAGGCATTTTCCAAAAACACAAATCCAAGCAGTAGTTCCATAAAACACAACTAATAAAAGTAATTATTTCAGGGCATTTATCTTCTCACAATAAAATAGAGGCATCCTAGTTTTTGGTAGAATAGGGACCATTCTCTTCGTGATCATCATCATCATCATCGTCATCAGAATCATCATCATTTGCAGAGGTAGCAACTGGAGATGGCACTGGAACTGTAGATGAAAATTGTGCTATGATAGATGGATTCACCTTCATCTTCTCCATCATAAGGTGCATGAACTTCTTAGTACGGAAAACACGAGTAGATAACTTACTGTTCTGAGCTACTAATTGACTGTTCTGATTAGCTAACTCCTCATTTCGAGCAAAAATAGTCTCAAACATATTATAAATCTTTTCCTGCTCCTGAATCCACTCCTCAAGGACTCGTGAGGATGTGCGACCAGAAGATGAGGAGCCTATCAATAAGCTAGCTTGTGATCCAAGTTCATAAATCCGCCCCTTATTCACTCCAACTGTCTCTTTCCATACATGTATCATGGATGGCTGAGGCTGCTGCTGTGATGATTCTATCCCATCCTCCCCAGTTGAGCTTTGACTTGATTGCACCTCTTGCCACTTTTGTACAAAATTAGCCTATAAAAGATATTAGATATAATCAATTAAAAATATAAATAGTATAAATATGTAAATTAAAATAGAATTTTTTGAATACTTACATATGCTGTCTCTGCCTTCTTATTCATCCATTGATTGCCATCCTTTTTCTTTTGATGGGTGTGTCTGAAGAGCTCATCTAATGTAGGTGCATGGTTCAACTTCTGCGTCTAAATTTCATAACACAAACAACATCAGTAACTTTAAAAAAAAGTTATATGAAATAAGAATGGGATATATGTAAAGAAAAGGATATTTGGCACGGATTCTGAAATAGAATCCTGGATGTTCATATCTAAAATATATTTTGGATGAATCACACTACCGGGTGTTCATTTCATTCTACTAATTCTACTGCTTACTAAGAGGAAGAAAGCATAAGGTATTAAATGCATATTAATCCAAATGACTATTTTAGTTATATATAATAAATGTGAAGTTGATGAAAAATATATATGCATTAATAATAAATAAAAAAATATATCAATACCAATCTTGTCGCATGGTCATTAATGCTGATAGAATCACTAGTGTGAAGTGGAAAGCCCAATCCACCACAATCGGATGCACGATTCTTTTTATTTTTCTGACTTCTGGCTTTGAACTCATCACTATCCCAATATTTCCACAGCTCTTGCCATTCACCCTCCCCAATCCAATCTGGCTTGCAGTCATGATTTTCACGAGCCTCGTTAAAAATATTTGCAAGATGACTTGAACCACGACACTCCCAATTCCTTCGAATACGGTGCTCATCTTCTGGATCCCATTGAAATATTTTCTAGAAAAAGAAAAAAATCAATATCAACAAAATATATAGATACTTTAAATCAAGTAAAAATAAATAAAAATACTTGATCAACTTAAAAATATTCTTGTCTCAAACTCATGAAACCATATGTTTCGTGTCCTCTTTGGAATCTTCTTCCATGAAGAGTAAGGACCGTCATACTTGCTCTTAAGTATTTCAACCAAAGCATGGGTCACCATGTGGACATCATTGAAATTGTAAATATTAACAATGGTCAAACAATCACGTATATTCATTTTAATGAAATAAAATAGTATATTAAACTAAGTATTATATAGTTTTACCCATAACCACTTGGAATTAACGGTGTCCTCTCTGATATCTGTGTGTGCATGCCCTCTTGGCTAGAAGTTGTAGTGGTAGAAGTGTGCACAGGTTGGATAGGTGGTGACTGCCCAGGTGGGACCATAATATGGAGAGAGAAAGAACTGTAAGTAGGGCTAGGTATGTGTGACATAGTATTTGGATATGAAAAATTTAGTGATGGATATGTAGGAAATGATGGTGGCATAGTAGAGTAAGATGGTGGATTAGTGAAAGTAGTGGGAATGGAAGGTGGAATGGAACCAGAATATGGTGGTTGAGTTGTAAAAGTCCTTGAGATCATAGTAGGGAGATGTCGTGGAATAGGAGGAAAATGAGATGGCATTGTAGGGAGATGTGGTGGAATAGGAGGAAAAGGAGATGGCATGGTTGAAGAAGGTGGTATAATAGGAGAAGAAGATTATGTAATGGTGACAGAAGGTGGTGAGTGAAGCTTCTCGGGGGCCATGGTGGTTGAGGGTAGTACTGGTAAATCTGTAATGGTTGTGATAGTTGTGCGAGTCTTTTTTAATCAACTAGCAGTTAACTTTTTCTTTCCCTTCCTAACTTGGTCTGATATCTGTAGATGCACAATAATGTAAATGTAAAACAAAACAAATATCAAGTATATTAAATAAGCATATATACAAACAAGTTATCAAATATTAAAAAGAAAGAGTAAAGAAATTATCCAGAAGCATAAATATTATATCGTAATTACTCTTCATTATCCTCCTTGTCATCTTTATGTATTTCTTTACTTTCTAAATCATCTTCATCAGTTAAATATTCTTCTTCTTCCTATTCTTCTTCAACTTTCTCTTCATCTTCTTTTTCTTCATCATCAATGGTGCCTTCAAGATATGCATCAACCTCCTCAAATAATCCCTCACTATCCCGTAAATTTTCAATGACCTCATTATCATCTATTGCATTGGCTCGAGACATCTCATCATCTTGAAAAGCAGGTTCCAAAGTGTGATCATTATCTACTTGACCTCTCGATCTTGTCTTGATGACCACCCACCAATCTACCTTATCTCTTATCCTTCCAGGATAAGATAAATAATACACTTGCACCACATGTTTAGGAAGAATGAATGGATTAAACTTTGGATACCTTCTATGATGTCGAATCTCAATAATATCGTACTGTTTATGCACTTTCATTCCCCGATTTATGATAGGATCAAACCATTTACAATAAAATAGCACCACCATTTTATCACCTTGTCCTGGATACTGTAACTTCACCACTTCCTTAAGAATACCATAGAAATCACTTTCATTATCACCATATCCTCTGCCCTTAACACACACTCCACTATTATTTATTTTTTTGTCCTAACTATATGCATGTGTGTGGAATTTGAATCCACCAATGAGATACATGGGCCAAGTTTTCACCACTCTCATGGGACCCTAGTCTAAGTCATTCAAGTGTTGATTTTATATCATACTACATGGATTGTGTACCTAATTATAAATTGCAAAAATAATGTATTAGACTTATATTTCATATGAACAAATAATTTTGATTTGGACAAGAAGTTAAAGCTTACATAATCTTTGAACCATGATGCAAACGAAGCCTCAATCTGTGCATCTATTTAAGCATCACTAAGACAACCAGGTATGGAAGCATGCACATCTGCATAAACATGCTAAAATACCATATTGTATTAGTTTTGTCCCATTCATTAACTAAGTATAAAGTTCATTGTGGAGTTAAGGAGGATGTGATACTCACTCAAGATATGGCTTCACTTCATCACAATTTAATAATATATGTAATGCTACAACAATAAGCTCCTCATCAGTTAAATACCGACTTCTACACTGACAAGATGAGTAACCAAACTGACTGAATATTGAAAAAGTTGGTTGGCACCTTATTGCATACTCTTCCCTACTATCATTTTGATTAGCTCCAATGCCTGTAGTATATACATGAGTCTCAAAATAATACGAACAGAAGTAAGATGTCTCCTATGCTAAGTATGCCTTACATATAGAGCCTTCAACATGAGCTTTATTCTTAACCATTTTTTTCAACTTGTTAAGAAACCTAAGAACTTAGCATTGTACGTTAGCACATGTGATATAAAAGAGTATATGGTTAAAGATTTGAAACAAATATAGAAATATTTTTTTTTACCTCTCAAAAGGATACATCCATCTATATTGAACAGGTCCACCTACTCATGCTTCATATGGTAGGTGAACAGGTAAATATTCCATTGAGTCAAAGAAACTATGTGGAAATATACGTTCTAACTTATACAAGATGATAGGGATATTTTGTTTCATTTGTACCAAATCCTCCTCCCGCAGCATAGTTGAGCATAAGTCTTTAAAGAATATACTTAACTCAGTAAAAGGTTTCCATATTGGTTCTGGTAATGCAATAAATGCAGTGGACAACAAACGCTCCATAAATACATGGCAATCATGACTCTTCATTCCAAATAACTTGCCTTCGTTCATATCTACACATCTACCCAGATTTGAAGCATATCCATCAGGCATTTTTAATCCTCTTACCCATTCATAAACAACTCTTTTTTGGTCTAGTGTAAAGCTGAAATTTGCTTTTGGTTTCATCACCTTCCCATTAGGTAACTCATAGAGTTCCAAATCTCGCCGCCTACAATACTCTTTCAAGTCCATTATTGCTTTAACATTATCCTTTGTCTTATTTTTTACATCCATAACAATATTAAGGATATTATTAAACACATTTTTTTCTATGTGCATGACATCTAAGTTGTGTCAGATTAAATTCATCTTCCAATATGGTAATTTCCAAAATATGCTTTACTTCATCCAATTATGACTTTCTCCATAGCCATGAAATTTACAAGGACCTGTTTCAGTTATTTTGGGATATTCATGAACTTTTTTCCATACTTGGTCCCCTGTTAATCTAAGAGGAGGCTCTGATCTATCAATTTTTTTTTTCAAAAGGCATCCTTATTTCTTCTGAACACATGATCAAAAGGCAAGAACTAATGATGATAATCAAATCATGTATTTTTACCCCCATGCTCCAAGCGGAAAGCCTTTGTCCTCTCCATACAATAAGGACATGCTAATTTTCCAGCTGTGCTCCATCCCGATAACATGCCATATGCCGGAAAATCATTAATTGTCCATATTAAAGCAGCCTTCATGAGAAAATTTTGCTTCCTTGAAATGTCATAAGTAAGTACACCCTCATTCCATAGAACTTTTAATTCATCTATCAATGGTTGCAAATATACGTCTATCCTGATTTTCGGATTATGCGATCTAGGAATGAGCAAGGTTAAAAACATATATGGAGCAGTCATACACATATCAGGAGGTAAATTGTAAGACATAACAATTACTGGCCGACAAGAGTATGGTGAGCAGATAGACTGTATGGAGTAAAGCCATCAGCGCATAATCCAAGTCTAACATTTCTTGGCTCTAATGCAAACTCAGGATATGTATAGTCAAAATATTTCCATGCTTCTCCATCTGATGGGTGGCATAAAATACCTTGTTTATGTCTATTCTCATAATGCCATCTCATGTGTCCAGCCGATCTGTTCGAGGCATAAAGCCTCTTAAGTCTAGGGATAAGTGGCAAATAATGCATCCTCTTGTAAGGTACTTGACTATAATTCATACTTCCCGTCCTACCTGGTTTGTATCGAGGATGATCACAGAACTTGCAATCAATTAAAGACTCATCATCCTTATAATACAACATACACCCATTAAAGCAACATTCTATTTTTTTAGCAGATAGGCCAATCTTTGAAACTAATTTCTTTATCTTATAGAAGTCGGAAGGTATTAGATTACCAGGAGGTCTTATCTCTTTCATAAGTCCCATAAATTGATTAAAATAATGTTGAGATATATTGTTATCAGACTTGATGCTCATCATTCTAACTGCAACTGATAACTCTGAGTGATTAGTACAACTTGGCCAAAGCGGCTATTGTGCTGCATGCAACATCTCGTAAAACTTTTCAGACTCTTTATTTGGAGGCTCCTCCATATAATTTGGAGTATCACTATTTCGATAAGCATCCATATTACTATTATAAATATCTTCAAAATTTGGACAGCATCAAAAATCATGGCTTTGTATCTACTGGTTTGCTCATTATTGACCAAGTGACCATAATTAGAAGCACTAAATTGAGCAGTACTTGAACCAATAAATTGTATTTGATCAACAGCATAATTCATAATCGGTTCAATTTCTCCATGTTCTGTCCAATACCAGTAGTCAAGTTTGAAACCTTTTTCATAAAGATGTACCTTTACTTCCTCTACAATTAAGTACTTTATGTTTTTGCACTTGAAACAAGGGCACCTAATTTTTTTCTCATTCAAAAATATAGGTTGTTGGCATGCAAAGTGAATAAACAACTCCACCCCCATTAGAAACTCATCTGTATAACCCTTTCGATCCGGTAAAAGTCTATTATATATCCAACTGCAATAATGATGAATGTCCATAATAACGAAGCTTTAGAGTGTTTCCTAGATAATCAACCTAAAATTATAAACAATTGATGCATGTTAATCTTGAGTTTTTATGCGTGTAGTATATATACAAATGCATGTTAACCATTATTGGAGTACATAATGAGTAATGGTGCATAGATACTAATTTCATTTTTGTTTTGTAGAATACATGGATAATGAATATAAATAATAAAAGTTGATCAAAAAATTAAAAGAAAAAGGCAGTAAATAGGGTATGCATAAATTTTGTCCTACCTATATCTGAACGCATTTAAAATCTTCCTATATAAGAGTTCTTAAAGCACATGTTAAAGATTCAAGATCATAAGTATAAATATTGAAAAACAAATTTAAAAAAATGTATTATTATCTTTCTATTCTCTCATGATGAGAAAGTTACAAAACAAAACCCACGACAACGGCTACCGAAATGTTCCTATTATTCACAAAGTCATTTAAAATAAGAATTTAAAATAAGAAATGTGATTAAAAATATGTTTATAGACAAGCATGCTAAGCAAAACCATGTAAGTAAAATCACTTATTTCTATTATTCCTGCTATCCCAACCTTATTCCTACTCTATTCTGGACTTATTCCTATCATCTTCCTCCTAAATCTACTCGGATTGAAAGCCCGGAACACCCATCCACCATCCACAGCCCACCAAGCTCTCTCTGCCATTGCCGCCACTCTCTGGTCCGGATCTCACCGGAGACATCCCCGTCCACCGCCTCCCGTGTCGCCCGTCTCCTCCAGTACATCCGACCTCTCATCTCCCCGTAGCGAACCCAACGGAGGATCCATCTCTCCCCTGTTCACGGAAGGGAGACAGTGGCGAACCGACTCCGACGAACCCATCGGACCCATCTCTTTTCTGTTCACGGAAGGAGAACCCATCGTCTCCTCCGACTCCGGCAAATCCACCGTCTCTCCCGTGTTCATGGAAGGAGAACCCACCCTCTCTCCCCTGTTCATGGAAGGCGAACCCACCGTCTCCTCCGACTTCGGTGAACCCATCATCATCCGTCCACCTCTCCCTGTCGCATTCTCTCCCTGCCACCGAGCCTCATTTATCATGTTCAGTAGATGAGAGATTCAAAGCAAAAAAAAAATTATAAATTAAGGGGAAGAGGGATTCAAAGAAGAGAGATCTACCTTGAGAGTGGAAGGAGAAGATGGAATCCGTGGAACGAAAAGAGGGAAGCCAGATAAAGATATAATTCGCTGGAACGAAGAGGGAAGCCCGACGGTCAAATATTGGAGATGGGCGATGGGCGGGGGAGGTTAAGGGATTTTAAATGTTATTAATTTATAAGAAAAGTTTTATATATGTTAAATATTTGTTTAATAAATTTATAATAAAAAAAATGAATTTTAATGGTTATGATAGTAGATAGGCTTTTCAGAGGTTCTAAGTTCAATTCCTGTTATCTATTATCTTATATAAAAAATATTAAAAAAATATTTTTTTATTTTTCTTTTTTTCTGAATATTTTTTTAGTATTTTTCTTGGGCCTTTCTTTCTAGTTTTTCTATGTTCATCAAAATAAACAAGAAGGCAAACTCATGTAAGATCTATTCTAACATTATCTTTGATCGTTAACCAAAGGCTAACTCCTTTTTTTTTCTTAATAGGATTAGGTAATACATCTAAGGAGAGAAAAGAAGAGCTTGATTTTTTTTTTTTTTGTACCTTTCAATTCCTGTCATGGACTCTATTTATAGGTCTAAAAATTAGATGTTTGGGCTAATCCAATGACTAGATTATTAACATCTAATAGACAAAAAATATTAATTTGATGATGAATGTCTAATGGTAGAAATATTAATGTTAAGCAATGGCTAATAAAAACAATCAAATTGACGATTAAAAAAAGAAAATTATCAAAATTAAAAGCAGAAAAAATAAAATATTCACCACACCATGTTGCATCTGTGAGCATGATTTGCATTCGCATGCATGCTAGCCGGGCCTAGCAGCATGCGTATGAAAAATGGTCCAAAACATGACAAAATCCAAGAAAGAAGTTTTCATTATATATAAATCAATTCTCAATTTTACTAATGTCTAATATATGACTAATTAAACAAGGATAGAGAGAATTTAGAGGGTATTAGATGGAGGGATTTGGTATAAAAAATTTTGAGTTTTCCCTCCAAAATACTAATAATATCTACATGAAATGTAATATATATGAAGTCTCATGTTTTGAGTTTATTGGTGTTCTTCTTCCTCATAAATCTGAGATAATATATATCTCTGGTCCGAAAGCAACAAAGTGGTAGGTTGCATCTATTTCACATTTTCTACTGAATATTATTGTATCCAATATACTCAAAACAAGACACACAACATTAACTCCATTAGAAACTCAAAGAGGTTTGTACCTCTGTTACATGGCTCAGTTTTGAAGGGCATAAAGAACTCAACAAATTCTTTGTACCCTCTGTATTAATCTTAAACATAAATTTACTAACATTGCTAATATATTCTATTTATAGAAAAAAATTATTTATTGAAATTCTTGTCATAAAGTATTGCCTGGAGGAAGAAAAATAATACAACGAGCTTTATGTAGAAATGGAGCAAGATCGCACAAAAAAAAATAGTATTTGTTTAATTTTATTAATAAAATATGTAATCAACACTAGCAGGCACACACCTATAGCGAGTTTTACATGATTTTAAGAGAGAGAAGCTAAGATATCTTAGAGAGAGAAGGAATCCGTTGAAACGGGAAGACCAAGTGCGTGCGAGCGTATAAACGGACTTTTGATAAATCTAATCAAATAATCAAATTTTCGAAACCATTTTTATGTGAAGAAAAATATAAGAATAAAAAAAATTGGTGGAGAAATTGCCAATGATATACTACAGTAATTAGTTAGCATGGGTTGTGTTATTATAGAAAGTAGTCAAAAGCCGAATATCTAGAGAATCTAATAAATGAAAAATTTTTAATAAATAAATAGAAACCTATGTAGGAAAAAAATAAAAGAGAGAGAGGAAAAATAATAAATACCTTAGAGACCGGACTGAGCCTGATTTGGAATCAGTGAAACGGAGATGATGGAAATGGACGGGTGTCTGTATGGAGGGAAGGACGAGGGAGGAGATGCTCAGCGGGCCGCGGAAGCATGGATGGAGTCACGTGGATTCACGGATCGTTGATGTGAGATGATTTGGAACTGTGGGAGAGTCGATGTGTCGAGTGGTAGTAGCACTATGGTTTGATCGAAACTCTTTTTTTTTTTGGTGTTTTGATCGGAGATGGGGGAAGGCTGGAAGGGGGGTGAGAGGCCGAGAGGGAGTGGGGGAGGTCGGGAGGGGATGGGGTGGAGGAGTCGAGCCCGAGCCTGCCGGTTGGTGGAAACAAAAAAGAAAACAATCGATCATTAATTGACTTACCTGAATGATGAATCATTAATTGACTACAGAACCAAATTATTATGAAAAGATCCCTCGAAAAATCCCTCGCAAAAATAATTTCCAAGGGATTTTGCGATGAATTTTTTTATTGGAAATTTTTTACTAAGAACCAAATTATTATGAAAAGATCCCTCGAAAAATCACTCACAAAAATAATTTGCAAGAAATTTTCCAAGAAAACTTTTTTTTCTCTAAAAACTTTCACTAAGAGCTCATTTATAAGGAATAAATCCCTCAGAAAATCCCTCACAAAAAAATTTCCGAGGGATTTTGTGATGGATTATTTTATTTGAATTTTTTTTTACTAAGAACCAAATTATCATGAAAAAACTCCTCAAAAAATCCTTAGCAAAAATAATTTCTGAGAGATTTTGCAATAAATTTTTTTATTGGAAATTTTTTTTACTAAGAATCAAATTATGATGAAAAGATCCCTTGAAAAATTCCACACAAAAATAATTTACGAGGAATTTTTCGAGAAAACTTTTTTCCTCGAAAAATTTCTACTAAGAGCTCATTTATAAGGAATAAATTCCTTCAAAAAAATCCCTCACAAAAAAAAACTTCCGAGAGATTTTGCGAGGGAATTTTTTTATTTAAATTTTTTTTTACTAAGAACCAAATTATTTTTCGAGGAATTTTATGAGAGTTTATTTTATTTGAAAGTTTTTTTACTAAGAACCAAATTATTATGAAAGGATTCCTCAGAAAATCTCTGGCAAACATAATTTTCGAGGGATTTTGCAAGAAATTTTTTATTGGAAACTTTTTAACTAAGAACCAAATTATGATGAAAAGATCCCTCGAAAAATCCCTCGCAAATTGCGAGGGATTTTTCGAGAAAACTTTTTTTCTCGAAAAATTTCTACTAAGAGCTCATTTATAATGAATAAATCCCTTGAAAAATCTCTCACAAAAAAAATTTTCGAGGGATTTTTTTATTTGAAAATTTTTTTACTAAGAACCAAATTACTTTTCGAGGGATTTTGCAAGGGATTGTTAGAGAGTATGTTAGGTCTCTTTGAATGTTACAATATATTGAATAGCTATGGTCAAGTGAGAAAAGGCATTGGTGATTGCAATTGCACTGGAAAAGCCATCCTCGAAAAATTTTTTCGAGGGATTTTTTCGAGGAAATTTTTGATGGAATTTTTTCCTTGAAAATTTTCGACAAATTTTCCGAGGGATTTTCCGAGGGAATATTACCGGGGGGTTTTCAGAGGGAACATCTCCGGGGGATTTTCTGAGGGAACATCTCCGGGGAATTTTTCGAGGGAACATCTCCGGGGGATTTTTCGAGGAAAATTCTTCAAGAGATTTTCTGAGAGAAAATTTTTGAGGTGTTTTTTGAGGGGTTTCTCTAGGAATAATTTTCGAGAGATTTTCCAAGAAATTTTTCTAGGAATTTTTTATTGAAAATTTTTTTACTAAGAACCAAATTATGATGAAAAGATCCCTCAAAAAATTTCTCGCAAAAATAATTTACGAGGAATTTTCCGAGAAAACTTTTTTTCTTAGAAAATTTCTACTAAGAGCTCATTTATAAGGAATAAATTCCTTAGAAAATCCCTCACAAAAAAAACTTCCGAGGGATTTTGCAAGGGAATTTTTTCCCTCAAAAAATTTTATAGTTATTTTTTTTTTATCGGAAAATCCCTTGGAATTACGAGGGATTTTTTTCCTCGGTAAAATCCCTCGGTAAAGCACCCTTTTCTAGTAGTGAAGGCCATCCGAAGGTTTGATTTGTTTGACCTAGCGAGCTATAAGGTAGCATTGTTTCACCAGAGCTTGGTTTCCCTGTACTTTTCCTATCCCGCACAAGGTGGAAAATCTCATTAGCAGATAGTAAGTCAGCACTATTACTTGAAGAGTGTTCAATCCCAGTCAGCTGAATATGACATTATAGGTTGGGGGGTCTTTATAATTGTAAAAGTGAGACACAATTGGGATCTTCGAAGAGCACTCCCTGCTATCACCGGCAAAGTGATGGTACCTTCAACAAAAACTTATGTTTTCAAAAATCTCATTATCAATGCATATATCTTTTTCAGTCATGTAAGAAAAATATTCATCTTTAAAAGTATATCATAAAATAAAATATCCATCAAAATTTTACTATCAATAAGTACACGGTGAATGTTACAGTCATCAATATTAAATATTATGATGACGGGATCATGGTGGGGATATTGGAGTCTCTTTGCATTAGCCCAAGTAAAGGTTATAGCTTTATCAAGACTCTCCTCCTAGCTGCTAGCTCTGGCTTCTTCTTCCAGTCCTCCGGTGATAGCATTGATATCATCTCTAATAAGCAAGTCCGTGGGTTCCTCCATTCTTAGCAGAGGTTTTGGCAAGTCTGAAACTAGAGCATCACATCTTTCTTCTCAATCCTGAAGGAATCTGTTCAATTTTCCATGATAAATGAGTTTCTCAATCTCATCCTGAAGTTACATTCATTCTTCCATGTCATGGCTATGATCTCGATAGTAAAGGCAATGCTTGTTCTAGTTTCTTCTTTCAGACTTTGCTTGCATCTTCTTGGCTTCAAGTAGTTGTCCCTAGATCTGCATCAAAACATGAGCATGTAGGATATTAAGAGGGGTATACTGACCGAACTTCCATTATGGCAAAATGCTAGGCTAGTCAGGGCTTCGTAGATGTTGAATCTAGGGAGGCATCTTTTAGCATCACGAAGGCGACCGACTTCTCGATCTTTTTCTCCAATCCTTTCTTCTCAGGCAAAATCCTGAAATCAAAAGCTGCTCCTTGAGTGTTAAGGCAGGTGGCAAAGAAGAAGATGGAGTGAGAGCCAAGGTGGGTGAAATGGTTGGAGGAATGTGAGTGCCATATGCTTCCTTCACTCGAGCATATTTCTTTGCCCTATTTGATGGTGCCAAAATCTTTCCGAAAACTGGAGTCAAGTGGAGAGGGAGTGCTGGTGGCTGTACTTGCAAAAGAAATCCTAATCAGATGTGGCTCTAGCAAAGGCCCTTCGACGGTCAAGTTAGTATCTCAGGCCATAAAAAAATAGAGCGAAGAGAGTGTGGGTGAAAATACATGCAAGGGTGCATACCTTTAGGGGGTTCACTGAGAACCCTCTTTATACTTCAACTACAAGGGTAGTCTGGGAATGCCTTCATATGTCTGAGGGTAGGTAGAGGATGATTGGATTTTGACATCTGTCATAACATTTTAGAAGAGAATCATCTTTTATTATTTGGAATGTACCCTTCTCATTAATAAAAAGTTTTGTCTTTTATACCTCGCGCCATTTGCCTTAACGGCTCTGGGAATTATGGCTTAAAATGAGGTCATGCTTCTTTAATGACTGAGATATACTTCTGATAATGGGATTTGACTGTTTGTCCTTTATGAAAGGCATGTCAAAATGAGTATTAGTAGGCCTTTCCTTTCATCATTTCATGAGACATCCTTACAAGATGTTAGTGATTGATCCTAGATTCCAAGTATCTTTAAGTTCAATAAATCTGGGGTCCTTTGGGAGTGGAGACTTTCGAAGCCTTGGAGTTGGAGAGACCGGGCATTAATTACGCTAAAAGGATCAAGTTAAATGTATCTTGATTGTAGGTCTGTTAAAAAATAAGTCAAATGACTAAACATCTATTTGGGCAGAATCTTAGGTGCCGAAGGTTAGACCTATCAAGAGACTGAAAAACCAGCGGTCTGTATTGGTAAGGAGCCGTAAGGCTGAAGGTTTGGTCTGGCAAAGGCCCGGGGGCCGATGTGCCTTAATATGATGCCCGGTAGATTTGGGAGTTGATGTGTTTCTCATGACTTTGGCTCTTTGCAGGAGAAACTAGATGACCGGAGAAATATTTTAGGAGACTATCCTGAAGTAGGATTTGCCCTTCGAATGATTTGGTACCATGCTATTTAGGTCATATAGGTTTGATTATTTCTGGGTGATGCAAGTATTTGTATGTCTGTAATACAATGGATTAAGCATTGGAGGTAGAAGCAGTTGAGTGTAATTTCATCCCATCCTAATATAGATTCAGTCATCTTCCTCCCGGTCTTAAAACGTTCAGGATCTTGGGGATGGGATTTCCTCCATATCATAACCTATGCTTGTCAAACTCTGCTCTATTTGTCTATTTGCTTATTCGTTCAATATACTATCGTTTATCATAATCAAAGTTTATTACTTGTAGTAGAGTTAGTCAACATCACTGCCAATGTCTTCCAACTGTCTAGTAAGAAACTTAACAAAATCAATACCTACTTCTCATCATCAAGAAATAACTTCACATTGCCAATTGATTTAGGATTTTCTGGAAGTTATTTAAGTGCTCTAAAGCACTACCAATCCTTATAATTCAGGTTCGCCAATCTTCTAATTAGACAACCTTTATTATGTGTATTTTTTTGCTAATACAAATCCTCCAGCTTCTTCCATTCCTGTTATGCATTTATCTCTATCACAACATCATGGATCACACTTACATTAGTCCACTATCTTATCGTAGCCATGACTTTCTTGTTTAACTTTTTTATTCATCAGTATTTATATTATTATTTTTTTTTTCCAGCAATTCAATCGGCTTAAATAAATATTGACAATATAATAGAACTCCATAATCATCATTATTCATAAGGAATAATTATATGAAGTTAATTTAATCATACTGAATTTATCCTTGATTTTAACTAGCACAAACCGTACTGAGTGTCTAACCACAACTCTGATATTAGTTATCAGGATAAATGTGGCACAAACACAATTATGCCTAGGATAAATTCTACTTCATTTGTACTAATAAAAATAAATAATAATCCAACAATATCAAATCAAGCCACCACATGAGCCGAACTCCACCAAACATCTCGTGGCATGGCCATTGGTGGTGTTATAGATAGCAACTAGCATCCAGTTACTTGAATCAATAGAAAAGAAAATGCTATGGATAACTTGATTTGAATGGCGTACAAAATCAATCTCTCCTAAAACATAAAAATTATTTTGCATGCACATGCAAGTGCATGTGTATTTCAACACTACAGCCCCATCCAAACTAAGGCTAGGTTGGGCTTAGGGTGCACTATTGCAAGTTGCATCTTACATGTTACTTAGCTTTAATATGGCCTAAACTTGCTCAGCCGATTCATCTTGTAAGAATATGTACAAGTATGTTTATATTTAGTTTCACTTCAACTACACATTTGATGGATCTTGGATATTTTATGTTGGATCAAAAAATCTATATAATATTTTCTTAAAGTCTTTTCAAGCAAGATCCTAATTGTTATAAATGATATCAAAATAGATCTAATTTATGATATCAAAATAGACCTGATCTATGATCCATGTAGACTAGAGGATACTATAGCATGGGCCCTTCTAGGACAAGTCATAGATTATTAATAATGTTTGTAATTGAATTTAAGCCCTTATTCTGGTGAGGACTCTAAAACTTAAATAGGAGTGTGCAAAGATCTGTACACACTGATGTATTTAATTCTATATTAGCAATAGATTAAGCAGATTTTGAATACTTATATAGAGTTGAGAGATACAAATAATACTTTCTAGCTAGCATATATTCAGTGGGATCTTGGGCTATTATATGCCTCCTAACACCATTCCATCCATGCTAGGGCTTGCATCTTGGTGTCATGACTCTTCAACCATTTCAACACCCTTTGTGCAAGCTAAAGGAAAGGTCAAGGCAAGAGAGAGCCTACCAAATAGGCAAATACACTAGAATGGACCTTGAATGTTGTATAATGATGAGATTAAGAGTATTGAGACTAGGGTTTTCAAAATAGCAATATATTGGGGGGTTGGGGGATGAAGATATTGATGTAGAGGATAAGGGGAGCCTCATTGGGGGACTGCATATGTTAAAAATGTAGTTCAAGAAGTAGGTAGTAAATTTGAAATTTGATTAAGGTCCTTCATTAATCTTTTGAAGTTACATTTGAACTAGCCGTGGCAACCAACATGTTAGGACTAGCTCAAGCATTGCATGCGAACGAGATTTAAACATGGCAGATTCAAGTGTGATCCATGTTATATTCATATCCAATTTTGATAAGAAAACGTGAATTTGGATTCAAGTTTTGGATCCATCAAAATAAGTAAGATCTAAACTCATACCAAAATTTAATTGATAATTGGATTCAAATGTGGATTCATGTTTTTAATATTCAATTTAATAGATAATTTTAACTATGAGTGTGCAAGAAAATGGATCAAACTGCAAAATCGATCCAAACCCCATTAATTTCAGTTCAATTTGGATTTGATTTTCTAGATTCAATTTGGTTTCAATTTAAAAATTTTAGAAATCAAAAAAATTGGCTTTGGTTTCCATTTTGATTTTCAAAACATTGATTTACCCAAAGATTTATTTCTTCTCTATTTAGCCTATTTAGTCCATGTCATAAATTATTCATTTAGCCCATCTCATAAACTATTCATTTAGTCCATCCCATAAGTTGCTTATTTGACATAAGTCCAATTACCCATAAATCGATAAACTGAATCAAACCGATTATTTCAATTCAATTTGAACCATTTTTTTTTTTTTTTAGTCAGTTCAGTTTTAGTTCAATTTTAGAAAACCAATTCAATTCAAAAATTAACCACAAAAGTTATTCAAACCGAAACGTGCACACTTTTAATTTTAATAGTCAAGAAGTAATAATTTCAAAAGGATCTTGTTACAATAACCCTCCATATATATAATTAACTTGCAGTTGATTGCAATGGAGAAGTACAATCTGGGAAGTGAGTGGCTAAATTGTAGAAAAAAATCAAATTACTTTTGAGATAATTTTAACTTTAAATTAATGTTTAGTTTACTTGAAATACAATCAAAATGTAAGTATTATCTGATTTTGGAATCAAATGGTAGTAGAGAGTGCACGTGAGGGGAAAAAAAATAAAGGATGAAGGCGAGTCATGTAACATATCCCTTTTTATGTTCCCATTATTTTTGTATATTTGACCAAGTTATTAGATTTTCATATTTGAGCATAACCATATCCAAATTCAATTCTATATAAGATATTGGATCCTAGAATCTACTTTCGATCCAATAAAATTAACAAAAATATAATTTGGATTTGTTTCTAATTACTGTAAAATAATTGGATCAGGTTATAGATTTTCTAAATATCTTTTTGTACTCCCTAAGGACAAAGTAACCGGTCCCTAAAATAATATTATTTAGTATCTTTAAATTCCTATAAAATTTATTACAATTTAGGAGTTGTTTAGATATTTTTCTATAAGATTGAATTAAAAATCCTGCATGACTCATGGATTGAACCAGTAAAATTACATGTTATATATTGGGCTAGGTTTGTGTTTGAACACATAAAAAGATTTGGAATGGGCTCAACATATATATATATATATATAATTTGGGCAGATCCATTTCAAAATTAATTTTTGGGTATTTTGTCCAGATCAGCCTATAGCCTGTGATCTATTGATGGTACCTGCATAACTTACAAGTTTTATTAAATTTTTAGTTTAATCCTGCAGGGAAGTTCAAAGAGCTTTTTTTAGTATGCAAGGAAAATTGGCTATACAAGACAGATGACAAGTCACACAGCTAGACTTACAGATCAAACATCTATCATTCTTTAGATCCCATGTAGGCAGTTTAAGAGCCAACTTTTTTTTCTTTTTTTTTTTTGTGTTGAAAGTAGTTTAAGAGCCAACTATCATAACTTAAATTACAAATAAAATGTCAATAACATCAGATATTATTCTCTTGCAGCAACGACACCTAGCTCCTTGACCATCCTCTCCAAATTCATAAAAGAGGAACCCCCATCTTTAGCTGCCCCAATTGCCTTCTCTTTCCACTCCAGGGCTCTCCTCATCTCCTTCCCCTTTGCCCCTCCCATTAGCTCCCTCACCATGCACCCCACCCCATCCCTGTTCACAAGATTATTAATCTCCATTGCAACCCTCCAGTCGATGCATGCATACTTACAGTTAGTCGATTGCTCGACAAAGAAAGGCCAACACAACATCGGCACACCATTACATGTACTCTCCAACGTAGAGTTCCACCCACTGTACGTCAAGAACCCTCCAATCGAGGGGTGCAACAGGATCACATCCTGTTGGCACCAACTTGCTAACAGCCCTCTCCCCTTGATCTCACTTGAGAATTCTTGTGGAAGCATGGCAGCCTCGCTCTTCACAAGGTCTGGCCTAATAATCCACAGGAAGTGATAGCTACTCTTGGCCAACCCCCATGCAAACTCGTTCAGTTGGTCACTGGTCATCACTGTTATGCTCTCAAAGTTGACGTATACAACCGATCCAAGCTCTCTCCGGTCAAGCCACTCCAAATAGCCTTGATCTTCCTTCCATAGATTCATGTTCATGGACTTGAGTTGGGGATTGGGTATTTCATGTACGAGTAAGTCGGGAGGGCCTATTGTGTAGATTGATGGAACGATTGTTGCCAATGCTTCCAGGACTAGACGTTCCAAGTCATCGAAGGTATTCAATGACTACAGTAGCTATGGATGCTCTCTGTACTTCATGGATATTGAAGTGAAGCATGTAGTCATTGCAGTCAGTTGTTTGGATCCAGCTTGGAAAGTCCCTCAGCCGCATGTCACTAATCCCTGGGACCCAGTCGACCTTTGTGTCCAGGTAACCATCGCTAAGATTACTAATGCCTGATCGATCAAAAGCAAAAAGGAAACTTAGATGCTAGAAAGATAAGTAATAATATTACAAAGGTAAATTGGTTCCCTATCCAAGGTTTGAGTGACATTTTACTAGTAGCATCTGGCCATTCTTTTCTTACAAAGAAAAAGGTAATTAGCACATGGGCTTTGTTTGATAGTCATTTTATGAATAATTAGTCTCTCTATACTTAAAAATTTTATTCTTGCCCTTGATTTCGATGGCTATCTTTTGTTTGGTACCTTGTTCTTAACACATTAAGCACTATATGTGCACATGTAAGTTTGCGCAAAAGAGATGTAAATGTGAACAAATAACTGGTCTATGTGCAGAATTAAGTTCCATCGTATGATATAATTTTGTATTGTTGTCATTGTTGGTATTGTTGCTGCATAGTTTCCAAAAACATAATAAGTATAAGATGTAATCAAAACAAAGAAGGGTATGGTGAATGCTTTTCCACTCCTATCTTTCAATATTTTTGCTTTGCTTTATACAATTTCACACAGCTTAGACAATTAAATTGAATGGGCATCTTGGGCAACTTAACACCCTCTACTTTGTTTGATTGCCATTTTAAGTTTAGTTCTTAAAAATAAGCATTCTACTTCAACCTTCTATTTGATACGAAGAATGTATCGAAGGAATGAAGGGTAGAGGAAAAAAGATGGACGAGGGAAAGAGTGGATGGATCATACATCCATCCTTTCATGTATTTAATGAAACATTGAAGAATAGCTATAAATGATTCCCTTCATTATTTAGTAGAGGAGGAATGAAAGGAATGATGAATAATATTATATAACATGTTTACTAAATTACTTTTTAATAAAATATATTATTATTATTAATTTATAATACTTATTTATATTAAAGAAATAAGCAAACTTATAATTTTTTATAATTTATAATTATATAAAAAATTATATGAATATTTAATTTTAATTTAATTTAACTAATTAGATGATTTTATGAATTAATTTGTTTTATATATTAATTATCTAATTAATTAATTAATAATATAATTTAAATAGTTAATTAATTTTATACAAATAGTTAATTAAAAAAAATAGATATAAATTTAAAAAAAGAAGACAATTCTAATTATTTAATATAATTATATAAATTATATGCTAAAATTAAAATAATTAGTAATAAAGTTTAAAAATATAAAATAATTAAGAATATAAGATATATAAAAAAGAAAAAGTATTATACTTTTATTAAAAATTAATATAGGATAATTTTACCAATGCAAAAATTAATATAGGATAATTTTATTAAAAAATTAATATAGGATAATTTTACCAATGCAAAAATTCTTTTTTTACATGCTATATCCATCTTTCCTCATCCTTCTAAATTGGAAGGATGCAAAATGATAAACCTGGATAGATAGAGAATCTATCATTTTATCCATTTTTTTTAAATTATTTTGAATTAAATGATGAATGGAGGCCATCCATCTTTCCAACCCTATCCATCCTTCCTCTCATGATCCTAACTAAATAGAGGATAAAACTTTTTCACAAATATTTTTTTACATAGATGTACTTCTTTTGCTAGCTATTTTGTATGGCTAAAAAATGTAAAGGTAGCAATTGGATCAGCCTGAGTTAGATACCGATTGGATCAACTATCTAAGCTAAAAGCAACCTTCATATTAAGTGGGCCAAAATCTAAACCCAAACATGAGATTTTTATTAAACAGGTTGGACTTGTATAACTTGTTCAGTAAATAGATCGAATCAATTAAAATGAATCTTAAATAATTTAAATAAGTCGAGTCACAATCCAATCTAATTATTAAATAAATTAAAATGAATTAAATAGATCATGTCTCTAAAATTGAAGTTGACTCATTTAATATTTAGATCCTGTCGGGTTGGCTCATTTTCATCCCGAAACTGTCTATGCCTTAACATGTTTGGCCATAAAATGCCACGGCTATGCATAAGCTTGGATTAGACAAGACCCTTTTGATAGAGTAAGGCATGGTCATTAAAACGAACCTAGGATATATGTGAAGATATGCAAGCTGTAAGTCATATATCACTTACCTTTGAGTGGTGCAAGGCCTCTATCAATGAGATGTTCGTTGTGGAGGTAAGCCATAAAACCACAGGCACTCATGGTCCAGAAGAACAACGCAGGGATGCCCAACTCTTTGGCGACATCAAGGGTGAAGCTCATGACACCATCGGTTATCATTCATGTCACGGGGGGGCACTCTGTGGGAGAGTCGTTGAGCTTTAGTACGAGCTCACGTAAGGGAGCAAGGCAGAGCTTGGGAATGGAATAACAGAGCAAGCCGGTGGTTCGGTTCTTGTAGTCATCGGGGAGGGTCTCGAAGCGAAAATCACAGAGATTTCTCAAGGTAGAGGGGTCATGGGATTGGAGCATGCGTTTCTGGCTGTATTCGGTGTTCACGAAGGTAATGTGGAATCCATGGGCGTGAAGAAGCTTGGCGAGCTTCAGCAAGGGGTTTATGTGCCCTTGCGCTGGGAACGGGATCAAAACGACATGAGGCTTTGTTGATGAAATTGTGGCCATCTCTCTCTGTTCTCGGTTTGCGTGGGGTCTCATATATGCCGAGTGAAGAGGGAAGAACGTGGGAGGTGATGTTCAGGTACAATGTATATGACGTATGAAGGATTCTTTCCATCCTTTTTGATGGTTATTATTGGCAATTTCTACAGATAAAAACCTGCAATGACAATAAATTATTATTATTATTATTATTATTATTATTATTATTATTATTATTATTATTATAATAGTAGTTTTTCTTTCAATATTATTGCCATTCAGCAGCCAGGAATGAGAAGAATATTGCTTCCGGCGCAATCCCGAAAAAAAGAAAATGATAGATATCAGGTTGGTAAAGGGAATGAGATTTACTATCAGGTTGCTTTGAAACTTGCCTTGAAGGTGGATTAAATGGATTGAGAATATCTGCTCTTCCCACAGATAATAGTAATGTGAATGATGGATTGATAATTGGATCTACTGCATGGCTGCTTAAGGTAATTTCTTCAATATACTAAATAAGAATAAGAAAATAAACTTCTAAGGCATCATGAATATTTTTACACAAATTCTAATCTAGAAAAATAAGGTTACAAAACTTTCTAAACTAATTTAGGATCGTAACAAGAATTAAAAAAAAAAAAAATGAAATCTCCTAAATCAAAGTAGGATCACCACAAATACTTCCACATTAATTGTCTAAGCTTTATCTGTTAGAGTAAACCCGCTCCACGGAATGCCCGGATTCTCCTTGATGCCGTCATGGCGGAAATAAAATAATTACCAGGGAAGAGATGTAGGAGAAAAAGAGAGATTGCTTTATTCCTTTGGAGAAGAACCTTATTACAACAAATAAGATAACACTCGATAGCCTTTCTGAAAACCCAGAAGCTTCTCGCCATCCCGCACGTCTTCTCTTTTGCAGGCCTCATGCCCCAAGAATCCATGTACGCCACGCACGGAGAATACCTCAACGTGCATCCCTTCTCCAAAGCCTCGTGAAACACCATCACGGTATAAGCCCTTCACGTGATCTCTCTCACGTGCGCCTTCCTACAGCCCATCACTATGGCCGTGCCTCCTCTCATCAAAAAGAGCTCCACCTATGGACTACCTCATGCAGAATCCTTCCACAGCCATGTCTCCCACGTGGACTCCCTCACGTGTGGTTTCCAAGAAGCCTCCACCATGGCCCTCCTTGTAATCCAGAAGTCTCCCACGGTCTCCACGTCCATCAGGGGCACTCCAAGCATCCATGCTCCACCTTGGAACCATGAGCCAAGCCCCACGGACCAAGGCCTTCATGCCGATCTGGTGTGGACACCAGAAGCCGAAAGAAACTTCACTCCAACAAGGTTAGCCTTATCCCAATTTGGATCGAAGATAATTAGGTTACCTTGTATCCTTTAGTTCAAAAATATTTTATTTTCAAGAGTCATTTCCTTTTCAAGAGTCCTGTAATTAATTTTGAGTTTCAAATCAAGAATGTTTATTGAGTCATGTAATTACTTTTAAAATTTCATTTCCTGTAAGTCCATTTCAAGTTTCAAAGTCTAGGTCAGTCAAGTCAGTTCAGTTGAGTTAAGTCTAATTCAGTTGAGTTAAGTCTAATCAAGTCTTAAAGCCATGAAAGCCAGTAACAAGACTCAAATTCTAGACCCCAGAATTTGACCACATGAAGAAGAGAAGACACATCAACCAAGCAAGAAAAAAGGACCATCAACTAGGACCACTGGGCGCCACATGTCATTCTTATCCAAGTAGAAGACCACCTCACCATGCCACGTCATCAGGTGCCACTTCACCAGCCACCTCATCACCCTTTGGGCGCCAACAAGGAAGATTCAAATTCAAGGAGGTTGGCCACATCCCTCCAAGTCCTCCACCAAATCCTCCAACCCCCCCCACATCCCTCCAAGTCCTCCACCAAATCCTCCAACCCCCTCACATCCCTCCAAACTCTCCACCAAATCCTCCAACCCCCCCTTGTAATCCTCCTCGATTTGGGGAGTTTTTAAATTTCAAAAGCTAGCTTTGTGAGGCTATTAAAAGCCTTGGACGCCCATTGTAAAAGAGATTGATTTTGGGGAATGAATGAAAATTGAAGTTGAAATTTTGGAAGTAGAAGTTGTCTTGTATTTTTTTCTTATGTGAAAGTTTTCCATCCTCTTCCTCCACGCCAAAGCCATTCTTTTTCCCTAGCAAAGCATCTTCCAAGCTCAAGTGAAGGCATTGGAGTCGGCCAGATCTACTCAAATTTCTGTTCTTAGTTCATCAATTCTTCCATCCCTTCTATATGTTCCTATCCTTCTTCCTTAACTTTGATCTTCATTGCAGGATCCTTCGAAGTCTTTGAGTTGTAGGCTGGGTTCACCTTAACAAAGAACAAACAAGCTAAAGCCCCAAGTCCAGGGTTCTGATCTCTGTTATCCAGATTCTTCAGTTCTGAGCATTGGTAGTTTCAAAGTATGAATCAAAAGAAGGTTGGAAAGCTCATCAAGGTAAGTCCACAATCATTAGCCCCTATTGTCTAGATCTTCTTCCTTCTTAGTTTAGGATTGTGTCTAATCAAGTAAAAGTCCAATTTCTTATAATCCTTAAGTCTTATTATGATGAGTACAATGCTAGTGTAATTAGGTTTCATTGCTCTACAAACCATATTCAAAACATTAATCATATGCTTTCCGCATCACGATCTCTCCACGGTCTTCACATGACCATGAGATCCCAAAGGGATCGGCCTCTTTTGGACTCTCCAACTGCACATCCCATCTTTTTATATTTATAGTACATGGGGGGCATTGAAGCCTTCTTGGATTGGACGTCTGATCTTGGACTTCTTGTTGGACTGCAACTACCTCTTGAATCTTATTATGACTTAATCACATGGATGGTTAGGACTTGTCTTGTGCCAATAACAAATTGATTAGGACACCTCACATGGTTGGGCTTCCTAATTGGTTACAACCAACCAACTAACCAATTAGGAAGCCTCTTGAATCTTATTATGACTTAATCACATGGATGGTTAGGACTTGTCTTGTGCCAATAACAAATTGATTAGGACACCTCACATGGTTGGGCTTCCTAATTGGTTACAACCAACCAACTAACCAACCAATTGGACTAACCTCCTAACCAATATAACTAACCTGGACCCAACCCCATAACCTAATTGGGTTATGTTATAATCTCCAAAAAAAAACTCCTCCCTTATATTCAATGGAAAACTCTCAATCCTCGGTCAAACCCCTTGACCCGGCATGACTTAGAAGGGCCCCTGGGGAAAACCCCAGAAATCTCTTGTAACACCTCCAAGACAGCTTGGAACACACCTCCAAGCTCTAGGGATCGCCTCCAGCATCCCTGCCATGGTCTCCCAAGTCTCTCCAAGGCTTGGGAGCACTACACAAAGCCCTACAATCTCCATCTTGGTGCCCCCAAGCCTTGGCAAACCTGGCAATATCCTCAACATACAACCCTGTTGTAATTACATGTCTTGACAGCACTGTACGAATATTCTTGCCTTTGCTAACACCCTTCAATTGCTGAGCTCACCTGTAGGCCTTTGGGATGACCGCCTCCACATCTGAAGATCCTTGCTTGTATCCAGGCACCATGATTATAGCCTCTTTTTTACTTGGAAGCTGCATCAGACTTTTTCTTTGACTTCCCTGGAGAGAATACAGCGAACCTGAATCGACACTCGTTGTAACTGGAACTCTACTTGACACCATCTCCTCAAAGCCATGCCAGTCTCTGCACACTCTAGTCCACCTGGCAAAGTGCACCCCTGGCACTCGTGCTAGAATATGGCCAGTATCCCTGCACCTTCCACTATGAACTCGTGTCGAATCCTGCTCCACTCATGAAGCCACCTCTCTCGGGTGCTCCACCTAAAACTGAAGTCCCACTAATGTCACAAAAAGAAATCCCGAGGTCAGCCACTCAATGCTACCTCGAACACCGCCGCTGCACCTCGAACACCGTCGCTGCACCTCGAACACCGTCGCTACCTCTTCGAGCCCTCCGTATCATGCGGACCTCTCCGAGACTATTTCGGATATACTACATCCTGCAGGCTCCTCCGAAACCAAGAGCTCATCACAACTCTTTTACTAACCCAGCGACTGAACCTAGCAACCATCTTCACATGGCTACTCCATTATATCCCAGCCTGTTTACCGGCTGCATGATGTCCCTGTCGCTCCATGAGACCTATCCCCGGTCATTCTGAGTTGCCATCTACATTAGCTCCAGTCTCCATCCCTAGGCCAATCCCGCCATACCGAGACACTCTCAACTGTCCGATACCTCCAGCTCTCCCTGAGACTATCTCCTATCTCCCTAAGCTGCCATTGACATCGCCTCTACTGATGTACTCCAGTCTCTCTGAGATATCCATGTCCCGAGACTCATCTCCAACCACACGGGATACCTCCTACGTCCAGCTCCATCACGATCAAGGTAGCTGGAGTACTACCGATCGCTCTCCTCCATAGTGATCAAGAACTTAGTCCACTACCGATGGAGCTACCACTCATGCTCTGAAAGATCTCTGGTATGTATCACTCCACCTGTGCTAAACCATAGATCAACTGACCTGTCAAAGCTCCTCAGCACAGGACCTGTAGCTTTGCACCACCGTCGCGAACTCCTGCACCACCAGACCCATCATCTTCGATGAGATCAACTCCACCAGCAGACTTTCACACTGCTCCCAATATCATGAACCTTTATCCGCCAAGGAGTGCCGAAGATGGAACCATCCTGCACATGCTGCCCGCACACGATCGCTGCAACACAATCTCTAAATATCCTATGATCTGACTTGATCATCAAATCCAACCTAGCTCAACATGAAGAGCTCAAAAATTGGAGTCCAACAGCATAGACGGGGCTCAAATCGGAGTTTAATTGAGCCCGAAATCGCTAAAAATCCATAAGCATGAATTTCAAAGCAGAGTGACTTGAGATGCCGGTTTATCGTGAACCGTCCCACCGGTTCACGCATGCCAAGGTTGTCCACAGCCGCCATGGCTATCGGTCCACGGTAGAGAGCCATGGATCGCAGCTCCTCCCGGTCACTATCGCCGCCTCCGACCGCCGTACCTGGACTCCTACGATGGCTCGCGGCCGTGCCGCGCCTCTAGCGACCGCCCGCGCGCCATCCATGCATCCGGTGACCGCCCGCACGTCGTGTCGCCCGATCTGCGGCCGATCGGGACTGAGCACCTCTCCAACGACTTCCCACCGTCGATCCCATCCTCTAGCATACCGCCGCCCTATGCAGTGCCACGACCAGCATCGCGCCCGTGCCAAGCATCATGCCTTGCATCGCTCCCGCGACTAAGAGAGCCCAGCTCCGCACCCGCGTGTCTCCATCTCCTCGCTGCACCGTGCCCGATGAACCTGCTGCGATGCCCCGCACCGTGCCCGTGCACTCTACCTACACCGTGCCTGCGCGCTGCTTCATGCATCGCGCCCGCGCGCTGCTCCGTGCACCATGCCCTACGACCCTATGTCGTGCACCGCCTAGATCCATGCAGGATTTGTACCTCCAGATTCGCGGGTTCTTCTCTCTGTTTCCAGGGAGGGCAGCGAGCCCTCACCTCCAGATCTTGGCATCTCGAGATTTGCAGCACCATCGCGAGTCCTCTTTCATGCATGCTTCATGCCATCACATCAAGATCGGCTCTGATACCAGTTGTTGGAGCAAACCCCTCCATGGAATGACCGGGATCCTCCTTGATGCTGCCATTGCGGAAAGAAAATAATTACCAAGGAAGAGATGTAGGAGAAAAAGAGAAATTGCTTTATTCCTTTGGAGAAGAACCTTGTTACAACAAACAAGATAACACTCGATAGCCCTTCTGAAAACCCAGAAGCTTTTCGCCGTTTGCCTGTCTTCTCTTTCGCAGGCCTCATGCCCCAAGAATCTACATACGCCACACACGGAGAATACCTCAACGTGCATCCCTTCTCCAAAGCCCCATGAAACACCATTATGGCATAATCCCTCCACATGATATCTCCCTCACGTGCGCCTCTCTACAGCCTATCACCATGGCCGTGCCTCCTCTCATCAGAAAGAGCTTTACCTACGGACTACCTCACGCAGGATCCTTCCATAGCCATGTCTCCCACGCGGACTCCCTCACATGTGGTCTCCAAAAAGCCTCCGCTATGGCCCTCCTTGTAATCCAGGAGTCTCCCACGGTCTCCATGCCCATGAGGGGCGCTTCAAGCATTCATGCTCCACCTTGGAACCATGAACCAAGCCCCACGGACCAAGGCTTTCATGCTGATCTCTCCACGGTCTTTACATGATCGTGAGACCCCAAAGGTGTCGGCCTCTTTTGGACTTTCCAACCGCACACCCCATCCTCTCATATTTATAGCACATGGAGGATGTTGAAGCCTTCCTGGATTAGGCATCTGATCTTGAACTTCTTGTTGGACTGCAACTACCTCTTGAATCTTGTTAGGACTCATCACATGGGCAGTTAGGACTTGTCTTGGACCAATAACAAACTGATTAGGGCGCCTCACATGGTTGGGCTTCCTAATTGCAACCAACCAACTGGGCTAACATCCTAACCAATTTAACTAACCTAGACCCAACCCCATAACCCACTTGGATTATGTTACAATCTCTCAAACAAAAACTCCTCTCTTCTATTCAATGGAAAACTCTCAATCCTGGGTCAAACCCCTTGACCTGGCATGACTTAGAAGGCCCCTGGAAAAAATCTCAGAAATCTCTTGGAATACCTCCAAGACAGCTTGGAACACGCCTTTAAGCTCCAGGGATCGTCTCCAGCATCTCTACCATTGTCTCCCAAGTCTCTCCAAGGCTTGGGAGCACCACATAAAACCGTACATTATCCTGTGTTTGGTTGAGATCAGAGAAGGAAGGATAGATGGAATTGCAAAGATGGATGGTTCCCATCTGCCATTTAGTTCAGAAAATACTAGAAATGATGGATAAAAAAGATAGATTGTCCATCCACCCAGGTCTATAAATTCATATCCTTCTAATTTGGGAGGATGCAAGGAGCATGAATAAAATTTATGAGCAATAAATTATTATAATGATCAAGTTATTCCTTCTAAATAAATATTTTTTTTATGAGCTTATACATTTTCATCCATATTAATATCATATATCCTCTCTTCCATCCTTCCTATATCAAGAGGATGCATGGAATCACTTTTATTCATCCTTTCACCAAATAGTTAGAAGAATGGATGAAAGATCCATGCATCCTCTTTACAATTTATCCTCTCTACCAAATAGAGCCTCAAGGATAGATGTTATCAATAGGTGGATTAAAGATTTTAGACAACCATATGGTAATTGTTGACTATTAATAAACATTTTAATGCTTCTTCGGGCAGAGAAGGATTATCCGGCTATTTTGAAGCTAAGCTAATCATCAACAGTTTTACATGAGTTCCAGAGCCAACCTCATAGCTTAAACAACAAAATAAAAAGTCAATAGAATTATGCATCATTCTTTGGGAGCAGCACCTCCTTGACCATCCTCTCGAAATTCACAAAAGAGGAACCCCCAGATTTAGCTGCCCTGATTGCCTTCTCTTTCCACTCTAATGCTCTTCCCCTCATCTCCTTCCCCTTTCTCCTCCCATCAGCTCCCTCACCATCTGCTCCACCTCCTCCCCGTTCACGACATTGCGAATCTCCATTCCAATTCCCCAATCGGTGCATGCATACCTACAATTAGTCGGTTGCTCGTCGCAGAAAGGCCAGCATAGCATCGGCACTCCATTGCTCACGCTCTCCAATGTCGAGTTCCACCCGCTGTGCGTCAAGAACCCTCCAATCGACGCGTGTGACAGCACTATATCCTGCTGACACCAGCTTGCTAGCAGACCTCTCCCCTTGGTTTCGCTTAAAAATTCTTGTGGAAGCGCGGCAGCGTCGCCCTTCACGAGGCCTGGCCTGATGACCCACAAGAAGTGATAGCCGCTCTTAGCCAGCCCCCTCGCAAACTCGATCAGTTGCTCGTTGGTCATCACTGTTATGCTCCCAAAGTTGACATAGATGACCGATCCGGGTTCCTTTTGCTCTAGCCACTCCAAGTAGCCTTGGCCTTCCTTCCACATGTTTGCACTCATGGACCCTAGTCGAGTATTAGGCATTTCATGAGAGAGCAAGTTGAGAGGGCCTATTGTGTAGATGGATGGAAGAATTGATGCCATTGCTTCTAGGACTGGACGCTCTAGGTCGTCGAAGGTATTCAGAATGACTGCAATGGGCATGGATGTTCTTTGTGTTTCATGGATCATGAAATGAACCATGAAATCGTCGGGGTCGGTTGTTCGGATGAAGCTTGGAAAGTCCCTCAACTGCATGTTACTCATCCCTGGGATCCAATCAACCTTTGCGTCGAGATAACCGTTACTAAGGTAGCTGATATCTGATGACAATCAAAAAGGACGCATGATGTCAGAGAGATATATGGATTATAAAATCACAGGGTAAGTTGATTCCCTACCCTTGCTTTGACTGACATTTTATGAATAGACCCTGGCCATTTCTCACCTCTAAAGAAGGCAACCCACACATTGTGTTGCCATTAATCTCGAAGGCTATATGATGTTTTCTTCCTTTTCCTTGACACACTTAGGCATAATTTGCGCAAAACAGATATAACCGTGCTCATGAATATGTGTAAATGTTGCAAAAATTTTAAAATAGTATGAATATGGGCATCGTCTAATTGTGTGTGGGATTAAACATGAAATACTATAAAAGGCCTAAATATAAAATATCAGTGAACAAAAGGACCAGGTGTCAAGTTCTATCATGCCTAAATATAAAATATCAGTGAACAAAAGGACCAGGTGTCAAGTTCTATCATGCACCACAATTTTTTATTGCTGTTTCTGTTGCTGTTGCTTCTGCTTATCTTGAGGGGGGGAACATTAATATAAGATGTAATCTACAAAGTTGGTCTCTGGATAGAGAATTTTTCCACTCCTATCCTCCTCAACGTTTTGCCTTGGTTTATAAATTACTTTCGAGCAGATTAGTCACTTGAGATGGAATCAGCGGTTGGATATATAATTGGGTAATTTATTAACACCCTCACCTCGCTTTGATTTTCATTTCAAGTACGGTCCTAACAATAAGAATTTTATTTTTCCAAAGTTGGTGCACCGTAGCTTCTTTTTTTTTTTTTTTGAGTAAAGAGTAGCCAATTTCCTTTTGATTGAGCAAGACACGTCTTGCTAATGAACCTAGGATGTCTGAGACGTATAAGTTGTAAGATGGATGCATGCCACTTACCTTTGAGTGGTGTGAGGCCTCTGTCAACGAGTTGCTGGTAGTGGAGGAAAGCCATAAAGCCACAGGCACTCGTGGTCCAGAATAAAATCTCAGGGATGCCGAACTCCTTGGCAACATCGAGAGTGAAGCTCATGACACCATCAGAGATGATGCATGTCACCGGGGGGACCTCAGAGGGAGAGCCGTTGAGCTTTAGTATGAGGTTGCGGAAGGGAGAAAGGCAGTTATTTGGAATGGAAAAACTGAGTGTGGGGATATCTCTGGTAACGTCGTCGGAGAGTGAAAGGCCATCAGGTATGGTCTCAAAGCGGAAATCTTCGAGGTTTCTCAGGGCAGAGGGACCATGGGATTGGAGCAAGCGGTTGTGGATGTATTCGGTGTTGACGAAGGTGATGTGGAATCCATAGGAATGAAGGAGCTTGGCTAGCTTTAGCAAGGGGTTAATGTGACCTTGTCCTGGGAAAGGGATCAACAAAACATGAGGCTTCCCTATTGGAACCGTGGCCATCCCTCCCTTTTCCTTTTTTTTTTTTTTTTTTTTCTCTCTCTTTCTTCTTACTCTTTCTTCTCTCTAATGTGGAGCTTTTTATTCTGCGGAGAATGAGCTGGTGGGACTTGTACCGGCAGTCATGTGCTCTGGAGATAGAAACAAATTTATTAGTATGAATATTATATATATATTGTTATTATTGCAACGTAATGTAATAAGTGCTCTGGGGATAGAGGTGTAACGCAATAATTGCACGGAGATGGAGGTGTAATGCAATAAGAACTAGGAGATAAGGTTAAAGTTTACCGTATAATAATCGTCCACGTTCATTTTCCTAACTGAGTTTATATGAAAAAAAAATTAAATATTTCACTAATATTTATATTTATATTCATATCTATTAAAAAAATATAGATATAAACATAAATAAACCAGTATCCTTATTCAAATATCTAATTTTATTTATAATTATATTTAATTTTATATAATACTTATAATTTTTTTAAAAATAAATAATTATATTCATATATTACTAATTTGATTTATCATCCATCTAATAATATCTTTGATTTTTTTTATCATAAAATTTAATCATCTAATTTATATTTCCATTTATATCTATATTTTTTTATTTTTACGTCCATTTAAAATAAATATCAATATAAATTTTTATATCTATATTTATTAAATAAAATAAATATGAATATAGGTTTGCTAGTATTCAATCCATCTGCAGCTCTATGAAGGGCAACTACTTTTCTTTTTTTTGGTTAACTTATAAATGATTGTAGTTTTTCCTCCATGTTGTGATGAATGGGGGGGAACTTGCTGGACTAAGGAGCCATATATAACTTAAAGCATCCATTGAAACCAAATTACAAAATAGGCATGAATTCCCATCCAAATCCATCCAGGGGCCGGGGGGGGGAACTTGCTGGACTAAGGAGCCATGGTGTACATATATAACTTAAAGCATCCATTGAAACCAAATTACAAAATAGGCATGAATTCCCATCCAAATCCATCCAGGGGCCGGGTTGGGGGAACTTGCTGGACTAAGGAGCCATGGTGTACATATATAACTTAACGCATCCATTGAAACCAAATTACAAAATAGGTATGAATTCCCATCCAAATCCATCCAGATAAGTTAGGACAGGCCACACCAATTTTTCTAAAAGGGACAAAAAAATTATAAAAATAAAAAATATTAATAAATAAATAAAATTAATTTAAATATTTTTTATAAAATATTATTTGAATTGTATTTATATTGTTTTATAAGATTAAACTTAATAATAATGGATCTACCATAAAAATTTTAATTATCTTCTTATCGGTATAATTGATTAAATAATTGATAAAAAAGTTATCTTGCATCTTGTTGCACAATCTGGTTTTGACAATCTTCATTATTGAAAATGCTCTTTCTATAGTAATAGTTAAAACTGGAAGAGTCATAAGCACCATGAACTCAGTGAGAATGTGCGTGCACCGGTCATGATGGTGGTGGCATCATGCCGAGTGCCATTGGTGTTGTACAATATGAAGGGAAGTTCATCGAGCAACGGGGTCAAAGGTGATGGGATGCAAGTGCAACAACATCGATGGGAGCCCAGGGCATGACAAGCGCTCGCCTGCCTGTGCCCCTCAAGATTTGATCATGCTATGCAATGGATCTAGTCGCTAGGACGGTGTGAGGTTTTACTGCACGCAGTGTCTGTCGGTGAGGCGAGGTTGACTAAGGCTACAAAGACAGCAGTTGTAGGCTAGCACATCCATTGTATCCGGCCTTGCATATGCGCAACCGTCCAGTCTCGCCGTGAGAGCGTTTTCATATGTCGCACTATATAACAAGTCCGACCGCCATCTTATTTGTTGGTGCGGTGAATGGGACAGTTCTGGCTGTGTAAGGTGCTTGGATCACGATGAATTTTAGAGATAGGTGCCCGTCGAGTGATAAAAAAAAATTATTTATCTTTTCTTAAAAATTATGAAAAAGAAAAAAATAATGAAAATGAAAGATAAAGTTAGAAGTGATCCAACTTCCAAGTAGAGAAAGCCAATTTATGATCTTTGTTATATTTTAAAACTTTTTTCCAAGATTCTTTAAGTTATATTTAATACCCCCAATCATAAAATAGGCCAAATACATAAATGCATATATATTTAAAATTTTATCTAAAATTTTAATCTATAAAGAAAAAAATTAAGAAAAAAGTCTGACCATCAATCCGTTCGCCAGGTCAGTGCTAGTCCGACCACCGGTCTGACTGCCAATCAGATCGCCAGGCAAGTGCTAGTCTAGCCACTGATCCAGTTGATAGGCCAGTTTCAGTATTTTTTAATTATATTTTATAATATAATATATACTATATAATTTAACATATTATAATATACATATTATATTTATTATAATATTTATATTTATATTTATTTATTATATATTATAATAAATTTTATTTTATAATATTAATTGATGTGGCAAGATCGCTGACATGGAGTACACCTCGGGAAGGCAAGTAGGCATTGCCATGTCGGACATCTTCCCAAGATCCTTCGCCAGGTAGCTCCCCAAGGGTCGAGTCCACCTCGGCCGGAGTCGAGCCCTCTCCACTCCTTCGCCAGGTGGCTCCCCGAGGATCGAGTCCACCTTGGCCAGAGTCGAGCCATCTCCGCTCCTTCGCCAGGTGGCTCCCCGAGGGTCGAGTCCGTCTCGACCGGAGTCGAGCCCTCTCCGCTCCTTCGCCAGGTGGCTCCCCGAGGGTCGAGTCTGCCTCAACCAGGGTCAAGCCCTCTCCGCTCCTTCGCCAGGTGGCCCCCCGAGGGTCGAGTGCGTCTCAGTCAGAGTCGAACCCTCTCCGCTTCTTCGCCAGGTGGCTCCCCAAGGGTCGAGTCCGTCTCGGCCGGAGTCGAGCCCTCTCCGCTTCTTCACCAGGTGGCTCCCTGAGGGTCGAGTCTGTCTCGACCGGTATCGAGCCCTCTCCGCTTCTTCACCAGGTGGCTCCCCGAGGGTCGAATCCGTCTCGACTAAAGTCGAGTCCTCTCCGCTCCTTCGCCAGGTGGCTCCCCAAGGGTCGAGCCCACCTCGGTCGGAATTGAGCCCTCTCCGCTCCTTCGCCAGGTGGCTCCCCAAGGGTTGAGCCCTCTCTGCTCCTTCGCCAGGTGGCTCCCCAAGGGTTGAGCCCACCTCAGCCGAAGTGGAGCACACTCCACTTCTTCGCTAGGTGGCTCTCCAAGGGTCGAGGCCACCTCGGCCGGAGTTGAGCCCTCTCATTGGAAGCATGGGGAAGAGCGAAGGCACCGACACTGAGACCGCCAGCGAGGCCCGCGTGCACAATGCGGCGTGCCCAGTACGGCGCTCCAAGGCTAGAAAGGCGCGTCTACCCTTGTTTGCACTAGTTGGAAAAGGGTGCCCCGATCGAGATGTCAGATCCTGCAACCAATCACATGAATCACCCAGAAAGAGAAGGCCGCATTAGAAGCTTTAGACCCGAAGGTGGCCACCCCGGATCGAGTGCCATTGGTGTTGTATAATAGGAAGGGATGTCCATTGAGCAACGGGGTCAAAGGTGATGGGATGCGAGTACAGTAACATCGGTGCGAGCCCAGGGCATGACAAGCGCTCGCCTGCCCGTGCCGCTCAAGATTTGATCATGCTATGCAATGGATCTAGTCGCTAGGGCGATGTGAGGTTTCACTGCACGCGATGTCTGTCAGTGAGGCGAGGTTGACCAAGGCCACTTAGACAGTAGTTGTAGGCTAGCACATCCATGGTATCTGGCCTTGCATATGCGCAACCGTCCAGCCTCACCGTGAGAGTGTTTTCATATGTTGCACTACATAACAAGTCCGACCGCCATCTTATTTGTTGGTGTGGTGAATGAGACGGTTCTGGCTATGTAAGGTGGCTTCGATCACGATGAATTCTGGAGATAGGTGCCGGTCGAGTGATAAAAAAAAATTCTTTGCCTTCTCCTAAAAATTATGAAAAAGAAAAAAATAATGAAAATGAAAGATAAAGTTGGAAATGATCCGACTTCCAAGTAAAGAAAGCCAATTTATGATCTTTGTTATATTTTAAAACCTTTTTTCCAAGGTTCTTCGAGTTATATTTAATACCCCCAATCATAAAATGGGCCAAATACATAAATACATATATATTTAAAATTTTATCTAAAATTTTAATCTATAAAGAAAAAAATTAAGAAAAAAGTCTGATCATCAATCCGATCGCCAAGTCAGTGCCAGTCCGGCCACCGGTCTGACTGCCAATCAGATTGCTAGGCAGGTGCCAGTCTAGCCACCAATCCAGTTGCTAGACTAGTTTCAATATTTTTAATTATATTTTATAATATAATATATACTATATAATTTAACATATTATAATATATTTATTATATTTATTATAATATTTATATTAATTATTATATATTATAATAAATTTTATTTTATAATATTAATTGATGTGGCGAGATCGTTGATATGGAGTACACCTAGGGAAGGCAAGTTGGCGTCGCCATGTCGAATATCTTCCCAAGCTCCTTCACCAGGTGGCTCCCCAAGGATCGAGTCCGCCTCGGTCAGAGTCGAGCCCTCTCCGCTCCTTCGCCAGGTGGCTCCCCGAGGGTCAAGTCTGTCTCGGTCGGAGTCGATCCCTCTCCGCTCCTTCTCTAAGTGGCTCCCCAAGCGACCCACCTTGGCCGGAGTCGAGCCCTCTCCGCTCCTTCGCCAGGTGGCTCCCCAAGGGTCGAGCCCTCTCCGCTCCTTCGCCAGGTAGCTCCCCAAGGGTCGAGCCCACCTTGGCCAGAGTTGAGCCCTCTCTGCTCCTTCACCAGGTGGCTCCCCAAGAGTCGAGCCCACCTCGGCCGGAGTCGAGCCCTCTCCGCTCCTTTGCTTGGTGGCTCCCTAAGGGTTGAGCCCACCTCGACCGAAGTGGAGCACACTCCGCTCCTTCGCCAGGTGGCTCTCTAAGGGTCGAGCCCATCTCGGCCGGAGTTAAGCCCTCTCCTTGGAAGCATGGGAAAGAGCGAAGGCGCCAGCACCGAGACCTCCAGCGAGGCCCGCGCGCGCAATGCGGCGTGCCCAGTATGGCGCCCCAAGGATGGAAAGGCGCGTCTACCCTTGTTTGCACCAGTTAGGAAAGGGCACCCCGATTGAGATGTTAGATCCTGCAACCGACCACCTGAATCGCCCGAAAAGAGAAGGCCGTGTTAAAAGCTTAGACTCGAAGGGGCCACCCCATATCAAGACCCTATGAAATTTCTCCAGTGGTGATAGCCCACTGGGAAAACAAGGTTGACGGCTTAACTCCCCACTATAAGAGGTAACGACCTCGGGAGCACTTCCAATAGGCTTCGTTGACCCCTGAGCCCCTTGGAGGGCGAGGATTGAGGCACTAGGAGGACTGGTGATCTAAAAGAGGACAGAGTGAGGAAAGGAGGGAGGAGAGCAACTCCACGAGGGAGTACGAGCACAAGTCCAAAAAAAGGGAGAACGAGTGAAGGGAATCCACGGGGACTACTCGAAAGACTCCTGGAGAGAGTCCCAATGGACATAATGGCCATGACTCGAGCATCCCCCTCCTTAACCTCTTCTATTCAATTCTCTGTTAAAAACTCCCCTCCCAGCGCGGTGTCCGAAGTGGAATCCACCTTGGGGGATCTGTTCCTCTTTATCGTCCGTTGACTTGATTGTCGGAGTGCCCTCGCCAGGATCCTCAGCCTGGGTCTCTAACTCTATTTTGCAGCATAGCAAACTGCAAGATTCTGGAGTAAAGGGATTGACGTCCGGTGCCACATCACAGCTATAGACCATGCGATAAGATCATCAACAGATTGACGCACCAGGGAAGGGGGAAAACCCCTGTCCAAACAAGCCCCTCGGAGAGCTTGGGAATAGCTCCGCTCGAAGCATGGTGGTCATCCATAAACGAGAAGCCTCCATCAGCCGGGCAGGGGATGCCCCTTCTCCTTCAAGCCCGTGCAGCCTAGAGAGGGAGCATCCAGCTCCACCATAGCTACCCTCGGTAGACGGCCAGTACGCTGTACTTGTCTAACAGATGCAGATACTAGCCGTAGCCGTGAGGCAATTATAGCACCAGCAATGCTTTCTGGTCACCCAACCATAGCCAGGGACCCCTGCAGCCCAAGCCACAGGCCCCCGCGATAGCCTACGCTCTATCCAAGGCAGGCTGTCCCACCCGAGGGCCACAATTAATCCCTGCGGGAGTCACCAGACCCCCGTGAAGAGAAATCATTCTGGGTCGGTAGACCGCGAGAGCCGATCCCCGGTGGACGACAATGTTGTCATCAAGCACAGCAAGCACCGTCGAGGCAAAGCTCCCCGTCATGACCATCCCCAACTATCAACTCCACCTTCACAAGCAACCTCAGTGGAAGGCTCCACTGACGAGGCCATCAGGTGCCTGGCCGAGCGATGCCTAGAAGATCAAGAGTGCAAGCTGGCGGAGCTCTCCTACCAGTTTGCCAACATGCAGGGATCCTCCAAGGAGCCAGCGGGCTATGATGCTTGACCCCCCTTTTTCCAGAAAATTCAAGAGGAACCAATCCCTAATCGGTTTCGTATACCTCAGGTGGATCCCTACGACGGGACCACCGACCCCGTGGACCACCTGGAGAGCTATAAGGCTCTCATGAGAGTCCAGCGAGCGACGGACGCCCTCCTGTGCATCATCTTTCTAGCCACCCTCTAGAAGGCCACTTTGGAAATCTACAGTTTGGACAAGCCCGTCGCCATGCTGGCATTAAAACGAAGGCTCAAGACCTCCCATTTGACCTATTCTTTGGACAAGAAGCTGCCAAAGACATACTTTGAGCTCCTCCTCCACATCCATAAGTACATCCATTCCAAGGAGGCCGACTGTACCAGGAGAGAACTGGACGGGAAGCCTTTGAAGAAGCCGCCCCCGAAAGTGCGCCTGGGATGCGGAGACCTGGGCTACCAATGGTCTTCCTGTCGGGACCAAAGCCAAAAAGTGGTCCCGCTCCGGAGGAGACCTTTACTCCCATCCTCACTCCGAGGTCAAAAATTCTTTTGGAGATCGAGGGGAGCGCTACCTGCACCGACCTCCCCCATTGAGGCCGACAAGCTGTCGCGATAAGACGAAGTACTGCTAATTCCATCGCGACCACGTCCATGACACTGAGGACTGCTGATGCGGAATGATGCGATACAGTATAAGATGATCTAATTTTAGTCTAAGATATTTTAAAGAGCAATGATCATAGCAGTAAAGCAACTAAACATAACAGACTAAAGAGATTAAAGAAAGTAACTAATTACTTACCCGCAATCTGATCAGCAAGCTATAAAGAATTAGGACCCGATGGCTAGGAAACCATCTAAGATTAGGCTATTCCATGCTTCAACTACCAAATCTAATAAAAAAGGATTGGTTGCTGACCCCAATGAAGATTCTCTTTGACTCGGGATAGATCGGCTACTTGGTCACTCAGATCTCATAGCAGGATGAAGATCGGAGCTCCAGATTTTAGATCTATCGTCAGATCTCAGTTCAGAAGCAAAGGATCTATCCTCTAAAGTCCTTGAACACCTGGGATCTGCAGAGAAGGTAGCGAACAAGACTTTAAGAATGAAGTAAATCATATTCAAAATAAAAAAAGGAAGGATTGGATGTGTAGAGCTTGAAGAAGATTGGTAGCAGCTTATCGAATCTGGCAAAACCTCCACTCAAGGACCTCACCGCTTTGAGCTTTCAAGAACCTTCCCGCCTTGAGCTCTTAAGGACCTCCTTGCCCTTAGAGAAAAACACTAAAGCCTAACCCAGCTTTATGGAAGAAAGAATGCATCTTTATTTCATAAATGAATAATAAAAGTTACAAGGGAAGTATGGGGTCCTATTTATAGGTTTTTTACGTATGAATATAACATAGGACTCCATTTGAATTTAAATTATAAATTTGAACTTCAAATACTCCTTGGCTTCTTGGCATCTTCCTTGAATTTGAAATTTGAATTGGCTTTTCATTACAACTTGAGATGAGATGAAGGCTTCTAGCTTGTGCGACAAAATTAAGATGTGAGATGGCGCTAATCCTTTCTTAATTTAGCGCTAATCTTTCCCACTTCTTGGCATGAAATCCTTCTTAATCTGATTTTCAATCTTCCTTGGTCGGCAATATGAGATAAGAAGTCCTTTTGAATGCTTGAATTTGAGTTTAAAATCCTTCCTTGAATTTGAAAGAAGTTTGGATGAGGGGGCTTCCATTTTCATCTCTTATCTTAGGACACTTTGAATTTGAATTCTTCCTTAATCTTTGAATTCTTTCAAACTTCAAATAGGCTGGCTATCTTGGAATTGGCATAAAGAAAGGAAGAAAGCAGATGGTGCACATTCATCTAGGCTTGAATCCTTTTGGCATAAGAAAAAGGCATTTGGATAAGGATAAGGCTCCCTTTGAAATGTGGATGACTCCATCTAATCTTGGATTCTCCCATTTAAATTTGAACTAATCCTTGGTATGGGCGTCATTGGAGTGGAATGGGCGACAATGAGAGGGGGGCGTAAGATGAAAAACAGGGTCCTTCTGCTTTACTCCTCTTAAATGGGAGCCTTCTTGAAATTGAAATGGGCAATGAAAAATAAATGGGATGGGGCGCCTCTCTTAGATAAGGATGACTTTGTCTTGATGTCCAAATATTCGGATGTCCCAATGTCTGGATGTCCCAATGTCCGGATGTCTGGTGAAAAATTTGGACAACCCTTTTTTGACCTAGAATTGATCCACCAAGTTGATGATGACTTGGATCTTGGATACTTATGACACCCCTTGACTTATTCAAGCACTAATTACAGGACTCAAATTGGATAATTCACCAAATAAAGCAAATTAATGCTATTTACAAGACTCTTAAACCAATTGATAGACTCAATGGACTCAATTGGTAACTCAACAACCCTAATTGACCAAATTACACTCAATTTGATCAAACTACAACTCAATTTGATCAAATTACAATTCAATTTGACTTAATTATAAACTCAAAACAACTGGGACTCGAGTGTTCTTTGTGAAGAACACATGGACTTACTCATTGGTGATCCAAATTGAATTGGAAAAGGTTTGCTTCCTCTTCCTGGCTCTTGTGTCATCACCAACTGCCACAACCTGAGAAGGAAAATCAAAGACCTGATAAGGAGAGGCTACCTCAAAAGTTCATTAGGAGCGAGGTCCCGATGGAGAATCAACCACTTATGGCTCTCCCCCCTGTCCCTGTTGTTGACAATCGGCCCACCGAGAAGCCTATGGGTATGATCTCTTGGGGAATAAAGCACGCATCAAAGAGAGCCCGGAAGGGAGGAAATTTGGAAAATGTACTTCCCTTTATGAAGAGAAAGGAAAGTGAGGAAGAAAATGTAAACAATGATACCATCATGGTCAAGATAACCATCGCCAGGCATCCTATAAGATGCATTATGGTTGATAGTGGGAGCTTGACAGATGTCCTTTTTTATGATACTTTCTTTCGGATGAACTTGTCATCTGATCAGCTGAAGCCAGAGCACACCCGTCTCGTGGGTTTCACTAGGGATTTTGTGGGAGTCGAGGGAGAGATCACTTTCCTCGTTACAGCCAGGTCGCCACCGTGGTAGACCACAATCATGATGACCTTCACTGTTGTTAAGCTCCCATCAGCTTACAATGCAATCCTTGACCATCCAGGGCTTAACTTGATGCAGTCATTTGTCATATCCACCAAATGAATGCTGGTGCAGTTCTCGACCCCCTTCGGCATGGGAGTGATGAGGGGGGCACCTCAACCAATCCAATATTGCTTGCAAGCCATCCCTGGTGCCCAAGGCACCGAGGACGATCCCGTCGTTGATGACCTCGATCAAAGGGTGCAGGATCCCAGGGGTGGCCTCGTCTCGCGTCTCTTGACTTATCCCCTCGGCTCGGACCCACTGAAGACGGTGCAGGTAGGAGCCCAGCTACCAGAGGATGAACGGGCTCGCTTGTTGAGTTTCCTCCGGGCGAACGCAGACATGTTTGCCTGGAGCATAGCTAATATGCCAGGGATTTCCCCGACGTCATCACTCATAGGTTGAACGTTGACCTGAAGTGCCACCCAGTCCGACAAAAGAAAAGAAGTTTTGCCTCGGAGAGGCAGAAGGCGATCAACGATGAAGTGGAGAAGCTCCTTGAGACCGGGTTCGTTCACGAAGTGCAGTACCCCAGCTAGTTGATGAACGTGGTCATGATCAAGAAAAGCAACGGGAAGTGAAGGATCTATATAGACTACACCAACCTCAACCGTGCTTACCCAAAAGATAGCTTCTCCCTTCTGAAGATTAACAAACTCGTGGACGCCACCTCGGGGCACCGCTTGCTCTCATTCATTGATGCTTTTCTGGGTACAACTGAATCAAAATGTATCTAGAGGATGAGGAGCACATTGCCTTCATCATGGATCACGGGACCTACTGTTATAGAATGATGCCATTTGGCCTGAAGAATGCTGGTGCCACGTACCAACGGCTGGTCAACAAGGTCTTCAAAGACTAGATTGGCCGCAACATGCAGGTGTACATGGACGATATGCTTGTTATGAGCAAGCTAACCTCGGACCACGTCGATGATCTTATGGAGACCTTTTGCAATCTTCACCTCTACCAAATGAAGTTGAACCCAGCAAAGTACATCTTCGGCGTGGCAGCTGGAAAGTTCCTGAGCTTCATGGTCATCCAGAGGGAAATGAGGCCAACCCAGAGAAGGTCCGAGCGATTCTTGATATGGAGCAACCCACCTCCAAGAAGTAGATTCAGCGCCTCACCGGCCGTATAGCGGCCCTGAGCCATTTCATCTCATAATCTACTGACCGCTGCCAACCCTTCTTCAAGGCACTATAGAAGATGCATGACTTTACCTGGCCGAATGAGTGCCAGGAAGCCTTCGAGGAGCTGAAGAAGACCCTAAAATCACCACCTCTACTCTCTCAGCCGGGAGATGGAGAGGAGCTCCTCCTGAACATGGCGATCACCCCAGGAGCCATCAGCTCGGTCCTGGTCCGCACGAACGGGGACAGTGTCCAGAGATCAGTGTATTATGCAAGCAAGCTTCTCCGTGATGCCGAGGTCAAGTACTCTTGCTCCAAGAAGTTAATTTTTGCATTCATCATGTTTGCCCAATGACTCATGCCCTACTTCCAAGCACGGCCGATCACGGTTCTGACGGATCAACCACTAAAAGCCATATTGAACCACCTCGACACCTCTGGGTGTATGGTGAAGTAGGTGCAGAAGCTTAGCGAATTTGATATCACCTACTGGCCAAGGTCATCCATGAAGGCTCAGGTACTGGCTGACTTCCTGGTCAAGTGTGCAGGCCTGGGTGAGGAACCAGCGAAGATCCCTCAAGAGCAACAAACGGCACCTAAACTGGAGGGGGACATCTGGGTACTGCATGTGGACGGAGCATCCAACTCCGGGGGAAGTGGAGCCAGACTCATTCTCGCTAATAGCAAAGGATTCATCGCCGAGTGTGGGCTCCATTTTTGATTTGCTGCCACCAACAATCAAGCAGAATATGAAGCGCTCCTCGCGGGACTGAGAGTCTCTAGCGAGCTGGGCGTGCCCAATCTGAGGGTCTTCACCGACTCACAACTGGTGGCTGGCCAGTTCTCGGGAGAATTTGAGGCTCGGGATCCTCAAATGTTGAAGTACCTGGAGCTGGTATGTACTAGTGTGGCAGGTTTCAGGTGATTCAGCATCTCCCACATCCTGCTCGAAAAAAATGCTTGCGCTGATGCCCTCTCCCGATTGGCGACCCTGCTGAACTACTCCCTGGATCATGCCTACATCGAGCATCTCCAAACTCCAAGCTACGAAGCGCTCGGAGAGGTCCAGCAAGTTACCCCAGAGCCTAGCTGGATGGACAAGTATGGCAGGTACATTACCGATGGTACCTTACCCGAAGATCGTGTGGAGGTCGGGCTCATTAAAAGGAAGGCCACACGCTTCGTGCTGATGGACGAACAACTTTATCAAAGGTCCTACTCCTACCCACTCTTGAAATACGTGAGACCTTCAGAGGCGGCAGTCGTACTCCAAGAGATACATGAAGGTTTCTGCAAGAATCACGTGGGGGGAAAAACTTTGGCATAAAAGGCCCTCCGCTAGGGATACTATTGGAAAACAATGAGGGAGGATGCAGCCAACTTCGTCAAGAAGTGTGACCGCTACCAACGTCATGCTATCGTGTAAAGCCAGCCGGCTACACAGCTCTTCTAGTTCTCTGCCCCCTGGCCATTCGCTCAGTGGGGCAGGGACATCCTTGGTCCTTTTCCTCCCGCATCCAGGCAATGTAAGTTCCTTATAGTCGCCATCGACTACTTCACAAAATGGGTCGAGGCCGAACCACTGGCACGGATCACAGAGGCTAATGTCAGCAAGTTCTTTTGGAAGTCAATCATATGCCGCTTTGGACTCCCTCACACCATCATCACCGACAATGGATGGCAGTTCGATAATTGAGAGTTCGAGGGGTTCTGCGACGACCTCAGCATCCACCACCACTTCACTTCGGTGGCTCACCCTCAGACCAACGGAGAGGCCGAGGTGACTGAGCGAACCATCCTTCAAGGACTCCAAACCAGGTTAGACCAAGCCAAAGGTAGATGGACCGAAGAACTTCCCAGTATCCTATGGGTGTACCACACAATGCCCCGAACAACCATGGATGAGACTCCATTTAACCTCATCTTTGGCGTGGAGGCAGTGATCTCGGTGGAGCTAAGTCTACCAACTCTGCGAGTGGAGCAATATGATGAAGCTGAGAACCCAGCTCGGCTCCTACTCAACCTGGACCTCCTTAAAGAAACAAGGGACAAGGCCCGACTTCGAATGGTGGCTTACTGGCAATGGGTGGCCCGATATTATAACTCGAGGATGAAGCCGAAGATGTTCCACCCGGGTGACCGGTACTACAACGGGCAGAAGCCTCCCAACCCTGGGAATGCGGCAAGCTCTCTCCAAACTGGGAAGGCCCTTATAGAGTGGTCGAGGCCCTTCCTTACGGGAACTACTACCTCGTCGAGCTCGATGGAGCATGATTTCCATGGACTTGGAATGCTAGAAACTTGAGGATGTACTACCAATGATGTAAGACTTCCTCCCATTAATAATAAAATTCTCTGACACAACAGTTGCATCTGTCTCGCAGGAATGCTATTGTCAACCCTATGACTGGTGACTCATGATCGGAAACTCTTCAAGCCCGACGCCTAAAGACCGGAAACTCTAGAAGCGCGACACCTAAAGATCGAAAACCCTGGCACTGGAAACTCATGAAGCCCGATAACTCAAGACCGGAAACTCCAGAAGCCCGGCACCTAAAGACTGAAACCCTGGCACCGGAAACTCATGAAGCCCGGTAACTCAAGACCGAAAACTTTTCAAGCCCGGCACCTAAAGACCGGAAACTCCAGAAGCCTGGCACCTAAAGACCAGAAATCCCAGCACCAGAAACTCATGAAGCCCGGTAACTCAAGATCGGAAACTCTAGAAGCTTGGCACATAAAGACCGAAAACCCCGGTGCCGGAAACTCATAAAGCCTGATAACTCAAGACTAGAAACTCTTCAAGCTCGGACCCCAGGATGGGAACCTGAGGACCACTGGCGCCCGGTGGGTTCACGGATTCTTCCAGTGGAAGCTTCAGTTCAGTATAGGTGACCACTTTAAAGGCTTCTGGTTTTTCTCTAAGTCATTGCAACGACTAAGGCATCCTAGGGAGGATAGAATTTTGGGTCAAACAAAACCAAAGTTCCTGACATTATAAAAGGCACAGTGAACCAAAGCAGAAGGCTGGAATGCAGAAATAAGAAGGAACAAAAGGGGCTTCATTAAATTCATGAGATTTTTTACAACTTAGGGGATCCCGACAGGCCGGGCAACCCCAAAGACAAAATAAAAATACTATGCTAAATACAAGGATGATCCCAGAGATCACTGGGTTGCTGGCTCCTTCCCGGGCCGATGCACTGGTGGACCATCAGCTCCTTGGATCTTCACCAGCACTTCCGCCTGCTCAGTCGGCTACTTGGCGGTCGCCACCTCAGCCACTCCAACCCCTGCATCTTCAGTCCGCTCTTTGTCACCATCGATGATGACTCCCCCCAGATCGAGCTTCGGGTACATCGAAGCCACCTTCTCCTAGCAGGCTTCTAACCCCTTTATGAATGAGTCCAGGCTGCTTCGTGGACCTCATCCTCAAACTTCGACGATGCCCGAAACCTGGATAGGGCTTTGAGGGCCGCCTTAAGGCGGGCTCCATCAGTGCAAAGGTGCCTTGTGCCTTGTCGTTCATCGCCGTCAACTCCACCAGGACCTCATTGACCTGGGCCTCGAGGGTCTGGGACCGCCCATCCAAGCGGGAGATCTCCGCTGCGGTCTCCTCGGCGTGGTGCCTTGCCCATGCCTTCTCCTCGGACAGGGATGCCTCAAGATTCTTGTTGCGCCCCTCAGTCCGGGATAGATCTTGGCGAAGGAGTTTGTTGGTCTCCTTCATCCCCTGCCCCTTCTCAATCAGGTCCTTCACGTTGGCCGCGAGCGCGAGGTTGGCCAGTCTCTTCTCCTTCTTGGCCTCCCTCTTCACCCAGCCAGTGTAAAATTTCTGGAGTAGCAGCACGTCGGTCCCGATCTGCATCGAAGAAAGAGGTTAGTCCCTTTGCAATCCGACCGGAACATTAAAAGGCCAGACACTTACTGAGAAATGCTGAGTGAGGATTCCTTAGAGTGCCGCTGCATAGTCCCGGCCTCCCTTCATGCAGCGATTCCGGGGCTGGACAGCGTGCTCCATCATCCGCCCCACCAACCTGATGTCCCGGATGACTGAAGCATTCAGCGAAACCCCCATCAGTGCATTCATGGGTCTGGAGGAAGTAGGCGCTGGGGCCTCCTCGGTGACTAGCGGCAAAGACCGCGGAGGGACCTTGGTTGTTATTGGAGGTCCCATCGCCCTGGTTGGTTGTGCCAGAGGCGAGGTGGGCCACTCGCTTGCCCTCCCCTCATCGACGTCAATGATTTCTGGGGAGGGAACTCACTGCTGAGGGGGCCGGGGGGCGGGATCTGCCACCCTCGGCTTCGAAGTCGAAGTGGATCATGCCTGTCTATCGATCTCCACCCGGGCCCTTTTCGGCGTAGTGTCCCTAGGCCCGACCGAAGCATTCCTCTTCCGGGCGAACTCCATCAAGCTCTCCACAGAATACTTCATCCCTACAAGAAAAAAAAAGAGAAGAGAGAGACGTGGAGATGCACCCAGTAAAACCTCACCAAGCTCTCAGATCGGGCCGATCCCAACCTCGAACAATTTCTGCTCCATTAGCAGACCCTCGAGGAAGGGGAGCTCATCGCTGATCAGTTGGGTGAAGACATCCCGGTCAGCCGGCTCCACCTGGGAGTTACGATTCGGGGACTGATCCGGATTGCTCCAGATCCAGTCGACCTTCTCGATCGAAGTGAAGAAATATCGATTCTTCCATCCCCTGATTTTAGTGGGGAGGTCGAATCGGAGGCACTTGGGCCAGGGAGAAAGGAACCACCACTCGTCATCGGTAGGGTGGCGCTTCAGGGTGAAAAGAGTCTTGAACAAAGAGAAATGGGCAACAAACCCATGAAAGTGGCAGAAGATAATGAAGCCGGAGATGACCCTAATGGCGTTGCGAGTCAATTGGGCTGGCACAAGGCAAAAGTGGCTAAGGAAAGAAAGAAAGAAGGGGTTCCAACTTCTTTGCTTGATTCCATGCCAAACTTTTTGATAATTTCTGTAATGTATTTGGCTTGATTGATTAGAATCCCTTCCTTTGATTATTTGATTTGAAGTCCGAGAAAGTAGCTTAGACCACCCATTAAACTCATTTCGAATTCTCCTTGCATTAACTTAGCAAAATCTTGACACAAAGATTCATCAGTAGATCCAAAAATTATATTATCTACATAAATTTGAACAACCAAAATATCATTGTTTTTCTTTTGAATGAAGAAAGTAGTATCAACACTACCTCTTATAAAATCATTTCCAAGCAAAAACTTGCTTAATCTGTCATACCATGCTCTAGGTACCTGTTTAAGACCATATAAAGCTTTATTCAACTTGAAAACAAGATTTGTGATCGATAAAACCTGGTGGTTGTTCCACAAAAACTTCTTTGGATAGAAAATTATTTAGAAAAGCACTCTTTACATCCATTTGAAATAATTTAAAGTTCATAAAACATGCTGCCAAGAGTAATCTAATAGCTTCTAACCTAGCCACTAGTGCATAGGTCTCATCAAAATCTATTCCTTCTTCTTGATTGTAACCTTGAGCTACCAGTCTAGCCTTGTTTTTAATTACATTACCTTGCTCATTTAGCTTGTTCCTGTAAACCCATCTAGTATCTATAATAGGGTAGTCATTTGGTCTTTCTATAAGTGTCCAAACATTGTTTCTCCTAAATTGATTTAACTCATCATGCATAGCTAACATCCAATTAGGGTTGGTTTTAGCTTCTTCTATAGTGTGTGGTTCTATATGAGATACAAAAGCAATCAAATCATGTACATCCTTATATGAAGCTCTAGTTCTAACACCTTGTGATGGATCTCCTATAATAAGTTCTCTAGGATGTGGATGTACATATCTCCATTCTTTAGGTATATCTTCATGATCTTTGCTTACCACTTCTTCATGTTGTTCACTTATTTGCTTATCTTTGATAGTCATGTCCTTTAATCCATGCTCAAGTGTACCTATATCATCATCAGCACAATCTTCTTTTCTAGAAGATGTCATGTCAGTTTCATTGAAAATAACATAGATTGATTCTTCTACAGTTAAAGTTCTTTTATTGAAAGCTCGATAGGCTTTACTATTTGTAGAATAACCAAGAAAAATAGTTTCATCGAATTTTGCATCAAACTTACCAAGATTTTCTTTATCATTATTAAGAGCAAAACATTTGCAACCAAAAACATGAAAATAATTAATGTTTGGTTTTCTATTGTTTCACAGTTTATAGGGAGCTTTTCTTATAATAGGTCTAATCAAAATTCTGTTTAAAATATAGCAAGTGGTATTTACAGCTTCTGTCCAAAAGTATTTTGGAAGATTTCCTTCACAAAGCATTGTTCTGGACATTTCTTTCAAAGTTTTATTCTTTCTCTCTACAACACCATTTTGCTGTGGTGTTCTAGGAGCAGAGAAGTTGTGATCAATACTGTGCTTTGTGCAAAAATGATCAAAATATTGATTTTCAAATTTCGTACCATGATCACTATGAATAGAAATAACAGAAAGATTTTTCAAATTTGAAACTCTTTTGTAAAACTTTTTAAATTCTTTAAAAGTCTCATCTTTATGTGTAATGAATAAAATCCAAGTGTATCTTAAAAAGTCATCTACAATCACAAGACCATACTTCATATCACTTAGGCTTGTTGTCCTAGTAGGTCCGAAGAGATCCATGTGAAGTAGCTCTAAAGGTCTAGTAGTAGAAATAATATTCTTTGATTTAAAACTTCCAATCACTTGCTTTCCTAATTGACAAGCATCAAAGACAATCAAAATTTACTTTAAATTTTTAGACCTTTAACCAAATCTTTTGAAATAAGTTTTGCAATAGTATCCATACTAGCATGTCCAAGTCATCTTGCCATAATAGACTTGATTCCTTGCTCTTATTATTCACTGCCACAAGACTTGTATTGCTTGACATAGTTAGATCATTAAGATCTACTACATATATATTACTAAGTCTATGTCCAATGAACTTTGTACTATAATCAAGAAGATCAACTACTATACACATTGAAGACTTGAAGAAAATATTAAAACCAATATCACAAAGTTGACTGATGCTTAAAAGATTATGCTTTAATTTCTCTACAAGTAGTACATTCTCAATAAAAGTAGGAGTAATTTTAATTTTACCAATACCAATTATCCTTTCTTTGTGGTTATCACCAAAGGTTACCATGCCGCCATCTTTTTGTTCCAAGGTGAAGAATTGATCTATATCACCTGTCATATATCTTGAATAGCCGCTATCAAGGTACCATCTTTTCTTTACATTCATGGCTGCAAGACATCTCTACAAAACAATCAAATAATAGATTTAGGTACCCAAGCTCTTTTGGGTCCTTGCAAGTTAGTAGGATCGGTTCCTTTTGGAATCCAAATTTTTTTGATTTTCTTTTTGCCATTATATTTCAAATGACATTCAAATACTTTATGACCAATGTTGTTGCATGCATAACAAACAATTCTTGACCTTGAATAAGAAGCATGTAATGCAAACTTAGATCTATATTGTTTTGATGTAATGAACTTAGGAGTATAAGAAGTGGATACAGAAAACTTATTTGAACTTGAGTTTTCATAGCCAATTCCAAACTTGTTACTAGAATATCTTTGACTTTTCAAAATCAATTCAAGTTTGTTAGAGCTTAAAATTAGTTTTTCAACCAAATGTTTAAACTTTTGAACTTCCTTTTGCAAGTCAGTATTTTCATTTTGCAAAATTTTATTCTTTTCAAGAAGTTCTTCCTTTTCAAACTGAATAGCTTTAAGTCTTTTACAAGTCATACTTAATTCTCTTCGTAAAATCTTGTTTCTTTCACCAACTTCATTTTTATCTTTTTCAAAAATATCAAAATTATTTTTTAAACTCTTCATTTGTAAACCAGCCTTTTTGTATTCAATTAATAGTTCACAAAAGGCATTATATAGCTCATCATAAGTAAAATCTAAATTAGGTTCAGAAGTTGTTACCTCATCCTCCAAACCCATAAGACAAATTTGAGCTATCTTTGTTGTATCTTCTTCTTCTTTGGTTGATGTAGATTCATCACTATCGCTCCATGCCGTAAACATTGCCTTCTTTTTCTTTCTTTTAAACATCTTTTTCATAATTTCTGGACAATCAGGATATATGTGTCTTGGTTTCTTACATTCATAACAAATTAGAGTTTGATCTGTCCTTATCCTTTTCTTTATCTTTTTCTTTTTCTTTTCCATAATCTTCTCTTCTGAATTGCTTCCTCCATCTGTTTGTTCTTCTTCTACCCATAAATCTCTTAAACTTTTTCATGACTAAGGCAAATTCATCATCTTCCATATCATCATCAGATGTTTCTGAATCTCCATCTTTTTCTTCTTTAGTTACTTTAAATGCAATAGCCTTTTTCCTTTTTGAATCTTCTTCTGTTCTTTGCTGCATGGCTAGTTCATGAGTAATCAATGATCCCAACAGTTCATCCAATGGTAAGGTGTTTAAGTCCTTTGCCTCTTGTATAACTGTAACTTTTTCTTTCCATTTTTCTGGCAAAGATCTCAAAACCTTTTGGACTAGATCAGCATTAGTATAAGTCCTACCAAGACTTTTCAAACCATTTATGATATCAATAAAATGTGTGTACATAGCAGATATAGTTTCATTTGGATTTATTTTAAATAATTCATAATTGTACACAAGAAGATTGATTTTTGATGTCTTAACTTGAGATGTGCCCTCATATGTGATTTCAAGTTTATCCCAAATTTCTTTAGCAAAATTGCAAGTGAAAATTCTGTTAAACTTATTTGGGTCCTAAGCACAATAAAATAAATTCATGACTTTGGCATTTAGCTCGGCCAAATTCATATCATTTTCGTCCCATTCCTCTTCCGATTTGGGAACCTCAACATCATTAATTTTAATAGTGAGTGTGTGAGGTCCTTTTAGAATTATTTTCCATAAATGAAAGTCTATGGCTTGAATGTATATCTTCATCCTAGCCTTCCAATATATGTAATTAATTCCAGTGAAAAGTAGAGGTCGATTTGTGGATTGGCCTTCGGCCAAGGAGGTGCTCATGGGATGTGCCATCAATGTTTACTCTAAGAAATTTTCAGAGACTCTGCTCTGATACCACTTGTTACCTAGGTGGCTTTCCAAGAGGGGGATGAATTGGGATTATAAAAACTTTAGCAAGTATGTGCAATTTAAAATTCTTTTAGTGTTGTGTGAATTATGGAGTGCGGAAGCAAACAATTAAACACAATCAAGACAATCACAAATACAAGAGAATTAGAGTGGTTCGGAGCAACCCGCTCCTACATCCACTACCCATGCACTACTTGAGATTTCCACTATATCTCCCATCGGAATATAGTCGGATTGTTTTAACAGGCTCACAATCCAAATCTCTACACTTTGGTTTTATAACGGGATCACCAAAGAAAACCCACACTTGGTTTTAACACAGGCTAACCAAGAACCTAACTCCCTTTGGTTTTTAGAATCAGGCTCACCAAAGAAATCCAAACTTAGGTTTTAATAGGATCACCTAAAAACCTAACACACTCTCAAGATAGCCCCTTGCTGTTTTTAGAGAAAAAACAAGATATATCAAATGAAAAGGTAACTTTACAATAAACCAAACTTGTTTGATAGTTGCCGATGAAGATCAAATTGAAGCCTAGCTTTAAATACTCTTGAAAGCTCTTCAAGCTGCTTCTTGACTTTCTCAAAAAATTGGATTCAAGTGTGAAGATCAGTCAGTGAAGCTTTGAATCCTTTCTTAAATGCTCTCTTGAAGTTAGTTGGTAAAAGACTTTAAATCAACTTGAATGCTCAATAACTTTCAAGAATAATCAATGAATAATCTCTTAATCCCTCATAAATACTCCCTTTTATAGTTTTCAAGCAAAACTAGTCATTGTAGGACCTAGGAAATCGGAAAATAGCCGTTGGAGCCTCTTTGGAATTCAAAAAGCAGTTCTAGCAACTAGCTGTTACAGGTCAAAACCCGTCACTCGAGTCGGCTCGAGAAGCGTGAGTCGACTCGAAGTCTCAAACACTAGAAAAATAAACTCTGCAAGAGTTGGCTCTTCAATGCTGAGTCGGCTCGAAGTCTCAGTCACCAACAACATAAACTCTGGATGAGTCGGCTATTCTGGACTCGAGTCGACTAGAAGTCTCAGTCATCACAAATACAAGTTTTGGTCGAGTCGGCTCTTCTGGGTTAAGTCAGCTCGAACTCTCAGTCAAGAAAAATATAAGTTCTGGTCGAGTCGGCTCGAACTACTGAAACTTTGAAATCTTCGTGCTGTGCTAAAATAGGAGTCAGCTCTTGGTCCATGAGTCGGCTCTTGCAAAAATTCTTCTTAGGCTTTCAAGTTTCTCCAAACTTTTTCAAATCAAGATTCCAACAAGAGTAGGTCTTTCAAACAGTTCAAATAGCTTACCACACATGTCTAACCTACTTAAACTCATTTTTACGAATTTTAGAGCCCTTTTTACAAGATTACATGGATGAGAAATTAGGGCTTTATAACTTGAAATGTACATGAGTTCATACGATATTAGAATACATTCCAACTAGATAGAAAATCAACTGATATACATATAAATACTTCCTGCAAAACTTCTTGAGTGATTGAAAGAATTAGTAAAACATACATGCTCCAATATTTTGTAATCATCAAAATCATTCCAGGGGTCAACACTTCTAAAGATTGCCAATATCTCTAGCCACTGCCATATACGAATACTCTCATATAGGTGAGCCTGTCCAAAGATATGTGTAGTATCACATCTCGAGAAATACCTCTTGTGTTTCATTCAGAGTTAAATTCTTCCTAACAACTACATAGGAGCACTAATCACCATAGGGATAGGATGGAGTCTATATCACTCCTATATCAAATAAATCATATATGCTCCCTGACCAACCAATCAGCTTATTGTTATCACATTGAACCTCCTTCAAGGGATCTCCTATCACAGAGGTTGGGTTCCCATTGCTTG